>JAPQWV010000050.1:2872760-5745521 GCA_027422505.1 Craterostigma plantagineum
ATGCTTCTTCGCCCTTAGTCAGATGGCTGTGGTGGCTGATGGAAATTCCCCGTCAGGCATCCTAGCATATATATATATATGTGTGTGTGTGTGTGTGGCATACATATTGTGATGAGTCCATTATTGACTCAACGACACGGATAAAGGAAGACAAGAGATAAAACTACGGAGATGAGGTTACGTTCTTGTTAAGCTATGGCCAACGTTCATTCCCTCCATGAATGATTGATACAGACCAAAAAACGACACGAGGTTTTTAAATTGTTTTGATTATTAGAAAGGGCAACGTATTTACTACTTGTAATTCTGTGACAACGATGACTAAGTAGCAGGTTCAAATCTGCAGACACAATCATATATATTTCCGTCGATCAGCTTTGCAGCCAACCGTTGATTCTTCACCATTGCAAGCTGTGCATTTACGGAGTTACGCAAATGCAAGCACGAATCAAATCAACGTATAACCATCGAAGAAAATAAAATTAAGATTCTGCATGAACATTAAATTGAATCTACGGTGCGATCGAGTACTGACCTTTAGAGCATCGCATTTAAATTTTGCGTTGAAGTTTGAGTGTAAAGAACGCCCCATCCCTTCCAAAACAACCCTTCAGTAACATCACAAGGGTCACGTCGTTACTAATTGTGCCTGCGTTCGCAGTGGTGATAATTTTACAGACTATTACCAAATCAGCATCCTTTGCTGCAGCAGCCAACTCTGAGCTGAGTTGTCTCAAGTTAAATGCATGGACTTCCACATCCATTCTCAACAACCATGAGCGGTACGGTAGAGATAATGAACTCTCTCTCGGGGTTTCTTGAACGTTGATCATAGCATCAACGAGTAGGCCTCCTGCCTCGGCAGCCCTTCGAAGAATGTCACAATGCTGTTTGAAGTTGAAAAAATTGTTCGGTAATTTTCTAGCCTCAGAAAATAGTATATTTTTCTGCATAGGCAGTGCAACAGTCGGAACAAGGGTTTTAAAGCATCTTAGTTCTTTATCTATTTTTTACAAATTTAAAGAATGAGTCTCAGGAACAGGGGTTGCTAATTAGGGTTTCATCAGTGAAGTCTAATAAGTCCATTTAGGCATAAAAAGTAGAGCAACAGCTTCAGCGACAATATCTGGTAGTTCCATAGCCGTAACATCCTTTAAAGCTACGTTCTACATGATGCTCCTCCTCTTTCTATCACTCCAAGCATCTGTCATAATTGAGCATCCATTTATCTTCCACTCTTCTTCGTGCGTCTTCAACAAACTCTTAGTCTTATCAACTGCCTTCCTTAACATTGGTACTGTCAAATCATATCTTGTCGGTGGCAAAAATCCGGGTCCAAATTGACCAATAGCTTCCACCATCAATTTAAAGCTATCTAGCTCAATAGCATTAAATGAAATACCTGCTTCATAAACCCAATCACCAACATATTCTCTTACAGTCTCCATTCTTTGTTTGAAAAGTGCTTCATTGATGTTTTGCTCCCGTAACTTACTCTTACTAATAGAAGTCTCGGGACTAATGGCACTAGCAAACTTATCCATGGGACCAAGAGAACGAGGCGATTTCAATTGCCCAAGAGACTCATGTAGTTGATCTCCAAGAATATCCTCTTCATTAGAGTCATTGCGAATATTGACTTGCGATCTCAATTCTTCACTTTCCTCCTTTTTCTTTTTCTTCTTAAGTTTTGCGTCGTTGATTGCGTTTCTACAGATAGCTTGATCTTCTTTAGAAGCTATTGAGCATGGAGCAACATTCCCGGATATATGTGCTATGTGTTCCTTGATTCTGTAAACACCTCCACTAATCACCTTACCACATTTGAGGCATTTTACTTTGTCCAAGTTCTTTGCATCTACTAGCACGCCATAATCCCATCCAACGTCCTTTGATTTTCGCTTAAGAATAGACGGAATACTAGATGGTTGAGAAACACTTTGAGAAGCACCACTTGAGGCTGCCATGTATGCAATGAGGGCTGTCGCAAAGACATAATTTTATATAAATCAACTGTAATATCCCAATGCACACTAATAGTAAATACCCATAGGCCATAAATGCATATATTGAGGTCACAGTTTTGTAACTCCATATTAAGATAGCTCCACGACACTGCACAGTCAATTTTTGCACTTTGGGAAGTCTTAACTCTTACCTAGTTGTGTCACGTCACGGCGAGCAACAACAGAGGTGGCGGCAGATGGCGGCACGACGCGGCAGATGGCGGCAGGACGCGGCAGATGGCGGCGCGACGCGGCAGATGGGGCAACGGCAGGTCGCAGATGGGGCAGTGGCGGACGGTGGCTTAGAGAAAGGAAGGATCGGGCATAGAATAGATCTAAAATTGTTTCTGATTTTTCATTTTAATTATTGGTTTCTTTTCTTAAATGGGCCTCCATTATATATTTAAGATTCTTTATTCAATTTGGATTTTTTTAGATGGGCCGATTAATCGGCCCATTAATCGGTCTAGGCGCCGATTAATCGGTCTAGGCGCCGATTAGTCGGGAGCAGCGATTTTCCCGGCCGAATACCCATTATTCGCCTCGGTGGCCGGCGTCTAGCGCCTAGGCGGCGCCTAGGCGGCCGCCTAGGCCGCTTTTTACAACATTGGTAGTAACACCGTTATTTGCAGTGCACTTTTCCCAGTTTTTACTGATTAGCTCATCTCAGAGGAAGCCATTATTCAATATGATTCAAGAACGATGCTTATTTGTAAACTAGAAGAAGGAACATACTTCAGTCCCAAGGCGCAGTAGTTCCCTTGCAAGTGGAAGCATTCCAAGCACAATGTCAGCGCCCGCATTGCCCACAAAAAGCAATGCCCTTTTATACGAGTTAATTACAAAAGTATGTCATCCTTCCGTAGTTAATAACAAAAATAGGGCACTATGTCTATTTTTGTACAATTTCAATTAACTATTTTAAATTATAAAATTACAAGTATCCAAGATTATCAGTTTTAATAATTAGTGGGCTGCGGCGGGCATGGGTAGTGCGGTTGGAATCGCATAGCAAGTAGGAACCAAAAGTGATGAATACAATTAGTACTGTCAATTTGGCGGGGCGGGGCGGGCTGGCCCGCCGCCCGCCAAAGCCCGCCCATGTTGTAGGTACTAAAAAACTGGGGACTGCCCCGCCCCGCGGCGGGCCGCGGGCCTGGCGGGCCAGGCCCGCCCGCCAAGTAATTTTTTTCCTATTTTTTATTTTAATTTAAAATATTAATTTAGTAATAATTTTTATTTTTAGTTATGATATTAATAAATTATGAATAAATATGATAGTAATTATACATTATTAATAACATTAATTATATTATCTAATTAATTTAGTTTTATTTTCTATATTTAGTATTTATTTTCATTATAATATATATTTAATTAATAAATTATATATATTTACAATAATGCGGGCCGGCCCGCGGGCTAGCCCGCCCCGCCCCGCCAAGCCCGCGTCCCGCCTCCTGGCGGGCCTGCAAAAGCTCAGCCCAATCCGCCACTTTAGCGGGCGCGGGGCGGGCCTGCCCACGGGCCGCTTTGACAGCTCTAAATACAATATTATTCTTTCCTAAGTAGTGAGGTTGTTACGTTATGTATTATTTTCGTAACGACTTTCGAATTCGTTGACCAAGTCTTATACTGCGAAGGGCAATTTTCATTTCAGGCCCCTCCATAAGTATAATTTAGGGTTCATACCCTATTCGGAAAATATTTAGTTTTAAGGACCCATTTTTATGCAGTACCACTTTATTACTTTTACATACCAGTATGTTGAAATTCTGTACCACAAAACCATAATCCAGTACCAGATTATGATTATCTGATACCAGTTTATTTTCTGCAGTACCACTTTATTGCTCTGACATACCAGTATGTTGAAAGTTTGTAACACAAAACAATCATTCTACACCAGTTCATGTATTTTTCATACCACTTTTTACACCACACAAAATGGGTCATGTAACCTAAAAATTTCTTAAACAGGGCTAAATTCGAAATCACACCATTAAAGGGACCTGATTTCGAATTGACCCTCCTGCTAATCCAATTATTACGCGCGTTAAACTCTACATACAACAGACGCAACAGCTCCTAAGACAGCCAGCAACATACAATATTATTTTTTATATATATCCACTCTAAACATATACATATTTTAGTAGGAATCAAAAGAATATAAATACAATATTATTCTTCCCTGGTTGTTAGTTGTTACGTTGTGTATCGTTTTCTAATTACTTTTGATTGACCAAGTCTTCTTATATTAAATGTTTTGATGAGCTGTGTTCTATTCTACCTACCAATCCTATTCCTCGCTCGACGAGTCTCTAATAATTAATTATCAGCCTCGTGATAATGCAAGATTTAACTTAAGGGGAAATTCCCTTTCAATCCCCTTTTAAAATTTAAAATTCATGTCCAATACCCCTAAGAAGATTTCTTCGTGTTCATCATCACATTTATGAGAAATTGCGTGTTTAATGTCCCAAGCAGTGAAGGGACAAAAATACAGTTTTTCAAGTCATAATTGGTATAATAACGGAAACAGATGATATAATTTCTACGATTTATGGTGTAATTTTAATTTTGTTGGTATAATAACGAATTTAGTTGGTATAATTCATGCGATAAAATATTTCTGCTTTTTTGAACATGTGAAACAAGAGTATTTTTTCGTATTCTTGAAGTTGAAAGGACTATTTTAGGTAATGAATATGAAGAAATTTATCAAATTGGTACTAAATAGAGAAAAATAATTCGAGCGATATTATTACGGGGAATTTCAAACTCTCAATGGGACTGAAACGGAAGTTTTCCAATTTAAATAAGACGTAATTGGGACGGAGACAAAGCAAAGCATATGCGTGACCTCTGTCTGTGTGTAGTAGTTGAGTAGTCAGTATATTTATACTTAGGTCAGCTACAAGATCGTGTTCTCCCATTCGCTTCAGTAATAAATCCCAATAGCTATGGCCGTAGCAGCTTATGCCTCTGTTCTCTCTCGTTCTGTGGACAACGTTCTCCTGCCTTCTCGCCGTTGGATGATCCCGGACATGCCCAAATTGAAGCACTACAGCACAAGCTCACTTCCTTGCAAGAATTTCTCGAACTTGACTCCCCAAACAAGAGTACAAGACAACTACGAGCAACGAACTACTCCGTGAGATGGCAGTTAAACTGCAGATCGCTGAAGTCGTGCTCGATTTACATGATCTCATCGACAACTACCGCGTAGACCGAAAGCGCACTGACAAGGATTAATTTTTTATAACGATCAGATCGGTGAGAGTCTGAGCTCCTCATTCTGTCAAGATCTGCAATTGTTGATTGGGAAGATTGATTCGATAAATCAAGAGCTGACGAAATCTGGAGAGGAAACCCATGGAATTGGGGCAGATCGACGACCGCGTATTATTAGCAACTCTCCTCTTGCAACCTCTGATTCGAGTGGTGAGAAAGCTTCTGCGGTGGGGCTCGAAGATCGTGTGTTAAAGATAATGGATCGACTCACTGGGAACGAGCGTAGCCTGCAAGTCATCCCTATCGTAAGAATGGGAGGTATAGGAAAGACGACCCTCGCTCGAAATACCTTAAATAAGAAAATCATCATTGAGCACTTCAAAGTTCGTAGTTGGATCACACCATCGCAAGAATACGACGTGCAGAATATTCTTTTAGGTCTCGGAAAAGATAGTTATTGATGGTGATGAGGACGATAGTGATAATGATGGTTTAGGAACTCGTTTGTACCAAAAGTTCGTGCAAAAAATCTGGTGTAGAACTTTCTACACGGCCGAGAAAGCTGCGTGTGCCTACGACTATGCTGCTCGCGTCATGCACGGCAGCACGAACGCGAGCAGCATAGTCGTAGGCACACGCAGCTTCCTCGGCCGTGTAGAAAGTTCCCAACCAGCATTTTTGCACGAACTAACTCCGTCTACCATGATTCGGTAACCATTGATAGTAATTACAACCTCGTACCTCATCCTTTCTTCAGCTGCTTGAAGTTACAATCTCAGCAAGCTTTTGCTTTTGCTCGCGCCAACAATTCACTTACTGCTACAGATCCCAACCTCGGTTATTGCAGTACTCTTGCGTCGAGAATGAGCTCATCTCTTGGAAAGAAGATCGCAAGGAACTGCAAAGGGCTTCCCCTCACGCTCATCGTGGTCGGAGGACTCCTTTCAAACCGTAATAATCTGACCTGCGAATATTGGGAATGCATCGCATATGATGTGAACCCATTCTATCATTTGGAGATTGAGGAAAGTTGCTTGGGGATATTGTACCTCAGTTACAATCACCTGCCTATTCATCTCAAGGCATGCTTCCTTCGATTGAAAGAACTTCCCGAAGACCACGATATTGATGCGTCTAAGCTTGTCGAGTATTGGATTGCCGAGGGAGTTGTTCGGCCTTCGGCCAGAAATGAGAATAAGACATTGGAAGAAGTTTCTGTGGAATACTTGGAATGGAAGATCTAATCGGCAGAAACAGGATTTTCATTCCAAAGCTGGGGAGTGGGGAAATCAGAAGTTGCGGCGGCGTTCACGATATATTGAGGCAACTGGGCGTCAAGGAATCTAATAAAGAGAAAATTTTCAGCATTTGGATTATGGATATTTTAACAACTGATGAGAGTTTCTCTACGAGCTCATGCTTCGTATGCCATGATAAAAAGAGGGTGAAGGGAGTATTGGCGTCTTCGAAGTCGTCCACAATTGCTCGTCATCAA
This sequence comes from Craterostigma plantagineum, assembly GCA_027422505.1. Lineage (NCBI taxonomy): Eukaryota > Viridiplantae > Streptophyta > Magnoliopsida > Lamiales > Linderniaceae > Craterostigma > Craterostigma plantagineum. Next base: position 2,879,499 of record JAPQWV010000050.1, read on the forward strand.
CGGATTTCATGATATCCAATGTGTGCGATCATTGCAGCACAAAGTATCCACGGCTAATCGGTAGTAAATCAAGATTCATTAGGTTGAGGACCGTAGAAATCCCTCACACGACGAGCTGACGTGGCTTTTGATGAGCACTGACACATATAGGTCGGAACGCGCGGTTAATAAAATTCGCACGAATCTCCGTCCCCCATCTCTCCTTTGGAATCTAATGGTCTTGCGTGGACAGGGGACATAGCTATTATCGAAAATATGGGAGATGCCACAACTAAGGAAAGTGGTGTTACGCAGTGACGACACGTTGCCCAATCCAACGGACGAGAAGAAGTTCATCGTATTGCGCCATCTACGAACACTTGGTACGAATTTTAAACTTCAAGTGGACGGACGATGTCATAAGAAGGATCCCAAATCTAGTCGAGTTGGTGGCTTACTACTCATTTGAATGTGGCGACTAAGCGGCTATTGCCTCAACAACCTTGCACTTCTGCGTAAGCTTCGATCCCTGACGCTACATTTTCGCGCACTTAGCGCACGGAAGACATCGCATTCCCAAACTCGCTTAAGGAATTGTTTCTGGAAGGTTGTGAACTTTGCTGGGAAATATGACGGCGATCGGTTTGCTGCCGAATCTCGAAGTTCTTGAGCTACGCTATAACTCCATTTTCGGGGAAGGGTGGTGCATGGTCGAAGGGCAATTTCGGAAATTAAAGTACCTAAAACTTTATGGTTGACGTGTTGTGGCTTGAAGAGCAGAGGCTAGTAACCTTCGCATGATGTGGTGGCTTAAGGAATTTCCGCGGAGATATTGATACCCTTTGTAGGATGATTGCCGTCAATGCATCGTCGACTGGGTTAAGCATATAAAGGAGGAACAGACACCTTGGTAATGAGATTCTTGTTGAGATACCGACAAAGAATTAATTCTATCCAATGTTGGATAATTATTTGTCCTCCGTGTTGAGTTATTAATACAAGCTCATATACAAGTAAGTGTCCGTGAATTATTACCAAGAAAACAAATTGTTATGAGCATGTTTTAATTTTTCATTGTGTTTGAAAAAGGCAAGTTAGTTCTTACGAGAAGCTTTCCCATCCCTCTCTTGAGATGATGCTTCTTCTCCCTTAGTCATGTGGCTGTTTGGCTGTTGGAATTTGGCATCGGAGGACACACACACACATATATGTGGCATACATATTGTGATGAATCCATTGTCAACTCAACGACACAGATAAAAGGAAGAACAAGAGAGAAAACTACGGAAACGAGGTTACCTTCTTCTAAAGCTATGGCCAACACTCATTCCCACCATGAATGATTGATACAGACCAAAAAACAACACGAGTTTTTAAATTGTTTTGATTAAGGGCAAAGTATTTACTACTTGTAATTCAATGACCACGATGACTAAGTAGCAGGTTCAAATCTGCAGACACAGTCGTATATATTGCCGTCGATTAGCTTTGCAGCCAACCGCTGATTCTTCACCATTGCAAGCTGTGCATTTGGAATTGCACAAAGGCAAAGCACGTATCAAATCAACGTATTACCATATAAGGAAAAAAAATAATTAAGATTCTGCATGAACATTAAATTGAATCTACTTGGCGATTGAGTACTGACCTTTAGCGCATCGCATTTAAATTTTGCGTTGAAGTTTGTGTGTAATGAACGCCCCATCCCTTCCAAAACAACCTTCAATAACATCAAATGGGTCACGTCATTAGTAATTGTGCATGCGTTCGCAGTGGTGATAATTTTACAGAATGTTACCAAATCAGCATCCTTTGCAGCAGCAGCCAACTCTGAGCTGACTTGTCTCAAGTCAATGCATGGACTTCCACAACCATTCTCAACAACCATGAGCGGTAGAGATAATGAACTCTCTCTCGGGCTTTCTTGAACATTGATCATAGCATCAACGAGTAGGCCTCCTGCCTCGGCAGCCCTTCGAAGAATGTCACAATGCTGTTTCAAGTTGAAAAGAAGTCTGTAATTTTCTAGCCTCGGAAAATAGTATATTTTTCTGCATAGCAGTGCAACAGTCGGGAACAAGGGTTTTAAAGCGTCTTAGTTCTTTTTCTTTTTATAAATTTCAAGAATTGAGTCTCAATAGCAGGGGTTGCTAATTAGGGCTTCAGCAGTGAAGTCTAAGAAGTCCATTTAGGCATAAAAAAGTAGAGCACACACCTTAGCAGCTTCAGCAACAATATCTGGTAATTCCATCGCCGTAACATCATTTAATGCTGGAAGGGAATTGGCAACCAGCACCACCTGCAAATTTGTCATCTTTTTAATTAGTGGGCTGGCGAAAAGAGAAGGGCAACAGTGTCAACAACAGTCATAAATAGTACGTAACTCCTTTTCTTTTCTACGCAGCTACATTCTAAATGATTAGTAGTAAGGCTGGCTTTTGGCTACAGAATGAAAACACTTTCCCGTCTTTTGCAGTGCACTTTTTCCAGTTTTTACTGATTAGCTAATCTCAGAGGAAGCCATTATTCAATATGATTCAAGAAAGTTGCTTATTTGTATAGAAGAAGGAACATACTTCAGTCCCAAGGCGCAGTAGTTCCCTTGCAAGTGGAAGCATTCCAAGCACAACGTCAGCGCCCGCATTGTCCACAAAAAGCAATGCCCTTCTATATAGTCTTGGTAACTTGTCCCTGGAACCCAACATTCTCTCCTTGAAATTATCAAAATCATCAACCTGCATTTGTATCAAACTGTTGATTAGATATAGCACACGTGTGAAGCAAAGTATATGTGGCACACCAACCCGCCAAGGTCTCTGCATCTTGTTGCGACTCATCCTATATATTTCAATAATCGTCCCCTTATGGTAGAGATCAACGCAAGCCCGTGATCCCCAGTCAAAAATATTTGCAGCAAGAACACCCTCAATTAACGTAAGCAACCTCGTTTCCTGTAAAAAAGAAGCTAATTATAAGCAAGTTCATTTAAAATGGTTCCTCGGAAGTTGTCATACATAATTGCTGCTGATGGGATCAAATATTTGAGGAATTCGTACCTCGTCTAGACCGTCTAGTTCCCTTAAGAGGTCAGGTAGAACTGCAAGTGATGCCTCATTTTCCCTGTAACAGACAATCCAGGTAATAATGTATACTACGGATTATCCAACGACAATTTATGAGTAGAGAACTGCAATGTTTATCATAAGCCAGACAAAACTAACTATTCCTCTTGACGAACTTTTACCTCTGTTTAATGCTTCTGTAGACATCGAGGAAGTGAAACTCCCTCAGGCACTCTTCTCTTAGTTCCAAGAGATTGGCCAGCCCCAACTTTCCATAAGCAGCTGGCTCCTCCATCAACCTGTTGAGTGGAACAAAAACTTGAGCTTTAGAAGAAAACTAGGTTATTTCAGATTAAGCGAAGACAGATACCCCAAGGAAAGTCGGGGGAATAACAAATCGAAATAATTTCAAACAAATTGGCACCGAGTCTAAACTCCAAAACTGCTAACCAGAGCATTTACAGATCCATCATTCATTCTGTAGATTCTATGAAGTCCTTCTCCTTTCCACTATATAAACATACTCTTTTGCCGAATTGTAAAAGAAAGTTTTTCTTGAGGAAGTGATGCAAAGGATAGGTAATAAATTTTATCCGTAAGCATTCACCTTGCAAGGTGAGCGGAAAATGCGCGAGCAAATGCATCACCTCTCCTCTTCGCATCATCTGTACCACCTTCACTAGCCACAGCCTACAGAATTTATACATATCATTTTACAGGGCAGTTCATTAAAGTGGCTTAGTTTCCAACATATAGCCCACAATCATAACGTAACACTTATGGCTTCAAAATGCTGACTGTATGATTGAAGTAGACCAGTGTATACATGAAAGTGTGCATTCTGAACTACCTTATCAACAAGGTCGGGCATATGATCTGATAAGACAGTATACCAATATCTGTGTACGGAATAACGATGGAGAGTTAGAAAACCAGACAACCCACATGTAGAAATCAAAGGAAATAACAATAAAAATTCTAAAAAATCGGAGAAAATGGGCACTTACTCCAGCTCACCGGGATCTGAAAGGTCAATAGTGTTGGGCTCATACCTGGAAAGAGATAATGATGACTCAACAATGAGAAACAGCATCAATCATGAATGGATTGGCACAAAGAACAGTTGTTTAGTGCATAAATGAGTGTAATCAGCTTCTAGAAACATCAGAAGATCACAGGACTCAAATAAAGTTGCCGATGGAAAAAATGAAGTAACTAATTTTAAGAACTCACATTTTCGGATCAGCCAATAACGGGAAAATCTCCAAACTCGGTACAAGATGGAGAACGCCTACATTCAATTTGCTAGCATCGGGGCGCAAGACATCTCCTTTGGAAGATGGGACCTCAAAGCCTCCCAGGCCGGTAGTTTTTGGTGGCGACATAGGAACAGGAGCCGTGATTTCAGTTCCCTTCAGCACAAACTTCTCCATCCACGATATCTGCAGTAAATAATATTTCGTATAAAAACAAGTAAAAATACATAACTTTCTTTTTACCTTGTTTTAATATCATTTATTATTTTTCTTGGCTTTTGAGTGTAGGAGATCACAATTACAGATGGCAAAAAGGTTAAGCACCAGAAAACGTTTTCCAGAGCAATAACGAACTATATAATAGAAGCTACCAACTCCTCATGTGAATTATGAAAATATTGTGTGGTTGAAGAGACTAGCATCTGATTATAATAGGACTCATTAATTCAAAAGCGCATTCAGCCCAATATTATTGCTTTCTGTTACAGGAATCTTCCCCTTTTTGGAGTTAATGTAGAAAAGCAGAATATATTCTGATTCCTACTCATTCGTTGTTTCTTTTATACACTTCATAACATCTAAATAAAGCTATCCGATGAGTTAAAATACAAAGGACTAATCAGTTTTACTTTCATATGTTCCATTCCATGTATGTGTCTTCAATACTTACCAGACGAGATCAGATGAGGAAGAAAAATTTACAACAGAAAAAAAAAAAAAAAAAAAGAAAAATCTACGCTACCAAGTGGTAACAATTTTTCAGTTGAACAAAACACCAAATTATAGAAATTAATGTAACTTAAGCATCATATTTGTTGCAAAGCAACAAAATGCAAAACGATAGAACACTTGATAAAAGTTACGCAGCTAGAGCTAAATTACCTTCTCATTGAGATCTCCTAAAGGTGGACCGTGGACGTTTCCTCCAATATAAGGTGCCCCCATTGGGAACCTCTCAACCAGATGATGAACCATGAGGTCATCAAGCCCATGCTTTTCATAGCTCATAATTGCACCTAAAGCTCCTAAAAATCCTTCATGTCGAAGAAACATTGCTTGTGCATCCCCCTTAGACCTGAGAAGAGATCATCGATAATGAGCAAGTTCTTAAACTTCAGAGAAAAAACAACAGCATGAACGAAGAAGTCATGGATGTACTACAACAAACTTCTAGAAATAAAAGAAAGTACCAAAAATGAACAGCAAATGAGATGGTGTCCATAGTGTAAGCATGGCCTCTGATAAAAAATCCTCCAAAAAATATCCGCTTGAGCCCAAATAGCAACGCATTTAAGTATGCTATCTGCAAGATAATTAAAAAAAGAGTTAAAAAAAAAATAACATATTAACATCACGAATGCCTTTATAGCTATGAAAGCCATTAACATGTAACTGCAGTTAGTAAATCAAGCATCCGGGTTTGTTTCGAGCATGCTACAATAAGTCACACCAGATAACAGTAAACCCTTGCCTTTTCATACGAAAAAAAGTGGTCATAAATAAGCAGAGAGGACGAAGCAAACAAGCAATTGGAGACTTGCCTGACCAATATTATAGGAAATCATCCGTAGTAGGGATAGAGATATGTCTTCAGGTGTGTAGTCCTCAAGCTCCTTACTTTCAGATATAGCCTTGCCAAAACTAGAAGCAATTGTTGCTGCTGAGAGACCAATCTGTAGAGAATTCACCATATTGGCAGTAATCCAAAAGAAACAAAACATTTAATGAGAAAAGAAAAAGAGACACACAAATACGTAATACAACAGATACATATTGTAGGTTTCTGATTCGAAAGGGTGAAATCTGAAAGTCATGCCTGCTAAATTTATTCATTCCGAGGGGATAATAGAATGCGCCATGTATCTAAAAAAGGCTGAAGATGAGTGACTTCTAATTTAATCATTATGAGGCAAAAGGGTCATCATACCTTGCTATAGTCCATTCCCCCATAAATATCGCCAACAAGCATGTCTATGGTTCTGTTATCTCCTCGTTGGCTCAGCTCCAATAACTCATCAAAACTAGTACGAGATTAGAGAGCAATGTCACATACTCAATATCAAGAAGGAAGTTCAATCAGAGGACGTGTTTAACCAATGAATCTTGACAACCTTTTGCATTTCGTCAGCAACTTCCCGAGACCCCAGTATGTGCCCCCACCAACATTAGTCCCACTAACACGCTGGAACTTTCCATCCCCATCAACCTACGAGCACGTTAATATTAAACCTCTATGTGATAACTAAGACCTACTTATGGACGAATGTACAAAGACGGAGATAATACCTTTATCATACTGACCCCAGACCCTATATTGACGAGAAGATAAGGGAACAAGTCATTAGAATCGATTTGTATAAACTCCTTTCTACCCTCCATATGCGTAAATGCTTCATGTCTTATTGCCTTTATGAAGCACACAGCCAGCAATTTCATTAGTAAAAGGTGACGAGAAAATTATAATATATTCTGATACTTCTGAAGTAGACCAAAATAATTATATTGAACAAGGACTTTCCAGAAGATTAGGTTTTTGCAATAAAACCTACAAGGATCATATAGCAACTATGATAAATTAACCAGGAAAATTAACTCATGAACCTTTAGCAGAAAATTTGCACCAGCCACAAGACAGTCCATTTCATCTTCTTTTTCTATGCTGATACCAAGCCTTTCCTTAAAGAGGTCAGCAAACTTGTATGCCCCACCACCTGTTGCCTTTTTAAAAATTTTAACAATGGCATTAAAACTGTGATGTCTGTTTAAAAAGTTCAGACCATGGAACTAAACAGATGATATCAATATCCTCATAAATAAATGTTAACAGCAAATTGCACTGATGTTAGCTCAAGAAACTGGTAGTTCGCCAATTGAAACCTGTGCATGATTCAACTGCATAGCATCTAAACCTCAAGTTATAGACTCTATTCCTATTTCTTAAGCTTAGTAAGACTAGAGCATCTGATATTACGTATATAACTCCTCCCTTGAATATAAGAATTTATACCTTAATTATGGTGTTCTCAGCAGTTGGGGCCTCAGACTGCCAACTCTGTGAATCCATTCCTGTGCAAGTGTTGAAGTTAGATGGAAAGGGTATAAATCTGTGGGAATCATTCACAGGAAAGTCAATATAATACACAGTGCTTCTTTGGAAAACACCATTCACTAAATCATAAGCGCAAGAGTAAGATACGTATTACCTCGGTGAAGCTGCTTGGAGTAAATGAAATCCAAGCACTCATTGATCTTAGACGTTTCAAACTTCACAAAATGCAGCCTCCCACCTAGAATTGGGTAACTTCTTCTATTCATATTATTGATACCAAGTCTTGCCTTGATTATCTTTCTCCTCCTGTCATTGACCGGCTGATTGGCGTGTCTAGAGAAATACACCAATTTGATTAGAGAACCTGCAAAACAGTGGTGGTGTTCGAATATCAGAATTGCGGGATTAAATTCTAACATAATGAAAAAGGTTCAATAAAATATATTATGACACGATAGACTACTGCTGCCTACAAAACTTAACATGGTAGAAATTCTGAAAAAAAGAAAGAAATAATCACTTGCAAAGAAGACATGTTTTCATTGTCTATAAGAAGAATCTCAAGAAAAAGAGAAGAAAGCACGCGTAAACAAGGAAGTTATGAATGCATTACAAATCACCAAAATAAAAACTGCTTTCCTTTGCATGCAAAATGCATCCCTGGAACGAATAACATCAACCCACTCACAAAGTAAACATACGACAGCTCAAAGTTCCCAAAGTTCCAGAACAAAAAGAAGCAAAAACTACAAGTCGAATATCTACCCCCAATATCCAAAGCCAGGTGAGAAATATCATCTGATTGATTCGGCAATAGAATCGCCGGGTCTCTTTCCTCAAAATTCCCCTGTATAGCAGCCCCGCTGAGGTCCAATTGAGGCCTAGACGATGACCTGTGAATCGGATTTCCAGCAATCGGCGACATACTGTCTCCCAAAACAACACCCTTCGATTTCTCAGCGTCACGACTTCGATTGCTGTTCTCCTCAAGATTATCGACGCATTTAATATCCCGTTCGTCAATCCCAATGTTGGCTTCTTCTTGGTGGTCCTCCGTTAGGCCAGACGCTGATGATGGTGATGCCATAATTATTGCTCCAACCCCTAACCCACCTCCCCTAGCCAACTGCTTTGTGTCTAATTTTTCAGGTCAAAAAAGGTCCAATTTTGATTGGGTAAAGCTCAGTTGTCCTAGTGATCTATAGGCTCAAGAACGATCTCAATTCTCAGCTGAGGAGATTAACTCATCTAAACACCTACTAACATTATTTACTGAAACCCAAAATTTCGGCTAAGCAATTAAGCTTTAAGAATTAGTGAGTGGTTGCTGGCGAAGCAACAACGATGGACAACAATTGAGAAGTATAAAGTTATCCTTCATGGTCAAAGTAAAATAATATTATGTTGACAAAATAACAAATCTTCCTCGAACAATTTACAGTCTCAAGGGTATTTGAAATATCTAATTAACCTTGAAACCCAGTCCACTAAACCAAAAACATCAAGTTTATCGAGTAGTAGCTATTTATATTTATATTTCCAAAACCATTGATCATTATTCTAAAGGTGCGATTATAGGTGCAATCCAAGTTAAAATGCGAGTCTTTGGAGTGTGTGTGTGTGTGTATCTTTTCAAGTTTGAGGAAGGAACGATGTTTAACAACCAATAACCTTGCAGTCGATGTAGCCTATAAACTATTAATTCCTCCAACCTAATACGCAAGTCATATATATTCACCCCACCATATCATTATATGTTACAAGAGACCGTGCGAGGAACATCTTCAACACATAAGGCTAGCTTTCGTATACTCAGCGGCCATTATTGCATATAATCTATTTTCATATCAGTAGCTTTGGTACACTAATATTGCCATATCTTACGTATATATCTCACGCATGGTCATCTTTTTCTGAGGATGTATTAGCATTTCCTTCTCCATTTGGCTTGGCACGCTTCGCCTTGTAATCTTTTACAGCGGCCTTTATCGCATCTTCGGCCAGCATGCTGCAGTGGAGCTTCACGGGTGGAAGAGAAAGGTGTTTCGCAATGTCCCTGAATCAATTTACCACTGATTAGAAGACTGAAGTGTAGAACTAAACCGGAGAAAATACAGATATCCAACAGATAGGTAGGTCTTAACGTGTTCTTTGAGGAGTAGAAGAACGAGTAGAAATTCGAGAGAGGGCACTCACGAGTTCTTGATCGATGTTGCTTCTTCCATTTGCCTTCCTTTCACCCATTCACTGGCTGAAAATCGTTAGAAAATTGAATTAGTAGCTTTTGCAAACAGTCATCACTTACAGACAACAGGCGCCGAATCATAGCTATCAGTTTCAAAATCACGAGTTCTTGATCGATGTAAAAAATAGGTTAAGCCATGTAAATGATACTCATACACTTTAATGGAAATTCTATGTCTACACAAATTAGATACACATGAAACAGACAGTTCATTCAAGACTCGTCTATCTATCAAGATTGTACAAAACAAATTTGTATTTTGATCCAAGTTAAAAACAATGAATGTCAAGGGGCCTGTAGATCAATCCTAGCTGGTTTTAATCCGATATTAATAATCTCACCATGGCCAGTTAAGACGAAGCTCGCTTAATTTTGATTAATTACATACTAGGCTCCAAACAAACAGTAAATATTCAATCACTGGACGATCCAAAACAGAATAAGATCAGGATCACAGCGAGAAATCAACAACAATCAGCTTACCGACGGACGAAGAGGCGATCGCCGATCCGCATCCAAAGGTCTTGAAGCACGCATCGACGATTTTCCCAGACTCGTCGTCGACCTTGATCTGCAGCTTCATGACGTCGCCGCATGCTGGAGCTCCGACGAGCCCGTACCGACGCTCGGATCGTCCTTTTCGAATGCGCCGATGTTCCGAGGGTTGTCGTAATGGTCCACAACGCGCTCGTGGTACCCACGCGCTGGTCGATTCAGGCGCGCAAGCATCATCGTTCGGCTGGATAAGCTTCGAAGCATCTTCGCTTTTAGGATTCAATCGACTGCTGCATCGATAATGATCAATTTATGCTTTCACTTCGCTTTCTGCTTTTGATCGATGGAGAAATGGGAATCTTCTTTATATACGAACCTCTTTTCCAAGCTTGTGGATAGATATGGCAGTAATCCTCAGCTACGTGTCCAAAATTTAATTAACTGAAAAAATAAAAATAAAAATGGAAATGTCAAAATTGGGCTTGAGCTACAGATTTCAGTAAATGGGCCTAATGAAATATAAAGGCCCATATAAAATCGATCCACCAATATGCCGCCACGTGTACTCTTATCATCCAATAAGCCGCAAATATCTCTGGGCCTCCCTCTATCCAAAGCCACTAATAAACCAACGAATAATCTTCGCTCCTAAATACCATAATTACCCCTACATATCCCATTTCTTGCAGTGATACGCACAAATGTTACATGGACCTATATTTGTCAATTTCCACCGCCATTAAATACTGAGAGCGAAGCTCAAATTCGAGCATTCATCGCATAGAGAGGAGCTCAAAACGTTTGATTCACAGAAGAAAAATGCATTGCATGAATTTGAAAGCGGTGCCTGGATTCAACCCGGTCTCGTTTACGGGTCGGGCCGACGCCGTTCCGAAGTCGCGAGGTAATCGAATCGTTGCTTGCGTTGGTCAGAGTTCTAGTTCGGGTTCTGGTCAAAGCTCGTTCTTGTCTCGAACCGAAACTTATGCTCTTTTGAAGCACCAATTGGAGGTAGCTGCGAAATCTGAGGTGATCATTTTTTACATGTTTGTGTGCGAAATTCCTAGCTGGAGTTTGCCGTCTTTGTGATTTAATAGAGATGGAGATTGGTGATAATCGAGAATTTGGTGGTGAAATATATCTGCCTGTGCTCTTTTCTTCCTTATTTGAGCTAAAATTTTGTAGTGTTTCATAATTTTGAGGTGTACTTCCAACATTTCGCAATTGAGTCAAAGATGGTCAATTTATTGATCTGTTGGTATTGGTGGTTTTTAATGACCCCAAGATGAATCGTTTCATATTTTCTTAATTTATGGAATGAAGTTTTCTGCAGATATTGTTGAGACCAAAGTTTATGCTATATGTGTTGTTGTCGTTGTTTGTGAGATTGGGAAAGTCGTTGGGAACGTGGTGTCCAATTATGAATAGTGTTTGTAATGTTTAAAGCGCTGTCAGTTTTTTTCTTTCCAACCTGCAAAATGTGTCTGCTTGGTGTGTGGAGGAACATTCGTCGTTAACAGTAGAGTTTCTCATGGATAATTGAAGCTATGAAGTTGATGCCATTATTGCAATTTAACGCAATACTTAGCACATGGCAGTGTTTTTGTCTTGAATTCAAATGTATCATCTAGTTTCGCTTTGCAAAGTGAGTATTCCTTGAACATTGCTTTGAGAAACAGTATGTTCTAGCATTGTAAGTAACTTATTAACTGCACCAAGTGCTAGTCTGACGGAATTTTAATTTTTACATCACATAATAAGAAATCTTGTCCATATGCGTGATTTCGTTGTTGTTGCCTTGACAAAATTTGACCAGGATTACAAAGAAGCTGCAAGGCTTCGTGATTCATTGAAATTGTTCGAGGAAGAGGAACCAGTTTTGCGTCTTCGTAGGCTATTGAAAGAGGCCATTGCGGAGGAGAGATTTGAGGTCACCCTTTGTAGGCTTTACTTTTTCTTTTTTCGTTGGTCTCTTTTCGTATTGTACTTCATTTGTTTGTTTTTTCAATTTAAAATAGGAAGCAGCTCGCTATCGGGATGAGTTGAAAGAAATTGCTCCTCATTGTCTTTTAAAGTGCTCGAGCGATGCAACCACCTTGGTACGTTTAAGGATCATATATGCGCTCCCTTATGTGTTGATCTAAGTGCTGTTGACGATTTGTATTATGTGTTCATATGGGGGCAACTGGGACCAAGTAGAAACATATCCTGTACGCGTTGATGAATCTCGGCGCTTGTGGAGAGTTTATTTGGGCTTGTCCCCTAGCTAGATTATCATAATTACCTTATAAACCCTGCTGATCTTGATATGGGCCAAGCCTTCAATTCGTAATTACTCTTCGAAAGTTCATAAGCACATTACTGTTTCTTTTTTCTAGGGTATTAGAGTTCAAGTTAGGAGCGTGTACATTGAAGGTAGAAGCCAGCCTTCAAGAGGGCTTTACTTTTTCGCATATAGGATCAGAATCACCAACAACTCCAACCGTCCTGTACAACTTCTCAGAAGGCATTGGATCATCACTGATGCCAATGGAAAAACCGAGAATGTCCAGTAAGTTGCTAATGGTTAGTTATTAGACAAGGGACTTTCACTTTTTCAAACGGTTGATGTTCGACTTTTAATTCCTTCTTTGACCAGGGGTACGGGGGTTATAGGTGAACAGCCAGTTATACTTCCCAAAACTGGATTTGAATATTCGTCCGCTTGCCCGCTGAGCACGCCGAGTGGGAGAATGGTAAGATTAGCATCAACTCTTTTTGTCTATGAAACGCTGTCCTAACTCAGTTTTGTTCATTGTGTAATGGTATAATCTGTTTATGCTCATTGTCTCGTTAGGAGGGTGACTTTGAGATGAAGCATATTGATAAGGTAGGCGCCCGAACATTCAACGTGGCGATTGCACCCTTTTCTCTCTCAACGTTTGGCGATGGCATCGATGCTCTATGAGTTGATCTTCTGATCCTCAAAATCCAACAGCCCAAAATCAATCACTTCCAACATCTGTACGCAACGATGATTTATTGTTCTTTACATCAAAACACACCTAAGTCCTAAAGTCATGCAAGTTTATGGACAACCACGACATCCTTAATCTTTATCCCTGTAAGTTGATAGCTTAGTTGTCATCGATTATCAATGTCAAAGCTCGTGAAATTAGAATTACTAGTTTGGTTTAGTATCCTGCAACTGTTATATAGAGATGTGTGTCTGTAGATATTTTGAACTATTTTTTTAGCAAAGCAAGAGACTCGCCTTGTATTTGTTAGTTTCTTTTGACTCTTTTGTGCCATATTAATGATCTAACAACTTAGTCTTAATGTGCGACTATGGGTTGAAGTTAGAGGCTTCGTTTCTTACATGTACTTCCCATGACTGAATATTCCTTAACGTCATGCTTTTGGTCGCTCTATTGAGAAAAAACAAATGTAGAAGGTTGGCTTATTGTTGAATGCATTTGCTTTCACTTGTTTTGAATTCTTCCTAATCAATGAAGGCAATGCTTCTTACATGCATGTGGTTTCTGTTGAAATGCATTTTGTGCCCTTGAACGAAACAAGTATAGAATGTCTAATTAGCTCCTTCATAAATAAATAATTTATAACGTTTTAATAGGCAATTCACCATTTTTTGAATTAGTTCCTTAACTTATATGGTTAGATGCATGTTGGCCTTTAATAAAAGGAAATTCAGAAAGAAAAGGAAGGTTGATTGGAACATCATTACCTTGTAATTTTGTGTAGACCCTTCAATCCAATGTTTGTCCCATCCCATGTAATGATTGCTTGCTATAGCTAATCACGGGACAGATCTACAGTTAAATTAAACATATATTATCTATTACTACAGGCTAGAAAATAAAAGGAATTAATATATAGATATCCTTTGGCTCAAAGAATATATGAGATCATACCTAGCATTTTATTCAATATTCAAATGAAGGATTATAGTAACGCTGTAATTACAATAACCGACATCAAAGTCAATTTAGATGTTTTCATGTGAGCCCAGCTAATGACAGAACATGAAAAATACAATAGAAAGAAAAGAAATATTAATGCAATTTGTGTTGCGTGTCATAAAACCTCTAAAGCAAAAAGCCTTTACTTAGGGATAAAGCCATGAAAATTGTCGTGTGAGGGGTTAACCATTTCCTTGTACAATATTCGTGAGATGATGATTTTACTTACTTTGTCCTATTTTATTTTTCCTTTCTTTGCTATTTTTATATTCTTTGAGAACAATATTTTCTTGTCGGTCAATGTTTTATACTACCAACATCTTGGAAAAGTAGAAATGGGAAAAGAGATTTAAATGGTTAATAAAAAGGGAAATCTCTTGAAATCAAGAAATTGGAATCCGAGATTAATATCATGTATGCCATATAAGTTGGACCACTTTTCAATTTTACGCAAATGGGGCCAATGTGTTTAAAAAAAAAAGTGATTCCATGTTTCCATCTCGAGTCTTGACCAATATCCACACTCAAGATTGGTACTGTAATTAGTTTGTATTTATAATCAATGTACGATAAATCTATTAGGCATATATGACTTTATTCCTTCCATATTTATTAGATAGAAGCATAACTTTGTCATTTAAATAATAATTAAATAGATAAAGAATCTTCCCTCCCTCCAATCTATCTCTTAAAGATGGTTAAAGATTAAAAAAACACGGCTGCAAAAAATGCATTAAAAGGTGATTAATCTTACATTCTCAACATGCAAACCTTCTGCATGGAAATGTAAAGATTGTGACAACAGATAATATAGGGCAGTCCCCTACTTCTACATACAAGATCTTATTGGGATAAACAAAATAAAAATTAAAAAAAAAAAATAAAAATTAAAAAAAGGTGGGAAGCTTGTGTTCAAAGCAGACCATTCCTTGATCTGTCCTCTGTCCTAATTTCTCTCTCTCTCTCTTATTCGTTTTTCTTCTTTAGTTTTTATACGAAGCAAAGCATCTGTACACCTCCACATAAGTGTTGGTTTCCTCTCTAAGGATTCCCAACGTTGCTTTGCTTGCAATTAATAACATTATATATCATATATTTTTTTTTTCAGTATCTTTCTGGGTAAAGCTTGGAATCTCTCGTACTTCATTTTCTTTCAGATCTTAATAACGCAGTCGATTATGCATGTTTTCTCATATACTTGTTCGGAACTCCAACACTTCCTTTGTCTTCTCCAAGAACTCATTGCTGTTAATAACAGTGTTTTCTTTATTACAAGAAGCATGCATTTAATTAGCTGCTGTGTTTTGAGAATTCGTCCTTTTGCTTCCTTTCTTTGAACAAAATCTCCAATTATCACAAACCTCATTCTTTACACAATACCCATTTGTCCATAATTCTTTACCACATTCACAGCAAAAGATACATCAGAAAAAAAAAAAGAAAGAAACCATTTCCCCTAAAGAGAAGGCATGAGCTTCCTCACATTTATTACAGGTTCTTCAAAATCATGGCAGCCAGCGACGACAGTAAACACAAAGACATCATCCTATTGGCTAAATTGGAGGGTTTTGCTTTGCTCAATATGGGTTCTAACATCCATGGTTTTCGCTTCGATTTTAATATCGAAAAACGAATATCGTCGAAAAAACAGCACGAGGCAAAACGGAGAAGGCGTAGAAGAAGAACCCTCGGGACTTCTGTACGAAGACGAAACATGGAAGCCTTGCCTTCGTAGCATACATCCTCGGTGGCTATTACTCTATAGAATCTTCGCCTTTTCCGTGCTAGTTTTGATGCTGATACTTAACGTTATCGTCGATGGAGGGAGCATCTTCTTCTTCTATACTCAGTGAGTTGAATAATAATAATATTATGATTCTTTTTTTCTTGATCATGCGAATGTGCTTGCTCTCTTTTATTCAAAAACTGTACTTTTATTCTCTTTTTTTCCTTCTTTTAACAGAAGCTTGTGCATAAAGCTATTGTGATATATAGTACTTTTTTCATATCTCATTTCTGATTCTGTATTGTTCTTTTCTTCTTTCCTGGTGCATCATGTGTTCTTTCGCAGGTGGACTTTCGTGCTTATTACAATTTATTTCGGGGTAAGTTTGATCTTTTTTTATGCTAATGAATGGCAAAAAAGAAGGAACAATTTATGTAGTGTTTAATTCGAATTCGAAATAAAAATTGTAGCTTGGATCTTTGCTGTCGATTCAAGGATGCTACCGATACAAAAAGGGCGAAGACGGCGATGGCAATAGTTTCGACTTCGAACGTGGGCCTTCTGCGAATAAGGGATCGAATATCAATCAAGAACGCAACGTTCGAAAAATTGCGGGATTTTGGGGCTACGTATTTCAGATCATTTTCCAGGTAAAAGAAAAAAATTCGTTAGACGCCCGCCGAAGATCATGTAATAAACTTCCATTGTCCCAATATATTGTCTTCCATTTCCACAGATGAATGCTGGAGCTGTGATGCTTACAGACATTGTTTTCTGGTTCATCATTGTCCCCTTTCTTGCCATTAAAGATTACAACTTGAACTTTGTAAGCATATCAATCAATCCCTAATTTGAAATTTTATCATATATACGAATCTGAGATGACAATACACAAACTTCTCTTGCAGTTGATCATCAATATGCACTCGATCAACGCCGTATTCCTCCTCGGAGACACCGCGCTGAACTGTTTGGTAAGAAAGATAAGCTTTTTTTTGCTTGCTTTCGATGTATACGCAATTTTCAAGATCAAACACAAGCTGGCCCGATTATTTTTTTTCGTGTTCTTTTTCAGCGATTCCCTTGGTTTCGAATAGGGTATTTTTTCATATGGACGGCGGCCTACGTTATCTTCCTATGGATCGTACACGCCTGTAAATCTCTATGGTGGCCATATCCATTTCTTGATTTATCGTCTTCGTACGCTCCGTTATGGTAATTAATCCAACTATAAATAAACCCTACTCAGTTTTCGGCGAGAATAAATGTTCGAAGATAAGATTAAATAATGAAAGAATAAAATGAATTATTTTTCGACAAGGTATTCGACGGTGGCGTTGATGCACATACCTTGCTATGGGATTTTCTTGCTGATAACGAAGGGGAAGCATTTCTTGCTTTCGAAGTGGTTCCCGGGATCTTATAGGATTGCGAAGCATCGATGATGAAAAGCTTTATTACCAAGATTACTTGCAGTTTTTCTAGCCTTGAGGAGATTGTTGTCCAACCATATATATACCTGTAATTATTATTCATTCATGCAAAAATCATTTTTTTTGCGTCGATTATAAGAAATTAATGCTTCAAGTACCAAAATCTAACCAGTATATAGCTAACAATGTGTTGTTTTTAGGTTAAGTAGTCATTCAATGTGGCGTCAGACGTCAGACGCCAATTGAGTACAAATCCTCACGATCATTAAGAAAATTACACGTCTAATGCTAAGTAAAGAAGAAATCAGCCTAAGACGTGAGGGGGCGTGCTAGAACTATAATATATTAAATAAAAATATGACACATTCCTCTTGAGCTTAAACTTTTATGTGAAGTAGTCATTCAACATCAACACATCATTCCGAAAGATCAAAGGACAAACGATGATAACACCATGAACAGTTGAAGGAAACGGGAAAAGAAAGGTGCGAAAAATAACCTTAGCCAATTGGATTTTTCTTCAGCAGTGTGGAGTTTGTGGAGACATGTTAAGTAAAGTTCATGTTTTGTGAAGGGAAGATCTACGCAGGCAGAGATATGCTCCTCTGAGGGCCTTGGGCGATTGGCTGTAATTCCCACGATTCGATCTCTTCTGTTTCGTCTGAAAGGACAAAAGGCAGAGATATTTCGCGGATCATCAGCTCGCCACAAAACGGGCATTCGCTAGCTACAGCATCGTCCAATTGTGAGCGGATCTGCGTGCATAGAAAATAATCATTAAAGATATGGCAATTGATATACGCCAGAGTGATGTATAAGGTTTGATTGATAGCTGGGAAGCATCAAGGAAATCTTGTCAAATGTGGTCTCCTGGGGAAGATTTGCACTTGAAACGAAAAGCCACAGCATATAAAAGATAGATAATAGTACTTTATCTGCAGTGCTCATGGTCGATATAGGTTCCTCTTTCGATGAGCCACCATTCATTTCGTTCCTAGGTTCGTTACCAAGCAAAGTTAGCTGCTTTTGCAGATCCAATATGTATTCAGCCTGTTAAGTTGTTTAAAAAAAAGGTGATTAAATAGTACAATATCATAAATGACAAGTATTTGTGCGATGGTTTTTACCATGACACCGTGAACCTGACTTTCAATATGTTTATGAATCCACATAAAAAAAAAAAAGAAAAAATGAATATACTTGGTAAATGAAAGAGTTCAAGAAATGACACGAATGTCCTCGAACTTTAATACTAACCTGAGCTTCATTGGTGCATCTGGTTACGTGTGCAATCAGGCAATGAGCATGAAAAGAATGTCCGCATGGGAATACATAGAATGGAGCCATTGGTCCGACGGAAGTATAAGATCTAGCCTTTCGGTAGTCATCAGCCATATTCAATATTTTTCTCCGACAAACCTATTAACGTCACGTGTGAAGAAAAAAATTATAGAAGATGATGACGACAACTACCGTTTGTCCACTTGGTAAATATAGAGCCAACAAAGTCTATAGTATAATGCTTAGTTGATGATTTCAAAATAATAGGCGAAGGCACCAATGTAAGATAATTTACCCGGCAATCTTCATCCCGCCTGATAACAGCATATCGCTGTGTAAGTGCAGTGATGTCATTTCTTATGTTGTCAGCGCCGTGTGTAGCATCGTTCATTTCCTGCTTGAGCTTTTCGATTTGTTCGTTGTAATCTTCCAGAGATGAGCATATAGCCTCCTGAAAATGAGTTCCGAAATGATCATGAACGAAAAATGGAAGAGTGATCTTGACTATAAGATGATTAAGCAAACATCCTCTGAGGAAACTACTAAAAAAGGAATAATCTGAAGTCAGGAATCAAAGCGAAGTGGTCAACCTTGAAATCATCGATCAATGCAAAGTCTGGGAAAAATGGTAAGATATCTTCGATTTTCAGAAGTCCATCGGTTTCCTTGAGAAATGCGATCGCCTTTCGGATATTCTCCCTCTTTGTTCCCTTCTCATGCTCGATAACATGCTTGGCAACCATTAGCCAAAGCTTTTTCCTAAGGTCTTCATCATCTTCAACCTTATCAGCTTCGGCCATAGCAAGCTCCGTATCAACCTATGAAGAAAGGGCGGATGAAGAAAAAGTTGATATAGATGATGCAATCACATATGAGTATGTATGGTTATCAGCAGATTATGACCCAAGTCAACTTTTCATTCAAACATCAACACATAGTTATAAGTCCGAGATGGTTTAAAAAGGAACTACAGGAACTTTTACTTGTTGAAGGTCAAAGCACAGTGGAGTAACTTTTAGCTTTCCTAACCTGTATGCATAAGATTAGGTCCAGGATTATCTTTGACCCAAAAACATTACCTGTAGAGCAAGAGCAACTGCTTCTTCGTGCATAGACATCATACTGTATACGTGGACGCACGCACGCATCCGTCTTTCCTTTAAGCAGAGCCTCAAGGCGTACTTTGGTTCATAGAAGAAATCAGGGGTGTCGGGCTGGCCCTTTCCAAACTTGCATTGTAGGAAACGTAGAAGAGTGCTCTCATCCTTCTACGGCACGCAAAGATGAGTTAAAATTAGAATTGTGAAGCAGAGGTTATTGAGTTAATAGAATATATTGAATGGTTAATGATTAAACATTGTAATCATACTGAAAACTTTTTGAAGAAATAAGTATGATATGAAGAGTTGTTGAGTTCAGCAGACTCTTTCGTATGCGGTAAATGAATAAAAACGCTTTGATACTAATGAAGGCTCTGAAAGCTAAAAGTGGCATAGTTAAAATCAGTCAGAATGTTTCTAGTCCTACATTACAAAGGTTGACAGCATGTAAAATAATGGAACAGATATTACACACAAGAGTCAAGCAAAGTTGCAGGAATCATATATTGAGCAACAAACCTGTTTGGCATACAACGAGAGCAACAAATTGTGAACACCAGGATCCTCATTCCGCAAACGATGAACGCAGTATTCTAAGTATTTAATAACTTCATGGGTTTCATTCCTGCGCGTGCAAAAAGTGACTTCTCTAAAATTTCAGGAGAAAAAAGGTCATCATATATCCACTTAACAGAGATACACATTACTTTGCATGGGGTTCACTGCAGTAGCGCATCATTGCAGGAATGAGCTTTCTCGGGTTGAGATCTTTCGTGGTCATCCATGATTCAACAGTTTCATAGGCATCAAGCATGATAAGTTCGGGGGCATATTGGTACTGCATCGTTTGAGGAACCACATTCCATCAAATTTGTGATACTTCGACAGGGACAAAGACTCAATAATACGATGAAGCTATGAAGAGAATTCCAAGTGAAAGTTGAACACAAATTTGGCATACACCATCACGTATAAGTCCATACCTGAAGCTCGATGGGAACATTGGATTTCTGAAGAACACCCAATGCTTTCTTTGCTTCTCCTTGCTGTATATTATGTGCACGGTCATATAAAGGCAACCCATACAATCAAACATGTAAATATAAGACAGCCAGCCAGAAATGTCAAGGCCTAGTAGATAGATACCACCCAGTCCCCAAATTATATCAGATTTTGACAAGAACTAAGAATCCAAGCAGATAAAGTATAAGAAAGTTAGTATTTCAGTTATGATCCAAACAAGCAGATTAAAATAATCCAAAAACCTCATAGGCCACAGCTTTAACTGACTTTTAACCTATTTGAAAGTAGAACAGCAGAGAGAAGAAAATCTAATTAAGAAAATCCAGTAGATCACAAGTCAACATATAGTAACAGACTTGGACAAAGCCACAAGGATAAGAAAATCTAATTAAGAGACAACGAAAAGCAGTACCTGAATATAATAATGCACCACAATCTCATAGTGCTCCTTAAGGGTAGCAAAGAACACCAACTCATCAACTCTTCCATTGCTGAAAGATAACAAAATAAACACTCGTAAATAAAGTGTATCCAATAATAACTGCGATGTGCTCTTAAATAAATGGAATTAACAATACGATGATATTGGGACTAAATCTTTCTGATGTAAATTGTTACCCTTGTCCCTATTCAGATAATAATGATACAGGAAACATGAATTGCCAGACACAATCACAGAGAATGAAAGAGAAACAAGGGAACCTCTCCAGAAGTTTCATGGTAGTTGCCTCATCCAATTCATCCTTGCAGTCACTCAAGAAGGCTCGGAACTCGGTGATGATTGATTGATATTCCGATTTAACACTGTCAGACGCACCATCATCTTCCAAAAGTAACCGGTTTATCTGATAAGGAACCAAATGAGTGCACGTTTAGAGAAGGAAAATTCAATGAAAAACCTCATATGCAAGAATCGCGGGAAAAAGAAAAGCTCCAGGCTAAATATTGGCTCCTACAAATAAAACCTCCCATAAAAATGTAGCTACATCTTAATAGAGAAGTATATATGAGCAAGGACTGAGGAATTCAAGATTTGAAAATCAAAACCAACGAAAATGACAACCAAACCTTATCCAGATATAATTCAGTTGTCCACGTGGCAATCATAGTTATCTGGCATTTGTCATCCTTTGACAAAAAATCAAGTCTTCGCAGCAAAAACGTCCTCAACGCATCCTAAATCAGGGGGAAAAGGCGCTCAAAAAGCAAGAATGCACAGGTAGCAGAAAAGTAACACACCAAAGGGGAGCAGCACCTCCATTTCCATGTATTTTTAGACGAAAACAAAATAAACATTACCTGTTCACCGATGCTAATGAACCTTAAAGTAACCTCTTCAAATGATAAGACAAAGCTAATCTGCAGAAAAAGGAAGGACTTGATTTATAAAGGAAAGAAGTTTCAATCAAGATTTTATAATGAATGCTTGTGGAGATTCATGGAAAAAAAATTACCACCACTTTCAATCCCATATGTTGAAAGCACTCAAAAAATAAAGATAATGGTGTATAAATCCTGATATCCTGGTCACATTTTCAGACTGGAAGAAGAAAATTCTATAAAATTCTAGATTAATCTAGATGGTCATTTCTATTTCAGAGTTCACAAAGGAACAACCACAAATTTCGAGTTATACACCAGACCTTCTCAAATTAGTGGCTGATTGCATCAACATAATAAGCGAACAAAAATATGACAATACCAACCTATACATAAAGGGATAAGTAAATGACCTTCGCAAAAAAAGAAGCTGCTCTGAGAAAATCCTTGTAAACAAATGCTTCCTCAGCCTGCATTACAGGATTCCAGTCATATGCTCAAGAATATCTAAGACATAGCAACAATTTTCAGCGTCGAATGAAAAAAAGTTATGTTCGAATCTGGCGAACAGCACACTTGTGCCAAATAAACTTGTTCTCTTTGAAGAATATCACGACAATTTGCTAAAGCAGCAGCATATTCCTTTAAGTCGAGATAAACTTTCCACATGTCTCGGCCTTCATCATTCACAGATACCTAAAACACCGCATTCAGAAAAGACAATCATTGCGACAGATAAATTATCCGTATGCAGTGGCCACTGTTAAAACTGTTACCAAATACGTACCTGAAAGATTGAATTCTGGTCATACGCATAGAAAAGTCCAGCAGATGCATCACTGCATAAACCAAGAACACCCCTCGAAACAGAATCAGGTGTTTGATCAAAATAAATTTCCTCAACAACTTGCTGACTAATCCTATTCACAACCTGTAATAAATTAATGAAAAATATATGAATCAGCAATGAACAAAGAAAATCCCTAAGCTTCACAGAAATTGGATATGGTACTGAACTGATGAAAATACAAAAGGAAATCAACCATTGACGAAATAGAGGC
The DNA here is from genome assembly GCA_027422505.1 of Craterostigma plantagineum. Lineage (NCBI taxonomy): Eukaryota > Viridiplantae > Streptophyta > Magnoliopsida > Lamiales > Linderniaceae > Craterostigma > Craterostigma plantagineum. The sequence goes on from JAPQWV010000050.1 coordinate 2,902,488, forward strand.
TAGAGCAAATATGGAATTTAGAAAGAGGTTACAGAGAGGTCCATCAGAACTTAATTCTTGGAAGTATATTGAAGATAATTATGCTTAGTCCATTAACCAATCGGAACATTTCCATGAACCGTTTCGTTTGAAGTCGTTTGAATCAAAATATTTCAGTATCATTAATTTGAGAAAGCCTCTGGATATGTAAGCAGTCCGGCGAAGGAAAAATGCACATTTCAAACACACACCTTAACTTTGTTACCAAGAAGAAGAAGAAAATGGAACTCAGATACTGCAAGGGAGCTAGGCTTGACCAAAACACCTTCACCTAGTTTCGAGTAATCCAACAAAGCCTTGTTCTCAACAAAGTTTTCATCTCCGTTTGGAAAACTACGAGGACATAATTATAATGCACATAATAAGTACATGAATGGAAGATTTGTCATGTGGTAACCAACATGACAAGATATTATGTTAGAAATAAATACGCCACCTGTGCTGTGCTCCAAAATTAAGGCCACCATGGTAGACTCCTGCTCCAGACAGCCATGCAAAATTTACAGCTCTTCTCTGCTTAATGAAAAAATGGAGCTCACTGCAAAATGGACACATTCTCAGAAAGCGTGGCGATCCAATTTAAATCAGACAATGGCACACCCAGCTTAATCACCTTCACGTCTGTGCTGAACTCTAGCACCAGTAAATAAAATTATTATAGATTTATATGTGTGATCTGATCAAAGATATGAAAACGGGGCGTGAAAGGATAGTGGTGTCAGATTCCGCTGGCTGAGTAGCTACACAGCTTAGTCATGAGAATTTTATAAGCTTTATCAATCATGCACAGATTAGCAAGAAAGCAGGAAAACATATATAATATAAATAGGGTCCCTCTTGATTCACTGTAGTAGCTATTGATCCCATTTTTAATAGGATGAACTTGCCTGTTTGGAATTTCACCAGGTAGTTCCATGAAATGTACTGCACGATCTGCGTAGCTAGCAAACACAGACTGCAGAGAATGGTCAAAACTCATTATTCTAGAAAATAATAAACCTTATCTAATTTATCAAAGCTACCCTGGTTTTAAACACAGTTGGGTAGTAATGAGGTAAAACCAGAGAAACAAAGCGCAGCTACATGACCATGAGTATATTACAACTATTACACATGGCTGAACCAGTGCCTTTATTGAAACTACAAATTCACTACGGTACACGATAAAAAAGCTAAGAAATCATAGGGTTTTGCCTTTCGTAAAAGGGGAGCAACAGAAGAAAGTTCGCATGGTCTCATAAGCAATAATCCATATGGGAACCTAAGAAACTAATGGAGGCTTGGGTATCCTTACTGCAAAAGTAATAATGCATAATCATATTGCCAACTCCTCAATATGCAGCATGCATGACCGAGAATTGATAATGGAATGCACAGAAGTCTTACTCACATCCAATGAGCCTATTCCTGTAAAAGAATACAATCGGGTGGGAGTAACCGCCATCACATAGTATCTAGTTCCGTTGCTTATGTTGGTAATCTCCATCTGCAAATAACAAACAGCATAAGAATTCAGGATACGGGACAGTTGTCACTTGGCCCAGTTATTAGGAACACCAATATAGCACAGAAAATCTAAGGAAAACTCCAAAATTGCAGAAGACATAAAATGAAAGATGGCAAGAAAACATTTTATACTATAAAAGACATATGCTTTAATAATCAATGGGATTCCCTAATTCTATCCTGTTCCTGAGCTCAAAATTTTATTAATTTCAAAGCATCCGAAGTTCCAAAGTCACCCCTGACCAAAAGAATAGAATGATGCCCAAAAACCTGGAGGCTGGCTTCGGACTTGTCTCGGGCATCTAAGACCCTCTCATTGTACGTAAAGATAAGCTAATTAAGATCCCATATACCACTTAAACTTAAAGTATCATAGTAAAAAGAAACAAACCTGCAAACCAGTGAACGCTTCACGCAATTCGTTGAGTTCAAATAAAACTTTGATGTGCTTTTCCCTCTTATCCTTCTCATCAACCCAAACTTCATAAAGTTGGCCATTATCAGTACCGAGGATAATCTCCTTTGTGGAAGCTGTAAAAGTATAAACCAATTAAATAGTTAAACAATCCAAATAGAGATTAAATCCTAAATCATATGTGGTAATGTTCATGAAGATTATACCTTCTGCTATTTGCTGCCTGTTCCATGCAACAGCATTCACCACAAGGCCCTTCAGTTTTGCCAATATGCGAGGCTTAGCCCATTTTGCATGCATGTAAAATGTATCCGAGGTTCCACCACCAACTACAGTAGCAATACAGTGACTGCCTCCAGGGTCAACGGAAACCATGTGAATGGACTGTTCCCCAGGTCTACCGCCAGAAAGATCAATATCTTCAAAAGAAACACAAAAAAGGGAATAAAATTTCACACAATCACACAGAACTTTCATCACACAAACACACAGAACTTCCGCATTCAAACATAGGCAAACTACTGGATTCCTATTCAATTACAACGACGGAAAACATAGATGAAATTCATAAACTACATATAAATAATGCCAAAGTATCTGATCCAACGAAAACGTTTACCAATTTATACATTACCGACAAATTTTCAGGTCGAAACCATGAATCAAGCAATATGAGGCACATGGATCTCTAATTACCGAGTCTGCAATCAGTATCATGCGTCGTTCCACTTAAAAATCAAACGAAAATGCTCGAATTACAAGGACTAAACGATCGTTAACCTTCAATTCAATCAGCAATCAGACAAAAAAAACCCCCCAAACTCTCGAGCTCAGCTAAAATTCAACTAAAGAACACCATTTGCAATGGCAACTAAATCAAACCGATCCATATCACGACCCACCGTAAGAATCACCAACCCCGAAATCGTAGCGAATGATCCACCCCTTGCTAGTACCCAGCAAGATGACGTCATTACCAGCCGTCATACATGTGACGACTCCTTTTCCTTTGGCCGCGTACCTCTCTAGAAGGTCCACTGAGAATACCTGACGCCGAGCGTCCATTCAAGCCTCAGCCCAATTAACAGTTCAGCCAATTGACCTTCGAATGAATTTCAGATTGATGTTCGAGCCTCAGCTCAGCTCTTTTATAAGAGGAAAGGAAACCAATAGCGAGCTTAATGTTCTTCTTCCACGTATATAGTAACAATTAAAGCCACACTATAATTTCGTGATGTAAATATAGTTTCATTAAAATCGAAATTAAAATGCAACATCCATCTATATAATTAATATTTATATTTAGATAAATCGGAATCATCATAGGACCCAACCCAAGCCCAAAGTACAACAGTACTATCCTCCCTCATACCCAAGGACCGCTCGCCCACTTACGAACAATTCCTCCCAAACCCTAATTTATATCGTAATGACATTTCTGCCTACCAATCGTTGATGCGATGCGTGAACGCTCTCCGTTTGCCTAGTGTTTGCTGTCATCGCCCTAGACGAGGTATGTCTCTAAAAAGCTTATGGATGCTCGATCTAGATTCGTGAGTTTTCTATGCGGCTGGTGCGTGTTTTGGTGATTGTGAGGTGAATCGCTGATGCGTTTGTTTCTGATGGAAATTGTTTAATTTAAATTTCTCTAGTAGGCAATTGCTTGTTCAGTACTTTTTCCCCTTTCGTTTCTGAGGCAAGCGATGTAGAATTCATCACTCATCTGACACTTGTTTAGGCTTGCTAGTGTCTTTTGCAGGAAATCAAATGGCGGAAACCCACGAAGAAGGATCAGTTACGTGGCCCGAAGACGTGCTGATTGAAATCCTATCACGCCTTTCTGTTAAACCCCTAGTTCGATTGAGGTGCGTTTCCAAATCGTGGCGTGCTTTGATAGGGAGTCCTTATTTTGTGAGTCGTCACCTAATGAGCGATCGCCAAGAAACCGTGTGCGTGAAGCGATACGAAGATGGCTTTTTTGTGTCTATTCACGACCCAAACTCCGCAGACCTGTCAATGTTGTCTCAGAATATGTCTGTCATGACATTGTTGCTGGATCAAGATTTCTATCTCAATCGCTACAATTCTACATTTCTAGAACTTCTCGGTGCTTGCAATGGAATAGTCTTCCTTCAGTTTTTTGATGTATTCATCCTTTGCAATCCAGCCCTTAGAGAATTCAAGCGGATTCCACCCCGTCCCTGGGCCTTACCTCGTCCTGCAGTTGACTATTGCGAGAATGATATTGGTTTTGGATATGGCTATGATCCTGTAGGTTCCTCATACAAGATGGTGCACGTCTACTATCTTTCTCCCGTGAGGGAGGATGATTATGTTCCCCACACTCGTCCCATCAAGGTCGATGTTTACGATTCAAGGAGTAATTGTTGGAGAACCATCAGCAACGATAGTAACTGTTCATCTGTGTTTGATGATCAGTTTGTTTGTTTGCACGAACCAGTTTACTTCAACGGTGTTTGTCACTGGGATGAAAGGAGGGGTCGTTGCTTGGTCTTGCTTGATTTGAGCGATGAAGTGTTTCGACGTTTTGAGTATCCCGATGCTTGGAACGAACAAGAACAATTTATGGCGAATCAAAGTCTTGTCATCTTACACGATCGTTTGACGATGATTGCATATCGGGATGAGGAGCCGAGCCTCATCAATATTTGGGTGATGAAAGAATATGGCGTCAAGGAGTCTTGGACCGTCGATTACGTAATAGGGCCTCGTCACATTTTCAGGCCATTTTTCTGTTGGAATTCTGAATGGATACTCGTGGAAGACAATGATGGCCGACTCGCATCGATTGCAGTCCAATCCAATGAGACGCATGCCTTCATGTTTTCTGGTCGCCCATATTCCTGGGGAGCTTGTTTGTTCAAGGAAAGCTTAATTCGTTTGACTGATGTGATTGTTGGTGGTGATAATGAATGACTTCTTACATTCACTAGCAATGCAGTCCAATGTAGGGGATATTAAGGTTGTATTTTGTAAGATTTGTGTTGCTCAAATTTTATTTATTATTATTATTATATATAAATTATGTGTGAAGGATTGAAGGGATTGGAAACTCGATGGTTAAAAAAGCCATCATGCTAGCAATTTAATCCAATGTAGGGTTGGTAATTGTTTGGCTATTAAGGTTGTATTTTGTAAGATTTGTGGTGTTCAACTTTTATTTATTATTATTATTATTTATAAATTATGTGTGAAGGATTGAAGGGATTGGAAACTCGATGGTTAAAAAGGCCTGTCTTGTCTGTCATTTTTCTGTTCGCTTTGTCAAAGGTTCGCATAATCGATTGGGAAGCTTGTTAGCACTTCATTGATTACCATCAATGTATATAAAAGAATGCTCAATCTTCATTGATTACCATCAATGTATATAAAAGAATGCTTAATCTATGGCTGCGTTTAGTTAGATAAGAAAACATCATATAATTTTTATCATGAGATAATAATAGTAACAGTTTTTACACCCAACAAATGTAAATTTACCAATCTAACCCCTCTTACCCCACTGCATTACAACAACAAATGTAAATTTACCAATCTAACCCCTCTTACCCCACTGCATATACAACACATCACATCATTTTCATGTTCTGTATCATAATTCATATCAGCCATCTACGGCCTCTGCTCAGCCGCCTTCGTCACATACAAGTCAACTTCAACTGTAGCATCTCCACTATATCCTCTTTGACGTAACGATTCTTCAACAAATTTGGCATAAAAAACCGTGTCTCGCCGACAATCAGCTCAGCTGTATTGGCAATATAATATCAAGTGGATGACCTAGGAGTAATAAGGCGAATCCCACAAATTATGGAGTGATAAGGGGGATTAGGTCAATCCACTAATTATGGAGAAATAAGGCGATATCAATCAGAAGATTTAGTCAAAGGTTATGGATGGTATCAAGGATCCCAAATAGTAATATATTCTCTTACATATGGTAGTCTGGTCAATAAGGAAAAAATATCTCTCTATTTAGTGCTCATTATTATGATTGATTGTGATTGATTCTGCTACGATGTACTCTATATATATGCTCATCGATTGTAATAGTTTTAAAGCAACCAGTCAATAAAATATTCATTAGTCTTTTCTCGATTTCAGTTTTTCTCTTGGTATCAGAGCCTCTTCACCATGGCTTCCCTATCTCTAAACGTTGGTAACTTCGTCACGCTAAAACTCACCCCAACCAACTATCCATTGTGGAGAGAACAAGTATTAGGCTTGGCAGAAAGTCAAGACCTAGTTCATCACCTCGAAAAAGCCAACCCAGTTCCATCCAAATTCACTACACAAAATCCACAAGCCTCAAGCTCAGAAACAACACCCATCAACACAGAAACAACACCAACTCCAACAAAAGAATTCATTGCATGGCAAAAGTCTGATCGTCTCCTTCGTGGCTGGATTATTGGAACTCTGTCCGAAGAGGCCCTTGGACTTGTCATAGGGTTAGACACATCAATTGCAGTCTGGACTGCACTCAAAGAAGCCTACGCGCAAGACTCTCAAGAGCGAGAATTCACACTACGACAACAATTAACCTATTTGCGCAAAGATGAAAGCAAATCTGTTGCGGAACACATACGGACCTTCAAAGGGTTATGCGACAATCTTGCCGCAATCGGAAAGCCAATCCCAGATCAAGAAAAAGTATTTTGTCTTCTAACAAGCCTTGGACCTCAATATGAAACCTTCACAACAACAATGCTGAAACCCCCACGACCGACGTATGCTGAAGTTGTTTCACAGTTGCAGAGCCTAGATCAACGCCGAAGCTGGTTCTCAAATCAACATGATACTTCGCTCACAACACTCACACCGCATCTAGCCTTTTACGGACATCAACAGACGACCAACTTCAGGCCAAAAAATCCAACTAACCAGTTCAATTCTGTGGGCCGTGGTTTCCAAGCACAGCAATCTCGTAGCCAACCCCAAGGATATCCCAACACACAACGCAAGCCGCCTCCACCTGGACAACGTCGAATGACTACTGCAGAGAGAGAACTATACCGTGATGCAATTTGTCAATATTGCGATAAGCCAGGTCACGTTGCAAAAATCTGTTGGTGGTTACTGAAGAAAGAAAATCAGAATAAGGAAATCCCACAGGCACTAGCGGCGCTCACACTCGACAACTCCGTAATTGATACAGAATGGACATCAGATACCGGCGCTTCTAATCATATGACCGGAGAACCAGGTATGTTAAAGAATATCCATAAATATAAGGGATGTGACTCGATCGTTATTGGTGATGGATCCTCGTTACCCATAACAGGTATTGGTAATTCCTTAATTAAGCAAAAAGATAAAACTTTACCGCTTCATAATGTTCTTTTTGTTCCAGATCTTAAGAAAAATTTGCTTTCCATCAGTCAACTTACATCTGAGTTCCCTGTTAATTGCGAATTCTCTAACACTAATTTTTGTGTAAAGTCACGGAGCACAGGTCAACCACTCATAACAGGGACACGCAAGGGTAATTTATACGTCCTGTCTAATGAGCCAGAAGCACATTTTTCTTATCGTTTCAAATCTGGCACATCAGACATCTGGCATCAACGTTTGGGTCATCCGCAATCATCTGCTGTTCATTTATTAAAGAATAAAGGTCTTATCGATGTCGTAGGGTCTTCGAAAAAAAATCATTTGTGTGATAGTTGTCAATTAGGAAAGTTAAGCAAACTACCATTTAGTTCATCTGAGCACTCAACTTCTGATATTTTTAATAAAATACATTGTGATCTTTGGGGTCCCGCTCCTGTTTTATCTATTGGAAAATTTCGTTATTATGCATGTCTAGTCGATGATTTTTCAAAGTATACTTGGATTATTCCTTTAAAAAATAAATCTGATTTTTTTACTGCTTATTTAATGTTTGAAAAATACGTTGAGCGACAATTTAATAAGAAAATCAAGGTCTTCCACTCAGATGGCGGGGTGAATTTGTTAATTCTCAATTATCATCTCACTTTCTTACCACAGGAATTGTTCATCAAATCTCATGCCCCTATACACCAGAACAAACAGGTATGGTTGAACGACGACATCGTATTATACGAGAACTAGGTATGACGATGTTATTTCACAGTCATGTTCCACTGTCTTTATGGGTAGAAGCCTTTTCAACAGCTGTTTTTCTTATTAATCGTCTTCCTTCATCGTCTCTTATGTCTGAAACACCATATTTCAAATTACATGGAACTCATCCTGACTATAGTTCTCTTCGAGTATTCGGTTGCAAATGTTTTCCATACACATGGGACACGAAAAATAATAAGTTTGATCCTAAATCTGTTTTATGTGTTTTTGCAGGATACAGCGAAAAACATAAAGGATATAAGTGTTTTCATCTCTCTAGTCCAAGTTTATTATTTCTCGACATGTTGCCTTTGATGAAAATGATTTTCCTTTCAAATATCATAAAAAGTCTCCTACGAACTCCCACGTTCATAATTTGTTTGACTCATGGCTAACCTCTCATGTTAGTTCTGAATCAGGTATGACCTCGCAGGATAATATCTCACATCCTAACTCTAATATCCCGCTCCCAGTGATTGTCACAGATGTTTCACAAGGTGACCCAACGCCATCCTCCGACGATACTATTGCTGAAGCCACACCTGAATCTGGCGAGTCCTTAGCACCTGATCTAACAACTCCTTCAGATATGCATGTGACCGATTCCACAACTATATTGTCTGAGCCGCATCCCAGCCCTCCACATCAACAGCATCATATGACGACCCGCTCTCATCATGGTATTTTTAAACCAAATCCTAAATATGCATTGAACGTTTTTGTTTCTAGCAGCGTACCTCGTGAACCCAAGACAGTTAAGTCAGCATTATCACATCCGGGATGGAAAGCTGCGATGCTTGACGAACTTACAGCCCTTCATCAAAATAAAACATGGCGACTTGTTCCACGAACATCCAACATGCATGTGATTGGATCAAAATGGGTCTTTAAGACTAAGCTGCGACCTGATGGTACACTGGATCGCCTCAAAGCTCGCCTGGTGGCGAAAGGTTACCATCAAATTAATGGGCTTGATTATACAGAAACTTTTTCACCTGTCATCCGTCCAGGTACAATTCGCCTAGTTTTAACTGTTGCTCTTGTCAAACACTGGCCAATCCGACAATTAGATGTCAAAAATGCGTTTTTACATGGCTATATCAATGAAGCTATTTACATGGAACAACCGCCAGGTATGTCTGATTCTCACTTTCCAAATTATGTTTGCAAACTTGAACGTGCTTTATATGGACTTAAACAAGCACCTCGTGCTTGGTTCGATAGGCTTAGTAAATTTTTGCTTTCATGTGGCTTCTTTTGTAGCCTCGCTGACCCTTCCCTTTTTATCTGTCACTCTAGTAAAGGTGTTCTTGTCTTATTATTATACGTTGACGATATGCTTCTTACAGGATCTTCTAATGACATTGTCACTTCTTTTATTAAAACATTAAGCTATGAATTCTCGATGAAGGACCTTGGACCAGTTCATCATTTTCTAGGAGTTGAGATATCTTCCACGTCTAATGGGTTGCATCTTTCTCAATCACACTATGCGCTTACCATCCTGGAGCGGTCCAACATGTTAGACTGCAAACCCATGCCAACTCCGCTCGACGTCAAGTTACAACCCTCGACCGATGCGCCTCCTCTCGAAGATCCCAGCCATTATCGTGGGATCGTGGGAGCACTTCAGTATTTGACTCTCACGCGTCCGGATTTGTCTTACTGTGTTAACTATGTCTCTCAGTTTATGCATGCACCGACGATCGCTCACATGAAACTCGTCCATCGGATCCTTCGCTACCTAAAGGGCACGATCTCTACTGGTTTACATCTCACTTCTACAACTACTCTCACATTGTCAGCTTTCTCTGATGCTGATTGGGCAGGATGTCCCACGACACGACGCTCGACTACTGGCTATTGCACATTTCTCGGCTCCAATATTATTTCTTGGTGTGCTAAGAAGCAACATACTATCTCGCGCTCCAGTACCGAAGCAGAATATCGTGCTATGGCTAATACAGCAGCCGAGCTTACCTGGCTTACCTACATTCTCAATGATCTTCGCATCCCCGTTCAACCGCCACCAACGATCTACTGTGACAATATCAGTGCTTTGTACATGACAGTCAATCCAGTCTTTCATGCACGCAGTAAACATATAGAACTGGACTACCATTTTGTACGTGAACGTGTTGCTATTGGGCTACTTGTTACTAAACATATTCCTTCGACGGATCAAATTGCCGACCTCTTCACCAAATCGGTCTCGAAAGCTACACTGGCTTCGTTTCGCGCCAAACTGTGCCTTCAACCTCGGCTCAGTTTGCGGGAGGGTATTGGCAATATAATATCAAGTGGATGACCTAGGAGTAATAAGGCGAATCCCACAAATTATGGAGTGATAAGGGGGATTAGGTCAATCCACTAATTATGGAGAAATAAGGCGATATCAATCAGAAGATTTAGTCAAAGGTTATGGATGGTATCAAGGATCCCAAATAGTAATATATTCTCTTACATATGGTAGTCTGGTCAATAAGGAAAAAATATCTCTCTATTTAGTGCTCATTATTATGATTGATTGTGATTGATTCTGCTACGATGTACTCTATATATATGCTCATCGATTGTAATAGTTTTAAAGCAACCAGTCAATAAAATATTCATTAGTCTTTTCTCGATTTCAGTTTTTCTCTAGCTGAACCCAACCCATCTCACCTGGTGCTGGTTGAACCCTCAACCACCGTGCCTCTTATCGATCAATCCCATCACCACTGAACAGCTGCGCCGCACCGACCGCCTCCGCACGCTCAGCAACAACGCTTCTACCCTCACGATGACCTTCGATTCCCTCCGCCACGATGGTGCGTACTATTGTGTGGCCCATTATATGTATAGATTATTATGTATAAGGAGATACACGCCACACGCACACATCGACGAGCTTTGGCCATCTCCAATGGACATGTATACTAACACGCAAACCGATAATTCAGTCCACCCAAAACCAAAACTCAAACAAAAAATGCGTACTACTTAAATTCACGCATATTTACGTTTATACTGTTCACCAACCAATAATTTTTCAACTGTTACAAATTGACTCCAATTTTACTAATATTTTATCTTTCTGACAATGTTTTAATTTTTCTGTTGTATTATAGTTATTTAAGTGTTTCATATTTATATAAGGGTAAATTCCCTATCAGTCCCCTTTCAAGTTTAAACTTCCTCTTAAATACCCATCGAATTATTTCTTCCTGTTCAGTATCCTTCTGTTGAAAATTTCCTGTTTAATACCCAAAACGCTTGAAAAGACGAAAATAACCCTTCCTTAAGGATTTAAAAAACTTTCAGATTATTACATCACATGTAGCAAGTATTATACCATGAAAACAACTAATTATACTCAAAATCGAACATATAATTCTACCAATAAAAATAGATATTATATCAATTGTTTCAATTTTATACCAAGTAAAATTTAAAATTATTATACCAATTGTTATAATTATTATTATACCAACAAGTAGTGTTATTATTATTTTTATATATGAAATAATCTTTAACATCATACCACGAACGGTAGATATTATACCAACAAAAGGAAATATTACACCAACAAATATTCAAATAATTATACCAATAAATTCAATTGTTATACCAATAAACTCATTTTTATATTATTATTTTTCCATTCAATTTCTGACTATTATACCAACAAAAGATCGCATTATACCAACTGTTTTAGCTATTCTATCCGAATTACATTGTAACATCGTACCAAAAAACTCGTTTATTATACCACCATATATTTGACTAAATGTGCATATAAATATACCAACACATGATACGATTATACCAATAGTTTGGTTATTATACCAACAAATACTGAATAAATTTAACAATTATTATACCAATAAAAGATCTAATTATACTAATACAATTGGCAATATTATTTTACAATTAGACGACCTAATTATTATGGTATAATTTACTCAGTTTCTGGTATAATAGCAAAATTAGTTGGTATAATCTCCAATTTAACTGTATAAAATTAATATAACTATATTTATTTGTATAATAACGAAGAAAGATGATAAAATAACGAAAACATATGGTATAATTTTCACAATTTCTGATATAATTGCGTTAGTTGGTATATAATTCAATTTCGCTGTATAAAATTAAAATAACAATATTTATTGTCATAATAACGAAAATAGATGGTATAATCTCCTCAATTTCTGGTATAATAGCAAAATTAATTGCTATAATCTCTAATTTTGCTGTATTAAATTAATATAACTATATTTATTTGTATAATAACGAAGAAAGATGGTATAATAACGAAAAGATATGGTATAATTTTCACAATTTCTGGTATAATTGCAAAAATTAGTTGGTATATAATTCAATTTCTCTGTATAAAATTAAAATAATAATATTTATTGGTATAATAACGAAAATAGATGGTATAATCTCCTCAATTTCTGGTATAATAGCAAAATTAGTTGGTATAATCTCCAATTTTACTGTATAAAATTAATATAACTATATTTGTTGGTATAATAACGAGAAAAGATGGTATAACAACGAAAATATATGGTATAATTTTCACTGGTATAATTGCATAAATTAGTTGGTATATAATTCAATTTCGCAGTATAAAATTAAAATAACAATATTTATTGGTACAATAACGAAAATAGATGGTATAATCTCCTCAATTTCTAGTATAACAGCAAAATTAGTTGGTATAATCTTCAATTTTTCTGTATAAAATTAATATAACTATATTTATTGGTATAATAACGAAGAAAGATGGTATAATAACGAAAATATATGGTATAGTTTTCACAATTTCTGGTATAGTTGCAAAAATTAGTTGGTATATAATTCAATTTCGCTGTATAAAATTAAAATAACAATATTTATTGGTATAATAACGAAAATAGATGGTACAATCTCCTCAATTTCTAGTATAATAGCAAAATTAGTTGGTACAATCTCCAATTTTTCTATATAAAATTAATATAACTATATTTATTGGTATAATAACAAAGAAAGATGGTATAATAACGAAAATATATGGTATAATTTTCACAATTTCTGGTATAATTGCAAAAATTAGTTGGTATATAATTCAATTTCTGGTCTAACGAATTATACTAGTACCAATATATAATTAAAACACGTCGTGAAAGTAACATCATAAATTGATTGATTGATTGATTGATGAACTTATTTCATATGTTGAGTCAACTAGTTTCAGAATAAGATATCGACCATATGTGATATGATTCGACTGATATACAAATGAAAGATACCAAGTGCCATCGAAGAACATAGTTCGTTGTTTTCTACTTGATCCAAATTTACAATTGGTATAATCTTTGTATGTTGAGCATTGCATTGGTGACGATTGCATTAGTTCTACCAAATTATTAGTTCGATCGAGCATTGCATTGCATTAGTTCTACCAAATTATTAGTTCGATCTAATATAATAGTTGTAAGGATTGTTTTATAGCAAGAGTGAAAGCCTATGTATAACAATCAAGTTTGTTTGCTAAAGAATATAGTTATAATTTCTTGATGTTGGTATAACAGTCAAGTTCAACACTGATGCCCTCGAAGAAACACTATAAACACTGCAATTCTACTAGAATATAGTTCAACACTGATGTCAATCGTTCAACACTGCAATCATCAATGTTGGTATAACAAACAAGTTCAACAACTGTCCTAAAGAATATAGTTATAATTCCTTAATGATAAGTTCAACACAATACCATCTATTTTCATTATTATACTAATAAATATTGTTATTTTAATTTTATACAGCAAAATTGAATTATATACCAACTAATTTTTGCAATTACACCAGAAATTGTGAAAATTATACCATATGTTTTCGTTATTATACCATCTTTCTTCGTTATGATACAAATAAATATAGTTATATTAATTTTATACAGCAAAATTAGAGATTATAGCAATAAATTTTGCTATTATACCATCAATTGAGGATATTACACCATCTAATTTAGTTATTATACCAATAAATATTGTTATTTTAATTTTATACAGCGAAATTGAATTATATACCAACTAATTTTTGCAATTATACCAGAAATTGTGAAAATTATACCATATATTTTCGTTATTATACCATCTTTCTTCGTTATTATACCAATAAATATAGTTATATTAATTTTATATAGAAAAATTGGAGATTGTACCAACTAATTTTGCTATTATACTAGAAATTGAGGAGATTGTACCATCTATTTTCGTTATTATACCAATAGATATTGTTATTTTAATTTTATACAGCGAAATTGAATTATATACCAACTAATTTTTGCAACTATACCAGAAATTGTGAAAACTATACCATATATTTTCGTTATTATACCATCTTTCTTCGTTATTATACCAATAAATATAGTTATATTAATTTTATACAGAAAAATTGGAGATTATACCAACTAATTTTGCTATTATACCAAAAATTGAGGAGATTATACCATCTATTTTCGTTATTATACCAATAAATATTGTTATTTTAATTTTATACAGCGAAATTGAATTAGTTGACTTGTTGGTATAATGTTGATGTCTGTGAGTATAATTCCATGTATAGTGTTTTTAAGTACAATAACTGAAACAGTTGGTATAGTATCAACTTCTGTTAGTATAATTGTCAGAAATTGGATTGAAACATCATAATGTAATAAATTGGTTTGTTGGTATAATTTTATGCTCTATTGGTATAATTTTCAGAATACTTTTATGGTTAAATTTTCGTATTTGTTGGTATAATTGTCGGTCTGTGTGGTATAATTTAAGTATTTTAGATTTAACAATAACTTAAAATTACATATATATTGGTATAATGTTGATATCAAGTGGTATGTGAACTATTATTAGGTACAATTTTTTGAATATTTTGTTGGTGAAATTTTGGATTTTGATGGTATAATTTTCGTCTTTGTGGGTATAATGTAGAAAGATCAATTCGTATGATAACTCTTATTTCTTAGTATAATTTTGATATCTATTGATATAATAGTCTTAAATTTAACTAGATATGATAATGTCCACTGTTGGTATAATAACTATGTCTATTAGTAAAGTAGTATATTTCTTCTGTGGTATAATAACATCTTTTGTTGGTAGAATAATCGCGTCTCATGGTATAATATTCTGAAAATTGTTTTGCAATTGTAAAGAAAGGTTATTTCCGTCATTTCAATGTTTGGGGTATTAAATAGGAAACTTTTCGGAGATGGGTACTGATCAGGAAGAAAAAATTCGATGGGTATTTAAGAGGAAGTTTAAACTTGAAAGGGGACTGATAGAGAATTTACCCTTTATATAATACAAAAATAATGATTATTTATTGTAAAAAAGTTAGTTAAATAATTTTTAAATGCTTGAATATTATTTTATTTGTCTTTTGGTATAATATTTGAAGTTAAAAAATATATGGGCATAATTAAAAAGTTGTATAAGTGATGTGGAAAAGAATATTCTAAGAATATTCTTTTGCGTTTGAGAATGAGTTTAATAGTTGGAGAAGAATTACTGTTTGACGTGACAATTACTGCATTTTGAGTTTGAAATTGAGTTTTTCGATTGGAGATCGTCTTAGGAGAAAAAGAGAGAAGAAAGAAGAAGAAAAGAGGAAGAAGAAAAGGCCCATTCGTGGGCCGTAGGAATTTTAAAGGCCATTGGCGTCTGAATTGAGTATTGACATCATTCGTGGGCAGTAGGAATTTTAAAGGCCCATTGGTTTATCTTTGTTGATTTTGCCAATTGAATTTTCATATTGTTGATATATACTACTATTCTTGCACTATATGTAAATATATAATATTGAATGGTTTATTTTACTTTAAAATAGCTAATTGATATTATAATTTAAATTTAATAATGTATATATAAATTATACAAATAAAAATATAAGAATGAACAAAATAGTGATTGACTAAAAATAGTAACTAAAAGATAGTGTATAATTTTGTAATTATAAATTTTTTGTTAATAAAATAGAATATATATATATATATATGTGTGTGTTTACACAATATATATGACATACTATACGGTATACAATACAACATATGCGTGATTGGTAAAGCATGGTTAGTCTTGATCGGCTTTGAACTTGGATTTTGGTTGAACTATGATTCTGTGTAGCCTATCGTAAGTTTCTAAATTACAATATCATTAATTTCTACAAATCTTGGATGAACAAAACTTTTCAATGTAATGCATTTTTAAAAAAATAATATAAACCACGAATAACCAACCACATCCTTACATTATTTTTTCCAGAGAGTTAGTACAAAATAACTTCTATAGATGACAACAATAAAGTTAACATGTATTAATTACTGTACTAGAATTCTCCGTAAAACAAAGCTGACATACCCCACACACATACACATACCACGCCTTGATGGGTCGGCTCGGGCCGGGTCGACCATTTTTCAATCCCCGTGCCTCTTCGACCCGAACAACCGTAAATCCGATTCAGTTAACTGAGAAGGATCGATGACGATTCCTTCTATTACCTTCTTTTTATTTCTCCCCGTAAGAGAACTCTGCGTAACAAATCCATCACCATTACCTACGCTTACTACATGGGGCGGTAATGGAATCCCCGGCGAATGGCCAGAGATGCATAGAGCGCCAGAATCATCTTGTTCCCAATACACTTCGATCATATTCATCGTATTCGCTCCGTTATTTTCTGTTATTGGGATACCGATAAATCTTGCACCCACGGGCACCTTTCAAACATTATATAGGCATTGTTTTTAATTCAGCGTTTCGAGAATGGTGTTTGAGATGTTAACAAATATTGGTTTGAGTTGGACTTCATAAGCTTACTTGAATGGAGATTCCCGAGTCTAGATTGAGCACTGCGAATTTGCCCTCGGACGCTGCGTTTTCTAGCTCTGCCCTTTTGGCGATGTTGAGGAAAACTTCTTCGAGCCTAGTTAGGCCTACTTGAATGTCTGTTATGCAGAATTCTCCTTCTCTCTTGGAGTTCGACGAAGAAGTTCTGCTCATGTGTAAGAATAATTGGAGATGAGTTCTAAGGGCAAACAACAAATAGCAGCAGAAATAAATGGACCATTAGCAACCTTCAATAACTTCTCTTTCTCGGCGATCTTTTCGAAAAATAAAAAAATAACTTCTCTTTCTCGCGTGGGATGACGAACGTCAGAAACGACTTGGTTTCCTCTTTAGGAGAAATATCCAAATGCCGCAGAGAAAAAGTTCATCAAATGCTATTTAAAAATGCCCCTCTACTGTTTTCTATTTTTTAAGTCTTGGTAAGAGGAAGTTAACAAAACTCACGGATCTAAAGAAATCTTTCACGGCTTCTTGCTGGGAAGATCGGTTAAAGTTACTATCTCCTCTCTCGGAGGTAGCGTTCGCATCTCCACCGAAGCTTATGTTGGTGATAGATCCCGACATGATTTTCGACTTCAGCATTATCGACGTTCCAATGCAGCAAAGACGACCCTTTGCTACGATTCCAATGTCGTTTAGAATGTCGGCCTTTCATGGAATAAGTCGTCAAGATGATCGCACGACCTCTGTTAGCCTCTTCGATAAAGTCCCAAATGTGCCTTCGAGTAACTGGATCCATTCCAGTCGTCTGCGAAGCAAACTTTTAATCTTCTACCAATGAACTTCCCAATAAAATTTTAAAAATTATCTATCATGGTAAAAAATATATGGCAATGGAAGTTAAAGAGTGATGTTTTCTCTTGACTCACGGGTTCATCCAAAATAACTAATTTCGGATCACCGATTAGGGCGATGGCGACGCTAAGTCGGCGTCTCATTCCTCCACTATAGCTTCCAGCTCTAACCTTAGCTGCCTCGGTAAGTTTTGCTTCTCCCAGTAATCATAGTACGATCTGTTACGTAATTTGCAGTGAAAATGCAAGAAGTGGAGAAACCATGGCTGCGGTTGTAAATTAGTTACCTCTCCTATTGAATGGGACGGCAGATCTTTGCTAGCAAACAGGTGAAGATGCTCTTGTCCAGACAATTATCCCAAAGGACATCAAACTGCGAAATGACATTTGATTTCACTGATTTATTTCGGTAATGGTACAGCTTTTTTTTCTTTCATATACGAAAAGGAAGTACATGCGCGTACCTGTGGACAAACTCCAATCACTCTGCGAATGTTGGACATGCCAGTGTAGTTTCGAACTGAATATCCATGCAGTAATGCTGGAAATGAAATGAATAGTTAAGATATATCACATCTCGCTCACAATTTCGTTTCGAAACTCAACAGCCATCATAGCAGTTCCTGTCAAACAACTGATGAGCGTTGTCTTTCCAGCCCCATTAGGCCCGAGAACACAAAATAGCTGATCCTTGGGAATGTTCAGCCAAATCCCCTGCTGGTGAAGTACTATTTTCTTAATAACTAAACTTTTCTCGGAGAAAATTGGGCGATAAAATTATTACCTTGAGGGCGTGGTATGGCGCTATCCTCTTGCATTTGCAGCAACCACATTTTCTAGTAGCGGCGTAGATTTTCGTGAGACCACGTTGAACACCCACACCTTCATCAAAAGTTCCGTCCAAAGCTTGCTGCTTCACCTTTCTTTCCTCTTCTTGCACATTCTCATCATCTACAACTGTTCCCTCCAAAGGGGGTATTGAACTGGCACAACTGCAAGTGCTTCCTTCTAAATTCAAAAAGAGACTTAAAGTCTTAACAGCTAGAAAATGAAAAGAAGCAACGAAATCAGACAAAAGAAGCCACTGCTTTTGAGTACCTTCCTCCGAGCCTCCACCTTTCCCTGTCCAGTAATAAGGATTAAGAAAATATAGCTTTGATTTTCGCAGCCCAGATGCATCTGGGTGTATATTGTCGAAGTAGATAGCCAAACAAACCACAGGAAGGTTGTCCCAAGAAGCCATAGGTAGACGTTTCTGAAAGTTAACATACAAACATACATAGATCAGTTAAAACTACAGACCGGCATGTGGAGAAGCAAAAGAAAGTAAAACACAATGGTCGGACGTACCATTGTCAAGATGAAATCATTACGATTTGGCGTACATCGTTTTCTCCCGTTCCAGCTGATACCAGGATCTTGAGGGGTTTGGGTGGCATCAGAAAGGAAGTTAAGCCTTTCGCGAAAAGATTAGGTGGAAATAAGGACCACATAGTTTGATATGTTTTAGAGAAGCTCCGGCTATTAGGAAATCCAAAGGTTGTAACAAGCTGCAATACAACAGATAAGGACCCTCTTAGAATTGTGTGTGGGAGTCATATATAGGTAAGAAATGGAAATACGATACGAATCACTGAATAAACCTGTGTCATGAAGCCAATAATGTAGATGAAGTAACCCACGATGGTAGCTGAAGAAGACTTGCTAATAAAGGCACACACATCATAAATGCAAAAACCTGTTGTTACACGTAGCGGCGAGCGGGTTTATAAGCGACGGGCCGGCGGGGCAGCCCAGGGCCCAGACGAGATGGGCAGGGATGGGCCGAGTAATCAAGGACGGGTTGCTGACCCATTGGAGCCTGAATGACGCAAGGAGCCTTAATGAGAAGATTGCAATCTTATTTTAAGTGTTTTAATTGTCTTTATTACGTTTATGGTGCCATTATTATGTACGCAAGTCATGGGCTGTGATTAGGGAATGAGAAGAATAAAAAAAAGGAGGAATAGGTGGTAGGATGGGATTTGATCAGGGCATTTGGGGACGAGCTTGACTCGTGGGAATTTGGTGGTGTTTCTTGTATCTTCTTCTTCGATCAATAATTTAATAAAAAGCAAATATTCTCTCTTCAGACAATCTCAATTTCACCTTCCGTGGTGTATTATTTTTTTGATAATCGTTTGTGAGGGTCTTCACTCTAACAAATTGGTTCGACCTGCCGCTCGATGACCGGTACGCGTTCTCAGATGGAGCAACGTGTTGATGGGTTAGAGAAGACCTGGGAGACTTTGAATACGGAGCTGCGAGGTGCACATACGGAACTAAGTGAAGAGCTGCGTTCATCGATCAACACGCTCACCAATCGCATGGAAGAAATTTTTTCGACCTTGACTTCTCACGTCAACTCAGTTGAAGCTTCGAAGGTGACGGGTGCTGAGGGAAGTGATTCTTTGCCGAAACCGATTCAACGTCGCGTCGAACTTCCAACGTTTGACGGGACCGACCCATTGGGCTGGATTTCACGAGCCGAGCAGTATTTTCTTCTTAATCAAACACCGACTTTGCAAATGGTATCATGTGCCTTTGTGTGTACGACGGGTATTGCTCAATCATGGTTTCGTTGGATACTTGATGATGATCCGACAATCACATGGGCCGTTTTGAAAAAGAACATAATCGAAACATTTGACGATAAGCACTGTGGCAGCCCCATTGCTCGTCTCTCTAGCGTTCGCCAATCGGGGTACGTAAAGGAATATTTTCATGAGTTCATCGATATGGTCACTAATCTTCCTGAGATTCCTCGTCGCCAACATCTCAAATTTTTTCTTCTTGGAATGCACCCGGCCTTGTATGAGGAAGTTGTGGTTCACAAACCGTACTCAGTTGCTAATGCCTTTGAACTAGCTCGCGATCTTGAAAGAAGGCTTCTTAATGGGAGGAATGGGGATTACTCAAATATGATATCTCGTGCACCAGAAGTGTCCCGTTCTGTCCAGCGACCCGGCTTTCACACGAACTCTTCCACAGCCAATCGTGGTGTTGTCGTTGCGGCAGCCACGACAGTGTCGCGAGACCCTGTACGTCCCGGCGATCGTTATGTTCCTCCACCGGCTCGTCCAACCGCTTCACGTCAGCGCCCTTTTCAGCGTCTATCGGATCGTGACTATCAGGAACTTCGCGACAAGAATTTATGTTTTCGATGTCGCCAACCTTTTGGCCGTGGACACATCTGTCCTCAGAAGGAACTGCGCATGCTTATTGGAGGAGAGGACGAGATTTTTTTGATACTGACCAACAAGACCCTGAGGAGAATGGTGATTTGTCAAATGATGCTGCCCATCCATTCCAAGGACTCAACTTACTCGAGATACCCTTATATGCCATCGGTGGACTCTCTGGTCCACACACATTGAATATGCTGGGAAAGATACAGGGACAGTCGGTTATTGTCATGATCGACAGTGGTGCAAGCCATAACTTCGTCTCCACTCGCCTGGTTGATCATCTTTCTTTGCCCCGAACAACAGATCATAATTTTCAGGTGCGCTTGGGTGATGGTAGTACCGCCTCAACACATGGTACTTGTCGTGATTTTCAACTTCAGTTGAATTCATGTTGTGTCACGGGGGATTTCTTTGTATTTGCACTTGGGGTGTGGATGTTATCCTTGGAGTTGATTGGTTGCGTAAATTGGGCGATGTGAAATTGAACTGGGAACGTTCGACAATGCAATTTGAATGGGACGGACAGACTCATTATTTGAGAGGAGATGCTGCCCTGTTACGTGCGCCAATTAGTTTTCAATCTCTCTGTAAAACAGCCGACGACGATCTTGACATGGTACTCATGCTCGACTCACTAGAGGGAAGTACAGATACGACATATGCTGCCTTAAGCGAGTCCCAACAGCGCGATGTTGAAGCTGTAACAGCACAGTTTCCAACTGTTTTTGGCACTCCGACTTCACTACCGCCTGAACGTGCTTCTGATCATCGTATCACATTGATGCCCGGAACAGGTGCAGTTTCTGTCCGACCTTATCGGTACGGCCATGCACAAAAAGATGAGATCGAAAGATTGGTTTCGGAGATGTTGGCAGCCGGAGTAATTCAACCAAGTTCTAGTCCTTTTTCAAGCCCGGTTTTACTCGTCCGTAAGAAGGACGGGACTTGGCGTTTTTGCGTGGATTATCGCGAGCTCAATCGCGTTACTATTCCGGATAAATTCCCAATACCGGTCATACAAGAACTTCTTGACGAATTGTGGGGAGCCGTGTATTTTACAAAGCTCGATCTCCGATCGGGCTACCATCAGATTAAAGTACGGAGCGAAGACGTTCCGAAGACGGCCTTTCGCACGATGATGGCCACTACGAGTTCTTAGTAACGCCTTTTGGGTTGTCAAATGCTCCGGCGACATTTCAAGCGACCATGAACGATATATTTCGTTCCTTACTACGTAAGTACGTTCTGGTGTTTTTCGACGACATTCTCGTTTATAGCCCCACGTGGTCTTCTCATCTTGAGCATATTAATGTTGTTCTCGGCATCCTTGCTCAGCACCAGTTTTGTGTTAATTCAAAGAAGTGCCACTTCGGGCGGAGACAACTGGAGTATCTTGGTCATATCATTTCTGCAGGAACTGTTGCGATGGACCCTCAGAAGATTGCTTCAGTGGTGCGTTGGCCAACTCCCACATCGGTCAAGAGCGTTACCGGCTTCTTGGGCCTTACCGGGTCCTATCGTCGTTTCATACGCAACTACGGTCATATTGCTCAACCGTTGACGACGTTGCTCAAGAAATCAGAAACATATAAATTCACATGGACACCATCAGCGAACGCGGCATTTTGTGCATTATGAGACGCGCTAGTTGCAGCCCCGGTGTTAGCTATGCCAAATTTCACCCAACGCTTCGTCATCGAATGCGATGCATCTGGTTCCGGGATCGGGGCTGTTTTAATGCAAGACAAACATCCAGTGGCTTACTTCAGCAAAAGTTGGGCAGCAAACACGGGTTCAAAGTCAGCTTACGAGCGAGAACTGATGGCACTTGTGTTATCAGTACAACATTGGCGGCCTTACCTCTTGGGTCGTCATTTTACGATTCGCACCGATCACCGAAGTCTTCGCACCTTACTTCAACAGAAGATTGTCACACTCGCTCAACAAGTATGGGTCGCCAAACTTCTCGGGTACTCTTTCGAGGTCGAGTATAAAGCAGGAGCCACCAACGCAGCTGCAGACGCATTATCTCGCAGGCCCGAAACAGCAGAGTTATCAGCCATTAGCGTTCCCTAATGGCTTGACGGCGCTGAGATCCAAGCCAACATAGCACAGGATTCAGTTCTTGGCCCAATCGTTGAGCAGCTCCGTCAGCAACCTGCTTCTCGTCCACCTTTCCAGTTACTAGGCGGATGGCTATACTTTAAGGGGCGACTGGTCCTGCCCGAGTCTTCAGAGTGGATTCCTCGTCTTCTCGACGAATTCCATTCTACACCAACCGGTGAACATTCAGGTGCGTTCCGTACATATCGCCGACTTGCGGCGTCCTTGTATTGGCGGGGGATGATGAAGTGTGTCTCGAAATTTGTAGCATCATGTCTTGTATGCCAACGAGCTAAATATGAGGCACTATCACCGGCAGGACTACTAGCACCGTTGCCCATACCCGATCGTATTTGGGAAGACATAGCGATGGATTTTATAACGGGATTGCCTAAGTCTCGTGGTTTCGATAGTATCCTCGTGGTAGTAGACAGGCTCTCTAAATATGGTCATTTTATTCTGTTGCGCCATCCATTTACAGCTCGTGACGTGGCTGCCCAGTTTGTGGAAAATGTGGTTCGTCTTCATGGATTTCCCCGCAGCATCGTAAGTGATAGAGATTCGGTTTTCCTGAGCCAATTTTGGAAGGAATTATTTCGTTTACAGGGTACAACGTTAAAAATGAGTTCTGCTTATCACCCTCAGACGGACGGGCAGTCCGAAGTATTAAACCGAACGCTGGAGACTTACTTACGCTGTTTTATTGGTGCTCAACCCAAGGCGTGGTCAAAATGGATACCTTGGGCCGAGTATTGGTACAACACAACTTATCATGTTTCGGCCGGTTCGACCCCGTTCCATATCGTATATGGGCGCACGCCACCAGCACTCACACAATTTATGCCCGGCGAGTGCCATGTAGCGGCTGTTGCGGCCGAGTTGCAAGAGCGTGACACTATTCTTCGTCAGTTGAAATTTAATCTCCAACGCGCCCAAAATCGCATGGTTAAATCAGCCAACGTGCATCGTCGCGAGGTGGAATTCAAAGTGGGTGACCCCGTCTTTCTGAAACTACGGCCGTACCGCCAGTCTTCGGTCACACGACGTACAACCCAAAAGCTCGCACCATGGTTTTACGGGCCATTTACAATAACCGAACGCATTGGACCGGTGGCTTACCGCCTGCAACTTCCGGATGGCTCCCGCATTCATCCCGTCTTTCATGTCTCGCAACTCAAGAAGGTGGTGGGGGACCACCCTGTTGAATCGTCATTACCAGCTCACATGACAGATTCTAATACCTTCGGGCTAGTTCCTAGTGATGTAATCGATAGCCGACTTATTCTTGAAGGTGATAACGCAGTGCGGCAATATCTGTTGCAATGGGCCGATCGCAGCCTTGATGAGGCGCGCTGGTTTTCTGAGAATGAAATTCGGTCACAGTTTCCAGACTTCCGCCTTGAGGACAAGGCTGTTTTTCGGGGCAAGGTAATGTTACACGTAGCGGCGAGCGGGTTTATAAGCGACGGGCCGGCGGGGCAGCCCAGGGCCCAGACGAGACGGGCAGGGATGGGCCGAGTAATCAAGGACGGGTTGCTGACCCATTGGAGCCTGAATGACGCAAGGAGTCTTAATGAGAAGATTGCAATCTTATTTTAATTGTTTTAATTGTCTTTATTACGTTTATGGTGCCATTATTATGTACGTAACTCATGGGCTGTGATTAGGGAATGAGAAGAATAAAAAAAGGAGGAATAGGTGGTAGAGAGGGGATGGGATTTGATCAGGGCATTTGGGGACGAGCTTGACTCGTGGAAATTTGGTGGTGTTTCTTGTATCTTCTCCTTCGATCAATAATTTAATAAAAAGCAAATATTCTCTCTTCAGACAATCTCAATTTCACCTTCCGTGGTGTATTATTTTTTTTATAATCGTTTGAGGGTCTTCACTCTAACACCTGTCTGCCATATAAACGCAAGTCTTACGTAATCAAATGTGACAATAAACAGTTCAAATATTTCACAACAATAACCATTTATGATGGGGTCAAAGTTAGGGGTGTTTGTTCGGTCCATACCGTACCGAACCGAAATTTCGGTACACCCCTTTTAAATACTTCTCGGTTCGATATTCGGTATTTACCGAATTTTTTTTCGATTACCGAATTTACCGAAATTTAAATACTAATAATAAAAAATTCGGTTAATTAAATTAATACGTATATAATATAGTTATAATTTTATTTTCAATATTAATATAATAAAATATTACCGAATTTACCGAAATTCAAAAATCTATACCGAACCGAATTTACCGAATTACCAAATTTTTTTTTTGAAGAACCGAATTTTTCGGTTCGGTTCGGTTTGTATCGAAATTTCGGTATTTCGGTTTGTTCAGTCGGTATACCGAACAACGAACACCCCTAGTCAAAGTAGTCCGAAAACATACCATATCCAACTGGAAAAGGAAGAACGACAATAACACAACTGCAAAATTGTTGTGCAAAAAGAAATCAAACTGGAAAATCATCCCAAAAAGAACTGTGGAAAGGGATGAAACAAGAGTGAGTATTCCCTCCCACGTGATCCATGATAGCCAATATGTGGTATCATAAAGACAAATCATTGTCATTGCCTGTTCAGGCAAAAGATTTTTAAAAACACTTCCCATAGAACCAACCACCAAACACATATAATATTCCTTCAAATCAAAGCACGGGTTCGGTGATACCTGGCGGAGTTTAAGTTCTTTTACCGTAATCAGGGCACTCATTTGGAAGACAAAGGAAAACATGGCAGCTGCGAGAAGTAAAGGTAGGTCCAGCAGTTCCAATGGCGGAAAGGATTTCAAGTTCGGGATGGGCAAATTCCTTTAAACTGATGGTCCAGCTGAAGTTGGGATCTGAAATGTAAGTTTATCTCGCATCTAGAATATTAAGAGTATGCCCTGAATTTTCTCCACGTCAGAAAGAAAAAGGAACAGTAACATCACCATACCTTGAATAAGAACTCTTGCGATTTCTCGCTCTGCTGCAAGCTGGAGAGGAATTTGTATCTTAAGAGTTGGAACAGCAGAATTTCCTCGCTTGGCAACTGGCGTAGAATTAGTCTGCAACCCATAGCTTATAACAGAAGCATTTCTATCGACAAAATGCAAAGCTCCAGGACAATGCATAGCATTGCTGGCAAGCCAGTTATCTGTATCCGTCGGCGTCCTAAATGATCTCACCTGATAAACACAAAGCACAGTTGCTCAATTAGACAACAAATCGCCGATTGATAAATCAATCACAGAAAATCCAAACCTTTTCTTCAGGAATTTTCCTCCCAGGGTTATTCTCCCTGATTTTCCTCACAATCTCTCCAATTCGAAAACTCTCATCCCCACTCCACACAAAGTCGAAGCACGGCAGCTTAATATAATCCATATATCCTCGCAAGGAGGAATCGGCGGCGCAACCAAAGGCTTCGGATCCACATCGCTCTGAAAGGAAGAGGACGATCGAAACCTCGAATCGACGGCCTTTTGGATGCAGAAAAGGAGGAATATGAAAAAGAACGACGAGGATAGTGTAAGATCTCGGCCGTTCCTACGAGGATTTGATAGTAGCTTACACTGAACTTCTATCAAACAGTTGGTGTGCGGGCATAAAACACTCGAGGGACGATCATAGAAGAGGATCGAAGGACGATCGAGAGGGAGGGAGATAGAGAGAACTGAGAGAGATAGAGAGATTAGAGATGAAGAGATAGCAGAGAGGATGACGAGAGAGAGATTAGAATTAACTGTTTTTGCTTAATGAAAACTGATGAAGGATTACAACTTATATACCTATCAAATTAATAACTAAGCCCAATAACTTCGACAGCCCAATAACATCGACAGCCCAATACGATCCCAATATCGGGTCCTGACATTATTCCCCCGTTGAAGACATCCTCGTCCTCGAGGATGATTGATAAAATTCCGACAAAGAACCCACGATCATCGTTAGTTACTGTCGACGAACTTTTTCCACGATCAAAAGGTCGGTGTTTTCTTGCTAGTCCATAGATCGTCACAGCCGCCCTGCCCGAATTCCTGATGACTGAGCAGATTCGGCTTCGTGCGTAAGCATTTTCCTTCAAGAGCTCCTCTCCTTTCCTCATGACATCTTCATGATTGTCTGCATAAGCAACCCAATCAATCCTTTTCAAGAATGCCTCATTCAAGAATTCTTTGCGTGTAAATCCTCCAACAACAGTAGCTGCACTTCTTTTCCCTCGATCGAAAGGTCGGTATTGCTCTAGCCCTTGATGTTCCGTCAGATCGGACAGGGGGTGAGCCATTGTGGGAGATCGTGCACCTATAATGCCTCGAGAATAAGAAATTCTAACCTTGCTGTCGAGTATTGTAATTCTCAGCTTAGTTTCTCTGGAAACAACACGGGTCGAGTCTTGAACTGCAGCATGTAGAGCAGCTTTCGCAAAGTAGGAGCCTCTGCCAGAAGAAGCAAACTGCTGGTGAGAAGTAAATTTCCTATGCCTTGAGACACCGAGCTTGATTGGCTTATTAGAATAATCTTCGTAGGTATCAACCTTGCTTCTCCTTAGGCTCATATTTAGATTTATGTCCCCCACACATTTCCCTACAGAGGTCAAGGCTGAGCAGGCAAGTGAGCCTCTGTTGACAGCCTTGAGAGTAAAAGGGGAAGTAAGCACCAAGTTCTGAATAGCTACCCTTTCATTGACGTGTGAGCCAAAGTCATTTTTGGATTGAAGAGAGCTCATATCTACTTTGCTTCTTCGATGCAGTCCCCACCTCGAGCTCACCAATTCAACGTCGTGCGCTTTTCTTTGACCATCACAGCCTATGCCAATAAACTTTCCAAGTTCTGTAGACTCCTCTTTAGCAATAAAGAATGTGAATAATCTTCCTCGATCGAAGGGTGAGTATATCTCCTCCCTAATATGCAACATGTCGTACCACGGGTCTCCATCAAAAGAGTCATTATGGGCCTTTCTTCCATGGAGCTGTTCCATATCCTGCCGTCCTCGATCGAAGGGTAAGTTCACTCTAACATATTGCTCGACGTTCCACCGCCCTTGTGCGAACGATACATTTTCGCTCTTTTCAACGAGAAGCGGTTCCGTATCTCGCAGACCTCGATCGAACAACGTATTCTGATCTGTATTATTTATACCTTCAACAGCAACATCAGTTTCAACAAGCACCAATGAATTTACGTCAACCAACTCCAATTTACTCCCAATTAATATCATTTCATCCAAACACATTTCGACAACAGCATGACTCAATGCACTATGAACATCACTCAACACTAACGGATCCTTCTTAATCGACAACGAATCATCAACAACCATGAACTTATCCATAGTCAGAGCTGCATCGACCTCAAACAACACAGATTCATCAGTAATCAACTCATCCGCCTCAGTCTCTTCAACCACAGCCTCATCATTAACCAACAGAGAATCATTTCCAATGAACAGTGAATCAACCTCCGGCTTCGAAGACGTCGAGAACTGTTCGTTCATGTTCCTACTCTCGAGTTCGCGGAGTATTAACTGTAAGGTGTTTTGTATATTCCGGCACGAGGCCATCGTAGCTTCGTGATTGTACGAATAATATGCCATATTTGAAGCAAAATCCGAGAATCGTCGGCTCTGATACCAATTTGTAAGATCTCGGCCGTTCCTACGAGGATTTGATAGTAGCTTACACTGAACTTCTATCAAACAGTTGGTGTGCGGGCATAAAACACTCGAGGGACGATCATAGAAGAGGATCGAAGGACGATCGAGAGGGAGGGAGATAGAGAGAACTGAGAGAGATAGAGAGATTAGAGATGAAGAGATAGCAGAGAGGATGACGAGAGAGAGATTAGAATTAACTGTTTTTGCTTAATGAAAACTGATGAAGGATTACAACTTATATACCTATCAAATTAATAACTAAGCCCAATAACTTCGACAGCCCAATAACATCGACAGCCCAATACGATCCCAATATCGGGTCCTGACAGATAGCTGCAGAAACGACGATCGCTTGTTTCTCCATGAAAGCAGAGCGTTCTTGAACAGCAATGCCTTGTATTGCTGTACTAGGAATGGAAATCCAGCTTGAAGTGATTCCATTAATGGGAAGTACTTTGCTTTTTCTTTTTTCCCCCTTTGTGCTGATGATGAGTGAAGAAGACGACTTGTGACTATGAATGTGAAAGCCAGGATTCAAAGGCGCGGGGAGTAGGGGTGGTTCGGTACGGTATACCGTACCAAAACTGTGATACCGTATACCGTATCGAAATTTCGGTATCCAAAAAATATACCAATACCATACCAAAATTTCGGTATACCTTAAATTTCGATACGATATCATACTGAAATTTCGGTATGGTATCAGTATCATACCTTCTATACCATTCATACGGATGGTTTTTACCATGTATGTCGTGACTCGTTTCGTTGTTTTGGAATTTTTAATCAATTCAAACTCCTTAGGCCCCAATAAGATAGATAATTAATACCAAATTTTCAAAATAAAAAAGATTTTTTAACCTTAAATAATTTACATATTTTAGCTAGTCTCCTTAGTAAGACAAAAAACTTTACATAACCACAAAATACAACTTTATATACAGATTAACTAGAACGAAGCGGCTATATTTAAAAAATTAGTGAAGATTAATAAAAAGTAAATGCATTGCATCTTCACGCTTTCAAAATTCATGAAAAAAACATTAAAAAGGCAAAAATTAAACGTTACTTGAGTTACATAAGTAAATATGGTGGGCCTAATATTAGAAAGTTGTGTGTAAGTTAATTTATGGACTAAATAAGTTTATGAAGATCCTTAATTTTTCATTTTATATTTTTCGAAATAATATAATTAGGTGTGTATATATATATAAAATATACTAAAAATTTTAGAATTTCGGTATTCGGTATAATCGGTATACCTAATTTTAAAAACTTTCATACCATTACCGTACCGAAAATTTTCGGTACGGTATCATACCTTACCAAAAACTTCGATATACCAAAATTTTCGATATTTTCGATACGGTTCGATACGATAAGGACGGTATTTCGATATTTCGGTATTTTCCCCCAGCCCTAGCGGGGAGTATGGGTATTGTTTGACACTTTTGCCCCTATGGTTTGGTTGTTTTATTATCTTTTTAAACAAAATTTATGTAAGGTTTTGACTTTCGGTTTATTTTTTATTTTTGAACTTCCCAAACAGAAGTCCACTTAATAACAGCTTGCTCCCTCGTAAATTTAGAATTGCCAAACGAACCTTAAAATGATGTTACGTACATAATAAGATCTTAATGGACTAAAAGAAAAAGAGTGTAGTATTATAACATGAAGGACACGAATTCATGAAATAATATTTAAGAATTTATATCAATACTGCAAGAATATAATAGTAAAACAATTAAATAAATCTAAACTATTTTCGGAGGGTATTTAGTTCAACCTTGTGAATGTGTAGTTCAAGAACTAAATC
The DNA here is from genome assembly GCA_027422505.1 of Craterostigma plantagineum. Taxonomy (NCBI): domain Eukaryota; kingdom Viridiplantae; phylum Streptophyta; class Magnoliopsida; order Lamiales; family Linderniaceae; genus Craterostigma; species Craterostigma plantagineum. The sequence continues at coordinate 2,933,014 of JAPQWV010000050.1, forward strand.
AACTCTAAGACTTCATTCAACATATTATGTGACGAAGACTATGTAATTTATATAGTAATTAATGTAAGGAAGAGGATTGTGCAGGAATTATTAACGACATATATGCTGGCGTAATCTTCTTATTATCTATTTAATCGTATTAGTGGTACGTTGAAGTACATTGTGGATTAAGTGCTAAGCAATACAGTCAACACATATGGTACACGCTATAACGTCTACTTAATTATTAGTTATTTTTAACATTGACGTTATGTAATATAGATTGGTTGTATGGAATATCACAACTAAATGTTAAGACATTGAGAAATTTGAGCTACTATAATCGAAAATATTAGGCTTAACTGAAGTCGATCTTGATTTTGATACCAACATTTATATTTCGACTTAATCTATTAGGTGAGTTAAATATTAAGCAAAATTTTAAAGAGTATCCATATGCCGGTAAATCCTGTGGAATTTCAATAACATGAGAGACAGAAAGTGTAATAAAGAACAATCTCAGGTGAAGATTTTGCAATTAGCTACTTTATCGGGGGTCTTAGGAGGAAATAAGGTTATCTTCTGAGAACGAAAGAACATCTGGCAATTGTAATTCTTCTCCTCTTCATGGCTGGTTCTCTTCTTCGTTATTACAATATCCACCCCTTCTTAAGTAGCAGAAGTATCAATCCCAAGAAGGGGTATAGCATTTGTATACAGTGCTCGGATTCTTCTCCTCCTAAAGGTTTTCAACCCAAATCTCGAAATGACGATAACAACAAGTATGAAAAACTGATTGCTCACTCCAATTTCGTTCTTTTTTCTTTTAGGATCGAAGCTCATGAGCTAAAGCTTCAATCCTTTGCAGCAGGAATACGAAATCATCACCTAAACAGCCTTTCACGACATTGCCGAACCGTAAGCCCATCGCCCAGCATATTTGTTTGATGATAGACTAGTATGTTTATTGCATGTTGCTAATGTGTTATCTCTTACTTCTTTCTTTCTTTAAATGTTCTCTCAGTTTCTTTCAATGGAACATATCAGATTGGTGTAGGAATAGCATATTGGTGTGCTTCAGGGCAAATTTAGTAACTTGTTCCCTAGAATTTGATTGATTATATTCCGGCAAACGTAACTTTTGATTTCTTGGCTCAAAATCTTGTTTTTTTTTTGTTCTTGAAGCCTTGAAGGTAGCTAAAGACGTCGACTTTGAAATCCTTCGAGGGCTCACACAAACTCTCTGCTTGCCGCCAAAATATCCGACGAGGTTTGATATGCTATGAAATCGAGACGAGTGTTTTTGTAATTTTCCACGTTCGTAGTTTCCATATCGCTGCTAATACGTCGAATTACGTGCGCAGGCAGTGAAAGTGCTCTTGGCGTCTCGTGAACGCTTGAATAAAGATGAAACATCTAAGACTATCATTATTAATGACCCGAACAACCGGTTATCAGAATAAAATATTAACTTCTCTCTCCTCTACATACACAACTTATACTTCAACCCAAACTCAATAATTTTCATCTTTATCAACAACCCAACACAACCTATAATATTTATATTTTATAATTATTTTAAGTAGTATTTGACTGTTTGAAAAATAGATTACATTATATGGTATAAATTTTAGATACTTTAGTCATTGGAGAAAAAAAATAGTATGAATTATGATAGATTATAGAATGTGATAGAGAAATAAATAATTTGAAATTGTAATTCAAAATGTATCAATATTAGCATCTAGAGAAAAAAAATCATATATTTCGGTAAGAAGAATAAAAATTAAATTTTAACAGATAATTAAATGTAACATAAAATCATAAAAAACAGTAAAACAGTATCAAAAACTGTGCATAACAGGTTGTGACCCAGGTTGGTCCACCAACCGATTGTGGGTTGGATCACAACCGGTTGTGTCTGTTATTTATTTTTTTGATTTATTTTGATCACTTTTATTGCACAATCGGTCGTGCAATTCATCGATAAATATAGTCTAACGGTATTCAAGTGAGTTTTTTCTCCATTTTCGAGCACATCCCAAGTTAGCTTTGATGCCAAAGATTGCGTTTTCGGTGCCAGCTCTGTATTCTGGGACATTGGCTGACTTCGAATTTTCAGGTAGATTTATTAGGAAAGCTTATTCAGATTGGGGCCATATAAGCGACACTGTATCCGTTTATGATCAGCTTATCTCCAAATACCCTAATGATTTCGGCCTGGCAAAGGTATCCATCTTCTATATATTGTTCACCATGGGATGTTTATACATGTAATTTCGAAACCTCCCTAACTGTTGGGTCATAATTTCTTACCACGGAATCATATTGAAAGAGAATGGAAGCATTGGTGATGCAGAGAGGATGTTTATACAGGTGAGAGCACATTGTCTCATTAGATTATTTCGCTATTACTCTTAACTCGTAATAACTTATCGAGGACTATACGCGTGACTATCGACTATCGGGCATAATAAGAGAATGATTTGCAGAACTTTGATGAGAGAAAGACGTAAATAGGAATTCTTTTATTGAATGATTAAAAGCTTGATTACGGAGGTGATACAGTACTGGCTTATATATACAAATACAGATACACATAACCTATATCACTAGGCCCACTACGACTGAATTAGTCCAATACAGAATAATCATACATATAACTTGATTAATCGTTGATCTAATACCCTCCCCTCAACGTGGACGGAAGATGTTTATAACGGACATATTGGACAATAAGCGAAGCAGCTGTGGACCAGACAAAGGTTTGGTAAAAACATCAGCTAGTTGGAGTCTCGAGCTAACAGGAAGCAGCTTGAAATTCCCAAGTTGAAGATGATATCTAATGAAGTGAGCATCAATTTCAATATGCTTCGTTCGCTCGTGGAACTTCGGGTTAATGCCAACTGAATAGCTGAGCGATTATCGCAGTAAATGATAGGAGCTGGTAATTTGAGATAGCCGAAATCTGAAAGTAGTTGTTTGAGCCAAAGTATTTCAGCAGCAAGAGATCCAATGGCCCGATATTCAGCCTCGTTGATGACCTTGACACCGTTGATTGCTTCTTTACCTTCCATGAGACTAACGAATGACCAATGAATGTACAAAACCCAGTCACTGATTTTCGAGAATCCAAACATGTGCCCCAATCGGAATCTGAGAAACCTTTAATATGAATCGGAGAAGAGCATGGCATAAGCAGTCCTTGACCTGGAGATCCTTTGAGATATCTAAGGAGGTGGTGAAGGGCAGCAAGATGAGAAGACCTTGGTTCCGACACAAATTGACTGAGCTTATTAACCGCCAAACATATATCTTGTCTAGTGAAGGTCAAATACAGCAATCTTCCAATGATCTGTCTATATTGAGATGCATTTTCCAGCTTGTTCCCATCTGATGCGGTGAGCTTATTGCTGGGATTTAATTGTGTTGAGAGTGGCTTCGAGGCTAGATATCCTGTCTCTTCGAGCAGTTTGAGAGTGTAAAGCCACTGCGAAACATAGAGACCTTGATCTACTCGAGCGATTTCCAGCCCTAAAAAAAACTTAGAAGACCAAGATCCTTTAGCTTAAATTTTAGTTGTAAGAAAGATTTGACTTCATCGATATCATCCATAGACGGACCGGCAATTACAATGTCATCAACGTAAACTAATAATGCTATAAAATGATCCCCTGACCCTTTAACGAACAAAGTATGATCAGAAGCAGTCTGATGAAAGCCAAATCCCGCATGGCCTCAGAGAACTTAGCGTTCCATTGTCTGGACGCCTGTTTTAACCACAAATGGACTTATGCAAAAGACAAACCTTTTTACCGTTTGATGGACTTGAAGAAGTTTGATAACCTGGTGGGTAAATCCATGAAGACTTCTTCAAAAAGATCGCCGTTTAGAAACGCGTTGTTGATGTCCAGCTGAAAAAGATGCCAATTTTGTGACGCGGCAAGTGACAAAAGAACCTTGACCGTAGTAGGTTTAGCAACCGGTGAGAACGTATCAATGTAGTCAATTCCCTCACGTTGTTTGTAGCCTTTAGCTACCAACCTTGCCTTGAACCTCTCAACTTCCCCTGAATCATTGTATTTGACTTTATAGACCCATCTACAACCTATGCATTTCTTGCCAATGGGTAGATCAGTCACAGTCCATGTTTTGTTCTCTTCCATAGCATTGATCTCCTCCTTCATGACTTGAATCCATTGTGGAAGATGCATGGCTTCATGATAGAATCGAGGTTCTTGAATGACTGAAGTAGCTAGAACAAAAGATTTATAAGAATTAGATAAGTTGTTGTATGTAAAAGATTTAGACAAAGGATGAAGTACTGATTTGTTTTCACAAGCCGAATTGCAGTGAAAATCCTGAAGATAAGTGGGAACTTTGCTCTGTCTACTGATCTTCTGAGAGCTGGAATGGATTGGCTCTGTTCTGAAATTTCAGTAATTCAGTCTCAACTGCTAGATCAGAATTAACATTAGCAGTTGATTCATCCTCAGATACCATTTCTTGGTCATTGCTATCAACTAATGTTGCTCAATACTTGTGTAATCTGCAATGGACCCCTACAAACCATTCGAGCTAAAATTGATTATTGTTGCTATACAGTTCGGACTATCTATGGAGTCTTAGGCATCAAAATTTGGATGAGATGTAAGAGGGACCAAATCTGTAAATGATAACTCTGCATTGTGTCTGAAGCAGCCTTAGGTAAAACAATATGATCAAAAGGATCACTTGTTTTAGGAGAAAAATCATCCTTTTGACTAAAAGGGAAAACATTTCATCAAATATTACATCCCTCGAAACAAATATTTCGTTGGTCTGGACATCTAACAATTTATACCACTTCATTCCATTAGGATAACCTAAAAATACACATTTTCTAGCTCTAGGTGCAAACTTATCTCTATTTACATTGATGGTGGAAGCATAACAAAGGATCCAAATGCACGCAATAGATTGTAATTAATAGGTTTAGAACATGAGTTCATAAGGTGATTTATTGTTCAAAACAGGTGAAGGCAACCTATTTATAAGAAAAGTGGCAGTTAAACACATTCAGACCAAAAAGATTTAGATAAACCTGACTGAAAACGAAGTGCTCGGGCCACATTTAGCAAATGTTGGTACTTCCGTTCCACCACTGAATTTTGTTGCGGCGTATAGACGCAGCTAAACTAATGTAATATTCCTTTTGACTCTAATAGATTGGCTAGCTCAAGTTCCTTCGCATTGTCAGAATGCATTGCTTTAATTTTGGTCTTGAAATGTGTCTCTACTAGCTTGAAGAAATACTTCATCATTGCTGCAACTTCAGACTTGTGTTTCATTAAAAATATCCATGTGAACCTACTATGATCATCCACAATTGTTAAGAAAAATCTATGATTGTTATAAGAAGGGGCGTGAAAAGGCCCCCATACATCACAATGGATTAAATCAAAGCAAGAAGAAGCAAAGTTATTTTCTGCCAAAAAAGGAAGTTTTCTTTGTTTAGCCTTTTGGCATATACTGCACAAATGAGGGGATCTCAAGTCTTTACAGCTCAGAACATTTGTCATCCTTTCTAACACTTTATAAGAAGGATGGCCAAGCCTATGATGCCATGTATCTATCAAAACTTTATTCAAGAAAACGGATGAAGAACTAGAAGTAGAAAATTCAGAAATATGTGGTGTCTTCAAGACATAAAGTCCCTCTTGAAGCCTACCCTTGCCAATCAAAGTTTGCGACATGATATCCTGTACCAAAAACTGATCAGATAAGAACAAGATTTGGAAGTTCTTATTGGCCGTTAGACAAGATACCGATAATAGATTGAAATTAAACTCAGGAACATATAAAACATTATCGATTATCAGATCTTTATTTATCTTAATATCACCAGCCTTATAAGCTTGTATAGATGTCTTATTAGGTAAAAATATATCAGTGCATGCTATGTCATATAATGTAGAGTCAAAACTGAATAGTCATCGGCAGTTTCGAGGACGGTTAATGCCACTAAACGTGGGAAGTTATTCATCAGTTAATATAAATCAATATTGTCGTAAAGAGCAATGTTGAGACAGATAGAGATAGCTTGTACGAGTGAGTAAAAAACAGAGATAATACTCCGTAGATTTTTTTGATCTTGTAATCGGTAGAGAAAGATCAAGAGGGTGAGTGTGTAATCTCTGGAACGATCAATACAAGCGACGTGTTCTCCCGTGGACGTAGGATTCACATCGAATCCGAACCACGTAAAACTCCGTGTTCTTCGTCTATTTTTCTATTTTGTCGAAATTCCCCAACAAATGGTGCGGTGAGCGTGAAACGTCACGCGAGACGAAACGATGGGTTCGACAAGATTTGGAGTTGATAACTTCATAGGCTCGAACAATCTCGGCCTGTGGAGGAAGCATCGGATGGCGAGGAACATGCGTCCCAAGTACGTAAGGCCTTTCAATGAGGAGGTCGAGTTGGTGTTGGGAAGGAGCGTCAACATGAGACAGTAGAGAGACGAGGCAAAAATTGTGAAGGTCAAAACTAAAGTGACAGTTTCTACTTTGGATAAGAAGGAACGGTTACAGTTTATTGTGCGAAACTGCTTTTATCCATCTGTCCACCATCAGAAAGAGAGAGAGGGTGCTTAGATCTAATCCATCGAGCGGTTTTCTTCTCTGGAAAGTTGATCGTAGAGAAAAGTTTGATACTCTGTAATATTGAGCGTAGAGTAGGGAAAAACTTTGTAATCGTGATCAATAAAAAGAAGAACTATCTCCGTGGACGTAGGATTCACATCGAATTCGAACCACATTAAATCCTCGTGTTCTTCGTTTTTCGTTCGTTTAATTTCTGCTTTGTCGAATTCCCCAACAAATGGTGCGGGAGTAGCAAGGAAGCATCATTTGTTGGGGAATTTCGACAATATAGAAAAAATAGACGAAGAACACGGAATTTTACGTGGTTCGGATTCGATGTGAATCCTACGTCCACGGGAGAACACGTCGCTTGTATTGATCGTTCCAGAGATTACACACTCACCCTCTTGATCTTTCTCTACCGATTACAAGATCAAAAAAATCTACGGAGTATTATCTCTGTTTTTTCACTCACTCGTACAAGCTATCTTTATCTGTCTCAACATTGCTCTTCACGACAATATTGATTTATGAAGGCATTAACTGATGAATAACTTCCCACGTTTAGTGGCATTAACCGTGCTCGAAACTGCCGATGACTATTCAGTTTTGACTCTACAATTCTCCACCTCAAAACTGAATTCTTCTCGTCTCGTCATTCACCGGCAACTCCACCTCAAAAAACTGATCAGCGCCTCATTGGATCTGGTATGTGCCTTGCCAGCACTGGCCTGCGCCTAGCCGGCTCCACCTCGTTGCCATGTTTGTCCATTCGACGAACTCCACCATGGCTTCTCGACCTTCTAACTTAGCCGCTCTGCCCAGATCTGCTCTTTGTTGCTGCTGGCCTTTCACCGACGCTGTCTGGCCTACATGCCTTCGCTTCGGCCTTGCACACACGTCGCCTGGCCCGCCTGCCTTCGCTGCCTGCCCTCGCAACTACGCTTCCTAGCCTGGCAACCATGCCCGCCAACTTGCCAGGATTGCTCCGTTCGTCGCCGATCTCCTGGTCTGCGTGCTCACTTTGATGGTGCAGTCGGACCTCGCCGCCCGACCATGGTTCGGCTGCTTTCGGGTTCAGCCGATCAACCCTTCCCGACGACTCTCACTCGCCGGCCCCAACCGGTACTCTCCGGCCGCTGTTGATTCCGTGTCAACGGTTAACACCTGTCAACCTAGTAACAGTCCTTCCTGCCTGTACCATCGACGATCTCGCCGACGAACTCGGGGCTTGAGACTTACAACATCTGTTTGCCTCGTCTCTCGACTGTCTCATGTTGACGCTCCTTCCCAACACCAACTCGACCTCCTCATTGAAAGGCCTTACGTACTTGGGACGCATGTTCCTCGCCATCCGATGCTTCCTCCACAGGCCGAGATTGTTCGAGCCTATGAAGTTATCAACTCCAAACCTTGTCGAACCCATCGTTTCGTCTCGCGTGACGTTCCACGCTCACCGCACCATTTGTTGGGGAATTTCGACAAAATAGAAAAATAGACGAAGAACACGGAATTTTACGTGGTTCGGATTCGATGTGAATCCTACGTCCACGGGAGAACACGTCGCTTGTATTGATCGTTCCAGAGATTACACACTCACCCTCTTGACCTTTCTCTACCGATTACAAGATCAAAAAAATCTACGGAGTATTATCTCTGTTTTTTCACTCACTCGTACAAGCTATCTCTATCTGTCTCAACATTGCTCTTCACGACAATATTGATTTATGAAGGCATTAACTGATGAATAACTTCCCACGTTTAGTGGCATTAACCGTCCTCGAAACTGCCGATGACTATTCAGTTTTGACTCTACAATTCTTCACCTTGTTGACGCTCCTTCCCAACACCAACTCGACCTCCTCATTGAAAGGCCTTACGTACTTGGGACGCATGTTCCTCGCCATCCGATGCTTCCTCCACAGGCCGAGATTGTTCGAGCCTATGAAGTTATCAACTCCAAATCTTGTCGAACCCATCGTTTCGTCTCGCGTGACGTTCCACGCTCACCGCACCATTTGTTGGGGAATTCGACGAAGCAGAAATTAAACGAACGAAAAACGAAGAACACGAGGATTTAACGTGGTTCGGATTCGATGTGAATCCTACGTCCACGGAAGATAGTTCTTCTTTTTATTGATCACGATTACAAAGTTTTTCCCTACTCTACGCTCAATATTACAGAGTATCAAACTTTTCTCTACGATCAACTTTCCAGAGAAGAAAACCGCTCGATGGATTAGATCTAAGCACCCTCTCTCTCTTTCTGATGGTGGACAGATGGATAAAAGCAGTTTCGCACAATAAACTGTAACCGTTCCTTCTTATCCAAAGTAGAAACTGTCACTTTAGTTTTGACCTTCACAATTCTCCACCTCAAAGCTAAATTGAAGTTTCTTTCTCGGCCTGCCTTTTCAGCAATATCGTTGTCTGCTTCGTATGGTGGCGACCAACGATCAACAACGCATGGATCAATGTCAGAACTCCTGTCGCGCTGCTATCCCTCGCCCACACCTCTCCACCGCTACTCGTAAGCGGTGTTACAGACTACAATGTCGATACGATCGTGTCATCCACCGCCGTTGCTGTGCTTACCACTCTCACATGCGCTTGGCTTATCTCGCACGTCTGCTACTCAGCCTTGCGCGCCTTACTGGTTAGTTCCCACGCCTCGCAACGCTTGGCTGGTCTCGCACGCCTCGCAACGTTGCTCCAAATGCATGTTTGACCTAGCAACCGCACCCGCTCGCCTCGCAGGATTGCTCCGTTCGTCGCCGATCTCCTGGTCTGCGTGCTCGCTTTGATGGTGCAGTCGGACCTCGCCGCCCGACCATGGTTCGGCTGCTTTCGGGTTCAGCCGATCAACCCTTCCCGACGACTCTCGCTCGCCGGCCCCAACCGGTACTCTCCGGCCGCCGTTGACTCCGTGTCAACGGTTAACACCTGTCAACCTAGTAACAGTCCTTCCTGCCTGTACCATCGACGATCTCGCCGACGAACTCGGGGCTTGAGACTTACAACATCTGTTTGCCTCGTCTCTCGACTGTCTCATGTTGACGCTCCTTCCCAACACCAACTCGACCTCCTCATTGAAAGGCCTTACGTACTTGGGACGCATGTTCCTCGCCATCCGATGCTTCCTCCACAGGCCGAGATTGTTCGAGCCTATGAAGTTATCAACTCCAAATCTTGTCGAACCCATCGTTTCGTCTCGCGTGACGTTCCACGCTCACCGCACCATTTGTTGGGGAATTTCGACAAAATAGAAAAATAGACGAAGAACACGGAATTTTACGTGGTTCGGATTCGATGTGAATCCTACGTCCACGTAAAATTCCGTGTTCTTCGTCTATTTTTCTATTTTGTCGAAATTCCCCAACATATAATCTGAAAAACATAGACGAATCATGACATATATGACGTGATGCACCTGAATCCACCAACCATAGACTATCACCAGCCCTATTAGGAATATTGAACGCTAAGCAAAAACCTGGAGTTTCTGAACATGTTACACCATTTGAATGCATAGTTCCTGGGATTGGTTTACTTAAGAGGTGCTTCAAGTGTTGAATTTGATGGGAGTTAAGTTGGTGAAGAAAATCACTCGCAGGTGAAGGATCAGTATTTATGTTTCCTTGACCCAATGTTGGCATGGTCGCTGGCTCAGATGAGACTTGATTCGCCTTAGTTCTTGGCTTGAAACCTGGTGGATAACCATGGAGTTTGTAGTCTCAATTGTAGGCCCGACCTTGCTACAGTGGGCGCAAAAGGGCCTGCTACTCTCCTTCTTTTGTCCTGTGATCATGGCGCCTCTTGAATTCTCTAGAAATGTATTTGCTGGATTTTTGTTAATCAACATGGCCATGTCGCATCATATCAGTTGAGGAATTTGTGACATGTCGTTGTTTCTCTTCTTGGACAACAAGGGAGAAGACTCGATTGATATGGGCCAAAGGATCCATCATTAAGATTTGACTTTTCACTTGATTGTAAGAGTCATTCAGCCCCATTAGAAAAGCCAAAACATATTATTGATCAAGAAATTCCCTTGTTCTGCACCTCGCCCGTACATTCTTGCACTTACAAGTAACACAGCAACATGGAGGTCTGAAGTTATTCATTTCCTCCCACAATCCTTTCAGATTAGTGAAGTAGACAGCTACAGACGATTGATTCTGTTTCAGATTAGTCAAATCCTTCTTAATCTGAAATATTCGTGGCCAATTTGATTCTTGAAAGCGCTGTCTAAGATCATCCCAAATCTCCTTCGCTGATTCTGCATAAAGAATACTTGCAGAAATCTCCCTCGAAACTGAGTTTAAAATCCAAGAAATAATGATATCATTGTTTCTTTTCCAGGGTTGATATCTTCGATCTTCTTTCCCAGGCTTAACGATCGTTCCATCTACGAAGCCCATCTTGCTCTCGACTGATAAAACGATGGTCATTGATCTTGCCCATGAAGCATAGTTATCTCCAGTGAGGGGTTGATGCACCAAAACCAAACACGTGTTATCCGAGTGGTGAAGATAATAGGGATTTAGCTGCTCATCTTGGAAGGAACCCATATCATCTTTATTTCCCTGATCTTGATTGCCCTTTTTTGGTGCTGATTCTATTGAATGCGTTTTGCACAGCTCTTTAGAATTGGCCAAGAGTGATGTATCAAGAATGCTTGAGAGTTTCTTGAACTTATTGATAGGTTAAAGAGGAAGATGTTCTTAATTCTGATCTAAATCAAACTTTCAACAGCTTTAATGCTCTGATACCATAATAAGAGAATGATTTGCAGAACTTTGATGAGAGAAAGACGTAAATAGGAATTCTTTTTATTGAATGATTAAAAGCTTGATTACAGAGGTGATACAGTACTGGCTTATATATACAAATTAAGATACACATAACCTATATCACTAGGCCCAATACAACTGAATTAGTCCAATACAGAATAATCATATATATAACTTTATTAATCGTTGATCTAATAGGGCAGGCACGATTCTTCGCGCCAGGTAAAAAGCCAAGGCATTGGTAGACAGATATTCAAGATGCCACCGAGGAAACGGTAGGCTATTGATTGAAAGAGGCAAAAGTTACTACATATCGATGTACTACTGTTAAAATATATTTAGGTTAGGATCGACTTCGATGTTACATGCCGTTGATCTACATCAATTTCGTTAAATAACCTCTTATCAATATCTGACCATAAAATCTCCATCTCCAACCTAAACCTGAGTGTTGATCTCACCTTAAGACAATAATACAGCTTAAGATAATGTTCTGCTCGTTATATACAAATCCCATAATTACAAATTCATATTCCCTAGCCAGGAAAGAGACCCTCATCAATTGTTGAACCTTTGTTGATTATACACCTACTTCAAGGCTCAGAAATATAGTTGTATATGTTCCTTTGTTAACCAATTGAATGACTTACCCGGTTTTTCGTCTCTGGCTAGAAGGAAGAATTCCGTTAGATGTTGCAGCAGCAGTTCTCTTCGAAGATATGAGCGCGGACGATCACAGAGCATCGACTGCTTCACGTTGTTGCTTTCGTTTCATGATTGGATCTTCAAGTGTTTCAACTTTATTAGAAGCTTCTTCCTTGTTTGCCTCCTCGCTTCAACAAAAAATGAATAAATGGCACATACGTCACTCATGCCAAGAAATATTAAATAGTCGTCTATATGTCGTAATGATTATATTAATATTATGACAAAAAAAAATGAATCGTTGTGGGAGATGAAAAAGAAAATTCCGCTGCTTGACACAAGATTGATGGTATAATTAAGCTATTAATTTTACATAATTAATGAAGTCGAAGTAGCATTGAATAAAAAAAATATATAGAAAATTCAACGAGCTCTTTTAATTTAATAGAATTTATTAAAATATAACGAATTTGAGTTTTATCGAACTATGTTCAAATTGTAGCACCGATATCTGATCTGCAGAACATCAACTGACATCTTATTTCTTTTTCATTATTTCAGCCAATAACAACGATATTGTTACTATAAATAATTCTGTTTGCGATTATTCATTGAGCTTTTTTAGAGAAAAATACCTAATCTAAGATTAAACTTATAAATCAGTCCCTAACAGATTTGTTTTGTGACTAGCTAACTAAACTCATGGGGACTGATACCTATATCAAATCTTTGATTAGGTATATCAACAAAATACCCTTCTTCATTATACATAGACGTTAACGTAATTATGCTTATAGGAAATCTCATATCACCACTTAACTTTCATTAGGTTCAGTCAATATAAAGTAAAACCTCTATAAACTAATAACATTGGGACCATGAAATTTTATTATTTTAGAGAGATATTAATATATCGATAAATTAATATTTTATTAATCAAAAGAGAGACTTTCTAAATTCGACAAATTTAGATTGTATTGCCGATAAATGAATTCAAATATGTTCCATTAAGTTAATTTTATGTACTTAAAACGATTTACAAGTGTGAATTAATGAAAAATAACGTTTGAAAATTAGTTAAGGTACAATATCAAATGCTCTGAGGATATCATTGGAGTATCGTTCAGCCAACTTTCAGAAGGGTGGAGATATTAAGCGACACAAAATTGCAACAACAACCCTTCACAAGTTTTTGCTGTAGCTAAAAAACTCGACATCGGAACTATTGATTGCAATTAAAAAAGTTGGGAATAAAATCCAATTATATTTAATTTAAGAAAATTTAGTAACAAATAGATTCTTATTTAACAAATTACCATAAATTATAATTGTAATTTTTATGAATTATTAATTTAGAGTTTTAGTGGGACCACCGAAGTCAAGTCCTTCTTCGCGGAGCCAGACCATAATATTTATAAAGGGATTTTCCAAAAAAATTATTATATTATTATCTTATCGAATTTGATTATTTTTTACAAAGGCCCAAGTCGGCACCGAAAGATTTTATTATTTTAGGGAGTTTTTTAATTTATCGAGTGTTAATTTATAGAGGTTTTACTGTACAAACATATACATATATGCGTATATCACTATCTACGTGTCACTTTTAAATATATCTTCCGTGTAACTTCATTTTTTATGACAAGTGAAATAGCTTTAACTGACTTTCTTCTTTACACAAATGTAGAATTTATATTTGTTGTTAAAATCGTTTTTTTGCTACATTTTTTGAACCTATAAAATCAATATTGTTGACCTTTTTGGTCCGTATATGTTAGAGAGTTTTGATGAACGATGTAATTGTAATGACATTAGGTCTATAAAATAAGCAATTCGATTTGGGACAAATAAAATGTCTAAGTTCATGATAATATTCAACCATGCATTGTTTATGAGCTATAAAATCGATTAAGTGTTGAATATTTGAATTGCGTGTGATTCTGTGATGATTTGATGGAACTAGGTGATCGCATGTTATAGACAGTCCATGAGATAGGATATATCGTACTGTGCTATATATGGAAATAATGCATGAGATATCCTACTGAGCTATATATGGAAAGTTTGCTGTTTATATATGGAAAGTGATATATCCGTTGATACTAGTTTATTCCTGGACGAAAATCACTTATGCGATTCTTTGCATGCTTTACACTGAATTTAATGTGCAATATTAAATTGATATCTTTCCTTGTGTTGATTGGAATATTATATTTAGGAAAGATATGATTTGATTGATTTTTTGGATAAGGTGTTATATGATATAAACGGATGTGATCTCTGAAATAAGGAAAGGTTGACCATGATTGATAAATCGTATTAAGTATTCTCTGATCTGATTTGTGTGCTAAACATGGTAATTTATACATGGAAAACGTGCTGATGTGATGCTATCTTATGTGTTATACTTGGAAAGTAAATCTGGATTGATTCGTTACTAGAAACTGACAGCAGGGAATCACTTATGGAAAGTCCTGAAATGGAAAATATATGAGAAATGGTTGAATGAGCTTGAGAACGAAATTGAGTCTTGATATGGAAAATAATTATGCTTTAAATGTGCTATATGACCGTTGTGATGAGTTATTAAGAGCATGATTTATATGGTATGATTGCATGGAAACTATGCTTGATTAGGTAATTATTGTTTGATATGATTTTCCATGTGAAGTGCTATTTGAAAAGGATTATATATGAGCTGCACTTCATACTTTCGAAGAACTAAGAATTTGCGAATATAAGCCTACGAAAGATTCTTGAGCAGAAACATACTGAGAGATTCCTGAGTTCCCACTTGTGATAGCTTTCTGCCCACCTGAGCGTTAACCGGCATATCCATCACTGATCGAGTGATTTATCCGATATTACATCATAACCTGCCATATATTCTGTCTACGGACGTGTTGTCTTCGGACGTGAGCAATACCAAGGAGGCAAGGTCAACGTTTACGCACACGTGAAGGGAAGGACAAGTCCGGGGGCCCTTCGGTAGCGAGCTGTGTCTGTCGGGATCAAGGAGATTCCGAGGAACGAAACTCGGCGTGTGGTAACCTAGTTGTAGCTAGTGTTTGACTTGTTTCGGTTGTGTATTGGGCTAACCAACCAGTTTTGTATCCAGCTACGGTGCATTATAGTGATTGGTTAAACTCTTGGGAAGCAAATCCCAAGGAGAGGAGTAAACCCCAGTTGGGGATATAACCTCTATAAAAATCCTGTCTCTCATTTACGTTTCAGTTATTTCGTTATCACTGTGAGACAGACCCGACGCACATCCGACGTTACTAGGATATATCAGGCATACTCGTCACAAATATCAGTAGCCATACCTAAGTCACCATACTTAGCATTTGTGAAAAGAAGCATAAATTTTATAAGCCTAATTCACCCCCCCATCTTAGGCACATTTATATCTTCATTTGGTATCAGAGAGGGTTACTCAAACGACGGGCCTAACAAGCCTGAGTTAAAGATCTAATGGCTTCTTCGAGTTTTGATGTGTTTGCAGAGGGACAATCCCATTCCAGGCCACCACTCTTCGACGGGACAAACTACGCTATATGGAAGAATCGCATGAAGGAATTCCTGATCGCTACAGACTACGACCTGTGGGATATCATCGCAACAGGACCTTACATTCCCAAAAATGAAGATGGAACTCCAAGGAAAGGCCCTGATTACAATGTAGCAGACAAGCGAGGAATCTCCTTAAATGCCAAAGCTAAGAACATGATAGCCTGCGCACTCACAAGAGAAGAGTACAATCGTGTGAGCTCATGCGAATCTGCCAAGAACATGTGGGACATGCTTCAAGTTACACATGAAGGAACCACTCGAGTTGTGGAAGAAAGGATAGCCCTCTTAACTCACCAATACGAGCTGTTCAAGATGGAGGACAACGAGACCATAAGCCACATGTATGCCAGATTCATGAACATCATTAATCAAATGTTCTCGTTGGGAAAGAAAATAGAAGATGGTGAGAAGGTGCGAAAAATCCTGAGATCTCTTCCTAGAGAATGGAATCCCAAAGTGACCGCCATCTACGAAGCAAAGGACTTGGACGAACTTTCAGTGTCAGAACTGATCGGATCTCTGACCACCTACGAGATGACTCAGACCTCCATCAAGGAAAAACCACCAGTTCGAAATCAACCAAACATCGCCTTTAATACCGAACAAGAACACGACTCTGAAGGCGAAGAAGAATCTGAGGAGGACCTAATGGAGCAGATTGCCATGCTGACCAGAAAGTTTGAAAAGTTTCGGATGAGAAGAAAGTTCAAGGGAAACTCGAAATTCCAACCTAGGAACAAGGGAATATCGTCATCCGGAAACAATGTACAGAAATGCTTCAAGTGCAACAAGCCAGGCCACTTTGCCTCAAACTGCCGGATGGAAAATGGTGACAAAAAGATAAAGAAGCAGAAGGCCATGGTCACAAACTGGGAAGAAGCCGGGAGCGAAGAAGAGGAAGATCTCGCCTACATGGCCGCGGATGATGATCAGGTATCGGATTCATCCACTATTAAGAAAATATTATTTCTGAATGAATTATATGCTAGGCAAGATGAATCTCATGATAACGCTTCCTCAGCCCTTGAAGTAGATGAAAAAGAAGAGATGTTTGAAATAATTCAAAATGCAGAAAGAAGGATTAAGTCACTCAACTCACAAGTGAAGGGTCTAATTAGGCAACGAGATGAAGTAGCTAGAGAGAAGCATCAAAGGGATCTAGAAAATGAGCGCCTGAAAGCCGAGCTAGAGACTCTTAAGAAAGAAAAAACTTTGTGTAATTGCGAGCAATTTAGGAAGCAAAAGAGTATATCTAGAGACATGTCCGCCCTTAAGGATTTCCTAGATGAAAAATCTCGTACTAATGTTAGATTTCTTGAAGGACAACAAAATCTTGATATGTTACTCAGTATTCCCGCACAAATCGGGAAAACAGGATTAGGATTAGGGGTGGGCGTTCGGGTTCGGGTATTCGGGTTTTACCCGAACCCGATTGGGTTCGGGTAGTTCGGATCGGGTAGTTCGGGTTATTTTTCGGGTATCGGGTAACCCGATACCCGATAGTTGTTAATCGGGTCCGGTATCGGGTAGTAATTTACTACCCGATCGGGTTATTCGGGTACCCGATATATTTTTTTTTAAAAAAAAATTATTAGTTTTGTACATACATTAAAAACATATATAATACATTCAATATATAACTTGAGTGATGTTAAAGTTTTAAATGACGACTAGTTTCTTATTTTAAGTGTATAATTAACAACTGATAATTATATCAATGCATAGGTCATCATAAAAATTTAAAATATATTCTCAAAATTTTTATTAATGTATAATTAACAACTGATAATTTATATCAATGTATAAATTATATTTATTGAAAACAAAATATCTAAATATTGTAAATGATATTAATATATAACATGAATATTTTAATATTATTGAATTATAATATTTTTAGCATATTCTAATTAAAAATCGGGTACCAGACTACCCGACGTCGGGTACCCGAACCCGAAATATACCCGACAAGCGGGTACCCGCCGTAAATCGGGTCGGGTTCGGGTATTGAAAATCTTAACTCGAACCCGAACTACCCGAACCCGAACTACCCGATACCCGACTACCCGACCCGATGCCCACCCCTAATTTAGGATATTCCACAACACATGAACATGCTGCACCTGCACAAAATGTTAGGAAACCTAAATGTTTTTCATGTGGTCGTCTTGGTCATTATGCTAACCATTGTTTCTTGAAGAAAGCTGATAAATCTAGATATGTCTGGAGACCTAAGAAAGTTCCTGAAGTTTCTAACTCTGGCCAGCCTGTGTCTGAGAGATCACAGCCTGTGACACATGATATACCACTTGTTAACAGGAATTATTTTGCTGCTAACCGTTTAGGACCCAATCAAAATTGGGCACCTCAGAAAAGAACTGATTCATGCAGGTACAAAGAAGAAAATCCAGTAGGAAGAACAAGTGGTACCTCGACAGTGGGTGTTCCCACCATATGACAGGTGATATCAGTAAGTTTGTGTCGGTGAAAGCGTATGATGGAGGATATGTCTCCTACGCCGACAATACAAAAGCTAAGGTTATAGGAGTTGGAACTGTCGGTAACACGTTACATACTACTATAGATGACGTATGGTTGGTTAAGAATCTAGAACATAACCTCATTAGCATCAGTCAATTATGCGATAAAGGTCATACGGTTACGTTTGAAAATGATAAGTGTGTGGTTAGAAATAATAATAAGGTACTATTCAGTGCATCTAGGGATAGAAATACATATTGTATAACTCTTGATGATATCACTGACCAGAATGTCAAGTGTCTAGCAGTTACACAGGATGACACCTGGTTATGGCACAGACGCCTAGGACATGCCAACATGGAATTGCTATCACACATTACAAGCAATGCACTGATACGAGGTGTTCCTGACATAAAGTTTGTCAAGGACAAAACATGCAAGGCATGCCAGATGGGCAAGCAGACTAAGACATCTTTCAAAGCAAAGAATGTGATATCTACATCCAGACCTCTGGAACTGCTGCATCTCGACCTTTTTGGTCCGGTTCGGACGATGTCTCTGCGAGGTAAAAGATATGCCTTTGTCATCGTTGATGATTACTCCAGCTATACTTGGATGATATTCCTTGCACATAAGAATGAGGCATTAGACAACTTTGCATCGCTAGTAAAGAGACTTGAAAATGAAAAAGAAACGAACTTATGTAGGATACGAAGTGATAACGGTCTGGAATTTGATAGTAAGTCGTTTGCATCATTCTGTGATTTGTATGGATATAGTCATAATTTCTCTGCTCCTATAACCCCCCAACAGAACGGTGTTGTTGAACGTAAAAACAGGGTATTACAGGAAATGGCTAGATCTATGTTACATGAGTATGATATTCCTAAACAGTTCTGGGCGGAAGCCGTTAGTACAGCTTGTTACGTGTCTAACCGTATCTTCCTTAGGCCGATATTAAAGAAGACTTCTTATGAAATCTGGCATGGTAGAACTCCAAATATAGGTTACTTTCATGTGTTCGGATGTAAATGTTTTATCTTGAACGATAGAGATAAGAGAGGAAAATTTGACTCTAAGGTTGATGAAGGGATATTCCTTGGTTACAGTCTTACGTCTAAGGCATATCGTGTTTACAATAAAAGAAAGCTGACTGTTCAGGAATCCATACATGTTATTTTTGATGAGATGCCTAACGCAGATGCTACTGATGAGGAAGGTATAGATTTGCCTTGTGCAGAATTGCAGGATATCAAAGACAGTGAGGAAGATATTCCTAAAGATGAAAATGCTGAAACAGTGGAACCAGAAGCTGGAGAGCTGCAACCTAGAAAATGGAAACATGCTTCTAGTCATCCAACAGATCAAGTGATAGGAAATATCAGATCTGGAATCAAAACTCGAGCAACTGTATGAAATCAAGATACGGAGGAATCTCATGATGTACTGCTCTCACTGATGGAACCAAAGACAGTCCATGAAGCCCTGGAAGATATATCGTGGGTCTCTGCCATGGAAGATGAGTTATCTCAGTTCGAAAAGAGCGAAGTGTGGACACTCGTAAAACGACCAGACGATAAATCCATCATAGGAACCAAATGGGTCTTCCGAAACAAACTCGACGAACACGGTAATGTCACAAGAAACAAAGCGAGGTTAGTTGCAAAAGGTTATTCCCAGGAGGAAGGTATTGATTTCGATGAAACTTTTGCACCGGTAGCTAGACTAGAATCTATACGTGTCTTACTTGCATATGCATGCTTTAAACGTTTTAAACTTTTTCAAATGGACGTAAAAAGTGCATTTTTAAATGGTTTTATAAATGAGGAGGTTTATGTAGAACAACCACCGGGCTTTGCTAGGGAAGACTTTCCAAATCATGTTTTTAAATTAAATAAAGCATTATATGGTTTAAAGCAGGCTCCTAGGGCATGGTATGAAAGGCTAAGTAAGTTTCTGATTGACATAGGATTTTCGACTGGAACTATTGATAACACGCAGTTTATTAAGTATGAAGGTGATCACATGATACTGGTCCAAATTTACGTTGATGATATCATATTTGGAAGTACTAATATCATTCTCTGTGAGGAATTTTCTAAGTCTATGCAGAAGGAATTTGAGATGAGCTTAATGGGGAGCTGAACTACTTCCTCGGGTTGCAAATAAAGCAGCTTGACAATGGAACCTTCGTATCCCAGACGAAATACAGTAGGGAATTGTTGACAAAATTCGGGATGAGTGATTCCAAAGCAATTTCCACCCCTATGCATCAGACCACCAAAATAGACATTGATGAATCAGGTACACCGGTTGATCAAACACAATATCGAGGTATGATTGGAAGCCTTCTCTACTTAACTGCTAGTCGCCCTGATATCATGTTTTCGTATGTGTTCGAGATATCAGTCTGACCCTAGGGAATCTCACTTGACCGCAGTTAAGCGGATACTTAGATATATCAAGGGTACTGTCAATTTTGGTCTGTGGTACTCTTATACGGATGACTTCCCATTAATGGGATATTCCGACGCCGACTATGCTGGCTGTAGGGAAGATAGGAAAAGTACCAGTGGAAATTGCCAATTACTTGGGAATTCCTTGGTAACTTGGTCTAGTAGAAAGCAAAATGCTGTCGCCCTCTCCACAACCGAAGCTGAATATATGGCCTTAGGAAATTGTTGTCAATAAGTTCTTTGGATGAAACAAACCCTTAGTGATTTCGGGTTAAGTTATGACAATATCCCTATTCTGTGTGATAGCACTAGTGCCATTAGTATTACTAAGAATCCCGTGCATCATTCTCGTACTAAGCATATTGAGGTTAAACATCATTTTATACGAACCATGTTCAGAAGGGGAATATCAGTGTGGAATTCGTAGGAACAAATGATCAGCTTGCTGATATCTTCACTAAACCCCTAATAGATGCAAGATTCTGCGACATCCGTGATCGATTGGGAATCCTCGAGCTTAATAAGGTTAGTAAATCTGCCTAATTCTATCATTTATTCTAGGTTTTCCTATTTTAGATAGAAACTCATAGTAACTCTACCTTAAGATATTCATTTAGCCCTTAGAATATTTCCGTGAATCTTATAGATCTTTCCTTGAGTAATTCTCGTATTTTAGGAAGAAATTCGTAGATAGACATTCCTTCAGCCATCTAGTTTATTTTAGGAATATCCGATCTTCTGGATCTGTCCTTAAATGTGATCAGGTTATTTTAGGAAGGAACTCGTAGATATCATTCCAGCTGTTCAGTTATTTTAGGGAACTTATTTATTTAAAATATATTCCTTTCAGCCCAGTCAAATCCCTTCCATAATTATGAGATCCTGTCAAATCAGCCCGATATCTCTGACAGTTTTCCACTTTCCAACTTCGAAATTTCAAATTTCAAATTTCAAATCTCATCCTTATCTCTTCTTAAAATAAACCGACCCTATTCTTTAAATTCAAAACCGTTCCTTATCATCATAAACTCATTCATCTTCTCCAAGCTTCCTTTCAAACCCTAACTTCTGAAAAATGGCTAAAACATCCATACCCAAGGCAGCCACCAAAGAGTCTTCAAGCCGAAAACGCAAGGAGCCCACGTCTGATGAGTCCCCACTTGAATCTCCTCCTAAATCCCCAGAACAAGCCTCAGCCTCATCGCTTCTGCTCGCAAAACCTGTTCCAAAACGAAATCCTCTGATAAGATTCCCTCTCCGGTCAAATCTGTCAAGAAGAAGAAGAAGAAGATAAAGAGATCCAGCCTTACTCCTACCGATACCCCTGCAAAGTCACCCGAACCAGAAAAGCCTGCCTCAAGTTCCGAGGTCCCTGACGAAGTTCCTGAGGAAACTCAGAAGTCGCCTCCACGATCCCCAAATCCTGAGAAAGCTCCATCACCACTTGAAAAAGCCCCTCCTTCTCCGCATTCAACCGCAAAACCTTCTGACATCCCGCCTGTTGATTTATCAAAGCCAAACGAAATTCCTGTTGAAGCCCTCTTTTTGGAGGAACGCAATCGAACCATCTACAAAAGTTTCAGCAAACGGGATATTGCCAGAGGACGGGGAGTTGCCTTCGACAACTTGCCTGAAGGGACGGTTATCACCTGGCTAAAGGACTTTGGATGGGAGCAGTTTCTCAGTATCAACACGCCCTACTATCCTGAGGTTGTCAAACTCTTTTATGCAAACTTCACCTATGAAGAGTTCGAAGGGAATATCATCATTCGCTCCTACATTCTCGGCCGCAAAATCGAATGGAACACTAAGACTATGAATGCCATGCTGGGGGTTGCTGATGAGGGCCTGTGTCACTACGACATGAACGACTGGTGCCATGTCGATGAGTTCGATCTCAGTGATGTCCTTAGGACACTCTGGAATACCCGCACCAAACCTCGATTTTCTGACGGAGAAGCCTGAACAAGCTCCCTATTGATTTTTTCTTCCTGCACAAGTTGCTTAACATGACCCTCTGGAGTGCGAAAATAGGCAGTGGCGGCCACTCGACCACCATGAACTTCATGAGCACCTTCGCGGTATATATGATATCCCAGAATCGCAGATTCAACCTCGGATATATCGTCATGAAGCACATGATTCAGGCCATCGAGAGCAAGGACAAGGCGCTGCCCTATGGAATGCTGCTTACTCACATGTTCGAGTGCGAAGGTATTATTCTGCCGCTGGCTTGGGAAGACAAGGTTGTCCATGTAGTGGACCTTGTGACCCTTAAGCGCATGGGAATTCATCACTCTCAGAGTCAAGGTTGGTTCAAGGCAAAGGAGAAAAGGTCAGTCGATAGTGCTCAGAAACGATCTGCTGCAAAGGGAAAAGCAAAGGTCAAAAGCGACGAGGACGACGACTACGAGGATGAGCTCAGCGTAGGGAAGGCAGGAATCTCAGTGTTGCGCCGCGATATCTCTGATATCAAGGCTGATAATCAGAAGCGCTTCCGCAAGCTCAAAGAGCAGTATACCGAGCTTTCACTGAAAATATCCAAGCTCTCAAAGCTCATCAAGAAGTCCCTCTCTAAGCCCGCAGATTCCGAGACCTCTTCAAGCCAGTAGGCTGCCCATCTAGTTCCATTCTGCTCCTAGTTGCCCCTAGGATATTCCAGTATCGTTCAGTTCTTTTTGATATTCCTCCCGCCTTTTTTTATGATGAAGGGGGAGTAGTAGTAAGGTAAGTTTAGACGTTTGGCGTCTAAGTGTTTTAGTGGTAAGTGATGTATAGGGAGGCTCGTTGAACCCTAATATAATATTTTGCTGCTATTATGATATATCTCCTATGCTTAACATTTTTTGCTCTGATTTTCGGATATATCACATGTTGATCTCATATTCTGATGCTTAACTGTGCTAATTGACTTGCGTAAAATTTCTTGATAAGTGCTAAGTGCCTGCTGAAATGATTACATGATTACTTGAACCATGCTCGGAAAATGCGCACTTAGGCAGGGGGAGCACACTCACGGGTAATGTCAAAATTTTTAATACTCAGGATATAACATAGAAAAGATAGGATATATCCGCACTTAGACAGGGGGAGCAAAATTAGTCCATGATATATCTTAGCATGTCATAGAGATAACTGCACTTAGGCAGGGGGAGCAAATAGGTATCATATGCGATTAGGAAATATCATATGCTCTGCTTTGTGATTATGGAACACTTAGACATATGCGATAGGACTTGCATTATCGAATATGCTTACTTGCTTCCGTGCTGCATCAATTACATGTCATCATCAAAAAGGGGGAGAATGTTGACCTTTTTGGTCCGTATATGTTAGAGAGTTTTGATGAACGATGTAATTGTAATGACATTAGGTCTATAAAATAAGCAATTCGATTTGGGACAAATAAAATGTCTAAGTTCATGATAATATTCAACCATGCATTGTTTATGAGCTATAAAATCGATTAAGTGTTGAATATTTGAATTTTGCGTGTGATTCTGTGATGATTTGATGGAACTAGGTGATCGCATGTTATAGACAGTCCATGAGATAGGATATATCGTACTGTGCTATATATGGAAATAATGCATGAGATATCCTACTGAGCTATATATGGAAAATATGTTGTTTATATATGGAAAGTGATATATCCGTTGATACTAGTTTATTCCTGGACGAAAATCACTTATGCGATTCTTTGCATGCTTTACACTGAATTTAATGTGCAATATTAAATTGATATCTTTCCTTGTGTTGATTGGAATATTATATTTAGGAAAGATATGATTTGATTGATTTTTTGGATAAGGTGTTATATGATATAAACGGATGTGATCTCTGAAATAAGGAAAGGTTGACCATGATTGATAAATCGTATTAAGTATTCTCTGATCTGATTTGTGTGCTAAACATGGTAATTTATACATGGAAAACGTGCTGATGTGATGCTATCTTATGTGTTATACTTGGAAAGTAAATCTGGATTGATTCGTTACTAGAAACTGACAGCAGGGAATCACTTATGGAAAGTCCTGAAATGGAAAATATATGAGAAATGGTTGAATGAGCTTGAGAACGAAATTGAGTCTTGATATGGAAAATAATTATGCTTTAAATGTGCTATATGACCGTTGTGATGAGTTATTAAGAGCATGATTTATATGGTATGATTGCATGGAAACTATGCTTGATTAGGTAATTATTGTTTGATATGATTTTCCATGTGAAGTGCTATTTGAAAAGGATTATATATGAGCTGCACTTCATACTTTCGAAGAACTAAGAATTTGCGAATATAAGCCTACGAAAGATTCTTGAGCAGAAACATACTGAGAGATTCCTGAGTTCCCACTTGTGATAGCTTTCTGCCCACCTGAGCGTTAACCGGCATATCCATCACTGATCGAGTGATTTATCCGATATTACATCATAACCTGCCATATATTCTGTCTACGAACGTGTTGTCTTCGGACGTGAGCAATACCAAGGAGGCAAGGTCAACGTTTACGCACACGTGAAGGGAAGGACAAGTCCGGGGGCCCTTCGGTAGCGAGCTGTGTCTGTCGGGATCAAGGAGATTCCGAGGAACGAAACTCGGCGTGTGGTAACCTAGTTGTAGCTAGTGTTTGACTTGTTTCGGTTGTGTATTGGGCTAACCAACCAGTTTTGTATCCAGCTACGGTGCATTATAGTGATTGGTTAAACTCTTGGGAAGCAAATCCCAAGGAGAGGAGTAAACCCCAGGGGATATAACCTCTATAAAAATCCTGTCTCTCATTTACGTTTCAGTTATTTCGTTATCACTGTGAGACAGACCCGACGCACATCCGACGTTACTAGGATATATCAGGCATACTCGTCACAAATATCAGTAGGCATACCTAAGTCACAATACTTAGCATTTGTGAAAAGAAGCATAAAATTTTATAAGCCTAATTCACCACCCCTCTTAGGCACATTTATATCTTCAAATATTTTTCAAAATCGACAGGGCACATACACACACACACACATATATATATATATATACACACATGAAATAATAAACAAAGTGAATTGGTCTATACTATCCATATTATTTATTACTCCTATTATAATGTTAATACATTTCACAGTCAATATACTATCCTTATTATTTATTACTCCTATTATAATGTTAATACATTTCACAGTCAAAAGTATGCAGCTTAATAAAGGACTTGAATATCTATCTATTTTATTAAGGGAGAGCATGCTTTGTTCTCAATTTGGTGTCAATTTTGACATATAATTTACAATTTAGTCCTTTAGGTTTTAATTGATTTTAAATAAATCCTTATAAATTAGTTTTTAAATATGCATATTTCACATTTTTCCTTTTAGAATTAATCACAATAGCATATATTACAATATAAATTTTTCAACTATAAATAAAACTATATGTTACGAATTAAGCACAAGTATTCGAGTGTGCTTAGTTCGTATACTAGTATATTTAGTTGCGGGCCGTCTTTATTGAAAACTACTAGCTTACATATCTTTGTGACACGCCGTATCAAAGACATCAACTTAGCAATAAAATAAAAACAATAATATTCTCTACTTGACTCCCAAGTCCTAATTTTTCTCCTGAGTCAAAATGCGAACTCTAGTCAACGCACTAAGCCAATGCATGTTTTAGTGGTCAACACTAGTAATCGTGTCTTCAAGTCTTTTAAACACACATAAGCATCTTTTTGTGCGTGCAAGAAAGAGTCTTTTTTAATGGAATTTTTGGTTATACTACACGTCTTTAACTTGGTATTTAATCAAATATATGAATATACTATTGTATGATAAAATAAACCTCTGGC
This sequence comes from Craterostigma plantagineum, assembly GCA_027422505.1. Taxonomy (NCBI): domain Eukaryota; kingdom Viridiplantae; phylum Streptophyta; class Magnoliopsida; order Lamiales; family Linderniaceae; genus Craterostigma; species Craterostigma plantagineum. Next base: position 2,959,398 of record JAPQWV010000050.1, read on the forward strand.
AAGTTTAGTGTTGAAATATATAGAAGTTACGTTCAAATGAATATATCTATATATGTCTATATATAGTTAGTCGAATTGACTTGACTATATATGCGATGTGCATCTCTTTGCGTACATATATATTTTTATTTGTGGATAATAATGGAGCTGATCTATCGTAAAATGTCAAAAATGAACACGCTAATTGCAAGAATCACAAAGTTAAATGTCGAAATTCTCCATCGTACATGGAAATAAAAGGTGCCATAGTCACCATGTGCCACGACTCTGAAAATTAAGTGACGGTCAAAAACGCTTTCTGAGGAAATTAAATTAGGAAACAGGAATGTAAATACGAACTATGGACTATTATTATTATAATATTAGATATACATTGAAAATAGAATTACCCGACATGTCAAATATATCATTGTCTAGTCCAAGTTCAAAACGAAGGAAAGAGTAACGAGGTACGATGTATATTTAATATTCAGTCAGCACAGCCAAAGGCGTCGTTGAATATAAGTGCATGGCAACCACGACATTAAGCAAGAATAACGATAATAATACGTTTTTCTCAGGACAATTATCGTATGTATTGTTTTTGAGTTGCCCATATTGACATTATTAACATTAGAAAATGAGAGAATTATATAATCGAAGGTGAAAGTTAAAATTCAAACCATGTTGGCGTTGTTAGTAACGTTATTTTATTTATTGATTGTACAATCGACAGTGTGATTAATGCAATGCATGTTCACTGTTTATGTTCAAAAATCAAACCTGTGCTTTGACCTAATGAAAAAACTAAACAAATAGTCAATGGTGAAAATAGAATCAATATTAAATTAAACAATATAGTTGTGCATATTTATACAGATCATTGTACTGTAATTTTGAACAAGGCTATGCAATTTGGGCTCTGTATTAAATGTAGGCTTGTGTGAAGTCAAGACTCAAGACAGCCCAAAAGCATTATTTATAGAAAACTTCTACTTAGAAGGCCAATTATTACAATGTAATCCTCTAATATGATTGTTTTCTGGGACTATTGATATTATATGATGCTTAATGAGATGGATTTAGTTAGGGGCATATTTATAGGTCGTATTAGGATCCTTTCAAATTTTCTATGTCAATGGTTACTTATCAACTAAAAGAATATCTTATACTAATTGTTTATATATAAAATATGTATTGTTATTACTTTTATATGTGTACACGCATACCATATATAAATATATGTACATACATGTGTGAGGTATAGACAGGTGGTATCAGGTATGCTATATATACACACACATAATATTTTATTGGGTGCCAAATGCCTGCTCTAGGCGGCGGCATAGGGTGTATGTATATATCTTATGATATTGCGTGTATATTTTATTAACTTGAGCTAACTCTGTAAGTCATATAATATATGTTGGATTTTATTAAATCAAATGGACTTTGGGCCCAAATGGGTATTAACCCATTAATAAAATCGGTTTCGGTTTTAATTAAATCGGAAAGCCATCGAATGTCGAAATGAGAAATCGTTGAAAGATTACGAATCTATGTTTCACGGGGATTCTAACGAATATTAATACGCTCAAAACCGATATCGGGTGAATGAGAAATTAATTTTCGAAGTTGGCCCAATAACCATTAAAATGGTTAGTAGTGTTTAAGTGGGAAATTGTCCCACATTGGTTAGACACTAAGAAAATCTTCACTATATATATAGAAACCCATGTGGGTTTAATCAAAAGGGCTTGCCATGTGTATGGGCTTAAATGGGCTTGTGGGTTTAAAGTGGGTTTAAGTGGGCTTGAGAAACTTGTATGAGTTTTGGCCCAAATAATAGCCCGGGTGCGAGTCGGTGCCTCGCACCGACGAGCACCGAGACCGAGCCCGTGCCCGTGCCCGTGGCCGAGCCAAAGTGCGCAATGGGCGCTTTGAGGCGCGCACTTCGCACGACGCATCGGAGCGAGGAGCATTGAGGAGCTACTTAAAGTTTTCCTCCGGTGGGCGGCGACGGCGACGGTGCCGGTGACGTGGCAGTTGAGGTGAAGATGAGGTGGCGCTGCGTCAGCACTGATTGGACAGTCCAGATGAGGTGGCGTGATCCAAGGGATCGTCTGGGCCGCATTGGGCTGTTGAGCTGATCCGGCCCAACTAGATGTGTCGGTCGGCCCAACAAGATGTGTCGGTCGAGCCGCCAGTGGGTCAGGTCAGAGAATCGGGCCGCCGCCGGTGGGACACGCCTAAGATTCGGGCTGTCGGCCCGAGAATCGGGCCTGTCGCGGGCCGGTAAATAAACCGACAGTCCAATAGATGCGAAATGTTGCAATATAGTCCCTGGAAAATTACAGAAGCAGCCTAGCAAGTTCTTGAATTTGCGGAGAGGTCCCTGCGACATAAAATCTATAAATAGGCCCCCATTGAGAGGGAAATATTCATTCATTCCAATCCACGAATTTGCATATTTCACACACATACTCCCTAGTTTTCCGAAGCAAGAAAAACTCAGTTTCGAGTACGATTCATCTGAAAATTCTAGTCGTTGTGCTCCGATTATGAATAAGAAAATGTCGTTGTATCTTGGGGACGATCGCTACTAACCGAAAGCACTGTATATCGGGGCGATTTCGTCTTACGGACAGTGTGTCCAACACACGCCTCGACTACGTCTACTGTTATGGATAGTCTTCATCAACTCCAGGCGTATTTATTCTTCATGCTGTGTACTATAGTTATCACATATGCCCTCATCATCATCTGGGTACTCACGAACTGCACCTGCGGTTGAAGACACTCCATCTTCCGACTATCTAACGTCGAAGTTTATCTATTGCCAAAGCTATCTGCCACGGACCAGACGCAACCGAAGAAACAACAATCGTAAGACGAAATCTTTGTTCGTGATCTGATCGATGGCAACCAACGCACCAACTATCCCTGCCAGCAGTCACGCCGAACGTCCTGCCAAGTTCAATGGGACGGAGTTCAAACGCTGGCAGCAAAAGATGATGTTCTATCTCACTACTCTCCACCTCGTCCGATTTCTGAAAGAAACTGCCCCTTCGATGACTGAAGTCGCTCCACCAGCTGAGGGTGAAAACCCTAACGACGCAGGTTACGCTGCTCGTGTCGCTCAATCTGAGCAAGAAAGGGCTGCGTTAGACGCATGGAATCATAATGATTTCATGTGCCGCAATTATATTCTGAATGCCCTCGACGACTCCCTATACAACGTCTATGCAGTGGCTACGACTGCGAAAGAGTTGTGGGATTCGTTGGACAAGAAATATAAGACCGACGATGCCGGACTGAAAAAGTTCATCGTTGGCAAATTTCTGGATTATAAGATGACCGACTCTAAGCCGGTGCTGGACCAAGTCCGTGATCTGCAGCTGATTATCCACGATATTCACGCCGAAAATATGCAGATCAGCGAAAACTTCCAGGTAGCTGCGATTATCGAGAAACTGCCGCCTCTGTGGAAGGATTTCAAGAATTACCTCAAGCACAAACGAAAAGAAATGGGGCTTGAGGACCTGATTGTGCGGCTTCGTATCGAGGAAGATAACCGAAAGAGTGAAGCCAAGAACAAGAGGGGCGGTATGGAGGCGGGAGCCAACTTGGCCGAGCCAAGCTATGGAAACAAGCGTAAAAGGCCAGGTCCGCCGCAAAAGAAGCATGACCCGAATTCCAAAAGAATTAAGGGCAACTGTTATAATTGTGATAAACCAGGGCATATGGCCAAGGATTGTCGTAAAAAGAAGAGAGTTAATAATACTCGGGCGCATCTCGCTGAAGAGAAGCAGCTGGTGACGGATACGTCGGAGCTAGATCTGACTGCAGTCTTGTACGAGGCGAACGTCGTGGAAAACCCGAGGTACTGGTACATCGACAGTGGAGCAACGCGCCACATCTGCTCCGACAAAGATATGTTCTCCACTTACACGCCTATTTCGGGTAGGACACTTTATATGGGGAACGCGGCAACGTCCAACATCGTAGGATTGGGACGAGTGGTGCTGAAGATGACCTCAGGCAAGGAAGTGACGCTTGTGGACGTGCTGCATGTCCCAGACATCCGCAAGAATCTGGTGTCCGGCGCTCTGCTAAGTAACGCTGGATTTAGACAAGTGTTTGAAGCTGGAAAATATGTACTGACCAAGAATGGTCATTTTATTGGTAAAGGTTACCTCGAGAAGGGCCTTTTCAAGTTATCTGTAATGCCTGTAAAACGCGATATTAAGATCGCTGATAATAATAAAGCCAGTTCTTCGTACTTGGTTGAGTTGTCTAATTTATGGCATGGTAGATTAGGACACGTGAGTTTGAACAAACTGAAAAAGTTAATAAGTTTAAACTTACTTCCACAAATGGAAATTGATTCACAACATAAGTGTGAAATCTGCGTAGAAGCAAAAATGGCGAATGCACCATTTTTCTCTGTCGAAAGAAATAGTTCACCTCTAGAATTGATCCATACTGATATATGCGATCTGAAATTCGTGCAAACAAGAGGTGGAAAGAAATACTTCATAACATTTATCGACGATTGCACGAAATACTGTCACGTGTATCTTTTAAGTGGTAAAGACGAAGCTCTTGATACCTTCAAAAGATATAAGAATGAAGTTGAGAATCAACTTAACTCTAAGATCAAAATAATAAGAAGTGATAGAGGAGGAGAATACGTGGCACCGTTTGTGGAATTTTGCCAAGAACATGGTATTATTCATCAGACGACGGCGCCATATTCACCTCAATCAAATGGCGTTGCTGAACGAAAAAACAGAACTCTTAAGGAGATGATGAATGCGATGTTAATCAGTTCAGGGCTACCTCAGAATTTGTGGGGGGAAGCCATACTGTCATCAAATCGCATTCTAAATATGTTGCCACACAAGAAACGGGATAAAACACCGTACGAATTGTGGAAAGGTAGACAACCTTCCTACGGATATCTTAAAGTGTGGGGGTGTTTAGCAAAGGTCGAAGTACCTAAACCAAAACAGGTCAAGATAGGACCGAAAACGGTTGACTGCATTTTCATCGGATATGCAGAAAATAGTAATGCATACAGATTTCTGGTGCATAAGTCCGAAATTCCCGACATGAATTCTGGGATGATTATTGAATCAAGAAATGCTGTTTTCTTTGAGAACATCTTTCCAATGAAGGAAAGAAATGAAATAAGTTGTAAAAGAAATTTTGAAGCCGTTGAAGTTTCGCCTCCAGAAGTTGAAAAACCACGGCAAAGTAAGCGTAAAAAAGTGGCCAAATCATTTGGGCCTGATTTCCTAACATTTATGTTAGACGACGAACCTAGAACAGTGCAAGAAGCTCTGTCGACTCCAGAAGCTCCGTTCTGGAAAGAAGCTGTAAACAGTGAAATTGAATCCATCATGCAGAATCACACTTGGGAGTTAGTAGATCTCCCTAAGGGGTGTAAACCTTTAGGATGCAAGTGGGTCCTTAAAAGGAAATATAAAACCGATGGATCAATTGAAAAATATAAGGCTCGTTTAGTAGCCAAGGGATATTCCCAAAAGGAAGGATATGATTTCTTCGATACCTATTCGCCCGTGACGAGAATTACGTCAATACGGGTTCTATTTGCTATTGCAGCATTGCATGATCTCGAGGTACATCAAATGGATGTAAAAACGGCATTTCTAAATGGAGACCTTGAAGAAGAAATCTACATGGATCAGCCTGAAGGGTTTGTAATACCTGGACAGGAAAACAAAGTGTGCCGACTCGTGAAGTCGCTTTACGGGCTTAAACAAGCACCGAAACAATGGCACCAAAAATTCGATATGACTATGTTATCGAATGGATTCAAAATCAATGAGTGTGACAAATGTGTTTACATTAAGGGTACACCAGATGAATTCGTGATTGTCTGTCTTTATGTAGACGACATGTTAATCACGGGAAGCAATCAGAAAATGATTGTAAACACGAAAACTATGTTGAAAAATCATTTCGATATGAAGGATATGGGTTTGGCGAAAGTAATACTAGGGATAAACGTCTTTAAGGCGTCCAAAGGAATTGTGTTGACACAATCTCATTATGTTGAGAACGTGTTAAAGAAATTTAATGCCTTCGATGATCCTCCGGCTAAGACTCATGTAGATATAAATCTACATTTGGCTAAAAACAGAGGAGAACCCATATCACAACATGAATATGCTCGAGTGATTGGAAGTCTAATGTATTTATCGAACTGCACTCGACCTGATATAGCATATTCAATAAGTAAACTCAGCAGGTTTACGAGTAATCCTGGGAGTAATCATTGGATAGCCTTGAGAAGGGTGCTGAGATATCTGAAGCACACTATTAATCATGGCATACTCTATACGAGGTATCCAGCAGTTCTTGAAGGATACTGCGATGCTAACTGGATATCTGACAGCAAAGACTCCAAATCCACGAGTGGTTATGTATTTACCATCGGTGGTGGAGCAATCTCCTGGAAATCCTCAAAACAAACGTGCATAGCTCGATCTACGATGGAATCGGAGTTTATTGCATTAGACAAAGCTGGTGAACAAGCAGAATGGCTTCGAAATTTTTTGGAGGACATTCCTATTTGGAATAAGCCTGTACCGCCTATTATGATACATTGCGACAGTATGGCCGCAATTGGTAGGGCACAGAATAGTATGTATAACGGTAAGTCTCTACATATACGTCGAAGACATAATACCGTACGACAACTGATTTCTAGTGGAATAATTGCTATTGACTATGTGAAGTCTAAAGAGAATATAGCAGATCCTTTGACGAAAGGTATTGCTAGAGATCAGCATTATAACGCAGTAAGGGGAATGGGACTTAAAAACCACACACCCAAGAACGAGCTCGGTGGTAACTCAACCATGTTGAGTGGAGATCCCACAAACTTGGTTCAATGAGACAACTAAGCTGAGTGTAGTTCAGTAGCTTACTTGGAATTTTTTTTTAAAAAGAAGCTCATTCTCATAAGCTGCCCAAGTAATTAACCGAAGACGTGTGGTAAAGGGTAAGCAATTTTGCTTTTAATGATGGCTATAACTGATGGTGGAGTATTTCGGGATACTCTAGGATTAAAAATCCTAATAGTCAATCACCTATATAAGTGAGAAGTGGGGCCGCTTCAAAAGTAACACTTATGAATCCAAGATATGGTCCAAGGCCGAAATGGACACAATGTGAGAATCGAAAGAAATAAGATTCGTCACCGTGTGTACGCTGTTGTCTTAATTTACACAAAAGCTGTCAGTTCAAGACATCATGTTCACTGAACAGCGAGTAAATTCGATTGCGTTTTCACTAGGGAAGGTTCAAAGCCACAAGCTACCTATCCCGATGCAGTGACGAGTTGTCGAGTTTTTCTTGCAAGAGTCAGCATGCATAGCATTTCCATTAATTTCCATTCATGTGGGGGATTGTTGGATTTTATTAAATCAAATGGGCATTGGGCCCAAATGGGTATTAACCCATTAATAAAATCGGTTTCGGTTTTAATTAAATCGGAAAGCCATCGAATGTCGAAATGAGAAATCGTTGAAAGATTACGAATCTATGTTTCACGGGGATTCTAACGAATATTAATACGCTCAAAACCGATATCGGGTGAATGAGAAATTAATTTTCGAAGTTGGCCCAATAACCATTAAAATGGTTAGTAGTGTTTAAATGGAAAATCAAGTGTCCCACATTGGTTAGACACTAAGAAAATCTTCACTATATATATAGAAACCCATGTGGGTTTAATCAAAAGGGCTTGCCATGTGTATGGGCTTAAATGGGCTTGTGGGTTTAAAGTGGGTTTAAGTGGGCTTGAGAAACTTGTATGAGTTTTGGCCCAAATAATAGCCCGGGTGCGAGTCGGTGCCTCGCACCGACGAGCACCGAGACCGAGCCCGTGCCCGTGCCCGTGGCCGAGCCAAAGTGCGCAATGGGCGCTTTGAGGCGCGCACTTCGCACGACGCATCGGAGCGAGGAGCATTGAGGAGCTACTTAAAGTTTTCCTCCGGTGGGCGGCGACGGCGACGGTGCCGGTGACGTGGCAGTTGAGGTGAAGATGAGGTGGCGCTGCGTCAGCACTGATTGGACAGTCCAGATGAGGTGTCGGTCGGCCAAACAAGATGTGTCGGTCGAGCCGCCGGTGGGTCAGGTCAGAGAATCGGGCCGCCGTCGGTGGGACACGCCTAAGATTCGGGCTGTCGGCCCGAGAATCGGGCCTGTCGCGGGCCGGTAAATAAACCGACAGTCCAATAGATGCAAAATGTTGCAATATAGTCCCTGGAAAATTACAGAAGCAGCCTAGCAAGTTCTTGAATTTGCGGAGAGGTCCCTGTGACATAAAATCTATAAATAGGCCCCCATTGAGATGGAAATATTCATTCATTCCAATCCACGAATTTGCATATTTCACACACATACTCCCTAGTTTTCCGAAGCAAGAAAAACTCAGTTTCGAGTACGATTCATCTGAAAATTCTAGTCGTTGTGCTGCGATTATGAATAAGAAAATGTCGTTGTATCTTGGGGACGATCGCTACTAACCGAAAGCACTGTATATCTGGGCGATTTCGTCTTACGGACAGTGTGTCCAACACACGCCTCGACTACGTCTACTGTTATGGATAGTCTTCATCAACTCCAGGCTTATTTATTCTTCATGCTGTGTACTATAGTTATCACATATGCCCTCATCATCATCTGGGTACTCGCGAACTGCACCTGCGGTTGAAGACACTCCATCTTCCGACTATCTAACGTCGAAGTTTATCTATTGCCAAAGCTATCTGCCACGGACCAGACGCAACCGAAGAAACAACAATATATACTTTAAGTTGGTGCTGTTATATTTTAAAAAATACATTACAATATTATATATCCTTCTTTCGACTTAAATTTAATAGTCATCGCGCACACTACAAATAATAATGCTTTGTTAAATAATTGGTAAGTTTTCAAGAAACCATTTGATTTGCCAATTGCCATTGATCATTTGGTCGCGAGCTCAAAATCATACAGTTGAAATAAATCTTATTTCCTAATTTATCATAGTGTTCCCTCAAAAAGCAAATGAATATAGGTTAGGAAACGAAACTTACCCAACAAAGTGATTATTCATTTGGTTCAGTAACACATGGATCGTAAATATATATTGGTGAGCTAGGGAAGAAAGCAACAAAAAATGAATAAATGGTCACACATGCCAAGTAATGTTAAATAGTCGTCTACATGTTTTATTGATTATATTAATATTATGGGAAAAAATTGATTCGGTGTGGGAGATGAAAAATACAATTCCCCTGCTGATTGATGGTATGACTAAGCTATTAATTTTAGAGTTAATTTCGTTTCAGCCCCACTTAAGCAACTTTCATTTGGATTCAGCCCCAATTGCTTTAAAATTCTGTTTAAAACACCCATCTCAAGTTTGTCTTAGAGTTAAGGACCCAATTATGCTAAAAAGACCCATTTGCCCTCAACTGTTGCGAAAATTTACAAAGCTATGCCATCACCCCTCTCATACGATTATGGTAGATCTGTGATACAACACCCAAACGCCTTCGAATCTTCGAAATCTTCGACGTTATTGAGCGGAAAAGGTCAAATCGAGCTCAATTTCTCATGGGTTCTCGTAACCAAGGAAAATTTCGATGTTATTGTTGGAATGATGCTTCAAACTCAAATCGAAAATTTTGGTACAAACACGAGTAAAATCTTGACGTTTGTGCTCGAATAGTGTGGATTCACACCAATTCGGATGTGGGTCTTAGTAATCGACACGAAATTACAACGAATCTTGCCGCGACCTAAGATCCAAACATTTTCAGTTTAAGTAACAAATCACTTTACCTGGGTACCACTTTCTGCTCGTACGAAAACACTAATATCAAAAACTATACCATATTCTTAACATTGACGAACAAATGTTGCCTCAGTAATAACAAATAATTCTTTGAAAAAAAGTAATAACAAATAATTAGAAAACAATGTGTCACGAGAAAGATAAAAAATTCCAGTAAAACACCACGTCATCGTGGTACCACTTGCGTCTGTTTCGGAAACAACATCCTCAAAATAATAACAGATGACTAGCACTGAGGAACAAATGTTGCATTATGTATAACAAAAAATGAGAAAACAAAAATGCTGTCAAGAGGAAGATAAAAAATTCGTATGACACTCAAAACGCCCTGAAAATATATCTTCGACGTTATTGAGTGGAAAGGGTAAAATCGAGCTCAATTTCACATGGGTCCTCGTAACAAAAGAAAATTTTCGATGTTATGTTGGAATAATGCTTCAAACTCAATTCGAAAATTTTGGTACAAACACGAGCAAAATCTTGACGTTTGTACTCAAATAATATGGATTCACACCAATTCGGATGTAGGTCTTAGTAATCGACACGAATTTACAATGAATCTAGCCGCGACCTAAGATCCGAACATTTTCAATATCAGTAACAAATCACCTGATCTGGGTACCACTTTATACTCGTTTGGAAACACCACCATAAAAAACTATACCATATTCTTAAAATTGACGAATAAATGTTGTCTCACTAATAACAAATCAGTTCAGTTACACGTCACTTTATCTACCACGTTTTATTAAGGTGTCAAAGAAAGATCAAAAATTCGTATGCTAACCAAAACTCCCCGAAATTGAAGAAATCTTCAACGTTAGTAATCGACAAACGTGAAACTGATCTCAATTTTTATGGTCCTTATACACAAGGAAAATTTTCGATGTTATGTTGGAATAGTACTTCAAACCCAATTCCAAATTTTGGTAAAAAAACTAGTGAAAGCTCGACTTTTATGCTCGAATAATGTGGATTCACACCAATTCGGGTGTGGGTCTTACTAATAGACAATCGATGCTAGTCATGGAATAACGACGATTGATGCGACCTAAGATCGAAACATTTTCAATTTCTTAATAACGAAGAATTTTGATGGGAAATATTAGAACGTCTGGTAACACTTCGTTTATTCCGAGTAACATTTCATGCATTATAAGTAACACATCACTAAGAATATTCTAGAAGGTTCTAGATTGTCAGATATATTAATAGAACAATAACTTAATATTACCACATTACCTGCAAATAGTACCACATGTCTGATAAAAAATAACAATATAAACAAAGGTTATAACACATTTGTAGCTACAAGAACCACAAAATAGCTGATAGATACCACATTACTATTTCGATTAATTTCATTCATAAATTCATTTCGTTGGGATGTATAAGATTGACATTCATGGAAATAGATGATATGATGAAGCTAAATCACAAAATTTCATTAAAAGTCACGTTTTGCGAATGTTGATATCAATATGTGGAAGTTGAGATCAAAAGTCATGTAAACACATAGCTATTCATTCACAAAATATAGTAGTATCTCTTTTGATGATACATACCGTTATGAATTCCATCACAAACGTATTCAAAGTTCAACATTAAAGCACGAACAACATTTAGACCATAGACTCAAAATTCAAGACCTCAAACCCTAAACAGTCGAAGAAAAATGGATTTGTGAGCGAAATTAATGATATTAGTAGTGTGGTATGGAAAACCTATTATGCAGTATCAATATCTACTATAATGTTAAAAATTGGATTTGTATTATTCTTTTATATCGAAGATTCGGTATTATTAGCGAGTAATGTGGTAATATCCCTTGACAATATAGAACATTCCGGGTAATGCAATTCCCGCCTAAATTATTGAGATCCCGTCTAGATTATTGAAATCCCGCCTAAACTGGATAACACAAGTTAGACAAAGAATAACAATTAATAACTTACTGGTACCACTTTCTTATTTCGAAAAATTAGGCAAATCCAACGATTGTATTTAAATTTCGGCAACATTGAGCGACGAACAATAGAGCCAACACGGTGTCTCTGTGCTTTGATCAGGATATGGGTCTCTCAAATTTGTACGAAGTATCTTCAATTTTGACCGAATCGTGATTCGATTTCACCGATTTTTATTATTTGCATCAAAAGAATTCGAACAATTTACCAGTAAAATCAAACATTCGAGTCCAAAATAACATGATAAACCTTCTAGGACACACCCAACTTGGTTTGGTGTAGGTGGTGTAGATGGAAATAATATATACGATCGATTGTTTCGATCGAGTTTCCACTGTTATAGTGATACCGGATATTTGGCATTTGGTACCAAATCCAGTATACTCGAACCTTTAAATCAGTATATATACCATACGGTACCTTGAAAATACCGGTTAACAGTTTTAAGATGACAGATGAATGACTATCCATACCACGTTTCGGGAACAGTTGTTTATGCAACAATCCGACGATTATAAATTTCGTCAAACTATGAGCTACGAACAATAGAGCCAATACTATGCTTTAGCGATTTGTTTAGGATATGGATCTCTCAAATATGTACAAAATATCTTCAATTTCGGCCGAATCGAAATACGATTTTCACCGTGTTTTTTATTATTTGCGTCGAAAGAACTCGAAAAATTTACCCGTAAAATCGAACATTTGAGACCCAAATAACATGATAAACAATCTAGGCACACCCGTGTTCGTGCAGATGGAAATAATATATACGATCGATTGTTTCGATCGAGTTTCCACTGTTATATCGATACCAGATAATAGCCATTTGGTACCAAATCGAGCTTACTGTTACTTTTAAATTAGTATATATACCATATGCCATCTTATTAATACCTATTACCTGTTTTACGATGACAGATGCACCCATACCACGTTATGGGAACAATTGTTTAGGCAACAATCTGGCGATTTTAAATTTCAGCAAACCATGAGCGACGAACAGTAGAGCCAATACTGTGTTTCAGATATTTGTTTAGGTTATGAGTCTCTTGAATTTGTACAAAGTATCTTCAATTTAGACCGAATCGGGATTCAATTTCATCGTGTTTTTGTTATTTGCGTCAAAAGAGTTCGAAGAATATACCCATAAAATCGAACATTCCGAGACCTGAATATCAAAATAAACCCTCGTGGATAGATCGAGTTTCGTTTTCGAGGATCGTTCGAACGGAAATAGAAATTTGCGAGATTTTTTTATCGTAAAAAATGTGATTAACGATGGTAACAGAAAACATGTTCTGGATACCACTTATTATACAGCTTTTGTAGGGGTATTTTGGTCAGATCAGCTTTTTGGTCCTTTTCTCTAATTTTGAAAGATATCGGGTCCTTTATAGTGAAATTATTACTGACATGGGCTGAATTCGATTATGAAAGTTAAAAGGGGACTGATTATTAAAAGCCACTTAATTTTACATAATTAATGAAGTCGAAGTAGCATTGAATAAAAACTATAGAAAATTCCACGAGCTCTTTTAATTTAATAGCATTTAATTTAAACATAACTTTTGAGTTTTATCGGAACTATACAATCGATCAATCATGATGCTGATTGCTGATCACCGATATCGGATCTGCCTGCAGAACATCAACTGACATCTTATTTCTTGTAATTTCAGCCAATAACAGCGATATTGTTAATATAAACAATTCTGTTTGCGATTATTCATGATACATATACAAACATATACATATATGCTTACCTTAACTTTCATTAGGTTCTGTCAATATACAAACATATACATATGTACGTATATCACATATACGTGTCACTTTTATATATATCTTCTGTATAACTTCATTTTCTATGACGAGTAAAATAACTCTAACTGATTTTCTTCTTTACACAAATGTAAAATATATATTTGCTGTTAAAATCATTAAATATAAAATCAATATTTTTTAAAATTGACAGGGCACACACAATACATATATAACTAGCATAGTTATACATGAAAATAAATAAAGAGAATTGGTCTATAGCATAGTTATACATGAAATAATAAATAAAGTGAATTGGTCTGTACTATCCTTATTATTTATTATTCTCTGCATAGGGCGGCCCTCGCAGAACCCTAGTATTGTCATTCTTTGTTTTTTTTTTATATCACCGATATCTGATCTGCAGAAATCAACTGACATCTTATTTCTTTTTATTTCAGCCAATAACAGCGATATTGTTATAGTGACAGGGCAAATATATATATATATATATATATATATATATATATATAACTAGCATAGTTATACATGAAATAATAAAGTGAATTGGGGCTTTTTAATTAAATTAAGGGTAATTTAACCCAAATTAGACAAAATAGTGGTAATTTGACAAAAATTACTAAAATCGGGTGAAACGCGACTAATAAACGCATCGTCGCGCCTATTGGACGCGGCGGCTGACGTGGCAAAGCAAGGGCCCTGTCGGGCCCGCGGGTGGCCCGCGTGGGCCTGCGTCGCTATTAATAGACGCGACGTCGCGCCTAATGGACGAGACGCTGACCGAAACCCACTAAAACCCACTAAACGGCCACTAAAAACCCACTAAGCCCACTAAGCCCACTCACGTTAATGGGCCACTAAACGTCGCGGCTAATAGGCGCGACGCCGCGTCCAATGCCAGCGACGACGTCGCCTATTTAAACCGCTCAATTTCTCGATAATTATTTCATAAATTTCATACATATCCAATATGGTGTCTAGAAAAATTCAAGTAGTTGTTTATTATGGCGGTGAAATCATACATGAATCAAACACCATACAGTATAGTCTTCAACCCATTGGTTATCGACGAATTCGTCGCGATACCAATTTCGATCAATTTCTTAGTATGCTGTACGACATGACTTCCGTCGACAACAATGCTTTCTTTTTAATCGTTCGAGTGAAGAACGAACACTATCAACACTCACGACTGTATCATAATCTCCTACTAGTGTCTAGTGATGCCGACCTCGCATACTTCTTGGATCCCGACAACGAGCTCGATTACATTGAGGTCTTTGTCGAGACAACTGAGATCGTTCAATACACTAATCCCGCCCCGATGGATTCGTTTCCTGACATTACTTCAGTTACTGAAGGATTGACGAATATTTCGTTTGCCCCTCAAGAAGATATACCTTCGAGTAGCCGTTGCGTTCCTACTAGTTCGACGGTGGCGCAACCTGAGATCGTTCATGACGGCGTCCGAGATAGTGACGTCAGTGACTCTGAAGCTGACGACGAGGGTGGGGCACTAGACGAATTGCCAGATCCCGCCGATGCCGATGATGAAAATGACGATGAACCAACGCCAAGTGAGCCAGAAGAGAATAGAGCATTATACCAGTCGGTCCCGTTTAATAGCTCTTATCAAATGGCTCCCCCAGAAGTTGAAGAAACTGGTGGTGATTTTTACGACACGGACGATCCCGCATTTTACGTAGGTATGACGTTTAATAGCAAAGAACAATTAAAATGTGCTGTTAACGATTACCATTTGAGGGTTGTTAGACGTGAGTACCACGTGACCGAAAGTAACAGAACCGCATGGAGCGTGAGATGCAATCACAGCGACGACTGTAACTGGACACTGCGTGCAGTCTTCAAACCGAAAAGTTTTTTCTGGAAGGTGACGAGATACGGAGGACCGCACACATGCTTCACGCACGAGTTGGCCAGCACGCATCGCAATGTTTCGCGTACTGAATTGCCAGAATATTAATCCAAACGGTGAAGAATGACCCTCAGTATTTACCTAAAAACGTGCAACAGCTCGTAAAAGATACTTTTGGGTACGATATCTCGTATGTTCAAGCATGGCATGGACTCAAGCGAGCAAAAGAGATTGTTTATGGTACTTGGGAAACGTCAATCCAACAGCTTCCTATATTCATGAAAGCGTTGCGACGTTACAACCCCGGAACGGTGGTGAAGTGGTTGCATCTTCAAGATACGTCTGGAGTAAAAAAATTCGGGTATGTGTTTTGGGCATTCAAACCTTGCATTGACGGCTTCAAGCATTGTCGTAGAGTGGTCTGTGTCGACGGTACGCACTTGTATTCGAAGTACAAGCATAAAATGTTGATTGCATGTGCACTCGATGCAAATCAGAAAGTTTTTCCACTTGTATTCTAAAAAAACGCCATATATTAAATTTTTTAAGAAAAATATATTAAATATACTACCTCGCAGCATGTGCCGGCATGGGCAACTGAATTCCATCTTCCTCGGTGGGCATCATCCGCACTCGAGGACGGATAATAACGGGCTGAACAGGTAATATACGTATCCATGCCCATACCTACACAAAATTTAAATTAATATGTATACCTTAAGCAAATTCAAGTACACAAAAGAACAAACCTGTAGCAACCGCAAAGCTCTACCGATGTTCATCTTCTGACGCTGGCACGAAGTACAAAGCTCTCTGTACAAGAAGGCCAGCACGGCACTGCCCCAACTGTAAGTGTGCACGGCGTCTATGTCTTCGAGCAGCGGGAGTAAAGTCATGGACGTCGTGCTGCCGCTGGAGTCGGGGAACAAAACCGATCCCATAAGCAAAAGCGCATATGCACGTGCCCGCTGATCGACCTCATAATCTGAGCTGTGATCATCGATCTCGTTGGCTTCTAGCCAGTCTGCAAATTTCCTAAGCGACACCTTCGTCCCGGTGTACGCCCCCACAGCAGGTCTGTAACCAGTCAGCTCCTCCAAGTAATCGAGCCACTGATCCTGCGTCCTGTGCTGGATAACACCACTGACCGAGTGACCATCAACGGGGAGTCCCCACAGCACACCGACGTCCTCAAGAGTGACGATGGCCTCACCCACAGGCAAGTGGAACGTATGCGTCTCCTTCCTCCACCTCTCTACGAGGGCCGTGATCAAGTGTGGATCTAACTTCTGAGATCCACAACTATACACGCCGTAGAAGGATATAGTATCCAACCTCTCCAGAACACGACCGTGCAACCGCACCGGTCGTGAAAGCTTACCCCAGACGACACTCTCCAAACCCCTAACGGTCAAAGGTGTGTCGAGGGCACCATCAGCGTTGGATAGTACATCGTTACAACGATGACTATCCTGGAATATCAAAAGTGATCTATCGATCGGACCGTAATATTCGTTCGTATCCATCCTAAATTAGCGTTTCAAAGTCAATATCGCAACAAAAAACAATAAACAAACACATAAATTGACTCATATACTAACAAACGAATCAAATAACCTAGAAACCCTAATTTCAAAATTAGGTTTCGAAATTAGGGGAAATTAACCTAAATCGAGTGAATTAAGTAAAATTAACGTATAATATCAATCTACTAAGCAACCCACAATATGTAAAGCACATATTATACCAAAAACACAAATTTAAACTCAAGAATTCGACGAAATTTAACGAAACATCAAAATCAAGATTTAAACGAATTAGGAGTTTCATACCCAAAAGAAGCTTAATCGATGATGACGAGGAATGATGGATCTATCACGTGGTGTTCGTCGCCGTGAATCGCCGCGGTAAATCGCCGGAATCGGTCGGGAGGAGAAGAAGAGAAATGGGGAGGAAGAAGAAGAGTTCGCGGCTATATTATCCGCGTCGTCGCTGCCATTAAGCGCGACGTCGCGGCTATTAGCCGCGACGATGGGTCTACTGGGCCGTCAGTCGACCCAGACCATTTTTTTTTTCAAAATCAGGCCCGATTTTCAAATATCGGGCCCGATCTGGCCCGGTTTGGCCCCCGCATGGCTCGTCGCGCTTAATAGGCGCGACGTCGCGGCTATTAGTCGCGTTTCCCCCTATTTTAGTAATTTTTGTCAAATTAGCCCTATTTTGTCTAATTTGGTTTAAATTAACCCTATTTTAATTAAAAAGCCGTGAATTGGTCTATACTATCCTTATTATCTATTACTCCTACTATAATGTTGATACATTTAACAGTCAAAAGTGTGCAGCTTAAATGATTTGAATTAATCAAAGACATATCTTTGTGACACGCCGTATCAAAGACATCAACTTAGCAGTAAAATAAAAACAATAATATTCTCTAATTGACTCCCAAGTCCAAATTTTTCTCCTGAGTCAACGCACTAAGCTAATGCATGCTTTAGTAATCTTTTTGTGCGTGCAAGAAAGAGTATTTTTAATGGAATTTTTTGTTATACTACACGTCTATAACATGGTATTTATTCAAAATATATGAATATACCATCGTATGATAAATAAACCTCTGGCCAGTTTAGTGTTGAATTAAAAAAAAAATATATAGGAGTTACGTTCAAATGAATATATCTATATATATAATCAGTAGAATTGACTTGAATATATATGCGATGTGCATCTTTGCGTACATAAATAAAGTGAAATGGTCTATAATATCGTTATTCTTTATTACTCCTATTATAATGTTAATACATTTCACAGTCAAAAGTATGCAGCTTAAAAGGACTACCTACTCTCTGTCTCTGCATAGGGCGGGCCGCGCAGAACTCAACTGCTGTTTAAAAACTCGGTTCTTTTTATATAGAGTGAACGTGAACATCTATTTTTTGCCGGATTTTTTCCAGATGGTAGAAGGTTGTGTTTTGCTTATTGTGGAAAGGCCTTGTACAAGTTTATGGAATTGCCGCATCTATAAGAAGGTAATGAACTTGAGCTAAAATCACACTTCTCTTTAGAGCCATGAAGTTTTTTCTAATCCCCGTAGCTGTTTGCGTTATTTCTTATTTGATCATTTTACTCCTCCAAACAGGTTTCCTTATCGAAAAGCTCAACCCAAATGTTCCTGACTTCATACGATGCGTGCCACAATTTCCTATTCCAAATCAGAAACCGCCCCCTACTGTTGTAACCATCTCGAGCTATGGGATAACCTTTGCTTGTTGGATGTTTAGGTAAAATGTTTTCTTCCTCTGTTCACTACAGCGTTGAGTTTTTTTTATTTTGATTTTTTGTTTTTTCGTAGGGCTCCACAGCTCCCACCTCGCACTATAACGGTACAGAAGAAGCCAACATACGACTTCCTGGCATTGGTGCTACAATGGCCAAACGGTTACTGCTATCAGCGGTACTGTGTTAGAAGCCCGGCACGGTTCACCATTCATGGCCTCTGGCCTATTATTCTGTCTTACCATTTTATACACTGTGGTGGATGATCAAGTAAGCCCTGTCATTACCGTATTTATTGTAAATATTTTCTTGATTATTTACGTTTTTTCTTTGTAGTTGCCTCCTTTGACGGAGATGCATCGCGCCTGGCCTGATCTAACTAAGCCTGAGTGGCCGACAGATTTTGACTTTTGGAGACAACAGTGGGAGAAGCACGGGAGTTGCACCTCAATGCCCCAGAAAGCGTACTTTCTAAAAGCGATAGAGCTTTATGACAGGTACGACTTTGTAGGTGATCTAGCAAATCATGGGATTTATCCCGGCCCAAACTCAATCGTGCGTGTAGCCCGCTTAGAGAACGTTGTCTCCAATGCGGTTGGTAATAGAGTGTTGATAACGTGCACTGGAAATGGAGTCCTTCACGAAATAATTGTATGCTTCGATCCAAGTGGTCTGTTTGCAATCGATTGTCCACAGTTTGCATATGGTTCGTGTCTCAAAAGAGTTGTTTTGCTTCCTTAAGCGGTAGTTTTTTTTTGTTTTTTTATTGCTGTGTTTCGGTCTTTTTTATGCTGTCGGTTGATGTTTTAGACTGCTGTGTGCTGTGGTATTGATGATGTTATTGGATCTCGTTTTGTAATGACTGAAGACAAAATTTGTTATGTAGAGTTGGTTTATTTCAGTCGATGGATCGTTCCCCTTTTACATCTATAACTTGATCATTGCCATAAACAAGAAAACTCAAATAATAATTATTGATACAACTGGTACCATGATTGATTCAAATAATCTACAAAGTGGTTCGATAATTACAACATATATAAGCAGATGGCTATGCATATCGTTTGTGTATCTGAAAATCGAAGTCAATATTAGCGTTATTGGATGTGGTGAAACAAAACCTTATGCCGCTTCACTGTTCATACTCTCATGTCTGCTACGATTTCTCCCCAACGCACTCGCAGGTTAGGGCAATCGAGTAACTGTGTCTGAAATCTTCGATTGAGGCCCACTTTAGATCGATTGTAAAGTCGTTTCTCATCTTCAGGCCAGTAGTTGGGCTTATTGTTCACGAACATGTCGGTGGGCCCACAAATAATTCGACATGGGTCGTAAACCAAGATAGGAAATTATGGTGGCACGTTCCACAAAGTCAATCGAGGCCCATGCGTCGTTTGCCGCCCTGCAAAGCTCAAGGAAAAATAATTTTGCAAGAGAATCCAGAAAAAAGAAGATTGAAATAAAAAGGAAAATAAAAATAAAAGAATTGACTGAGTATAGAAAACAATAAATACATCCACAAACAATATGGTCAAAGAAAACCTTATGGCGCTTCGTACTCTCATCTCCACCAAATATAAAAACATTTTCAAATTTCAGTATATTTTTTTTTAATTCAGTCAACTTACACTGTGGAAAGAAACACCATTATTACCATTCTTTCTCAGCATCTGAAAGCCTTGGCAGGCGAAGAAGGAAAGCAAAACAAACAAAAAACAAAGCCATGCCACCTCAACTACTGTCTACTGCTGACGCTACTCTTAGGCACCATGAAATCTTTTCTATAAATGTTATTTATATTCCGGACCATTCTATCCCTTTTACTTAGGTCGATTGTACTGATTTTTTTTTTTAAATTTAATAGGTATTTTATAAACCAGTTTATAAGGAGTATAATTTTTCAAAGAGAAAATTAAAGGTCCTTTATTATGTTGGCACGTTCCACAAAGTCAATCAAGGCCAATCCGTCCTTCGCCGCCCTGCAATTATGAAATCAAACTTTTGAATTAATAGAGCAATAAAAAAATAATAAATGCAGAAGTTATAAGTAAAAATAGTTAGAGTTCTCCGCGAGGGCGGCGCGCAAACGGCATTCCAAAACGCCGCAATGAGAAACGGTGACTCACCAACGACGAAATAGCTCAAAGGAAAAATAAGTGGATTGCTATTCACCTCCCCCTTTTCCTGGTCACCGCCCCCTAAAGGGCTGAAAAAAGACGATTTTGCCCTTTTGAATTTAAATTTTTATTTAAGGTCCTTTTTCATACAACACCTTCCATATCGCAATCACACATTCAAATCAGAGTCAAACATAACAAAAAAGGATCAAATCGCAATGGATCGTTTTTTTGGGAAACGAAAAGGGCAAAGGAAAGGTCTATCGGGGCGAGTGGTAAGCAAATTCTCGTAAAATTCGTTCGTACGTAGATGAGTTGTCGAACAACGATCGGATTCGATCCGAAAAAAAGCTCAGCCGAAGTATAATTTCGGCCAGCACAAGGTGCAGCCGAAAAACATTTCGGTCGCACCTTGTGCCGGCCGAAAAAAGTTTCGGCCGTCTCAAGGACGACCGAAATTGTTGTTCGGCCGACGCTGTGCTGGCCGAAATTACACTTCGGCCAACGGCGGCGGTCGAAATCTTGTTTCGGCCGGAGTTGGTATAGCCGAAATTATATTTCGGCCGCCTGTTGAGGTGGCCGAAATTATGTTTCGGTCAACTAATTTTTTTTAGACTTGGAGAGGGAAGTCGAGATCCCGGAGAATTTTCTCGGCGACGGTATAAACTACAGTGAGCATTTTCGCCAAGGAGGACGATTTCCGACCGACGTGGAAGCCATTAACTGGGCAAAAGACATCGCTATTAGACTTGGTTTCGAGGTGATTATTTCGTCGCATAAGAAATGCGGTACGAAAAAATTGATTAGATGTTCTCGCGGAGAACGTTATAGAGCAACGAGGATGAATTGGAAAGGCGATCGAAGTCTAACAAGTGCATGTGTCCCTTTCTACTCATAGCCCAGGAGGATCCAGTTACTAAGGAGTGGTACATTCATACGGGCCCATCTGAGAAATCCATGCACAATCACCCTCTGATATAGTATACCGAGGGACACCGGCAGACGAGTGGGTTAAGCAGCCAGTACGTTGAGCAGACATGGTTGGTGCATAAGGAGAAGTTCGCCAAAGCCTGGGCGAATCATGTGCTTCATTTCGGGAACACCACTACATGTCGTGTGGAGAGTGCTCACAGCGAGCTGAAGCAATGGCTGAATTCGGCCACTGGGTCTCTTGACACATGGGTGAAGGTGCACGAGCAGATTCAGAACCAACTGAATCGCATCAAAAAGGTAAATTAAATATTTATTTTTACCTATCAAACGAAATCCTTATATAATAGTTTTTACATGCAGGCACTTGAGGAGTTCCGTTCGAAACAGCCTATTAAGACACGACATCGCAAGTCAGTTTATACTGGAGAAGGGAATTACCTGAGGAGATCGGTATCGCATCGTCGTCGGATGACTCAAACGATGCCGCATCGTAGGGCACCTCCTCATCCGCATGCGCCTCCTCATCCGCATGCGGATCGTAATCCGCATATACGGAATGAGAATCAGCCGCTCGCTGCCGCCTCTCCTCCTCCCGTTCCCTACGAACGGATGCATCAACGCCGCGCGCCCTCGTATGACGCTCTCCAGATCCCTCCAACGGGGGGGATTTGCTGCTCCCTCCGAGTAGGGACTTTCCACCCTTGGCCTGCAATTTGATATTTATTTAGAAAAAAATTAGGGACGATCGAAACCCAATTTCGGCCGGACCATGACCCGACCGAAATCGGATTTCGGTCTGACTAGGGCCGGCCGAAATCGAAGATCGGTTGCCGAGGATCCGACCGAAGTCGGATTTCGGTCCTGAAAGATCCGGCCGAAGCACGATTTCGGTCGGATCCTCGGCGACCGATGGCCGATTCGGTCGGCCAAGTCACGACCGAAATCGGATTTCGGTCACGGCTAACACGACCGAAATTGCGTTTCGGTCGTCACTTGGCTGGCCGAAATTTTGCTTCGGCCTTGCCGATTTTCGCCCTATTTGCGTCCGATCGGCCATTTTTTCAGCCTATTTCGACCCGTTTCGACAATCTATCTAAGTACGAATGAATTTTACGATAATTTGCTTATCAATCGTGACATCACACCCTTTCCCTTTCCCTTTCCTTGTCGTCGATCCATTGCGATTTGCAAAATTCTCTGTTTTTTTGTCTGATTTGGATGTGTGATTTGAAAAGTGTTGTGTGGTAAAGGATTTTAAATACAAAAATTCTTACTTTTTATTATATTTTACCTTTTTAAATTAATTTAAATAACATAGGGGCAAAAACGTATTTTTCATCCCTCTAGGGGCGGTAACAAGTAAAAAGGGACGGTAAATAATAATTCCAAAAATAATTGCCAGAGAATCCAGAAAAAAAGGAGATTGGAAAAAAAGGAAAATAAAAAATAAAAGAAGTCGACTCAGTATAAGAAACAATACATCCACAACGCACTGCTAAAAACGAAAGGCGTGGGAATTTTGTATTTTTTTTTCTGGTTCTTTGCCTTGGAAAATAGTTTTCTCCTGGTGGAAAATCATTCTAATATCTATCGTCTTCCTTTCGTAAATTCGTTGAAAAAAAAGGAGAAAAAACATAGAAAATCCAAAGGATTTTTTAAGAAAATAGCCTTTGAGTTGGTCATCTTTTAAAAAATAGCACCCAAAATCGGACATTACCTTTGTACCCTTACTAACTCTGCTCTAAAGACTATTTTACCCTTATTTAATGTCAATCAACAACCTCAACAACACTTAACGAAAAAATTAATTAAAGGGTTTACATGTTACACTGTAGCGAATCTGAAACAACAGACCCGTGATAGAAGAGTGGGGTAAAAGTAAAAAAAAACACACTATCTTTCACTTCCAGTAAAAAAAGCAAGCGTGTGCTCTCCCGCCCCTGCACTGCAAATCGTCTTCTCTGCAACTCAAAGCCAACCGAACCGCAACCTCAATCGACTCATTCGACAATGGCATTCAACGCGAACACCCAAAGAGTGGAGGTATGTGTTCTACTCCTCGTCTTCTTCAATTTAATGCGAGAGGGGATCTGGGAATGACCCATCGAACCCTAATTTGGGGCGTACCCCTGCTTGCAAGCATAGGACAGAGCTTGGTAGCATAGGACCCGTGCTTGGTAGCATAGGACTCGCGCTTGGTAGCATAGAACCTGTGCTTGCAAGCATAGGACCTGTGCTTGCGCAGCGTACGTCGCTTTTTAATGCATGGGTCCCGTGCTTGCAAGCAGACGACCCCCGCTTATGAGCAGGGGACCTGTGCGTATTTCACGGGTCCCCTGTGTATTAGCCGCGTTTCCCCTGCTTAAATGCTGGGGTCCTCTTACCTTAACGGGCGAGTCCTGTGTCACTGCGCGCGCGCAAGGTCGAGGGACCCGCGCGTTATAAGCAGGGGACCCGTGCGCTATGACCAGGGGACCCGCGCTTATACGCAGGGGACCGTTGCTGGGACCGCGCCGATGCGCAGGGGTCTCATGCGCATCTGTGCTTGAATCTCAGCATATGCGATGCGATCCCCTGCGCGCATGCACATAAGGGTTTTCTGTTTTCATTAGTTCATACCACGTAATTTAGCTAAAATGTGTGTTACGTATAAATTAGGTTGTGATGCAGAAGTAGTTCGACACAGTGGACGAAGTTCCCCATTTGAGTGTAAAGCTGAGCTCGTTATACGCCGATGCCAGCGAGCTGATAAGACAATGTCTGAACCAGCACGAGTGGGAGATTTTTAGGAACGAGAGTCCGTTCGCCCGTCTTGTTAGGGCCGAGCCTGATTTTAACCTCTCGGGCCAGTTGCTGTGGTACCTCATCCAGAGCCAGACGATGCTGCACAACCGGGAAGAGCTGTGGATGATTTTTGACGAAAAACCACTCCGATTTTCAAAGTTGGAGTATTGCCTAATCACCAGGCTGAAGTTCGCAGCCGAGCTACCGCCGGTAAACGGCGGCTCCCAATTCACCGCAAGACATTTTGGTGACAGCTCAAAAGTTCGCATGTCGCACGTCAAGCGTGTGTTGGAGGAGTTGTCTGGCGACGAGGACGATGTGGACTTCGAGAAGCTGAAGTTGGCGGACGTGTACTTCGCCACGGCCGAGTTGATGTCTCGACCGTCGAAGAAGGACACCGTCGTCAGTACCTGGGTCCTTAGTCTCGTTGAAGATCAGTTTGCATTCTCCCAGTATCCTTGGGGAACCGTGGCTTTCGGTGAGGTGATACGAACTGTGAAGGTAAATCTACGGGAGAGGCCACGGGACTGGCTGATCAGTGGATTTGTACAACCACTTCAGGTGAATTTATAACTAAGCTTCTTTGCATACCATGTTTTGAGGGACGTTTCTAAGATTTTTTGCGTTATTCGTATTCAGATACTAGCATACGAGTGCATACCGGGGGTTGCAGACGAGTTTGCGGTTCGCAAAGAAGAAGATTTCATGCCACGCATGCTCAGGTGGGCGACGAAGAATTGGCGTCGCAAAGCATGCCCGACTTTTAGGACGATCGCAGATGCCGTCGACAGCGATTTTGTACGAGGGTTGTTAGTGCCGTCAGCGGAAGAGTTGGAGACGGCGTACTTTAGGGACAGCGTTTTTGACGTTGGGGCGGCACACGAGCTATTCGACCGTGTGACGGGCCTACTCATGCGGGGAGTGGAGGTTAGGTGTTCCCGTGGCCACCGCGATCGTGGCGACGACGATCATTTAGCGATCGTACCTGTTGAAGATTTTCCCACACCTGTGGCGGTGGTTGAGGCTGGAGATTTTGGTGCTTCGTCGAGCGCCCGAGGAGTTCGAAGAAGAGGCAAATCGACTGTAGAAATTGTTGATCTAAGTGATGAGGATTCTGGCTCAGATAGAAATGAGAAGCGGAGTAACAAGTACCTTGGTCGAGTGGACTTCTCCGGGCGTCAATTGATTCATGCACATGATCGCGTGCTCATTGACAAGTACCTTCAAGCGGCAAGATTTAGGTAAATGTTTTCTTTCGATGTCAACCTCAGTTATCGTACATAAACACGTAATAATTTTTCTTTTTATGCAGTGATAACATTTGGTCGGGTGACATGTGCGACGTGGATGCCCAAGGCTTCTACATGTTGCTCTTCCATGATATGCTCAAGTCCAATTGTCTTGACGCATATCTAGATTGCTTGAGGCGAATCTATGAGGACTCCGATAATTATCCTCGCGTCTTCGTCTTTCCAAGTTACGTGCAAGACGAGCACTTTAGGAAGGCGTAGAAGTTGAATAGGATGGCGAAAGTACGGGTGGATGATATGGAGGAATTCGTGAATGGATTGTCGAGAAGCAGTCGGAGCTGGTTGGAGCGTCTCACGGAGGATGAATTGATACGATGCAAGTACATCATCTCTCCCGTTTTCGCACGGACCCACTGGGCAGTGCTTATTTTTGACTCGTCAACGCAAACCTTCGTCCTTAACGATTCATTGGGCGCGCATGGTGTGCAATTCGCCGGGAGAGTGTTCGTAAGTAGCTGAAATCCGTTTGTCTATCATTTTTATTTATTTAGTAATTCGACGTTTGCAATTTTTTGCAGGCGGAGTTTCTTTCTGCATATTGGCGTTTCAAGTTTGATATCGCCACAAAGCCGAAATTGAATAATAAAATGAATCAGAGCCAGAAGGCTGGCAGCTTGGATTGCAGGGTTCATGCGGCGTTGACGGTGGAGACGGTTATGGTTGACACGCCCGAGTTTAATGAATATCAAAGGCAGATTGATATTTCAGCGATCGATCCACTATGGCTGCACGGATATTGCGTGACCAGCATAGCTGTATGCTCCATTTGTTTGGCTGAGTTCTTCGGTTAGTGTTAATTGTAGGTGGCTTTGGACAATTTGGACTTGGTGTAGTTGAAGGTTTTATGGATGTTAGTTTGTAGGTTTATTTGAATAAATTTTTTTGATATGGTTGAATAATTGATTCTCTGTATGAAACGAAACGTGATGGGTGATTTGACTTGTTACTGAGGAAAATACTTTGACCAAATACTCAGTAATTGTTCAATTATTGGTACGACGGACGCGAACGTGAGAAACCCTAAATTGGCAGCGACCCGTTCATATACATATACGCTTGGGACCCGTCCCATCAGCGCCAATGCAATATGCGCGGGTCCCCTGATCTTACGTGCGAGTCCCGTATATTTAACGTGCGGGTCCCATGATTTCAAGTTATGGTCCCTTGAGCACGTATCCCACCATATGACTTGATAAAACTTTTTCCATTGTTGAATAAGTGATTCTCTGTATGAATCGAAACGTGATTGGTGAGTTGACTTGTTACTGAGGAAAATACTTTGACCAAATACTCAGTAATTGTTCAATTATTGGTACGACGGACGCGAACGTGAGAAACCCTAAATTGGCAGCGACCCGTTCATATACATATACACTTGAGACCCGTCCCATCAGCGCCAATGCAATATACGCAGGTCCCCTGATCTTACGTGCGGGTCCCGTATATTTAACGTGCGGGTCCCATGATTTCAAGTTATGGTCCCTTGAGCACGTATCCCACCATATGACTTGATAAAACTTTTTCCATTGTTGAATAATTGATTCTCTGTATGAAACGAAACATGATGGGTGATTTGACTTGTTACTGAGGAAAATATTTTGACCAAATACTCAGTAATTGTTCAATTATTGGTACGAATAAAGCGAACGCGAGAAACCCTAAATTGGCAGCGACCCGTTCATATACATATACGCTTGGGACCCGTCCCATCAGCGCCAATGCAATATGCGCGGGTCCCCTGATCTTACGTGCGGGTCCCGTATATTTAACGTGCGGGTCCCATGATTTCAATTTATGGTCCCTTGAGCACGTATCCCACCATATGACTTGATAAAACTTTTTCCATTGTTGAATAATTGATTCTCTGTATGAAACGAAACGTGATGGGTAATTTGACTTGTTACTGAGGAAAATATTTTGACCAAAATACTCAGTAATTGTTCAATTATTGGTACGAATAAAGCGAACGTGAGAAACCCTAAATTGGCAGCGACCCGTTCATATACGCTTTGGACCCCAGGTTAATTTAAAATAAAAAGTAAAACAAATTAATTAAAAACAACGCATGAATGTATTAAAAGCCGCACGACCAACTCCTTGCAGCAGAAAGCATACATTCCACCATCGTCATTCTCTATAGGTGATAATCATGACGATCAGCAGCATTTTTTTTCAAGTCGATGGTCAGTGGGTAATTCGCGAGGACAATACGTCGAACTGGGTTCCCGATCCAACTTGCCGGTGGCAATCAATCTTGGTCGACGACGGTTCATGCACGTTAGTGGATCTCACTAACGAGATATTGAATGCATTGTCGTTACGCAACGATAATACCAAACTACGGATAAGCTACATGCCTTGCATAGACTACAATTATGTGCGCCCGTCTACATCGAGAACGATTACGGCGTACGTGCGTACCTTGGAGGTGGTTTCCCACGATCAAGACCACCTCTTCACGTGGAAGTTGAGTTATCCGTCATTGCGGCACCACCACATCAACCTCATGATAATGATTTTTTGGGTTTCGACGTTGGCCTTATAGCGCATTGCGATACAAACGCAGAATTCCAACCATTTGAGGGTTTTCCCAGCACATCCTACAACCCTCCTTACCAAAGTAATGAAAGCAGTGGCTATGTAGGCGATTACTCCAGAATGTGCGGCCAAGTATATGATAATGAGAACGAGCAAGTCGGACGGGAAGACGAAAATGAGAACGAGCAAGGTGCTATAGATGATGATGGACGGGTCGGAGATGATGATGATGATGATGATGATGATGATGACGATTTTGACGTCGATGAGAACGACGCCGCTCCTGATGTGGACGACGATAGTACCTATTCGTTTACGGATGGTTCGACCCTATATGTTGGACAAGAATTTCGTAGCAAGAAAGAATTGAAGGACGAAATCGCTAAAATCGCTGTCGCTGCATGCTTCGAACTCCAAGTGGATAGGTCAAACAAAACCCTGTACGTAGTGAAATGTGCAAAGGAGAACTGCGAATGGCGAGTACGAGCTGCACATGACAAGGACTCCCCCTTTTTCTCAATTCGAAAGTACGTCAACACGCACACGTGCGGCGTGTCTCATCGACGACGTAGACATCGCCAGGGAAGTTCGTCGCTCGTATCGAGCACGTTGTTGGAAAATTTCATGGCTCCTAAAGACATCCCCGCTCCCAGTTCCATACAGTCGATGATGCAGAGCAGGGGAGTAGAAGTTTCATACTACAAGGCTTGGAGAGGAAAACAAATTGCGATCGACGAACTAGTTGGTAACAGGGACGCTTGCTACGGTTTACTGCCGGCTTACTTAGATGCGGTGAGGCAAGCCAACGAGGGCAGTATCACTGATTGGGAGATGGACGAAGAAAATCGGTTCAAGTACATGTTCTTGGCATACGGCGCATGCGTGAGAGGCTTTACGTTCATGAGGAAGGTCGTTTCTATCGACGCCACTTTTTTGAAGGGGAAGTATAAGGGTCTCATGATGATTGCCACTGCGCAAGACGGCGATTACCATCAATATCCTTAAGCATGGGGTCTTGTCGACGGGTCGGAGGGAACCGAGTCATGGACGTGGTTTCTCTCGAGATTAAGACGTTTTGTTGCGGATGGCAACGATCTCGTAATAATTTCTGATCGGAACCCTGAAATAAAGAATGCAGTTCCGGCCGTTTTCCGAACGCGTTTCATGGTTTCTGTGCGTGGCACCTTCAACAAAACGTGAAGACGAAAATGAAGAAGAAAGGTGCTTGCCCGATTTTTTGGCGTGTCGCTTTGCCTACACAAAGAGCGAGTCCGACTGTCATTTTAAGCAGCTTGAAGCAAAATATGCGGACGTGGCTAAATATGTTACGAAGTCCCAAAGGAAACGTGGACGCGAGCATATTGCCCTAGATCAAGATACAACATAATGACGACCAATGGATCCGAGTCTATAAATGCAGCTCTACGTAAGGACAGAGCGCTTCCAATTATTGGAATGTTGGGCTCGATTCAACGACTAACATCATCATGGTTCAATAAGCATCGGCGATCTGCCGAAGCTTCAATCGCGGCGAACATGACTAGCTTTACGCCGAAGGTGGAGTCGATCATACGAGAGAATTTCACCGAGTCGCAAAAATTTCATGCGTCGGAACTCGGGCATCTAACATATAACGTGTACAGGCAGCATGTGAACGAGGTGGTCGATTTGGGGCTGTGCAAATGCACGTGCATGATGTTTGACATCGATTGTATCCCATGTCCACATGCGATTGCAGCTTGTGGTTCTGCCCAAGTGCCGGTGTATTCATTAGTGCACGATTATTATACCTTGGAGATCTGGAAGTTGGCATACGAAGGTACTATACGTCCGGTAACGGACCGCATTGAAAGTAGTATGGACATGTTGCCGCCTCATGTTGGTTCACAACGCGGACGACCCCAGAAAAATCGGTTTCCTTCGGTGGGTGAATTTTTTAGGAGATAACGTTGTAATATGTGTGTATCGTTGTATTCAGAGTGGCTTATACGTTGCCATTTGTGTTATGTTATGTAAGGTTGTGTTACGTGCGTCTGCATGAATATGGAGGTAGAAAACCCTTATGCACAAATGCGCAGGGGACCACTGCGCATATTTGTGGTTCCCGCCGGGTCCCCTGCCCATAACGTAAGGTCTCCTGCCTTTAACGTTTGGGTCCCGTGCAAACTTCTAATCCCCTGCCCATAACGTAAGGTTCCCTGCCTTTACGTAAGGTCCCCTGCCTTTAACGCCGGATCCCCTGCCTTTAAATGCAGGGGACCTGCCGACTAGCACATGGTACCCGCACATTAGGGTTGGTCACGTTCGCTTACTAAGTGGGTCCAATAATTGTTCAATTATTGATGAAAAGTGACATGTCAGAGCAGTGCTTCATTTATTGGTCAAAAGTGACATGTGAGAGCAGTGTCATTATACTGTATGTATAGGACAGATGACTTGACATTTGATCCCCGATTTGGGGCTTTTGTCCCCTGCGAAAATGTAATATTATTAAATTCCTTAATTAGATAATAATTAATAAAAAATTAAGTGCGCGATTAACAAAATTGGAAAAAATAACAACTAGATAACAATATCTGACTCCAAGTTTGAAACCCAAAAAATATATATTCCAACAAGTATTTCAAGTTGAACGATCTCTGACGTGAATATAGTAAGAAAGCACACCCAGAAAACATACTCGTGTTTGTGATTTCTGTAGGATGTAACAATCTTATAGACTTAACGTAATTCTTGTATTTTTATCCAATTTTTCTGTTCTCTGCTATTGTATGATGACTTTATATTGTATTCTACGATAAACAAAGTATAAAATACGCACAATTAATCGCTTACTTCCATGAATTAACATTGCAAAAATCGCACATGAACACATCGGACCTACATGTTATGGGCAGGGGACCCAATCGTCAAAACAGGATTCCCCGCGCATATTGCATAGGACCCATACTGAGATGCCCGGGTCGTCATTGGTCCCGTCAAAATTATGCGCATGTTAAGGCCGGGTCCCGTCCGGTCCCATCAAATTGTTGCGCAATATAATCAAGGGACCCGCGCGTAAAGAGCAGGGGACCTGCGCGTTATGACCAGCGTCCCCGCACTTATATTCAGGGGACCCGCGCAGGGAACGTGCGTAGCAAACAGCCGAAGAGTTAAAGTCATAACAACCAAGTGAAATTATATCAAATCACTTAAAATTCAGTTATTTTTATGTCAAATCACACATTAGTCTCACTGAAAAAAAGTTGGAGAACACAGAAAAACTCAATCTTTCACAATTCTAAACCCTAAATAGCTATCCAACAAACGATAAGTTAATATCAAACAAGTAAAATTAAAATTCAACAATGAAATTCAACAACACATGAAATTTATACTCAACACAGGAAATTTTAATCAACAACAAAATTACTAAAAACTGTCCCAATCATTATTGAAAATAGAGGATGCGAGGTAGTTTCTAAACTCCTTCATATGAGTTTGATTGAGGTGGGAGACGTCGTCCTTCTTCATCATAAGCGACATTGCCGCCCGCAACATCGCCACGCCATCTTCTCCCCTGAAAATCATATCCAACACAACACTAATTTTTAAACACGACGACAAAGTAATAAAACGCAACATTCATCAAAACTTACTGATTTTATCTTCGGAAGTCGCGACGCCAAGTAGCCGGCCAGCTCTTGCCCTTGTTAGGCATGCGTTTTATCAGCTCCAGAGCCTTGAAAATCGCCGGGATTACGATCTTAAGTTTGTTGACGTCATCGGCGATATAGCGCCACTCGAAGCCAGGAGGCGCATCGGAGTCGTAAATCGTGAACTCCCTTTTCCGCACATCAACAACGAACAACACCCATCGGCCTGACATACGCATGGGGATGGCAACTTTGGCCGCTAGATCCCACGACCTGCACTTCCAATCTTCCTCTTCCCCCCTCGCGAACGGAAGCAATCTCTTGAAGCCTTTTCCAGACGGCTTCCCGAGTATGCTTAGCACCCCTCGCTCGTCGACGAGCGTCTTAAACCTATGGGGCATGTATGCGACTTTGGTCGCAATCGACTTGCTAAATTTCTGCATGTAATCGATCCCATCGAGGCATTCATCGACGTGCTGCAATACAATATAGACCGTTTTTCAACACATTCAAAAAGGTGACGAAAGGTATTTGGTAAATTTATATACGTACCATCTCATCGACTGGAATACCCTCAGTCGCCAGGTTCAGGAGCCATCCCGGATCATGTTCTTGTAGCTTTCCTCGGACTTTCATGCCGGTAATCTGCATGAGCGTTAAAAGCTGACTTTCGACTTTTGGCCACATGTTATTGGCCTTGAACTGGATATGCCGCTCGAACGCCGAAAGCTTTGGAGCTTTGACTGTATTCGTCGAGGGGAAATCGGTGAACGACGTCGTGGTGTACCAAGATGGCTTCTTCGTCCACTCAGGGGTCTTCTCTCTGACGACGCCTTTTTCTTTGCCGGCCGCTTGGACAGAAACCGAAGCCTCAGCGTGCGTCTCCAACTGAGGGACGTCCTGTAGCAGCTCGGTGTGCGTCTCGAACTGAGCGTGGTCGTCTGGAGGCTCATCCATGGTCTCGAACTGAGCGTGGTCCTCTGGAACCTCTACGTCCGTCGCGACCTCGTGAACCCCGAGACCATAAGCGCCTATCCACGACGAGTGGACCACCTCTTCTCTTTTCTCTGCATCTTCGCCGGTCCATTCCGGTTGGACATAGTTTTTGTAACGGGAGTTTACCCATTCCGACGGACTGTGACAGTCCCATGCATCCAGACTCGGAATATAGCCATCCGGTCCCATGTACGATGTGTTCCTCCATCTCTCATCGTAATCTGTACAAGAAAATTCGAAAATAACTATATATTATTTTTCACGTCCTTAAGTATAAAAACTTACCAAACTCGGGCTGTGTAGCGACCGATCCACGCCCAATCTCGGGCGATGTAGCGACCGATCCACGCCCAAACTCGGGCTGTGTAGCGTGCGATCCACCACCAAACTCGCTTGGATCGACATCTACATCGTAAATAGTAAGTAATCTACACAACTAATTAAAAAACTAAGTATAAATAAAAAGCTTACTATAACGAGCTTCGGTAGGCAGAGTACGAGACCCGTGATAAAATCTGCTCGCCAAACTCTGAACCGAGTTCCCCAACTCCCTGAGGCTGTCGCCACACGATCGCATTTGCGTCCAATGGTCCTCGTACGCATCCCACCTCCACTCGTTCGTCGACCACCGTCGACCCTCTTCTTCTTGAAACTGATGCAATTGCGTGCCGAGCTGGTCGAATCGCCCAAACAACGTGGTGAAGTTATGTTCCATACGACTTTGCCATTCATCGAAGCGTGGACCCGTCGCGAACCATGACCAGTTGATGGACCCGTCTCCGGAGCTGCATGAAAGCCGTGCTCGTGCGGATGTTCGGGGTTGTCGCCGTGATGCAACATCATATCGTTGTCGCGACGGCCACTGCCCTCGATCTGGGCTATGGTCTCAGGCACAAAATTCTGCCGGCTAGAACCCTCACCGCGATGGCGGTGGCCGCGGGAACACCTAACCTCCGCCCCGTACAGGAGTAGGTCCGTGACACGATCGAATAGTTCGTGTGCCGCCCCAACATCGGAAACGCTGTCCCTAAAGTACGGTCCCTCCAGCTCGTCCGCTGACGGCACTATCAATCCTCGTACATGGGACCCGTCAACGTGTGATGCGACGGACTTCAAAGTCGGGCATCCCTTGCGACTCCAATTTTTCGTCACCCACCTGAGCATGCGTGGCGTGTAATCTTCTTCTTTGCGATCCGCAAACTCGTCTGCAACGCCCGGTATGCACTCGTATGCTAGTATCTGATTCATAACGCAAATAATATTAGCAATCATGTCAAAACAAGGTATGGCAAAGCTTAATTATAAATCACCTGAAGTGGCTGTACGAACCCACTTATCAGCCAATCCCGTTTGATCTCAACTAGATTTCTTTTAACAGAGCGTATGACGTCCCTGAAAGCCACGCTGCCCCAAGGATACCGTGAGAAGCAAACAGGTCTTCAGCGAGATAGAGGCCCCAAGGACTCACGACGGTGTCCTTCTTTGACTTTCGGGCCAACAACACCGCGGTGGCGAAGTAGACGTTCGCCAACTTCAGCTTCTCGTCGTCCACACGTTCCTCATCTCCAGACAAAACTAACGCAATCTTGACGTGAGACAAGCGAATTGTTGCTCTACCGCTAAAATGTCTCCTCGCGATTCATGTTCGTTCACCGCCGGTATCGCGGCTTCGAACTTCAGCCCGGTGATTAGGCAGTAATCCGATTTTGAAAATCGGAGTGGACTATTGCCAACAATCATCCAGAGCTCTTCGCGGTTGTGCAGAGTGGTCTGCCTCTGGATGAGGTACCACAACAACTGAAGCGAGAGCTTAAAATCCGGCTCCGCCATAACAAGGCGGCCGAACGGACTCGAGGCACACAAAATCTGAAACTCATCGGGCTTAAGACACCGTCTTATCAACTCGCTGGCGTCGCTGTATAACGAGCTCACCGCAGGACGGCATTAAGAAACTCATTGTTGACATCCATTTGCTCCAAATGCCAATGCAGTTTTGCTGCTAAGGAAAGCACTATTTTAATTGTGTTAGGTTTAGCTACATGGGCAAAAGTGTCAATGTAATCGACCCCTTCCCGCTGATCATATCCCTTAGCTACTAGCCTAGCTTTATACTTCTCAATCTTCCCATCTGCATTGTACTTAAGTTTGTATACCCACCTACTGCCGATGGATAACTTGTCCTTGGGGAGAGGAACTACAGACCATGTTGCATTAGATTCCAAGGCCTCAAACTCCTCATCCATTGCATGCT
Organism: Craterostigma plantagineum; assembly: GCA_027422505.1. NCBI lineage: Eukaryota > Viridiplantae > Streptophyta > Magnoliopsida > Lamiales > Linderniaceae > Craterostigma > Craterostigma plantagineum. The sequence continues at coordinate 2,994,725 of JAPQWV010000050.1, forward strand.
GCCATTGGACTGATTTAGAGGCTTGATTATATGATTTAGGTTCTTCTGCCAAGGAGGTATTGTTGACGTCGTTCTGGTGTTCTGCTGAGAAGTGCTGATAGGATAGAAAACCTGAGATTGGATATAAGGATCTCTTCTGTTTGCAGTGATAGTCATCTAAGTAAGTAGGCTTCCTAATCTGCCTACTTGGTCTCCTATGACCTGACTGAAGCTGGGGTGGCTGGTCTGCAGCTGACCTGTATGTTCTGATTGCTGTTGGTTTGGGTGGTCTGGAACTGAAGGACTTGATCTGTATTGACAGGTGGAATGTCCAGACTTGAAGCTTGAGCTAGTTGAAGATTCTCTATTACATTAGGTTGATTGATCTGCTCCTCATTCAAATGCTGCTGTTGAGGGAATTCTGCCTCACTCCAAGTCTGATGAGCTGAGGACTTGGGTAAGACACAGTGGAGAATGGATCACCTGTATGAGAATGGGACTGATTCCTGAATGGATATTCATCCTCTTTGAACTCAGCATCTCTTGTGATGAATATTTCCCCTGTCTTGAAGTCTACCACTTTGTACCATTTACTCCGTTAGGGTACCCAAGAAAGGCACATTCCCTCGCCCTTGCATCAAACTTTCTCCGTCCTACAGCAATAGTGGAGGCAAAACACAAAGAATAAAAAACACGAAGGATGCCATAATCAAATGGGTTTTGGTATAAAAGCACATAAGGTCTTTTGTTCCCTAATATTACTGTGGGTGTCCTATTGATTAGAAATACGGCAGTCAAGACACATTCAGACCAGTAAGATAAGGTCACAGCAGACTGGAAGAAAAGGGATCTTGCCACATTTAATATATGCTGATGTTTCTTTTCAGCAATGGCATTTTGCTGAGGCGTGTGCACACAAGTGAGGTGTTGTATGTATGATGCCTTTATCCCTAAATAAGTCTGTTAAACTGAATTCCTTACCATTGTCTGTCCTAATTGTCTTTACTTTGTGTTTAAACTGTGTTTCAATCATATTCAGAAAGCATGTCAAGACAGTTCTTCTGATTTCAGCTTTATCAAGAACAGCCATGTAAATCTAGTTTTATCACCAACAATGGTTACAAAATACTGATGACCTAAGTGTGAGGGGACATGAAAGGGTCCGCACACATCACAGTGCACAAGGTCGAAAGCAGAACAAGTCACACTAATGCTATCACGAAATGGATGTCTCTTTTGCTTTGCTAAGGGGCAAATCTTACAGAAGGAGCCTGAGCTATTTCTATCATGCTGAATAGAACTCCTAAGCATGTTGATCGACACGTGGTGTAATGTGCAAGTGCGACAAGTGATAAAATAAAACGTATACCTAATTACTATCACCGACATGCGATAGGCAGTGGACCTATCGTTTGTAGTGCAGTAAAGTGAGTCAACGAGTTATCGAACACAAGGAATAAACTAAGTACTAGTAGTGACCTATCGACTCGATATTTAGCCTAAATAAAATACGCAGATGGTGTTACGAACTATCCTAACAGATTACTCCTAAATCAACTAGAAAGTCAAAGAACACACTTAAAACTGGTAAGAAGCTTTCAGATAATAAAGATGTGCTCGGGATTCGAATCCCGCTAGGTGTGATCGCCTAATACAATGAAATATCGTGCCTACGTGATTCTTGACTAGATCGCAACAATTTTACTACCCACTCACGAATTTGCTGTCGCCCTAGACGCTAGTGGGAATCTAAGATTCAACAATTACTAAAGGCGAGGATCGAGTATTTGCTTTCGCCCTGTACTCGAATCCTATCTTCTACGAATGGCCTAAACGTTGTTTAGCTGTCGCCCTAAACGTTTTTCCACACAATCACTTTAACACATAGACATATTAAAGCGACGAAACAATTTCATAGATAGATAAATAGTCAGAAAAACGAGTCACGATAAACATATGTCTTAATAACGAAATAACCTAGCGTTCATCTAATCCCAAACACATAGGGGATTTAGCTACTAATAGACAGGAAAACAACGGAAGAGATAAGAAACGAAGAAGAAAAACTCATGATCTTGAATACTGATGATCTGGGGTATAGCGCGGATGAATCTTCGTTCTTCGTTCAATTGGGCGTGATTGCGTTGTTGCTCCGTCTCTTGCGCTCCGGGACGCAATTCTGTGTTCTTCTGGGCTCTTTTTCGTCTCTTGAGGGATTAGGATTGATATCTGGTGAGTGTCCCCCCTTTCTGAGTTGAAATTGGGCTTTTATAGTGAAATTCGACATGGTCACGGCCTGGGACATGATAGGTCACGGCCGTGACACTCCCGGGCCACAAAATTAGCACACTGTCGTTCGTCACGGCCAGGTGCAACACTGTCACGGCCGTGACACCTTCAACAGCTTTGCGACAGTTTTGTATTTCTCTCAGATGGAGGGGTAAACGATGTCCGATTGACCTGAAATTTTAACCATAGATAGAAGACTCGCCAATCTTGATTCTGACCAAATGGATTCTCAATCCGAGTTCTGGATTGAGAGATACGAATTTTCTAATGCTGCTGCTGCTATGGGTCATGGCCTGGTGCAAGAAGTGTCACGGCCATGACTTGCTTCAGCTTTCGGCCTCTGGTCGTTCTCACGGCCACGTGCACAAGGTGTCATGGCCGTGACACCTGGCAGTGTTCGTCATCTTTGCGCCGTTTTGCCTCGTTTTCGCTCCTTTTCGCCCGAAACGCGTCATAAGCTCCTTCAATATCAAAATAAGTCGAAATGGGGTTAATAAGTGCATAAAATGACTACGAAAACTCTATTATGAGCCAATTAAATACTACGATAAATGCATTGAAATACGTTTATCACATGTCTAGGACCTTATTAGAAGGGTGCCCCAGCCTCTTGTTTCAGAGATCTAATGACAGTTTAGTATGAAAAACAGGGATACTACTAGTTAACTTTGATTCTGCTTCAAACAGGTACATGCCACCTACTGCTCTACCCTTGCCAATCAGTTGCTGGGCAAAATCCTGCACCTCAAAGACCTTAGTTCCAAAGAAAAACTTGCAATTCAACTGGTTAGTTAACAAGCTGACTGAGACTAAGTTGAAGTGAAACTGAGGAACAAGTAACACATCTAACAGAGTTATATGCTGATTCAAGGTAAATGATCCATCCTTCCTAACTTTGATTATGGTGTTATCTGGTAAGATGATGTTTGATTCCTCTATATCATGAACATCATGTAGTAAACTGGGATTGCCACAGATGTGCCTTGTATCACCTGAATCAACCAACCAAGAATCTGAATTTATGAGTTTAGGAAAGTCAAAGGAGAGACACATACCAAGGTTCCTGTCTCCTTCCTGACCCTGCTCCTCTGTGTCCTGCATTATGCTAGGGGCAGACTGATTGAACAGAGCTTTCAAGCTCTCAAGCTGGTGGGGGTTCATTTGGACATGTACCAGTGCTTCCTTAGAAGAGGTTGAATGAGCCTGATGGCTGTGACTTGCCATCTTGCCAACTGAGTCCATTTGGAATTGATTGACCCGAGTGGCCCTCTGAGTCTGTCTGTAGCCAGGTGGGTACCCATGGACCTGATAGCAGGTCTCTATGGTGTGCCCCTTCCTATGGCAGTGGGAACACACTGGTTTTGAGACATCTTTCCTTGAGCTCTGCGTTCCTTTTATGCCCCAATTTTGATCGTTCTTAATTGTCAGCATTGCCATGGAACTGACCTGATCATTTTGCCCTTGACTTGTCATCATAGATCTCTGCTTGTCCTCCTGAATTAAGAGGGAGAAGGCCTTGTTGATGGATGACAGCGGGTCCATCAATAGTATCTGACCTCTGACTTGTGCGAATGATTCATTCAGCCCCATGAGAAACGTGAGAACATAGTCTTCATCCAAATATCCCTTGAGCTCCTTAATCCCCCCACAGTGCATTTGCAACTCGGTTTGTAATTCACAAGTTCATCCCACAGAGTTTTAAGTTTAGTGAAGTAGACCGAAACAGTGTTTGAACCCTGACTGTGGTTAATCAACTCCCTCTTGAGCTGAAAGACCCTTGGTTTATTGGTTTGCCCAAAACGTTCTTGCAGGTCTATCCATACTTCTCTGGCTGATGCACTGTAGAGTATACTTGCTGAGATATCTTTTGCAACAGCATTAATGATCCAAGAAATGATCACGTTGTTGTTTCTTCGCCAAGCTGTTATCTGATTCTGAGATGCGACTGAGTTCTGTGAGTCCGCAACAGGTTCTTTAATCTCCCCAGTAATGAAACATCAAGTGCGTAATTGTCACCGGTTAGCTGTTCGGTCGGAAGTGTCATTATTATTAAGGAAGAAGGAATCGTTGATGGTACGGCAGCGCTTGAGCTTGAGGAGGGCGGCGCCGTTTCTGTCATTGGAAGTTTGAGGAAGCAATATTACGAACAGCTGTGAGGCACAAATTAATTGAGACGAAGGGAAACTTCTTCAAGATTTCTGCGCAACTGATTGCTCTGATACCATATCAGATTTGAACTTTGAATTTGCGGAATTGTATGAACAAGAGATTTAACGTGGTTCGGGTTCTTTTATGTAAACCCTACATCCGCGATCCAAGGAAGGATTATATTTTTATCAATCGTGAGATTTTTATAGAGTGAAATAGACAGTGAAGACGACGACCCCTGTACATTTAGCTCATCTCACGTATTTAAACAAAATGAAAAACTACCAAAAATGAAAGGCAGTTAAAACTGATTTATCAGCTTCACCATAGGAATCGCTGCATGTCAAAAAAAAACAAAACAAAAACTAACGTAGGTTTTCTCTCTCTCAGCTATGGCAAAAAAGAGAAAGCCGGCGAAACAGAGGACGGTGGCTTCCACGGTGGTGACGCCACTGCCCCCTACCAACGAGCAATCGATCGCTAACTCGAACCGAAGCAACGATAGCGCTCAGAACCACGGTAGTTCCATGGGAGAATCGAGAGTTACTGTTCCATTGGGAAAGGCCTCTGTAACACGCCAGTCGCCAATGGATCAGAACTTCGATAGCGAGATGGACAAGGAATGGCGAAGCTGGCAGGATCCACTGGTCGGGTAACCACGCCATCCTTCGAGAGCAGTCCGTGGATTAGATTCAACGCAAATGTGCAAAAACACCAGGATAATCGCCTGGATTTTGTCGCTCCAAATTCAGATGCAGGTCAGGAAATAGGCGTAATTGAGCCAGAGGAAATTCAGGAGGCTGTCACACACTGGAATTCCGCAATTATGTGCTACGTCCTCGGGGCCAACCCGCCGTATGGGATTATGTCGGGTTTTCTGAACAGGAAATGGGGCAAATTAGGTCTGCTGAATGTATGGCAAATTAGACAAGGCCTTTTCCTGGCGAGATTCGGTAGTGTTGAAGTCAGGGATAAAATTTTGGAAACAGAGATACTTCATTTCGATAAGAAGCCAGTGGTATTAGCCCCATGGACGGAGGATACACAACTGAATAAAATCGGGGTGGATAGTGTCCCCTGGGTGCAATTACCGCAGTTGGATCTGAAGTATTGGGTACCAGAACACTCAGCAAGCTAGCGAGTTTGATTGGTTAGCCAATCATGACTGACGAGGTGACTAGGAGAATGGAAAGAATCCATTATGCGAGGGTGCTAGTAGAGGTGAACCTCAATAAACCTCTTAAGGAGTCAATTCAATTCCTGAGTGAGAAAGGGCAGTTGTTGGAGCAGAAAGTAACATACGAATGGAAGCCTATTTTATGCACTAAATGTCAGCAATATGGGCATGAGGCATCACTCTGCAGAAAGGAAGATAAAAGACAATGGCAGACTGTCCAAAAGAGTACACCAAACCTAGAGCCTTCAAAACCCGAGGGCCCAATACAGTCTACCGTAGGAGTTGAGGGAGAGGACACAACCAAGAGGAAAGATATAAGGGAGTCCTGGGCGGATTTGATCCAGCAAGAGGACGCTAGAAAGCAGATGGCAAAGGTGCAAAGCCCTTCCAAGCAGAGGGTCCATGACCTAGGTCATGGATAGGTGGGCAGCTTGGAATGTTAGGGGCCTTAACGGCCCTTCCAAGCAGAGAGAGGTTGGTCTCTTCTGCTGTAAATACGAAATAAACCTCATATGCCTTCTCGAAACCAAATTGAAAGAGGGACATGTGAGCGAGGTAATGAATAAAACATTTGCTGGTTGGAATTCCTGTCATAATTTGAGTGAGCACCCAAATGGAAGGATAGTGATTGTGTGGAAGGAAGGGTTAGAACTGGAGCTACTGGTAAAAACTGCACAATTGATGCACTTTAGAGTGCTTAAAGGAGGGGATTGTCTTACACTCCTAACAGTAGTGTATGGTTATAATGAGCTAGCTGACAGAAGGGCCCTCTGGGAATCTATCCTGCAGATTGGAAATGGCCTGCGAGACCCTTGGATGATGTGGGGGGACTTCAATAATGTGAGGGGGTTTGAGGACAGAATAGGGGGCACTGCTGTCACAGCTGAGGAATTCCAGGAGTTCAATCAGTGCACCTTCCAATGCCAGCTTGAAGTCATTCGAGCTCATGGATGCAAGTTCACTTGGAGCAACAAGCAATGCGCAGAGCGGAGAATATGGTCCAAAATTGACTGGGGTTTTGCTAATGAAGCATGGATTATTAGATATGGTGACAGTACCATAGAATTCTTGAACGAGGGGATTTAAGATCATTCACCACTTTTGCTGAAAAGGAATGGCAATGGTCTGAAGTACCAGAAACCATTCAAGTTTTTCAACATGTGGTGCCTTGCGCCAACCTTCTTGAATACAGTAAAGGACCACTGGGACCCTGAAATGAGTAGTTCTATGAAAGGTGTCTGCTGCAACTTGGCTCAACTAAGAGGACCTTTAAAAGCTTTGAATAGAACTCTCTTCTCAGATATTACCACAAAAACAGAAGCTGTCAGGAAACAGCTAGAGGACTGCCAGACAGAACTGCAAGCTGATCCTCTGAATACTGATCTGTTGGTAAAGGAAGAGAATATCAGAAAGGAGTATGGATTTTTTAGCAAGGCTAATGATCAATTTTTGAGGCAAAAAGCTAAAACAAAATGGCCGGCACAGGGAGATCAGAATACGGCTTACTTCCATGCAGTGATAAGAAGAAGAGCTTACAGGAACAGAGTCTTTTCTGTACAAACAGCTGAGGGAGTAACTCTCTGTGATAATAAGGAAGTGCACAAACACTTCACTGAGTACTACCAGAAGATGCTGGCCAAAGATAAAACTGTGAGGCAGCAACTTGACCCTAGGGTGGCATATGAGGGATACAGACTAACTCTAGAAGATCAGCTAGGGCTGATTCAACCTATTGATAGACATGAGGTGTTTGAAGCCATGAAGGGTATCCATGAGGATGTTGCCCCCGGCCCTGATGGATATGGTAGTGGATTCTTTAAGAATGCATGGAACATAGTGGGGGAGCAAATCACAGATGCTATCCTGGGGTTTTTTGAGACTGGAAAGATGTTACCTCGGTTGAATGGAACAGTTTTGTGCCTCATTCCAAAGGTCAATAATCCTATCACAGCCCAAGACTTCAGACCAATCTCCTGCTGCAACACAATGTATAAATGTATCTCGAAAATACTCTGCAAGAGATTGAAGAAGCTGCTGCCCAAACTGATCAATGCTAATCAGAGTGCGTTTGTCGAAGGAAAGTCTATAATACATAATGTACTGCTATGCCAGGACTTGATCAGATTATATAATAGGAGCAATGCCTCGGCTCGGGCCCTTATGAAGGTAGATATAAAGAAAGCTTACGACACTGTCGATTGGGATTTCGTCAAGGCTTGGTTGTGTCTGCTGAGATTCCCAATGAAATTTGTCCAATGGGTTATGGAGTGCACTACATCTGTTACCTACACAGTCTCCTTAAACGGTTCGCAGCAGGGATTCATTAAGTGCGGTAGAGGGTTGAGACAAGGAGATCCTATTTCTCCTCTGTTATTTGTCATCACTATGGAGTATCTGACCCGGCTGCTACTGATGACTTCTAAAGATTCACGGTTCAGATTACACCCTTTGTGCAAGCAAGTGAGGCTAGTGAACCTGTGTTTTGCAGATGATCTAATGATCTTCTGTAAAGGAAGAAAGGAAGCTGTGAAGTTAATCAAAGAGGCACTAGACCAGTTCAGGGACATCTGGGTTGGAGGCTAATCCACTGAAATCAAATCTGTTTGTGCCCGGCACTTCGAGACTGGCCCTGGAACAGATCTCAGCTATCACTGGTTTCAAGCAGGGACAATATCCTATGAGGTACCTGGGGGTTCCAATCTCACCAACTAAATGGACTAGAAGAGACTGTCAAATGCTGACTGAGAAGATCACAGCTAGGCTTAACTGTTGGGCTACCAGAAACCTATCCTATGCAAGGAGGGTATGCCTGATTAACTCAGTACTTTTAGCTACGCATGGCTACTGGGGGGCGATTTTCATGCTACCCAAAGCTGTATCAAATGAGGTAGACCGAGCTTGCAGGGACTTCCTCTGGGGCAAGAAAGAGCATGGGAAGTCCATTCCATTGCTAAACTGGGAACAAGTATGCAGACCCAAAAAGTTTGGGGGCTTAAACCTGAAAGATTGCGAGACTTGGAATAAAGCCCTGACTGGGAAGCAACTGTGGGACATCACTCGAGATGCAGAGTCTTTATGGATCAAATGGGTAAATGTAGTGTACATAAAAGGGACCAGCTTTTGGGAATATCTGCCTGCCAATGATTCTTGCTGGTATTGGAAGAAGCTTAACAGATTAAAATGCAAATTCAGAGAGGGATACGATGGTGGGAGATGGAGAATGTCTGCGGATGGAAAGTATTCTGCGACTTCGGGATATGAATGGCTAAAAGGCACAGCTACTCCTTTCCCATACTACAAAGCGGTATGGAACAGATACAGCATTCCTAGGCATTCATTCTTGTTATGGATGCTGATGCATAAGAGGTTACTAACTAAGGATAGATTGGAGAAATGGGGATTGCAAGTGCAGGATCCAAGCTGTCAGCTATGTGGTACCTATGCTGAAACCATGGAGCATATGTTCTTGGAATGCAGGTTTACCCAAGCTCTCCTCATGAAAATCAAGTCATGGCTGGAATGTACTGAATCGCTGAGGACACTTGATAGCTTTGGTTTATGGTTGGGTAAGTTGGGTGCCTCAAGAACTGTCCAGTGGTGTTTGGGTGGCTGTATACGCAGCAATGGCATATCATGTGTGGAGTGAACGGAACAGAAGGATACATGGCGCGGGAGAAAGATCAGTGGACCAGATTTTTCTAATGCTTGGAAGGGAGCTGAAATGGCGCATGAAGACTAGCTGTCATAGGAAGAATGCTGACAAGTCGATTGTCTTTCAACGTGTATGTTCTTTTCCAGCCTAGCAAGTGTGCTATGTTAGTGTGCTATGTTAGTAGTGATGTAACCGATTTATCGGGATCTTGTGGTAAATGAAAATTCACTTTACCAAAAAAAAAAAGGAATCGCTGCTGGCATAGCATCTCTATAAGTAAGCCTTCGTTGATAAATAAAATACGCTTTTGTCCTTCACCGGCATTTTTCTTTTGTAGGCATTTCTTTCCCTTCTTCAGCGAGCTGAAGTCTTGATTTATCTCGCCCATTTAGCTGCTGCTTCTGATCATGTTCTAACATTAATTATGTGATCACAAACCTTGGAACTTGTCTGAATCAAGTGAAAATCTTGATAGGGTACGTACGGCTTAATATATATGGTCCCTATAGAATAATAAAACCTTTAGTAGTAGGTTAGCCACATGGTTTTACAACCTTTATTGGCACATTGGCAGTGCTTTTTATTAATCTTGGAATCACCATATCTTCAATTATTTAAAATGTTTTTTTAGATGAACAATCATAACGTCCATTTAGATCTAGCTCGTAAGTTGTAATTTGATGTGCCCTGCCTTCTCCTTTTTTTTTTTAATTATCACAAATCCACGGGTTTTCGTAATCCAACTAAATTCAATTTAAAGCGAATATAAACCTAATTAATCCACTATGGAAATACTTCGACTTTCAGCGTGACTGATTCCTGTGATCTTTGTGTGTTGTCTCAAGTCAAATTTTAAGGATTCAAGTGGGATCGAATAATTAATATCCACCTTGTTGAGATCTCAAGAGTTTGAAAACAACAATTATGTGTGCTGCTAAAGCCGAAGAGGATCAGAAGTTACCCTCGAAAGATCAATAAGCGCTCAGTAGAAAAACCATTATTCATGTTACTTCATTTTGTTCCTCCTTAATTCTTCTTCTTCGCTATAAATCACATTTTCTTGATTGTATATCCCTTTCTTTCAACAGAGCTCAGATGCGGATGTACAATAGATGGCGCGAAGTCTCACCTCGCAGCGAGCTTTTGATCCACTCAGCTTACAGAAGACATGCCAAACTGGTAAATAAATGTAAATTATTACACAATACACACTATATATCATCAAATTATCACCATTATCGCTGCAGTCGTCCTTTCTTCGTCATCAATTTGTGGGACAGTTACATAGAAATCGAAGATAATTAATTAACTATACGTTGTAAGGTCCACTTCGATTCCAAGATTTGGTCGGAAGTGATCATCATGACTCGTGTGGTAAAAAATAAAAAATTTGTCCCATATATGTGTATCTATCTACAACTCAAGGATGAAATATATATGTGTGTATGTATATATATGTTTTTTTTTTCAAAATAAAATACTCGAGTAAGATGAATATGTTCTATTCTTTTTATCTCGATACAATAAAAACATAAATAACTTAGAGTATCAGAAATGTTATGGTGCTCACCTTGCGTGCGCACCATCCGTGGGCACCTGTTGTGTGGCATTTTTTTGTGCCACGTTAACATGCCAAATCAACCTTGATGGATTCGCTAATCCCATGTATAGGTTATAGATCAAGAAAAATTCCATTGTGATTTGGCGCGTTAATGTGGGTGGTGCTCACGAAGGTGCTCACCATAATATATTGTTAAAATCCTCGTCCCAATTACATCAGACACATTCAGGAGTGAAGAAGGTTGATCAAAGAAAAGACCGCGAGCTTTTAAAAGAGCTCAGTTGAGAAATAAAACTGGCGTTTTTAAGTTGAAAGTGCGACTTGCTTATTCGCTGATAGTGGTGACGATTTTATAAGTAGGTCGGCTGAGTTAGTTTGTTTAACGGTAATTTTTGATTTTCCCTCTGTATATAAAATAACACTGTTTCCACCTTTGTCAATTAATGAAAAATTACGTTCTATTTACATCTAAGCTTTCACCCAAACTCTTGTTATGGTATCAGAGCTAATTTCTTGAGCTGCTTCCGTCAAGATTCAAGAACCCTAATCTCTTCTCTAAGCTCGTCGTTCCAAATGGCAGAATCAGATTCGCTAACAACACAGGCCGCGCCGGCAGTAACGCAGGTCAATGACCCCTTTTTCTTGAACAACAGTGATTCATCGGGGCAGTTTCTTGTCCATGAGCCATTGAATGGAGACAATTACATGACGTGGAGTAGGGCCATGATCATAGCGCTCATCGGCAGAAACAAAGAAGGCTTCATAAACGGAGATCTTCAAGATCCAGGCGCGACAGATCAGAACAAACAAATAGCTTGGAGGAGGAATAATAACATTGTCATATCTTGGATTCTTAATGCAGTGTCCAAGGAAATCTCGGCCAGTGTTTTGTACAACGCTACGGCAAAAGAAATATGGGATGACCTTAGGGAAAGGTTCGGCCAGTCTAACAGACCGAGAGTCTTCCAATTGAAGAAGGAACTCATCAATCTCGAGCAGGGAACGAACAGCATAGGGGTGTATTTTACAAGGCTGAAAGCGCTGTGGGATGAACTCACCAATTATCAGCCGAGCTGCCCTTGCACTTGTGGAGGAATCAAGGCTATGAAGGATTACATCAATGAGGAATATGTTCTCACCTTTTTAATGGGTTTAAATGATTCGTATTCGCAGGTAAGAGGGCAGATCCTCCTCATGGAACCTTTGCCTACAATGAACAAGGTTTTCAGCCTCTTGGTTCAAGAAGAGAGGCAGAGGTCAATGATCTCAGGAGCGGTTAGAAATGGCGATGACCAAATCAGTAACATGGCCATGATGACAGCAAATAACAACCGAGAAATGTCCAAGAAAGGGATGTCTTATCCAAGAAAGGAATCAGCAAAGCCCCTGTGCACCCACTGTGGGAAAAAGGGACACACTGTGGACACTTGCTACCAAGTCCATGGTTTCCCACCTGGGTACAGACAAGCTGCGAGGTACAAGAATGCCAGAATAAATCATCTTGGAATGGAGCACTCAGTGGGAAAAGGACCACATGAGAACAACCAAGAAGAATCAGGGCAGAGGCAGACTGATGACACTTGTGTTCAGCTTCAGCTCTCTGCTGCCCAGTTCCAAAATCTGAGGAGCTTGCTGAACCAGCACACCTTCAATTACCCTTCAGATTATGGGAAGACTCCTAGCCAACCTGAGAAGAACTCTGGTATGTGTTTATCTTTTAATCTGCCTAGCCTAGATAGCAAAACAGTGTGGCTAGTTGATTCAGGAGCATCTAAGCATGTTTGTGGAAACCAAAATTTCCTGTATGATGTGCATGAAATACAAGAATCTAATGTGATTCTGCCAGATAACTCCACTGTCAGAACAACCAGGGCTGGTTCCTTCAGACTAAATGAATTCATTGTCCTAACAGAAGTGCTTTTTATACCACAATTCCAGTTTAACCTCTTGTCAGTGAGCTCTCTGGCAAAGGAAAAAGATTACAGGTTTATCTTTGGAGCTAATGGCTTTGTCATACAGGATCCTTCACTAACAGTGATTGGCAAGGGTAGCCAAGCTGAGGGGTTATATTTCATGCAAGCCGAGGCAAAGGCAGAAACAGAGCCTCCTTCCTCTAAATCTGTTTTCCTGAATACACTTTCTGTAGAACTTTGGCACCATAGGTTAGGCCACCCTTCTAACAAGGTCTTGAATGTATTGAAACCTTTCTTGAACCATGTTGAGGCTAGTACAGATTCCTATTGTAAGGTTTGCCCGATTGCAAAGCAAAAAAGACTTGCCTTTCCTAGCAATAATAAAACTGCTTGCAGTGCATTTGACCTCATCCACTGCGATGTTTGGGGCCCCTTTCACACCCCCTCGTACCTAGGACATAGATATTTCCTTACAATAGTTGATGATTACTCTCGGTTCACGTGGCTCTTTATGATTAAATATAAATCTGAAGTTTCATCTGCCATGACTTGTTTCTTGAATTAAGGTAAAGGTATTAAGGTCTGATAATGCGAAGGAGTTCCAACTTGGTGACTTACTCAAGGAAAGAGGTATTTTACACCATTGGTCATGCGTACAAACACCGCAACAAAATTCAATAGTCGAAAGGAAGCATCAACATCTCTTAAATGTTGCGAGATCCTTATACTTTCGATCTGAAATCCCTATTGAATATTGGTCTGATTGTGTTCTTACTGCAACCTATCTGATAAACAGAATTCCCTCTGTGACCTTAGGCAATAAGAGCCCCTTTCACTTATTATACCAAAGACCAGTTGATTACCATTCTTTTCGAGTCTTTGGATCTCTTTGTTTCAGCTCCACCCTAGCAGCAGGTCGAAGGAAGTTTGACCCTAGAGCCAAGGAGTGCGTTTTCTTAGGATATCCAAATGGAGTGAAGGGCTACAAGTTGTTGGACTTAAACACAAAAGAGGTTTTTATTTCAAGAGATGTGAGGTTTGAGGAAGCTGTCTTCCCATTCAAGCAAAAGAATGCTTCTCCTACTTCATCAGACCCCTTTCCAGCCACAGTCCTGCCAAGGCCTCACACTGACAACACTGATGTCCAAGAGGCAGTGGATACCTCGGCCACACATGACAGTGAGACTGTACTAAGCCAGGCCAGTGCAGAACAGGAATACCAGGCCAATACCAATTCAGGACAAGAATGCGAGATTAGTAACAGCAACACCCATCAAGGAGAGGATGTTCCCAGAAGATCTAATAGGAACCAGAGAAAGCCCTCATACTTAAGAGACTACCACTGCAGTAGCTTAGTAGACAGAAAGGAGTTATATCCTTTATCTCAGGTTTTGTCTTACCAAAATTTTTCAGAACATTATCAAACATTTATCTGCAATGTTGCTGCAGCAAAAGAGCCCAGAAGCTTCACAGAGGCTTCAGGATCACCAGATTGGCAGAAGGCCATGGATACAGAATTTGCAGCACTAGAAGGAAACAAAACCTGGACCATCCTTCCTCTGCCCGAAGGGAAAAACTCCATAGGTTGTCGATGGGTCTACAAACTGAAGTTTGACTCAAATGGGAAGATTCAAAGGCACAAAGCGCGCCTAGTGGCAAAAGGCTATGATCAACTCGAAGGAGTGGATTACATAGATACGTTTGCCCCGGTTACAAAGCCGAGCACAATTAAGATAATATTGTCTTTAGCAGCTAAGCTTCAGTGGTCCCTAATTCAAATGGACGTGGACAATGCTTTCCTCAATGGAGATTTAACGGAGGAGGTGTACATGGATCTACCACTAGGTTATTACAAGGACTACCCTAGGAAAGGGCCGGGCAGGATGGTGTGCAAGCTGCGAAAGGCAATCTACGGGCTAAAGCAGTCCTCTAGAGAATGGAATAGAAAATTCACCCAAGCAGTTGAGCAGTTTGGCTTCAGGCAGACTCATTCGGACCACACATTATTTCTTAAGGGTGAAGGTGATACTTTGCTTGTCCTATTAGTCTATGTTGACGACATTATTCTTGCAGGGCCATCACTCAAGGAAATACAGAAGGCGAAAGAGTTTCTGAGCGGCTGCTTCAAGGTCAAAGACCTCGGGGAGCTGAAGCTGTTTCTTGGTATTGAAGTGGCCAGAAGTTCAGAGGGCATCTATATCTCTCAAAGGCAATACACCATTCAGCTGCTAGAGGACACTGGCTATATTTCCTCCAAGCCTCTGTCCACGCCTATGAATCCCAACAGCAAGTTACCAGTCGAAGACGGGGAGCTGCTCGCTGAGCCTTTCAAGTACAGGCAACTGATAGGAAGGCTTTTGTACCTAACCTTCACAAGGCCTGACATTGCGTTCACAGTACACAAATTAAGTCAGTACATTGCGGCCCCTCGAACAGGCCACCTCACAGCGGCACATCATCTCCTCAGGTACCTAAAGGGTTCACTGGGACAGGGCATACTGATGAGTACCTTTCCTGATTTGCAGATAAAAGCTTTCTCAGATTCGGACTGGGCGGCATGCAAGGATACGAGGAAATCTGTGAGTGGATATTGCACCTTTCTGGGGGACACCTTGGTGACATGGAAATCCAAGAAACAAGCCACTGTCTCACGATCATCTACCGAGGCAGAATACCGAGCCTTGGGCTCAGTCATTAGTGAAGTTCTTTGGATTAAGCAGTTGCTTGCTGAACTTAAACTGCCCATAGTTCATGCTCCGGTCGTGTACTGTGATAATCAGTCCGCATTACACCTCGCCTCGAATCCGAAGTTTCACGAGCGCTCAAAACACATCGAAATCGATTGCCACTTCATCCGTCATCATATCTTGAATGGTGACATACGGCTTCTACCGGTCCGGTCGGAAAATCAAGTCGCTGACGTGCTTACCAAACCACTGACCGGGCCATTATTACAGAATGCATTACTCAAGATGGCAGTCAGAAATCTCTACCTTCCATCTTGTGGGGGCTGTTAAAATCCTCGTCCCAATTACATCAGACACATTCAGGAGTGAAGAAGGTTGATCAAAGAAAAGACCGCGAGCTTTTAAAAGAGCTCAGTTGAGAAATAAAACTGGCGTTTTTAAGTTGAAAGTGCGACTTGCTTATTCGCTGATAGTGGTGACGATTTTATATCTAGGTCGGCTGAGTTAGTTTGTTTAACGGTAATTTTTTATTTTCACTCTGTATATAAAATAACACTGTTTCCACCTTTGTCAATTAATGAAAAATTACGTTCTATTTACATCTAAGCTTTCACCCAAACTCTTGTTATATATTAAATTATAATTTATTATATATGAGTTTTTTTTCTGTTTAACGAAAACAATATATCTAAGATATATATATATATATATATATATATATATTATATATATATATATATATTGAATATTACCAATGCGCTTATAAAATAATGTGACTACTTAAATGTAAACTAATTAGAAAACCACCGACCTCGATCGGTCTTCAATCCAATTTATGTTTTACCCCCCAAAAATTGCATTAATTAAGCCCAATGCATCAGCCCTAGACCTCCCCAATTTCACTCACAGTAGGTTTTAATTCCCAATTACCCCATCCAAATTTCCCGGCTCAATAATTATTATGGCGTCGCACGGCAATCTTGATGACGTTAGTATCTTTCGCTTTTATTTTATCTCAATTTCACGTGCTGTACGTATTTTTTCTCTCATTTTTTTTGTGGTTTCTTTAACATGGAAACTTTTTGGTATAAATTTGAATTGGTCACAGGAAGATGATTTTGGAGGCGATTTTTCTGGCACAGATGCTACGAGGCGTTCAGGTAATTTAAAATACTTGCTTTGTGTGGGTTTTGTTCAGACCGCAATTACTGCTGCAATGTATGTTTTCCATTGTCTCTTTTAGGCAATAAGAGGAGCTTTGGAGATATTGACGACGACGACGATGATATTTTTGGATCGAAGAAGGTCATTTTATTTTGTTCGCATATTTTGTGTTTCAGTTCTTGACTATATTCTGTTCTCTGTTCACTTACAGTTTTTGCAAATTGAAGGTTGGTTTTTTTTTTCAATTTTATGCAGCAGGCGACCCTCAAAGTAGAGGAAACTGCACCAGGAGTGGCCACAGGGATGATTTTATCTCTTCGCGAGAGGTACGCTTATTGAAATTTACATCTTTTTTCGGAACAATGCATGGTGAACAGTCTGTCTAATCGTATATCATACTTCGTAAGCATTTTCAAAGTTAATGCAGTAGTTTTTATTTTCGAAAAATAACCTTTCTACTTTACTTATGCATTTTTTTCTGTCCAATCATTATAGTCTAAAGAGTTGCCAAGATGAACTCTCCCAATGCCAGGTATTATTGTTACTTTTCTTTTGGTTGATTGAAAATGATTGTTTTAACTGCCTTGTCTATTATGGTCAGTGGTTGTTCCATTAATGTGTGATCATTGCCTTAGACAATGCTTGATGATGCGAAATCTGAAATCCAAAAGTGGCATTCGTCTTTCCAAAATGAATCCATCATGCCTGCTGGAGAAACTCCTGGTTTGTACCCAGTTTGCTTTTATGGAGAAAATTTCCTTCATTTTGTTCTTACTGAACACTCCTATTTGTTGTAGAACCTAAATTTGTCATCGACTACCTTCAGAGCCTAAAGTCATCTGAGGAATCTTTACGTGAGCAAGTACGTATCAAATATTAATATGTTCCCTTTTGCTCTTGATACGTGATGATCAAGTAGTTTGTTCTATCTCCTTTTGCTCTGATATGTGACGATCAATTCTATACCTTTATGTTTAGCTTGAGAAGGTGAAGAAAAAAGAAGCTGCATTCATTGTGACATTTGCTAAGCGCGAACAGGAGATAGCTGAGCTGAAGGTAGGTTATGGTTTGTCCAGACTTCATTGTTGGTATACACGTGTATCTATTATATGTTTATACATTATTATCTGTTTCTGAAACCATGTACCTGACGTTAGGCTTTTCCTGATCCGAACTTCATTGACCACTTCGTTATTATATGCACTTAACCTCAGCCTTTCCATGCATAAGTGAAGTCTTATAGTCCATTCCTTTCTTTATTTGCAGTCTGCTGTTCGAGATTTGAGAGCACAGCTCAAGCCTCCATCGATGCAGGTACGTTCAAGCACATAATAGAAACTTCCCATGTTTCGTTCTTACGAGAAGATTATGAAGTATGCAATATCAGCTCAAACATTTGAACCCTAAATACTCACATCCAGCCTGAGTAAAAATTATGTTTAATTTCTTATCTGTTTGAGCTTTGATATTTTAACACAGTAAAAAAACTACCAATTAAGCTTTTCGGTGATGAAAAATCATTGATCCATCCTTCTCTTTTCGATTCTTTAATTTCATTATTGCGCTTAATTTTGACAGGCGAGGACGTTGTTGCTAGACCCAGCTATTCATGAGGAGTTCACACGATTGAAGGTTCTTTTTTCCTTCGAATAATTAATATAATTAGATTTGAATTACTTCAAGGCTGGGCACTTGTTACTGCATTTTATATGGATGTGCTTCTACAGTTTAATATTTACCAAAAAAAATTGAATCGCTGTCAACGAATTTGCATATTTAAACTGATTTCTGGTCAAAACTTGTCTCTAGAATTTGGTGGAAGAGAAGGAAAAGAAAGTTAAAGAATTGCAAGATAACATAGCTGCAGTCAGCTTCACCCCACAGAGCAAAATGGGAAAGATGTTGATGGCCAAATGCAGAACATTGCAGGAAGAGAATGAGGAGATTGGTAATCAAGCTAATGAAGGAAAGGTACCATGAGTTTCTTCATCTTCAGTTTATATTCTTCTGATTTGCAAAAAATAAGCTGCTATCTTTACCCCTTGATTTCAATTAATCTGTTAGCTTTTATTTACTTCTGTTGTTGCTGGAAGATGCATGAGCTAGCCATGAAACTCGCCCTGCAAAAATCCCAGAATGCCAAACTCAAAAGCCATTTTGAAGGTCAGAACTTTTCGATTCATATTCTATCATATGACTACGCATTTGCATAACAGTGAATCCACAGTAACACTTTGTGTGGGTGTTATTTCACAGGAATATTCAAGCAAATGGAGAGACTAACGGGCGACCTCGATAGATCAAACGAACTGGTAATAACTAATCCATGCAAGATTTTCTCAACTGATCAACTAGTGTTTTTTCGGCGCAAGCGAGATAAATTTATTTAC
This sequence comes from Craterostigma plantagineum, assembly GCA_027422505.1. Classification (NCBI taxonomy): domain Eukaryota; kingdom Viridiplantae; phylum Streptophyta; class Magnoliopsida; order Lamiales; family Linderniaceae; genus Craterostigma; species Craterostigma plantagineum. The sequence continues at coordinate 3,013,685 of JAPQWV010000050.1, forward strand.
TTCGAAACATGGAAAATGATATTTGCAGGGGTTAATCTTGCAAGAGAAGCTCGAAGAAAGAGAAGATGAAATACAGAGATTAAAGAGCAAACTACAAGAAAATGGCACTGATTATGCTGAAGCCATTATCGATAAGGAGGAAGTGATTCCTCATCAAGTGCTGCAATCCGATCACTAAAGCTCAAGCTCTAATTTTGTGGTCTTCATCCATACCGTGTTATATATTTTGATGTAATAACCGAATTAAGATATTTGATGCTGATACACAGTCTTAATATTGCCCATTAACTCTCATGAGAATGTCATAATGCGACATATAGTTAATAAAACTATTCCATCCAATTATTTTTATTATAGAAACTCAATCATCGATACAAGCATTTTGCTAGGATCTATAGACTAATCATCATCTCTTAACTTAGATCGAAACACATGGGTCACTTTTATATCAAAATCGACCATACGTATGTGACACACAGTGAATTTTTAAGCAGCTGGCGCATAGTCATAGCCTCCATCATCGTCGTCATCTCCGTTAATGTTCTTCAACGCCGCCATTGAAGAATCTGATGATGATAAATAATGATCAAACTCTTGGCCGGAAATAACAATGTTGTCTTCTTCACCAAGCCCCATTGAAATAACAATGATGTTTATTTTGGTAGTTCGAGACATAGTCTACCCAAACGATTTGTGGGTTGTGATGCAAATGTATAGATGGGCGAACGAGTGATCTATGGAGATGGATGTGTTGAAGATCGATACGATTACACACACACATATATATAAATAGAAACGTATATATTTAGAAGTATAGCTTTATGGAAAAAGGTGAAATTCTGCTAGACATAACGCTGCATAGGGTTTCCGCGTGGTGGACGCCGCATGAAGCTAGGAGGTTGTGTTAGAACCCATGCAGGATACACGTGGCACAATATGATTCGTCCACGTAGGAATCCCAATCTTTACACGTACCCAGATGTTGGAATAAGGAAATAGAAAATAGAAATATTTCTCGAGTATTATTCTCGTGGGATAAAAAGGTGTTGGAGCATTAATATATACGTGATATGATATGGCTTTACTTTTTTTTTGTGGGATATATGGAACCTAAAATTAAACTTTTAGAGACTATAATATCGTTGACCATTAGCCAATTGTAACATACTAATAAAAGTGATATCTTTTTTAAATGGAAAAAATTGACATTGTAACTTTGCTATGCAATAAAACAGTTCTAATCGCTCAGCGTTGTCTTCGGTTTCCTGGCTGTTGAATTACGTAAGGCGGATGGTTGCCTGAGCACTTGAGGCGGCGCGTGGCCCATAAAGCCTTAGAAGAGTGTGTAAAGAGTTATGGGCTTATCGTTAAATCCTGAGTATATGAAGCTTTGTTTTCTGCCTACTTTTCTTTGGGCTTTGAATTTGGATTTACTGTTATAACAACTGCTCAACTAATACAAGCCCCACAAAATAATTGTAGTTGTGCTACGATAATAATACATGAATTATAAATCATTTCCATTATTTGTTGGTAATTTCGACTTGGATTGGAAAATCACGTATAAAATTTGGAATTAAGGGCTTTATATGATTTAGAATAGCCTCATGTGTTAGTTATATACGGACTCTAATCCTTAATTAGCAGGGAGTAAAGCCTTACATGAGTAGATAATAAAACGATTTTCATATATTTATTCACACGAACACACTTACAAAAAAATATTAAATACAAAGGTGAGGACCATGAACATTGAACACTAAGCGCATGTTGATGTTGTCTGTCCTTTTATCTCTTCTGCAATAATGTTCTTTTCTTGCTTGTGTTTTACGTCTTGCAGTAAAAGAAAGAAAGAAAGAAAGATTGATGTGCTTTGTGTGGGTTCTGAAATATATCCGTTGTTTTTCTCTATTTGTTTCAGGAATTTCATGCAATGCACCCACACAGTGTTCTCCGACAGTGCGAAGAGAGGTAGATATAATAACTGTACTACTCCTTGTAGCAAATGTTTGTTGCTTTAATTACTGTTTCTGTTTTTATTCAAGTTGGGATTTTCAAAAATAAGCCAATAAATTTATATGGAGATCAAAAGCTTTTTATTTAATCAACCGTCCAATCTTTGGTTTTTTTGTGGATTTTCATGAAGCCCTAATGAAATATTGCCAGATAGTATATTTTGCATAAAGAAACCCTAATAGTTTGCTTCTTATTGTTTGGTCTTGTTGAACTTTACCATACACTGATCCACTGGTTTCTCTTATGATTCATTTATTATGAAAAAAGTTAATATACGTCAAATCAACATTTGCTGTCAATAAATTTAGTGGGGTTTGCATGAGAGCAGCTTTTAGCTGTTACAACGTACTCACTCTCTGTTGAAAGAATTACACAAATTTTAAAGAAAAAATAAAGAAATGGAATGAGTGGAAAGAAATTAATAAAGGTAAGATCTTTCATATTTTTCCTCCACTAATGCGAAGACAATAGCATGTTATCAACATACACGGCTGTTGATGATCAACAATAACATTTGTTTTCCTATTGATGATCTCGAGGAAATATATATTATGACAGGAGACAAGATGGAACTTCAGTGAAAGACAATTGATAAGAGAAATTGATGAATAGTTCATCTTGTTTTGGGATGAATCAGAATTGCTGACAAAAAGCTCTTTTCTTCAATCTCTACAGTTGTATAGAAAAAACGTAGTCTTGAGTCTTGGCACGCATGTAATAGAAAGTTGTCTTCTGTGTGAACATATACCATTCATCAACACAACACAACACACTGGCGTGTGGATATACTTCTTTAGGATGGGAAAGTAGAGAAAGATTGGCTTTAGAACCCTAATCAAAGCTATTTACTTTGGCATAAACCCATATTATTTTTTCAATCAAGAGTATTTCTCACACACAAACAGTACATGGAATCTCATCAAAATGTAACGCATTTTATTGTAGTAACCAATCTATAGTGATGCAATGGCCTCAGCTCAGCAAATCCTCAACAAATCCAAGACATTCTTTTTCATGGTTCCAACAGTCAAACAATCTTTGAAAAAAGAATACCACAAACGAGTCTCTAGCTATGCAGATGATGAATTTTCACATGATCAGGCTAGCTAGAACACCAATATAATATATAATGATAGGGCTACGAATCTGTAGAAAGCTTTTTAAGAATAAACATGAACCCTAGATAGTTCTCATGATTACTCAAAACCCCTTATCAGTTCTCATTTAATTTTATCTCAGAGATTCCCATTGAACCCTCCTCCGTTAGGGTTATTACATCCATCACCCCACGGCAAAGAATAAGGATAACCAAAACCAGGAGTTGTTTGATAAAATCCATGAACACCACCATTATTACCCATGCCATTATTACCACCGCCGACGAAATGATCGATTCCCATTCTTCTATTACCATCAATGTGTTGCGAAGATCTCCTCGAATTCACCATGTTCTGAGGCTGCATTAACGTATTCGCCACCGTAATTTCATTACACGCTATACGAATCAAATCTGCGTTCGCAGCATCGAGCTCCTTCTGCAAGCGCTCTATTTGCCTCTGTAAGAAAGATATGGCGCCTACGCATCCATAGACAGGATCTCTAACACGCGCCTCAGCTTCGTAGGCTAAGGAATTCACGGCATCTTCGCGCTGGTGAGGGAGGAGATCGTTTAGGAGCTTAGTGACGTTGCTCGCGCCGAAGATTTTGTGAACGTTGGCGAACTTCTGTGGCTCCTCGGGAGGAAAGTAAGGCGCGAAAATGCAGCCAGGCATGCATTTTCGCCTGAGGAATTTGCAGGCTGCGCATGGAGAGTTGTATGTGCTTGAAGATGATGCCATTGATGAAGTACTTTGCTTAGCTAGTGAGACGATGAAAGAAAGAATAAGGTCAGCCATATATAAATTGCTTCGCATTAATGTGTGAGTGTGCAAATTCATTATGTAGCTGTCTCCTATCTGTTCTGCTGTACTGAAATTACCTATCTTTCCGTGTTTTTGCTGTTTCTGCTGAAGATTTCTTTTTTTTTCTTTTTTTGAAGTTGTTAGTATCATTAAGGAACTTGCGTTTTGAAGTCCTTTGTCACTGATACATTTTCAGGACTACTACACAGTATTTACTTCCTTAAACAGTTCGTTCTTTCACACACCTTGATTTGTCTCTTGAAACACAGTAGTGGTAAGAAATCCTTCTCATGCTTTTGTTATTAAAGAAAAAATCTCTAATATTAAAGGATGAACTAGCTTACTTTGTAATCCAAGCTACTAAATTGCAGATAAAAACCCTACATATATGAAGCAACAAAGACTTCAATTTTATCGCTGGGATACTAATTTCTCATTTATGCCTTTCACATTTTTCTTCAAAGGAAGATGAATAGTTGAGAGATATATGAATTTACAAGTCATATGTGTGAAATGAAACCACTTTACCTGCGTAACACACAAACTTTTTGTTTGACCTTTTTGTTGAGATAAACTGTTAACCTTCTTCTTCAAACCTATTGAAATGGCTGAAAAGAGACATGCTAGTCATACATATATGATATATAGTGTTTACAGCAATTTAGAGAAAACCCTAGCTCAAGATCGCTAAATCTCGCCCACTGAAAACTGATCCAAGAGGATATATAATCGGGATATTTGTTATTATTGCAGTGGATGGAGATGATATGAAAGGAGGGCAAAGAGCATTTTTGTGGATGGAGAATGGGAATGAAGACAAAGGACAAAGGTAATAAATGATACGTACATCAAAAATAAAAAGTTGACTACGATGTTTTGTGGGGATATGTCACTTGATCGTTTTCCTCTTTACATGATTTCTCTTTTGCCTCAACAGAAGATGATCTTATTATTTCTTTTACAACTTAATATGCTTATTCAATTTTATTGATTAGGTTAAATGTCCGATGGTGGTCACACTATATATCCAACTCATCATAATTTGTTCCGAGGTCCTTGACTTCACTGTTAGCTTTGTATGTCTGGAAACATACAATAGGGTTCTAACATTCCAACACTAGCTATATTTTTTTATTAATTTTTTTTTGTATAGTTAACACGACAAGTTTTATGCAAGAAAATGCCGAGACATACTAGCAAGCAAGTGCAAGACCCTATTATATAGGGGTTTATTATGTAGCTAGTAGGTATAATTATTGTGTGATTAATGATACATAGTGATGTCTTTTTAAGCTATTTTTTCCAACGATAACGTGATATGTCGTTAGAAGGAAAGATCGAAAAACAAGGGTTGAACAACTCCTAAGGCATTCGCTTACAATGATCATGGAGAGAAAAGCTCCAATAGTGAATAAAGAACATAAAATAAATCCAGCCATGGATGAAATAAATACAAAAAGAAAAAAATAACTACTCGCAAATCAGTAGTGAAAAAATATTAATTTTTGCTATCGAGAATGAACCTATTACAACTTGGTGGGAAAGATGGCTTGCGAATTGATATGTAATAGACTGCCCATTTTATTTTTACTACATATGACTAAATAAGAAAGTAATTACCATTTCTTCATATTTATTCTAAGATATATAGAGGATATGCATTATCACACAATTTGAAGTGCTTGAGCAAAATACATTTCCCCCCATAAAGCAAACAAGAGCATGGTGGCTATGTAGGCGGCACCCAATCCCTAGATAGGAAAGATCAAACACTAAGAATAATTAAAAGTTTGTAAAAGATTGTACTTGAAACAGGATATCCAAATTAAAATAAACCATATGAAGATTGTAATTGTATTCGTGGCTCTGTATAGTGACACTTTGAGTTTGTGATTCTATCATTTAAGTCAAAAGAATGTGTGCTATTTGCTTCATCATTAATTGTTTCCTTATTCAATTAAAACCAAATACTAGTTAGGTTGACAAATATATTTGTATTCACTTATAATTCAACTTTATGTATTGTTTCGCATTGAAGAAGAGACAATAGCAGATACGTTACATAGTGTTCTATTTGGCCGACCAAGCAATTACAGTGGACAACGTTAATAACCCCATTTTAGAACCGTGCTTGTAGAGTTTAAGCACTCAGAAGAATAGAATAAGAAATAAGAAAGAAGAAAGAAAACGTTAAATCAAGAGATTCATAAGTAAAACAAAAAATGGCTGACAAAACCCCATAAATGAAGCTGACGACTATTTGTTCTTCATTAAGTTTTAGACGAAACTCCCAAATCAAAAGAATACATTTTTATCTTTATCTTCTTGTTTTCGAACTCTTGACATCTCTAGGTGGATATCAGTTATTCGATCCGACTTCAACTCCTTAATTACTGCAGTCTATTTTGACTTGAGACAACACACAAAGATCTCGGAAATTAGTCTCGCTGAAAGTCGAAGTTTTTCCATAGTCGATAATGAGGTTTATATTCGCTTAAATTGAATTTAGTTGGAATGTGAAAACTATCGCTGGAATGTGAAAATTATCGTGGATTTGTGATAACCAAAAAAAAAAAAAAAGAAGGCAGGGCATGTCATATTACAACTTACGAGCTAGATCTACATGGACGTTATGATTGTTCATCTAAAAAAACATTTTAAATAATTGAAGCTATGGTGATTCCAAGAATAATTATGTTGATGTTGAGGTCTCAACATTGGCAATGTTAGGGGAACATTCTATCCAACATTTGTTGGCCGAGAATGTCTCCTTTCTCAGTTTTATCTTTCATACCCAAAACGCGTTTAATCCGTATTTTGACTATTTTTAGTGTTGTGCAGGACTTAAATAAGGATTTGGAATTGATCAAACCGTGTGGAAAGTGTGTGGAGTAGCTTGAGCGAAATATGGAAGAAGCTTACTAAAAATAGGAAGATTGGAGCCCAAGTCAAGACTAAATCATTAGGAGATATTCAAGGGATCTCCTACCAATTCAAACATGAGCCAAGACCTATAAATATGAGGGATTTCGAGCTGCAACTTACACCTTTGGACGAGAAAACTTTTGAGAGCTATGAGCGAAAATTGTCGAGTTTCGTTGAGAGTATTTGAGCGAGCCAAAGTGTCTTTTTAGCCTAGTATTTGTTTGCAGAAGTCTTAGTACTTCGTAGTTTTCAGAATCGTTAGATTCGTAGCTTGCAGAATCGTTTAGATTCGTAGTTTTTCTAGGCTTGTTTTTACTATCTTCGGATAGTTATTTTGCCATCCATTGATGTTAGTGGAATTTCGCCTTGAGGCACGCAGCAAGTTTTTTGACTTGCTGCACAGATTTACATATCGTGTTATTTCAGTTTCGTCACTAAGTATTTTATTTCCGCTGTGCGTTTCTGAGTGACTGTGAGTGTTAGCCCGCATCACGTCCAACATAAGTTTACAACTTAGTGTGTTTAACATCCATTAGTACGGGACCACCTTCAAAGTGGTATCAGAGCCTACGCTTGACGTTACTAAGCGCTAAAGATCATCTACAATGGATGTTTCAAGTTCAAATTACATCGGCAAAGTCCCTGTGCTAGACGGCTCCAACTACGCCTATTGGAAGGTTCGTGTTCGGCAGTGCATCAAGTCCATAGATGTGCGAGCGTGGGAGTCCGTGCTCTATGGTTATTCTACACCAAAAACTGCCCGGGACGAAGATGGTGAAGTTTATGAAAAACCGATCACTGAATGGAGTATTAAAGAGAGAAATGCAGCCGAGTTTAATGATAAAGCCCTCAATGCCATCTTCTCTTCGGTGGACATCTTTATGTTCAAGATCATACAGAATAGTACCACGACAAAGGATGCATGGGATTTACTTCAGAGGTACTGTGAAGGCGATGCGAGTGTGAAGCAGACACGTCTAAGGCTACTCCTCAATCAATTCGAAAATCTCAGAATGAAGGACGATGAGGATGTTACCCCGTACTTCGGCAAAATTCTGATGATTTCAAGCGAGTGCGCCAGTCTTGGAGAGCCAATCGTGAATAAGGTACTACCTCCGTCCCGTTATTTTTATCACATATCTTGGTGGGTACGGATATTAAGGTGGTATTATTATAATAATATAGTACAATGAAAAGGTAATAAAGTATATATTTTGACACGTCTTTTAAGAATATTTAATATTATTATATTGATTGTTTGTGATAGTTTTTTTGCTAAATAAGGAAAGATGATAAATTAGTGGGACGCCCGAAATGGCAAAATGTGATAAAATTAGTGGGACGGAGGTAGTATTAATTTCTAAAGCAATTCGTACGCTAAATCCAAAGTTTAATGTGAAGGTAGCTCCGGTCGAGGAAGCCCACAACTTGTCCACATTGGATCTCAACACGTTGATGAACATCATGAAAAACTACTAGACCAATCTTGAAGTACAACAAAGAGTTTCACGCGGCAAAAGTCTTGCTCTAGTAAGTCAGCCATCCAAGGAGCAAACTGAGGTTAACCCCAATGATAAGGACGACATGGCCATGATAGTGAAGAAATTCACAAAGTTTCTATAGAAGAAGAATATTGGGCAGAATGTTGGTCCAACATTCAGGAAGGGCCAGAATGTTAAAGGAGAACCTACGTTTGCTCCTCCATTAATCAAACGCAAACCAGATGGTAAGAAGAAGAATATCAGTTATGACTCGGTTAGATGCTATGAATGTCAAGGATGGGGCCATTTTCAACGAATGTGCAAACACACTTCGGAAACGCGGGAAATCACTTTGGGTGGACCTATCCGATGATGAAGATGAAGAGCAGTCCCCAACACATCAATGCAATCATCAGTGACGATCCAGTCATTCTCTGTGAGGATCAACAAATCGGCTTCACTGCGGTAACTGATGTTGAGCCAACATCTGACTCAATATCTGAAAAACATATCATTTTTTATTATGATGAATCGAACTGTTTTGATGGGTATTTGAGTTCTGATGATGCAGATACATGATGTTGCGAAGAAGCTCAAATGAAAGAAGCCTTTGAGTTGATGTCCGCACAATACGAAATAGAGAAAGCGAAATTCAGCAACTCAAAGCCGCGGTGGAAATCATGTCCGAGGAGAATGAGAAGAATGAAAAACTGATCGAAAGCTTGGTGGAAGGAATGAACAAGATGGAAGCCGTACTGACACGAAAGGACAAGGAAATTGACAAGCTTCAAAGGCGAGTCGACGAGGCCGATGAGACCTTTAAGAAATTGAACAAGGATAAATCGACCCTTGATGAGGTATTGTCTCTTGGTATTTTTGATAAGCAAGGCCTTGGTTTTAGTACTCAGCCTGTATGACCCAAAGCCCGTGTCGCATGCTCAGCCTAAGATAGTTTTTGTTAAGTCTCATGTCACGAGTGATGTTAGTGAGAGTACGATGGTCAATACTAGTCCTAAGCATGCTACTACTAAGAGTAAGGATAGCTCATATATTTGCCATCATTGTAAGCAAATTGGTCATTTAAAACCGTTTTGCTGGAAATTGAAGAGGGAGATTTCTGCAAAGAAATCGATGTCGGCTGAAATGTCATCCAACATCCCGCTCAACATCGAGAAATCAGTGTTGAAAGCAGTGTCTGGAGAAAACTCAGCTGGCTCATCTTCAATTCCTAGTAAACAAAATGCTGCTTTGTCGACTAAGAAAGTTTGGCTCGAGTGGTCATAAATGCCATGTAGTGTATACCTCTTTGCGAGCTAACGTGACAGGATCTTGGTACTTCGATAGCGGGTGTTCCCGACATATGACGGGTACCAAGGAGTATCTAAGCGACTACAAGCCTCTTATATGGATCTGTTACGTTCGGAGGTGGTGCAAAAGGGCGAATTCTCGGCCGAGGCAGACTTAATGTGCCCGACTTTCCTAAGCTAAGCAACGTGCTTCACGCAGATGGTCTCGTTGCAAATCTGATCAGTATAAGCCAGCTGTGTGACGATGACCTTGAGGTAAGGTTTAATAAAGAATGTTGTGAAGTGTTTAACAGCAATTCTGTGCGAGTGATGGCAGGTAAAAGATCGAGCGATAACTGCTACCTAGTCGGCACAAATCCGGTGTGAAGGACGTGTGCCAACTCTCGAAAGCCGAGGACGAAGTGGTTCTTTGGCATTTCAAATTGGGCCATGTTAACTACCGAACCTTGGAGCAGCTTATTAAGCATGATGCGATCAGAGGCACCCCAAAACTTAAGGAGTTCGGTAAGGTTGTATGTGAGTCGTGCTTGAAGGGTAAGTAAGTACATGTTAGCCACAATGATGATCAACATGTTACCCAACATTTTAAAACTGCTCACTGTTTTCAATTAATTCACATGGATTTGATGGGCCCGATGGAGGTGGATAGCATTGGAGGTAGGAAATATGCTTATGTGCTCGTGGATGACTTTTCTAGATATGCATGGATATTTTTTCTTAGGAAAAAATCTGAATCTTTTGATTTCTTTAAAAAATTTTGTGCTATGATTAAAAACAATTTTAGTGCTACTATTTTTCGTATTAGGTCTGATCATGGTAGAGAATTTGAAAATCAATCATTTGATGAATTTGGTGATAAGAAAGGTATTGTGCATGAATATTCATCTCCTAAGACGCCCCAACAAAATGGGGTGGCCGAAAGGAAGAATAGGACTTTACAAGAAATGGCACGTATTGCATTCTAAGAGTCTTTCGAAGAGGTTTTGGGCTGAAGCTTTGCATACTGCGTTCACATATCGAATCGAGTGTTCTTTAGGCATGGTACTAAGAAAACGTCTTATGAATTGTTGAATGGGAAGAAGCCTACGGTCAAATACTTTCATGTCTTTGGGTGTGTTTGCTACATGTTGAATGATCGTGAGTATTTGACCAAGTTTGATTCGAAAAGTGATAAGTGTATTTTCCTAGGATACTCGTCTAATAGTCGTGCTTATCGTGTTTATAACTTGCGTTTGAAGTATGTTCAAGAGTCCATTAATATTGTGTTTGATGATACTAATGACGCTAGCAGAGATGCTCCTCAAGTTGATATTACAGAGGAGCAAACAGAGGCGGAACCTGAGGACAATGTTGAGCCAACATCTGACTCAACATCTGTGCCAGAACAGAACATTGAGGCTGTACCCAGTGAAATACGACGAGATCCGCCAGCTAAGATTCAGAAAGATCATCCCACTGACCTTATTATTGGAGACGTGAATGAAGGAAGGAAAACCAGAGACAAACCACGCAAGGATTATAAGTCTATGGTAAGAAACGTTTGCATGAACACAGTATACGCTGAGAAAGCTTTGTATGGACTAAAGCAAGCGCCTCGAGCTTGGTATGGTAGGTTGGCTACATTTTTACTTGAATTTGGATTCACTCGAGGTGAGGCAGACCGTACGCTGTTTGTGAAAAGAGTCGGTTCTGATCTTTTAATTGCTCAAGTTTACGTAGATGATATCGTTTTTGGCTCGAGCTCACAGTCCATGTAGATCAGTTTGTGCAGGCGATGAACTCCACGTTCGAAATGAGCATGATTGGAGAGCTAACTTATTTTTTAGGCTTGCAGATTAAGCAGAGCAGCGACGGGATCTTTATGTCCCAAGAAAAGTACGCGAAGAACACTGTCAAGAAGTTCGGGTTGGACTCAGCAATGGTAATGAAAATGCCTATGGGGTCTACGTAAAAGGTAAGTAAGGACAATGTTGGACAGAATGTTGACCAAACATTGTATCGATCTATGATAGGCAGTTTATTGTACTTGTCCGCTAGTAGACCCGATATCATGTATAGCTTATGCGTATGTGCTAGATATCAGTCTGAGCCTAAAGTTTCTCATTTTAATGCCGTTAAGCGTATTCTTCGTTATGTGAGTGGAACGTGTAGCCTAGGATTGTGGTTCTCCAAAGATACTAATATGAGTCTTGTAGGCTATAGCGATGCTGATTGGGCAGGTGACGAGAATGATCGCAAGAGCACAAGTGGCGGCTGTTTCTTCTTAGGTAATAATCTTGTTGCATGGTATAGTAGGAAGCAAAATTGTGTGTCTTTATCTACTGCTGAGTCTGAGTATGTTGCGGCGGGTAGTTGCTGTACGCAATTAATATGGTTGAATAGCATGTTGTGTGACTATGGGTTAGAGTGCGAATCTGTTCTCATGTATTGTGATAACCTTAGTGCCATAAACGTCTCTAGGAACCCGATCCAGCATTCACGTACAAAGCATATAGATATTAGGCATCATTTTCTGAGAGATATGGTCGAAAAAGAGTTAGTCCGCATTGAGCATATAGACACTAAACATCATTTAGCAGACATTTTCACGAAAGCATTGGATTTTGAAAGGTTCTCAGACCTGAAGAAATCCATAGGATTGCACATGTCAGGTTAAATGTTGGTCCAACATTTGGATCAACATAGTATATGTCAAATTTGATGGTTACTGCTTAAATGTTTGATTAAATATTCTGTTCTATTTTCTTGTGAAATGACTTGATTCTATTCGACTGGTCCCTAAATGAACCCAATCCCTCTTTAAAGGCTCTTGGTAATACGTCCCTAGGTATACGGCATTCGCTGTGACGATGTACTTATTGCGACAAAAAGCCAATCCTTATTGTGTATAAGCATGCTCATAAACTCTCGGCTATCTTTAGGTATTTGGTAATAAGTTTCCTTAGGTACACGGCGTTCGCGGTGACGATATATACTATGCAACAAAATACCGAACCACAAAGCTGAGAGTATACGGGCAGTGAAAAAATTTGGTTAGTTATATGAGGTGAAAGGGTAATAAAGGGAACTGGTCTTGAGAAGGATTAAGCAGAAAAGTCTAGGATTACGGATTCAGGATGTTGAGTCAAATGTTAGAGCAACATGTGTGACTGTCAGTTTGATATTGCTACATTTTATGCTTTCGTTTTATTTGTGTCTGTCTTTAGTACTGCATTTGTTAGTCATATGTGTCTAGTTTAGAAATCTCTCAGAATTGCATTAGAACTCTCGAAGAACAACTTGTTACATTTGTCTCAAGTGCTCATCATCGTCGCTCAAACGGTTAGTCTTGCTTGATTCTACCTTGACTTTTGACTTTGTGTCTTTGGGTTGATCATGATCTGATGTGCTCATACTTGCTCGCATGACTAATACGTCCGCATACTATATTTTAGCTCCATGTTTACTTAGACAGTTGTGACCTAATTCGCCTTATCCTCTAAACTGTCTAAATTCTATTTGAGTCCAACGAATATTATTTTTGCTTCTCACTTCTCATAAAATACTTATATGATCTAACCGCTTTTATTTTTTCGTTGGAACTTCCTTTTTAGGGTTGGATTGATCAGTCATCATTATCTCACATACCCTATTTGCATAATTCGAAACTGCTCACCTGGAAATCTCTCTCTCTCTTTTCTTGAATGTGGTTGATATAATAGAGGGTTACTCATTCTGTTCTCACTTTATTTTTCGTGGATTAACTAACCCGTTTATGAGTCTCAGAATGTTGGCCCAGATGAGCCCCACATTTACCTCGACATCTGCAAGTTGGCTAACAGAGAAGTTCTCTGACTTTTTTTCTTTCTTCCCAAAAAGGGGGAGAAAGTTGTGCAGATAACAAGGGGGAGACAAGGAAATTCAGGAGGGCAAAATAAGGAGCCGAACAAACAGGGGGAGCTGACCGAGAAGCAGTCGAGAAAGCATCAGAAGGAAACTCCATACTCCATTGAGAGTGAAGCTCTGATCCTTTCTATTTTTGCATGCATAATTGATTCTGAATTTTATTGCATCAGAAGGAAACTCCATACTCCATTGAGAGTGAAGATCTGATCCCTTCTATTTTGCATGCATGATTGATTCTCGGATTTTTATTTTTGCATGCCAAGATTGATTTGTTTTTACTATGTGCATGCTGATTTGCTTCTCCGGTATGTTTACATGTTTGCCTGCTTACTTGCCGATTATATTTATTTTGCAGATGTTTAACTTAAGACCTTGTTATGGCTATGTACTATTTTCGTAGTGAATAGTTTGATCACTATTCTGTTTGTGTTTACTCTAACCATCTTTTGATGTTTTGTGGTTGGGTAGATTTTGCCTTCAGGAGGAGTTTCACTAATACTAACTTCTGCATGGGTTTTGGGAAGAAAGATAAAAAGGGGGAGATTGTTGATGTTGAGGTCTCAACATTGGCAATGTTAGGGGAACATTCTATCCAACATTTGTTGGCCGAGAATGTCTCCTTTCTCAGTTTTATCTTTCATACCCAAAACGCGTTTAATCCGTATCTTGACTATTTTTAATGTTGTGCAGGACTTAAATAAGGATTGGGAATTGATCAACAGTGTGGAAAGTGTGTGGAGTAGCTTGAGCGAAATATGGAAGAAGCTTAGTAAAAATAGGAAGATTGGAGCCCAAGTCAAGACTCAATCATTAGGAGATATTCAAGGGATCTCCTACCAATTCAAACATGAGCCAAGACCTATAAATATGAGGGATTTCGAGCTGCAACTTACACCTTTGGACGAGAAAACTTTTGAGAGCTATGAGCGAAAATTGTCGAGTTTCGTTGAGAGTATTTGAGCGAGCCAAAGTGTCTTTTTAGCCTAGTATTTGTTTTGCAGAAGTCTTAGTACTTCGTAGTTTTCAGAATCGTTATATTCGTAGTTTGCAGAATCGTTTAGATTCGTAGTTTTTCTAGGCTTGTTTTTACTATCTTCAGATAGTTATTTTGCCATCCATTGCTGTTGGTGGAATTTCGCCTTGAGGCACGCAACAAGTTTTTTTGACTTGCTGCACAGACTTACATCTCGTGTTATTTCAGTTTCGTCACTAAGTATTTTATATTTCTGCTGTGCGTTTCTGAGTGAGTTTGAGTGTTAGCCCAACATCACGTCCAACATCAGTTTACAACTTAGTGTGTTTAACATCCATTAGTACGGGACCACCTTCAAATTAAAAGCACTGTCAATGTGCCAATATAGGTAGTAAAAACCATGTGCCTAACCTACTACTATTAAAGGTTCTATTATTAGGGACCATATATAAGCCGTGCGTAACCTACTATCAAGATTTTCACTCTACGAATTCAGACAAGTTCTAAGGTTTGTGATCACTTAATTAAGAACGTGAAAGTGTTGTTTTAGTTTTTATTAGTTCGAATGATGGGAAGTGAATTTGTGAGTATTGGGACTTTTGTGTGTACTGAAAATACGAGGACGAACGTATATTCTTATTCTCTCTTCCTTTCACTCACGCTCACACCCATGGAGCTCTCTTACTCATTCACTACTCCCCCACGCTCTTACAATATTTAGTACATGTATATATAGATGTAACTATAAAGATGCAAGATAAACCTATTTAACAATATCACATACTCTTCAAATATGGCAGCTACGCATGATAGTGTGTTTCTTCTTTTTTTTTACCCCTTTATTTTCTTCTTTGGTTGCTTCAATATCTCCTTTATCCCTTTTCTTCTTTTTCTCTTCGTGTGTGTGCGGAAGTTAGGTGGCCAACTCTCCTTCTTTTTATTTTCACATTGAGATTATTCAACAAATTCCCCCATTAATCTCAATGTCTTTCGATGTTTCAACCCTCCTTAAATTTAACTCTTTTTCGTCTGTCGTATGTCGCAGCTCGCCATTTGGCATCTTTAATTTCCTTCGTAATTATCTCCGTATTTGTTGTCCAGCCGTACAGTTACCAGAAAGCTTGGTGAGTCGGCGACCTTATCGTAGACGACCAGATCGTTCGCTTCTGTGGCCTTCGTCAGCATCTCGAAGGTCTCCTTCGCGGTTACGTCAGTCGCCTCTTTTTCCTTCATATTTTGGTTATCGCTTACCCGCTTGGGGGCCTCCTTGGTCGTCGTTTTGACCTCGTCCTTCTCGTCCGAATCCAATTTATCGGCGAGCTTATCCCTTTCATTAATTCGTTTCCTCAAGTTGTTCATACAAGTCTCGAGGGTGTTTCTCGCGACGATCCATTCCGTCACCTTCTTATTTTTCTCGCGTAGTTTTTCTTCGTCAACGCGTTCTTTCTCGTTAAGACTGGCCTCCGTAGGTTCTCCAAACTTCTGTGTCGTGACTTTACCAACAACATGTCGCATGGCCTCCGTCGTGGCTGCGCCGGTCGTCCCTTTCACGTCGCGCTCCTGGTTCTCTCTTCACATGGCTTCTTCAGCCTGCTGGGTTATTTCTTCAACAGCCTCACCGTCGTGTCTCTCTATGACTTTTACGTTCGCCTCGTGGAATTTATTCTTTAGCTTCGTCCGACGACGTGTGCATGGCGTCGTCGACCTTGTTCTTCATCTCCCGGGCATTCACCGATGCCTTCACGCCGACTTTCTCGACTTTCTCAGGAGGTTGTGGCGGCGGCATTTCCTCGTACGCCTCGTCTTTCTCGAGCTCTTCTTCGTTTGGAGCTCCTTTTTCTTTTGTTCGTCCACAGGTTCCTCGACCTCTGGATATTTTTCTTCCTCTTCATCATCATCGGCTTTCATCTTTGATGATTCGCCTTCTTCTTTTCCCATCTCGGGTTTTAGTGGTGGTTCGGCTTTTTTCTTCTCCACCACCGGCTCAGCGTGATCTTTATCACGCTTTCTCTCCACGTCACGAGCTACCTCTTCTCGTACGGGGTCGCCCTCAACGTTCTTCTCGTCCTCCTTCGTCGTCTCAAGTTCGTCCTCTTTTTGTGGCTGAACTTGGTTGCTGCAATCAGCGTCTTTATACGTTTTTTACAACAGTTCCCAGGCCTCCTTCGCGTTTCTCATTGCGCCTATCTCTCTGACACCAGTAAAATCTATCGCCTCATAGATGATGAGGAGCGCACGACCATTTTCTATGGTGACGGCTCGCAACGTCTTCCGTTGCGACCTTATATACCCGTTCGTATCGGGTGAATATCCATCTTTGACTATTTCCCATAAGCCTTGCGATTTCAGCAAAGCTTTCGTTTCGGCGCTCCACTGTACGTAATTACTTTCGGTGAGTTTTAGCGGGGGTGGCATTCCAACACCTGGTAATTTCAGCATCACCATCGGCTCCATTGACACCATCGGCTCTATTGACACCACCGGCTCGGATACCAATTTGTTGTTTTAGTTTTTTAGTTCGAATGATGGGAAGGTGAATTTGTGAGTATTGGAACTTTTATGTGTACTGAAAATACGAGGATGAACGTATAGTCTTATTCTCTCTTCCTTCCACTCACGCTCACACCCATGGAGCTCTCTTACTCTTCACTACTCCCCCACGCTCGTACAATAATTTAGTACATGTATATATAGATGTAACTATAAACATGCAAGATAAACCTATTTAACAATATCACATACTCTTCAAATATGGCAGCTAGTGTTTTTCTTTTTTTTTACCCCTTTTTTTCTTCTTTGGCTGCTTCAATATCTCCTTTATCCCTTTTCTTTTTTTTTTTTCTATTCGTGTGTGTGGGGAAGTTAGGTGGCCAACTTTCTTTTTTTTTTATTTTCACATTGAGATTATTCAGCAGAAAGAATATAGAATGCAACAACACTGAACGCTTACTGTTATTTTACAAATGCTCAATCAACGTCAAAAAATGTAAGAATGGAGAATTTGAATCTTAATCAGGCTCATAAATCCTAGAAAACATACAAGGAAGGCTAAGCTTCGTCGACTAGACTTGTCTTTGAATATAAGTTATGGAGTTTTATTATATTTACAATACAACATTTTTCCATCACTCTTGGAGCCCGTTATACATTAGCCCAGTTTTATTATTTAATACAATGCTTAAGTTAATTCTCATGTAGAGTTTATGGAGTCGTTTTCTTGACTATTAACGAGCTTTTTCGCCAGCAGATTAACATGCGTAACACGGATGGAAATAATAAAATAAATAAAAGTTTCCTTGCGTACAAGAATATACAATAAGTGTGAATGCACGTACTCAGAACATGCATTATTCGAAAGCAACAAGTGTGAACTAAAGAAACTTAAAAAAGACATATGTCGAATTTAGTCCGTGGCATTCATCTTTTTCCTGAAAGTTCGGTTTTCAATTTGCACATATGTCGAATTTAGTTAATGAGACGCCATATTGGGGTATTGGGGCGAAAAAATATAATTATCGTTATGTTAATGCTTTTATGAAATAATGAGAGTAAAGAATTGTAGTTTTGAATAGTTTTGTGGTGAAAATAAAAACAATAATAATTAAAATTAAAAAAGTTGTTTAGTTTTGCTACATTATTAAAAAGTTAACCACATTTGAAATTCTATTTCTTCACTAGTTTTGCTATTCGTAATTTGGTGTCTAAAACTAAAATTTTATATCTATTGAATCATTAGATACGGATTATCTGTGTCTGATGTAGGTGTTGTTCTCATAGCAAATTTTGGCACGGATATATACCGTTTCTAAAATGAACTTCGTCCCATTTCCGTTTATATTTCCATATCTAATCCGTGTCGAAATAAACATTAATTTATTTCAAATAAAAATTAAAAACCGTGTTAAAATTCGTTTCTAATACTCAAAATTTAAACACGAAAATAACTCCGTACTATTTTCGTGTCTGATATTATTCTTGTTGTGTAATGACAATAATATTAAAATGTCTTTCAAACTCATAACTTACATTAGAGATAAACTCGAACCCACCGCTCGACATATCCCATGAGAAAGTTATGGCTAATTATATTTTTTGCTTTTCTTTTCCATCTAAAATTCCCAAACTAAACCTTTTTCTCTTATACCAAGAAAAGAAAACAAGTAGTAATTTCGCAATTTGAAAGAAAGAAAATGATAGACAAGCAAGTGTTTGATCCCACAATGGTGTCCCACGCGGATCAATAAAATCAAGAAATTAATTAATTATGGAAGATTATCTTATAATATTAATGGGTCCATTCTAGAAAAATGTAAGTTAACATGTGAACCGACCAATGTCTCATTTTTCTAATAAAATTAATTAATGAAGGTCCCTAACAAGAAAACGAAGCCCTAAAAGGTCCCTATGTAGGATGAATTAGCATGTGATGCGTGTTTAATTAGTACAAATAATTACTATGCAGCGAAGAAAATGATGCATATGCGTATAAATCACCCCATGCTATAATCAATACCGTATTTAAAGACAGCTATTGTGTGGTGATGCGTAAAGATATGTTTAATTCTTTCATGTAATAAAGCGATCTTTCGTCGTAAGTTAAACTCGATTAAATACACGTATGTCGTCCACATAATAGAAAGAGATGGATGTCTTAAGGTTTAATCAAAATCCTTCACTTTGATTATTGCTTAGCTTTTTTTAAATGTCCCTTTCGCTCATTGACTTCAAATCTAAGCATGCGATTGATGTTTTTCTGTTTAACGCCCTTATCCAATTCTTTAAAATCATTTGAAAAATGCAATCTTTTTCATCCCAATTTCTCGTCCAATTTTCCACCATTCTAACACATCAGTAGGAAAACCACGTACCTAATAAGGCGTTGATGTTGTAAGCGCTTTCATCGTCACACACATTATCTTTACAACGTAATCCAAAGACACATTATGAATCAGAAGCTGAAGAAGGGCCTTTGGTCGCCCGAAGAAGATGAGAAGTTATATAATTACATCGCAAAATACGGAGTTGGTTGTTGGAGCTCAGTGCCTGAATTAGCTGGTTCTTAGTATATATAAATCATCATCGTCATTTTCCTAGGTAGTTTTTTTAGGGCATTCATCGATCTCAATGTAAAAGAAAATTTGCAGGTCTTCAAAGGTGTGGGAAAAGTTGCAGACTGAGATGGACTAATTACCTTAGGCCTGACCTTAAGAGGGGAATGTTTTCGCAAGAAGAAGAGGATAAGATCATATGCCTCCATCAAGTCCTCGGCAATAGGTTGTGAATCATAAGTTTACTTCATTCTTTGATTTTATTACATCATATGTTCATTCTTGCCCTAAAATAAATTTCCAGGTGGGCTCAGATTGCTACGCAACTCCCAGGAAGAACTGACAATGAGATAAAAAACCTATGGAATTCATATCTGAAGAAGAAGCTGATAAAGCAAGGAATCGATCCCAATACTCACAAGCCTATGGAATATAATACAGAAGCAACGATTTCGAACGAAGATGCATTGTTTGCTTGTGATCATTCATTACGGTTTTTGAATGACGACACTGCTCTATTCTTACCATTTGATCCTATCAATGAATATGGCCCGACGCCTTTCGTGCCTCAGTTATCGAGCCATCCCATGAATTCGAACGAACTTTCTAACATGGGAAGCTTTAACTCGATTCCTAGCAGCAGTTCAAACGTTCAAAGTTTGGTCGAAAATAATTACGTTGATTCGTTTTCTTGGGACAGTACTAGGATGGATTCCATGTTTCAGTTTCAGTTCGATGGGATGGGAATCGAGGGAAAGGTAGAAGAAGGTAATAACTTCTCCGAAACTTGGACAGCTTCAAACCACGTGTGAATCGAGTCTATTTTTTTTATATGCATCTTCGGCATCAGAATTTGCGAAAGATAATGAATTACGTAGCATTTTTGAAAGTGTTCTTATTTTCCTAATATTTGACGACGATTGAATTGGGTCCGGGTTTTTACGTAGTAATAAATGTTCATAATGAACATTATATTGAGAAGGGTGAATTGTTTTCTTTGTTGTGGTCCCAAGATTATTTTCTATTAGGGGCCAAGCATGATATTAAGTACTTTATGTAATAGTTCATGCTTTTATACTAAAGTGTTGTCGTGGTCCTATCTCTACGTAACGAAGTACATAGCATCGTTTTATGTCTCGGAAAATCACGCAAAGACATTAGACAGTACACAGCCGACAGTATTCAAACAATATTATTTCAAAATGTTAAAAAACACAGCATTGTATATAGATATATAACTGTATCATTTTAGTAGCCCATTCCATCTCTAAAGAAGTTGATGGGCTTGCTTGGCCCATTTCGATAACTCCGACGGTAATCGACTGTATTGGTGAAATATTATTCAAAGGTGTAGATATATCTAAAACAATATGATATGATACTGCATAAGCTCACAAGCTACCTAGACTATGGCTTCAGCAAAGTGCTTCTAACTTTTCTGCCCATACCATAATCTTGTTAGGGAAACGATATGCTTTTGTGAGTGGGACTTATTGGTTTTTATCTTCAACTTTTGCTTGACTTGTCTCTATCAGAAGCAAGGTCTAAACTAAAGGTGACATGTACTTGAATGGTTATTACAAAAAGAATGAAGATTGTATGGAGATTCTTCTAAGTTACCTCTTTACTTGTTGGCATGTTAATTAGCATGGTTAAGGTAAAAGTTTACTATGGGTAATGTTCCTAAGATCTAAAAAAACCTTTAGTCACTACTATTCCACTAAAATATTTGGTAATTAAATTTCTCTTTTGACTGTTAAGTTAGCCTCGGATTACTTGGTCTAAAGACCACCCGGTTACTAAAGAAAACTAATGTTAAAATTTAGAACAAATTCAACGGGAAAACTATAAAATAAGAAGAAAAATCACTCGTGCAACAAAGGTTATAGAACAAAGTAATTCTACCCTATAACCGTAACTTTCATCGTAAGGGAATTTCATAGAGTTAATTAAGAATACGACCCTCTACTCATGTACGAGGGATATACCTTACGTCCCTTTTTTTCTTTTTCCTAACCAAAGCCCAAAAAACTATTTAGTTTCGCTAAACATCTATGTAAGAGATATTTGCTTGATTGAAACGTGTTAAATCAAATATCTTTTCTGTATCAAATCTTGCATGAAATAACAGATTATTAGGTTTAGTGGAAAGGACCATAAATCCACTTAGCATGATTATTCAGTTCAGCCAATAGTCTCGGATAATGCTGCAGCTGCCTTCCAAGAAATAATATACTTGCGTCACGCATGCGTCACATATCGTTATCAACAATAGTAAATTTTCATTCTCCGATGACTGCTACTTCTATATAACAGGCACATTCGTTCTCTATAGTGTCATCATGCCCACTTACATTTTTTACCTTTTTTTTAGCCTCTGATTATCATATATCATTTTCGCAGCTGAAACATATGAGATTAAGAATGTCCATCATCATCTTCTTCCTCAAATTTGTTTTGTTATTGATCTTTTTTGGGTGGATATCTATTTGGGTCCTTAAGCCGACCGAATTATGGACCGATAAGTGGAAGGTTGCCGAGGAAAAGGCGTCGGCTTCGATCTTCGGCTACAATGGTCAGTTTTTCTCGAATTCTTTTGCTTTGTTCTGTCAATTGGAAACTTCTTTATACAATACAGGTGGGAGTAGTTAAAATTTTCGTCCTACAACTTTCACGAGATTCGTTTTTTTCATGTTCAGATCTAAAATTAGCCTATTGTGTATTAGGTGTGACGATTTTTTTTATGCTTATAAGTTTCATAAAATAATCCCTATACTAATCGAGTCGAGCATGTTAAAAAGTTATCATAAAATAATCATTTTTGTAATTATTCGGTGAACCTTTATATGTAAGCTTGGCCTTTTCATTTGGCAACTATCTAAATCTAATTTCAGTCCTGACGAGGCAATCATGCGTATGATAAATTATGTATACGTGATTAGTTTTTGACGAGGACAAGTTAAGTTACAGGACGAAATCGAAGTTCATGAAATTTACAAGACTATTTTTAGATTGGAACAAGTTAGAGGACTAAAATCAAATTGCGTGAAAGTTAGAGAACTAAAAATAGTTAGTTACTCCTATAACGGTTAACTCAGTTACTTCAGTTGTTCTCATGTCCTGAAACAGGCCTGGATTTCGCTGTCTACACATTCCCAGTTATCGCTTTAGCTGCAATAGGTTTCGTCTACATGGATTTTCGACGAAAACAGCCCACGAAAAGGTGAAAATCCATAACATATAACTCGAGCCCTTTCGAGATTCTTACACCGTATGTTTCTCGCAGGAAGGGAAGAAGAACCGTTACCGATTTCATCAGCAGCCCACTCATCATCAGCAAAAGAATCGGCATTTTGAACGGAGCGCAAATCCTCGCATCTTCCCTTTTCCTCGTCTTTCTCGCCTGGACATTCTACGTTCGCATCTCCAAAGACTTCGAAAAGATGACACCAATAAAATCGCTCAAACTGAAACCGTAAGTGTAGATAATGATCAAAATATAGAAGCATAGCATCTGTGTTTCTTTAACCTCCTAAAATTCTTAACAGATGGGAATACAAACTATACAAAGTTTCCACACGCAGTGGTTTATTAGCAGAAGCTTGCCTAGCTTTGCTTCTCCTTCCCATACTAAGAACCATGTCCATTTTTCGACTGATCAATGTCCAATTCGAAGCTTCAGTTAGGTACCATGTCTGGCTTGGGACAGCCATGGTTGGCCTCTCGACTATACACGGGGCGGGCACGCTTTTTATTTGGGGTCTCAAGGATAGAATCCACGACGAGGTTAGTTCTAAATCAAGAATGACTTTTTTTTTTTCTCCTTACGATGAATTCTTAAGATGGGTTGATTAACTAACCTCTCCGATGTGCTGTAATGAAAAAACAGATATGGAAGTGGCAGAGAAAGGGAAGGATATACCTCGCAGGAGAAATCGCACTTGTGATAGCTTTGGTGATTTGGGTCGCATCACTTCCTCAGATTAGGAGGAAAAGATTCGAGCTTTTTTATTACACGCACCATCTCTACGTAGCATTCTTCGTCTTCTTCTTGTTCCATGGAGGTGACCGCCATTTTTACATGGTGTTTCCTGGGATTTTCCTCTTTGCGGTGGATAAGCTGCTGCGAATAGTACAGTCCTCGCCGGAGACTTGCGTGCTCGCCGCAAGGGTTTTCCCCTGCGACGCCGTGGAGCTGACCCTGCCTAAAGATCCGAGTACGTTTCACTTTGTTATTCATCACCGTCGTCGTCGGGCGGCGGAGGTAATGTAGTGACGTTCTTCGGCTGCCATTTTTTTTTCAGGGCTGAGATATTCTCCGACGAGCGTGGTTTTCCTGAAAGTGCCGAGCGTTTCGAGGCTCGAATGGCATCCTTTCAGCGTAACGTCGAGCTCGGCCGCCGACAAAGACACGATATCGGTGTTGGTGAAAAGGGAAGGACGGTGGACGCAGGCTCTGTACGAAGAGATCTGCGCCGGCGGAGATTCCGAATCGGGCCAGCGGAGGCGCGTCCGCGTCGCCGTAGAGGGCCCATACGGGCCCGCCTCGCCGGACTTCTTCGGAAGGTACGACGAGTTGCTTCTAGTCGCCGGAGGAATTGGGATAACTCCGTTCATAAGCATGTTCCGCGAAATCTACGCCGACGGCGGAGGAGACGGCGGAGATAGGCGAAAGATACGGCTGATATACTGCTTGAAGAATTCCAACGACGTTTCTTTAATCGACCCAATTCTCCCTCAGCTGTCCCAATTGAAGCTAACGGTGTTCGTCACTCGTGAAAAAAACAGAGGAAGAAATCTCCGCCAAGTGCTCGACGAAATGCCTAACATAGAAACTTCATACTTTGAAGCTTCGGGCATTTCCTATGCTACGTATGGATCTGAAGATCTTAAACGGATGGCTTTGATCATTATATCTTCTTCGATTACGTTCCTCATCTCCCTCGTCTTCTTCACCCATTTCTTCGTCCCAAATTCGAAGCAAAAGACGACTCCATCTTCGCTCGTTGATCTTATCTTCATCTGTTCTTTCGCCATATCTCTGTTTTTCGCTGGCGTAATCGCCTCTGTGATAAGGCGAAGAAGGAGAATGAGGAAACCGCTCCAATCGTTTTCCGACGAAAAAGGTCGTGCCTTAAAACTGCGTTCGCTTGAATTCGGAAATAATCTCGACGTGCATAAGATCCACTTCGGAGCGAGGCCAAACTTTCGAGGTAAAAAATGGTGATTCTCGCCGTCTTTTACTTCGGTGGAAAACTTCCAACATTTTTAACGTCGTT
Organism: Craterostigma plantagineum; assembly: GCA_027422505.1. Lineage (NCBI taxonomy): Eukaryota > Viridiplantae > Streptophyta > Magnoliopsida > Lamiales > Linderniaceae > Craterostigma > Craterostigma plantagineum. The sequence continues at coordinate 3,038,500 of JAPQWV010000050.1, forward strand.
CTTTTTTTTTCGCCTCGACAGATATTTTGTCCGATTGCGCAATTGAGGCCAGCGAATCTGATATCGGAGTTCTAGTTTGTGGGCCCGAGTCGATGAAAGAATCGGTTAGCTCGGCTTGCAGATTTACGGACTCACTCCCGGGAAATAAGCGTCGCTTCAATTTTCACTCGCTGAATTTTACGCTCTAATCTCTATAAATACGGAAAGAGTAAGCGTCTCGCTAAGATGTAATAACCGCGTCGAGCGTAAGATTCTCACACAAATCCTCCCACGAAAAATCTCAAACCAAGCCAGAAAAAAAGTGTATAATCACATCTACACGGCGCACCAATCGCAAATATAGTGCGGAAAAAAAAGTCGAATCAAATACACACCCATTCAACGTAAGATGCTTCTTCGTTTCTCCCGGGAAACAACTCGCGCTTCAGTATTTGCTTGCGAAGTTTTACGCTCTAAAATTCAACATACACATCAAATTTAGCACCTTCCTAATTGTATTAAGATCATTAAAAGACGTAAAATAACCGCGTCGAGCACAAAATTCCCACAAAACCACCATCCGACGAAATAAGCGAAATACCGCACGAAAAGATAATCGAGCTCAACTCCGTACTTCGATTTCCATATAAAAAAAACTTCCTCGGTGCAATTGGAAGTAACCAACTAGGTTTACGACGAAGACTAGAAATCAATCAATCACCAATCCAATTCGAGCACCTCTACAAAAAAATCAAAAATAAAAAATCAACTCCACACGCGCAATTTCAAACCCCAAACGCTTCGCCTCCTCCTCCTTCGTCTCCTCCCCTGGGCGACAATCCAGACAACAAATACTTAGGAACGATCGCACTCCCCTCGCCGACCAACACCACAACGACATCCTTCATCCAGGGCCTACGCAAAGGGTCGGGATGACAACACGCCAGCCCCAACTTCAAAGCCATCTCAATTTCCCCGACCTCATACTCGCCCTCGATTCTCCCATCGACGATCTCGACCAACTTCCCTTCCAAGTACTTCCTCCTCACGAGGTCGATCAGCACCTCGTCGTCCTCCCTAACAGCGTTCACCTCGATGGGCCTACGCCCGCAGACCACCTTGAGCACCACGACCCCGAAGCTGTACGCGTCGCTCGCCTCGGTGGGCACAGCTAACGTTGCAACCTCGGGGGCTAATTACCCGAGCGTGCCCACGACCCTAGTCGTTTTCGGCGCCTCGCCTTGCATGTAAAGCTTGGCCAGCCCGAAGTCGCCCAGGCGGGCCCACATTTCTGAGTCGAGGAGTATGTTGCTCGACTTTATGTCTCGGTGGACGACCACCTGGTCCCAGCCGTGGTGCAAGTAGTTGAGCCCCTCGGCTACGTCGGCTAGGACCCGCTTTCGAGCCCCCCAGCCCATTAGGGTTTTGGGGCGGTTGAAGATCCAATTGTTTAGGCTTCCTTTTGGCAGTCGGGTTAGAACTGTAAATTTACACGATCGACATATTTTTTATCTTGCCAAGTGAACAAGATAAATTGAATAGAATGAGGTATTAACAGGACTGACACAAGATAAAATTATCAAGTTTTTCCAATCTTATAAAGTAACTGGTTTCTTATCGTTTCTTGTGCATTTTCTGTTTTCATATATATCGACAGGGAACATATATTTAAAAAAAAAACTTTTACAATTTGGTGAACAATATTCTATTCGAAAATTAATCGAATTATTCGATTCGAATAATATAACATAAAATATAGTATAATTAATATATATTCACATATCATATATGATAACTTACTAAAATATTTACAAATAATATGTTATAATTCAATATATGTTTAAATAGAACTTATTATAATTCAATATATGTCTAAATATAATTTATTATAATTCAATATATATTTTAGATATGATATTGTTTATATTTTATTAAATAAAAAATGAAAGATGACTTTGAATACAGATATTCGATATTCGATTTGAATATTCGAAAAAATATTCGAATTCGAATAAGAATCGATTTTATGATTCGACTAAATATTCGAGTACTCGTATTCGTATTCGATTGTTATCCGAATACGAATAGAATATTGCGGTATTCGACTCGATTCGATTCGTTTGCAACCCTACTGATAATGATGTTATCATACAGATATTGTGAAGATTAAACAAAAATCTTTTATTTCGGCTGAAAACTTCAATAGTTTTAACGTCGTTCTTTTTTTTTTTCTCGCCTTGACAGATATTTTGTCCGATGGCGCAACTGAGGCCCGCGAATCCGCTATCGGAATTTTAGTTTGTGGGGTCGAGTCGATGAAAGAATCGGTTAGCTCCGCTTGCAGATTTACAGACTCACTCCCGGGAACACAAGCATCGCTTCATTTTTCACTCGCCGAATTTTACGTTCTAATCTCTATATATACGGAGTTAGCGTCTCGCTAAGATGTAATAACCGCGTCGAGCGCAAGATTTTCACACAAATCCTCCGACGAAAAATCTCAAACCAATCCAAACAAAGAAGTATATATAATCACATCTACACGGCGCACCAATCGCAAATATAGCGCGAAAAAAAAATTCGAATCGAACACCCACCATCCAAACGTCAAGATGCTTCGTCGTTTCCGCTGGCAAACAAGTCGCGCTTTAATATTTGCTCGAAACTCAATATACACATAACAAATTTAGCGCCTTCCTAATTGTATATCTATAAAAGATGTAAAATAACCGCGTCGAGCGCAAAATTCCCACACGAAAACCCCGGACGAAATTATCACATTCTGCGCGAAAGGATAAAATATAGTTGAACTCAGTACTCCGATTTCTATATTTAAAAAACCTCTTATGCGCAATTGGAAGTAAGCAACTAGGCCTACGATGACAGACAATAAATCAATCACCGATCCAGCACCTCTACAAAAAAAAAAAAAAATCGACTACACACACGCGAGATTTCAAACCCCAAACGCCTCGCCTCCTCCTCCATCCTCCCCTCCCCAGGGCGACACTCCCGACAACAAATCCTTAGGAACGATCGCACTCCCCTCGCCGACCAACACCTCAACGACATCCTTCATCCCCGGCCTACGCAAAGGGTCGGGATGACAACACGCCAACCCCAACTTCAAAACCATCTCAATTTCCCCGACCTCATATTCGCCCTCGATCCTCCCATCGACGACCTCGACCAACTTCCCTTCCAAGTACTTCCTCCTCACGAGATCGATCAGCACCTCGTCGTCCTCCCTAACAGCGTTCACCTCGATGGGCCTACGCCCGCAGACCACCTCAAGCACCACGACTCCGAAGCTGTACACGTCGCTCGCCTCGGTGGGCGCAGCTAACGTTGCAACCTCGGGCGCTAAGTAGCCGAGCGTGCCCACGACCCTAGTCGTCTTCGGCGCCTCGCCTTGCGTGTAAAGCTTTGCCAGCCCGAAGTCGCCCAGACGGGCCCGCATTTCTGAGTCGAGGAGAATGTTGCTCGACTTTATGTCTCGGTGGACGACCACCTGGTCCCAGCCGTGGTGCAAGTAGTTGAGCCCCTCCGCTACGTCGGCTAGGACCCGCTTTCGAGCCGCCCAGCCCATTAGGGTTTTGGGGCGGTTGAAGATCCAATTGTTTAGGCTTCCGTTTGGCATGTAGTCGTAGACGAGCATTAGCTCGTTGGATTTTCTGCACCAGCCTCGGATTTGTACCAGGTTCTTGTGCTGTAGACGGCCTATGCTCGAGATTTCGGCCATGAATTCCCTTAAGCCTTGCTTGGAGTTGTGGCTGACGCACTTGACTGCGATTTCTGAGCCGTTTTCGAGGGTTCCTTTGTAGACCTTCCCGAACCCGCCCGAGCCCAGCAGCTCGTTGGGCGCGAACCCGTTCGTGGCGGCGGTTAGCTCTTCGTAGGAGTACTTGTGAGGCCAGTATTCCATTTCCCAGTCTTCGATTTCGTCGTCAGGATCTTTTAGCCCTTTTCTTTTCCTACGCCAAAGCCAATAGGCGAAGAAGGAAATTGAGAGGAGGGCTAGAACCGCGCCGACCACTATTCCAGCGACTGCGCCGCCGGATATGGCCGGCGGCGAGCCGTTGTTGGCCGTGAAGATGGGTAGGTTCGTGGTGTTTAAGTCTCTTGCCTGGCCGGCGTCGTTAAAGCTCCAGGCTAAGATCCTTTGGGCTTCAACCCACTCTGTTTTTGACGCTGAGAATCCTATGAACATTTCTGCGGATGAGTAGTTCGCTATCGCCGGATCTTTGTAGGATAAGAGGGTCCGAGCGGGTCGGGTCAGGCCGGCAGGCGCAAGGGTTACATTGACTTCGCTGTTTGGGCCGTTGAAGTCTATCCACACGTGGATGTTCTGACCGGTTCTCATGTTGACGGCGATGAAAGTTCCATTGGTGCTGTAATAGCCGGCGGATTGTGTCGCCGCCGAGACTGGGCTGTTGAGATCTACGCCGACGTGATTTCCGTCGGGGTCGTTGAACTCTTGGTTACGACCCATGTCGAATTCGATTGCGATTAGTGGGCCCACCGATATGTTCGTGGAGAAAATCCCCAAGTGCTGACCTGAAGAAAGGATGGAGATGAGAAATCGATTTTAAACTAAAATTGATTCAATCGAAGATTTTCAGAAACCGATAATTGGATTGCACTAACCTGCAAGGGCGTTGGGGGGAGAAATCGCGGCGGACATGACGAAGGCGAGGCCGAAGCCTGGGGTGGTGGAGATCTCGGGGAGGACGGAGAAGACGAACTGGGTGGAAAACGACGCCGTCACGGTGGTGGAGTTCTTGAACGGGACGGCGGTTGGGTAGAACGCGCGGCCGAGGGAGAACTGGTTGGAGTCGTTGGTGAGGCGGACGACCGGCGGCTCGATCCTGGCGTCGTCGGTGAGGGTGAGGAGGCTCCGGCCGGTGGAGTTGAAGGAGTTGAAGATGAAGTCGAGTGACGACGACGGCGTGGTGCTGACGTGGACCAATAAGAGTAGGGTCAGCAGTAGTCGAGGTGGCATGGCTTTGTTTTTCGTTTGTTTTGCTTCCCTTCTCTGTCTTGCGCAGGCTTTGAGATGCTGTGAAAGAATTGTAATAATGGTGTTTCTCTCCACAGCGTTGGTAGACAGTGGATAATACTGAAATTTTAAATGTTTTTATATTTGGTGGAGATTAAGAAACGCCATAAGGTTTCGACCACATTACAAAATTCAATGATGCTAACGTGGGTGGATTTGATTTTAAGATAGAATATGCTTAACCGTTTGCTTATTATTCTATATGTAATTATTGAAGCACTTTGTAGAAAAAAACTAAGAACATCTCCAACGGTCAACGCAAATGCATTTTACAGTAATAACCATAATTTGCAGTAACTGTTCTGCTGCAAATTCAACGCAAAAGAATATTCTTTATATTCTCTTTCGTACCAACTTTTATAATTTTTAAATATCACCCCTATATTTAAACAAATTAACTACAATAATCTTTTAATTTTTATTAAGAAAATATTTAAGCAAATCATTATTGGTCAAAACTTATATCATTGTGGTCAAAACAATATATAATTATATTAAATATAAAAAATTATAAAAAATAAATAATAAGATAAAAAAATTCTTACTACAATAAGTGTAATGGTTAAAAATAAGTATTTGTTATGTCAATTTATAATCGTAATGATTAGTATACAATTTTCAAATTCTTTAATTCTTTAATATTTTTTATTTATTTTATATTTTTTTATTTAATGTTTTAATACAAGTAAAGACCTTATTTGCAATTACATCAAATGCATTTTTTAGTAGAGAGAAAGCAAAAAACACAATTTGCGTTTGCAGTACCACTGTTGGAGTAGTTTTACTGCATTTTCTATTTTCATTTGCATTTAGTAGTTGGAGATGGTCCAAATAGGGTGCGTTCATTATTTGAATCAATCATGGTACAAGTTGTTGTACAATTATATAATATTTGACTTTTCTTGTTTATGGCAATGTTCAAAGTTAGATGTAAAAGTTCCTCCGAAAAAAAATAAAAAGTTAGATGTAAAAGGGGAATGAATGATCCATCTATTGAAATAAACTTTGTACTGCCGAATCATTTGTGTAAAACTATAATATAGTTTATCAAGTGACTGACTTTAATACTTTTGTAAATCTGAACCTAAATATCAACTTCGGAGCGCAATTTTTGTTTCGGGAAAATCAATTGCGGTTTTTAGGGGACTAATTCTCCGAACTATTCCATCTATTCGTAAAGGTGTCGCTGTCTTATTAATAAATAAATAGACATTCATACTTCTTCAAATCTCTGACTTTTTCCATTGAGAAAGATCAAAACCTATTAAATGGGAAGTTGAATTTTCTCGCAGTTCTTCAACTTGAGCCCCATTAGTTTTGAACATGGACTTCAAATCTTTGCATGATGTAATATTCTTGTGTTTCATATTACAAAAAGGAAAAAGAGGAAAATACCAGAAACTCCTTCATATTCAACGGGAAAAGGTTTGAAAATCCGTTAAAGTTAGCTGATTAGTGGGACCAACGAAGGCATTACACGTCAGTGAGTTGTCATGTGGGCCCATCTCATGATGAAGACTATAAATCAATCACCGATCCAATTCGAGCACCTCTAAAAAAAACGACTACACACACTCAAGATTTCAAACCCCAAACGCCTCGCCTCCTCCTCCATCATCCCCTCCCCCGAGGGACAATCCCGACAACAAATCCTTAGGAACGATGGCACTCCCCTGGCCGACCAACACCTCAACGACATCCTTCATCCCCGGCCTACGCAAAGGGTCGGGATGACAACACGCCAACCCCAACTTCAAAACCATCTCAACTTCCCCGACCTCATACTCGCCCTCGATCCTCCCATCGACGACCTCGACCAACTTCCCTTCCAAGTACTTCCTCCTCACGAGGTCGATCAGCACCTCGTCGTCCTCCCTAACGGCGTTCACCTCGATGGGCCTACGCCCGCATACCACCTCGAGCACCACGACTCCGAAGCTGTACACGTCGCTCGCCTCGGTGGGCGCAGCTAACGTTGCAACCTCGGGCGCTAAGTACCCGAGCGTGCCCACGACCCTAGTCGTCTTCGGCGCCTCGCCTTGCGTGTAAAGCTTTGCCAGCCCGAAGTCGCCCAGACGGGCCCGCATTTCTGAGTCGAGGAGAATGTTGCTAGACTTTATGTCTCGGTGGACGACCACTTGGTCCCAGCCGTGGTGCAAGTAGTTGAGCCCCTCGGCTACGTCGGCTAGGACCCGTTTTCGAGCCGCCCAGCCCATTAGGTTTTTGGGTCGGTTGAAGATCCAATTGTTTAGGCTTCCGTTTGGCATGTAGTCGTAGACGAGCATTAGCTCGTTGGATTTTCTGCACCAGCCTCGGATTTGTACCAAGTTCTTGTGCTGTAGGCGGCCTATGCTCGAGATTTCGGCCATGAATTCCCTTAAGCCTTGCTTCGAGTCGTGGCTGACGCACTTGACTGCGATTTCTGAGCCGTTTTCGAGGGTTCCTTTGTAGACCTTCCCGAACCCGCCCGAGCCCAGCAGCTCGTCGGGCCCGAACCCGTTCGTGGCGGCGGTTAGCTCTTCATAGGAGTACCTGTGAGGCCAGTATTCCATTTCCCAGTCTTCGATTTCGTCTGAATCTTTTAGCCCTTTTCTTTTCCTACGCCAGAGCCAATAGGCGAAGAAGGAAACTGGGAGGAGGGCTAGAACCGCGCCGACCACTATTCCGGCGACTGCGCCGCCGGATATGGGCGCCGGCGAGGCGTTGTTGGCCGTGAAGATGGGTAGGTTCGTGGTGTTTAAGTCTCTTGCTTGGCCGGCGTCGTTGAAGCTCCAGGCTAAGATCCTTTGGGCTTCGACCCACTCTGTTTTTGACGCTGAGAATCCTATGAACATATCTGCGGATGAGTAGTTCGCCATCGCCGGATCTTTGTAGGATAAGAGCGTCCGAGCGGGTCGGGTCAGGCCGGCGGGCGCTAGGGTTACGTTGACTTCGGTTTCTGGGCCGTTGAAGTCTATCCACACGTGGATGTTCTGACCGTTTCTCATGTCGACGGCGATGAAGGTTCCGTTGGTGCTGTAATAGCCGGCCGATTGCAGCGCCGCTGAGAGTGGGCTGTTGAGATCTACGCCGACGTTGTTTCCGTCGGGGTCGTTGAACTCTTGGTTACGACCCATATCGAATTCGATTGCGATTAGTGGGCCCACCGATATGTTCGTGGAGAAGAGTCCCAAGTACTGACCTGAAGAAAGGATGGAGATGAGAAATCGAATTTAGACTAAAATTGATTCAATCGAAGATTTTCAGACTAGGATTATTCGACTGTACTAACCTGCGAGGGCGTTGGTGGGAGAAATCGCGGCGGACATGACGAAGGCGAGGCCGAAGCCTGGGCTGGTGGAGATCTCGGGGAGGACGGAGAAGATGAACTGGGTGGAAAACGACGCCGTCAGGGCGGTGGAGTTCTTGAATGGTACGGCGGTTGGGTAGAACGCGCGGCCAAGGGAGAACTGGTTGGAGTCGTTGGTGAGGCGGACGACCGGCGGCTCGATCCTGGCGTCGTCGGTGAGGGTGAGGAGGCTCCGGCCGGTGGAGTTGAAGGAGTTGAAGATGAAGTCGAGCGACGACGACGGCGTGGTGCCGACGTGGACCAGTAAGAGTAGGGACAGCAGTAGTCGAGGTGGCATGGCTTTGGTTTTCGTTTGTTTTGCTTTCCTTCTCTTTGTCTGCGTAGGCTTTGAGATGCTGAGAAAGAATGGTAATAATGGTGTTTCTCCCCAGTGTTGGTTGACTGTGGATTAAAAAAATCCTGAAATTTGAAAATGTTTTTATATTGGGTGGAGATGAGAGTAAGAAACGCCGTAAGGTTTTGACCACATTACAAAATTCAATGGATGCTAACGTGCATTTGATTTTAAGATAGGGCAATAGTTTCACGCCCCTGTCATATTTTATTTCAGTTTTCAGGATTTGTTGGAAAAAAAAAAATAGTTTTAAACAACCGATTTTGTGGTACCACTTCATTGTTCTGTAGTACCCCTTCATTGTTCTGCAGTACCACTTCACTGTTTCGCAGTACAACATTGTTCTGCGTACCACTTCATTGTTCTGCGTACCACTTCATTGTCCTGGTATAACTCACATCGATCATCCGATACCAGTTCATATACACTTTATAACACTTGTGTGGTCTAGGTTCTCTAAATTTTATAAAACTTGAGTCCTTTAAATAATAGTTTTGTCTGATAGAGTCTGAAATCTATTTTAAAACTTCTGAAGCGAAATTAACCCTTTCAAATATACAAAGGATATGCTTAGCCGTCTGCTTGTTATTATATATGTAATTATTGAAGCACTTTGTAGAAAATATTAAATAGGTTGCGTTCATTATTTGAATCAATCATGGTACAAGTTGTTCAATTTATATGATATTTGACTTTTCTTGTTTATGGCAATGTTCTAAGTTAGATGTAAAAGGGGAATGAATGATCCATCTATTGAAAAAAACGTTCTGCCGAATCATTGGTGTAAAACTACAATATAGTTTATCAAGCGATTAACTTTACTTGTGTATATTTGGACCTAAATATTGTTGTTTATTCGGTTGCGTCTGATCGGCGGAAGAGAGCTTTGGCAATAGATACACTTCGGCAGTAAATAGGCGGAAGATGGAGTGTCTTCAAACGCAGGTACAGTTCGTGAGTACCCAGATGATGATGAGCGCATAGGTGATAACTATTATACACAACATGAAGAATAAATAGGCCTGGAGTTGATGAAGACTATCCATGACCGTAGACGTAGTCGAGGCGTGTGTTGAACACACTGTCCGTAAGACGAAATCGCCCCGATATATAGTGCTTTCGGTTAACAGCGATCGTCCCCAAGATACAACGACATTTTCATCACTCGTAATCGCAGCACAACGACTAGAGTTTTACGACAAATCGTACTCGAAACTCGAGTTTTTCTTGCTTCGGGATTTTAGGGAGTTGGGAGTGAATGATATAATTTGTGTGGGTTGAAAAGTAAGTAAATTTCCAATTCAGAAGGGGTCTATTTATAGACTTTTCCACGCAAGGACTTATTCGCAAATTCAAGAACTTGCTGGACTATTGTTGTAATTATCCTGGGGTCGAAATGAGACATTTCGAAACTTCTGGACTGTCGGTTTATTTATCGGCCCGATTCTCGGGCCGACAGCCCGAATCGTCAGCATGTCCCACCGGCGGCGGCCCGATTCTCCTACCTGCCCCACCGGCGGCTCAACCGACACCTCTTGTTGGGCCGACCGACAGCTCCTTGAGTTGGGCCGGATCATTCCAACGGCCCACTACAGCCCATTGATCCAATGGATCATGACCTCAATCATCTTCACCTCGACTACCACGTCACCGGCACCGTCACCGTCGCCGCCCACCGGAGGAAAAATTTAAGTAAGCTCCTCAATGCTCCTCGCTCCGATGCGGCGTGCGAAGTGCAAAGTGCGCGCCTCAAAGCGCCCATTGCGCACTTTGGCACGGCACGGCACGGCACGGCTCGGCCTCGGCCACGGGCACGGGCTCGGGCTCGGGCTCGGTGCTCGGTGCTCGTCGGTGCCTGAGCTTCTCAAGCCCACTAAGCCCACTTAAGCCCACTTAAGCCCATATAAGCTCACCCACAAGGCAAGCCCTTTTGAACAAACCACATGAGTTTCTATATTTATAGTGAAGTTTTTCTTTGTGTCTAACCAATGTGGGACACAAAAATCCCACACTTAAACACTATCAACTATTTTATTCATTATTGGGCCAACTTCGAAAATTAATTTCTCATTCACCCGAATTCGGTTTTGAGCTTATTAATATTCGTTAGATTCCCCGTGAAACATAGATTCGTAATCTTTCAACGATTTCTCGTTTCGACATTCAATGGCTTCTCCATTTAATAAATACCGAAATCGATTTTATCAATGGGTTAATACCCATTTGGGCCCAAAGCCCATTTATCTTAACAAAATCCAACAATCCCCCACATGAATGGAAATTAATGCAAATGCTATGCATGCTGACTCTTGCAAGAAAAACTTGACAACTCGTCACTGCATCGGGATAGGTAGCTTGTGGCTTTGAACCTTCCCTAGTGAAACGCAATCGAATTTACTCGCTGTTCAGTGAACATGATGTCTTGAACTGACTGCTTTTCTGTAAATTAAGACAACAACGTACACACAGTGAGGAATCTAATTTCTTTCGATTCTCACGTTGTGTCCATTTCGGCCTTGGACCATATCTTGGTTTCATAAGTGTTATATTGAAGTGGCCCCACTTCTCACTTATATAGGTGATCGACTATTAGGACTTTAATCTTAGAGTATCCCGAAATACTCCACCATCAAGTATAGCCATCATTAAAAACAAAATTGCTTACCCTTTACCACACGTCTTCGGTAATTACTTGGGCAGCTTATGAGAATGAGCTTATTAAAATCCAAGTAAGCTACTGAACTACACTCAGCTTAGTTGTCTCATTGAACCAAATTTGTGGGATCTCCACTCATTTTGGTTGAGTTACCACCAAGCTCGTTCTTGGGTGTGTGGTTTTTAAGTCCCATTTCCCTTACTGCATTATAGTGCTGATCTCTAGCTATGCCTTTCGTCAAAGGATCTGCTATGTTATCTTTAGACTTCACATAGTCAATAGAGATTATTCCACTAGAGATCAGTTGTCGTACGGTATTATGTCTTCGACCGTGCCGAGACTTACCGTTATACATACTATTCTGTGCCCTACCAATTGCGGCCATGCTATCGCAATGTATCATAATAGGCGGTACAGGCTTATTACAAGGAATATCCTCCAAAAAATTTCGAAGCCATTCTGCTTCTTCACCGGCTTTGTCTAGTGCAATAAACTCCGATTCCATCGTAGATCGAGTTATGCACGTTTGTTTGGAGGATTTCCAAAAAATTGCTACACCACCGATGGTAAATACATAACCACTCGTGGACTTGGAGTCTTTGCTATCAGATATCCAGTTGGCATCGCAATATCCTTCAAGAACTGCTGGATACCTCGTGTAGAGTATACCATGATTAATAGTGTGCTTCAGATATCTCAGCACCCTTCTCAAGGCTATCCAATGATTACTCCCAGGATTACTCGTAAACCTGCTAAGTTTCCTAATTGAATATGCTATATCAGGTCGAGTGCAGTTAGCTAGGTACATTAAACTGCCAATCACTCTAGCATATTCTTGTTGTGATACGGGTTCTCCTCTGTTTTTGGCCAGATGTAGATTTAGATCTACAGGAGTCTTAGCCGGAGGATCTTCGAAGGCATTAAATTTCTTCAACACTCTCAATATAATGAGATTGTGTCAGCATTATTCCTTCAGGCGTCCTATAGACATTTATCCCTAGTGTGACATTAGCCAAACCCATATCCTTCATACTGAAATTATTTTTCAGCATACTCTTCGTATTTACAATCATTTTATGATTGCTTCCCGTGATTAACATATCGTCTACATAAAGACAGACAATCACAAATTCATCGGGTGTGCCTTTAATGTTAACACATTTGTCACACTCATTGATTTTAAACCCATTCGATAGCATAGTCATATCGAATTTTTCGTGCCATTGTTTCGGTGCTTGTTTGAGCCCGTAAAGCGACTTCACAAGTCGGCACACTTTGTTTTCCTGTCCAGGTATTACAAACCCTTCAGGCTGATTCATGTAGATTTCTTCTTCGAGATCTCCATTTAGGAATGCCGTTTTTACATCCATTTGATGTATCTCGAGATCATGCAATGCTGCAAGAGCAAATAGAACCCGTATTGACGTAATTCTCGTTACGGGTGAATAGGTATCGAAGAAATCATACCCTTCCTTTTGGGAATATCCCTTGGCTACTAAACGAGCCTTATATTTCTCAATTGATCCATCAGTTTTATATTTCCTTTTAAGGACCCATTTGCATCCTAAAGGTTTACACCCCTTAGGGAGATCTACTAACTCCCAAGTGTGATTCTGCATGATGGATTCAATTTCACTGTTTACAGCTTCTTTCCAGAACGAAGCTTCTGGAGTCGACAGAGCTTCTTGCACTGTCCTAGGTTCATCGTCTAACATATATGTTAGGAAATCAGGCCCAAATGATTTGGCCACTTTTTTACGCTTACTTTGCGATGGTTCCTCAACTTCTGGAGGCGAAACTTCAACGGCTTCATAATTTCTTTTACAACTTATTTCTTTTCTCTCCTTCATTGGAAAGATGTTCTCAAAGAAAACAGCATTTCTCGATTCAATAATCATCCCAGAATTCATGTCGGAAATTTCTGGCTTATGCACCAGAAATCTGTATGCATTACTATTTTCTGCATATCCAATGAAAATGCAATCAACCGTTTTTGGTCCTATCTTGACCTGTTTTGGTTAGGTACTTCGACCTTTGCTAGGCACCCCCACACTTTAAAATATCCGTAGGAAGGTTGTCTACTGATAAACGTATTTTAATACGTTTATTGTTATGTTTATTTGGGTTATAATAGGAAAGTTTTGATCATTCTATGCATTTATTGGCTCTATTTACACCCATTTAAATATTGTAGGACCTTCGAATGATTATCGAGCGAAAAGGAACGAAAACGAGGCGAAAACGACACGAAAATGGGGAAGTTTGAAGCTGCCAGATATCATTCACGGCCGTGAACAGTCTTAACAGAGGCCGTGAATGTTGGCAGAGAGCTTAAGGAGCAAAGGTCCTCAATTGTCACGGCCGTGAAAGCGGGCAGTGGGTCGACTATCGAAAGTCACGACCGTGAACTCCTATGCATGAGGCCGTGAACTTGGGCAGTGAGCGTAAGAGACATAAGCTTTCAGTGTCACGGCCGTGAACCCCGTTGTACGAAGCCGTGAATCCAGGCAGAGACTTCACTGTCCCCTGTCACGGCCGTGACTACTAAGCAAGAACCCGTGAACGATGGCAGAGAGTTTGATGAAGAAAATTCCTCGAAGTCACGGCCGTGACTTGAGATGCAACAAACCGTGACTCATGCCAGAAAGTCAAGTTTTAGGGTTTAAGCCGCCTTCACGGCCGTGAACTTGTTGCACGAGGCCGTGACTCATGCCAGGAAGTCAAGAAATAGGGTTTTTAGCCGTCGTCACGGCCGTGAAGGCCCATTAAGAGGCCGTGAACGTGCCAAAATTCAGTGTTTTAGCCCATTTTCAAAGCATAAAAAGGAGATGCTCCTCAGAACAAAAGGAGAACTGGGGAGGGACGAAAACTGAGAGCAAGGAAGAGAAGCAAGAACACTAGAAGCAGTCCCGAGATTCGGAGAAGCTCAAGGGACGATCCGACGACGAAGCTACGCTCATACGATCGAGGAACGAGAGCTCCACCTCGGAAACGTCATATTCACTTCTTAGGGAAGTTTTTATGAGTTCTCTATCCTCGTTACCCTTAAATCTCGTTGTTGTGACGTTCAATATGAGTAGCTAATCCTCTTGTGTGTTTGGGAATAGATGAACGTTGGGTTATGTCGTAGTTAAGGCGTAGGATAATCGTGAACACGTGTATTCGACAATTTATCGTTCTATGATATTGTTTCTTTGTATCAATATGTCTATGTGTTGATATGAATGCGTGGTATATCGTTTAGGGCGACAGCTAAATAACGATCAGGCCGTTCGTAGACGTTAGGATTCGAGTATAGGGCGACAGCAAATACCCGATCCTCGCCATCTAGTAATCGCTAAACTTAGATTCCCACGAACGTTTAGGGCGACAGCAAATCCGTGAGTGGGTAGGAAATTACTGCGATTTAGTCGATTTTCACGTAGGAACGATATTCCGTAGCTTTAGCCGACAGTACCTAGCGGGATTCGAATCCCGAACACATATTTGTCATCTTAAGTCACTTTTATTACTTCTAGTTGTTTTCCTTAGTTTTCCGATCCTTTAAGTTGTTCTGTTAAGTTAGTTCGTAATATAAATAAATCTAGTTATTTTATTTAGGCTAAATATCGAGTTGATAGGTTAATACTAGTACTCAATTTATTCCTCGTGTTCGATACTCGGATATTCACTATAGCTATATTATAAACGATAGGTACACTGCCTATCGCGCGTGATTCTAGTTATAATATATTCGTTTTAATTATTACTTGACGTACTCGCACGATCTTTTATTTAAACACACACGCAAGCGATCAAGTTTTTGGCGCCGTTGTCGGGGAATAATTTGATATTAGGAACACCTGTGTTCGGTAATTTAGCCATCCACTTATTTGTTACTTTGTTCTAGTTATCAGATTTCTTTGATCTGCGATTATTTTTCCGGTTGTGACTTGTTAATTAACTAACGAGAGTCGTTGGTCTTCAGGGTGTACTCTTACAGTGAATGACCCGAAATCATCCATCGTATCCACTCATTGAAGCACCTCCGAATTTCGAGCGTACATTGCGACGAAGATTAAGGCAGGAAGTAATTGGAAGTTCTTCGTCCGAAAATTCATTTCAGCTAGTTGACTATTCTCAAGACACAAGAGAAGGTTCTCAAGACACGACAAACGCTTCTCACATCGAGACGTCGGTTGATAGTTCAGGGACACCAAAAAAGATGGCAGATCAAGAAGTTAATAACGAGGAGTAATCACTGCAAGATTTGCTCAAGCACGACACCCTTGGTGGTACGGAATCGGCAATCGTGATACCACCTTTCGAGAACAACAACTTCGAATTGAAACATTCGTGGCTTCAAATGATATTTCAGACGGCTCAATTCGAAGGAAGGTCTGAAGATGATCCGTACAAACACATAAAGGCGTTTCTAACAATTACGGACACTATCAAGATCAATGGAGTTCCAAACGACACCATCAAGCTTATGCTATTCCCATTTTCTCTCAAAGACAAAGCAAAGGAGTGGTTGGAGCTATTACCACCTAGGTCTATCACTACTTGGGACGAGCTACGAGGAGCTTTCCTTGGCTACTTTTTCCCGCAATCAAAGGTACTTCGGTTGAAAACTGAGATTTCACTCTTTCACCAAAAGGACACGGAGAACCTCTACGAAGTTTGTGAGAGGTACAAAGCCCTACTAAAGAGATGTCCGCAGCATGGAATGACAAAGGCCGCAATCGTTAATCGATTCCATGAAGCACTCAATGATCAAACGGCCCATATGCTAGACGGAGCCGCAAACGGAGGACTTGTGAAGCTCAGTGCCACAGAAGCTTGGAACCTAATTGAAGATTATACAAGGAACAGCTTCATGCGAGGCAACACAAGAATGAGGGTGCCTGGAGTGTTCGAAGTAAGTGAGGACACGGCAATGAATGCTAAGTTTGACGCTCTTCAACAACAAGTTGCCACGACACAAACTCAACTTCAGACGATGATCAATGCGCTACTACCAAAAGTTACCCAACCACCGACCGTTAATGCTGTAATGACACCGATGACCACCGCACCACCGCAACAGATACCTTACATACCGCATTGTGGTAATTGTGGTGCAGCCCACGAGACGTCGGAATGTCAAGTCATACCACCGGTGGAACACGTTGACTACATGGGAAATTATCAAGGACAGAGAAGCTTCCAACCTCGAGCACATCCTAATCTTTCTTACGGAAATCAAGGCCATCAAGTGCAAAGGCAATCCGGTTTCCAACAAGGGCCACCACCGGGATTTCAAGCCGGAGGATCAAGCAATAACTATCATAATACGGCTCAGGGTTCAGGATCAAATGACATGAGGGATATGAAGGGTATGATGGAGAGACTCCTCTCAAACTTCGACAAGACTACTCAAGCCCATGAGAGTCGATTAACAAAGATGGAAGAACAATTCCAATCCATTGATCTCTGAGCTCAAAATACAGATGCGTCTGTACGAAAATTGGAGTTGCAAGTTGGCCAAATAGCAAAGCAATTGGCTGAACGACCTCAAGGTTCACTTCCAAGCTATACCGAACCAAATCCTAAGGAATATTGCAAGGCGGTCACCCTGAGAAATGGAAGAGAGTTGCAGGAGGTACCTCCCAAAAAGAAGTCGACTGAGAAGGCTAGTTTCGAGATCCACGACGAGTCAGAAGTGGAGGTAAACAAAGGCGACAATGTTGAGAAGGCCGAAGCTGAGAAGGAGAAGTCAAAGCTGAAAAGGAGAAAGTCGAGCCCCAAAAAGAAAAGGCAAAGGAGACCGAGCGACCACCGGTGAAGCCGTACCAGCCAAGGATCCCGTACCCAGCTCGGCTGAAGAAGGACAGAGACGAGGCGCAATTCGGTAAATTTATGAACATGTGTAAGGAATTACATATTAACTTACCGTTTGTTGAGGCTATTACGCAGATGCCCAGCTTCGCCAAGTTTTTGAAGGACCTATTGACGAACAGGAGGAAACTCGAACATGTTTCCACGGTGTGCTTACGAGGGGAATGCTCGGCGATACTTCAAAACAAGATGCCGAAGAAGCTCAAAGACCCAGGGAGTTTTACGATTCCCTGTCTTATAGGAGACTTAGTTGTTGAACGCGCTTTAGCTGATCTAGGAGCTAGCATAAATTTAATGCCGTATTCCATGTTTAAGCGCTTAGGACTAGGTGAACCACGACCCACTAGGATGAGTCTTCAATTAGCTGATCGTTCGTTAAAATACCCTAGGGGTGTCATTGAGGATGTCCTAGTAAAGGTAGGTAAATTTGTGATTCCCGCCGACTTTGTTATCTTAGATATGGAGGAGGATGAGAACGTTCCATTGATTCTAGGTAGACCATTTTTAGCTACCGGTGAAACTATGATAGATGTTAGAAATGGGACGTTAACTTTGACGGTAGACGGTGAAAAAGTTACGTTCAATATGGCTGAGTCGATGAAGAAGACTAATGAGCATGATGATAAGTGCTACTACTTAGACGCTGTTGAGCATGATTTTTTCTTTTCTGTACAAGGTCTATCACAATTCCTTACGAGCAGGATACACAGAAAATTTTGGCAATTGACGAGTGTGGGGAGGAAGTCGACGAGCCCATCATAGCTATCGACGAGAGTAGCGAAGAAGATAAGGAAAAGAGCTCGGTCGAGGAGCCACCCGTCCTAGAGTTGAAGCCGTTACCTGACCACCTCGAGTATGCGTTTCTCGGAAACAATGGAGGGCTATCATTCATCATTTCATCGAGTCTCGACAACGGACAGAAGGGCCAGCTTTTGGAAGTGTTGAGAGCACACAAGAAGGCATTGGCGTGGAAGATATCCGACATCAGAGGGATCAGTCCGAGATACTGTACGCACAAGATCCTGATGGAGGACGAGTTTAAGCCAGTCGCCCAACGTCAAAGGCAACTCAATCCGAATATGAAAGATGTCGTGAAGAAAGAGGTTATTAAGCTACTAGACGCGGGGATGATCTACCCTATCTCAGATAGCGCTTGGGTAAGTCCGGTCCAAGTGGTCCCGAAGAAGGGAGGAATGACGGTCGTCACTAACGATAAGAATGAATTGATTCCAACAAGGACCGTTACTGGGTGGCGTGTGTGCATTGACTACAGAAAATTAAACGACGCCACGAGAAAGGACCATTTCCCCTTACCATTTATTGATCAAATGCTAGAAAAATTATCTGGTCATTCATTTTATTGCTTTCTTGATGGTCTTTCAGGATATCTGCAGATTCCCATTGCACCTGAGGACCAGGAGAAGACCACATTCACTTGTCCCTTCGGTACGTTTGCGTATCGAAGGATGCCATTCGGTCTATGCAACGCTCCGGCCACCTTCCAGCGATGTATGATGGCAATATTCGACAAGTTGGTAGGTGAGGTAATGGAGGTATTTATGGATGATTTTTCGATATTTGGGTCGTCGTTTGATGTGTGCCTTGCTAATCTGAAGCTTGTACTCGCACGCTGCGAAGAAACGAACTTGGCACTTAATTGGGAGAAGTGTCATTTCATGGTTCGAGAGGGTATAGTTCTGGGCCATAAGATTTCCTCTAAAGGAATCGAAGTGGACCGAGCTAAATTAGAGACAATAGAAAAATTACCTGTCCCCTCGAACGTGAGATCAATTAGGAGTTTTCTAGGACATGCTGGCTTCTATCGTAGGTTCATTAAGGATTTTTCTAAAATTGCTCTACCCATGTCTAGATTACTTGAGAAAGATGCTCCGTTTGATTTTAACGATGAATGTTTGCATGCCTTTAATTTGCTTAAGGAGCGATTGATTGCAGCACCTATCATGGTTGACCCCGATTGGGGGTTGCCCTTTGAACTAATGTGCGATGCAAGTGATTACGCAGTGGGAGCCGTGCTAGGGCAGCGTAAGGATAATCATTTCAGGCCAATTTACTACGCCAGTAAGACGTTAGACACAGCCCAGGCAAACTATACGACCACGGAAAAGGAGCTCTTAGCTGTCGTGTTCGCCTTCGATAATTCAGGTCATACCTTATTTTATCGAAAGTTATTGTTTTTACTGATCACTCCGCCCTTAAGTATCTACTAGCGAAGCCGGACGCCAAGCCTCGGCTAATTAGATGGGTCTTACTCCTTCAAGAGTTCGATATAGAGATCCGAGATAAAAAGGGGGCAGAGAATTTGGCGGCGGATCACCTCTCTCGATTAGAGGAGTCCGAAATTTACAACAAGGACGGCAAAGAAATTCAGGACACATTCCCAGACGAGCACTTGTATGCAATACAAGTGGTAAGTGACGATATTCCTTGGTTTGCAGATTTCGCTAATTATCTTGTTGCAAGGGTTTTACCAAAGGGATACACAAGTCAGCAAAAGAAGAAATTCTTTTCTGACTTGAAGTATTACTTTGGGAAGATCCATATCTGTTCAGGCAATGTGCAGACCAGGTGATACGACGATGTGTTGCTTCCCCTGAGACGACGAAGATTCTAGGGCATTGCCATAGCGGACCAACTGGAGGGCATTATGCAGCCAATCGAACAGCTCAGAAGGTACTGGAAAGCGGGTTTTATTGGCCAACGATTTTCAAGGACGCCCAACGGTATGTTGATATTTGTGATCAATGTCAGCGCACAGGTAATATCTCAAAACGTGATGAAATGCCTCAAAATTTTATTCTAGTTTCTGAGATTTTCGATGTTTGGGGTATAGATTTCATGGGCCCGTTTCCTAGTTCGTATAATAATAAGTACATTCTGGTTGCTGTAGACTATGTGTCTAAGTGGGCCGAGGCGCAAGCTTTACCCACGAACGATGCTAGGGTTGTTGTGCGATTTTTACGAGCATTATTTTCACGATTTGGGGCACCTAGATGCATCATTAGCGATAGAGGCACCCATTTCTGTAACACCCAATTTGCACGTACCTTAGATCGATATGGTGTTAAACACAGCATGTCCACCCCTTATCACCCTCAGGCTAGCGGTCAGGTAGAAGTCGTGAACCGCGAGTTAAAACGTATTCTTGAGAAAACTATAGCTGGGAACCGTAAGGAGTGGGCTAATAAGCTTAATGACGCACTTTGGGCGTATAGAACCGCATATAAAACACCAATAGGTACTACACCGTATAGATTGGTTTACGGGAAGGCATGCCACCTCCCCGTAGAAATCGAACATAAAGCCTATTGGGCAATTAAGTCATTGGATATGGATTTGGGGAAAGCCGGTGAAAAGCGGCAGCTCCAAATTAATGAGCTTGACGAGTGGCGTTTATCAGCTTATGATAACGCCAGAATGTATAAGGAGCGTTCAAAAGCCTACCATGATAACAAAATTAGGCACAGACGAGAATTTCAGGAAGGGGACCAAGTCCTCCTCTTTAATTCTCGACTTAGGCTTTTTCCTGGTAAGCTTAGGTCACGGTGGTCAGGACCGTTCACTGTTACTCGTGTTTTCTCATACGGTACTGTTGAGATTTCAGGTATGGGACAGGGTACTTTCAAGGTGAACGGGCATCGATTGAAGCATTATCATGGAGGCGAGGAAGATTTAAGCGATAAGGAGGTATTATACCTCGATTTCAAGCTAGCATAAGAGCCTAGGAAGGACGTCAGGCTGAGACGTTAAAAGAAGCGCTCCTTGGGAGGCAACCCAGGTATTTCTATTTTATGTTTTAGGTATATATATATATATATAAAAAAAAAATCTAAAACTATATATATATATATAAATTAAATAAACAATAATAACAACAATAATAATAATAACAGTAATATTTTAATTAATAATAAGTTTATTACAAACATTGAAGATGGGTACAACGCAGAGTCTAGAGACGAGATAGGACAGATAGTTTTTACTTCATACACGATGGTTACAATACCATTACAACGTGTGAAAAACCAACATAAAAGCAAATTAAAACAGCGAATAACACAAAAGATAGAACAATAGTTTATTTTGCTTCATAAGGGCGGGTTACACACAAGTGCACCTTGTGATAACCCAACACACGAAAGCAAGTAAAACTCCAAACAAGCCCAAAAGAAGAGCAAGGTAGAGTGATACCATATCTAAAATTACGACGAATCCTTGCATACTCCTCACTCTCATCCTCACGACCTTGCTGCTGTCCCCAATTCATAGTGGCTAGATAAGTCTTTCGTAAATAAGATTGTTAAAGACGTGGGTTTATGGTAGATGATGCTATTGTGTTGTTCTACCACTGTCTATTTATAGGCATGAACGGCACAAAAATATCATTATCATACCCGGCAATCCATTAAATGATACAGACAAATTTTTGACTTGGAAGATTTGACGCCGCGTGAGAAAGTGATATTTCTCTTGTCGATTACAAGATTTTCCTTCGCGCAAATCATTCTCGAAAAAATTTGTCGATTGCGTGTCAATCATAGTTAAAATATATATTAAATAATAAAAAGTAGCACAAAATAAAAAAAAAAATTAAATTATAGCAGTCACGGCCAATGATTCGATAGTCACGGCCGCGACTAGGGCCAACTACAGCCACTGCCTTCATTCACGGCCTGTGACCTACTGAGTCGCGGCCGTGAACTAAGGATTACTCATACACTGCCCTTAGTCACGGCTTGTGGATAACAATTCACGGCCGTGACTCCGACGGTCTATATAAAAAAAAAATGTAAATAAATAATAAAAAAAAATATATATATATAATAAACAAAAAAAATAATAATAATAAATAAAAATATATAAAATAAAATAAAAAAAATAAATAAATAAATAAAAAATATATATATATCTAATAATAATAAAATTAAAATTTAAAAAAAAAAATCAAAACAAAATAAAAAAGGAAAAAGGGTGTCACGGCCCGTGTCTTGTTATTCACGGCCGTGACTTATGCGGTCTCATTCACTGCCCGGATTCACGGCCCTGGTCATGCCAGTCACGGCCGTGAATCGGGCGAAAGGAGCTCTCTGCTACGCTTCACGGCTTGTGGGATATACACTCACGGCCGTGAATCATACTGCACGAAGCCGTGAAAGCGGGCAGTGGGTCGACTATCGAAAGTCACGGCCGTGAGCTCCTATGCATGAGGCCGTGAACTTGGGCAGTGAGCGTAAGAGACATAAGCTTTCAGTGTCACGGCCGTGAACCCCGTTGTACGAAGCCGTGAATCCAGGCAGAGACTTCACTGTCCCCTGTCACGGCCGTGACTACTAAGCAAGAACCCGTGAACGATGGCAGAGAGTTTGATGAAGAAAATTCCTCGAAGTCACGGCCGTGACTTGAGATGCAACAAACCGTGACTCATGCCAGAAAGTCAAGTTTTAGGGTTTAAGCCGCCTTCACGGCCGTGAACTTGTTGCACGAGGCCGTGACTCATGCTAGGAAGTCAAGAAATAGGGTTTTTAGCCGTCGTCACGGCCGTGAAGGCCCATTAAGAGGTCGTGAACGTGCCAAAATTCAGTGTTTTAGCCCATTTTCAAAGCATAAAAAGGAGATGCTCCTCAGAACAAAAGGAGAACTGGGGAGGGACGAAAACTAAGAGCAAGGAAGAGAAGCAAGAACACTAGAAGCAGTCCCGTGATTCGGAGAAGCTCAAGGGACGATCCGACGACGAAGCTACGCTCATACGATCGAGGAACGAGAGCTCCACCTCGGAAACGTCATATTCACTTCTTAGGGAAGTTTTTATGAGTTCTCTATCCTCGTTACCCTTAAATCTCGTTGTTGTGACGTTCAATATGAGTAGCTAATCCTCTTGTGTGTTTGGGAATAGATGAACGTTGGGTTATGTCGTAGTTAAGGCGTAGGATAATCGTGAACACGTGTATTCGACAATTTATCGTTCTATGATATTGTTTCTTTGTATCAATATGTCTATGTGTTGATATGAATGCGTGGTATATCGTTTAGGGCGACAGCTAAATAACGATCAGGCCGTTCGTAGACGTTAGGATTCGAGTATAGGGCGACAGCAAATACCCGATCCTCGCCATCTAGTAATCGCTAAACTTAGATTCCCACGAACGTTTAGGGCGACAGCAAATCCGTGAGTGGGTAGGAAATTACTGCGATTTAGTCGATTTTCACGTAGGAACGATATTCCGTAGCTTTAGCCGACAGTACCTAGCGGGATTCGAATCCCGAACACATATTTGTCATCTTAAGTCACTTTTATTACTTCTAGTTGTTTTCCTTAGTTTTCCGATCCTTTAAGTTGTTCTGTTAAGTTAGTTCGTAATATAAAGAAATCTTGTTATTTTATTTAGGCTAAATATCGAGTTGATAGGTTAATACTAGTACTCAATTATTCCTCGTGTTCGATACTCGGATATTCACTATAGCTATATTATAAACGATAGGTACACTGCCTATCGCGCGTGATTCTAGTTATAATATATTCGTTTTAATTATTACTTGACGTACTCGCACGATCTTTTATTTAAACACACACGCAAGCGATCATCTACCTTTCCACAATTCGTATGGTGTTTTATCCCATTTTTTATGTGGCAACATATTTAGAATGCGATTTGATGACAGTATGGCTTCCCCCCACAAATTTTGAGGTAGCCCTGAACTGATTAGCATCGCATTCGTCATCTCCTTAAGAGTTCTATTTTTTCGTTCAGCAACGCCATTTGATTGAGGTGAATATGGCGTCGTCGTCTGATGAATAATACCATGTTCTCGGCAAAATTCCACAAACGGTGCCACGTATTCTCCTCCTCTGTCACTTCTTATTATTTTGATCTTAGAATTAAGTTGATTCTCAACTTCATTCTTATATCTTTTGAAGGTATCAAGAGCTTCGCCTTTACCACTTAAAAGATATATGTGACAGTACTTCGTGCAATCGTCGATAAACGTAATAAAGTATTTCTTTCCACCTCTAGTTTGCACGAATTTCAGATCGCATATATCAGTATGGATCAATTCTAGTGGTGAACTATTTCTTTTGACAGAGAAAAATGGTGCCTTGGCCATTTTTGCTTCTACGCATATTTCACACTTGTGTTGTGAATCAATTTACATTTGTGGAAGTAAGTTTAAACTTATTAATTTTTTCAGTTTGTTTAAACTCACATGTCCTAATCTACCATGCCATAAATTAGACAACTCAACCAAGTAAGAAGAACTGGCTTTATTAATATCAGCGATCTTAATATCGCGTTTTACAGGCATTACAGATAACTTGAAAAGGCCCTTCTCGAGGTAACCTTTGCCAATAAAATGACCATTCTTGGTCAGTACATATTTTTCAGCTTCAAACACTTGTCTAAATCCAGCGTTACTAAGCAGAGCACCGGACACTAGATTCTTGCGGATGTCTGGGACATGCAGCACGTCCACAAGCGTCACTTCCTTGCCTGAGGTCATCTTCAGCACCACCCGTCCCAATCCTACGATGTTGGACGTCGCCGCGTTCCCCATATAGAGAGTCCTACCCGAAATAGGCGTGTAGGTGGAGAACATTTCTTTGTCGGAGCAGATGTGGCGCGTTGCTCTGCTGTCGATGTACCAGTA
Source organism: Craterostigma plantagineum (assembly GCA_027422505.1). Classification (NCBI taxonomy): domain Eukaryota; kingdom Viridiplantae; phylum Streptophyta; class Magnoliopsida; order Lamiales; family Linderniaceae; genus Craterostigma; species Craterostigma plantagineum. The sequence continues at coordinate 3,063,398 of JAPQWV010000050.1, forward strand.
GTTTGGATTTTCCACGACGTTTGCCTCGTACACGACTGCAGTCAGATCTAGCTCCGACATGTCTGTCGCCAGCTGCTTCTCTTCAGTGAGATGCGCCTGAGTCTTATTAACTCTCTTCTTTTTACGACAATCTTTGGCCATATGCCCTGGTTTATCGCAGTTATAACAATTGCCCTTAATTCTTTTGGAATTCGGGTCTTGCTTCTTTTGCGGCGGACCTGGCTTGTTTCCATAGCTCGGCTCGGCAAGTTTGCTCCCGCCTCCATATTGCCCCTCTTGGTCTTGGCTTCGCTCTTTCGGTTATCTTCCTCGATCCGAAGCCGCACAATCAGGTCCTCAAGCCCCATCTCCTTTCGTTTGTGCTTGAGGTAATTCTTGAAATCCTTCCACAGAGGCGGCAGCTTCTCGATAATCGCAGCTACCTGGAAGGTTTCGCTGATCTGCATATTTTCGGCATGAATATCATGGATAATCAGCTGCAGATCACGGACTTGGTCCAACACCGGCTTAGAGTCGTTCATCTTGTAATCCAGGAATTTGCCGACGATAAATTTTTTCAGTCGGCATCGTTTGTCTTATACTTCTTGTCCAACGAATCCCACAACTCTTTCGCAGTCGTAGCCACTGCATAGACGTTGTATAGGGAATCGTCTAGGGCGTTCAGAATATAGTTGCGGCACATGAAATCATTATGATTCCATGCGTCTAACGCAACCTTTTCTTGCTCAGATTGAGCGACACGAGCAGCATAGTCTGCGTCGTTAGGGTTTTCACCCTCAGCTGGTGGGGCAACTTCTGTCACCGTAGGAGCGAGCTCCTTTAGGAATCGAACAAGGTGGAGCGTCGTCAGGTAGAACGTCATCTTTTGCTGCCAACGTTTGAACTCCGTCCCGTTGAACTTGGCAGGACGTTCGGTGTGGCTGCTGGCAGGGATCGTTGATGCGTTGGTTGCCATCGATCAGATCAAGAACACTATTTTGTCTTCCTATTGTTGTTTATTCGGTTGCGTCTGGTTGGCGGCAGAGAGCTTTCGCAATAGATACACTTCGGCAGTAAATAGTCGGAAGATGGAGTGTCTTCAAACGCAGGTACAGTTCGTGAGCACCCAGATGATGATGAGCGCATAGGTGATAACTATTATACACAACATGAAGAATAAATAGGCCTGGAGTTGATGAAGACTATCCATGACCGTAGACGTAGTCGAGGCGTGTGTTGAAAACACTGTCCGTAAGACGAAATCGCCCCGATATATAGTGCTTTCGGTTAACAGCGATCGTCCCCAAGATACAACGACATTTTCATCACTCGTAATCGCAGCACAACGACTAGAGTTTTACGACAAATCGTACTCGAAACTCGAGTTTTTCTTGCTTCGGGATTTTAGGGAGCTGGGAGTGAATGATATAATTTGTGTGGGTTGAAAAGTAAGTAAATTTCCAATTCAGAAGGGGTCTATTTATAGACTTTTCCACGCAAGGACTTATTCGCAAATTCAAGAACTTGCTGGACTATTGTTGTAATTATCCTGGGGTCGAAATGAGACATTTCGAAACTTCTGGACTGTCGGTTTATTTACCGGCCCGATTCTCGGGCCGACAGCCCGAATCGTCAGCATGTCCCACCGGCGGCTGCCCGATTCTCCTACCTGCCCCACCGGCGGCTCAACCGACACCTCTTGTTGGGCCGACCGACAACTCCTTGAGTTGGCCGGATCATTCCAACGGCCCACTACAGCCCATTGATCCAATGGATCATGACCTCAATCATCTTCACCTCGACTACCACGTCACCGGCACCGGCACCGTCGCCACCCACCGGAGCCCATTGATCCAATCATGACCTCAATCATCTTCACCTCGACTACCACGTCACCGGCACCGTCACCGTCGCCAAAGTGCGCGCCTCAAAGCGCCCATTGCGCATTTTGGCACGGCTCGGCCTTGGCCTCGGCCTCGGCCTCGGCCTCGGCCACGGGCTCGGGCTCGGGCTCGGTGCTCGGTGCTCGTCGGTGCGAGGCACCGACTCGCACCCGAGCTATTATTTGGGCCAAAACTCACTTGAGCTTCTCAAGCCCACTAAGCCCACTTAAGCCCACTTAAGCCCATATAAGCTCACCCACATGGCAAGCCCTTTGAACAAACCCAATTGAGTTTCTATATTTATAGTGAAGTTTTTCTTTGTGTCTAACCAATGTGGGACACAAAAATCCCACACTTAAACACTATCAACTATTTTATTCATTATTGGGCCAACTTCGAAAATTAATTTCTCATTCACCCGAATTCGGTTTTGAGCTTATTAATATTCATTAGATTTCCCGTGAGACATAGATTCGTAATCTTTCAACGATTTCTCGTTTCGACATTCAATGGCTTCTCCATTTAATAAATACCGAAATTGATTTTATTAATAGGTAATACCCATTTGGGCCCAAAGCCCATTTATCTTAACAAAATCCAACAAATATCAACTATGGAGCGCAATTTTTGTTTTCGGAAAATCAATTGCGGTTTTTAGGGGACTAATTCTCCGAATTCCATCTATTCGTAAGGTGTCTCTGTCTTATTAATAAATAAATAGACATTCATACTTCTTCAAATCTCTGACTTTTTCCATTGAGAAACATCAAAACCTACTAAATGGGAAGTTGAATTTTCTCGCATGTTCTTCAACTTGAGCCCCATTAGTTGAACATGGACTTCAAATCTTTGCATGGTGTAATATTCTTGTGTTTCATATTACAAAAAGGAAAAAGAGGAATTACCAGAAACTCCTTCATATTCAACGGGAAAAGGTTTGAAATCAGTTAAAGGACAACTATTGGTAATTAGTGGGACCAACGAAGGCAGTACACGTCAGTGAGTTGTCATGTGGGTCAGTCTCATTTAAGTTAGCTGTACGCTTGTAACACCTCAGTCCTCATTACCTTGTTTAGCGGGCACTTATCATCAGTGGGGCCCACCTTAGGCATTGATGAATCATCATTCTAAAATGTGGAGGAAAGCTGATTCGGGGTAAATTATTGGTTGCCCCCCATACTTTACTATAACTACTTAAAGATCCATGTATATCGCAATTAATTTTAATAACGGTACTAAAATGACAATATCATTAGTTGTCCAACCAAGTCAATAGCATGCCATTACTAAACTATTAATTCATAAAATTACTATATACGCTAGCTTATTAATTGTATGGCACGTGATTTCCTCAATATGATTTAGTGTGGTATTAAAGATTTCCTTTTTATAGTAGTGGAAGAAAAAAGATGGACATAGGAGGCGAAATAATTTACGCACTTTACGGGGAAATTTGTCCAAATAATGCAGATTAGTTGTCCAAATTGCCTATATGAATTAAATGAAAAACGCTATTGACTAGTTATTTGTTAGTAGCGTTACTTAGTCTTTCAGAAAACGCTACCCAAACGCGGCCTAACGTTGAGTGAAGAAATAGCCAAAGAAACGAATATCCGAATATAATCTTACGTTGGAATTCTCAATTCCTTGAGAAAGTTCATTTCATCTGACATTTAAAATTAATTTATAGTTATTCCAAATTACGATTTCGCCCTCAAACCCTTCGGCGCCTATAAATTAACCCAATTCCCATTTCCTCTGTTTCGTGAAGGTGCCAAAGCAGCTACTCTTTAAAGCATCTTCTCTCTCTAATTCGCCTTCACTTTTTTCTGTTCTCTCACTACAACAAAAGCAAACGAACCTCTTCTTCTCTAGCATGACTCAAACCATTAACGAAAGCTCGAACCGCAAGCAAAATATAAAGTTCCTCTACAGTTACGGCGGCAGAATAATTCCCAGGCCAATCGACGGCAAGCTCGTTTACGCCGGCGGTTTCACCCGCGTTCTATCCGTCGATCGATCCATCACTTACTCAGGTCGATAACGCCGCTCTTTTATACTTTCCAATTAGGCGTTCATTTCACGCATTGTCTATGTTTTTTCCTTTTCTCTGATTTTTGCGTTTTCTAGCAGAGTTGATGGTGAAGTTTGCTGAATCGTGTGGATTATCCACGGTTTTGAAGTGTAAGTTGCCTCAAGAGGATTTAGACGTGCTGATAACGATCAAATCGGACGACGATCTCAGAAATCTGATCGAAGAGTACGATAGAGCTTCGACGCTCCACGGGAAAATTAGAGCCGTGCTCTTCACGGTCGAGGTGATTAAGGAGAAGAAGGCTTCGCCTCCTTCGTCTCCGATGTCGTGCTTCGACTTCCCTAGGCCGCGGGTGAAACCGACGCGCCGCTTTGGGGACTCTAAAGTCCGCGGCTTGCCGGTGGTAGGATATCCGATTAGATGCCGTGTCGTGGAGGAGAGGAATCCGATGATTTACTACCGATGTGCTCCGCGAGCGAGCTGATGATGACGACGACTACAGAGAATTTTGATTTTGGATTTTCTATTTTTTTCTCCTTTTTTCAACGAATATACGAGAGGAAGACGATAGATATTACAATGAATTTCCACCAGGAGAAAAATATTTTCCAAGGCAAAGAACAGAACAAAAAAAAACAAATTCCCAACGCCTTTCGTTTTTTCGCAGTGCGTTGTGGATGTATTGTTTCTTTCCTATACTGAGTCGATTCTTTTATTTTTTACTTTCCTTTTTTTTCCAACTCTTTTTCTGGATTCTCTTGCAATTATTTTTCCTTGAGCTATTTCGTCGTTGGTGAGTCACCGTTCTTTTTTGCGGCGCTTGTCAAAACGCCGTTGTTTGCGTGCCCTCCACGCAGAGAACTCTATTTTTCTTTACTTATAACTTCTGCATTATTTTTTATTGCTCTATTAATTCAATAGTTTGATTTCATAATTGCAGGGCGGCAAAGGACGCATTGGCCTCTCGATTGACTTTGTGGAACGCGCCACAATATTGAAGGACCTCTAATTTTCTCTTTGAAAAATTATATTTTAAACTGGTTCGTAAAATACCTATTAAATTTTTAAAAAAAATCAGTACAATCGACCTAAGAAAACAAAAAAAAGGGGTGGATGGTCGGTAATATAAATAACATTTATCAAAAGATTTCATGGTGCCTAAATGATTGGCCAACTTGTAGAACAAGTTGACAAGTGGAAAGGTAAGAGAGGGGTACATATAGTTGTCTTCGATTTGGATATTTGTTGGTCGTATGACGTGGCTCAGTATCGAGATGATTAGGGTTGGAGTTGAATGCAATTTCTTATTCTCATCCCTCCCACTTCTTTTTTACCAATAGAGCCGTCAAAACATGTCAAATTCGGCTGGCCAGGCCACTTGACATATCAAGCTTTCATAATCTATTAATAACAGATAACTTTATATATCACCAATTTGAGTTTAAGTTGCTCTAGTACGGCATCATTATCGCTTACTCATTGTCATTCGATACCAATGTTATTGTGTTATGCCACACTCCGATATTTGTTAATTTTCATTAATGGCCTGATTGGGTCGGTCCACATACGATCAAAATCTCATTAATTATCCGATGTGGGACACATGTGACTTCTTAGAGTTTCTAATTCTTAACACACCCCTCACAGGTGACCACCTTTTTTTTGTTTGGACAAGAACATCATTTCTTATTGAACTGTATATATTTTCGAGCCGGTAAGGAACGTTACTATTTTCGAACCTCATGCACCATTTGTAGTACGTCCACTCTGATACCATGTTAAATTTCATAATTGGGCCCAATATCGATCCATTAATAGAAGAGTAGGGCCCACATAAGTTGATTGGGTTTCATTCCTAAAATCAATTGGTGATAGGAGTTGAAGGCCTTTGTATATGTACTGGCTTGAAGAACTTGAATGTATCCGATGTGGGACAACATCCACATTTTTGTTATCTCAACACGCCCTCACCGTGGCATGACTGGCCTAACACGTGGACATATGAATGGGTGACGGTGAGCATGATCGAACTCGCTCTGATACCATATTAGAAATCGAGTGTCTCGCGTGATGATCGTCTTGAGGTTCTATATTCTATCACATCGAGCAAATGTAGCTTTCGTAATCAACTAGTATGACTATCTATACACCTTGGAAAGTCGACAAAATGTTGCAAACAAAATATTGTATGACCATTTAGATATGGACTAGGATTGCTATTTGATTTCCATCTCTCGTACTAACACCTTCTTATCCTTGGTAGGCCTTAAGCCTGTGTGTGTCCAACCAAAAAATTTGGCCCAACAAAACTTAAAACGAAGGAATAGAAAAATTCTTGGCGTTGCGATGCAATAGAAAAATTTAAACGTCGACGACACATATTTCATATTTATGTTTATCATATTTTTTTGGGGTCTTACATAAATACCCATTTTGAAAAAAACTAGTACCCTGTCAGATTTTTTTTATATGTAGGTATCTAATAGAATAAATTTTTTGCAGATAGATAGTTGATCCGCCGCAGGTACGCCATACAACACATAAAGGTATCATATATCAACGTATTGTGTACGTCATATGTTGAGAAAATGGTACGCTGTATTAGGACATTTAGGGGTGCCATCTACAACACTTAAGGTAGGTACGACGAAGAAACTGGTAAACATTAAATCGGACCTATCTGTAAAAATTTTATTCAAGCAAGTATTTATGTATAGATCTCACTATTTTTTACTATATTTTATAATAATAATATATATATACTTTCCTCGGAAACCATGATGCATGAATTAGACGTAAATGATAAAGCTCAATACACGTCTAAACTCTAAATAGTGTGAATGTAATAATTATCATATCAATTCGTTTTCTGTTTACTTGGTCTCCCAAGAGTTTTCTTTTTGAGTAAGAAACATATTATTATTATGTAGATTAGTACGGATTACTATGTATATAAAGTAGTCATTTTTCTGCGCTTATTTTGAGTTCTTTTGCTCAATTTACTCTTTATTTCCAGTTCTGTCGAGAGTTTTTCGCGGCTGACGGATACGCGGATTGTCTGTGTACAATATCTCTGCTCTGATTTCGGTAGACTAGCTCTTCCTTTCTCTGTATTTATACTTCGGATAATTATGGAATAATATGGATTCGTTTGCTAAAGAATCGGTAGACTGATTACTCTTTCCTTTTTAATTCGATGATCATGTAACGATTGGTTTCAGGGAATTTATTTTCACGTGTGTTTCTTTTGTGAATAGGGCTTTTGTGTTTAGCGGCTTACTGCGACGCGATTTCGACTCTGTAAGCTATGGACGCTTCTTATAATATTGTTTTCAAGGTACGTGATATAGTATTGTTACTCTTTTGTGCATTTACATCTGCTTTGGTTTCTAATTTGATGTCCATGCCGTTTTTCCCCTTTTTTTCCCCGATCGTATGTTGGGAATTTTGTCTTTGGGGAAATACTTTCTGTTTGATATCCCCTTCTGTTTTCAATATTGGGTTTCGATTTTGTGGCATGCAAAATTATGCAGGTCTCGTATGGGGTTGACCTCAGGCGTTTCAACGCAAGGGTTGTTGACGGCGAAATTGATCTCGGTATGAATGGACTGAGAGAGAAGATCAATTACCTCTTCGGTTTTACGCACGACGTTGAGCTGATGTTGACGTACGTCGACGAGGACTGCGATATCGTGGCTCTTGTTGACGATGATGATCTCCGCGACGTGGTGAGGCAGAGTTTGAATCCCGTTAGGATCTCGGTGAAGTTGAAGTCTGAGAAAGATTCAAAGATCTCTAGCGGTTCGAGTCTATCTTCTACTACCCAATCGAAATCATCTAAGAAGAAAGTGCCTCTTCAGAATCTGAAGGAGTCTAATGCTGAAGTGAAGAAGACTACACCAGACCCAGCGGGCAAAGGAATCAATCTTCTGTACTCTGTTTTGACGTCTAAAGCGCCAGGAGTTGCTGCTCCTATTGCTACTGAGGCCGTCAATGAATTTGCCAAGGGCGTATCCTTTAGACCGCCTTCAGACTCCCAAGCTGCAGTGGAGAATGGACGCTCTAGTTATGGTGTGGCTACTTCCTCAGGCAAGTCTGGGCTGAACCTTACGAATGGTGAGGAAGAGAAGCCATTGAGAAAGGATGAGAACGTGTGCAAACTTCCAACCGAGACGGCAAAGGGAAAGGAGAAGGCGAAAGCTGTCCCCGACTCTATGGGTACTTCATACGGAAAGGCGCCTGAATCCTCTGTGGTTCCACCAGCTTTCCCTGACTGCGGGAAATACGGGTCTAAGAAGGAAAAGCTGAAGGAAGATAAACACCAGAAGCCTCATATGCCTGTGAGGAAGCTTGCTGGGTCGTATACCGTTCTTCCATCTGGGACTCAGCCTGAAATGGTGGGTGGTAATGTCGATAAACCCAACCCTATGACGGTGGGCTATCATGGTGGAAGGATGGGATATGTATCCCCTTTTTGGTTGTATGGTTACCCGGGCTCAGTTTGGTCCCCTCCCCCTGTTGATTTCAATCGATCAGCTTTCACTCCCGTGTATGTGCCTCTATATTCTGGAGCGTCTTTTGGGAGCACTTCAGCTTCATCACAACTGCCATCGCCAGTGGTCCAACCTGAGAGAAGCTATGGTCACCATGTCGTTCAGTGCGATGGCTGCGATTTATATCCTATAGTTGGTCCTAGATACAAGTCAAAAGTGTATGGACTTGTACTCCATGAGTGTATTGACCTCCTTCTCTCTGTTATTCTTCTATTCTTTATCTGCTAATGGGCTTCTAATTTTGCAGGAGGAATGACTATGACTTGTGCGCAGTCTGCTTTTCGCAAATTGGCAATGAAACTGACTATATCAAAATGGATCTACCCGCCTACCCACATCTTATGCCTTTCAAGCAAATGTCTGATTCTGTAAGTACTAAGTACATTGTTTTGTATTAATTTTCTTGCTCACCTTTTAGCAAGCATCATATTTTCCTGTTCTGGGTATTGTTTAATTTCTTCAGAGTGTTCTCATAATATTTTTTTGTTTTCTAATATTGCAATCACACGCTACAATGTTTCCGCAGCTTTACAGCCAGGATTTCATTGCTGAATCAGCCGAGCCCAAGCTGGATAGCCGCTTCGTCGTAGATGTGAACATAATGGATGGCACTGTGATGGCACCTTCGACTCCCTTCAACAAAACATGGCTAATGAAGAACAACGGCACAACCGTGTGGCCTGAGGGCACTCGTCTTCTTTGGATCGGAGGGGATCAACTCAGCGATCAATTTTATGTCAAAGTTGCAGTGAGTTGTTAAATCTCTACGGTTCCATTCTTCTACTTCTCTCTGTGAATGCCTACTTACGACCTTATTTACTGATCACCAAGTTTGTTGCTCCCAATTTCCTTTCCTTGTTATAAAGCATCTTAACAATGTGTTTTCCTGCCATTAAAGGTCCCACCCGGCGGTTTGCCTGTAGATCAAGAGCTTCAAGTTTCGGTTGATTTCACAGCTCCTAAACTCCCCGGCGGCTACATATCTTACTGGAGATTAGTTTCGCCCTCGGGCCAAAAGTTCGGCCAACGCGTATGGGTTATCATTCAGGTCTGCGTTTATCGAATCTGGGTCTTCTTAAATCTATGTACCTCATAGTTCTTTCCTATATTGCACTCTTTTAAACTATTCTTCTCAACGAATTTGCATACAGGTCGATGCATCCCTTGAAGCAATAGAACGCGACGATTCATTTCAGGCATGGAACTTGAACTCACCCCCCCAAAACCAACAATGCTTCAACTTTTGCCGAACCAATTCCTGAAAATAGTAGCCACACCGAGCCCACTGAGAAAACCATGGAGTTCATAGCCACTTCCTATTTGGCCGAAGAGAACCAAGAAATGATGGAACTCCCCGACGCCTCATTGGCTAGCGATGGCCTATCAAGCTCTGCTAATGGGCCAGAGTTTGAAAAGCAAAATGTGCCCGAGCCCTCGACGCCCTATAGGGTTTCTGGGACGACCACTGAGGCATCTGTTCTAGAACCTTCTCTACTTGCTCCCATATCAACTTCAGAGCTTGGAGCAGCAGGACCTACCAATGATGGTGATGACGAGGAAGAAAGACTTCTGTGGGAGCTCAAGCAAATGGGATTCCGCAATGCTGAGCGTAATAAGGAGGCTCTGAGGATGAGTGGGCACGACTTGGAAAGAGCGGTGGAGGAGCTCTGTGTTGTCTCTGATTGGGATCCTATCATCGACGAGCTTGTAGAGATGGTTAAGTTTCGATTTTCGATCTTATTATTATTATTCTTGATCCTTATACATCCCATCGTTCAGCGATAATTAGCATGAGTTGTGACTCTTGTGATTTTGCAGGGATTTCGCGACACTGAGATGAACAAGGCGCTGCTGAAGAAGAATGGTGGAAGCATTAAGCGCGTTGTGATGGATCTTATCTCCGAAGAAGACGACGACTGATATGTATGTTGTTTGTCGTCTGCTTTTTCTTATTATGCTTCTGCTGCTGCTATCCTTTTTCGTGCCCAATAAAAATATTGGAAGATGTCTGAACTTTGTTTGCCCTTTGCATTGTGTGCTTTCGGATTCTTGGTTTGTTTGTTTTGTTCGTGCTTTTGCGTTCTGTTTGGGCTATGCTGCAATAAAAAAGATGCTCTATTTATATAAAATATGCATTTTCAGGATTTGAAAATGAACTATAAGAACACTCGCTTTCAAAACTGAAGCAGCGTAGGCAAAGCTATGCTTCAAAAATTTAACAGTGGTATTAAATTTGCTTCAGTTCTGAAAATTAATACCATCGTACGACGACACCAAATATATGTGGTGTAACTTGAGGCTGCGATTACTTGATCGGAAAAAGCATGATAAGGAAAAATTATCACACCTAGCAGTGTTCACTGTAAATAAAGTTTAACAGTATAGAGTACGCTATAATACATCGATTCGCTATTATTATAAACCAAACCCGGTACAATTTATCCGATGAGTCGATAAGTTATCCAAACCCCCTCTACTAAATGCAAAAAGATCAAAATATCATTATCCACTCGATCATAAAATCATTTTTATTTCATGTAGTTGATATGGTAAAAATGAATAAATAATTTATTCTTTATTTCATGGTGATTAAGTTGACATCCATATCTTATATTTTTCGACATTCATAAGAATAGTTATTTTGTAAACTATATATTGATGAAATAAAGGGTATTTTTATAAATTTACCAATAATATGGAGAGAAAAGTTTTATTATTTTGGAAACTAAACAAGATAATAACAATATCAAGATTATATAATTTTAGATAAAATTGTATCAATAGGGGACAACTAAACACAGGCTATAATCAACTTTGAAAATTGGGACAACTATGCTTATCTCAGTGTCGCAACCCGACCCGGATCCATATTTTTTCTTGCACGGTTTATCTTGGATTCGGATTTATCTCCTCCGCGCCCGCGCCCAAATGCAAATTAAACAAGGATTATCGATTCAATTCTAGGGTTTTACAACTTTCCGCAAAATCATGACATTCATCATATGAAATCAGGATCACCAAATCAGAAGTAATGTCGACCATTGACACCAGTATTCCGATGGATATATGCATTCCAAAACCAGTCGAATGTAAGGCCGTCGAACAAGACTTCGATCCGCCAGCTGCGCAATCAGCTCCACCCGAGCCGCCACCGGCGGAGGAGAATCTTCCGAGTACGAAGCACGGGACGCCTCTCAGTCCTCCGCCTCTGTTAGGCGGAGATAAAGTTTTTGTTTCAGGTACGCACGTAAAATTACTGTTAAAGTGGCGGATTGAGTTATCCCATGTGCTTTTGTCTCCTTGTTTGGTGGTAAGGAAAATAACCTTTAGTTCAAGTTTGCATCTTTTTGTTTTATTTGTTTTCTCTTATTTTTTTTTTTTTTGGAAACTGTCGAGTTGTAACAGTTGAAGTTTTAGTGAAGTCTTCAAGCGTCGCCAGCACAGCTGATGTGCGAACTGCTGTAGAAAGGTAAAAGTGATGGGCCACATTTAACTATTGCGAGAGAAAATTTACGATCTGGTTAGAGAATTTGGTTTATGGTCAAAGGTCTGAGATTTTATGTGAACTCAATTGTGTGCAGTATGCTGGAAAAGAGAAGTATGAGCTACACTGATGGTCCAATTCCAATTCCCTTGGATGATCAGTTTCTTCTGGACAATGTGGAAAGGATATGCATATGTGATTCAGGTCATTCCCTTTTATGACTGAGGCATATTTATTTTCGAAAAGATTTGTTGCGATGTGGATACATTACCGTTTCATTGTTTTTTCCGTGATAAATTTGGTTCTCATTTGTTATCAAGCTAAGGTTGTTGGCGTATATTATTTTATCGCACATCTGGACTGATGTGGTTTTCTGTAGATGTCTGGATGGAAAATCGCGATATTCTTTTGTTCTGGCAAGTCAAACCTCTCGTGCATGTTTTCCAGGTCAGTTGTGCCTCGTATGCTGCGCTTAAACAGATTTTTCTTTTTCTTCTGAAATCTTACCTTTTCTTGGTTATGATGCTTGCAAGTCTTCTATTCAAGGAAGTTTAAACTCAGTTTTGGACTCCCCAATTTCCCTGAAGCTTATACCAATATACCTTTTTTAGCATTAATATGTGTTTGTGAACTGTTAAACTATAAAAATTCCATAAGCGGACGGCTTTGAGCATTAAATGATTCGCAAATTGCTTTTGTATACTCTGTAACTTTTTGACAATTCAGCTCAGTGAAGAAGGGCCATGTGAAGAATTGAACAATGATGGTCAACTAGCTAGCTTCGACGAATGGATTCTTCCAGCAAAGGAATTTGACGGTTTGTGGGAAAGGTTTGCATAACCATATCCGATTTGGGAATCAACAAAACTAGAAACTTGGGAAACATGATATTCGTGTATTGTGCAGCTTAATCTACGACTCTGGTCTAAAGCAGAGATTATTGAGATATGCGGAAAGTGCATTGCTTTTCACTGAGAAGGGTGTAAACTCTTTCCTTGTATCATGGAACCGGTTAGTTATCCGATACTCTTGTCCATTTTGGGATATATCTATATGCGAACCATGCAATAATATCTAGCAAGAATTATTCTTCTTCATGAGATAAATATAGTGACTTTCGTGTCCATATATGTATGCAGAATTATTCTTCTTCATGGGCCTCCTGGCACAGGAAAGACGTCTCTTTGCAAAGCTTTGGCACAACGACTCTCGATACGCTTTAGCTCAAGGTTATGCAATGTAGTTACTACCCAACTTATTTTCAACAACTTAATGATCGTTTCCGAACTGACTTTTGTCTGTTTTGGCTATTTCTTTTTTTGTAATCAGATACCCACAGTGCCAGTTGATAGAAGTCAATGCACATTCCTTGTTTAGTAAATGGTTTTCTGAAAGTGGGAAGTTGGTAAGTCTCGTACCTCTTTAAATAATATTCAATCTAGTTTTAGTCTGCAATGATATGGTTAATTTCTAGTTATTAAGGAGCTCCACAAAATCTATATTCTATCCATTTTCATCTTTCTAGTTATGGAGCATCGTATAATGCCACTGTAACCAAAATAAAAACAAAAAATAATTTGCTTTTTGTGCAAACCGTAGTAAGTGAAAACATATACATACTAGCACAGGCTACAGCAGAGATAGCCCCTTATGCTACGAGCATGGTATGTCGCGCTATAGCGTGCACTAACTGAAAGCATGCCAGCGAGGATAGAAGTGTATTTATAGTTGCAGTTGATAATGACTTGTGCTAATTTCTTTATCAAATATACCTTTTACAATAACAATATACGTGAATATACAGGTAGCGAAACTTTTCTCCAAAATTCAGGAAATGGTTGAGGAAGAGAACAGTCTAGTATTCGTCTTGATTGGTGAGAATCTCATCATGATGCTTCTTTATGTGCTGTGCCTTCATTTTGCATTGCATAACTAATTCACATCGCAGATGAAGTTGAAAGCCTCGCTGCAGCACGAAAAGCTGCTCTATCTGGTTCTGAGCCATCGGATTCTATTAGGGTATTTCTTTGATTCTTGCATAAAACTTAAACCAAGGTGCTTGACGCTCTCCTCCCATTAATGGCTCTGCGTTTCCTACCCTCTTTCCCAGGTTGTCAACGCTCTCCTTACCCAGATGGACAAGTTGAAGTCTGCTCCTAACGTAATAATTCTAACCACATCAAACATAACAACTGCTATTGGTAAGATATACGTCCCCCTTAAGATATACAGTAATATCACAAAAGCATATTTCTGGGGCTCTACTTCCCTTCCTTGATTTACGAAATTCTACGTGCAGATATAGCTTTTGTGGATCGTGCTGATATAAAGGCCTATGTTGGCCCTCCTACACTAGAAGCACGTTATGAAATTCTACGGTCTTGTTTGCTAGAACTTCTAAGAACACGAATACTCTCTAGTTCTCAGGTTCCCATACTTACTACTACGTATTCATTAATAATCGCCATCCCATGCTAGTATTTACGCAATTCTTAAATTTCCTCAGGAAAGTGATCATCATCTTCCGAATTTCACTAGCCTGAGAGAACAACTGGGCACGCCTATGATCGAAGAGGCTGCTGCAAACTCGTTAAACCTCTGTAAGCAACTGCTCGAAGCTGCTGAAGCTTGCGAGGTAGATTATGTCTTGTGGGCTTTCTTTGTAAAGTTAAAAGATAGTTGCAATGCACTACTTATACGATCTGCACTACGTTAAAATTTTTTATTTCCAGGGATTAAGCGGGAGATCGCTGAGGAAACTTCCATTTCTAGCTCATGCAGCTCTTGCAAATCCTTTCGCCTGTGAGCCCGGGATTTTCTTGCGTAAGATGATCGAAACAGCTAAAAGGGAACGTTCTGAGATACCCGACTGAGTTATAAGGTAAATCATTATGTTGTTATCTATAGCTAAAGCTTCATTTTTTTTACTTGAAACAAAAAAGAGCTGTAGGAATGTATTCGTCTAAACTCTTAAAGTATCTAATTTTTTTGGGGGAGTTTGGATTAGTTAAGGTAAAAGAATCATAAAATATAAAAATCTGAACATATGTTACTACTTAATAGGTATCTTAGACTTCACTCTAAAATTGTCCACCACGCGAGGATTGTCTATTACCTACTTGGGTGGGCCCACGGAATCTCCTTTAGATAAACCGAAGGCGTGCTAATCGCTATTGGCGCTTTTTCATATTCAAACATATTTTTTTTCTACCATACATGGAAATGTGGGGATTTTTCTCAAGTCTTCTTTTAAGATATGGTGGGATTAATGTCTCAATTCGTATAGATAAATAAGTCTATGAAATCCATCCAAGATTATGATTTTTCAGTCGTTAATCTTTGAATATTAATCGATTCTCGAAATAGACCAATAATCCGGTAAACAGTCTGCTAATGGGAGTCCAGCTATAATCTTAGTATTGCAAGAAATTTGAAACTCGAATTTGCAAAGATGATGCTGGTTATGCAATTTTTTACCTTAAATTTGAAGAGAATATACACTTGGAAATGGTGGTCATTATATATAGCGATTGATGAATGTTTGATCATATAATTGTTTTCTGATAAAATTTGAGGACCTTCATGCAAGAGTAAAAATAGAATAAAAAACAAATTTTACATATCTCATTCATGCATTATGTTAATAATCGAGGTTAAGTTGGAACGTTCTTGAATGATTATTACCATAAAATGCATTGTCGTACATACAAATCTATAGATGAATCTACCTAAACACAAAGACTTGTCGTGATAAAGTGTGTACAAAAAGCAAACACATATATCCATCAACGGCAAACCCTTTGTGTGACCACCATTTTAGAACAAAAAAGAAGACACAGAGCAAAAAAATTCCAACGCACAAACAAAAAAGTGGCAAGTAGAAAACCCTTTTGGAAATCGTAGAACATTAACTTCCCTTATGTGATTTATGAATAAGCAAAATGCACTTTAAAAAGGAGAGCTGTAGCCCAGCCTTTAAGACAACAATGCAAGATTTTTCAATTCCCTTTTCTCGCATCTCCTTGTCATGTGAAACGTGCCCTTCACTGCAAAGTTAAAAGACAGAAAACTACTTGCATGCGCAGAGACGCACAGACTTATATTTATATATATATATATATATATATATGTTATATACGTGTGTGTATATATATAGATATAGGGTTTGTTACCTTACCTCTCAAAGTTCCACACACAGACATACATAACCGCCTCCATTTTGATGATCTATTTATATTGCATGTATGCAGATTATAAGCTAAGAAGATATATCGTCATCTATGTGGAAGCTCTTATTTTTACCTATGAAAGATTCATCTATTCTGTCCAATTCTCACGATCATGGATGACTTAATTTACATTGAAGAATGCAATAACTGGAGATGATATGTCTTCCAAAGCTTCTGCTCTCGTAAGCGAAGGGGAATTAAGTACACCTGGTCCGATCAAAACCTACAATATATATATATACATACATATATATATATATATATATATATATATAGTTAACGCCTACTCTCTCTTTTTTCACATGCATAATGTAGTAGATTTCATATATTTTTTTGATGTTAAGTCGTTTTTGTTTGTGGTGTTGTATTAGAGCATGATTAAAAATATATATTCCAGTGACTTTCTTATTATATTTCTAGCTAGTAACTACGTGACGTGTTTGATTGTAATGTAACTACTACTAGGTTTCTAGCATACTCAACTACATATTGATTATCGACTAAACAAAAAGTTGTGTAATAAATGCTCGTTCTCCCCGTAAGTACTAGAGTTTGTGCCTCATCGCAATTCTCCTCAATTGTTCAATCCGCCAAAACATCACCGTAATTCTCTCGTTGATTTATCATCACAATGTTTGTTTAGCCTAGGTGATGAATCATCACCGTAATAACAGATCACCTTGGTGATGAAAATGTAGTGATATTCTGCCTTTTCGATCATCCCGAAAAAGCTAGGTTGTCTTACATTATTGTGATGGGGTAATCTTTCAAATTTATATTTGAACAACATTACTCCTTAAATTAGCATGTATACCTAGTATATCCTTATTCATATTTAAAATTATATAATTAGAGTATTTAAATCTTCAAATAATGTATATAATAATAAATAAATAGATTAAATAACTATAGAAAAAACTTACTATTAATTCTTAAAAAAACTGAACTCAATATTAAAATAGTAATCATTATTATGTAAATGTCATCTCAATATATATATATATATATATATATACAATCATATACTTTATATAATCTCTGTAGGGTTAAATATAACATTGACGCAATATCACCACACACATCACCGTGATTATACAAACACAATATTCTAACATTGATATGCAAAATGAAATATTGCCCAAAACTAACACGATAATGATATATCTTCTATATCCACATCATGGTGATATTCATATTACGGTGATGTGCGTATCACGGTGACGTTGGATCACAGGAAACAAACACACCCATAATTACTTACAAAAGATAAAAAAAGCAAACTACGACTACCTTTGGGATATGTATACAATATATATATATATATATCGAGTAATGTTATGGTGCTCACCTTGCGTCAGCACCTTCGTGAGCACCAACCACATCAACGTGCCATATTGGCATCCGATGGGATTTTTTATTGATCTATAACCTACATATTGGATTAGTGAACCCGTCGGGAGTTGATTTGGCGCGTTGACGTGGCACAAACAATGCCACGCAACAGGTGTCCACGGATGGTGCTCACCTTTTTCTCATATATATATTGATGATGATGATGATGATGATGATGATGATGATGATGATGATGATGATGATGATGATGATTTTTTTAGTCTTTACCGTTACTGTCTTGCAGCCCAGCCCGTTAGCCCCATGGTAAGGCCCAACAAGCACATAGACCTCTTGGAAGCAAAATGATTAATTATTAGTCAACGAATTTTGATTTGTAGATATTTAATTAGTTCGATCGAGCTGCGATATCTCAATTGGCTTTTGAAAATGATAATTCCAATCCAGCCCTTTGCTCTTCTGCATATACGGGCAACTCTTTTTTTTAATCGTAATATATCATGGAGGCGTTTATTACTTAGGTCAACGATATACATTTTAACCCCTTATACACTTCCTTGGGATGCAAATGACGTCACTAATCTTTTTGATGAACCTTCTATAATTGTTTCGTGTAGAAATTTAAAGGGAGGAAGATTATTAAATTAGAATTGAATCAATAACTGCTAAACACTAAAATTCTTGATAATTTAAGAGTGCATAGTATAGTACGGACACCGCCATAGCACGTTTATTATTTATACTTTTGTCCGATCCCCACATAATGGCACAACTTACATGGTCCAAAATATAAAACGTAAAATATGAAAGATTAACGCTCGAATATTGTTGTAAGGTACCAAATAGATAAAATCCCACGTCATACGAAGCCACACACTAAAATCATGCGTAAAATAATAATAGTCAACTCCTATATGAACTCTTTGAAATAAACTCATGCCCCTGCCTCCTGGAGATGCTTTTGGGCTAATCCCAAATTAAATATCACAAAATAATAACACTAAATTAATAAATAAACTCACAACCAGTTCCTATCTAGTTGTACTTGATGTGCGTTGACTTTTTAATTTTCTTGCATCACAGCCCTTTGAGGATTCCTAAGGTGAAGTAAGGAGATTCAAGCCTTAAATATGCTAATTCCCAATTATAAATACATACAGATCCTCTTTAACATTTCCTCATCTTCGCCAATCATTAAGTACTCATTGGGATTCTCTTGAAGATTCTTCTTACATCTCTGAAGAACACACAGAAGCAAAAGCCCATCCATGGCTGCTAATAACCACATCTTCCTCGTTGCTTTCATCTTCTTTTCATTCCTTTCTGCAACTTGCCATGGCACCACCTTCTCTTCTCTGAAGAAGACCCTTTCCGTGGAAGCTTCTCCAATCCCAGGACAAGGTATATGTTGATGTAATAAAAAGTTCAAATCTTTACGAATTTAGAACCAAGAAAACCCTCCAATTAGAGTTTTAGATGCTGTAATTTGACACCTATTTTGTTATCTACTCTCTACCGATCAGTTCTAAAAGCCGGCGTAGACAACATCACCGTGACGTGGTCGCTCGACGGCACGGCGGCGGCCGGCGCCGACGCCGCCTACAAGACGGTCAAAGCCAAGCTATGCTACGCTAAGGTGAGCCAAAAAGACCGCGCGTGGAGGAAGAAGGTGGACGAGTTAAAGAAGGACAAGACTTGTCAGAAGACCATCGCCGCCAAGCCCTACGCCGCCGGCAACACTTCCGCCACGTGGACAGTTCCGAGGGACGTTCCCACGGCCACCTACTTCGTCCGCGTCTACGCCTTCGACTCCGCCGGCGAGTACGTCGCCTACGGCCAGACCTCCGACGGCGTCGGCGGCGACCTCTTCAGCGTCGAGGCCATCTCCGGCCGACACGCGTCACTCGATATTGCGTCGATTTGCTTCTCAGTGTTCTCCGTCGTGTCTCTGTTTGGATTCTTCTTGTTAGAGAAGAGAAAGGCCAAAGCAGCTTCGAAGCAGTGATGGGTTAATTTCCTTGCCTATGTATATCTGATGAAGCAAATCGAAGTATCGTATATCGTAGAAAAGTGACGTGTGTTCTTTCCTTTTGTTTGTGTGTACTTTTGCTGAAGAATATTATCTAATCCATGCTATGGCCTGTGGCTTTGCGTTCTATAGAACAGGCATTATTTCCTGGGAATTTTAAGTTGTAGTAAGCTCGTGATTGGTATATGTCATAAATTGTTGCTCAATTCGAGCATCATAATTTGTGATGAAAGAAAATACGAGGCAAATAATTTACACTAGTTTAGTAGTTGGCAGAACTTGTTTGTGTGCAATTAATAAAATTTTGTTTGTCGTGGGTGCTTTAATTTTAAAAATATATTTTAATATATTTTGAATAAATTAAATAAATAAAGGGTTAAAATATAATTAATAAAAAAATGTTTTGTAATTACATAAATGAAATTGCAATTAAAGACATAACCGGCATACCAATTCGACTCAAAATCTGTAAATCCTTTGGTTTGATTGGCGATTCATTGAGTTCTCAATTTCTGTTAAAAATTTCGGACACGGTTTGATTTTCCACGGATCTAAAGTTCCAGACCTGTCAACGTTTAATCTTTCACGTGTCTAAAGTTTCAAATCTGATAACATTTAATCCTCCACGTGTCTAATATTCCAGAGTTGACAGCATTGATCCTCTGCGTTGTAAAGTTTCCAAGCTGACAACGTTTAATCCTCCACGTGTCTAAAGTTTCAAATGTGACAACATTTAATCCTCCACGTGTCTAAAGTTTCAAATGTGACAACGTTTAATCCTCCATGTAGTTAGAGTTCCAGTGTTGACAACAATCCTCAACGTGTCTAAAGTTTCAATTCTGACAAACGCTTAATCCTCCACGTGTCTAAAATTCCAGAGCTGACAACGTTTAATCTTCCGCGTGTGTAAAGTTTCAGAGCTCACAAACGTTTAATACTCCACGTGTCTAGATATGCAGAAAAATATGAACGGTGGATATCTCGTATGTTTTCTTTTGGGTGAACAACATTTTTAAGTCCCAATCTTTGGGGCATGCGGCATGGGTTTCTGGTTCCCCGTATTCCGAGGTGCCACTTTAGTCCAAAATGTTGCCGATTTTGTATCATTTTTTGTCCCAAGGATTAATTTAACCGTTAGTTTAGAAGGAATTGAACGCGCGATAGCATGTGATAGCCTTTAGTCGATTTAAAAATCTCATAACGCATCTTCTTCTTCTTCAACTTTAATGCACGTGATCATCGTCACCCATCACATGTAGAGAATGATTGACGACCTTGAAGTTGAATTAAATATGATGCGTAATGATGGTCACGTGCGTTTAGTTGAGCAGATGCTATTATGCAGTTTTACGTCGACAAAATGAGTGATCATATATGCCCACAAATGTTAAGTTTCGTTTAAACTAACGATAACATTAACTGGAGACCAAAAAGCCCAATTTCGGTGACATTGACTACAAAAAGTAACACCACGGAATATGGGGCTCATACCCCAAACAATGAGATTAAAATTGTCGTTGTCCCTTTTGTTTGCTAAAAAAAACCCTACCATCCCTTTGAGTTACACCGACCCATCTAACCATGTGGATAAAATAGGCCCAAATTCAAATTAGCCCAAAATGTCCTTCAAGTCCAGTTCGAAGTCACAATACTCACAGAACAAATAAAATATACAACAAAAGCGATTCGAATCGAAGAAATTCGTACTCGAATTCCCATCATCGACGACGCAGCGAAAGATATGATCATCATAACATCATTACAACAAAATCCTAAGATTGTACCTACGATCGTATCGTAAAAAGAAAAAAAAAATCATCGAAAAACCATCTCGTGGCTCTTCATTCTATCCGAGCCGTGCAACACCAACCTATCCTTAAAAACATCCACACACCCGAAAGCGTTCGTCCCTTCCGGACACTCCAATGCAGCTTCGAAAATGCGATGATGGACGCCGTAAGAATCCACCGCATACCCACCCTTATGATCGTGTCCTGCCAAACACGCCTTAACGCAATCGTACCTATGCACAACCTCCAACACTTCGTCGTAGTTCCAAAGCAAAGCTTCGTTCGAAGAGGCACGAGGATACAGAGGAAGGTGACAGCATATCACCACTTTCTGGTCCATGTAAGAAGCCTCTTTCAGCACGCCTTCTAACCATTCGATCTGCCCTTTTCCTACACCACCGTTGAACATAAGGAACCTACGATCGAGCCCGCTCAGCCCGTCCGGGCTGTTCTTGTCCGCGTTAGGGTTCCTCTCTTGTAAGAAATTCAGGGCTTTTACAGTCTTGGGATGGCCCGCGGGCCAGCCTATCGCGCTGACGTCGTAGGTGTCGAGCACTACAAATCTGAAGTTAGGGGCAGGGGCAAAGTCGTAATAAGCGAGGCTGTCTTTGCTTCGAATGTTCAGCAAAGGGAGGAGTTTTTCCCGAGGGAGGTTGTAGAGGCAGTGGTTTCCGATCATGTGGTAGGTTGGGCCTTTGAATTTGTCGAATTCGTCGACGATTCTTCGGATTGAGGTTAGGGATTGGTTTTTAGGGCAGAAGCCGTCGACTATGTCTCCGAAGTTTAGGACGAAGCTGACGTTTTTGCTGCTGCTGTTCCAATTCTGTACGGCCCTCTGAAGGACGAGGAGGCTGTGCCTGTAATAACGGGGAACTCCGAGGAAGGAACGACCGTCTGGGATGTCGGCGTACTGTACGTCTGAGATTACGCCGAAGGAGATGAGCGGCTGCTTCGATTGGACGGCGATGAAACCGTTTGCATATCCCATTGGGGCGGCGGAGGAATTGAATTTCTCGAAATTGGAAATCTGTAAGAAGAAAATAAAGATCCACAGTTTGTTTTTCAGGCATTGAATGCTCTGAAACATAGTAGCATGTCCAGGCTTTCTCTTCTCCCCATCACAAACACACTCATACACACAGAGAGAATCAGAATCGAATTTGGGGCAATGAGCTATCGGCGTTTTTCTTGCATTGATTGAATTTGTTCATTCTAACACAGAAATCGACTATTGAGGATATCAGAGACAGCTCGTAGGTGAGTTCTTACTACAATGCACCGCAGGAAACGAAAAAAAAAACACGAAGGATCGAAGGAAAAAGGGGGGATAAGAACCTGCATTGCTGATATATAAAAAACGAGGAAACCTCAATAATCGAAAGTCGGTGCGATTTCGATTCTATGGATGAAACACAAAAACCGAGGAAACCTCAATAATCGAAAGTCGGTGCGATTTCGATTTATGGAGGAAACACAAAAACTCATAAACAAATTGCAGTGCTTACGTTTCGAGGGATCCAACGCTCCAATGGCGCAGGTCGATGTGGATTAGAGAGAGAGAGAGAGAGAGAGGAGACGATAATACGAGGTGGTTATGATATTATAAATTTAACTTTTTGTTATGTCACTTAATTACGACGGCCACGTGTGTTCAGTTACGTAGGTGACTTCCCACGAGAATCATACGTCAGAAATTAATATTTGTCCAGAAATAATACTAACAATAATAATGAAAAATATTAATCCCTTGGCTTATGAACTATGATTCATTCCATTATCAAGAAGTGATATAAAAAGGCGTACATTTAACGAGTATAGGATTGAAACTGGTTCAAGACATTCTAAAAGACTCTAATAACATCGTGGGAACACAGAGACTTCCACGAATGGAACTCCAAGTACAGGAAAACTATGTAGTAGCATAGTCGACCAAAGTCGGAATTTAGTTCCACGAACGGTAACTTTATAGAGGTGTTCAACGTCAGAACAATCGTTGATTTATCTGCAAATTACGAGTCATGCCCCAATTAATATTTTCCATTAGAGATAAAGACCCAATTAGTTTCATTTAGAGAAAAGGACACATGAACCAATGGAAGTATTACCACAGACCAATGAAGTGTTACCAAAAACCAATGAAGTGGTACCGCAGACCCGTGAAGTGTTACCACAGACCCATGAAATGGTATTGGGGACCGTTTCTGAAAAAAATGGATCTTTAAAACTATGAATTTTCTGACAAGGGTCAGAACTCTAATTGAAACTTAAATGAAGGCCAGAAACGTAAATGCCCCTTGTTGAAGAAGATCAAGGCTTAAGATGCAAAGAGATCAAGCTGAGCAGAATGGAGATTTGGAACAGAGTATACTCTGTGTATTAGTTATTGTTTTATTCCGTTTCTATTTAAAAGGTTACTAATGGCCCTATTAGTTAATTAAGTCGGCCCTTATCAGGGTTGTATAAATAGTGAACAGTGTAAATTGTTAAGAGTACACACGCGCGCAAAATGTAATTCTTCAATGTTCAGCAGATTCAATCGTAAAGAATAAGATTTTTTTTCCTTCTTCCAAATTCTTCGATCTTCGATCTTTTGAGTTTCTTCATGGTATCAGAGACCTAGGTTGATTAACCTTGATTGAAGACGTGTTAATGGCGGATCAACAAGATTCACAGAATACAGAAAATCTGAGCAGCAATAATACGACAGTAGATTTCAATAATCCGATCTACATCCATCCATCGGACACGGCGAGCCTCGATTTAACCACTGGAATTCTTAGAGGATTTGACAACTACAAAATATGGAGTATGAGGATGATTGTGGCACTTCAAGCCAAGAACAAGTTTGCTTTTATTGACGGGACTTGCAAATGTCCAGATAAGAATTCTCCCTTATTTTCTCAATGGAAAAGATGTGATGCGCTGGTTCAGACCTGGATTCATCGATCTATCTCAGAGGAATTGATCTCTGGAATTGTTTACCATCAGACTGCTTTCGAAATTTGGAATGATTTGAAGCAAAGGTTTGATAAGATCAATGGAGCTAGGATGTATGGTTTATTCTGGGAGATCTACTCTAGCAATCAGGGTGCTTCAACTGTGTCAGAGTATTATAACAGATTGAAGCCGGTCTGGATGAATATGACTCTTTAATTCCTTCTCCTGCGGCAGAAGTATCAACTGAATATAAGAACTTTTGTAGTTGGCAAAAAATGATGCAGTTCCTTATTGGTTTGAATGACTGCTATCAGAATATAAGGTCTCAAATCCTGCTCATGTCTCCACTTCCATCCCATAGCCAAGTTTATTCTATGATGATCAATGAAGAGGCTCAGCGTGGCATCAATCTACAAGCAGCTAATACTGATACTTCAGTGGCACTTATGTCTAACTTCCCTGCTAAGAGCTACATGGGGAATGACAGTCAAGTTGGAAGGGCAAACCTGTTTTGTGACAACTGCAACATCAATGGTCACACCAGGGAGAACTGATTCAAACTACATGGATATCCTACTAACTTTACTCGTGCAGGTAGGAGAGGATTTGGTGGAAGAAGAGGCCAAGGCAGATATGCAGGAGGCAGAGGATACAAAGCCAATAATGCCATGGTCCCTGATTCAAGTGGTGATAAGCTTAAGGGGGAGAGTTCAGACACTCATTCAGGCTTCACCAATGACCAGTATCACCAAATCTTGAAGCTAACTGAGAAAAAACCTGAGGAAATGAAAGCGGTAACATCTCAGCCAATGCAAACACCTCAGGTATATGCCTAAGTAATATTAATACATGCTTAGAATCTGATAAATTGTGGATAATAGATACTGGTGCAAACCATCATATTACATGGAACAGAGAGCTTCTGATAGAAGTTGATGATGTTTTTAATTGCATAGATTCTGTGAAACTACCGAATGGTTCATTAAGGTTTCCTTATCTGGCACAGTAGATATAACTAAGGACCTTAGATTAAAGAATGTGCTGTTTGTGCCAAATTTCAGACACAACCTACTTTCTGTTTCAAGACTGACAAAAGATGAGAATATGCAGTTGAATTTCTTTCATGATTATTGCGTTATACAGGAGGTTTTGACTGGCAAGATAAGGGGGATTGGTAAGTAGGAAAATGGCTTATACATATTCAATCCAAGCCCCGATAATCTGCCAGTGGAAATCAGTAGCAAGATAGCTAGTTTTTGTAATAATGCAAATAAAGAATCTATTTTCAGATTTGATATGAATAATGATGTATCAAAATGGCATTATAGACTTGGTCATATGTCATTTGGGAGATTTAAATATCTGAATGATCTAAACTTGAAAGTGAATGATTCTGTGGATTATTATGTTGTTTGTCCTCTTGCAAAACATGTTAGGCCGAGATTTCCTTTGAGACAATTAAATGATAAATCCTCGTTTGAGCTGATCCACATGGACATCTTGGGGCCATACAGAGAAAGAACCTACAACAACGAAAGGTATTTTCTAACTCTAGTAGATGACTGCTCAAGAGCAGTTTGGGTTTTTCTAATGAAAACCAAGTGTGAGGTAGTTGAGGTACTAAAGGACTTTATTGCCTATGTTGAGAACCAGTTCAATGTTAGGGTAAAAACCATTAGAAGTGACAATGCGTGGGAGTTTTTCTCACATCAATGTAAGGCTTTTCTGTCTGAGAAGGGCATAATTCACCAAAGCACTTGTGTTTACACTCCACAACAAAATGGTGTTGTGGAGAGGAAACATAGGCATATCTTGGAAGTTGCTAGGGCATTGAAGTTCCACTCCAATGTACCTATCAAGTTCTTGGGAGAATGTGTGAAAACAGCCGTGTATATCATTAATAGAATTCCCACACCTATCCTGAATGGAAAAACACCATTTGAAGTTCTTTTTGGAAGGAAACCATCATACTCACATTTCAAAATCTTTGGGTGTCTTTGTTTTGCAAAAAACCTTACTAAGAGTGATAAATTTCATATGCCTGTACAGACAGACTCAGAAACTGATCAAACCAGCTCAGAACAGACCTCAAATCAACCATCTACAACAGAGGTAAGGAGGTCAGGTAGAGTTTCTAAAGCCCCATATTGGCATGCAGACTTTATCTCACCATACATTCCTGATACAAACATGGCAAGCATTGATAAGTTCCCCATGTCTAAACTGGTTAAATATGATAGAGTAAATCCTGAATATTGGGCTTATCTAGCAGCCACCTCAAAAGACTATATCCCAAAGTCTTTTGAGGAGGCTAAAACAGATAAGAAATGGGTAGATGCTATGAAATTTGAGATTGCAGCCTTATAGATGAATGGGACATGGGATCTGGTAGATATTCATGAAGGAAAGTCAATTATAGGTTGTAAATGGGTGTTTGCCATTAAATACAAATCAAATGGTGAGATAGAGAGATATAAAGCAAGACTCGTTGCCAAAGGTTATACTCAAAGAGAAGGAATAGATTACAATGAGACTCTTTCACCCGTAGTTAAACACATTACTATAAGAACTGTCTTGTCTCTAGCTGCAATTTATGGTGGCCCTTGTTTCAAATGGATGTTACTAACGCTTTTCTACAAGGTGACTTGAATGAAGTAGTATACATGGAAGTTCCACCGGGTATTTCCATACCAGAAAGCAAGGGACATCAGGTTTGTAAGTTAAAAAAAGCTCTATATGGCTTGAAGCAAGCTTTGAGGCAATGGAATCACAAGTTCATCGAGGTTGTGAGTAATTTTGGTTTTATTCAGTCAAGGCATGACTATTCTCTATTTACTAAACATGATGGAGATAATTTTATGATATTATTAGTTTATGTTGATGATATTTTGATAACTGGAAATGATCTTATCATGATTAACAAATGCAAAAGCTATCTCAGTGATGT
This sequence comes from Craterostigma plantagineum, assembly GCA_027422505.1. Taxonomy (NCBI): domain Eukaryota; kingdom Viridiplantae; phylum Streptophyta; class Magnoliopsida; order Lamiales; family Linderniaceae; genus Craterostigma; species Craterostigma plantagineum. The sequence continues at coordinate 3,090,614 of JAPQWV010000050.1, forward strand.
GTTTCTTATGAAAGACTTAGGCGAAATGAAATACTTCCTTGGAATAGAAATAGCAAGATCAAAGGAAGGCATTTACCTGAACCAGAGGAGATATACCAAAGAACTACTAAAGGAGGCAGGTATGATTGGCTGTAAATCTGTCAATACACCTATTGAGCAGAACAGCAAAGTGGTAAGAGATAAAATCAGGGATGATGATCCAATCATCGAAGATATCTCTGGTTTTCAAAGTTTAATTGGCAAGCTATTATATTTATGCATCACTAAACCTGATATTACATATGCAGTACAGGTCCTCAGCCAATACATGCATAAACCGAAGAACATACATGTTGAAGCATCATACAGAATCTTGAGATACTTAAAGGCTAAGCCTGGACTCGAATTGATGCTGTCAGCTAAAAGTGCATTGACTTTCCATGTGTTTTGTAATGCAGATTGGGCAGCATGCCCGAACACAAGGAGGTCTTTAACAGGTTACTTGGTGAAGCTAGGTGATTCTATTCTATCATGGAAGTCAAAGAAACAGACCATAGTAGCAAGGAGTTCGACTGAGGCTGAATACAGATCAATGGCAGCAGCTACTTCTGAAATAGTATGGCTGGTTGGTTTGCTTAATGATCTGAAGATTAATGGATTGAATCCTGTGCAGGTATGGACTGACAGTAAATCAGCAATTCAGCTTGCTGCGAACCCTGTTTTCCATGAGAGAAGCAAGCATATTGAGGTGGACTGCCACTTCATACGGGACAAGATAGATGATGGAATCATAAAGACAAACTATATCTCCACAATGGATCAACCGGCAGATTTGTTAACTAAACCTTTGGCAAGCGAACAATTTGAGTATCTTCTGAGCAAGTATGGTGTGGTAGATCTTTATGCACACCATGCTTGAGGGGGAGTGTTGAAGAAGATCAAGGCTTAAGATGCAAAGAGATCAAGCTAAGCAGAATGAAGCTTTGGAACAGAGTATACTCTGTTTATTAATTACTGTTTTATTAAGTTCCGTTTCTATTTAAAAGGTTACCAATGGGCCTATTAGTGAATTAAGTCGGCCCATATCACGGTTTGTATAAATAGTGAACAGTGTAAATTGTTAAGAGTACACACGCGCAAAATGTTATGCTTCAATGTTCAGCAGATTCAATCGTAAAGAAAAAGATTTGTTTTCCTTCTTCCAAATTCTTCGATCTTCGATCTTTTGAGTTTCTTCACCCCTTGATTTATTTGGGCATGCCCGCAAATAAGGCCGAACAGCACGTCAGAATAATTACGTACGACAAACTCATTCAAGAATCAATGAAAAAAAAGAAAAAACTCCATATATATATATATATACACACACATACACTAAAACAAGTGTTTATCTATTATAACGTCGACTCAAATGCAAAACCATTGTCTGAAATCAAGATATCGGGAAAACAACACAATCGGCGATCTACAGAAAAAGAAGCAAACAACGATGCTTATATCATATCAAACACATTGTTTGTACTCTCCAAGCTATACTTAGAACGCCATGGAAATGGTTTTCTTGAATCCCATAATTGTACGTGACTACATAAATGAAATGGCTTGACTTGACTTGTTCAAAGGTCGTTGGTCTACCTTCTATATGTGGACTGTTTTTGTGCTATAGACTACATAGTTCAGAAAAGTCTTTCTTGAGAAATTTCCGAAACCTACTCCCATTACTTGCTCGCAAGTCGCAACCGTGCTAAAGAAAAAAAGTGCTTTACAGCCAAGAAAAACAATTAACTTTTTCAGGTCAAGAAAATCCCAAAATCTGACCTTTTTCTGTCATCTTTACACACACGCACACACCATTAAAACCTCAAAGTTACAAATGGCCGGCGCCTCATCGAAGCTTATCTTCTTCTTCTTCTTCCTCCTAATCACCGCCATCTCCTTTACAACCCACGCTACTGCGGCCCAATTCCTCCTCAGAAACAGCTGTAACTACACCGTCTGGGCCGCCGCCGTCCCGCCAGGATCCGGCGGCGGAAACCTCCAGCAGCTCACCAGAACCAACTGTCCCTACAAGGTCTCCGCCGCCTCGGCGCCTCTGTTGAGCGTCGGCCGCCAGCTCAGCAGCGGTCAGTCGCTGACCATCACCGTCCCGCCAGGAACCGTCGGCGGCCGGATCTGGGCTCGAACCGGGTGCAACTTCGACGATTCGGGCCGTGGCGAGTGCCAGACCGGCGACTGCGGCGGGCGAATCAACTGCACGCGCTACGGCAAGTCCCCCAACACGCTTGCAGAGTACGCCCTGAACCAGGCCGGCGGCCTCGATTTCTTCGACATATCTCTAGTGAATGGGTTCAACGTTCCCATGGAGTTCGTCCCCACCTCGGAGGGGTGCAGTCGAGGGCCAAGGTGCGCCGGCGACGTCAACGCGCGGTGCCCGGCGGAGCTGAAGGCTCCCGGCGGCTGTAATAACCCTTGCGAGGTGTTCGGTACCGGCGAGTACTGCTGCGCCGGCGGCGGAAGCTGTGGGCCCACGAATTATTCGAGGTATTTCAAGGGAATTTGCCCCGACGCTTACAGCTACCCAAAGGATGATGCTACGAGCACTTTCACTTGCCCCGGCGGAACTAACTATAGAGTGGTGTTTTGTCCTTAAACTCATGAATCATGATAGGCATATTTTCGATTCGTTACTATATTCATATAAATTGTAAGTATGGTATGCTTTGAAATTTTACCTCTCGGGAAAATTTTACATTGAATTACCCTCATGGAAGAAAAGCTCAGTTATCGATTGATTATTTAAAGAAAGTAGGGTTGGCAGTGGGGCGGGGATTCCCGTCCCCGCGGGGATCCGCGCGAATGGGCCGGGAAATCCCCGCGTGGCGGGGACGGGGAATGATTTTTTCCTGTGGGGATCCCCGCCCCGTCACCGAACCCCTTTTATATATTATAATATAGATAATATTAAATTATAATCTAAATAATAGTAAAATAATATCAAAACATAGATTAAATAATATTAAAGTAATACAAATAGTATATAAAATTATAATTTATATAATATTTATAATAAAATATCTGAATTGCTATTTACCGCCCCTTTTTTCCTAGTCACCGCCCCCTAAAGGGCTAAAAAAGACAATTTTGCCCTTTTGAATTTAAATTTCTATTTAAAGGCCTTTTCCAGACAACAATTTTCATATAGCAATTAAACATTCAAATCAGACTCAAACAAAACAAAAAAACGTTCAAATCGCAATGAATCGTCTATTTGGGAAATGGAAAAGTCAAAAGAAAGCGTCTATTGGCAAGGATGGTAATCAAATTGTCGTAAATTTCGTTTTTATAGACGTGAATTCTCGAAAAATGGTCGTATTCGAGCGAAAATTTCGGCCCGACCGAAACATAATTTCGGTCAACACAAGGGGTGACCGAACAACAATTTCGGTCAACCCTTGTGATGACCGAAAATCAATTTCGATCGCCCAAGAGGGCGACCGAAATTCTAGTTCGGCCGCGACAGTCGTAGCCGAATCGCCGAAATTTGGATTCGGCTACGACTGTCGCGGCCGAGATCCGGCTTCGGCTACGACAGAGGTGGCCGAAATCTCGTTTCGGTCGCCTCTTAGGGTGACCGAAATTTGATTTCGGTTGTTAATTTTTTTTTATCAGACTTGGAGAGTGTCTCGGAGGATTCGATGGGCGACGGGATAAACTACAGTCGGCATTTTCGCGAAGGAGGACGATTTCCAACCGACGTGGAAGCCATTAACTGGGCGAAAGGCGTCGCTATTGGTCTTGGTTTCGAGGTGATAATTTCGTCGCACAAGAAGGCAGGAACAAAAAAATTGATTAGATGTTCTCGCGGAGAACGTTATAGAGGCAATGAGGATGAATTGGAGAGGTTGTCGAAGTCTAACAAGTGCAGGTGTCCGTTTGTAGTCATAGCCCAGCAAGATCCAGCTACTAAGGAATGGTTCATTCGTACGGGCCCACCTGAAAAATCAACGCACAATCACCCTCTGATACATTATCCCGAGGGACACCGCCAGACGAGTTGGTTAAGCAGCCATGCAAAGAAGGTCGTAGAGGAAATGAGTGCTGCGCAAGCGAAACCATCACATATCCTCTCAGCGGTAAGGGCTCGACACAGCGTAGATAACGCGACGATCCGACATATATATAATTACAGAGATCGTTTGAAGAAGCAATATTCTGAGGGTCGAGACGTGGTGAGCCAGTTGATGCACTAGGCGACAGAGTCCGGATATTTTGTTGAATATAGAAGAGACGAGGAGACTAATATGCTGACACATGTCTTTCTCGCACACCCGGAGTCACTCGCACTGCTGAGGACGTATCCTTATTTTATTGGGATTGACTCGACGTACAAGACCAATAGATATAAGATGCCTCTTGTTGAGATTATAGGGATGACTCCCTGTAATCACAACTTTCTGTGTGGATTTGCCGTCGTGGAGGACGAGACGAAGAGCAGTTACCGGTGGAAGTTGCAGTATATCAGGGATATTCTAGGGCCAGATGTCCACCCGTCGGCGATTGTCACTGATCGTGAGTTGGGCCTTGTTCGACCGGTACATATGGTATTTCCCCATTCTCACCATCTGCTATGCACGTGGCATATTTATAAAGATGTGGAGAACAAAGTTTATAGGTTGGGGGGAATAGCAAAAAGACCGCAGCTCACTTCACGCACAAGTCCTGTAAAGCAGTCGTGGAAGCTCCGACGGTTGACGAATATGAGAATGCAGTGAATGACTTGCGTCTGCGCTGGCTACAAGACTCAGAAATCGTTACTTATGTTGAGCAGACGTGGTTGGTGCATAAGGAGAAGTTCGCCAGAGCTTGGACGAACCATGTGCTTCATTTCGGGAACACCACTACATGTCGTGTGGAGAGTGCTCATAGCGAACTGAAAGGATGGCTGAACTCGGCCACTGGGTCGCTTGACACCGTATGGGTGAAGGTGCACGAGCAGATTCAGAACCAGTTGATTCGCATCAGAAAGGTAAATTAATTATTATTACGTGTCTCTTATCCTTATCTAATAATATTTTAATGTTGACATGCAGACACTTGAGGAGTCCCGGTCGAAACGACCTATTCCGATGTCAGGATTTCCATTCCTAACATTATTATACAGAGTTTCACACCATGCAATATTAATTATGGGAAATGAGCTGCGGCGGGCCAAAGAGTTGTCGGATGAGGTTTACTCCAGGTGCGGATGTGTAGTACGACGTACGCACCAACTACCATGTGCTTGCGAGCTTCAGCAATGCGTGGACAACAACTACCCAGTTTCGGTAGAATGCTTGCACGACTTCTGGAGGACACTCACAATCGGCGAGGGAGTAGTGCCCGATATTTCTGATCAAGAGCGCTTAGCCGATCTCGTGCGTGAGGCAGAAGGTCGCGATCCCGCCGTTATGCGTGGCCTCCATCGAGTAGTTCACGAACATCTCTATCCCGAGGATCAAGAGTGAACCGCGCCTGCTGTTAAGACATCTGTAAAAGGTAGGCCAAAGAAAAGAGACTCGACGAAACGTGATCGGAGTGCTTGGGAGTACGCAATCCCAAGGGGGGGACGCAGCGGAGGGCGCAGCAGTACCAGTCTTAGCAGCCAGGGTCGTAGCAGTCATGGCCGTACCTCATCATCATCTGCGAAGCGATCTCGTAGTTCTACTACGGAGACAGGTACTTCTGTTTTCTCACTCATAAAAATAGTATATGGATGCATCTCTAATCCGGTATAATTTTTTATACAGTTGAATCCAACTTCTTCCACGGCCGCTTGCAGTACCACGTAACATCAGTCATCCATCCGTATATAGTTAGTTATAAGGATGTCGTGGCTGACGGCAACTGCGGATTTCGCGCTATCGCTTCCCATATTTACAATAACGAAGAAGAATGGGTCACCGTAGGAATAACGTCGCGAACGAAATCGAGGCCCATTGGGATCTTTACTCGCCATTGTACTACGGTGATTCATTGGAAATGCAGTTGCATCGTATACGCTGGGAAGGGGGCCTTGCTTGGAAAACCACTGGATGTTGACACCGTGCGATCTGTGGGCTATGGCGACTATTTGGAACGCTGTAGTTACACTATACGGGTACGGCAATGAATCGACCATCAACATGCATTCTATCACGATACTGCCTTTGCGTGCCGCTTCGACTGCCAATGGACCGAACCGAACTATCATAATAGCGCACCTTGGAGACGAGTACCGGCATTATATTAGACTGAATTTATGTCCAGACTTTCCAATGCCCGTATTGCATCCGTATTGGAATATCCATCGTGATCGTCGCCTTGCACGGTGGGAACTTAGATATCAGAACAGATTCGAACATTGGGTGCAGTTAATGCGAAAGAATGGTCTATTATAATTCACTTTGTATTATATTGTATTACTAATTTATTAATGAATAATAACATTAAGTATTTTATATGTTATTATTTTATACTATTATATTTTTCTATTAATATTTTTTGTTCTTATTAATTTTTTTTATTTAATTATTTTATATTATTAGTATTATTTGTTCTTATTATTAATTATTTATATATAATTATTTTATATTATTGGTATTATTTGTTCTTATTTTTAGTATTTTTTATATATTATTATTTTAAATTATTAGTATTATTTATTCTATATATTATTTTTTTATATGTTATTATTTTATACTATTATATTTTTTAATTAATATTATTTGTTCTTATTATATTTTTTTATTAATATTATTTGTTCTTATTATTAATTATTTATATATAATTATTATATATTATTAGTATTATTTGTTCTTATTTTTAGTATTTTTTATATTTAATTATTTTTTATATGTTATTATTTTATACTATTACATTTTTTATTAATATTATTTGTTCTTATTTTTATTATTTTTTATATATTATTATTTTATATATTAGTATTATTTTATTCTATATATTATTTTTTTATATGTTATTATTTTATACTATTATAATTTTTTATTAATATTATTTGTTCTTATTTTTAGTATTTTTTATATATTATTATTTTATATTATTGTATTATTTTATTCTATATATTATTTTTTTATATGTTATTATTTTATACTATTATAATTTTTTATTAATATTATTTCTTCTTATTATATTTTTTTATTAATATTATTTGTTCTTATTATTAATTATTTATATATAATAATTATATATTATTAGTATTATATGTTCCAATTTTTTAGTATTTTTTATATTTAATTATTTTTATATGTTATTATTTTATACTATTACATTATTTTATTAATATAAATAAAAATAGTACGTGTTCGGTACACAAACGAATGACAACGACAAATAAAAGCAGATTATGGAGCATTGCGCCAGCGGTCGTTCATTTCGTCCAGCTTGTCTCTGTAGCGCTCCGTCTGCTCCTCGTCGTGGAGCTGCAGCGTAGATAGCATCTCGGTGCTCAAGGCATACATCGAGCTGTACCACTGTACACAGAATTGATACATATAAAAATTGATTAAACATACAAAATCTGAATCACTTAATATTACGTACGTAGTCTGAGTGGCTGCGCGGGGGTATGCCGCCCGAAGAGGATCCCGACTCCGACGATAACAGACGAGGATGAGAATGTCGCTCATACCAGTCCATGTACCCTTCCACGGCCTCGCCAAGGTAATCTGCAGTCGCCCGGCTGATGTACGATAGATTGAGAATGTACGCGTACGGGAATTGTCGCCAAGCAAATTCTGCTGCGTCGCCAGAATGGTGCACCTTATACCATTTCGGGTCTGCTGGCATGTACGCCTTCTGTGGCGGACTCATCGGCGGCGGGATGTGCTGCACGTGACCCAACTGGCGCAACACTCTCGAGGGTACGTAGGGCTCAACACTGTCGCGATATCGTACCCAGCCTACGAAAATAGTCCTCATGTGGTGCGCCGCTGGATCGGGGCCGTACGGCAACCAAGCAACCTGATAACAGTTTGCAAATTTGTATATAATCGTCGCTATTATTAGAATATAATCACTTAATATACCTCGCTCGCAGTCATCATGTCTAGCTGACGGCGGATCTCAATCAAACGGTGGCCCGTCCGCTCGTACTGAGACACGGACCACATGCGTGATCGTGCGTCGCAGGCCTCCACATGATGGGGTAGACGGTGTGGGCGAAAGCATGGGAAGTACTCGTAGATCCACGCCTGTAATAACGACAGGCACCCAGCTAAACCCCTTTGAATCCGCTCGGCTTGCGAGGCCAAGCTGGCGATAGAGGTAAGCAAGAGCGGCCGACCCCCACGAGTGGCCGCTGGCAACTGGCAGCGACCGATAGAACTCGTGCATGATGTCGGGCTTCACCCGGTTCCCGCTCTTGTCGACGAACAGCGTCGACCCCAATAGAATCCACAGCCAAGCGATTGCCTGGAACCCGCCGGCCTATTTCCAGACCGCATCCTCTGCATCACGTCTTTCGACGCGACCGCACCACCTCTCCATAATCCCCGCAGCGCGTCTGCGTTAACCCCCATAATCTCCCTCACCGCGATCTGCTGGTCGCCGCTGTCCGGGGTACCCGATACCGTCCTCCCCTCGATCGGGATACGCAGGATCTGCTCGACGTCGTGGAGCATGATCGTCATCTCACCCCACGGCATGTGGAAGGTGTTCGTGTCAGGGTGCCAGCGCTCCACAAAAGCGCTCAGAAGAGGCTGGTCCAAGTGACCCAGCATGGCATCTGTGAGGTGGCTAAGCCCCGTGCCATCGATCTCGCTCTGCGTCTGTGGCGGAAATTGACAGTACCACTGCTTAAGCGACCGAAGCACTGCCGCACGCTGCTCGCACTTCAGCAGGGGTCGATCCTCCTCACCCATCCAGATGCGGGGCGCGATGTGCCCCAAGTAACTAGGGATCACATCGCCGTCTTCTGGACCACCTGGCTGTGGCCCCTGCACCCTCCAAGAATCGTCATCTACGACCCTAGAGCGCTTGCTCACTATTTTATTTTTTAAGAATTTCCCAAAAATAAATATTATTTATTTTACGTATATTAAGACACTACATCGCAATTCGTATTATAAAGGAGAATGAAATTACCTGAGGAGACCGGTATCGCATCGTCGTCGGATGACTCAAACGACTCCGCATCGTAGGGCACCTCCTCATCCGCAGGCGCCTCCTCATCCGCATGCGGATTGTATTCCGCATATACGGAATGAGAATCAAGAGCTCGCTGCCGCCTCTCCTCCTCCCGTTGCCTACGAACGGATGCATCAACGCCGCGCGCCCTCGTATGACGCTCTCCAGATTCCTCCGACGGGGCCGCTCTGCTGCTCCCTCCAAGTAGGGACTTCCCACCCTTGGCCTGCAATTACATATTTATTAATTAAAAAAAAACGACCGAAAAATAATTTCGGCCAAACAATGGCATGACCGAAATCAAATTTCGGTCGGCGAGGAACCGACCGAAACCAGATTTCGGTCGAGCCAGATCCGACCGAAACATGATCGATCGGTCGGAACCCCGGCGACCGACGATCGATTTCGGTCGTTCAAGACACGACCGAAATCATATTTCGGTCGAGCCTGTTGCGACCGAAATCTGATTTCGGTCGTGTCTTGACCGACCGAAATCACGTTTTGGTCGCGACTGGGCCAACCGAAATTTCGGTTTGGTCGTGCCGTTTTCGCCCTATTTCGCGTCCGATCGCCCGTTTTCAGCCTAATTCGATCCGTTTTCGACAATCTATCTACATAGAATGAACTTACGACAGTTTTCTTAGCAATCGTGACAGGACCCCCTTTCCCTTTCCCTTTCCTTGTCCTCGCTCCATTACGATTTGCAAAGTTCTCTGTTTTTTGTTTAATTTGGTTGTGTGATTTGAAAAGTGTTGCGTCGTGTAGGATTTTAAAGAAAATTCTTACTTTTTATTATATTTTACCTTTTTAAATTAATTTAAATAACATAAGGGCATAAACGTCTTTTTTCAGCCCTTTAGGGGGCGGTAACTAGGAAAAAGGGGGCGATAAATAGTAATTCCCTAAAAATATATTCAAATTTATATATTATATTAAAATATTAAATTATTCGAAAAAATTAAGGGGCGGAGAATCCCCGCGGGGACGGGACAGGCAGGCCCGCCCCGTTGCCATCCCTAAAGAAAGTGACCATGACAATTGACATACATTAGGAGGGGTCGTAAACAAGTCTGAGTTGGGTTGTATTCGGGTTCAACCCGTTTAATAAACGGGCTGAGATTATCAACCCTGACTTGATATGTTTACTTAAACATGTTAAAATATGGAACACTACCTTCTATAACCCAAACTAACTCATTAAGTTGCCAAATGTTTTAAATTAAAATAAAAGAAAAGTAAGAAAATAACCATATAAACAGAAGTATAAATCTCAATTAAACAAAACAATAGAGAAACGAATGAGCTGTTTTTTTTTTTAGAACATCAGCATAATTAAGAAACAAAATCCAAATACTAAAAATCTCACAAAACATTATTAAATATCAACTTCATAGTTATCCGTTCCTTTTTTTAACTAAGATATTTAATAATTTATATTATTCTGGTTACATGAGTTGATAAACGGGTTGATTTTGATTGAAAATTTGAAGCCTAACCCGACACAATTAATATTTAAATTGGATTTGGTTTTACTTATTTACTTAAACATGTCGAAAATTCCAATCATACCAGCTAGTTTCAGTGCAGCTAGTGTCGGATTAACGGTCCGGTTGGTTTTTAGCGCCCCAGCGTGCCGAAAAATTTACAGCTTGAAAAAAAGTTGTAGCACATGTTTTATTTTATACACGTTTTCCAATCTTTGTTTGTCTAACATTAGACACGTATTTTCTTTCACTGACTATGATGGCTCTAGCATGCCGAAAAACATAACAGCTTGAAAACTACTTGTATCACATGTTTTATCTTATACACGTTTCCAATCTTCGTTTGTCTAACATTAGACACGTAATTTTCTTTCACCGACTAGGATGGCTCTCTTCGAATTTTCCAATCACCAAGCACCACCACACATATGATGTTGCACCTACATATGCTTGGTGGAATTGGAACGATTAACAACACTTGCACCTTTTTATAACTGAGTAGACGCTATGATAAGGAAACAGTTTTTGTGAGTTAGTAATGTTTGTAAAGAGAATAAATATCAGTGAATGCTCTTTTCCGACGTACTCTCCTTTTCTTTTGTGAAGTGGAATGACATTTTAGGCTACAAAACGTTGTCTTATATAGACTCACATCTTATGGTAATTAGCCTACAATCTTATCACAAATCTTGCATGGATCTTTATTCGGTGATAAATCTTCATCTTTGACTTGTAAGATGTTTTGTAATGCTTAGTCTTCCTTTGGTTTGTGCGGCTCCATATATTTTTTTTTTAAGTTATTGAGCTTAGTCAACAACGGGTTGAGATCCTCTATTCCACTTCCTATATTTTCAAAAAAGGAATCGAAACTTGTTTGATCTTGATTCAACACAAGCATATAACGTGGTTCGGATTTCTGATAAAATCCTACATCCACGACACTCAAGATCACACTTTATTGATCGACTGAATTTACAAGATACAGCTGAGAATGATGAAAAGAACGCGCGCAAAAAACAATCAAAAAAATCCACTACTGACTATAAATTGCACTATTTATATCTAAACCTCCTAACGACTATAAGCTGGCCCAATAAGAGAAAGGCCCAAAGGGGAATAAAACGTATTCTTGTCTCAGCACTTTTATAAGTGAACTAGCTCCAACGTCATTGGCTTGAATGCCTCCTTAGCGCGGCATTTTAAACCATATCTGCAATTAAACTGTCCTCTGCTTCAGCTCATTTGTATGAATCAAAGCAGCTCGATTCTCTTGCTGCTTCAATACCCCCCCACAAGATGGAAGATATAGATTTATAACTCCCATCTTGACAAGAAATCGCTGTAGTTGAGGTCCAGAAATTGCCTTAGTAAACATATCAGCAACTTGGTGCTCGGTTCGAATTGGTAGGAGCTTGATCACCCCATTGGATACATGATGCCGCACAAAATGGCAATCGACTTCGATGTGCTTTGAGCGTTCATGAAACTTGGGATTTGAGGCTATCTTTAAGGCGGACAAATTGTCACAGTAAACCACTGGCAGCCGAGGAAAGCTCAAATTCAGTTCCCCAAGCAGGTTTTTGATCCAAAGAACCTCCGCGACCACGGATGCAAGGGCTCTATACTCAGCCAGGTACTCAGCCACATACAGGATCTCAGGAATCAGGGAGGGTCTCAGCCACTGAGCCAGGTACTCAGCCAGGTACTCAGCCACACACAGGATCTCAGGAAACAGACAGGTTGCCTGATTCTTCAGTACCAGTGCCTTCAGACCAGCAATTAGGAAGGGTCTCCACTCTTGCACCAAATGGTCCGCAGCCTGGGAATGAAGAACCACCTTTTGTCCCAGGAGCTTACACAGGGGCAAAGGAAGTGAAGCAGGCAGATCAAGAAGCCTTCTCATTTGCAAGACTATATCTGTCACAGTCAGTTAGACAGGAAGCCTTTGTACCCCATCTCACAACTGTTATCTTATGCAAACTTCTCTGATCAGTTCCAAGAATTTATCTGCAATATCTCCCTGGCAAAGGAACCACAGAATTATGCACAAGCTGCACAATCAGAGGATTGGATTGCTGCCATGAATGAGGAGTTTAAAGCACTAATAGATAACAACACTTGGTCTGTAGTATCCTTACCAGATGGCAAGAAGGCGATTGGGAGCCGTTGGGTCTACAAATTGAAGTTTGATTCAACTGGAAAAATTCAGAAATACAAGGCTCGGTTGGTGGCTAAAGGATATGATCAACGAGAGGGAGTAGACTACATCGATACCTTTGCTCCGGTGGCTAAGCCAAGCACCATCAAGATCATCCTATCTTTAGCTGCAAAGCTCGGATGGCACCTCATTCAAATGGATGTAAATAACGCTTTTTTGAATGGGGATCTTAATGAAGAGGTTTATATGGAGTTACCTCGAGGTTTCTATAGAAGTTCACATACGGCTGGAACTGGTAAGATGGTATGTAAGCTACATAAATCCATCTATGGACTAAAGCAAGCATCGCGCCAATGGAACAAAAAGTTCACTTCTACCATAAAGCAGTTTGGTTTCAATCAAACTCAATCGGATCATACTCTGTTCATCAAGGGAAAGGGTGATCACTTGGTTATTCTTCTAGTCTACGTAGATGATATTGTACTTGCAAGCCCATCTCCACAAGCCCTGCAAGCCACAAAAGACTTCCTCAACACCAGTTTCAAGATGAAAAACTTAGGGGACCTGAGATACTTCCTCGGTGTAGAGGTTGCCAGAAGCGAGCAAGGCATCTATTTAACACAAAGACAGTATGTTCTCCAGCTATTAAGTGACACAGGTTACACAAATGCCAAGCCCCTCACTACACCCATAAATCCCAGTGAGAGACTGAGTGCTACTGATGGTGATCTGCTAGCCGATCCCTTTACGTACAGGAGGCTCATTGGGCGTCTTCTTTACCTCACCTTCACGCGCCCAGACATTGCCTTTGCCGTCCACAAGTTAAGTCAATATGTGGCGGCCCCCAGAACAGAACATCTCAAAGCTGCCCACCATTTACTTAGGTACTTGAAGGGATCTCCCGGCCAAGGAATTCTGCTAAGTTCTGTCCCGAATCTTGAGCTGAGCGGGGTATTGAAGTGCTCAACTCATCCCAAAGTGTTTTTAACCTAGTGTAGTATGCAGCCACAGAATTCGACCCCTGACTGAGATTTGCGAGCTCTTTCTTCAACTGAAACACTCTTGGTTTATTTGTTTGGCCAAACCTTTCCTTTAGGTCAATCCAAGCCTCTCTTGCCAAGGAGCTGTACAAGATGCTCGCCGAAATCTCTTTTGATACCGAATTAATAATCCATGAAATTACCACACTGTTATTCCTTTTCCAAGCTGACAGCTGATTCTGTGAGAACTGAGGATTCTGTGGATCTGGTATGGGCTGTTTGAGGTCACCGTTCACAAAACCTTCCTTATTTCTTCCAATTAGTGCGATCATCATCACCCTACTCCATGTGGCGTAATTATCGCCATTCAATTGCTCATGTATAAGGAGCTGACCTGAGTTATCATTATTGGCTAAGAAATAAGGATCATTGATCATACCAGAATTTCCCAAATTTCCTGTAGTTAGCGTTGGAACTGAAGCATCCATGAGGAAATCGCAGCAGTGGAAAAGGCCAAATTGTTCTTGGTCTCGATTCACGAGAAATTTGGATAATCGCAGCTCAATCGACAGAGTGCTCTGATACCATTTCAAAAAAGGAATCGAAACTTGTTTGATCTTGATTCAACACAAGCATATAACGTGGTTCGGATTTCTGATAAAATCCTACATCCACGACACTCAAGATCACACTCTATTGATCGACTGAATTTACAAGATACAGCTGAGAATGATGAAAAGAACGCGCGCAAAAAACAATCAAAAAAATCCACTACTGACTATAAATTGCACTATTTATATCTAAACCTCCTAACGACTATAAGCTGGCCCAATAAGAGAAAGGCCCAAAGGGGAATAAAACGTATTCTTGTCTCAGCACTTTTATAAGTGAACTAGCTCCAACGTCATTGGCTTGAATGCCTCCTTAGCGCGGCATTTTAAACCATATCTGCAATTAAACTGTCCTCTGCTTCAGCTCATTTGTATGAATCAAAGCAGCTCGATTCTCTTGCTGCTTCAATATATATTCCACTCCGTATTCCAACGAACGAAAAATCGTCACACCCACGACAAGTGTTAAAACACACATAAACTTCATTATATATATGAATTTCATTACAACAAGTGTTTAAACAAAAAACAACCTCATTATTACGTATTTTTCTAATATGGAGTAGAAAAAATCAGTATTATATATTAAAATAGAAAAATACGTAATAATGAGGTTGTTTTTTTGTTTAAACACTTGTTGTAATGAAATTCACAGGTGTAATGATGCTTAAGTCCTCATTATTACGTATTTTTCTAATATGGAGTAGAAAAAATCAGTATTATATATTAAAATAGAAAAATACGTAATAATGAGGTTGTTTTTTTGTTTAAACACTTGTTGTAATGAAATTCATAGGTGTAATGATGCTTAAGTGTGTTTTAACACTTGTCGTGGGGAGGTGTAACGATTTTCGTTCGTTGGAATACGAAGTGGAATACAGAAAGTGGAATAGAGGATCCCAACCCGTCAACAACATATACCGCATATGACATATATAGAAAGAAGCAAACATCGCTACGAAAAGATCAAAGTTCATCCTCATCGTCGTCGCACAAGCTCTACTATTCACAGTCATGGAAATGGCTTTCGTCTTCAATCCATTCACAACCCAAGCTTTGCTAGCTCTGTTCTTAATCTTCTTCATCGCAAAATGGTTCTATTACAGAGCCAAGAAAACAGACAGCAACTCACCATCGCTTCCTTCGCCGCCGAAGCTTCCCATCCTCGGAAACCTCCACCAATTGGGTTCCTCACCCAATCGGAATCTCCAATCTTTGGCCAGAAAGTACGGCCCTTTGATGCTCTTACACCTCGGCAACGCGCCTGTGCTCATAGTCTCCTCCGCCGAAGGGGCTCGTGAAATAATGCGAACCCATGACGTCACCTTCGCCGACAGGCCCAGTAACAGCGTCGGCCAGCGCCTTCTCTACGATAACAAAGAGGTCTCCACGCCGTACGGCGAGTACTGGCGGCAGCTTAAGAACATATGCGTTCTTCAGCTTCTAAGCAATAAGAGGGTTCAGTCATACGGTAAGATTAGGAAAGAGGAAACGGCCCTTTTGTTGGAGAAGATCGGAAGCTCTTCGTCTTCTTCTATGGTGAATCCGAGCGAGCTGTTTTCACGGTTCGCTAGCGACGTCGTTTGCAGATCTGCTCTTGGGAGGAAGTACGACAATAGCAACGAATATCTTCTTTTGCTGAGCGAGTTCTTCGAGTTGATGGGTAGCTATAATATTGGAGATTTCATCCCTTGGCTTGCATGGATCAATCGATTCAATGGGTTCGATGCGAGGATCGATAGGGTTGCTAGAGGGCTCGACGAGTTCTTGGAGGGAGTGATCATTGGAGAGAACTGAGATTATGAACAAGAGTCGAGGAGATCTTATGCATGATGGAAAGGAAGAGACTTTCGTCGATATCTTACTCGAAATCTATAAGAACAACGATTCGACTAGTGTTCCTATTGAGAGAGACAGCATCAAAGGGATCATCTTGGTAAGAATTCAATCGATGCTATGATCATAAACTTTAAGAAATCATTCGATCATTGTTCTAATAATCGTTTATTACACATAGGATGTATTTGCGGCTGGAACTGATACTTCATCAACCGTGCTAGAATGGGCGATGACAGAACTTATCAGACACCCAACAGCTATGAAAAAACTGTAAGAAGAAGTAAGGCAAGCCACCAAAGACAAACCCTACGACGATGTAATACCAGAGAAGGACTTGGAAAGAATGCACTACTTAAAAGCAGTGATCAAAGAGACCCTTCGATACCACACTCCAATCCCTTTGCTCGTCCCAAGGTTTTCGAGAAAAGATGCGAATGTAATGGGGTACGACATTAAAGCTGGGACTTTGGTTCTTACCAATGCTTGGGCTATCAGCCGAGACCCTAAGTATTGGGAGGAACCAGAAAAGTTCTTACCAGATAGATTCTTGGACATGTCCAAGGATTATCAAGGCCTCGACTTTGACTTCATACCGTTTGGTTCGGGGAGAAGGGGTTGTCCCGGGATTTCGTTCGGTGTTGTGATTATAGAGTTGGTGTTGGCGAATATAGTGAGGCGATTCGATTGGGCATTGCCTTATGGGGTTGAGGATTTGGACGTAAAAGAGGGGCCTGGCTTGACTGTTCATAGAGCTGTTCCTCTTCTTGCCAATGCTAAGGAGTTTCAAGGTTAATTACACATACTGTGATGCCGATTGTCTATGTTGAAATCTTATTGTGCCACTTTACGTCTTTTTATTGCATGTATCTACCTAAGAAGAGTTGCGAAAAATGGCTGAGAGACACCTTGTACAGCCATGTTTAAAAAAGCGCATTGCGTGATGGGCCGCGTTTCAGTGGCGATAGTGCGTAGCGTAAAAAAGTTTTTGGTCATATCACTTTTTATGCAAAACTATATATAATATATAATCATACAAGCAACACAATCAATTTGAAATAGTCTTTAATTATAGAAATAAACATTAATTTAGAAAAAAAACATTTAATAATTAATTGTCACAAACAGCTTAAAGATATAAACCATAAATTCAAAAGCAAAATTAATGGGGAAAAACATAAAATGGTCCCTAATGTTTACCCTTTGGACCAATTTAGTCCCCGATGTTTCGTGAGGACCAATTTAGTCCTCGATGTTATCGAATTTAAACCAAATTAGTTCCCGCCGTCAAATAGCCGTTAATTTGGATGGAAATTGACACGTGTCGACATGCGATTGGCTAGATTTAAAAAATAATAAATTAAACATTGGGGGAAATCCAAAAATAATTCAAAAAAATACAAGAGAAAAGTACTACTAAATTAAATAAAAAATAATTATAAAGTAAAATCAAAGAAAAAAGAAAGAGAAAATAAAAATATTAAAAATAATAATTTAAACAAAGAAAAAATTGAGAAAAATAAAAACTAAATGGGGAGAGCAGGTTAAAATAAAAAATGATAAATTAACATTAAAAAATAAAAAATAAAAAATATATTTAAAAACTAAATAAAAGGAAAAAACAAAATTAAGGATAAAAAATGTCTCTAAATTTTACGAAGAACGTCCCTGCCAAGTTAATAAGGACATAATCGTCACAGTTCTCGAATTTTTTTAACAATTGTACTGGGACGATTGCATCCCGTTAATTGGACATAGACGAGATCGGGAATTCTCGTCAACTTTCAGTGATATTTTTATCCTATTTTATTTTTCACTTATTTTTAATCTTTAATAAATAAATATTTTTTATTTTATTTTCTTATCTTTATTTTTAGTTTAACATTTTCTCTCTCTTGTTTTTTTGGTTATTATTTACTTAAGTTATTTTAATTTTGTATTTTTTCTCTATTTTACTCCCACCGTCCCGATAACTTTATCACATAAGTTACCGGCCACGTAAATTAAGGTGATATTATTATAATAATATAGTACAATGAAAGGTAATAAAGTGTATATTTTGACACGTCTTTTAAGAATATTTAATATTATTATATTTATTGTTAGTGATAGTTTTTTTGCTAAATAAGGAAATGTGATAAAATTAGTGGGACGCCCGAAATGGCAAAATGTGATAAAATTAGTGGGACGGAGGGAGTAATATATTATTTTAATACATTTTTATTATCATTTTAATTTTAGTTTAATTTAACTTATTTTGTAATATATTTGATTCTATCTTTATTTTTATTTTATTTTAATAATTAGTTTTTTCTTCTTTTTTGAATTTATTCCTTTTTTGGGTTTTTTAATTTATTAGTATTTTTTCTTTTCTTTTTCTTTTTGAATCTTTATCCTTTGGATTTCTTTTCTGTTTTTAATGTTCAATTTATTATTTTTAATATATTTTCATTCTCTCTTTCTTTTATTTGATTTTAATTTATTATTTTTAACTTTTATTATTTATTATTTATTTAGTTAATTTATTAGTAAATTTTCTCCTTTTTATGAATTTTTTACTCTATTTTTTGAATTTTCCCCCCTTTTTGGAGTTTAATTTATGATTTTTTAAGTCTGACCAATCGCATGTCGACACGTGTCACCTTCCATCCAAATTAATAGCTATTTAACGGCGGAGACCTATTTGGTTCAAATTCGATAACATCGGGGGCTAAATTGGTCCTTGCGAAACATTGAAGACTAAATTGGTCTAGAGGGTAAAAATTGAGGACCATTTTAGGTTTTTGCCCAAAAATAATCGATGTCATTAAATTATATTTTCACCGAGGGTAGTCATGAGTTCAATTCTTAAGTCTATCTTGTTGAATACATTTCAGAAATATTCACTTGCCCTTGCGCATTAGTCTCTCCGTAAGATTGTTTGTTATAAGTTAATAGCAAATTAAGCTTGGTGATAGCTAACGTCGTAAAAAGAAAAAATTTAACTTGATACGATGTGCAATTTAGCGCGCTAATTACGCTATTAAAGGTCGGGCTTAATTATATATCCTCGACGTCGAGTTTAAGCTAGAAAGTTTATCAGAGTAACAGCTCAACGTGTAATTTTTGAGTTTAAATTTGACTTCATGTAGAAGCCTTAGCCCTTATCCAAAGTTAAAACAATCAAATAGTAAAAAAAATGGCCGTGTTTGTTAATTCAAATGAAGATATGGCCATGATATAGTGAAACACTTGGACGCGTTATTTGGTTTTGATTTGATGAGAAGACAAAATCGAAGAAGAAAAATCATCCCTCAATTCACAACAATTGAATCCTCCATTATCAACTATAACACCCCTCTTTTCAACCATTCAAAGTCACATAATTGGAAAAATAAAATAAAATAACAAAAAATCCATTTGACCCCAACACTAAACTACAAGCCTCGTCTATCTTAAGAAAATCACAACCACTCACCATTCACCACACATAACTGAAAGAAGCAAACAACGCTACGAAAAAAGATCAAACTTCATCATCATCGTCTCCAAGCTCTACTATTCACAGCAATGGAAATGGCTTTCTTCTTCAATACATTCACAACCCAAGCGTTGCTAGCTTTGTTCTTAATCTTCTCCATCGCCAAATGGTTCTATTACAGAGCCAAGAAAACTGACAGCAACTCACCATCTCTTCCATCGCCGCCGAAGCTGCCCATCCTCGGAAACATTCACCAATTGGGTTCCTTACCCCATCAAAATCTCCAATCCTTGGCCAGAAAGTACGGCTCTTTAATGCTCCTTCACTTCGGCAGCGCGCCTGTGCTCATAGTCTCCTCCGCCGAAGGGGCTCGCGAGGTAATGCGAACCCATGACGTCACCTTCGCCGACAGACCCAATAACAGCGTCGGACGGCGCCTTCTCTACGGCAACAGAGAGGTCTCCACCGCGCCGTACGGCGAGTACTGGCGGCAGCTTAAGAGCATATGCGTTCTCCAACTGCTAAGCAATAAGAGGGTTCAGTCTTACGGTAAGATTAGGGAAGAGGAAACGGCCCTTTTGTTGGAGAAGATCAGAAGCTCTTCGTCTGTCAATCTCAGCGAGTTCTTTTCAGGGTTCACAAACGACATCGTCTGCAGATCTGCTCTTGGGAGAAAGTACGACAATGGTAACAGATACCTTCTTTTGCTGAGCGAGTTTTTCGAGTTGCTGGGTAGCTACAATATCGGAGATTTCATCCCTTGGCTTGCGTGGATCAATCGATTTAACGGGTTCGATGCGAGGATCGATAGGGTTGTCAGAGGGCTCGATGAGTTCTTGGAGGGAGTGATCATGGAGCGAACTGAGGTTATGGAGAGCCGAGGAGATCTTTCGCATGATGGAAAGGAAGAAACTTTCGTCGATATCTTACTCGAAATCTATAAGAACAACGATTCGACTGGTGTTCCTATTGAGAGAGATAGCATCAAAGGGATCATCTTGGTAAGAATTCATTCAGTGTTCTGATCTTAAACTTTAAGAAATCATTCAATCATTGTTCTGATAATAGTTTATTACACATAGGATGTATTTGCGGCTGGAACTGATACCTCATCAACCGTGCTAGAATGGGCGATGACAGAACTTATCAGACACCCTACAGCTATGAAAAAACTGCAAGAAGAGGTAAGGCAAGCCACCAAAGACAAACCCTACAACGATGTAATATCAGAGGAGGACTTGCAAAAAATGCACTACTTAAAAGCAGTTATCAAAGAGACCCTTCGATACCACACTCCAATCCCTTTGCTCGTCCCTAGGGTTTCAAGAAAAGATGTGAGTGTAATGGGGCACGAGATTAAAGCTGGGACTGTGGTGATTACTAATGCTTGGGCTATCAGCAGAGACCCTAAGTATTGGGAAGAACCTGAAAAGTTCTTACCAGATAGATTCTTGAACATGTCCAAGGATTTTAAAGGCCTCGACTTTGACTTCATACCGTTTGGTTCTGGGAGAAGGATTTGTCCCGGGATTTCGTTCGCTGTTGTGAGTATTGAGTTGGTATTGGCGAATATAGTGAGGCGATTCGATTGGGAATTGCCTTATGGGGTTGAAGATTTGGACGTAAAAGAGGGGCCTGGCTTGACTGTTCATAGAGCTGTTCCTCTTCTTGCCATTGCCAAGGAGTTTCAAGGTTAATTACATATACATTGATGGGATGTGTAAGAAGCATTACAGCATCGTGGCACCTTGTACTCATCGTGAGTCATGTTTTAAAAAGCACATTGCATGGTGCAACAACGTTTTAGTGGCGATAGTGCGTAACGTAAAAAACGTAGCGGAGCTCGTGAGCTTTTTGTGCAGACCACTTTTAATACAAAAATGATATATAATATGTAATCATACAAGCAACAATCAATTTGAAATAGTCTTTAATTATAGGAAGTAAACATTAATGTAGAAAAAACATTTACCTATTAATTGTCACAAACAACTTAAAGATATGAACCATAGATTCAAAAGCAAAAATAATTGATGTCATTAAACTTCATTTGACCTGAGGATAGTCATGAATTCAATTCTTATGTCTATCTTGTTAGTGAATTTGAGAAATATTCACTTGCCCTTTAGCGTTAGTCTCACGCTAAGAGCGTGTGTTATAAGTTTATAGTCAATTAAGTTTGGTGATAGCTTACGTCGTAAAAAGAAAAAAATTAACATGATACTCTACATGAGCAATTTAGCGCGCTATTTACGCTATTACAGACGCTATTTGCGCTTTTACTTAAAACAATTAGGCTATTGAGGACAAAGCGCTATTTTTTTGCGCTTGAGTGGTTTTCCGCTAAAATGTGCTATAACCCGCGCTACGAGACGCGCTATTTTACTCTTTCACACTGATCGTGGGACGAGTTCTTTACCATTACGTAGACGTTTTCGACTATGTTTTTTTTATTTTTTTCGTTGATTAATATGCTGGCTTGATACCGTTTTTTATTTCGGGTCGTGTTAATACAGACAACGATAGTTAAACCTATTAGAAGAAATCACAGAAATACCATTACGTAAAATTTCACAGACATGGACTGACTATATCGATCAATATTTACTTTGATAATAGAAATCTATAAAATCTCTTCAATCTGAATATGAAATGGGTAACTGTTGATGTTGAGTTTTCAACTGAAGCAATGTTGGGGTAACATTCGAGTCAACATCTGTTGGCCAAGAATGTTCCCTATCTCAGTTTTATCTTTCATACGCAAAACTAATTTTATATATGACGTGGCATTTTTCTAGTATTATGCAGGATATGGATAAGTGCTGGAAGCAATCAAATCATGTGGAACGAGTGTGGATAAGCTAGAGCGAAAATAGGAAAGGAGCATGCTAAAAATAGAAGACTTGGAGCTTGAGTGAAGACCAAGCTCTTGGGAGTGACCAAGTCGTCCTAGAACGTTCTTCAACTGTCTAACTTCACTTAGTAGACGTTAGTGGACGTTATGGGTGGTCACCAAGTCGTTGAAGAAGTCCCTTACAAGGTGAAGACCTATATAAGTCGAAGGACTTAATCGTTGAAGTGACGACGAACAACGAGCGAGAAAAGGCTTTCGAGCGAGCATTATACTTCAAAGAGAGATTTTCTTTTTAAGTCTAGCTTTTCAGAGATCAAGAGATCTTGTAGTTTGTAGAATCGTTTTTGATTCGTAGGTTTTTGCTAGACGTGTTTAACTATCCTTTTTGATAGTTTGTAATCCATCTTTCTAGTGGATTTTTGCGCCTTGAGGCACGCAGCAAGTTATTTGACTTGCTGCACAAAATCATCTCTTGAGTTCATTTCGTTTCGTCTTTATTTTACTACCATTTCCGCTGTGCATAAAAAGTGAGAGTGAGTGTTAGCCCAACATCACGCCTAACATCAGTTTACTACTTAGTGTTTTTACATCCATTTTGTACGGGACCCCCTTCAAAGTGGTATCAGAGCCTACGCTTGACATTACTAAGCGCTGAAGATCATCTACAATGGATGTTACAAGCTCAAACCATCTCGCCAAAGTCCCCGTGTTAGACGGTTCCAATTATGCCTATTGGAAGGTTCGTGTTCGGCAGTGCATCAAGTCCATTGATGTGCGAGCATGGGAAGCAGTGCTGCATGGTTATACGACTCCAATGACTCCACGAGACGCTGATGGCGAAGTCGTGGATAAGACGTTCGAGCAATGGACGATCGCGGAGAAGAATGCGGCCGAATACAACGACAAGGCACTCAACGCCATCTTCTCATCCGTGGACATGTTTATGTTCAAGATCATCCAGAATTGCTCTACTGCTCCAAGATGCTTGGGATCTTCTCCAGAAGTACTGTGAAGGCGACGCTAGTGTGCGTGAAACCAAGCTTCGCCTTCTCCTTAGTCAGTTCGAGAACATCAGGATGAAGGAAGACGAAGATATCAGCACGTACTTTGGAAAACTGTTGACGATCTCAAGCGAGTCCGCCAGCCTAGGAGATCCTATGACAAATAAGGTATTAAACTCTAAAGCTCTTCGTACACTAACCGAAAAATTTAATGTGAAGGTATCGGCGATCGAGGAGTCATACAACCTAGCAAACATGAACTTCACCGTCTTGATGAACATCTTGAAAAACTTCGAAACCAATCTCGAAGTCCAAAGGAGGGCCGCACGAGGAAAGAGTGTAGCACTGGTCAGCCAGCCATCGAAGGAACAGATTGAGTTCGATCCCAACAACGAAGAGGACATGGCCATGGTTGTGAAGAGATTTGCGAAGTACTTCAAAAAGAAGAATGTTGTGCAGAATGTTGGCCCAACATTCAGAAAAGGCCAGAATGCACAAATTGAAACGTCTTCTGCTCCTCCGTTCATTAAGCGCAAGCCATTTGGGAAGTCTGATGGGAAGAAGAAGAATATCAATTATGAGTTAGTGAGATGCTACGAATGCCAAGGTTGTGGCCACTTTGCCAATGAATGTGCAAACACACTTCGCAAGCATGGTAAGTCTATGTGGATCGACTTGTCAGACGATGAAGATGAAGAACCCTGCTATGAGGAGAATAAGCAATCATCGGTTACTATCCAGTCCTTCTCTGACGATGAAGGAGATGAAGATCATCAAATTGGCTTCACTGCGGTAACAGATGTTGAGCCAGACAACATCTGACTCAACATCTGAAAAACATATTATTTTTGATTATGATGACTCAAACTGTCTTGATGGTCTTTTGAGTTCTGATGATGCAGAGCCTGAAGCAGAGAGTTGTGAAGAAGCCTTTCAGATGCTGTTGGGACATTATGAAACAGAGAAGGCGAAAAATTCACAACTTCATGCCGCGGTCAAAGTCTTGTCTGCGGAAAATGAGAAGAACGAAAAGATCATTGAAGGCTTGATGGAAGGCATGACCAAGTTGGAAGCTGCACTGACCAGAAAGGACAAGGAGATTGACAAGCTTCAAAAGCGAGTAGATGAGGCCGATCATACCTTTACAAAAATGAACAAGAGTAAGTCAACACTTGATGAGGTATTGTCTCTTGGTATCTTTGACAAGCAAGGTCTAGGATATAATTCTCAGCCTGAGCGTGAAATTCCAAAACCCAAGACCCATGTTCAGCCTAAGATAGCCTTTGTTAAAGCCCAAGTCGAAAGTGATGAGTGTGAAATTGTGAAACCTAAGAATAGTACCAAGCATGTGACCCCTAAGAGTAAAGATAGCTCTTATATTTGCCATCATTGCAAGCAGTCTGGACATCTAAAACCGTTTTGCTGGAAATTGAAGAGGGAGATTTCTGCCAAGAAATCGATGTCGGCTGAAATGTCATCCAACATTCCATCCAACATTGAGAAATCCGTGTTGAAGGGGATGATTGGAGAAACTTCAGCTGGCTCATCTTCGAATTCCAGTAAACAGAATGATGTAGTTACATCTAAGGAAGTGTGGGTCGAGAAATCAGCGAATAAATGTCTTGTTGTATATACTTCTTTGCGAGCTAACGTGACAGGTTCATGGTACTTCGATAGCGGGTGTTCCCGACACATGACGGGTACCAAGGAGTATCTCAGTGATTACATGCCTTTGAGAAGTGGATCTGTGACGTTCGGAGGAGGTGCTAAAGGACGAATTCTCGGCCGAGGTAGACTCAACGTGCCCGACTTTCCCAAGTTGAGCAATGTACTTCATGTTGACGGGCTCGTTGCGAATCTTATAAGCATAAGTCAACTCTGTGATGACGATCTTGAGGTAAGGTTCAATAAAGAGTGTTGTGAAGTTTTTAACAGCAATTCTGTGCGAGTGATGGCAGGCAAAAGATCGAGCGATAACTGCTACCTAGTCGGCGACAACTCTGATGTGAAGGATGTGTGTCAATTATCGAAAGCCGAGGACGACGTTGTTCTCTGGCATTTCAAATTGGGCCATGTCGACTACAGAACCTTGGAGCAGCTGGTCAAGCATGACGCGATCAGAGGCATCCCAAAGCTGAAGGAGTTCGGTAAGGTAGTGTGTGAGTCATGCTTGAAAGGTAAGCAAACGCATGTTAGTCATAATGTTGACCAACAGGCTGCCCAACATTTCAAAACTGCTCACTGTTTTCAGTTAATTCACATGGATTTGATGGGTCCGATGGAAGTAGAGAGTATAGGAGGTAGAAAATATGCTTATGTGCTCGTGGATGACTTTTCTAGATGTGCATGGATATTTTTTCTTAGGGAAAAATCAGAATCATTCGATTAAGAATTTTTGTGCGATGATTAGAAACAATTTCAGTGCATTTATCTTTCGAATTAGGTCTGATCATGGTAGAGAATTTGAAAATCAGTTCTTTGATGAGTTTTGTGATAAGAAAGGCATTGTGCATGAGTATTCATCTCCTAAGACGCCCCAACAAAATGGGGTGGCCGAAAGGAAGAATAGGACTTTACAGGAGATGGCTCGTGTTATGTTATTATCTAAGAATGTTTCTAAGCGTTCTTGGGCTGAAGCATTGCATACGGCATGTCACATTTCGAATCGAGTGTTCTTTAGGCATGGTACGAAGAAAACCTCTTATGAGTTATTGAATGGAAAGAAGCCTACGGTTAAGTACTTTCATGTTTTTGGATGTTTCTGCTATATGTTGAATGATCGTGAGTATTTGACTAAATTTGATTCGAAAAGTGATAAGTGTATTTTCCTAGGATACTCGTCCAATAGTCGTGCTTATCGAGTATATAATTTGTGCTTGAAATCTGTTCAGGAGTCAGTTAATGTTGTGTTTGATGATGCTACTGATCTTAGTAAAATGCCGCTTCAAGTTGATATTTCAGATGTTACACAAGCTGTCGTTGGGACAGAGGAGACTGGTGATGACAATGTTGAGCCAACATCTGACTCAACATCTGAGGCAGAACAGGACACTGAGGCTGGTCCCAGTGAAGTAAGACGTGATCCGCCAGCTAAGATCCAGAAAGATCATCCCACTGACCTCATTATTGGAGATATGAACGAAGGAAGAAAGACCAGAGACAAACCACGCAAAGACTACAAGTCGATGGTAAGAAACGTATGCATGACCACGGTATACGCTGAGGTACCTTTCAATTGATTTGTTTCTGAGGTAGAACCTAAGAATGTCCTTGAAGCACTCAAGGATAATATTTGGATAAATGCGATGCAAGAGGAACTTTTGCAGTTCGAGAAAAACCAAGTCTGGATGTTAGTCCCACGGCCGAAGGACATTAATGTCATAGGTACGAAGTGGATCTTTAAAAATAAATCTGATGAATTTGGTAGGGTTGTTAGGAACAAAGCACGTTTAGTAGCTCAGGGTTATACGCAAGTAGAAGGGATAGACTTCGATGAGACGTTTGCGCCTGTTGCTAGGTTAGAATCGATTAGGCTGTTGTTAGCTATAGCATGTTGGCTTAACATCACTTTACACCAAATGGATGTTAAGGGTGCGTTTTTGAATGGGTATATTGATAAGGAAATTTATGTCGAACAGCCTAAAGGGTTCGAAGATCCCCATTATCCTAACCATGTGTTTAAGCTGCAGAAAGCGTTAAATGGATTGAAGCAAGCGCCTCGAGCATGGTACGCACGTTTAGCAACATTCTTACTTGAGTTTGGTTTCACACGAGGCGAGGCAGACCGAACTCTTTTCGTTAAAAGGGTCGGGTCTGATGTTTTGATTGCTCAAGTATATGTTGATGATATTGTCTTTGGCTCGAGCTCACAGTCTTTACTAGATCAGTTTGTGCAGGCGATGAACACCACGTTCGAGATGAGCATGATTGGAGAGCTAACGTATTTTTTAGGTTTACAGATTAAGCAAAACAGCGACGGGATCTTTATGTCCCAAGAGAAGTACGCAAAGAACACAGTCAAGAAGTTCGGGCTGGACACTGCCAAGGTAATGAAAACGCCCATGGGGTCTACGCAGAAGGTAAGTAAAGACGATGTTGGGCAGAATGTTGACCCAACATTGTATCGTTCGATGATTGGCAGTTTATTGTATTTATCTGCGAGTAGACCTGACATCATGTATAGTGTTTGCGTATGTGCTAGATATCAGTCTGAACCTAAAGTGACTCATCTTAATGCTGTTAAGCGAATACTTCGTTATGTGAGTGGATCGTGTAGCTTAGGACTATGGTTCTCCAAAGATACTAATTTGAGTCTTGTAGGCTATAGCGATGCTGACTGGGCAAGTGACGAGGATGACCGCAAGAGTACAAGTGGCGGCTGTTTCTTCCTAGGTAATAACTTAGTTGCATGGTATAGTAAGAAACAGAATTGTGTGTCCTTGTCTACTGCTGAGTCTGAATATGTTGCTGCAGGTAGTTGTTGCACGCAATTATTATGGTTAAATAGCATGTTATGTGACTATGGGTTAGAATGCGAATCCGTTCTTATGTATTGTGATAATCTTAGTGCCATTAACATCTCTAGGAACCCCATTCAACACTCACGTACGAAGCATATCGACATTAGTCATCATTTTCTGAGAGATATGGTCGAAAAAGAGTTAGTGCATATTGAGCATATAGTCACTAAGAATCAGTCAGCAGACATATTCACGAAAGCATTGGATTCTGAAAGGTTTTCGGACCTGAAGAAATCCATAGGTTTGCACATGTTAGTTTGAATGTTGGTCCAACATTTGGATCAGCATAGCATATGTCGAATTTGTTGGTTACTGCTTTACTTTTGGTTCGATATTCTGTTCGGTTTTTTCCTGTGAAATGACTTGATTCTTCTTGATTGGTCCCAAAATGAACCCAATCCCTTTTTAAAGGCTCTTGGTAATACGTTCCTAGGTACACGACATTCACTGTGATGATGTACTTATTGCGACTAAAAACCAATCCTTATTTCTTGTAAGCATGCTCATAAACTCTCGGCTAGATATAGGTTTTTGGTAATAAATTCCTTAGGTACACGGCATTCGCGGTGACGATGTATACTTTGCGATAAAAGGCCTAACCTTGAGGCTGAGGGTATAAGGGCAGTGCATAAAGTTCTCGGATATTTGAGGTGAAAGGGTAGAAATAATGGGTACTGATTTTGAGAAGAATCGAGCAGATAAGTCTAGGATTACGGAATCAGGATGTTGAGTCAAATGTTAGGCAGCATATGTGACTGTCTGTTCGATATTGCTACATTTTTGTGCTTTCGTTTTATTTGTGTCTCTGCATTATTAGTCTTTAGTGTCTATGTTAGAAATCTCTCAGATTTGCATTAGAATCCTCGAAGAACAGCTTGTTACGCTTGTCTCTATGTGGTCATCAACATCACTCAAACGGTTAGTATTTCTTGATTCTATCTTGACTTTGGACTTAGTGGTCTTTTGGATAGAATTGTGGTCTGAACTGTTCCGAAATATTTGCATGATCAAGTCTTCAATTTGCTCCTATATGTTCGCATGTTTAAGTTTAAAAACATACTATTTTTAGAACCATGATTTGATTAGGCAGTTTGTGAGCTTATTTCGAATTTATCAGTCAATATGCTTTAAAAACTTCATATGTGCCTAACGGTTATTTTTCTATCACATTTACTCCACTATCTGCTATTTTCCATGAGCAGTATAACCGTAGAAGCTAATATATCTAAACTGACTTGATTGATCGATTTCTTTACTCACAAACCCTAACACCTAAATCGTATCCTCACACTGAAGGTCTCCCTTCTCTTCTCTGCGAATTCACGATTTTTTACTCCACTTTCCTTCAAATTGCGTAATTTTTTGCTCCCAAGATGTCGAATTCACCCGATCATGTAGAAATCCAGGATGCCAGCCCAACATTGAGCGACACTGTGCACGACGTTCGCCCCTTTCAGATAATTCCGGCGCAAATCGACGACATCGACCATGTGCCACTCAGTGTTCTCTGTCAAACGCAAGAACAGCGACGCCCAGTCCAAACTCAAGTGGTTGGAGGTTCAATCAATGTTCCACTTTCAACCTCAAATCCAAATCCGGCCACACTCAGCACTGAAGGTCCAACTCCGTCAAAGATGGGAGGCACACCTGTTTCTAACAGGGCGGAGTGTTGGCCCTTATTTTACCAAACAAGGATCAAAAAATTGGTTTGAATGTGTAAAACGTGAAAAACACCTTGAGTGTGTGTGTTAATGTGTGTTTTCTTAATCTAACGTACAAGGTGGCTTACCTTTCAATACTTTTGATCAAACCCTAATTAGGGTTATTTGGGCTTTATATACCACACTTGATTGGTATATTAAAGCCCAATACAAAACTATGACTAAATATCATAAGTTACCCCAAACTATTACAACCCAACACATTAACCCAAGATTACATAATTAAAGGATGCTACATAATATTCCTAACACGGAGACAGCCGTCACGGAGGAGGTTTCACCATCTGACCCAGCGCCATCTCCCAAGCCGCTAAGATAGACTCCAAAAAGCCAGCGAAGAAGACGAAGAACACCTCCAAGAAGTCTCGGCCCCAAGCTACTAAAGAGGTTAGTGCCCCTGTCCCAAAGGAACGACGAAGCAACAGACTTCGACAGTCTCGTGTGTCGAAGGGGCCTAAATCAACTGCCGATAAGCCCATTACCATTTCAAGCACCTCCTCTGAGACCGACACGTAATCATCTGAGGATGAGCCTAGTGCAAATGCTCCTAAAGCGCAAATTGAGGGGGAGACCAACCCTGCTGTGGCGCCGACTCAAAGTCCCATCCAAGAGCAAGCTCCTGCTCCGCCCTCTTCAGCTTCTAAGGCCTCGACAGAGGAAATCATTGATTTCACAACCTATGATGGGTTGGATACAGAGGTTGTAAGTCCAGGGGGAGGTCACAATTCTATGGGTGGAGATGCGTCAGCCTCAGAGAACGAAGATGGTGATGAATTTGGCGCCGCTGAAACCCTTGCTCAATGGAGAAATAAGCTGCAGAAACGAGCAGGTAAGAGGCCTATGGGTTCAGAGGATAGACCATCCAAGAGGGCACGACCGTCGGAGACGTCGCAGGAAGCCCCCAAGAATCAACCCTCGCCGCAAGCCCTCAGTACAAGTGAAGATGTTGAGGAAGATGTTGACCCAACATCTGAGTCCGATTGGGAAACTCCTTTGCCAAGGGGGAAATTCTACGGGGCAATCAATGAAGAACTATGGCCTTCCTTCAGTCAAAGAGTGGTACGTGTTGAGAGAACGGCAGACGTGACCAGTTTCCGCCGATATGGCATCATGAAGTTCTTGGAGACACGACAATTCAACAGAACGGTGACCATGTTCGGGACGTACTGTGATACAGTGGTCCGGGAGGTATTTTCTAATCTCTCTCCTTCTTTGAATGACCCCAGTTCTAGGAAGTATGGAAGGATATATTTGAGGGGGAGATTATACGAGTTTTCGGCGGGAGCGATTAATGAGTACTTAGGTACACCCAATGTTGATATGGATGAGGAGTTTGATAACAATGAGGTGGTGACGTTTTTGACTGGGGGTAGAATAAGGGAGTGGGATGGCAATTTTTCTTGCAGCTTCTTAACATCACTTTACTCCGTGCTCTTTAAAATTGGGATTTACAATTGGTGGCCAACGGCAAATGAGACCCGTGTGGCGGAGAGTATGGCTCATATAATCTACGCTCGTGGGAAAAATCTGCCCATTAATTTGGGAGAATTGGTGTTGGATCAGCTGGCCAAGGAGGCCGAGAAAGAGTCACCGGGAATTCTTCCCTTTCCATCTCTTATCTATGGGATGTTACGTCGCGGAGGTTTCGAGCCAACACGCAAAGATATTGTGGTGACAATCAAGATTCCTTATGCTGTTTCCTACATGCACCTGGCCGGGCCGAACAAGATTGTGGATCTGCCTTGGAGCGAACCTACGGCCGATGTTGAGCAACATGTTGCCTCAACATCTACTTCTCAGATGCCCTTAGATCGACAGATTCAGTGTCTTGAAGACACCATTTCCTTCCTGACGACTCAACTTACAATCCTGAAGGAGTTGCGTTCTTCCCAAAAAGGGGGAGATGAGGCAGAAGTCGAGGCTGGGACGAGTCGCCGTGCAGAGGATCGGAACGAGCAGCGAGGCGCAAATGATCAAGGCCAAGGAGTTGGTGAGAAGGAAGCAAGTGGAGCTGGATGTGACGAGGATGCAGAGACCACGGTCGAGGATGGAGTTCTCTCTTTTGTTGAGGATGGAGTTCGGTTGAGGATGGAGTTCTCTCTTTTGTGCATGCGCGTGAGTTTTTTGCATGTCTGACCTTTTTTTGCCTGCGCATGATTATCTTTTTGTTTGGACCATGTCTATTTCTTTGTTTTGCAGTTTATTTTCAGGACCTCTAAAGGCGATGGACTATTTTCTAGTACTTTGAATGGTGCTTATTGCTATTCTGCATTTGCGTCTAACTCTAACCATTTTTCTGTGTAGAGTGGATCTTGCCTTCTGGGGGAGTTTTGCTAAGAAGGACTTCTGCTGTGGTTTTGGGAAGAAAGATAAAAAGGGGGAGATTGTTGATGTTGAGTTTTCAACTGAAGCAATGTTGGGGTAACATTCGAGTCAACATCTGTTGGCCAAGAATGTTCCCTATCTCAGTTTTATCTTTCATGCCCAAAACTAATTTTATATATGACGTGGAATTTTTCTAGTATTATGCAGGATATGGATAAGTGCTGGAAGCAATCAAATCATGTGGAACGAGTGTGGATAAGCTAGAGCGAAAATAGGAAAGGAGCATGCTAAAAATAGAAGACTTGGAGCTTGAGTGAAGACCAAGCTCTTGGGAGTGACCAAGTCGTCCTAGAACGTTCTTCAACTGTCTAACTTCACTTAGTAGACGTTAGTGGACGTTATGGGTGGTCACCAAGTCGTTGGAGAAGTCCCTTACAAGGTGAAGACCTATATAAGTTGAAGGACTTAATCGTTTGAAGTGACGACGAACAACGAGCGAGAAAAGGCTTTCGAGCGAGCATTATACTTCAAAGAGAGATTTTCTTTTTAAGTCTAGCTTTTCAGAGATCAAGAGATCTTGTAGTTTGTAGAATCGTTTTTGATTCGTAGGCTTTTGCTAGACGTGTTTAACTATCCTTTTTGATAGTTTGTAATCCATCTTTCTAGTGGATTTTTGCGCCTTGAGGCACGCAGCAAGTTATTTGACTTGCTGCACAAAATCATCTCTTGAGTTCATTTCGTTTCGTCTTTATTTTACTACCATTTCCGCTGTGCATAAAAAGTGAGAGTGAGTGTTAGCTCAACATCACGCCTAACATCAGTTTACTACTTAGTGTTTTTACATCCATTTTGTACGGGACCCCCTAACAATGCATAGAAAGATTATGAAATGTGTAGAAGCTAATAAGTAAATAATCATTAATTTGTTCCAAAACGAAAATGGACTGAAGATGATAGTATGACAAGATTTTCTTTCTGAAACTGAGTTTGGTAAAAAAGAAAAAGCTCGAGAAGGCTCAAATAATGTGATGATTTTTTGACCTTGATCAAGAAGTTGCTGATACAAAAGATGATTTTGTAAGTAGAGGCTTTGAATGTCGGTTAGTAGGCAGTTGATGACGTCATACTGACGCCTATTGAATGAAGGCAGTTGCTTTATATAATTTTGTTCTTATACCATTTCTAAGTGTTGGCAAACTTCTATTGTAACGTATCTTATCTCGGAAAGTTGTAAACTCGAAGATTGTAGTACTTATATACTGTAAATCTTTCAGAAAAGAAATAATAAAAAAATTATCACCGTTTTGCCCATGGATTCGATGCTTAGCTGTCAATGCGTCGGTCCAGGCGCTTGTTTTAGTGTGGTGCGGGAAGCAACACCGACGGTTTTGGGCGACCTCCCGCAGAGAAAAACTCGCATATTTAGCCCCCGAAGTGAGCTGTTTCCTTGATACTTTCCTATACTCCCAGCTGTGCTTTGATTCACGGAGTACACGATTGGCAGAAAGGGTTGGTAAAATGGTCTTGTCGGGATGTCGTTACCATAAGTGTTTTAACAATTACCATATTATTGGTCTTTACCACTGTAGATGTTTACAAAATGGAGCACACGTTGTCTTATTTCTCAGTTAATTTCATCAAATTCCTTGCCCATCTTGTCATTTGAGTGTTACAGAACAGTTTGGATGTTATTTTTTGTTCCTTTATGGCACTCTCCTTATTTTAATTTTTGCCATTACGTCACTGACGGAAAACCCAGCATCATCTTTCCACGTCGAAACATTAGACTTCGAAAATACTAAGGTTTTAACCGTTTTCGGCGTATAAAAATTACGTAAGATACTAACTTATCATTCTCCACCAAGGTTTTAAAAATAGAGTTTTCGAATCGAATCGAAAATTTTAGTAGTTTACGGTTTAGTGGTTTAACGATATAAACCGGAATCAATCAAATATAGTTAATATACAATTATAATATTTAAATTGGATATAAAATAAAAGTAAAATATCTAGAGATATCAACAATTAATTATAAAATGAGTATCAAATATGAAACTTATAAATTTGGGGATAAGAAAAAGTTATTGGTAAAATATGATTTAAATGTAATATAGGGGAATATCGAACCCGGCCAATGTAAAAATTAACATAAAAGGATGTTACCACTACACTAATACTATTTTTTTATTACAGTTTCTTATTATTTTTCTTTTTCATTATTTTCAATTTTTTAAAATTTTTAATTTAAATATAAACGGAACTGGGACCGGACAGGATATTTGACAGATCTGGTCGGAACCGCATGGTACGATCATTAAAACATGGTCCCAAACCCAGTATGGGTGAAGTAGTGTGTAAGAGTAAGATATGTCACGTTAAATTTTAAATCATTTTAAATCAACTTGAATTATATTCAAAATCAACTTGTCAATAATTAATTAGATTTGCGGTCAATGATGGTTCGCATTCTCTAAAGAAACTACCAGAACATCTCGAGCCGCTTCTGTGGAGAGTGTTGTTGTACTTGTAAGTAAGCCGAGTTCGACCCATTTTCTGGGGCGAGCTCGTCGAACATTTTTTCCCTAGATGGAGCTTGATTATCGTTAATGAAGCTCGAACTCGGTCTTTTAGGCTTGAATAGGTATTGAAGTGGTCCCGACATGGATATATACTAAGTTATAAAACTGGTGACCTAAATGTTGACTCTAATGTTGAGGTAACACTGAACACTGATGGGATCCAGCCTTGCAAGGCTGCCGCTCACAAACGCAGAAAAAAATAATAATATTATATTATAATATTATTTTATATATATAATAATTTAATGAACGGCTGATATTGAAGGGCGACGCGGCGCATTCCTAGCCACCCGTTTTGAGCGGTCCAGAAGAGCTGAAGACATCTATAAATAGGCTGAGGATTCTTCAGTTATTATCATCACAAGCTCATTCGAGTTTTACTATATAGAGAGAAAAGTAGTTTGATTGAATTGTGAGGATATCAGTTCAAGTAGAAACTGATAGGGTTCCACATCCACAGAGAGGTGTGAGGTAAACACGAGTGCTAAAAGTGAGATAGTAAAAATTCGAGGGTTGTAATTTTTTCTAGTGAAGATTTTGCTGACTCGGCCGTGGTTTTTCCCTCTTCGTTAACAGAGGGTTTTCCGCGTTAAAGTTCTGGTGTTCTTTCTTACCTTACGGTAAATTTTATTTTTACCGTGATAGTTACTGTGCGAGTCCCACCAAATTTACCCCGTGCGTCCGACTTCTCCCGAACGTCGTACCGAGCCAAACCGGGACCAGTTCCGCTGCGGGGCCCACTGACCACCGCAGGGCCCACCACCATTCCCAACAAGTGGTATCAGAGCCTGATAGTATTCTGAGTATGCTCTGTGGTTGCAGCTTTGACTGATCTTCCACATCAGAAAATGTACTAGTAGGTTGCTGATAGATTTTGACGGCCATGGAGAACGACGGAGGAATGATCAAGCTGACAGTAACAAATTACTCCATATGGAAATCAAGGATGAAGGATTATCTTTATTGCAAAAAGACCTCCATGAACCAATCGAAAATGAAGTTAAGATGCCCGAAGGCGGGAAGGCTGACCAATGGAAGAAGTTGCAACGAAAGACGCTAGCTGTGATCCGCCAATGGGTGGACATTAGCCTCTACAACCACATCCGAAATGAGACAAACCCCTACAATCTTTGGACGAAATTGGAGGGTATGTACGAGGTGACGAATGCGCTGAGAAAGGTAGTCATGATGCGAAAACTCATGAATGTGAAGCTGAACGAGGGACGATCAGTTGCTGAACATCTGAATGACTTTGAAGGGCTCATAACTCAACTCACAAGTGCCGGTCTAGTCCTTGATGATGAGCTACAAGCATGTCTACTACTGGGATCTCTACCTGATAGCTGGGATACATTGGTGGTATCGCTCACTAACTCCGCACCAAGTGGTAAAGTCACGATGGAGATGGTGAAAAATAGGCTCTACAATGAAGAGTTGCGACGGAAGGATGCTGCCAGTACCAGTACGGGAAATCAGGCCCTTGTCACGGAGAATAGGGGTCGGAGCAAGAGTAGAGGACCAAAAGGATATGAGTCAAAAGATAGATCCAAGTCCAGGGAGATGAGGAAGTGCTACCATTGTGGAAAAATTGGTCACATACAAAGAAACTGTAGACTTCTCAACAGAAAGCAGAAACAAGACGATGACAAGAATACGTCCGCAATCGCCTCCAACGATGGCGGAGAGGTTACTCTGGTGAATGAAGCAAACTGCTGTCATGTTGCGGATGCAAGCACCGAATGGGTAGTGGACTCTGGTGCCTCCTACCATTGTGTTCCAAGGCGTGAATACTTCTCCACATACAAGGCGGGAAACTTTGGCACTACCAAGATGGGTAACCAAAGTGTTTCTAAAATTGCGGGGATCGGTGATATCTGTATACAGACGAGCATAGGGTGCACATTACGGTTGAAAGATGTGCGACATATTCCAGACCTGCGTCTCAACCTAATTTCTGTGAAGGTGCTGGACAACGAAGGATACTATAACGAGATGGCGAATGACAACTGGAAACTCACCAAGGGATCATTTGGTGGTAGCGAAAGGAAAGCTATGCTGCTCGCTGTACAAGATGCACGAGACGATATGTGCTAACCAACTGAACGCAGTTGAAGATGATGCTTCTCCAAATTTGTGGCACAGACGGCTGGCGCACGTAGGAGAGAAGGGTTGAATGTCTTGGCTAGAAAGTCCCTCATACCAGTAGCCAAGGAGAAAGCGCTGAACCCCTGCGATCACTGTTTATTTCGGAAGCAACATAGAGTTTCATTGGCAAAGAACTTAACTAGGAGAATGAAGAAGTTGGACTTGGTACACTCTGACGTATGCGGGCCCATGGAAGTCGAATCTCTGGGATGCAGTAAATATTTTCTGACCTTCATTGATGATGCGTCTCGCAAGACCTGGGTATATCTGTTGCGGACGAAGGACCAGGTGCTCTATTATTTTAAGAAGTTCCATGCGATGGTGGAAAGAGAAACGGGAATGTCGCTAAAGTGTCTACGCACAGATAATGGTGGTGAATACATCTCTCGGGAGTTTAGAGATTATTCCACGAAGCAGGGCATTAGGCATGAGAAGACAGTTCCCGGCACTCCTCTGCAAAATGGTGTCGCAGAGAGAATGAATCGAACCATTATGGAGCGAGTCCGAGCGATGCTCAAGATGGCTAATCTATCTACGTCATTTTGGGGGGAAGCTGTCAACAATGCAGTCTATCTTATCAACCGTCTACCTTAATCGGCGTTGGGTTTCGATATACCAGAGAAGGTGTGGACCGGTAGAGACATCTCATATTCACATTTGAGAGTGTTTGGCTGCAAGGCGTTCATGCACGTACCGAAGGAAAAAAGATCGAAGCTCGATGATAAATCGAATCCTTGCATCTTTGTTGGGTACGGAGACGAGGAGTTCGGCTACAGACTTTGGGATCCAAAGAAGAAGAAGACTGTTCAAAGTCGCGACGTAGTATTCCATGAGCATGAGACCATGGGCGACTCAGACGTGGATGTAACAAAATCAACAGGTTGCGGTGTAGACGATACATCAGTCAGCATTCCATATGATGGTGCCACAGAGGAAGGAATGCAACAATCAGGACCTGAACCAGAAGAGCCAGCTATTGATAATGATGAACCTGTCGTAGATGAACACACTGAAGGTAATGAGCAGGGGGAGCCTTCAGATGTGCAAGAAGCAGTTGAACCTCAGGTAAGAAGGTTAACCAGGGAACGCCAACCGTCTACGAGGTATTCGAGTTCTGATTATATTCTGATTACTGACGAGGGGGAGCAAGAGAGCTTTCAGAAAGCACAATCTTGTAGGGACAAAGATTGTTGGATAAAGGCCATGCAAGAGGAGATGGATTCTCTGAAGAAGAATGATACGTATGAGTTGGTTCGATTGCTGAAAGGAAAGAAGACACTCAAGAATAAATGGGTGTACAAATTGAAGAAGGATGATGTAAAGCTAGTAAGATACAAGGCTCGATTAGTGGTCAAAGGTTTCACTCAGAGGAAGAGGATCGACTTTGACGAGATATTTTCACTGGCCGTGAAGATGAGTTCAATCAGAGTCATACTGGGACTAACTGGTACCATGGATCTTCACTTGGAGCAACTCGACGTAAAGACCGCATTCTTGCATGGTGATCTTGATGAGGAGATATATATGGAACAACCAGAAGGATTCGAAGTTAGAGGTAAAGAGGACATGGTCTGCCGGCTGAAGAAAAGCTTGTACGTTCTGAAACAGCTCCGCTGCAGCGGTACTAGAAATTTGATTCTTTCATGGTGCATCAGGGGTTCAAGAGAACAGATACCGATCCATGTGTTTACGTCCGGAGATACTCTAACGGTAAATTTATCGTTCTTCTCTTGTATGTTGATGATATGCTAATTGTCGGAAAAGATGCACAGATGATTAGCAGTTTGAAGAAAGATTTGTCAAAGACGTTTGACATGAAGGATTTGGGTTCGGCAAAGCGAATTCTCGGAATGGAGATTACTCGAGATCGAGAAGCTGGAAAATTGTGGTTATCCCAGGAACGCTATATCGAACGAGTTCTGGAGAGGTTCAATATGAAGGATGCTAAGCCAGTTAGCACGCCACTTGCCGCGCACTTTCAGTTACGAAAGAAATCCAGTCCATCAACAAATGAAGACGGAGAAGATGTCCCAGATGTTTCATATTCATCGGCGGTCGGAAGTTTGATGTACGTCATGGTGTGTACAAGGCCAGATATCGCTCACGCAGTTGGCGTTGTGAGTCGATTTCTATCAAATCCCGGAAAGTCACATTGGGAAGCAGTGAAGTGAATCTTGAGGTACCTGAGAGGAACTTCCAAATTATGCCTAACATTTGGAAGTGGTAAATGTTGTCTTATAGGATATACGGATGCTGATATGGCCGGTGATCTCGACAGCAGAAAGTCGACGTCGGGATACATATTTACATTCTCAGGGGGAGCTATCTCATGGCAGTCGAGGTTACAGAAATGTGTTTTTTATCAACTACTGAAGCGGAGTATGTTGCAGCAACGGAAGCTGGCAAGGAGATGCTCTGGTTGAAGAGATTCCTTCAGGAGTTGGGAATTCAGTAGGAGGAGTACATAATATTTTGCGATAGTCAAAGTGCGTTGGACTTGAGCAAGATACTATGTATCATTCGAGGACGAAACACATCGACGTACGCTATCATTGGCTCAGACTGGCTATTGAGGAGAAAGCGTTCAAGCTGCAGAAGATCCACACAGACAAGAATGTTGCGGACATTCTGACGAAGGTTATTCCCAAGGAGAAGACGGAGTTCTGTGCCGGGCACGCCGGCATGGGCTATCGCTGAGGCGGTAGGAAATCTTCCCCGCAAATAATGAATGAGGCTGGAGGGGGAGAATTGATGGGATCCAGCCTTGCAAGGCTGCCGCCAACAAAAGCAAAAAAAAATTAAATAATATTATATTATAATATTATTTTATATATATAATAATTTAATGAACGACTGATATTGAAGGGCGATGCGGCACATTCCTAGCCACCCGTTTTGAGCGGTCCAGAAGAGCTGAAGACATCTATAAATAGGTTGGGGATTCTTCAGTTATTATCATCACATGCTAATTCAAGTTTTACTATATAGAGAGAAAAGTAGTTCGATTGAATTGTGAGGATATCTGTTCAAGTAGAAATAATAGGGTTCCACATCCACAGGTAGGTGTGAGTAAACACGAGTGGTAAAAGTGAGATAGTAAAAATTCGAGGGTTGTAATTTTTTCTATAGTGAAGATTTTGCCGACTCGGCCGTGGTTTTTCCCTCTTCGTTAACAGAGGGTTTTCCACATTAAAGTTCTGGTGTTCTTTCTTACCTTACGGTAAATTTTATTTTTACCGTGATAGTTACTGTGCGGGTCCCACCAAATTTACCCCGTGGGTTCCACTTCTCCCGAACGTCGTACCGAGCCAAACTGGGGACCACTTCCGCTGCGGGGCCCACTGACCATCGGAGGTCCCACCACCATTCCCAACAAACACAACACATAACGCATAACAAAATTGAACCTCATAAGTTTCGCACAGCGAGATAACTAAGAACTTAGTAATGAAAAACGCTGACACATAAGATCTAAATTGCGCAGCACGTTATAAAACTTGCTGCGTGGCTCATGGCAAAATTCCACTAGTAAAAATGGATTACAAAAAAGACAAGCCTAGAAAATAAACGAATCTTACGATCCTACCAAACTACAAAATCCTAAGACTTGAGAAAATACTAGGCTAAAAGATGAACGCTCTCTCGTTCTTTTCAGATCTCGTTCGCTCAATATGTCTCGTGTGTTTCGCTCGTTGTCGCTCAAAAGTTACTGCGTAAAAGCTCTCAAAAGTTTCTCGTGCAAAGCTCTAATTGGCAGCTCGAAATCTCCTTTTATTTATAGGCATGCCCCCCTCTTGAATTGATAAAAGATCTCTTGAGAATCTCTTGAGAATCTCCTAAGATATCTCCTCGAAGATCTCCCTAAATATATTAAATATTTAGTTCGAATATTCTCTCCTAATTTACCATGATCTTCATATCTTACATCTTTGGTAAATGCAATCTCCTATTTTGGACATGTATGACAATATCCGATATGGTCATATATTCTATTGTTGGTAAGTGCACCTAGGGGTGGGCATCGGGTCGGGTAGTCGGGTATCGGGTAATTCGGGTTCTGGTAGTTCGGGTTTGGGTTAAGATTTTCACTACCCGAACCCAAACCCGATTTACAACGGGTACCCGCTTGTCGGGTATATATCGGGTTCGGGTACCCGATGTCGGGTAGTCGGGTACCCGATTTTTTAATTGGATATGACTTATATTATAATTCAATAAACAAATTAAAATATCCATCTTATATTAATACAATATTTGGGTATTTT
Organism: Craterostigma plantagineum; assembly: GCA_027422505.1. Lineage (NCBI taxonomy): Eukaryota > Viridiplantae > Streptophyta > Magnoliopsida > Lamiales > Linderniaceae > Craterostigma > Craterostigma plantagineum. Next base: position 3,131,694 of record JAPQWV010000050.1, read on the forward strand.
GTTTTCAATAAATATAATACATACATATCTTTATATGTTTATTTAAAAAATTTTGAGTATATATTCTAAATATTAATATATGCATTGTTATAAAATATCACTTCTTAATTATACAATTAAAATAAGAACTTAGTCGAAATATTATTTAAAACTTTAACATCACTCAAGTTAGATATTGATATATGCAATTATATATTTTTAATGTTATGTACAAAACTAATATTTTTTAAAAAAATAATATATCGGGTACCCGAATAACCCGATCGGGTAGTAAATTACTACCCGATTAATAACTATCAGATATCGGGTAACCCGATACCCGACAAATAACCCGAACTACCCGAACCCGAACGTCCACCCCTAAGTGCACCACTTATTTTGGGCATGAAAGACAAAATCTTTTTCAGATCTTTAACATTAAGAGGTATATAAAAACAAAAGATATATATGTATATATATATTTATATAACAACTCCGCGAGCTTTCGATCACTCAGTAAGCTTGACCACGACAGTTTTAAGCTCAAACTTGATTTTCAGGACCGTCAGCCGAGCTTCAGTCGGGCTGGATCATCCCTCATGAGCCCTTCTCGTGATTGTCAAGCTCGAACTTCTTCGTAACCGCCAATGAGTTTTTTCATATAATTTTATTTTAGGTTTAGTCTAAATGAAAAATTATTGTGAGTTTTTCTCTATGATTTGTTATTTGGTCTATATACAAAAAATTTAAAGCTCGGGCTTAATTATATGTCGTCGACTTCGAGCTTTAAGGTAGAAAGTTCATCAGAGTAACAGCTCAACGTTTAATTTTTAGTTTGAGTTGAGCCTAAAAAAGTTTATTGGAGTTCGACTCGTGTAGAAGAAGCCTTAGCCCTTTTCCAAAGTTAAACAATCAAATAGTAAAAAAAGTGGTCGTGTTTGTTAATTAAAATAAAGATATGGTCGTTTTTTATGAGAAGACAAACTCGAAGAAGACAATTTTTTTCTCAACCATTTCAAAGTCTTTTTTTAGATGATAGCTTTAATTTCGTTAACAAAACTCCTTAGTATCAACCTGGAAGAGAAATGAACTCACATGAAACAACCAAACAAAAAGAAAAAAATATAGAAAACAACACGTAACAAGATATTGAATACGTAGATCTAAAGAACCATATTCAAGTCACATAATTGGAAAAATAAAATAAAATAATAAAAAATCCATTTGACCTCAACACTAAACTACAAGCCCCGTGTATCTCAAGCAAATCAAAATCAGTCACCATTCACCAGAGATAACCACATACAGAAGAAGCTGAAGTGGTCCCGTTCGATATGGATGTAAAACACTAAGTATAGACTAGATGTTGGGTAAAATGTCGGGTAACACTCAACCTAACATTCAGGTGCACAGCGGAATATAATTACTAAGTGACGAAACTTAAAATGAACACGAGATGTAAATCTGTGCAGCAAGTCAAATAACTTGCTACGTGCCTCAAGGCGCAAAACTCCACTATAAAGATGGATTACAAACTATCAAAAAGGATAGTCAAAAACACGTCTAGCAAAACCTACGAATCAAAAAGGATTCTGCAAACTAGAAGATCTTTCGACCTCTGAAAAGCTAGACTAAAAGACAACTCTCGCAATATATAAAACTCGCTCAAGCTCGATATGTGTTTCGCTCATCGTTTTCGCTCAATATCTCGCTCAAAGTTACTCCTTGAAAGCTCTCTCGAAAGTCGTAAGTTGCAGCTTGAAAATAACTCTTATTTATAGGTCTTGGCTCCATCTTGAATTGGTAAAAAGATCCCTTGAATATCTCTTCAAATATCTCTTCGAAGATCTCCCTAAATATAGTATATATTTAGTTCGATCTTCTCATCTCATTGGTCGATCTCTTATCTTCTATTTATGGTAAACTGATTGACTGATTCTCCTTGATATTCAGATCTTCTAATTATGGTAATTGCTTGACTTGATCTCCTTTGATCTTCAAATCTTCTATTTATAGTAATTGCACTTCCTAAATTCGTTCAAGCAACTCCACACGCTTTCCACACGGTTTGGACCCATTTCAGCACTTTACCACGTCCTGCATATCAGTAAATAAAGCTACAAAAAAAGGTTAAACGGTTTTGGGATGAAAGATAAAATCGAATGTTGACAGACAACAATGTTGGCTGAAATGTTAGCCCAACATTGTCAAAGCTGAGCTAGTCAACATTAACAATCTCCCCCTTTTTATCTTTCTTTCCAAAACCATGCAGATTTAAAAGTTCCAAAACTCCCCCTGAAGGCAAAATCTATTCAACCACAAAAACATTAAAAGATGGTTAGAGTAGACGCAAACAGAATAGCGATTAAACTATTCAAAGTACTACGAAAATAGTACATAGCCATAAAGAGGTCTTAAGTTAAACATCTGCACAATGTAAACTATTCATACGCATGCCGGCAAACCACATAGTCACACAAGCAGAATTAACCAGATCAGCATGCACAAAATAACCATAAAGTCACGCATGTAAAAAGAAACGATCTTTAGGCGAATCTGCAAAATAAAAATATCCGGCATGTAAGCAGGCAAACATGTAAACATATCGGAGGAGCAAATCAGCATGCATATAGTAAAAGTCAGAGAAAAAATCAAGTATGCATGCAAAATAGAAAGAATCAGAGCTTCACTCTCAATGGAGTATGGAGTTTCCTTCTGATGCTTTCTCGGCTGCTTCTCCTTCTTGGTCAGCTCCCCCTGTTTGTTCGGCTCCTTATTCTGCTCCCCCTGAATTTCCTTATCTCCCCCTTTTTATCTGCACAACCTTCTCCCCCTTTTTGGGAAGAAAGAAAAGACTCAGAGAACTTCTCTGTTAGCCAACTTGCAGATGTTGAGGTAACATCTGGCCCAACATTCTGAGACTCAGAAACAAGTTAGTTCGCATAAAGAAATCAAAGATAAATCCAAAAAAAATTGATATGAGCACAGAATGTATAACCCGTGAATTGTATCAGAAACGTAGGGGCAGAGAGTAATGTCAGCGAGCCACTCAAATATAATTTAGACAGTTTAGAGGATAAGGTCGAATCAGTTCACAACTGTCTAAGTAAACATGGAGCTAAAATATAGTATGTGGACGTATTAGTCATGCGAGCAAATATGAGCACATCAGATCATGATTCAACCCAAAGACACAAAGTCAAAAGTCAAGATAGAATCAAGCAAGACTAACCGTTTGAGCGACGATGATGAGCACTTGAGACAAATGTAACAAGCTGTTCTTCGAGAGTTCTAATGCAATTCTGAGAGATTTCTAAACTAGACACATATGTCTACCAAATGCAGTACTAAAGACAGACACAAATAAAACGAAAGCATAAAATGTAGCAATATCAAACTGATAGTCACACGTGTTGCCCTAACATTTGACTCAACATTCTGAATCCGTAATCCTAGACTTTTCTACTTAATCCTTCTCAAGACCAGTTCCCTTTATTACCCTTTCACCTCATATAACAAACCAAATTTTTGCACTGCCCTTATACCCTCAGCTTCGTGGTTCGGTTTTTTTTGTCGCATAGTATACATCGTCACCGCGAATGTCGTGTACCTAAGGAAACTTATTACCAAATACCTAAAGATAGCCGAGAGTTTATGAGCATGCTTATACACAATAAGGATTGGCTTTTTGTCGCAATAAGTACATCGTCACAGCGAATGCCGTGTACCTAGGGACGTATTACCAAGATCCTTTAAAGAGGGATTGGGTTTATTTAGGGACCAGTCGAATAGAATCAAGTCATTTCACAAGAAAACAGAACAGAGTATTTAATCAAACATTTAAGCAGTAACCATCAAATTTGACATATGCTATGTTGATCCAAATGTTGGACCAACATTTAACCTGACGTGTGCAATCCTATGGATTTCTTCAGGTCCGAGAACCTTTCAAAATCCAATGCTTTCGTGAAAATGTCTGCTAACTGATGCTTAGTGTCTATATGCTCAATGCGGACTAACTCTTTTTCGACCATATCTCTCAGAAAATGATGCCTTATATCTATATGCTTTGTGCGTGAATGCTGGATAGGGTTCCTAGATATGTTGATGGCACTAAGGTTATCACAATACATGAGGACTGACTCGCACTCTAAACCATAGTCACACAACATGCTATTCAACCATATTAATTGCGTACAGCAACTACCCGCAGCAACATACTCAGACTCAGCAGTAGATAAAGACACACAATTCTGTTTCTTACTGTACCATGCAACTAGATTGTTACCTAAGAAGAAACAGCCGCCACTTGTGCTCTTGCGATCATCCTCGTCACCTGCCCAATCAGCATCGCTGTAGCCTACAAGACTCATATTAGTATCTTTAGAGAACCATAACCCTAGGCTACACGATCCACTCACATATCGAAGAATACGCTTCACAGCATTAAGATGGGAAACCTTAGGCTCAGATTGATATCTAGCACAGACACATACGCTATACATAATATCGGGTCTACTCGCTGAAAGATAAAGCAAACTGCCTATCATGGATCGATATAATGTTGGGTCAACATTCTGTCCGACATTGTCTTTACTAACCTTTTGTGAGGACCCCATGGGAGTTTTCATTACCTTAGCTGTGTTGAGTCCGAACTTTTTCACCATGTTCTTCGCGTACTTCTCCTGAGACATGAATATACCGTCACTACTTTGCTTAATCTGCAAGCCTAAAAAATAAGTTAGCTCTCCAATCATGCTCATTTCGAACGTGGAGTTCATCGCCTGCACAAACTGATCTAACATGGACTGTGAGCTCGAGCCAAAAACGATATCATCTACGTAAACTTGAGCAATTAAAAGATCAGAACCGACTCTTTTCACAAACAGCGTACGGTCTGCCTCACCTCGAGTGAATCCAAATTCAAGCAAAAATGTAGTCAACCTACCATACCAAGCTCGAGGCGCTTGCTTTAGTCCATACAAAGCTTTCTGCAGCTTAAAGACATGGTTAGGAAAATGTGGATCCTCAAATCCCTTAGGCTGTTCAACATAGATATCTTTATCAATATAACCATATAAAAACGCACCCTTAACATCCATTTGGTGTAACTGTGATGTTAAGCCAACATGCAATAGCTAATAACAACCTAATTGATTCTAACCTAGCCACGGGAGCGAACGTCTCATCAAAATCTATGCCCTCAACTTGCGTATAACCCTGAGCTACTAAACGTGCTTTGTTCCTAACAACTCTACCAAGTTCATCAGATTTATTCTTAAAGATCCACTTCGTGCCTATGACATTAATGTCCTTCGGCCGTGGGACTAAGGTCCATACTTGGTTTTTCTCAAACTGCAAGAGTTCCTCTTGCATCGCATTAATCCAGAAATTATCCTTGAGAGCTTCAAGGACATTCTTAGGTTCTATCTCAGAAACAAAACAATTAAAACGTACCTCAGCGTATACTGTGTTCATGCATACGTTTCTTACCATAGACTTATAATCCTTGCGCGGTTTGTCTCTGGTTTTCCTTCCTTCATTCACGTCTCCAATAATAAGGTCAGTGGGATGATCTTTCTGAATCTTAGCTGGCGGATCTCGTCGCATTTCACTGGGTCCAGCCTCAATGTTCTGTTCTGGCACAGATGTTGAGTCAGATGTTGGCTCAACATTGTCCTCAGGTTCCGCCTCTGTTAGCTCCTCTGTTTCATGAACAGCTTTGAATTGATCTGTAATATCAACTTGAGGAGCATCTCTGCTAGCGTCATTAGTATCATCAAACACAATATTAATGGACTCTTGAACAGACTTCAAACGCAAGTTATAAACACGATAAGCACGACTATTAGACGAGTATCCTAGAAAAATACACTTATCACTTTTCGAATCAAACTTGGTCAAATACTCACGATCATTCAACATGTAGCAGAAACACCCAAAGAGAAAGTATTTGACCGTAGGCTTCTTCCCATTCAACAACTCATACGACGTTTTCTTAGTACCATGCCTAAAGAACACTCGATTCGATATGTGACAAGCAGTATGCAATGCTTCAGCCCAAAAACGCTTAGAAATATTCCTAGAAAGTAACATAACACGAGCCATTTCTTGTAGAGTCCTATTCTTCCTCTCGGCCACCCCATTTTGTTGGGGTGTCTTAGGAGATGAATACTCATGCACAATGCCTTTCTTATCACAAAACTCATCAAAGTGCTGATTTTCAAACTCTCTACCATGATCAGACCTAATACGAAAGATAGATGCACTGAAAATGTTCCTAATCATCGCACAAAAATTCTTAAAGAAATCGAACGATTCTGATTTTTCCCTAAGAAAAAATATCCATGCATATCTAGAAAAGTCATCCACGAGCACATAAGCGTATTTCCTGCCTCCTATATTATCTACTTCCATCGGACCCATCAAATCCATGTGAATCAATTGAAAACAGTGAGCAATTTTAAAATGTTGGGCAGCTTGTTGGTCAACATTATGACTAACATGTGTTTGCTTACCCTTCAAACACGACTCACAAATAACCTTCCCAAACTCCTTAAACTTCGGAATGCCTCTGATTGCGTCATGCTTGATAAGTTGCTCCAAAGTTCTATAGTTGACGTGGCCCAGTTTGTAGTGCCATAGGATCACATCATCCCCGGCCTTAGAGAGTTGGCACACGTCCTTCACACTGGATTTGTCGCCGACTAGGTAGCAATTGTCACTCGATCTTTTACCTGCCATCACTCGAACAGAATCGCGGTTAAAAACTTCACAACACTCCTTATTGAACCTTACCTCAAGATCGTCGTCGCAAAGCTGGCTAATGCTGATCAGATTCGCTACAAGCCCGTCAACATGGAGTACATTGCTCAGCTTGGGAAAGTCGGGCACGTTCAATCTGCCACGGCCGAGAATCCGACCTTTAGAGCCTCCTCCGAACGTCACAGATCCACTCCTTAATGGCGTAGAATCACTGAGATATTCCTTGGTACCTGTCATATGTCGGTAACACCCGCTATCGAAGTACCATGAACCTGTCACGTTAGCTCGCAAAGAGGTGTACACAACAAGACATTTATGACCAGATTTCTCGACCCAAACATTCCTAGATGACACTACAGCATTCTGTTTGCTAGAACTTGAAGATGAGCCAGCTGACGTTTCTCCAGACACACGACTCAACACTGATTTCTCAATGTTGAGCGGGATGTTGGATGACATTTCAGCCGACATCGATTTCTTTGCAGAAATCTCCCTCTTCAACTTCCAGCAAAACGGTTTTAAATGACCAGTTTGCTTACAATGATGGCAAATATATGAGCTATCCTTAGTCGTAGTAGTAGCATGCTTAGGACTAGTATTGACTATCGTATTCTCGCTAACATCGCTCGTGATGTGAGACTTAACAAAAACTCTCTTAGGCTGAGCATGCGTCACGGGTTTTGGATTATCACATACAGGCTGAGTACTAAAACCTAGGCCTTGCTTATCAAAAATACCAAGAGACAATACCTCATCAAGAGTCGATTTACCCTTGTTCAATTTCTTAAAGGTCTCATCGGCCTCGTCGACTCGCCTTTGAAGCTTGTCAATTTCCTTGTCTTTTCGTGTCAGTACGGCTTCCATCTTGTTCATTCCTTCCACCAAGCTTTCGATTAGTTTTCATTCTTCTCATTCTCCTCGGACAGGATTTCCACCGCGGCTTTGAGTTGCTGATTTTTCGCCTTCTCTATTTCGTATAGTGCGGACATCAACTCAAAGGCTTCTTTCATTTGAACTTCTTCGCAACATCCTGTATCTGCATCATCAGAACTCAAATACCCATCAAAACAGTTCGAGTCATCATAATCAAAAATAATATGTTTTTCAGATGTTGAGTCAGATGATGGCTCAACATCTGTTACCGCAGTGAAGCCGATTTGTTGATCCTCATCGTCTTCACCCTCAGAGAATGACTGGATCGTCACTGATGATTGCATGTGCTGTGTTGGGGACTGCTCTTCATCTTCATCATCGGATAGGTCCACCCAAAGCGATTTCCCGCGTTTCCGAAGTGTGTTTGCACATTCGTTGGCAAAATGGCCCCATCCTTGACATTCATAGCATCTAACCGAGTCATAGCTGATATTCTTCTTCTTACCATCTGGTTTGCGTTTGATGAATGGAGGAGCAGACGTAGGTTCTCCTTTGACATTCTGACCCTTCCTGAATGTTGGACCAACATTCTGCCCAACATTCTTCTTCTGTAGAAACTTTGTGAATTTCTTCACTATCATGGCCATGTCGTCCTCATCATTGGGTCAACCTCAGTTTGCTCCTTGGATGGCTGACTTACTAGAGCAAGTTTTGCCGCGTGAAGCTCTTTGTTGTACTTCGAGATTGGTCTCATAGTTTTTCATGATGTTCATCAACGTGTTGAGATCCATCGTGGACAAGTTGTGGGCTTCCTCGACCGCAGCTACCTTCACATTAAACTTTGGATTTAGCGTATGAATTGCTTTAGAAATTAATACCTTATTCGCGATTGGCTCTCCAAGACTGGCGCACTCGCTTGAAATCGTCAGAATTTTGCCGAAGTATGTGGTAACATCCTCATCGTCCTTCATTCTGAGATTTTCGAATTGATTGAGGAGCAGCCTTAGACGTGTCTGCTTCACACTCGCATCGCCTTCACAGTACCTCTGTAGTAAATCCCATGCATCGTTTGCCGTAGTACTGTTTTGTATGATCTTGAACATGAAAATGTCCACCGAAGAGAAGATGGCATTGAGGGCTTTATCATTGAACTCGGCTGCGTTTCTCTCTTGAAGACTCCATTCAGTGACCGGTTTTTCATAGACTTCACCATCTTCGTCCGGGGCAGTTTTTGGTGTAGAATAACCATGGATCACGGACTCCCACGCTCGCACATCTATCGACTTGATGCACTGCCGAACACGAACCTTCCAATAGGCGTAGTTGGAGCCGTCTAGCACAGGGACTTTGCCGATGTAATTTGAACTTGAAACATCCATTGTAGATGATCTTCAGCGCTTAGTAACGTCAAGCGTAGGCTCTGATACCACTTTGAAGTGGTCCCGTTCGATATGGATGTAAAACACTAAGTATAGACTAGATGTTGGGTAAAATGTCGGGTAACACTCAACCTAACATTCAGGTGCACAGCGGAATATAATTACTTAGTGACGAAACTTAAAATGAACACGAGATGTAAATCTGTGCAGCAAGTCAAATAACTTGCTACGTGCCTCAAGGCGCAAAACTCCACTATAAAGATGGATTACAAACTATCAAAAAAGATAGTCAAAAACACGTCTAGCAAAACCTACGAATCAAAAAGGATTCTGCAAACTACAAGATCTTTCGACCTCTGAAAAGCTAGACTAAAAGACAACTCTCGCAATATATAAAACTCGCTCAAGCTCGATATGTGTTTCGCTCATCGTTTTCGCTCAATATCTCGCTCAAAGTTACTCCTTGAAAGCTCTCTCGAAAGTCGTAAGTTGCAGCTCGAAAATAACTCTTATTTATAGGTCTTGGCTCCATCTTGAATTGGTAAAAAGATCCATTGAATATCTCTTCAAATATCTCTTCGAAGATCTCCCTAAATATAGTATATATTTAGTTCGATCTTCTCATCTCATTGGTCGATCTCTTATCTTCTATTTATGGTAAACTGATTGACTGATTCTCCTTGATATTCAGATCTTCTAATTATGGTAATTGCTTGACTTGATCTCCTTTGATCTTCAAATCTTCTATTTATAGTAATTGCACTTCCTAAATTCGTTCAAGCAACTCCACACGCTTTCCACACGGTTTGGACTCATTTCAGCACTTTACCACGTCCTGCATATCAGTAAATAAAGCTACAAAAAAAGGTTAAACGGTTTTGGGCATGAAAGATAAAGTCGAATGTTGACAGACAACAATGTTGGCTGCAATGTTAGCCCAACATTGTCAAAGCTGAGCTAGTCAACATTAACAGAAGCAAACAACGCTACGAAAAGATCAAATATCATCATCATCGTCTCCAAGCTCTACTATTCACAGCCATGAAAATGGTGTTCTTCTTCAATCCATTCACAACCCAAGCTTTGCTAGCGCTGTTCTTAATCTTCTTCATCGCAAAATGGTTCTATTACAGAGCCAAGAAAACAGACAACAACTCACCATCGCTTCCTTCGCCGCCGAAGCTTCCCGTCCTCGGAAACCTCCACCAATTGGGTTCCTCTCCCCATCGGAATCTCCAATCCTTGGCCAGAAAGTACGGCCCTTTGATGCTCTTACACTTCGGCAACGCGCCTGTGCTCATAGTCTCCTCCGCCGAAGGGGCTCTTGAAATAATGCGAACCCATGACGTCACCTTCGCCGACAGGCCTAGTAACAGCGTCGGCCGGCGCCTTCTCTACGACAACAAAGAGGTCTCCACCGCGCCGTACGGCGAGTACTGGCGGCAGCTTAAGAGCATATGCGTTCTCCAACTGCTAAGCAATAAGCACTACAAAAAAAGGATCAGATAGCGACGACCAAAATGCAGTCGCAACTTTCTGCGACGGTGTTAGCGACGGAACATCCGTCGCAAACTTTAGCGACGGAAATTCCGTAGCTAACACTGTCGCAGAAAGTTGCGACGGATAATTAGTCGCAAAATTGCGACGGAAAAGGCGTAGGGAAGAACCGTCGAAATTTGGCGACGGAAACGTCGGTCGCAAATATTTGCAACGGATAATACTACGGATTTTCCGTCGCTAAAATTTGCCACGGACTTTCCGTCGCAAAAAACGGTAGCAAACCATGCCCTACAAAAAATAGATCACACAGCGACGCGGAGAGCGACGGAAATCTCCGTCGTAAAAAGTCGTGCATAAAAAATTATATTTTACCCCTTTTTTCTTCCCTATCTCCCGCCCACTTTTTCACCATCTCTTTTCCCCATAAATCTCCCGCTCACAACATCTCCTCATCTTCTTGTATCTCTCTCTCATTTATTACATCTCTTAATTTCTTACGTCATAAAAAAGTCGCTGTGTGATATAAGTTTGTAGTCAATTAAGTTTGGTGATTGCTTACGTCATAAAAAAGAAAAAAAAATTAATATGATACGAATATGAGCAATTTTGCGCGCTATTTACGCTAGTACAGACGCGATTTTGCGCTTTTACTTAAAATACTTAGCCTATTGAGGACAAAACGTTATTTGCGCTTTAACGTTTTTCCGCTAAAATGTGCTAATAACGCGCGCTACGAAACACGTTATTTTACGCTTTTTAACACAATGATAGCGAGGGACGAGTTCTTTACTATATTACTTACACGTTTTCGACTATGTTTTTCTTTTTTTTTTCGTTTATTAATATGCTGGGTTGATAGCGTTTTTTATGTCGGTCGTGTTAACACAGACGACGATAGTTAAACCTATTAGAAGAAATCACAGAAATACCATTACGTAAAATTTCACAGACATGGACCGACTATATCTATCAATATTTTCTTTGATAATAGAAAACTATAATGTCTTCAATCTGAATATGAAATGGCCCAAAGCATCGAAAGATTATGAAATGTGTAGAAGCTACTAAGTAAATAATCATTAATTTGTTCCAAAACGAAAATGGACTGAAGATGAGTGAGAGTATGAAAAGATCTTCTTTTTCTGAAGCTGAGCTTGGTAAAAAAAAAAGCTCGAGAAGAGGGTTTGAATGTTGGTTAGTAGGCAGTTGATGACGTCATACTAACGCCTATTGAATGAAGGCAGTTGCTTTATATAATTTTGTTCTTCAACCATTTCTAAGTATTGGAAAACAGGGAAGAGAAGAACGACAGTAAAAGCTTGAGTTCCTGAGAATATCTGCGCGGCAAATTTAAAGCAGAGTATTCTGTTATTTAAACGTTTATACATTAAGGGTAGTTTTGTACTTTCACCTAAAACGCGTTAGCTTGATTAGGCGTTATTCTGTATATATAGCTCGAGTTGTAGAACGTTTTCTTCAATCAGTTCAATTCAGTATTCAGTTTTAATCTTCCCTCCATCTTCCAAAATCATCAAGAAAGCTTTCGATTTTCAACATGGTATCAGTGAGCTTCTGAGCTGATAATTCCAAATTTCTTCAGTCCTTTCTACAAGTGTGATCAAATCAAGGCTGGATAATGGCGACAGAAGATAATTCGCAGGCTCCTCTCAGTCAAAATCCTCAGTCGTCAGGATTTCCAACAGTGTTGGATGATCAGCTGCACCCTTACTACCTTCATCACACAGACAACCCTAGTTTGGCGCTGGTTCATCAACCATTGGCAGGGGACACTTACTCATCATGGAATCGTGCGATGACCATGGCTTTATCTGTCAAGAACAAGAAGGGATTCATTGACGGTACGATCTTGAAGCCATCTGAGACCGATCCAAAATTGTCACTTGCCTGGCAGAGGAACAATGACATGGTGTGCTCTTGGATTCTTAACTCGGTATCCAAAGAAATTAGTGCAAGCATAATCTACTCTCAAACAGCCAGAGAAATCTGGCTCGATCTTTAAGAACGTTTTGAAGAAGGAAATGCGCCGAGACTGTTTCAATTGCATAAGGAGCTGTTTGGAGTGTCACAGCAGAATTCTTCTGTAGCTGCTTATTTCACAAGATTAAAGGCTCTTTGGGACGAATTGAACAGTTTCAGGCCCGCGTGTTCGTGCGGAAAGTGTTTGTGCGGAGGTGCTAAAGAACGAGGGAATTCTCTGAAAAGCAATATGTATTAGCCTTTCTGATGGGGCTTGATGATTCCTTTTCCCATATCAGAGGCAAGATTTTTCTAATGGATCCAACACCTCCCGTCAATAAGGTGTTCTCCCTCGTCTCCCAAGAGGAAAGGCAAAGATCAATCAACATCAAAACTTCGTCTGAGGATTCGATTCAACACATGACCTTTACAAGTCGGAGTGGGCAAGCTGAGAACAGAGGAACTCAAGGTGCTCAGGGTCAGTTCAAGAAACCTGCTCCATATCCACAGAACGAAGGATCACGACCATTCTGCACACACTGCAACCGTCCAGGACACACGGTGGACAATTGTTATATAATTCATGGCTTTCCGCCAGGATTTAAACAGCAAAACAAAGCCAGGTTCAACAGAGTGAACCAGATAGATGATGTTCAAGTTCAAGAATCGGAAATGATGGCTGCCATCGAGGGGATGGGTCAGAGGTCTAAGGCAGAAAACTTCATTGAACAACTCAGCCAACAGTTGGAGCAATTCAAGAACCTAATTGAAGGAGGTCAGACAACCCAACAAGCTCCCATAAACAGCAGTACCTCAGCTGGCAGGTTTGATGGTATATGCTCATCTTTCAGTACCTCTGACATACTTAATGTGAATTCTTGGATTCTAGATTCAGGGGCTTCGAGGCATATCTGTTGCAAACTTAATCTTATTAGTCACTTAGCACAATATACAACCCTCATAAAGAATGCCAAACACTTCAATCAAGGTTACTAAGGCAGGTGTTGTCACTATAGGACATAACTTAGTATTGAGGGATGTGTTATATGTGCCTCAATTTGACTTCAACCTTATTTCTGTTAGTGCACTAACATCTGCTAATGGTTTGAATGTCCTTTTTGATGCTGATAAGTTTGTGATTCAGGATATAGCAAGAGACTTAGTGATTGGCAAGGGTAGGATGATGCAAGCTTATACCTTCTTGATAGGAACTCTGTATTCAGAAGTTACAATCTTTTGTGTTTTAAATAAGGTTTCATTAGAAACATGGCACAATAGGTTTGGACATCCTTCCTACAATGTATTGTCTCGTTTAAAGCAAAGATTGAATGACAATGTGAAGTCACTACCTTTCTGTAAAATTTGCTCGTTATCAAAACAGAGTAGGCTGTCCTTAAATTCTCAGAATAAATTGGCATGTGCTTGCTTTGATCTTATTCATTGTGATATTTGGGGGCCCTTTCATGTTTCTTCTAATAAGGGACATCGGTATTTCCTTACTTTGGTTGATGATCATTCAAGATTACATGGATTTTCCTTTTAAAACTTAAATCTGAAGGGCCCTCTGTGGTTTCATTCTTCTTTGAGTTAGTACATACACAATTTAATTGCAAGATTAAGACCTTTAGGTCTGATAATGCCGCGGAACTGGTATTGATGAATTTAATGCAGAAATATGGTACCATTCATCAGTTTTCATGCGTAAACACTTCTGTTGTGGAGAGAAAACATCAGTATTTGCTGAATGTTGCAAGATCTCTGTATTTCCAATCTTCTGTACCCTTAGAACTATGGGGGGAATGCATCGTTACTGCAACCTTCTTGATTAACAGAACTCCCTCACCACTGCTATCTGGAAAATCTCCTTATGAGATTCTTTACCATAACTTAGTAGATTATGATGCTCTAAGGACCTTTGGTTGCTTATGTTATGCTTCCACATTAGCTGCAAATAGGACTAAATTTGAACCTCGTGCTAGAGCTTGTATCTTCTTAGGATATCCTAATGGGGTTAAGGGGTACAAGGTGATGGATTTAAACAACAGAGAAATATTTATTTAAAGAGATGTGAGGTTCTGTGAAACCTATTTTCCTTTGAAAGAGAATATCCAGCACTAGTTAGGAGAGGATATGAAGGGGTCAATACCAGATTTTGTCATGCCAAAGGCCATGGATGATGAAACTTGAAGAAGCAGATGATAAGGACTGTATGGGGGCAGAAGCAACCAACAGTGAAGAACAGATTCAGCAGCATCATCAAGAACCTGATTATCAGATTGATGAGCAAGTCCAACAGCCATCTTCAATTGTCACAGAACATATTTCAGACCCTTCACAGACTACAATAAGAAGGAGCACAAGGATAAGTAGGAAGCCCACATATTTACAAGATTCCACTGTAACAATGTGGGAAATCCTAAGACAGCTTATCCCTTATCAAATTACCTGTCATATAAACAGAATTATAAATCTCACAAAACAAAACAAATCAGTTGTTTTTCTAAACATCTAGATAATTAAGAAACAAATTCCAAATACTAAAAATCTCACAAAACATAATTAAACATCAAGTTATAATTAAAAATTTATTTTTTCCTTTTTTTAAATTAAGATATTCTAATTTATATTATTCGGGTTAAATGAATTGATAAACATGTTATTTCAATTGAAAATTTGAAGCCTAACCTTATTTGGATTGAATTTGAGTTTACCGAAGCCGAAAATGCCTATCAAACCGAAAAAACTACAGTTTGAAAAATACTTGTATCACATGTTTTATTTTATACACGTTTTTCAATCTTTCTTTGTCTAACATTAAACGTATTTTTCTTTCACTGACTATGTAGCATGCCGAAAGAATTACAGCTTGAAAAAACTTGTATCACATGTTTTATTTTACACACGTTTCAATCTATGATTGTCCAACATTAGACGTATTTTTCTTTCACTGACTATGAACGATGGGCTCTAGAGCATGCCGAAAAAATTACAGCTATGAAAACTACTTGTATCACATGTTTTTATTTTATACACGTCTTCCAATCTTTGTTTCTCCAACATTAGACAACGTATTTTTCTTTCACCGACTGTGATGGCTCTCTTCGAATTTTCCACTCGCCAATCACCATCACACATATACCGCATATAGAAAAGAAGCAAACAACTCTCGAAAATACCAAACTCTATCATCTGTTGGATAAGCTCAATATGATAAAATAATAAAATGATGAACGGACAAAGGCTGCGCAATACGGCTTGGACTGCACGAGGATCAACAAGTGTGTGCTATCTTATCATATATCTACTCTCCTATTATATTTACGTTTGCATGCAAGAAAGAAATGTGTGTATGAGAGAAAAAGGAAAGCACGTAGTAACGTGAGAGTAGAAATGGCACGTTGCCTAGTGCGCTTATATCAGAAATAGAAAGCAAAAAAATTTCTTCCTTTGTTAAAAATATTGTTCTCCTCTCACACAACAAAGACTCGATCCTCCACAAAATAAAATAACATCATCATCGTCTCCAAGCTCTATACTATTCACAGCCATGGAAATGGTTTCCCTCTTCAACCCATTCGCAACCCAAACATTCCTAGCTCTGTTCCTAATCTTCTTCATCGCAAAATGGTTCTATTACAGAGCCAAGAAAACAGACAGCAACTCACCATCACTTCCTTCGCCGCCGAAGCTTCCCATCCTCGGAAACCTCCACTAATTGGGTTCCTCACCCAATCGGAATCTCCAATCTTTGGCCAGAAAGTACGGCCCTTTGATGCTCTTACACCTCGGCAACGCGCCTGTGCTCATAGTCTCCTCCGCCGAAGGGGCTCGTGAAATAATGCGAACCCATGACGTCACCTTGGCCGACAGGCCCAGTAACAGCGTCGGCCGGCGCCTTCTACGATAACAAAGAGGTCTCCACCGCGCCGTACGGCGAGTACTGGCGGCAGCTGAAGAGCATCTGCGTATTGCAGCTTCTCAGCAATAAGAGGGTTCAGTCTTACGGTAAGATTAGGAAGAGGAAACGGTTCTTTTGTTGGAGAAGATCAGAAGCTCTTCGTCAGTCACTCAGCGAGTTGTTTTCAGGGTTCGCAAACGACGTCGTTTGCAGATCTGCTCTAGGGAGAAAGTCAGGGGCGGATACAGAATTTTGTGTTTGGGGCCATAATATTTTTTTTAGCGAGGAGAGGGAGGTGACGTAATATAAATTTGTATACTTTGCGTTTACGGCGACTCAACATAGAAGATCAGAAGTTCATGATAATATTTAAATGAGAATATATTTACCCATTAAATAGCAAACATATAGTTTAAAATGAGTGAGACGACCGAGATTCTTATTTTAAAAAGTTAAAAAAAAAACATGTTTAAACTAAACATTAAATATTGTTCATTCTTAATAAAATGTCAAAATATCATTTGGATGGTTAATGTGAAATTATCAAAATATCACCAAGTTGTTAAAATTTAAAATGGTTCTAATATATACATATTTATTTGTATTTGTTTATTATTGTAAATTATTTTTGGAGATATTTAAAAAATTATATATACATTTATTTATTTTATTTTTATCATTAAATAAAATGGATTAAAATTTAACCAAATATTAATCTAATAGAATTAAAGCGCAATTGAATTAAATATTAAATAAAGACTTAATTAAAGATATGTTAAAAGGCAAATTGAATTAAATATTTTTTTTGGAAATTGATGTGATGTGTTAGTTAAATTAAAAGAGGTTGCATTGCATGACTTATTAGCTAAAACTAAAATAAAAGTGGGGAGTGGGGTTTGAACCAAGACCAGCAACTAGCACTTAAAGCTCCTAACCACTGAGCCAACAAACACTTTGATATTTCTATATAAACGTCTCGTTATTTTATACGTACTAAGCTTTATACTACACATATAGTACTAAAAATGTCGAAAATTTTCGGAGGGGGGGGGGCGTGGCCCCCTCGGGCCCTATACTGGATCGGCCCCTGGAGAAAGTACGACAATGGTAACAGATACCTTCTTTTGCTGATCGAGTTTTTCGAGTTTCTGGGTAGCTATAATATCGGAGATTTCATCCCTTGGCTTGCGTGGATCAATCGATTCAATGGGTTTGACGCGAGGATCGATAGGGTTGCTGGAGGGCTCGATGAGTTCTTGGAGGGAGTGATCATGGAGAGAACTGAGATTATGAACAAGAGTCGAGGAGATCTTTTGCATGATCGAAAGGAAGAAACTTTCGTCGATATCTTACTCGGAATCTATAACAACAACGATTCGACTGGCGTTCCTATTGAGAGAGATAGCATCAAAGGGATCATTTTGGTAAGAATTCAATCAATGTTCTGATCTTATTACACACCTTGCAAAATTCATTCAATCGTTGTTCTGATAATCGTTTATTACATATAGGATGTATTTGCGGCTGGAACTGATACCTCATCAACCGTGCAAGAATGGGCGATGACAGAACTTATCAGACACCCAACAGCTATGAAAAAACTGCAAGAAGAAGTAAGGCAAGCCACCAAAGACAAACCCTATGAAGAATTATCGAAGCAAGATCTCACATGGAAAATCAAATGACCAGTTTCAAGTTCATTAGTTCATCAGCTCGTTTTGTTCTGTTGTTTATACAGCTGTTAGTTAGTTGAGGGTATATCTGTAATTTTATTATACGTCGCAGCTTGATATAAAAGCGCGATATATGTACAGTAAAAATGCGCGATTATTCAATACAGAAATTATCAAATTCCTCAGTTCGTTTCTTTCGCGCTCTCTCTGTTTTTTTGGGTTGAATTCTTCATGGTATCAGAGCTATACTCGATCGATCGTCGTCGAATTGAGTTCCTTTGACTGAAATCTGGAAATTGATTGAATCAATTGGCAAAATGAGCTTGTCTGAAGAAACGAGCGAAGCTGTTGCGACGACTGTTTTAGCTGAAATGGAGGAAGATTTTCTGCTGCATGGATCTGATAATCCAGATATGATGATCGTATCGACTCCATTGACTTCATCTAACTATCTCATCTGGAAAATCTCTATGATCGAAGCATTAGAGGCGAAAATGAAAATTGGATTTGTGAATGGTAAATACACCAAACCTGCTGTCGGCTCATCCAATTATAGGAAATGGATCAAAGTAAACAGTATGGTTACAGGCTGGATTAAGAGTTCGATCTCGAAGGATATTGTCAATAGCTTCATGTTTATTCATGATGCTAGGCAGTTATGGGATGAAATCGCTGAGCGTTATGGAACTTCAAATATTTCGGCAATTTACGAAATCAAGCGTGAAATTGTTTTCATGAAGCAGGGTAATATGACTGTTGTGGAATATTACAATAGGTTGAGGAACCTCTGGGATCAATTGGAGCAATTGAGACCTGCTATTGATCTCGCTGCAGCAGCCAAATCGAAGGTGGAAGAAAGAGAGGCCGAAGATAAATCTATGCAATTTTTGATGGGGCTCAATGATGTGTTTGAGTCTGAGAGGAATCAGCTGCTGTTTCAGGAGATCTTGCCCCCTGTCAACAGAATCTATGCTATGATTGCTAAGGCGGAGAAACATAGAGAAGTGGCTATGAACATGAGCACTTCAGGCGAAAATGCAGCGATGATGGTTAAGGGTCTGGATCAGAGAAAATTCAACACAGGTAAAACTCCAGTAAAGCAGAGCCGCAGCCTTCTTACTTGCAATTATTGCAAGAAGCCTGGACATACAAAAGATGACTGTTTCAAACTGAAGGGAATGCCTGAGTGTAGCTACTGCAAGAGGACAGGACATACGAGAGATGATTGTTACAAACTCAATGGTTTTCCTGATCATTTAAATGCCAACAAGAATACCTTTGTGCCAAAGGGAAGCCAAAACAGCTACAGAGCTAACACAGTTGAGGCTGAGATGGATGAAGCAAGTATCAAGAAGCACGAGCACGTGTATTCTCACATGATGGAGTTGATGAAGAAAGAATTCACCAAGATGATGAAGGCAACAGCTTCAACTGATCCAGTCTCAGTCAACTTTGCACACATGGAAGACTTTGCAGGTAGCTCTGTCATTTCTAAGCTTAATAAGGGCACATCTGAGTTGATAAATGATGACATCTGGCTGGTAGACACAGGAGCCACAGGGCACATGTGCAGAACTCTTAAACTCATTACCTCACCAAAACCTGTCAATGGTTTCATTCCTGTGTGTCTACCGGATGGGAGTGTTAAATCTGTATCTCACACAGGAAATGTTGTTTTTCCTGCAAATATTATACTTAGGGATTGCCTTTTTATCTCTGGCTTTCGATATAACCTGCTCTCAGTGAAGAAGCTCAAGAATGACTCTAAAACTTACTTCAAGTTTTATGCTGCTTTGTTCTTGATAATTGAGTTGCAGAATAAGAGAGTTCTTGCAGCAGGGAGAACTCACAAAGACCTCTACATTCTTGACCACTCATCTTTCTCGAAGGAAGAAATCTTCAGAATACAAGACCTATACACTGCAAGCCTTCTGTCAGCTAAAAACAGCAAGTGTTTTAGTGCTTCTAGTAATGTGTTTGCTGCCACTTCTGTTAATAAATGGCATTACAGACTTTGTCATCCATCATTGCATGTAATGAAACATTTGCCTAGCTTCATTTTCAATGAGAAAGGAGTTGTAGAAGTCTCTGACTGTGCTGTGTGTCCCCAGTCAAAACATCACAGATCTTCTTTTCCAAAAAGCCATATCAGCACCTCATGCTGCTGATGCTGCACCTTGATGTTTGGGGGCCTTATAAACAGCATACCTTGTCAGGTTGCCACTATTTCTTGACAATTGTTGATGACTATAGTAGATTCACTTGGATTTTCTTGATGAAGTACA
Source organism: Craterostigma plantagineum (assembly GCA_027422505.1). Classification (NCBI taxonomy): domain Eukaryota; kingdom Viridiplantae; phylum Streptophyta; class Magnoliopsida; order Lamiales; family Linderniaceae; genus Craterostigma; species Craterostigma plantagineum. The sequence goes on from JAPQWV010000050.1 coordinate 3,152,023, forward strand.
AGTCTCAGACCACAGAATTCTTCAAAAACTTCCTTGTATATGCCGAAAGACAACATGAAGCTGAAGTTAAAGTTGTTAGATCAGATAATGGGGCAGAGTTTGTGAACTCTTCTTTTCAGGAAGTCCTGTCAAGCAAAGGAGTAATCCATCAAAGGAGCTGCCCTTACACCCCGCAGCAAAACGGGGTAGCTGAGAGAAAGCACAGGCATATTATTCAAGTGGCTAGAGCACTTCTTCTGCAGTCCAGGCTGCCTAAAAATTTTTGGGGTGAATCTGCTCTAACCTCAGTACATCTCTTGAATAGATTACCTTCCAGGGTGCTTGGGTGGAAAAGTCCCTATTGAATAACAAAGTCCCTGATTATAGCTATTGCAGGAGTTTCGGCTGTCTAACATATGCCTTGAATACTGATCCTTGCAAGGATAAGTTTGATTCAAGGTCACTGAATGGATTGTTTGTGGGGTATCCAGCTGGACAAAAGGGGTATAAAATATTTTGTCCATCCCTGAACAAGATCATAGTCTCAAGGGATGTGGAATTCCATGAGCATATTTTCCCTTCTCTGAATGCTGATGGTCCAGATAATGTTCTGCCTGATATTTGTGTTGGTGATCCCTTCGATGATACATATGTCTTGCCCCCTCATGAACTTCATTCTCAACCTGGAACAAGCAACAGCCACCAAGAAGGTCCTCCTAGTCCCAGATTTGTCCTTCTTTATCTTCAGCTGAAGATATCAGTTCCCCTGATCATGCTGAGCTGCCCAATCCACCACAGAATACTAGGCAAAGCTCAAGAGTCAGGCATCCTCCAGCATGGATGAAGGACTTTGTAAGTGCCAATTCTTGTTCACAAGAGTATCATATATCAGACTTACCAAATCATGACTGCACCTTCTCAGATGAGTATACCACTTTCATGGCAAACTTGTCAACTTTTCATGAACCATCTACCTACAATGAAGCTAGGACAGATCATAAATGGACTGAAGCTATGAATCAGGAGCTGCGAGCTCTCGAATCAAATGGGACATGGGAACTTGTTGATCCACCAAAGGGGAAGAAGTTGATTGGATGCAAATGGGTCTATCGTGTGAAATGCAATGCAGATGGATCAGTTAACAAGTGCAAGGCAAGACTCGTGGCGAAGGGGTTCACTCAAACTGAGGGAGAAGACTACTCCGAGGTCTTTCCTCCCGTGGCTAAAGTAGTAACAGTGCGAGCAGTTTTGGCTCTTGCCGCAATTAGAGCATGACCTTTACATCAAATAGATGTAAACAATGCTTTTCTTCATGGTCACCTCGAGGAAGAGGTATACATGAGGCTTCCACCGGGATATGACTCAACCGATCCTGCAAAGGTCTGCAAACTCAAGAAATCCCTATATGGCTTGAAGCAAGCTTCTCGCCAATGGAACTGGGAATTCACTACAAAACTGGTTGCTTTTGGATTCATACAAGCAGCCCACAATCATTGTTTGTTCAAGTTTATTACAAAGGATTCTCAGCTAGGTCTATTGGTTTATGTAGACGATGTGTTGTTGACAGGAACCTCTGCTGCCAAGATACAGGAAGTAAAAGATTTTCTGCATGAGGCTTTCACTATCAAAGACCTTGGACACGCCAAATTCTTCCTTGGAATGGAAATTGCTAGATCTCCCGCGGGAATCTACATCAGTCAGAGGAAATATGTTTTGGATATTCTCAGAGATGCTCATATGTTGGACTGTTCTCCTGTCTCTACACCTTTACCTGGGGCTTTGATCTTTCCTGCAGCTGACACGGATTCAAGTGCCCTATTAGACAATCCTCTGCAATATAGGCGATTGGTTGGGAGATTGCTCTATCTCAACTTTACTCGGCCTGATCTTACCTATGCCGTGCAACAGCTAAGCCAATTTGTTCATGCTCCTAGAACATCTCATTGGCAAGCCATCCAACACGTTCTGCGCTACCTGCGGCATACAGATACATCTGGGCTTTTCTATTCCAGCAATGCAAGTCTGAGTCTGCAAGCTTACTGCGATGCAGACTGGGGTTCATGCAAATCTTCAAGGCATTCACTCACCGGGTATTGTGTATTTCTTGGCTCCAGCCTGATCTCTTGGAAGACGAAGAAGCAAGCAACCATCTCTTGTTCAACAGCAGAATCAAAGTATCGTGCTATGGCCTCAACAGTTAGAGAACTTCAATGGCTTTCTTATATCTTTTCAAAATTGCAGGTCAATCTACCTCAGCCTATTCCATTGCAGTGTGACAACAAGGCGGCCATTCATATTACCTCCAACCCTGTCTTTCACGAGCGCACAAAACATATCGAGATAGACTGCCACGTGGTTCGTGATCAATACAAGGCTGGTTTCATTCTTCCCACACATATTCCATCCTCACTGAACCTTGCGGATGTTTTACCAAATCTCTTCATCCTCATGGTTTTCAATCTCTCTTGTCCAAGATGAGCTTATGGATTCCCCACGCTCATCTTGAGGGGGGGCTGAAGAATTATCGAAGCAAGATCTCACATGGAAAATCAAATGACCAGTTTCAAGTTCATTAGTTCATCAGCTCGTTTTGTTCTGTTGTTTATACAGCTGTTAGTTAGTTGAGGGTATATCTGTAATTTTATTATACGTCGCAGCTTGATATAAAAGCGCGATATCTGTACAGTAAAAATGCGCGATTATTCAATACAGAAATTATCAAATTCCTCAGTTCGTTTCTTTCGCTCGCTCTCTATTTTTTTGGGTTGAATTCTTCACCCTACGACGATGTAATATCAGAGAAGGACTTGGAAAAAATGCACTACTTAAAAGAAGTGATCAAAGAGACCCTTTCGATACCACACTCCAATCCCTTTGCTCGTCCCTAGGGTTTCAAGAAAAAATGTGAATGTAATGGGACTTTGGTGATTACTAATGCTTGGACTATCAGCAGAGACCCTAAGTATTGGGAAGAACCAGAAAAGTTCTTACCAGAGAGATTCTTGGACATGTCCAAGGATTATAAAGGCCTCGACTTTGACTTCATACCGTTTGGCTCGGGGAGAAGGATTTGTCCCGGGATTTCGTTCGCTGTTGCGAGTATCGAGTTGGTATTGGCGAATTTAGTGAGGCGATTCGATTGGGAATTGCCTTATGGGGTTGAGGATTTGGACGTAAAAGAGGGGCCTGGCTTTACTGTTCATAGAGCTGTTCCTCTTCTTGCAGTTGCCAAGGAGTTTCAAGGTTAATTACACATAAATTTATGGGATGTATCAGAAGGCATTACAACATCGTGACACCTTGTACTGCATCGTGAGCCATGTTTTAAAAAGAACGTTGCGTGATGCAACGCGTTTTAGTGGCGATAGTGCGTAGCGTAAAAAGCGTAGCGGATCGCATGAGCTTTTTGTGCAGACCACTTTTAATTCAAAAACCATATATAATATATAATCATAAAAGCAAACAATCAATTTGAAATAGTCTTTAATTATAGAAAATAAACAGTAATGTAGAAAAAACATTTAAATTTTAATTGTCACAAACAACTTAAAGATATAAACCATAGATTCAGAAGCAAAAATAATCGATGTCATTAAATTTTATTTTGACCGAGGATAGTCATGAATTCAATTCTTATGCCTATCTTGTTGATATGAATTTGAGAAATATTAACTTGCCCTTTAGCGTTAGTCTCAACCTAAGAGTGTGTGTGGTATACATTATAGTCAATTAAGTTTGGTGATAGCTTACGTCGCAAAAAGAAAAAGAAAAATTAACATGATACTCTACATGAGCAATTTAGCGCGCTATTTATGCTATTACAGACGCAATTTGCGCTTTTACATAAAACACTTAGGCTATTGAAGACAAAGCGGTATTGTTTTTGCAATTCAATGGTTTTCCGCTGAAATGTGCTATAACGTGCGCTACGAAACGAGCTATTTTACACTTTTAACACACTGATCGTGAGGGACGAGTTCATTACTATTGCGTAGACGTTTTCGACTATGTTTTTTTCTTTTTTTTCGTTGCTATCTTGATACCGTTTTTTATTTCGGTCGTGTTAACACAGACAACGATAGTTAAACCTATTAGATAGAAGAAATGACAGAAATAGCACTACGTAAAATATCAGACATGGACTGACTATATCTATCAATATTTACTTTGATAATAGAAAACTAGAAAAATCTCTTCATATGAATATAATAAAATTGCAATCGAAGATTTGCTTGATCTTGATAGAACAACAGATATAACGTGGTTCAGATCCTTGAAGAATCCTACATCCACGGCACTCAAGAATTTCTATATTGATCGACTTCAGATTTTACAGCTTACTTGCATATCAACATGAAGAACGCGTGTATATAAAGATGAATTCTACCCGCCTATTTCTAACTGACTTAGCGAGCTTGAACACTAAGAGAGACGTACTTGTACTAATAACGCTCTAATAAGTAAAAACAGCAACTTCGCACTGTTCACAGCCTATTACAGACATTGTCACGGCCGTGACTCATATCAGTGCGCACAGCCTCGTTTCTGTCGCGCGTCACGGCTCCATGCCTTCCTCTTCACGGCCGTGACGTTAAGTTGGGTTGCATATGCTCGTGCAGATATCGTCACGGCCGTGACACTTTGCTGAGATGTTTTCCTTCTTAGCTGAGATGTTTTCCTTCTGCTCATTTGTATGCTGCAGTCGACTTCGATCTTCCTACTTTAATACCCCCCCCCCCCCCCCCCACAAGATGGAAGATATAGATTCATAACTCCCATCATGACAAGAAATCTCTGCAGCTGAGGGCCAGAAACAGCCTTGGTAAAGATATCCGCCACTTGATGTTCTGTCCGAACTGGTAATAACTTGCTCAACCCACTCGACACCTGATGTCTCACAAAATGACAATATATTTCGATGTGTTTGGATCTCTCATGAAATTTGGGGTTCGAGGCAATCTTCAGGGCTGATTGATTATCACAAAACACCACTGGTAACTTTGGAACAGAGAGATTCAGCTCACCAAGCGGATTCTTAATCCACAATACTTCAGAAACGACAGAAGCGAGTGCTCTATACTTTGCCTCCGTGGAAGAACGTGACACCGTTGCTTGTTTCTTAGCTTTCCATGTGACTAAGGAGTCTCCTAAGAAGGTACATACCCCGTCATAGATTTTCTGCTATCTCTACACGAGCCCCAATCAGCATCGGAGAAAGCAGTTAACTCGAAATTCTGGGCTGAACTAAGTAGAATACCTTGTCCGGGAGATCCCTTTAAGTACCTGAGCAAATGATGTGCAGACTTGAGATGTTCTGTCTGGGGAGCTGCTACATATTGGCTCAACTTATGAACGGCAAAGGTTATATCCGGCCGAGTGAAAGTTAGATACAAGAGCCTCCTTATTAATCTCCTATATTTGAAGGGGTCAAGCAACAATTCTCCATCAGTAGCAGAGAGCTTTTCACTAGGATTGATAGGTGTTGTTAGAGGTTTGGCATTGATATACCCCGTGTCTTCCAATAGCTGCAAAACATATTGCCTTTGTGACAAGTAGATGCCACCCTCACTTCTAGCTACTTCGACACCAAGAAAGTATTTAAGTTGTCCTAAATCCTTCATTTTGAAGCTGGTATTGAGGAAATCCTTTGTGGCTTGCAGTGCCTCATCATTCGGCCCTGCAAGAATAATATCATCCACGTAGACGAGAAGGATAACTAGGTGATTGCCTCTTCCTTTTATGAAAACAATGTGGTCTGCTTGAGTTTGTGCAAAGCCAAATGCTTTTATGGTAGAGGTGAACTTCTTATTCCATTGTCTAGAAGCTTGCTTCAACCCATAAATTGACTTGTGGAGCTTACATACCAGATTACCAGATGGAGCAGCAGTTGAAGTCTTATATAAGCCTTGAGGCAGCTGCATATACACCTCTTCATTGAGATCACCATTCAAAAAGGCATTGTTCACATCCATTTGAACTAAGTTCCACTTGAGTTTCGCTGCCAAAGATAGTATGATTTTGATGGTACTTGGTTTAGCCACCGGGGCAAAGGTGTCAATGTACTCTACGCCTTCTCGTTGGTCATACCCCTTAGCCACTAATCTGGCCTTGCACCTCTGAAATTTACCATCTGCATTAAGTTTCACCTTGTAAACCCAACGACTCCCAGTAGCTTTCTTCCCATTTGGTAGAGGTACTATAGACCACGTGTTGTTATCAATGAGAGCCTTGAACTCATTCATGGCTGCAATCCATTTCTCTGATTTTGCTGCCTCTGCATAATGTCGTGGTTCTTTCACCACTGATGCAGCAAGGATGAACTCCTGAAAGTTTGCTGAAAAATTGTGATATGGCAGCACTTGTAAGATAGGATATAATACCTTCGTGTATGTCTGAGCTTTACATACATAGTCCTCCAAGTAGGCAGGTTTCTTGGCATGCCTTTCTGACCTCCTTTGTCCCTGTGCAAGGTCCTGCTCCAGATTTATCCCCTCAGACTCATTCTCCTGAATGTCTGGAGCTCAGTTAGTGCAGGCACCTGAGATTCAGGCTGCCAGTCCATTTCCTCAGGCTGCCAATCCATTCCCTGATTTTCTATCTGTGATCTAGGTAACACGAGTGTCGAAAAAGGGTCTTCCAACCTGTGAGCTGTTGTTTCTGTTTTAAAGGGCATTATATGTTCCTTGAACAAAACATCTCTAGAAACAATGATCTCCCTAGTTTGTAAATGCAACACCTTATACCCTTTTACCCCGTTAGGGTACCCAACGAAAATGCAGTCCCTAGCTCTCGGATCAAACTTCTTTCTACCAGCTGCTAGAGTAGAGCAATAACATAAACAGCCAAAAACTCTAAGCTGACTGTAATCTACTTTCTTTCTATACAAGGGCTCATAGGGACTTTTATTAGCTAAGGTCAGAGAGGGAGTCCTATTAATGAGAAAAGTGGCTAGGACACATTCAGACCAGAAATTAATGGGGATACCAGATTGAAATAACAAAGAACGAGCCACAATTTTGAAGGTGTTGATGTTTTCTTTCCACCACAGAATTTTGTTGTGGTGTTTGTACACATGACCTGTGGTGCATTATTCCTTTGCTTCTAAGCAAATTCGTCAGGTCTAACTCCTTAGCATTGTCCGTCCTGATGGTTTTAACTCTACTCATAAATTGTGTTTCAACAACAGCCAAAAAATAGGAGAGAATAGATGGGACTTCTGACTTATGCTTTATCATAAAGAGCCAAGTAAACCTTGTGTGATCATCAACTATTGTGACAAAATATTGATGTCCTAAGTGTGAGGGGACATGAAAGGGCCCCCAAACATCACAATGAACAAGATCAAAGCTAGAACAAGCATTTTTCCTATTATTTGGAAATGAATTCCTTTTCTGTTTAGCAAGTGGACAAATCTTACAAAAGGAATCATGAGGTTCATCATTATGCAACAAAGACAACTTTAAAATATCTAGGATTCTATCAGAGGGGTGGCCTAGTCTCTTATGCCACAAATCAGCATAAACATTGTTGAGAAAAACAGAACTTTCTTCAGTAAAGGGAACATAGAGTATTTCAGCTTTCATGGTACATAATCCTGCTATCTTGCTACCCTTGCCAATCATTCGAAGTGAATGATCCTGTATGAGAAAGTCATTAGCATCAAACATGAACTTACAACCAAGTTTACCAGTCAAATAGCTAACAGATAGCATATTGAAATAGAATTCTGGCACAAACAAAACATCTGTCAAAAGTATGTGCTGATTTACTCTAACTGACCCTGTTTTTCTTACTTTGATGACTGCATTGTTAGGTAAAATAACATTTGGTTCATCAATATCATACAATTCAGAGAAAAGAGTATGATTACCACACACATGTCTAGTTGCCCCTGAGTCAACTAACCAAATTCTCGGATCATTTAGGTCTGGTAAATTAAAAGATAGACATATACATGTCCCCTTGTCAAAGGACTGTGTTGGCTCAATTTTTTCGGATGCAAGGTTAAGGTTGGGTTGGTTGATCAAGGCCCTTAGGCTCTGTAACTGAAAAGGAGTGAGTTGCAAGTTTACTACTGCCTCAGGTGGAGCAGAACTTGTTCCAAAGTATAATAGTTGATTCATGTCTCCTGGTCCAGTGTTGAGTTCTGCCAAGAGTTGATTCATCCTCGCTCCTTTTAGCTTATAGCCTGCCTTTAAACCTGGTGGAAAACCATGTAATTGGTAACAATTATCTATAGTGTGTCCCTTCTTGCCACAGTGTGTGCATGTGGACTTCATGGAGTCCTTCTTCTGGTTTATGCCTACTTTCTTGGTCTGCTCTGTGCCTTTCTTGGCCGCAAACATGGCCATGTTATGTGTCTGATCTTCACCAAGCTGTTCCAGGCCAGTCGCCATCGATCTTTGCCTTTCCTCTTGGATCAATAATGAGAAAACCTTATTAATTGTGGGCATAGGTTCCATGAACAGAATTTGACCACGAATTTGGGAGTACGAGTCATTCAACCCCATGAGAAAGGACAGAACATATTCTTCATCGAGGTATTCCTTCATGACTTTGATTCCTCCACAAGTACACACACACGAGGGTCTATAATTATTCAGTTCATCCCATAGTGTTTTCAATTTGGTGTAATACACAGCTACCGAATTTGAGCCTTGAGTTAGATTAGCTAGCTCTTTCTTCAATTGAAACACCCTCGGGGTCAAGCCACACTTCCCTTGCAAGAGAGTTGTACAAGATACTCGCCAAGATCTCTTTGGACACAGAATTGGTGATCCAAGAAATCACCACGTTGTTGTTCCTCTTCCATGCGTTCAACTGGTTCTGTGAGAACAGTGGATTCTGCGGATCAGGCTGGGGTTGTTTGAGGTCACCATTCACAAACCCTTCCTTGTTTCTTCCAATCAGAGCGATCATCGTCGCTCTACCCACGTGGCATAATTATCGCCAGTAAGTTGCTCTTTGACAAGTAGCTGCCCAGAATTATCATTGTTGGATAAGAAAAAAGGGTCACTGGTCTGACCTGTAAAACCTGAATTCCCCTGATTTCTTGAATTACCTAAATTTCCAGTCGATGGCGTTGAATCATCAGTCGCCATCAGATAATTGCGATAATAAAGATTCAGAATCGATTCTGATCTTGGTTTCGATGGGAAAGTAAACAGAAGACTTCGCAGCTCAGATGATTAATGCTCTGATACCATAATAAAATTGCAATCGAAGATTTGCTTGATCTTGATAGAACAACAGATATAACGTGGTTCAGATCCTTGAAGAATCCTACATCCACGGCACTCAAGAATTTCTATACTGATCGACTTCAGATTTTACAGCTTACTTGCATATCAACATGAAGAACGTGTGTATATAAAGATGAATTCTACCCGCCTATTTCTAACTGACTTAGCGAGCTTGAACACTAAGAAAGACGTACTTATACTAATAACGCTCTAATAAGTAAAAACAGCAACTTCGCACTGTTCACGGCCTATTACAGACATTGTCACGGCCGTGACTCATATCAGTGCGCACAGCCTCGTTTCTGTCGCGCGTCACGGCTCCATGCCTTCCTCTTCACGGCTGTGACCTTAAGTTGGGTTGCATATGCTCGTTGCTGTCGCGTGTCACGGCTTCGTGCAGATATCGTCACGGCCGTGACACTTTGCTGAGATGTTTTCCTTCTTAGCTGAGATGTTTTCCTTCTGCTCATTTGTATGCTGCAGTCGACTTCGATCTTCCTGCTTTAATAGAATATGAAATGGGTAACAAAGCATCGAAAGATTATGAAATGTGTAGAAGCTAATAAGTAAATAATCATTAATTTGTTCCAAAACGAAATGGAGTGAAGATGAGAGTATGGAAAGATTTTCTTTTCTGAAGCTGAGGTTGGTAAAAAAAAAAGCTCGAGAAGGCTTAAGTAATGTGATGATTTTTTTACCTTGATCAAGAAGTTGCTGATACAAAAGATGATTTAGAGGCTTTGAATGCCGGTTAGTAGGCAGTTGATGACGTCAAACTAAAGCCTATTGAATGAAGGCAGTTGCTTTATACAATTTTGTTCTTGTACCATTTCTAAGTGTTGGCAAACTTCTATTGTAGCGGTTATCTCGGAAAGCTGTAAACTCGAAGATTGTAGTACTTATCTACTCTAAATCTTTCAGAAAAGAAATAAATATAATATATATACATATCACCGTTTTGGGCTTGGCTTCGATGCCTACTCGTTTTTAGCTGTCAGCCCAGGCGCTTGTTTAGTGTTTGTAGCGTCTCCTGGGATTCCATTCCGTTGAACTCGACAAAATTAAGTACACATTGTAACTCTTGCAAACCTCTGGCCTCCGTCAACAGCTTGGATGTTTGATAGACCTCGATAAGTCATGAATTTGGGATATTTTATACCCCGCGAAGATGCACTATCAATAGTAACCAATATAATAATTTATGGTTTATGCCTTATATTCCTTTGATAGGTTTCCAAAAGTACCGCCCACGAACATTGCCAAATTTAAATGGGCTTTGAAGATTGTTGACCAAAATTAAAACCAAGTACGACCCAATAGCCCAATAGGGTTTATTATTAAGGGATAAGAAGGGATGGAGACTTTTCTTCCAGCCGTGCAAGAAACAAGGACAAAAAGGAAGCATCGCAGCAAATATATCAACATCAGCGAACGGCTCAAGATCTCAAGATTCAAGCACACTGCTCAAGGCCTATCCAAGGAGCTGCGCAAGCACACAACAACGACTGAGAGGATTTGTCCACTTCGCTTCAAGAGGTGCGTTAAATAGAGCTCTAACATCAGATAATGAAGATACGGCTGGAAAATGAACACAAGCCACTATCATACACATAGCTCAAGGTAAACGAAAATACAAGATAAGATCTATCGTATGACTGCGGAAATATTGACTGGGCTGCTCAAGAAGATTTGGAGATTACGATTGATAAAACCATATCCATGTTTCCACCTTGAAAATGGAGGAATAAGCTCATGGCTATCATCTATAAATAGAGAGTCACGAAGAGAAGAAGAGGATCGAATAGAATAGATTTGTTGTGTATTAGTATTGTTTCCTTTACCTTTATATTTTAGTCCGGTGGAGAGTTTGAAACAGTTGTCGATGTTTGTGAGAGATCGACTGATGAGGTGAGTTTGAGCAGTTGAGGAAGATAGCAGAGATGAGTGTGAGAGTTCTATTTTGCCCTTTTTCATTTTAAGGACTATTGCTTTAATTTTCTAGTTGCTGTTCGACATTTTTTACTTTTTATATTATAAGTCATTTATGATATACACACGTGGGAAGCATATCGAAGTAGTTCTGTTACCTTTAATTTTCGTTGGATAAAGCGACACGTTTAAAGTGCTGCTCGTGCGAGAATCTACAAACAAGGTCGCAATACACGGTTGTAAGCTTATATTTATTCAGTTCAATATGTCGATTAATTTCGTACACGCTTTGATTAATATGTTTAGCAACTGCTATTTAATCGTTCTTCGTTTCGATCTTCTCAGTTACCGTTGCATCTAAATTTTGTCAACAAAACTCCCTCCCCTAGTATTAATATTAATATTATTATAAATATTATTATTATTATTATTATTAGTAATATCATTACTATTAATCTTATTATTAATATTGTTATTATTAATATTATTATCGATCGAACTTGAAATTAGACGTAAATCGACCATTTTCCCTGTGGAGACGATCCCTACTTTCGCTATACTAGTGTTTAGTGAGTAAGGTGATAAATTTTATTTTTGGCCGTTTTCGACGCGACCAAATTTTGGCGCCGTTGCCGGGGAAGGTGGTGTCAGTTGATTTACTTCTATTTTTAATTCGGTTTTTTTTGTTCTAGTTTATGCCCCGATCTTCTCGAACAGGTATACTAATATTTGATCCAGAAATCGAGAGGACCGCAAGGGCGAATCGAAAGGCAAAAAGACAAAAAGATTCGACTGTATCAATTTCTAGCACGGAATCCGAACAAGAATTATCTTCAAGCGACATGGAGGAAACCGAACATCAACAGCCACTCCGTCTTACGTTGAGGGATATGGCTACGCCGGATATTAATCAACGACCGCTTTGCATTGAATTTCCCATTCTTCAAACACCTTTTGAATTAAAATCAGGGTTAATTCATTTACTTCCTACTTTTCATGGTAACGCAGGTGAAGATCCGCACAAGCACTTGAAGGAGTTTCACATGGTTTGCTCGACCATGAAGCCAAACGGAGTCACGGAAGATCAGATAAGTCTTCGCGCATTTCCATTCTCGCTGGCGGATCACGCAAAAGACTGGTTATACTACTTACCATCAGGTTCGATTACTACGTGGGCCGAACTTAAAAAACAATTCCTTGCAAAATTTTTCCCTGCATCTCGTGCCGCAAACATTCGTAAGGAAATCTACGGGATTCGACAATGGAACGGAGAAACCCTGCACGAATACTGGGAAAGATTCAAGCGGTTGTGCGCAAGCTGTCCATATCACCAAATTTCAGAATTGGCGCTTATCCAATATTTCTACGAAGGATTGCTACCCATGGAAAGAAACATGATTGATGCAGCAAGTGGAGGAGCGTTGGTCGATAAAACGGCAGACGAGGCACGTCGGCTGATCTCAAGCATGGCTACAAACGCGCAACAATTTGGAACACGTCAAGATGTAGGCCAACAAAGGATGAGCGAGGTAAGTACTATTTCGTTTGAGCAAAAATTAGATTCACTAACGTCTCTTGTGGAAAAACTTGTGATTGGAAAGACGAGTCAGGTAAAGGCTTGTGGTATATGTACATTTGTTGGACATGCAACAGCGAATTGTCCTTCACTTCAGTTTGATCCTAGCGAACAAGTCAATGCAATTGGAGGGTACACAGGACCATCCCAGAGACGCTATGATCCATACTCGAGTCAATACAATCCCGGATGGCGTGACCACCCAAATCTGAGTTACGGAAATCGACCGCCAGGTTTTATGCAGCAAGCACCAAGGCCATCAAATCCTCCACAGCAAGCCGCACCATCAAAACCAGGTATGTCTTTGGAGGATATTGTTAAGAATTTAGCAACTAGTACTGCCAGTTTTCAACAGGAAACTCGATCGAGCATTAACGAAACGCGCTCAAGCATGCACAATTTAGAAAGGCAAGTGTCTCAACTCGCAGCACAAATGAGTCAAATGCAGAACGAGAAAGGAAAACTACCGGCGCAAGTTGAGATTAACCCAAGAGAGAATGTGAGTATTATGACTCTTCGAAACGGGAAAGAGATTGGTCAGCCTAATCATGACGAAGTTTCCATAAAATCCCCAAGAGAAGATAAAACTAAAGACCATGCAAAGAAGGTAAGTAATGATTCTGTTTTCGATAAACCTAATATTGTTATTCCTCCACCTTTTCCTGGAAGGCTAGCTAAAGCGAAAAAGGATGAAGAAGAAAAGAGTATAATGGAGACCTTCAGCAAAGTCGAGATCAACATTCCACTGTTGGATGCTATCAAGCAAATCCCACGCTACGCAAAATTTTTAAAGGAAATGTGCTCGAACAAAAAGAAACACAAAGCTGAAGGAAAAATCTTAGTAAGTGATAATGTTTCCGCTGCGCTTCAACGAAAACTTCCTCAAAAGTGCAAGGACCCAGAACAGGCGCCTACGTTGGAGTTGAAGGATCTACCAAAACATCTCAAATACTGCTATTTGGGAGACGAAGAAACGTTGCCAGTCATTATTGCAAATGACTTGACCGCCACCCAAGAAGAGAAATTGATCCGCGTTCTGAAGGAATACAAGACCGCGATAGGATGGACTTTGGCCGACATCAGGGGAATCAGTCCCTCGATATGCATGCACAGGATCTTACTTGAACCAGATTCTAAGCCGATACGGGAAGCGCAACGTAAACTCAATCCAGCAATGAAAGAGGTAGTTATGAAAGAAATAATTAAATTATTAGATATGGGGATAATATTTCCAATATCAGACAGCCAATGGGTAAGTCCAGTTCATGTAGTTCCTAAGAAATCTGGTTTCTCACTTGTGAAAAATGATAAAAATGAATTGGTACCAATGAGATTACAGACGGGTTGGCGCATGTGCATTGATTTTCGTAAGTTAAATGCGGCTACCCGAAAGGATCATTTTCCGCTACCCTTCATTGATCAAATGCTAGAAAGATTGGCAGGTAAGTCTTTCTTCTGTTTCCTCGATGGATTTTCTGGTTATTATCAAATTGTCGTAGCACCCGAGGATCAAGAGAAAACTACTTTCACATGTCCCTTTGGCACATTTGCATATCGTCGCATGCCTTTTGGTTTATGTAATGCTCCTGGTACATTTCAACGATGCATGATGAGCATATTTTCTGATTTAATAGAAACATGCATTGAAATATTCATGGATGATTTTACGGTTTATGGAGACTCGTTTGATCATTGCCTTGGTAATCTGGTAGAAGTACTCAAACGATGCATTGACAAAAATCTTGTGCTTAACTACGAAAAATGTCACTTTATGGTTAAGGAAGGAATAGTTTTAGGCCATGTAGTTTCGTCTCGTGGAATTGAAGTAGACAAGGCTAAGGTCGATTTGATATCTAATTTGCCATACCCCACTAATGTGCGAGAAATTCGAAGCTTTCTTGGTCACGCAGGTTTCTACAGGAGATTTATCAAGGATTTCTCAAAAATCGCTCAACCAATGTCAAGACTACTTCAAAATGATGTGCCATTTAATTTCGCCAACGAATGCAAGGAGGCGTTTGATAAGTTGAAATTGTTACTCACTACTGCGCCGATAATTCAACCCCCAAACTGGGACCTGCCGTTCGAGCTTATGTGCGATGCGAGCAAGTACGCTGTGGGAGCTGTGCTTGGACAAAAGGATGGAAAGAAGAGTCACGTCATATATTATGCTTCAAAGACGCTTGACTCGGCACAATGCAACTACACCACAACTGAAAAAGAGCTCTTATCTATTGTTTTTGCTTTTGATAAATTTAGGTCTTATTTATTGGGATCTAAAGTTATTGTTTTTTCTGACCATGCAGCTCTTAAATATCTGTTGTCGAAAAAGGAGTCTAAACCACGCCTGGTTCGTTGGATCCTGTTGCTTCAAGAATTTGATTGGGAAATCAAAGATCGAAAAGGCGTAGACAACTCTGTAGCAGACCATTTGAGCCGTTTGATTCGTGACGAAGAGCCACTACCAATTTCTGAAACATTTCCAGATGAGCAACTATTTCGCCTTCATGGTAAGGAATATCAAGAACCCTGGTTTGCCGATATAGTTAACTACTTGGTAAGTGGTGTTTTACCTTCACATTTGAGCTCGTCAAGGAAAAATAAAATTAAAAGTGACTCTAAATATTATATGTGGGATGAGCCTTACTTATGGAAAATAGGTTCAGATCAAATTATTCGTAGATGCATTGCAAATGATGAAATTAATGATATACTCACTCATTGTCATACATATGCCTGTGGAGGACATTTTGGACCTAAGCGAACTGCTAGAAAAATTTTAGATTGTGGTTTTTATTGGGAAACTATTTTCAAAGATGCTTATTTATTTTGCAAGAGTTGTCCTAATTGTCAAAGAACGGGTACAATTTCTTTTAGAGATGAAATGCCACAAAACCCTATTTTAGTTTGTGAAATTTTCGATGTATGGGGAATGGATTTTATGGGACCTTTTCCAAGCTCATTTGGCTTTCTTTATATCTTGCTCGCCGTTGATTATGTGTCGAAGTGGGTAGAAGCAAAGGCTACCCGAACTAACGATTCTAAAGTTGTTGTAGGATTTCTTAAGACAAACATCTTTAGTAGGTTTGGAGTTCCCCGTGCAATTATAAGCGACCAAGGCACGCATTTTTGCAATCGCACGGTGGAAGCACTCATGCGCAAATATGGAGTACATCATCGGCTGGCCACTACTTATCACCCACAATCAAATGGACAAGCTGAAGTTTCAAATCGGGAGGTCAAAAATATTTTGGAGAAAACCGTGAACCCGAATCGTAAGGATTGGAGCTTGCGATTAGACGATGCACTTTGGGCGTATCGTACTGCTTTTAAAACTCCAATCGGAATGTCGCCATATCGCCTGGTTTTCGGTAAGATGTGTCATTTACCTGTTGAAATTGAACATCGTGCTTTTTGGGCAGTTAAACAGTGCAACATGGAGGCCACAAAAGCTGGTGAGGAACGGAAATTTCAACTACAGGAGCTTGAAGAGATTCGCCTAGAAGCCTATGAGAATGCGAGAATGTACAAGGAACGCACGAAGCAATTTCACGACAAACTCCTGCATAAGAAAGAATTCGTGGTAGGTCAAAAAGTTCTCCTCTACAATTCAAGGCTGAAATTCATGCCAGGTAAGCTCAAATCTCGTTGGATGGGACCATATATTGTTAAAATATTTTTCCAAATGGCGTTATTGAAATCGAAAGCATATCTTCTAACACATGTTTCAAGGTAAATGGTCATAGGCTTAAACCTTATTTTGAGAATGATTTTATGGCCTGTGTGGAAGAAATCAAGCTGCGCCCACCCATTTATGCTTGACGTCGAAGAATGGAGACTACGTCTAGCCAAAGACGTTAAACAAAAGCGCTCATTGGGAGGCAACCCAATATTATCCTATTTTATTTTGTTATTGCAATATTTTCGTTTTATCTATGTTTTCATGATGATTAAGCAGGTTTGCTAGCAACTACATGCGCTACGATATCACTAGGCTCGAGTAAACATATCACCTATCTTGGAATTCCTCCACGACTCCATCACTGTCAGGGAAGTTTTATTTTCAGCATCACTTTTATTTTTTTCTTCGCATCTACTCTGAACATATTAAAATGAAAATTGGGGTGGGAATCTTTAGATTTTAGCTACCATTTTCATTAGAAATCTACATTGAGGACAATGCAGAGTTTAGGTGTGGGGGGATTTCTGTGTTGACCAATACATATCTTATCTCGAGCAAACCGATGTGCGTTAATTAGAACATGAGAGAAACAATTAGGAATAACTATTTGGTATTAGGATGATTATTCTTTTTCTTCAATTGATTTAAGACCGGATGCGCAAAAGTCGACACAAAGCCTACTTAAATATGTGAGATTTGAGCCTTTAAAAAAAAAAAAAAAGATCTTTATACTCAATTTTTTCTTTACGAGGGTATCACATGTGTTTCGAATATGCTAGAACTTGCTCTATTATACATGTTGATATCATTGGCGGTTTTTTGTGTACAAAAGTGATTAAGGCACTTAGGATTAAGCCCTTGGCCTCACACTGACCCTACCTTCAATATTTTCCACTTAGTGAGCAAATTTGAGCCTTAAGCCTTATTTTTCTTGTTAAATTTAAGCCACTATATTTACCCATATATATCCTTTTGGCTTTCTTTTTCAACCCATTGTCGGATTGAATGAGTTATTAATTGCTTAGATTCCACGATTTCGAGATTAATAAACTAATGAGTCCAGATATGTGATATTAGGAGTCTTTTAGTTATAGCGAGAAAAAAAAATCATCCGAAAAAAAAAATATATTCGAAAAAAAAAAAAGCGAATACGAAAAAAAAAACAAAAAAAAAATAATAATAATAATATATGTATTCGAAGAAAAAAAAAAAAGAAAGAAAAAAAAAAGAGAAGAAAAATTCATAAAAAAATATATGAAGTACTAGTTAGTTTTGTCAATATTGGGAAGCTTTGAGTTGTCTTGAAAATGAAACCGTAACATGTTAGTATGATCAGAGTAATTCTCGATTAGTCATGCGTCATGGTAAAGTCGTGGGATTTAGCGATTAAATAATCATTTGGTTCGACAATTTTAACCTACTTTCCCAAAATTATCCTACCTAATCCCTAAGCCCCATTACAGCCCAATGAAAGACCTTTTGATTTGTACACTAAAGTCGCTATGTGAATACAATGTGATATATTAGCAAGTTTATGGTAATATCGTTTCATAGTGTTGATTTGAGCGTACACAGATATATCCCATAAACACTTTGAGCGCATTGAGTGAATCCATGTGAGAGTTGTTGATTGTTGTTGCGTTCAGGCTTTTACTGAGATTGTCGAAAATTGATATGATTATCTAGTGCTAAATGTTATGAATAATTGCTATCTCTAGGGCAAATTAGTGTATGTCGGTGAACTCCTGATTAGAATGTTTGCAACTTCTATGTCGGGTAAATGCTTGAGGACAAGCATTGTTTAAGTGTGGGGGAATTTGATAGACCTCGATAAGTCATGAATTTGGGATATTTTATACCCCGCGAAGATGCACTATCAATAGTAACCAATATAATAATTTATGGTTTATGCCTTATATTCCTTTGATAGGTTTCCAAAAGTACCGCCCACGAACATTGCCAAATTTAAATGGGCTTTGAAGATTGTTGACCAAAATTAAAACCAAGTACGACCCAATAGCCCAATAGGGTTTATTATTAAGGGATAAGAAGGGATGGAGACTTTTCTTCCAGCCGTGCAAGAAACAAGGACAAAAAGGAAGCATCGCAGCAAATATATCAACATCAGCGAACGGCTCAAGATCTCAAGATTCAAGCACACTGCTCAAGGCCTATCCAAGGAGCTGCGCAAGCACACAACAACGACTGAGAGGATTTGTCCACTTCGCTTCAAGAGGTGCGTTAAATAGAGCTCTAACATCAGATAATGAAGATACGGCTGGAAATGAACACAAGCCACTATCATACACATAGCTCAAGGTAAACGAAAATACAAGATAAGATCTATCGTATGACTGCGGAAATATTGACTGGGCTGCTCAAGAAGATTTGGAGATTACGATTGATAAAACCATATCCATGTTTCCACCTTGAAAATGGAGGAATAAGCTCATGGCTATCATCTATAAATAGAGAGTCACGAAGAGAAGAAGAGGATCGAATAGAATAGATTTGTTGTGTATTAGTATTGTTTCCTTTACCTTTATATTTTAGTCCGGTGGAGAGTTTGAAACAGTTGTCGATGTTTGTGAGAGATCGACTGATGAGGTGAGTTTGAGCAGTTGAGGAAGATAGCAGAGATGAGTGTGAGAGTTCTATTTTGCCCTTTTTCATTTTAAGGACTATTGCTTTAATTTTCTAGTTGCTGTTCGACATTTTTTACTTTTTATATTATAAGTCATTTATGATATACACACGTGGGAAGCATATCGAAGTAGTTCTGTTACCTTTAATTTTCGTTGGATAAAGCGACACGTTTAAAGTGCTGCTCGTGCGAGAATCTACAAACAAGGTCGCAATACACGGTTGTAAGCTTATATTTATTCAGTTCAATATGTCGATTAATTTCGTACACGCTTTGATTAATATGTTTAGCAACTGCTATTTAATCGTTCTTCGTTTCGATCTTCTCAGTTACCGTTGCATCTAAATTTTGTCAACAAAACTCCCTCCCCTAGTATTAATATTAATATTATTATAAATATTATTATTATTATTATTATTAGTAATATCATTACTATTAATCTTATTATTAATATTGTTATTATTAATATTATTATCGATCGAACTTGAAATTAGACGTAAATCGACCATTTTCCCTGTGGAGACGATCCCTACTTTCGCTATACTAGTGTTTAGTGAGTAAGGTGATAAATTTTATTTTTGGCCGTTTTCGACGCGACCAATGTTATTTTTTGTTCTTTTATATCACTGCTCGTTATTTTAAATTTTGCCACAATGTCAATGACGGAAAACCCTGCATCATATTTCCACGGAACATTAGGCTTCGAAAATACTAAGATTTTAGCCGTGTTTCGACTTATAAAAAATTCCGTAAAATCCTAACTTATCATTCTCATTCAAGGTTTTAACGGTGTAAACCCGAATCATCAAATAGGTAAAATACAACTATAATATATAATTTAGGGGTTCAGTAAAATAAAAGTAAAATATCTAGACATATCAACAATTGTTTATAAATGAGTATTAAATATGAAATTTATAAATTTGGGGTAAGAAAAGGTAATTATAGAATATGATGTAAATGAAATTTATGGGAATAATATAACCGGACCAAATGTAAAAATTAACATAAATGGATGTTACAAATGCACCAATACTAATATTTTTCTTTTTCTTTTTAATTTTTTCAATTTCTTTTTAAATTTTAATAGACAACCGAACTAGGACCAGACTAGATATTTGACCGGTCAGGTCGGAACCGGATGGTCCGATCATTAAAACCATGGTCTCAACCTCAGTATGGGTGTGAGTTTCAGGCCCAATAAGGGTGTTAATTTTGTGTTCAGGCTCTTGTCCGAAAAAAATAGTTTGAGGACTCAATTTTGATAAAATTTAGAGATGAGGACCTAAAAATACACAACTTTTTACGCAGTGTATGTGAACTGGTATAAATGACCGTTTTCTGTTATTTCAGCATGTTGAAGTTGAAAGACAATGAAGTGGTACTACAGAATAGTGAAGTGGTATTGTAGAATACTGAAGTGGTACTGCAAATCCATGAAGTGATACTAAAGAACAATGAAGTGGTATTGCAGAACAATAAACTGTTTCTGCGCAAATAGTGCGCTTAGAAATATGAAATTTCTGACCGAGTCCTAAAAGCTAAATGAAACTTAGCATGGGGCCTGAAACGAAAATACCCCAATTTTAAATCATTTTAAATCAACTTGAATTATTATTATTCAAAATCACCTTGTCAATGATTAATCAGAATTGTGGTCAATGATGGTTCGCATTTTCTAAAGAAACTACTTGAACATCTCGATGAGTCGATTCTGTTGAGAGTATTGTAACAAAGCCGAGTTCGACCCATTTTCTGGACTCGAGCTCGTTGAACATTTTTCCCCTAGATGGAGCTCGATTATTGTTAATGAAGCTCGAACTCGGTCTTTTAGGCTTGAATAGGTATAAAAAAACAAAAGATTTATATATATATATATATATATATATATTATATAACTCGCGAGATATTTCGATCACTCAAGCTTGACCTCGACAGTTCTAAGCTCAAACTTGATTTTCAGGACCTTCAGTCGAGCTTCAGTCGGGCCGGATCATCCCTCATGAGCCCTGCTCGTCATTAGGGTTGTAAATGAGCCTGCTAGAGTTCGAGCCCAGACAGTTGAGCTCGAGCTTTTTAGAAATAATAATTAAACATTAAAATTTATATATTATTTAAAAAATTTATAAAAAATAAAAAAAAACTCGCACGCATGTTCATGAGCTTTCGAGCTTTTATGTTTGGACTTAAGCTCATGCTCAACATAAATGAGCTCGAGCCGATCTTTTGTCGAGCCGGCTCGTCGAGCTAACGAGCCGGCTCGTCTTTCACCCCACTCGTGATTGTCAAGCTTGAACTTCTTAAATGCCAATGAGTTTTTTCATATAATTTTTTATATTAGGTTTAATCTAAATGAAAAATTATTGTGAGTTTTCTATGTGATTTTTTATTTAGTCTATACACGAAAAATTTAAAGCTCGGGCTTAATTATATATCGTCGACTTCGAGCTTTAAGCTAGAAAGTTGATCAGAGTAACAGCTCAACGTATAATTTTTGAGTTAAAATTTGAGTTGGCCTAAAAAGTTGATTGGAGTTCGATTCGTTGAGAAGAAGCCTTAGCCCTTTTCCAAAGTTAAACAATCATATAGTAAAAAAAGTGATCGTGTTTGTTAATTAAAATAAAGATATGGCCATGATATAGTGAAACATTTCGACGCGTTATTTGTTTTTGATGAGAAGACAAAATCCAAGAAGACAAATCTTTTCAACTATATCACCGCTCTTTTCAACCATTCAAGTCACATAATTAGAAAAATATGCGTTCTCCAACTGCTAAGCAATAAGAGGGTTCAGTCTTACGGTAAGATTAGGGAAGAGGAAACGGCTCTTTTGCTGGAGAAGATCAGAAGCTCTTCGTCTGTCAATCTCAGCGAGTTGCTTTCAGGGTTCACAAACGACGTCGTTTGCAGATCTGCTCTTGGGAGGAAGTACGACAATGGTAACAGATACCTTCTTTTGCTGAGCGAGTTTTTCGAGTTGCTGGGTAGCTATAATATTGGAGATTTCATCCCTTGGCTTGCGTGGATCAATCGATTTAACGGGTTCGATGCGAGGATCGATAGGGTTGTCAGAGGGCTCGATGAGTTCTTGGAGGGAGTGATCATGGAGCGAACTGAGGTTATGAAGAGCCGAGGACATCCTTCGCATGATGGAAAGGAAGAAACTTTCGTCGATATCTTACTCGAAATCTACAAGAACAACGATTCGACTAGTGTTCCTATTGAGAGAGATAGCATCAAAGGGATCATCTTGGTAAGAATTCAATCGTTGTTATGATCTTAAACTTTAAGAAATCATTCAATCATTGTTCTAATAATTTTTATTACACATAGGATGTATTTGCGGCTGGAACTGATACCTCATCAACCGTGCTAGAATGGGCGATGACAGAACTTATCAGACACCCAACGGCTATGAAAAAACTGCAAGAAGAAGTAAGGCAAGCCACCAAAGACAAACCCTACGACGATGTAATATCAGAGAAGGACCTTGAAAAAATGCACTACTTAAAAGCAGTGATCAAAGAGACCCTTCGATACCACACCCCAATCCCTTTGCTCGTCCCTAGGGTTTCGAGAAAAGATGTGAATGTAATGGGGCACGAGATTAAAGCTGGGACTGTGGTGATTACTAATGCTTGGGCTATCAGCAGAGACCCTAGGTACTGGGAAGAACCAGAGAAGTTCTTACCAGATAGATTCTTGAACGTGTCCAAGGATTTTAAAGGCCTCGACTTTGACTTCATACCGTTTGGCTCGGGCAGAAGGATTTGTCCCGGGATTTCGTTCGCTGTCGCGAGTATCGAGTTGGTATTGGCGAATTTAGTGAGGTGATTCGATTGGGAATTGCCTTATGGGGTTGAGGATTTGGACGTGAAAGAAGGGCCTGGCGTGACTGTTCATAGGGCTGTTCCTCTTCTTGCAATTGCTAAGGAGTTTCAAGGTTAATTATACAACATTGATGGATGTATAAGAAGGCATTACAGAATACATATAACAAAGGGTATTACTTTTTTCGTAGAAATTTGATACCTATTGCCTATGTTGACAAATCTATATAGTTTTGTGCCACTTAAGTCTTTTTATTGCATGTATCTACCTAAGAGTGAATTGTGAAAAACTGGCCCGCGACAACTTGTACTGCATCGTGAGCAATGCTTCGAAAAGCGCATTGCATGTATCGCATTTTAGTGTCGGTTGTGCATAGCGAAAAAAGCGTAGCGTATCGCGTGAGCTTTTTCGGACGGACCACTTTCAATGCAAAAACTATATATAATATATAATCAAACAAGCAATCAATCTATGAAAAAGTTATTATTCATAGAAAACCGACCAGAGATGGAATTCGGTTTCGTATGTGTGGTTTCCGATAATTTAGGCGTCGAAAGCGTTTAAACTCGAGGAATTTCATAAAGATCGATTGCACGTATAGGAACTACAGTCATATAGACATATAGTTGATTGGTTCTCTATTTACGTAGGGTTGCTATTGCGGGACAAACGAGTAGCACGTATGTTAGGAAATTGTACCTTGACTACGATTCATATTGATTAGATAGATTAGATTGCATGAAGATGTAGGAATAATTCGTACCGAACATATGTCTTAATCGCGTCGTCGTCAACTGCTCTATCCCATCTGTTTTATTTGCGTTTATTTTATTATTTGCGTCTTTTATTTCTTTTAATCAGATCATTGAAACTATAAAAATTCCTTTAGTCTAAATTAGAATTAAGAATATTTTCTTAGAATTAATCGAGCTGTCTTCGTGGATCGATACTCGGACTTCGTCCGTTTTACTACTTGCGACCTAGTACACTTGCTAGTATTGTCAAGTTTTTGTATATTCCCTCAAAAGAGCAACCAGCGGATCTACTGACGAAGCATTGGGCAGAGATCAGTTCTCATATCTGCTATCCAAGTTTGGTGTTCTAAATTTGTATGAACACCAAACTTGAGGGGGAGTGTTAAGATCACAAATTGTGACTTGAGGACTAAGATGTTATTAAGTGTTATATGGGGTTTAGAATTAATATAAGGAAAATAGTCAGGGAGTAGATTACAAAATGTAAACGGTATGAGGGTAAACAGTATGAGGCTAGTATATATACAGCCTATTTGTAAATGTACAATATACGTTCAATTACAAAATACATTTTATCTTCTAATTCTTGACGAATCTCCCTACACACTCATCGATCAATTCCCCGTTGGTAGCCCAAAGAATTTGATCCCCTTTTCTTCTCTTAAACCAAAGAGACACTTCTCGTGTAGTAATGGGATAAGAAACTGACGATAATGTTACTCTTCTTTTATAACTGCACTAAACTGCTTTGTCCCATAAAGCGTTATTGGCATAAGCACCTTTAGAGGCTCATTTGTTCTTGTTTAAGTCCCACGGCTTTTCCTCAACGTTTTCCTTTCTTCTCAGACTTCAACTTTGCAGCTTGGGCATCTTTACGTCGTCTTTGATGATTTATTACTAAGAACATCTCCAACCGAACACCAAAACACAAATTTTGAGATAAATTTTCTCCATTCAAACACCAAAACTAAAGCCAAAATGCGTTAGATGTATTCTCTCTCGTCCTTTCGACGCATTTATGCATCTGGAACAGTTATTATGCGATCTAATTTTTTAAATTGCATCGAAGTAATTCAATTTTCTTCTCTGTTTTTGTGGTGTGTCAGAAAAAGCAAACATAAAAAATAGACAAGACAAGTTGCAGTCACCCATCAAAAGTTGCCATAATTCTTTCCTCGATTCCAACCAAGAAACCTAATTAATCAATTTATAATTTGATCTTATCCTCAGTTCCTCAAATCGATTCTAACGACAAAAGTTGTATGAATGAATATATTATTATTTACCTTATTAATTTTTGGTGGTTGTCGTTTTTTAGTAAATATTAATTGTATGTATGAATATATTATTATTAACCTTATTAATTTTTTTGGTTTAGTCTAATTTGTAAAGTTGTAAAATAAATGGATAGTATTGAACTTTGTAAAAATTGGTGTGGAAGCAAATATTACAAAATAGTCTTTTGAGTTTGAGAATGAGTTGATCGGTTGGAGATAAAATTACTGCATTTTGAGTTTGAGAATGCGTTTGGGTTTGGGAATGCGTTTCTCGGTTGGAGATGATCTAACAAAACAAATCAATTGTTTTTCTAAACCATCAACATAATTAAGAAACAAATTCCAAGTACTAAAAATCTCACAAAACATAACTAAATATCAAGTTCATAGTTATCAAGTTATTTTTCCTTTTTTTAATTAAGATATTTAATAATTTATATTATTCGTGTTAAATGAGTTGCCAAACGGGTTGATTTCGATTGAAAATTTGAAGCCTAAGCTGACCCACTTAATATTTGAATTGGATTCAGTTTTAATCATTTACTTAAACAGGTAGAAAATGCCGATCTAAACAGCTACTTTTGAGTGCAGTTCTTGTCGGATTAATGGGTCGGATTGGTTTTTAGCGGCCCCAGCATCCCGAAAAAATTACAGCTTGAAAAGTACTTGAATCACATGTTTTATTTTATACACGTTTTCCAATCTTTATTTTCTGGCATTAGACATGTATTTTTCTTCCACGGACTATGATGGCTCTAGCATGCCGAAAAATTACAGCTTGAGAAAAGCTTGTATCACATGCTTTGATTTTATACACCTTTTCCAATCTTCGTTTGTCAAACATTAGACAACGTATTTTTCTTTCACTGACTATGAATGGCTCCCTTCTATTCCACTCCCCAATCACCACCACACATATACTACATATAGAAAGAAGCAAACAACTCTCGAAAATACCAAACTCTATCATCTGTTGTATAAGCTCAGTTCGTTAAAAATATTGTTCTCTCACACGACAAACACTCGATCCTCCACAAAATAAAATAACATCATCATCGTCTCCAAGCTCTATACTATTCACAGCCATGGAAATGGTTTCCCTCTTCAACCCATTCGCAACCCAAACTTTCCTAGCTCTGTTCTTAATCTTCTTCATCGCAAAATGGTTCTATTACAGAGCCAAGAAAACAGACAGCAACTCACCATCGCTTCCTTCGCCGCCGAAGCTTCCCATCCTCGGAAACCTCCACCAATTGGGTTCCTCACCCCATCGGAATCTCCGATCCTTGGCCAGAAAGTACGGCCCTTTGATGCTCTTACACTTCGGCAACGCGCCTGTGCTCGTAGTCTCCTCCGCCGAAGGTGCTCGTGAAATAATGCGAACCCATGACGTCACCTTCGCCGACAGGCCCAGTAACAGCGTCGGCCGGCGCCTTCTCTACGATAACAAAGAGGTCTCCACGGCGTACGGCGAGTACTGGCGGCAGCTTAAGAGCATATGCGTTCTTCAGCTGCTAAGCAATAAGAGGGTTCAGTCTTACGGTAAGATTAGGGAAGAGGAAACGGCCCTTTTGTTGGAGAAGATCAGAAGCTCTTCGTCTTCTTCTATGGTGAATCTGAGCGAGCTGTTTTCAGGGTTCGCTAGCAACGTCGTTTGCAGATCTGCTCTTGGGAGGAAGTACGACAATAGCAACGAATATCTTCTTTTGCTGAGCGAGTTATTCGAGTTGCTGGGTAGCTATAATATCGGAGATTTCATCCCTTGGCTTGCGTGGATCAATCGATTCAATGGGTTCGATGCGAGGATCGATAGGGTTGCTAGAGGACTCGACGAGTTCTTGGAGGGAGTGATCATGGAGAGAACTAAGGTTATGAATAAGAGTCGTCGAGGAGATCTTTCGCATGATGGAAAGGAAGAAACTTTCGTCGATATCTTACTCGAAATCTATAAGAACAACGATTCGACTAGTGTTCCTATTGAGAGAGATAGCGTCAAAGGGATCATCTTGGTAAGAATTCAATCGTTGTTATGATCTTAAACTTTAAGAAATCATTCAATCATTGTTC
This sequence comes from Craterostigma plantagineum, assembly GCA_027422505.1. NCBI lineage: Eukaryota > Viridiplantae > Streptophyta > Magnoliopsida > Lamiales > Linderniaceae > Craterostigma > Craterostigma plantagineum. The sequence goes on from JAPQWV010000050.1 coordinate 3,179,005, forward strand.
TAATAATCGTTTATTACACATAGGATGTATTTGCGGCTGGAACTGATACCTCATCAACCGTGCTAGAATGGGCGATGACAGAACTTATCAGACACCCAACGGCTATGAAAAAACTGCAAGAAGAAGTAAGGCAAGCCACCAAAGACAAACCCTACGACGATGTAATATCAGAGAAGGACCTTGAAAAAATGCACTACTTAAAAGCAGTGATCAAAGAGACCCTTCGATACCACACCCCAATCCCTTTGCTCGTCCCTAGGGTTTCGAGAAAAGATGTGAATGTAATGGGGCACGAGATTAAAGCTGGGACTGTGGTGATTACTAATGCTTGGGCTATCAGCAGAGACCCTAGGTACTGGGAAGAACCAGAGAAGTTCTTACCAGATAGATTCTTGAACGTGTCCAAGGATTTTAAAGGCCTCGACTTTGACTTCATACCGTTTGGCTCGGGCAGAAGGATTTGTCCCGGGATTTCGTTCGCTGTCGCGAGTATCGAGTTGGTATTGGCGAATTTAGTGAGGCGATTCGATTGGGAATTGCCTTATGGGGTTGAGGATTTGGACGTGAAAGAAGGGCCTGGCGTGACTGTTCATAGGGCTGTTCCTCTTCTTGCAATTGCTAAGGAGTTTCAAGGTTAATTATACAACATTGATGGATGTATAAGAAGGCATTACAGAATACATATAACAAAGGGTATTACTTTTTTCGTAGAAATTTGATACCTATTGCCTATGTTGACAAATCTATATAGTTTTGTGCCACTTAAGTCTTTTTATTGCATGTATCTACCTAAGAGTGAATTGTGAAAAACTGGCCCGCGACAACTTGTACTGCATCGTGAGCAATGCTTCGAAAAGTGCATTGCATGTATCGCATTTTAGTGTATATTGTGCGTAGCGAAAAAAGCGTAGCGTATCGCGTGAGCTTTTTCGGACGGACCACTTTTAATTCAAAAACTATATATAATATATAATCAAACAAGCAATCAATCTATGAAAAAGTTATTAGTCATAGAAAATAAACATTAAAATAGGATAAAATATTTAATTAATTGTCACAAACAACCCAAAGACATAAACCATAGGCTAAAAATGCAAAAATAATCAATGTCATTAAATTATATTTGAATCGAGGATAGTCATGAGTTTAATTCTTCTGCATATCTTGTTGAGTGAATTTGAGTTTAATTCTTCTGCATATCTGGTCTAAAGTTTATATTCATCTAGTGATAGTTTACGTCGTAGATAGAAAAAAAATTAACGTGATACACTATATGATGTAATGCGAACCCACGACATAACCTTCGCCGACAGACCCAAAAGCAGCGTCTCAAGGCGCTTTCTCTACGGCAACAGAGAGATCACCACTGCGTCGTATGGCGAATACTGGCGGCAGCTAAAGAGCATAAGTGTTCTGCAACTACTCAGCAATAAGAGGGTTCAGTCTCATGCTAAGATTAGGGAAGAGGAAACAACCCTTTTGGTGGAGAAGATCAGAAATTCACAGTCTTCTATGCTGAATCTGAGCAGATTGTTTTCAGGGTTCACCAACGACGTCGTTTGCAGATCTGCTCTTGGGAGAAAGTACGACAATAGCAGCAGATATCTTCTTTTGCTGAACGATTTATTCGAGTTGCTGGGGAGCTTCAGCGTGGGAGATTCATCCCTTGGCTTTCGTTGATCAATCGATTTAACGGGTTAGATTCGAGGATCGATAGGGTTGTCAGAGAGGACTCGATGAGTTCTTGGAGGGACTGGTCATTCAGCGTGTTGCGCTTGGGCCCAAGTTGTGGCTTTGTCAATGTCTCACATCGGAAACGACAGGAAGGCCTGAGGGTTCCCTCTCCTATATAAGGAGGGATATACCTGAATTATAGGCATACCAACACATTAGAAAGTTATTTGTGTTAACAATTAACTCTACCCTTTGGGTGAGAGTTTAAGTTAGCGGGTGAAATAACTTTCGGGTTGTTGTTGTCGGGTGAAGGCGAGCGTAGAAGAATTGTGTGATTGTAATATTCACATAGTGGATTTTCTGCGGCCTTGTTGCCCGGGCGATTTTTTTCTCTTCGTTAACAGAGGGTTTTCCACGTTAAACTTTGTCCTGTTATTATTTCCGGTGGATCTTGGACGGAATTTCGGTACGGCCGGATTTCCCAATAAGTGGTATCAGAGCGAGGATAAAACTAATTGGCGTTCTGAATATGCTCTGTGGTTACAGCGTTGTCTGATCTTCCACATCAGAAAAGATACCCAATAGGTTTGTCCGTGCGGTGGAGCTAGCGACGTGTCACGCCCTCACAGATTTCACCAAGAGTCGGGGCAAACCGGGTGATGAACTTTCAACCAAGAGTGTCGTGGCGCCCGAGAACAAGACGTTTGGGACCGACCAAGCTTGTCGCGTGCGGGACATCGAACTAACCAAGCAAGGCCGAGGCGCGTAGTACCCGTTAGGCAGGGAGACGGGGCTATGGAGGTTATCCACGATTGTTGGCCCATGCGAATTCGTGTGGAACCTTCCGGAAGATCGTGGAACCATGCGTAACAATGCGGGTCATTCTAGAGAGTCAAGAGCCAAGTGTGGAGAATGCTATGGAACTCTCTAGAGAGGAATATCCCAATTCCTAGAATAGTCTAGATTGTAAATAATAGCCATTAGATCGAGAAGATCTTAGCCGTCCGTCGGGTTGGACAACTTGTATATATAGGAGCTAAGAGTAGTTCATTTGTATCCATCGATCAAGTGGTAAAGCCTTCATTGTAAACACTTTAGTGTAAGAAAGAGTGAGTTCTCTCTACATTACTTGTGTGGGTTTCCTCTTGAACTTAGGCACGTTCAAGCAGAGGGTTGTCCGACACTTTGCTTTCTTTCGTGAGCGTCTTGGGAGGCTGACCTAGTAAAGCACGCAAGGGGCTGCTTAAAGGACTAGGTGCCGCACAGGAGCTAGCAAGCCAAAGTCTAGGTCCGTGACAGACGGATAGAGCTTGAGCTCAGAAGGATTTTCGATAGACGAGTTGCTGTTCGGTTTTCTACGAAGTTCTTGTTCGCTAATCCACAAGGATGTCCGGAAGTAGATTTTCGAATCTGGCAAGATTTGATGTGGAGAAGTTCGACGGAAGAATCAACTTCGGCTTGTGGCAAGTGCAAGTCAAGGATGTATTGATTCAGTCGGGGTTACACAAAGCTTTGAAGGGCAAGGAAATTCTCAAAGGCAGTGCTACCAGCAGCACTGAGGATACAGCTGGTGCGATTTGCTGGACGTGTGAACAATCTGAGCACGTGAAAAGAAATTGTCAGAAAGGTGAAGCGAGTTCGGCAAGCAGCTCCAAGTCAGTAAGTGGAGATACTGAGAAAGATGCTAATTTTGTCTCTCTCTCCACGGATGAGTTTTTCTAAGAGAGACAAGGGCGTCCTTATGATGTCGCTAAGTGTCAAGAGAGAGGGCGCGTTACTATTAGCGGGTCCACAGTTTACACACGGGCATTGGTTTGGCGTTGATGCAAGGTGTGTGGTGGAAATTTCATGTTGAGGGCTGATGAACTTCCTGGCAAGACAAGCGTGGAAGTTGCACCATAGATTTCAGCAAGGTTATTTCGACATGGGCCGAAGAAATGCTTGGATGCGATTCCAAGTGAATATGCTTTTATGGTGGAGCATGTTGGCGGAAGTCATGTGGATCTTCGCCAAGTGAATGTGTCAAGATGGACAAAGTCACAAAGTGGAGATTGCTGGGCTTGGGCCCAAGTTGTGCCTTTGTCAATGTCTTACATCGGAAACGACAGGAAGGCATGAGTGTTCCCTCTCCTATATAAGGAGGGCTATACCCTGGATTATAAGCACACCAACACATTAGAAAGTTGTGTTAACAATTAACTCTAGGAAAATTCCCTTTGGGTGAGAGTTTAAGTTATCGAGTGAAATAGGTTTCCGGTTATGGTTGTCGGGTTTTGGGTGAAGGCGAGCGTAGAAGAATTGTGTGATTGTAATTTTCACATAGTGGATTTTATGCGGCCTTGTTGCATGTGTGGTTTTTCCCTCTCCGATAACAGAGGGCTTTCCACGTTAAATCTTTGTGTCGTTATTTCTCCTGTTTATATTTCCGCGACGGATCTTGGGCAGAATTTCGGTACGATCGGATTTCCAACATGAATAAGAGTCGAGGAGATCTTTCGAAAAGATGGAAAGGAAGAAAGTTTTGTCGATATCTTTCTCAAAATCTACAAGAACAACTATTCGAATGGCGGTGATCGTATTGACAGAGATAGCATCAAAGGGATCATCCTTGTAAAATTTTTTATCATATCTCAATTATGTTATCTGATCATTGACAACCTTATAAAGATTATTGGATCATCTTTGAATAATCTTTTTTATTACAACGTGTTTCCAGGTGGAACTGATACCTCATCGACTGTACTAGAATGGGCAATGATTGAACTATTAAGACACCCATGAAAAATCTGCAAGAAGAAGTTGGAAAAGCCACAAAGAGACCCTACGAAGATGTAATAATATCAGAGAATGACTTTGGAAATAATGCACTACTTCAAAGCAGTGATCAAAGAGACTCTTCGATATCACACTCCATCACTTTGCCCGTTCCTAGGGTTTCGAGAAAAGATGCAAACATCATGGGATACGACATTGAAGCTGGGACGATGGTTCTTACCAATGGGTGGGCTACCAGCAGAGACCCTAAGTACTGGGAGGAACCAGAAAAGTTCTTATCAGAGAGATTCTTGGACATGTCCAAGGATTATAAAGGCCTCGATTTTGACTTCATACCATTTGGTTCTGGGAGAAGGGTTGTTGATAAGTTAGGAATTTATATTATTTTTATACCCCGTAAAAGCGTGTTTTCGATCGTTATTTACCTAAAATCTCCTCGATATCTTATATTTATTTTCAGATCTATTTTTCGACAGATATTCGAGCAAACAAGATTATTGGAACGATTTGAATCTTCGGGATCTTCTTGCAATCTTCTACATTACTTGGGCAAAATTTGCAATTTGACCAGATTTTATTATTTTGAATAGAAGCCCACGTAAAGGAGCAGGTCAACGAAAGTTGGCTTTTTTATCCAAGAATCTCGCATGATAAAGGAATAAAATATTCAAATATAAGGAAGAGGTCAAATACTCTTAAAGGAAGGCATCGAAGGGAGAGAATGAGATTATGCCATATTAAGTCGGTTCTTATGGATATAAATAGGAGACTTGGGGGCTGAGAAGAAAAGGGGGAGAGCAGCGAATAATAATAAGAGAGATTGACAGAGACGAACGACGGCCAAGAGCGAGACAAGTCGAGCACCGAAAAAGGGCGATTTTCTTACCTTTTAATATTTCGATTTCAACAATGTTTTCTTTCGATTCGTTGTCGTCTTCGTTTATTAATATGCTAGCGTAATTTCTTTTGTGATTGAGGCCGTGTGAGGCCGAATTATGACTACGTATTAATGCTATTATTATTTTATTTAATCATATGATTTAAGTTATGTGTTCGTTATTTGAGTTTAATGACGTGTGTGTGATCGGCCACCATGCACACGATTCTTGACCTAGTACATGAGACCGAAAAGGTGATTAGAAAGGTTAGATCAAAATATCGAACATCACTACGTAAAACCGACCAGAGATGGAATTCGGTTTCGTATGTGTGGTTTCCGAGACCTTAGCGCCGAAAGCGTCTAAACTCGGGGAATTTCACGAAGATCGAATGCACGTATAGGAACTACAGTCATATAGACATATAGTTGATTGGTTCCCTATTTACGTAGGGTTGCTAGTTACGTGAATAACGGGTAGCATATATATTAGGAAATTCCACCTTGACTTGATTCATGTTGATTAGATAGATGATATTGCATGAAGACGTAGGAATGTTTCGTGCCGAGCATGTGTCTTGATCACGTTCGTCGTTAACTGCTCTATTCTCACATATTTTATTTGCGTTTATTTTATTATTTGTGTTTTATCTCTTTTATCCAATCACCAACTATAAAAAATCCGTTAGTTTGAATTAGAATTAGGAATATTTTCTTAGAATTAATCGAGCTGTCTTCGTGGATCGATACTCGGACTTCGTCCGTTTTATACTACTTGCACGACCTAGTACACTTGCTAGTATTTGAGCATGTCAGGTTTGTCCCAGGATATTTTTGCTGTAGTGAGCATGGAGTTGGTATTGGCGTATATTGTGAGGCGTTTTGACTGGATCTTGGCTGACAATAATGGGGTGGACGTGAAAGAGGGAACTGGGGTGATTGCTCTTGCAACTGCTAAGGAGTACCATCATGGTTAATTACACATTGATGGATGTTGTAACTAATGAAGTGTGTGGACTGTCTTAAAATAATGTGAAAGCATATGCATATCGACGACCCTTAAGGACGAGATGCGGGAGGAGATGAAGTCTGGGATGAGGGCTATGTTCGCTCAAATGGACCTTTCGGTGCCCAACAGGGAGCAAGAGGAAGTGACCCGCAACAATGTTGGATTTGACACTCCCAACCCGATACCGAGTTTTCGCGGTTCAGGAGGCGCAACCTTAGATCCATTTCCCCCGTCGATGAATGTGTCGGTATGCATTTATTCTTAATTATTGTTCAATGTACAACGATTTAATGTCTTGGTAACATTAACAATATTCTTTTAAAATTATATAGTATCCTAGGGAATTGATGTTCGACCTCGACGGAAGTTAGAGGTCGTCGGTCTAGGCACCATCTCTGAGGGACGTTCTCAAATTCATAGAGCATTGGTTACGGCAGACAACGTTGTTGTCTTCGTTGATACCGTCGTTCTCGGCGGGGTCCAACTGCCTGTACCAACTATGCATCTAACAGCTCTTGGAGCTGCACTAGGCATCAATGTTCAGTGGCCAAGAGGGTTAATACATTCGACTAATGCGGTAAGAAAGTACTAGTTGATTTTGAATAATAATGTTTAGTAACGTGTTCTACTTGTAGACTTTTCCCTCCCAAGTAGCTGTCGACTCAAAGAAGTGAAACTCACCAGTGAAAGCTCTAAATGTATCCATTCATCAAGATGACGATATCGCACGCCTCGATCAGAGGGTCCTGAGTAGTTTGGCCCCGCAATGTCGCCAACTCTCCGAATACCTTGCATCACACGATGATCGACGTCTGTTAGCTTCCTTCTCATTCTGTACGAGAATGTACTACAATCCAACTAACGAAGAGTATTTGGCGTGCATTGACAACAAAGACATCATCGATCTGTTCAAGCTCGTGAGTGTGGATACCTCATTTATTCAACTTTTTGAAGTATTACTTATATTTCGTTGAAACAATAAATCATTACAAGTTTTTTTCGCTTTTATACATTTTATTGAGTAATCGTATTCTTAGGTATCTTAATAACGAGTCAGTCTAGTGTTGCGACCCAAGTCATCCGGCGGCTATGGAAATTGATGATACAACAAATAGCGAAATTTATTTCCTGGCTGATATTATCAAAGATTCACATCGGATTGGCACTTACTTGTGTGCGCCTTTTTGTGACGGGTAAGAAAATAAGATATAGATTTTCCTTAATTCATAGCTTATGTTATAAATAATCATTTAGTGTCATTATTTAGTGCCCATTGAATTCTATTGGTCATTGACCTTCCCTTGAACACGGTATTTGTGTTCGATTCGCTCGCACCGAACATTAGCATAAGGAAGATAAGAATTCGTCCTCGAATAGAGGCGTAAGTTTTTTTATATAATATAAAGTTCATATATTAGTAACTTTATATTATAAAATTAAATTATTTTACCTTGTCAGCACAATTTTCACGGCGTCGCTCTTGGGTGCGGTTAAAAATCGGAATAAAAAAATAAAGGTTACTTGGAAGATATGCAAGGTTAACATTGACATAAGATTTTTCAAAGTTATTTGGGTTAAATTGTTACCATTCGATATTGAATTACATGAAAGTCCTTCTAAATTAGTGCCCACGACAACCGAGCGGGAGTGAGTTATGTGGCTATTACGTCATTAGATACTTATTTGCAAACGTATCGGCAGCGATACGTCCAACTTGCCAACGGTATTGAATTTTAAAACCATCAGCTTCTTTAAGTTTCAAATTTAATATATGTTTATTAGAATGTTTTAATATTATCCTCTTGTTTAATGTTTCATTGATGCTAGAGCGCTCCTCTTACGGCGTCGAAGAGATCAACGAAGTACAGGAATTGTGGACGAAGCATTTTATGCACTCTTTGATGTAGGTTAGACTTTAGCATTATATATGTTTCAGCCGATGATGTAACTCTTGATTTTATTGACGATTATTAGTCGTTGTTGAGGATTGATTGTTGGGATAATTTGGTTGCTTTTGGATATGATTGTTGGGGCATAATAAAACCAAAAAAATATTTAAGAATTGATTTCAAGGAACCGTCGCCCAAGTGTTATTTTAAAAAGAAAAAGAAATAGTAATGGATGACGGTTTCTAACGTTGAACCGTCGCCCACTCACTAAAAACAGATACCTACGGGCGGTAGGCGGCGGTTTCCTCTAGAACCGTCTCTTAATGTTATCGTGGGCGACGGGTGATGGGGCTTTGGGCGCTGCGTAGAAACCGTCGTCCATGATCAATAAAAACCGTCACCCATGTTAATTCCTGTAGGAGTGAATGTTATTTTTTTCATCTGATTCTATGTTGGTTGCAAATGAAAACCCTATTGTTACTCCTCTTAGGGGTGTTCATCGGTCGTTTCGGTTCGGTTTTTTCAAATTTCGGTTCGGTTTTTCGTTTTTCGATTTTACGTATGCTTAATCCGATATCCGAACCGTTTTAATTTGGTTCGGTTCGGTTTTTTATAATTCGGTTCGGTTTTTCGGTTAGGAATTTAATATCAACAAAAAAAATATTGTGAGCTGAAAATACATAAAATACTTTATGGTTATGAAAAAACAAAGAAGATTTATGGAACGTGACATGTAGCAAAATAATTCAAAGGTAAAAAAACAACATGAAAATTGAACAAAATGTAACCAAATATAAAAACATTCATCTGAAGATACTATAACTTATTTGGGAATAGTATTTGATTGGTGAGGAAAACATTCACCTAAAAATGGAAAAAAGTATACCAATGAAATTATATTTACTGTGTTGTTTACGTTAAGGGAGAAAAACAAATTATTTTTGATATTTCTATTTTTAATGTCGTATGATAATTTCAATTCGATTTTTCGGTTTTTTCGGTTTTACGTATGCTAATCCGATGTCCGAACCATTTTAATTTGGTTCGGTTCGGTTTTTTACAATTCGGTTCGATTTTTCTCGGTTCTGGTTTTTTAGGTTCGGTTCTTTACGGTTCGGTCGGTTTTTTCGGTTTTTCGGTTAATTTGAACACCCCTAACTCCTCTAGACCAAGTCTATGACCCCTCATATATAAACCTATGTGAGGTTCCATCCTGAAATTAGTTAGTAATTAACAGTTTCCAGCGATGCATATTTCGAACCTATAAATTAGATTCGTTCTGTTCCAAGAATCAAGCAATGGAGATACTGCATATAAAAAGGATTTTTTTCACCTTTTTCATGGGATCTGATCAACTATAATTTATAGTCTCTATACAAGGAAAGGCCAGATTAATTCCAACGCCAAAGTTACATACCCTTTGTCATACCAAACCTGCATCAACGTTGAAAAGATTATTCAGATATGACAATCTTAGCCTATGATTTTACATGCATGAACTGTTGTCATGACAGTATTTTATAGTAAAACACGAACATGAATTGATTCACATGTATAGCATAGCAAGAACTTATATATAGTTCATCATTTTTTCTTTTATGATGCATATCACTAAGATTATTTAAAGCTAACATGAGTACCGTTGAGAGCAGCTTCATAGACTCGTTTCTCAGGCAACCCAATATCCGAAAGAAGTAAATTACCCTGCGTCAAAATTTATGCTAACAAATATTTATTTTTTCGAGTTAACGAAAATCTGCTTCTTTTACTACAAAAGAAAATAAAACGACCTCGCGTGCCATGAGTCGTCTAACATTCTCCGCATAAAGCTTTGGATCTTCCTTTTCTTGCTCAGATGGGAGATACACAGGTAATTTCGTAACTTCGATGTGATTTACAAACTGACAAAGAAGAAGGATTGCATGGCGTATCTGCACATTAGTTGTATAATCCATGTTATAATTATTACAAAAAACGTTAGTGATCAAAACTTAGATGTAACATTCAAACGAAAAGTAACTCGAGCGCTGAGTTCATACTTACCCCTGAAATAGAGTCCCATGCAGGACTAAATCTTCGGTAAGGATATCTTATAATGATGGGAAGTATAGGAGCTTTGGCCAAGAACGCGCCAGTTTTGAATGGAAGAAGATACTCTCCATTTGTTGTTGTTCCTTCTATTATGATCAAATGGTTTTTTTTATTACACATTCCCTACTGTTAAAGAAAAAATAGAATCTAACTATTTCCCATATGGTAAAGAACATATACAAACCTGGGAAAAGCATAATTTTTGGAGCAGATTTACTGCGGTGAGCTTCTCGTACTCTTTCGTTCACAACGCCTGCAAATATTAAGGCATTTAAAACCTGGCGTTGATCGTTTATTTACAAGAAACTTTTCGAGTCACTAAATAATATAATCCCAAGACGAAAGAATTGACCCGATATGCCCTTGAAGTCTTCTGATGATTTAGACTCTCTCTGTACATACACACAACCTAGACACTTGCTGTAAAAATACATGGAATGAAATGAAGAAAAATAAAACAAAGTAAGTTATTAGCTCTTGTGGTAAGAAGGAAAAAGAGTAGAACCGACCTAATGAGACCGGCGATAGGAAGCTCAGCCACGGATCTCTTCAGTGATTGACGAAAAAATTGAAGAAAAGATACAGACAAAAGTGAAACCAGCTCAGTTCAGCCCATAAAAACAAGCAATGGCAAGAACTGAAAAGAACGAAGAATTCGTTCACTAACCTTAGCAACAAAGCTAGGAAACGACGACGACATGTGATATAGAATGTCTATATACGATACATGATTAGATACAATGGCGCCGGCTCTCTCCTCCTCCCACTCTTCAGACTGAACCATTGTTATAAATGCCACATTAATCTCTAGTGATAAAAAAATTGTTAATTTTTTTAGTCATGTTTCGGTGTGGTGGCATTAGGGACAAATGACGTTATTATAAGGACAATAACTTTCACAAAGAAGAGAATTTATGGGCGTTATACGCCAGAATCTTAGATTTTATCCCGAAATTGCTCAATTTTAAAAGTTATTATTCGCACTAGTACGTGCAGCACACCCATTGTCTGTGCTAATATATCAAGTTATTTTATATTTTGCACATCTTTTATTAATAGTTGTTTAAAAAATAAAAGTTTGATTTACGGGTAAATGTGTAATAAATGAAAATATGAAGGGTAAAATTGTAATTTGATAATGAAGGGTAAAATTCTAAATAATTATTTATTTGACAAAATGTAACAGTTTATAACCACACTGGACTATATATAAAGTATAGATAAATCCACCGCATAAATTTGGGCCAGAACCATAGATTATGCGTCGGAACCCTCCAATTTTGGGATAAAACCTAAGACAAATACATATATGTAACCAAATTGCTTATTTTGAAATTAATATGTCCCTATTTTATGAAAATTTCTAAATTTCGTTGACGCTATGACTCACGAATGTAAACAATCGATTCAATAATCACCCACCTCACCATCTTTAGTGAACTCGGAGACCCGATAAAAGCCTAGCACGAACATCATAGCCCTCGAAAGAAACCGCCCCGCCCCGACGATGGCTGACCTCCGCCTACCCTTTATATGAGCGTAGCCTTCTTGCCCTTCGCCTTCGCCTTGGGGAACCAAAAACGCCGTACAAATTAGGGCAACGATATAGGAAGTTGCCACAATAACCAACCCCAACAAAACCCTCAAGGGCAAAATCGTCACAAGGGCGAGGCCGAGCCTGATTTTTTCGACCCATGGGAGTTGGCCGCGGCCCATCGCTCCGTAAACGTCACGCCTGGCGTAAGCCTCGCACTTGTCGTCTATTTCTTCGAGGAGAGGACGACTATCCATTTACTCTTCTTTGTTACTTGGCTTTTTTTTTGTCTCAGAAATTTACTTAAGGTTGCGGTTTCGTCGTCTCTTTGCCCTGTTAAGGTCTGATTTTCTTTTGCTCACTCACACGTGTCAATGGTGAACTGATTGATGATGAGTATTTTATTCTAAAGCAACGTATGATTCTTGGATTAGGTGATCAAGAATCATTTTTTATATCGAGTGTGAGTTGTATTAGATGACACGTGGGACATGGATGATGCTCGCATGATTGTATCGTAGAAGCACAATATTAAATTATTCTGTTAGAATATATATTACTCTTACTATTATTTTTTTTTTTTCCCGGAAACGATAACTTGCATTAATAAACAAAGGTACAGGGGCTAAATAGCCCAAAGGGTCTCTCCGATAACACAGTATCCGGTAGAGAAACAAAGGCTCACAAGGAGCAATGCATCACGAAAACAAAATAACAAGCCGACAGAAAACGAAATAAACCCCGAACTTGGACCAAAAATCTATAGAACATACGACAGAAAAGGTTATTAATCCAAATCTACGGTACTCTACATTATTTTTGTCCAACGCCTCTAGGTTATCGTCTTCATCGGAAGAGGCTCCACAAGGGAGAAATGGCTCCACAACGGGAGAAAAAGCTCCCGACCTAATGGCCCGGAGAAACGAGCTCCCCACGGGAGACTCGCGGGTGGACGATAGTGAGATGGGGCGGACTGTAGTGGTGGTGGCAGAGGACGCGACCGGCGAGGGCGGCACAGGTGGCGGAGCCGGCGGCAGGAAGCAGCCGCGACAGGCGGCAGCGGCAACGGATGGCTACGGCAGAGGTGGCAGCAGCGGATGGCGGCGACATAGGTGTCGTCAGCGGCGGAGGTTGCGGAGGAGGAGCTGCAGCGGAGATGACGGGGGCGGTTCCAGGTGGCTGAGGAAACGGCGGCGATGGTGGCAGCGGCGGGCGACGGCGGTGGGACATCAGTAATTTTTTTTTTTTTTTATAATAACAAGAACAAAGAAAGGGAAAAAAATAAGCAAGATCAAAACCTCCCCCACCTCCTCCTAATGGAGGTGGAGGAGAAGGGGGAAGAAAGGAAAGGGGAGTCGGCGGCTGGTTTTAGGGTTTGAGAGGAAAGAGCGTAGAGAGAGAATTTATTTTTTGAGAAGCCTTTCGTTTGTTATTTACATCTTTTACTATTATAAGAGAGAGAATATGGCAGGTTTAACATCAGGTTGTCGGTTGTAAAATACTTAGTGTCTTTTTGTGTGGAGTACATGGATTTATCGGTTGCCGGCAGTTTTATCGTATCAGACCATGACTATATACGGTAAAAACTCTATAAATTAATACCCTAATAAACTCTTTAATATAATATTTCTGACTGGTCCGAACTCGGGGATAACGTATTAAATTAATAATTCTATAAAATTATAAGATAATAGAACATTTGATAATTTCTGTAGGTCCCGTATAAAGTATAAATTGATAATTTCATATGTAAAGACATTATCATATTACATGAACGAAGATAAGATTACTTAAATGTATATTAACACCATAAGGATTATGATAGAGTTGGGAGATTGAATGTTTGATCCTTAATTTGACGTTCATTAAGGACATAGGGATTGAAGGTTATTTGATGTTTGGAAAGTTTGAAAGTCAATAACACTGTAAGTTAATAAAACATTAATTTATCGATATCGATTAATAAATAACTCTTTTAATTAATAAATTTGTCCGGTCCCGACCGTATTAATTTATAGAGTTTTTACTGTAAATGACTTTTGTTTTGACCGAGTAATTTGGTGGTGTGTCAGACTCGATAATCCACAAAATAATTATTTTATGCGTTACTCCCAAGAATAGTTATTTCAACACACGGAAAAAAAAAATTGATAGACTATGTTATCGACGTATTTTGGTTGTCTTGCACGGTGATTAGCTCGAGGATTTAACATTGAGCTGCTATTAGATCTTCGGGTGCTTCCTTACGACAGTGTCTTTTGCAGTTCAATGAGTCTTGGTTGCTTGCTAGTTACGTTCTTGTCTGAGCGAACCAACTATATCATATCCCATTCCCACTACACAAAAAATATATAAATAAATAATTTTAGTTATTATTATTATAAATGGGAAGAACAAATAACTTGTATATATGAACTTGTGCTTTAGCACGGATACAGCTACATATTGGTTCCGGCGTCTCTATCTTTTCTATGATCCAATTCAATTCAAGAGGCGACAATCTCGGAACGGCTTTTATTTTACAACATGACTAATATGCTTGGTTAGTTTAAGTTAGGACCTAAAATATAACTAGTCGGAAGCACTTGCGTTGCAGGTGAACCCCTGTTATTTATGCTTAATTAGATTAAAAAAATTATGTATGATAAAGTAAAGTTCTAAGGTTATTTACGTTCACTTTCAAAACATTCTCTCGAAAAAACAATATAGTTTAGAAAGCTTATTGGGAATAGACTTAATTTGTTTACTTGCATAATTACCAATTATAATAGGTGTTGTGGAATTGCTACCGTTGATGATGGAACTTGTATGAATGAATTGTAACTTGTTTCTATTGCATACTGTTTAGGTACAAGATTGGCCTATTATATAGGCTATGAACGGATATGAACTAGTTACAGAATTAGCATTATAGCCGTTATCCCTAATTCCAGCTAAGTCCATATCTTCTTCTTGATTTTGGCTCATTTCCTTCTGTAATTGATGCTCACTTGATCTTGTTGCCATATATAGGTTCGATCCTGATTTGGTAGGCATTGATTTCTGCCTTATCTTGTCAATGGCTGAGATTTGGTCCCGATCAATGATGAACTTCCCTAATCTGAGATCAACTGATTTAGCACTTTGATTTCTTTCCTCTTTAACGTCTTCAACACTCCCCCTCAAGTTGGACTCGAATAAATTGATGAGGCCCAACTTGCTAGAAATATTCTCGAAGCTAGGGTAATCAAGTGCTTTAGTGAATATGTCTGCCAATTGCCTTTCGCTACTGACAAATGGAGTTTCTATTGTCCCTTCCTGAACCTTCTGTCTGATGAAGTGACAATCAACTTCGATGTGTTTTGTCCGCTCGTGGAAGACTGGATTCATGGCAATGTGTCGTGCAGCCTGGATATCACAAATAGTTGCATCGGTCTTTTATGGTTGATATGCAAGTCTGTTAATATTTGTTTGATCCAAACTAGCTCGCACAATGCTGATGCCATGGCTCGATACTCTGCTTCAGCACTTGATTTGGCTACTATACCCTGTTTTTTGCTTCTCCAGGTAACGAGGTTCCCTCCTACGAACATGCAGTAGCCGGTTGTTGATCTGCGGTCAAAGCTGCCTGCCCAGTCTGCATCAGCATATCCCGATATTTCTAATGAAAAATTCTTCTTCATCCAGATCCCTCGGCCTGGTGTTCTCTTCAAGTATCTTAGGATTCGATCGATTGCTTCCAAATGTGTTGACCTAGGAGCTTGCATGAATTGACTGACAACACTAACAGCATATGATATGTCAGGCCGAGTGACAGTGAGGTATATAAGTTTCCCAACCAGACGCTGGAATCCTTCTATATCTTTTTCTGGTTGCTCGTCTTCGTGATTAAGTTCTTTGTTAATATCCATAGGTGTCATTGATGGTTTTGATGCAACTTTTCCAGTTTCTTTGAGAAGATCTAGTGTATATTTTCTTTGAGAAAGGAATAGTCCCTTATTGGAATGCGCTATTTCGATCCCTAAAAAATATTTGAGTGGTCCTAAATCTTTAATATCAAATTGTTGTTTAAGATAATTTTTCACCCTTTTAATTTCTTCATAATTATTTCCTGTAATTATAATGTCGTCTACATATACTAGAATTATGGTTATGTTTTGATTTTGTCTTTTAATAAATAAGGATGAATCTGCCGTACTTTTGCAGAAATTGTATTTAGTTAGTGCATGACTTAATTTTGCGTACCAAGCCCTCGGTGACTGTTTAAGTCCGTAAATGGACTTGTTTAACTTGCATCCTAGTTTTGGATTAGTTTCGAGTTCGTGACCTGGTGGTAATTTCATGTATATTTCTTCCTCTAGGTCACCTTGTAGGAATGCATTTTTTACATCCATATGAGTTAGTTTCCAATTAGAGTTTACTGCTATAGAAAGAAGGATTCTGACCGTGTTCATCTTTGCTACTGGTGCAAATGTTTCTTTGTAATTGATTCCATAGGTTTGCGTAAAACCTTTAGCCACCAGTCTAGCTTTATATCGTTCCACAGATCCATCGCTATTATATTTAATTTTATATATCCATTTGCACCCAACTGGTTTTTTATCTTTTGGTAGTTGAACGATATCCCACGTATGATTTTTCTCTAAAGCCTCTAATTCTTCTGTCATAGCCTTTTGCCAAGTGGGTTGAGTTTTGGCTTCTTGAAAATTGAACGGTTCTCGTTCTTCTGATATTTTACTAAGGTAAGTTAAGTATTGTGGTGTTGTTATAAGATATATAGTTTTGTATCGGATATGATACTTGATTTGTTATAAAATCCCTTAGATGTGAAGGTGGTCTAGTTTGTCTTGTGGATCTTCGAATTATTTGTGGTTCATCCATATCTCCCCCTAAAGGGGGTTCTGGTGTTTTAGTTTCGTCTTCATTTGATTGTGGGGTTAGTTTATTGATTGCATGCAAGTTATTTTCTTGACTCAATGGTGTTACTTCGGGTAATGGTATGTTATCTAGTATTTGGCGTTCACAACTTGGATTCTTGGAGAAATATGGTTCATTTTCCATAAAAAACAACATCTCGAGATATATATAATTTTTTATGTATAGGGTCGTAGCATTTATAACCCTTTTTTGTGGAAGAATATCCCAAGAATATAGCTTTTATTGAGTTCTGGTCTAATTTATCCTTTCTCGGAATGTGTACAAAGCATTTGCATCCGAATATGCGAAGATGGTTTGAGTTTATTTCTTTATTCTGAAGGACGTATATAGGGCTTTTATTATTTAGTAATGGGGTTGGTAGCCGATTAATCAAATAAGTGGCAGTGAGTATTGCATCTGACCAAAAAAATTTTGGTACGTTGTTTTGAAATAAAAGTGCTCTTGTTATTTCAAGCAAGTGTCGATTTTTTCTTTCAGATACACCATTTTGTTCTGGTGTATTGATACATGTGGTTTGATGTAGAATTCCTTTTTTTGAAAAAAGCTCAGAGAAATTTCGATTAATGTATTCAGTGCCATTATCAGATCGAAAGATTTTAATTTTGGCGTTGTATTGATTTTCAACTAGATTAAGGAATTCTTGAAAGCAATTAAAAACTTCAGACTTTTGTTTAAGTAAGTATAACCATGTTGTTTTGCTAAAATCATCAATAAATGTAACAAAATATTTAAAATAATTATAAAATTCGACAGGAGCAGGACCCCAAACGTCAGAATGAATTAAATCAAAAATTCCTTCAGTTTTATTAAAAGATATGGGAAAAGGCAACCTGGTTTGCTTAGCAAGTTTACAAGTTTCACAATTATTCGAATCAAAAAATTTAAACGGAAAAATTTTATTTAGAACTCTATCAGAAGGATGTCCGAATCTTTTGTGCAGAAGTTGGCTATCATCGTTAGAGATTTGGAGCGCTTTATTAGATTTCTTGACTATGTATAGTCCATTTTCTTGGCGTCCTTCACCAATCGTCTTCAGAGATATTGGGTCCTGAAATATTACTTTATCTTGTGAGAAGGTAATATTACAATTTAGGTCTTTGATTAATTTATCAACAGACAAGAGATTTGTAGTTAAATTTGGAATATATAAAACGTTGGTTAATTTTTTTGAGAATAGCTCGGAAATCCCTATTCCGTTGATTGGGATTTTATTTCCGTTTGCCACTGTGACTTTCTTTTGAGGATAACAAGGTTTTAGATTAAAAATATTATTTTTGTTGTTGGTCATATGATCAGTTGCTCCCGAGTCAACTACCCATTCATCATTGTAAACTGTATTGAAAATTGCATAATTTTTAATTTGGATCGACGTACCTGAGCTGTGTTTACCTGATCGGGTCAGAAAGTCTGAAAATTGGCCCATCAATTTATTAAATTGGTCTGGATCAGGTCCAAGACGACTGTTGGGCCGTGGTACTACTTCAGGGCCGCTAATGCGTTCAGCTTCTTGACCGGTCCAATGTGCATTTTTATTACTAGGCCCACTTTCAGCCCATTTCAAACCCTCCATAGTTTCTTCTCTCTCCACAGCCGCAAAGCCCCTTTTTGTGCCTTCCCTTATCTCATGGCCTCTTCCTCGCCCTTTCCCACCGTTGCCTCTTCCTCTGCCATTGCCCGGTCGGTTGGGTCGAAGGTGAGGGTAGAGGAACCAACACTCACTCCGTTCATGTCCCTCCTTCTTGCAATTGTCGCACTTTGCGGCTTTTTTCGCCTCGCTTTGAAAATTAGGGTTCGGATTATTTGAGATTAAGGCATGATACTCTGTCGCCGGGCGGTTGATGGGGTTCATGGCATTTCGCCGTGACTCCTCCTGTCCCAAGGTGGCTACGATGGTGTCTAACGATGGGAGCGTTGAGGCGAGTAGAACCTGGCTTCGTGCTTGTTTGAAACTGGGGTCGAGATTGGCTAGGAATTGAAAGGTACGCTCTTGTTCCTTGAGTTCGGTTAGCTTAGCAGCGTCTGTGGTCATCGGTATGTATACGTCGAGTTCATCCCATTTTGCTTTCATAGCAGCGTAGTACTCAGTGAGAGAGCGATTTCCTTGTCTCATCTGGATAATTTCCTGTTTCAATTGGAAAATGTAGGCTAGATTATTTTGCTTACCAAATGTTCGTTGAATTGCCTCCCACATTTCATTAGCTGTGTTTTCATAAACGAATAGCTCGCTTATTGCAGGCTCCATTGAATTTAAGAGGTAGGAGATAACAAGGGCATCGTCGACTTCCCACTCATCGGAATCGGATGCTGCCTTCGGATCCTTGTCTGTGACTTTGTCGCTATTGGCCGCTGGCGTTGGCCTCGGCGTGTTGCCTGTGACATGCCCGAATTTGCCCTTCGCCTTCAAAGAAAAGGTCACTGCTTGGGTCCAAGGGTGATAGTTTTTGCCATTCAACAATGACGTTGTGAGTCGATAGGTTTGGTCTGGGTTTCTGTGTTTCTCGGCCATAACAGGCTTTAGATATTCTGAGCGTGATTATATCAACTGCTCTGATACCATGATGGAATTCTTGTATGAATGAATTGTAACTTGTTTCTATTGCATACTGTTTAGGTACAAGATTGGCCTATTATATAGGCTATGAACGGATATGAACTAGTTACAGAATTAGCATATAGCCGTTATCCCTAATTTCAGCTAAGTCCATATCTTTTTCTTGATTTTGGCTCATTTCCTTCTGTAATTGATGCTCACTTGATCTTGTTGCCATATATAGGTTCGATCCTGATTTGGTAGGCATTGATTTCTGCCTTATCTTGTCAATGGCTGAGATTTGGTCCCGATCAATGATGAACTTCCCTAATCTGAGATCAACTGATTTAGCACTTTGATTTCTTTCCTCTTTAACGTCTTCAATAGTTGAGACCGCAATTCAATGGTCTATCAATGTATGCTACGATATAACCAATTTGAGCTATCCGGTGCTCAAATCAGCTCGAAATCGCAATCGAAAACGCACACACTCTAACAGCTTCTTTTAACGTGGTTCGGCCTGTTCAGCCTACATCCACGGATCAACCGAGCCTTGTCTCGTATTACTCACAACACGAAAAGTACAGCTCTCACGACCATCTACAAGTTTCGTGTTTTCACCTCTGTGAGATACTCACTCTACAAGACGCTACACTCGCTCAAAAATCGCCCGTCGCACTGATTTACAGAACTATATATAAGCTGAAATAACTAAGGGTCGATCGTTCCTAGCCGTAGATCTCATCTCAATCAGACGTCTCTGAATTTGCCACGTTGCACATGAAGTTCACGTGAATACATGAAACGCGCGTGACGTTTCTTTAAGTGAAATGCCACTTCTCTTCTTAGCCGTCCGATTTAGATCATGCGGTCCAGATTAGTCATTACAGAGATCGATCTCCTTCTAATCTCAGCTGTTCATGGTCTTCGCGCGCCATCCGACGTCCCACGTTCAAATCCACAGCTTTGAATCTCGTCCTTCAGATCCGGCGCGCCTTTGATCCAACGGTGACTGTGCGACGCGAGTTTCCTTCAGCTTATCTTCATCAGTCCAGCTCCAGTCCGACTGAGCTTCTTCTCCGGCGATTCGCGGTGGCTACGGCGAGGTCCAGGCTCGCTTCCCTCAACAAACTCCACCTCGAGTCTGCGACCTTGCGAACCCAACTTCTCGTTTGGCCTCATCTACTCAAACCCGTCAGCTATGCTTCTCACCGGAAACCAGACATCATCTTTATCCCTTCGTCTGAGTATCTGTTTTCTGAGCTTCGATCTGCCACCAAAGCTCCACTCAAGTAATACATCTCTGCTCGGTTGATCAATCAGCTCAGGAGCTGCGCACCACCACTGAGAATTTCCCAACTCCAAGTAGGATGGAGATCTCCCACTTGGAGTCACTTCGACTACTGATGCTCTTCTCATGCCTCTCTTCTCTGAATTACTTGGTTCTGATCTCGTTTGCTGTATCCCTGATTTTCCTTGAGCCAGCAATCTTCCTCTCCTTTTCCTCACTCGTCACAGAGAGCTCAGCAGCACCTACAGAACCTTCATGAGGAAAAACAGAATCAGCATCAGTTGGTTTTTCATAGCAAGTTTCACCTGATTCCTTGCTCTTTTCCCGTGCTTCTTCTGTGCTCAGCTCCACCGCAGATGTCACCCTCTCGTGTGCCTTTGAGGTGCCTTCGCCATATGGAGTAAACAGCTCCACCTCGGCCTCTGAATCCTCAGCAACAGAGCTGATTTCATCACAGCTCTCAGCAGAAAACAGCTTTTCTGCTTCGACCTCCACTTTTTCCTTGCCTTTTTCTCCCACATCCTCAGCATTCTGTGGTCGCGCTTGCACACCATTCTCATTCCCACATTTCCTAGTTTCATAATGTGTGCCTCTCACCACGGAACACCCATCGAGCACGTAGATACCATGCCTCAAACTCCCTGTCAGAACCAGCCTTTCCTGTTTTAACACTTCTGCCTTTCCAGCTGCCATTTTGGTGTTGTAGCCTTTCTTGTCCAAAGCGCCTATAGAGATTAAGTTCCTCCTTAACTCAGGAACGTACCTCACATCTCCTAGCAGCCCTACAGCTCCATTTGCCAGCTTCATTTGGACAGAACCGCAGCCAAACACCTCACAGCTCTTCCCATTCCCAAGTTGAACTGATCTGCCCTTTAGCACCTTATAATCTCGCAACCAGCCCTTGTTGGAGGTTATGTGCATGCTGGAGCCTGAGTCTAGTACCCAATCTTCGCTCTCCTTGCCCCCAGAGACATTCAACACCTCAGCATACTCGAAGTTTCTATCATCAAAAGCAGCCGAGCTCACCTGTGCTTGCTTGGTGTTTTCTTTTGATCTCTTGGGGCAAAACCTTATGATGTGGCCAACTTCATCACAGTGGAAACACCTCCTAGTCTCTGCCTTCCCTTTCTCCTTGTCTTTCTTCTTCCACGAGCTCTGTGTCCTCTGCACAAACAGCATATCACCTGCAGAATTTTCAGAAACAAGTTTGGGAGAAGTTAGTGAGTTTAGTTGCTTAGAACTCGGTGCTGAGAGCACATCCTCCATTGATATCTTCTCCCTTCCATACAATAGAGCTTCCTTGAAGTGTTCATGGCTCGGAGGCAGAGCACAAAATAGGAGAAGAGCTTGATCTTCATCCTTCAATACTTCTCCTATATTAAGCAAATCTGAAATCAACTTCTTAAAGTGATCAATCTGCTTTTCTAGGAGCTCTTCTTCCACCATTTTGAACTTGTTCAAGGCTTGTTTGAGGTACAACTTCGAGCTAGGGACTTAGTCTGGTAAAGTGACTCCAGCTTCGCCCATAATGCATCCGCCGAAGCCTCCGTTGACACCCTGCGAAGTACACTGTCGGACAGACACAGAACCAAAGCAGAATATGCTTTCTCTTTGAGTTTCTTCTTCGCAGCAGCCGTTAAATCCTTCGGTTCCATCTCATTATCAGGCTTCAAAGCCTCCTCGAGCTCCTTCTCTACCAGCACCGCCCTCATCTTCAGCTTCCACAGCCCAAAGTCGTTCGAACCATTGAAAATCGCCATCTCAAACCTCGTGGCAGCCATTCCCCGGAGATCTAGCTCGTTCTCCACGCTCAGCGCACCACTTGTTGTGGAATTGCTACCGTTGAGACTGCAATTCATGGTCTATCAATGTATGCTAATCGATATAACCAATTTGAGCTATCGGATGCTCAAACAGCTCGAAATCGCAATCGAAAACGCACACACTCTAACAGCTTCTTTTAACGTGGTTCGGTCTGTTCAGCCTACATCCACGGATCAACCGAGCCTTGTCTCCTATTACTCACAACACGAAAAGTATAGCTCTCACGGCCCTCTACAAGTTTCGTGTTTTCACCTCTGTGAGATACTCACTCTACAAGACGCTACACTTGCTCAAAAATCGCCCGTCGCACTGATTTACAGAACTATATATAAGCTGAAATAACTAAGGGTCGATCGTTCCTAGCCGTAGATCTCATCTCAATCGGACGTCTCTGAATTTGCCACGTTGCACATGAAGTTCACGTGAATACATGAAACGCGCGTGACGTTTCTGTAAGTGAAATGCCACTTCTCTTCTTAGCCGTCCGATTTAGATCATGCGGTCCAGATTAGTCATTACAGAGATCGATCTCCTTCTAATCTCAGCCGTTCATCGTCTTCGCGCGCCATCCGACGTCCCACGTTCAAATCCACAGCTTTGAATCTCGTCCTTCAGATCCGGCGCGCCTTTGATCCAACGGTGACTATGCGACGCGAGTTTCCTTCAGCTTATCTTCATCAGTCCAGCTCCAGTCCGACTGAGCTTCTTCTCCGGCGATTCCCGGTGGCTCCGGCGAGGTCCAGGCTCGCTTCCCTCAACAATAGGAATGATTAAATAACGATAAGTACACAAAGTTTTTAACGTGGAAACCTCATAGTGGAAAAAACCACGGGACCTAATTGAGCCAAATATCTATGTGAACGATAATTCGTTCATTAATTTTCTTCATAATCCTCTAACTTACAAGAATATTAACATAATAAAGTAGCATAGTTAAGAGAAAAATAGATGTAAAGCATCCAAATTTAAATCTGTTATCCATTTTGACCAACTATTTTAAAATCTGTAGAGCACCTAAATCAAAATTTAAGATATCATACTTCAGATACATTATCTAGTTATATATTTATTTACACTACCAAATCATGCTTCTCCATTAAGTTTTGGTCTCGATATTTCTCTAAAATGATGAACATAACGAGTCATTTGATTATTTAAATATTTATGCAGTTTCTAACAGAGATATATGTATAATACTTTTTATCAATATATTAAACATTATGCTGTCGCTATAAGATGTATCGTCTCTGTTGAAAGCAAACAATGCCAGTCTTTGCATCAACTTCGGTGCAATTTAAGATAAATCTAAAGAAAATAGATAAATAAATTTAAGATAAAATTCATTTTTAGTAAAACGCAAAAATGGATAGGTAGGATGACTTAATATTAACTTTACTAATAGGTAGACTGAATATTATTTTCATTTTTATGATAAATGTTTCAATAGTACTTGAAATAAGCAAAATAAATAAATAATGCAAATTTATGCGCAAGTTCAAATACATTCGATATGTCAGCTTGTATAGTGATTTCAATCTGCTTTGCCAACTTAAACTTTCATCTAATTATGATTTTAAGGTTCATTGAAACTTTAAATTACGTTATATATGTATGATGATTTGGTAAAATTTTACAATACATGAGCTTTCATATGATCAAACCATGTAAATAATCTAAGAGATCATTACAGCAAATAAAATGATCAATATTGTTATTGATAAATTATTGTACGTGATATAAGTGTATGTAATATGAATATATACTTACTCATATTCTAACTTGATTCAGTTGTCATTGGCATGTACCAATAGACAGCTGTATTATAATGTTTCTCTTTTAATTAATAAAATATTAATTTATCGATATATTAACATCTTTCTATATTAATAAAATTTAATGGTCCCAATGTTACTAAGTCAAACTGGTATTACTCGACGGTTTTATTAAGTCATCATACTCATATTACACAAAATATTGTTCGTATTATTGTTACTACAATACAGTCCACTAGAGCCTATGTAATTATCGAGACATTCAATTCCATATCTTATTGAATATATATAAAAGAAAACTAATTACTGGATCACTTGCTGCGAAGCGCTTAGCTCCACAACCTCGTCCACGAATCCCTTCATATTCCGCCACGACGACCCATTACCCTCAGTCAACGCCTCCGCCGCCGTCCTCCGCCACCTCTCGGCGTTCCTCCTCATCTCCTCCGCCTCCTCCCCGGCGGTCGCCTCCCTGAGACACCTCTCCACCTCCTCCCGGCCGACCACCCTTCCCTCCGCCTCGCCCCTACACATCCTCGTCCCCACCCCAAAAACATCCACCAAAAACTTAGCATTCGTCACCTGCGAAGAACAGAAAAAAGAAAAGCAGTTTCAAAAACATTAAAAAGCTTCCAACTTTTTATGGCCCAAATTTCACCTGATCGCCCCACTGAGGAAACGCCACCAACGTAACGCCGCTGGCCAGCGCCTCCACCATCGAGTTCCACCCGCAGTGCGTGAGAAAACACGCAGTAGAAGGGTGAGACAGTACGTCGTCTTGTGGGCTCCACTGCACCACCTCCAAGAACCCTTCAGGGAGGACGAGCTTCTCTAGGTTCGTCTCCGGCAACGGCGGCCGGAGAACCCATATGAAGGACACTCCCGACGAGAGAAGGCCGTGCGCCAGCTCATCGACTTGCTCTTGCTTTAGGTGCACTACGCTTCCAAATGAGATGTAAACCACCGACTTCGCCGGCTTTGTGTCGAGCCATCCTATGATGTCTTCATCTGCTTCGAAGATGTCCACGCGTATGTTTCCGCCGGCGCCGTTAGAACGACGGCGGCGCTCGAACTCCTTGAAAAGCGGGCCTATGGTTCTGACCGGCCAGCCAGTCGTCTCCGACATGTGGGCGACGACGTCGTATTCGAGCTCTTCGAAGGTGTCCATCAATAAGCAGAAAGTCTTGTTCAGATTCTTGAACTGTCCCAATATTGCCCTCGCCAGAGAGGCGAACGGCGTCGTAGGGTGCAAGAAACTCGGCACTTGGTCGTGCCTCAGCAAGGGCACTTTGGGTAGACGAACGTCGATTTGGGGCTCTTCTTCGCTGGGGAAAGGCGCGAGCTTGTTGTGATTGTCGGGAAATGGTGCGCCTAAGCTCGCCGGATATGGCCGGGAGGTCGCCGGAAACAGGGCCGATCAATCACAGCTGGAAAACAGAGAGAGCTGAATAAATGCTCAAGTTCTGAGGTGTTTAAATCGCGATTAATGAGGGCCGTCGATCTCTGTTGGCGCGTGATCTGATGGTGGATGTTTAAATGAAGATGATTAAACCTGGTACGTTAGATGAGGCGCGAGATGATGATCGACGGATGAGATTGGTCGCGGGAATAATCGTTTAGCACCTTTGTAAGTGAAACAACGTTTTTTCTTCTATACCTCTTATCAGATGTGGACCATTGGATGAGATGAAGAATTGGTCGGACGGCTGCCAGCGATCGCGCGAAATAACACCTGAAGAATCTGTTATAAATATCAGAACAGAGAGTGTGACGAGCTGACTTTGATAGCTTCTATCTTTTGCTAGGGTTAGAATTAGCGAAAGGTGTTAACTAGAGAATTGTAGTAGACGTGGAGGTCTGTAACTCTCTAGTTGGTGGATAATCGAATCGAAGGCTCTGTTGGTCCGTGGACGTAGGCGAAGATCGCCGAACCACGTAAATCGCTGTCATTTTCTTTTGCTGTTTTCGGTTCTGTTTTCAATCGATTCGAGCTGCGATTGCTCGAGTTGAGCCGATCGATCGTTGAGCGCGTATTCTCGGGTCAGAGGCGAGTCGATTGCAGCTGGAATCTCAACAAGTGGTGCGGTGAGCGTGGATCGAGGCCATCTGCAGACAATGGCAGCAACTCGACTCGAAATGGAAGTCTTCAACGGATCGAATGATTTCGATCTCTGGAAGTTGAAGATGAAGGCGTTGTTGACTGAGAAAGGTCTTGAGGAGACGCTCAAGCCTGATAAGGATATGGAACCGAAGGATATGACAGAAGCAGCTAAGAAGAAAGTGAAAGAGAAAGCGTTCTCATCTCTGATATTATGTTTATCTGATAATGTGCTTCGACGAGTTGCAACTGAGACGTCAGCCGAGGATCTGTGGAATAAGCTGGATTCTCTGTAGATGACTAAGTCGTTGGCTCGCAGATTATACCTCAAGCAAGCTCTATACAAGTTCAGAATGGTGGATGAAATAGCTCTAGATCAGCAGGTTGATAGTTTTCAGAAACTGATTTTAGATTTACAGAATATCGGGGAAGAACTGAAGGATGAAGATCAGGCGCTTCTCCTTCTGTGTGCGCTGCCTTAAAGCCATGAGCAGTTCAAGGATGCACTCTTGTATGGAAGAGAGAAGCTAACAATGGAGGATGTTATGTCGGCTCTCAGCTCGAAGCAACTAAACACACCTAAGCTCACTGAGGTTAAAACCGAGGCTGATCTTCTTTTGGTCCAGAATAAGTCGAAGCAGTGGAAGAGAAATGCAAGGAGAATGAAGTCAGTGAACCTAAGAGGTGTTATATTTGCAACGAGATAGGCCATTTCAAGAGGTTTTGTCCAAGGAGAGGAAAACAGAATCAGAAACCAAGTCTAGGTGCTTCTGATTTCTGCGAACACTACAGCTACGAATCTGCCGAGATTCTCACTGTTTCTGAGACTGAGGAGAGAGAGGAGTGGATACTCGACACAGGTTGTAGCTTCCATGTGACCTGCAATAGGAATTGGATGGTAGAATTCACAGAAACAAGAGGGAAATCTGTCAAGCTCGCAAATGGTGGAAGCTGTCAGATTTTAGGTGTAGGATCTGTGAAATTCAAGCTGAAGGCAGGTGGTTTAGGGATTCTGAGGAATGTCAGTTTCATACCAGATATGAGATGGAACCTTATCTCAGTTGGAGAGCTAGACAAGCGAGGCTACACAACTCAAACCTCAGGTGGAACAATCAAAGTTCAGAAACAGCAGAGGCTGATTCTCGAGGGGTATAAGAGGCACAGGATTTATGTCCTCGATGGATGTTCTGTACTGACGAGCACACCATTGGAAAATAGGGAATATGGAGGCTTGAATGTGGCTGAGGAGGAGCCAGAGAAACCTCAGTTTGAGGTGGAGCGAAGCACATTAAAACCAGGGGCAGAAACTGAGAAAGCTGAAACTGCTGTTATCAGCTTGGGAGAGAGCTCGGTTGAAGCAGATTCGGAGGATGAGAAGGAGCTGTTCATCCCTAGGGGCGAAGGCACCTCAAAGGCTGATGTGTGGAGTACATCTGAGGTGAAGGCCAGCTCGGAGAATGAAGAAGACAACGAAGAAAGCTGGACAGCAAAAACATATGATGGAAATTCTGTTTTTGGAACTGATGCAGATTAATGAGCTGCAGATGGGGGCTGCTGAGGCGACTAAGGAAAATAAGGCCAAGATGCAAGTAACCACTAGCCAGGGAAGAGTCAGGAAAGTGGCTCAATCGGCTGGGAAAGAAGCATCTTCAAGAAAAATCGAGGAGGTAAGCTCAAAGGTGCTAATCGACTCCAAGTGGGAAATTTCAATCCTACTTGGAGTTGGTAAGTTTTCTATTGAGGCTCGAAGCTCCTAAGGGAACTTGATGACCAACAGAGCGAAGCTAGGATTCGAGGTGGAGCTGCCATCGACAGCTGCGAAAGGAATTTTGGGGCAGAATCAGAAGAATTCCTGAAGCTGTGATGGATGAAAACTAATTCTGGTACGATTTTTGGGGCGAAGAAACTCGCTTGCTTGAGCTGTTATGAAGGAGTTCGGGGCACGGATTGCGAGCTCTAGGCTCAAGGTGGAGTTTATCGGGAAATTGTGCGCCTAAGCTCGCCGGATATGGCCGGGAGGTCGCCGGAAATAGGGCCGATCAATCACAGCTGGAAAACAGAGAGAGCTGAAGAAATGCTCAAGTTCTGAGGTGTTTAAATCGCGATTAATGAGGGCCGTGATCTCTGTTGGCGCGTGATCTGATGGTGGATGTTTAAATGAAGATGATTAAACCTGGTACGTTAGATGAGGCGCGAGATGATGATCGACGGATGAGATTGGTCGGGGGAATAATCGTTTAGCACCTTTGTAAGTGAAACAACGTTTTTTGTTCTATACCTCTTATCAGATGTGGACCATTGGATGAGATGAAGAATTGATCGGACGGCTGCCAGCGATCGCGCGAAATAACACCTGAAGAATCTGTTATAAATATCAGAACAGAGAGTGTGACGAGCTGACTTTGATAGCTTGTATCTTTTGCTAGGGTTAGAATTAGCGAAAGGTGTTAACTAGAGAATTGTAGTAGACGTGGAGGTCTGTAACTCTCTAGTTGGTGGATAATCGAATCGAAGGTTCTGTTGGTCCGTGGACGTAGGCGACGATCGCCGAACCACGTAAATTCGCTGTCATTTTCTTTTGCTGTTTTCGGTTCTGTTTTCAATCGATTCGAGCTGCGATTGCTCGAATTGAGCCGATCGATCGGTGAGCGCGTATTCTCAGGTCAGAGGCGAGTCGATTGCAGCTGGAATCTCAACAGTGATAGTGGTAATAAGCCGAGAAACAGGCGCTGGACTGAACCCATAGGACGGCGCACGGCAGTCCTAGCTCGCCGGCGACGTCGGCAGCCCAGGGGATGAAAGGGTTGCTGACTAGGCAGCGAACAGCCGAGAAACTGTATCGTTCCGGCGCCGTACGGCGTGGGCTCGCCTTCTCTCATGTTGCTGTTTGATTTTCTTATCCCTGGAGCCATAATTTGTGGGGCGGCGAGGGTGACGAAGAGGCCGTGGTCGGCGAGCTTCTTGGCTAGGCGGAGGAGAGGGTTGACGTGGCCTTGTCCGGGGAAAGATACCATGAAAACGTGGGCCATTTTCCTTTTTTTTAAAAAAAAATTGTTTTGCTATGTTTTGTGAGATATATCTCTAATGGGAATATATATTATAGGTGCAAATATATCGTATAATGCTATTGCTCGGTATGTGTGTTTGTAAGAAGGTGGTTCGCGATTTTGATTGTTTTTGTGGGGGTATTGTCGATATATATTTGTTTGTCTGTAAATGGTGTGAGCTGATTAGTTAAGAAAGGCTTCGTCTTCTTTCTTTTTCTTCGTCGTCGTCGACGTCATCCCTTACCGCAACAAATGAGGAACGACTCAATTCGATCGCCGTGTATTGATGATAAAAGCTTTCTTTCCTATTGCTGTCTTTTTTAAAGTTCAAGCTAATTGACAAATTGATAAATTTCAGTTATCAATTGTTTTATAGGTACCCTAATAAAACGTCGTCCATGTCGTTGGATTCATTCACAATACATATTCTAGTATTAAAGAAACTGAGACGGGAATCATGTGAAATCCCTACCCGTACATGTTATCTATAAAAGGAAATCACATAATTCTGACGTCATATTTTTAATCATTGAACAAATGGTGTGAGGACTAGACTAGCGTTCTACAGAGGAGAAAGAATATACTTTCTTTGCTTGATCGTGATAATTCTAATATTTTTTTGTCCCTAACACTCTCACTTATTTAACATTTCGTCGATCTTTCATTAGGTGGGTGAACTGTTTGACTGATAGGATTTAGCATCTTATCAAACCTATGTAACTTACAGAACTTTGTTTCAATATTTTGACAACAATAATAATCCTACTCAAACTACAAGTAAAAAGGAATTGGGACTGCTCAATTTTCTCATCTCAATAAATAAGGGGATACCACTTTCATGGGATGGTCAATTCCTAATCGTATTAGGAAATTTTTTTCCCTATATTTCGTTGCCGGCCGTCTTATGCCACGCCTTGTCTCGGCCTTTTCCTAAGTCATATGGTAGAAGAAGGCAACATGCATGTCGTAGTCGTATGTGTTAGTTGATCGGGAAAATTTAATTAAATATCTGATGACAATGATATATAGTTTATTAAAAAGATTCCAAAAAAGAAATTGAAAACTGCCGTAATATATGCTGGTCAAAATACTATTTAATTTATTAGAAATAACAATTGGTAATAGGATAAGAAAGTCGTCCCTGATAAAGTGGATTCTAAGAGATAGAATTATCCGACGTGGAACAAACCAATTAGAGGACAAAAAAAAGTTATGACTATGAGAGAGAAAAGAGGTTACGTGGTATTGGTGTGGGAGAGAAATTGTGATGAGTATGATAAAGAAATCATATAATATAAATTATAAATTAATGGAATGTTTAGTGAAATAGAAATGTGGAATAGAGGATCTAACCGCTCATGTACATAGAACTCGTATTGCATTACACAGTTTTTATTTATCTATGTCGTTTGTCGCCAACACTTGATATAAAATTATATTCGAACTTTTGATTTGGATTTCTAAGAAGCACATAGTTTGTGACCCTTCGATTTTATCTTACCACGTTTTGATAACCCCATATTCTGCTTCCACTGACCAGCTACCACTATACATCTAATTGATTTCTCAATATTACCATATCAAGAACGTATTATGCACATGTGTACTATTACTTTGTTCTCGACGGTGATATAGTTGAATTAAATGATATGAAGGTGAGATAGTGTAGTTTATTAAAAACAATTTAAAGAAGCATCGCAACATGGTCCACGAAACGAATATTAAAATTTAATGATTTTCAACTGCGCGCAACCCAATTCGAGGAACGTGCACGTGTTTCGATCCATGCGAAGTCAAATTATCGACGAACACAAAGAACTCAATAAACAAATGGGTAATTTTATATAGACCCCCTAAATTCTATTTAGACCCCTATTAATTATCAGACAATTAATTGCAACTTGAAAACTTTGTCTTTGACTAAATATTAATTAACTAAAAATTGATGAAGTTTTCTATTTTGACGTCTATGATAACCACGTAATTCTTAAACTTTTTATTATTATAACTATATCATCACAAATTAATTGTTAATTATACTTAAAAGTAAGTTATCGTTTCACTCATCTATTTTTTTCTTATAACTATATCTCCACAAATAATTATTTCGTTTATACATTTAAAATAATATTTCATCAAACATTGAAAATTTAAAAATATAAAGTAACTAGTTATATTTTAATGCACACATAGCATATGCCGGAAATACTAGTATATTATAAATTTTAGTCACACTTGATTGTTATTTATTATCCCTAATTGCTCTCTATATTTATTAATTATTTGCAGACAATTTTGAGGTTGTTGTAACTATCAACTAATTATTATTTAAACGACTAAGCTCACTTTTAAGAATATTTAATTTCTTTTTTTATCAAATATGATATTAATCTCGGCTTTTTGTATCTATATCTATTTATTAGGTTAATATGGAATATTTCTATCTTAAAAGAGGTCTTGAGAAATAAATTAAAGAATAATATTGATAAATCTAAAAATATGATTACTTTTAAGTGTTTAATTGTAAATTTTAACTTCAAATAAATAAATTAATTTTTCGGATGGTAAATTAGTTAATTGATATTTATTAAAACCTGCTAAATAAGTTCGTTTGATCAAATGTTTTAATGATATGTAATTACCAGATTAAGACTTGATATTGGTGAATTAAATGTAGAGAATTAAGTTTTGTAAAATTACACATATTTCAAGGTTTTTTACACCCCCAAAGGGGGTGCCAATAGTAGCACCGTAAACAAATTCATTAGTAATTATGAATAAATCATGATTCATCACATTGAATCATCAAAATTAAATCATGATTCAATTGTCAAAATTTTGTGATTAAATGTGGATATTTTTGAAATATAATGACTCGTGAATTATGATAAGATGAACTGTATAAAAAGATTGTATTTTTGTATAAGTTGTATAGATGAAATTGTATTTTAGTGTATGATTTTAGTATAAATATGTGTTTTGAGTTACATTGTAAGATACACCAAAAGTATAGAAGTTATATTATCTCCCTCTAAATTCTCTCTTTATATTATTATCAAAATAATCATAATATATATAAAATAATCTTAATGTAATATAAATTATAATAAATAATTCATAACAATTAGCATGTTTTCTTCAACTATTTAAGCATAAAATTAAGGGGAATGTACAGAAAAATACCCGTTCATATAAAAATTCGCAAGTCAGTATCATGCCACATTTTTTTATACGTAGGTACCTATTAGAATAATTTTTTTTGCACATTGGTACCTGTTCTGCCGCAAGCACGTCACAAGAACATATTTAGGTACCATAGAGAAACGTATTGTGGTACAAAATACAGTGAGAAAATGGTACATCATATAACACATTAAGGTACCATATAGAACATATATAGGTACCATATAAACGTGTGACGTGGTACGTAATACAAATATAAATTGGTACGTCAAGACTAGAAAAATGGTACACAAAATCGAATGGGTACTTGTATAAAAGAAATTTCCGATAGGGTATTGACTTGCAAATATTTTATATAAAGTGTGTATTTTTATGTAGATTCGCCTAAAGTTAACATTAAAGAAACCATCCAACTTGCTCTCGTCGCTGTAATACCACCATAGTACAACGCTAAGAGATCATCAAACTCATCAATAACCATGGCGATGGCGTCCTTGAATCCATTCACAATCCAAGCTTTATTAGCTCTCCTCTTTGTCTACTTCGTCACGAAATGGTTCTATTACATAGCCATGAAAACACAGAGCAACAAATCACCATCGCTCCCATCGCCGCCAAAGCTACCATTGGTCGGAAACCTCCACCAATTGGGTTCCTTACCACATCGGAATCTCCGAACCTTGGCCGGAAAGTACGGCCCTTTAATGCTCTTACACTTCGGCCACAGACCAGTGGTCGTCGTCTCCTCCGCCGAGGCGGCGCGTGAGGTCATGCGAACCCATGACGTCACCTTCGCGAACAGACCCGACTTTGGCATCGGACGGCGTCTTTTCTACGACAACAAAGAGGTCTCCTCCGCGCCGTACGGCGAGTACTGGCGGCGGCTGAAGAGCATATGCGTTCTGCAACTGCTCAGCAACAAAAGGGTTCAGTCTTACGGTAAGATTAGGGAAGAGGAAACGTCCCTTTTGGTGGAGAAGATCAGAAACTCTTCGCCTTCTTCCGTGAATCTGAGCGAGCTGTTTGCTGGGCTGGCTAACGACGTCGTGAGCAGATCTGCCCTTGGGAGAAAGTACGGCGGCGGTGGAGAAAATGGGGGTAGCAGATATCTTCGTTTGCTGGGCGAGTTCTTCGAGTTGCTGGGAAGTTATAACGTCGGTGATTTCATCCCTTGGCTTTCGTGGATCAATCGATTCAATGGGTTAGAAGAGAGGGTAGATAGGGTTGTTAGAGGGCTCGATGAGTTTTTGGAGGGAGTGATCAAGGAGCGAACTGAGATTATGAGGAGTAAAGGAGCTCATCTGCAAGATGGAATAAAGGAAGAAACTTTCGTCGATATCTTACTCGGAATCTACAACGACAACGATTCGAGTGGTGTTCCTATTGAGAGAGATAGCATCAAAGGGATCATCCTGGTAAGAATTCATTCAGTATTCTGATGATTGAATCATGTTCTAATAAAGGGTTAGCATTATACGAATCGAGGGTTCTGAAGTGTAATAACAGGGTTCCCTCGGAGAATGCTATATTGGGACAAAGAATTTTCAACATTAATATTGTTTGCCACGCATAAATTCTAAGTCCATGTAATGGCACTCTTCTAAATTACAGGACTGAAAAAAATAAGTAACCCTTCTAATAACTGATTTATTACGCAGGATATGTTTGCAGCAGGAACTGATACCTCATCAACTGTGTTAGAATGGGCGATGACGGAGCTCTTGAGAAACCCCACGGCCATGAAAAAACTCCAAGAAGAAGTAAGACAACAAGCCACCAAAGACAAACCCTACGAAGACGTAATATCGGAGAAGGACTTGGAAAGAATGCACTACTTGAAAGCGGTGATCAAAGAGACTCTCCGATACCACACTCCGATCCCTTTGCTCGCCCCGAGATTCTCGAGCAAAGACGCGAATGTAATGGGGTACGACATTAAGGCCGGGACTGTGGTTCTTACCAATGCTTGGGCCATCAGCAGAGACCCCAAGTATTGGGACGAACCAGAAAAGTTCTTACCAGAGAGATTCTTGAACAACAACAACTCGTCGTCCAAGGATTATAAAGGCCTCGACTTTGAATTCTTACCGTTTGGTTCGGGGAGAAGGATTTGTCCCGGGATTTCGTTCGCCTCCGCGATCGTTGAGTTGGCACTGGCGACTATCGTGAGGCGATTCGATTGGGCATTGCCTCATGGGGTTGAGGAATTGGACGTTAATGAGGGACCTGGTCTGACTATTCATAGGGCTTTGCCTCTTCTTGCAGTTGCTAAGGAGTACCATGCTTAAGTCCATACCTTCAATGGATGTAGTAGTAATAAAGGATATGAATCATAAAGGGTACATGTGATAGTGCCCCTCGTTAGTAGAAAATGATAAGTAGGCCACGACACTATGGGCGACGGTTTTGGAAAATCCGTCGCCCATAATAGACATGGTGGTATTATGGTAATTTTTTTAAGTTTTGCTGCTTTAGGTAACGGTTTGTAGACAGAAACTGTCGCCTATGTTGTTAACATATTGTGGGCGACAGTTTGTCACAAAAAACCCGTCGCCCAACTCTTTAATTTTTTCTTAAATTTTTTTTAATATGGGCGACGGTTTCTGGATGAAACAAAACACGGTCGCCCAATATTTTATTCTAAAAAAAGGCTTTTTTTAACTTTGGGCGACACTTGTTGACAAAGAAACCGTCGCCCATGATTATTAAAACAAATTAATGTGGTATGGATTTAGCCCTTTGGGCCTATGATAATTTTTCCTTTGTGGGTAACCCGGGAAACCCTAATCGAGGGACCAGGTAAATCTCGAGTGCAATAGAATAGCCTGCAAATCACACGCTAACTGATCTAGAAGAATTGTTTGCTCAATATCCATAAACTTGAGGGGTAATCTATTTATTGAATTACGTAGAATGTGATAAGCGTGATGCATAATATATATGATGCGTTCGCTATGTTGAAAATAAACTTGATTTGGGCCTAAGATAATTAAGTTAAAGAATTTAGGATTGGGTTAGGAGAAATAATAGCCCAATATCTAGAACATTTAGGATTATCTAGAGTTATCTATAGAATTGTGTAGAATTATATAGAATTAGGGAGAGTTCTAGATCATGATGTGTTGGCCAAATCTTAGCCACACATTGAGGATGTGGAACTAGTATAAATAGGGGTGAGGGCTTATCATTTGTATTAAGCAAGCAAGTGAAAACCAAATCAAGTGTTGTAATATAAAGCCTCTTCCTCTAAACACTATCCTTCGATATCAAGTTCCTCCCTTCCGATATAAACCCAATTTCCAACACGCTAAACATTAGTTTACAAATATTAAGAAGGTGGGACTAATATAAATAAAATAGGGTGATTCGCCTTAACATCTGTATGAAAACTGTAACAAAATATTGTTACATAAGCATCTCCATATCGAGTTCTTCCTCCCAATATAGGATTTTCCCCGCAAAGTGGCATCACAACTGAGATTCTCTAGCAATGGCGAGCGGCGAGGTTCTGTTTCTCGCTTTCAAATTCCGACATTCAAATAGCTTATATACGATCTTATATAAGATGATTGATATGGAATATCACAATATGTACGATCTAATATATGACTTCTACCTAATATAATTCGTTCTTGTCCTTATGACATATCAGTCGCGTAAATTGCTTGCTTGACAGCAAATTCCGCCTAGAATACAGTTCCAGTATTTCGAAGGAAAACTAATCACGATATCTAAATACTTTGGCGTTGACTTTGGGTAAGTATTTATTCGAGATCATTATATCTTCCCAAAGTCAGCCCGAAAGTGCCACAGATCTCAGATAAATATTATCGAGCTTCATTGGGACTAATTCTGATTTGATTTGAATATAAAAAACCCACAATTATGGACCTGAACTATAAACTACCACTATGCATAAATCATGCTTGATAATGTTCGGTGAGCTTGTGTTGAATATTCAAAGATGCACGTGGGAAGAGACGAATTGTTTTTCCATCCTCTATGTGGGCGCCGAAACATGTCAAAGGCACTAAATGAAACAAGAAGGCAAAATCAAAAGGTGTTTTGATGTTTCACGTGGGCTGCCAACCAAAAGTGAAGTCAATGCAGCAGTTTTACTTTTTCTTCTATTCATACGGGCGAATGAGGCAAATACTCCCTTATAAATAGCCTCATCCGTTGAGGAAGAAAGATCGCCTCAGGCCACAGAAAAATACCACCACATCGTCAGCAAGGGTTTATTCCTCGGTCACCTTTTCTCCAATATTTCTTTGTAGCCTACTCCTAATTTTGTTGTAGCTGTATCACGTCAGTGTACGTGTCTGTAATATCTCCACATAATAAAGACGTTCTACCCTCCGGCCCGTGGAACCTAGGTCATTCTGACCGAACCACGTAAATCTCGTGTCTTATCCAAATTTATTTTTCGTCTCATTTATTTATTATCGTCATTTTTCGGGCAAATAATTATCGGGGATTTCCGCATTTACTAACAAATTGGTATCAGAGCCAACCCGATTTATTTTTTAGCCACCATGACGATAACAAAAATGTCAATTGAAAAGTTCGACAGAAACATCAACTTTGCAATGTGGAGTCTCAAGATGGAGGCCATACTCATTCAAGACGGTTGCGAGGTGGCGCTTGAAGGCGCAAAGAAGAAACCAACCAAAATGAAGGACGATCAATTTAATGAATTGGACAAGAAAGCCAAATCGGCTATTATCTTAAATCTCTCTTACGAGGTTTTACAAGAAGTTGCCACGGATACGACGGCCATGGGTATGTGGGATGCGCTAAAAGTACATGAAGAAGACTAAGGAGAATCGGCTTTATTTAAAGCAGAAGCTTTACAGTATGAAAATGACGGAAGGTACTTCTATTCTTTCGCATCTTGATAAATTCGATTCTATCATTATTGATTTGGCGAACGTAGAAGTAAAAGTGACGGACGAAGATCAGGCCATAATATTGTTGTGTTCCCTTCCCTCGTCTTTAAAACATTTTCGTGACACGATTATATACGGAAAAGACACAATATCATATTCTAGTGTCAAATCCGCTTTAAAATCGAAAGAACAGATAGACAGGGATATTACGGGAGAAACAAGTGGTAGCCAGGCAGAAGGCCTGTTTGCATGGGGAAGACCAGAACGTAGAGAAGCTGAAAGTACCAGATCTAAAGAAAGGTCGAAATCCAGGTACAGAAATAAAGTCTGTAATTTTTGCAAGAAAAATGGCCACATTAAAGCTGATTGTTTTAAATTAAAAAATAAGGAGAAAAATAATCAGCAATTTAATAAACCCGACGAAGCTAGTTTAGCTGCTGATGAGAGCGACGGAACTATTTTTGTAGCAACTGCAAATATTGTTAGGTCTGATAATGAGTGGATCTTAGATTCGGGTTGCTCTTACCACATAAGTCGGAGTCGAGATTGTTTTTCCACATATGAAAAATTCGATGGTGGATATGTTTTAATGGGAAATGATGCTCCGTGAAAATTTGTTGGTAAAGGCACAGTTAGGATCAAGATGTTCGACGGAATCATCCGAACGCTCACAGAAGTCAGACATGTTCCAGATATGAAGAGAAATCTTGTCTCTTTAGGCACACTTGAATCTCAAGGGTGCAGCTTCTCAGGTGAAGGTGGAGTTTTCAAAATTACCAGAGGTGCCCTTGTCGTGATGAAAGCTTGCAGGTCTGGAAATTTATATATTTTGCAGGGAACTACAGTTACAGGTTCCGCTGCAGTTTCGACATCCCCGGAGGTTGATACCACGAGATTATGGCATATGCGACTTGGACACATGGGAGAAAAGGCTTGACGATTCTAAGCAAGCGGGGGGCCTACTCTGCGGTCAAAGTACTGGTAAGATGGACTTTTGCGAACATTGTATTTTTGGGAAGCAGAAACGAGTCAGCTTCAATTCGCCAGCTGTCCACAGAACGAAAGGTACTTTGGACTATATTCATTCTGATGTATGGGGTCCTTCTCGTGTTCCGTCCAAAGGTGGTGCAAGATACATGTTGACTTTTATTGATGATTTTTCAATGAAAGTCTGGGTCTATTTTCTTAAATAGAAAAGTGACGTTTTTCTAACATTTAAACAATGGAAAGCTTTGAAAAGCAGACAGGAAAACAGATCAAGCGATTGCGGACAAATAATGGCTTAGAATTTTGTGGAAGCGAGTTCAATGAATTCTGCAAAAACGAAGGAATTGCTCGACATCACACCGTTCGAATGACGCCTCAACAAAATGGTGTTGCCGAGTGCATGAATAGGACGATTTTAGAGAGAGCTCGATGTATGATCTCTAACGCTGGGTTGACAAATGATTTTGGCTGAAGCTATCGCTGCAGCGTGCTATATTGTCAACCGTTCACCGTGTTCACCTATCAATTTCAAGACTCCTGAGGAAGTATGGTCAGGTACTCCTGCTGATTACTCCAACTTAAGAATATTTGGGTGCCCAGCTTATATGCACGTAAACGAGGGAAAGTTAGAGCCTAGAGCTAAGAAGTGTATTTTCCTCGGTTACGCTTCAGGGGTGAAAGGATATAAACTATATTATCCTGATCCCATGTCACCCAAATTTATAATTAGCAGAGTGTTACACTTGACGAGTCTTCTATGTTACATTCTTCGAAAGAGTCTACTGATTTTTCTAATCAAGAAAAGAAGGATAGTGTACACAGCGAGGTGGAGCTCGAGATCAACAAAGATCCTTCAGATGACCCTGCTACGAGTTCAACAGATCAAGAGGAGCCAGATCCTGATTCAGATCCCGTTGAAGATGAAAGTACTGAGTAGGAATATTCTATAGCCAGAGATAGGGAGAGACGGGAGATTCGACTACCTCAACGGTACGTAAATTTAGTTTCGTACGCTTTATCAGTGGCACAAGAAACAGGTGGAGGCGGCGAACGTTCTACCTATTCGGAGGCAATAAGCGATGTTAATTCTGATAAGTGGCTGGTAGCGATGAATGAAGAAATGGAGTCTCTGCACAAGAACGGTACGTGGATTTTTGTGCCGCCGCCGAAGAAAAAGAAAATAGTTGGAAGTGGGTCTTCAAGAAGAAAGAAGGTTTATCTGATTCGAACGATGCAAGGTATAAGGCACGATTAGTCGCGAAAGGCTATAGTCAGGTACAAGGTGTAGATTTTAATGACGTATTCTCACCTGTTGTTAGACATAGCTCTATTCGTGTATTACTTGCATTGGTTGCCATGTATGATTTGGAGTTAGAACACTTGACGTCAAGACAGCGTTCTTACATGGCGAGTTAGATGAACAGATTTATATGAAGCAACCCGAAGGCTTCATAATTGAAGGCAAGGAAGACCAGGTATGTCTACTGAAGAAATCCTTATACGGATTAAAGCAGTCTCCAAGACAGTGGTATAAACGGTTTGATTATTTCATGTTGGGTCATGGTTTCTCCAGGAGCAAGTATGATACTTGTGTTTACTTCCGGAAGTTAAATGACAGTTCGTTCATTTATCTATTGTTATATGTTGATGACATGCTCATTGCGGCTAAGAATCTTGCAGAAATTCACCAGTTGAAGGTCTTATTGAATGGTGAATTTGAGATGAAGGATTTGGGAGCAGCTAAGAAGATTCTTGGTATGGAGATTAGACGTGATAGAGGAGCTGGTAAGTTGCACCTGACCCAGGAAAGTTACCTCAGGAAGTGATAAACGTATTTTAATACGTTTATTGTTATGTTTATTTGGGTAGTAATGGTTTATTTTTGGTCATTCCATGCATTTTTTGGCTCCATTTACACCCATTTAAATATTGTAGGACCTTCGAACGGTTATCGAGCGAAAAGGAACGAAAACGAGGCAAAAACGGCGCAAAAAGGACCAAGTATGAAGCTGCCAGGTCAAGCTTACGGCCGTGAATCACCTCGCATGAGGCCGTGAACATGGGCAGTGAGCTTAGGAAGACAAAAGACAACAGGGTCACGTCGTGACCTATCATGCAATTAGCCGTGAACGTGGGCAGAGAGTCAGAGAAGATGTGTTCACGGCCGTGAGCCTTTGTGCGAATGGCCGTGATCTCGGCAGAGACAAGGAGGAAGTTCACTGTCCCTAGTCACGGCCGTGACACCTCATACAAGACCGTGAACCACGACAGAGAGTTAGAGAAGAATTGCTCACGGCCGTGACACTTTGTGCGAAGGGCCGTGACGTGCGGCAGAGAGTCCAACGAAGTAAATTTATAATCTTCACGGCCGTGACTTCCGATGCAAGTGGCCGTGACTGACACCAGAGAGTCAAATTTTAGGGTTTAAGCCGCCGTCACGGCCGTGAAGCGTGTTGCACGAGGCCGTGACTCATGCCAGAAAGTCAAGAAATAGGGTTTTAAGCCGCCTTCACGGCCGTGAAGGCCCGTTAAGAGGCCGTGAACGTGCCAAAATTCAGGGTTTTAGCCCATTTCCGAAGCATAAAAAGGGGCTCCTTCTCAGAACTGAAAAAGAACTTGGTAGAGATGAAAATCTAGGGGAAAGAAGAGGAGGAAAAACACTAGAAGGAGCCCGTGATTCGGAGAAGCTCAAGGGACGATCCAACAACGAAGCCACGCTCATTTGATCGAGGAACGAGAACTCCGCCTCAGGAACGCCATACTCACTTCTTAGGGAAGTTTTTATGAGTTCTCTATCCTCGTTTCCTTTGAATCTCGTTGTTGTTATGCCTAATATGAGTAGCTAAAACTCTTGTGTGTTTGGGAGTAGATGAACGTTGGGTTATGTCATAGTTAAGGTGTAGGTTAATCGTGAACACGTGTATTCGATTATTTATCGTTCTATGATATTGCTTATTTGTCTCAATATGTCTATGTGTTGATATGAATGTATGGTACATCGTTTAGGGCGACAGCTAAATAACGATTAGGCCGTTCATAGACGTTAGGATTCGAGTATAGTGCGACAGCAAATACTCGATCCTCGCTGTCTAGTAATCGCTAAATTTAGATTCCCACGAACGTTTAGGGCGACAGCAAATCCGTGAGTGGGTAAAATTACTGCGATTTAGTCGATAATCACGTATGAGCGATATTCCGTAGCCTTAGCGACAGCACCCAGCGGGATTCGAATCCCAAACACATATTTGTCATCTAAGTAACTCGTACTATCTCTAGTTGTGTTTCCTTATTCTTCTGTTTCATTAGATTGCTCTGTTAAATTAGTTCCTAGTATAAACAAATCTCATCGTTTTATTTAGGCTAAATATCGAGTCGATAGGTCAATACTAGTAATCAGTTTATTCCTCGTGTTCGATACTCGGATATTCGCTATAGCTATACTACAAACGATAGGTACACTGCCTATCGCGCGTGGTTTTAGTTATATTATATTCGTTTTAATTATTACTTGACGTACTTGCACGAACCTTTATTTAAACATACACGCACGCGATCAGGAAGGTTTGGCATGCGCGATGCCAAACCAGTCAGCACTCCTCTTGCTAGCCATTTTAGGCTAAGCGCTGCTCAGTCACCATCATCAGAAGAGGAAGAAGCGTACATGGCACGGGTTCCCTACTCGAGTGCAGTCGGCAGTATTATCTATGCAATGGCTCTTCCAGTTTCCAAGTTCAAGCATTGTTTGGACTTGATTGGTGTTTCTAAAATGGTGAACTAGCCCGTCGGGGCTATGGACGGAGGGAGACAAGATAGTGACTAAAGGTGTTACTATTAAGGTGGAGTAATTTTCGGAATCAAGCTCAAGGTGGAGATTTGTTAAGTGAGCTTGTGTTGAATATTCAAAGATGCACGTGGGAAGAGAAGAATTGTTATTCCATCCTCTATGTGGGCGCCGAAACATGTCAAAGGCACTAAATGAAACAAGAAGGCTGCCAACCAAAAGTGAAGTCAATGCAGCAGTTTTATTTTTTATTATATTCATAAGGTCGAATGAGGCAAATACTCCCTTATAAATAGCCTCATTCGTTGAGGAAGAAAGATCGCCTCAGGCCACAGAAAAATACCACCACATCGTCAGCGAGGGTTTATTCCTCGATCACCTTTTCTCCAATATTTCTTTGTAGCCTGCTCCTAATTTTGTTGTAGCTGTATCACGTCAGTGTACATGTCCGTAATATCTCCACATAATAAAGAAGTTCTACCCTCCCCGTGGACGTAGGTCATTCTGACCGAACCACGTAAATCTCGTGTCTTATCCAAATTAATTTTTCGTCTCATTTATTTATTATCGTCATTTTTCGGGAAATAATTATCGGGGATTTCCGCATTTACTAACAGATAATAATCAAGGTGTGCTTAAATATCTATCCTATTATATTAAGTGTTAGGGATGTGTATAAATTGTCATTTTGGCATGTCAATTTAAAAAAAAATAAATAACAAAGAGAAAAACAAGCACTATTTACTATTTCATTAATTACTATTTAATCTTTAGTCTTATAATTTATATATACATAATTAGATTTAAGTTATAATGACCAATTATATATATTAGATTTAAACAAATTTAATATTATAAGTTTATATATTACAGCAAGGAGTACTAGTACTAATTGAAAAGTTTGTGGGGTAAACTATGTGACCGTGGCAATCTCAACATGTTCGAGAGTATAAGTTATTGTGCTTTGGTCATGAATTTATCTATTTTCTTTATAAAATAATAACAAATCAAGGTCCAAATTTATTCTTGAATAAAAAAAACAACCTAATCTTAGTTGTAGTCGCGAGTAACAATGTGCTGATCATTGTGACAATGCGATAATCAAGGTGATATCAACAAAAATGTTCATTAAATTTTTTAGGTCCTTATCATAGAACATAGATTGAATAAAACGATTTTATATGAACTGGGCGAGAAATAAAATAACTCGACTTGGCACAATGATTTGATACGCCAGTTCGACTGAAGCTATTGTCGAGCTTGAGGTTTATGATTGTTTGAACTCATTAGTTCGAGCTCGTGTTTGAAGTTTGAAATTTTTAAAATTTTGACTCAAACCAATCTCATGATAATTTGGGTCAAGGGTCAAACCGATTAATCGAGTTCATAAGTCGACTTGATCATCTTTCATATCTACCTTTGGAATGCATTTCAGAGTAGATTAACATCCGTTTTAATTCCAAATAAAAGCTAATAATATCAGAAATACTTCTAATATCACATACCTACACTTGAATCCGAAAATATTGGACTCAAAAAGTAGGTTGAAATATGCTTTCGTACGTTGGTCGAGCGTCACAGCTCACGACTTATAAGATGTGTTGTGTAATGATAAAAGGAAATAGGTCGTTAACCTCCGAAAAAAAAAAAGGAAATAAGTCGTTGGTCAATTAATTATAGGGTACATTAAAATTCAAGCCCCAAAAGTGATTAAAAATAGTTTTCAGGACCTTTACGAAAAAATTTAACTTAAGGACCCAATTTTTCGTAAAATTTAAAGATAAGGACCTAAATTTTACCACTGTTATAAAAGTATATGAACTGTTATCGGATGATCGTTTTCTGTTATTTTCAGAACAATGAACTGTTACTGCGGAACAATGAATTGTTACTGAATAATCGGGTCTTTAAAACTAATCTTTTTCTGACAGGGCCTGAACTAAAATTTCAGACCCTGACAGGGGAACGAACGAAAATTTCCCCTTAGTTATATTATCTTCACACGTGATATATGTGACCGCAGAGATCAGATTTGCATCTATAGGCTTTCACTTTGATGATTGGTAGTCAAAGTTCGAGTCTATAGAGATCTCTCTAGATTTGTGCAAACAAAGTTACAAAGTCAGCATATCAATCATCTTGAAATAATTTAAACCTAGTGAAGAGCTTTCCCTTGTCGACATATATCAAACATATAAAGTTATTAAATGAAGCAAATGATTCCAAAAACATTTCTCAGCGGAAAAAGCTGTGGTCAGTCTGGCTTTATGCGTATAGTTAGAGCCATGGACTGTGAGATAGTAACTAAATAAATGCTTATTCAAATTAATGTCCAAAACAATGATGACTCATCTCCATGTCAACCTTACCTGGATCTCTCCTCACCTACCTTTTCCCCCTAGGGCCATGTAAGAAATACGACAAGAAATCTCATTTAATTGTGTATCTACCAATGTCATAAAATAGTATATTAGGAGGACCAATTTGAATTTTTCATTTTTCTCATCTATATTGTTCCACTATAT
Organism: Craterostigma plantagineum; assembly: GCA_027422505.1. NCBI lineage: Eukaryota > Viridiplantae > Streptophyta > Magnoliopsida > Lamiales > Linderniaceae > Craterostigma > Craterostigma plantagineum. Next base: position 3,223,698 of record JAPQWV010000050.1, read on the forward strand.
AAGCTCGGCCCTCAAAATCATGGCTCCTCACCTTTGCTTCGGAACTACATTCCCATTTAGGTACGAAACATATCTTGCGTGCGTTTCGTCTCTCGACTTTTCCTTAAATCTTTATGATGATGATGACAAGCTATTTTTTTCGCATTATAATCAGTTTATTCTTTATAGCTTGAATTCGAAATTTTGCAGCTTTTGGAGAAAGAAAAAATTAAATTGAAAGATGACTATCACGGCCGTGCCTGCAATTCAAAACGGCTGCCTCACGGTGAGGGGCAAAGTCGTCCTAAAAGAAGTACCCGAAAATGTCGTAATAACTCCGACGACGTCGACTTCAGCTTTCGTCGGAGCCCAAACGATCGAACCAAATTCCCGACACGTATTCAACCTCGGAGTACTCGAGTGAGTTCTTTTTTTTCTTCGCATTATTCTCGAAAGTCGAAATTAAACATATGGGGACTTTTTTCGAGCTTATTAAATCCTGACATTATATATATATGTACATATTATTGCAGAAACTGTAAGACATTATATATATATGTACATATTATTGCAGAAACTGTAAGTTTATGTGCCTTTTCGTCGCAAAGATATGGTGGATGATACCTCGTGTGGGAACGTCGGCCAGCGATATTCCAATGGAGACGCAAATGATTTTGCTAGAAAACGGAGAAGAGTCGATTCCCGGTTTGGCGGACGACGAGGGAAATAATGCGCCTTCTGAAAATAAATTTTACGTTCTTATATTGCCCGTGCTTGACGGGGCGTTTAGGACGACCCTTCAAGGGAACAAAGCGAACGAGCTTCAGTTTTGCTATGAAAGCGGTTCGAATTTTTTTTTTGTGGAAATTAAGGATCTTTCACCTCGTTCTTGCTTTCAGTTTTGTTGAAGATTTTGCGTGCGTTTTTTTTTTAATAGGTGATTCCGAGGTCGTAACTTCGGAAGCATTTGAAGGAGTTTTCCTGAATTCGGGCGAAAACCCTTACGAGCTCATCAGAGACTCGATCAAGTAATAATGTGTTTAATCAGAGATCGTAAGACTTTTATTACACTGCGACGAGTTCGAAATGAAGGTTTGTCTTTTGCAGAATATTGGCTAAGCTCAAGGGTACATTCAGCCACCTGGAGAATAAAAAGGTAGGAGATTTCTTTTTTGATGATTTGTTGTCAAAAAGAAAATTAATCGATATTAAATGGTTTTCGACGATCAGATTCCGGCGCACTTAGACTGGTTCGGGTGGTGCACATGGGACGCTTTTTACACAGAAGTTAGTCCAAAAGGAATCAAAGAAGGCCTTCACAGGTTCGACGAAAAAAATTCAGACAATATGTGTTAGAAAATCACATTGTATTGATTCTTTTGCGAAAAATTCATGTTTTCGTCATAGTTTCAAAGAAGGCGGTATTTCTCCGAAATTCTTAATCATAGACGACGGCTGGCAAGAGGTTGAAAATGAATTTCGCAAGGAAGGCGAACCCCTCATCGAAGGAACTCAGTAAGTAACAACCTTTCCAAATAAATTAAAATAGAAAGCGCAAATCGATCCCCATAATGCTACATGATGCATATCCATAAATTCATCAGATTCGCGACGAGGTTAACCGACATAAAAGAAAACAACAAGTTCAAGGTCTCAGAGGACGGCTCGAGCACGAGCCTCAAAGAACTCATCGACGACGTAAAATCGACCTACGGCTTGAAGTACGTATACATGTGGCACGCTCTGGCCGGGTACTGGGGAGGAATTCACCCCTCGAACGAAACCCTAAAGAAGTACAACCCAAAGCTCGCTTACCCATTGCTATCTCCCGGGAGTATCGGGAACTTGAGAGATATAGCCATGGACAGTCTGGAGAAGTACGGAGTGGGAGTTATAGACCCAGAGAAGATTTACGAGTTCTATAACGACATGCACGGTTATTTGGCGAGCAACGGCGTGGACGGGGTCAAGGTAGACGTTCAGAACCTCATCGAGGCTCTGGGCTCGGGACATGGCGGGAGGGTCTCCATCACGAAGAAGTACTACGAAGCGCTCGACGAGTCGATAGCTAGGAATTTCGGGGACAACAACTTGATTTGTTGCATGAGCCACAACTCCGATTTGATTTTCAGGTAGTTATTATTTCGCCCGCTTTATTGTAATGTACTGATAGAAAGTATATAATAATAATCTATTCCGAAGGGCATGACCTAGTAGTTAGACCAGAGACACTTCATGATGGAGGTCTCGGGTTCAAATCCACTAAGGACCTTGACTTTTAATGCTGGGTGAAAAATGAGATATTCTCACGACCTTGGGGATTTTTCTCGTACTCAAAGTGTGTGGTGCAAGCTCACATCCGATTGAGTGATGATACCTCAGGATAGCAGAAAAAAAAAAATTTACGGTCTGACAAATTTTATTTTTTTAGCTCGAAGAGAAGTGCGACTGCTCGAGCATCGGAGGACTTCATGCCGAACGAACCGATGTTTCAGACACTACACATCGCCACGGTTTCATTCAACAGTATGCTTCTAGGCGAAGTGGTAGTACCAGACTGGGACATGTTCCATGTAAGGAAACATATCCTTCTAACACTATATCATATGCTCAAATTCCATGTAACGAAATAGAATTAAATGCAGAGCGACCACAACACGGCCGAGTTCCACGGCGCCGCCAGAGCTATAGGCGGATGCCCTGTCTATGTGAGGTAAAAAAAAAACGACCCACGTCCTAACTATCACTACATAGATCATCAGCAAAATTGCGTATATCCAATTAACTTTGTTTCCTTCATTCACAGTGATAAGCCAAACAAACACGATTTCAATATCCTCAAGAAGCTCGTTCTACCCGACGGTTCAATCTTAAGGGCTCGATACGCCGGTAGACCTACGAAGGATTGTCTATTTTCTGATCCAGTTATGGATGGCAAAAGGTACACAAAAAATCTCTTATCTAACTCAAACACTGATATAAATGGGCTATTTTTTTCTAACTATTTTCCTAATTCTGGCGGCAGTTTGCTGAAGATATGGAACCTTAACAAGGTAAATGGAGTTATTGGAGTTTTCAACTGCCAAGGGGCGGGAAGTTGGCCGATGAAAGAATCTAACCATGACTCGATCTCAAAAGGATCGAAAAAGCCTATTTCGGGGCATATACGCCCTCTTGATGTCGAGTTTATACAAGACATGGCAGAAGAATCATGGAACGGAGAATGTGCAGTGTACGCATTCAATTCAGGTAAATCCCCTAAAACCCTATCGATTTAAAGAAACAAACGTAATAATCGAAGAAAAACTTATTTCATGTCGCAGGCACCCTTTCTAAAGTATACAAGAACGAGGGAATCCAAGTGATATTAAGCACACTGCAGTGCGAAATATTCACCGTCACCCCGATAAAAGTAAGGACGAGACGGAACTAATTCGACTCTTCTATCCAAGAAAGACTAATCTAATGGGCAACTAATTATCCACAGGTTTTCAAGGACTACGTTCACTTTGCACCTATCGGGCTCATCAACATGTACAACTCGGGTGGAGCAGTCGATGACTGCTGTTTCGATGATTCAGTAACAATCAGGGCAAGAGGGTCGGGATTGTTTGGAGCATATTCGAGTACAAGACCAAGTTCTTGCAAGGTTGACAAGAGACTCGAGGACTTTACCTATGATTCTGAGAATGGACTACTTACCGTCGATCTTCGAAGCGATGATAGTAGCTTCAAGCAAATAGAGGTTCTATACTAAGAAAGACTGCATAATGCATGATGAATGTTACAACTGAGGGAACATGAGGAAAAGCTACTGGGGTAATGTACAGCATAAGATAAGAAGTAGAAAGACAAAGAATGGGCGTAAATGAACATATGAAATGTATAGTAATTTGGATTTATCTTACTTAATGCATTGCAACGAATAACAGTTTTGAATGAAATGTCTTTCCAGATCAAACTGGTGGCATTGGTATTAGAATCTTACATTATTCAAGGGCATTATGATTGACCTTGTGTACAATTATATTGCTGTCATAACGAGTTAACATTTGTTGTACATAACTACAAACACGAGTAGTAGAGCTGATAATGTATTACTATAAGAAACCTCGAAGCTGTGCTTCCTTGCTCGTTAATGGAATATAACGAACAGCAAGCTCGTTATTGACACTTATAGTTCCATCGATGTTTTTGTCAATTACCTGCAGGTATTGGTTGATGTCCCCCACGGGAATTACCATTCTGCCCCCGGGTTTTAACTGATCGATGAGTGCCTGAGGAATTTCCCGCGCTGCAGCCCCAACGTGAATGGCATCGTATGGTGCAAACTCGGGCCATCCTTGCCTTCCATCTATTACAATGCAAAAGCACAACGTTAAACCGAGAGCATGTAACGTATATAAACACAGCACCGAACCCATGGCACAAAATTTGGATCATCAAACGTATAAAAGAGGATCTGCTACTTTGTAATTTCAGTATGAATGCAATCATATAGTGCTGAAACGGAAACCAACAAACAAGCTTGTGAAATACCTCCGACATGGATTTGAAGAGCCCCTTCTTTCATTAGCGTTGCAGCAGCACTCTTTTCAATATTCTTCACCGAGAATTCAGCTAATTCACGGATATGTTCTACACCTATAGCACGGCCTTGAGTCCCAACCATAACCGCAAAGCAGGCAGTCAAATAGCCAGTACCTATAAGAATAGCCGTCTCAAGATATGCAAGAGCACAAGATGAAACTAGTAAATTGCACGTTTTTTTATCGATCTCAGCAGAAACACCATAGTTTTACATTATTGCACGTAACGAATGCACGCTTCTTCAAAACTTAACTATCAAAAACACGAGCCAGCAATGTGGTAGATAAGCCACATTAAAGGAAACCTCAATACTTTTGGAGGCCATGAGCTATGGAAAATATTAATTACCAGAACCAACATCCAAAGCATGCATTCCAGGCTGCAAATGGTTCTCCAACAATTCAAGGCACGCAGCATGCATATGAGGTGCAGAAATAGTAGCATTGTAGCCAATCTGCATCGGACTGTCGATGTATGGTGGTACACTTTCTGGAACAAATAATGCCCTGTCAACTGCTTTGATTACTTCTCCCACTTTGTCGGACTTGATCACTCCATATTTCTGTAAGTGTGAAACCATCTTTTCGTTGCTCCTAATACTACTTCCAGCATAGTAACGCTGCGAGGAAACATAGAATAAAAGGTTGTGGCAAATGTAAGAACAAACCGATGAACGGTCGAACGACTGGAATTAGAAAACCCTCGAAAGAACTTATGGAATCCACCTTATATCCGTTTTGCAAATAAGAAAACCGATAATGGAGCAGGGAACGGAATAATGCATCCAAACTAGCCAATTACCTCTAGATATTCGAGATTTAAGCTTCAAAAATCAGCATAACCTACTTAAAATGGCAGTCTATGTTGCCAATGGCGAAACTAAAACTATCTACATACACCATTAGAATCTGTCTCTTTAGCATCTATCAGAATTCAGTCTTTTTAGCCGATAGTCACAAATATCACGGATAGACATCAAGCTTCCCGAAATCAGTAACTCTTTTTTTTTCCAGCTGAAATCAAATCAATATGCAGTGACGATAAAAAATGCCTCCGACTTATCTAAAACAAACAATTCACAATTCCTTTCACAAAGCTCTTCATAAATTAACAACAGGAAATCCATCTGCGTATAATCCGATCGTCGCCAGCTGCAACATTAACCTCATGATGAGCCGTTGACCAACATCTAAACAGCAACATTATCCACCGATGCAACTTTTCCATTATCTAAATGTACACATACACATCTCCTCAATTTTTCCTTGAGAGAAAGAGATATTACTACCTCCATTGTAGCGTGGAAATGACGCGAAGAGCCGTGTCGAAGAGTGACGATGAGAGTATATTACTACATCAAATTACCAATATTCTTGGATTGTTTAGGGAAATATTGAAAAAACACATTTAAAAATAGTTAAAGACTAATATAACCTTACTAAAAAGGTGAATGGGCTGAGTTGCGCTCGGCCCAATAACTCTGCTTATCTCTTTTATCCCACAAAGGTTTAAGCATTTATCTGAAACATTCTCTTTCTTTTCTCCTTTTATTTATTTCTTGCTTTTCCATCTATTGAACTTTCAAGTCATTTTCTTGATTTAATTCCTTCTATTACATTTAAGTGACTGATATTAAAATTGAGATGCTACGTTAAATCTCGATGTAGCTTTAGAAGCAACAATTGGTAGCTTATAAAGATTAACCTTGTTATTTATGACAGCACCCTTGAACTCAAAGAAATTTGACGCAAAGTTTAATCATCTATTTTCGGAAAATGATGGGAATTAAAGTTGAACTTATGGTAATACGTCACGTGAATCTAGCGTACACTAGTGGACAATATTTGGTTTCAAATTCAAACACATCTATATATTTCGGCAAAATTATCAATTTGTTGGCCAGGTATGTTGGTTTAGATTTTGGCTCATTCTATTCGAAACTAATATGTTGTTCTACAAAATAAACCGGAATTTGCACTTGAGAATATTCAAATATCAACGGCCAAGTAGGCCTGAATATTCCACGTCTAGAATTTCAATTCATTTTGTCGAGAAAAATATGGAAGACGTTTACTGGCTTAATTTTGTAATAACCAAATCATGGGATTCTACTTTCCAAGCTAATAGTATAATCCTCATCATAAATTCTCATGTGTAGAAAGAAATATTTTTCATGGCGTTGAGTGCACACTTCAACTTAATTAATCACCAAAAAAACAACCCCATAAATTAGACAGTATCAACTACCAACACATTTGCGACGCATAAATCTTGATAATGTTCTTTTTTCAAAAAAAAAAAAGAGATTAAAGAAAATGTCTGATTTCAGTTGGTAATAACCAAAAAAAGTGCCCCATAAACTCCAAATGCTTACTACTTGCAAGAAATCGTGTGGACTTGAATATTCTCTAACAACATAACAAACGCTTGCATCACATTTTCTAAATATATTTATTAATTTATACGCTTAATATGCTCCCATACACCTCTTATTTATCAGTTCAAACGTCTTAATATGTGCGAAGAGATAAGAGTAGAACACTAACGCAAAGCGTAAGAAGAAACCCTTCATCTCCATGCATGATTGTTCCTTTCTTCATCACCTCATCTTTTGACCCAAAATCAACTCCTCCATTCATTTCAAAATTGTTTCTCCCGTAAAGCAACCATCGAATAGTTCCTCTATAAAAGGGCAATCTCATTTTCTCAAGTTTCTCATCTTACAACAAAAAGAACACACTACTTAAGACTTAAGAGTACTACAACAAAAAAATGAAGCTTTTTTCTCTAGTGATCATACTAGCCCTACTCTTCACCCTCTCCCACGGCTTCGATTTCGAGGAACACGAGCTAGAAACTGAAAAGAAGCTATGGGACATGTACGAGCGGTGGAGGAGCCACCACACGGTTTCTAGAAGCATCGAGGAAAAACACAAGCGCTTCAATGTATTCAAGGCCAACGCCCGCCACGTCAGCGAAGTGAACAAACGGGACAAGCCCTACAAGCTTAAGCTGAACAAGTTCTCAGACATGACCAGCCAAGAATTCAGGACATTATACGCCAGTTCGAATATCAAGCATCATCGTATGCTGCAAGGAGGCTCGAAGAGCGGTAATAATACGTTCATGTACGAAAATGTACAGAGCGTTCCTCCCTCCGTCGACTGGAGGAAGAAAGGGTCCGTGACTCCCATCAAAGATCAAGGGCAGTGCGGTAAATGATCAATATTCGATCTTTAACGTATGGGAACCTTAATAGTTAAAGAATTTACGTTTACGATCGCGGGTTCTTTTTTTTTTTTGTTTTTTTTCTTGCAGGGAGTTGTTGGGCTTTTTCGACAGTGGTGGCGGTCGAGGGGATAAACCACATCAAGACGAACAGGCTCGTTTCTCTGTCGGAACAAGAACTGGTTGACTGTGACACGGCCCAAAACCAGGGGTGTAATGGAGGGCTTATGGATCTAGCTTTCGACTTCATCAAGAAGAAGGGCGGGATTACTACCGAGAAGAACTATCCTTACACTGCTTCGGATGGGAGATGCGACGCCAAAAAGGTGAAATTATATTTTTTTTTCGCTTTAACGCCTTTCTTAGCTAAAATGCTATATTGCGCTACGAAATGTGCTATCTCACGCTATTTAAAACACTGGCCGTAATGCCAATATTTATATATGTGTGTTACGCGACGGTTTTACTAACAACCGACACATAATGTGTATATGTTCGATTGCGATGTATAAAAACTCTGCGAATAAATTTCAGGTGAATTCGCCAGCAGTGGTGATCGACGGGCACGAGGACGTCCCGGCGAATGACGAGGAAGCGCTTCTCAAAGCAGCAGCTAATCAGCCCATCTCAGTCGCCATAGATGCAAGCGGCTCGGACTTTCAGTTCTACTCTGAGGTATATACAACGTTACGACGAAACCCTAATAATACGATTGTGAAATTTCGTTATTGGGCTTAACATCGACCCAATTAAGAGGAGAGTTAGACCCACATAAGTTGATTATGTTCCATCATAAAACCAATTTAGGTAGAGTACTCCATCAAACTTATAAGCTATTCAATCTCTTCTCATTATTCATCCGATTGCTAGTGTTTTCTAGTTTAGCAATGACGATGTAAGAATTTGGACGAAGAAAGAAGAAGGAATCTAACTTTGCGCCCGACTATCTTTTCACAGGGAGTTTTCGAAGGAGAATGTGGGACGGAGCTCGACCACGGCGTGGCGATCGTGGGCTACGGAGCGACGCTCGACGGCACAAAGTATTGGATAGTGAAGAATTCCTGGGGCGTCGAATGGGGCGAAAAGGGTTACATAAGGATGAAGCGCGGAGTATCTGCGAAGGAAGGATTGTGTGGTATAGCTATGGAAGCGTCTTATCCTATCAAGAACTCTTCGAACAACCCCGACGGTCCAAGCAAAGCTAATCGTAAGGACGAGCTCTGAAATCAACTCAAAGATTGCAAGAATTTCTACTGATTTCTCATTGTTTACTCGCCGTATCTATGTGGTTGAGACTTGAGAGTATATGTATCAGTTTTAATGATGAAATAAATGGATCTTTAACAAGCATATGAAAACGATTTATTCACAATCATTGACAACCTTAAACGAACAACATGGGATTAGACTACAGAGCTGTGAAAGAAGAGATTTTGAAAGTCAGCCGTAGCAACGAATGGGATCGTTGCAGCCTTTGGCGGCGGACTGTTTCCGGCCATTTCTGCCGCCTTTTTCGAGGTATTGCTGGTGATACTCTTCGGCCAAATAAAAGGCCTTCGCCGGCAGAATCTCGGTGACGATTTTCCGACCGTTGAGCTCCTTCTCCTTCGCCTGCAGCGAATCTCCGGCGAGCTTCGCCTGCGCCTCGCTGTAATAATATATGCCCGATCTGTACTGCGTCCCAACATCTCCTCCCTTGCGAAAAGAAATCGAGAAAGAAACAAAATAATAATTGAAAACTGAGAAATCCCAAAAACCCAAAAGAGAAAAAAGAAGAGGACTCCATCAAGAATAGATTTTGACCTGACGATTGAGGGTGGTGGGATTGTGTTTTTCCCAGAAAACGTCGAGCAGCGCGGCGTACTCGCAGAGGGTCGGGTCGTAGTGGATCCGAACCGCCTCGACGTGGTTGGTGGTACCGGTGCAGACCGCTTCGTAACTCGGGTCGGGTACGTGACCCTGGGTGTAGCCCACCTCGGTCTTGACCACGCCGACTACCCTCTGAAAGGCTAGCTCGACGCTCCAAAAGCAGCCCGCCGCGAATTGGGCGAGCTCAAGGCCCGGCCCGCATGGCGGGTCGGAGTCGGGTCCGAGCGCTGGGTTGTTTGTGGGTGAAGCCATTGTCGAGAAATGGTATTGCTCTTTTTCTTCTTTTAGGCGTTTGGTATATATTGAAGATTTTAGATTAGACGTGAGAGTTGACTTTCAATTAAGAAGTAACTTGGAAGTTGACTTGTATGAATCTAGATTGAGAAATGTACGTAAAAATGTGGAGTTGTTTTACTTGTAGATTCAGATTTAGACGCGAGAGTTGGCCTTCGTAAAGAAATAATTTACAAGTTGACTCGTATAGATCTAGATTGAGAAATGTAGCTAAATTATGTAGAGTTGCTTTATTATATTCGAATTGGAGGTATTTGCTTCGATTTCCTTTGTAGTGGAATTCGGGTTCTCCAAAATTCAGTGTTCAAACGGACGAACACTGAGTACAGTAAATCAAAGGACATATTTTCAAAGTCAAATAGAAGTTTATTTTGACCAGAAAGAAATATTCATTTGGGTTTATGAAAAATGTTGGTGACATTTTCTTTTAGGAATTTTTTAGCAATTGTCAATTGGGCCAACGACAACAAATAATTGGCATTAAGATTTTATTTGGCAAGAAATATTATTTACTAAATTTCTATATCTACTCCGAAGAAAACCGAAATATATGTATATATTTCAAAGAGAAATAATTATGGAACACCTCAACGTGGCAAGAATAATTTGAACTAAAATATCGAGAGAGAAGAAAAAGAGAAAATTGGAAAGGTAAAAAAAATAATAATAAAGGAAAGCCCTGCGACCGAAACCTATTTCTACGCAAACACAATCTCCATTCTGCAACATCACTCTTTCTTTCACAGTATCAGTTCACAGATTTCGAGACCAAATGTCTCGGCCTCACGATCCCTCGGCGGCAGCCGCCGAATCCAGCAAGGAGCCGCCCCCACCACGGCCGCCGGGGAGACCGATTGTTATGGCTGACCTTAACGTTGACCCACCGGAATCCGATGCCTACGCGTCACCTCCTCCTCCTTGTACTAATAATTCCAAGTCAGGGTCTCCGAGTTTAGCTCTTTTGTTGACTTTTCGGTTGTAGTTAGTTGGTGGTGTTTTGTTGTCTCCTTGTTATGTGATGCATCAAGGGAAAGATAGTGGTGCTGTGATCAGAAGCTTATGCCGATTTTTTTGTTTGATTTTAGGTTTTGCATTTTCAGTTATGTGCTAAATGCAGCGATCATTTGTGGCTCATTTGATTGGGAAACACTGTAGTTTACTTTTGACACTTTCTTCTCTTCTTCGCCGATCAAATTGAACCCTCAGCTAGTGATGGTCGGGGTGAAAAAAAAAAAGAACTAATTTTTCTTGGGGTTTAGTTTTTGGTATAAAAACAGCAGTTATGTTCTCGTTTGTTTCTTCTAGCGTCTTATATTAATTAGAACCCTAAAGTTTCAATTTTTTGGAATCGTGACTCGTGAGACTACAACAGATAAATGGACGTGTCGTCTCAGCGTATGTTGTCTGAGTAGATTGCTATTGTTGCATAAGTTAGGGAATTACAGTCATTGCTTGTCACATATATATGAATTTGTTCGTCTTCCAGTGAGCATAGTGGCGGCTCATTGGGGATAGAGGCTGATGAGACTACACTGGAACACGTAAACGCCATAGGAAGAGATGTCGAAGCTCTGGATGTAGAACTTCCAATATCAAAAAAAGTTGGGAAATTCCGTTCAAAAGCTAGTAAGGTGGAGAATCCATCCGACTTGTGTGGAACTGAATTAGATGCTGAGCAAATTAATCAAGGGGTTACGGCTGTGCGTGAGGAAAAAGTTAGCAGCATTAAAACTGTGAGTTTGTCATTCATCTTTTCCATCTTTTGCCATGTGGCTGTTTCACTGCTTAAGCTAAATTTGCTTCATCTTCGAATGGATTATTATAAAGGTTGCGTGATTGCTAATACTGGTTTGTTGGGCATTGCACAAAAGATTGACCAAGTATTTGGATGTTTGAATACTCCTAGTTGAAGTTTGAGTGCAAAGAATTGATTTAGCTTGCATCTATTATAGGGATTGATACATGTTGCACGGAAGATGCCCAAGAACATGCATGCTCATTTCATACTCGGATTGATGTATCAAAGAATGGGTCAACCTCAAAAGGTATGCATTTGATCTGCAGCTAACTTCTTGTCAGTTGTATTTATGATTTTATAATTTTAACTCTTGAAAATGTGTAGGCTATCCCAGAATATGAGAAAGCCGAGGAGATATTACTTCGCTCTGAAGAAGAAATTGATAGGCCAGAGTTACTTTCAGTGGTTCAGGTTCACCATGCTCAGGTAGGCAAACCATTTGCTTCTAATATTCTTGTAACATCCTCCAAGATATTATATGGCTAGTAAACTTGAGGTTTCCATAATCTTAGCTTCTTACTTAAGTCTACGTTGGTGTCATTGCTTTGCAGTGTATACTATTAGAAAGCTTTGAGAATTGTAGCTCAGAGAAAGAACTTGATTCTCAAGAACTTGACAAAATATGTTCGAAGATTAAGGAGTCCATGGAGTCAGATGATAGACAGGCATCTGTTTGGAACACCTTAGGCATACTACTGTTAAGAACCGGTCGCTTGCAGGTACATAGAGAAAGAAAAATCCTTGTCAAACGAGCATTTTACCTAACAAAATGCTGACATTTAATATGACTCATTATCTTCCACAGAGTGCTATATCTGTGTTTACTTGTTTGTTGGAGATTGCCCCTGGGAACTTGAATGTCCTAGGGAACCTTGGAGTTGCCTATCTTCAAGGGTAAGTTTAGCTATGCAATACTAGTGCTTGTTTTACAGTCAGGTGCATCGTTTGTTTTAGACTCATAGGTCTATCATTTGTTTTACACTCAGGTATATATGTTGTTCGTTTTTAACTCATAAATTGCTGATTTTATCTTTTATGACAACTTGTCCAGTGGTTACCTTGAACTTTCAGAGAAGTGTTTCCAGGATTTGGTTTTAAAAGATCAGAATCACCCAGCAGCATTAGTAAACTACAGTGCTTTACTTTTGTATAAATATGGATCAGTGATGGCAGGTAATCTTCTCAACAAATGCATGCGATTGCCTGGCTTTACCTGTTCCACATGCGAAATTAATAATGTTTTTGCGTCAAATATTGATTCTAACTAATAACGTTTTTGCGTGCGTAGGTGAAAGTGCCTATGCTCATGCGGCTACGGAGAACGTCACGGCTGTGAATGTTGCAAAGGAGTGTCTATTAGCAGCTGTGCAAGCTGAACCCAAAGCAGCTTATATTTGGACTAACTTGTCCAATGCCTATTATTTGATCGGTGATCACCGAACTGGTGGAAAATGCTTAGAAAAGGTACTTTCTGGCTCCTCGAGTACAATCATATACCTAAAAGAAATCAACGTTTTGCTATTTACATATTTAATTCCCTCTTCCCTCGATAACTGAGATTTTTACACTCTCTTAAGCCATTGTGAATGTTGTTGTTGTAATCCATGTCATCCCTGCTAGGCTGGAAAATTGGATCCAAATTGTTTAGCAACACGATATGCTGTTGGAGTTCACCGTGTTAGAGACGCTGAGAGGTCCCAAAATCCTAATGAGCAGCTCACTTGGGCTGGAAATGAGATGGCTTCAATACTAAGAGAAGGCGAATCAATTATTGACCTGCCCGTCTCATGGGCAGGCCTTGCATTGGTTCACAAAGCTCAACATGAGATCGTTGCAGCATATGACATTGACCCGAAAGAATTAGAGGAAGTCAAGGAGCGTGCTATGCACAGTCTAAAGCAGGTCAACTCAACTCACTTTCTAAATCATCCTTAAAAGTATATCCTATCATATCTTGGATCAGAATCTCATGGCCTCATTTCACATCCTTTTACTGGGTATCAAAGGACTGCTAATATCTATTTACTCGTTTTTATACTGTTAATCAGTCAATAGGAGAAGATCCTGATGATGCTATACAATGGCACCAAATCGGTCTACATTGTCTGTCCACGCAAGAGTTTCAAACATCCCAGACATACCTCAAGGCAGCAATTGCTCGTCTCAACGACTGTGTTTACGCCTGGTCGAATCTTGGTAACTTCTGTTTTGTCTCTGTGTTAACCTAACTGTTTTCCTTTTACGTTTCTCAATTTCCTTCTGCTGCTTTATTAGGCATCTCGCTACAGCTGCTTGAATCATCCCAAGCTGAAAAAGTATACAAGCACGCACTATCGTTAGCCTCTTCCCAACATGCCCATGCTATCTTCTCAAACCTCGGGAATTTTTACCGCCAGCTGGCAAAATTCGAGACCGCAAAAGCAATGTTCAGTAAGGCCCTTGAACTGAAACCGGGCTATGCCCCAGCCTACAATAATCTTGGCCTCGTCTTTGTAGCCGAGGGTCTCTTAGAAGAAGCCAAGTTCTGCTTCAACAAGGCGATCGAATCAGACCCATTGCTCGACGCTGCTAAATCTAACATGGTCAAAGTGGCCGCCAAATTGTCCAAACGACACAAGCCTGGTTAGTTAGTTCTTCTTAGGTTAACGTTTTTCTTTGGTTTAGTTAGTTACATTAGTGTATGTAGTGTATGATGAATGGTGATCTGTCGAGACGGTAAGAACAAAACTCGATGATGGTAAGACGTTGGGTTTTAATTGAATGAAAAAGCGCATACTTTTACGGTGGCTAACTACAGACTACGAACGGTATAAACGTTGTCGATTCATGTAAGACGACTGATAAATAGTTATATACAAGCAGGATCAAAGAATAAGTTTCGGAAAGATGTGACCTTATTGCTCTCCCTAAATAAAGAATACGAACATATCGTCACATATTATTGGATTCTGTTCTGTGGGAGCGATAGACTCGAATCTGAAGAAAAACAACTACCATTGTTAATTGACGTCGAATAAATTGAAGCAACGCAGGAAATTACCTGAGCGAAAGCGTATATAGCTCTCAATATCCTCGCATAGTCGGTTCCTAGCATTTGAATGACAACGTCGGCCAACAATGTACCCCACATACTACACATGATGTAATAGAAGCTGAATGAACTTACAAATTTGAGATCATTGAGAAAATCCACGTTAAATACTTCTAACAAGCGTAAAAAAAATGTTCAACTCCTTACAGTGGACCTACTAACTGCGATAAACTACGAAGCCCCAAATAACGAGCAGCAGCACTTTTTAAACCCTGTTTTAAGAGAAGAATGTCCATTTACTGAATTAAGTGTCTCCTTATACAATAATGTACCGCAATCAAGTCAAGTACCAAATTTCAAACCTGTCTAGCAACGAGAAAAGAGGCTTTCGATTCGAGGTTGATAGCTGCTAGTTGTCCAGCCTATACATAGAGCATTCAACGACTTCAAGAACCCTTATATTATAAATGCTGAATGCTTATAGAAGCAAATTAAATCTATCTGATAAACCTTTTTTATCACTTCTTTCTTTACTTGGTAATTAGCAGCCTCTGAAAATAACTTGGTCGATAACTTTCTCCCAACCTGTAGAGACAATTGAAGGGAATTGAAGTGTAAACGTAGGACAAAATTGTATCTGACATTAACTGCTTACCAATTCCAACAATTTCTCCAGCGTTAGCATCCCACCACCCTTAAGGTAGTTTAACCACAAAAAGGGAGGTTGATGAGAAAATAAAACATAGGCAGGAGATGTTTAAATAGAAAAAAAAATACCTTTAATAGTAATTGGCGGAGATCTGATGCTCCGATGCCTAAAGCTGCATGCTGTTGTACCTTCCACTTGCTGAGTCCAAATTCAAGGTCATTACCTCCATCACGATTCTTAGGCTCATCCTTAGAGCTTGATGTATTTTCCTGGTTTTCACTATGGGAAATAAAGAATATAATTACTATGAAGATTCAGGATGAGGATTTGCATTATATTGTGTAGTTGCTTTTAGTTTGGCGAAATAACATGCACCTATTTATTTAGAAATGAGACAAATCTTCCCTTACCTTGCGTACTCTTGTAAAAGATGAAGGAAAATCTCTACTTCTAGCTCTTCAGCGGACAATTTGGTTGAACAAGGTACATTTAGTTTCTTCCTTACTTCAAGCAACACCTTTCTATACGTTGGCCTCCAACCCCTGGCACGGAATTGAAAGATCAACAACTTCAAATTTGACCTAGATTCAAAATGAATTAAAAGAAAGCAATATCATTGGCGCAACATCTTTCGAGATACATTTTGTAGAATTGTCCTTCAGAATTACTATATCATCCATATGCATTAGTAGAAACCAGTTAATGAAGACAATGCAAGGGTACCACTCCACGCGTATATGTCTATTTATATAACTCGCTTGTTTCGTGGATGCATATCGCAATCAGAAGACAGAGTAGTGCAAGCGAAGGAAAACCTTAAAGTCGACCGAGCATCAGCAGCTAGGAACAAGAATCTTGACTCGAGCATTGAGATAAAATTTTCCCTTTCTTGTGGATCTTCACCAATCATAATGTGATCGATATCAGATCTTTTCGCTATCGATTTCAACAATGGGCTGAAATAGCTGAAAACATAAAGGCATACATACATAACCTTATGGAAAATAAAAAGTCTCCATCAAATAGAAATTCCGAACAGCGTAACATTACAAATTTACACCAAAACTTCACTTCAGAAGTTGAAATGAAGCACTATTAAAGTGCTCTAAATTAAACCATCGGATAATTTAACTGAAACATCAGCTCCAAGCCAAACCAAGTTCAACAATAGAGTAAAGCAATCACCTTGGGCCAAATAAAATCCTCTCAATTTCATATAACTCAGAATCAGTAGCCAGTTCAAGAACAGCTCGAAGCTCCGCATCATAGTACACATTGCTTTCATTACCCTCTGATAAACATCAACCAATGTAAAGGAAAAGTAAGAATTTTCATGTATCTGCAGAAGCTAATTTCTGAAACAGGAAAAAAACTATAACGAGGTTTTCGAGCAATACCATAAGAAAATGACGAAACTGATGCAAGCGGGGGTTTCAACACGATTCTTGAAGCTGGGCCAGAACCAAGCACATTCTTGCTCGATTTCACAAATAACTGAAAATCACAGAAAATAAACTATTCAAACCAACGCATACTAACAGCTAAATTGCGCCTAAACTAAGCGAGAAAAAGTACTACACCGTGAATGCATCAGAAGTGGGAGAATGTTCATGGTGGTGGAAGAGAAGGGTACGGTGAGCTGCCGAGACAGAAGTAAGCGGCGGCGCTGTGCCGATCGGAAGGGCAGTCATGATTGCCAATTGACGGCGGCGCTTGCCCAATTCTGCTGAGTCAATCAAAATAGGATTTTTTAAGTAAATAGTCCTGGTCATCTTTTAAAAATAGCACCCAAAATCGGACTTTACCTTTCTACCCTTACTAACTCTGCTCTAAAGACTATTTTACCCTTATTTAATGTCAATCAACAACCTCAACAACACTTAACGATGAAATTAATTAAAGGGTTTACATGTTACACTGTAGCGAATATGAACCATATGAAACATCAGACCCGTTATAGAAGAGTGGGGTAAAAGTAAAAAAAAAACAACCACTTTCATTCACTTCCAGTAAAAAAGCAAGCGTGTCTCCCGCCCCTGCACTGCAAATCGTCTCCACTTTCACTTCCAGTAAAAGAACAAGCGTGTGCTCTCCCGCCCCTGCACTGCAAATCGTCGTCTTCTCTGCAAATCGACTCATTCGACAATGGCATTCAACGCGAACGTGGAGGTATGTGTTCTACTCTTCGTCTTCTTCAATTTAACGCGAGAGGGGATCTGGGAACGACCCATCGAACCCTAATTTGGTGCGGACCCGTGCTTGCAAGCATAGGACAGAGCTTGGTAGCATAGGACTCGCGCTTGCAAGCATAGGACCCGTGCTTGCAAGCATAGGACATGGGTCACGCGCGCGCAAGTTCGGGGGACCCGCGCGTTATAATCAGGGGACCCGCGCGCTATGCCCAGGGGACCCGCGCTTATACGCAGGGGACCCGCACTTATACGCACGGTTCCCCTGCTTAAACGCTCGGGTCCTCTTACCTTAACGGGCGGGTCATGTGCCACTGCGCGTGCGCAAGCGGGGGGACCCGCGCGTTATAGGTAGGTGACCCGCGCGCTATGCCCAGGAGACCCGCGCGCTATGCCCAGGAGACCCGCGCTTATACGCAGGGGACCCGCGCTTATACGCACGGTTCCCCTGCTTAAACGCTCGGGTCCTCTTACCTTAACGGGCGGGTCCTGTGCCACTGCGCGTGCGCAAGTTCGGGGACCCGCGCGTTATAAGCAGGGGACCCGCGCGCTATGACCAGGGGACCCACGCTTATACGCAGGGGACCCTTGCTGGGACCGCGCCGATGCGCAGGGGTCTCATGCGCGTCCGTGCTTGAATCTCAGCATATGCGATGCGGTCCCCTGCGCATCTATGCATAAGGGTTTTCTGTTTTAATTATTTCATACCACGTAATTTAGCTAAAATGTGTTTTACGCATAAATTAGGTTGTGATGCAGAAGCAGTTCGACACAGTGGACGAAGTTCCCCGTTTGAGTGTAAAAATGAGCTCGTTATACGCGGATGCCAGCGAGCTGATAAGACAATGTCTGAACCACCACGAGTGGGAGATTTTTAGGAACGAGAGTCCATTCGGCCGCCTTGTTATGGCTGAGCCTGATTTTAACCTCTCGGGCCAGTTGCTGTGGTACCTCATCCAGAACCAGACGATGCTGCACAACCAGGAAGAGTTGTGGATGATTTTTGGCGGAAAACCACTCTGATTTTCAAAGTCGGATTATTGCCTAATCACCGGGCTGAAGTTCGCAGCCGAGCTACCGCCGGTAAACGGCGGCTCACAATTCAACCGCAAGACATTTTGGCAACAGCTCAAAAGTCCGCATGTCGCACGTCAAGCGTGTGTTGGAGGAGTTGTCTGGCGACGAGGACGATGTCGACTTCGAGAAGCTGAAGTTGGCGGACGTGTACTTCGCCACCGCCGTGTTGATGCCTCGACCGTCGAAGAAGGACACCATCGTCAGTACGACGGTCCTTAGTCTTGTCGAAGATCGATTTGCATTCTCCCAGTACCCTTGGGGCACCGTGGCTTTCCGTGAGGTGATACGAAGTGTTAAGGTAAATCTACGGGAGAGGCCACGGGACTGGCTGATCAGTGGGTTCGTACAACCACTTCAGGTGAATTATAACTAAGCTTCTTGCATACCATGTTTTGAGGGACGTTTGTAAGATTTTTTGCGTTATTTGTATTCAGATACTAGCATACGAGTGCATGCCGGGGGTTGCAGAGAAGTTTGCGGTTCGCAACGAAGAAGATTTCACGCCATGCATGCTCAGGTGGGCGACGAAGAATTGGGGTCGCAAAGCATGCCCGACTCTTAGGACGGTCGCAGATGCCATCAACGGCGATTTTGTACGAGGGTTGTTAGTGCCGTCAGCGGAAGAGTTGGAGGCGGCGTACTTTAGGGACAGCGTTTTCGACGTTGGGGCGGCACACGACATATTCGACCGTGTGACGGGCCTACTGACGCGGGGAGTGGAGGTTAGGTGTTCCCCTGTCCACCGCGATCGTGGCGACGACGATCATTTAGCGATCGTACCTGTTGAAGATTTTCCCACACCTGTGGAGGTGGTTGAGGCGGGAGACGTTGGTGCTTCGTCGAGTGCCCGAGGAGTTCGAAGAAGAGGCAAAGCGCCTGTAGAATTTGTTGATCTAAGTGATGAGGATTCTGGCTCAGATAGAAATGAGAAGTGGAGCAAGAAGTACCTCGGGCGAGTGGACTTCTCCGGGCGTGAGCTGATTCATGAACACGATCGCGTGCTCATTGACATGTACCTTCAAGCGGCAAGATTTAGGTAACTGTTTACTTTCGATGTCAATCTTAGTTATCGTACCTGAACACGTAATAATTTTTCTTTTTATGCAGTGATAACGTTTGGTCGTCTGACATGTGCGACGTGGATGCCCAAGGCTTCTACATGTTGCTCTTCCATGATATGCTCAAGTCCAATTGTCTTGACGCATATCTAGATTGCTTCAGGCGAATCTATGCGGACAATGAGAATTATCCTCGCGTCTTCGTCTTTCCAAGTTACGTGCGAGACGAGCACTTTAGGAAGACGCAGAAGTTGAATAGGAAGGCGAAAGTACGGGTGGATGATATGGAGAGCTTCGTGAATGGATTGTCGAGAAGCAGTCGGAGCTGGTTGGAGCGTCTCACGGAGGATGAATTGCTACGATGCAAGTACATCATCTCTCCTGTTTGCGCACGGGCCCACTAGGCAGTGCTTATTTTTGACGCGTCAACGCAAACCTTCGTCCTTCACGATTCATTGGGCGCGCATGGTGTGCAATTCGCCGGGAGAGTGTTCGTAAGTAGCTGAAATCCGTTTGTCTATCATTTTTATTTATTTAGTAACATGTTACACGTTTGCTATATTTTGCAGGCGGAGTTTCTTTCTGCATATTGGCATTTCAAGTTCGACATCGTCACAAAGCCGAAGTTGAATAATAAAATGAATCGCCAGCAGAAGGCTGGCAGCTTGGATTGCGGGGTTCATGCGGCGTTGACGGTGGAGACGGTTATGGTTGACACGCCCGAGTTTGATGATTATCAAAGGCAGATTGATATTTCAGCGTATCGAGCCACTATGGCTGCACGGATATTGCGTGACCCGCATAGCTGTATGAATTGATTTGTTTGGCTGAGTTTGAAAGTGTTGTGTTAATTGTAAGTGGCTTTGTAGATTTATTGGACTTGGTGTAGTTGAAGGGTTTATGGATGCTAGTTTTTAGGTTTATTTGACTAAAATTTTTTGATATTATTGAATGAATTGATTCTCTGTATGAAACGAAAGTACGTGATGCGACGATTTGACTTGTTACTGAGGAAAATATTTTGACCAAATACTCAGTAATTGTTCAATTATTGGTACGACTAAAGCGAACGTGAGAAACCCTAAATAATCAGGGGACCCGTTCATATACATATACGGGACACGTCCCATCAGCGCCAATGCAATAAGCGCGGGTCCCCTGATTTTACGTGCGGGTCCCCTGATTTTACGTGCAGGTCCCATGATTTCAAGTTATGGTCCCTTTAGCACGTATCCCACCATATGACTTGATAATACTTTTTCCATTGTTGAATAATTGATTCTCTGTATGAAACGAAAGTACGTGATGCGACTATTTGACTTGTTACTGAGGAAAATATTTTGACCAAATACTCAGTAATTGTTCAATTATTGGTACGACTAAAGCGAACGTGAGAAACCCTAAATAATCAGGGGACCCGTTTATATACATATACGGGACACGTCCCATCAGCGCCAATGCAATAAGCGCGGGTCCCTTGATTTTACGTGCGGGTCCTCTGATTTTACGTGCAGGTCCCATGATTTCAAGTTATGGTCCCTTTAGCACGTATCCCACCATATGACTTGATAATACTTTTTCCATTGTTGAATAATTGATTCTCTGTATGAAACGAAAGTACGTGATGCGACGATTTGACTTGTTACTGAGGAAAATATTTTGACCAAATACTCAGTAATTGGTCAATTATTGGTACGACTAAAGCGAACGTGAGAAACCCTAAATAATCAGGGGACCCGTTCATATACATATATGGGACGCGTCCCATCAGCGCCAATGCAATAAGCGCGGGTCCCCTGATTTTACGTGCGGGTCCCCTGATTTTACGTGCAGGTCCCATGATTTCAAGTTATGGTCCCTTTAGCACGTATCCCACCATATGACTTGATAAACCTTTAAAATAATGCACGACCATTTTTGGTACAGAAAGCATACATTCCACCATTTTTGGTACAGAAAGCATACATGGCACCATCTTCATTCTCTTTTGGTGATAATCATGACGATCACCAGCATTGTTTTTCAAGTTGATGGTCACTGGGTAATTCGCGAGGACAATACGTCGAACTGGGTTCCCGATCCAACTTGCCGTTGGCAATCAATCTTGGTCGACGACGGTTCATGCACGTTAGTGGATCTCACTAACGAGATATTGAATGCATTGTCGTTACGCAACGACAATACCAAACTACGGATAAGCTACATGCCTTGCATAGACTACAATTATGTGCGCCCCATCTACATCGAGAACGATTACGGCGTACGTGCGTACCTTGGAAGTGGTTGCCCACGATCAAGACCACCTCTTCACGTGGAACTTCAATTATCCGTCATTGCGTCACCGCCACATCAACCTCATGATAATGATTTCTCCGGTTTCGACGTCGGCCTTATAGCGCATTGCGATACAAACGCCGAAATCCAACCATTTGAGGGTTTTCCCAGCACATCTTACAACCCTCCTTACCAAAGTAATGAAAGCAGTGGCTACGTAGGCGATTACTCCGGAATGTGCGGCCAAGGAGATGATAATGAGAACGAGCAAGTCGGACGGGACGACGAAAATGAGAACGAGGAAGGTGCCTTAATGCATGATGATGATGATGATGATGACAATGATGATGACGATTTTGACGACACAACTGATGTGGCCGACGATGGTACCTATTCGTTTACGGATGGTTCGACCCTATATGTTGGTCAAGAATTCCGTAGTAAGAAAGAATTGAAGGACGAAATCACTAAAATCGCTGTCGCTGCATGCTTCGAACTCCAAGTGGATCGGTCAAACAAAACCCTGTACGTAGTGAAATGTGCGAAGGAGAACTGCGAATGGCGAATACGAGGTGCACAGGACAAGGACTCCCCCTTTTTCTCAATCCGAAAGTACGTCAACACGCACACGTGCAGCGTGTCTCATCGACGCCGTAGACATCGCCAGGGAAGTTCGTCGCTCGTATCGAGCACGTTGTTGGAAAATTTCAGGGCTCCTAAAGACATCCCCGCTCCCAGTTCCATACAGTCGATGATGCAGAGCAGGGGAGTAGAAGTTTCATACTACAAGGCTTGGAGAGGAAAACAAATTGCGACCGACGAACTAGTTGGTAACAGGGACGCTTGCTACGGTTTACTGCCGTCTTACTTAGATGCGGTGAGGCAAGCCAACGAGGGCAGTATCACTGATTGGGAGATGGACGAAGACAATCGGTTCAAGTACATGTTCTTGGCATACGGTGCATGCGTCAGAGGCTATACGTTCATGAGGAAAGTCGTTTCTATCGACGCCACTTTTTTGAAGGGGAAGTATAAGGGACTCATGATGATTGCCACTGCGCAAGACGGCGATTTCCATCAATATCCTTTAGCATGGGGTATTGCCGACGAGTCGGAGGGAACCGACCCATGGACGTGGTTTCTGTTGAGATTAAGACGTTTTGTTGCGGATGGTGACGATCTCGTAATAATTTCTGATCGGAACCCTGGAATAAAGAATGCAGTTCCGGCCGTTTTCCCGAACGCGTTTCATGGTTTCTGTGCGTGGCACCTTCAACAAAACGTGAAGACGAAAATGAAGAAGAAAGATGCTTGTCCGATTTTTTGGCGTGTCGCTACTGCCTACACAAAGAGTGAGTCCGACAGTCATTTTAAGCAGCTTTCACCAAAATATACGTGGCTAAATATCTTGACGAAGTTCCAAGGGAAACGTGGACGCGAGCATATTGCCCTAGATCAAGATACAACATAATGACGACCAATGGATCCGAGTCTATAAATGCAGCTCTACGTAAGGACAGAGAGCTTCCAATTATTGGACTGTTGGGCTCGATTCAACGACTAACATCATCATGGTTCAGTAAGCATCGGCGAACTGCCGAAGCTTCAATCGCCGCGAACATGACTAGCTTTACGCCGAAGGTGGAGTCGATCATACGAGAGAATTTCACCGAGTCGCAAAAATTTCATGCGTCGGAAGTCGGGCATCTAACATATAACGTGTACGGGCAGCATGTGAATGAGGTGGTAGATTTGGGGCTGCGCACATGCACGTGCATGATGTTTGACATCGATCGTATCCCATGTCCACATGCGATTGCAGCTTGTGGTTCTGCCCAAGTGCCGGTGTATTCATTAGTGCACGATTATTATAGCTTGGAGATCTGGAAGTTGGCATACGAAGGAACTATACGTCCGGTAACGGACCGCATTGAAAGTAGTATGGACATGTTGCCGCCTCGTGTTGGTTCACAACGCGGACGACCCCAGAAAAATCGGATTCCTTCGGTGGGTGAATTTTTTAGGAGATAACGTTGTAATATGTGTGTATCGTCGTATTCAGAGTGGCTTATACGTTGCCATTTGTGTTATGTTATGTAAGGTGTGTTACGTGCGTCTGCATGAATATTGAGGTAGAAAACCCTTATGCACAAATGCGCAGCTTCCCACTGCGCATTGTGGTTCCCGCCGGGTCCCCTTCACATAACGTAAGGTCCCCTGCCTTTAGCGTTTGGGCCGTGCGAACTTCTAATCCCCTGCCCATAACGTATGGTCCCCTGCCTTTAACGTAAGGTCCCCTGCCTTTAACGTAAGGTCCCCTGCGTTTAACGCCGGGTCCCCTGCCTTTAACGTAAGGTCCTATGCCTTGTTAGGAAAGGGACCCGCGCGTAAAGAGCAGTGGACCTGCGCGTTATGAGCAGCGTCCCCGCACTTATATTCAGGGGACCCGCACATTAGGGTTGGACAAGTTCGCTTAGTAAGTGGGTCCAATAATTGTTTAATTATTGATGAAAAGTGACATGTCAGAGCAGTGCTTCATTTATTGGTGAAAAGTGACATGTCAGAGCAGTGTCATTATACGGTATGTATAGGACAGATGACTTGACATTTGATCCCCGATTTGGGGCTTTTGTCCCCTGCGAAAATGTAATATTATTAAATCCTTAATAAGATAATAATTAATAAAAAATTAAGTGCGCGATTAACAAAATTGGAAAAAATAACAACTAGATTAACAATATCTGACTCCAAGTTTGAAATCCAAAAAATATATATTCCAACAAGTATTTCAAGTTGAACGATCTCTGACGCGAATATAGTAAGAGAGCGCACCCAGAAAACATACTCGTGTTTGTGATTTCTGTAGGATGTAACAATCTTATAGACTTAACGTAATTCTTGTGTTTTTATCCATTCTTTCTGTTCTCTGCTATTGTATGATGACTTTATATTGTATTCTACGATAAACAAAGTATAAATACGCACAATTAATCGCTTACTTCCATGAATTAACATTGCAAAAATCGCACATGAACACATCGGACCCACATGTTATGGACAGGGGACCCAATCGTCAAAACAGGGTTCCCGCGCATATTGCATAGGACCCATACTGAGATAACTGGGTCGTCATTGGTCCCCTCAAAATTATGCGCATGTTAAGGCCGGGTCCCGTCAGGTCCCGTCAAATTGTTGCGCAATATAATCAGGGGACCCGCGCGTAAAGAGCAGTGGACCTGCGCATTATGAGCAGCGTCCCCGCACTTATATTCAGGGGACCCGCGCAGGCAACGTGCGTAGCAAACAGCCGAAAAGTTAAAATCATAACAACCAAGTGAAATTATGTCAAATCATTTAAAATTCAGTTATTTATATGTCAAATCACACATCAGTCTCACTGAAAAAAAGTTGGAAACGATAGAAAAACTCAATCTTTCACAATTCTAAACCCTAAATAGCTATCCAACAAACGATAAGTTAATATGAAACAAGTAAAACTAAAATTCAACAGAGAAATTCTACAACACATGAAATTTATACTCAACACAGGAAATTTTAGTCAACAACAAAATTACTAAAAACTGTCCCAATCATTATTGAAAATAGAGCCTGCGAGGTATTTTCTAAACTCCTTCATATGAGTTTGATTGAGGCGGGAGACGTCGTCCTTCTTCATCATAAGCGACATTGCGGCACGCAACATCGCCACGTCATCTTCTCCCCTGAAAAGCATATCCAACACGACACTAAGTTTTAAAGACGACGACAAAGTAATAAAACGCAACATTCATCAAAACTTACTGATTTTGTTTTCGGAAGTCGCGACGCCAAGTAGCCGGCCAGCTCTTGCCCTTGTTAGGCATGCGTTTTATCAGCTCCAGATCCTTGAAAATCGCCGGGATTACGATCTCAAGTTTGTTGACGTCATCGGCGATATAGCGCCAGTCGAAGCCAGGAGGCGCATCGGAGTCGTAAATCTCGAACACCTTTTCCCGCACATCAACAACGAACAACACCCATCGGCCTGACGTACGCATGGGGATGGCAACTTTGGCCGCTAGATCCCACGACCTGCACTTCCAATCTTCATCTTCCCCCTCGCGAACGGGATCAATCTCTTGAAGCCTTTCCCAGACGGCTTCCCGATGAAATTTAGCACCCCTCGCTCGTCGACGAGCGTCTTAAACCTACAGGTCATGTACGCGACTTTGGTCGCAACCGATTTGCTAAATTTCTGCATGTAATCGATCCCAGCGAGGCATTCATCGACGTGCTGCAATACAATATAGACCGTTTTTCAACACATTCAAGTAAGGTGACGAAAGGTATTTGGTAAATTTATATACGTACCATCTCATCGAGTGGAAAACCCTCAGTCGCCAGGTTCAGGAGCCATCTAGGGTCGTGTTCTTGTAGCTTCCCCTGGACCTTCATGCCGGTAATCTGCATGATCGTTAAAAGCTGACTTTCGACTTTTGGCCACATGTTATTGGCCTTGAATTGGATATGCCGCTGGAACGCCGTAAGCTTCGGAGCTTTGACCGTATTCGTCGATGGGAAATCGGTGAACGGCGTCGTCGTGTACCAAGATGGCTTCTTCGTCCGCTCAGGGGTCTTCTCTCTGACGACGCCTTTTCCTTTGTCGGCCACTTGGACAGAAACCGAAGCCTCGGCGTGCGTCTCCAACTGAGGGACGTCCTGTAGCAGCTCGGCATGCGTCTCGAATTGAGCGTGGTCGTCTGGAGGCTCGTCCATGGTCTCGAACTGAGCGTGTTCCTCTGGAGCCTCTACGTCCGTCGCGACCTCGTCGTCCGTCGCGACCACCTCTTCTCTTCTCTCTGCGTCTTCGCCGGTCCAAACCGGTTGGACATAGTATTTCCAACGGGAGTCTGCCCATTCCGACGGACTGTGACCGTCCCATGCATCCAGACTCGGAATATAGCCATCCGGTCCCATGTACGATGTCCTCCTCCATCTCTCGTCGTAATCTATACAAGAAAATTCGAAAATAACTATATATTATTTTTCACGTCCTTAAGTATAAAAACTTACCAATATCCGGCGATATAACGACCGATCCACGCCCAATATCGGGCGGTGTAGCGACCGATCCACGCCCAATCTCGGGCAGTGTAGCGACCGATCCACGCCCAATATCGGGCGGTGTAGCGACCGACGATCCACGCCCAAACTCGGTCTGTGGAGCTGCATGAAAGCCGTGCTCGTGCGGATGTTCGGGGATTAGGGCTGTTCAAAAGTCGGTAAACCGACCGAACCGAACCGAAAACCGAAAGTTCGGTATGAACCGAATACCGACCGAATAGGTTCGGTTCGGTTTTCGGTTCTCAAAAATGAAAAACCGAAATTTTCGGTTTTTTCGGTTCGGTAATTCGGTTAACCGAATAAAAACCGAAATACCGAATTATCATAACAGCCCATATATCTAGGCCCATTAAACATATATTTTATGTGCAACTTATAACTTGGGTTGGGCTTGTAATAAATGATTTTTAAAATATTTCTTTTATTGCTTAACCATTTCCCAAATCCTATCGCTATCGTCTCCAATTCCAAACATGAAGCAAACTAGGGCAGCTGAATAACTCCAAATCGCAGAGGAGAGGGAAAACGCAGCATCCATCAAGGCATCCGCACGGTGACACTGAGAAATCAGCCGGTTATTTGAGCTCGGACGTCATTAGGTAATTAATGGATTTTTTTTGTGCTTTTGTCTCGTTTGATTCTCCCAATTTTTTAAGGTTTACCATTTAACGTTAATGGGTATGTTGAAAATATTAGTGATGTGTTTATTTCTTCCATTGTCGATACTGTTTTTATTTTTTTGATTCTCGTTGATATGTGACTTTGATTCTCGTTTGATTCTTCCATTGTCAATACTGTTTTTTTTTTTTCTGATTTATAAGCAACTTTTTCTCTATTTATTTGATTGAGCATTTTAAATTCATGGTACTTGTGTTTTAATTTTATGTTTACATGTTCTCAGCTATGAACCCCGAAGAAGGAAATTCTCGAAGTTCGGCAGCTTCTATGGAACCTCCAAGTTGCGAAAATGCAGTCAATGATGCGATGCTTGATGCTGAAATGGAGGAAGAAAGTGCGGAACAAAGTAAGAGGCCAAAGAGAAAGGACATATCTAAGAGATCTCGAGTTTGGGATCATTTCACTATGTGTACCGATAAAGAAGGAAAACCGAGAGCTAAGTGCAAGTATTGTGAGAAATCGTATGCTGCTGATCCTTCGAGAATTGGGACATCTGGTTTGAATAATCATATGAAGATTTGTAAGAAACATCCTGATAATATTGGAGAAAGCCATACGATTCAGAGTTTTTGTCAAAGTGTGACGGGAGAATTGAGAGAGATGCCTTCTAATTGGAAGTTTGATCAAGACTCTATTAGAAAGGCGCTAGCTCGAATGATTATCATGGATGAATTATTGTTGAAAATGAAGGGTTTCGAAACTTCATATCAGTGATTTGCCCTCAATTCTATGTCCCATCAAGATCAACAATCACTAGAGATTGTTACAAGATATACTTTGAAGAGCGAGAAAAGTTGAAGGGTTATCTTCGAGCAAGTAAAAAGAGAATTTCAATAACCACGGATACATGGACTTCGAATCAAAGGCTCAACTATTTGTGTTTGACTGGGCACTACATGGATGACGAATGGAAATTGCATAAGGTGATTCTTAATTTCATTCCGTGCCCTACACATAAAGGTGATGAGGTTGGCTTGTTGATAGAGAAGTGTTTTCTAGATTGGGGAATCGATAAGATTTTTACTATTACAGTTGATAATGCTTCTTCTAATGACACTATGGTTAGCTACTTAAGAAGAAGACTTGTTAGTTGGGGCACGGCAATTTGTGGTGGAAAATTTTTACACATGAGATGTGTGGCGCATATTGTGAATCTTGTTGTGAAAGAAGGACTTAAAGACATGAATCTATCGTTGGAGCGTGTTCGTACGGTGGTACGGTATGTTCGACAATCACCATCTAGAATGAAAAAGTTTAATGATTTTGCTATTGAGGAAAAGGTTGAAAGTAAGAAATTCTTGTCTTTAGATGTTCCAACTAGATGGAATTCTGTCTTTACAATGCTAGAGACCGCTGTGGCATTTCAAGGAGTGTTTGATCGATACAATATTTGTGATTCTGATTTTCGTGGCGACTTTATGCCCGATGGGGTTCATGGAAAGATTGGTTTACCCGAGAAACAAGATTGGATTATTGTTGAGCGGTTAGTGAAAGTGTTGAGGCACTTTTACGATTTTACAAATCGAGTTTCCGGTTCGTTGTATGTTACATCTAACTCATTTTTAGATGAACTAAGTGAAATGGATATGTTGTTGAAAGGGTGGGCTGACTCTGATGATGAAATCTTATCTTCTATGTCTATGGGCATGAGAGTGAAGTTTGACAAGTATTGGGGAAATATAGAGAAAATGAATGTGTTGATCTTTGTGGCCGTCTTACTTAACCCTTGTCATAAGTTTAATTATCTCCAGTTTGTTCTAAAGAAGATATATGGGGTGGATCGTGGTGAGGAATTGGCAAACATGGCAAGGAATGCTCTTTATGACATTTTCGACGATTACAGGAAATGCTATTCTACGTCGTCATGTTCTTCGAGAAACACGAGTGAGTCTGCATCGGGTAGTGAATATCGGAATGAAAGAAGGGCAGCAAGGGGTTATCGACAAGATTATAGAGATTTGTTGTCACAAAGTGGTGGGTTAAACCAATCGGAGGTGGACGTATATCTAAGTGAACGAGCCGAAGATGATACGATCGATTTTGATATCATTGGGTGGTGGAAACTACATAGTGTGAGATTTCATATTTTATCGAAATTGACTCGCGATGTGTTTGCCATGCCTGTATCTACAGTTGCTTCTGAGTCCACCTTTAGCACTGGGGGTCGAGTAATTGATGACTTTCGAGCTTCTCTAACACCCAAGATGGCTCAATCGCTTATCTGTTGCCAAGATTGGCTTCGTAGGACTCCAATAAAGCCGGCGGAAGAGGACTATGACTCAATTCAGAGAATTGAACAAGGTAGTTCAAATATTCTTTTCGTATTTGTAATTATTTCTTACATCTATTTATCTAATGATATTGTTGTTTTCTGTTTTATGAAGAGCTATGTTCGAGCGTTGGCACCGAATCTAACATCATTGGCTTATGAGGATTTTCAAGAAGTGAAGAATCAATTGAGATATTTTAGTTTTGACGTTTTAATGATTGATTGAGAGAAACTGTTGGTTCCAAGACATCTATTTTACTTGCTTGATCTTTTTTATTTCAGTTGGGTTGGTTGTGTTGCTTGGCATCGATGGATTATTGGTCTTAAGACATCCTTTTTTTTTTAATATTTGATGTTCGGTTTTTTCGGTAATTAACCGAAAAAAACCGAAATTTATTCGGTTTTTACCGAAACCGAACCGATTAAGTTCGGTTCGGTATTCGGTTTTAAAATTTCCGAACCGAAAATTTCGGTTAACCGAAAGTTCGGTTCGGTTCGGTTCGGTTTTTACCGAATGAACAGCCCTATCGGGGATGTTGCCGTGATGCAACATCATATCGCTGTCGCGACGGCCACTGCCCTCGATCTGGGCTATGGTCTCAGGCACGAAATTCTGCCGGCTAGAACCCGAACCGCGATGGCGGTGGCCGCGGGAACACGTAACGTCCACTCCCTGCAGGAGTAGGTCCGTGATACGATCGAATAGTTCGTGTGGGGCCCCAACATCGAAAACGCTGTCCCTAAAGTACGGTCCCTCCAGCTCGAAGGCTGACGGCACTATCAATCCTTGTACATGGGACCTGTCAGCGTGTGATGCGACGGACTTAAAAGTCTGGCATCCCTTGCGACTCCAATATTTCGTCACCCACCTGAGCATGCGTGGCGTGTAATCTTCTTCTTTGCGATCCGCCAACTCGTCTGCAACGCCCGGTATGCACTCGTATGCCATTATCTGAATTCATAACGCAAATAATATTAGCAATCATGTCAAAACAAGGTATGGCAAAACTTAATTATAAATCACCTGAAGTGGCTGCACGAACCTACTTATCAGCCAATCCCGTTTGATCTCAACTAGATTTCTTTTAACGGAGCGTATGACATCCCTGAAAGCCACGATGCCCCAAGGGTACTGTGAGAAAGCAAACAGGTCTTCAGCGAGATGGAGGACCCAAGGACTCACGACGGTGTCCTTCTTTGACTTTCGGGCCAACAACACCGCGGTGGCGAAGTAGACGTTCGCCAACTTCAGCTTCTCGTCGTCCCTACGTTCTTCGTCGCCAGACAAACCCTCCAACGCAATCTTGACGTGAGACAAGCGAATTTGGGCTCTACCGCCAAAATGTCTCCTCGCGAATGCTTCGTCTTCGTTCACCGCCGGTATCGCGGCTTCGAACTTGAGCCCGGTGATTAGGCAGTAATCCGATTTTGAAAATCGGAGTGGCCTATTGCCAATAACCATCCAGAGCTCTTCACGGTGTGCCCAGAGGACTTGAAAGAGCTGCGGTAACTATTACAAATTCTCTATTTGAAAAAGGGGTGTCAACCGGATGAGATCCGTCAGTCTATCGCTCAAGGTACGGGAGTGATTCCATTTGCCTTAACTTATGGCCACGATGCCGTACTTCCAATGGAAATCACAATTAAGTATATCAGAGTAGCCTATCAAAATAACTTGACTTCAGGAGACTAAAATGAGGGTATTTTTGCCGAATTGGATAGTCTTGATGAAATGAGGCTACTGGCCTTGGATCATCTAAGGGTTCAGAAGATGAGAATAGCTAGAGCCTAAAACAAGAAAGTAAAGCCTCAATCTTTTGAGGAAGAAGAATTGGTATTCAAAACTATCCTACCTC
The DNA here is from genome assembly GCA_027422505.1 of Craterostigma plantagineum. NCBI lineage: Eukaryota > Viridiplantae > Streptophyta > Magnoliopsida > Lamiales > Linderniaceae > Craterostigma > Craterostigma plantagineum. Next base: position 3,255,640 of record JAPQWV010000050.1, read on the forward strand.
TTGATACAAAGGTTTGGAAAATGGTCCCCAGGTCCCTTTGTGATCAAAACTGTGCTACCCAACGGAGCCCATCATTTGATGGATATAGGCGGTAAGTCCCACATTCGGTCCATAAATGGGAATTTTGGAAAAACATTACTTGTGTTCTCTCTTTTTTTCTTTCTTGAAACAGTTATTGGTTAGGGGGAGTCATACGAGACAAAAGAAGATATAGATCCATCGAAGGTAAAAGAGCAAACGAAGCATGTCCAAAAGTAGACAAACCCCTTGGACTGCTACGAAAAATACCATGGGATTTAAAAGATTTCACCCGTCTTTCATATCGAGCCTAAATATCCCTGTGGCTGGATTAAGGGCAGCGCGTCGGGCATATTTTTTCACAGTTGCAGGATCACTATAACTGACTCCATTTAGTTCGTCACCATAGAACTCAAAACCTACTTGTTCGATACTATATTATTCTTCGATTCTGCCCTACTTTACTTTCTCAATCAATCAATAACCTCTTTGAGAGCTGAAAATACAACTCATTCTATCACTATTACTAAGAACTAATAATAGAATAGTTGAAAGAAGTCATGCTCTACCTATTCTACCAAGAAGAGATGCTTTCTCATTCACTCATTTCCGGTTGGAATACAGCTTCCCCTTATTTATTAACCTTCCCTTGCTTCACTTCGCACCTCGTCATAGCCCTGAAAAGCTCAATCGGAGTTCTAGAATGGGATATGATTAACTACTTGCCTACTGCTACCTGGGAGTCCTTCCTCGTGAGATCGAAGAAGGTATACTAGAATACTATACAATAATCATTCCTGCTTAGCTTCTATTCCTCTTTATCAAAGATAGCTTTTTCTCCGGCCTGTTAAAAGGCGACGCACCTCCTAATCTCTTGCTATTGCTTCAACTCGATAGCCTTCGTAGGCTGGGCCTAGGGTTCACAGCCCGACTGCTAGAATTCCGGGGTTTACCTTTTTTTTTTGCTATTGTTTCTGCGGAAATTCCGTTGAGCTAGTAGCCATGGTCCGTAATTATCGGATTGAACTTTTGTTTTGAATCCGGCTTCCCTGTTGGCGGTTCAGGCACACCGTTTTCCGCTGGGACAGGTCTTGCAGAGCCTGCTCGTTGCCGCCACCTTCTTCAATAAACATCAGCTCTATGGCCGACGATGCCACAGTGAAAGCAAACTCTCCTCCGTACCATTCGTCGCTACGCGACTCACCCAAGCCTACGGTCCTCGTTCCTTAGCTCTTGAGCCGGGTTGTTCTGCTGTTCGATTGAAGTAGTAGTAACCCGAAAAGGGTCTGCCTTGCGATGAGGTACCACAACAACTGAAGCGAAAGCTTAAAATCCGGCTCGGCCATAACAAGGCGGCCGAACGGACTCGAGGCACAAAAAAACTGAAACTCATCCTGGTTAAGACACCGTCTTATCAACTCGCTGGCGTCGCTGTATAACGAGCTCACCGCAGGACGGCAATCAGGAACTTCGTCCACTGTGTCGAACTGCTTCTTCATCACAACCTAATTTATACGTAAAACACATTGTAGCCAATTACTTGGTATGAATATTGACAGGGGACCTGTGTGAATTTACACGAAACCTGTGCGAATTTTAACGGGACCCGCCCACAAGATGATGGTCCAGACATGGGTCCTGTGAATAAGCGTGGGTCCCCTGCTTATAACACAGGGGTCCCCTGCTCCCCTGCTTATAACACAGGGGTCCCCTGCTCGTAGCGCACGGGTCCCGTGTTGTTCTTCGCAGGCGCAAGGTCACGGGACCCACGCTACGCAGTGGACCCGTGCTGTGACCATCATCGGGACCATCATCTTATGGGCGGATGCCGTGAAAATACGCACTACTTCTAAGCAAGGTCCTATGCTTGCAATCACGGTCCTATGCTTGCAATTACGGTCCTAGCTTGCAAGCACGGGTCCGATTTTGAAAATTAGGGTTCGATCCGTTAAATTGAAGACGAAGAGTAGAACAAATACCTTCACTCTCTGGGTGTTTCCGCTGATTGCCATTGCAGATTGAGGTTCGGATTTGGGTTTTACTTGCAGAGAAACGATTTGCAAAATGTTTGGTGTGCAGGAGAAAAGACAATTGAATTGAATTGAAAGTTAAAGTGGTGGTTGCTTTTTTACTTTTACTGTTATATCACGGGTCCGTTGTTTGCCAATCGCTACAGTAAAACCTGTAAATTCTTTTATACCCCTTTATGTTTCTTACATAACTAACCTAATTAAATACAGCTATCTATATATTTTTAAACCTAATTATATATTATAAAATATAGTTCATTCAATTTAAAATACAATTAAAATATATATCAGGTTCATAATATATAATGCTTCAAATTAAACATAAATACTTAGATTCACGTACAATACAATAGCATAAAATTATTAAATAATTTACTATTCTACCCTTCTCGCCCTTCTCCAACCGGAGCTTGGTCGACATCCTCCTTCACGGCGTCGTTTCGGACAACCTCGATCCAACCTGGGCCTACCATCACTTCGCTCTCAGCCTCGTCGTCTTCGTTTCGGACAGCCTCGGGTGCTTGTACTTCGATCACTTCGCTCATACCATCGCAGATGCCGTCGCCGTCGAGTTCGATAGGAGGGTCGTCGCCGTTTAAGAATCTGTCGATCTCAAACACGATGAACTGTCTCCTTTGGGAGAGGTCGACGCCGAGGTCGGCCTCTAGACGGCGGCGGACGGCGCCGACCGTGGTAGTCTGGGGGTCCGAGTTACGGACGATTTCCTGGAGGCGGGCGACGATTTGGGCGTCCGTCAGCATTCTTGGTCGATTTGTTTCTGGGATTATTAAAATGTTATTTTCGGATGATGTGTGTTTTTATAATGTAGACATAATTAATTGAAGCCCTACAGCTTGCAAAACCGTAAGACCTTTCGAAAACCCTAACATATATCACGGGACCCAGGCTCTAGTTCACGGGACCCAAGCTCTAATGCGCGGGACCAAAGCTCTTGTGCACGGGACCCAAGATCTAGTGTATGGGGGCATGGGACCTATCAATAAGAAGCGATTATGCGCGGGTCCCCTGTTTTTGCGCGCAGGTCCCCTGAATTTATGTGCAGGTCCCAAGATCTAATGCGCCGGCACTAATGTGCGGGAACCATGCACTGATGGTATAGAGGTCCCATGAATTTATGCGCGGGTCCAATGAATTTATGCGCGGGTCCCATGAATTTATGTGCGGGTCCCGTATATTTATGTGCGGGACTCATGCTTCTATCTAGGGTCCCGTGATCTAACGGGCGGGTTGCCTACTTTCAAGCAGGGTCCCCTGACCAACTGGACGTTTTAAAAAGCGAAAATTGAACATGTTCGGCAGTCCAAACCGGAATTTCGAAGCTGGGAGAACCCATTTACTTCGAAGCAGGGTTTAGGACTGAGAGTTACAAATTTAGATGGTTATATTCAAAATACGGCCAGGAAAAATACTTACATACAGTGAGGCGTCAGGTTCCAATTCTTTCACTGAGGACTTTCGAGTGTTCCTTCGCCTGTGAAGAAGCTGATATGAAGTCGGGTCGACTGCCTTGCAGAAGCAGAAGAAATTGTAGGTGATTTCTCTTAAGGACGAGGACGAAGAAGAAGAAGAAGAATTGGGTGAGGTGGAATGAATGCTTTCTGCTGCAAAATGGACGTGCAGCTTTTAATTCATTTCAGGCGTTGTATTTTATTTTTGTTTTTCTTTTTCTTTTATTAATAATAAGGGATTACGAGAAGATGATTAAGTGTTAATTAAAAAGAGTGCCATTGACCAAAAAAAAAAGTCAAGAGTGCTATTTTTTTAAACTTGACCGCGTCAAAGGCTATTTTTTAAAAAGACCCATCAAAATAACAACACTCAGTAACACTCCACGCTTCAATCGTTGCTTAAAAATCTCCTTCGCAACAGATTTTGCTGTTTTTTATCGCTTAAAAGTTATATAATATATTTAATATTATATACTATTAATATCGTCGTCTCGTTTATTTACTGTACTAGGAAATTGAATTCGCAATTTTTTACGTACTTTTACATGCAATGTAAATCACATCGTTCAAAAAAGAATTTACAAACAAATGCAATAAAATGAAAAAAAACAGAGCAAATAAATAGCACAAGAAACTCGCTCTTGCTCACAATCCCAGGGAAACCAATCCGTGCAACGTAACTATGCCAATTACCAAATTGCCCTCGTCGACGACGGGCAAAAACTGCACCGGCGACGGCGGAGATTCCATCTTCTGCATCGCTTCTACGGCCATTGCCTGGGGACCAATTGTCCTCGGGTTCCTGAAAATATATATTAAAGTGAAAGCTCTTCGAGGCGATGGGGTTGTTTTCAAATATACCCTTTGGCCAAAAAGTTAACTACAAAATAGCATCCCAAACTCTTTAGCTAATGATCTCAATTTTAAGGTATTTTGTCATTTGACAGTAGCGTTGCCAGCTCTGTAATGGATTCCCAGCTCTCCATCACAGAGCTGATAACTCTAATTATAAAGCTGAACATGTAGCATTTTACTTGCACGACTGATTACACAATTAATGTCCTGGACTTAAACGCTTCGTGGCCACGGGTATTATGGGGCCGACGAGCAAGGGCATAATGGTCATTTCACAATTACTCGAAGAGCAAATCACTACTACCTGTTGCACATCTCCCCGACCGTGAGCTTAAAGATCCCTTCCCCGCTAGCCTTAAGGGTTCGACGGAGATCGCCATCGGTGAACGTCCCGAGCAGACGATATTCGTCGTCTACAACGAGAAGGCAACCGCATCCTTTGCTCGTGAGCTCGACGAGTTGATCCATTATTAGATCTCTCTCTTTGCTCAACGGAAGCTCTTCCTTCTTCTTCATAACGTCCTTCACCTATGCAGAAAAAAAATGGGGCTAAAATATGCTCGTATGAAATGCTTACACCGATTTGCAATTACCCAAAAAAGTACGAGTAGGTCAAGTATTCTTCGTGGGTCCACGTGACGTAATAATAGCATGACTCTCAATCCAGAGGAGACATAATTTAAGAAAACATTCTAAACTAGGGGTGAAAGATGAGTCGATGAGCCTGCCCAGCTGAACGAAGCTACCGTTTTTTAAACTTTTCCAAAATCAAAGTTGGACATTTCGAGCATTAAGCTCGAGTTCGACTCGTTTACTTACAGCCCTATTCAACCCCCATTAAATGCATCACGAGTAGATTCGCTAGAGCAATCTACATTCATCAATTCCCTTACTACCACAATCTTTTTCACAATCACAACCCTTCGAATTCATCAAACAACCACATTTTCTTGATAGCTTGCATATAACCATCAACATCGATTGCAATCGACGAAAGCATAATCCAACGATTCCAAAACGTTAACAAAAACGCATAAACACATTGCTCTGCTCTATCCATAATTCAAAACCTCACCTTGAAGATCAAGCTCTTCCCAATCCTCCCGGCTGGGTGATTTGCAGCATACTCATCCCTGCTCAGATTTCTTGCCCCCATCAAAGCAATTGCCACGGTGTCCCCAAACACCATTTGAATCGCCGTAGAAGTCACAGGCGCCATATCGAAAGGGCACAATTCCCTCTCCAAAGGCAAATGTACGTTCATATCGCACAATCCCATCAACCCATTTGGATTCACAGAAGTCACGCTTATCAGATAAACCCCCTTGGCCTTCGCACAAGGCGCCAATTTGATCAGTTCCTCGGAATTCCCACTCTTGCTGAACATAACTAAGAGGTCTTTCGGGGATAATATGCCGATGTCGCCGTGGAGGGCGTCCACCGGCGAGAGAAATCCGGCCTTTATCCCCAGGGAAATTAGGGTTTGCGATACCTTCTGCGCGACGAAGCCTGATTTGCCGACGCCTGAGAAGAAGATGGTTCCTCTTGCGGCGAGGAGGGCGTGGGTGAAACCTAGGGTTTGCGAGAGGTCGAGGTTTTGGAAGAAATGGTTGAGGTAATTCTGCTGGGATGTGAAGAGGTTGAGGATGTGGGTTCGACCTAGACATTGTGGGAGTTTCGAGGTTGTTTCTTGATCTTCTTCCTCGTCTTTGTGTCGTGAATCGAAGAATGGGGTGGGAAGAGAGCCCATTTTCTGTATTTCCTGCGTCGATTTTCGGTTTCCGACGTTATACGGCGGTGGGGAGTTTCAAATCACTGAAAGCTTGCCGGCGCTCATTTCACCGATGGAGAAGATGAATTTCATAATTATTTGGCTAATTGTTCAAGCAAGCACTTAATATCCAATTTCTTTGAAATTAAAACTCCATCGTGAAATTACTATATAGTCCACGTGTACTTTTGCTACAGATTGGGGCATCCCATGTAATATTTTTGTGTGAATAAGCCCGTGAATATGCGATAACTGGTATTACTTGCAATATTTTTCAGATGGTGTTATATTTCCCCATTGATTGAAATTAATTTGGTGGATTTTCCTCTTATTGTTTGGTCGCGAGATTATCACACGTTAGCATATCTTAATTCTTATTGAACAGAAGTGTAATGATATCGTATTCGATGGTTGTCTGATGTGAATTCTCTCTCACACTCACTCACACGTTGTTGAGTTTCAACAAAAGGACAAGTTCCTCCTCGAGTAAAACTTCGATGTTTGCAAATGGCATATTATTAAGATATACGGTCGTTGAAATAATTTTTTTTTTTTGGCTGAAATAAAAGTAAGCCATGGCTGATTTATTTCAGCAGATATGGTATGTTTTTCATAACCTAACTATAAGTGAAAGGTCAAGGAAAACCCTCTTCAATATAAGCGTGGATATCTATATACTAAAGATGACTTCGAACGATCTAATATTTTGTGCGTAATTTCAAGAAATCAACCATCGAGGTAGACGGCGAACTTCATGGAACTATATAAATCGCTTCACCAAAAGATTAAATATATGCATAAACTGTGATCCCCATTCAAGTTACAATATGCTGAATTAATTATAATCAACATTATGGAAATGATCGATATCGATTACTCTCTAACGAGTAGAGCTCTCCATAGATAGAAAATCTATAAATTTTGCTTTAATCGGAGATATAATATGAGCATAGGCAGCTTTTTGTTCTACTTCTTCGTCGCCGTTACTTATTTGCCTTCCATGGTCGATCACTTCGCTCCTATTCGAGTCAGCGTTCAGTCGAAGAAAGTCATAGAACTCCACCGATTTATTCTTTCCTGCATTTTACACATATACGTTATTACACGTTAGTTCACAATTCCATGCATGCACGTTATTACATATGTATATATATACCTTCACCATTTGTATCCATGAAATGACTCTCCTCGTGTACGTTTTCGAGCTCCTTCCAATAGCACGGAGGCGGTAATAATCGATTATTAAAATTCGACGGATATATTGATGATCTTTCATCGTAGTGCTTCGAGAATAATAAGCTTGGGCGAGGTTGTTCTCGATCTTCATTTATTAATATTTGTTGCGAATTTGACGATTTCTTGGCATTATATGATGATTTAGATCTTTCCCTGCATTTTCGAGCCATGATTACATGCCAGTGATTCTTCACCGCATTGTCAGTGCGCCCGGGAAAAAGCCTCGCGATTATAGCCCAACGATTTCCATGGATTCGATGACATGCGAGGAGGCGTTCCTCTTCTTCTTCGGTGAATGGGCTTCTGTTGATTCTTTGATCTAATTGGTTGAACCATCTTAGCCTACAACTTTTCCCTGAAAACATTTATTGCACGATATATGTTAGGGCAATAAGCATGTGTGTTACTCCCTCTATTACGAGCTGATTTATAGTGAAATTCTGCTAGAGAAGTTCTTATTTTCCAATAGTATAGGATTCTTTACCGACTTCTTAATTTTTTCTTTTTTTTTTTCTTTTTTGCATTGGATGATTAAAGATTAGTTATCGTTGCATGTTTTCGCAGAGAAAACCCTAAAAAGAGACTCCATCGGCGGGAATGGATCGTTTAGGTGAAGATGAGAGGAAAACAATCTCCTATGTTTCCATAAAACATAAACTTTAGGAAACTTAAATCAAACTCTTATATCTGTATATATATATACATGAGTCATATATTGATTATATATTACATACCTGATCTACCTTGTAGCTTTTCAGCGATGGCGTTCCAATTATGTGGTCCATATCTTTCGACTAATATTCGAAGCTTCTCATCCTCAGAAGGTCTCCAATGTCCTCGACTACACATGATTGAGTCTGCGCAAGAACCAACGATGTAATAATTACATAAAGAGGAAAAAAACTAGGATGGAAAGGAAGATTCATAGAGCAAGAAATTGAAGAAATGAAACCTCTAATACATACTTCAAGAAAACCCTACTCTCTAGCTTGTCTATCTGTTTATCGAAGATTCTTGCTTTCGATTAATAACTGGGAGATAACAAAACGATTTGCAGATAAGATATTCTTATGTATTATACATAGTGGAGAAGTAGAAAGTAGATGAATGGATTCTAAGAGAGGATAGATAGAAGATGGAACATCAGTAATTGACAATTAATGATGATAAAATAATAATGATATAGATATAAACACAGACACGCACGTACATAGATAGATAACAAATTAATTGTCTTTGCTTAGGAAAGTGGGAGAGATTTGGACAGACCATCACCACCTATTGAGGCAACATATAGGCTAACAAACCACGGCTTTTTTACACGCACACAAAGCTATCTACTTTTTTGTTAGTTGTGTGTGTATTTTTGCAATAGAATATACGTATCATTTCAGTAATAGCATATTACATGTGTTATATATATTATCAATACATACGAGTTTTTGACATGCATACGTAATGCGTGTGTGTGTTTTTATACCTTTTCGAACGCTAACATACACAAAACACATACACGCATTCTCATTTTTGTAATTAGTATTTATTTGGGGAAACATGCATGGCATCCATGTATAAAAAAAAGGTGTGGGTATATGAGTGTATGTATATGTAGATATAATATACAGATGGTATGTCTAATTCTTTCTCTGTCCTTGTCTGGTTTTGTGGGAGAGAATTTGTGGATGTAAATTGAAAAAAAAAGGTTGCTTGGTGTGGTAAATGTCGTTCTTCTTTCAACATCTTTCTTCACAAAATTTCAGAAAATCATGGTCTAGTGTCCATATAAAACCCTCTAAAATGTCATCTGGCTAAACAAATTTATTGATATTTATTGTGCGTAAGGATAATATATACAGACTGAACTTAATCAGATCAGTGTGAGAATTATTTGTCAACAGATGTGAGAAATTATACATCATATATTTAATATTAGCTAAAATCATTTTTGATAAAGTTGGAATAAATGGGAAAAATACAAACATGTGTTTCCAACCTAATAGCGAGCAATGATCACGTGTAAGAAAGAAAATACAATGTTTGATATGTTAGTAGTTATAAAAAGTTCGGTATTGTGGTTATAACTTAATTAATGGCGAAGGAAGTGCGTGTGGGTTTTAGGCGTTGATCGGCTTTTCAAGACCTAACTCAAGAAACTGATTGCCTATAGATTTCGTACATGTAAAACCTAAATCATCACGAGTTTGTTAAACTGCTAATCTAAGTCAAAATTAGCTATTACTCTTATATGTAATGTAAAATATATATACACGAAAATATTATATTACACACACACACACACATAAATATGTATATATATTATATGGGTGCATTTCTTTATTCGTGACTATATAGCCCTCAGAAAGTGAAAAAATAAAAATATAAAAACAAATTGTGGCATGTAATAGAAGAATTGAATATTATCAACTTAAAACAATTTGTGGAAAATCAAAACGAAATATCGTAAATAGGCCAAACCAAATTCTTAATAATGTAACGCATTTAGGAAATTCCGAGCAAATCAACGTAATGTTCGGTTGAAACGCCTATGATTTAGTTTAGGTCTAAACATGGGTTCCTAGCGATTTGTTAGGCCATTTACATGATATCTTTTAATGAAATAGGTAACACTTTTTCGAAAGAAAAAAAACATGGATCTCATTCTTAAGGTTGGAAATTGAATATGTGAAGCAAAGAATATATTTCACTTCTCCAATAAGTTTAATTTTTAAATGAAATCCGCCAAAAGAAAAGAAACCAACTTATGGGAGACCACAACATGTTTATAATAATTCCATAACATATAACAAGGGAAACAATATAATTTTATTAGAATAATCAAACTTATTTCAAAAGCCATAACTAACTTGAGACTATTCTTGGACAGCAGCTCTCAGTTCATATATGCCATCACCACCTTTGCAAGTTGAGAACTGTTGTGATTGACTGTTCACCAGCTTTTACCTACCTACGAGTCTCATTCTCAAATACAAGTAAACAACCTTTTTTTGTACTAACAATTAATTACTGCTTATCCCTTCATTTACTTAGGTTCTAACATTTAAACTAATCTCCATTCTCCATGTACTTTCTTGCTTCTCAACTGCCCAAAAAGACAATAACAGCACAACCATTTCAAGAGATCTAAGGATTGTTGATTTATGGCTTACAAATCATCTCTTAACGAAATAATCATGAGCAGAATCTGCCTTTTCTAGGGGAATTCTAGAGAGATTAAGACAACTAACTACATAGGCAGTAGAAGTGAGATGTCTTTCGAGTACAAATTACTGCAACTCATGAAGAATTCACAGTAGGTGGAAAGAAAGGGATGCAAAAAGATGTCACTTTCATGCACATAAAAAACAGTTTCAAAAGCGAAGTGCTACGCATAAGAATAGCTAACGTCTTATGCGATACGCTTCCGACACTTCTGCGTATAAGATTAATGGATTAATGACTCAAAAGCCTCGCCTTTCGGCTCAAGCGTTTGAATATCTACACTATCTTGAAGGCAGTAATGATTTCGAGATTTTTTTACCAATCGAAAACGAACTATGATGTTTTGATGGCGACCTATCATCATCATAACAACCTCAGCAGCAGTGTAAGGAGAAGGGAAAAAAGGGCCACTGACAAAAAAGATGGGTCTTTTAGCCAATCGCAAAGCGATCGGTGGCTGTAAAAAGTCACGCCACGTTTACTGTCCGCAAAGGCCGTGTGGAATTATTTTACCTCCCACTCGCATTTCGATGGTAAAATTCAAAAACCATATGATGACGCTGATTGAAGAAACTATGCAGAGATGTAATAACTGCGTCGCAAGAGATAGAAAGTGGAATATGGAGAAGAATGATGCACTTGAGATATGTAAATGCATTTAGTTATACCTTTGAAGTCCATAAGATTAGCTAACAGTCAAGGCCCAGATATTTTGTAGCCCAGCTGTGCCTCAAAATGATTGTATTGGATAACATGATATAATCCAAACAAGAATTCAAGTTTCCTCACTTTCTTGCTTTGCTGCACGATTCTATGATGGACAGATCATCATCCCCAAGAACTGATTAGAGGACATACGAACGCCAAATCATACGATTTGAATCCCATACCCAAATGCCCAGTAACTCAATTCAAGGACGTAAACATGAAGTTATGGACTGAATTAAAGATGCAAGAAGCAGTCATGTTAAAGCTACCTTGAGAGAAACCTCTGAATTCTTAGGCATATTAGGAAGGTTCCACTTGTGCATATGAGGGGGAAACTCACTGCACGGACAAAACCACAAGAAACATCCAACCAAATAACAATATCAGCACTCATACCTCGATAAAAATGCAATAAAAATTGCTTGCAAACACAAATGTTCAAGCTTTTCAAACCATTCAATCCATTTGCGTTGAGTTTCCGGTTTCCATCACCTTCATATTTTCTGAAATTATATAGGCTCGGATTTTGTGAACAGGAAAAGTACGTGTTGAATAGGATATGCTTGGTGCTTCAAATCCAAGAATTCAGCAAGTTTCCAATTTCCTCAATCAATTGAGATATTGTACTGCTATACAACAGATTAATCAAATAATCGCCTCTCACGATTGAAATAAGAAAGCAGAATCTTGTGAGTTGATCTTCTTCAACATGATATCCTTGGCTTCATTGACCTTCGAGGCGAGGTAATGGCTGCCACCAGCATCAGGATGGTTGACTACCACCATTGCTCATCTATGAGCCTCCTTGATCTTTACCAATTCCGCATGTTCCCTGAAATTTACACAATATCTTCCTAAGATGCAATTCACGAATTAAATTTGTTCAGCTATATCGAGTGTTAAAAAATCGATTCGAAAAAGCAAAATAACCTGCAGAATCAAAGTAATTGAGGTTGACGGAAAAGTTCAGAAAATATTTCACCTGACTCCAAGAATCTTTGCAGCCTCGCGCCTCGACATTACCTTCTCAAAACCGCCAGGATAAAATCTTCGAGTTGTGGGCCGAGCTACGAATGACCCCCAAGCTCTAATCAAATATCGAGCACTCAAGGCAGCTGTGCCCAAAGCAGCACCTACGATTATCGTCGATGTCTGAGTGGGACAAGAATAACTCTTATGTAACATCAGGGACATCAAGAAGTCATAAATCCACAATATATTCCCTGACACAGTACACAATCTTATCACAAATCGCAGATACGCATGGGATAGTTTGGTTCAATGATGTAATTAAAAGCAGAATTTGATTGGTGATTTGGCATGAACGTGTACAAGATTGCTTGTTTCATCAAGGGCAATACACTTGGCTGTAATAGCACACAAAGACATGGAACATAACTATTCCCCAGAAATTCTGGGGAAAGGGACAATGATCAACCTTTTCAGAAACCTAGCATATTGTCATAAGTTGAAATTGTTCCATTAAAAATCGTCTCTTCAATGAATGCATCGCCAAAGCCATACTGCCACACTACTTCGGAAAGAGGATGATGAATGGAAATAATCCACCCATTGACACAAGTTACAGAACCATGTTTTGTCATCTTTTCATTTCTTTGATTAAGCCATCAGACAACCAATTTCACGCATCAAACACACGATTAGATCCCAACACACCAAAACTCGACGCAATTTAATAACTTCCAACCATTAAGCCCCTAACATACCAGCAAGAGAAGCTCAATCCCTAAGTCAAAGACGAAAAAAAAAAAGAACTTGAAATTGGGCGAACAAATATCGAAAATAAAAAGAGAAGAAAACTCGTACCATCTTCAAACTCACAAACGAGCTTTCCGATTAAAGATACCTCTGATTTACTCGGCTTTTCCTTCAAATTTCCGAAGCGTAACTTGAGATTGCTAAGGCGGAGCCCTATATATACGTTGTGGTAGACCTGAAGTTCTACAGCATCGATGTTTTTTGACGGACAAGACAAATCAGAAAGGCGGCGATTGACGCCGAAAAGCGCTCGAAAGAAAAAGGTTTAACAAACGTATTTTTGAAAAAAACTATATAAAATTAGATATTTTAAGAGTTAATTTTAAGAGTTAATTTTAAATCCAAAATCTTTACTAGATAGAAAATTTTAACTTATTTTTATTTTATGTTTGTAAATATATAAACAAAATTGACTTCGAGGTGATATAATTTTAATAAATTGAAGGCATAATCGTAATTACTTTGACGTAGAAAGTTAATTAAATAGTTACTCTATCTATTTATATATAGTAAAGATATTTAGTAGCATTAACGATGTACCTAACAGAATAAATGCACCAAATCTTGACATAATATTCAATACAAATATTTAATCACTATCACTAAACTTAGTTCTGTCGCATACAAAAACAAAAAACAAAAAAGTTCATTTCCGTATATCAATGAAGCACTCTGCAAATGCAATTCCCCAAAAAATGGATAAAAGAGAAAATCATGTAGGGACACACTAAATGACACACAAAGAAAAAAACACATAGGCATACACGTATGTGTGTGTGTGCGTCTTTCTCATCGGTTGGTCAATGTCCGTCCCTTTCAACACAACAGAATCGCAGAGCAGTTAAGTTAGGTAAGTAAGCTAAAGCCCAACTAGTCAAAGTTCAGAAAGTCGCATGTTCTTTAAGTCTTTATTTAGTCTTTTCTTTTTCCTTTGCCCTATTCACGAGAGAGACGGCACCAGTGAAGTCATCACCATCAGGAGCTTTGGTATGATTTTTCTTTTATTTTTTTTTCTTTCTCAATTTTTGGTCTGAAGTCAACTTGTAATAGCATTAGCAAAAGATTGGAAGGCCTTTAATAAAAGGTTACTGTTACGGTTTGCGTTTATTACTTCTCTTTGATGTAAGTTTTCCGTTGTTATGAACTGTGCTTGTCCTTTTTTCTTTGTTGTTCTCTTTCTCCAACTAATTTGTCTGCGTTCATTAGTTTCCTCTTCTGCGCTTGTATGATCCACTGAAGAATCTTGGAATTCTATGCTCTGTGATGTATTTCTTTCCTTCTTGGCCTTTTTCCCTTAACTTTTACGAGTGTTTCTGTTTTGTTCTTCTAATTCTTATGACAACAGATAAATTCTGTAATAAAATCTTGGAGATTCTGCTTTACAAGGTTGACTATTCACTTGTTTTTCACTCCTTTCAACAGCTTCCGTTTTTTCGCCTGATGTTATTTCGAATCGATGGATCCTTCTTCCGAGAAAGATCGGTTCCCAATGCTGTCCAAAGGGTTCGAAAAATCCGACGATGGTAATAACGCCTATCCTATGAAGGCAAGGAGCGTATCGATGTCTTCCCCAAATAACTATTCGAACTCTTCTGAGGAACATCAAAATCAAAGGCAAACTTCGTTCGCCGCACAACACATGAGCGGCCCTTTATACATAAATCGCAGCGAAAGCGTAATATTTCAGCCTCCTCAGAATAATACATCGTTAGGCGATCAAGAAAACATCGATCCCAAAATAGAGAGTAGTCGCTGGTCATCTTCGAACGATTACGATGGCAAAAACGATCGCCTTTTGAAGTCGGGGCAGTTGGGAATGTGCGACGATCCTTATTGCACGACTTGCCCGACTTATTACCATGTGGGAGGCAGCAACCGCCCAGCTGATAAACTCGATGCTAAGGTTAACTGGTTTATGAGATTAGTGTAAGAAATGAGACATGATATTATGCTTTTATGGGAGTTTTTTTTTCGTTTTTGCAGATTCAGAATATTCTCTACGGAGATGCTAAGGGTTGGGCTAAGAGGATTTTTTCCCGCTTGCGCCCTCGCATACCGAGGGTTATGAATCCTCATGCAAAGAAAGTTCAA
This sequence comes from Craterostigma plantagineum, assembly GCA_027422505.1. Taxonomy (NCBI): domain Eukaryota; kingdom Viridiplantae; phylum Streptophyta; class Magnoliopsida; order Lamiales; family Linderniaceae; genus Craterostigma; species Craterostigma plantagineum. Next base: position 3,270,816 of record JAPQWV010000050.1, read on the forward strand.
AAGTGGAACAAATTCTTCGTCATTTCTTGCTTGTTTGCGGTCTTCATCGACCCTTTGTTCTTCTTTCTTCTCTCCGCGGATAAGGTTTTTTTTTTTCGTTTAAAGATTCGATTTTTTACTCTGTAAGTCCATCTTTTTTTGGAGATTGTATGACTAAGATTGTGTTATCTGTGCTTGTCAGGAATTCAAATGCATAGTTTTGGACTGGCGCATGACGAAGACGATAGTCTTCTTTAGGAGCATGAGCGATTTCGTCTATTTCATTCATATTCTCCTTCAGGTTTCTGTTTTATTTTGTCTTCCTCGAATCGCTTTGATACGTCGTAGTAAATTATTACATTGGATTAAAAAAAACATCGCTTTTGTTGCAGTTCAGGCTTGCATACGTCGCTCCTGAATCGAGAGTCGTTGGCTCGGGAGATTTAGTTGACGACCCTAAGAAGATCGCTTGGCATCATCTCAAGGGATATTTCCTCGTCGACTTGTTCGTCGTTTTGCCTCTTCCCCAGGTGATCGGAAAAAAAAAAATTCTTCGCAAAAAGCAAAAAAAAAACTTAATTATTTTTTTTTGCAGATCATCATCTTGATAATCTTGCCCGATTCCCTGGGAGCGGGCGCAAATTACGCCAAGAATCTCCTACGAGCGGCGATCCTCGTTCAGTACATTCCTCGGCTGTATAGATTCTTACCCATGCTCGCCGGTCAATCTCCGACGGGCTTCATCTTCGAGTCGGCGTGGGCCAACTTCGTCATGAACCTTCTCACGTTTATCCTTGCTAGCCATGTCGTGGGCTCGTGTTGGTATCTTTTCGGCCTTCAGGTATTTTATTTTTTCTACGTGGCTTCAAGTTCTTGATCTTTCCGTAAAGCTTTCTGGCTTAGTGTTCATGGCTGAGGCCTACAGGATTATGGTAGAGAGGCAATACAATCGATTTTCCCTGCCATCATATCCTTGGCTGAGCCTGTCACACATGGACCTGTACTAGTGTGGTTAATCCTTAGGGCGTACTTGGTGGTATTTATGGTGTGTTTGGTATGCGGAATTCGGTGTAGAAATGAAAAATGTGTGGAAAAGAAAAGAAAACTTAAAACAAAGTTTATTACGAAAATCTAGGAAAAACAATTTCTTCGCCAAATGGTGAGGAAAATGAAAGAAAAGCCAGTTTTTCTTGATCCAAACACAGCGTTGAAGTTTAATGTAACGTTGTTTCTCATCTTAGAGGGTGAACCAATGCCTCCGAGACGCCTGTCGTGACTCGAACAACACCGAATGTACGAGGTTTATCGATTGCGGCCATAAATATGATTACTCTGAGTCCACGGACAATCCTTTGAGGGGCCAATGGTGGACCAACGATAACGCCTCGGGTTGTTTCAGCGGCCAGGGAAGCTTTGCTTACGGGATTTATCAAAACGGCGTCGATCTCACTACGCATTCAAGCATTATTACAAGATACGTTTATTCGCTATTTTGGGGCTTTCAGGTACTTCTTCTCTATACGTACGTCAACTTTTCGAAATTCATGCGTAGTCGGATAATCGAGCCTTATTTTTTTTCTATCATTATGCGTAACTATGTTCGAGTTTTTTTTTGTAACGTTCCTTTGCTTAGCAAATTAGCACTTTGGCGGGGAATCAAGTCCCGAGCTACTTCGTGTGGGAAGTGCTCTTCACGATGGCCATCATAGGCATCGGCCTTTTGCTCTTCGCTCTCCTCATCGGAAACATGCAGAATTTCCTTCAATCCCTCGGGCGAAGGTTCCTCGATTCTTTCATTATCGATAGTAAAACATCGGAAATGTATATAATATTAACTCAGACGATGTAACATACACAGGAGACTAGAGAGGTCCTTAAGAAGTCGAGATGTAGAGCAGTGGATGAGCCATAGGCGGTTGCCCGAAGAATTGAGAAGGTCCTTTTATTTTATCAGCGCTTTATTTTTTCAATATTCACGGCGGCGCAATTTATAATTTTCGACCATGTAATAACAACTACAGGCAAGTAAGAGAAGCTGAAAGGTTCAGCTGGGCCGCGACGAGAGGCGTGAACGAAGAAGAGCTGATGGAGAATCTCCCCGAGGACCTCCAAAGGGATATTCGCCGCCATCTCTTTAAATTCGTCAAGAAAGTAAGGATGATGATATTCGCTTTTTTCACGATCGCCGTGCATAAAGTAATTAATTTCCTATTTTTTGGAAAAACCGTAGGTGCGTATTTTTCAACTGATGGACGAGCCAATCATAGACGCGATATGCGAGAGATTGAGGACGAAGACGTACATAAAGGACAGCAGAATCCTCTACCGAGGCGGCCTCGTCGACAAAATGGTCTTCATAATTCGCGGAAAAATGCAGAGCGTCGGCGAAGATCAGATGATCGCTCCCTTGTCCGAAGGAGACGTTTGCGGGGAAGAGCTTCTTACGTGGTGCCTCGAGCATTCTTCCGTAAACCAAGGTTTTTCAAAGCGAAATTTCGAAAATGATGGAAAACCCTAGAATTTTGATCGTAAGAATAGACGTATATATCGTAAAAAAAATGTCAGATGGGAGAAGAATTAGGATCCCGGGACACAGGCTACTGAGCAACCGACTCGTAAGGTGCCTGACGAACGTGGAAGCGTTCGTGCTACGAGCGGCGGACCTCGAGGAGGTCACTAGCCTATTCGCAAGGTTTTTGAGGAGCCCGCGTGTACAAGGGGCGATACGGTAATTTCGTATCCCATGCGCTTATTTATTTTTTCGGCGAGGAACGTCCCTCCGACTAAGTTCAGTTTGAACGAATCTGATGAACCCTGACTGCCAGCGGGGTTGATCTCCCTGGTTCATATGACCTAAGCCTTGAAATTGCAATAGGACCCATTAAAGATCTATTGGATCTTCAAATGGAACTGAGTTTAGACCCACTTAGACCACCCAAGTCGAACATCTATGGCGCGGTTAACATATTAAATGTTTCTAGAGACTCATTTGAATATCTAATGGATCTTTTATGGGTCTGATTGTCATCCATATCCAAACCCCACAAGCGTCGGTCAGCCTAGAGGGTGTAAATAGAGTCCTCCCAACCACGACCCGTGGGGGAATATGTATTTATAGATGAAAAAAAAACGTACGTTATCATATCGTTGATTCGAACTTTGGTTGTAATATTTTCAGGTATGAGTCTCCGTATTGGCGAGGGCTTGCGGCTCGAAGAATCCAAGTCGCTTGGAGGTATAGAAAGAGACGACGAATGAGTCGGGGCGAGGGCTCGGGCCCGGGCCGCCCGTTGCGGTACAGTGATCATTATTCGGACATGGATGTGTAATAAGATCGTAGTGTTCATTTTGCTTTATCATCTTTGGCCAAAACCCGCGGAACGAAAATGCTTGTGTTCTTTTCAAGCACGCTATGCTGTCTGAATTACCACAGATTTCATGGGCTTTAGTGAAAAATCTGAAAATCACTACAAAGATGTAACATGTTAGATTAGCTGTAGTTAACTATTAAGGAAAGGATGTTAAGAGTTGCCTTGCCATGAAGAATTTGCAAATCAACATTTTTGTTCATTCTTTTTCCAATATAAACCCATTACTCTTCCGTTCTTGAATGGTTCGATATTAAACTTCAATAATAAGAATTATTTGAAAACTTTCACTGTCGGTGGTGGTGGTGCTAGGCCTTTGCCGCCATTGAAGGACAATGTTTAAGAGGTTTCTGTTCTACCGTTAACTGTTAAGAGGGTTTGAATTGAAGCAAAGCCTTTTTGTGAGGTTGAATTGAAGCAAAGCCTTTTTGTGGGCTATTCTGTTTCTTTTCACTTCGGCTACTATTGCTTTTGAATTGTTTCGTTTTAATTGATAGATACTACCCTAAGATATTATGTAGATAATCATGCATTGTCGAATTGATGGAATTAGTCTGCATATGTTTTGGTGTACAACCTTTTAAAGCATGACAGTTCTTTAAGAGTGAAGAACGTGAACAGTTTGAGAGAGAGAGAGAGAGAGAGAGAGAGAGAGAGAGAGAGAGAGAGAGAGAGAGAGAATGGATGAGATCTCATCCATTTGACCAGTTTTTCTTGAAAATTGATTGTAGAAGAAAACGTGGTTCTCTGTAATCTTGAACTTATTGTAGAGAAAAGCTTTGTAATCCCGCCCGACTGAAAGAGTAAATAATTAGTCGAATTGTCAACAGATATTTTGCCATAAGTGGGCTCTACAAATTTAGTTCTCTCAGTGAGAATTTCTTGGACAAAGAGCTCAGCTATCCAACCAATATTCTGTTTCAACTGAGGACTATACTAGTTGTCACGCCCCTCCCAAGTGACTTAGAATTTTTCTAAGTGTTCCGAGGTTCGTGCGGCCTAACTCCTCGCAAGTTAGTCAGCCCTTCCGTTGATCCGTTCACTTGAATCCTTTCCCACAGAACTCGCGTGTTTTGCGCTAGCGTGTTTGTGTTGTTTACTTTAGTTTGAACGAACAAAGCAAACAAGATTTACGGGCAACGCCCAACCTTTTCTTTTCACCACAAAAAGATACAAGGACTCACAAAGCACACCCTACAGCACTTTCCGGATGCCTCAAAAACAAGGCAACATAATCTACTTATAGACATAATCAAGCCAACAGTTGGATGAGTACAAATGGGCTGAAACCGCTCCGAGGAGGTTTCCTTGCGGACAGTAACTGCCTAGCCGCGCAGGCAGTTTTCTTGCTTGCCAGCTCAGGGGAGTTTTCTTGCCAGGCCGCCTGGAACTGCTCACCAAGCCAGGCCTAACCGCCCTGGTAACTTCTCACCAGGCCAAAACCGCTCTGAAACCGTCAGAACTGCTTGCCGCGCCAAGCCGGCCGAGCCATGTTGGGACTTGGCCAAGAACATCGCCCGCATGGATCCGGCGCCGCACCAAGCCAGCGCCAATGTCCGCACACTATGGCCTATGCCGCGCGCGTTCCGCCCGAGGTCCGCGCGCGACGCACATCAGTGTCGCACATGTTCCGCCCCGATTCGCGCACGCCATGTCCTAATGTTGTGCGCGCCCTGCCCAAGTGTCGCGCTCCGTGCGCGGACACCAACTTGTGCCTGATTGCCACGCGCAGTTCCCGTTCTGCGCGCGCTGTTGCCGAGTGCCGTGCGCGCCCTCTCGCGCACCGCGTACCTCGCTCATCGAGGTTGAGTCAGCGCGCCTTGCCGCACGCGCTGCCCGGTCTTGCCCGCGCGCCGCATGCGACGCGGGGCGCGCTCTTCGCAAGATCTGGCCAGACCCTGGCTAGACAGGGCATTCCACCAAGCAAATGCCCGGGCACCCCACCAAGCAGATGCCCACATGTGCGCGCCCGTTCGCCTTAAGCCGATGGCCAGGCGGGACATTCCACCGCAAATGCCCCCATGTGCGCGCCCGTTCGCCTTAAGCCGATGGCTAGGCGGGACATTCCACCGCAAATGCCCCCATGTGCACGCCTCACTCGCGCACGCATACCTCGCCCACCGAGGTTGAGTCAGCGCGCCTCGCACGCGCTGCTCGGTCCTGCCCGCGCGCCGCATGCAACGCGAGCCGGGGCACTCCACCAAGCAAATGCCCCATATGCGTGGCCCGTGCATTCTTAGCCCAAGACGACGCACGGCCACGTCATGCCCCAAGTTAGGGGTGTAACACTAGTACTCTTATGTAAATTTGAGGTCATTGATTGGAAATGTTATCATCAAGGCCATCTTTTAAGAAATTATTTTATTAAAAGTATTTATTTGAAATATCGGCAAACAAGCAATTTATATTAATTTTTAACCCCAAAATCCAACAAGATTGGCGCTTTAAAGAACAATAAATGAGATAGTTGTCACCACTAAAATAGAAAAAGTATTAGAGACCTATTTGTAGCCACAAAGTACATCAAACAAACCGAGTGCAATAAATGATCAAAGAGAGGATGATGAATTGATGAATGTTGATGATATCTGCCAAGATATTATATTTTATATTATCTGGTTATTATGACATCTCATATCTATATATCTCTTCATGTGGCTTGTGGGGCTTTTAGTTGGTTCAATATCTTCCACGAAATACTTCGCGCAAGTGTTCTTCTCTTCAAGATAAAGATTTGGGTTCTAAATAATTACATTGCTTTTAACTTGCAGAAAATCAAAATTAGGTCCATATCTTTCCTCATCAATCAACTAGTCACTCAAACACCATAAATGAAAAAAAAAATCAATTTTCGAAATTGAAGATCCTAATTGTCGTTAATTTTAAGGCCAGAATTTTATTACAAGAGCAACATTTTCGGACTACAAATGACATTTTTTGTGCTGTGTTATAGAGGATGCAATTATTGTAAAATTGTCAAGAAGTACCATCCACTTTGCAAATCCATACAATGATAGTGTGCTAACTGCAATTCAACCAGTCCTCGAAGTCCGACTTGACTTGAGAGAGAGAGAGAGAGAGAGAGAGAGAGAGAGAGAGAGAGAGAGAGAGAGAGAGAGAGAGAGAGACGCAATTGCCAAAGAACGCAAAAGATTGGATTTTTAACACAATCCAATGTGTGTGGTTGTCCACGTGTCGCCGGACTCAGTTAATCTCAGCCACAGAAGCTCGACCTTCCCAACCCACAAAAATTCCCACCTTCTCGAGCGTTCTACGAATTGTTTATTACAGATTAAAAAAATCTCGGATCATCCTACGTGGCCGTCTTGTTTTCTGGGCACTTCACTCGACCTTCTTTCTCAATTTATACAGGTTTCCACTGTGGACTGTAGCTCCCCTCTCTCTCTCACTCTCTCTGACCCTTTCTGTTTTGTTGCTTAAACCAATCGAACTGTTGAGAAAGCTCAGATCTTTATATGGTTTTTCCTTTTAACCAACTTTACATAAGACCCATAGTTATTATTAATCTTGTCAAGCTTATCTATGGCTTCTGAAATTACGGTAATTTGTTTTCTTGAATTGTTTAAAGAGTTGTCTGAAACCACTGTTAGAAGATCACCTCTCATTGCAGATTCAAAAAGAAGACTCTTTTTATGTAAACTGCTAAGTATAAGTGCTCAATAATAGCAATTGAAGCCTTTTGTAGTTTAATTTTCTTTCCGATTATATAGCAAAGAGTCTAACTAGAGTTGTTGCATTTGATCTACAGAGTCAAACTGTAGAATCTGTGGCTTCTCAACAAAAGGCCCATTTGCCGAAGGTATGATCGATCCCCTTTTTACGCCACTTAGATTCTTCGTTAAGACATAATGTAGATTCTTGTCTGAAAAACCCATCCATACATATTAGGTGAGAAAACCCTATACAATCACTAAACAGAGAGAAAGATGGACGGGCGAAGAACACCTAAGGTTCGTCGAAGCGCTCAAATTATACGGCCGTGCCTGGCGCTCCATTGAAGGTGACTTTTTTGTGTAGGGTTGTTCTCATAAAATAAAGAGGTCTTTTTTTTTTCTGCGCCTTATTTCTTACTAAAAACATTGAGTTAAAGCAAATGATCCTTACATTGTGTTTTCTTCAGAACACGTGGGAACGAAAACTGCGGTACAAATACGAAGCCACGCCCAGAAATTCTTCGCTAGGATCGCCAGGGACTCGAATGGCGAAAACTCGTCCTCGAATTCCATCGAAATCCCTCCTCCCCGCCCGAAGAAGAAACCCCTTTGCCCTTACCCTAGAAAGGCGGCCGACGGGGAAACCCTCGATTTTCCCGAGGCTGTAAGATCTTACGATGTTTCCCAGAAAGAGAGTTCTCCCACTTCAGTTCTTTCGGCGGTTTGTCCGGACAATTTTTCTTCGGAGAATGAAGAGAAAAATTTCAACTCAAGCCCTGACGAAGGGGAAAAGCCCGCCTTGGTATATATTGTTGAGATTATATAAATTGGGCTTTGTTACACGTCGAATAATTCAAGCTCCTCCTATCACCAATTGATTTTAGGAAGAACTCTCAATTTCTAATCACCAATTGGTTTTAGGAAGGATCCCTCATATTCTAATATATATGTTACTTTCTTCAACTGTTTATATTGAAAGATTAATATTCATTGATAAATTTCTCTATGTGTGGCTGCAGAAGTTCGAATTGTTTCCACTTGGGAATGAGCTTAGCGTAGATTCTCTCCATTTCGGCGAAGTTTGCGCAAGTATTAGGCTTTTTGGGAAGACTGTAGTCGTAAGAGATGAAGCGCCTTCGAAAGTCGCTGAGGAAAAATCTTCGAAAAAAGGATTCGTTCCATACAAGCGTTGTATAGCAGAGAGGGACGGCGAAACGCCTATGGATTATTGTCTTCGTGAACGCGAGGATCGAAGGGCTCGTGTTTGCTCGTAGCGTTCGAAGATGAACGATGATCGATTCTTTTCGCAATTATAGTACAGATTTTAGCTATTAATTCGACTCGAAAGGCAGTACTTTCTGCTATAACTGCTTCGAGGGAAAGGCGTTGGTTTTTTTTTTTGAGAGATTTTTTTCTCGCTTTGTAAGATCGATATAGATGCGCAGCGAATGTGCTAACTGCAATGTAAGGCGTCGAATTGAAGAAATATCTACTGCTGTTATGTGATCTATGCCCACATTTTTTTGCTGATTTCATTTCTTCATGGGTTTCGGGCCCGAAAGCATGAAAGCTGAAAGAATAGTCGAATGCGAACGTCGAAATTTGCTCGATTTCGTTTCTTCGTGGGATCATCGCCATGGAAATGTTCGTTCGAAATTTGCTCGATTTCGTTTCTTCGTGGGATCATCGCCATGGAAATGTTCGTTCGATTGAGTATGTATGTATATATAGATCAGTTAGATGTGTGATATTTCATTACATCATAAGTTGTCCTGGAAACTGTCTTTTGTCTTTCAATCTCAGAGCTTAAAGAAACGGAAGAATGCAGTTTATTGAAAGACCATTTACGAACCACAGAGTACATTAAAGAGTACATCATCAGTTTCAAACACATCTCTTGTTTGATCTCCGTAGAAGTTTCTCCGATTCTCGATTCTCCTTCTCCTGAAAAAAAAAGAAAAAAAAGCGGGCGTACTAATCAGACTCGAAATCTACGATTTCTACGGAAAAAAAAAAGATCGGCGACAAAAAGAATCTTTGTTTCATTACATTCGAAAGTCGCCCAACGGGACGGAGGCACGACTGTTCGATCGTGGTTGACCTCTGAGTCGTAGAGTAGGCTGAAGAGATCCGTCGCTACGGCGTCCGATTTTCTAGCGTTGGCGTCGACGCCCATCGTCTCTTTCGAAGGCGATATCATGTCGACCATCAAATCCAACGAGCCCTACAAGAAAAAGAAACGATTTTTCTTAATAGATTCAAACCGTATAAAGATTTCCGATCACCTCTGGCCCAAACCCATAAGCCTTGTGTTGTACTGACAAATAGAGGGAGCAGCCCACAGGCTTATTATTACATACAAGTCATCATGCTTGTTTAGATTATCCGATGTGAGATTGAGTGTGATACTTCAATAGTTCGTATTAAGCTCAAAACGATCGAAAAACGTAAGTATTTGATTAATCACCCCGCGATTTCTTGTTACGGGGGCGACGTGCGCAGTCTCTTCTTCCTTGACGAAAGCTTCTTCCTCGAGAGAGTACTTTCGCGCCTTTTTGGGAATGCCCCTAACGCACGAGGCGCCGGGGCCGTCGTAATTGGCCGATTGTGCCGGCGGCGGCGACGTCTTCGAAGCCCATCTTTTCTCCACGTACCTTAAATACAACAAAATGCAATGTATGATATATGAAGCCAAATAAAAATCAGAGTTTTTTTTCTTCTATTTAATGTATGCACCAAAATGGGAATGTTAATACTTGTCGTGAATAAATTTCTGAATCGGGTTTCTGTCGTAGTGCGGAGGTAGTTCTGATTCCCAGTAATCGTTCGACCTTTCGTTGCCCGTCGCTACGTAAAAACGAAGAGTCTATTAATAAAAAGAAAAAAGAAAACAATAGCAGCAGCAACAGCAACAACAACAACAGTAATAACAGACTTACTCTCCATTATTACAATTTGCTCGGGAAGCCACGTGTCCAAGGTCGTCGACCTTACCTATATACACGGTACATCAAAGAAAATTTGTGTGATTCTATGGCATGAAGTTGATGATGGTAATAATATTTATTTTAGGGCAAAGTCAAAACCTTTGAGATGTGTACTCCAAGGCTTCGATGTATGCCAGAACATTGCATGCATATGAATATTCCAAGATTTATGCTTGCCCAACGAGGAGCCCTGAAAAGCATCATATATAGATTTCATTTCAATGTCATATAAATCTATATATATATATTATGATTTCATGTATAAATGACATACTTGCTCTTGCAATCTGCACATTCCTTGTTCTCAGGCAACCTCATGAGGGCCTCAAGTGTCTGGTTTATGATGAAAATGAGAAGAAGAATTAATCAACGAATAATATAGATTATATTCAAGAATTTGATGAAAAGCTTCTACCTTGGCATGTTTTGCATTGAGTTCCTTGGAAACAGAAGCCTTCTCGTTCATGGCTCTGATCTCTCTCTCTCTCTCTTTCTCCCTCTCTTTCTATCTCTCTGTTTCTCTATGTTGTAATATCAAAGGGCCAAAAACAGAGATCAGAAGGAAATCTGTTTATTATTATTAGAACATCAACTATGAAAATGAAGGAAAAAGATGGAGAAAAGAGAATAAATGGGGAAAGAGATCATCCAATCTTCATCTCTTCTGTGTTGTGAAAATGATGCAACATATCTGATTGGTTTAACACATTCCAAGGATGTTCTGTATTTTACTAAATTTTGACCTTGGATCGTATGCTGTGAAATAGTAACTTTGAATTCCAAATTATAAACTTCCCAAAATGTTGGGGAAAATTAAATATGGTACCGTAATCTTATAAAGCACATCCATGTGTAAATAGATTTTATATTATTAATTAAGTTATTTAAAAATAAAATAAATGAAAATAAATTGTAGTGAACTAAAATATAAATAGTAAATTGGTACAAATACTTGGAGACCAATTGACAGTTTGTAGACCTTCAGGCTCTTGATATACGGGGTATAGATATATGTAACATATTATGTATCACAATGGTATCCAAATTTTGTATATGATACTTATGTGTAAAATTTTATTCAATAGCTACTTACATATAAAAAAAAATGATACTTTGGGTGTTTAGTGTAAACTTCTCTTAATATAATCGATTTAATGGTAATACTATTATTTTACTGTTCAAAGGTCGCAGTTTTAGTAAAAGTAAAAGGGAAAATACGAAATAAAATAAAATCACGAGAAAACGCTGTCCAAATTACTAACCCGGGCAATTCTCCACCACCACCGCCGGCACCACCGTTCTTTCATCTCCTTCCTCGACGCAGCCACCGTAGAATCTCTGGAAAATTTTCGCTACAGCTCTCGGCCACCAGCTCGTCCCTCCTTTTTCTATTTTCCGGCGATATTGTCGGTCGCGGAACTCGAATCGCGTGGTTTAGAGTTTAGACGAATTTAGGTAGGGCTTTTTAATCGTCTTTCCGTGCGTGGGCGAAATCTTTGTGAGTTCGCCATATTCGATCAGGTGAATTTGATTGAAGGATGGAGAAATAAATGGAAGGAAACTACATTGGTTTGTGCAGATTTTGGGGAAGCAGAAAAGTTAAACTGTTTTCTTGGGAGTTAATTTTATTGCTCATTTGCTAGTTGAGCTGTGAAATACTGAATTCAATTGGGGGAGTTATATGTCAAGTTTTATGCGCTCGCTACGAAAACGCTAGTCTGTTTTGTCTGTAATCGAATCGGCATAAATATCGCTGAATGCTTAGTCGGCATTGATTTATTAATGCTTACGGATTACACAGTCTCTGCTTGTTGAGTTTAATAGTGTGACTTATAGTGTAGGCTCGCTTCATATTCTTTTCGCGGAAATGTTGGGTAGTTCATCAGCTGATGCTCAAGACTTAAATCAGCAAGACTCAATGCACCATGAGGTTGATGAAGAAGATAACCAAAATAGGCGCTCTAACAGCGGCCAGAATGTAAATGAAGAAGAAGATGACGAAGACGATGTTGACTTCAATCCTTTCCTGAAAGAATCCAATTCTCTGGAAGCCTCCTCTAGCCTGAGTTCTGAAGTTGAAGACTTGAATGCTGAAGTTGCAGATAGTGGCAGAAAGCCTCGTGCTTCCTCTGTTGAACTTTCGGTGGAAAAGGATAAAGACATTGGCATAGATTCCCAGGCAAGTGGAAATGGTCGTCACGATGAAGCTATTGTGTCGCAAAAGGTCGTTTCTTGTGAAGGACGTGCAAGTGATCCTCAACTACATGCAGTTTCAGATACTGAGGCAGCATTGATTTCTCAGTCAGAAACTGGGTTATTATGCAACACGGATGGAGCAGGTGTTCACAATGCCACAGAATTGAATCCCACGGTAGACGTAGACTCTGAAGGTGCTATATGCATGCGAACTAGGGCTCGTTATTCTCTTGCAGGTTGCACACTCGATGAACTGGAAACATTTCTTCAAGAAACTGACGATGAGGACGATCTTCAGAATGTTGATGATGAAGTGGAGTACAGGAAATTCCTTGCGGCTGTTATGCGAGGTGATGAAGGTAACCAGAATTTGCAAGAGAATGCAAATGCCGAAGATGAAGATGAAGAAAATGATGCAGACTTTGAGCTGGAGCTAGAAGAGGCACTGGATAGTGATGTAGAGGAGATTGAAAAACGGCGTGTTGGCCGGAGAAATAGATCTAGGAAGAAGAATTCCAATGAAGGTAATAACAAGTTTACAGTTCAGTCAAGTAGACCACTGAGACCTCGCTTACCATTTGCAGCACTTGGATCAGTTTCCGCCTTTGATGGGATAAATCTTGCCCCAAATATTGCTCAGCCATATATGTTTCATGCAAATAATGGTTTCACCTGTGGGTTCACTACCCATCAGATAGGGCAGTTGCATTGTCTGATTCATGAGCATGTTCAGCTACTCGTTCAGGTTTTCTCCGTCTGTATTATTGATCATTCCAAGAGCATCATTGCCATGGAAGTTAAGAAATTAATTCTAGAGATGCTTCAAAAACGTGAGCAAGCGTTGGTGGGCAGAACTAATCCATATCAAAGCTTTTGCTTTGTTCCACCCCACGTACAACCATCAGTAAGAAGCAGCCTTCACAAAGATTTATCATCCAGCGTCTGTAGTCAAAATGTACAGGTAGATACACATTCCTCAAGCTACCAAGGGTTGCAATCTGAAACAAGCTCTTCTCAAAATCTGCTACAAAACTCGTGGTTGCCTTACATTTCTGGTCCAGTGCTGTCTGTCATAGACGTAGCACCGCTGAGATTAGTTGGAAACTACATAGACGAAGTGTCTTCATGTGAGTCGTATTAGGTGTATACATGTTTTTTTTCTTATTTACATATTTTCTTGCAAGCCGTACTTCCTTACTGATGTATGTGTTAATGCTGGCAGCGGTAAAAGCACTAGAACGATGTCGACTTGAACATGGTCTCGACGCTCACAGTCAAAACAACCCTCTTTTTCCGCTGCATAATATTGCTCGTTCTACTGAATCTGATAGCGAGCGAGATCCAGAGAATTCACCACCAAATATTATCGGTTTGGTTCGTTCACCATCTACCAATCAGATGCCCAAAAAAACAATGGCTGCTACTCTGTTAGAAAGAGCTAGAGGTCAACCAGTTGTTCTTGTTCCAAAGGAGATTGCTGATTTAGCTAAAAGGTTTTATCGTTTGTTCAATCCCGCACTTTATCCTCACCAGCCACCTCATGCTGCTGTTGCGAAGCGGGTGCTTTTCACTGATGCGGAGGATGAGTGAGTTGTATGCTTTTCTCTTATACATCTATGGGTCTTTCGTGGGGAAACTATCATTCTTTCGTTAAAGGATATTGGGATTGCTACTTTTGCATCTTTGGGTATATGAAGTATAAACTACTGTTTGTAGCAGCTATACTTAAATGATATGCTGACAAATATCTATAAAGGATATGCGCATTAGGTCATTGGCTGATGCGACAAATATTTTCACTTATGCGTAGATGTTTTTCCTGCTTCATGGGACTTATTTGCAGATTGTTAGCACTGGGGTTGATGGAATATAATACTGACTGGAAAGCCATACAACAGCGGTTTCTTCCTTGTAAATCTAGGCATCAGGTAAAAATTTAAATCTTGTGGAACACTAATCAATCCCCTGATTGAACATGCCTCGAAGAATTTATTCAACTGATGGAATGTTAATGTTATAGGACTGTTTTTTTTTTTTTTCCGGTTTGTTTACAGTTTCTACAGTGGAATGCTATTTCCTTTTGATATATATGCTGTGTTGTGCAGATATTTGTGAGGCAGAAGAATCGTGCATCATCCAAAGCACCAGAAAATTCTATAAAGGTATCAAATTCTCTTTGGAGAGCTCAGAAAATTTGCCCCTGAATCGTGAATAATTGACTGAAAGAAAAAGGCCCATTTTTTTCTTGTAGGCTGTGAGACGGATGAAAAACTCACCCCTAACAACAGACGAACTAGCACGCATAGAAGTGGTATGCTATTAGCAGCTCCTTCCGCAAAGTTTAATTGGACATTTCCAATCTAGTACCTTTTTCTTAATGATTTAGGGATTGAAAAGGTATAACCTTGACTGGCCATCAGTATGGAAATATTTTGTTCCTCATAGAGATCCTTACCTGCTTCAAAGGCAGTACCGCGTTGCTTCTGGAACTCAGAAGTCATATAAATCGGATGCAACCAAGAGAGCCAAAAGGCGTTTATATGAATTACGGAGAAAAACAAACAAACAACTTTGTGCAACTCGACATTCTTCATCTGAGGAAGAGGTTGGCTTTCTCTTGAACTGTATGTCTTATCATTGCTGGTCGCCATTGCCTGTCAAGTGTTATTCTAGCCATCCTTTCGTAATCTTCTGTTGTTTTATAAATAGAAAACGCTTTGGTGTTTGTGCTTTACTGATGCCTGGCTTTAGAAGATCTACTTGAGTTCTCTACAATTTCGTCATATTGACGATCTTAGGAATTTTGTGTAAGGGTTTAATTTGAAAGGCAACCTTGCACCTAAGCATGGTGGTTAAATAACACCTAACGGAGCTGCGTACAATATATAGGTGTGGAGTACTATTTTATCTCTAAGATCGTTGTGTTTTCTAAAAAACTTGATGTATAGGGTCATAGCTCTGACACTCCAATTGAAGAAACTACTCACGGGGATGATCGCATGGATAAGGAAGACGAAGCTTATGTACACGAAGCCTTTTTGGCAGATTGGACACCAGCAAACAGTATTTCTTACCCCACCCAAGAGGGTAAGCGATTCAGGGAACAAATTGATCGTTCTTGCTCGGTAGGCACCCAAATCCCTTGGATTTCTAAACCTCCAGCTCAGAGGTGAATTTTTATTTATGGCCGTTTTATTTGGTTTTATATTATTACCTGGTTTGTATTCGCTTAACCTTACTTTCTGTCTTTCCTTCTATAGGTTGTCCAATTCTGAAATAGTTCTCAGACCTTATCGCGCACGAAAGCCAAAAAGTTCCAATTTGGTGAAACTAGCTCCTGGTTTACCTCCCGTAAATCTCCCTCCATCCGTTCGTGTGATTTCACAAGCTGCTTTCAGAAATTCCCAGGAAGGACCGCCCATTAAGGTTTCTTGTAATGATGTTAGAACCATGACAAAGCCTGGGATTCACTATCCCATGAGAACTGGGCAACCTCAGAGCGATTCAAATGTTTCGCATAAATGTTTAGTGGAGAGTAGCGGTGATGCAGATCTTCAGATGCATCCTCTATTGTTCCAATCTCCCGGAGATGGTCAACTGCCTTACTATCCACAGACCAATGATACTAGCACGTCTAGTTTTGCCTTATTTTCGGGGAAACAACCACATCTTAGCCTCAGCCTTTTCCACAATCCCCGTCACATAAAAGATGCTGTGGATTTTCTCAGCAATTCATCTAAGCTTCTCGATAAAGACGTGTCGTCATCTGCCCACTTCCACCCTCTCCTACGAAGGACAGATGGGATTGATGCAGATTCCACGGGTCTCTTCAGCGAAGAAGAAGCAAGACAAAAAGGTCAGAATCCACTTTCGCTAAGAAATGGTTCGTCATTAGATAAGAGTCCTATCGTCATGAGCAGTAGTGGGAAAACCAATGAACTTGACTTGGACATACATCTTAACTTGACATACGAGAACCAAAAAGCCATGGGAACTGAAAACACTAATGGCCCTAGAAAGAAGAGCGATTCTTCTTTTGATGCCGATAATGGTAGGCTCGATTCGAGCAATAATCCCATGGTTTTTTGCGGGATAAAGGAAAGAGGGGAAGTTTCTGGTATGCACAACGACGAGTCGCTTCCTGGTATTATCATGGAACACGAAGAGCTGAGCGATTCTGACGAAGAAATCGAGGAAAATGTTGAGTTTGAGCGCGAAGAGATGGCTGATTCCGAAGGAGAAAGTGTGTCAGACTCTGAGCAGTTTGTCAACATAGCAAACGAGGTATTCATTTCTATCGTAACATGTGTTCTTTCTAATAGTTCATTGAGCAACAACCAGTACGTAGCAAATCCACCCATGCGAGTATTTTGTCTTATTATGAGGAAGATGCTCCGTTTGGTCCCTTCAATACTATCCTTATTTCATTACATTTTTCTATGCCTCGACATTGCCAGGTTGTCAAGACACAGAACAACAACCGGCCTGAAAGTGGAGCAGCTGTCAAAAACACGGACGTTAAGCCACTGAATCTTAATCTCTGCCCAGTTTCTTCTCCTCATTCGTCGATGACAACAAACGCCGTGCATGGGCCATTTTCCCCGCCTTTTACATCGGCCTCTAAAGAACCTACGACAAAACAAGGTAATAAAGGCCGTACGCCGAAAAAGGGTTTCGACGAAACATTAGCGGGAAATTCGAGGAAGTGTTCGTGCAATAAGAGGAACTGACCTGACTGCCTCTGGAGGGAAAGGAGCTTTGGAGTTTGAATGTGAATAACTTATATAAGAGCGTAGAAACTTGAGAAAAATGTTAATACTAACTGATCTTTTGTTGACTCTCTATTAGTAGAATTATTACGTGGGTTTTTGATTCGAACGTGGAATTTAGTTTATGGGAAACGTTGCAGAGGTGATTTAATTTTAAATGTCTTGCATGTTGAATCCCCCTCACTCATCTCCCCTCCACCACCGCCAGCCAGCCCCTCCACCACCACCGCCGGCCAACGCACCCCACCTCCCAACCCCATCTCAGTCCTCCCTCTTTCCCCCCTCGTCGCCCACTACCTGTACAGCTATCCTTCTTCATCTACCCATCCGTCGTTTTGAAGTCTTTCTGAGAGCGTTGGTTGGCCTTCCGCCGCCGGGAACAGACGGCGGTGGACGGAGTTTCTACGTTTCAGGTTTTTCTTTTTCATCTCCATCGTGATGGCGTCGGCTTCGTCGATGTGTGGCTCCATGATGTCATCCATGACTACAATGACACCACTGGTGATGCCGTCGATAGGGCTAGATTCGCTGCGGGACAAATTCCCGGAGTTTGGGAAAGCTTTTGATAAACCGTCCTTTACGGAGTTGTTGGAACGGGGTCATGGCGGCGCGACTGGAAATGCAACCTTTGGCGCAACTTATAACAGCGGAGGCGGCACGGAGATCGCGAGGATGCCCTCCGCTTCTGAACAAGCGAATATCAATAATACCACTATTGGTATTGCAGGCACGGTGGTGCAAGAAAAACTGAGAGACCATAGTCGGGAGCCGATTGGGACGATGCGGACTCGACGTGACACACCACCGCCGAAACTTCGAGGGGGTCTGAATCGCCTAGGTCAGACGACAACAGCCCAACTGAAAGCACGATTTGATGGGCAGCGACCAAACCCTATGACGCTTCCTATTCGTAACACTGCTATTAACCAGCTGAAACAGACGGTCGTCGAGAGTGGGGGATCAGCTGGTACAAACCAGGACGCGGCTCAGGGGCTGAGAGCGAGTGGTGGGGGAACTGATGCGCAAAAACCTCACAATGTGGGTGGGGAGGCCACGTTCGCTGACGTCACTAGAGCTGGAAAGAGGCTGCAATGGCGTGGACCAAGGAACAAAGAAGAGACACGAGTCATGCTTCAATATACCCCACCGGAGGTTGTGGATGGGGTTGCGATGTCGTGCCCGACATGGGAAACCGCACAGAAAGGACTTGCACGATGGGCCTTCACGCTTGTTGGCTACTTCTTAGGAAAGAAGCCGTACTTTCCGACTGTGGACAAATTCTTTCGATCGGTGTGGAGAGACGTTCAGGAAGTTCGGACGGCGACAAATGGATTTTTCAAATTTAGGTTTAAATCTGATGCGGCCATGCGCGATGTTTTGGAGGGTGGCCCATGGCTTCTTCAAGGGAAGCCATTGTTCCTTGAGCCGTGGCAACCGGGTATGACATTCGAGAGAAAGGAGCACGTGGAAGTTCCATTATGGGTTAAGCTTCGTAATGTTCCTAGTGAATTCTGGACCCCGAAAGGTCTAGGAGTTGTGGCAAGTGCGGTTGGACGGCCAAAATTTGCGGACGCGGTTACACACAATGTAGACGACTGGATTATGCTCGAGTGTGTGTGGTTAAGACCTTAGACGAACCTTTTATTGATCACTTCCCACTTCGGCTGCCTCGGGAAGGTGGGGGGTCAGCTGGTATTATTCGGGTAGACGTTGAGTATGAATGGCGACCGTCGCCGTGCACGGGGTGCGGCTCTTTCTCGCACACGGAGCTACTATGCCCGCAACGTCTTGCACAGCCAAATATGGACCCACCAAGACCTGAGCAGACCTCGCGGCCTACGGCTAAGCAGGCACAACTGGATTGGCGCCATGTTGGTGCGAAAGGGAAGGCTGGGAAGGTTGCGACTCAGCCACAAGCGGTTGATGTTATGGAAGTGGAACTAGCTAAGCTTGATGAGAGGCCGAGTACCTCGGCCGAGGCATTGAGGAATGAGGCTACACGTGATAACAACCCCTTCAATGTACTGTGCACGATTACTGACCACGATGAACTTTCTCTGGGCTCTAAAAGCGAAACGGCCCTGCAGGAAGTTATCCCATGATACCCATGGGAGTTTGGAATGTGCGTGGTCTCAACAGGTGGGACCACGAAAGGGCGGTGGGTGACATTGTGACGAAGTATGATCTTAAAATGGTTGGATTGGTGGAAACTAGGGTGGCGGAATCTAATGCGGCGAGGATCTCTTCTGGAATCCGAAGGCATTGGGAGTGGTTTTTCGATTATCAGAACGGTCCGGCAACGCGGATATGGATTGGCTGGGATCCACGATTCGTCGAACTGGTAATCTTGCAATTCTCAGAACAGGTGGTGCACTGCAAGGTGGTCAATATCGCGAAACGTACGGAGGTGTATGTCTCTGTTGTGTATGGCAAAAATCGACGTGAGGAGCGGGTTGAACTATGGGATAACCTTGTGATGATGGCAGCCAACCGTAGGGAGCTCCCATGGCTAATCATGGGGGATTTCAATGCAATTGTTGATGTCAGTGAGGCACGTGGCGGGCATCCCCAGAATGCAGACATGGACGCCTTGCGGAAATGCTTGGTTCGGGCAGACCTCATGCCGTACCTGCGACGGGTCAATTTTTACCTGGTATAACCAACAAAGGGCAGCGGCTGGAGTGTGGCGAAGGCTTGATCGAATGGTGGCGAACCCGAGCTGGTTTTTGACATTTGCAAACTAGACCTATCATTGCGATCTACCTATGACCTCGGACCATTGCCCGCTCATAATCAAGGCGGACGAGCTGGGACGTAGACGGCCGAACTTTCGGTTTGATAACTTTCTTACAAAGGACCCCAAATTCATGCCGATCGTTCAAGAAATATGGCAGGAGTCAGTTAACGGATTCCCTATGTATACATTGATGCGGCGACTGAAAATGCTCAAGCCACGATTTCGACAGCTTCGAAGTACGAAGGGTGACTTGGCGGCAAACGTCGAGGCAGCTAAGCGGTTTCTTGAGGTTAGCCAAGAATTTGCAGCGAGGTATCCCACGGAGGACTTATTTCATGAGCTTGAGAGGGTCTGCCGAGCAGTGTATGCTAAGGCCGTTGCGGTGGAACAGTCGGCTCTTTCACAGCGGGCGAAGTTGGCATGGCTCATCAGTGCTCCTCCTATTTTTTCAAACGAGTGGCCATGCGACGAGCGACTAATCGAATCTTATCACTTGATGGGGAAAACGGTCAGCTGATTGAAGGTGAGGTGGCGGTCAAGGAAGAACTGATTCGCTTCTACCAGGGCTTGTTAGGGCAGTCAGTGCGGGAAGAACCGGTCACGTGCCAAGAGGTTGCTGGTTTTGTTACCCGCTCATTAACGCCGACCGAAGCGGCGAGGATGGTGGAGCCAGTTGATGCCCGAGAGATTAAGAACGTTCTTTTCTCTTTCGCTGACGAGAAGGCCCCTGGCCCCGATGGGTACACAGCTGCGTTCTTTAAAGCGGCGTGGAGTATTATTGGGGATGATTTCGTTGGGGCTGTTCAGGATTTCTTTCGCACAGGCCGCCTTCTGAAAGGCTTGAACAGTACCTTGATCACTTTAATTCCAAAAGGAGCGACGCCACGGAAGCGGACTGATTTCAGACCTATCTCGTGCTGTAATGTTATTTACAAGGTTATTTCGAAGATTCTCGCTGATCGTATGAAGCCGTGCCTTGCTAAACTAGTGCACAAGTCGCAGACCGCATTCGTTCCTGGGAGGCGCATTAGTGACAACATCCTCTTGGCTCAGGAGATTTGTCGTGGCTATCGTAGTCGACAGCATCCGCCCCGGGTAGCTTTTAAAGTTGATTTGGCAAAGGCCTATGATAAAGTGGAGTGGACGTTCATTCTTGCGGCTCTTCAGGCGATAAACTTTCACCCCACTTATATAGGTTGGATACGCAGCTGCTTAACGTCGACGGCGTTCTCTATTAACCTCAATGGGAATCCGGTCGGTTTCTTTGAGGGGCGGCGGGGGATTCGCCAGGGGGATCCCATTTCCCCCTATCTTTTTACCCTCATTATGGAGATCCTGCATGGGATGGTGGACGTTCGTACTCGACACAATTTCAAGTTCCACTGGCGATGCGAAGCTACTGCCCTATCTATGTTGACCTTTGCCGATGACCTTCTTCTTTTCTGCCATGCCGACGTCCATTCAGTCGTGATACTGAAGCAGGCCTTAGAGGAGTTCGCAAATCAGGGCTTCGGCCGAATGCGAGCAAGAGCTAGATGTTTCTATCAGCTCGAGCTGAGGGTCTGAAGGCGACAATCACATCTGTTATGGGATTCCAAGAAGGACGGCTACCGGTCCGCTACTTGGGAGTCCCTCTCATTACGACTCGTTTGACAATTGCAGATTGTGCTCACCTACTTGGGAAGATTGATGCTAGACTTGGATCATGGCTGAATCGCTCACTCTCGTACGCAGGAAGGGTCCAGTTGATCAAGTCGGTCCTGTCTGCTATGTCAATCTATTGGTCTGGGGTATTCCTTCTACCGAAAGGGGTTGTGCGGGATATCGAGGCTAGATTTCGACGGTTCCTTTGGGCTGCTCATTCGGCAAAGGTGGCGTGGGCCGACGTTTGCTTGCCCAAGAGGGAAGGGGGTCTCGGCATACATTCGGTGGAGGTTTTCAACCGGGCATTGATGCTCAAACAGGCATGGCATGTGGTACAACGTGACCCTGACTCTATTTGGGCTACATGGCTGGATCACACGCGGCTCAGGTCCAAATCTTTTTGGGATATTAGGCCGTCGCCTAACGACTCCTGGAGTTGGAAGAAACTGCTCAGCCTTAGGCCACTCTTGCGGTCTCTTATCTCTTTCCATATTGGAAATGGCGCTAATACTTGGCTGTGGCATGACCCATGGCTCAGACCTACTACGTTGCTAGAGATACACCCCAATGGGCCGATGGTTATGGGATTACCCCACGACGCCCGCCTCAGCTCGGTGATCTCGAATGATGGGTGGGCTTGGCCGGCTCAAGCCACGGTGGAATATATGGCAATTCAGCCTTTGCTCCCGCACGTTGCACCTTTGGAGGCTGATAGGATTTGCTGGAATGGGGCTGGTTCGGGGGATGGTTCGGGCAAGTTTTCTACGAGGGCAGTTAGGGAAAGTATCCGTGGGCGACGAACTCCTGCTTCATGGGCTAATCTGATTGGGGGAGCACTTTGAGTTCCACGCTACGAATTTATCTTGTGGTTAGCCATACGTGAGCGACTTTCTACACGAGACAAGGAGTGGGTGGCTGCTCGGGCTGGCTCACCTCATTGCGTGCTGTGCGATGAGGGCTGCCTCGAAACGACGAAACATTTGTTTTTCGAGTGCGCTTTCTCTCGGCGATGTGTTGGCATGCTACGACGACGGACGCGATGGAAATGGCCGTATCGAGAGTGGCGAATGGGCATCGAATGGGCTGCCACCAGATGGCGAACTCGGCACCTCATTCACTTGGCCAACTGTCACATTTTGGCTTCACTTGTGTACCACCTTTGGCAGGAGCGGAACGTGCGCTGGCGGGATAATGTATGTCGTACCCCGGAGCAGGTGGTAGCTGGAGTGCTGGGTATTGCTTGCATGCGGCTATCTACGACATCGGCTAAGTATGCATTGCAACTGGCTGCTCTTCGAAGATTATGGCGCGTAGCTTGGTAGCGGGTTAGCTTGGTTTACGCATGAGTTGATGGGCTGGTGATGTTTTGTTCTTTTTTTGAGTTTTCGAGTCTCATTGCGGTCTCGGTTGTTTGTTACCGGGTGACGTAGTTGAGGTTTATACTTAGCTATGTCTGTACTCTTTGTTCTATTTTTTCATTCATATTTTTTGGGACACTTACGCCAAAAAAAAGAATTAGTTTATAAAAACACATTCTTGAAATGTACGGACAAACATAGTATTTTGTTACTGTCGACTACGGCAGAGGCAGAATGTCGTCGTCGAATTGATGATTCGCTGCCACGTGTGTTGGCAAAACGATAAAGCTTGTTGTACACACACTACACCAGTGAGTGTGTGGGCCAAAAATATCCATTATGTTTGCAAACAAATACAATCGCGCTGATAGTGACGTGCTGAGACTGAGAGAGATGGCAAATGCATAGCATATTATAAAGCTTTTCTCTCTCTCTCTCTCTCTCTCTCTCTCTCTCTCTTCAGTCTTCATCAGCTTTGTAAAGCTCCAACACGTTCAGATTATCTTTCAAGTAAACTTCAGAGGTTTACTACTCACAGCCTTGTAAAGCTTTATCTTCTTCTCTTATGTTCCTTTCGTGGGAGTTGGGCTCTTCATTGTCATCATTCAAACAGCATTTTCGCCGTTTTTAAGAGCAAAAAACAGAGGGTTTTAAGTTTTCGGTCCTTTTCTATTATCAAGATTTTATGGTCTCTTTTACGTGTTTATGCTTTTTAGTTGCCTTTGCTGTACTTGCCTCGTCGACCACAGTGTAAGCCTAGGCTGCTATTGAAGAGCTTCATCATCTTGCTTAAAATTTCTGGGTTTGTTTTTCTGTTTGTTGCATTGTATGTACGTGCTTGTGAGTGTGTGTTTTACGTCGTCCTTAATCTTTTAATAGGATCTTTTAGGCAAAAAAAAAAAAGCAGAAAAAGAATCACTCTGAAGCTCATGGTATTTGATTCTTCAAAAAACGTCGATGAAATGAGTTTCTTAGTTTTTCAGGTACCGTTTCAAGGCTTTAGACGCAAAAAGCCCATAAAAGATCTTAGGTATGATTGTTCGTTCATCTCTTTAATTGAATAAGCATGTTTTTCAGCTGCTTGAATTACTGCACTGTGTATAATAACTATGAAAAGACAAGATATAGTGCATGTTATACACCTCTGTGTTGTAGCTAGCTAAGCTAAGCTAGTCGATTTCGATATTTTAATGATTCTTTCAACATTATGTCTCTTTTGTCTTCTTCGCCATGACATCTTTTTCCAGTTTAAGTTCAGATGTTTTGCTATCTATGATCTTTAACGGTGTCTGCTTTCCAATAATCCCAACTGTATTCTCTGTTCGTAATAGCAAACGCCAAGAATCATCTCATTCTGAGCCTTTTTCTTTCGCTAACAATCTCTTTTTACAACAGCTATGATGATGAAGAAGAAGATCAAAGAGGAGGCTGAGACTACTTATTGGTTCGGAAACGACGATCTCCCCGCCAACATACTTTCCCGATTGGACGCAGAAACCCTCCACCGCCTAAAGCTCGTCTCCAAGAAATGGCTCAGCCTCATCATCGATCGCTCGTTCGTCAACCTCCACCTCAAAAACACGGCCCGGGGCCAACCATTCTCGGGTTTCTTCTTCCAAGAAACGTACAGTCGTTCAACTGCCAAAGACGTAGACCTCATCACTTACATCCCAGTCGAAGCTCAAGGATGTAATAGAAAACTCAGGCAAGAAGTCTTCGATTTCCTCCCCGAAGGCGTAGTCCTTCTATCGTCTAACAATGGGCTTCTCTGCTTACGAAGCTGCTTCGACCCGATACCCAACTTGTACGTATGCAACCCTCTAAACAGAGAATGGGTTGAAATCGAATGACCTGAAGATGTCCCGAGGCAGAGCAGCGTAGCCATAGCCTTCGACCCTTTGCTTAATCCCGTTGATTCGATCACCGATTTCGAATTAGTAGCAGTGAGCTTTACAGAGGAAGAAGAAGAAGAAGGCCATTACATCTTCGACATATACTCTTCGAAAACTAAGCAATGGAGAAGGTCTAATGAGCGGTGCTTTTGCAGCCATGGCTTGGCTATGAAAAACAGGGGAATTGAAGTTGGAGGAATCTTATATTGGCTGACCGAAGATGGCTATCAAATACTAACGTTCGATCCTAAGGAAGAGATGGCCTGCCCGATAATGGCTCCCCTGCCCGAATCCCAGTTCGTCAGCGTGCCCGAGATGTGCATAGGAGAATCGAAGGGCAGACTATGCTATGCGATCATATCTGAAGATGGGCTTCAGCTTTGGGTCCTCGAAGATCGATTCGAATGCGAATGGGAACTCAAGTCTTCGATTTCGTTGGGCGATTTGGAGAGGGAGAATGAGGGTGTGATCTATAGGCTCTTGGAGAAGGTGAAGAATGGAAGGCTGAGCAGAGACGAAATTGCGTGGGTCGATCCTCTGTGCTTCGAGGGCGATGTTTTGCTTGTTAGGGTTCTCTCGAAGGTTTACGAGTATCGATTCTCGATGAAGAAGATGAAGCTTGTCTGCGATGCTTTGGAGTTGGGCCCCAGGTCGATGTTTTCGCCTATCGTTGTTCCTTATTGCATGAGCCTGGTACCTCTTGTCTGAAATTTTTTTGATTGTTTAGAACTTATTATAGCTCCGCTTTTAGTACGTTGAACAACAGCTTATCACGTATGGAAATCTTTTGTTTTCTTTACAGGAATTTTCTTGAAAAAACACGCATGTATAATAGAAGTAAAATAACTAAATAAGACAATGAGGTTTCAAATCTTTATGATAATATTGATTATTACATGGTTCGATACATCTCAAAAACACATTATATAAGAACATGGACAATATAATACATACAATTCTATTGACTAATGGACAATATAATACATACAATTCTATTGACTATATTATTATAGTTAAAAGGGTTGATGGTGGTAATTTTGGATGATCATGGTGATTATTTGCACCTGTTTGCGAATAGTCTTACACTACCTTCATATCTATTCTTCTTCCTTTCTGCAAATATTATAGCGAATCATATTATATCATATCAGAAAAATCACGTAATCGACCCTCAAGAGAAATAAATAAAATACATTGAACTCGTCAAAGAGATGATGGTGATCTGGGCTGGGCATTTGCCCTGCAGATACAAAAGAAGAAATAAAAAACCCATAACGCGAATTTTGTTCAGAATCTAATTACAGTTGAAAGATGAATCTAATTAATACATACTCGAATAAGAATAATAAGGAGCTGATGAGGTTGTTGTCCAGAAGATAGTAGTGAAGAGTAGAAGCAGCAGCAAAACGGCGGCCTTAACAACGTTCATATTGATTGACGTTTTAAATTTGGAAGATATATTATATATATAAATAACACGAAAAATCATTGGTAGATAGAGACGATAGATACGTGAGTTTTTGTATATGTATTGACTTGATAGATCACCATCTAATATCACTGTTTTACTACTTTGACTTTTGAGTGGATCATTTTGATAAAGTAACGTGAGTATGTATGCCTTAGATTTATTCGTGTTAGGTTTAATTAGTTCCAAGTCAGCCTAACATTATAATATTCTCGAGAAAATTGACATTACAAGTGGCGATCAATAATAAGGCAGACATCTCCTTTCGAAAAAAAAAATAATAAGGCAGACATCGTACATGTCCATTGTCCATGTAAGGCCGAAAAAAGTAACATCACCTTTTCTGTTTTCAACTAATCCCCCACCCAATACAATGCAACTGTTTTTTCAAGCTAATGTTCTTTCAATTGCAAGAAAATTTCAAGAGAAGAAAGCAATTTTATTAGAATTTCTTGTTCTAAACCTAAAGCTAACGACGTGGCAAGTATACATTTCTTTTCTTTTTTTCTTATATTTTCTTGTTGCAATAGATCGTTATAACGTCTTTTATTTGGAAGAAAGGTAAGAAATAAAAATAAGTAAGACTCTCGTGAATCATCCACAAATCTTGCAATTTTAAAAAAGTAATCCACAAACGTCGCCATTATCAGCAAGATTTAGAATCCACAAGGAATGTTTTAAAATCCACGCACAAATGGAATACAAAATGGGATATAATTATGGGACGGAGGATGTCCCGCCAGTCTACCGTCCACCTAAAAGTTTAACTTTTTTGTTAGGAAGCCGAGTCACATTTTAATTTTATATAATTTATTCCAACACTTGCTGATTCCTTTCTTGAGGACTGATATAATTTTTATTAAATGGGTGGTTGGGAGACTAGTACTTGAGCCTCTTTAATCCCTGAAATCTGATATCAAGTTGATGACCGCTTCACCTAAAAGATTAATCTTTACGGGAATTTGTCACTTAATTTAAATAATTTTATTTTCAAAACGCTCTCTCATGTATAGGCTGATTTCTTTCTTATATAGCCTTAGAAGTGTAAATTTATTAAATGAGTGATCTCTTTAGTCCTTAGATCTGCTACATGTTATATATATATATAGCCTTGTGTGGTCGCAATGGTGATATAGATCATAAAATTATCCTTCAACACTAACATTTATTTTTTTTTCTTTTCATCTTCCTTTGAAATTTGTAGACGGGAGAATAAAACAAATAGTGTTATTTTGAATAATGCTATTATAAAAGTAGATAACTTTCTCACCCTATTACAAAACTATCAACATTTTCAATTTACATTAATTTTATCAGTTTTCCCCATAAAATTATTTTAAATTACAATGATCTCAAAATATTTTTTACTCATTATTTTTTCACATTCTCGCCATTTACAATCAGAAATCAGTCCGCATATATTTTAAAAATATCATTTAACGCAATAACAAAAGAAAAAAAATCCAGAAAAAATGTAATAGTTCATAGAATGTTCAAATAAGTATTCTTTAACAGAACTTTCTAAATAAGTTTTCCCTTGCTTTCTTCTTGTGAGACCTTCGATCTATTTCTCATGGATATCTTCGTGGTCGTTTACGCCCGACCTTTCTCTTCGGACATAAATAAGGATTATTTACCAGATGAAAATGCCTTCCTACGTAACTCATCTAGTGGACACTCGAACTGATAAGAATATGTTGCCCCCAATATCTCAATAATCATCTGGAACATATTCATATTGGATCAAGAAACTTGAACGAAAATAGAACAAACAGAAATTCAACAACACCACAACAATAATAATAATAATGTATTACAATATAAAATTGAATATACTTCTTATTGCCAACTAATTATTTTGATTATGTTTTATTTGAGGTTATTATCCCTAGAAGTAGGGGTGGGCATCGGGTCGGGTAGTCGGGCATCGAGTATTTCGGATTCGGGTTAATATTTTCGCTATCCAAACCCGACCCGATATACGGCGGGTACCCGCTTGTTGGGTATTTATCGGGTTCGGGTACCCGACGGCGGGTACCCGATTTGAATTGAAAATATGACTAAACATATTAATGCAATATAAATATCAAAATATTATACTAAGTATAATATATAAATATAATATTGGATATTTTATTTTAAAAAATATAATATATACTTATTTTTATATGTATAGTAATAAGGTTTGAGAATATATATTTAAATTGTTATAATGCCTTGATATCACTTGTTAATTATACAATTACAATAAGAAATTAATTGAAAAATTGTTTAAAACTTTAACATCACTCAAGTTAGATATTGATATCTAAATATATATTATAACTTTTTAATGTTTATATATTTAAACTATAATATTATTTTTAAAAAAAATATATCGGGTACCCGAATACGGGTAGTAAATCACTACCCGATACCCGACCCGGTTAATAATTATCGGGTATCAGATAATCAAATACC
This sequence comes from Craterostigma plantagineum, assembly GCA_027422505.1. NCBI lineage: Eukaryota > Viridiplantae > Streptophyta > Magnoliopsida > Lamiales > Linderniaceae > Craterostigma > Craterostigma plantagineum. The sequence goes on from JAPQWV010000050.1 coordinate 3,299,348, forward strand.
CGACAAATAACTCGAACTACCCGACCCGAACTATCCGAACCCGATCGCATTCGGGTAAAACCCGAATATCCGAACCCGAACACCCACCTCTACCTAGAAGAAGGTCACATTGAGTTTTGAAGTTGAAAAGTCGGTACTTTTCTGGCCTCGGAAGATAGTCTCCTTTAGCCAAGTACAACAGTGAACAAGGGTTGTAAAGCGTCTACAATTTTTTTTTTCTCGGATTTAAAAAATGAGTAAATATGACTCTCTTTGAAATGTTTGAATGAATTGATGGAGATGCGTGCTACGCACACGCAGTCTTCGAGAGGTCCTTATAGTTATTTAATCTAATTCTCGGCTAACGCAAGATTTAGTTAGTAAACTAAAACACACTCAGAGCTATGGATCATATATAATTATAATTAAATGGCGTGCTGTTAACCGAGGAGTTAGGTGAATGATTAGACTAACTTTGTTGTGTTATTGACTCTTTTGCAAACTACAACAGCTCCACTGTCATCGCCCATTCACTTAATACACAGTTATTATGGCCGTAGCAGCTTATGCATCTGTGCTCTCGCTTTTGACTTCTTTGGACAACGTTCTTCTGCCTTCTCGCCGTTGGATGATCCCAGACACGTCCCAAATCGAAGCACAGCAGAAGCTCACTTTCTTGCAAGAATTTCTCGAAATTCACTCCTCAAACAAGACAACCACGAGCAACGAAGTGCTCTTTGAGCTGGCGGTTAAACTGCAGATCACTGAAGTCGCGCACGATTTATATGATCTCTACGACAAGTATGTCGTAGATCGACTGCGCACTAAAGAACTCCACGACGATCAGATCGGTGATAAGATGAGCTCGTCCTTCTATCAAGATCTGCAATTGTTGATTGAAAAAATCGAGTCGATAAATCAAGAGCTGACGAAATTTGGTGAGGAAGACCATGGAATTGGGGCAGATCGACGACGACCGCGTATTAGCTACTCTCCTCTTGCAACCTCTGATTCGGGCGGTGAGAAGGCGGTGGGGCTCGAAGATCGTGTGTTAAAGATAATGGATCGACTCACTGGGAACGAGCGTAGCCTACAAGTCATCCCTATCGTAGGAATGGGAGGTATTGGCAAGACGACCCTCGCTCGCAATACTTTCGATAATAAACTAATCATTGAGCACTTTAGCGTTCGTATTTGGATCACACTATCGCAAGAGTACGACGTGCAGAATATTCTTTTAGGTCTTAAAAAAGATGGAGTTATTGATGGTGAATATGATTTAGGAACTCGTTTGCACCAAAAGTTGTTCGGTCAAAGGTATCTGATTGTTATGGACGATGTCTGGGGTATTGATGCTTGGGAAGAATTTAGGCCTTTCTTGCCGAATAATGAGAATAGAAGTCGAATTATTTGACGACGAGACTGATGAACGTAGCCGACAGTATAACCGACGCTCGTAATAAAAGTTACTTGATGGGCTTACTAGACGATGAAAACAGTTGGAAACTGTTCAGCGAAAAAGCGTTTGGCAAAAACGGAGGAAGGTTGACGAGCGGATTGGAGGAGATTGGAAAGAAGATCGCAAAAAACTGCAAAGGGCTTCCCCTCACGCTCGTCGTGGTCGGTGGACTCCTTTCGAACCCTAATAATATGACCCGCAAATATTGGGAATCCGTTGCAGATGATGTAAACTCATTCTATCATTTGGAGATTGAGGAAAGCTGCTTGGAGATATTGTACCTCAGCTACAATCACCTGCCCAATCATCTCAAGGCATGCTTCCTTCGGTTGAAAGAATTTCCCGAAGACTACGATATAAAAATGTCTATTCTTGTCGAGTTTTGGATTGCCGAGGGAATAGTGCGGCAGTCGGCTAGATATCATAATAAGACATTGGAAGAAGTTGCCATGGAATACTTGGAAGATCTAATCGGAAGAAACATGATCTTCGTTCGAAAGCTGGGGAGGATGGGGGAAATCAGAAGTTGCGGCGTCCACGATATTTTGAGGCAGCTATGCGTCAAGGAATCTCTTAAAGAGAAAATTTTTAGCACTTTGAATATGGATATGTTAACAATTGACTGGAATTTCTCCGCGAGTTCATGCTTCGTATGCCGTGATAGAACGACTACGAAGAGGATTGGCGTCAGCGAAGTCGTCCTCAATTGCCCGACGTCATCAACGGCTGTCATGAACCCCATGGCGTGCGATGATTGCAGCACAAGGTATCCACGGCTTATCAAATCAAGATTCATTAGGTTGATAAACGAGGTGAAAGACAGGATCGTAGAAATCCCACACACGACGAAGCTGACGTGGCTTTCAATCCGCTTGAACATCTACAATTTAGAATACGCATATCCGTCCCCCATCTCTCTACTTTGGAATCTAATGGTCTTGCGCGGACATCTTGAGTATGGGCCAGTGCTATTATCGAGAATATGGGAGATGCCACAACTTAGGAAAGTGCATATACGCAGGGGCAAGTTGCCCGATCCAATGGACGAGAAGAAGAAGTTCATTGTATTGAGCCATCTACAGACACTTCGTAAGGTTAAAAACATGAGGTGGACGGAGGAAGTCGTAAGAAGGATCCCAAATCTAGTCGAGTTGAAGGCTCATTATCGTTTAGGAGGTGATGAGGAACTAAGCGGCTACTGCCTCAACAACCTTGCACTTCTGCATAAGCTTCGATCCTTGTATCTATATTTTCTTGATTGCACTTTGCGCATGGAAAACATTGCCTTCCCAAACTTGCTGAAGGAATTGGTTTTGATCAAATGTGGACTCTGCTGGGAAGACATGAACGTGGTCGGTTCGCTGCCGAACCTCCAAGTGCTTAAGCTATACAACGATGCCTTTGTCGGGGAAGAGTGGTGCATGGTCGAAGGGCAATTTCGGAAATTAAAGTACCTGAAACTTCGTAGTTTAGACGTTGTGACTTGGAGAGCAGAGGCTAGTAACCTTCCCGCTCTTGAGATGCTTGTCCTTAGGACATGCGCCGGCTGAAGAAATTTCCATTAGGCATCGGAGATATTGATACCCTCCGCAGGATACTCGTGGACGTTTGCTGTGCATCCGTCGTCGACTGGGTTAAGCAGATAAAGGAGGAACAAGACGACCTTGGTAATGAGATTCTTGTTGAGATATTGACAGAGAATTACGTCTCTCCGACGTTGGATGAGTATTAGTTCTCCGTGCTCAGCTGTGTTATTAATAAAAGCTCATATACAAATTCCCCTTTCTTGAGATGATGCTTCTTCTCCCTTACTCAGATGGCTAATGGAAATTCCCGCGGGGCATCATAGGATGTATATGTATGTTGGCCTTACCATGCAAAACAAAGCTTAAGTTCTGAATTTTTATTTTTTATTTTTTATGGAACAGTGAAGTAATGAATGTGTGGGGGCTGCTGCCCTTTTTTGTTCTCGGCTCAAACTCTCGTTTCTTGATATTGCAACGTTCGCAGCTTTTTACAATACTAAAAAACATCTACAAATGCTTGCATGGGCCAAGACTATCCCAACTAACAAAATAAAAAAGTAAAAGATTGATTCCAACAATATGTGTCATATTGTGATGAATCCATTGTCTACTCAGCGACGCCAATGACTGATCCACCTAAAAAGATTAACATGCTTTTTTTTTATATAATTTATTTCCAACAGTTACTGACTCAGGAGCACCATCCACCCGAGGTCTGCGATCACGAAAAGGAGCGTGGACGCCGCACCCCTTCGTCAAAGACTTAGAGATTGCGGAGGTTTCGAACAGAAATTTTTTTCTGATGCGCAACCCTATCGACGTAGCAAGGGACGGGTGGGACGTCGTGGAAGGTCCCTGATGCCGGACGGTCCCGAAATGGATGTGAAACACTAAGTTGTAAACTGGTGATGTAGATGTTGACGGTAATGTCGGAGCAACACTAAACCTCACACAGAACGCACAACGGATAAAACTAATAACTTAGTGATGAAAACTGATGAACACGAGATGTTGCAGCAAGTTATAAAAACTTACTGCTCAAGGCAAAAATTCCAATATAATGATGGATTACAAAACAACTATAAAAAGGATAGTAAAATCAAGCCTAGCAAAGCTACGAATCAAATGATTCTGAAATCTACAAAGTCTTTCGACCTTGGGTAGATTTTCCCTTGTTCAATTTCGTAAAGGTCTCATCGGTTTCGTCGACTCGCTTTTGGAGCTTGTCGATCTCCTTGTCCTTTCGTGTCAGTACGGCTTCCATCTTGTTCATTTCTTTCACCAAGATTTCAATCAACTTTTCATTCTTCTCATTTTCATCGGTCAGCACTTTTACAGCGGCTTTGAGTTGCGAATTTTTCGCCTTCTCTATTCATGTTGTGCGGACAGTAGCATAAGTGCTTCTTTGGCCTGAACTTCTTCGCAACAATCTGTTTCTTGCTCTGCATCATCAGAACTCAAATACCCATCAAAACAGTTTGAATCATCATAATAAAAAATAATATGTTCTTCAGATGTTGAGTCAGATGTTGGCTCAACATCAGTTACCGCAGTGAACCCTATTTGATGATTTTCTTCGTCTTCGTCATCTGAGAAGGACTGAATTGTTACAGCTGATTACTTGGTTTCCTTTTGGCATGACTCATCATCTTCATCGTCAGACAGATCAATACACATAGCATTTCCTCGCTTGCGAAGAGTATTAGCACACTCGTTGGCAAAATGGCCCCATCCTTGACATTCATAGCATCTAACAGAGTCATAGTTGATGTTCTTCTTCTTTCCATCTGGTTTGCGTTTGATGAACGGAGAGCAGAAGAAGGTTCAGCTTTGACCTTCTGGCATTTTCTGAATGTTGGGCCAACATTTTGCTCAACATTCTTCTTGTGGAAGAACTTTGCAAAATTCTACACGAACATGGCCATGTCATCCTCGTTGCTGGGGTCAATCTCTGTTGGCTCCTCGGTTGGCTGGCTGACTAGAGCGAGGCTTTTACCACGCGAAGCCCTCTTTTGTACTTCGAGATTAGTCTCGTAGTTCTTCATAATGTTCATCAATGTGTTGAACTCCATACTAGCCAAGTTGGGTGCTTCTTCGACCGCTGCTACATTCACATTGGATTTTTCATTTAGTGCACGAATAGCTTTGGAGATTAATACCTTATTTGCGACCGGGTCTCCTAGGCTGGCGCGCTTGAGATCGTCAGAAGCTTCCCGAAATAGGTGGTGATGTCCTCATCTTCCTTCATTCTTATGTTCTCGAACTAATTGAGAAGGAGTTGCAATTTGGTTTCCCTCACACTAGCATCACCCTCACAGTACATCTGACTTCTCCATCAGCGTCAGGGACTGTTCGAGGTGGGGTGTAGCCGTTGACTACAGCTTCCCACGCTCTCACATCAATGGACTTGATACACTGCCGAACACGAACCTTCCAATACGCATAGTTGGTGTCGTCTATCACAGGCACCTTGCCGATGTAATTTGAATTGGTAACATCCATTATAGAGGATTTTCAGCGCTTAGTAACGTCAAGCGTATGCTCTGATACTACTTTGATGGTGGTCCCGTCAGAAATGGATGTAAAAACACTAAGTAATATACTGATGTAATGTGAGTGGTTCGTGTAGTCTTGGATTATGGTTCTCGAAAGATACTAACTTGAGTCTTGTAGGCTATAGCGATGCTGACTGGGCAGGTGATGAGGATGACCGCAAGAGTACAAGTGGCGGCTGTTTTTTCCTAGGTAATAACTTAGTTGCATGGTATAGTAAGAAACAGAACTGTGTGTCTTTATCTACTACTGAGTCTGAATATGTTGCGGCGGGTAGTTGCTGTACGCAATTATTGTGGTTAAATAGTATGTTATGTGACTATGGTTAGAGTACGAGTCTGTGCTTATGTATTGTGATAACCTTAGTGCCATAAACATCTCTAGGAATCCCATCCAACATTCACGTACGAAGCATATAGATATTATGCATCATTTTCTGAGAGATATGGTCGAAAAAGAGTTAGTCCGCGAGCATATAGACACTAAAAATCAGTTAGCAGACATTTTCACGAAAGCATTGGATTCTGAAAGGTTTTCGAACCTGAAGAAATCCAGCACATGTCGAGTTGAATGTTGGTCCAACATTTGGACATAGCATATGTCAAATTAGATAGTTACTGCTTTAATGTTTGGTTAGACATTTTATTCTGTTTTCCTGTAAAATGACTTGATTCTTCTTGATTGGTCCCTGAATAAACCCGATCTCTTTTTTAAAGGCTCTTGGTAATACGTCCCTAGGTACACGACATTCGCTTTGACGATGTACTCTTTGCGACTAAAAACCAATCCTTAGTGCGTATAAGCATGCTCATAAACTCTCAGCTAGATATAGGTTTTTGGTAATAAGATTCCTTAGGTACACGGCATTCGCAGTGACGATGTATACTATGCGACAAAAGGCCTAACCTTGAGGCTAAGGGTATAAGGGCAGTGCATAAATTCGGTTGGATATTTGAGGTGAAAGGTAGAAATAAAGGAAACTAATTTTGAGAAGAATTGAGCAGATAAGTCTAGGATTACGGAATTAGGATGTTAACTCAAATGTTAGGGCAACATGTGTGACTGTCAGTTTGATATTGCTATATTTCGTGCTTTCGTTTTTATTGTGTCTGTCTTTATTACTGCATTTGTTAGTCCTTTGTGTCTACTTTAGAAAGCTCTCAGATTTGCACTAGAATTCGCGAAGAATAGCTTGTTACACTTGTCTCAAGTGGTCATCAAAGTCGCTCAATCGGTTAGTATTTCTTGATTCTACTTTGACTTTTGACTTAGTTGTCTTTTTGGTAGAATCGTGGTCTGAACTGCTCCTAAACACTCGCATGACTAAGTCTTCGAACTGCTTTTGAGTGCTCGCATGATGAATGAGTCTATTTTCTATTTTTAGCTTCATGCTTTGAAATATCATGACTTAGTTTGATCTTATCCAATTTATGCGGTTTTCCTTTTGTGCTCAACGGTTAATTTTTTAACACCATGATTAGCGAAATTAACTGAAGTGACCGTTGTATTGGTTTCGATTTTAAGTGGTGGATTAAGTGATCATATTTAACATGTCATCTCATCCCACTTGCATCACTTCGATTTCTCCCTCTCACTGGAAATTATCTCTCTTCCTGTTCGTTTATTAGGTTTTTCAATTTTCACACAGATTTTCGACCTTGATTCTTAATTTTCAGTTCATACTATGTCGAATTCTCCTTCTCAACCGAATGTTGACCCAACATTCAACCCTAACTTCGTGTTTCCAGTCCCTCTGCAAGTCATTCCAGGGCCAATGGAGATCGTGGTGTACACTGGTCCGTTCGATCCTCTCCGCCCAATGCAACCACCATCACAGACTCAAGAACGACCTTCTTCCACGCTGAATCAAGCAGCTGAACCACTGCAGACGGCAGACGCCGCAAACCCTGTTCAAGAAGCCCCTGTTTCGATTGACAGCCCTCAAGAAGACGATATACCTCTGGGTGCCAGGCTCCAATTAATTCGAAATCAGCGAAGGAACTGCTCAGAGAACGCGCAGCCGACCTCTTCTGGTGCTAACCCAGACTTGACAGACCCTATTTCAGCCGAGCAACTAGAGCCAGCACCGACCCAGGCCGAGGAAACCCCTGTTTCCAAAAACCTCACCCTCCTCAGCCCAAATTCCGGTCAGAAAGTCCAAGAAATCTCAGCCGAGTACTTCTAGGAAGAAGCGAAGCAGGTCTCAGGCCAAGACTCCAGCTCCCATACAGCAGCACAGAAGTGGCCGAATTCGCATAGCCCTGAACCCGACTTCAAATGCTGATGACCCCATCGCGTTGTCAAGTGATTCTGTCGATACAATCGTGGACTCCACGACCTATGACAGTCAAGTCTCTGAAAGCTCAGACGAGGACTTCAGAGCTTCAGGGGGAGAAACACCAGCGTCAGAATCAGAGTCATTGGTAGACTCTGCTGCCCCCTGCTGACGGCGAAGATGATGATGCTGAAATGGCCGAAACCTTGGAGTCCTTGAGGAGCAAAATGGAAAAGAGAGCCTGCAAGAGGTCCATGGAAAGTGATGGTCAACCATCAAAGAGGGCGAGGACTGAAAGTGCACCTCAACAAGCTGCAAGTCACCAAGAGAGCTCCCCTGTTCCAGTCACTGAAGCCGATGTTGAGTCTGATGTTGACCCAACATTGGAAGATTCAGAATGGGAGAGTCCATTGCCCAACCGAAAATTCTGCCGCTCAGCCAACGAGGAGCTGTGGGATTCCCTGAGTCAGAGACTCTTTAGGGTGGAAAGGGTCGTGGATGTGATGAGTTTCAGGAAGTACGGCGTAATGCAATTCCTGGAATCTCAACATCTCGGACACATGGTGACAAGCTTGGGGACGTAATGTGATAGTGTCGTTTGTGTGGTATATGCTAACCTCTTTCTCAATATTGCTGATGTTAGGTCTAAGAAATATGGGAAAGTATTTTTGAGGGGGAGTTTGTATGATATGTCGGCTAGTGCGATAAATAGGTATCTTCATACGCCTGAGGTCGTAATGGGGTATGAATATGATAACGATGCCGTGGTTAAGTTCATTACTGGGGGTAGAGTGTCGAAGCGGGAACGGAATTGTGCTAGTAGCTCTCTTACATCTTTGCATTCGGTCTTATTTATGATTGGGGTGTGTAGTTGGTTAGCCACGTTAAACGAGACAAGGGTAACGGAGAATATGGCCCATTTGCTTTTTGCACTGGATCAGAATTTGCCCATAAATTGGGGGAAGTATATCCTTGATAACATGTCGAACCAAGCTGAGAAGTAGGGAAGGGAATCCTCCCTTATCCCTCGATTATATATGGGGTTCTTTTACAAGGAGGCTTCCAACCAACTCGAAGAGACTCAGTGACCACTCAACGCAGCCCTTACCCTGTTCAGTCGAACCATTTGGCGGGCTCAGACAGAGTAATAGATCTGCCCTGGCACACACCGGAACAGCTCGACCACGATGTTGGGTCAACATCTTTGGCAGAACAGGCGGTGAGGGTTCTTGACGAATCCACAGCCGCCTTGGTGGCTCAAAGAGATGCCCTGAAGAGGTTCATTTCTTCCCAAACAGGGGGAGATATGGCAGAAGCAGAAAGAGCTGAGGAGCCGAGAGCTGAGCCGAGAGCTGAGGATCAAGTTGGGACGAGCGGTGCAAAGACGGGAGAAGAGCAGGTGCTCAGGAAGCTGAAAATCAAGGAGGAGAAGGAGCTGAAGCTAGAGCAGAAGAAGCGGAAGAGTCGATCGATAGTCTGAACATTGAGACTTCGATTGTTTTTGTGCATGCGGTTATTTGCTTATATGCGCTTTTATTTTCTGGACCATGTCTTCTCATTTTGCAGATTTTTCAGGACCTCTTACCTACAAGTTACAAAGAACTAAGCGGGCCTCAACAACCTTGCCCTTCTGCATAAGCTTCGATCCTTGTATCTATATTTTCCTGATTGCACTTTGCGCATGGAAAACATTGCCTTCCCAGACTCGCTGAAGGAACTGGTTTTGATCAAATGTGGACTCTGCTGGGGAAACATGAACGTGGTCGGTTCGCTGCCGAACCTCCAAGTGCTTAAGATAGCCAACAAAGCCTTTCTCGGGGAAGAGTGGAGCATGGTTGAAGGGCAATTTCGGAAATTGAAGTACCTGAAACTTGGTAGTGTAAATGTTGTGGCTTGGAGAGCAGAGGCTAGTAACCTTCCCGCTCTTGAGATACTTGCCTTGACCGAGATGTGGCAGCTGAAGGAATTTCCAGGCATCGGAGATATTGATACCCTTAATAAGATATACGTACGAAGCTGATACAATTCCGTCGATGACTGGGTGAAGCAGATAAAGGAGGAACAAGACGACCTTGGAAATGAGATTCTTGTTGATATATATGACAGAAGATTAATTCTCTCTGATGTTGGATAATTACTAGTCTAGTCCTCCATGTTTTGTTAATAGAAGCTCATGTACAATTTCCCCTTCCTGGAGGTGATGCTTCTTCTCCCTTACTCAGATGGCTGTGACGGGCTAATGGAAATTCCCGCTGGGCATCATAGGATATATATGTATGTCGTTGGCCTAAACATCCCAAACAAAGCTTAAATTCTGATTTTTATTTATTTTGTTTTTTATGGAACAGTGAAGTAGTGAAGTGTCTCCGTCCCCCATCTCTCTACTTTGGAATCTAAGGTTCTTTCGCGGACGGATTATGTATGGGGCTCCGCTATTATCGATAATATGGGAGATGCCACAACTAAGGAAAACGGATTTTGACTTTAACGTGTCTCCTGATCCAACGAACGAGTTCATCGTACTGAACCAATTACAAACACTTCGTAAGGTTTCAAACATGAGGTGGACGGAGGAATTGGTAAGAAGGATCCCAAATCTCGTCGATTTGGAGGCTGGATATTATCTAGGAGATGATGAGGAACTAAACGGCTACTGCCTCAATAACCTTGCACTTATGCATAAGCTTCGATCCTTGGAACTAGATTTTCATCGTTGCACTTTGCGCATTGAGAACATCGCCTTCCCAAACTCGCTGAAGGAATTGATTTTGGGAGGTTGTGGACTTTGCTGGGAAGACATGACGGTGATCGGTTCGCTGCCGAACCTCCAAGTGCTGAAGCTATCGTACGAATGCCTTTGTCGGGGAAGAGTGGTGCATGGTTGAAGGGCAATTTCGGAAATTAAAGTACCTGAAACTTTATGATTTAGATGTTGAGGCTTGGAGAGCAGAGGCTAGTAGTAGCCTTTCCGCTCTTGAGGTGCTAGTCCTTAGGAACATGCCGCAGCTGAAGGAATTTCCGTTAGGCATTGGAGATATAGATACCCTTCGTAGGATAGAAGTGTCATATTGCAATGAATGCGTCGTCGACTCAGTGAAGCTGATAAAGGAGGAACAAGACGACCTTGGTAATGAGATTCTTGTTGAGATATACGACGAAGAATTAATTCCATCCGACACTGTATAATTATTAGTCCTCCGTGTTTTGTTATTAATAAAAGCTCATGTACAATTTCCCCTTTCTCGAGATGATGCTTCTTCTCCCTTACTCAGAGGGCTATGACGGGCTAATGGAAATTCCCGCTGGGCATCATAGGATATATATGTATGTTGACGTTAACATCCCAAACAAAGCTTAAATTCAAATTCTGATTTTTATTTTTATTTTTTTATGGAACAGTGAAATAAAGAATGGGGGGGGGGGGGGGGGGGGGGTGGGGGGTCTTTTTTGTTCTCTGCTCAAACTCTCGTTTCTTGATATTGCCAACGTTCACAGCTTTTTACAATAGAGAAAAAATAACATCTACTAGAAATGCTTACATGGGCCAACAATATCCCAATCCCAACTAACAAAACCAAAAGCAAAAGATTGATTTCAACAATATATGTGTCATATTGTGATGAATCCATTGTCTACTCAGCGACCGCGAATGACTTGATCCACCTAAAAGATTAACTTGTAAGTAAGCGAGTTGATTTCTAATATAATTTATTTCCAACAGGTATGCCTGACTCATGAGCTCCATCCATTCGAAGTTTTCGATCTCGAATAAGGAACATGGACACCGCACCCCTATCTCAAAGACTTAGAGATTGCGGCGGATTAGAACAGAAAACTTTCTCTGATGCGCAATGCTATCGACGCAGAAAGGGACAGGCGGGACGTCGTGCAAGGTAACGATCTGCTCGAAAGCATTTGCGGTGTTGAAGCGCTTTGTTCTCGGGATAATAAGATTTACGTTGCGTGTCTATTGCGCGACGTCGTCGTAGGGAACTGTATCGAGGTGGGTGACAACAGATAATGCGGGAAAAGAGCGAACTAAGTTTCGAGTTCAGTGGGACGAAATCAGGTGGGATTTGAGCTTCTGCTTTCTGGACCATTGAACAGGGCCCGAATTTTTTAGGTTAATTTTGGGCCCAATTTTAAGGTCTTTTTCCTACTAAATAGCTTTCAATACCATTATTTGGGAAAATTATAAAAATGGGTCACTAAGTATGCCAATTTCGATTTGGGTCACTATTTTTGCCAGTTACAAAACTGGGTCACTAAGTATGTATATACTATATAGTAACAAAATTGGGTCACTGACCTCTTTTTCTTATTATATACATACTTAATGACCTAGTTTTGTTAGTAATACATACTTAGTGACCTAAATTTGTAAATCGTGACCCAATTTTGTTACTATATACATATTTAGTGACCTAGTTTTGTAACTGGCAAAGATAGTGATCCAAATCGAAAAATTGTATACTTAGTGACCCATTTTTATAATTTTGCCCAATTATTTTATGGTCCAATACCATGTAGTTAACAAAAACAAGTCCAAAAGACTATAATAAAAACTAACTTTTTATTTATGTATACTAGTGCAAACCCGTGCGTTGTACGGGTCTATTTTTTGGATTGAGGTATTTACTGAACGTGCATGTTTTTCAAATGAAGCATCTCTTGTCTGGTATGTGAAAAAATATGTGACTAAAAAACAGAATTATTATTAAATTTGGCAATAATAACTTATTTAACATCGGAGTAGCTAAGACCAAATACTGGAAAACACTGCTACGGTGGGAAAACAGAATTACTACTAAATGCGGGAATAATAACTTATTTATCGTCAGGGTAGCTAAGACCAAATACTGAAAAACACTTGCACGGTGAGGAACTCTCTGAATTCTTGGATCAGTTCTGGTGAAACATCGTACACGTCTCTTCAGCAAACATGAATGAAAATGCTGATCGCAGCACGTATACTCCACACTCGCCGCTGATTCATACAGGAAAAGAGAGAAACAATTTACATAAGAAATCGTGATTCTACAAAATAAATAGGGTGACGGTTTTGCACTACCTCATAGTCTGCTGGGGGAAGTTTGGATCTCTAAAAACAAGCGAAGTCCACGATGGAATCAGTGATGCGCAAATCTCGAAGAATATATGGGATCATAAGCCGTGTTTTTTGAAATGCCTCTTCGAAGAATCTCATATCTCTATCAACCGAAGGTTCAGAGTCATGTACTATTATTGACTGTTTTTTATAATCAATAATGCACAGTATCCAGTGACATTGATTTATGTTGACTGGGATAACGATAAGATCTGTTTCCTCCCAAGGAATAGACGGCCAATCCTCAACAATTCTTGTACATATGGTCGAATGACAGATAGATCCATACACCCATCGCTCGTATACTATGCTGCAACTATTTGGTTGAACGCTGTAGGCATAAAAGAAACCCTCGACTTTGGGAAACTTGCATGTGTTTGCGTCTCCATAAATCCTCTTAAGCATTCGTCCATGTGCTGGTGGAGATTACAATAGAATGCATAATAAGAATATGTGGAAAAAATTAATAGATGCTTAAGTATTGTACCTCATCATGTAGCCAACTTCCCTTCGTCATAAGGTTTTTGAAGAATTCTTTGGCGCGTTCTTTTCGGAATAGCGTGCCGACAGAACCTCCGTCATTCATTGTTCCTATTGTCGCCGATACACGCGGAAAGAATTTAACATCCTGTTGACATGCACCGCAAGAGTTTTCTCTGCCGGGACGTTTTTCGAAATCGAACGGTGTCCCTCTAACATGCTTGTAGTTTTTGTCCTAATGGATCATCTCTTGGCTGACTGGAAATATTAGTGTTCTTTCTTTTTGCCTGCAGTTTAGGTATGTTTGTTGTGAATGCTCTCGTCTGTTCTCCGTCAGTTGCAGGGCTTCTCTTACCTGTAAGAAAATCGGACGTGAAGTTATAAGTAGTAACAATGTTTTCAATTTTGCTAAATAATGTTTCACATACCAAGTGTTTGTTCTATACGCGACAGCCTCCCATCGATTGGCGAGTAATTTTCGTTAATCTTCACTGTCAGGTCGTCGAACCTCTCAGTATCATATTGGACATAGCCATCTATCTTACGTTCTATACGATAAACAAATTCTCTAGCTTTCTGATGAAATCCCGCAACAATGGTGTCTAAATAATCTCTTATTTGATTCATCATTTTATGGAACCTTTTTTTTTTGTATTTTTGTGTGTATTGGTTGTAAAATTATGGAAATGATTTGATTTATACAGAGTCCAAGTCGATGTTAAGGAACTGAAAAGACACTACTCTCGAGTCGTAACTTCTCAGTAGAATGTATTGGTTTGATTTGTTTAAATGAGTTCTATGATTAAATGTATTTAGTGGGCATTCGTCACTGTCTTAATTGTTTGGATAATATTTCGATGTGTCTTTTCATTTCCACGGTCATCATATTACGTAGCGAGTAGTTTAATTTGAGTAATAGATCGATACATCTTTTGAGTGCAATGGTTATCATGATTACAGAGTAATTATTGAACGGTTATATTAATCCATTGTATTGTGTTAAATTTAGTAGTGTCTAGATGATAAATGATGTAGTTATGTCTAGATTAAGTGTAACAGTAATATAGCGAGTCTGTAATTTAATTATGTTTAGGTGAAGTGTAATAGTAATATAGGTACATAAATGAATTATTTGAAATCGTGCGACTGAACAGATTTTTGCACTGCTGTACTGCAGTTGTTGGTAGCGTACTTTTCGTTTACAGTACTATATATCAGCCGTGCAGAATAGGTTATCTTTTGTAATTACACGACTGTTCGATTCGTAGTCGTGCGAAATATAGCATAGCATCTTATTATACTGCAGCCAATCGTAGCTTGAGGTGCCAAAATCAAATTTCACTATATTGTATTTCAACCAAGTAAAACCATTTACTTACACTACTGCTACAGTAGTGCAAACTAAGATGTACCATTCAATTACACTACTGCGAAAATATCAGCCGTGAATGCGATGGGATATATGATACTTATGCAAATCGCGGGTCTTTCCTTGATATCTTGAATTGCATTTTGACCCAAAAACAGTTGTCGATTTAATCGCATCCTATTTTTATAACAATATACAAAAGTGAAGGATTATTTTATCAAATTATGTTTACCCGAATCATTTCAGGCCAAAGAGTTCCATCTTGCATTGTCATCCCTCCTCGAAAGTCAAACTCCATCTTGCCAATGTGAAGCTCCATTCCTCTTTGTCTCTCTCAGCCATGACAACCACTATTCTCCACCCAAACTATCATTGGTTATGGAAGTTGATTCAATAGCGATCCCTGAGAATGTGGTACTACTCATCAATCTAAATGGCTACTGTTAGATAATTTATAATTAATATAAATTATTATGTGAATGAGAAAATTTAGAAAAATATTTTTATTAAGAAATTGAGCTTTGAAAATGCTATTGGGCTTCGATTTTGGTCCAATAACGGACCAACTTCTAGAAGTCCCAACTTCTAGAAGGTTGGGTTGGTGGCTTTGTAATTGAGTGGTTTTTTGGAGTGGTAAAAAAACCACTCCTCAACTCACGTGTATATCACAATTATTTAAAAAACAAAAATTTATTATTTTTTATTACAAAATTTTGGCTATAAATAGGCGATTAATTCTAGGTAAAAAACACACAAAAATAATAAGAAAAATAAGATAAAGAAACATATAAATATCTCTCAAAATTAATTCTGCTATCGTTCTTTTTCGTTCGTAGTCTGTGTCATTTTTGTGCTAAACTAACGCCGAATTTTCGAAGTATCCGGGGAAATAGACGCTCATTAAAACCTCTAACACATACGTGAGAGGGCTTGTGTACTACACAATTTTCGAATATTTTTTTTTTCGTTTGCCAGCCAACAATTACGTAATGAAGGCACAATCAAACAGTTCGTCGATGAAAATTCAGACCTAGATAATCACTACCTTGCATTATCTGATCCAAGAAAGGGGTGATTGTTAAAACAGAGTACTTACACTACTATTATCAGTACAAACAATTTACTTACAGAGTACTTACCATCGTCCAAAAACAAATCAAACTATATTTAACTTCAGCCAAATAGAAACATTTTACTTACACTACTATTATGTACAGTGCAATTTAAGTCATTACATACACTTATGTTACCAGTAGTGCAGTTCATGTCGTATCGTTTCAGTACACTACTGTCGAAGTATAAGTCGCAATTGCGAGATATGATATACTTATGCGATTACCCCGGTGAAAATCGTCACAACAAAAACCAAACATAAATGGTAATCATAAAAAGTAAAAGTTATTCAGTTTGGTTTGATGTGGACTGTTTCTGATATGCATATGAATTTACATGCGTATGAAGATTAGCCGCAACATATTCAGTTGATAATATTTTCGATATTTTCCCAACTTTGAACATTAACATTTGAAAAATAAGATGGTCAATAGTGTGGATGTAGGTAGTGCAGTTTTGAGACGTTAAGCTTATGCACCTGAGCATGACGTCTGACTGTTCTTGAGTAATTAGAAATGAGATGAAAATTACAAAAGTCATTAGACAGTTCTGTACTAATATGTTCGTCCTGCATTATAAATAAAGTAGACTGTCAGGAACTACTAATCTTCATTTTGTGGTGGCCAATGCCAGTATTGAAAAATACGGAGGCCGTCAGATATTTCTTGAACTGAAGAATGTGTGATGGCAATATCCTGTGGATCTTGTCGTTTCGAAGAAATGATGCAAACGCATTCCGCAGCACATGTAGCCCGCTGTCTCCGCTTTGAGAGCAGATGCATAAAATTGGAAAATCTGATATCCAATAATTTAAATGTAGCACTCAATTATATTATGTATAGACAATTATGCTACCTGTTAAGCTGTTGCAGAATATTTCTATCCCTTTTTATGGAAATTGCTCTCCACAGTCTTTGACGCCTATCTTTTTGAGTAAATACGGTATGATTAATGGCGCATCACCCAAGGCTTCTTTTGTTTTCCGCAAGTCCTCATCCGACTTTGTGTCTGAATCCAAGACCATAATGGCTTTTGTAGCTGGGTAAGCAAAGCAAAGCACCCAATGTCTCTGTTCAATTTTGAGCGGGAATACTATAGCTTTAGCTTTTAGCCAGCTGAATGATGGCCATACTGTAAATTTGCCCAGATGTAAGGGAAGACATTTTCTAGATTCAAGTTTCCATCATTGAATGCAGTCCCTGTAAGGAATAGGCTGAAATCTGTATTTGCGAAAGCAACGACTTTGAAAGCATACTTGCACAGATGCTGCATCTGTATGAAACCTCGCAGGCATTCATCTATATGCTGTGATATATGTCAGATGATTGCCATAAGTGTTTACTATAGATAGTGTATATTTATATCAAAAAGAAATCCTTACAGTATCACGTAGTTGCCCTTTTTCTGCGATGAGTTCGTTAAAGAATAGCTGTCGAAGGATTCCTCCCTGGAGACTTTCTCTGTAGTCGTCTGGGTTCATAGATCTTATCATTTTTACAGCTTTTGGCCACATCTGTAGCTTGTATAGCATATGTTCGTCAATTTTCGGGGAGAAGTAAGGCACTCGAGGCGGAGTTTCGTCGGTTGCAGCCTCTGTTGCAGAACTGGTGATTGCATGTACTGAAGGTCCCGCTGCTATAAAAATTTGATTAATTAATTATGAATGTTACGTTCTTATTAAATTGACAATAGCGTACCTTGCATATCAATCTTGGCATTTATGTGGTCGATCTTTTTTTCTATTTTGTTGATCACATACTCTAATGGTTTCAGTTCCTGTCCTAACCATTCTCGCTGCATATGAATTCCTTCAGTAGTCTCGATGTTGGTCAACCTCTCACTGATGTGATGCAGAGCAGCTTCAGTATTGGTTTCAATTTGGTATGTCTGCTCTGATTCCAATCGACGGTGTACGCCACGTCATATACACCAGCTAGAACTTCGGAAACTTTTGATTGTACGCTTTCCAAAAGCGGTCCTTCCTTAACTGGCTCACAATGCTCATGTTCTACTTGTTCTGGACCGGCAAGTATGACATTATATTGACGGTTATATAACATATTTTGTTATAACGTAATTACATTATGTCATAACTATTTGCGTCTTTTACCTGTATTTGCTTGGACATAATTTGGATCAGATTCTTGTCTGCTTTCTGAAGGTATGGACGGCTTTTGTATTTCCGCCTCGTCGTCCGTAGAATGCAACTCTTCAGTCTTTTCTTGTGAATCATTAGGTTGACTGTTGCAGTTTCGTTCGTCACCTCTCATTTCTTGTAACATTTCTGGCATGATGAATGTCATCACCATTACTCTCCAGAATTCCAAAGTCCTTCTTTGAATTTGTTAGTTGTGTTCGGTGGCCCTGATGCTTTCTCCCTCTCTTCAGTTTCTTCTCGAGACTTCTCAGGTTCAATATGCTGTTCGCTTGTGTTGGTTGCTGAATTTATCTCTGATATTTCATGCCTTATGTTTCTTCTTACTTCCGTACATTCTTGCGATATTTCTGGCATGGTTTCGTTTCTTGGTTCATCATGCTGAATGGCATCGCTATAACTCTCCAGAATTCCAAGTTCTTTGACGAAGTTGTTAGTTGTGTTTGGTGGCTCTGATGTTTTCTCCCTCTGTTCAGTTTCCTCTCGAGACTTCTCGGGTTGAATGGGCTGTTCGTTTGGGCCGGTTGCTGAATTATTCTCCAGGATGTCATGCCTTATCTTTTTCCTTAATTCTGTATTTGTTATATCCATATTGGCGATTTCATGCCTCTTCTTCGTTCTTATCTCCAAAGCTGGCGGGTCACTGCGATCATCTGGGGCCGATGATCAATCTGAAGTGCTGGAATATTCATAAGAACTTCCACTCTCATCTGATAATGATTTGATGTTTGGAGATTCTATATTTTGTAAGGACATTCGGCACACTGTACAACCTTGTCTGACATAAGCAGAGAGTGTGCGTATCTGTAAGTTGATGTTAGTTGCTGGAAATCGGCTTTCACGGAAAAACGACTCAGCCAGTTCTTCTGCAGTTGGTTGTAGCAGATTGTTGATTATGTCTGTTTCGGCCACTGCTTCAATAATCTGATCCATCCTTGGTGCATTTTTTCGGACTCCAATCATTGCTTTTCCATAAGCACATTCGCCGCCCATTGAATTCTGGATTTTCAATTCTTGTTGCAAACTTATCTGCTATTCCAGGGATGCATTCATAAGACAGAATCTGTTTTGCGCAAAGTAAAGACATCTGTCAATACGTTGTTAATTTTGGTTCAATACAAAGATTTAGACAATTTGATGTGGAAAATAAACACGAAAGCAAACCTGAAGAGGATGTACGAAGCCCCCCAAAGTCAATGCCAAAGTTTCTTTTGCCTCCATTGTTGGCGACAGCTTCCCTATTTGATAGTATATTTCTCTTCATCGATGAAAGCACTTTTCTATAGCCGACGGTTCCCCATGGGTAACTGTTAAACGCGTCTAAATCACTCACTAAATAGAGAAAGTTTTTCTCTATCAGTACTGATCTTCGTGTAGTTTGCTGTTCCAGTACACCTTCAACAAACAATACACTGGCTAGCTTCAGTTTTTCTACATTACATCCGGTTGAATCTGAGCCGGGCATATCGGAGAATTTATCGATTGCTTCCTGAAGGGTGATTTTTGTTTTGCCAGGGAAGTATTCTGCCAGGAAATTCTGGTTCGGATTTATTGTAGGTGGTGTTCCAGATTTTAGACCTGTTAATATAGAAAATTCCATTTGTGAGAACCGCATTGGATTTTTTCTATTATCATCCATAGGTCTTCAGAATCATCAACCTCAACCTGTGACTTCATCAGAAACCAAATTATTTGGTTGGACAGATTGAATTGCTCCAGAGAAATTATCAACTTGGCAAATGGTGATTTTTCTAGAAACTGCTGCCATTCCTCTTTGTTGAGCTGATTGATTATTAGATTGCTTTAAGTACTTATAGTCAGCACAAATGCTTAACTTGCAAGGAACAACAGCCTGTTCAGAAATTTGTGCCCTAAGTGTCACCTGTATGAAAAAGAAATTTCATTTAGAGTGATTTTTTGAAGCATAGAATCTACAGTTATGCAGGGCGAATTTATTCTTTAGAAAATATTGACTCAGGATTTCGCACTACTCAGGAAGTAATCAAAAGTTGAAAGTGCCACACAGTAACAGGTGCACCAATATAAAAATGTGGACTGTGTTACAGTAATAACACGAACTTGTCATACGTAATAGTTGATTTCTTGCTACCAGCATAGTATAACAAATAAAGTAAGATACGATTGCAAAACAGAATGATGACACATGAAGGGACATGGGCAGTTCAATCTCAAGCACTTATACTTGGGAACTTCATTCAGAAATATAAACAATATCGTATTGAACTGCGTTGGACGGGTCATCTTTAGGAATTCCATACCTGCTTCGTTGTTGGATTCATTGGTGCGTTGCTGATTTTTCCCCCTTTCCTTCGTCGTTTACTGTGGTGTGGTTTAGTATCGCTTTTCATCTCCAATTTTCCCTGTTTAATATTAGGTTAAAACGTGGATTGGTTAATCTCGGGTTTACGTAATTACACGTGTTTTCGTTTCCATTTATGATTACCATTTATGTTTTGGTATTTGTTCTGACGACTTTGGCTGGGATAAATTGCATGTCATATCTTGCAGCTGCGACTAATACCTAGACAGTAGTGTAATCAAATGTTACGACTGAAATTGCAATACTGATGACAGTAGTGTAAGTAATGACAAATTGCCCCATCACTAAGGGTAGTGTAAGTAATGGCTTCAATTGCACTACTGAATCTAGTAGTGTAAGTAACTTGTTGTAACGTTTTATTGTAATACAGTAGATAGTTTTAGTGTAAGTAAATTGTTTGTATTTGATTTAAGTTCAATCTAGTTTGCTTTATTTTTGGACGACGTTAATTATTTTATTTCACACACCTGTTAACAGTAGTGTAATTAAGTCGTTTAATATGTCCTGAACTCAATATAGATAAAGACTTTTTAAGTCGTCTCGTCAATGTTTTTTAAAAAGTTGTGTTATCAAATTCCCGATTTTGATACACGCTTGGAGTCAATGATTTTTGTTGCGGTTTTGGTCTGTGTTCCCACAATTATGTTTAACATTTAAATTTGGAAAATCCCTTATGCCGTTTCAGTAGTGCAAACACTGGTCGTGTAAAACTTCGGTAGTGCACACAGTGGCCGGAGCTTAATCAGACTTCAGTCACTCATCATCTTGCAGCTATCAAGAAACAATCTCTCCGGCGCCATAAATCCCATCTTAGGCCAACAGCTTGACTTCAATAAAAAGACATCTTATTAAATTCCCGATTTTGATTATATTATAAACGTTTTCATTGGGAATCAATGATTTTTATTGCGTTTTTGGTCTGTGTTTCCATGATTATGTTTAACATTTAAATTTGGAAAATCCCTTATCCCGTTTCAGTAGTGTAAACATTGGTCGTGCAAAATATCGGTAGTGCAAACATCAGTCGTGGAAAGTATCAGTAGTGCATAAATGGCATAATTTCTGAAATACAATATATTGATGCAGTGAATAATAACCTTGGAATTAATCACATATCTTTTTACATAACATTGAGGAGCATGAAATAATATAAACCTATATAATCCATGGCTGGAAAATCCCTTATGCCGTTTCAGTAGTGTAAACATTGGTCGTACAAAATCTCGGTAGTGCAAACATCGGCCGTGCAAAATCTAAGTAGTGCATAAATGGCATAATTTCTGAAATACAATAAATTGATGAGAGAATAATAACTCTGGAATTAATCACATATCATTTTACATAACATTAAGGGGCATGAAAGAATATAAACCGACATAATCCATGGCTGGAAAATCCCTTATGCCGTTTCAGTAGTGTAAACATCGGTCATACAAAATCTTGGTAGTGCAAACATCAGCCGTGCAAAATCTCAGTAGTGCATAAATGGCATAATCTGAAATACAATATATTGATGCAGTGAATAAATAATAACTCTGGAATTAATCACATATCTTTTTACATAACATTAAGAGCATGACATAATATAAACCCACATAATGCATGGCAAAGCTACCTGCAAAACAGAAAATAAAAAAAAATTATGCAAAAGTTATGCAGTATAACTGTTTTATGAGGAATGTTTTTCATCGTCTTGAGTATTGAAAGAGTACCTTTTCTTCTTACGAGTCTTCGAAATTCTTAATCTGCTTTTTAACTCTGTAGAAGGATGATGGAATTCCAATGGTATCTGATCTGCAAATTTAAACTATAAGAAATTATCATTATATGAATCAAGTATATTAAATGGATGTTCGATGCCTGTAATGTACAAATCTCTCACCTAAATGTTGTAGACTTCATGGTAAACATTATTGACTATTTCATCATCATCATGTTCGTCTTCTTTGAAGCTGGGAATCTTTATTCCTGCCTGTGATGTTGCGCGAGACAATGCAACGTACAGTTGGCCATGAGTAAATACTGGTTTTGGTAGATATACTCCAACCTTGTTTATACTCTGCCATTGACTCTTGTTAATAGTCATAGCATAGCAGACTCGAATCGGAAACTGTTTGCGGCGCAATTTAACTGGTAATGTGGAGTCTGTTGGCGAAAGGACAATTCTTGGAATAAGTACCTTGTTTCCAATATGTGATCCTGTAATAATTTCACATTCAATCACTTTATTGCCCATACGTGAAACAGTCATTCTCGTTCCATTACATAAGCCTTCTTTCTGATTGAGATTTCTCAGCAGCATTACAGGAACTGCCTCTTTCAACAACAGTTTGTGATTTGGAAGACCAGAGAATTCGAGAGTGTTCAGAAAGTCAACTGGATACATGTTTCCAATTTCACTCTCGTTTCCTGAATTGATTTCTATAGTATCCGAGCTTAAATATTCCGTTGCTTCACCGGAGGACATTGACAACATGTATCTGTTAATCTCATCAACTGTTTCATTTGTTTGACTGAGTATTGCCCTATCTCTGAGATATGTGTGATCTGAATTATTTTGTTCGAAATAGTCGTAGACATATTCTGCAATCTCTTAGACAGTGTTTGTAGAAGCCTGAATAATCATCTCAGTGGGAATTTTCACTACTTCTCTACCGTTTATTGAAGCGGCTGCTGGATTACCATCTCCGACCTGTAAGACCCAGTTTGCAAAATCTATCTCAGACTGATATATTCTCATATTCTTCTTCAAGGCGTAGCAACGACAATTGTTCCACAAGTATGAACGGTTTATAACTGATTCAACAATATCTTGTCGTGTACCCTTTGGAATTACTGGCAATAATTGTCTAAAATCTCCTCCAAGCAGTATAGTTTTTCCTCCAAATGGGATTTTATCAGCACCTATGTTTTGAGCTGACATAAGATCCCGTATTGTTCCAGTGCTTCGAAAGCAAATTTGTGTGTCATTGGCGCTTCAGCCCAAATAATCAATTCTGCACGACGTATGAGGTCCGCTAATAATGTTCCATGACGTATATCGCACATAGAATTCTCACGTGATGTCAGCGGCAACTTGAATCTCGAATGAGCGGTTCTTCCACCTGGTAACAGTAAGGCCACAATCCCCGACGATGCTACAGGAATTACTATCTTGTTTTCTGACTGCATTTTTTTATTAGCAAATTGTACACATAAGTCTTCCCCGTTCCTCCTGGACCATTTAGGAAAAAAAGCTGACCATCATTTGTACTAACTGATTCAGTAACAGCATGAAATATTGCTCTTTGTTCTTCATTGAGTGTAGCAATAAGCTCCTCTAGTGTGCTTATGTCAACACGTAAGTCTAATTCGTCCATGAATAATCTGTTTTCAAGATCTGTCAGAATACTATCAGGCGGAGTTGGCATCCCAGGGAAGTCCGCAAGTGTTTTTGAGTTCTGTTTTAATAACTTCTCTACCTCAATAAGAGTGTAGTTCTGTAATTCCTCTTCAGAAAGGTCCAAAGACGAAAATGTGAACAAACGTCTTTGTCTCCATATTATATCTTCCGACAGAGATTTCCAGAAACTATTCCATAATCGTATGGGATCTGTTATTTCGCAGTATGTCAGCAGTGTGGCAAATAAATGTCGTAGTTGATTTGGAGTTGCCCATCGGTCAGCTTCCTCCATAGCTTGATGCCATTCAGAATCTCCTTCTAATAATCCTCTTCTGTGACATACTTCTTTGAAACTTTGTAATATATTTCCGTCTACGGTTCGTATATCCTCATAAGAAGTTGGTCCTTTAACAACCATGAGCAACATCTTCATGTAGTAAAGTTCACCAGCAGTCGGATGAATATTTACAATTCTTCCAAGAGAAATTCCTCTTTTTCGTGGCTGCCAAGATTTTTATCATCTTTCCATACGAATCTCGATGGAAGTTGTATGTAAGTGAGAGTCCTTGCTTCTCTATTACGGGAATTTGTTAACATCCATTCAGTAAACATCGTTTTCCGAACACCATCACGTGTTAGTAAACTCTCCAAATCAACAGCATCATCATAAATAACACTCTGTTGTCCTTCAAGATGTATGGGAAGTCTTTGAACAGCTGGCGATCTGTAATGTATCTCAAATTGATATATTCTCCACATAGCTTCGCAAGCAGATAAGTATCTACAGTCAAGATATCTTTTAATTTCGTCACTGTCATTACTATTTTTTCCAGAGCTATCAACTTTATTGCCTGCTGGATTTGTGTTTTCGATGATCATTGTCGCTTTGTCGACCCCCTGATATAATAATAATTTACAATACTTTTATTCCTCGTATAAATGTGTTTTGTATTGTTAATACATCTAAATTCCATTGGATCACAAGTTTGTGTTTTATATTTGCTATTTTGAGGTCAGGCCTTGTGAACTAAAGGAAGGACCATTTATGTTTCGGCTTTATAAATTTTATTTTTGGCCGTTTACGAAGCGACCACCCCCTTTATAATATACTTGAATAGGTATTTGATTGCCTTACTTCTATTGCACCATTTGACGTTTATATGAGCATGATATTTTTTCAGAAGTGGTAGATTGTGCGGCACAACATAACTATTATCCATGCGGATTTTCTTTTTCATAATATGAATTCTGTCTGTTTTCCGTCGCCGCTATTTCACATAACCATTATCGTCCACTGTAGTCAATTCATTATACTGTTTAGGGAACTTTTTTGTGCACCTGAAATTTTCCATACAGGCATTGTTTGGTCTGTCAGGCCCACACGGTCCATGCATCATAAATTATCTGACCAAATAATATCCTTCCTCATCGATATCTCTGTCAGGAATCTCTGCTGATATTAGTGAGTCAACTTCCGAAGGACTTGGATGTCCGTCATGTCCGCTTAGCCAAATCAATATATGTGCATGTGGCAAACCTCTTTTCTGGAATTCTGTCGTATACAAAACTGTAAAAAAAAAAGGAACCATTTACGACCGAATAATGTTTCTGAACTATTTTGGTTATCATTCGAATAGAATATATAATGCCATTAGAAAAAATACCTGCAATAACAGGTCCAAAAAACAATCCTTTTCGAATGTCAGAAATTAAGCTGTCCAGTTTTATCCTGAAAACTCGACATTGCAAATCTGGCCTATCATTAGAACTGTCATTGCCATATTTCGCCAAATGGTCTGTAATTTCATCCCAATTAGGATTCGCTTTGATTGTGATGAACAGATGTGGATTGTCATACCATCGGCATAAAGCGAGTGCATCATGATAGTTTTCCAACATATATCTGGGAGAACCAGTGAACGATGATGGTAACACGATCTTCTTTCCAATTGATCTTGCATTTGTCTCTCCCTTTGTTACAGCATCAGCAATATTATTATAAATATTGCTCTCAATGTCTTTTGATTATTCCTTATCCAACGCAGTCTTCCTGTTTCAATAGCGGTGTAAGCTCAACATACTGATGAAGCAAGCGTCCAGCTCGAACAATACCTAGTCCTTCTGATAATCTCGTCTGTATTTGATATGCATAGAATTCACGCATGGTTATGTGACGTCTCTTGATAGGACTCTCCACTTCGTCTGAATACATTATTTCGTCATGGAAACCAGACTGCCCAAATGGGAATAGCAATGGATACTGCATGGCCATGAAGGATGGATGTGACTCGCTGATTCTCTGCAGCGGACCATTTTTGGTCTGAACTATGATGTCTCTTTCTCCGATTGTTTCAGGAAGGTCGCCAACTATCAGTCCAGCAATCTCATCACTGGAGGGAAGTTCATATTGTTTTCCTCGATCTCCTCGTCCAATTAGTAATATTGATAGTTCGGCAGTTTCGCCCGACTCATATCTGTTCCGCGCGATCCGGAAAAATTTTAGCCAGTTTATTGCATGCATCCATCATTTCAATAAGTCCAGTAACCACTTCTGTATCCAAATATTCCGAGCTTTTTTTTGGACAACGTACGGTTAGATACTTCATTTGATGTGTCGTAGATGTAGAGCTGCGCAAATTTTGGGGGATGACCTTCAGCGGGAAGTAATGAACCAATAGTATGACAATTTTGCCCGTGAATTCTATATACGTACGAACCTGCCCTTGCCTTGACGTTTGTGTCTATTTTTGCACCCATTGATGTGAATGAAAGGATTGAGTTATAGACCCTTATAGATTGCCGGAAAGATCTATCGGATAACTTTTCTCGCAAGATACAATGGAGGTTCTGCAAGAGGAGGGAGTGAAACCCTTCCTTGACTACAGCACAGGGAAAAAACTGATTTGGCATCATTGATTTTCCCTTTTACTGATTCTGATTTCCACATCAGTGCATGAAAGTAATAACATTGAGTGATGGTGTCCGTTGTTTTTCCCTGAGAAGTTCTTCTGATTCTTTCACTTGATACGAAATCTGTTAAAACAAACGCTTTTTTCATATTAAAACATCATTTTGGACATTACTACATACACATTTAGAAAGTTGTACTACTGACATTTACCTTGTAATGAACTTCGAGGTATCCGTTCATTGTCTCCAAATAATTTTCTATGTCATTATGCGAGAAACGTTTCCTCTTTAATGGCGCTGTTAAAATATTTGGATATTAAATAAGTATATCAAAGTCCCCATGATATTCGAATCTGGTATGGTAAAATATGTCTAATATTATTGTTGATCAAATTTGTTATACCATTCTGAAGATGATCGGTAGAATCATTCATATTTGTCTCTTCGAAAGATTTTCTTCTTCTTTTTTGTTGAATGCTTGCAATACGATCTGCAACATAAAAAAAAATAGAAGAAGGATGCTATTTTCATAAAAATTATATTGTAATACAAAAACATATGGCGTTACCGAGCTGCAGATCAATTTCGGAATTTTTCTGCATTATTGGCATATATTGGTATTGGAAAAATCTTGAGGAGTCTTGTATGTTTTGTGCAAGTGTCTCATAACTCTTTCGCAGATTCCGGCAACGATCATGCTCATTTTTTGAATGACAGTCCACTTGTTTTGAAATTCTTCCGGTTAAATGATCAAGAAATACAGGTAGCCCATGAAATATCATTTTGACCGAATCTTCAAAATCTTTCTCCATAACTGATTCTTTAATCTTTGCGTCACTATAGATCGATTCCGTGTTGTTATACCGATGTCTATTCAGCGATGATAGTCTAATCCTCTCTTATAATGTAAAGTTTAACTTGTATAAAATTTCTCATCTTTATAACTTCCCGTCATCTAACAGCAATTATTAACATTCTCCCAGCTATCTGAGGAGGCACGTTACATATTTATAGTTGTTGTTTCGGCATTAGATGCGTCACATGAGATACAGCTGAATATAATATATCATCGGATATTAAATTGTAACTAATAATGTACTGAAAAGATTAAATGAAATTTTATTTAATTTTTATACAGTGGTATAATGTTCACCGATAATTGTATTTATTTGTAAATAAAAAGTTTTTTTTTCCTGGAAAATGTTATGGAGTATTAACTAATGGCATCTGTTTATGTTCTCTTGAATTCCTCAGACATGAAAATAATGATATGTAATTAAATAGATGAAAAATCCACCCTTTTAACGATTCAATGTATGTTCGCTACCTTGATGCTATAGTTGATACGAAACATGAAATAATTAATTATATGGAAGTTAACTTAATCGTCATTTTAAGGATACAATGCATATTTGGTAGATTACTTAATGCTAATTCATACCAATCATGTAATTGTTCTAATGCTATAATTAATTATCTGGAATGTGATGCGTCAAGCTATCAACAACTCAGGCCAGTAGTGCAGATATCTTTTCAGTCACAACGATTCAGTAGTGCAATTGCTCATCCAGTAAATCCCGCAAGTAAAGGTTTTCATCCTTACGATTTCAGGACTATAAGTGGTGTGTTTTGGGTCGTGCAGTGTAAGATAAGTCACCATGGTTAATTGAAACTTACCAGTCTAACGATCTAGGGCATCACACAGCGACTGGATACAGTGCAATAAGAGGCTATGCTTTTTTTGCGGCGAATGTGAATCAAACAGTCTCGTAACATCTAATTTATGGAGTCATTAGATCACATAATCTCACAACATAAAGTTACCGTGAAACGACACTATTACGTATACGAATGGTAGAAAATGGGATGAACAAAGTCTCAAGCACACGTTTTCCAATAAACGTCATCAGATACTTAATTTAAAACATAGAAAAGAATAAAACATTCACTTGATCTCAGACGGCCAATGCCAATACGACAGGAACATAGCGACTGTTAAATACTTTCTAAATCTAGAGACGTCCAAACTGGCTAGTTCAACCATCGTATCGTTTGCAAACATCAAGGAGAAGGCATTGCGGAGCATGTGTACACTAGAATCTCCGCTGGGAGAGATAATGATCAAATTGTCAAATTATTAATGTGTTTTAGGCAAATTTTAGAATGACCGAAATATTGATTATAGCCCACATAAGAATATCCTATAACAAAAACAAACATTAAATAAATTAAGTATAAAAAAAAGGGAGAACCTGGATGTCTGTTTCGGAATCCCAATATGCTTCTCCACAGTAAATGGGTTTCCGCAAGTTGGGAGGCGTAAATCTTCTTGGAGAACAACAATGGCAGATTTTATGCTCTCAAAAGCATCGTCTGCAATCTCACTTTCATCAGCAGTCATTGAATTAGAGTGTATGGTGGTTAGTTTTTGTGCATTTGGTGAGAAAATGCACATAATCCAATTGATATCGTTAACCATCAGTGGAATCACTACTGTCTCTGACCTTCTCCATGGGCACGAAGGCCACGAATCCACCTTACCAAGAACGAATGGCCTAAGACTGACTAAATCTATTTGTCGGTCTGCAGTGTGACGGAGCGTTGTATATTTGGTAAATGCTGTGTTCATGAATGAGACCTTTTTCCTGCTAGTCGTGCATCGATTTTGCATCTCAATGAAGCCACGCAAGCATTCATCGATATGCTGTAAAATAGATATAAAGCAAATAAATAATCATTTAGGTAATCAAAGCGTTAAAGTCTCAATAAATTAATGCATGACAAACAAAAGACTTACATAGTCTCTCAGACAACCACGATCCTTCATAAAAGTATGCAAGAAATCTCTACCGAGATCAGTAATGTAAAGTCCTGGTACTTGTCCGTGGGCCGACATACAACGTATCCTTTCCACCGTTTTCGGAAATAAATCTAGCTTCCATGAAATGTGCGCCTTAAGTATTCGGAACTCACGCGAATGTCTTTTGGGCTTCTTGCGTGCAATGGATGTACTTTTGTCGGGATATTGCAGTATTTTTGAAGCCAAACGTTGCAAATCGACATTGCGGTGGCTGTTTTTGAATTCATCCAGTGTTACGTTATCGAAATAATTAGCATCTCCATGAAAGCCGGTCCGTCTCTTTTCATTTTCCTCTTGGACTTCTTTATGTTGCACACTTGGGCCTGCATCTGTTGCTACAGATTTCACCGATTTATTTGTTCTGCCGTTACAGGTAACAGAACTCACCACTGCAGGGTTCTTTTCCGCTGGGACGTCTTTCTGTTTCAGACTTGGGCCTGGATCGGTTCCTACTGATTTCACCGATTTATGCCTTCTGCTACTACAGGAAACAGAACTCACCATTGCAGAGTTCTTTTCCAATACGACTTCTTTCCGTTTGACACTTGGCCCTACATCGGTTCCTACTGGCTTCGCCGATTGATGCTTTCTGCTACTACAGCCAACAAAATTTACCACTGTAGGGGCCTTTTCCAGCGGGAGTTCAGGTGTCTCCAAGTTTCGCTGCATTAATAGTCTTGTTCGGGTGTCATCTTGAAAACAACTCATCAAAATGTAAGAAGAGTTACACTCTTCCTTCGTTGGTTCTAACACAATCTTGTGCACGACTGACGTTGAAACTGCGTTGATTACATCTTCACGTTTAGGAGATGCCTTCTTTTTCCAAGGATTTGTTTTCCAGCGACACATTCGAGGGAGCGTTGGATCCACGTCTTCAATCTTGGCTGCAAACTTTGTTGAAACACCAGGCAGATATTCATATGCAAGCACCTAATACAAACAGAATAAAATAATCAATTAGCGAGTTAAAGAAGGCAAAAAAGAAGGTACCTTTATAAAAAAAACCATAATCATACAGGCACAAAATAATGTAATTCATATGAAAGAATACAAAATGAATCTGAAGTACGTGGACAAATCCTCCCAAGGTCAAAGCTCGATACTGCTTTGTTTTCGTCTCTGTAACGCAAGACCTAAACGAAGACAGGTCCCTCCTCATCGATTTACGGACCTCATTGTATGCTTCAGTACCCCACGGGTAATTATTAAAATCATCAAAATTGGCAGCTAAATGAAATAATTTAGGAGGAATAAGCATTCTATCTCTGCCACTTCGTTTGTAGAGAACTTCAGCAGCAAAGATTATGCTCGCAAACTTGAGCTTTTCAATGTTGACTGACACAGAAGATGAGTGGCTAAGCATGTCTTTAAACTTCTCAATGACATCATCCACACTAACTCTTCTTTTTGTTGGGAAGTGTCTCAAAATGAAACTATCATTCTCAATAATAGTCCGCGGTTTTGAACATCTCATTCCAGTTAATAAACAAAATTCAGTAGCAGAAAATCGGACAGGCCTTCCTCTCACAAGCATCCACACGTCATCAATTCCATTGTCTTTAATCTGACATTGCATCATATACCATATTACCTGACTTGACAGGTTGAAATTTGGAGCATACGCAATTAGGTTTCCAAATTGAGACTTCTCAATCATCTCTTTCATCTCTGCTGCATTCAGATTATTTGCAATAATACTGCAGGTCTCTGCATACTCCGAGCATATCGATAATTTGCACGGTACAATTCTATCCCGGGGAAGCTCGGTTTCGAATGACATCTGCAGCAAACACATCGGAAACAATTTATATACTGCAAGCCTACACGGCGAGATTGAAAATTTTTATAACAGTTGGCAAATACATAATATTTTAGAACAATATATCTCGAAAACACAAACGAATCAGTAACATCATTGAAGAAGAACGAAGCACATCACATACCCCATCGACAATTATAGCCATTCGTATAAGCGTTCTGTAAGATGGCTAACTCTCCTCGAAATAGATCAATTCGGAAACACTTATAAGATTCGCAAAATACTCTATACCGTTCGTTTGACTCAATAGAAGACCGATTTTGACCAGGTTTGAATAGGTTGTTCTTTGATTTGGATGACCTAGATGTTTTGATTTGGATGACCTAGATGTTTTGATTTGGATGACCTAGAAATAATTTGGTTTTAATTTTTTTTTCAAGGTAATTTTCTTTTTTTTATTATTACTTATTGCAGAAGCTCTCGCTAGCAGTGATTACAAAGAGTAGGTCCCGGTAGGGTTACGACAGTGTAAATATCATTGAAGTATTATGTTTTTTCTGTAAGTTAGTAGCGTTAGTACCCAGGTCTCACACAGTTGACATCTTATTTTTTTTATAATTTTTGTAACGTGAGAATTGGACATATATTAAGTCCCATGAGCATGAGTGGGAAAAACGGTACAGAAAATATACATAGATATCATATCATCGTTTTCATTTACAGATACAGAGCTGTTGGCAGTGCAAACTTATATTTCATAAAGGAAATCAGGTCATCAATGTAAAAATATCTCAATTCAGATCTCATCTAATCTCATAAAAAACACAGTAATTTTTGTGCAATTTGCATAATCAACTTTTATTTGAGGATCAAACCTTTCGATTTTCGAAGTTTTTATAAAAGTTCTATGTACCAGGTGTAACAGGAATTTCTGTGCAACGCAGAAACCCGACTACCTTTTTAACACCACAGTCATTGTAATAACAAAAGTAGACGTTTGATCACATTGCAAGGGAACTTTACATTATAGAGAAATATGAAGTGCACAAACTGCCACTTATATCCATCTGTTGCATGCGAGAGCTACTGTCAGATATTTTCTGAAATCTTCTATCTGACGCTTTGTAATGCCGTAAACGGAATCATCAGAGAATATTAAAGCAAACGCCGAACGCAACACGTACACACCACAATCCCCACTGTTCCAGAAGATTAGGATAATGGATCAATAAACAATGCTTGTCCTCAAGTATTTACCCGAGATAAAGATGAAAATATTCTAATCAAGAGTTAACCGAACACATTAATTTTCCCTGGAGATAGCAATTATTCATAAGATTTAGCACTAGACAATCATATCAATTTTCGACAATCTCAGTAAATCCCGAACGCCACAAAAATCAACAACTCTCACATGGATTCTCTCAATGCGCTCGAAGTGTTTATGGGTTATACGTGTATACGCTCAAATGAACACTATGAAACGATATTACCATAAGCTTGCTAACATATCACATTGCATCCACATAGCGACTCAGTGTACAAATCAATAAGGTCTTTTATTGGGTTGTAATGGGGCTTAGGGTTTAGGTAGGATATTTTGGAAAAGTAGGTAAAATTATCGGACCGGATAATTATTTAATCGTTAAATCCCACGACTTTCTCATGACGCACGACTACTTCTCAATATGAGAATCACAATGATCATACTTTCATGCTATAGTTTCTAATTCAAGACAACTCAAAATTCCTCAATACCGACAAAACTAGCACTTAATAACTTTTTTTTTCGAACATATTTTTTTCTTGGTTTTTTTTTCGTATTCGCTTTTTTTTTTCGAATATATTTTTTTTTTCGGATGAATTTTTTTTCGCTATAACTATAAGACTCCTAATATCACATATCTGGACTCATTAGTTTATTATCAATTTCGAAATCGTGGAATCTAAGCAATTAATAATTCATCCAATCCGATAGTGGGTTGAAAAGAAAGCCAAAAGGATATATCTGGGTAAATATAGTGGCTTAAATTCAACAAGAAAAATAAGGCTTAAGGCTCAAACTGGCTCACTAAGCGGATAATATTGAAGATAGGGTCAATGTGAGGCCAATGGCTTAATCCTAAGTGCCTTAATCACTTTTGTACACAAAAAGCCGCTAATGATATCAACATGTATAATAGAGCAAGTTCTAGAATATTCGAAACATATGTGAAGCTCTCGTAAAAAATCTGAGTATAAAGATAAATACTCTTTTTTTTTCTAAAGGCTCAAATGTCACATATTAAGTAGGCTTTGTGTCGACTCTTGCGCATTCAGTCTTTAAATCAATTGAAGAAAAAAATTAATCATCCTAATACCAAATAATTATTCCTAATTGTTGCATATCGGTTTGCCCGAGACAAGATATTTGTTCATCCACTAACATGAGAAACCTCCCCCACACCTAAACTCTGCATTGTCCTCAATGTAGAATTCTATTGAAAATAGTAGATAAAATCTAACCCTCATTTTCATTTTAATAATTCAGAGTCTATGTGAAGGAAGCAACAAAAATGATACTAACAAATAAAACTTTCCTGAAAGTGATGGAGTCGTAGAGGAATTCCGAGCGAGATGATATTTGTTCCAGAGCCTAGTGAGATCTTGTAGAATACTGAGCTGAGAAAAAACCTGCTTAATCATCTTTGAAAGCATAATAAAACGGAAATATTGCAATAACAAAATAAAATTGGATAATATTGGGTTGCCTCCCAATGAGCGCTTTTCTTTAACGTCTTTGGCTAGACGTAGTCTCCGTTCTTCGAGTTCATTCATAAGTGGGCAGGCTCAGCTTGACCATTTGAAGGTGAAATAATTGCTCATCTGGTAACGTTTCAGAAATCGGTAGTGGCTTTTCGTCACGAATCAAACGGCTCAAGTGGTCCACCACAGAGTTGTTCACGCCTAACTGCAAATTTTTTTCTGTTTTGCTATTCTTAATCACAAAGTCGAGTGTGTCGTTAGTGAAATTACGCTCAAAATCATCTCGAACAAATGCATTAATCATGCTAACAGATTCTGGTTCATCAGGATATTTCATAGCATCAAGTACATTCATAGTAAGCTTTTTACCATCAAACTCAAAAGTAAGGTTTCCTGAATCAACGTCGATCTTAGTTTTAGCTGTTTTCATGAATGATCGTCCTAATAAAATAATAGCTGACTCAAACGCATGTTCATCACCCATGTCGACAATGTAGAAATCAGCTGGAAAAATCAATTCACCACATTTTACTAGAACATCTTCAACCAATCCTTCGGGATAAATAATGGACCTATTTGCTAATTGAAGGCATATATCAGTGCACTTAAGAGGTCTCATACTCATCTCATTGAATAAAGATAATGGCATAACATTGATTGACGCTCCTAAATCTAACATGGCATTATTTATTTTTCTCGTCCCTATAGTAACCGAGATAGCAAACATACCTGGGTCCTTACATTTTTGGGGAAGTTTTCGTTGAAGCGCAGAGGAAACATGTTCACTTACTATGATTTTTCCTTTCGGTTTGTGTTTCCTTTTGTTCG
Organism: Craterostigma plantagineum; assembly: GCA_027422505.1. Taxonomy (NCBI): domain Eukaryota; kingdom Viridiplantae; phylum Streptophyta; class Magnoliopsida; order Lamiales; family Linderniaceae; genus Craterostigma; species Craterostigma plantagineum. The sequence continues at coordinate 3,334,189 of JAPQWV010000050.1, forward strand.
AGCACATTTCCTTTAAATATTTTGCGTAGCGTGGGATTTGTTTGATAGCATCCAAAAGTGGAATGTTGATCTCGACTTTGCTGAAGGTATCCATTATACTCTTTTCTTCTTCTTCTTGTTTCACCTTAGCAAACCTTCCAGGAAAAGGTGGAGGAATAACAATGTTAGGTTTATCGATATTAGCGTTATTATTTACCTTCTCCCCGTTGTCCTTATTTTTATTGTCACTTGAAAGTTTTGTGTGGGTTTCGTCATGACTTGGCTGCCCGATCTCTTTCCCATTTCGAAGAGTCATCATACTCACATTTGCTTTTGGATTTATTTCGACTTGGGCTGGTAATTTTCCCTTCTCATTCTGACTCATTTGTACCGCCAACTGTGATACTTGCTTTTCTAAATTTTGCACGCTGGAGCGCGTTTCGTTAAAGCTCGATTGAGTTTCCTGTTGAAAAATGGCAGTACTAATTGCTAAATCCTTAACAATATCTTCCAAAGACATACCTGGCTTTGATGGTGCAGTTTGTTGAGGAGGATTTGGTGGCCTTGGTGCTTGCTGCATGAAACCTGGCGGTCGATTCCCGGAACTCAGATTTGGGTGATCACGCCATCCGGGATTGTATTGACTTGAGTATGGATCATAGAGCTTTTGATATGTTCCTGTGTAACCCCCAATTGCATTGGCTTGCTCGCTAGGATTAAACTGAAGTGAAGGACAATTCGCTGTTGCATGTCCGGCAATTGTACATATACCACAAGCCTTTACCTGACTCGTTTTCCCAATCACAAGCTTTTCCACAAGAGACGTTAGCGAATCTAATTTTTGCTCAAATGAGGTAACACTTACCTCGTTCATCCTTTGTTGGCCTACATCTTGACGTGTTCCAAATTGTTGCGCATTTGTAGCCATGCTTGAGATCAGCCGACGTGCTTCGTATGCCGTTTATCGACAAGCGCTCCTCCACTTGCTGCGTCAATCATGTTTCTCTCCATGGGTAGCAAACCTTCGTAGAAATATTGGATAAGCGCTAACTCTGAAATTTGATGAGATGGACAGCTTGCGCACAACCGCTTGAATCTCTCCCAATATTCGTGTAAAGTTTCTCCGTTCCATTGTCGAATCCCGTAGATTTCCTTACGAATATTTGCGGCACGAGATGCTGGGAAAAATTTTGCAAGGAACTGCTTTTTAAGTTCGGCCCATGTAGTGATTGAACTAGATGGTAAGTAGTAAAGCCAATCTTTAGCATGATCCGCCAAGGAGAAAGGGAATGCACGAAGGCTTATCTGATCTTCCATAACCCCGTTTGGCATCATGGTTGAGCAAACCATATGAAACTCCTTCAAATGCTTGTGCAGATCCTCACCTGCGTTACCACAAAAAGTAGGAAGTAAATGGATTAAACCTGATTTTAACTCAAAAGGTGTTTGAAGAATAGGGAATTCAATGCAAAGCGGACGTTGACTAGCATCCGGCGTAGCCATATCCTTCAACGTAAGACGGAGTGGCTGTTGATGTTCGGTTTCCTCCATGTCGCTTGAAGAAAATTTTTGTTCGGATTCCGTGCTGGATATTGATAAAGTCGAATCTTTTTGTCTTTTGGCCTTTTGATTCGCCCTGGCAGTCTTCTCGATTTCTGGATCAAATATTAGTATACCTATTCGAGAAGATCGGAGCATAAACTAGAAAAAAAAGCGAATTAAAAATAGAAGTAAATCAATTGACACCACGTTCCCCGGCAACGGCGCCAAAATTTGGTCGCGTCGAAAACGGCCAAAAATAAATTAATCACCTTATTCACTAAACATTAGTATAGCGACAGTAGGGATCGTCTCCACAGGGAAAATGATTGATTTACTTCTAATTTCAAACTTGATCGATAATAATAATAATAATAATAATAATAATAATATTAATAATATTAATAATGATAGTAATATTATTAATAATAATAATAGTAGTAGTAATAATAATAATAAGGATAATATAATGTTAATAATAATAATAGTAGTAATAATAATAATAAGGATAATAATAATGTTAATAATAATAATATTAATAGTGAGGGGGGTGGGTTTGATTATAATTTTTAATGAAAAATTGAACGAAAATAAATATCGAAACTGACAATGATAATATAATAGTCGCTAAACATTTAATCAAAAGCGTATAAAATTAATATTTATATTGATGATGGAAAACCAATAATAATAATAAGCTTATGACCGTGTGAATTATAAATCCGTATGCAACTTATCTCTTTCCACACAAAGCCTTACCTCAAACCAACAATTGGCTTAGTCCTCGAGAATTAGCACCAAAAGGAATGAATCGTTCTTGCTTTGATTAGAAATCATTACTAGGAAAAGAAAGCTTTAATATTGAAAGTACTGAAAGAAGGAAAACTCACAGCAACTATGGAAAAACAAAAGCAGTTCTTAAAATGAGAAGGAATCGATCTCCTCACAGCTCTCCTCAATTTCTAATGCTCTCTCGCATCATCTACCCTCACTCACATGCTTGGTCTCTCATTCAAACTCTCTACCACACTCTTAATAAAAATATAACGATGAAATTACTAATTTATCTCACAGACTTCTTCGTGGTTCCTCTCAATAAAGATAAAAAAAAATGAAGCAGAAATCGACACCACACGAAATGAAAACAGCAGTACCAAAAACACTAAAGCCCTATTCTATTCGATGCCCCACCCTCTGTTGTGTTTAGCTCTATTTATAGATCGCTTGAAGCGAAGTGGACAAACATCTTCTCAGTCGTTGTGTGCCGGCGCAGCCCTTTGAATGCCTTGAGCAGTGTGCTTGATCTTGAGCCGTTCCTTGATGTAAGATGTTTCCTAAGTTTCTACTCTTAGCCGTCTAAGAGCAGTCCTTCGATGAATCTGATTATATTTTCCTGCCTTGAGCTACGTGTGATTGTGGCTTGTCTTCATCTTTCAACCGTTGGTATTTCTCATCTCTTCTGAATGACCTTTTAGTAGAGTTCTTACTTGGGCCGATTGAACCAACTCAAAGTGAATTTATACGGGCTTATGGGCCTAAATAAGTCTCATTCAGCCGTTGGTATTTATTGTCTTCATTTTCAGCCATAGAGACAAGCTCGCTTGATTTGCTTGCTTTGGTTTGGTCGGTAATCAAATCGCTGTTCGAACTCGATTTTCAGCTTTTCAGTCTCCTCGAGATATCCTTGTCCGAATAATCTCATTTTTTGGTCTATTTTGCTCCGAAGTCTGCAAGACATGTAAGTGAAATGTAAGCGCAAAATATTCGTGTATGATTGTACAAATATCGACCAAAAAATGAACTTTTACGGGGTATAAAATATTATAAATTGTTATATATCAATCAACGAATCCAGACAATGGCATGTATGAAATATATGTATGAATGAAAACAAAACTTTTAACTTACGCAATAGCTTGCTGAGGGTATTTTTCATCTCGCATAATGGTGAATTCCGTACGGTCAGTTGCCAACCCAAGATGTTCCAGTAGAAATTGTATGGTGTGTAATGTCTTACGAAAAGCGTGGTTGAACAATCTCATATTCACATCACACGTTTCGTATGAATCTTGAACGACAACACTCCGTGCTCTGTAGTCCACTATTGCAAGAACCCAATGACACTGATTGACGTTCACTGGCACGACAATTAAATCAGTTCCCTCCATGGTGTTGCGGGCCAGTCAGCCAACATCCCTTCATCATAAGGTTTGATCACAGAAAGGTTGTGCTGCCCTTCCAATAGGTATTCTGATGTAAAGATGTTGTTGAATGCAGTATTCATAAATGCAATGGAACGGCGTGCAAGGCTTGTTTTTTGCTGAAGTTCAATAAATCCCCGCAAGCATTCATCAATATGCTGCATGAAACGAAATTTAATTCAATCATATTACGACAAAATATGATTGGAAAGTATCATATGACATACCTCATCAAGCAGCCATGCACCGTTTGTCATCAGAGTTGTTAGAAACTGTTTGCCGCGCTGCATACGTACATATCCGGTAACGCGCACATCTGCGCTCATATTTTCAATGTTCGTGGATACATCGGGGAACATATCAAGAATTCGACTGATACGAAAATCAAAATGCAGTTCTGACAGAAGTACTTCTTCCAGCATCAGAAACGAAGTTTGGCGATGAATCCGTCAGAATGACTGTTCGCTTTCTTTTCTTAACCATTGCTGGAACTGTTTGTTGTTTTTTGGGCTGTGGTTGTTGTTTCTTCGGTGGACGTATATCAGTACCTGTTGATCGTTGCGGATTATGCGGTTCTCTAGCGAATGTGTTTTCTGAATGTTGATGACTAAAAAGGTTAATAGCAAGATAAAAATGTAATAATGTTTCTATATATTGTCAGGAAACAGTCGTGTACCGATTTTTTTCTCTATTGTCAGCAACTTCTGATTCATTTGTTGAAAATGTTGATCAATCATTGTTCCCATAATCTTTCACATAGCGGCATGAACATCGTATTTTGTTTGCAACGCAGCAAACCTCTGCGAAGCATGCTGTGCATAATCATCGATCTTTCTATCAATACGGCCAATCATCTGGCTTATTGCACTCTGCAATTCCGCAAAAGTTCTTTGTAAAAAAATTCTAATCTCATTCATCATCGCAAGTTTGAGTTAAAGTTACTATTATTATTTTTCTCCTACATCAATGAGATTTATATATGCAAAATAGTAACCTACATACATTGGTCTAGAATAAATGTCACGCCTACAAACACGTGCACATGCAATTATCAATACTTAATGAAGAGAAGCTAATACGACCAATCCAATGCTGAAAAGTTTCCAAATCGGAAAATTACTGCATGAATTAATGGGCTGGAAGCCTAACGGTTTCTCCGCCACATTCCCCCCTGAGAACAAATTCATTTCTATAGTAATTAATTAGCTACTTATGCACGGAATTTTAACGGTTGGATGAATTTATACAAATACAACGGTTGGTTGCCTAATAATGAGATATACGTTTCAAATAAAGCGGTGGAAATCTAATCCATCAATAAGCTCATAACACGTAATTTTATTAAGTACTGACGCATAAGACGTAAGAAATGTGTTACAATAATTATATGCTTATAAACCCTAAAGTGCAAACTCAATCTAACTTAGACTCTATATAAATCATATCATTTTCATAATTTTACTTATCGTCTGTAGCTCTGGTCTGTAGAGCAATTCTCTTCAGTGGTGCAGTTCACTTCGGTAGTGCAATTCCCCTCAGTCGTGCAGCTCATATCGGTAGTGCAATTATCGTCAGTGGTGCAGTTCACATCGGTAGTGCAATTCTGTGGTCAAATCAGCAGTAGTGCAATCATGTGGCCAGACATTTTCTGTCGCGCAGCTCATGTCGGTAGTGCAATTATCGTCAGTGGTGCAGTTCACATCGGTAGTGCAATTCTGTGGTCAAATCAGCAGTAGTGCAATCATGTGGTCAGACCACCAGTAGTGCAATATTTTCTTTAACACAATTCGGCAGCGCATCATGGAGAAGTAACTCATAAGTCTTGAAATTGCAAGAGCTAAACCACACGCGTCCGAATCGCAGAAAGGCAGGCATGCAACATCATTAAAATAACGTCTTATTTTGCAGGATTCTAAATGATAACATTTAACGAACATCCCTACAATGGCATCCAATATAAAAACTACTTGAACTTCTCAATCTTTTCCTCCTTTATCTTCTTACTTCTGACATGAGGAATGCGATCGGCGTCAGCACGCTTAGCCCTCTTCAACGATGACAGAACCATATCGAAACCGTCAGCGGCATTTCTTTTAAAATGAGGTCTTTTGCAACAACAACAGACTCCTCAACGGGTTTACAAACAGCACCCTTAGGCATTTCTATATAGTATGTGGTTCTTCCGGGAGGACGCATTCAACCGGGGATACCACCTCCGACAGAGCCTGCGAAACCTGAATACAACTCATGAATCCACTAAGCTCTATATAATACACCGACACATTAGACCACAACTATTATAGTAATAAATGTTATATACACCGTTTACCTCAACAGTATTCTTCTCATCAGGCGCGCCTTTAATAGGATGAATCTCATCCATACGGGTCACCGTCAAGCTTTTATAAGAACTCCGAAAATCGAAAGGTTTGATCCTCAAGTAAAAGTTGAAAATTTTCTCGACCAATGAACGGATACATTCAGGAAGTTCTTCTTCATCAACGTTTTCACCATCCATCACACTTTTCTGAGACAATTGGAACACTGATCATGATACAATTATTCACAGTATATAGTCAAGCATTCTCGCCTACCAAGCCGTTCTTCAAATCTTCAGCCGTTGTGTTTGTGTATTTTTTGGCTGGACCATCAAATATAACGAATGTATCGGTATCAGTCCCATCATCAACGATGGTCTCAATACGGAACCTACACAAAGTAAGAAAGCGAAAAAGGAATATTCACAATAGGTCACTTTAACAGAAATTATAGTTTCCTTCATTACAGTGCACAATACCGCAAAACACCCAAAGCATTCATATTGTCGCAATAGATGTCGAAGTCACATGTACATTCATCCTAGGAAAAATAAATATAACGTATGAGAGTATCACACCTTTTGATATACAAAGTAAATAATGTGAAACGACATGTCACCATTTACCGAAATCGGAAACTGTTGAACTATCTCCATTAATATAAAGAGCAGTTGCAGAAGTTGTATTCAAATATAAGCCGCCTGCGGGACACATATAGTCAGAAATTATTTGTGAAAGAAAGTATCAAGTATAGATGGGAATAACCTGAAAATATCTTTGGATTTATATTCGTCGCGATAACCACGATAGCGTCCCCAAAAGTTCCTTTCAACCTCTTGTAAAACTCTAGTGCTTTATCATCCCAAGCTGTAATAGTTGCATGATGTCCACTGCAAAGAAAAACATGGTCATATCATTATAACCCACACAACAAAGACAATGAATGAGAAGGGAAAATTACATCGGAAACTAAAACGCACCCTTCCAAAATCACATTCACCATCGTACGTGTTGAATTACTATTGTCATCTGGCTCAACAATGGACGAAACCACCGCAATTACATCTACACAAATATAAACCACATGAGGCCTACATTAAAAATAAAGCAGATACACATATTTTATAGACATAAAGATACAAACCTGGCAAATACTCACGCCCACCAGCGTTTGATTCAAAATATTCAAAAGAATGAAACTGAAACTTCTCCTTTTGACGATGACACCATCACCAATACTGCGAACCATTGTCGTACGGTTAGTATAACGTATCATATAACGATTCTCCGTTGTCCGATATGTGTGCGGAGCAGTGACAACATCAAAGTTTGATATGGAAAAAAGGCAGTCTTCCTCAAGCAGGCCTTCAAATTTTGGAACGACCGAACTATTGATTGTAGCATGAATAAGAGTATCCTATAACGGAAAAAACTAACATTAGATTAAGTTAAAAAAAACAAAAAATGAAAATAAACTGAATTTTTCTCACCTCTTCATCGAGCAACATTAACCCAACTAATATCAACTCCTCATTTCTTCTAAAATTTTGAGCTCTCCAGTAACGAAGCAGCCTAACAACGACGGTATTGTCGCCCATCCCAGGACTCAAAACACTAAGCACAGAATGATTATTTGGTGCAGCCATCATGGAAGAAATGATATATGTACTTAATAATAGCCGGGAATAATATAAACTGTGTTGACAAAATAGTTATACAGTTCTATCATATATAATGGCAAAATTAAAAAATTTAAAGTTAAACAATTTATTGTTATAAATATAACTCAAACGCTCCGACTATAATAGGATAAGATTCAGTGAATGTTGTTTAATAAAAGAAGATTCATGTACTCAAACGTTCTAGTTCGCTACAATATACACGCATAAGCCTACAAAATATCGTTATATGAAACGGTTTGATGCCATACATTAAAGGCAAACCTTTGAGTTCCACTAATATAATCAATCAATTAATATTTTAATAACGTTTCACATTTTACTCGAACCATCCACGTAAATCCCACAACATTCAGACCCAAAATGGTAATTGGACTTTTCAGCCCTGACGTGTCACCCAGCGATTGGCTATTGTGGGGGTCAATGAGATGTCAACTATCTTACTTTTAATAAGTATATGATTAAGGTCGAGCCTCCATATGCTAGAGAACAGGGCATATAAATTGAAAAACAGAGAATGGTTTCGAATCGAATGGCCTGAAGATGTCCTGAGGTAGAGCAGCATAGCCATCGCCTTCGACCCTTTCCTTAATCCCATCGATTCTAGACCGATTTCGTACTAGTAGCAGTTAGCCTATCAAAGGAAGAAGAAGACAGCGAAGAACACCGTTACATCTTCGACATGTACTCTTCGAAAACTAAGCAATGGAGAAGGTCCAATGAGCAGTGCTTTTGCAACCATGGCTTGGCTAAGAAAAACAGGGGAATTGAGGTCGATGGCATCTTATATTTTGGCTGACCGAAGATGGCTATCAAATACTAACGTTCGATCCTAAGAAAGAGATGGCCTACCCGATAATGGCTCCCCTGCCCGAACCCAGTTCTCCAGTGTCCCCGAGATGTGCATAGGAGAATCAAAAGCCAGACTATGCTACGCGATCATATCTGAAGATGGGCTTCATTTTGGGTCCTTGAAGATCGATTCGAATGCGAATGGGAACTTAAGTCTTCGATTTCTTTGGACGATTTAGAGAGGGAGAATGAGGGTATGATCTATAGGCTGTTGGAGAAGGTGAAGAATGGAAGGCTGAGCAGAGACGAGATTGCGTGGGTCGATCCTCTGTGTTTCGAGGGCGATGTTTTGCTCGTTAGGGTTCTTTCGAAGTTTTACGAGTATCGATTCTTGGCGAAGAAGATGAAGCGTGTCTGCGATGCTTCAGAATTGGGCCCGAGGTCGGTGTTTGCACCTATCATTGTTCCTTATTGCATGAGCTTAGTACCTCTTGTCTGAATTTTTTGTTTTGATTGTTTAGTATAGCTTCGTTTTGTAGTACATTGAACAACAGCTTATCACGTATGGAAATCTTTTGTTCTTTCTTTTTTTTTTATAGGAATTGAAAAAACACACATGTATAATAAAAGTAGAATAACTAACTACATAAGACAATGAGGTTTCAAATCTTTGTGATGATTATTACATGGTTCGATACATCTCAAAAACACATTATGCAATGTTGGATTAAAATATCTAAGCAATCCGTTTTGATGAACACAAAACTTAGTAATTGTACTACTAACATATTTACTGAGTGTACAGATGATCTCGGTTCGTAAAACAGATATCAAATATGAGCTCAGGGCGAAAAATCGGGTTGGTCAACTGCCCGTCAATACTGATCAACTGTCGGTCAACTCGATTTCGGTTTGGTCAGACTGGACTGGACTGGTCCAGTATCGGTCTGGATTGATCCGATTTCAGACTGACTGGTCGTTTTTGGACTGGACTGATCGGTCTCGGTCAGTGATTGGTCCTGTCAATGACTGGTTCGATTTGGTCATACTGGACTGGACTGGTCCGGTATCGGTTTGGACTGGTTCGGTCAGTGACTGGTCCGGTCAATGACTGGATTGACTGGTGTACAAGCCTTCCACTGCAGCAGAGATACAAGCAGATAAAGCTGACAGCTTTGACCAAAGTCAACAAAGGCTTCCAACAGCTATATCAAGGTGAGGGAGCATATAAATACAACACTAACGGGGCAGAAACAATCAGAGGATCATAGAGCAAACATATACAATTCAAAGAGAGATCCAAGAGGGAAGAACAAGAGCAAAGAGTAAAAAAAATCAAGAGAGTTCTTCCAAGTGTGTGTGTATAAAAGAGAGAGATCTACAACGTTTAAACCCACACACCTCACTCACATATTACAGAGATGGGCTTAAGTAGATTAGTTGAGTGAGAGTCTTAACGCATAGACTATAAACAAGTGCATGTAGTCTTCGCACCGACACAAGAAAGAATGGTGCCGCCTTTAGCTTAGATACATTAAAATCTAGCCGGTTTGTGAGGTTGCGGCCTACAACGTTTACGGTTGACCTTGCGGGGTCCGTAAGTTCCCAAGGGAAAAAGCTCTTGGAAGAGATGGACTGTAAAAAGTTGTCTAGCTGTGATAACTAGGAGTTTTGTTAGCGGGTATGGCTGGGGGGTTATACGTGTAAGTCTAGCTATGTAGGTTATACGACGGGGATTGTATCGAAACCAAATCTATTAGTATAGCCTTCCTTGCGGGGAAGGGGGAGACATAGGAGACCTTTTTTGGCTCCGAACTTCCATAACAAATCTTGTGTCTCTTTCCTACAAGTCGGAACACACTCCAAATATTCACACCCAAGGTGTTCGACAAATTGCCTCAACCACCTCCATCCACCAAAATCGGACCAAATCACCCACGTACACAAACCCACACACATAGTTCACAATCAAAGCCCAAGGTATTCCACACTTGGCCTTGATTGAGGATTGGAAATCGGTTTCACTCTCTAAACGGCGTGAAACCCACTTATGAGCGAAAAAAATGGTGACCGGTGTTATTCACCCCCTCTAATACCCAGTCCACGATCCTAACATGCAAGAACATGGAAATTATAATACATAAAAATTCTATTGACTATATTATATAGTTAAAGGGTTGATGGTGGTGATTTTTGAGGATCATGGATGCGCACCTGTTTGCGAATAGTATTCTACAACCTCCATATCTATTCTTCTTCCTTTCAGCAAATATTAAAGCAAATATATTATATCATATCATAAAAATCACGCTATGAAAATTGAAGAAATGTAACACGATCTTTTAACGTGGTTCGGATATAAGAAATCCTACGTCCACGATCGAGTCAATCGATGATTTCTACTGATTGTTCTTGATTACAGAAATAGAGAAATCAAAAAGGCATAATCTGTTAAGGTACAGATTATCCCACTGAGCTCATGTGAAAAAAATGAGAAGAAGATGAAAACAGAAAACTTGATTTGATGGTCTTCGTTTTCCTGCCTTTCATACTCCAGGCTTTTTCCCTCTCAATGTATAAACGTTCTTTTATCTGTTGCAACTCTTTTAGTATAAAGTGCGCCTTCACCTAGCAATTCTTTAAGTATGAAACGCGTCTTCATTTAAAATTCCCGCGAGTTCACTTAAGCAGTTTGAAGCTGCTCCCTTTTTTTATATCTTCTTCAGATCTTTTACCAGTTTTGATCTCATCACCAAAAACAGTTCCATTCATCTTCTGTGCTGATCTTAATTTCAACAATCGACCCTCAACAGATTAATAAAATACATTGAACTCGTCAAAGAGATGATGGTGATCTAGGCTGCGCATTTTCGCTGCAGTTACAAAAGAAGAAACAAAAAGGGAATTACTATTTACCGCCCCTTTTTCCTAGTTACCGCCCCCTAAAGGGCTGAAAAAAGACGTTTATGCCCTTATGTTATTTAAATTAATTTAAAAAGGTAAAATATAATAAAAAGTAAGAATTTTCTTTAAATTCCTACACGACGCAACACTTTTCAAATCACACAACCAAATTAAACAAAAAAACAGAGAACTTTGCAAATCGTAATGGAGCGAGGACACGGAAAGGGAAAGGGAAAGGGGGTCCTGTCACGATTGGTAAGAAAACTGTCGTAAGTTCATTCGTATTTAGATAGATTGTCGAAAACGGACCAAATTAGGCTGAAAACGGGCGATCGAACGCGAAATAGGGCGAAAACGGCACGACCAAACCGAAATTTCGGTCGGCCTAGTCGCGACCAAAACGTGATTTCGGTCGTTCAAGACACGACCGAAATCAGATTTCGGTCGTAACAGGCTCGACCGAAATATGATTTCGGTCGTGTATTGAACGACCGAAATCACTCGTCGGTCGCCGGGGTTCCGACCGAAATCAGGTTTCGGTCGGATCTGGCTCGACCGAAATCAAGTTTCGGTCGGTTCCTCGCCGACCGAAACTTGATTTCGGTCATTCCACTGTTTGGCCGAAATTTTTTTTCGGTCAATTTTTTTTTTTAATAAATATGTAATTGCAGGCCAAGGGTGGGAAGTCCCTACTTGGAGGGAGCAGCAGACCGGCCCCGGAGGCGGAGGAGGGATCTGGAGAGCGCCATACGAGAGCGCGCGGCGTTGATGCATCCGTTCGTAGGCAACGGGAGGAGGAGAGGCGGCAGCGAGCTCTTGATTCTCATTCCGTATATGCGGAATACGATCCGCATGCGGATGAGGAGGCGCCTGCGGATGAGGAGGTGCCCTACGATGCGGCGTCGTTTGAGTCATCCGACGACGATGCGATACCGGTCTCCGCAGGTAATTTCATTCTCCTTGATAAACTGTATTGCGATGTAGTGTCTTAATATACGTAAAATAAATAATATTTATTTTTGGGAAATTCTTAAAAAATAAAATAGGGAGCAAGCGCTCCGAGTCGTAGATGACGATTCGTGGAGGGTGCAGGGGTCACAGCCAGGTGGTCCAGAAGACGGCGAGGTGATCCCTAGTTACTTGGGGCACATCGCGCCCCGCATCTGGATGGGTGAGGAGGATCGACCCCTGCTGAAGTGCGAGCAGCGTGCGTCAGTGCTTCGGTCGCTTAAGCAGTGGTACTGCCAGTTCCCGCCGCAGACGCAGAGCGAGATCGATGGCACGGGGCTTAGCCACCTCACAGATGCCATGCTGGGTCACTTGGACCAGCCTCTTCTGAGCGCTTTTGTGGAGCGCTGGCACCCTGACACGAACACCTTCCACATGCCGTGGGGTGAGATGACGATCATGCTCCACGACGTCGAGCAGATCCTGCGTATCCCGATCGAGGGGAGGACGGTATCGGGCACCCCGGACAGCGGCGACCAGCATATCGCGGCGAGGGAGATCATGGGGGTTAACGCAGACGCGCTGCGGGGATTATGGAGAGGCGGTGCGGTCGCGACGAAAGACGTCATGCAGAGGATGCGGTCTGGAAATAGGCCGGCGGGGTTCCAGGCAATCGTCTGGCTGTGGATTCTACTGGGGTCGACGCTGTTCGTCGACAAGAGCGGGAACCGGGTGAAGCCCGACATCATGCACGAGTTCTATCGATCGCTGCCAGTTGTCAGCGGCTACTCATGGGGGTCGGCCGCTCTTGCTTACCTCTATCGCCAGCTTGGCCTCGCAAGCCGAGCGGATTCAAGGGGTTTAGCTGGGTGCCTGTCGTTATTACAGGCGTGGATCTACGAGTACTTCCCGTGCTTTCGCCCACACCGTCTACCCCATCATGTGGAGGCCTGCGACGCACGATCACGCATGTGGTCCGTGTCTCAGTACGAGCGGACGGGCCACCGTTTGATTGAGATCCGCCGTCAGCTAGACATGATGACTGCGAGCGAGGTATATTAAGTGATTATATTCTATATTCACGACGATTATATACAAATTTGCAAACTGTTATCAGGTTGCTTGGTTGCCCTACGGCCCCGATCCAGCGGCGCACCACATGAGGACTATTTTCGTAGGCTGGGTACGATATCGCGACATTGTTGAGCCCTACGTGCCCTCGAGAGTGTTGCGCCAGTTGGGTTACGTGCAGCACATCCCGCCGCCGATGAGTCCGCCACAGAAGGCGTACATGCCAGCTGACCCGAAATGGTATAAGGTGCACCATTCTGGCGACGCAGCAGAATTTGCTTGGCGTCAGTTCCCGTACGCGTACATTCTCAATCTATCGTACATCAGCGGGCGACTGCAGATTACCTTGGCGAGGCCGTCCAAGGGTACATGGACTGGTATGAGCGACATTCTCATCCTCGTCTGTTATCGTCGGAGTCGGGATCCTCTTCGGGCGGCATACCCCCGCGCAGCCACTCAGACTACGTACGTAATATTAAGTGATTCAGTCTTTGTATGTATAATCAATTTTTATATTTATCAATTCTGTGTACAGTGGTACAGCTCGATGTATGCATTGAGCACCGAGATGCTATCTACGCTGCAGCTCCACGACGAGGAGCAGACGGAGCGCTACAGAGAGAAGCTGGACGAAATGAACGACCGCTGGCGCAATGCTCCATGATCTGCTTTTATTTGTCGTTGTCCTTAGTTTGTGTACCGAACACGTACTATTTTTATTTATATTAATAAAATAATGTAATAGTATAAAATATTAACATATAAAAATAATTAAATATAAAAAATACTAAAAATACGAACAAATAATATTAATAAAAAATTATAATAGTATAAAATAATAACATATAAAATAATAATAATAAGAATAAATTAATACTAATAATATAAAATAATTGTATATAAAAAATACTAAAAATTAGAACAATATAATACTAATAATATAAAATAATAATATATAAAAAATACTAAAAATAAGAATAAAAAAATACTAATAATATAAAATAATTGTATAAAAAATAACATATAAAAAAAATAATAATAAGAATAAAATAGTACTAATAATATAAAATAATAATATATAAAAAATACAAAAAATAAGAATAAAATAATACTAATAATATAAAATAACAATATATAAAATAACATATAAAAAAAATAATAATAAGAATAAAATAATACTAATAATATAAAATAACATATAAAAAAAATAATAAGAATAAAATAATACTAATAATATAAAATAATAATATATAAAAAATACTAAAAATAAGAATAAAATAGTACTAATAATATAAAATAATAATATATAAAAAATACTAAAATAAGAATAAAATAATACTAATAATATAAAATAATAATATATAAAATAACATATAAAAACAATAATAATAAGAATAAAATAATACTAATAATATAAAATAATAATATATAAAAAATACTAAAAATAAGAATAAAATAATACTAATAATATAAAATAATAATATATAAAAAATACTAAAAATAAGAATAAAATAATACTAATAATATAAATAATAATGTATAAAATAACATATAAAAAAATAATAATAAGAATAAAATAGTACTAATAATATAAAATAACATATAAAAAAATAATAATAAGAATAAAATAATACTAATAATATAAAATAATAATATATAAAAAAATACTAAAAATAAGACGCAAAATAATACTAATAATATAAAATAATAATGTATAAAATACTTAATGTTACTATTCATTAATAAAATATATAATACAATATAATACAACATGAATTATAATAGACCATTCATTCGCATTAACTGCACCCAATGTTCGAATCTGTTCTGATATCTAAGTTCCCACCCGGCAAGTGGACGATCACGATGGATATTCCAATACGGATGCAATACGGGCATTGGAAAGTCTGGACATAAATTCAGTCTAATATAATGCCGGTACTCGTCACCAAGGTGCGCTATTACGATAGTTCGGTTCGGTCCATTGGCAGTCGAAGCGGCACGCAGAGGCAGTATCGTGATAGAATTCAAGTTGATGGTCGATCCATTACCGTACCCGTATAGTGTAACTACAGCGTTCCAAATAGTGGCCACAGCCCACAGATCGCACGGTGTCAACATCCAGTGGTTTTCCAAGCAAGGTCCCCCTTCCCGGCGTATACGACGCAACTGCATTTCCAATGAATCACCGTAGTACAATGGCGAGTAAAGATCCCAATGGGCCTCGATTTCGTTCGCGACGTTATTCCTTACGGTGACCCATTCTTCTTCGTCATATCCGCAGTTTCCGTCAGCCACGACATCATTAACACTAACTATATACGGATGGATGACTGATGTTACGTGGTACTGCAAGCGGCCGTGGAAGAAGTTGGATTCAACTGTATAAAAAATTATACCGGATTAGAGATGCATCCATATACTATTTTTATGAGTGAAAAAACAGAAGTACCTGTCTCGCCAGTAGAACTACGAGATCGCTTCGCAGATGATGATGAGGTACGGCCATGACTGCTACGACCCTGGCTGCTACGACTGGTACTGCTGCGCCCTCCGCTGCGTTCCCCCTTTGGGATTGCGTACTCCCAAGCACTCCGATCACGTTTCGTCGAGTCTCTTTTCTTTGGCCTACCTTTTACAGATGTCTTAACAGCAGGCGCGGTCCACTCTTGATCCTCGGGATAGAGATGTTCGTGAACTACTCGATGGAGGCCACGCATAACGGCGGGATCGCGACCTTCTGCCTCACGCACAAGATCGGCTAAGCGCTCTTGATCAGAAATATCGGGCACTACTCCCTCGCCGATTGTGAGTGTCCTCCAGAAGTCGTGCAAGCATTCTACCGATACTGGGTAGTTGTTGTCCACGCATTGCTGAAGCTCGCAGGCACATGGTAGTTGGTGCGTACGTCGTACTACACATCCGCACCTGGAGTAAACCTCATCCGACAACTCTTTGGCCCGCCGCAGCTCATTTCCCATAATTTTTATTGCATGGTGTGAAACTCTGTATAACAATGTTAGGAATGGAAATCCTGACATCGGAATAGGTCATTTCGACCGGGACTCCTCAAGTGTCTGCATGTCAAGATTAAAATATTATTCGATAAGGATAAGAGAGACGTAATAATAATTAATTTACCTTTCTGATGCGAATCAACTGGTTCTGAATCTGCTCGTTCACCTTCACCCATACGGTGTCAAGCGACCCAGTGGCCGAGTTCAGCCATCCTTTCAGTTCGCTATGAGCACTCTCCACACGACATGTAGTGGTGTTCCCGAAATGAAGCACATGGTTCGTCCAAGCTCTGGCGAACTTCTCCTTATTCACCAACCACGTCTGCTCAACTTAAGTAACGATTTCTGAGTCTTGTAGCCAGCGCAGACGCATGTCATTCACTGCATTCTCATATTCGTCAACCGTCGGAGCTTCCACGACTGCTTTCCAGGACTTGTGCGTGAAGTGAGCTGCGGTCTTTTTGCTATTCCCCCCAACCTATAAACTTTGTTCTCCACATCTTTATAAATATGCCACGTGCACAGCAGATGGTGAGAATGGGGAAATACCATATGTACCGGTCGAACAAGGCCTAACTCACGATCAGTGACAATCGCCGACGGGTGGACAACTGGCCCTAGAATATCCCTGATAGACTGCAACATCCACCGGTAACTGATCTCGGTCTCGTCCTCCATGACGGCAAACCCACACAGAAAGTTGTGATTACAGGGAGTCATCCCTATAATCTCAACAAGAGGCATCTTATATCTATTGGTCTTGTACGTCGAGTCAATCCCAATAAAATAAGGATACGTCCTCAGCAGTGCGAGTGACTCCGGGTGTGCGAGAAAGACATGTGTCAGCATATTAGTCTCCTCGTCTCTTCTATATTCAACAAAATATCCGGACTCTGTCGCCTGGTGCATCAACTGGCTCACCACGTCTCGACCCTCAGAATATTGCTTCTTCAAACGATCTCTGTAGTTATAAATATGTCGGATCGTCGCGTTATCTACGCTGTGTCGAGCCCTCATCGCTGAGAGGATATGTGATGGTTTCGCTTGCGCAGCACTCATTTCCTCTACGACCTTCTTTGCCTGGGTGCTTAACCCACTCGTCTGGCGGTGTCCCTCGGGATAATGTATCAGAGGGTGATTGTGCGTGGATTTTTCAGGTGGGCCCGTACGAATGAACCATTCCTTAGTAGCTGGATCTTGCTGGGCTATGACTACAAACGGACACCTGCACTTGTTAGACTTCGACAGCCTCTCTAATTCATCCTCCTTGCCTCTATAACGTTCTCCGCGAGAACATCTAATCAATTTTTTTGTTCCTAATTTCTTGTGCGACGAAATTATCACCTCGAAACCAAGACCAATAGCGACGCCTTTCGCCCAGTTAATGGCTTCCACGTCGGTTGAAAATCGTCCTCCTTCGCGAAAATGCCGACTGTAGTTTATCCCGTCGCCCGTGGAATCCTCCAGGACACTCTCCAAGTCTGACAAAAAAAAAATTAATAACCAAAATCAAATTTCGGTCAACCTAAGAGGCCGAAGCCGGATTTCGGTCACCTCTGTCGTAGCCGAAGCCGGATTTCGGCCGCGACAGTCGTAGCCGAATCCAAATTTCGGCTACTACAGTCGCGGCCAGGGCGACCGAAATTGATTTTCGGTCATCACAAGGATTGACCGAAATTGTTGTTCGGTCACCCCTTGTGTTGACCGAAATTATGTTTCGGTCGGGGCGAAATTTTCGCTCGAATCCGACCGTTTTTCGAGAATTCACGTCTATAAAACGAAATTTACGAGAATTTGATTACCATCCGCTCCAATAGACGCTTTCTTTTGACTTTTCCATTTCCCAAATAGACGATTCATTGCGATTTGAACGTTTTTGTTGTTTTGTTTGAGTCTCATTTGAATGTTTAATTGCTATATGAAAATTGTGGTTTGGAAAAGGACTTTAAATAGAAATTTAAATTCAAAAGGGCAAAATCGTCTTTTTTCAGCCCTTTAGGGGGCGGTGACTAGGAAAAAGGGGGCGGTGAATAGCAATTCAGAAACAAAAAAAAACCCAAAACGTGAATTTAACGATATAGCAATTAACAGTTGAAAGTCAAATCTAATTAATACATACTCAAATAAGAACAATAAGGAGCTGATGAGGTTGTTGTGCAGAAGATAGCAGTGAAGAGCAGAAGAAGAAGCAAAACGGATGCCTTAACGTTCATATTAATTGTCGTTTTAGATTTCGAAACGATATATATATATATATATAGAAGAGAGATGTTTGCTATTGTGCCACCTACCGTAAGCAGCAACCGTGAACTCCAGTAGTAAATCTCTCGATTTCCGATGCTGCCATCACCTCCGCCGACCATCTCAGATATATTTTCACCTAATCACCCTCTCCAACACGTCGATTTTTAAGAAAAATTCATCATCGTAGTATGTCGTCCATACGTGAGTAAATCGGTGATGATTTTCTTAAAAATCGACATGTTGGAGAGGGTGATTTAGGTGACAATATAACTGAGATGGTCGACAGAGGCGATGGCAGCGTCGGAGATCGAAAAAAGGCAGAAAATCGAGAGATTTACTATCGGTGCTCACGGTGGTTGCTCAAGGTATAGGTGGACACCATAGCAAACCTCTCTATAGATATATAACCGAAAATCATTTGTAGATAGAGATGATAGATAGATACGTGTGTTTTGTATATGTATGACTTGATAGATCACCATCTTAAGTTTTACTACTTTTGCCTTTTGAGGGATCATTTTGATAAAGTAAATAAACGTGAGTATGCATGCCTTAGATTGATACGTGTTAGGTTTAGGTTGTTCCAAGTCAGCCTAACATTATAACACTGTCGAGAAAATTGACATTGCTAGTAGCGATCAATAATAAGGCAGACATCGTAACATGTCCATTTAAGGCCGAAAAAATTATTTCTGACCATATAAGAAAATAATAGGTAGATCAATGAATCTATTCACTAACATCACCTTTTTTTTTTCTTTTCAAGTAATCCCCACCCAATACAATGCAACTGTTTTTTCAAGCTAATGTTCTTTCAATTGCAAGAAAATCTCAAGAGAAGAAAGCAATTTTATTAGATTCTTGTTCTAAACCTAAGCTAACGAAGTACAAAATATACCACCATTTCCATTTTTTCTTATATTTTCTTGTTGCAATATTTCATTATAACATCGTTTATTTGGGAGAAAGGTAAAAAATAAAAATAAGCAAGACTCTCGTGAATCATCCACAAATCTTGCAATTTAAAAAAAAGAATCCAAAAAGTCGCCAATTATCAGCAAGATTTAGAATCCACAAGGAATGTTTTAAAATCCATGCACAAATTGAATAAAAAATGGAATATAATTATGGGACAGATTGATCCGTCCCGCCGGTCCACGGAAGTTTAATTTTTTATTAGGGAGCTAAGTAATTCTTTTTTTTAACTTTATATAATTTATTCAAACACTTCTAGGCGGATTCCTTTCTTATCTAACATTAGACGTATAAGTTTATTAAAGAGTTAATTTCGTTTCAGCCTCACTTAATCAAGTTTCATTTGAATTCAGCCCCAATTGCTTTAAATTTCAATTTAAAACACCCATTTCAAGTTTGTCTTAGAGTTAAGGACCCAATTGTGCTAAAAAGACCAATTTGCCATCCACTGTTGCGAAAATTTACATATATATGCCATCATCCCTCACGTTCTATTTTTGGTCCATTTTCGATTCTTCCAACACCCAAAACGCTCCGAAATCTCTGAAATCTTCAACGTTATTGAGCAAAAAAGGTAAAGTCGAGCTCAATTTCTCATGGGTCCTCGTAACCAACGGAAATTTTCTATGTTATGTTGCAATAATGTTTTAAACTATATTTGAAAATTTTGCTACAAACACGAGTGAAATCTTAACTTTTGTGCTCGAGTAACGTGGATTCAACCAACTCGGATGTGAGTTTGAGTAATCGACACGAATTATCAACGAATTTGGCCGCGACCTAATATCCAAACATTTTCAATTTCAGTAACAAATCACTTTATCTGGGTACCATTTTTTGCTCGTACGGAAACTCTACCAATAGAGCCTATACCAGATTCTTAACATTGAGGAATAAATGTTGCCCAGTAATAACAAATAATTTCAGTAACACGTCACTTTATCTAGGTACCATTTTCTACTATTTTGGAAACCCTACCCTAAAAACAATAACAGATTCCTAACATTGAGGAATAAATGTTGTCTCATATATAACAAATAACGAGAAGACAATAACAATTTGTTTCTTATAATAACTACATGCAACTAGTCGGAATAGGGCATCAAGAGGAAGATCAAAAATTCGTACGACACCCAAAACTCTCTGAAATCGCAGAAATCTTCAACGTCAGTAATCGAAAAAGGTAAAACCGATCTCAATTTCTCATGGGTCCTCATAAACAAGGACAATTTTTGATGTTAAGTTGGAGTAATGCTTCAAACATAATTCGAAAATTTTGGTAAAAAAACAAGTGAAATCTCGACTTTTATGCTCGAATAATGATTATTCACACCAATTCGGATGTGGGTCTTAGTAATCGACATGAAATAACAACGAAATTTGCTACGAGCTAAGATCGAAATATTTTAAATTTCAGTAAAACATCACTTTATCTGGATACCATTTTCTGCAAGTTCCAAAACTCTACCTTCAAAAATCGTAACCGATTACTAATAAATTGTAACAAGTCTTGCCTCATCTATAACAAATAATAAAAAACAATAACGGTTTGTTTCCTATAATTACTACATGCAACTGGTATGGACTAAGGTGTCAAGAGAAAGATAAAAAATTCGTATGCTATCCAAAACTCCCCGAAATTGAAGAAATCTTCAACGTTAGTAATCGGAAAAGGTAAAACCGATCTCAATTTTTCATGGGTTCTCATAAAGAAGGAAAATTTTCGATGTTATGTTGGAATAGTGCTACAAACCCATTGGTAAAAAAAACTAGTGAAATCTCGAATTTTATGCTCGTGGATTCACACCAATTCGGGCGTGGGTCTTAGAATCGACAATAATTATCGATGCTAGTCACGGAATAACGACAAATTTTGATGCGAAATATTGGAACGTTTGTCAATTAAAAAGTTGGTTGGTAACACTTCATTTATTCTGAGTAACAATTCACGCATTCTAGGTAACACATAAGTAAGAACATTCTAGAAGGTTCTAGATTGTCAGAGATATTAACAGTACAATAACTTAATATTACCACATTGCCTGCAAATAATACCACATGTCTGATAAACAATAACAATTTAAACAATGATTATACCACGTTTGTAGCTACGAGAACCACGAAATAGCTAATCAATACCACATTACTATTTTCGATTAATTTCGTTCGTAAATTCATTTTGTTGGGATGTATAAAATTGAAATTCATGGAAATAGGTGATATGATGAAGCTAAATCAAAAAATTTCATTAAAAGACGTTTTGGGAATGTTGATATCAATATGTGAAAGTTGAGATCAAAAGTCATGTAAACACATAGCTCTTCTTTCACAAAATATACTAGTATCTCTTTTGATGAGACATAAGGTTATGAATTCCATCCCAAATGTATTAAAAGTTCAACATTAAAGCACGAACAACATTTAATAGACCATAAACTCAAAATTCGAGACATCAAACTAAACAATCGTAGAAAAATGGATTTGTGAGCGTAATTAATGAAATGTTTTAGAATTTACCACATTACCTGCAAATAATACCAGATGTCTGATATAAAGAAATAATACCAACCGAATTTATGACACATTGTTTGGTACAGATACCACATAATACGCTTTTCAGTACAACATCATTAATTAGACTTATTTTGTTCGTAAATTCATTTTTTCCCGAATGTATAAGATTATGTTCATGTAAGTATGTGATTTTACTAAGTTAACAAATCAAATTCCCTTAAAGACATGTTATGCGAATGTTGATATCAATATGTGAAAGTTGAGATCAAAAGTCATGTAAACACATAGCTCTTCTTTCATAAAATATACTAGTATCTCTTTATGAGAAATAACGTTATGAATTCTATCACAACGTATTCAAAGTTCAACATTAAAGCACGAACAACATTTAATAGACCATAAACTCAAAATTCGAGACCTCAAACCCTAAACAATCGAAGAAAAAATGAATTTGTGAGCGAAATTAATGATATTAGTAGTGTGGTATGAAAAACCTATTATGCAGTATCAATATCTACAATAGTGTTAAAAATTGGATTTGTATTGTTATTTTATATCGAAAATTCGGTATTATATGGTAATGTGGTAATATCCCTGACAATATAGAACATTCCGGGTAATGCAATTCCCACCTAAATTATTGAGATCCCACCTAAATTATTGAAATCTCGCCTAAAGTGGACAACACAAGTTACACAGAGAATAACAATTAATAACTTACTGATACCAGTTTCTTATTTCGGAAAATTAGGCAAATCCGGCGATTGTATTTTAATTTCGGCAACCATGAGCGATGAACAATAGGCCAGTATTCTGCTTCAACGACTTGTCAGGATATGGATCTCTCGAATTTGTGCGAAATATCTTCAATTTCGATCGAATCGGGATTCGATTTTCACCGCGTTTTAATTATTTGCGTCAAAAGAATTTGAAAAATTTACCCGCGAGACCTGAATAACATGATAAACCGTCTAGGACACACCCAACTTGGTTTGGTGCAGGTCGTGCAGATGGAAATAATATATATGATCGATTGTTTCGATCGAGTTTCCACTGTTACGGTGATACCTGATATTTGGTAAAGGATACCAAATCCAGCTTACTCGAACCTTTTAATCAGTATATACAACATATGTCAGCTTACCAATACCAGTTAACTGTATTACAGTGACTGATACCTGACAATCCATACCACATTTTGGAAACAATTGTTTAGGCAGCAATCGGACGATTTTAAATTTCGGCAAACATGAGCGACGAACGATAGAGCAAGTACTGTGCTTCAGCGATTTGTTCAGGATATGGGTCTCTCGAATTTGTACAAAATATCTTCAATTTCGACCGAATCGGGATTTGATTTTCACTGTGTTTCAATTCGTCAAAAGAATTCGAAAATTTACCCGTAAAAATCGAACATTCGAGACCTGAATAACATGATAAACCGTCTAGGACACACCCAACTTGGTTTGGTGCAGGACGTGTGTTCGTGCAGATGGAAATAATATATACGATCGATTGTTTCGATCGAATTTCCACTGTTGTAATGATACCAGATAATTGGCATTCGGTACCAAATCCAGCTTAAAGATACCTTTAAATCAGTATATATACCATATGTCAGCTCACAAATACCAGTTAACTGTTTCAGGGTGACAGATACATGACGATCCATACCACGTTTTGAGAACAGATGTTTAGCCAACAATACGACGATTTTAAATTGCTAACCACGGTGACGAACAATAGAGCCAATACTGATTCAAAGATTTGTTTAGGTTATGGGTCTCTCGAATTTGTACAAAATATCTTCAATTTCGACCGAATCGAGATTCGATTTCATCGTATTTTTATTATTTGCGTCAAAAGAGTTCGAAAAATATGCCCGTAAAATCAAACATTTCGAGACCTGAATATCAAAATAAACCCTCGGGGATAGATTCCGTTTCGTTTCCGACGATCGTTCGAAAGATCTGCGAGTTTTTTTGTTCGTCAAAAGAATATTTTATTTACTTATTAATATGGTAACGATGATAACAGAAAACGGGTTCTGGATACCACTTATTATACAACTTTGTAGGGGTATTTTGGTCAGATCAAGTATTTGGTCCTTTTCTCTAAACTTAAAAGATATTGGGTCCTTAAAACCGAGATTTACACTGATAGGGGCTGAATCATGTTTTGAAACTTAAAGATGGGCTGATTCGTAAAAGCCCCTTTATTAAATGGGTGCTTGGGAGGATTGATACCTGAGGACTCTTAAGTCCCTGAAATTTGATATCATGTTGATGACCGCTTCACTTAAAAGATTAACCCATACGAGAGTTTGTCGCTTTTTAAAATTATAATTTTATTTTCAAAACGTTTTCATGTATAGGCTGATTTCTTTCAATATAGCCCTAGAAAGGTAAATTTATTAAATGAGTGACCTTTTTAGTCCCTTAGATCAGCTTATGTTTTTTATTCGAGGGAATTTTTTGGCCTTGGGCAAGTAGGTTTAGTTTAATATCTGGGGGATCCACCGTCATAATACGATATTTATTATCGTACATCCGTCCGAATAAATTATATAAAGGGTCTTTTACGAAATATCAAAAGAGATAACATTCTTCCCCAACAAGTGATGTGGTGCTGTACTGCAGTTGTTACGTTATGTATTGTTTTTAAAATATGGACCAAGTCTTATCGAAAGATATAATACGACATTATTCTTCCCTAAGTAGTCGGCTAATTATAATCAATTATCCAGACAGAGTTAATGCGAGCTGTTCCAAAGTGAGCTGTCTCACTGTCTGTGTGTAGTAGTTGAGTAGTAATTGTGTTCACCAATTCACTTCATACAACACATTTCCTGCATTCATTTTCTTCAAAGCCAGAAAGAGTTTGCTTCAGTAACATATATCCAAATAGCTATGGCTGTAGCAGCTTATGCGTCAATTCTATCTCTTTTGAGTTCTTTGGACAACGTTCTTCTGCCTTCTCGTCGCCAGATGATCCCCGACATGTCCCAGATCGAAGCACTACAGCAGAAGCTCACTTTCTTGCAAGGGTTTCTCGAAATACACTCGAAACAATCAACTACCAACGAACTACTCCGCGAGCTGGCGGTTAAATTGCAGATCATTGACGTCGTTCACGATTTAGCAGATCTATTCGACACGTATGTCGTAGATCGACTAAGCACTGAAGAAATCCCCGACGATCAGATCGGTGAGAAGATGAGCTCGTCGTTCTGTCAAGATCTGCAACTGTTGATCAGAAACATCGAGTCTATAAATCAAGAGCTGACGAAATTTGGCGAGGAAGACCATGGAACTAGGGCAGATCGACGACCTAATAGTAACTCCCTTGCAACCTGTGATTCGAGCGGTGAGAACTCCACGGTGGGGCTCGAAGATCGTGTGTTAACGATAATGGAACGACTCACTGGGAACGAGCGTAGCCTACAAGTCATCCCTATCGTAGGAATGGGAGGTATAGGAAAGACGACCCTCGCTCGCAATACCTTCGATAAGAAACTCGTCGTTGAGCACTTCAGCGTTCGTATTTGGATCACGGTTTCGCAAGAGTACGACGTGAAGAGTATTCTTTTGGGTCTCAAAAAAGATGGAGTTATTGATGGTGCTGATGATGATTTAGGAGCTTGTTTGTACCAAAAGTTATATGGTCGAAGGTATCTGATTGTGATGGACGCTGTGTGGGGTACCGATGCTTGGGACGAGTTTAAGCGGTACTTTCCGAATAATGAGAATAGAAGTCGAATTATTGTGACGACGAGGTTGATGAACGTAGCCGACAGTATAAGCACCGCTGCTAACAACAGTTACCCGGTGGGTTTACTAAACGATGAAAACAGTTGGAAACTGTTCTGCGAAAAAGCCTTTCGCAACAACGGCGGAAGGTCGACGAGCGAATTGGAGGAGATTGGTAAGAAGATCGCAAGGAACTGCAAAGGGCTTCCGCTCACGCTCGTAGTGGTCGGTGGACTCCTTTCGAATCCTAATAATATGACCCGCGAATATTGGGAAGCCGTTGCAGATAATGTGAACTCATTCTATCATTTGGAGATTGAGGAAAGCTGCTTGAAGATATTGTACCTCAGCTACAATCATCTGCCCATTCATCTCAAGGCATGCTTCCTTCGGTTGAAGGAATTTCCCGAAGGCACCGCCATCGAAGCGTCTAAGCTTGTTGAGTATTGGATTGCCGAGGGAATTGTACGGCCGTCGGCCAGCGATCATAATAAGACATTGGAAGAAGTTGCCATGGAATATTTAGAAGATCTAATCGGCAGAAATATGATCTTCATTCAAAAGCTGGGGAAGATGGGGATCATCAGAAGTTGCGGCGTCCACGATATCCTGAGGCAATTGTGCGTCAAGGAATCTCTTAAAGAGAACATTTTTACCACGTTGAATATGAGTATGTTAACAATTGATCAGAGTTTCCCTGTGAGTGCATGCTTCGTATGCCGTGATGGAACGAGGACGATGACAAAGAGGATTGGCGTCTGCGAAGTCAATTGCTCGACATCATCAACGGCAGTCATGAATCCCATGGTGTGCGATGATTGCAGCAAAAAGCATCCACGGCTTCTCAAATCAAGATTCATTAGGTTGATAAAAGAGTTGGACGGCCAGATCGTAGAAATCCCACACACGACGAAGCTGACGTGCCTTTCAATCTATCATCGTAGAATAGTAGAATACGTATCTCCGTCCCCCATCACTCTACTCTGGAATCTAATGTTCTTTCGCGGATGGATTACGCATGAGAGACTGCTATTTTCGAGAATATGGGAGATGCCACAACTAAGGAAAGCGGATTTTGGCTTTGGCGTGTTGCCTCATCCAACGGACGGGTTCATCGTACTGAACCAATTACAAACACTTGGTAGGGTTTTAAATATGAAATGGACGGAGGAAGTCATAAGAAGGATCCCAAATCTAGTCGAGTTGGAGGCTTACCACCTATTAGAAGGTGACGAAGAACTAAGCGGCTACTGCCTCAATAACCTTGCACTTCTGCATAAGCTTCGATCCTTGAAACTATATTTTCCAGATATCGCTTTGCGCATGGAAAACATCGCCTTCCCAAACTCTCTGAAGGAATTGGTTTTGGGAGGTTGTCGACTTTGCTGGGAAGACATGACGGTGATCGGTTTGCTGCCGAACCTCCAAGTGCTTAAGATATACGAGAAAGCCTTTGTCGGGGAAGAGTGGTGCATGGTGGAAGGACAATTTCCGCAATTGAAGTACCTGAAACTTTATGATGTAGATGTTGCGGCTTGGAGAGCAGAGGATAGTGACCTTCCCGCTCTTGAGATGCTTTGCCTTGTGGTGCTGAAGGAGCTTAAGGAATTTCCGTTAGGCATCCTAGATATAGATACCCTTCGTAGGATACGCGTGGAATATTGCTGTGAATCCGTCGTCGACTGGGTTAAGCAGATAAAGGAGGAACAAGACGACCTTGGTAATGAGATTCTTGTTGAGCTACGACTATGACAAAGAATTAATTCTATCTGACGTTGTATAATTATTAGTCCTCCGTAAGCTCATATACGGTTTCCCCTTTCTGGAGATGATGCTTCTTCTCCCTTTACTCAGATGGCTGTGACGGCTAATGGAAATTCCCGCTGGGCATCATAATATGTGTATGTTATTGTTGGCCTTAACATCGCAAACAAACCTTAAATTCTGATATTTATGTTTAATTTTTTTTTATGGAACAGTGAGGTAATGAATGGGGGCTGCTGCCCTTTTTTGTTCTCTACTTGCTCAAACTCTCATTTCTTGATACTAGATGTAACCCCGTGCGATGCACGGGGACTATTTTGTATAAAATTTAAATACTACCTCCGTCCCAAATGATTTTGGACATTTGGGGTTTTGCATGGGTTTTAAGAAACTGAAATTTTAATAATATAGTACAATCAAAAGGTAAAAAAGTGTATATTTTGCCACGTCTTTTGAGAATATTTAATATTATTATATTAATTGTTTGTGATAGTTTTTTGCTAAATAAGGAAATGTCCAAAACAGTTTGGGACGCCCGATATAGTAAAATGTCCAAAACGGTTTGGAACGGAGGGAGTACAATTTTTTAAAGCTAAATGGTTTAATCCCTTTCTTTCATATAAATTAATCATTTCTTTCGTAATTTTAGCAAAGTAAAGTAGTTTAAGGGCTGAAATTTAAATACCGCGCGACAGAAGTTTGTCAAATATTGCACACAGTTTTGATTGAAATTGAAATTTTCGTTTTATTTATATTTTGAACATGTCGGTTACGTCCACTTTTGGACAAATTTTTTTCATGCAGTACTTGTTGTATTCCCCATCCCTTACGCGAACCCAATTAGAGGAGATAGCCAGTGGAAACAACTCTCTTCCTTTTGGATTAATTGTTTTGTTTCGCCTTTTTCTTCCTTGTGGAAGCTTTCTCCTTTCTATAGGAGTGTCTTGTCCTCTCTTTGAGGTTTCTTCCCATTATTAGAGTATGACACGACCAAAAATGATGTATGTAACATGGTTTTATGACGGTTAACTAAATGATGCAGTAAGGAATAACAAATTTTCTATTATCGAAATTCATGTGTTTCAAAATGCGCCTAGTATCGCATATGATTAAATTTAATCCAACTTACATAAATATTGTAGAATGTAAAAAAATTTGGTAATCATATGAACATATATATTTATGTTAATAAATCAGTTTAGGTGTTACATGATCAATGCATTAAATATTAAATATTCATGTTGATCAAGACTGCACGAATTATGTACTTTCACCAAGATTTGAGCCAATGGTTTCATGTTTTCCCAGGCAATTTTGTTGTATTGGTTTCATAGCCGTATGATGCTTGTCTGAGACATAACCGATTCCCACATAGTGTGGACCTTAATCTCATCATGCCCTTTCTTAATCTGTACAAAAGTCATAGATAGATAGATAGATACCCATATAAAAATACAATATAAATAAGTTCTTATAAGGTAGATGATCATCATATTCTACATAAATTAAAGAACATGATGTGTTGCCATTTGAATATTGATCATGACGATCGATGCCATCGAATCTATGAGGAAACTGATCGTAGCATGTTTTCTTGTGAGATCAAGGATCCATCAGGAAACACATGGATTCCCTAAGATCCATGATGTTATTTATGTAATGACCACATTCGACGTTGATCAGATACTACGTTTGAGATCGCAGCAAACACTCGATTCTATAATCAAAGAAATCTAAAAAATCGTCGGAGATTTTTGGGTCTTTGCAGTTAATCCACTTCTTTGAACATTAATATATTGTACTCTCTTTGCATGAATCATTATATCGATGACAACTTTTTAATTTCGAATTCGATATTATTTCATAGGGACAAAAGAAAGAGATAAGTGACAATACTACCTTCAGTGTGTAATGCTCCTTAACAATTGTGGAAGAATGAAAGATGGTAACATAATGTGTTAAGATGCATGGAATATATGCCTATTTTGGCAACTAAACGTAAAAAATACATGCGACCAAGGAGCAGTAATAAATTAGGATCGCATAAGTGTGTGAATGACTGTTATTACTAATAGTTTTGTAAGACTTGTTCAATTGATCGACTGTTGTATTATATATTTTATGACTACTAATAGTGTTCAAGTTGTATGCGTGATGCTGCGAGGACGGGCAATATTTTCTAACAATAATGTTTGCCTTATATTACCTTACATCAATTATGTAAGACAGATGAACCGAACGAATGTTGGATTATATATTGTTT
The DNA here is from genome assembly GCA_027422505.1 of Craterostigma plantagineum. Taxonomy (NCBI): domain Eukaryota; kingdom Viridiplantae; phylum Streptophyta; class Magnoliopsida; order Lamiales; family Linderniaceae; genus Craterostigma; species Craterostigma plantagineum. Next base: position 3,364,146 of record JAPQWV010000050.1, read on the forward strand.
TAGCTTGCCTCTTGACCAATAAACGACACTTCTTTCAAAACAAAAAAAAAGAGCCCGTTTCGAACCTCCCTGACTACCAAATTCTTTGAGTTGAGCCTATCACACATGGACTTGTCCTAGTGTGGTTTAGGCATGATTTGCAGGCTATCACGTCGGCCTCGGGGTGTTTACCTGGCCCGCCAGGGTTCCCCGGGTTATCAAAAAAAGTGCCCGTCATTGCCAAAAAGCCTGAATCTGAGTCTAGTATCTTGCCTCGTCCAGTCGTGCACAATTGGTAACAGTCTTACCATCGCATCGAATACTGAGGTTGGAAAAATACTCATCTTCAACTCGTGAAGTCTTATTTTGAAGATGACTTTTTCTGTTAACCCGCCAGAACATCAAATAAAATCTCTAAATATCTTTATTGAAGAAAGTCTTCAGAGATGTTGAGCAGATACAAATTTCAAAAGGAACGGACTCAGACGCTTAGATCTAATGCAATCACAAATATCATTCTTCACTCCAGCTTCTAAGGATGATCCAATGGATCCAAACCTTTTTACGTTTCATCCATCCATCAATCACGCACAATACGCACATAAAAATCTCTATGAGGAAAAAATAATCTCCCGTAAAAGAGGAAGACAAAGGGCTGTCTATCATATCAAGCAAATCTGAAAATGCTTTGGGTAGCTGTTCACAATCTTCAGCCACAAATGGAACTTTTGATGGAACACACAGAGAGACATCTGCTTCTCGATTTCTCCTCTGAGCTGCGATAGTGGAGAGAAGTTGAAGAGCGATACTGATGTGACACGTTTTGTGAACGAAGCTTGAATACCACCACCAGCATCGAGTCGTCCCCAATTTCAGTTGTATATCTTCTTGTACTTATGCCAACTCGTGACCCCCAAAAATGGCCCACGATTCAGCTCCGGGAAACAACCTTCCATAGTTCAGGCCGGCATCACAACGCCAAGCTCCTCTCACTAAGCTCATGGAAGAAATCGGTTTTGAAGCTGAGCTTACTCCTGTACAACAACCTACAGAAATCACGACAAAACAAACTATACCAAACTTTCATTCCAAATGGAAAAACCAAATCTTTACATCGTTAATCACCTGTTGAAGAGACCTCTTTTGCTTTCATCATTTGATAGAGCAATTATTTGGAAGCTCCTACTCGAAGAATAGGAACGTGAAAGGTAACTCAACACATGCCTAATAACTGAAACCACAAATAAACCAAGATACATTATAACATGAAAAAAATTAACAAAATTCGAATATGCAAGAGATAGTGATAGTGCGTTCGAAGTTGAGCTCCAAGTAAGATGAGCAAGGATGAAAATGAACAGATTTTCTTTAGGGTTAATTCCTTATCAGTCCCTTTCAACATTTCAATTTCCTCTTAAATACTCCTCGAGTTATATCTTCCTTATAAGTACCCATTTGAAAATTTATTCCTGTTCAGTACCTAAAAAACCCTTTTCAGCATTAAATGGACGAAAATACCCCTGTCTCACATATTCAAAAAAGCTGAATAATTATTTTCACGTGAATTATACCAAAACATAGTTATTATACCAACAAAATTAGACATTGTACCAGAAAATGTTGAGATTATACCATATGTTTTCGTTATTATACCAGTAAATAGTGTTATTATAAATTACAGCGAAATTGGAAGTAATTATACAACTGATTTTGAAATTATACCAGAAACTGTAGAAATTATACCACATGTTTTGGTTATTACGTCAACAATTGGTATAATTAGAATAACAGTTGGTATAATAATCAAAACAGTTGGTATGATATCCAATTTAAATAGCGTTATTATAATTACAGCGAAATTTGATGTTAAACCAACTGATTTTGATATTATACCAGAAATTGTAGAAATTATACCACATGTTTTGGTTATTATACCATTAAATAACGTTATTTGAATTTTATACAGTGAAATTGGACGATATGCGAACTGAATTTGAAATTATACCAGAAACTGTAGAAATTATACCAACTGTTGACATAATTATACCAACAAAATTGTACACTATATCATTTGGTATAATAATGATAACAGTTGGTATAATTAGAATAACAGTTGGTATAATAATCAAAACAGTTGTTATGATGTCCAATTTAATATCAGGAAAGGGTATTTCTGTCCGTTCACTGTTTAGGGGTATTAAACACATCTTTTTTGCAGATGGGTACTTAACAGGAAGAATTTTTCGTGGGGGTACTGATAAGGAAGCTTAGTTTCTGACAGGGTTTGATAAGGAATTTACCTTTTCTTTATGTTTGACTAATTATAGAGATGTCTTTTCGTTTCACATGTCCTTTCGTTTTTCAGTGCATTATTTAATGTAGAGACGTCTTTTCATTTCTAAAACCTAATAAATACGTGTATGAAAATTTTTCCTACTTCTATTTTGCTGACGTGGCAGATGGAGGGGGACTTGAGTTGCTGACGTGTCACTCACAAGAGAGTTCCATCCATCTTTTATATATATAGATTGCCAACGTTCACAGCTTTTTACAAAAAAAAATAATCTACAAATGCTTACATGGGCCAACAATATCCCAACTAACGAGAAAGATTGATTTCAACAATTGTGATGAATCCATTGTCTCTACTCAACGACGTGAATGACCGATCCACCTAAAAGATCAACATTTAAGGACCGTGGACGCCGCAGCCCTACGCCAAAGACTTAAGAGATTGCGGCGGTTTTGAACTGAAAAACTTTTTCTGATGCGCAACCCTATCGACGCAGAAAGGGACGGGCGCGACGTCGTGGGAACTGTATCGAGGAGGGTGACGACAGACAGTGCGGGAAGAACTGGATAGTGATGTAGAGGAGATTGAACAACGGCGTGTTGGCCGGAGAAATAGATCTAGGAAGAAGAATTCCATTGAAGGTAATAACAAGTTTGCAGTTCAGTCAAGTAGACCACTGAGACCTCGCTTACCATTTGCAGCACTTGGATCAGTTTCCGGCTTTGATGGGATAAATCTTGCCCCAAATATTGCTCAGCCATATATGTTTCATGCAAATAATGGTTTCACCTGTGGGTTCACTACCCATCACATAGGGCAGTTGCATTGTCTGATTCATGAGCATGTTAAGCTACTCGTTCAGGTTTTCTCCGTCTGTATTATTGATCATTCCAAGAGCATCATTGCCATGGAAGTTAAGAAATTAATTCTAGAGATGCTTCAAAAAACGTGAGCAAGCGTTGGTGGGCAGAACTAATCCATATCCAAGCTTTTGCTTTGTTCCACCCCACGTACACCATCAGTAAGAAGCAGCCTTCACAGAGATTTATCATCCAGCGTCTGCAGTCAAAATGTACAGGTAGATACACATTCCTCAAGCTACCAAGGGTTGCAATCTGAAACAAGCTCTTCTCAAAATCTGCTACAAAACTCGTGGTTGCCTTACATTTCTGGTCCAGTGCTGTCTGTCATAGACGTAGCACCGCTGAGATTAGTTGGAAACTACATAGACGAAGTGTCTTCATGTGAGTCGTATTAGGTGTATACATGTTTTTTTTCTTATTTACATATTTTCTTGCAAGCCGTACTTCCTTACTGATGTATGTGTTAATGCTGGCAGCGGTAAAAGCACTAGAACGATGTCGACTTGAACATGGTCTCGACGCTCACAGTCAAAACAACCCTCTTTTTCCGCTGCATAATATTGCTCGTTCTACTGAATCTGATAGCGAGCGAGATCCAGAGAATTCACCACCAAATATTATCGGTTTGGTTCGTTCACCATCTACCAATCAGATGCCCAAAAAAACAATGGCTGCTACTCTGTTAGAAAGAGCTAGAGGTCAACCAGTTGTTCTTGTTCCAAAGGAGATTGCTGATTTAGCTAAAAGGTTTTATCGTTTGTTCAATCCCGCACTTTATCCTCACCAGCCACCTCATGCTGCTGTTGCGAAGCGGGTGCTTTTCACTGATGCGGAGGATGAGTGAGTTGTATGCTTTTCACTGATTTAGCTAAAAGGTTTTATCATTCTTTCGATAAAGGATATTGGGATCGGTACTTTTGCATCTTTGGGTATATGAAGTATAAACTACTGTTTGGAGCAGCTAGACTTGAAAGGATATGCTGACAAATATCTATAAAGAATATATGCATTAGGTCATTGGCTGATACAACAAATATTTTCACTTATGCGTACATGTTTCCCTGCTTCATGGGACTTATTGCAGCTTATTAGCACTTGGGTTGATGGAATATAATACTGACTGGAAACCATACAACAGCGGTTTCTTCCTTGTAAATCTAGGCATCAGGTAAAAATTTTCGATCTTGTGGAACACTAATCAACATGCCTCAAAGAATTTATTCAACTGATGGCATTTTAATGTTGTAGGACTGGTGTTTTTTTTTCCCGGTTTGTTTACAGTTTCCTCAATGGAATGCTATTTCATTTTGATATATATGTTGTGTTGTGCAGATATTTGTGAGGCAGAAGAATCGTGCATCATCCAAAGCACCAGAAAATCCTATAAAGGTATCAACTTCTCTTTGGAGAGCTCAGAAAATTTGCCCCTGAATCATGAATCGTTGACTGAAAGAAAAAGGCCCATTTTTTCTTGTAGGCCGTGAGACGGATGAAAAACTCACCCTTAACAACAGACGAACTAGCACGCATAGAAGTGGTATGCTATTAGCAGCTCTTTCCGCAAAGTTTAATTGGACATTTCCAATCTAGTAACTTTTTCTTAATGATTTAGGGATTGAAAAGGTATAACCTTGACTGGCCATCAGTATGGAAATATTTTGTTCCTCATAGAGATCCGTACCTGCTTCAAAGGCAGTACCGCGTTGCTTCTGGAACTCAGAAGTCATATAAATCGGATGCAAACAAGAGAGCCAAAAGGCGTTTATATGATTTAAGGAGAAAAACAAACAAACAACTTTGTGCAACTCGACATTCTTCATCTGAGGAAGAGGTTGGCTTTCTCTTGAACTGTATGTCTTATCATTGTTGGTCGCCATTGCCTTGTCAAGTGTTATTCCGGCCATCCTTTCGTAATCTTCTGTTGTTTCATAATACAAAACGCTTTGGTGTTTGTGCTTTAATGATGCCTGGCTTTAGAAGATCTACTTGAGTTCTCTACAATTACGTCATATTGACGATCTTAGGAATTTTTTGTAAGGGTTTAATTTGAAAGGCAACCTTGCACCTAAGCATGGTGGTTAAATAACACCTAACGGAGCTGCGTACAATATATATGTTTGGAGTACTGTTTTATCTCTAAGATCGTTGTGTTTTCTCAAAAACTTGATGTATAGGGTCATAGCTCTGACACTCCAATTGAAGAAACTAATCACGGGGATGATCGCATGGATAAGGAAGACGAAGCTTATGTACACGAAGCCTTTTTGGCAGATTGGACACCGGCAAACAGTATTTCTTACCCCACCCAAGAGGGTAAGCGATTCAGGGAACAAATTGATCGTTCTTGCTCGGCAGGCACCCAAATCCCTTGGATTTCTAAACCTCCTGCTCAGAGGTGAATTTTTATTTATGGCCGTTTTATTTGTTTTCATGTTATTACCTGGTTTGTATTCGGTTAACCATTTCTGTCTTTCCTTCTACAGGTTGTCCAATTCTGAAATAGTTCTCAGACCTTACCGCGCACGAAAGCCAAAAAGTTCCAATTTGGTGAAATTAGCGCCTGGTTTACCTCCCGTAAATCCTCCTGCATCCGTTCGTGTGATTTCACAAGCTGCTTTCAGAAATTCCCTGGAAGGACCGCCCATTAAGGTTTCTTGTAATGCTTCGAGACCCAATGACATGGCACCTGACTATGTTAGAACCATGAGAACTGGGCAACCTCAGAGCGATTCAAATGTTTCGCATAAATGTGTAGTGGAGAGTAGCGGTGATGCAGATCTTCAGATCCATCCTCTATTGTTAGAATCTCCCGGAGATGGTCAGCTGCCTTACTATCCACAGACCAATGATACTAGCACGTCTAGTTTTGCCTTATTTTCGGGGAAACAACTACGTCTTAGACTCAGCCTTTTCCACAATCCCCGTCACATAAAAGACGCTGTGAATTTTCTCAGCAATTCATCTAAGCTTCTCGATAAAGACTTGTCGTCATCTGCCCACTTCCACCCTCTCCTGCGAAGGACAGATGGAATTGATGCAGATTCCACGGGTCTCTTCAGCGAAGAAGAAGCAAGACAAAAAGGTCAGAATCCAATTTATCAAAGAAATGGTTCGTCATTAGATGAGAGTCCTGTCGTTATGAGCTGTAGTGGGAAAACCAATGAACTTGACTTGGACATACATCTTAACTTGACGTACGAGAACCAAAAAGCCATGGGAACTGAAAACACTAATGGCCCTAGAAATAAGAGCGATTCTGCCTTGGATGCAATCAATGGTAGGCTCGATTCGAGCAATAATCGCATGGTTTTTTGCGGGATTAAGGAACGAGGGGAAGTTTCTGATATCCACAATGACGAGTCGCTTCCTGGTATTATCATGGAACATGAAGAGCTGAGTGATTCTGACGAAGAAATCGAGGAAAATGTTGAGTTTGAACGCGAAGAGATGGCTGATTCTGAAGGAGAAAGTGCATCAGACTCTGAGCAGTTTGTCAACATAGCAAACGAGGTATTCATTTCTTTGCTGTCTCTCCAAACATATGTTCTTTCTGATATTTGATATCTCCATCTGTATGATCATTCCTTTTTATCTTAATGATAATACCTCGTTAAAACTCCGCACCAAAACCCATAACCGATAGTTTGTGGCTAGCTAGGTAGATGCTCCGTTTGGTCCTTAATTTAGATCGATATAATTATTTCAAAGACATCTTTATTTCATTACATTTTTATATGCCTCGACATTGCCAGGTTGCGAAGACTCAGAACAACAACCGGCCTGAAAGTGAATCGTTCGTAGCATCTGTTAACAACACGGAAGTTAAGCCACTGAATCTTAATCTCTGCCCAGTTTCTTCTCCTCGTTCTTCGATGACAACAAACGCCGTGCATGGGCCGTTTTTCCCGCCTTTTACTTCGTCCTCTAAAGAATCTGCGACAAAACAAGGTAATAGAGGCTGTGCGCCGAAAAAGGGTCCCGACGAAAGTTTGCCTGAAAATTCAAGAAAGCGTTCTTGCAACAAGCGGTAATTGCCTCTAGAGAAAAAGGAGCTTAGAGTTGGAAAAAAATGTGAATAATATAACGGCGTAGAAACTTTGAAGAAATGTTAATACTAACTGATCTTTTGTTGACCTTATTATAATTATTACGTGGAATTTTGTTTGTGTAAACGTTGCAGAGGTGATTCTCTTGAAATGTACGGACTGCATAGGAAACATAGTATTTTGTTACTGTCGAGTACGGCAGAGGCAGAATGTCGTCGTCGAATTGATGATTTTGCTGCCACATTGTATTGGCAAAACGATAAAGCTTGGGTACACACACTACAGTGGACCAAAAATATCCAAAATGTTGCAAACATATACTATCGCGCTGATAGTGACGTGCTGAGAGAGATGGCAAATGCATAACATATAAAGCTTCTCTCTCTCTCTCTCTCTCTCTCTCTCTCTCTCTCTCTGACTTCATCGTCTCTGTAAGCTCCAGCACGTTCATATTATTTTTCAAGTAAAGTTTCAGAGGTTTACTACTCACAGCCTTGTAAAGCTTTATCTTCTTCTCTTGTGTTCCTTTCGTGGGAGTTGGGCTCTTCATTTTCATCATTCAAACTGCATTTTCGCCGTTTCTAAGAGCAAACAAAACAGATGGTTTTTTCATACACGTTATTCCGTCCTCTTATTATCAAAGCTTTTTAGGTCATTCTTTTATGGGTTTATGCTTTGTAGTTGCCATTGCTTTACTTGCTTCGTTGACGCTGTGCTGTCACAGTGCAGGCCAAGGCTGCTATGGAGTTGCTTAGATTTTCTGGGTTTTTCTCTGCTTGTTGCATTGTGCGTGTGTGTGTGTGTGTTTTACGTCGTCCCTAATCTTATTAGATATCATTTTTAGGCAAAAAAAAAAAAAGATAAAGAATCATTCTGAAGTTCATGGTGTTTGACTCAACAAAAATGTCTGATAATCAGTTTCGTAGTTTTTCAGGTACCGTTTCAAGACTTCAGACGCAAAGCCCATAAAGGATTACGTATGGTTATTCATCTATTTGCTTGATTAAGTATGTTTTTCAGCTGGTTGAAACACTGCACTATGTATTAACTAATGAAAAGATAAGAAATAATGCATGCTATACCTCTATGTTGCATTGGTTCTGTTGTAGCCAAGCTAAGCATAGTCGATTTCTATATTCTAATGATTCTCTTAACATTATCAGACATCTTTTTCCAGTTAAGTTCAGAGGCTTTGTCTATGATCTTTCGTCTGTTTACTTTCCTCGGTTTTCCTTTTTTCTCTCCCAAAGAGCCAAGGATTATCTCTTTTCTGAGCCTTTTGTTTATCTAACAATCTCTCTTCCTACAGCCATGAAGAAGATGAAGCAGAAGGAGAACAAAGAAGAGACTACTTATTGGTTCGAAAACGACGATCTCCCAGCCAACATACTCTCACGACTAGACGCAAAAACCCTCCAAAGCCTAAAGCTCGTCTCCAAGAAATGGCTCAACCTCATCATCGATCGTTCGTTCATCAACCTACACCTCAAAAACACCGCCCGAGGCCAACCGTTCTCGGGTTTCTTCTTCCAAGAAACGTACAGTCGTTCAACTGCCAACGACATAGACCTCATCACTTACATCCCAGTCGAAGCTCAAGGATGTAATAGAAACCTCAGGCAAGAAGTCTTAGATTTCCTCCCCGAAAGCGTAGTCCTTCTATCGTCTAACAATGGGCTTCTCTGCTTACGAAGCTGCGTCGACCCAATACCAAACTTATATGTATGCAACCCTCTAAACAGAGAATGGGTTCGAATCGAATGGCCTGAAGATGTCCCGAGGCAGAGCAGCATAGCCATAGCCTTCGACCCTTTGCTTAATCCCATCGATTCGATCACCGATTTCGAATTAGTAGCAGCGAGCTTTACAGAGGAACAAGAAGAAGAAGAAGGCCATTACATCTTCGACATATACTCTTCGAAAATTAAGCAATGGAGAAGGTCTAATGAGCAGTGCTTTTGCAGCCATGGCTTAGCTAAGAAAAACAGGGGAATTGAGGTCGATGGCATCTTATATTGGCTGACCGAAGATGGCTATCAAATACTAACGTTCGATCCTAAGGAAGAGATGGCCTGCCCGATAATGGCTCCCCTGCCCGAATCCCAGTTCGTCAGCGTGCCCGAGATGTGCATAGGAGAATCGAAGGGCAGACTATGCTACGCGATCATATCTGAAGATGGGCTTCAGCTTTGGGCCCTCGAAGATCGATTCGAATGCGAATGGGAACTTAAGTCTTCGATTTCGTTGGACGATTTAGAGAGGGAGAACGAGGGTATGATCTATAGGCTCTTTGAGAAGGTGAAGAATGGAAGGCTGAGCAGAGACGAAATTGCGTGGGTTGATCCTCTGTGTTTCGAGGGCGATGTTTTGCTCGTTAGGGTTCTTTCGAAGGTTTACGAGTATCGATTCTCGGCGAAGAAGATGAAGCGTGTCTGCGATGCTTCGGAGTTGGGCCCGAGGTCGATGTTTTCGCCTATCGTTGTTCCTTATTGCATGAGCTTAGTACCTCTTGCCTGAAATATTTTTTGATTGTTTGTTTAGAACTTATTATAGCTCCGCTTTTAGTACGTTTGAACAACAGCTTATCACGTATGGAAATCTTGATTTTTTTTTGTAGGAATTTTCTTGAAAAAGCACACATGTATAATAAAAGTAAAATAACTAAGTAGGACAATGAGGTTTCAAATCTTTGTGATAATATTGATATTACATGGTTCGATACATCTCAAAAACACATTATGTAAGAACATGGACAATATAATACACAAAATTCTGTTGACCATATTATATAGTTAAAGGGTTGATGGTGGTGATTTTGGAGGATCATGGTGATTATTTGCACCTGTTGAAGAATAGTCTTCTACTACCTCCATATCTATTTTTCTTCCTTTCTGCAAACAACTACAGCTAGTGTGTTTTTTCTGGTTTTTTCTATGTATTCGAGTTTTTACAAACATGATATTGAAGTGGTATACTTGTAAATTCACTAACACGACTAAGATATTTCTTTCAACTCCAATATCATTAACGCTTTGAATTATCATCAGACTATCCATTTACTTTCGTACAGTTCCCTTCATTCATTTCGCTGATATAGTTATGGCCGTAGCAGCTTATGCCTCTGTACTCTCTCTTTTGACTTCTTTGGACAACGTTCTTCTGCCTTCTCGTCGCTGGATGATCCCAGACATGTCCCAAATCGAAGCACTACAGCAGAAGCTCACTTTCTTGCAAGAATTTCTCGAAATTCACTCGAAAAAATCAACTACCAACGAACTACTCCGCAAGCTGGCGATTAAACTGCAGATCAGTGGAGTCGTTCACGATTTAGACGATCTATTCGACAAGTATGTCGTAGATCGACTGGGCACTAAAGAACTCCCCGACGATCAGATCGGTGAGAAGATGAGCTCGTCGTTCTATCAAGATCTGCAATTGTTGATTGAAAAAATCGAGTCAATAAATCGAGAGCTGACGAAATTTGGAGAGGAAGACCATGGAATTGGGGCAGATCGTCGACGACCACGTATTAGCAGCAACTCTCCTCTTGCAACCTCTGATTCGAGCGGTGAGAAGGCGGTGGGGCTCGAAGATCATGTGTTAGAGATAATGGATCGACTCACTATGAACGAGCGTAGGCTACATGTTATTCCAATCGTAGGAATGGGAGGTATAGGCAAGACGACCCTCGCTCGCAATACCTTCGATAAGAAACTCATCGTTGAGCACTTCAGCGTTCGAATTTGGATCACACTATCGCAAGAATACGACGTGCAGACTATTCTTTTGGGTCTCAAAAAAGATGGAGTTATTGATGGTGATGGTGATGATTTAGGAGCTTGTTTGTACCAAAGGTTATATGGTCGAAGGTATCTGATTGTGATGGACGATGTCTGGGGTACCGATACTTGGGACGAGTTTAAGCGGTACTTTCCGAATAATGACAATAAAAGTCGAATTATTGTGACGACGAGGCTGATGGACGTAGCCGAGAGTATAACCAATGCTCGCAATAACAGTTACCCGATGGGTTTACTAGACGATGAAAGCAGTTGGAAACTGTTCAGCGAAAAAGCCTTCAGCAACAACGGGGGAAGGTCGACGAGCGAATTAGAGGAAATTGGAAAGAAGATCGCAAGGAACTGCAGAGGGCTTCCCCTCACGCTCATCGTGGTCGGTGGACTCCTTTCAAACCCTAATAATATGACCCGCGAATATTGGGAATCCGTTGCAGACGATGTGAACTCGTTCTATCAACTGGAGATTGAGGAGAGCTGCTTGAAGATATTGTACCTCAGCTACAATCACCTGCCCATTCATCTAAAGGCATGCTTCCTCTGGTTGAAGGTATTTCCCGAAGACAGCGACATTGATGCGTCTATGCTTGTCGAGTATTGGATTGCCGAGGGAATTGTGCGGCCGTCAGCCAGAGGTCATGATAAGACATTGGAGGAAGTTTCCATGGGATACTTGGAAGATCTAATTGGCAGAAATATGATCTTCGTTCGAAAGATGGGGGAAATGGGGGACATCGAAATTTGTGGCGTCCACGATGTCCTTAGGCAACTGTGCGTCAAGGAATCACTTAAAGAGAACATTTTCAGCATTTGGAATATGCAGATGTTAACAATTGATGGGAGCTTCTCTGCGAGTTCATGTTTCGTATGCCATGATGAAACGAGGACGATGAAGAGGATTCGCGTCAGCGAAGTCGTCCTCAATTGCTCGACATCATCAACGGTCGTCATGAATATCAAATCAAGATTCATTAGGTTGATAAACAAGGTGGGCAACCATATCTTCAAGGGTTCATGCTTCGTATGCCATGATGGAACGAGGACGACGACGACGAAGAGGATTGGCGTCTGCTATGATTGCAGGAAAAAGCATACACGGATTATCAAATCAAGATTCATTAGGTTGATAAACAAGGTGGACCACAAGATCGTAGAAATCCCACACACGACGAAGCTGACGTGGCTTTCAATCTACACGGACCTCAACGAGTTAGAATACGCATCTCCGTCCCCCATCTCTCTACTTTGGAAATTAAGGTTCTTTCGCGGACGGATTATGTATGGGACACCGCTATTATCGAGAATATGGGAGATGCCACAACTAAGGAAAACGGATTTTGACTTTAACGTGTTGCCTGATCCAACGGACGAGTTCATCGTACTGAACCAATTACAAACACTTCGTAAGGTTTCAAACATGAGGTGGACGGAGGAAGTCGTAAGAAGGATCCCGAATCTCGTCGATTTGGAGGCTGGATATTATCTAGGAGATGACGAGGAACTAAACGGCTACTGCCTCAATAACCTTGCACTTCTGCATAAGCTTCGATCCTTGGAAGTAGATTTTCATCGTTGCACTTTGCGCATCGAGAACATCGCCTTCCCAAACTCGCTGAAGGAATTGGTTTTGGGAGGTTGTCGACTTTGCTGGGAAGACATGACGGTGATCGGTTCGCTGTCGAACCTCCAAGTGCTGAAGCTATCGTACGATGCCTTTGTCGGGGAACAGTGGTGCATGGTTGAAGGGCAATTTCGGAAATTAAAGTACCTGAAACTTTACGATTTAGATGTTGATGTTGGAGTTATGAAGAGAGTTGTAGATTAATTTCTTACTAATCTTTGAACGAGTACATCATGCATATATATAGAAAGAAAATAGACAAACTAGCTCAACATTTTTGACAAACATAGATGATGTTTTTCTTGGTTTTCTTGTCTAATTGTCTACATAAAGTTTTGCCTTGATGTTGTCTTTGTTGGCTTGTCCAATTGTGTCTTGTTCACATGCATTATTAGTTGCAAATTAGGAATTTCAACACTCCCTCTTAATTTGCAATCTTTAGCTCATTTTTTATCTTCTGAAATTTCTCTTCAGAAATGGCTTTTGTAAGAAAATCCGCAGCTTGGTCGTTTGTGCTGATGAACTCCAAACTGATCTCTCCGTTGCTCACCATATCTCTTATGAAATGATGTCTCATCTCAATATGCTTTGCCCTTGAATGGAACACCGGATTTTTAGTCATAGCAATGGTCGACATATTGTCGCAATAGATAATTGTAGGTTGTTCCTGAACTTGCTGTAGATCTGCTAGAAGTCTGCGCAACCATATCGCCTCGCAAGTAGCGTCTGTGGCAGCGATGTATTCAGCTTCAGCTGTAGAGAGTGCGACAGTCTTTTGCTTTTTCGAACTCCAGGTAATTATATTAGTGCCCATGCAAAATAAGTATCCCGAAGTACTCTTTCGATCATATAAAGAACCTGCCCAATCACTGTCAGTAAATCCGATCAGATTATTTTTGGTCTCTTTCACATACCTGATGCCCTGATTTTTGCGTCCTTGAAGATAACGAAGAACTCTTTTAGCCGCTGAAAAATGAATTTGACTTGGCTCGTTCATGAATCTGGAGATCAAACTAACGGCATGCACAATATCTGGCCTTGTGTTTGTGAGATAGATCAGAGAGCCAACGAGACTTCGAAAAATTTTGCCATCAACCTTCGCAGCTCCATCAAAGATCGGAACTTGATTCGGAGTGTAAGAAAACATAGTCGTAACTTGATTTGCCATCTCACGTATGCGTGCTCGTGCTCTATGTTGGGTTATTCACCAATAACTTGATGTGTGACTTTGAGAGGTAATATGAGGTGGTTGCTTGAGAAAGAGCACGTGTATGCAGCAGAGAGCACCATCATCTTTCGACATCTCAACGGTCGACTAACTAGCTTTCTCGACGGCGGCCAAGATGCAGCAGAGAGAATCAAAGCTGCTGCACTTTCAGCAGCAAAAGGCCTCAGCCGTGCCCAAGCAGAACGAGCCGCTGCAGCAGCTGCTCGCAACGTAAATGCCTATGGGCAAAAGGAAGAAGGGCCAAGCAGATGGCAAGAAAGAAAAGAAGCCAAGAGGCAAATGTACTTGATGAGCACCGAAAAACAGGTGAAACTCGGCGATGGTAAGCTACACAAAGTTGAAGGAAAGGGAACTATTGCAGTTCAAACTAAAGAAGGTAACAAAAAGCTCATTCAAGGAGTTCTTTATGTGCCTAATCTTACGAGTAATCTTCTTAGTGTTGGACAATTATTGGAGAAAGGATATTCGGTATTTTTTGACGATGGAAAATGCAGAATTTTTGATAAGAAAAGCAATAATACTATTGCTTATGTTCCTATGAGTCCAAACAAGGTGTTTCCAATGATTATCCCTCTTCAAGAGAAAGTGGCGTTCAAGGGAGAAAATTTAGAGCAATCTCAACTTTGGCATTTGAGATACGGACATCTCAACGGCAAGGGGCTGATACTGCTCAAGCAAAAGAATATGGTGATAGGCCTACCAAACATTGATCGACAAACAGAAATTTGTGAAGGGTGCGTATATGGCAAAATGCATCGACTTCCGTTTCCAAAAACAACTTGGCGAGCGAAGGAACCGCTGGAACTTGTTCATGCGGATATCTGGGGACCAACGAGAACTCCTTCTCTCGGTAACAAAAAATACTTCATTCTGTTTGTTGATGATTTTACAAGGATGATGTGGGTTTATTTTCTAAATGAAAAATCCGAAGCGTTTGCTACTTTTCTGAAGTTTAAGGCTCTTGTCGAGAAACAGAGTCATTATAAAATTCAGACACTCAGAACGGATCGAGGAGGAGAATTTATATATCATCCGTTCATGGAATATTGTAAGGAAAATGGTATTCAGAGGCAACTCACGGTTCGAAGAAGTCCTCAACAGAACGGAGTCGCCGAAAGAAAAAATCGCACAATCGCGGAAATGTCAAGGAGCATGATGATCGGCAAAGGATTACCTAAAAACTTCTGGGCTGAGGCTGTTCATACTTCTATTTATATTTTGAACAGGTGTCCGACGAAAGCTGTACGGAACAAAACGCCTTTCGAAGCTTGGCACAAGAGGAAACCCGTGGTTGATCATTTGAAGATTTTTGGTAGCATTGCGTATTCACATATCTCAGCTCCAAATCGAGACAAGCTCGACACAAAAGGTGAAAAACTCATATTTATTGGCTACAGCAAATACATGTGCGAGTTTTGTGGGAAGTATGCAGTGAAGAGGAAAGCTGTTGGCATATGGGGCTGCAAGGACTGTGGAAAAGTGAAAGCAGGCGGTGCTTATACGCTAAACACTGCGAGCGCCGTGACTGTGAGGAGCACGATAAGAAGACTCAGGGAGCAGACCGAGAGTTAGTTTTATCTGCAAGAGTTTCCATTGTTTTGCTCTGATACCAAAACTTTGTTGGAGTTATGAAGAGAGTTGTAGATTAATTTCTTACTAATCTTTGAACGAGTACATCATGCATATATATAGAAAGAAAATAGACAAACTAGCTCAACATTTTTAACAAACATAGATGATGTTTTTCTTGGTTTTCTTGTCTAATTGTCTACATAAAGTTTTGCCTTGATGTTGTCTTTGTTGGCTTGTCCAATTGTATCTTGTTCACATGCATTATTAGTTGCAAATTAGGAATTTCAACAGTTGAGGCTTGGAGAGCAGAGGCTAGTAGTAGCCTTCCCGCTCTTGAGGTGCTTGTCCTTAGGAACATGCCGCAGCTGAAGGAATTTCCGTTAGGCATCGGAGATATAGATACCCTTCGTAGGATAGAAGTGTCATATTGCAGTGAATGCGTCGTCGACTCAGTGAAGCAGATAAAGGAGGAACAAGACGACCTTGGTAATGAGATTATTGTTGAGATACAATATGACGATGACAGAGAATTAAATCTCTCCGACGATGACGATGATTACTAATAAAAGCTCATATACGATTTCCCCTTTCTCGAGATGATGCTTCTTCTCCCTTACTCAGATGGCTTCCCGCTGGGCATCATCGGATGTACATGTGTATGTTGGCCTTAAACACCCAAACAAAGCTTAAATTCCGATTTTTACAGTGAAGTAATGAATGGGGGCTGCGGTGCTGCCCTTTTTTGTTCTCTGCTCAAACTCTCATTTCTTAATGTTGCCAACGTTCACAGCTTTTTACAATAAGAAAAAAAATGAAAATTATCGTACATAGGACCGTTCGATAATTGATTAGTGTCGTGCTTGTTGGGCATTTAAAAATTATTGTCGCCTCGTCACTGTGTAGATAAAAACTGGTTTGTCGATCTCATTAATAGTCTTTATACAATTTTACCCTTAATGCTTAATTATAATTTTACCCTTAATATTTTATTAAAACTTTGTCGTCAATTAAATAACTTGGCTAATAGTATAAAATGTTCAAAAAACATGCACACAATGGTGTGCTAAACCCTAAACTCACTAGTT
Source organism: Craterostigma plantagineum (assembly GCA_027422505.1). NCBI lineage: Eukaryota > Viridiplantae > Streptophyta > Magnoliopsida > Lamiales > Linderniaceae > Craterostigma > Craterostigma plantagineum. Next base: position 3,380,630 of record JAPQWV010000050.1, read on the forward strand.
TGTAATAAATGGAGGCCCTTAGTTTGATCATAAATAAAATTTGGAATACATTATTCAAATTAAAGGTTTGTAGCCAACCCCTGCAGTGATTATATAAACCTATACATTTACGATCATCCAGACATATGATACTGTTATGTAATCAGCTCCACTCAACTCGCAACTGATCAGAGAATACTCGCACACCCACCGATCAGCTCAATTCGAGCTATCGCAGCTCGAATCAACGCAAAACAGAACCGGAAAAACGCAGAAAATGACACAGAGTTTTAACGTGGTTCGGCAAACTTTGCCTACGTCCACGGACCAACAGAGCCTTCGATTCGATTATCCACCAACTAGAGAGTTACAGACCTCCACGTATACTACAATTCTCTAGTTAACACCTTTCGCTAATTCTAACCCTAGCGAAAGATATGAGCTCTCAAAGTCGCCTCGCTGAAGCTTCGTTTCTGGTATTTATAATAGTTTCTTCAGCTGTTGTAAAGTCTCGATCATCATCAGCCGTTCGATCAGATCTCTCGCATCCAACCGCCCTCATTAACCCGCAGCTTACACTGAAAGTGTTATTTCACTTATAGAATTGCTAAAGCAATTCTTCATGAGTTTAATCTCATCCGTCGGATCATTAATAGCGCCACATCGGACGACCACTATTCAATCTGCCAACTATGAATCTCAGCCACGAGATGACGCGCGAACTAATCCGACGGTCCACAATATTCGCAGCTTAAACACTTCAGAAACAGAATTCTTCTTCAGTTCTTCAGCTGCTCTGCTGTGATCGTCGGACCACTTTTCCGGCGACTTCCCGGACAACTCCGGCGAGTTCTTGGCACACACTTCCCAACAAACTCCACCTTGGGCCTAGAGCTCGCAATCCATGGCCCGAGATCCACCATAACTGCTCAAACACGCAAGTTAATTTCAGCTCAAAACATACCAGAAATCAGCTTTCTTCATTTCCCAACTTCAGGAATTTTTTTTTTCAGCGTTTCAACTGTAATTCCTCGACAGCTTCCAATCGAAGCTCCACCTCGACTCGTAGCTCCGCTCTGTTGGTCATCAAGCTCCTTAGGAGCTTCGAGCCTCGAAAGACACCTTGTCGAGCCCAAGCGAGATTGAAATCTCCCACTTGGAACCGATTCGGGCTTTCGAGCTTCCAATCTTCGTTTCCCCCGAAGATTCTCCCTTCACAGCCTCAAGAGCTTCCTTCCAGGCTCTTAAACTGCTGTCCTTTCTATCCGCCTTGTCCTCCTTCGCACTCGAAGACTCAGCACTGTGCAGAGCATCACCACAGTCAAGTTCTTTTCCTGAAACTTCAGCACCTTTCTCAGATTCTGTCGAGCTTTCTTGCTCAGATTCCACATCCATATCTGAGCTCTCATCCTCCTCGAAGCTTGACCTCACAAGTGGCTTCGACATGCTCTCATTCCTCGGCGAAGATGGCTCCACCTCGAGCTCAGAATCAGCCCCATCCGAGCTCAGTTTCTCCAAGCTCACAACAGCAGTTTTTGCTAAAACTGCTCCAAGCAAGGGTTTTGCAGCAGCTCGTTTCGCCCCCAAACGAGCTTTCTGTGGTTTCCCTTTCACCACATTTAACAGCCCATATTTCCTAGTTTCTTTAGGTATAGCTTTCATCACAGAACAGCCTTCCAAGACATAAATGCCATGTCTCCGAAAACCGGACAGAATCAATCTTCTCTGTTTTGAAACTGTCAGTTTTCCAGCTGCGGCTCTTACGTTGTAGCCCTTCGAATCCAACTCTCCTATGGATATCAAGTTCCTCCTCAAGTCAGGTACATACCTAACATCCTTAAGGATACCAACTGCACCAGATTTTAGCCTCAAAAGCACAGATCCAATTCCACGAACCTTGCAAAACTTGCCATCACCAAGCTTCACCTTCTCAGCTGTTTCTTTGAATCCTTTCATCCAATCCTTGTTGCAAGTGATGTGATAGCTGCACCCTGAGTCAAGGATCCACTCCTTGTTCTCCACATGCTCAGACACATGCAAAACTTCAGCATCTTCATAACCATCACAAGCAAAATCTGCCACAGCTTTTCTATTGCCTTGGTTCGAGTTTGATCCGATCCTCTTTGGACAAAACCTTCGAATGTGACCTTCCTCTTGACAGTGGAAGCATCTCAGAGGACCCCTAGCCCCATTCACATCCTTTCCTTTGCCCTTCTTTTGAGGAAATTTGGCTTTCTCCTTGACAAGCAACATCTGCGCCGAATCTGAAATTTCTGCTATTTCAGAATTCTTCCTTGTGTTGAGCTGCCTCGAGCTCAACGCTGAGAGCACATCTTCAAGCTTCAAGGTCTCCCGACCATACAACAGAGCCTCCTTGAAGTGCTCATAACTCTTAGGCAGTGAGCAAAGCAATAGCAAAGCTTGATCTTCGTCCTTCAATTCCTCACCGATGTTTTCCAAATCCAAAATCAGTTTCGAGAATTGATCGATCTGATATTCCAAAGGCTGATCCTCTTCCATTCTAAACGTGTACAGAGCCTGCTTCAAGTATAGACGTCGAGCTAGGGACTTTGTCATATACAGTGCATCAAGTTTCTTCCACAGATCCTCAGCAGTGGTCTCCTTCGCAACCTTGCGAAGCACTTGATCACTCAAGCATAAGATCAACGTTGCATATGCTCGTTCCTTGAGCTTTTTCTTCACCTCTGCCGTCATATCCTTCGGTTCCATCTCTTTATCAGGCTTCAAAGCCTCCTCAAGACCTTTCTCAGTCAAAAGGGCCTTCATCTTCAACTTCCAGAGACCGAAATCATTCGATCCGTTGAAGATCTCCATTTCGAGTCGAGTTGCTGCCATTCCTCTGAAGATCGCCTCGATCCGCAGCTACACCGCACCAATTGTTATGTAATCAGCTCCACTCAACTCGAAACTGATCAGAGAATACTCGCACACCCACCGATCAGCTCAATTCGAACTATCGCAGCTCGAATCAACGCAAAACAGAACCGGAAAAACGCAGAAAATGACACAGAGTTTTAACGTGGTTCGGCAAACTTTGCCTACGTCCACGGACCAACAGAGCCTTCGATTCGATTATCCACCAACTAGAGAGTTACAGACCTCCACGTATACTACAATTCTCTAGTTAACACCTTTCGCTAATTCTAACCCTAGCGAAAGATATGAGCTCTCAAAGTCGCCTCGCTGAAGCTTCGTTTCTGGTATTTATAATAGTTTCTTCAGCTGTTGTAAAGTCTCGATCATCATCAGCCGTTCGATCAGATCTCTCGCATCCAACCGCCCTCATTAACCCGCAGCTTACACTGAAAGTGTTATTTCACTTATAGAATTGCTAAAGCAATTCTTCATGAGTTTAATCTCATCCGTCGGATCATTAATAGCGCCACATCGGACGACCACTATTCAATCTGCCAACTATGAATCTCAGCCACGAGATGACGCGCGAACTAATCCGACGGTCCACAATATTCGCAGCTTAAACACTTCAGAAACAGAATTCTTCTTCAGTTCTTCAGCTGCTCTGCTGTGGTCGTCGGACCACTTTTCCGGCGACTTCCCGGACAACTCCGGCGAGTTCTTGGCACACACTTCCCAACAGATACAAATTGTTTGCAATCACTTTCTTCATCTTTGTCTAGGGATTTCCATTATATTGCAAATTTTGTCTTATGGGCCGGACTTTTTTTGGGCCCATCGTGGCTATGGGCCTAAGGTTTTGGCCCATGCAATAATCGTCTTGGGGATTTCCACTATACTGCAAATTAATCTTCGCATAACAGTATAATTCATTTTTTTCGTTACAGTTTATTTCACATAAAGGGTGAGAAAAGAAACTACGCTATATTATTATTATATATGTACACGACGATTGATGGTTAGTAAGTAGTATTACTATTTAATTTGTTGTTCTATAATGATGAGTTTTTCATTCGTTGATTTGATCGTCTATAAATAAATGGTCATGGCTTGATTAGGAGTGGGCATGATTGAGTAAACAAAAAGGTAAGGCGTCCCAAGCGCTTATCAGTTGATTAAGGTTTGAGGAATACAACCTTTAATACTTTTATGTCATTCGTGACAAAAGCTTGGAAATTCTCTAATCGAGGGGTCAACTAATTCAAGTTTGACTTTTAGTGGCTCTATGAGGCGAGGCTATAAGCTCGATGGATGCAACAGTTCTAACGATCCATACAACGTTCGAAACGAACCATGCATTTAGCATAGGACAGATAAAGAACAGCCGTTAGAAAAATGTAAATATAAATATAAAACTTTTTTTACGACTTTGTACATATATGGTTTAGTCTTAAACCCTCGAGCTCACAAAAATTAACTTTATTCATGGTCAAAAGAATGCCAGTGAAGCACGTGAAATAAAACTATTGTTCTTGAGAACTGGGCAATGAATAAAAAAATTTCCCAAGTCAAACTTCCTTATCACTAAACCCCTTAATTTAATTTACAGAAAGTAGTTTTTTGGAGGTATTTATAATCAAGAACCGACTTCTAGAAACTCGTTGATCATCTAATATAGAGGTAATAAAAGCAGCTAATTGGTCTTAAATATTATTTAATTTTCGAATAACTTGCGCCTCTAGACGTGGTGTGCCAGCCAAGCCATAATATCCTCGAGCAAAAAACCCCTTTTTTCCCTTTTATGTTATTTGTACCATCGATCGATTCTTTGTTCTCTCTCCAAAGTTGTTCGAAGACTTCTCTTGTTTCCTTTTTCCCACAACAAAATGATCGAATATTTCGCCGGAGAATGGCCGCCGTACGCCATCATTACCTCACTGTCGCTGGCCGCCGTCGCCCTCTCTCTTGCAATATTAATACTCGGCAAGAAAAGTCGCAAGTCAAAGCCACCGCCGTCACTTCCGCCTGGGACACGTGGCTTTCCGATCATCGGCCACAGCATAAGCTTGTACAACGCCGCCGCGAGCCCCCACCCTCATCGCTTCGTCGAGCAACAGGCCGCACGGTATTATAATATGAATGATATAATAAATCGAGCTTTATCTTTTCGCTGATTCTTACGTCGTCGAAGAAATAAATCATGGGCAGATTTGGGAAGATCTTCTCTTGCAGCTTATTCGGCCGGAGGGCGGTGGTCTCCGCCGACCCATATTTCAACCGATTCGTTATGCAGAACGAGGGCAAGTCGAGCTACCCAAAATCCTTCAGGGATTTGGTTGGCAAGGACGGCGTCATCACCGCCCACGGCGAGCAGCAGCGGCGGCTCCACGGCGTCGCTTCTAACATGATGAGGCTCGAGAATCTCAGGCTCCATTTCTTGCCGGAAGTTCAGGCTGTAATGAAGGAGATGGTCGTCGCCGGCCTTAGCGACGGCGAGGTTGTACTTCTGCAAGACGTTTGTCGGAAGGTGGCCATAAATTTGATGGCCAATCAGCTCCTTGGGACGTCGTCGGCGACGGAGGTGGAGGAGATTGCTCGGTGGTTCTCGGACTTTGCCGATGGGTGCCTTTCGGTCCCGGTCAGCCTGCCCGGGTTCGCTTATTACAGAGCCATGAAGGTTTGTTGTAGCTTTATTATATTTTATTATAATCTTTTATAATAGATGTGATATAGATGTGTATGAGCGCTAACTCACCCAAAATTTTAGTCCTATAATTGTGGCTTTTCTTTAAAAAACTAGTCAGAGTAACCTAGAGTGATTTAATTTTACGAAATTCGATTCCTTTTCTCCTATAACTTGTTACTGTTTAGAACTAATTCAGTATGTTTACACTGTTTATGATTCTGAATTGTTTTTGTAATGCTTTTCCTATTTAAGTAGTCATTTCACATTATAGTGCAGTGCATGAGGTTAACTATCTATAATTATTTATATTAATAAATAACTTATTATATTATTAGGTAGTGTGATAGTGAGTAGTTTTGATGTATTTATTTTCTTAATTCATAATTATATAAGATATATAACGTTCTTGCTGAAAAATCATTTCTTTTTTCTTTTACTGGAAATCAATCAACAAATAGTAGGAAAATTACAGGAAGGACTATTTATTATAAATTGTATAAAACATATTAACCTAGTTCCTGAACAAGTTAGAGGACGAAAAAAATAAATCGCGTAGAAGTTATAGGACTACTACAATGGTAGAAGACAATTTAGAGGACATAAAAACGAATTTCGTGAAAAAGTTATAAGACTAAGATTTAATTTTACTCGGTGCGTTAAAATTTTCTCAATTTTACAGGCGAGAGAGAACATCATAGGTAGAATCAACAAAACGATCGCCGACCATCGAAGGACGGGAGGTAATTCGATAGGCAACGGCGTCATCAGAAGGCTACTCGACGAAGAAACCCTACCCGACGAAGCAGTGGCCGATTTCATCATAAACCTTCTCTTCGCCGGGAACGAAACGACCGCCAAGACAATGCTCTTCGCCGTCTATTTCCTCACACGTTGTCCCAATGCCTTGAACAAAATTATGGTATTAAAATTGTACACACTCATACATATATTACTGGTTGTTTTACCCCATGCAATGCATAGTATTGATGATATGTTATTATTGCATATTAATAAAATCAATAATTTTTTAAATACTTTTTGAATTTATAATAATTACCTATTATAGGAGATATATATATATATATATATATATATATATATATATTGTGTAGGAGGAGCAGCAAAGGATTAGAAGTGAAAAGGGAAGCTTAGAGGAGATGCTTTCATGGCAAGATTACAAAGCAATGCCTTTCACTCAATGTGTAAGCACAAGCTTGTAATTATTGTCCTCTTCTTCGATGCATTACTCTAATTTAATCGATTTCTTCGAATTTTTTCTTGTAGGCGATAGATGAGACTCTTCGACTAGGCGGAATTGCGATTTGGCTGATGAGGGAAGCCATTGAAGACGTAGAGTATCAAGGCATGTTTTTACAACTCAATGCACACAACACATGAAATGAAACCCTTTTTGTCAGATTTTTGAATATTTGTTAAGGTATTTTCTGCGCAGATTATGTAATACCGAAAGGTAGCTTCGTCGTACCGTTTCTTTCTGTGGTTCATTTGAGTGAAGATGTGTATGAAGATGCGCTTAGCTTCAATCCATGGAGATGGGAGCTTCAAGAAAATCAGGTTTGGCGCTACCTATATATTTACATGAATTTTTACGTATATGAATTAACAAAATTTCTTTGAAAAAAAAATTGAGAATTGTTATTAATAGGAAAAAAGAAATTGGAGGACGAGTCCGTATTTTGCACCGTTCGGCGGAGGGAGTAGGTTTTGCCCGGGAGCTGAATTGGCTCGTCTTCAAATTGCAATGTTCCTACATTACTTCCTCAACACATTCAGGTATATATTACTTAAAATATTACAGATTTTTATCTTTTATTTTAAATGTTACAACAAAAAATAATATATATTTTTTTTCTGAGTTAGTGATTTTTTACTCCCCTTACACAAAACATCATCCAAAAAAAATTTAAGATTTGCTCCCCTTAATGAAATATTGAATTTTTTTTCAGAAATTCGACAATAAGGATCCATTTAAAATAAAGTTTAAAAATACTCCCCCTTCACAAGTGCGCTCGCATTTTAATTCTGTAAAATACTCCCCCTTGATTACTGCCTCAGCAAATTTTACAAAGATTTTAGTTCCCCTCCCCTTTCTTTGTGAAAGTTGCCTAAGATAATCAAGGTTTCTCCCCCTATATACATAAAAGTTTCGAAAAATACCTAAACTGAGCTTTATTAATTCTAGACCTTAGCGTCGTAGCATGAGTTGTACTTAGTTCGAGTTAAAGAAACAAACAGAAGAAAGTAAGACATAACATAAAAGTAAAATAAATACTAGAAAATACGGGTTGGAATTAGTAATGCCGCATAGATATGAATTAAGTTTCAAAACGGGACAATTGACTTAGTAATTGAGATTGAGCATGCCTATAGACACTAAAAATGTGTTTAGCTAAGTACAAATTGTAAGTCATGGAGATGAAATATTATATATATATATATATATATATATATATATATATATATTTGTATTGCTTATCTAGACAAGTAGACATGGACTTGAAATAATATGACCGACGTTTTAATACAGCTTGCAAGAGATGAGGATAGAAAACGTTGGATTCAAGTATAATTGTTAATGGCATCCAATTATTTATTAATTGGTCATTCAATGTGCAAATAATAATAAATTAAGTGGTTCTTCTTGAAGAATGGGTAAATAATTTGTGCAAATATATTCCAAGGTTTTTTTCACCCCTTAGAGAGTTAAGCAGGTGCCAATAGCAGCACCTTGTAGTTTCCGTTACGTAGAATCGAGCAAATAATTGATGCACGGAACTATATAAAAGTGTGAAGAATAATGATGTAATGATTAATATTTGATAGTAATGCACATTAAATGAGGAAGAAATAATACATCGTAACGTCCGAATGAGGAAAAAGTTGATAAAATGGTAATCGGTCCAATGGAATTAAAAAGATATGGTGGTGACGAGAGGATGGTGAATAAAACGTGATATGTATATATTATTATATCGTACGGATCCGATTTGGATATAACTAAAGTGAAAAAAAATTAAAAAGAGGAAAAGCAAGATTAAAATTTAAGTTTACGTAATTTCATATATCGATTATATAAGTAGAAAACGGCATGAATTTGCGCAACTTATAAGGTCGCGATGTCACGTTTAATTATATAATCTCTCATAATAACAAATAAACATTTTCTTTTTCATAGGTAACAAGAAAATAACACATGTGAATATCATTCATAGTTGAATTTTGCAAACCCGTTGTGCGTAACAACGAAGACTTTAGAGCCATATGGTGACATCCCAAATTTTTTTAAACTACTATCATAGTATCATTCATTAAATTTTGTCCATGAGATATAACTTTTTCTTTCACTCTCCTACCCATAAATTAAATTGAGAGCTATCAAATGTTACATGTAATGTGGAAGAATGATAGAAACAGGTCGTACAGTCATAAATTCTTAACCTAATTATTAACGTACTTAGACATTGTACGGCAATTTAGTGACTTCACTCGCTATTACACCGCCCGCCATGCAAGCGCTATGTGATAAGAATCTGAGTCTGAAGTCATATGATTCATGCATGTTTGAATGTCTATACATATATTGAAATAATAATAACTAATCCAAAGGTGACGAAATAAAATTGAATATTCATAACTTGTCCTTTTGGCTCTATTATATAATACACGTACGCAACACCATCTCTTTTCCTTAGCGTACAGGTCGATCTCAAACCATCTCGCTTGAACAAGACACTTCTTCTCATTGAAAGCTCACATTGTACAAAAATATATGTGTGAACTCATATCATTCCATTAAATTCCGTACTGTCCCATTATAAATCTCACAACCTTTAGCTATATATATTTAAATATCATAATTAATTAAACGACAACAATATGGGTTGTAGAAGGGCTTGGCTTGTGATTCTAGCTATGTGGTGCGTTTTGTTCGATGGGCATAATTTCTTGACCCCGAAAAATGAGACTAATTACGGTGGGGATCGAATGTTTCGTTCGAAACTCGTCGAGAATGGTCTGGGTCGTGTTCCACCCATGGGGTACGATAAGAGAATAATCAAGATTCAATTTTTATTCATTTATTACACTCATAATTTAATGTTTATGCATATACTAAGCTAAACTCGAGTTGGGCCTTAAATTTTAAAAAATGGGATTTTTTAAGTTTCATCTATGATTCAGGTGGAACAGTTGGAATCACTTTCAGTGCAGTATTGATGAGGCCTTGATAAAGCAGACGGGTAAGGAATATGATATTAGCTTTTTTCTCTCTACTTTGTGACACAAGTTCTTGATTTATGGAAGAGGTAATAATTTTATAATATTGCCTCTCTTTTATTTGCAGCTGACGCTCTTGTCTCGACTGGGCTCGCTTCTCTTGGTTACAAGTTCGTAAATCTTGGTATGTACGTAAGAAATCAATTCTTGGATTTATTTTTCGTGACACAATTATGAATACTTCTTAACATTCCATATATGGTGTGTGCCTTTAGATGATTGCTGGGCAGAACAGAACCGAGATTCCAAGGTATGATATGACGATATCCAAAGATCAAGAATTCAATCATCTAAAAAAAAAACAAACATATATTTCTAACATTATATATGCAAAATAATTGCAGGGGAACTTGGTGGGAAGATACTCAACTTTCCCTTATGGAATCAAAGCCTTGGCTGATTATGTTCATGGGAAAGGATTGAAGCTAGGGATTTACTCCGACGCCGGGTTATAATAGTAACACTTTTCTTCTCAACATATAAATCGTTAGTAAGTTTTCGAACGAAACATTTCGTCGCAATTTTTTGCGCAGATTTCAGACATGCAGCAAGCAAATGCCGGGATCGCTCGATCACGAAGAACAAGACGCAAACACATTTGCTTCGTGGGTACGAAAAAGCTTCCGTTTTTTTTTTATATAACTTTTTCGCCGCTAAACGCTTGATTTTTCGGCAACTTTTGCAGGAAGTTGATTACTTGAAATACGATAATTGCTTCAACAATAATCTCAGCCCTAAGGATAGGTAAAAAAAATTATCCTTTTTGGGTTTTCTTTTTCTTTTATTACTACATATGATCTTTTAATGATTTGTCTGAAAATAGGTATGTTAAGATGGGTAATGCTCTGCAAAACTCAGGGAGGGATATATTCTACTCTATGTGTGAATGGTGAGACACTCTCATCATACGCAAAAGATATCACCATAGTTAATGCAAAGATCACCATTTTCAAATGTCCTTGTTTTTTTCTAGTCCGAAAATAACGAAAATAAAATAAAATAAAATAAATTCGTCGCAAACTTCGAAAATTCCCTTTCCGTTACAGGGGAGAAGAAGATCCCGCGACGTGGGGAAAGTATGTAGGGAACAGCTGGCGAACGAGCGGCGATATTAGCGACGACTGGGGAAGGTATTAGGTATTTATTTCGTTATTAGATCGATTATATATATCGAAGGGTGTTTTTTGTTTTTGCGACGATTCTCTTCTTAAGTAAATCGATCGGGCTTCAGCATGACTTCTCGGGCTGACGAGAACGACAAATGGGCCGCCTACGCCGGGCCCGGCGGATGGAACGGTGAGAAAGCGGGCTAATAAACTTTACGTTAAAATGTCGTTTTTTTATTTATTTTCTAATCGTTCGTTCGAATCGGTTAGATCCCGACATGTTAGAAGTTGGCAACGGGGGAATGAATTTCGAAGAATACAGAGCCCATTTCAGCATATGGGCTCTGGCAAAAGTAATGAGTTACAATTTCTTTTCATTTTTCCTTTTTTTGGGGGGTGACGATCTTCTTTTCTTTCTGATTTATGGGTTTCAGGCGCCGTTGCTCATAGGGTGCGACCTTCGTTCGGTCGACGGCTCGAGCCTTTCGATACTTAGCAATAAAGAAGTCATCGCCGTGAACCAAGGTGCGCAAATTCTAAAAAACAGTAAAACAGTAAGAAAAATTTTCCGAGCATAAATAAGCCTATAGCCGATTGAGTAGAATAACTCGGGAAAATAAGAACTCATTGCCGTGAACCAATGTGCGCAAATTTTAAAACATTAAGAGAAGTCAGAAAATTCTTTGCTGATGTCCCTAAGGGCAAGATCTAATCCTTGGAGTGTGTGGCATAAGCTCATAAGCCCTTAAAAAATATAACGAATCTTTATAACGAATAACTTTTAATTCTATAAATGCAGATAAGCTCGGAGTTCAAGGGAAGAAGCTGAAGAGCGACGGAACGTTAGAGGTTAGCGCGTAATAAACTCTTACCGAAGGGACATATACGTAAATACGTACTCACACGGGGGCGTCGTTGTTATTACGATAAAAAGGTATGGGGAGGACCGCTTCATGGGAACAGATACGCCGTTGTTTTATGGAACAGAGGATCCTCGGAAACGACCATTACTGCTTACTGGTCCGATTTAGGGCTCGACTCGTCGGCCGTCGTGGATGTTAGAGATTTGTGGGAGGTATTTTTTTTAATAATTTTTACGCGACGAATAATACTAATATTATATTGATTATAACGATTTTAAAAAAACGTCAGCATTCGACGAGGAGATCGGTGCAAGGGCAGATATCTGCGAGCGTAACGTCTCATGGCGTTAAGATGTATCGTTTGTCGTATAAATGAGATTTGACGAAGTTAGTATTAGTTAGTACAAAATAATGAAGCTGTGATAGTACTATTATATTGTGTGCTTATGTAATGATCCCTTACATTACACCAATAGAGCCTATTGCCTTCATAATGCAAGAAACAGAAATATAGAAACACAAATCATTTGTTAGTTGCTATGAATATTATAATAACTGGTTAGTATGTCTAATGGATCACTCTATTGATACCAATTGCATTTAGTTTGAAGTCCATTTGAACTCTTACATGTTATCAGGCAAATTAGGTTAATACATCTCATATAATGTACATTGATTTTAGGTTGAGTGTCCATTTGAACACCTTGCAACAATTAATAATAGCACAAGGCAATAGGCAAAACAAAGGCAGCATATATATACATGACTCTAACAGCTCATTTATTACAAAGGTTGCATACTTTACGTGGCTTTTAACATATTAAACGAAAGAGAGACATCTACAAATGCAACGAATAATCCAATAAGTGGGTGTTTGTGTGTGTTGGTTATACAAAGCAATTTGGCTAATTAATGGATTGCATGTGCTTAGATTTTGACATAATCCAATTACATACTCGGCATGCAATATAAATTGATTAATGATGATGCGATGTGTATACAAGTACATAAACGTCCTTATTACCACTAGCAACTCTCTCCTTTAAAAACCTCTTTCCTGGGCTCGCTTTAGCATTAAATGATTCTCACCAGCATTTCCCCACCTTCGTACATCAACTATCACTCACAGTACTGTAATAAAGAGATTGTATATTCATGTAAAATAGATGCATGCTTTTACATGCTAATCAGTCAAACTCACGAGGTTTTATTCATTCCCCACGCAGACTCCATTTTTTTTCCACTTACCCTAACTTTTCAATATAATATCATCATCCCCTATCCCTTTTCCACACAACTTGCAAGATAACCTTTTTAACATCTTGTAACAAAAATCTATATATACACAAACTCTCCAAGCTATATTCGCATATATCTCAATACACTAATAATAACCCTATCCTTTAAGCAACGACGACGACGAAGATGACATCGTCGTCGTCAGTAGAAGAGGTGAGAGTGGAAATCGAAGCCGCCAAAGGCGATAATGGCCATGCGCTGGGCGCACTACTTATGAGCCCACTGAGCGAAAGCATTTGGAGAGAGAAGACGACAAACGCCGAATTCTTAGGAGACGTATCGGCGAGGTTGGCGTGGAAGGACTTGACGGTGACGGTGGTCGCTCTCGGGAATAATAACGGCGGGACGAAGAACGTTCTAGAGAATCTCTCGGGCTATGCCGAGCCTGGGACGCTGACGGCCCTCATGGGCCCGTCGGGCTCGGGAAAATCTACGCTTCTCGACGCTCTGTCGGGACGTTTGGTGGCTAACGCATTCCTCGGCGGCTCGGTTCTGCTCAACGGTCGCAAGGCCAACCTCTCTTTCGGCACCGCTGTGAGTTTTCTTTTCTGTCTCTGCCCTGCAAAATTGTTTCTTTGTGAAAATTTGCAGGGCTCGAGATTTTGTTGAATGACAATTTCACCTGAAAGCATATAGCCCTATTTTTAAGAGGCTCACAAGCACATACTTCGATCATGAATAAAATACATGCTACAACACCCTCTATAGCAATTAGGTTGATTTTTTTTCTAGTATTAGACGAGTAGTTTTGTTAAAATAGGTCGTGACAATTCGTACTCATCTGGCCTGAACTCCGATATCATGTTGAATGATTACTTCACCTAAAAACTTAAGCTTGTTGAAGGAAGCGTATCATATCTTAATCTTATATATTATTTTCCAGCGGATTTTAACGCGAAAATTGCGGGATTTTTGCAGGCGTACGTAACCCAAGACGACAACTTAATTGGGACGCTCACCGTTCGAGAGACGATATCGTACTCGGCTCGGCTTCGCCTGCCCGACCGAATGCCCGAGTCGGAAAAGCGTGCCCTTGTCAATAGCACCATAGCCGAAATGGGGCTACAAGATTGCGCCGACACCGTGATAGGAAACTGGCATTTGCGAGGAGTGAGCGGAGGAGAAAAGCGAAGGGTTAGCATCGCCGTGGAGATTTTAATGCGCCCGAGGCTGCTCTTCCTCGACGAGCCCACGAGCGGCCTCGACAGGTTATTTGAGCGCCTTTTTTTTAACGGAATATTTCCACCCGACAAAAAAAGTATCGCATTCTTACGCCTAACATTCCTTCTCAGCGCATCGGCGTTTTTCGTCACTCAGAATTTGCGAGGACTTTCTAGGGACGGGCGAACCGTAATCGCCTCGATTCACCAGCCGAGCAGCGAAGTTTTTGAGCTCTTCGATAGGCTCTACTTGCTTTCCGGCGGGAAAACGGTCTATTTCGGGCGGGCCACCGAAGCCCACGAGGCTAGAAACCGTTTATTCTTCGACGAATTGCCATTTTTTAGAAAAGTTCGAGATTCTAAAAGCGACGTTTTCTTTTCGTTTCTTTTTTTTTCAGTTCTTCGCCCGCTCTGGTTTTCCATGTCCCCCTATGAGGAACCCGTCCGACCATTTTCTCCGCTGCATAAACTCTGATTTCGACAAAGTCAAGACGACTCTAAAAGGATCGATGAAAATGAGGGTAAAAGACGTCCTCTAACTTTTGAACGTTTTAATTCATCGAAATAACCGAAGTTAAGTTTCTTATTTAATTCAGTTTGAACGAGACGACGATCCACTAGACAAAGCGACCGCCGCGGAGGCCATAGGGAGGCTCATCGAAGCCTACCGTACTTCCGAGTTCTGTAACTCCGCGAACGAAAAGATCGAAGAGATGTCCGAAGCGGTAAACTAACGCGCATTTTCCTACATCCCAAAAAAAGATTTATATCGACGAAATCATTACGGTAATAATGCATTCGCAGAAGGGAACGGTGTTAGAGTCGGGCGGAAGCCAAGCTAGTTTCTTGGATGCAGACTCTCACCTTAACAAAGCGGTCATTCGTCAACATGTCGAGGGACTTTGGCTATTATTGGCTCAGACTCGCTATTTATATACTGGTCACTGTATGCATAGGCACCATCTACTTGAACGTAGGGACGAGCTACACATCAATCATGGTAAGATACTTTAAAGCAAAAAAAATATGAGTTCTCGGACAAAATTCTCACTCATTTTTATTATTAGGTACAGGCAAGAGGGGCGTGCGCGTCTTTTGTATTCGGGTTCCTAACCTTCATGTCCATCGGTGGATTTCCTTCTTTCGTAGAAGACATGAAGGTATACTATCAATTGGAGGGAAAAAAAAAGAAGAATAAGAAAGAAGCTAACGATACGGCGTTTATTACAGGTGTTTCAGAGGGAGAGGCTAAACGGGCACTACGGAGTATCGGCGTTTGTGATTGGAAATACGCTTTCGGCGATGCCATTTCTGATACTTATCGGTTTCCTTTCTGGGACGGTTTGCTACTTCATGGTTTCATTACACTCGGGATTCTCGCATTACTTGTTCTTCGCCTTGTGCCTCTTTGCGAGCGTCGCCGTGGTCGAGAGCCTCATGATGGCGATAGCCAGCGTCGTCCCCAATTTCCTAATGGGAATCGTCATAGGCGCCGGGATTCAGGTACGCAAAAGAAAAAGTAAAAAAAAAAGTCAAACGATATTATGCGAAAAAAGTTCGAACTGAAAACTTTCAGACGTGAATAGGTCGTTAGTTTAGTGGTTAACAAAACATATTTTCTCCATTAAGACATAGCGTTACAATGTTGTAGGGAATATTCATGTTGGTCTCGGGCTATTTCCGACTCCCGAAGGACATACCGAAGCCTGTGTGGCGATACCCCATGTCTTACATAAGCTTCCACTTCTGGGCTCTTCAGGCAAGTAAAAACCATCATTAGTACACTGCTAGAAATCTAACAAAAAGAAAAAAGCACGACCTTATTCGCGCAAACTACGTATTAAAGCACAGGGGCAATACCAGAATGACCTGAAAGGTTTGGTCTTCGACAACCAATCGCCGGGCCTTCCGAAGATACCTGGAGAATACGTACTTGAGAACGTTTATCAGATCGATGTTAACCGTTCGAAATGGATTGACTTAAGCGTACTCTTCGCCATGATCTTCGTATACCGTATTATCTTCCTCGTCGTGATAAAGGTCAACGAGGACGTCACGCCTTGGATTCTTGGGTACATTGCTAGGAAGAGAATGCAAGGGAAGAACACTGGGCTTAACACCTCCGTTGCGCCTTATGGGCTCACTCATTCGCCTTCTTTGAGGGCTTACGTGGCAAGGAAATAGATTACATATACATTTATATTGCTTGTCTGCGAAAGGGTGTGTAAGAAAATTGGCTGCTGATAGAGCTTAGAATGTCAAATTAGATAGAACTATGAACATGTGTGTGCTCTTAGATTGGGATTGAACAAGACAAGGAAGGAGACTGTTGTGATTCTTCTTCAACGATTTCATTCAACCTCAAAATAGGGCCAAAAAAATTACTGACAATTCGAAAGCAAGAAACGGGGAATTGCAACTAAAATCCCATGATCCAACACTACATACCGACGAACCAATGTAATAACTCAACTGATAATATTACCCCGAAAGCGTTGCATTGACTTCGCTTATAGTCCAATATTGTTTTACGGCGAAGAGTATCTTCTCGGGGACTAAAGGGCCGTCCTCGTGATCCACCATTCGGACGTTCCATCTCATGCCCGAAGCTATCCTCCGAACTCTGTTTAGCACTTCGATGCGGTCTCTTATGATAACTGCTCCTTCTGGTCTTAATATTCGGTCCATTTCGAGAAGAATGTCTTCTACGTTACACCTGGCCAAGAAAAACAACGCCGAAAACCTTAAGACCATAATTTTCGCAGCTGTGAACAATTTAACGGCTTTTTTTTTCTGAATTATCGATCGTTGTAAGAAAAACTTACTTGCCCTTGTATAGGCTGAAAAGGCCGCTCGCGTGGATTAGGTCGTACGTCCTGGGATACGTAGAGAACGCCTCGCACCTGCGGGCAAAAGATCGTTAAAAGGAAAAAAAACAAAGATTTAAATGTTTTTTTGCTGAGGGGTGGCAATTTCAGTACATCCAACTTAAGGGGTTGCAATTTGTAGGCATAAGTTTTAAAAATCGAAGTAATTTTAACGACGCTTGTTCATATGGACTGCCACGCCATAGAAAAAGGCAACTTGGCGTCCAATTTTGACACTTGTTCTAATTCGATTTCGATATGTTCGTCTAAAAATTGCAACCCTTAACTCACAGGACGTGCAAAAAAAACAAATAAGCAAACAAAAACACACGGAACATAACATTTCGAGGAAAAACGAACCGCAAATCACAGGTAGAAGAAAGATCGAAATTACCAATCGTGATACACGCCGATCAATCCCCTTTCAACAACGGCCCCGAGCGTGTCTTTTTCAGCTATGGTCGGGAGGACGTTCACGACCCAAAGCTTAGGCGACTCGAGCGCCGAAGCAAAGCTACCCAACCCAGCGTTCATGTCCATAACGTTACGGTACCTCCCCGAGTCGAGAATCTTGTTCACCCTCCTATAAGCATTCACATGCTTGCTCCAAAGTTTCGTATCTTCCTCGAAATCGTCCGCCGAGATTTTCGGTATGTGGCCCCCGCCAACCCTCGGAGGTACGCCGTTGAGCCGCTCGGGAAAAGGCTTCACTTCGCCGCCGGCGACTTCCTCCGAGCTCGACGTCTCGGGGTAAGGAGTCACACAAGGCTCCATCTTCTTGTACCTTTTATGCATAAGCGTATATATATATATATACACACGTAAGTATTCTTATGAAACTGTCTTGTCAGTCTGCGTTCATCTTCTTAAGAGTTCTATTATGTAATTACCAGACGTCGTCAGGGTAAGAGGATCTACAAACGTTGACCCGATCGTTCCTCTCACTGCATCCCTGGTCGTTGATCTGCTTCCTCCAAACGGCGATTTCGCCCTTTTCGTATATCTTATTCCAACAAAGAAGCTCGGCGGTGTCTTCGATGATCTTCTGCTCTTGCTCAAGCTCTTCTTTGGGCCGTTCCCATTTCTTGTAATTGACCCTCCAACTTATCGGCGGGCCCGAGAGCACCCAGTAGCCTCCCGGCCGAAGAACTCGGTCGACCTCCATCATGTACATTCCATCTAGAAATTTCGCAAATTTTAAATAAAGAAAACGATACGCAAACGATTTTTTACAGAAAAAATGGCATTTTCTAACGTACTGTTTCCGGCCCATTGAATCAAGCAGCGCGAACAATGGGCCATGTCGAATGCCCGAGGAGGATAAGGAAGCTTTATAGTTCCCAAAACGCCGATAATTGCAGGGACGCCCCTTTCGAGGGCGAACTGAACTTGCGCCTCGTGCGAGTCCCTCGGCGCAAAAGACATGGCGAGGACGTTCTTTTTAAATAGATACGCGCCCCAGCTAGCAACCTTGTATTCGTCAAAAGACGTAAGTATTTTCTTCAGACGACCAAAGAGTTCGACTTTACTACATCATAAGCAAATCAAATTGTGCCTTACTTACCCCGCAGCCAGTATCCAAAGCTGTCCTAACAGTCCCATTATCCATAGGAATCACAGAAGCGAGCTGCTCAATATAAGCATCTGCCCCATTGGGAAATTGGGTCCCACCGCCGGGAAACCTGAACACATCTCCCTCAAATCGAACCCAATTCTGAACTGCCTTTTCGACAGTCAAACTCTTATGAGGCACATTAACATAGGGCACATAATCCCGACTCTTAGGCCAACGAAAGGGCGATACGTAGCCCTTCGGGGCAGGCACGAGGCATCGAAGCTTCTCATCCTCGTTAGGACAGTGCCTCTCTCTGTAGATCATGTCCTTGCGGGGGAAAGTCATGGCCCTCGTCTGATCATGACAGGGCGTGTAGTCAGCGTACTTTGCATCGCAGGGCTTGAAATCCCTCGAGTCTTTTTTCGAAATGTACTCTTCTCCGTGGTGGGATTCGTATTCGAGGTTTGGGAGTATGTTGCAATCGCTGGCCTGTCGAGTGATTTCGAGGGCTATGCTATCGCCTTTTCCCGAGCCACTCCTCTGCCATGCTCCTAAGAGGTAGAAGAAACCGCAGAGGAAGATCGCTATGAATATCGGGAATGTGTTTTTCGCTCTGCTGTTGTCGCCGGGATTTCCCTTGGTCACCATTTTCGGCGTCTTTTAGCTATTCTCTACAGCGAAGGATGATAAGACAATGTGATTGGATTCATCATACACGTTAAGATCATTCATGGCGGTGGATTTTGAATTGTTTAATGATGATCGAAATCAAAGTCAAACCTGGATTGAGATTCAGACTGTTAAACAAGGATGGAGGAGATTTTATTTTTTTCGGGTACGATGTTTACCTAATACAGCATAACGAAAGAAAGAATGTCGTCAGATAAATTAGTTCTTTAAGGAAGAACATCCAATTGCAGATAAACTAATTTCAATCTTCCTTCCCCCAGAAAGAAACTGAAACAAAAATCTTTCAAAATTGTAACATGCATTGCAAATCGCATTGGGACATACACAAATCAACATGGAATTAAATCGCCAACCAAGAGAAGCGAGAAAACGCAGAAAAAATAAGCAGAACATCTTACAAGTTACGGATTATCGCGTGAAGCTTTATTTACTTCGTGGATGAACATAAAGAATGTTTACGAATCATCATCTGCCCATTTCTTATTGTAAGATTTGGGGCCTTCAAACATTACATGTAAGTATGTATGTGACGAGGATCATCCTCAAAAGGAATGCAAGAAAGTGAACGTACCCCTTTTTTTGTCGTTCCCTTTAAATCGTCGTCAGTTCCTCGACTTTAGTACGATGTATCGTATCGTGTCGTTATGGAGCCATTTTGTTTTGTTCGTGAACTGTGTTTAGCTTCGTCGTAAAAAAGGGTGGTGATGTAGGGCAATAGCGTTTTATATGCAAAACTTCTAGCGACTTTTCATTTACAACACAATTTCTTAAAAAAATTGATTTCTTTTGTTTCTATTTCGGAAATTATGACCATCTCATCGCCCACTAGCTGTACCTACTAGTTATTACCAATATTCTATTGTTGGAATTGGAAACGAGTCATCTAAATCATTGTACTAATATAAGGAAAAAAATCACTCCCACAATTCAAGAAATTGCATATAATCAATCCTAATATAGTAATATTCTGTCATTAAACACTCTCACAAGACAGCAAAATCAAGAACTGGCCACAAATCAAACAAGAAAATCACAATCCTTTATGGTCTGAACTTGAAGAGAGCTAATGAGTAGTAAATAAAGCTTTTCTTTTTTTTTTTTACCTTGGAAGGAGCCAATGATCATAAAATCTCTATTGCATTCCGTTCGTGCTGCACCCTTCCACTAATCTCGAGGGACATACGTGTGCTTAGAGCCTTTCCCGCTTCTCTTTCTGTCGTTTTTCTAGGGCCTGGGTCGATGAATATGGGTTGGATTTTAAGGCTTGGATTTGGTTTTATACGAATTTCTTCCCTATAGTCGGGCGGTTGAAGTAGAATGCGACTCTGCATTTCCTCGGCGGCCTCATCTTCGTTCAGAAGCACCTTCAATAAATGGGACAATATTAACTCTTTTTTACATTTCGGTTGTCTTAATAATAACTAACCAAAATCACATGGTTGAAACTGGGTTCCAAACCATTCTACAGGGCAAATAAGTTACAAATAGTAAAACAAACAAAATGATCCAATGCCTTTTCTTCCATCTTCTTCAGTATATATCAAGAAAGTGTTAAGAATTCAAGCTTTATAGAGTTCTGGCAAAGCAAATGCATCGAGTATGATTATACACTATACAGAAAGTGCTGTAAGTACAAACCTTGCGGCCAAGCAGATCAAAAGTCAAAACTACTCTGTTTCGTTTGGCTTGTTCAGCTGCTTCAAGCTCCTCGCGCTTCTTCCTCAGAAGTTCTTTCTCCTACGAACAAAATAACAGTTAAACATGGAAAACCTACCTCAAGTGTATAGTTTAATTACTTCACTACACAACAATCGTACAGAAAACAAACCTCATTCGATAGCCAGCTGTTCCCTTCGATGTTGTAATAATCGCTTTGGTCATCTATGACTGTGGTACGAGCAGCAGAGTTACGATCATACTCAACAAGCCTCTTAGCAAACGCTTCAGCAGCAGCTTCAGCATCCGTTAGTATCAAGCTTTCATTATCAAGACCAGCATAATCGCTCCCTTCTCTCAACACAAGTGCTCCACAGAATCCACAAGGACCTTCGCCTTCTTGTTCGCAAACTATCTTCCCACAAGATAAACAATTGCTCACCAACTTGTGGCGACGCGCTTGGCAAGAACATGGCTTTCCCTTCTGATAAACGATCGATCCCTTTGCAGCCTCTGCAAGGGAAACGACTTTTCCTGATTTTTTCTTCCTCGAAGAAGGTTGGTTCGCGGTATTCGTGTTTTGGGAGGATGATGGCTTTTCTGTTTTCATCTGAGAGGAGGAAGTAGCCTCTTTTGATGCTTGCTTAGGTTTAGTAGCTGAGATGGTTGGGCCATATTCTTGACGAGGCTTTACGTAGGTGTGTAAGGCGGGGGAAGGTGGATTTTTCGTACTAGCAGCGCTTGCATTTGAATAGCCTCTTCGTCTTAAGTATTCGTCGGTAACGTGCTTTCCAGCTTCCTCACCAATGATGTTCTGAAGAATTATGAGATACGAGTTAAAGACGGGTAACACATTAGTCCAAGAAACACTGTCTAAGCTATGAGTCAAAAGTAATCTGTCAAGAAGAAAAGGAAGGGAATGCAATTTGCTGGATATCATGAACTGAGATATTCAACAGTATATGCCAACTATGCACACCAAATACCAAGAGATATACCCACTCTTGATATACAATATGATCCACGAATTGGATACAAGTTCTTCACAGTGCTTAAATGCGTATCATTCCGCAAACCAATTGCAAGCAACTTAGCAGAAAAAACGATCAGCAACAATAAAATCACAACACCCAAGAAAGTTCTCAACACAACCCCGCATATACCCTACAAAAACCCAAGATCATCCAAACACAAAACGAAATATACCAATCAGATCCTCGAGAAATTAAAAATAAGAACATTACATCGAGGTACTCCTTAGCATCAATCGGCGAAGCCATCTCGCAGTAAGAAACGAGCCCCGAAATGATCTCATCGTCCAAATCAATACCAGTCCGAACATTTTTGATCAATTCCGATAAAGCCCCCACCAACCATTCTCCAGTCGACGCCTCGCCGCTCATTCTCCTCTCAATCTCGCCGTTCGTTATCAGAATCAAACTGTTCCCTCTTTCCCAATAGCGTAGGAGAAGAAGCTGAGAATTTCAACTCATAATCATAAACAAGCCCAACCAAATACAGGCCCACTGGGCCCAATCATTTGGTCAAGGCCCATCTTTAGGCCCACCACCACCATCACATAGAAGAACTCCAACCATGCTCCTCCTTTCTCATCCCAACTCCTCTCATCAAATCCCATACTCGGAAAGCTCGGCCCCACTCCCCCGCGCCTGCGTATACGCTCGAAAGCGAAACGTAAGCTCTATCATCCAATGGCTGAGATTCCATTATCTTCTCGGACGCCACCTCAGCAAGTTCACGATCGCCGTGCACTTTGCATGCGGCGAGCAAAGTCTCCCATAATACTACATCGGTTTTCACTCGCACGTCTTTGATGAACTTCTCAGCCTCCTTCAACTTTCCCGCCCGGCCAAGAAGGTCAACCACACAGTTATAGTGTTTGTAGGTGGGCTCGATTCCATAGTCAACGACCATCGAGTTAAAATGAAAGTACCCTTCTTCGACCAAACCGCTTTGACTGCAAGCTGATAAAACCGCAAGAAAAGTGACATGGTCGGGTGCAATACCTGAAGTTTTCATGGCTTCGAAAATCTCCAGTGCCTTCGATCCTTTTCCATGGTGAGCATAGCTGGCGATGATCGCAGTGTAGCTGACCAAGTCGGGTTTTTCGAGCACTTCGAACGCTTTATTACAGCTTTCGATGTTCCCCTGCTTTGAGTACATCATTACGAGGGAGCTTCCAATGGAGGGTTGGGCTTCTAAGCCCACTTTTATTACGTGCCCATGGAGCTGAGGACCGATGCATACGTTGATCGAGGATGATGTTAGTGCCATGAGAAGGGAAGAAACCGTGTAAGAATCTGTGCTTACGGGGGAAGAAAGCATTTCTTTGAAGAGGTGAAGGGCTTCTCCGATTCGACCACTATGGCCAAATCCCGAGATTATTGAGGCCCACGAAGCATTATCGTTCGTGGGCATTGAGTGGAAGACATTTCTAGCAGAAATGAGGTCGTTGAGTTTCGAGTACATGTTTATCAGAGCATTGTTGATGGAGGTTTGCTCGCAGAAATGGCGACGAAGGGCGAAGGCGTGGATTTCTCTGCCTACCTTCAAAGAACGACATGCGTTTAGGACAGTGGTCAACATCACTGCGTCGTTGATGGGATTTTCCTGTAAGAAATCTCTGAACAACTGAACGGCCTTGTCTGAATATCCAAGATGTATAAGTCCAGCAATCATGGAAGTCCAAGCCACGCTATCTTTCCCATCGATTTGCTCGAAAGCGTTTGCCAATTCATGTAAGCTACCACCGCATTTTGAATACATTGTCAGGATAGAACTGCTCACTGAAACGTTGGAGATCAAGCCCAGTTTTATAGTGCAGCCATGGATCTGTTTCCCAAGACTTATACGATCTATGATGCTCAAAATGCTCGAAGCACTGAATCGATTGGGGGGAAAGCCCTTTTTCAGCATCATAAGAAACAGACTTACAGCCTTTTCGTAGCAGCCGTTCTGAGCAAGAACGCAAATCATGTTATCCCATCCATTTTCGTCGTTTGTGCTCTCTGCGAATACGATTTCAGCTAGAGAAAATGATCCTAGCTTCGAGTACGTGCTTACCAAAGAAGATTTCACTATAGGCTCTAAAGAGAGACCAATCTTGACAGCCCAAGAATGAATCTGCAATGCTTCTTCGAACATGTCTGAACTTCCACAAGCTGAGAGAACGCTCGAAACGGTGAAACTGTTTATTTCCTCGCCGGCCCTTTTCAAGTCGTTAAGGATCGTAATAGCAGAAGAAGAATCGCCTCGCTGAACGAATCCAGCTATCATAGCGGTCCATGAGACGACGTTCTTCTCTGGCATTAGCCTAAATTGCTTGGAAGCATCGAGAATTGCTCCATTTTTTGCGTATAAGTCTAACAGAGATGTTCCCACGAAGACATCTGTTTCAGCTCCACATTTTATCGCCCGTCCATGGATAGATTTTCCCAAGTTAAGCTCCTTAAGTGCAACGCACGCCGTCAAAGCACTTGAAAACGTAATGGCATTAGGAAATAACCTCTCATTACAGCACATTTTCTTGAATACTTCCAAAGCCGTCAAATTTTCCCCGCTCTTAACAGCGCCGGAGACTAAAGAATTCCAACACACGACATTCTCGCAAGGATCATCATACAACACCTTCAGAGCATCCTCGGCCTTAGAGCACCTCGTGAACAAATCGATCATCCCAGCTCTGACGAAATCATATGCAAAGGATCCATTTTTTAGGACGATTCCATAAACTTTCTCCCCACGCACTGAATTCTCCGAAGCAGCGCAAGCAGACAGAACGCTCCCATAAGTAAACTCGTCAGCGTCGATACCGAGATCACGCATACGAAGAAAGACCCTCCACGAATCTTCGAAAAGAAAGTTCTTGCTGCATCCCAAGATCATCAAATTCCACGTTACTAAGTTCCTCTCAGGAATTTCGTCGAACAGCTTAGTCGAATAGTCCATGCGGCTACATTCCCAGTACCTCTCAATAATATTGTTCGCCGCGTATATATTACAGCTTACAACGTTGCGCTTGAGCAAAAATGCATGTTCTTTTTCTGTTTCGGCGAGCATCGACCCATCAAATTCGATGAGTGAGTGATAGCTTCTGCTATCCCGTGCATGTCTGATTACTGGGTTGTCGTGTAATAAGCTGGCCAACTTTTTACTTCGCATATGCATTGAATTCTTCCTTGTTTACAGTGTGAATTATGAGTACCATTCATTTGGATTCGCGAAGCAAAATGTTCATATGCAGGCTTCTGCGAAGCAGAAAGTAATTTTACGTAGTTTTGAATATATTTTTATAAGTTGGCCATATAAAGGAAAGTCAAGATGGCCGAGCGGTCTAAGGCGCCAGTTTCAGGTACTGGTCCGAAAGGGCGTGGGTTCAAATCCCACTCTTGACATTATTATTTATATCTTTATCATTTTTATTTTACCTTGTGGCAAATTTTAATTTTTTTTCCTTTTAACCTTTTGTAACCTAATTCTTTTTTTTTCCCCTCACTGTGTCGTTTATATTATATCCCAGCGTTGACGATTATTTATATTTTGCTGTAATTATAATTTATTATAGTGCCATCATTTAGTACTGTTACACAAATTTTCTCAATTATTACTTAACTCGCATATACGAACAAACGACATACAAGACGCATCATTAATGAAATTGAATATGATCGGTAATGAATGTAATATAGAGACTATCTACCAAATTTAGTATATAATCATAATGAACTTGAGATATTTTATTGGATAAAAGTTGAATATAGCATATTATAACCTGCTATTTAGATAGAGGAAACCCATTAATTTAGGAGCTAAACGAATTAAAAACTGAACTGTGATAGATTATTTTCTGACACAAGATCACTAGAATCATACTCTGAATTTCATTTAAATGTACGACACAACGTGTATGGCGGAAATGAATTGAAATTAAAATAAATCTATGTTCAGTTATTTTATTTTTTATGGGGTTAGATTGATCGTTGTGTCTTTAATATATGATGTTAACATCTTCGCTACATGTTTATAATTAACTGGCAGGTCTTTAAATATGATATATCAGATCAGTTGAACTATAATTCGTTAAAAATAATATATTCATGTTAATTTTTTCTTCTACAAATAAGAAATTAGATACACCTGCCAATAGCCTTGAGATTGGAAACTAAAGTCAAATATGATTGATCTGACATCTCCAAGTGGTATTAAATAACCACTGTTCTCTCTAGAAAAATCATTTTATTATTCTTATTTTTTTATTAGGGCTAATTAGATATCAGGCCCTCCTAAGAAGTTTTCATATGATTCAGGCTCTCTTTATATTTTAAATAGAAAAAAGGACCCAAACAAAGTTTAAGTTAGGGAAAAGGACCATTTGGGACGGAAAAGACATTTTTACCCTTTTTTGTATCTGAAATTACATCAACGTTTTTAGACTGTAAATTTTAACGTGTTATTAAGTGGTATAGAAATATATTTTAGTGGTATGTATTCAGATTGAAGTGTTATTATTAAATCATCTGTAAATGTTATGGTATATACCAATTAAGAGACGAATTGAGGCCCAAAATCGATTTTCATACCAGAAACCCTAAAATTCGACTCCCCCCCTTCGACGCGAAAACCCGACGACATTTCCCCGATTTGCCCCCTTAATCGACGAAACTTCCCCCGATTTGACGAAACCCGTCCAATTTCTAGCGATTAGAACCCTTAATCGACGAAACCCGAGCAATTTCGACCCATCATCGACGATTATTGCGATGGCTCCGAAGAAACCCGTCAATCGACAAGAAAAGGGCCGAAAGAAGGATGCTGGGAAGAAGAAAGTATCTGGGAAGAAGAGCGGCGTCGATGGCCGAGTTAGTGGCCGGGAGAAGGATAGGAAGCTCGCCGGGAAGAATAAAGTCGAGGGATCGAGCGAAAGGCGTCCAACGGGCATAAGAAGTCGATGCCAACCCAAGTTTTTCCTGAAGTGTATGACGGAAATTCTGGGAGGAGCCAGCGAAGCCCATATCGAGGCTGTGGATAGGACGCCGTTCGCGGTATTCCGGCGGCTAAGCCCATGCGAAATCCCCAGTGGTAGGTTAAAAGCCGTGCTTAGTCGACTAAATGAGGATGCCACGATTTTCAGGTTTGGAGAAGGTAATTTGGTTCCATTTTCTGTGAAAGAGTTTTCAGTGTTTATGGGTCTTAAAACATACGGTCAGTTTGTGGATTTGGCACATAAATATGGGTCTGAAGTAGGGTTTGTGAAGATGTGTTTTCCCGATCAAAAATTCAGTCGATTAGGCCGGGACGATGTAATTAAGAAAATGTTAGAATTAAAAGGTCGGTGTGATACAGTCAGTTTGGAGGATTTCAGCCGAATGTATGTCCTCTTAGTGTGTATTTGCATTTTGTTTCCCACACCGAGCTACAACTTCCCTGAATTCCTTGCGACTTACGTTGAGCGTCTAGACTGTATTGGTAATTTAGCGTGGGGGCCGGCAGTTCATTCGTTCCTTGTAAAATCGATTTTGCAAAGGC
This sequence comes from Craterostigma plantagineum, assembly GCA_027422505.1. Taxonomy (NCBI): domain Eukaryota; kingdom Viridiplantae; phylum Streptophyta; class Magnoliopsida; order Lamiales; family Linderniaceae; genus Craterostigma; species Craterostigma plantagineum. The sequence goes on from JAPQWV010000050.1 coordinate 3,408,210, forward strand.
CGGCGTACATTGAAGGGTGCACTCTTGGCTTGTTAGTAAGTCTTCTTCCCTGCTTTTCAGTAATGTTGTTTTATTTCTTTCGTATTCATCGCTTAATGTACTTATTTGCCCCTTTTCAGGTATGGGTGTACGAGCATGCACCCTCGTTAGGTACGTGGCAGTCGGTGGATGGTGTTCCTCGGTTCACTAGGTGGGTGAACCCATCAAGTCGAACCAGAGAAGAGAGATTCTTGGAATCTATCGAGAAGTTGGCGCCTAATGAAGTTGCCCACCCCCTTCTACTTCTCAAGGACGAGGTTAACATGTACCTCTCTTTGCCCGCAAGCCTAACGTGGGTAGATGTAGTTGATGTTGATGTTGATGAGAAGCCAATGGATGACGAACCTGATAAGGCAGAGGATCGGGCTGAGAAGGCAGCCGATGCAAAGGTGGACAATGGGTCTGAGAAGGTGGCTGAAAGTTCTGATGGGTTATTAGATGATGAGAAGTTCGATGAGCAGGTCCATGAGACTGACAAGGTAGCTGAGAAGGTGATTGATGCGAATGAGAAGGAAGGTAAGGTTGATGATGCTAGGGCTGATGACAGTGCTAGGGCTGATGAGAGCGTCAAGGGTACTGATGATTATGCTAGGGATGATGAGAGTGCGAAGGGTGATTGGGATGATAATGCTAGTGCTGGGAAGTCTGTGAAGGGTGCTGAGGATGATGACGCTAGGGCTGATGAGAGTGTGAAGGGTGATGTTGCTAGGGATGGAAAGTCCGTTGATGACGCTAGGGCTGATGAGAGTGTGAAGGGTGATGATGCTAGGGATGGGAAGTCTGTTGATGATGCAGGGGCAGACGACATGACTTCCAAGTTACTGAAGTCCTTTTCTGTTTCGACGGTGGGTGATGAGTACAAGCAATATGTAGCTTCGAAGGCGCAGGCGGATGATCCCTCGATAGCTCAGAATGTCAGGACAAGGGCCAACAGAAACAGAAAAAGGGACGAGGACTTCGTTACACCACCCGGAAGCACGACTCCGCCTATCAAGAAGCGAAGGAACCAAAAAGCTGCTCCTAAGAAAGCAGTAACAGTTGAAGTAGGCGACAGCTATACGACAGGCAGTCCAGAAGGCGTTCCAGACGAGGGCGGTGCCGATAGTTCCCTGACGCTTGACAAAGAGTTTGCCGGGAAGGCAACTCTATCTCTTGCTGAAAGAGAGCTTGTTGACCGATACATCGACCTAGGCAATTTCAAGTAAGTTACTTTTAATAATTTTTTCGATCGTTGGAATATGATCGGCGAGTAACTAATGGTTGTTGTAAATGCAGCAAGGTGATTTGGGACGAGGGGAATGTAGAGCTGAAGGGTGTTCATTTGGCAGCAATGGTAAAAGGAAGTCCTACTAGGTGCGATGTAATAGACGCATGGTTCCAATACCTATCGTCGGATCTTTATAAAGGACGCTTTGCCCCTAGTGCAGAGACACTCTTCATTGCGACTCATGTTGCGGTATGTTGTGTACATAATTCGTCCTTATAATATGCACGTATCAAGTAAGTGGTTCGAACACCTTAACTTTGTCATTATTCTCAGCACAATATCGAAGCTGTCATGACGAGGAGTAAGCCACCTAAGTTAGGTACACCGGGAGGTTTTGCCGCGTTTAAGCAATTACTGTCGAGTGCCACGGTGGCGGAGCTAGACAAGTTAGGCGGGCCGATGGCTCAGACCTCGAAGTTCATCGTGTTCCCATTATTCCACAGCTTTCACTGGCATTTGCTGGCACTCAACCTCTCCCGTAACTCCTTCGTCCATTATAATACGATGTCCGGTTCGCGGGCAACCAAAGTCGCAGTCCGATGTGTAAGTAAAAATGTACCATTCATTACTTGATGTTTTATGTTGTGCATCTCACTAGTTCTCCAATGTTAGGTCAATGCAATTCGCACCTACATGCAACACTTGGGTGTTGCAAAATTGCCCTCTTCGAAGCTGGTGGTTGGAAGTTGTCGACAACAGGCTAGCAATGGCACAAATTGTGGAGTGTGGGTGTGCATTATTGGGGAGGCCATCTGTCGCGACGAGGCATTATTTTGGAAGGATGTTAACAGTTCCGGGGACATCGAGAAGTATAGGGCCCGAGTATTGTCCGGGGTATTGGAGTTCACTGCTTCTTCGTGGCTTTGAGGTAGTATGTTGTTTCACTTTCTCTGTTTGTAGTTGAAGTTTGTATAAGATTATGGTGATTTTGGGATTGACTGTGTTGATGGTGATGTTGCGTGTGTTATGACATTATGACTGGTGTTTGTGGTTTTTGAACTAGTTTGCAAGTCTTGGTGTTTTGAATGAAGGCTATTCTGTTGTTTTCCTGAAAATACATGCTTTTTGAACTAGTTCTCATGTGGTACCACATTAGCTTAGTTCCATACCAATTTATACTCCTTTCATACCACAATATATTAACATGTAAACTTAACCCTTCATAACTCTACATCTTTACGTGATACCAAATCACAGGAACACCATACCACTTTAGCGTAATTCCATACCACTTTATACTCCTTTCATACCAAAATATTAGAACATTCCAGAAGTGTGTATGGGCCGACAATGAATATGCCTCTCCATCTTTACGTGATACCAAATCACAGGAAAAATGTACCACTTCAGCATAATTTGATACCAATTTATACTCCTTTCATACCAAAATATTAGAACATTCCAGAAGTGTGTATGGGCCGACAATGAATATGCCTCTCCATCTTTACGTGATACCAAATCACAGGAAAAATGTACCACTTCAGCATAATTTGATACCAATTTATACTATCCTGGTACCACATCACTACGTTTCGATACCACATTAAGTCGTTTTATACTAGATAACATGTACTCTGTAACATATTAATTGTTCGAATAATTTTGTAAATAAAAGTTGGTTTATTCGGTTGTCGAAGAATATAAATCATGGAAATATAAGGTTTGATGTATAATCCACCAAGTTCCTTGATTTTGTTACGTTTTATGCAAATATGATATAAGTTGTCAAGTAATGAGGTTTTGATCATGTGAAGTGTACACAAATGCAAATCGTAGACAAATGTATTCCACCAAGTTCCTCAATTTACATCAAATTGATATTTATCATCATGAATTACAACAAATCTTTCTAACCAGGCATTATACGTCAATCATAAAACAAATCTTACCACAATAAACCTTTAATCGTAACCCCGAAACGGTTTACCCTAAAGATCTGATACTCTAAACCGCAATCTGTAACACATAAAGTGATTCTGGTACCACATTACTACAGGAATATATACTACATCCAAATTCCCGCCCAAAATAATACCCAGCTTCAGCTTTCCCGCCCAAAACAGCGTCTCTTGGTTAGACAGTAACAGTTATGCCCCAAATGGTACCACTTAGGTGCCAAATGGTACCACTTTCCCCCAGACTGTACCAGTTATGCCCCAAATGGTACCACTTAGGCGCCAAATGGTACCACTTTCCCCCAGACTGTACCAGTTATGCCCCAAATGGTACCACTTTCTAACCAACGCGTACCACAACCTGCCAAAATGAAAAATATTCCACACACTTCCAAATGACATATATCCTCTGAAAATAAATGCTATCCCTTCCTTCTCATTCGCAACCTGTCAAATGACAGATTTTCCACCAAATATCATGTCTATCCCTAACCCTAATACAGGCCATGAAAGCGATGGATTGTTGACGCTGTGTAAATATGAAGCTGATTGTTTTAGCTTCGAAGTTACAGAAACCACACCCATGTACCAACTGATGATACATGTTACACACAGATTCCCAATGTCGAACGTCGGCGCCCTTTCATTCAAATACAAGTCACCTCTAAATCAAACTCTAGTATCATTGCTCATAGATGATGACATCAAATTCATGGTGAGATTGCACCGTGAGTTAAAGGTGAAGGTGATTGATATGGTCGCTGCGAAGAGAATGGACATGGTTGATGTGGGGCTACCTCTTATTGAAGATTCAGGTACCATATGCTCTCACTCTGTCAACTCGATCGATAGTTGGATTCGAGGCATCCAAGGTGTAGGTCAAATATTTGAACATGCCGCTGATTTTCGGAGAGTGCTGAAGAAGTATGCGATTGCCCAACGTAAATCGTTCCAGTATATAAAGAATGACCCGCGGAAAATCATTGTTATTTGCAATGTGGACGGATGTAATTGGCGGATATATTTTGCTCGCAGTAAGGCTGATGGCATATTCAGGATTCGAAAGTGCAACCTCAATCATACATGTGGGGAATCGAACTTGCTCAGTCGCCGCCACCCCAAGGCCGATGCTAAATTGGTAGCCGAATTAGTGCAGCCTAAATTGGGAAGTGAGCCTCTGTACAAGCCAATAACAATCAAGAATGACTTGTTGAGGGATTTTGGAGTAGAAATTCCGTATAATCGAGTGTGGGCAGGGAAAGAAATCGCTCTACAAAACATTCATGGCCTTCATAGAGGATCATATGATAGACTGAGGTGGTATTGCGACGCAGTCAGGCAAACGAATCCAGGAAGTGTTGCGGACTGCGAACTTTACGCCGAAACCAACAAATTTAGGAGGTTGTTTATATGTTTCGAAGCGTGTATAACTGGTTTTACGTGGCTGTCATCCCCTAATTTTCCTGGATGGGACACACATCAAGTCGAAACACAAAGGCTATTTGATGAGTGCGGTTTCGAAGGATGGAGATGATGGGTTGTTCACAGTTGCGTTTGCAGGTATCTCAATTATATTGTGATTTTGTATATATGTTATAGCTGGGTGTTTACATAAAATAACATGTAATTTGTTTGCAATGGTTGACGGAGAGAACAATGATAATTGGGAGTGGTTTCTCTTGAAGCTGAGACACATCTTCCGGTATCGTGGAATAGACAACTTCAGGGAGTATGTCTTTTTCTCAGATCGGAATGAGGGCCTCGTTAAGGGCGCTTCGATGGTCTTTCCGGCCTCTCATCATGCTTATTGTCTAAGGCACGTGATTGATAATTTTCGAACTCAAGTGTTGAGGAAAAACCCTTTCAGGAACAAAACCTATTGGACATCATTGTTCAAGAAAGCGGCTTATTCTCCTTATGGGCATGAATACTTAAAATTCATACAAGAATTTCAAGCAGCATTTGAAGATGCTGAAAGCTTCATACGGCAGTCTAAGCCAAATTCATGGGCTAATTCTTTATTTGCTGGCAAGAGATGGGGAATTATTAACAACAATATCGCAGAAAGTTGGAATAGCTGGGTGCGTGTGGCTAGGGCACTGCCAATAGTGGGATTGGTCGACGAAATACGGCGAAAAGTTATGATTATGTTGAATGACAAAAGAAATGAAGCGCAGAAACAAACCGGGCGCTTGTGTAAGAAGCCGGAAAAAAACTGAAATTCAACATTGACAAATCTCGTATATTGTATGTTGATACTGCTTGTGGCTGGAAGTTTGAGGTTTCAGATCACGGGGAGAAATTTGCCGTAGACCTAACCAATAAGGTTTGCTCCTGCAGATTGTTCCAATTGGAGGGCCTTCCATGTAAGCATGCTTGTTCTTGCATCCTCTCCTTAGGTCTTTCACCATATGATTTTTGCGACGACTATTATAGTTTGGCAAAATACCGAGAGACCTACATGTCCTTTATAAATCCAATTCCTTCTGATATTGCTGTTGAACATCCGTTACCTGAGGATGTCGTTGAGCCGGATGTTCAACGACCCCCCGGTCGTCCACGAACAAAGAGGATTCCTTCGCAGATTCAAGACCGCCGCCCGCTCAAGTGTGGAAGATGCAAGAGGATCGGGCATAATCGCAGGCGATGCAACGAACCAATATGATTCTGCATATTCATTGTCTTTTTGTCATTCACATTAGCTGTGAATAATACCAGGTACCGGTGGATGGTCGCAGGTATCTTTTGTTATTCCAGTGTTAGGTTATATTTTGTCATTCACAAAGGATGTGAATAACCAAGCTTTGGTCACTGGTATTTTTGTTAATCCAGTGTTGGTAGATTTTGTCATTCACAAAGGATGTGAATATCACTGGTACCACTTTGTTAATCCAGTGTTATTTATGATTTTGTATAGTGTCCTTTTGCCTTTCACAATGGTTGTGAATTGATAAACGTATTTTAATACGTTTATTGTTATGTTTATTTGGGTTATAATAGGAAAGTTTTGATCATTCTATGCATTTATTGGCTCTATTTACACCCATTTAAATATTGTAGGACCTTCGAATGATTATCGAGCAAAGAGAAACGAAAACGAGGCGAAAACGACGCGAAAATGGCAAAGTATGAAGCTGCTAGTCAACAGTCACGGCCGTGACCGATTATGCCATAGGCCGTGAATCTCGACAGTGTGCTAAGATGAGAAGACCCTTACCCAGTCACGGCCGTGAACCTTTGAGTGAGTGGCCGTGAATCTCGACAACAAGTTCGCTGGCCAGAGTCACGGCCGTGAGCTCCACTGTATGAAGCCGTGAATCTCGGCAGTAGCTCAAGAACTTAATGTCACGGCCGTGAACTCTTATGTAAGAGGCCGTGAACCTGGACAGAGAGCGAAGTTTGAGAAAACCTCCTGAGTCACGGCCGTGAGTCAAGATGCACGTGGCCGTGACTCTATCCGGGAAGTCAATATTTAGGGTTTAAGCCGTCGTCACGGCCGTGAATCATGTTGCACGAGGCCGTGACTTATACCAGAAAGTCAAGAAATAGTTTTTTTAGCCGCCGTCACGGCCGTGAAGGCCCGATAAGAGGCCGTGAACGTGCCTAATTTCAGGGTTTTAGCCCATTTTCGAAGCATAAAAGGGGGGCTGGCCTTAGAACTCAAGGGGAACCTCATAGGGACGAAAACTTAGAGCAAAGAAGAGAAGGAAGAACACTAGAAGTAGTCCCGTGATTCGGAGAAGCTCAAGGAACGATCCAACAACGAAGCTACGCTCATACGATCGAGGAACGAGAGCTCCACCTCGGAAACGCCATATTCACTTCTTAGGGAAGTTTTTATGAGTTCTCTATCCTCGTTTCCCTTAAATCTCGTTGTTGTAACGTTCAATATGAGTAGCTAATCCTCTTGTGTGTTTGGGAATAGATGAACGTTGGGTTATGTCGTAGTTAAGGCGTAGAATAATCGTGAACACGTGTATTCGACTATTTATCGATCTATGATATTGTTTCTTCGTATCAATATGTCTATGTGTTGATATGAATGTGTGGTATATCGTTTAGGGCGACAGCTAAATAACGATTAGGCCATTCATAGACGTTAGGATTCGAGTATAGGGCGACAGCAAATACTCGATCCTCGCCATCTAGTAATCGCTAAATTTAGATTCCCACGAACGTTTAGGGCGACAGCAAATCCGTGAGTGGGTAGGAAATTACTGCGATTTAGTCGATTTTCACGTAGGAACGATATTCCGTAGCTTTGGCGACAGCACCTAGCGGGATTCGAATTCCCGAACACATATTTGTCATCTTAAGTCACTTTTATTACTTCTAGTTGTGTTCCTTAGTTTTCCGATCTTTAAGTTGTTCTGTTAAGTTAGTTCGTAGTATAAACAAATCCTACTCTTTTATTTAGGCTAAATATCGATTCGATAGGTTAATACTAGTACTCATTTTATTCCTCGTGTTCGATACTCGGATATTCACTATAGCTATATTACAAACGATAGGTACACTGCCTATCGCGCGTGATTCTAGTTATAATATATTCGTTTTAATTATTACTTGACGTACTCGCACGATCTTTTATTTAAACACACACGCACGCGATCAAGTTTTTGGCGCCGTTGCCGGGGAATAGATTGATATTAGGAACACCCTAGTTCGGTAATTTAGCTATATTATTTTACATTTTTCAGTTTCTCGTTAATTGCGTTATCTGTTTCTACATCATTATTAGTCTCGTTACCTTTTCAACGTATTTGTCTAGTTCTTCGCTAATTTTCGCTTTCACTCATTGAAGGTACTATTTGACAGTGGATGACCCGAAGCCACCCATCAGGTCCCATTGTTGAAGGAGATCCAGATTTCGAGCGAAAGTTACGAAGGCAGCTCAGATACAATTCAGAAGGCACGGCTAGTAACTATCAGGAAGCACTGGTTAGCTACTCGGAGGACAACTCTCAGGAGTCGGCAGAGAATTCTCGAACCGAGGCATCTGTAGACGGTCGAGAGACAGAAGTCGAGATGGCTGAACGCAGAGTACCGGTCCACCAGGACCAAGAAGAGGAACAATCTTTACAAGATCTACTCAAGAGCGCCTCCCTCGGCGGAACTGAATCGGCAATCGTTATTCCACCGATCGAGAACAACAATTTCGAACTGAAGCATGCCTGGCTTCAGATGATCTTTCAGACGGCCCAGTTTGAAGGAAATCCCGATGATGATCCTTACTCCCACCTGAAGGCCTTTCTTACAGTAACAGACACCATTAAGATTAATGGGGTCCCGAGTGATGCGATCAAGCTGATGTTGTTTCCATTTTCACTCAAGTACAGGGCGAAGGACTGGTTGGAGATGCTACCGCCCAGATCAATCACTACTTGGGAAGAGCTACGAGCAGCATTTATCGGCCATTATTTCCCATTGACGAAAGTCTTGCGACTGAAGACGGAAATATCTCCGTTTCATCAGAAGGATTCGGAGAATCTTTACGAGGTGTGGGAGCGATACAAGGCGCTACTGAAGAGGTGCCCGCAGCACGGGATGTCGAAGGCAGCCCAGATCAACCGATTTCACGAGGGCCTCAATGATCAAACAGTTCATATGCTAGATGGAGCCGCAGGAGGAGGGCTCGTGAAGCTCAATGCCACAGACGCCTGGAATTTAATCGAAGACTACTCAAGGAATAGCTTCATGAGGGGTAACACGAGGATCAAGACGCCAGGCGTGTTCGGAGTTAGCGAGGAGACGGCCACGAATGCCAAATTCGAAGCGCTCCAGCAACAAATTGCTGCAACAAACTCTCAGTTGCAGACCGTTATCGGCGCACTCCTACCGAAATCCGGGCAGACACAGCCCGTGAACGCCGTGGCGACCACCGCACCGACGCAGCATACGCCATACATACCCTTGTGCGGGATTTGTGGAGCAGCCCATGAGACGTCGGAATGCCAACTTGGGCAGTCGCTGGAGCACGTAGACTATATGGGCAATTACCAAGGTGGCCAGCGAAGTTTCCAGCCTCGGACACATCCAAACTTGGCATACGGAAATCAGAACCATCAGGGCCAAGGACCGCCAGGATTTCAGCCCAGACCGTCCGGATTCCAAAACGGGCCGCCACGACAGTACCAAAACGCACCCGCAGGAGGATCTGATGACATGAGGGAGATGAAGGACATGATGAAGACGCTCCTCACAAATTTCAGCAACACCACTCAAGCCCACGAGAGTCGAATGAATAAGATGGAGGAGTACATAGAAGTACGTGCCCAGAACACAGACGCCTCTATCAAGAAATTGGAGCAACAAGTGGGCCAGATGGCGAAGCAGTTGGCTGAGCGAACTCAGGGATCACTCCCAAGTTATACCGAACCAAATCCTAAGGAGTATTGCAAGGCGGTCACCCTGAGAAACGGAAGAGAGTTGCAAGAGGTACTTCCCAAGAAGAAATCAAATGATAAAGCTGGGGTCGAGGTCCACGACGAGCCAGAAGTGGAAGTAGGCAAAGGCGACAATGCTGAGAAAGCCGAAGCTGAGAAGGAAAATGCTGAAGCTGAAAAGGAAAAGGTCGAGCCTCAAAAAGAAAAGGCAAAGGAGATTGAGCGACCACCGGTGAAGCCATACCAGCCAAAAATTCCTTACCCGGCCCGACTAAAGAAGGACAAAGACGAGGCACAATTTGGTAAATTTATGGGTATGTGTAAGGAATTACATATTAACTTACCTTTTGTTGAAGCTATTACGCAGACGCCCAGCTTCGCCAAGTTCTTGAAGGACTTACTGACGAACAGAAGGAAGCTCGAACACGTCTCCACTGTATGTCTGCGAGGAGAGTGCTCGGCGATACTCCAAAGCAAGATCCCTAAGAAGCTAAAGGACCCAGGGAGTTTTACTATTCCCTGTCTTATAGGAGACTTAGTTGTTGAGCGTGCGTTAGCTGACTTAGGTGCTAGCATTAATTTAATGCCATATTCAATGTTTAAGCGCTTAGGATTAGGTGAGCCACGACCCACTAGGATGAGCTTGCAGTTAGCCGATAGATCGTTGAAGTATCCTCGAGGTGTTATCGAGGACGTTCTAGTTAAAGTGGATAAGTTCGTAATTCCTGCTGATTTCGTTATTTTGGACATGGAGGAGGATGATAATGTCCCGTTGATATTAGGCAGACCGTTCTTAGCCACAGGAGAAACCATGATAGACGTTAGGAATGGTACTTTAACCTTGACAGTAGACGGCGAGAAAGTTACTTTTAATATGGCCGACTCGATGAAAAAGAGCGGCGAACAAGATGATAAATGCTATTTCTTAGACGTGTTTGAGCACGACTTTCTCTTTTCCGTGCAAGGTCTGTCACAGGTCGGCGAACAGGACATGCATACACTTATGGCAATCGACGAGTGTGGGGAGGAGGTCGACGAGCCTATCATAGCCATCGACGAGAGCAGCGAAGAGGACAAGGAAAAGAGCTCGGTCGAGGAGCCACCGGTCCTAGAGTTGAAGCCGCTGCCCGACCACCTCGAGTACGCGTTCCTTAGCAGCAATGGAGGGCTACCAGTCATCATCTCGTCGAGCCTAGACGACGGACAGAAGGGTCAGCTCTTGGATGTTTTGAAAGTGCACAAGAAGGCCTTGGCGTGGAAGATATCCGACATAAGGGGTATCAGCCCGAGCTACTGCACGCATAAGATCCTCATGGAGGATGATTTTAAGCCGGTCGCTCAACGCCAAAGGCGGCTCAACCCCAATATGAAGGACGTGGTAAAGAAGGAAGTGATCAAACTGCTAGACGCAGGGATGATCTATCCCATTTCAGACAGCGCATGGGTCAGCCCGGTCCAAGTAGTCCCAAAAAAGGGAGGCATGACGGTCGTCACCAATGACAAGAACGAGCTGATTCCGACGAGGACGGTGACTGGATGGCGCGTCTGCATTGACTACAGAAAGTTGAACGATGCGACGAGAAAGGATCATTTTCCTTTACCGTTTATTGATCAGATGTTAGAAAAACTCGCCGGTCATTCATTTTATTGTTTCCTTGATGGTTTGTCAGGTTATCTGCAGATCCCCATAGCACCCGAGGACCAGGAAAAGACGACGTTTACGTGCCCGTTCGGAACGTTCGCATACCGAAGGATGCCATTTGGCTTATGCAATGCCCCAGCCACCTTCCAGCGATGCATGATGGCCATATTCGACGAACTGGTAGGTGAGGTAATGGAGGTATTTATGGACGACTTTTCTGTGTTCGGTTCCTCATTTGATGCATGTTTGTCAAATCTGAAACTCGTACTCACACGATGCGAGGAAACTAACTTGGCACTTAATTGGGAAAAGTGTCACTTCATGGTTCGAGAGGGTATAGTTCTCGGTCATAAGATTTCCTCTAAAGGAATCGAAGTGGACCGAGCTAAGTTAGAAACTATAGAAAAGTTACCCGTTCCCTCGAATGTGAAGTCAATTAGGAGTTTTCTAGGTCATGCTGGTTTTTATCGTCGATTTATTAAGGATTTTTCTAAAATTGCACGACCTATGACTAGACTACTCGAAAAAGATGCTCCATTTGACTTTAATAATGAGTGCTTGCATGCGTTTAATTTACTGAAAGAGCGACTTATCACAGCACCTATTATGGTCGCCCCTGACTGGGGGCTGCCCTTTGAATTAATGTGCGATGCTAGTGACTATGCAGTTGGGGCCGTGCTAGGGCAGCGTAAGGACAACCATTTCAGGCCGATATATTACGCGAGTAAAACGCTGGATACAGCCCAAGCCAATTACACGACCACCGAAAAGGAGCTGTTGGCCGTCGTGTTTGCTTTCGACAAGTTCAGGTCATATCTTATCCTATCCAAAGTTATTGTTTTTACTGACCATTCTGCTCTTAAGTACTTGTTAGCAAAGCCCGATGCCAAGCCACGGCTAATCAGATGGATCCTACTACTGCAAGAGTTCGATATTGAGATTCGAGATAAGAAAGGTGCGGAGAACCTAGCGGCGGATCACCTCTCTCGACTGGAGGAGTCCGAAATATACCACAAGGACGGAAGGCCGATACAAGATAGGTTCCCAGACGAGCATCTTTACTCGATACAGGTGGTAAGTGACGACACTCCCTGGTTTGCAGATTACGCTAACTATCTTGTTGCGAGGGTCCTACCAAAGGAGTACACCAGTCAGCAAAAGAAGAAATTCTTTTCTGATTTGAGGTACTACTTTTGGGAAGACCCATATCTTTTCAGGCGATGTGCAGACCAGGTGATACGACGATGCGTTGCCGCTCCAGAGACGACACAAATCCTGAGGCACTGCCACAATGGACCGACCGGAGGGCACTATGCAGCCAACAGAACCGCCCAGAAGGTGTTGGAAAGCGGATTCTACTGGCCCACGATATTCAAGGACGCCCAAAGGTACGTTGACACTTGTGATCAGTGTCAGCGCGCAGGTAATATATCGAGACGCGATGAAATGCCCCAAAACTTTATTTTGGTATGTGAGATTTTTGACGTTTGGGGTATAGATTTCATGGGCCCATTTCCCAGTTCGTATAATAATAAGTACGTTCTGGTTGCTGTAGACTATGTGTCTAAGTGGGCCGAGGCGCAGGCTTTACCCACGAACGATGCTAGGGTTGTTGTTCGATTTTTACGAACACTGTTTTCACGATTTGGGGCACCTAGATGCATCATTAGTGATAGAGGCACCCATTTCTGTAACACCCAATTTGCACGTACCTTAGATCGTTATGGTGTTAGGCACAGCCTGTCCACCCCTTATCACCCTCAGGCTAGCGGTCAGGTAGAAGTCGTGAACCGCGAGTTAAAACGTATTCTTGAGAAAACTATAGATGGGAACCGTAAGGAGTGGGCTAATAAGCTTAATGACGCACTTTGGGCGTATAGGACCGCGTATAAGACACCGATAGGTACTACACCATATAGATTGGTTTACGGGAAGGCATGCCACCTCCCCGTAGAAATAGAACATAAAGCCTATTGGGCAATTAAGTCATTGGATATGAATTTGGGGAAAGCCGGTGAAAAGCGGCAGCTCCAAATTAATGAGCTTGACGAGTGGCGTTTATCAGCTTATGATAACGCCAGAATGTATAAGGAGCGTTCAAAAGCCTACCATGATAACAAAATTAGGCACAGACAAGAATTTCAAGAAGGGGACCAAGTCCTCCTCTTTAATTCTCGACTTAGGCTTTTTCCTGGTAAGCTTAGGTCACGTTGGTCAGGACCATTCACTGTTACTCGTGTTTTTTCATACGGTACTGTTGAGATTTCAGGTATGGGGCAGGGTACTTTCAAAGTGAACGGGCATCGATTGAAGCATTATCATGGAGGCGAGGAAGATATGAGTGATAAGGAGGTATTATACCTCGATTTCAAGCCAGCATAAGAGCCTAGGAAGGACGTCAGGCTGAGACGTTAAAAGAAGCGCTCCTTGGGAGGCAACCCAGGTATTTTTATTTTATGTTTTATGTAAAAAAAAAAAAAAAATCAAAAATAAAAAAAAATCTATCTAAAACTATATATATATATATATATATTAAATTAAATAAAACAACAACAATAATAATAACAATAATATTTTAATTAATAATAAGTTTATTACAAACATTGAAGATGGGTACAACGCAGGGTCTAGAGACGAGATAGGAACGATAGTTTTACTTCATAAAAGATGGTTACAATACCATTACAACGTGCGAAAGACCAACACAAAAGCAAATCAAAAACTGCGAATAACATAAAAGACAGAACAATAGTTTATTTTGCTTCATAAGGGCGGGTTACACACAAGTGCACCTTGTGATAACCCAACACACGAACGCAAGTAAAACTCCAAACAAGCCCAAAAGAAGAGCAAGGTAGAGTGATACCATATCTAAATTACGACGAATCCTTGCATACTCCTCACTCTCATCCTCACGACCTTGCTGGTGTCCCCAATTCATAGTGATTAGCTAACTCTGAATATCGAAAATAAGATTGTTAAAGACGTGAGATTTATGGTAGATGATGATATTGTGTTGTTCCACCAATGTTTATTTATAGGCACAAGTGGCACAAAAATATCATTATCATACCCGGCAATCCATTAAATGATACAGACGAATTTTTGACTTGGGAGATTTGACGCCGCGTGAGAAAGTGATATTTCTCTTGTCGATTACAAGATTTTTCCTCGCGCAAATCGTCCTCGAAAAAATTCGTCGATTGCGTGTCAATCATAGTTAAAATATATATTAAATAATAAGTAAAAAAAAAAAAACAAAAAAAGGGAGAAAATCAGAGTTCACGGCCTGTAGCCTCATCACTCACGGCCGTGGACATGAAAACAATGGCCACTGCCGCGATTCACGGCCATTTGCGTAACCATTCACGGCCGTGAGTGGTTGAACAACAAATCCATTCGCGCACTGCCTCAAGTCACGGCCAGAAGGTTAATTCTCACGGCCGTGACACTTACGGAAAAAAAAAAAATAAAAAAATAAAAATAAAAATATATATATAAATAAATAATAAAAAAAAAAAAGATGGCGTCACGGCCTGTTTCGCGTGAGTCACGGCCGTGACTGTGACGGGCTAAACCCACTGCCCGGTATCACGGCCAATGACTCCAACAGTCACGGCCGTGACGCAACGCGTATGTGCACACTGTCCGTATTCACGGCTTGTGAATTGTCATTCACGGCCGTGAAGGTCACGATTTTCACCTATTAACACCATTCCGTCACTATTCATCTTCTTCACTTCCAAATCAACACAATATCGAAAATTCTTCATCTCTTTCACTCCAAAATCACCTCATTTCCGGCCATTTCAACCGCTCGAATTCCCGGCGATCCTTCACAAATCATTTCGCATCTAATTCAACGGGCTAAATCAACAAGGTATATGTTTTTGTCTCCAAAACTCTTTCTCTGCGAAATTTGGGGAATCTTCGAAGGTGTGATCGATTTTTCATGTTTACATTGCTCTCTCATTACTAGTTTTATGCTTTAAACGCGTTGGGATTGACAGATTTGTCGTTTTTGTTCGATTAATTTCGTGTTTGGGTGAGGAACCCTAATTTTACAACTTGGGGCTTTTCGAATTTAGGCCAATTTGTTGTGTGTCTTGCTCGTTGTAGTTAAATCTATGCTATAAACACGATGGGTTTGCTCAATTGGTTCAATTCGTCCGTCAATTTTCAATTTGAAGACCATAAATCCTAATTGAATAATTTGGGGATTTTTGAAAATTGTTGACGAAATTGGTTGCGTTCGTATTTCATTAGCATCGTTTCATCGTTTGAAGCCGTGGAATGTGCTTGGTTGATCAATTATTGCAATTAGAAGTAGTATTTTAGTACGTCTATTATGTGTTCGACAAAATGCCGCTTTGAATGTTTATATGTTCTTGCTTTGGAATTGTGAATTTTGTCGCTACGTTGGTCGAGTCGAGCTGTATTGATTATATTCTTCTCCCAACTCACATTTGGACTTTTAGGTACTATGGGTCGAAGCCGCGCATCTGGCTCATCGAGTCGTCCACGTCGGGGCCAAAACACGCCGTCACTACTAGAGGCTATGGGGCAGTTTGACGATGAGACACACCAGGCCCGTTACAACAGACTAAAGAACACGGAGTTCATCCCGACCGACCAAATTGATCACGACACGCTGGAAAAATACAACATTGACCAGCAGGTGGCCGGCTACCTGTCACTGAGTGGGTGGCTAGATTTCTTCCACATCGACGAGCCGGGATATAAAGAGCTGACCCTGGAGTTCCTGTCCACCTTCGCCCACGAAGAATTCGGCCAGAACAAGATTACCTTTCGGGCGTTTAACACCGAGGAGGTGGTTACTATTAAGGACTTCTGCCGTGCAATTGGGACACCAGAGCTACCTTACGGGCACCAAGGGCTACAAGACTTATATTACAAGAATTATCTGGAAAACCCGGACGCCCGACAGGCCGGTTGGGCAGAGATTACGAGACCCGGCGAGCCCCCCTTCAGCGTCAAACGTCGAAGGCCTCGTCGCTCAGGAGCCCCGGCCTGCGATATATCCACCGGCTCCTGACGACTTCGCTCACACCAAGGGGCGATTCACACGGCGCGATAGGCCTTCGCGACCTCTTCTATTTACTCAAGATGCAGCGCGGGGAACACGTGCACCTAGGAATGGCCCTGAAGCACGCCTTCGCGGCCCAAGCAGATGTTCGTAGCCATGGGAAGATCGCAGTAGTGCCGTTCATTACTAGGGTCATCAAAGGCCTTGACCTGTGGCCAGCAAATCCACCGGAGATGGAGATTGTGGGCGGGCGTAATCCGGTCAACGAGGATATGATGGTGAAGATGAAGATGTTGATCAAAGCGCCGAACTGGTCCCGCTCAAACAAGATTTACGTCTGGCACGAGGTCTATCGTGGGCAGACGGACCTGGGCGAAGAATTCCCTGAGCCACTACAAATTGAGGGTGTGGGACCAGATCCGGTTCACTCAGACACTGTCGGACCTTCCCATTCCTCCGGCTTTCACGAGGGCGAGTCATCAGGTGTCGGTCATTACGCGTCAGTCGCCGACTTTCAATCATTGCGCCAAGAAATGCTACGCTACAACGAGGATGCCATTCGACGCGATGAGGAGACACGACGGCGCCAGGAAGAGTATGAGCGTCGAAACGAGGAAGCTCACCGACGCTACCGCGAGGAGCAACAGCGCTATGAGCAGGCCCTTAAAGCCATGGACGACGCGGTCAGGCGATCGCAGGAGTCACTGGCATTCCTTCGCCCTCGGCAACCCTCACCACCACCACCTTAGTTCCAACTGCAGTTGGGATTTTTCTTTTGTAAAACACTTTGTGTGTTTGGTCTAGTCATCCAGACACTTTTGATGATTATGACTCGTTTTGCTGTTTACTTCTTATTTCCATCGTGCGTTTAATTTTCTTTTCAGTGTTTTCAGGAAACGTGTCACAATTTACGCCACTACAACCCAAAATTTTCACAATCAGTGAAGCAATCATATTCAAACTATATCAAATGATGGAGGCAGGGCCACGCCAATTTTTCAGGGGAGTCACGTTCTTTTCAATTTCTTTTACCTTCCTGTATTTATTTTACACGTTGAGGACAACGTGAATCTTAAGTGTGGGGAGGGGGAATTGTGTTGGGAATTTTGTTGAAAAGTTACGTGAAAAATTTTTTTTTTAGGTGCTGTGGTTATTAAATCTATAAAAGTCTGGCATGATTGTTTGCGTTCATCTCAATGTGGATTGCATATTAGGGAGTCTAGTGAGCGATAAAGACACGCATCAGTGATTTAATCTTTTCAGCATGAATAGATATAGTGCTACTTTGAGAGATTCACACACATAACCCATGTTCCGTTGTGAGAGTTTGAGCTGACGAGCTTTTGCTCATTTTTCTTGGTTGTGTGAGTAGTGCATAATTTACGTCTCGCTAGAACTTGCTTGTTTGATACGCATTGAAATTGCTTATAGTATGTTTTGTATGAATATGACGAAGGCATTAGGAAATAAGTCCACGGCCAAAGTTTCCAACCACGACTGATCACCGTAGTTAGCCACTTTGAGCCTAAGCCTATTTATTTCTTACACTTCGTATATCATAAGCCACTAACCTAAATCAGCCTCCAGAGATCATCTGAACCCGAGTTAAGCAGAAGTGAAAGTCGAAATGTCAAAGTCGAAAAGCGTAGTCGGATGACGTCTCAAGACCACGTCAAAAGCAGTCAAGAAACCCCTCTTCAATGGCGTAAGGGCAGCACACCGCAATGCGAAAGGTTATTAATAAAAAAAAAAAAAAAAAGAAATTGTGTGGTTGCTGGGAAACTGAAGCAAGAAGAGGATGAACTGTTGCGAAAAGAAAGAAAGAACCTTTCCTTCGATAATCTTCCAGTCTCGTGAATTCCACATCATCTTTCATTTCGAGACTTGGGAGAAGAAAGGCTTAGTGGAGCGCAGCAGAAATAAGAGGAATATGAAGACGGCGTAACTAAAAAGGCTAATTCTTGGCGCGCTTTAGACAATGACATGAAGACCGACACGACTGCTACTCATATGTGATCCCACTACCACCTCATTACTATCTGAACCCATTTAACCTGAAAAGACCTTCTGATTCATGCTAACTGCTTTAAGTTGTAGACGTGCGATTGACTAGCAAGCATATGGTAGAGACTAGATTATTGCATGAATTGAGCGATTCACAGATTTATTAGCCTATAAACTGAGTGATTTGAGTGAATCCCTGTGAGGTGTGGATCTCGATTAGTAGTGCTAATGAAATTCGTGTCGATTAGTGCTGATTATTGTTGCAGTGTCTATAATTGCTTGCTTAATTCCTATTTGTGTTTTCCATCTGCGTTGGTGAAATGTGAATGGTCGTGCCATTATCTTGATAACATTTTCTTGCTTTTAATTTGCTTGAGGACAAGCAAAAGCTTAAGTGTGGGGAGGTTTGATAAACGTATTTTAATACGTTTATTGTTATGTTTATTTGGGTTATAATAGGAAAGTTTTGATCATTCTATGCATTTATTGGCTCTATTTACACCCATTTAAATATTGTAGGACCTTCGAATGATTATCGAGCAAAGAGAAACGAAAACGAGGCGAAAACGACGCGAAAATGGCAAAGCATGAAGCTGCTAGTCAACAGTCACGGCCGTGACCGATTATGCCATAGGCCGTGAATCTCGGCAGTGTGCTAAGATGAGAAGACCCTTACCCAGTCACGGCCGTGAACCTTTGAGTGAGTGGCCGTGAATCTCGACAACAAGTTCGCTGGCCAGAGTCACGGCCGTGAGCTCCACTGTATGAAGCCGTGAATCTCGGCAGTAGCTCAAGAACTTAATGTCACGGCCGTGAACTCTTATGTAAGAGGCCGTGAACCTGGACAGAGAGCGAAGTTTGAGAAAACCTCCTGAGTCACGGCCGTGAGTCAAGATGCACGTGGCCGTGACTCTATCCGGGAAGTCAATATTTAGGGTTTAAGCCGTCGTCACGGCCGTGAATCATGTTGCACGAGGCCGTGACTTATACCAGAAAGTCAAGAAATAGTTTTTTTAGCCGCCGTCACGGCCGTGAAGGCCCGATAAGAGGCCGTGAACGTGCCTAATTTCAGGGTTTTAGCCCATTTTCGAAGCATAAAAGGGGGGCTGGCCTTAGAACTCAAGGGGAACCTCATAGGGACGAAAACTTAGAGCAAAGAAGAGAAGGAAGAACACTAGAAGTAGTCCCGTGATTCGGAGAAGCTCAAGGAACGATCCAACAACGAAGCTACGCTCATACGATCGAGGAACGAGAGCTCCACCTCGGAAACGCCATATTCACTTCTTAGGGAAGTTTTTATGAGTTCTCTATCCTCGTTTCCTTAAATCTCGTTGTTGTAACGTTCAATATGAGTAGCTAATCCTCTTGTGTGTTTGGGAATAGATGAACGTTGGGTTATGTCGTAGTTAAGGCGTAGGATAATCGTGAACACGTGTATTCGACTATTTATCGATCTATGATATTGTTTCTTCGTATCAATATGTCTATGTGTTGATATGAATGTGTGGTATATCGTTTAGGGCGACAGCTAAATAACGATTAGGCCATTCATAGACGTTAGGATTCGAGTATAGGGCGACAGCAAATACTCGATCCTCGCCATCTAGTAATCGCTAAATTTAGATTCCCACGAACGTTTAGGGCGACAGCAAATCCGTGAGTGGGTAGGAAATTACTGCGATTTAGTCGATTTTCACGTAGGAACGATATTCCGTAGCTTTGGCGACAGCACCTAGCGGGATTCGAATTCCCGAACACATATTTGTCATCTTAAGTCACTTTTATTACTTCTAGTTGTGTTCCTTAGTTTTCCGATCTTTAAGTTGTTCTGTTAAGTTAGTTCGTAGTATAAACAAATCCTACTCTTTTATTTAGGCTAAATATCGATTCGATAGGTTAATACTAGTACTCATTTTATTCCTCGTGTTCGATACTCGGATATTCACTATAGCTATATTACAAACGATAGGTACACTGCCTATCGCGCGTGATTCTAGTTATAATATATTCGTTTTAATTATTACTTGACGTACTCGCACGATCTTTTATTTAAACACACACGCACGCGATCATGAATATAACGCTTAGTTCATTGTGTTGGTATATTTTATGATTTCAGTCTGAAAACCACTTCTTATGGTAATTATACCACTTTAGTTTTTTTGGTACCGCATCTTGTAAAATTAATACCAATTGAGAATAACTAATATCTCGTACCAGTTCGCATAACGCTTCTTATCATTTCCATACCACTTTACGCGTAAAGAATACCTCTATATGCTGTTTCAGTACCACATATCATAATATCTATACCAGATGATAATAAGTAATATCTCGACCCAGATCGATGTTATACCACTTTACGGCTCCACTATACCAATTTATGCTTTTCTGGTACCGCATCTTATAAAACTGATACCAGGTGAGAATCATTGTTATAAGAAAAGGTTCTCTATTGATTCTGTACCTATGGGTCGTACCAGTTCGCATAACGCTTCTTATCGTTTCCATACCACTTTACGCGTAAAGCATACCTCTATATGCTGTTTCAGTACCACTTATCATAAAATCTATACCAGATGATAATAAGTAATATCTCTTACGAGATCGATGTTATACCACTTTACTCCTCCTCTATACCAATTTATGCTTTTCTGGTACCTCATCTTATAAAACTAAGTATACCTTTTCATGCTGTTTCAGTACCAAATATCATAAAAGCTATACCAGATGATAATAAGTAATATCTCGTACCAGTTCGATGTTATACCACTTTACGCATAAATCGTACCTCTTTATGCTATTTCGGTACCAAATATCGTAAAATCTATACCAGATGTAATAAGTAATATCTCGTACGAGATCGATGATATACCACTTTACGCCTACTATATACCAATTTATGCTTTTCTGGTACCGCATCTTATAAAACTGATACCAGATGAGAATGAGTAGTATCTCGAATACCGGTTCGAGTAACGCTTCTTATCGTTGATATACCACTTTAGGCCTCTAATTACCACTATACGTTGTTTTAGTACCTCATCATATAAAATTATTAACAAAGTAGAATAACTATTATCTCGTACCAGTTCGAGTAACGATTCTTATCATAACCATACCACTTTACGCATATACTGTACTAGTTATTGTGGTTTTCATACCACTTTAAGACTTTCTCATACCACATAACGAACACTTGTTTTAAACGATTTTTTTTCTGCCGATTTCACTTTCAGTTCCTTAATCTTCAGTGACGAACGATTGAGTCACCTCTATGGCGCCACTTAATTTTCAAGCTATGGGTCTCTCCAATTTATGCATATTAGCTTTAATTTCGACCAAAAACATGCTCGATTTATCTTAGTTGCGAAATAAATTTCTAGAAATTATTCCTCACAAATCTTAAATCTGAAGACGTAAATATCATTGACATCATCGAGTGCACATCAGACTTGATTTTGTGCCCAGTATGGTCGAAAGTTTACGGCAAATCGATCGTTCAAAGAGTTTTTTTCGATTGATAACACTTGAATAACATATTGTAACACAATATAGCGATATCATACCTCTTTATATTAGACCAACAAAGGGCATTTTTGTCACTTCAGTGATTGTGTCCTTTACGATGAATTTAATTTAATGTGGGTCCTTAAACCTATACTTTATGGGAGGAGGGCCTGAACTCGACTCCAAAGTTTCGATGGGGACTGAAATAGAAAGCCCCCTTTTTATTATCATAATTTGGGAATGGACTTTTGAAATTCACCCAGTTAAGTTCATTTATAGTTCAGGACCTTGTTAGAATTAGTGTTTTTCAGTACCACTTCATGAACCTGCAGTAACACTTCGTGGACCTATAGTACCACTTCATGGTTCTGCAGTACCATTTCATCGTTCTGCAGTACCACTTAATTATTTTGCATTACCATTTTATTGTTTTGCAGCACCACTTCTGTGTTCTGAAATAACACAAAACCATCGTCCGATATCAGTTCATATACATTGTATAACACCAGGTCCGTATCTCTAAATCTCATCCAAATCGGGTCCTGAAACCCAACTTAAAAAGAAAGTACGTTATGATTACACCTAATTACATCTGGGCCATGGAACCCTAAAAAATTAATACCTGAAACCTAACTTAAAAAGAAAGTACGTTATTAAACATGCAAATTACGTGTCAGGGCCCGGAAGATGCATGTAATAATAACAAAACTAGTATTTAAGTTAGGTTTCATGCAAATTACGTGTCAGGCCGGACAGGGTCCTCAAACCCTAAAAAATTCTGGGTCCTGACACGTAATTACACCTATAAAAAGAAAGTCAGATTAGTCCCCTGTCATTCTTTCAAGTGTAGCTACCTAAAAAACAAAATTTATACAGAGTATCCATTTGCAAAAAGATACATCATCTTAGAAATTTAGGTATTACATTGTATTTTAATACATGAGACAATGAGATAAAGTACGTTATGATTACAGAAATATCATACAACATATGTAAATTACATATCACATAAATAAGTGATGTGATACGTAATATATATACAACCAACAAGTACCTATGCGTAACAACTTTATTCTACTAGTTCTATATATAAAATTTTCAGACAGGGTAATAAATTGGTAACTTTATATTCTTTTGGGTATTAAGTATAAGTACACATTATTTTTATACTCTTTTGTTATTGTGTTTGTAATAATTTGATTTATCACAATTTTAAAAAAGTAATAAAAGAAAAGCACCCGCCATTAGACATCTTTTACATTCCAATTTTACTCAATTTTACTTGATTATCTAGCTTACTATTGATATACATTATATATCACCTGCATTTGAAGCTGAGTTCAAAAATACTAGTTGTATTATTATTTCTATTTATTATTACTACTACTCACGTGGCACATGTTGCGACAGCGGTTATTTGGGCTTGTGGGCCCCAAGGTTAATAAGGTTGTAGGCTTAACAGATCTAAGCCCAATTATTTGTCTTATTGTCCACGTGTCCGCTGACACATAGTGTGCTGCCACGTGTCTTGCTGTGCTCTTAGGTTTTGGTTGTTTTATTAATAATAATCTAGATATAAATCATATAAAATATTACGGATTAAATCTTTAGTGCAGATTACTATCGGTTATCCTGACTGGTGATGAAATCGTGTAGAGTAATTACATAGAGCCATGGAACATACATAATAAAGATTTATTTAGCTTCAAATATGGTTATATTTGGTAACTATACAAGTGCATTTATAGTGGTTTCCATCAACCCTAAATGCATACTTAATATTTATACGGTGAACGATGGTGACACCCTTCTTTCATTAGTCCACACAACACGACTGAAATATTAACTGATTGGTAGGACTCTTATCATTGTTGCTTCAATTACTTCTCATGGTCCCCATGGATTATGGTAAGATATAATAAATCTAGGATTTGTGTCTATAATTAGTAAAATTGTTAGTCCTCATTCTTGTATAGATTGTAATAAGTATGTATCCCGATGTCATCTTCATGTACTAGGAAAAGTATCAACTATAATGTCATTTTGATTAAATCATATTGTACATATATGTAGTTGCAATTAATCTATTGGTGTATTTCAATAACACGCGGCTTTATGGATTGAACACCCTAAAGATTGCCACATAAAGTGAAGATGAAGAACATCTTAAACTTAAAAAATTCCCCTTTTAAGTATTGTACCGCGAGTCTTATAGCCGATCGAGTGGACTTAAGGTTGGTAAAGAGGAAAAAAAAAAGATGCAAACGATTAAATGTACCTTTGATGTACCCATTTGACTCTTTCGCAAAGAGGATAAGACAAAGAAGGTACATCCTTTTACTATGCTTATTTAATTTCTCTATCTCGTTTGAGTCACCTAATGTAGTCGTCTTTGGTCTTTTTCTCTCTACATATATCTATACATAAATATGTGCGTGTATTCCCCATAAAGACAGATCCCAACCCCTTCACATAGGTTGCTGCTCTTTGATTAGCAAATAGATGCTTACGCATTTTCCTTCTCGGGGAAACAAAATGAAATCCATGGAAGAGAAAACCCTTTTGATCTACACATAGATCCATCTTTATCTATAAACATAATTTCTATATATATTATATTCTTGCATCAATGGGAAGGCCACCTTGTTGTGACAAAATTGGTGTAAAGAAAGGCCCATGGACGCCCGAAGAAGATATCATTCTAGTGACTTATATTCAAGAACATGGCCCTGGAAATTGGAAGGCTGTTCCTGCTAAAACAGGTGAAATGAAATCTTTTCTATTACTACATTTATTATTTACTTTTTGCATTTTCTTACGTGGGGGAGTAGTTGGTTGTGATCATTTAAAGCTGTTGACATTTAATACGAGGCGTCAGCGGCTTATTACAGCACCTCCATCGTCTTCATTTTTGGATTCTTGATTTTCAGGTTTGCTTAGGTGCAGCAAAAGCTGTCGACTACGGTGGACGAATTATCTCCGGCCGGGAATCAAACGCGGCGGCTTCACCGAGGATGAGGAGAAGACGATCATTCACCTCCAAGCTCTTCTTGGTAATAGGTATAAATGAAAGGAGATATAATATAGTTTTTCTTGGACATTTAGGGTTTTTTCTCGATCTAATTAACTGAGATTATTTTTTTATTACATGTGAAGATGGGCAGCAATAGCTTCTTATCTCCCTCAAAGAACTGACAATGACATCAAGAACTATTGGAACACCCACTTGAAGAAGAAGCTTCTCAATCGGAAATTAGGGCAAGACGACGGCGGAGATGGGATCGTCGCCGGCGGTGGTAATAATCAGATGCCATCGTCGAATAAGGGCCGATGGGAGAGAAGGCTTCAGACTGACATCAACACGGCCAAAAAAGCCCTATGCGAAGCTCTTTCCATCGCCGGCAGCAAGCCAAATTGCACGAGCCCAGCCGCCGTGGACGGCCGCTTGAACAAGCTCTTCAGCTCGCAGACCAGGCCGCCGTCGGTGGCGTACGCCTCGAACGCCGATAACATAGCTCGCCTCCTCGAAAATTGGACCGCGGCCAAGAAATCTCCGCCGTCTGAGAGCACGGCTTCGGCCAACAACGGCTCGTCGGCCGGTATTTTGAGCTCGAGCCCCAGCGACGGCGCGATGAGCACGACGAACGAGGTTTGCGGGACCGGCGCGGTGGCAGATATTGACGGCGAGGGAAAGCCGAATGTGGAAATGACGAAAATGCCCTTCGGCTTGCTGGAGAAGTGGCTGCTTGACGATAGTGCTGCTGTGCAGGGGCATTACGGGGATTTCATGGCATTGGAAGCGCTGGAAGCGACGACTGATGATTTGTTCTGAAAATGTTTTAATATTATTATTGTTTTATAATGTTTTAGGTCTTGAAAATGTGGATGATCATGATATGGAATTAGAAGAAAAGTATATTGTAAATTTATCAGTTTGTGGCTTTTCAGTGTACGTGATCGATTCGATGGGTAGATAGTAATATGTTATGTTCAATCACTATTACCTTACAAGTTACAACATTAGTGATCGTAAGAACTATATAGAATATATCAAATTTATCATGGGCTGTGTTGGCATAGTTTGATCGAGATCGTTGGACGTGGGCTTTATTAGGGACTTGGAAATAAACCATTAAAAAATTTGATAGTATTTAGGAAAAATATCCACAAACCCAATAATTCAAAACGTAATTGCATACAATTATATAAAAAAATCGTAAGAGACGTAGGGATGAGCAAAACCGGAGGTTTTCGGATATCCAAATTTCAGATATTCGGATTTTCGATATCAAAAATGATATCCGTATCCGGTCTGGTTTTAATCGGATATCCGCTTTAAAGCCGGATATCCGCATCCGATTTTTAAATTTATTTTAGTTTTTTAATACCATTTTTTATTTCTTATCAAAATAAAAAATTATTCTTTCACATAAGAATTTCTACACGTAGTTATCACATAATATGTGAATTGTTATGGTCCAAAATAACATAATAAGTAATAAACACAGTACCACAAATTCATACTATTAATTTTTAACTTGCGTCTCGATGTTTTATGTATTTTTTATTTCAATTCTCTAACAAAGTTTTTTACAATAATAAAATAATATATATATATATATATATATTATTTTGAGGATTTGTTTCATTTTTGGACCTTCATTTTCTTTTTGGGCTATTTTTTAGTTTTTTATTATTGTTTTTAAATATAAAACCGATACCGAATATCCGGTTTTTAGACAAACCACTATCCGTATCTGATCCGGTTAATTCTAAAAAATCGGAAGGATATCCGATTCGGTTTCTGAAATCGGTTATACATTTTTTCGGGTTTTGAAAAACCGGATGCCGGATCGGAATCCGATTTTCGGATATTGTTGCTCACCCCTTTTAAAGCACATGCAATGTCTACTTCTAATGAGCTTTTCTTAGGGTGTATTTGGTTTGTGATATTTCATATTACTAGGTAATAGAAAATAAAAGGAAAAAAAACAATTGGTTGATCTAAAAAATAGATACGGAAAAGAAAATGAAAGAAAAGAAAATATAGTTAATTTTTTTACTTCAGACTACGAAAAACCTATGAAAGTGATTTCCTCTCTCATTTTTTACAACATACTTTCTCGAACCAAACACAGTGTTAAGGTAATATTACAGAGGGCCATTTTATTTACAATTCATTACAGTCTGAATCAACCCCAAGTCTTGACTATAAGCTATAAAAGAAACAACAATTTATTGTTTGTGCTTTCTATTTTTAGTCTCATGCAACAATACCAAGAAAATTAAGCAGATTCAAACTCATAACCTTCAATTAGTAGCTAGCTATCACGATTCAACTACTTACCAATGAAAAGGGTTAAATTGCATTAAAGAAAAAAGAAAGGTTAGTTTCTTTCTCGTCTCCTGATGTAAACGACAACTGGCTCGTTTGATATGTGTGTAGGTGGTTATGGGTTGTGTATGAATAAGTTACATCGTGTTTGTTATCTGTGTATAGCCATACATGCCTTGCATGGTTATACACATCTATTACAAGGATATTGGTTATAGGGTTTGTATATGCATACACACCTCTAAGTTGGTTATGGGGGTGTATCACTAATCCAAGACATACCTATGCACACCTCAAACACATCTATCAAACACAATTTATATCATTAAACAAATAATTAATACACACATATCAAACATGTTAAAATACAATATCAACAAAGTCCTTGTATAACCATACACAAATAACTTATACCTATGTAATCTATTAACATGGATATCAAACGACCCCACGTTTTGAGCCATAAATTAAAATAACATTCCTACTAGGGTGGCAAAATTCCCACGGTGAACCATTCCATCGGGACCCGATGCTATTGGGACGGAGAATCCCCGATCAAAATGGGATGGGGAGTTAATGGTGATTCCCCGTTGGTGAAAAAGTGGGGATGGGACGGTGATTCCCCCCAACCCGGCCCCGTTTGAGTCAAATGGTGATTCACCATTCTCCGAATAGATTTATTAATAACATATATTAAAACTCATTTGAATCAAGAATTTTCATAGATTATCCTTTTATATTCAAGATCGCAGGAAAAGAAATTCAACTCTCAATATATATTCTTCACATTACACGCATATTTCAATCACATATATCAAACTTTATTCAATATCTTGTCTATATTACTTTTGTAGGTTTGTGTTGCAAAAAAATTAATTTATTGGATATACATGAATACGGGGAACCTGAATCCCCCACGGGGAACTCGATCCTCGAACGGCGATTAAACATCCCCGAACCAATTTATCATAAGCGATGAATTATGGGAATGGTATTAAGAACGAAAATTCGGTACGGGGCGGTATGTCAATTACCAGCCCCGAATTCGTCCATTGGCATCCCTAATTCCTACATCATGTTTTAAAATAAAAATAAAAGCAAAAATTAAAATAAGATAGAACGCCGCTAGTCTTCGCATAAAGACGATTATGTTTCGGTGGGATTAATTACCCTTTGGGCCCAATAAATCATTCTTACTATTCAAATGTGATTTCGTTTCATCGTATTTTCTCATTGGCTCTTACAATTTGGCAAAACATTATCTCTTCTTATTATTAGATATCACCGAATCAAATAAGAAAATAAAGTAATATTGAGAGGGATTAATCGTTTGTAAATTGTAATCTGATAATCTTTCTTTATTCTCTAGTTTCTATAGTCGATACAAAAAAAAAGATATGATAATTTAGATCTCTTCTTGTCAAGGTTATATTATTATTTGAAATTGGACTTATACTGGATTTTGGGGTAACACGGTACGGTTGTTGAGGAACAATGTGTCTAGCCCTCATTATTTTCACTAAGACCCAATAACGCTTGTCTATAGTCTCCCTCAACTTTTTATTGCAAATTGTATTTTATTTTCTATCATCTTAATTTGAAGATTCATGCTTTTATTCTTATTTAATAAAGCCAAAAAATCTAACATACTTGATTCTCGGTGTTTTTTATGATACAAGCATAATAGTTTAAGCTTTAATCAACACGACATGTAATTAACTTTAGTTATTAATTAGTATTTTACCACAATAATTATGCGCACCAAAAATGTGATAAAAGCGAATACCATAATAAGATGAATCTAACCCTAATTCATTACATGAAAATTAATAAGGTATTTGAAGATCCTCAGCGTTAATTTATCAAAGCTTTTCATTTTCAGTAAAATTATTAGATTCGTCAATATTATAATGAGCATTTTTTTTATTATATTTAAATGAAAAAATATGTCTAGCTTGTATTGTACACAGTCAAAGGTTTCATTTTGAATAGAATAGAAGGCGCGTTCCCCGGCCTTTTGTATAGAAAGAATATATGTTTTTTTATTACAATTTCTGTTTCTTGCGTATAGTCCTCTCTCCGATTGGATAGTATAAATTGAATAAGTATTTGGTAAGTTACTGTACTTTTGAGTCTTGCTTCAGTGAACCGGAAGAGTCAACGCATGAAAATTTGTAATATAATTCTGACTAATAATAATAACGTAGTATGCGAAAAGTACAATTTACAACAACATATTGCAGGCGGAAAACGAAGAATTATTTGATTATGTTGTGCTGATTTTCAGGTGTATATTCCTGAATTTACTCAAATTGTCTCCAAAAGTGGTTGGTAATTTCGTCATGATTGTATTATATTGACTAAATCAGATTGATAACAACGATGTCTAATTTTCCTCGACCGAATATTTTTTTCTGAGTTTATTCCTATGTAAATTTGAGAGTTTTAAAACTAGCTGATATTCAAGAATGAATAGAGTAGGATTGATTTCAATTTCTTCATTTTGGAACTGAGGTACTTGATGGAAAATCATCTCTACATTTATAAGCAGTGAGAGGTGTATAGTAATTGTGTTAATTTAATTTTGTTTCTCAATGGTAACTACCATTTTACCTCCTATTTTACTTCGATAATTTGAGTAAGTATTTTATCTTTCAACTATTTGATTTGTTATAATCTTATATTACTAAGGAAATGTAGGTTTCCTCAAATGCTGTCACGTGTCCCATAATAATTAACTTTAATACATAAAAATATAATAAAAACATGAAAAACTACCCACTATATATAAAATAGTTATAGATAGTTAACCCGTGCAATGCACCGGTAATAAGCTAATTAAATACTCACAAGTTGTAGTTTCTCATTTTATATAATAAATTCAATGTTATAATTTCATCTATAATTTTAAATCACAATCAACGCAGAAAAAGTAACGTTATTTATATTCATATCTATTGCGTGCATAACATATTAGTTGTAGTTGGAGTATCGGGTTATTTCATGAAGAATATAATCTTATTATTACATAGCTTTACCTTACAAGAACCCTACTGATTTATACGTAAACAAAAGAAAAGCTAATTTAAGTATTTGAAAGAGAGACACGATTGAACGCCATGTTCTTTCATTGCCTTTGCAATTATAAAAAGGACCCACAGAAAATGTATCATAATAAACTTTAAGATGCTCTCTATCGCTTTAGTGCAAAATCAATCACTTCCTACACGTTACAACTCTAGATTAAATTCCAAAGTTTTCTAATCAAAATTATTTGTTTGCCTAATATTATATGAACGCATTTTCAATCCTTTCCATCTTTTTCGAGGCAGTTGGAAAATCATTTCCAACGACCCCTTCCAGCGAGTCAATTCTCCCACGCTCCATCTTTTATTTCAAAACTGATAGAGGATCGATATTTTATTTAATTCTTATAACTTAAGTATGTATTACATACGCACGCTAGGGAAGTGTTTGTTGTATTCTAATTAATATACATACTACGCATAAGTGCATTACACTAGTTCTACTCACATGAAAATTAAAAGCTATATAGGCTGTGTCTGTTTTTGGGTGGTCCTCTGAAACTTATGGTGATCCCCTTCACCTGCTCATCACTTCGTTTGTTTGGTAGTGACGAAATGGAGTGATATTCGAAGTATTATATCACCCAAAAAAACTAGGTGATCATAGATCACGGTGATTGGATGATCATTCTAATTTTTATTTGGACAATATTACCCATTATATTTAACACTTCCCGCTTATATACCCTTATTTATATTTTAAATTATATTTTGTAGTATTATACAAATAAAGTACTTAAATCTTAAGAAAATTATGTAATAATTAAAAAAAATAAAATAATTATAAGAATAACTATATAAGATTTATAAAATATTTAAACTAAGAGAAATGTTATGGTGCTCACCGTGGGCACCGTTGTGTGACATTTTTTTGTGTCACGTCAGCATGTCACATCAACCCTCGACGGGTTCACTAATCTCATGTGTAGGTTATAGATCAATAAAAAATTCCATTGTATGCTGATTTGGCGCGTTGATGTGGTTGGTGCTCACGCAAGGTGAGCACCATAACATTACTCTTTAAATTAAATATCAAAATATTAATCATCATTACGTAAAATATATTCTCAAAATAAACACATTAATCCATGTTACCTACGTAGGTGAAATATGACATTTACGCAATATCACCTCATAGATTATCATGATTAAAATACACAATATTTCAATAAATATCACCCCAAAACAAACGCAGTGATGACATACCCCCTTGATCCACACCCGAATACTACTCACGTATGTGAATATCACCGTAATGTTGGATTACGTAAAAAATATATAATAATAACGCTCCCATAATATAATATGTGACGCTGACAATGCAATCGACTACTGATACGTATGCAACTTTATAATATGTTGGAGTGGCCACTAGTGATTAGTCTTTATCCTCACGAATTAATATGTTAAACATAAACATAATACAATGACTTTAACTACGGCATATTAGACGTAAATTTACGCATAACTGTAAGCCATCTTAGTCCAACAAGGAAAATACGAAATTTCCAATTTACACTAACAAACTATTAACTCCTGATAATAATTATAAAATTTACAAAACGTCTAATATTCATAGCTTATAAAAGCAATGAGAACCACTAACAATATATTAACATAAAAAAAAGCCATTGATGACAACTACGAAGTTGACACGCCTTTTTTTCAAAGTGGGAAGAATAGAAACTTGTCTATATAATATTCCCGCTAGGGTTAGCTCAATCGTCAAATTTTTTTTCTCTTTTTTGGTAGTTTTCCTTTATCTTCAAGCACTCGCGTGATTCCACAAACCAGCAGCTCTTTAAATAACTCCTCTCATCAGTATATAATATATATATTATATATATCTATATATATGTCCGAAAATCAAGAATTGGATTAATTAGGGTTTTAGCTTTTTACCATATAATGAAGAAAAAGAAAGTGGTAATACTTCGAAGGGAAGCGCCTCAAAGCGTGCGGTACGTAGAGTGTCAGAAGAATCATGCGGCTAATATCGGAGGTTACGCCGTCGATGGCTGCCGAGAATTTATGGCCGGCGGCGACGAGGGCACGGCGGCGTCGATGAGCTGTGCCGCCTGTGGTTGCCATCGGAACTTCCATCGGAGGGAGGTGGAGAGGGCTGAAGAGGTCTGCGATAGCTTCTCATCTTCTTGAAAAATATCGTGAGTCAGTCATTATTGAGAAAAAAAAATGGTTATTAGAATTGTTTATATTATATATTCGGCATAGAGGAAAATCATATGTTATTGTTTGTCTGATGTGAGAAATGTGGTTCTTACAGGTCAGCTGAACTTGGGTTGTTTCCATGTCTTAGTTATTCACAACGTTTAATGTATTAACACAATAGTTTTGTCGAAACTATGATTTATATGTATGTGCGTATAATAAAGAGTCTTTTTTTTTTTGGTTGTATACACAGTTTTCTGCTGTTCTGTTTAGTTCCGCGGTGTAAGAGCAAGGAGTTTCATACTTCTGCAGTTCTGCTTGCTAAATATTTTGATTTTCCCGGTTACGATACATTTCTTTGTATCCAATTCTAACATGACTACCTACATATGTTCTCATATGTAAGTTTAATCTTACTGAATTAAAATTAAATAATTAGTTCATGAAAAATATTTGTACATGGGAAACAAGTATGACACAAATAAGAAACCATCATCTTCTTCATCAAGATTTGCAGCATATTGTCACGGACCTAGACTTTGGCTTGCTAGCTCCCGTGCGGCACCTAGTCCTTTAAGCCGCTCCTCGCGTGCTTCACTAGGTCAGCCTCCCAAAACGCTCACGAAAGAAAGCAAAGTGTCGGACAACCCTCGGCTTGAACGTGCCTAAGTGCAAGAGGAAAACTCACACAAGTATTTTAGAGAGAGAACCCAACTCTTTCTCACACTAAAGGAATACAAGTGTTTACAATGAAGGCATTTACCACTTGATGCAAATGAACTACTCTAAGCCCCTATATATACAAGTTGTCCAACCCGATGGACGGCTAAGATCTACTTGATCTAATGGCTATTATTTACAATCTAGATTATTCTAGGAATATCTCAAGGCATATTCCTCTCTAGAGAGTTCCATAGAATTCTCCACACTTGGACTCTTGACTCTCTAGAATGACATACATTGTCCCGTATGGTTCCACGATCTTCCGGAAGGTTCCACACGAATCCGGATGGGCCAAGAACCGTGAATAACCTCCATAGCTCCGTCTCCCTGTCGAACGGATGCTACGTGCCTCGGCCTTGCTTGGTTAGAGCGACGTCCCGCGCGCGACAAGCTTGGCCGGTCCCAAAAGTCTAATTCTCGGGCGCCTCGACACTCTTGGCTCGCAAGCTCCTTGCCCGATTCGTCCAGACTCTTGGTCAAATTCGTGAGGGCGTGACAATATGCTTTCTAGTTCCATTAATGAAGGTAATGATGTAATGGATTATTACACTTCGAATTGAGTTTAAAACATGCACCTCTAAACAAGTCGAGCTCACCTTATTTTCTAAGCTCGAACCCAGGCTGAAAAGTTAATTATTGAGCTTGACTCGACCGATGAGATTAATAATTTTCAAGCTCGAGTTCGCTCAAAGATATTATTTTTTTTACGTAGCTCAACTCGGCTTAAAAGCTCGAAAGTTTTCAAAATAAAAATAATTAAAAAAATACTCGCATGAAATCGCAACAAGTTCAATCAAAGAGTTCGAACTACGAGTTGGCTTATGGAGAAATTTTACGTGAGCACCTGTTAATGTTGTATCGATTCGTGACATTTCAACGTTCCACTTCGACATCTAAAGGTTATGCCTTCTTAATTAACACCTCTTAGGTGCCATTAATAGACATATTGGATGCTGATATGCCATATTTACGCCTTAGGTAACATTTGCATGCCAATGAAATATATCGCATCAGTATGTCACATCAGCATTCGAAATGTCGATTAACGACACCTAGAAGGTGTTAGTTAAGCCAACATAACCTTATATGCGAGGGGATGTTGAAATGACACGAATCGATGCCACACCAACATATGCTCATATAAGTGCTCACATAAGGTGAGCACCGTAAAATTCCTACGCAAAATGTTATCTAAGGCGTTAATGTGCCACATCAGCATTCGAAATGTCATTTAGTGGCACCTGGAAGGTGTTAATTAAGACGGCATAATCTTTGATGCCGATGTTGGGTGTTGAAATGGCACGAATCGTGCCAGATCAACAAGTTCTTACGTAAGGTGCTCACATAAGGTGAACGCCATAAAATTCCTCCAATACGTGTCATATATATATATAATATATATGTAATTTATGTTTTGTAGTACTGTCAATTTGGCGGGGCGGGGCGGGCCTAAAAACTGGGGAACGCCCCGCGGCGTGCCAGGCCAGCCCGCCTGATATTTTTTTTCTATTTTATATTTTAATTTAAAATATTTATTTACTAATAATTTTTATTTAATTATGATATTTATTAAGAAATTATGAATAAATATGATATTTATTATACATAATTAATAACATTAATTATATTTTAGTTTTATTTTCTATATTTAGTATTTCTTTTCATTATAATATATTTATTTAATAAATTATATATTTACAATAATGGCGGGCCGGCCGCGGGCTAGCGCGCCAAGCTCGCGGCCTGCGCGGGCTGGCCCGCTTAGGCCCGCCTCCTGGCGGGCATGAAAAAGCTCAGCCCAACCAGGGTTTTAATGACCGTACCGGGCCGGTCTGTTTGGGCCGGAAAACCGCTGACCGGCCCAAAATACGGTTCGGGCCCGGTCCGGTCCAATTGTTTAATTAAAAAAAAAACTATGAAAAGCTTAATCCAATAAGAAGTAAGCTAATGGGCCGACTAATTCTCGGCCCAAATGTTGATTTTTTTATAAATTAGCATAAATTTTGATATTATTTTTAATTGTTTATTATTTAAAGTTAATTTTGATAAAAAAAAATAAATTTAAGGTTAATAAAATATTTTTTTAAAAGGTGTATAACACCATATTCAGCTATGTATGATAGCAACATTCCCTACTAAAAATAAAAATAATCATTGTACTTATTTTAATATATTTTTAAATTTTTAAATACACGGGTTTTGTTCCGGTTTTATTCCGATTAAACCACTAAATTTTACGGACCGGTTCGAAAACCCGGTTTCATAACCTTGAGCCCAACCCGCCACTTCAGCGGGGCGGGGCGGCCCGCGGGCAGCGGGCCACTTTGACAGCTCTACTGTTTTGTAATATAACACGTTCAAAAATTCGATTTAAGGCATCAATGTAGTCCGTGCCAAAATTAAGTGGGATGCACTAAAGGCCCACCTATATGTGGGCTATCTAAAGCCCAAAATCTTCAAAGCCCTAGCTTCTTCCTATAAATTATTGTTCATCATAAACCCTAGTTCAGATAGCCTTCAATCACTGTGGTCTTTCTTGTTTTCTTTCACAATTGTGGTGAATACGATTGCTTTTCGACAATTCGCAATATCCTAAGCAGTTTTCTTCTATAAAGCTCGGATCTTTTGCAGATCGTTTCCTCTGGTGCAATTCTTTCGGTATAAAATTACTTCTTCGTATTGCTATGGATTAATTTGATCAGCGCTGCTTTGTTTTTGCCAGTTGGGTTACCTTAAACGTTCTTGCAAATGATGATAAAACAGACAGGGACATCAGACCCCTTCATTCATGGGGGGGAAAAGATGACTTGGTCTAATGGGAATCTCTCTGATGCAATAATTCAGTATTTGCTATGGATATAATTACTTATCTTTGTTTGATATCGATGAACTTTTGTGCCGATGATGGTGTTAAATATACTTTGAGCTTACACTGTGAAAAGAATGGAGTCTGAGGCACCTCAATCAAACCATTTTCTCACTATCTACTTGCGTTTGTCCAAATGTGCCTCTTTGAGTAGCCATATGAACAGCTTTACGCAGATTTCATAGCAGGCTTAGTTAGGAGGCCAAGATTGAAACTTTTTTCCAAGTTGATTCTTTATCATCTTGAAAAATCAGAGGCCTTTTGAGTGGATCGATTTTGCTTACATGTCAACTTTCCTCCAAGCAGCCTCGTACATTAACATTCTTGACTGATCAATCTCTTCATATTTTGCCTCTCGAATAACAAAATGGTTTTTGGGCTTTTAAAGAGCTTAAAGATCAACCATATTGTTCAGACAGGGGCAAATAACAACATGAATATGTTTGAGGGTAGGGAACACAATAACATTAATTTCATGTTCCATTACCTAGTTATTTTCTGACATCTATCTAATTGTTTCCATTGCAATCATTTGAATATGCTGATAAAGCTGCGCCTTGAGTTTGTTTATAGTGATAGGATGCTTCCTGAGATCAGCTATACGAACGCTTATGATCGGTTTTTCTGACCAAGTGTGGCACTTTTTATTACTTAGCCTCATTTTTGTCTAGACCTGATACATCTTTCCCTGTTTGAAAAAATGGGCAGATGATGATTTGTTATGTTGTAACGCTTATTACACCGTGAAGCTTTTACAATCGAGCTTTTTAAAACTGATGCCCATCAACTGTCTTTGATCGTTCTTTGCTGCGAATTGGAATATGTACCCGAATGCCATAGGTATAGGCAAGCGTTTCAAAGTCTTACGTAAAACCCGATTGGGAATCATGTTTGGACTTTCGATTTTTATTATGCTTGTCGTTAGCTAAGGTATTCTGGCGCATAAGCCTTTGAGCAGTCGAGGAATATAGACACAATTGTGAAATATATCGGAGATGCTTGGAATTTTGCCAGTGATGTAATATGCAAATGCATGGAATTTTTCCAGAGATTTATTCGATGAGGGTTCTTTTTGCGATTGTCACTACCTCTGAGGCAAAGTTCTATGTAAATTGGATATTTGTTTCAATGAAGCTTATAGATTTTTTAATTGAATCGCTTGTTATGTGGTCTTAAATGCTTTTTTCATGCTGCCACTGCCCTACGAGTACACTCGTTACAAAGAAGTATGATGTCTTGAGTTTTTAATTTTATATTCTTGTCTACTGGTAAGATACTATTAAAATAGTTTTCGAAATCAATGTTCATGATTAATTTAAGTATAACCAACATATCACTAATCTTAACTATGCTAAATTAAAATTATAATTTGTCTAGGATAGGGATTCAAATTAATTGAATTTATTTTTTCATTCGAAAATTCAATATCAAATTCGAAAAAAATATTTTATTCGAGTTGAATAATTTTGAAATACAAATACATTATGACAATATTCGATTCTGAGTAATGTACTATATAAATTTTAAATAATATAATACATTATAAATCCTTGTAATTAAATTCATTATGAAATGCCTAAAACATATAGAGCCCAAATTAAAAGCTCAAATGTAAAAGAAATTATTTTCGGAATTATGGTAGATTTTTGTTTCGTAAGATACCAATGCTATGTTCTGCGAAGATTTTTATGCTGTAATTGTATAATTTGTTCATTAGGTAGTTTTGGTTTTATTGTTCTAAAAAAAAGATTTTGTAAAAAAATTTATTCGATTTGATAATATACGAAAATAAACGAATACAAATAGAATATATTCGACTCGATTCAATTTTGCAACCTTAGTCTAATTCGACTCGATTCAATTTTGCAACCTTAGTCTAGAAAAATTTAGTTTTATGGTAACATATAAAGTACTGAACTATAATAATAAAAAATTTATTCGATTTGATAATATACGAAAATAAACGAATACAAATAGAATATATTCGACTCGATTCAATTTTGCAACCTTAGTCTAGAAATTTTTATTCGACTCGATTCAATTTTGCAACCTTAGTCTAGAAAAATATGGTAACGATATAAAGTACTGAACTATAATAATAATAAAAAATTAATCGTTTTCTTTGAAAGGATACAAATTGGTTTCGTTTCACGTGGTAAGACCAAAATCTTTAGAATTAAAGAGAAAATATAACTAGAAATACAAAATTAGTAACGCTACTTTTATGTCGATGGATAGCTACACTAAACATAGTGCAATATTATTTATCAACACACAGCAGTAATGATCGACCATCTGTTGTTTTCTAGAATTTTTTTATTTTAATATAAAGTGCTTTTGAAAAGATGATTTGGATGGAGACATATTCGAGTATCCATCAATTTTGTTTGCGATGGAATCTCAACGTAATCGTTCTCTATTATTTAAAATTCACTATTATAGACCAAAACTCATTTATAAGACAAAAATCGACAGCATATCTGAATAAGCCGACCCTCAATAAAGTGTCGTAGGGCCACCAATTGTACCCATTTTGAACATCCTCGTCAGATCCACGCTAGCATTTGAATTTTATAATTAGGAATATATTAACATAAGCATCTTTTCAATATATCCAATATTGTCTTGAATCTGTCTATTGTTCATATCTCAATTTGTACAAGTATAGGTATTATTTATTATATAGAAATAGAACCATTGTATGGTCAAAACACACCAACTCAAGTAATATTATCGTCCATCAAATTTGAATCCACCGATCTTTTTCTAATTTCTGACCGAGTTTTTAGGCAAGTTCATTGGGTTCAAATTATATTTGTGGGGAAAATTATAAATTTGGGATACAATGATAATAATTATTTATAAAGAAATGAGACATAATAAAGGAACGATTCATTCCCTTCAACCTTAGGTTGTAAAATTTCACATCTTAAAAGCCTAAGCTGCCATTGTCGATCAAGGACAGCAAATAAATGGATACAAAGAACTACAAATTATATACGAAAACGCCTAACAAGAAAATGGGATGAGAAAAAAAGAAGCCAAATACCAAAAAAAAAACATAATAAATGATGAAAAAGGGACAAATGATTCCTATTGTTTTCCATCTCCAAATTAAGCGATGGCGACCATTGAAGCATTTCCCTCTTCGCTCAACTTTGTCACCAAACCATTCGAAGCCAAAGCAAGCAATTCAGATTCTTCTAAGCCCTTCGCCGAGCAGCCTAAATTCAATTCATCCGTCCCATATTTCGCCAAAGCATCTTTGAATTTCTTGATCTTCACAAGAAATTTCAAAAAAATCAGCAAAAGAATGACCTTTTTTTTTCAATTATTGATCAAGATATTACATCTCTTCTAACTTACTGTAGCGTTAGTGCAGCTGAAGCTACAGAGCTTCCCTTTATCTCCTCTATACATTCTAAAGAATGGCAATACGTGTACATTCAAAGCACTGCACATAGCCTTGTGTTCTTCATAGTTGACCTTGAGAAACAGAGCATTTGGGTTCGACTCGGCTAGTTGACAGATCTAAAGGTGGAATTTTTATGATAGTAAGTGAACATTGAGTTGATTTAAATTCTGGGAAATTGATTACTTCGCATGATTAATCATTTACCTTGGGATGCAATGCTTTGCAACCACCACAGCCAGGGGAATAGAAGTCAATGATGGCTAATCTGTTTCCAGCGCCTGATAAAGCGTTGACTAGTTCTTCAGCTGATTCAATCTCTAACATGTTTGGTTTTAGGGTTTTTTCCCACCATCTCATAGATCTTGGGATGCAAAGAGACGACTGTGCCTGAAATACAGAGAGAAGAAGAACCCATGGAATAAAAGCTAAGAACTTGGTCATAAACTAAGGTTAGAAAAGAACAAGAGAAAGTACTTACATTGATTGGTTCTAATTGGGGAGCTTTGATGGGCGAGCGAGCGAAAGATTTCTTGTCAGATAAATGAAGGGTTTTGCCTAAGGAGCAATCTTTTGCATCTAATTCCTTGAACTGAAGAGTTTCCATTGATGAGATGACGTTAGAGGATGATTTAACAACCCTTTTGTTCGTAATAACATCGCTTGAAGGCCCAGAAACTGAAAACCCAGGATTCAAGCAACAAGACATTTCTTCAAGATTTGAACTTTCTTACAATTTGCAGAGAACCTTTAATGAATCGAAAGAAAAAGCCCTCACACGAAGAAGATGGGTTTTGAGAAATCTTGATCTTTTATTTTCCTTCAAATTCGAAAAGAAAAAGAAAAAGGCTAAAGCTTGTGTTCCTTTGTTGAACGCAAGGGTTTTGTGAAAGAATCGAAACAGAAAAGTCATGAGCTCTGAAGCGTTCTTAAAAGAGGAAGAAGGTAGGTGGGGTCCAATTATTTTGCTCTTATCCATATGTTTTCTTTCACTTTATTGCCTTTTCATTTTTCTGATGGTATTTTCCGAAAATTAAGGTAATGGATAAAAAACGGATAAAATGGAAGAAAAGCAAGATTGTACAGATGTATCTGGGATTTTTAGCATGATTCTGTATTTTCAAATTTAAAGTGGATTAATTTAAATTATTAATAGCTTTTAATGATTTTGTCTTTACCACCGTACCGGCGTTGTTTGTTAGGTGTTTAAGGTAGTTTTTGGATTATAATATGTGGATTCACCGCGTAAAGAAAAATACTACTACTGCCTATAATAATAGTAAATAATAAGTAACAAAATATTGAGATCTGACAATAAATAAATAAATGTTTGTGGATAAGTCATATTATTATTCTTGTCGTCAAGTAGAGAACGTGGGAAAATCGGAATCCATGTGTTCAAACCAATGTGCTGCATTGCAATTACATGTATGAAAGAAATCGAATTCAATGAGTGATGTCAGTTTATCTTTAAAATTACATTATTTATTCACTATACTCTTCCTTTTTTTTTAAATACTTTTTAATGATGCCAACCATCACGTAGTTTCACATTCCTGAAACCTTTCACTCGTATAATGCATGAAAATTCTATTGAAATCAGTTTGCTCGACTTTATTATAAGTGTCTTGAGATCATTAATTAATGTCACGGTTGAAATTATTAGTGCAGGTATTATATGCTTGGGCAACTAGGGAACCACTTGATAAAATATTAATTGTATAATTTAGTCCAATGTTCTAACGTGACGGCCTATTAGCTCAGTTGGTTAGAGCGTCGTGCTAATAACGCGAAGGTCACAGGTTCGAGACCTGTATGGGCCACTTTTTATTTTATTTTATTTTTTTCTGAAAAAATAAAATGGGCCGTAAATAGAAGCTCAAATAAAAATAGCTATGTTTTTTAAGTAAACTAATAGATCGTGAGCGAAAGGATGTATGGCCCAAGTAGCTTTATCTCAATCGTTTTAGCTAGCCCATGGTTTATGTGAAATCATTCATTAGAAATGTTGGCCAATTTTCAAAATTTATTTATAAAAAGGATAATGCTATGTTTTGAACGTCACTATTATAATATGTAATATCAAATATGGATCAAAAAGCATTCTGGCATACTCTATTTATAATTGGAATATTTGGACAAATAATTAAATTCACTTTCAATTATATGTGCTTTATAATTGGTTGAGTATATTCAATAGTTCAACTTATGCAATATCAAAATTGACTATTACACTCTTGTATGTTATAGTGGACTTCTATTATTTCCATATTAGTTTTACCTATTATATTTTATCCGGTATGCTGACTTAGAGCATCTCCAACCCATAACATAATAATACATGTAATTTTACAAAATAATTGCTACAATGTTTTCACTCCAATCCAAAACTCTATGCTCTGCACTAATTTTTACTCTAACATATTAACTCTATTTTACACTAATAACAAATACGTATATATTACTATCAGGATTGACGTATTAAACTTTATATTATAAAGATTAAAAAGTCAATATATTATCATTATTAATATTTAAAAATTAAATAATATTAACATATTATTTAATTATTGTGTTATTAACTTAAAAGGAAAATATCAATAATTAAAAGAAAATTAATATTATTTTTACTTTTAATATTGTTATAAGAAAATATCAAATATTTATAAATAAAATATATTTTATCAAATAAAATATAAATAAATAGAAACTACAACTCTATTTTTGTGTTGAAAATTATGTGTACTTTAGAATTAGAGTTTATATGCTAATCAACACAATAGTGTTAACTATAGACTCCTACTGAAATAAAGACGTACTCTATTTTTGTGATTTATACAAAAATAAAATACTTGTTGGAGATGCTCGGACTAATACGAATATTTTTTTTTTAAGTTATGCTTTAGAGGAAATAAATAGAGCTCAAGTTAAAGTTGACAATAAATTTTAAACTTTATTAATCATCTGCATTATAGACAAGGAAAATTACAATAATTATCCTTGTGTCATGGATGCACTTTATTCTCAATTTTAATTTGGGAAAATTTAAGCAAATGCAATATTCCAATTTAAACCATGTCTAAGTACATCTTTTCAATCAACCCCAAATTTCAATACAAATCTAATCATTTAATCCCTTCTCTAGAAATCATTTCACGTTGAAAGTTGGAAAACACAGAAAGTCAAACAACATCAAGTGTCTATTTCAGGCACAATGAACAATTCATGTAACTCCACATGTCATATTTTGGACTCAATAACATGAGATTTTACAGTCTGTCTGCCCAATCCCTAAGCCCTTTAGCATAAAGATTAAAGTAGTTTTTAACTTATCAAAAATAAAAAAACATTAGATCACAACTTTAAAAAATTTTCATCAATATTTTTTATAATATCAATGCCTTATTACATAATTTCGCCGAATCGGGTCCGAAAAAACGATAGCGATTTGCGTAATTCGTGTGCGATTACGCCGAATGAAAAAAATAAAGAACGAAAGAAGAAGCTTTTAACAATCTCGGTCGATATTATTACAGAAAAAAAAATACGATCGACGCTTCAATTAATACGTAATCTGTCAGAAAAGTTCGAGCGTTACTACTCGGACACTATACATATAAACGAGGTCGAAGCCAGCCTCGATCATCAATAATCGAAAATTTTAAGGCGGAAATCCTATCAAATTTCGAAGAAATAATTTCTTCAAGCACAACAACAAATCCCAGGAAAGCTTTGATCTCACACATCTCCTTCAATTTTCTCCGTAAACGCATTGCGAAAGTAAAACAACACACACAATCAATCAACTCATCGAACGCCTTTCATCACATGGAAAACAGCTCAAAATCATCAGCCAATCAACAACTTCCATTGGAATTTCATCTACCTGCGGGTTTTCGATTCCACCCTACAGACGAAGAACTGATCAACCATTACCTTACGAAGAAAGTCCTCTTGGCAAATTTCTCCACCATAGCCATTGCAGAGGTGGACATGAACAAGGTTGAGCCTTGGGAATTG
This sequence comes from Craterostigma plantagineum, assembly GCA_027422505.1. Classification (NCBI taxonomy): domain Eukaryota; kingdom Viridiplantae; phylum Streptophyta; class Magnoliopsida; order Lamiales; family Linderniaceae; genus Craterostigma; species Craterostigma plantagineum. The sequence goes on from JAPQWV010000050.1 coordinate 3,451,611, forward strand.
CCATGTAAGAAGCAGCAAATTGCTCAAATACTCTGTTTCTTTCTCTATTACAACTTTACACTCTCCTTGTGTTTCAGGGAAGGCTAAACTCGGAGAAAAGGAATGGTACTTCTTCTGCGTAAGAGACAAGAAATACACACACGGGCTAAGAACGAATCGAGCCACGCACAGCGGCTATTGGAAGGCGACCGGGAAAGACAAAGAGATCTTCGATTTCGCCAGGAAATCAGTTTCGGGGATGAAGAAGACACTGGTTTTCTACATGGGTCAGGCACCGAAAAGTGAAAAGACAAATTGGATCTGCCATGAGTACAGATTAGAGGGCAGAAACTTGCCCAAACGTGAAAAGGTGACCCACTTTTTTCTTTGATTCAATTTCTCAATCTCAACAGGGCTGGGCTTTAGATCTCAAATTCGATCACTTGGTGTATTATGATTTTTTGAAGGGCGATTGGGTTATAAGCAAGGTGTTTCAAAAGGCAAGTGGTGGGAATAGAGTAAATATATGTGGGCTCACACAAACGACGACTGAATATTCAGTTCCGCCATTAATGCAAGCTCCGCCGATGCAGATAAACGTGCCCTGCTTCTCCGCCGTTAATGCTCCTGAAGAAATCCGTGGTGATTTTACCATCAATAACAATAACAGCGATGGTAATAACAATGAGATTGTGCTTGCCCAGACGAACCCTAATCCAATTGAAGATCCACCTTCGCCATTGACGCAGCAGTTCAACGAACTCCCCGATATAATCGAGGGATTTGATGCTCAATTTCCTTCTTCTGTGACTGATTGCGAAATCCAATTTGGGAATTATCAAGATTATGATTACAATCAGGGTTTGATTATGGATGGAGGTGGAGAAATGCTTAGTATTTCAGCTGATGTAAGGACTGAGGATCCATTGCTTGGTGGTGGTGATTTATATGGTGGGATTTTGGGGGGTTTGAAAAGGATTCGGGGAAACGATGAAGGATTAAAAGGGGAGTGAATTGGTTAATCTTATTATAGTGATGGGTTTAAAGTGAAAATAAAGAGAATAAATAAATCGTAGAGATGGCTATTTGTTTCGTAATTGTTGTTCATGTGAGTAAGAGTTTTATAGGGTACATTAGGTTGATATTTATGTGTGATGATGATTGGTATAGGATTGTCGTGTAATAAAATATAAGGCGTATGTTGGTGGTTTGTTGTCTTAATATATACTTTTTTATACTATTTTTTGTTGAGAGGTATTCCGTAAGATTTTATAGCCATTGATGTTAGTTTTGTCTTTCCCTTGCATAAGATTACATTGTTTTTCTTACATATTATTTAGTCCCATATCATGTGTAAGTATTTACACAAAACTGACATAGAAAAAAACAACACCATACCTAGTTTTAGAATAAAATAACTAAAGCTCTAGCGCGTAAAAAGCCTTCCAAGTTTGATTTGGGAAACAACTCAAAAGTTTAAAAATAATCATTTTTGGATCGATATCGATACCGATCAATTAAACCCATATGGGATCGAATTATCGATTTGGCTTTTTTATTTCCTCAAATAAGTGCATTGACTCGACTAATCACATAGTGAACCAAATACTACAAAGCTCTCGGCCATATTTTGCTATTGTATTACATAAGTGCATTGTCTCGTGCAAGAATGAAATCATGAACATTGTTGAAGAAAATGGGGACTAGTAGAGTAAATTAGGGAATAAGTTTCTAACGGTCTTATTTCCAACGGTAATATTTTTGCCTATATATTGACTATCATTTGTACGATTAAAAACAACAAGATACGAAATACGAGCATTCTCTTTTTATCTCTATATCTATATTATGGAAAAATAACATGGTATCAGAGCAGGGAATGCAGAAACACCGATAGCTCTAATATTAGGGCTCTTTGAGGGAACCCATTTGCTCTCGGCGCAGCCGCACTCTGTTTCTTGATGGCTAGGATCGGTGCGGCCATTATCTAGAGGAACGGAGAGATGTAGGTGTCTGGTGATGGGAATTTTTGATATATCAGAGTTATCGTGGTTTATTGGAGCTCCTCGACTCTCGGTACATCCGTCTCCGCCGCGATGAGTTGTTCGAGTCTGAGCCGGAGTTGTGCTTTGCGCGAGAGAAGCTCGGTGGGATGGACGAGAACGGCCGAGAGAGATAAGATCTTGGACGAGGACAGAGACAAATATACTGAAGTTTCGATTGGAGCAAATGGGAAACAAGATGAGATATTTGCATCGTGGAAAGAAAAGGTCTATTGGGAACATTCTAGAGAGAAATTTATGAGAAATGGGTTATGGGCTAAACCTGGCAGATGGGCTGAAGCAAAAGCCTTTGGAGATGCTAATGATGTTGGGCCAATATCAAAGTGGGCTAAAGCTAATGCTGATCAAATGAATCAAATCTCGAATTTTGTGCACATAACAGGTAAACACAACCCAGGTATGAAATCTCAATTCAATTTTACTAGTATGAGTTATGAAAATAGAAGTATTTCGAAAAATTATTGGATAATAGATTCAGGAGCTACCGATCATATGACCTGTGATAGGAATAATTTATCGAATATAAAATATACAAACGCATCTCAATTCGTAACTGTAGCTAATGGAAATAAAATTCCAATAATAGGTATAGGTACCTCAGAAGTGTTTTTAAAAAAATTACCTAATACTCTTTATCTGCCCGAATTAAAATCAAACTTATTATCCGTTAAAAGAATTACTGAAGATCTTAATTGTAACGTAATCTTCACTGATAATAAAGTTATCTTTCAAAATAAAACAACGGGAAATATCATTGGAGAAGGAAGACTAGACAACGGATTATATCTAGTCGACATTCCTATTAATGTCTTATACACCACAAAAAGATCCTCTAACCAAAGTAAAATTTTACATAAACGATTTGGTCATCCTTCAAATAGAATTCTTACTAAAGTTTTTCCTGATTTTACTTTTGATACTCATAATTGTGATATTTGTAAATTTTCAAAACAAACTAGATTACCTTTTCATATTTCTACAAATAAATCTGAAAAAATGTTTGATTTAATACATTCTGATGTGTGGGGTCCAGCCCCAGTTGAATCTTACAATAATTTTAAATATTTTGTCACATTTATAGACGATTATTCTCGCATCACATGGCTTTATTTACTAAAAAATAAATCTGATGTTTTTCCATGTTTTTTAGAATTCTCAAATCTTGTGCTAAATCAGTATAATTCGAAAATTAAAATCTTCAGATCTGATAATGGAACTGAATATGTAAATAGAAATTTTTTAGAATTTTTTAAACAAAATGGAATACTGCATCAAACAACATGTATCAATACTCCTGAACAAAATGGAGTATCTGAAAGAAAAAACCGTCATCTCCTCGAAGTGACGAGATCGCTATTATTTCAAAATAATGTTCCTAAAGTATTTTGGTCCGATGCAGTACTTACAGCCACATACCTTATTAATAGATTACCCACCGTAGTTTTGAATTATAAAAGTCCAATAGAAATTCTCCTAAATAGGAAACCCAACTCAGGGCACTTGCGAGTCTTCGGATGTGTCTGCTATGTACACATCAAAAGACTTGACAAACTTGACACAAACTCCATAAAAGCTGTATTCCTAGGGTATTCATCGATCCCAAAACAAAAAAATTATATATTTCAAGGGATGTCACATTTCTCGAAGATGAATCATATTATCCTAACTTAGAAGAATCAACGAGTTTAGAGAACAAAAATAACATACCTCTTCCCGAGTTAACTTTCCTTGAAGAGACCAATCAAAAATATAATGCCATAATCGAAGACCCAAATGATATGGCAATTACTGAAAACATCGAATCCTATTCAGGGGGAGAAAATAATGAAAATCAAATAATTAGGAGATCAACTAGACCAACTAGGCGACCAACAAAATTCAATGACTATGTAACAAATCATATAACATATCCTATCCAAAACTATATTTCATATAGCAAGATATCGTCTCAACACAAAAGTTTTCTAACCTCTATAGAGAAAGAAGTCGAACCTACAAATTATAATGAAGTTCTTAAACAACCAACTTGGTGTAAAGCCATGGAAGAAGAGGTTGATGCACTTGAAAGAAACCATACTTGGGATATTGTTCCACTGCCAAAAGATAAAAAACCCGTCGTGTGTAAATGGGTTTACAAAATAAAATTTAACAGTGATGGAACTATAGAAAGATATAAAGCCAGACTGGTAGCAAAAGGTTTCACTCAGACTTATGGCATAGATTACGAGGAAACCTTTGCTCCGGTTGCAAAAATGAAAACCATCAGAATCTTATTATCTGTTGCTGTAAACTCCGGTTGGAGTTTGTCTCAAATGATGTTAAAAATGCATTTTTACAAGGAGATTTGGAAGAAGAAATCTATATGAACCTACCTCCAGACCACAAACTTGAAAAAACAAACAAAAGGTTAGTGTGTAAACTCAATAAGTCAATCTATGGTTTAAAACAATCTCCAAGAGCTTGGTAAACTAAATTAAGTCATGCACTTCTTGCACGAGGATTTGATAAAAGCTCTGCTGATACATCGATGTTCGTGAGAAATCATAATAAAACTACTATCATAATTTTAATATATGTGGATGACATAATTATAACTGGAAACAATAATGAAGAAATAAATAACATAAAGAACTACTTGAAACAAAAATTTGAAATCAAAGATTTAGGACGCCTCAAATACTTTCTAGGGATAGAAATCGCCCATTCGGAAAATGGTTTATTTCTCTCCCAAAGAAAATACACTTTAGATTTACTCAAAGAAACAGGAAAGTTGGGAGTAAAACCCTCTAGAACTCCCATGGATGCTAATAAAAAATTGAATCAAGAAGACGGAGAACCTCTGCAAGACATCGGTCGATATCAAAGATTAATAGGGAAACTTATATATCTGACTGCTACACGGCCTGACATTTCATTTGCAGTTAGTTGTATTAGTCAGTTTATGCAGGCTCCCAGGTCCAGTCATCTCGAAGCTATAGACAGAATTTTAAGGTATCTAAAGGGGACACCTGGACGTGGAATCTGGATGAGACCAAACAAGACAAACGATATTGTTGGCTACACGGATACTGATTGGGCAGGAAGCTATGATAGAAGATCAACGACAGGTTATTGCACATTTGTTGGAGGGAACCTTGTCACATGGAAAAGCAAAAAACAGAAAGTTGTAGCCAGATCAAGTGCTGAAGCAGAATATCGGGCTATGGCTTTAACAACATGCGAGCTAATATGGATAAAACAACTATTACAAGACATGAAGATAGAGTGCAAAGAGCCGATGCAATTATATTGCGACAATAATGCAGCGAGACACTTAGCATCCAACCCAGTGTTCCACGAGAGGACAAAACACATTGAAGTGGATTGCCATTTTGTTCGTGAAAAAGTACAAGCTAAAGACATCGAGACTCCATTTGTCAAAAGCCAAAATCAGCTAGCAGACATCTTCACTAAAGCAGTTGATAACCACAATTTTCAGAAGATACTAAACAAGTTGGGCTCTATCGACCTATACGAACCCAACTTGAGGGGGAGTGTTGAAGAAAATGGGGACTAGTAGAGTAAATTAGGGAATAAGTTTCTAACGGTCTTATTTCCAACGGTAATATTTTTGCCTATATATTGACTATCATTTGTACGATTAAAAACAACAAGATACGAAATACGAGCATTCTCTTTTTATCTCTATATCTATATTATGGAAAAATAACAAACATGATTCTATCCGAGTATATAACTTAAGCTACTGTATATACAAATAAAGTATATACTTGAATATTTGAACTCTATTTTCGGTATATTCTTTCGTAGTGTAGTGTTCGTGCCTCTATTTGTTTGGCTTCATGTTTGTTCAACTAAATTATACATACATTATGGATAAATCGTGTTTACGAAGTTTAATTACGAACTCAAATGTAAAAGTAAAATTATATCATTTAAGTCAATATCTGCAGATTATTCATTTAATACAGCATCCAACAAAAATATAATATTGAATATAAACGTTTTTGGTTTTTAGAAGCACGCCGTCATAAATTTCATACGAAACAATTCCGAATCTCGCGGAAGTTAATTTGCGAGGTTACTCATTAAGTTTAAGATGGAACGAGAGATAGATAGAATGTAAATGTATAGGAATATAATTTATTTTCGGGCGGTCGCACTCACATTATCAAATCAATGAAGAAATTAAGTTTTAATGCATGTTGATTGTTTATTACAAATACGATTTTGATAACATTTATGAAAGACGACCATTATCTAACAAATAGGGTTTTCCATTCCACCAAGAGAGAAAACATCATTAAAGTTCGAAGAACATATCAACAGCTATATAAACACAACAGTTCTCATGTCATCTCAACATCATCTTCAAACTTTCTCGTAAAGAATCTTCGTGTTTTCGAATCCTCTCTTACAAGATGAGCAACTCATCCACCGCGGTAAGAAAAGAAATATATACGCCTCGAATTTAGAATTTATTTGATTATGCGCAAAACTAATTTTCGACCATTTTCATAGACTGACAATGCTATCCCAAAGTGGATCGATAGCCTATTGAATTCGACGTTTACAGACAAATGTTCGGTCCACGAAGCGTTCAACAATTCGCTGAACAGGTTCTGCGTGGATTGCGAAAAGGCAGAGTGCAGATATTGCGTCGAAGATCGTCACAAGGACCACAAAACCCTAACGATATATCGACACGTCTATCGAGAAGTCGTGCTTCAGAGCGAGATGGAAAGCGCTTTCGACTGCGATAAAATTCAGGCATTTTTTTACGCTATTCTTGACAATTTATCGCGCATTTGATGTATTTATCTTTGAGATTGAAATTTTATGAGCTAAATGCAGCCCTATAAATGCAACAAGAAGTGGTGTTTGTCGCTGACTCCTCTCCCTCACAAAAGCTCGGGATCTTTGCTCGTCGAAGGAGAGGGACCGTGCGCTTTCTGCAAGCGCATACTGACTAATCCTCAAGAATATAGTTTTTGTTCGATCGAGTGTAAGGTGTGCGCTAATTTTTATGATACTTTTTTTTATATATAATCTTGCGAATGACTTATGACTATATATATGATTTATATTGAGCTTCTCGATTTATTTGAGGTAAAATCATTGAGGGAAGTAACGGCGCAAAGGGGCGGAGACGAAGCCGAGGGTTCTGAAACCCTAACTAGTTTTCGAAAGCGAAGCAGAAAGGGAAATCCTCATAGGGCTCCCTTACCTTGAATTTTCATATTTATATTTTCTTGGAACAATGTATTAATATTTTTAGATTATAAATGAAAATGCGTTCCATGATATCTATACGTATTAATTTTGTGATAATACTGTGCTTGCACCTATAATTAAGACGACAAACTTTCATTTATTGTAAAACTATATATAAAACCCTAGTTTCAATATTCGCGATGAAGCCAATTATTATTACAACCACAAATTACAAATTAAAAATCATAATGTGACATGATTTCTGAAGCAATATTTATATATAATATGTAAAATCACCACTTAGTAGCTGGATGTACATTTATTTAAATAACGAATTGTTAATTATAAACTAAAATATGAGGTAAAATTCAGTGTTCATATCTGCAATCTAGATCAAATTTATAAATTTTGCAAAAATATATCATCAAATCAACGTATTTTGAATGCAGAGCACCATAAATTTATAATATAAGAAACATATAAAAATTAATTGGGGATGGGACCTTATTCTTAGCTTCACGATGGAATAAAATCGGAGATAGAGTAGAAAGTCAATTGGAAAAAAGTCAAAAGTCAAATGGGACATGATTTAATTACGAAAGGAAGATTTTAGTCATACGATATCTCTTACTTGCTTTTACTTCCAAAGGTAGTCGAAATAAGATTAAGTGTATACTGCTTTAGTTTTTCTTTTTGTAGATTTACTAAATTATCAACCTTTTAAGATCATATTTTGTTAATCTTCTTATTTTCTTCCAGATAGTGACAATAAGCTGCAACCTCTCTATTTAATCCTCACCAAAATTAATTTCTTACACACATAAACGAGAAATAACTTGCCAACACAAAACCCTTATCTACCTAGTCATCATCTTCAATCAAACCTTCGTAAAAACCTTGTATCACCAACCCAAGAAATGAGCAACTTCACAGTTCACCAGGTAAGATAAATACAGTTCAAAAATCTCGATTTTCGTCTTAAACAGCAATGTTCATCAGGAAATAAGTCGTCGCGCTAAATTTCTAACATTTTCAAAAAAAAAAATTGCGCAGAATGCGATGTACCCTGATTGGCTCGTCAGCTTCACATCGACCAAGTTCTTCGACGAATGCCCAAATCACAATCTGTTGAAGAACGAGCAAAATAGGTACTGCATAACGTGCAAAGCGCCGCTCTGCAAAATTTGTATTGAGAACGATCGCCAACACGACGATCACACAGTGCTCACAATCTATCGACATTTATACAAAAGTGCAGTGCTTTTGCGCGATGTAGAGAAACTCATCGACTGTAGTAAGATTCAGGTATATGTTTCTTTGTAAGATATATAAGTTTAGGGTTTCTGCGCAAAAGATAACATTTTTATTGCACTACGTTGCGCTTTTTTTGTACGTAGCCTTACAAATGCAATAAGAAGGCGTCTTTAGCTTTAACTCCTCTACCGCACGTGGGGTCGGGCGCTCTTCTAGAAGGAGAAGCGTCTTGCGCTGTTTGTAAAAGAAAGTTGATAAACCCTAATCGATATCGTTATTGTTGCATCGACTGCAAGGTAACAACCGTTTGGCGTAATAAATTAACTGTTTACGAATGTTTTCTTGAATACATTCGAGATTAAGACGCACTTGTATAGGCGTAATAACACAATTATATGTACGATGAAGTGTTATATTCAATTAATTTGTTAGTTGTGACATAATTCGACTTCAATTTAGGTTAAAGCTTGTACGACGAGCAATGAAGCAACGCCGTCGAGTGGTCGAGGAAACCGCAAGAACAAGAGGAAGGGGACGCCGCATAGGGCTTGTTTGCCTTGAGTTTTTTTTTTTTCTGGGAAATCGGATTAATAGGTTCAATTTTTATTTTTAGTTTTTTATTTTTTTAAAAAATAAATGCAAAAAAAGAGAAATATGTGTACTAATATTGATATATTTTTAAAAATGTTATTTTGTTGGCGTGGCAGCGGACCCGATCGAGTAATACCGCAACTAATAATGGAGCAATTAAAGATACAATATGGACACCGAGATTTAACGTGGAAAACCCCCAAACAAATCGGGGTAAAAACCACGGGCAACGAAGGAAAATTCACTATAGGGGAAATATATGAGTTACAAATTCTCGTACTACAAAGGAGAAAACCCTCAATATCTCTCTTTATAGTCGGAGAAATATCCGACAAACTCTATTATTTCCCTCTATTTATTCTCTCTTCACTAATCCCTTTGGCTTTCTTCTGTGGGATGCAATTTCATCCGTTAGTTGGATGGCCTTTTATAGGCAATTGGGATGGCATGTGAACGAATAATAAAAAAGTCTTCATCACACCAAATATTCATTCGACGCCGATTTCTTCTTTTCCACTTGCATTCATTTTTTATCATTCAAAAGCTCCATGTGGCTTTTTATTCGACAAACTCCCACTTGAAGATTTGATTGAGGATCAATTGGATCTTCACACCATTCTTTCTCCCTTGCCATTCATGTGGCTTACGTCTCCGTTAGGCCACTTGAGGAACGATACCAAACAAACTTGTCAGTGTTGACCGCTTTCGTCAAGAAATCTGCATAATCAGAGTCAACATTCCTTCTGACAGTAAAGTCTGTTCCTCCGTAACATAATGCAACATCTGAGGTTCCTCTGATATATCGTAGGATCCTCTTCACTACGCTCCAATGCTCTTTGCCCGAATTCGCCATGTACCGACACTCCCACTGCAGTGCAATGTCTGATCGTGTACAAATCATCGCGAACATAAGACTTCCCACTGCTGATGCATACGGTACTCGAGACATCTCCATCCCCCTTCTTCACTGCTAGGACTCATACTTGAGGATAATTTGAAATTAACAAGAAGTGGGGTAGAAATTGACTTACAATCTTGTATATTGAAGCGTCGCAAGACCTTCCTCAGATAATTCTTCTGCGAAAGCCAAATCGTCCTATTATTTCTGTCTCGGTAAATTTGCATCCTAGAATCTTGTGTGCCGGTCCCAAGTCTTCATATCAAATTCCCTAGGTAACTGTGCCTTGAGTTCTTCAACACGATCTTTGTTGGGGCCTGCTACCAACATGTCGTCATCATACAACAGTAATATGATAAAATCATTTTCACCAAACTTCTTGAAATATGCACAAGGATCTGCATTCAATCTGTTGTTTCCAAGGCTCATGATGAAGGAATCAAATCTCTTATACCAACGCCTCGGCGCCTGTTTGAGACCGTATAGAGATTTGTTCAACTTGCAAACCAAGTTCCGTTTTTCTTTGTCTTCAATAACTTCCGGCTGGAGCATATAAATCTCTTCTTCAAGATCTCCATGAAGAAAAGCCGTCTTCACATCTAGTTGCTCTAGATGTAGGTCCAATGTAGCACACATCGCCAGCCCGAACAGTCGTCAGCCGAACCACCGGTGAGAATATCTCATTGAAATCAATGCCTTCTTTCTGAGTGTAGCCTTTAACCACAAGTCGTGCACGAAACCGCTCTACTTGATCATCGTTGTTCCGCTTGATCTTAAAGACCCATTTATTGCCGATTGTCTTTCTTCCGTTTGGTAGTGGCACCAGCTCCCAAGTTTTATTTTTCTGTAGAGCTTCCATTTCTTCTTGCATTGCCGCCAACCACTGATCTGCATCTGAACTGTTCAGTGCTTCTTGAAGAGTTGATGGCTCGCCGTCATCAGTTAGAAGACAGTATGCAACGTTGCTGTCCGTATCGTAATCTTCATGTCAGGATGGTGCGGCTCTTTTGCGTGTGCCCCTTCTAAGTTCTGGCTCTGAAGATTCTTGGCCCTTCCTCGTGCTCTGGTACTGCTTCAGAAGAATCTTGTTCCACAGACTTCCCTTTCACCTGAATCGTCGTAGTATCTGGACTTTCCTTTGTAGTGCTATCATTTCCTCCGATTGATTTATCTTCTAAAAAGATAACCTCCCTTCTGATGACAACCTTGTGGGCAGTGGGATCCCACAGGCGGTACCCCTTCACACCATCAGCATACCCCAAGAACAAACACTTTCTGGACTTTGGATCCAGCTTCGTGGTTTCTTGGGCTTTGTACATCACGTACACAAGACTTCCGAATACATGGAGTTTGGAATAATCCGCCGGCTTTCCGGTCCACATCTCCATCGGTGTCTTCTGATCAATTGCCCTTGAAGGCGACCGATCGATCACGTAGCAGGCGGTGTTGACTGGTTCTGCCCAGTATGATTTATCTAGACCTGCATCTCTCAACATGGCTCTTGTTCTTTCTAACAGAGTCTTGTTCATCCGCTCCGCCCCTCCACTTTGTTGTGGAGTATACGCCGTAGTTAGTGCCTTTTGATTATTCGTCCTCAAACATTTTTTTCCGTCTGTCAGCGTAGCTGGTTTTCCATCGATAGCCTCCAGACAGCCGTCATTTCGCAAGATCGCCTTTATCTTTAATTTCCACAGTGAGAAATTTCTCCCGTTGAACTTTTCGATATGAAACTTCGCCGCCATAATTTCTGCTCAGTCATGAGCGATACCTCCGACTGGATTGCAGCAGATAATTATTGAACTCGTCCCGACTTTTTCGTCACCGTAACAAGGGTAGTATAATATCTATTATTTTCTGATGTGGAGGGTCCACATTAGTGACAACCACAGAGCATACGATAAATAGATATATAAAACCCAAGCTACGCTCTAATACCAATTGTTGGCGTGGCAGCGGACCCGGTCGAGTAATACCGCGGCTAATAATTGAGCAATTAAAGATAAAATATGGACACCGAGATTTAACGTGGAAAATCCCCAAACAAATCGGGGTAAAGACCACGGGCAAGGAAGGAGAATTCGCTATAGGAAAATATAGGAGTTACAACCTTTCGTACTACAAAGGAAAAAACCCTCAATATCTCTCTTTATAGTCGGAGAAATATCCGACAAACTCTCTATTATTTTCCCTCTATTTATTCTCTCTGCACCGATCCCTTTGGGTTTCTTCTGTGGGATGCAATTTCATTTGTTCGTTGGATGGCCTTTTATAGGCAATTAGAATGGCATGTGAACGAATAATAAAAAAGTCTCATCACACTAAATATTCATTTGGCGCCGATTTCTTCTTTTCCACTTGCATTCCTTTTTGACCATTCAAAAGCGTCATGTCGCTTTTTATGTGGACAAATTTGATGTACGTTTTTGATAGAATTTTAGCAATATTAGAAAATAAAAATGTATACCGTTAATTTACCCGTCTTTTGAAAACCTTACTAGTCCCTAACGAATTGGAGTACATTGTTAATAAGTAATTATTTTCGATTAGATTGTTACACAACGTTTGGAAAAAAAATTAAGGTTGTGACACAAGAAAAAGCAAAATCATAAGGATACAAGTTTAATTTTAAAAAATTAATAAAAAATAAATAAATCGGCAAAAACATAGTTGATCGATCCATAGTACAAACAAACAGCACCGTACATGCCCTGACGACTATTGGACAAAGAATCGTAGAAGTTGCGTCACGGCGAATCCATATCGTTGATGCTCGGCACTCGATATTCTTGAACACTGCGGAGACTTGTCGGAAGAATTGTTAGCAATTGAATTGAATGGCGACCCCAAATCGAAGAGGCAACGGAGATTCATTATCTTCTACCACATCCAAGCTTAGAGCTTACTGGGTTCCAATTTTACTTCTCTCGGTATCGATTTTCTTTCAGCTCGTTGTTTTGCCTCGCAGTTTTCCGCCGTCATACTACGATGGTACCTTTGATCACTAATTTTCTTTTCTGGGAGTAATTTTCTTTGTTGTTTGGGATTCTAACTCGATTGTTAATTTTTACAGCGTTGGGTATCCCAAAATACAGTTCAGTTGAAGAAGTTACTCAAGCGTATGAAGATATCATGTCAAAATGGTAATTATATGAATAAATACCGTTTTTTAGATCTTTTCCTTAATTCTAAATGCTGCGAGGTTTAGTTCTTGTTTTTGTTTCTCCTTAGTGATTGGATTTTGTATTCTTGGGTGTTATCTACTTGTTTCAGGAGTGATGTTTTGTTTTTCTTGCGTGGAAGTGCAATGGCCTGAGAGTCCAATTTTGTGTTTATTTGATCACAGATATGTAGAGTTTGAATCTTTCAGAAAAATTAATTTGTTACTCTAAGATACTTTCGGAGTATGTTAGAGAACAGATTTGTACTAGTTGCACCTCTACATCTTGCTCTTCTACTCAGCATTATCTGTATTAACTTGGGGCCCTCTTCAGTTTTTTCTGCCGAAAAATTGTTGACTTTGACTTGATATATTTAATCTCAGGAAATCGAGTGATAACATTCCTCCATCGGTCGATCTCCTTAAGGTGGCCGCTCCATATGAGTTTTCATCATTTTGATAACTTGTGATATATGAAGTCTACTTGCTCGATTTTTGAGTAATTAGTCCAGTTCACTATTCTAGTTTTAAGGGATTTAGTAAAATTCACAACGTTTGAACAAAGATTAATAGTGCTTGATATCACATGTGTTGCAGGTTCAGTATGCTTTCGAGCTGCTGACAAATCCGTTACTGAAGAGAGACTATGACGTATATAACATTGATGAGTATCATGTACGCCTTTCTTTCACTACCCTTTTAATGAAACTCTAAGCAATGCTTATCGCATGTTTTAGCTTTTAGAATACTGCCTTCTTTTAAATTATTCTTCTCCAAATTATTAGTTGCTAGTTGCTAACCTATTACTCCATTCTTCTCGACTATGTAGCACGTACTTGAACAGTTCAAGGAGCACCATTCAGGGAAACATATTTCTGAAGTTGACCTTCCGTTAATAAAGGCTGCCCCATTCGGTTTGTCAAGACTTTCATATAATATATATTGTTTTTGCATAAGGTCACACGTTGGTAAGTAGCGTTGCATTTTTTTTATTCTTTGTCATCTCAGATCCTGCAGAGAACGATTTAAATTTAATCAGCTCGGAGAACTTTCTATCTGTGTTTGAAGAGGACAAGGCCTTGCTAGTGCAGGTTCTTATATGCTTCATTCATATTTGTTTACTTTCTTTCCCTGGATTAGCATTGGTATTTGTTCGGTGGCTTTTCTGATGAGAACTAATTAAAGATTCCGATACCATAAAATCATACGACCACATTGCTAATTCTGACCTTTGATCTTGCATCTCACTATTCCCCTTATGATCAACTGAAACCTTATCTCTACTGATAATTACTTAGTATGGTGTACACGTATGTGAATATCCGCCGTTTATAACTTTCATTACATTGACCTTCATTTCTGTCATTTTTTTGTAGTAGTGTCCCAAATATCTTGACTTGTTTATGTGCTCAATCTTTCGGTTGTGTGGAGACACTGGCTAGAGTCTCTTATCTATTTATGGTTGGAATTTGTTGACGAATACCTTTTTTTTAGCAAAAATTCTTGTTTGATCTGATGCAGGTAATTTCATCGGGAAGCAACCGTTGCTACGATTTTTCTACTAATTGGAAGAGAATCGGTAAGTTTCGTTGTATGACAATGTCAAATGTCTTATACCTGACCCATTTTTTCGAACGTCATTTCCATGGTTTTATCTTTATCGTTAGTATATTTGCTGGATGGGGTAGCGAATACTGGCGTGGTAGAACTCGGTGACGTTCAACTTGCTGGATATCTAGCCCAGAAGAAATCTAGTGGTGGACGGCCTTTCTTCAGAAATGGTGAGATTACTTTACTAATACACTCATAACACAACCCAGAATTTGTTGTCTACTTGTCGACAAAATTATGATTTATGGATTTTTGGAGAGTGTTCATGATATCTTCTTCCGATGATTGCTTCACTTTGCCTGAATCTCTCTCTCTCTCTCTCACTCTCTCTCTCTCACACACACACACACACAACACATTCAGTGTCAAAATCTGTTATGCTTTTTAACTGAAGAAGTTCGTATTAGCATCAAGCATTTTTCTTGTACAGGACTTCCGGCAATTTTAGCTTTTCCTCCTGGTTGTAAAAGTTCAAGCTGTCTACACAGGTGCATTTCCTACTCATACATGACTTAATAATTTGAATTTTTCGCTCCTTTTTTCTTCTTTTTCGGGATTTGTAGACTTGAAAAAGTTTTCGACTAGGTATGAGGGCGAACTATATGTTGACACAGTCACTGATTGGTTGGCGACCAGCATCCTAAATTTACCTCGAATACTGTACTACACGAAGGAAACGCTGGTAATCCTCGATTTGTAGTCTTCCATTGAAAATTCTCAGATTTAACGTTTATAGCATCAGGACAATCTTTAGGAACTTCTGCACTCTCCGCCTTTTTGTCTCAGTTTCTTGTGATCTTGAACGGTCGTTATTAATGTTAATTTTTTTCCGTGTCAGATTCCAAATTTTTTGGTAAAGAGTAAACCTCATCAGGTATAGTTTATCTTCTAGTCTCAGCACACTTATATCTTGAGCTTCATCATTATGATAAATATGTGACTGATGATTGGCTTTTTTCGGCGTTGTTTCAATGCCTATATGACCCTAGGCACTATCCTAAATAGCAAATGACTTTGCCATACATCATGATATCTCTATCCCTTATGCATTGTGCACTGTAATAATTGCCTGTTAAAAAAATGTTTCTATTCTACTAGTCATCCATATGATTATCCAGCTTGTTGTTATCTTTAATTTCCCTCGCCGATATGCAACTCGATTTTTGTAAAGAACTGGAGTTTGAAATTATTACTATTAGTTAGCTGTATGCGCGCGCAGGTTAGAGTTATTTTCATCTCAAAAACTGGCGAACGTGCTTCTCCATTCATTCGGTCGGCTGCTGTAAAATATTCATCATATGCAACCTTTGGGTTTGCTCTATGGAAAGAAGAAGAATCTGCTTTTTGGTGGAAAATGTACGTCGCTTGTATTTTTTCCAGCAATTTCGTTTGCTTCTTTTCCATTGCCAATATCCATATGCTTTATTACAGGTTTGGCGTCGAGTCCGCGCCTGCAATAGTATTTCTGAGAGATCCAGGATCCGAACCAGTCATTTACCACGGCATGTCTCAGCTCACTGCTTAATTCAATAAAAGGAAAAAAATTATAATTTTGAATTGTGGGTTGAGTTGCTAATTATGCAATCATTGCAGGATCAGTCAACAGTTCGTTGTTCTTAGATCTTATGGAGAAGAACAAACATTTCGGTACGGTTAATTTGTTCACAGTTCGATTCGAGTTCACTGCATTAGGGCTATTGGGCTGAGTAATCTATAACGATTTGTGATTTTTCAGCGCTTC
The DNA here is from genome assembly GCA_027422505.1 of Craterostigma plantagineum. Classification (NCBI taxonomy): domain Eukaryota; kingdom Viridiplantae; phylum Streptophyta; class Magnoliopsida; order Lamiales; family Linderniaceae; genus Craterostigma; species Craterostigma plantagineum. The sequence continues at coordinate 3,468,119 of JAPQWV010000050.1, forward strand.
CTCAGTTGAGAAGTCTGACGTCAATGGAGTTGGGCTGTGACGTCCACGGCTATTCGCGCCGTGGATTCGATACTAAGATATGGTACTGTGCGGTCGTCGCTGGTAGACCAAGCCAGGAACTCAACAAAATGCGCCAGGCTAGTCTTTTTTGTTAAATTTGCGCTTACTGATTGATTTTACGTTCATTTAGTGTTTCAGAAGTGTTACAAATAGAATATATAAAATTAATATAATACATCCCCTCATAAAAAATCCACGTTTAAGGCCAGATAAGAGAAAAAAAATCAGCCTAGACGATAGGAGCGTTTGTAGAAAAAAATAAAAAATAAAAAATACGATTCACCTCCTTCATACGTAGGTATTTAGGTGCATGATACCATATACTTGCATAAGCCACTCTTCTCCATGTCATTTTTTCGTATAATAAGCAGCATAGAACTAGGAGAAAGTTCATACTCGTTAGCGAAGATGAAAATTTCGATACTGTTTCATTTGATGCTAACTTATGGTCTTTGACGACATATGTGTTTACAGACCATTCGCAGCGTGCAAGAAAAACTTCTGTCGAACGAAGAAAAAAACAACCCTTCGCATTCGACCTCAGCAGCCGAGGCGCTGAGACAAAAGAGGCTGTCTTTCGCCTGGCTCGACGGCGAGGCTCAGCAGGTAAGCCATCGATGCTTCAGCTATTTTTTTTGTCTTAGTATCGTAATTTCTGAAAGTTCTCTACGAATATCACGCATTTCTTTTTGCAGAAATACTGTTCATTCCACATTAATTCAGAAGATAGCTACGAGACTTGTGGGCCCCAGAGGGGTATGGTTGACACGCCCCGCCTTTTCATTATCCGATACGAAAGGAATTCTGCCACGGAAGACGAAAACGCCGACAAAAAATCACCGAAAGAGGCGAACACCAACGTCTTCAATGCTTGGCATCACACCGAGTTCGACCCAATCTCCACGCTCGTTGCAAAGTACAACGGCTCGACCGAAATCTCAGATGTTAGTGAAAATTTATCGACATCTATGATTAAAGTAAAACCTCATATTTATGATCTTTGTTTCCTTTTTTGTGCATTTCATTACAGATCATACAATGGATTTCCAAAACGATTAAAGATGGCGACACCAGGGAGATTCCTCCTTTTGTAAGCTCGATTACATCTCCCTCTCTCTCTTTCTCTATATATATATATGTATAGATATATACATATGTATAAAGAGTGAAATTGTTCTAGAAAACGAAAGCGCCCGAGCTGTTGCCCGAGGAGGGCGGCCAAGCGTGGTCGAAGGGTTCGAAGAAGTTGATATCTTCGTCGGGAAAAAGCTTGAAGCAGCGAGCAAATAGCTTCGCGTCGAACGTATACGACTACCTCGGGGACCCGAGGGTGGGCCCGTCTCTGCTTCTAGCATCGTTGATGTCTTTCGGTCTGATTTGGCTCAACAGAAGCAAGCCATCGCCGTCGCTGACTCAGTCGAGGAACCCTAGCGAATCCGATGAACAAAAGGTATGCATATTATTGCACGAGTATCTTTAAGTTTGGTTAGGCTTTTTTTCTTTCTTTATTGGATCTTAAATTCGATGCGTTTATTTCTTCGCACTGAAGGATGGGGAAAAGGAAAGGCGAAGGGAGCGCCGGCAAAGGACGGGGACGAACAAGCTCGTCCCGCCTTCGATGACCGACTTTGAGCCTAAAGACGCTCAGCAGATCCTGTTTTCTGATTCCGACTCGGAGTAGGAGCGTCATAAGTTGCGCTTTTTGTTTTATTTTTTCGAAATACGTCTCAAGGAAAGGTTCTGCTCGGACATTGCAGGTCTTCTTAGGTTTCTTCATGTTTTGTTTTTTCTTGGTTCGGAGCATAGACAAGCCCGTTGTAATATCATAAATTTTTATTATTATTATAGTATTATTATTATTATTATTATTATTATTCTTCTTATTATTATTTTATTTATAACGAAGTGAAGTACACTTCGATGATATAATGATTTGAGGGGTGGTATTTCAATTTCAAAGCTTAAGCCAAGGCTATCGTCAAATAGGTCAATTTCAAGTAAAAAAACCATATGCATTCCTTGAAGAATCGATCCAACTTCGACTTCGGTGCATAAAGAAATATGCGATTTCTTTGTCATCTATATGGAGGGCAATTTTGTAATTTTAGAGATATTGAATAAGAATAGTAAAATATATAAATAGATAATGTCGCGTAGAAACTACAGTGAATATCCCACTCTGAGGTTTCTAGCTGTCATCGTCTGACGAAGTTCATCTTTGAGGTAAGAAATTTTCGGCACTTTTGGATTCGTACTTATATGTGGGATAGGAATCCGGTGTTTCTAGTCGATGGTGAATGGATCGGATTAGGTTTTTGTAAATTGGTTCCGTGGAGTTCACGCCTGAGTTCGTGAATAGAGTTTTAATGTGCCAATTTTTTTTTTCTGAATTTTCCGACGGAGAATGAGGGAGAATGCCAATTCTCAGGGAGGAACTGTTGTGTTCTTCTATGTTGATGTGCTCCTGTTCGCGATTGAATGATTTTCAAAATCTTGAATGGCTAATTTGGTACTCAAATTGCTCAATAGTCTGAATGAGATTCACAATCGGCGCGTTTGTTAGTGTTTATCTTCGATCCTTGGAGCTGTTTGTGCGTATGTGCTGCCTAAATCATGTTTTGCTGAGGAACTTTAGTGAGTTTCTGTCATTTAGTGGTCTGATGTATGTACCCTTTTCTAGTGTTACTAATGGGAAAGGACTCAAAGCCGAAGGATGGAGGAGGAAAAAACAAGGGAAAACAAGCAGCAGCAGGTGGAAGTGATGAAGCTGGTTCTAAGGGTAAAGGGAAAGCTGGAAAATCAGATGGTCTAGGAACTTGCACCTATGTCAAAGGTGGCTTTTCTTTCGCTACATATATTGAAGTCTGTTATTCGTTTCATGCCTCGTCTGAAATAATTCTGTGTTGCATAATTGATCTTTTTGTTCAGCCCGACACATCTTGTGTGAGAAGCAAGGAAAGATCAATGAAGCTTATAAGAAGCTACAAGATGGTTGGCTTAGTAACGGAGATAAAGTTCCACCGGCTGAATTTGCCAAGGTACTTCATCCTCTCTATTTCCTTTGTTGAGCGAGTAAATTGATGGCTTCAAAGTAGATACATATATGGACTATATATACAGAATAAGTTCGCATGAAGTGATGTGTTAGACTCTGTTTACCCTGTCTTGTTCCTATACCTATATAATTCCATCAAGAAAGTTGATTAACAATGAAGAATCTTTCTTCTCAAGATCTATAAGCCCTAAAATGCGATTCCAGTACCTCCTATGGTTTATGAATATAACCCCTATAACCTGTTGAACATCTATGGTATTGGCCAAAATCTTTTTTTCAATCATACTTAGATTATTATTTTTCGGTCTGCAGTTAGCAGCTGAATATTCCGAGTGCCCATCTGGTAAGAAAGGCGGGGATCTAGGGTGGTTCCCCCGCGGTAAAATGGCTGGCCCTTTTCAGGAGGTTGCATTTAACACGCTCGTTGGGGCGACCACTGCACCTTTCAAATCAACGTGAGTTTCCTAAAATAACACCCAACATCTTCTCTAAGCCTTAATACTGTCAATAATTCATGTAATACAGATTTTCTCCGACTATATCTATACTCTATCATGCTATGTGTAATTCTGATTTCATATGTCACAACATTTACTCTAATTGCATTTTTCGATTTCTATTTTTCCTTATCGTCAAAATTCAGGCATGGCTACCACATCATCTTGTGTGAAGGAAGGAAGAACTGAGAAATAATAATTGGAGCCAAAGACATCCATCCAAATGCAGCAGTAGTGTTAATTTACAAACTATGCAGTGGTGAATTTGTGCTGTGGACGATGCCTACTGTTTAGCGAAACTGCTGTAGTTTTTAACTCTATGCTTTCAATAAATTAAGAATGGGAGATATATGTGCTTTCATGTTCAATTTTATTTCAAAATTGTTTTTTATGAGTTATAGCCTCATGGAACACTGTCTAAGCCTTCTCGGTCAGAATGAATTATGAGACGATCTAAACTTCCAGCAATATAAACCTTTATTACCTCAATTCCACACAATTATAATAGTTGGGAAATTCAAACAAAATCGAATCTTTAATGTTTATTTGGAGATATTGACCTCTTTAGCTTGACTATATAAATTAACATGTATAGATAGCATCAATGTGTGTGCAAATATATCTAATTATTTATATTTTTAACATCTCATATTATTAATTAAGTTATTTTGGAAGTATAATTTTAAATTAAGGATAAACTTGTAATAACTAAAATATTAAAGGTAACATAAATTAAGGGTAAAATGATAATTAAGCAATTAAGAGTAAAATTATAATTCAAAATGAAAGACCAATTTTCCAATTTTTACTCACTATAAGATCCTTATTGTTATGAATATTAAGGGATGATATTAAGATGTGAATATGTTTGGATTGTTGTTGAATTATTGAAATTTGGTATGTATTATATTGAATGTTGTAAAAATTAGATGAGTATTAATTCATAAGATGAGGTGTATAATTGTAATAAATGTTGTAAATTTTAGGTGTAATAGTTGTGGCGCCCCCGCCTTCTACTACTTATTTTATTCCTAATTCGCATGACTATCTAAGTACTGATAGTTAAGTTATCCGAAAAATGCGTATAAATTTTTTCTTTTATATAAACGAAATCATTATGTACATCAAAATACCGTCCCAACACTATTTACATAGGGCGGGTACATAGACGCAACAAAAGAAAACTCTAGCGCCCGCCACACAGGTCGCATCCATGTACACACCACCACCCTCAAAAGTCTCTGGAGGCTTCAAAAGTTGGCCTTGCCATCAAAAAATCATGTACCGTGATCGTGCGAACCAACAACATATAATAAAAACATGGGATGAGCTATAAAGTTCAGTAAGTGGAAATTATGCATGACGTGCACGTGTCGTAATTCGCAAAGGCATCCGCGCCAGTGCTTTCTAATTCTCGTATCTCATTCCCTTTTTCACTCCAGTTCATGGCCCTCAGCTAACTTGCTACGCGCACCATCCTGAGCTCAATTCCAATCTTATATATAAATAGAAATGTAGGTTTCATTAGAAGGGGACACGTGTCCTATTTTATTTAGTAGAAAAATAATTTACTTTAAAACATATTTACCCATGTGGATTAGCTAACTTAAACAAAACTCACCTAATTTAAGAAAGAAAAAAATAATAAAAAGAATGCAATTTAACCCACTAACCCACGATTGCTTCTATTCATCTTTGCAACTATACTAAAAGGCCACAAATGACACAGGAGATCGAACGTTTGTTTATTGTGTTTGAGCCACAATTAATAGCAAAACTGTGATCACGTATAGGCTATAAGTTTTTCTTGTGAAAGATTTGTATGTTGTGTTGAATATACGAGTTTCAGAAATCAATAGGTTGGCGATTGCTTATACGTTTCCCCTCTACAATAGTTGTTTGATAAGCTATTATTTTACGTATTTTATACACCCATAAACTTGCTTCACAATCGTTATTATATGTCCTAATGACCTTGAATATTTTTCATATACTTTAGTTGGTGAATATTGGACCCGAAGGAAGACAAAGAGGACAAACATACTTAAAGACACATGCTTATAATTGGAGTAGTTGTGATAAATAAAAAAAATCCAAGTTGGCAACTAAATGAAGCAATCACGATCAAAAGAAGACTTGAGAACGAGAACAACAATCTTCCAAACAATGTCACAATCTCACATCAAAGCACACTGCTCAATGAAGGAAAAAAAGAGAAAATACAAGACACGATCTATCTTATGACTGCGGAGATATTGATTGGGCTGCTCAAGAAGATTTGGAGATTACGCGTGATAAAGCCAGCTCCATGTCTACACCCTGAAAAGAGAAGAACTAGCTCACGGTTATCATCTATAAATAGAGAGAGCCATGAAGCACAGCAGAAGAGAATTCGAATTATTTGCTTCAATATGTGTTACTTTGAAACTATGGTTCCGTCTTAATTTCGTCTATGTCTTTGTGCTATTTTAATTAATCTTGTATTTTGTTGGGTTTTCGGTTTAAAAAACAGTATTTTACTTGTTAAGCTTCAAGATCCATCATCACCATTAGCTTGTGGTTATTTTATGGTATTTGAATTGTGTGTTGCCGAGAGTGAGAAATCAGAGACAGAAATTGAGTGGAGAAACCGATATATACACAAACACTTACATACCTGAGAGGGTTCCATAGAGGTCAATTAAGCGATAGAGAGCTAAGAGAGATTGAGCTGAGAAATGAGTGATGAGAGCAGAGATCGACCGACAATGAGTGATAGATGATAGTGTGAGAGAAATAGAAATTGAGGATAGAGCATAGACGAGTGGTTTGCCCTTTTCATTTCAAGTACTTTTATTTCCTTTTAGTTGTTGTACTTTTACATATTAAAAGTTATCTATAAATTATAACTTATTTATGATCAAAGAGTTTTAAGCTCATTAACGAGGATAGCTAAATTCTGATATCTGTGATTCTCGGGCAATAACGCAACAGTCTGATGTGCCTTTTTGAGGAAGAAAGCAAGTCGCAGTTCACATGGTTGTGAGTTTAATTTTGTCTATTTCGATATATCATCGTTAAAATTAATTACTTTTAGCAGTGTTTTCGTTAATATGTTTAGCGACTATTATTTTATCATTTTTCGTTTCAATATTTTTTCTCGTTCACTATTGCGCTAAAACTTACCCCAAACCCCCCTTAATATAATTATTATTATTACTATTATTACTATTATTATTATCATTATTATTATCCTTATTATTATTATTACTATTACTATTATTATTATTACTATCCTTATTATTATTATATTACGATTATTATTATTATTATTAGTATTATTATTATTACGACTACTACTACTATTAATCGAGCTTGAAATTAGAAGTAAATAAACCATTTTCCCTGTGGAGACGATCCTTACTTACGCTATATTAGTAAGGTTATAAATTTATTTTTGGCCGTTTACGACGCGACCAAATTTTGGCGCCGTTGCCGGGGAAGGTGGTGTCTATTGATTTACTTCTATTTTTAAATCGATTTTTTTTTGTTCTAGTTTATGCCCCGATCTTCTCGAACAGGTATATTAATATTCGATCCAGAAATCGAGAGGACCGCGAGGGCGAATCGAAAGGCAAAAAAACTAAAAAATTCGACTGTATCAATTTCTCGCACGGAGTCCGAACAAGAATCTTCTGCAAGCGACATGGAGGAAACCGAACAGCAGCTGCCAATCCGTCTTACGTTGAGGGATATGGCTACACCGGATGTTAATCAACGACCGCTTTGCATTGAATTTCCTATTCTTCAAACACCGTTCGAATTAAAATCAGGGCTAATTCATTTACTTCCTACCTTTCATGGTAACGCAGGTGAAGATCCGCACAAGCACTTGAAGGAGTTTCACATGGTTTGCTCGACCATGAAGCCAAACGGAGTCACGGAAGATCAGATAAGTCTTCGCGCATTTCCATTCTCGCTGGCGGATCACGCAAAAGACTGGTTATACTACTTACCATCAGGTTCTATTACTACATGGGCCGAACTTAAAAAGCAGTTCCTTGCAAAATTTTTCCCTGCATCTCGTGCCGCAAACATTCGTAAGGAAATCTACGGGATTCGACAATGGAACGGAGAAACTTTACACGAATACTGGGAGAGATTCAAGCGGTTGTGCGCAAGCTGTCCATCTCATCAAATTTCAGAGTTAGCGCTTATTCAATATTTCTACGAAGGATTGCTACCCATGGAGAGAAACATGATTGACGCAGCAAGTGGAGGAGCGCTTGTCGATAAAACGGCAGACGAAGCACGTCGGCTGATCTCAAGCATGGCTACAAATGCGCAACAATTTGGAACACGTCAAGATGTAGGCCAGCAAAGGATGAACGAGGTAAGTGTTACTTCATTTGAGCAAAAATTAGATTCGCTAACGTCTCTTGTGGAAAAACTTGTGATTGGAAAAACGAGTCAGGTAAAAGCTTGTGGTATATGTCAATTTGCTGGACATGCAACAGCAAATTGTCCTTCACTTCAGTTTGATCCTAGCGAGCAAGCCAATACAATTGGAGGGTACACAGGACCATCTCAAAAACGCTATGATCCATACTCGAGTCAATACAATTCCGGGTGGCGTGACCACCCAAATCTGAGCTACGGAAATCGACCGCCAGGTTTCATGCAGCAAGCACCAAGACCACCAAATCCTCCTCAACCAACCACACCATCAAAGCCAGGTATGTCTTTGGAAGATATTGTCAAGGATTTAGCAACTAGTACTGCCATTTTTCAACAGGAAACTCGATCGAGCATTAACGAAACGCGCTCAAGCGTGCAAAATTTAGAAAGGCAAGTATCACAGTTGGCGACTCAAATGAGTCAAATACAGAATGAGAAGGGAAAACTACCAGCTCAAGTCGAAATAAATCCAAAAGCAAATGTGAGTATGATGACTCTTCGAAATGGGAAAGAGATCGGGCAGCCAAGTCATGACGAAGCCCACGCGAAACTTTCAAGTGATAACAAAAATAAGGGAAGCGGGAAGAAGGTAAGTAATAATTCGAATATTGATAAACCTTATATTGTTATTCCTCCACCTTTTCCTGGAAGGTTTGCTAAGGTGAAACAAGAAGAAGAAGAAAAGAGTATAATTGATACCTTCAGCAAAGTCGAGATCAACATTCCATTGTTGGATGCTATCAAGCAAATCCCACGCTACGCAAAATATTTAAAGGAAATGTGCTCGAACAAAAGGAAACACAAACCTGAAGGAAAAATCATAGTAAGTGAAAATGTTTCCTCTGCGCTTCAACGGAAACTTCCCCAGAAATGTAAGGACCCAGGTATGTTTGCTATCTCAGTTACTATAGGGACGAGAAAAATAAATAATGCCATGTTAGATTTAGGAGCTTCTATCAATGTTATGCCATTATCGTTGTTCAATGAGATGAGTATGGGACCTCTTAAGTGCACTGATATTTGTATTCAATTAGCAAATAGGTCCATTATTTATCCCGAGGGATTAGTTGAAGATGTTCTAGTAAAATGTGGTGAATTTATTTTTCCCGCCGATTTCTACATTGTTGACATGGGTGATGAACATGCGCTTGATTCTGCTGTTATTTTATTAGGTCGATCATTCATGAAAACGGCTAAAACTAAGATAGACGTTGATTCAGGAACCCTTACTTTTGAGTTTGATGGTAAAAAGCTTACTATGAATGTACTTGATGCTATGAAATATCCTGATAAACCAGAATCTATTAGCATGATTAATGCATTTGTTCGAGATAATTTTGAGCGTAATTTCACTAACGACACACTCGACTATGTGATTAAGAATAGTAAAACAGAAAAGGATTTGCATTTTGAAGCGGACAAAGATATCAGAAATGCGATCATGACATTACACGCACTTTCGGAAGATCACGACCAATCAGCTCTAAAATATTTGTTGTCGAAGGAGTTAAAACCGCACTTAATACGATGGATTTTGTTGCTTCAAGAGTTTGATTGGGAGATCAAGGATCGCAAAGGCGTGGACAACTCCTTGGCGGACCGTTTGAGCCGTTTGATTCGTGACGAAAAACCACTACCGATTTCTGAAACGTTGCCAGATGAGCAAGTATTTCACCTTCAAGAGGTCAAGCTGAGCTTGTCCACTTATGAATGAACTCGAGGAAAGGAGATTACGTCTAGCCAAAGACGTTAAAGAAAAGCGCTCATTGGGAGGCAACCCAATATTATCCTATTTTATTTTGTTATTGCAATATTTCTATTTTATCTATGTTTTCAATGATGATTAAGCAGGTTTTCTCTTGGCTCGGTATGCTACAAGATCTCACTAGGCTATGGAACAAATATCTTCTCGCTCGGAATTTCTCTACGACTCCATCATTGTCAGGGAAGTTTTCTTTTCAGTATCATTTTAGCACTTCTTCACATCTACTCTGAAATTTTAAAATGAAAATTAGGGTGGGAATCTTTAGATTTTAGCTACTATTTTCATTAGAATTCTACATTGAGGACAATGCAGAGTTTAGGTGTGGGGGAGATTTCTCATGTTAGTTGATGAACACATATCCTGTCTCGAGCAAACCGACGTGCGTTAATTAGAACATGAGATAAACAATTAGGAATAACTATTTGGTATTAGGATGATTATGCTTTTTCTTCAATTGATTTAAGACCGGATGTGCAAGAGTCGACACAAAGCCTACTTAAATATGTGAGATTTGAGCCTTTAAAAAAAAGAAGAGTATTTATCTTTATACTCAGTTTTTTCTTTACGAGAGTATCACATATGTTTCGAATATTCTAGAACTTGCTCTATTATACATGTTGATATCATTGGCGGCTTTTTGTGTACAAAAGTGATTAAGGCACTTAGGAAAAGCCATTGGCCTCACATTGATCCTACCTTCAATATCTTCCACTTAGTGAGCCAACTTGAGCCTTAGCCTTATTTTTCTTGTTGAATTTAAGTCACTATATTTACCCAGATATATCCTTTTGGCTTTCTTTTCAACCCATTGTCGGATTGGGTGAGTTATTAATTGCTTAGATTCCACGATTTCGAGATTGCTAATACACTAATGAGTCCATATATGTGATAATAGGTGTCTTATAGTTATAGCAAAAAAAAAATATCCGGAAAAAAAAATATATATATATTCGAGAAAAAAAAAAGAGAATACGAAAAAAAAAAAAAAGAAAAAATATATATACGAAAAAAAAAAAGAGAAAAAAAATCATAAAAAATATATGATGTACTAGTTAGTTTTGTCGATATTGGGAAGCTTTGAGTGGTCCTGAAAATGAAATCGTAGAATGTTAGTATGATCAGAGTAATTCTCGAATTAGTCGTACGTCATGGTAAAGTAGTGGGATTTAGCGATTAAATAATCATTTGGTTCGACAATTTTAACCTACTTTCCCAAAATTATCCTACCTAATCCCTAAGCCCCATTACAACCCAATGAAAGACCTTCTGATTTGTACACTAAAGTCGATATGTGAATACAATGTGATATGTTAGCAAGCTTATGGTAATATCGTTTCATAGTGTTGACTTGAGCGTATACACATATATTCCATAAACATTTTGAGCGCATTGAGAGAATCCATGTGAGAGTTGTTGATTTTTGTGGCGTTCAGGCTTTACTGAGATTGTCGAAAATTGATATGATTGTCTAGTGCCAAATGTTATGAATAATTGCTATCTCTAGGGAAAATTACTGTATATCGGGGAACTCCTGACTAGAATGTTTGCATCTTCTATCTCGGGCAAATGCTTGAGGACAAGCATTGTTTGAGTGTGGGGGAATTTGATAAGCTATTATTTTACGTATTTTATACACCCATAAACTTGCTTCACAATCGTTATTATATGTCCTAATGACCTTGAATATTTTTCATATACTTTAGTTGGTGAATATTGGACCCGAAGGAAGACAAAGAGGACAAACATACTTAAAGACACATGCTTATAATTGGAGTAGTTGTGATAAATAAAAAAAATCCAAGTTGGCAACTAAATGAAGCAATCACGATCAAAAGAAGACTTGAGAACGAGAACAACAATCTTCCAAACAATGTCACAATCTCACATCAAAGCACACTGCTCAATGAAGGAAAAAAAGAGAAAATACAAGACACGATCTATCTTATGACTGCGGAGATATTGATTGGGCTGCTCAAGAAGATTTGGAGATTACGCGTGATAAAGCCAGCTCCATGTCTACACCCTGAAAAGAGAAGAACTAGCTCACGGTTATCATCTATAAATAGAGAGAGCCATGAAGCACAGCAGAAGAGAATTCGAATTATTTTGCTTCAATATGTGTTACTTTGAAACTATGGTTCCGTCTTAATTTCGTCTATGTCTTTGTGCTATTTTAATTAATCTTGTATTTTGTTGGGTTTTCGGTTTAAAAACAGTATTTTACTTGTTAAGCTTCAAGATCCATCATCACCATTAGCTTGTGGTTATTTTATGGTATTTGAATTGTGTGTTGCCGAGAGTGAGAAATCAGAGACAGAAATTGAGTGGAGAAACCGATATATACACAAACACTTACATACCTGAGAGGGTTCCATAGAGGTCAATTAAGCGATAGAGAGCTAAGAGAGATTGAGCTGAGAAATGAGTGATGAGAGCAGAGATCGACCGACAATGAGTGATAGATGATAGTGTGAGAGAAATAGAAATTGAGGATAGAGCATAGACGAGTGGTTTGCCCTTTTCATTTCAAGTACTTTTATTTCCTTTTAGTTGTTGTACTTTTACATATTAAAAGTTATCTATAAATTATAACTTATTTATGATCAAAGAGTTTTAAGCTCATTAACGAGGATAGCTAAATTCTGATATCTGTGATTCTCGGGCAATAACGCAACAGTCTGATGTGCCTTTTTGAGGAAGAAAGCAAGTCGCAGTTCACATGGTTGTGAGTTTAATTTTGTCTATTTCGATATATCATCGTTAAAATTAATTACTTTTAGCAGTGTTTTCGTTAATATGTTTAGCGACTATTATTTTATCATTTTTCGTTTCAATATTTTTTCTCGTTCACTATTGCGCTAAAACTTACCCCAAACCCCCCTTAATATAATTATTATTATTACTATTATTACTATTATTATTATCATTATTATTATCCTTATTATTATTATTACTATTACTATTATTATTATTACTATCCTTATTATTATTATATTACGATTATTATTATTATTATTAGTATTATTATTATTACGACTACTACTACTATTAATCGAGCTTGAAATTAGAAGTAAATAAACCATTTTCCCTGTGGAGACGATCCTTACTTACGCTATATTAGTAAGGTTATAAATTTATTTTTGGCCGTTTACGACGCGACCATTGTTATTAAGCCTGGATGCTGAACTATATAATCAGGTGGTGTAAACAAGTTATTTATGATAGTTTATGATAGTTTATTGCCTCATACGTACCTTAAAAAATGCTCATACGTTTCCCCTCATACTTTAGCTGTTTTTTATACCAATGAAACTAAATGGTGGCTTTTTTATACGATTCAGATTCTGGCTATATCGAGAGTTGAAGTAAAGAATTTTCGATGGTTAGTACAACAATTAGATAGTTTATTACATATTTTGGCATGTTAATGATCACATATTAATTTTCGTTCTGCTACGTATGTTTTTAATATGAAGATCGCTTTAGGTGCGTATCTAAACACAACAAGATTTAGCAGTGTTTGTTGACCCAAACATTGACGAGGCCTAAAAGATCCGTTTATGGTATGCTATTTTCTTATAATTTTGTTAATCGTTCCTATTTATTCCCTTTGCATGTCATTTAACTAAATCATCATTGTTTGTCAGGTATGCTTGTGATAATATTACACGAAACCATATTTTATTGAGTCAAAGACGGGGAAACAGTCTACATCAACTACACAGCTTGCTTGATGTTAATCCAATCAACTTAACTGATTAACGTGTCGCTGAGAACGTAATATTTCCTTACCTTTTCCGCAAATAAATTATTCGTTATATCATGTTAATGATATAATACATTATTTTTATGCAGATTCGGTACTTTCGCGTATGCGCATGTATAGCTCACATAGAATTGGAGACAATTTGGTACGAATCGTGTCCGCTCTGTAAGGTAAACAAGGTCACGTATGTTTATTGCATAACTTGCAATAGGTTGGTTACACACAGTAGCAATTATATGATTAAATTAAAATTATATTGTCTGAATTCTTATTCTTAAATTATTGTCTGATCTACATATATAGATTAAAGATAACAATTAGTGACAAATCTGATTCCGACCAGTTGTCATGCTGGAATGATTATGCGAAGGTCATATTAGGCATATCAGCATCGGAATTAGAGCAGATTTACCTTGAATTATAAATGTTGTCACGATTCAATTTTTTCACTGGTCTTAAATTATTAGTTTCGACAATATTATAGGATGGAGATGATGGACCATTCTTACTAGAAGATTACGTGAATAATTGTCTGATGTCGAAATTTGTGTTTATTCTGAGGGCGCCGAAATCAAGCGATGATGAAGTAAAGGTTTCACATGTTTTTTGAATCGATTGGGAGGAGGAGTATAATTATATATTCTTCAAGCGAAGAGTACGATGTCATTAGGTACTTTTTGTTATTTTTCTCGTTAGATATAACATTGATTTATATATTACGTTTCTAAAGCAGTTTACGATTTTATAGTTTATAATCGACATGTATTATAATATTCCATTTTTTTAAACATAATTAAATTATAATAGTACATTAAATTATCTGTGATATTAAGACCCGTGCATTGCACAGGCAAAAAACTAGTAAGGATAAAATACAATAGTGGGCTACTCGAGCTGGACCTACACTAGGGTTTTCCCCTAGGCAGTCGTTCACTGGTTGCCAAGTTATCTAGCGGTCGCCTTCCTGGTCACCAGCTGTGCCCACACTAGTTAACTGGGTTGCTATTTACCGGGCATTCAAGCCAGGTCGCTTCTTCCCGCTACAATAAAAATTCAAATACATATATTCGACGGCTTACATCCGTCATGGTGCTTTGTAGAATTAGCCTGACTCAACTTCGAGTCGACATCAAATGCCCATATCGGCAAGTATTCGTCGCACACAGGCGATCATACGCTGTGCACGCTCACATCTCATGACTCTTGTGTAACTCGTGCATGCATACGGAAATGTATACGTGAATAGTACAAAATACTCATCATATTATTTCACGTATTAGGTAATTCACATAATTGAACAGAAGCAGATAATCACATAAAATTTGTACACATAATTTATTTTATGTGTTGTAATGAAAATTCCCAATTACCTGTCGTCCGTAGATTATTAGCTATTGATTCGGTGAAATTCCTAAATTTGGACCTGAAACATAAAATTATAATGTCAGTATACTATTGAATTCAAGTCTTACTCACGAATTATATGAATAATTAACATTTACGACTTTGTGAACTCTAGAAACTCGAATTCGTGAAATACACCAATTCGCGGAGTTCGCCTAACTCGTGAGGCTTGATTTCGCCAAGTCTGGATTCGCCAAACTCACCTAATGCATCATACTACTATTCTATTCCTATACTTTGTGAAGTCGATCCTACGAATTCGTGAAACTTATATATTATAATATTATTTTATCCCCTAAGCCACGTGAACTTCTTATGGTAAAATTCGTCTGTGAGGTCCAATCATTTTAATTCACCAAGATATTAACAATTCATACGTTTACTTTGGGAACTTTTATTTCTCTTATCCACTTTGCGAATTATCTCTTGCACTACTTCACGAATTGATCTAATTTGTGGCTGCTCGGATTCGCAAAGTGGTGCCCTCCTGGCCTTCGAAGTTTTGTTTTACATTTTTATAATTCGCTAACCATCAGGGTCCGTGAAGTTCACATCACGATCTCAAAACCCTTTCAACATTTAAGATTCTTCGATTGAAATTCTATTCCTCTTTAAGAACAGTTTAAAGGTCATAAGAACATAAAACTTCAAATATTTTAGGAAAAATTGACAATAATAATCCAACCTATAAGTTCTCCGCTCAAAATAAACCCAACTATCAATTTAGAATAATCCTAACTATATAGTGAGTCTTCCGAAATTGCACCAATGTCACTTGAAACTTGTTTAGCAGGTAATTTTTTTTATTTTATTACCTACGATAATTTTTCAAAATAAAATTAGTAAAATCATATTTTTTATATTTTAAATATCATTTGAGTTTTTGTTACGTATTAAATAATGGCGGCCAAAGTGGCGTTAGTCTAAGTTTTATTAGGTTGATTTATAGTATCTGAAGAAATACAAATACACAAAAAAATTCACATGGTATTTGAAAACATTTTATTTAATTAAATTATCAGGTTCGAATATATATATATATATATATATGTAATTATAATAAAAGATGCATATGTACCTGCAACATGTATCAAGTGACGATAATTTTTCAAAATAAAATTAGTAATCAAAATTTTATTTTAAATATCATTTGAGTTTTTGTTACATATTAATTAATGGCGGCCAAAGTGGCGATTAGTTTAACTTTTATTATTTAGATTGATTTATAGTATTTGAAGAAAAATAAATACGTACCAAAAATTCACATGGCAACATTTTATTTTAATTAAAATTATCAGTTTTAAAATATATATGTAATTGTAATAAAAAAAAATGCATAAATGTACCTGCAACATGTATCAAGTGAGACGAGCGCATTGTTTTAAAAAGCGTAAAATAGCGCGTTTTGTAGTGCCCCATATCGCATTTTAGCGCAAAACGCGGCGCAAAAAATATAGCGTTTTGTACTAAATAGTGCGAATATCTGAGTAACATTAGTTTCAAATTTTTCTGTGACTCTAAAATAAGATTTTAATGCTATTTCATTTTTTCCGAAGGTTTGCGTGTTTGTAAAAATTATTTATTTGCTTGTATTGTTATATTATATTTTTCATTATAAAACAAATTATATTACTAATTTTTAGTTGAGATTATTTCGAAATTATTCGTAGTTGGGTTTATTTCGGGCGGGCAAAATGAAGTTCTCCTTAAAAAGACTAAAAGAAAAAATTATTTTATTAATTTTATTTGAAATTTCGTTTTAAATGTATATATATAAGTAATTAATATAAGAAATACCTGCTAAACAAGTTCTAGGTGACATGAGTGCAATTTCGGAATACTCGTATATAGTTAGGATTATTCAGAAATAATTGATAGTTGGGTTTATTTTGAGCGGAGAACTGATAAGTTGGATTATTATTGTCAATTTTTCCAATATTTTATACTTCCGAAAAATCATTTTTGATTAACCTTAGACCCCAAGAGCATAATTATTATCTTGAGAATTACTAAATCCTCGACCAAATTTAATTTCCTTTAAAACAGGTTGAACCTTGTACGGACTTCATAAAAATTAATTATGCTTAACCTTGCAAAAATTCAAACTGGGTGAAACATGGATTGCAAGAACTTTGAATACCTTCAATGCAGTTAAAGCCCTCGGAAATTAAAATTGTACAAACCCTAATCCTAGATAACTTTTCGAGCTTAATATGCTTAAAACATGTTAACTCATGTGTTACTACATGTAAATGTTAAAGTAAGAGTTCGAGTTATACCCTTTCCTGTTGCGAAATGGACAGCTTAATGAAACTGGAAATGGCCGTGAGGATAAATGGAACACGGGAATTTACGTGGAAAACCCCTTTTTAACTTGGGGTAAAAAACCACGGGCGAGGTAGAAATTTATTACTGGGGTAAAAACAGGGGTTACAACCTCTCAATCTATAAAGGAGAAAACACACACTATCTCTCTTTATAGTCGGAGCAAATACCAAACAAACCCTCTATTTTTCTCTATTTATTTCCTCTCTCTATTAGGCTTTTATTTGGTTTTTGGTGTGTGATCTATAATGAGGGATCAAGCCTATTTATAGGCAAAACCCCCCTCTAATACATATATAATAATATAATTAAATAGTGGGTGGGTGGATTGGTTGTTGCACCAACCCACTCCCATCAATCTCCCACTTGAAGATTTGATTGATGCCCAATCAGATCTTCACACCATTCTTCTAGCTCACCTTTGCATGTTACTTAGATTCTGTCAATCCACACGAGGAACGACACCGTATGAACTTGTCCACAGGAATTGCTTTGGTCATGTAGTCTGCCAGATTATCCGCAGTGTGAACTTTTTGCATGTCCACAGTCCCCGCTTCCACTTGTTCACGAACAAAGTGGTATTGGACCCGGATGTTTTGGTTCTTGAATGATATGCTGGATTCCTTGCAAGATACAACACACTCTGGCTATCACAATAGAGAACAATATTCTCTTGTTTGTGCCCGAGTTCTTCCAGCAACATCTTCAACCATATTGCCTCTTTACTGGCTTGCGTAGCTGCGACATATTCTGCTTCCGTTGTTGACGTTACAACAATGGACTGCAGTTTTGAAACCCAGCTCACAGCACCGCCAGCAAGATTGAACACATATCCGGTTGTGGATCTGCTTTTATCAAGTTCACCTGCATAATCTGCATCAACAAAACCATGGACAGTAAAATCTGTACCTCCGTAACATAAGGCAAGATCCGAGGTTCCCTTGATATATCTGAGAATCCTCTTAACAGCACTCCAGTGCTCCCGGCCAGGGTTGGACATGTATCGGCTAACAACTCCCACTGCATGGGCAATGTCTGGTCTGGTGCAGATCATTGCGAACATTAGACTTCCTACTGCAGATGCATATGGCAGTCGAGACATCTCTATCCTCTCGTCTTCATCAGTAGGACACATATCGGAGGATAGCTTGAAATTTGCAGCAAGAGGGGTAGATATTGGCTTACTATCTTGCATGTTGAACCTTCGCAAGATTTTCTTCAAATAATTCTTCTGGGAAAGCCAAATCTTCCGCTTGCTTCTGTCTCGAGATATTTGTACGCCAAGAATTTTGTTTGCTGGCCCCAAGTCCTTCATTTCGAATTCACTGGCTAGTTGAGTCTTTAAGTCGTCGATACGACCTTTGTTGGGTCCTGCTACCAGTATATCGTCGACGTACAACAGCAATATGATGAAATCGTCATTGCCAAATCTCTTGAAATACGCACAAGGATCTGAATATAGCCTGTTGTAGCCAAGACTTATTATGAAGGAGTCAAATCTCTTATACCAGCATCGAGGTGCTTGTTTGAGCCCGTAGAGAGATTTGATCAATCTGCAAACTAGATCTTCTTTTCCTTGTTCCTCGAAACCTTCTGGTTGAAGCATATATATTTCTTCATCCAGGTCACCATGGAGAAATGCCGTTTTAACGTCTAGCTGCTCAAGATGCAAGTCGAATGTAGCACACATTGACAAGACCACCCTGACTGTTGTAAATCGAACCACCGGTGAGAAAATTTCGTTGAAGTCAATCCCTTCTTTATGAGCATATCCTTTTACAACCAGTCTAGCACGGTATCGCTCTACTTGGTCATCACCATTCCGCTTGATTTTGTACACCCATTTGTTGCCAATAGGTTTCCTTCCTTGCGGTAATGATACCAACTCCCATGTCTTATTTTTATAGAGAGCTTCCATTTCCTCTTGCATTGCTGAAATCCACTGACTCGCATCTGAATTATTCAGTGCTTCTTGAAAAGAGGTTGGCTCTCCATCCTCCGTTAGAAAACAGTATGCAAGATTGCTCTCTATCTCATAATCTGAGTGCCAACTTGGCGGCCTACGCTCGCGTGATGACCGCCAGAGATCCGATACTTCAGATTCGACCGGGTTGAGCTCTTCGTGCGTCGGTTCAGCTTCAGAAGAATTATATTGCTCCAATTTTCTTTTCATCGGTGTAGTCTTTGTCACGCCATTTGGACTGCTATCATTTTTTACTTGCTCTTGATCGCCATCCTCCAAGAAGATAACATCTCTGCTGATAATCACTTTGTGGTCAGTGAGATCCCACAAGCGATACCCCTTTACTCCATCAGCGTAGCCCAAGAATAGGCATTTCCTGGACTTTGGATCCAACTTCGTTGTTTCTTGGTTGTGGTACATCGCGTACGTTGAACTTCCAAATACATGGAGGTTTGAATAGTCTGCAGGTGCACCAGTCCACATTTCCATCGGTGTTCGCATCTCTATAGCAGTAGATGGAGCCCGATTCACCACATAACAGGCAGTACAGACCGCTTCCGCCCAGAACTTCTTTTCTAGGCCCGCAGTTCTCAACATTGCCCTCGTTCTTTCCAACAGGGTTCTATTCAACCGCTCTGCCACTCCATTCTGTTGTGGAGTGTAAGCCGTGGTGAACTGCCTTCTGATGCCCGCGTCTTTGCAGAATTCAGTGAATTCTTTGCCAGTATATTCTCCTCCATTATCTGACCGGAGACACTTGATCTTTTTGCCGGTTTCAAGTTCAACTCGCGCCTTGTATGTTTTGAAGATAGGAAACACTTCGTCCTTCTTCTTGATTGGGTACACCCAGCATCTCCTGGAGTAGTCGTCTATGAATGATACGAAGTAGCTAGCTCCTCCCATGGACGCAATCGGTGCTTGCCATACATCAGAGTGGATCAGTTCTAGAATTTCTTTGCTTCTAGAATTTGAAGTGGAGAACTTCAGGCGATGCTGCTTGCTCACAATACAATGCTCGCAAAATGGTGGCGTCACCGTCGTGAGACCAGGAAGTAGATTCTTTTGCGCAAGAATTTTCATGCCTTGTTCAGACATATGACCAAGTTTCTTATGCCAAGTCATCGTAGACTTTTCATTTGAACTTATCGTGGCAACGGATGCCTGCCCTTCTTGCAGAGTCTCTCCCTTTAGCATGTATAGATTTACAGCTATCTTTTCTCCCTTCATTACCACCAGTGCTTCTTTGAAAACTTTCATGATCTTATTCTCCAATTCAATTTTGAAACCAAGATCATCCAGTTGCCCCACGGACAACAGATTTTTCTTCAAGCCCTCCACATGTCGGACAGCATGGATGGTACGCACAGTGCCATCGTACATCTTTATTTGAATCGTACCGACCCCGACAATCTTCAGCGCTTGGTCGTTGCAGCTGTAGACATACCCTCCGAAGATTGGCTCGTATTGGTGAAACCATTCCCTTCGAGAGGTCATGTGAAAAGTAGCTGCAGAGTCCATGAGCCACATGTCGTTGAATCTTCCCTTTTCAGCGATAGTGGTTGCGGCTTCACACACCAAGGCAATTCCATCGTCGGTAGTGTTGGCGGCATTTCCTTGGGCATTGAGATTTTTATTTAGAGCCCAACAATCTTTCTTCAGATGACCTTTCTTGCCACAGTGGTAACACTTTATAGCCTTCTTATTTTTCGTAACAAGGTTTTGCCGTTTTTGACTCCCACTTGGACCAGACTCTCCGGGTCTTGTCCGTTTTCGGCTCATGTTTGGACCACGTGCTCCTGATCTTGCCCTCGTCACTGCCAATGCTTCCGCCTGTTGGGACGTTATCAACTTGTCTTCTTTGTTATTGCGTCGACTTTCCTCTTCGAGAACCGCAGCTGCAATATTGTCGAACATAAGTTTTCCCGCAGCTTGGTTGTTGCTCAGATTGATGACAAGTTTATCGTAGGAGTCTGGCAGGCTTTGCAGTAGAAGCTCGGCACGTTCACTTGGCTCTATTTTGTAGTCCAAGTCTTTAAGTTGAGAGAACAAAGTATTCAACTTATTGATGTGCTCGGTCACTGAAGAAGATTCTTCCATTCGTAGATGGTATAATTTTCTTTTGAGGAAAATTCGGCTGTGGAGTGACTTGACTTGATACAACTTCTCAAGATGGTCCCATATTTCTTTCGCACTAGTCTTCTCTTCTGCACTTGATAATATGTCATCTGCTAAGGTCAGATGAATATTGGCGATGGCTCTCCCGTCTATCTTCCTCCATTTGGCATCACTAACAACAGTTGTTGGTCTGCCAGTGAGTGCCTCCAGACAATTTTCTTTGAGTAAAATTGCATTTATCCTCATTTTCCACAGTGAGTAGTTTCTCCCGTTGAATTTCTCAATTTCATTTTTAGCTGCCATTTTTCCCACGTCGCTATCGTCGGAGAAATTCGACAGTCCAGCCAAATAGTACAGATCAGATAATTTGCAGAAAGGGTAGCGACCAGCTTTCAAGACAAAATTACCCTTCTAAGTAAATTCCCAGATGAGATCTGGTGGGGTCACTATGTGTCCCGCTTGGCACCAGCCACCTAGACAGAACTTACTTACACAGTCTATTACCACGACTTGCCAAAGAACTCTTCCGTAACGATAAACCTTTTCGATATTCTTTCTGATGTGGAAGATCAGACAAAGCTGCAACCACAGAGCATAATTAGAATATCAATCAGGGCTGGCTCTGATACCACTTGTTGCGAAATGGACAGCTTAATGAAATTGGAAATGACCGTGAGGATAAATGGAACACGGGAATTTACGTGGAAAACCCCTTTTTAACTTGGGGTAAAAAACCACGGGCGAGGTAGAAATTTATTACTGGGGTAAAAACAGGGGTTACAACCTCTCAATCTATAAAGGAGAAAACACACACTATCTCTCTTTATAGTCGGAGCAAATACCAAACAAACCCTCTATTTTTGTCTATTTATTTCCTCTCTCTATTAGGCTTTTATTTGGTTTTTGGTGTGTGATCTATAATGAGGGATCAAGCCTATTTATAGGCAAAACCCCCCTCTAATACATATATAATAATATAATTAAATAGTGGGTGGGTGGATTGGTTGTTGCACCAACCCACTCCCATCATTTCCCAGCTTAATTCTTGTCGAGCTTCCCTTCTTTCTCCTTTCTTTGGGTTTTGGAAGTTTTCTTATAATGTGTATTGTTTGTTTTCTCTTTATTGGGGGTGTTCGTTTGTTTCTATCTCAAGATTTCCCTTATCTTATTGATTGAGTGTTACAATTAACAATTAACATCATCTAAACTTTAATACTTATCTTATATATTATTATTATAATTAGAATAGCTTTTCTTCATGACTAGGTTCTTTCGAAACCCTAGTTACAATTACTCTCCCATTCTAGTTAATTTTTACTTTAATACTTATCCTAACTTCATGTAATAATTATTATAATAATATTATATACAGATTTTTCCCTCTCAACTAAGTCATCAATACTATATCTAACTAATTCTAAGTCTTCAGAGGTCATCCTTCTATCAATTTGTATTACAAACCTATTCTATCCTTTGGAAATTATATATTTCGAGACTTATTAAGTTCTTATAGCTAGTTCTTATCGAGGACTAAATATTTCAAACATTTCTATTTTCGAGATTATTCTAATTGAAATTAATTCCAAGCCCTACTCAAATTTCCTACTAAGTTAGAATTCGTAATAGCACATAATCAATTAAACATGTAATATGCAATCACGTTGGCACATATAACATGTATGCAATTTATTGGCCGGTTTACTTACGGGACTCGGGTATTACAATAGTGAATTTGTAGTTGTATAAATATGTAATTTGGGTTGTGTAAATAGTATGAAGAAGTATTGAATAAAGAAGTTATTATTTCTATCCCTCGAATATTACTATAATCGTACTTAGTAAAACACTTAATCGTTATAATATTTTTATAATACGTTATCAGCACGACTCTCTAACCATTCGAAGACTATCGCGAACACCATCCCCAACACGAGGTATAAATTATTCATTTGTATTTATATAAACATATAACCTATCCATGTAAGTATAGATATATTTAACAACGCTTATATATTTGTACATAGATATATTATGTATATATATTTATATGTGTACGTCTATACTCTCTCTCTCTCTCTATCTATATATATATATATATATATATATATTAACCATATAACAAAGCGTCATAGCGCGAGTGGTTTCTTGGAATATTATCATTAAAAGTGGTGAGAGGTTCAGATTTCAAATCCCCGTCGTGGCGTGTGAAGATTTCTTTAATCACTTTTACGAAAATATTTTTTTATTTATACTTCGCTAAATTGATATATTAATTTACTATAATTTTACTTTTTATAGAAAATCATATTTATACAAAGATGGATCTTCTACTTCTAACCTTTATTATACTGTGATTGTTACCGCTCTGTGGATAATATTTTTACGAAATTTTTCAAAATATTTTTATTAATTGTAATATATTTTACTTTGAAGGATGTTGCTCCGTTCGATGTGTATTGAACATTTGCTTATGTGTATTATTATTACGTGGATACTTATTTTGACGTTGATAATGTTTTTCAGAAGAATTTTTTCAAAGGAAGGTACCGAAGAAGATAACGATAATACTAAAGGCGAATGCGTGTAATTGTTATATTATCATTGTTAAAATTTTTTGTATTTTTGTAGTAATATGATGAATTTGGCGAGCCTTGAGTTTTTGCACTAGACATCACTGGCCGAAGCTATTTATCTTGGGCACCAGATGCCGAGATTCATTTGAAAGCGAAAGATCTAGGTGATACGACATCCGAGCAGGACAAGGCGAATGCAATGATTTTTCTTCGCCATCACATTCATGAAAGTCTGAAAATTGAATACTTAATAGTGAATGACCCGAAAGACTTATGAAAAAACCTGGAAGATCGATATAACCACCTAAAAACATTCTCCCAAATGCAAGGTAAGAATGAGTGAATTTACGCTTGCAAGATTTCACCACTATAAACAACATAATTGTATTCGCTTACCGATTTGAAGTCTTGCAAGCGTAAATTCACCCATTCATACCTTCATTTGGGAGAATAACAGTTTTTAGGTGGTTATATCGATCTTTCAGGTTTTTTCACAAGTCTTTTGGGTCTTTCACTGTTAAGTATTCAATTTCCAGTTCATGAATGTGGTGACGAAGAAAAATCATTGCATCCGCCTTGTCCTGCTCGGATGTTGTACTGGTCGGTTTGATGATATCACCTAGACCTTTCGCTTTCAACTGAATCTCGGCATCTAGTGCCCAAGATAAATGATTTCGGCCAGTGGTATCGAGTGCAACAAATTCAAGGCCCGCCAAATCCGTCTTATTACTATAAAAATACAAAAAAAATTAACAATGATAATATTATATAACAGAATATTACACGCATAACTAATCTTCTTTAGTATCCTCGTCAGTATCTTCGTCGCTATCTTCCTTCGAAAAAATTCTTATGGAAAGCATTATCAACGTCAAAATAAGTGCCCACGTAATAATACACATAAGCAAATGTTCAATACACATCGAACGGAGCAACATCCTTCAAAATAAAATATATTATAATTAATAGTAATATTAAAGAAAATCACATTTTATTAAGGAACATTACAATTTAATAAAAACATTTGAAAATTTAAGTAAAAACATTATCCACATAGCGGTAACGATCTCCGTAAATAAGGTTAGCAACAGAAGATCCATCTTTTTATAAAATGATACGGGGATAGGTGAATAATTTATACCTCGTGCTTGGAATGGTGTTCGCGATAGTCTTCGAATGGTTAGAGACTCGTGCTTATAATGTGTTATAAAATATAACGATTAACTGTTTTACTAATTACGATTATAGTAATATTAGAGAGATAACTAGAGAGATAATAACTTCTTTATTAAATACTTCTTCACACCATTTACACAAGCCCAAATCACATACTACCTCCGTCCCGGTAACTTTTGTACATTTTACCAAATTGGGCGTCCCACTATCTTTTATACATTTCCATATTTAGTAAAAAACTATCACACACAATCAATATAATAACATTAAATTTTCTTAAAAGACGTGCCACATACATACACTTTTCTTCTATACTATTAAAATATTATATTTCTTAAAAACCGAACCCAATTCCAAATGTCCATATATTACCGGGACGGATGGAGTATTTATACTACTGATTCACTATTACACCTAAATTTACAATATTTGTTACAATTATATACCTCATCTTATCAATTAATACTCATCTAATTTTTACAGGTTCAATATAATACCTACAAATCTTAATACATCCAAATTTCAATAATTCACAACAAAATGTAATATATACCTTGCGTGCGTGAGGGTATAATAGTAATTACGGCACGCTTCATCTTTTTCGTGTGTGAGGGTAGAATAGTAAATACATCACGTTTCCTCGTTTTCGTGTTCCCATCTCACACGCATTCTACCCTTCCCTCACACCGCCGCACAAGCTAACCTTCGTCGCTAAGATTTATCGACCTCATCCATAGCGCGCGCACCGCCCGACGGTTTATATATTGAGCTGCTGCGAATTTCTCCAATTTTAGGAACAATAATTGCTTCACGAACAAATCAAGAACTGTTGCATAAGGATGGTGGCTACTGACGAGGGCGGAGATCGATCGGAGATAGCTTTCTTCGATGTGGAGACGACCGTACCTTCCAGAACCGGACAGGGATACGCTTTGCTCGAATTCGGGGCGATTTGGGTCTGCCCGAGGAAGCTCGTGGAGCTCCGAAGCTACGCAACTTTGGTCCGACCTAACGATTTGTCGCAGATTTCGTCGCGGTCGGTGCGGTGCAATGGGATCACTAGAGAAGCCGTCGCATCTGCTCCGAGCTTCTCGGAGATCGCCGATGATGTCTACGAGTTCTTGCACGGTATGGGTAATTATTTGAATTTTGTGGTTGGGCATCAACTTGTTTGTATGAATTTCTGGTTTCACGTATTTGTAAGGTTATGTGGAATGTGTAGCATAGAAACTCAACGCACGCACCCTTTTAGCTTGAATTTGTTCTTGTATTTGCCTTATGATTTTCAAATTGAATAGTCTCTTTCATTGGTGATCATCCCTTGGCGCAGGTAGAATATGGGCTGGACATAATATACTGAGATTTGATTGTGCTCGAATAAGGGAGGCATTTGCAGAGATCAACAGGACAGCCCCTGAGCCTAAGGGGACAATTGATTCTCTAGCACTGTTGACACAAAAGTTTGGCAGAAGAGCTGGTGATATGAAGGTATATTTGACTTTTTTATCCATTTGCAATTTGAGTTTGTATTGGTGCTTCGAAATGCATACATAGAACAAACTCTCTGTGAAGTTGATGAATGAACACTGGATTAGTTTACGTCTTGAAACCAATTTATACATTTTTCTTGTCAGATGGCTAGCCTCGCAACGTATTTTGGGCTCGGGCAACAGACGCATAGGTAACATCATTTCTATTCTAATTTCTACAGACGTTATGTCAAATCTAGAGTAATCTTCCTTTATTTGACCAGCTGAGTCACTTCTATTATAGGAGTTTGGACGATGTTCGCATGAATCTTGAAGTCCTTAAGAACTGTGCAGCGGTTCTTTTCTTGGTAAACTCCATGTTTATCATTATTATCATCATTAATACTTAATTTTCAAGTTTGGTCGCAACCCCTTTTACTCCATGGTGAGCATTTGGTTCTCCAACATCTTACGAATCCTTTCTTGTCTATTTATTAAACTCATATAGGAATCAAGCCTCCCAGACATTTTCACTGATAACAGTTGGATTTCTCCCAGCTCCACCTCAAGAAATTGGAGCAACGTAAAAAATTCAACAGATCAGACTCAGCCTAGTGAAAGACCGCCAAGACCAGTCGTCAATATCGAGAATGTTTCGACGTCATTTTTTCCAAATAACAACATAATGTCTGAAGACCATCCTATACAGTGTCTTAGGACACCAAACACTGGTGAAACAACTCTTCATAACACTGATGATCCCACCCCACAAAAACCTAGTCCTTACAACATGGAGACCCTAAGATTCGAAATCGAAGTTGAACCTCTCCCTGAGGACAATGAAGAAGATGAAAACACCGATGAAATTTCTGTACACTCAGAGGGTTCTAATGGCCTTACTGACTTCTTGGAACCTCATGAAATTTCAATCCCTTCAATCTCAGCCACACCTTCCACTTACCCTGGAATTCAGAGAATACAAATATTACACAACACTGCCCCACTGCAGCTAAAGTGTAACCATCTCAAGATTCGATTTGGGATCAGCACAAAGTATGTCGATTATGCCGGGCGTCCAAGACTGAGTATTGTGGTAAATGCATCTCGGGATTTATGCAATATCCTCGACGCAATTAATGATTTAGCTGGGAAACAGTCGATAGATTGTGGTAGCTTGTCAGAGTGGCAACCCATCGTAAAGAGGAGCCCAGGATATTACAATTTCCCCAGCATTCGATTGCAGTAAGTTTTCTGTTCTCTTACCCCTTTTTTAACTCTGAGGATTAAATTCTTTTTGGTATTATGTAATCGATTCGATTCTCTTGGTTAACCATGGGAAATTACTCGTATCTTCGATACTTTTGCAGTCTACCAACTATATCAGAAGGCGAAGAAACGAGGCTAACTACAGAGATATATCGCAAGGGAGAGATTGTATCGAGCAGATACGACGCTGTTGCCCTCGATTCGTTGCTCGCTCGGGGGAACTTTGTGGACGCGTTCTTCTCCTTCGCTGCTTACGATTATCAGCAGAGCGCTGGCCTTAGATTGGTAGCTGAAAAGCTTATTGTTCAGTAGTCTCTCTCTCTCAACCTATGGATCGATCAGTAGAACATGATAGATCGGATTAGTCAGAACAGTTAAGTTAGTTATGCAGCGAATGTAATAATACAATGGTCAAATTATGTGACGTAACGAATCTCAGATCGTTAATCTTTTAAATCACGCATGCTAATTTCGGTTCGGACGTAAGATCGTGAGTGAGCTGTCGCTAGAAAATTTGTCGTAATTACCGTCCAATTGTCAGAAATTTAGTTTCTGATTATTAGATATAGAAAAACGTAAACCCATTTAACCCAATTAGTCAAAATTAAATCTTTGATTAACGCGTTTAAACTTCCAGCTCGCCGACAGCCATATTGTCCCTCTCATCACCTCCACCAGACAATATATATATATATATATATATATATATATATATTATATTGTCTCTATGTATATATGAATAGGGATATGAATAAGCATCATAATCAAGATTTGCAATAAACAATTCCAAAAGAAATCAATCCCATCGTCGGTGGTGCCTTTACCTTTGTTTTCAGTTCATCTTCTCCATTTTACCTTAGTCAGAGTTCAATAGATTTGAGTCGAACACTTGCGAAGAAGAGGAAAGAAAAAACCTGAAGAAAAACCCAAGTCATCACAGATGGGCTCGGAGAGCTCATTCTCAGCTCAGAAGCGCGCTTCCGCCGGCGCCGGAGCTCTTCCCACGACGGCGAACGGCGTCGGCGTCCGAGGCCGAGCCGCCTCCCTCCTCCCTCGTAGCCGACAGATCAAGAAGACATTCAACAACATCAAAATCACAGTCCTCTGCGGATTCGTCACCATCCTCGTCCTACGTGGCACCATCGGAATCGGAAACCTCGTCTCCTCCGAGGCCGACGCCGAGAACCAGCACCTCATCGAAGAAACGAATCGGATCTTAGCCGAGATCCGATCCGACAGCGACCCCGACGAAAACGACGATCCGACTCGACCCGGACCCAAATTCCTAACCCTAAACGACACCTTCTCCCTCGGCCCGAAGATCGACACTTGGGACTCAGATCGAAAGAAATGGCTCCGCAAAAACCCTAATTTCCCGAACCGCCTAAGCAACGGCCGGCCGAGGGTGTTGCTAGTCACTGGCTCGCCGCCCAACCCCTGCGACAACGCCATCGGCGATCATTACCTGCTGAAATCGGCCAAGAACAAGATCGACTACTGCAGAATCCACGGAATCGAAATCGTGTACAACATGGCTCACCTAGACAGGGAACTCGCCGGATATTGGGCGAAGCTTCCATTGATTAGGCGACTGATGCTTTCCCACCCAGAGGTAGAATGGATATGGTGGATGGACAGCGATGCGCTCTTCACCGACATGGCTTTCGAGCTTCCGTTGACGAAGTATAAGGGCTACAACATGGTCATCCATGGCTACCAAGACCTTCTCTTCGAGCAGAAATCTTGGATCGCTTTGAACACGGGAAGTTTCTTGCTGAGAAACTGTCAGTGGACTTTGGATTTGCTCGACGTGTGGGCTCCGATGGGTCCAAAAGGGCCGATCAGAGAAGAAGCTGGGAAGATCCTGACTGCAAATTTGAAGGGTCGGCCAGCGTTCGAAGCTGACGATCAGTCGGCGCTTATTTACCTGCTGACTAAGGATCAAGAAAAGTGGATGGGCGAAGTTTTCGTTGAGAATTCGTTCTATCTGCACGGTTTTTGGGAGGGTTTGGTGGATCGATACGAGGAGATGATCGAAAAGTATCGCCCGGGATTGGGAGACGAAAGGTGGCCGTTTGTTACGCATTTCGTGGGGTGTAAGCCTTGTGGGAGCTATGGAGATTATTCGGTGAAGAGGTGCTTGAAGAGTATGGAGAGGGCTTTTAATTTCGCAGATAATCAAGTGTTGGATTTGTATGGTTTTAGGCATAGGGGATTGGTTAGCCCTAATGTTAAGAAGATTAGGAACGATACGGTGAATCCTTTGGCTGATGTTGATCGGCTCGATATTCGCCATTCGAGGGCTTGAAACGTTGTGTTGTTAGGTATAATCTTATTTTTCGTGTTTTGAACTTCGAGTCGAATGAATTTTTTCCCCATACGTTTTGAATAAGCATAAAACTTCTCGATATGGATATTAAGATGTGCTTTGATGATGTTCGTGTAGGAGAGTAGTCGCAAAACCTGAGGAAGAGGGAAGCGCAATGGAGGATTGGCTTCGTCGAGCAATGCAACGGTTATGGAAGTTGGGCTTCGAATCCACGGATACAACTGTTACTATTATTACAAACCTTCGTTTTTTTTTCCTTTTTTTGCTACGAAGCAGACTTATCGCTCGATGTTTACTCGATCGTTCTTGTTCTTTCCTTTTGG
This sequence comes from Craterostigma plantagineum, assembly GCA_027422505.1. Lineage (NCBI taxonomy): Eukaryota > Viridiplantae > Streptophyta > Magnoliopsida > Lamiales > Linderniaceae > Craterostigma > Craterostigma plantagineum. Next base: position 3,498,642 of record JAPQWV010000050.1, read on the forward strand.
ACCATGATTTTAGCGTCTCAGACTCTACGGTTTTGATGGCCGTCGTCATTCTTTGTAATACTTTATAGTTGAAGAAGATCTGTTATTGCATGGCTAAAAACGAAATCTGTACGAAAATGCTATGTAATAACCAAACAATCCAAACCATTTACAGCATTATCAAAGTGTGTGTGAAGTAGCTTCAAGCCGTTTGTAAGAAGAAATGGCATTACAATTGAAATAGCTAGAGTGATTTGTACATGAACACCTCAAATGTAGTCTCAATATCTTTCACACTCTTTAGCCTACAATCTCTGACTTTAAAGAACCCTTTTTTTCGGAAACTCTTATGAGATCTTTGAGATGGTTACCTTTTCATGATGGAATCTGCAGTTTTTGACTTCAAACGTTCATCCCAGCTCCAATTATTTTGATGGGTTCGCAAGCCAGCAACATCTGATTCATCTGTGATATCTGATCCAACAACTGCGTGATATCTGATCCAACAACTGCTTGATTTTCTGCACAAAAGAAAGAAACGGGCGAATAAGAATAACGATCAATGGAAGTCGTATGTGTAACTCAAAGAAAGGAGGAGTCATCTACAGTGTAGGCATTTTATCAAACACATCGCGGATAAGAAGAAAAGTCTACGAACCTCTCCTCTCAGCTTCACGGCAGCAACGTTCCCTGAAGTACAACAGCGCAGCAACAAAGGCAAGAGTGCGAAAGTTGACAATCACTGTTAGAAATCGAGGGGTCTTCCTAAAACCAATTGGTGATAGGAGAAGAAAGCCTCGTATATATATAGCGGCTCAAAGAGTTTGAATTATCCGATGTGGGACGAAACCCATTTAGAATCTCAACACGCCCCCTCACGTGTTGGCATGACTGGCCTAACACGTGGACATATGAATCGGGTGACGGTGAGCGGAAGCTCGCTCTGATACCATATTTAAAAGGTTTTTGATATAGCATGTCATAGGGGCTCTTACCATGTAACACTGCTGAAGGTATTCTATTGATAAGGAATGTAGCACTTAAAGTTCACTCAGACCAAAATTCTATGGGCAGTCCGGATTGGAAGAAAAGAGCTCGTGCCACATTTAACAGGTGTTGGTGCTTTCGCTCCACAACTGAGTTTTGTTGTGGAGTTTCCACACAAGATAAATGGTGCACAATTCCTTTGCTTCTAAATAGATCTGCCATGTTAAGTTCACGTGCATTGTCTGTCCTAATGGTTTTTACTTTACATCCAAACTGAGTTTCAACAAGGCTAAGAAAATAAGATAGCACTGCCCGAGCCTCAGATTTCTGTTTTACCATGAATAGCCACGTAAACCTTGAATAATCATCTACTATGGTGATGAAATATTGATGTCCTAGGTATGATGGAACATTAAACGGCCCCCAAGTGTCACAATGGACTAGATCAAATGGAGAACAGGCTGAAGTGTTATCATTTGGAAAGCTATTTCTTTTCTGTTTTGCTAACGGACAGATTTTACAATGAGTGTGTGATGATGCTACATCTTGTCTTAGAGGAATTTTTAACATGTCTAGCACCTTATTTGATGGGTGTCCTAACCTACTATGCCATAAGTTGGCTCTTATTCTACTTAAGAAAACAGAGACATCATCAACACCATCAGAACATCTATTGCTTGCGGCTGCTTGAATGATGTACAGGCCTGCTATCTGTTTAGCCCTGCCAATCACTCTCTGTGAATGGTCCTGTATCAAGGAAAGATCATGCTCAAATAGCACTTTACAAGATTGGTTAGTGACTAAAGAGCTCACAGATATTAGGTTGAATCGAAACTGGGGTACTAAGAGCACCTCTTTCAGTATGATATCCTGATTTAACTTGAATGATCCTGCCTGATTAACTTCAATCACCGTGTTATCAGGCAGTATCACCCTTGATTTACTAATTTTATGAAGATCATATAACAGCTTTACATTACCAGTGACATGCATAGTTGCACCCGAGACTAATAACCACAGATTTGAGTCTGCTAATTCTGGTAAATCAAAAGTAAGGCAGATACCTGTCCTTTTATCTGCTTGTTGGATGCAGTCTGTGTTCTCTGCTCCCTGGATTGCACCAGAACCAGATTGAGTTATTAAGGATCTAAGACTATCCAGCTGAAAGGGGGTTAACTGAAGCTGAATCAGTGAGCTGCTGCTGGACATCTCTTGACCCTTGCTCTGTTGAACTGCAGTATGCATCACATCCACTGCCGACTGGTTTTCTCTAGCTGATTTAGGCTTCAAGTTCTGTCTAAAACCAGGGGGATATCCATGTATATGGTAGCAGTTATCAACTGTGTGCCCCCTTTTATTGCAGTGGGTGCACATCGGCCTCTGTGAGTCCCTTTTCTGTCCAAAATAGCTTTTCTTCCCCTGATCTTGATCCCTTCTTGCTTCCAACATTGCCATACTGCCTGTTGGATCATCATTGCTCCTAATGGGTCCAAGAACCATTGTCCTCTGTTTCTCTTCTTGGACAAGCAGTGAGAAAGTCTTCCCAATCGAGGGCAGAGGCTCCATAGTTAATATCTGGCCTCTGAGTTGAGAGTATGTGTCGTTCAATCCCATCAAGAAAACCATACCATATTCTTCATCAAGCTTGGTCTTCATGAGCTTCATTCCCCCGCAAGTGCACTGGCAAGTAGGAAGATAATTAGCCAGCTCATCCCAAAGTGTTTTCAGCTTCGTGTAATATGCTGCAATGGTGCTGTTGCCCTGCGTCAGATTCATCAATTCCTTCTTCAACTGAAAGATTCTCGGCCTGTTTGTTTGGCCAAATCTTTCCTCTAAGTCCAGCCATACATCCCTGGCCTGTGAAGCATATAAGATGCTAGCCGAAATTTCTTTTGTCACAGAATTCAAGATCCATGAAATGACAACGCTGTTGTTTCTTTTCCATGCTGCGAATTTGTCCTTGTCTGTGACTGCTGGGGCTTGAAGATCTCCATTTACAAACCCTTCTTTGTTGCGGCCGATGAGGGAGATCATCATGGCCCTGCTCCATGTTCCGTAGTTATCCTCGTTCAGCTTTTCGTGTACAAGAAACTGTCTTGATGAATCATTGATGTTGAGATAATATGGATCACTCACAGGTGGAACAGCTGTCAAACCTGACTGTGTTGAATTCACTTCCATGATCGAGTCTTCAACAGATGAACAAAGTGCCCTAAATTCGCTGGATTTGTCGCAGCTATCGCTCTGAATTCATGCTCTGATACCATAACAAAAATTAGATGTTTGTCAACAAAGATCTTAACGTGGTTCGGATTTTGTTTAATCCTACATCCACGATCAACAGTTTGTAATCCCTTTATTCAGAATTGACAGATTACAAAGATCAAGAAGATAAGCCCTCTTATCTTCCTGCTAAAACCAACGCTCGATTTTACAGCTGTAAAAAATAAAGGAAAAGAGAAACTGAGAAGATGATCCAATAGTTCACGCTTTTGGCACTGTATCTCTTTTATATCTCCCGCCAGAATGCAGTTTAACTCCTTTAGCTAAAAACGTCGCTTGTGCCAACGACTCCTAAGTTACTCTCTTGTTTAGAACGCGCTTGTTTCATTGACGCTTTTGATGCGAGCTCTCAGCTTGAGTTCAAAATTGAAGTCTTCCTTTGATCAGCCTTACAAATTTCTGCCTTCTTGTCCTGCGTTTCTTCCAATACCCCCCCCCCCCGCAAGATGGACTATACAGATTCACTATGGACATCTTGAGCATAAGGGCACGTAATTGTGGAGCGGGCAATGCCTTAGTCAAAACATCAGCCAACTGATGCTCTGAGCGAACAGAGAGGAGCTTGATCACCCCGCTGGCAATATGGTGTCTTATGAAGTGAACGTATTCAATATGCTTAGACCGTTCGTGGAACTTGGGATTTAAAGCCAACTTCACAGCCGATTGATTATCACAGAACAGGACTGGTTTGTGCTCTAGCTGGATGTGCATTTCATTGAGCAAATTTTATCCAGAGTATCTCGGCGACTGCTGCAGCAAGAGCTCTGTACTCTGCTTCGGTGGATGACCTTGACACGGTGGCCTGCTTTTTAGCTTTCCAAGTTACCAGGGATGTCCCGATAAATGTGCAATATCCTGTAATGGACTTCCTCGTATCCCTGCATGCTGCCCAGTCAGCGTCCGAGAAGGCCTTAAGTTCCAAGTTGCGGTCTGAACCTAGTAGAATACCTTGTCCTACAGAACCTTTTAAATACTGCAGCAGGTGATGAGCTGCGGTTAGATGTGATGTTCTTGGCATGGCCATATATTGGCTAAGCTTGTGAACTGTGAAAGCTATGTCCGGTCTGGTAAATACGAGGTATAGAAGCCTCCCAACCAATCGTCGATATTGAAAAGGGTCCTTAAGCAACTCACCTTCAGCGTCTGTAATGACTTGGCTGGGACTGAGTGGAGTACCTAAAGGCTTGGCATCCACATATCCCGTGTCCTCCAATAGCTGCAGAGTATACTGCTTTTGGGAGAGATATATACCTTTGTTATTTCGTGCCACCTCCACTCCAAGGAAGAACTTGAGATCTCCGAGGTCTTTAATTCTAAAACAGTTACTTAGGAAGCCTTTTGTGTCTTCAATTGCCTTGACTGATGGACTTGCCAAGATTATATCATCAACATAGACCAAGAGCACTATTAATTGGTCCCCTCTGCCTTTCAAAAATAGCGTGTGGTCGGATTGTGTTTGGACAAAGCCATACTCCTTGACAGCATTGGCAAACGTCTTGTTCCATTGCCGAGAGGCTTGTTTAAGCTCGTACAAGGATTTGTGCAACTTACAAACCAGTCCCTCCTTCTCTGCTTTATTGTATGCATTATGGAGGCCCTGAGGAATGTCCATATACACCTCTTCTGCCAGCTCTCCGTTCAGAAAGGCGTTATTAACGTCTAATTGCACCAAATTCCATTGCAGTTTCGCTGCTAGACACAGTATTATCTTTATGGTACTAGGCTTTGCAACGGGAGCAAATGTGTCGATGTAATCAACACCCTCTCTTTGGTCGTAGCCTTTCGCGACAAGCCTTGCCTTATGCTTTTCTAGCTGCCCCTGGGAATTGTACTTGAGCCTATAAACCCATCTGCACCCTATGGACTTCTTGCCCTTGGGGAGAGTCATGAGTGTCCAGGTGTTATTGTCTTCAAGTGCTTGCAGCTCCTCTTGCATCGCCTTCACCCATTCTGGTGACTGTGATGCTTGCGCATAGGTTTTTGGCTCTTGATTGGTGGAGACTGTGTTGACCAGTCCCTGGAATGCTCTGGAAAATTTTTTAGCAGAGCGTACTCTTGTCAGTGGGTATAATGTCTTTCCTTCGAGTAGGTTGTGGCAGTGATAGTCTGCCAGATATGATGGCCTTTTGGGCTGTCTCCCTGATCTGGTGCTTGCTAGAGGAGTGTCTTGTGAGTTTTCTGTGGCAGTCTGTGGGTTGCTCGGCCATGTGACTACAGGATTCTGGGCATTTCCAGCCTCAACATACTGATCCTCAGGCTGGACCATATTCTCAGGTCCCATTGGCAACACTTGCTGTGCACTCTGTGAATTCCCTGTCTCAGCACTCAAACCTTCAGACTGGCTCACATTCTCTGGTTCCACTGGTAATTCCTGCTGCCCAAATGAGTGTGATGCAGGCAAGCTTTCTCCCTCTGCACTGGACTGCAGTTTTTCAGGCAAGACCAGTTTAGAAAAAGGGTCCCCCTCTGGTCCAAGTGATGGATACTGCTCCTTCAATGGAAATACTTCCTCTACAAATTTCACATCTCTTGAAATGAAAACATCTCTTGTCATTAGATCCATCACCTTGTACCTTTGATTCCAACTGGGTATCCAAGAAATACACATTTTCGGGCCGTTGGATCAAATTTCTTTCTTGAGCCTGCAAGTGTTGAGCAATAGCACAAGCAACCAAAAGCTCGCAAGATATCATATTAGAAATCGAGGGGTCCTTCCTAAACCAATTGGTGATAGGAGGAGAAAGCCTCGTATATATATAGCGGCTCAAAGAGCTTGAATTATCCGATGTGGGACGAAACTCCATAGATAGCTCACCACAGCGTTGACCTTCGCCGCCAGCACCTCCGCAATCGTAATCCTTCGACTCGATTTAATCGCCGTGGAATGCGCCGACGTGAAATCCGACCCCGGCGACGAAGACGGGGAGAACGTCGACGTAGACGACGTCGTTTCCGAGTCAGATTCAGCATCCGACGGCGACGGAAAGATGCGTAGCCTGTCGTGGAGGTTCTCGTGGTTAATCGGAGGGAATACGACCGGCGGAGGGATATCGTGACGGATCGTGATCAGCGAGCAGTGCAGATTCCTAGGTACGGCGTCGCTGCCGCCGCCGCCTTTGTCGTGGGGCTCGCATTCAGCTAGGACTTTATCGGAACTTGCTCGGCCCGCCTCCATCGCGGCGGCGCAGTATTGTTCGCTGACTTGAGAAATCCGAGCTCCTAAACTATGGCTTGCATTGCATTACATAATCATCACACACATTGTTTTACTTCAAACTCAGTAATAGATAGAATTCACATCGGACAAATTGCTAAATGATGTTGACAAATTACTTATTTAAATAATTTGAAACATATCAAACTAAATAGCGGGCCCATCAAATTGCTTATTGGGGCGTTATCTGCGCCCATGTGTACATTTGGGCCTTATTATTGGGCCAAAACTCTTCCGACCCAGTGGGCTATCCTTTTATATGATGTGACTTGTAATACTCCCTCCGTCCCACTAATTTTATCACATTTTGCCATTTCGGGCGTCCCACTAATTTATCACCTTTCCTTATTTAGCAAAAAAAACTATCACTAACAATCAATATAATAATATTAAATATCCTTAAAAGACGTGTTAAAATATACACTTTCGTACCTTTTCATTGTACTATATTATTATAATAATACCACCTTAATTTACGTGCCCGGTAACTTATGTGATAAAGTTACCGGGACGGAGGGAGTAACTAACAGATAGCTTGCATTATTCCATTTTTGCTGAGAAGAGAACATGGCAGATAAGTACACGCAAAGTATAATCTTTCGGAGGTGAGGAGCAAGAGACGTTACTCTAACAAAATAAAAAGTTTCATTTCAAGAATACTCTTATATATATATATATATATATATATATATATATATATATATAGATTCGGGAAGGTCAATACAACATATTAGTAGGGCATTATACTACTAATACGTCAAAGTCAGTCGAAGAGTTCAGTTCTTCCTGGGTTTGCTTTGCTCCAAGCTGCCTTTTTTCTGTGGAGTTTCACACTTTGTAAGCAATTTGAAGCGTCTTCCCTGGAGCCCCTATTTAGTGAAAGTGGATGATTCGAACAAGGTCCAAACATGTCGATGGTCAGCTTTTGGCTCCTTTCTTTGCAAGCCTTAAACTCCTTGCATGCTTCATTTCGGCCTCCTTCTGAGCTTTCTTTCTCTCGAGTTCGGCCTGATTACAGTTTTCTTCATGGGCCTTTCGAAACATCCTCACGAACTCCAGTATTGTACCCGTAACTGCAAGAAGTTAGGAGAGCGAAGAGAACATTTGAGAAAATGGTGACATTTGGAGAATTCATTGATGTTTTGCGTGTCTGCTCACCTTGTTCGAATGGGCATCGGGCAGGATCTTCTCCAAAGTATAGAGAAAGTGCATCTGAATTTTTTCCCTGCATGTATGATGGGAATGGTTAGCAATCTTACCACAGATGAAAAATGATATGATGGCACCACAAGATATTGTCTGTAATGTTTATGAAAGACAATATTTACCGCGGTAGAATATAAAATCTTTACAGAGGCCACTTCAGCCTCAGCAACTCCAACAAATGCCTTCAAAGTCTGTCAATATTTAGAAAAGATGTAATTCAAGTGAACAAAAAGAGTTTGGAAGTAATGAGTGTCATAATGTAGATAGAAGACTATGCTTTAGGTATTAGTTCAAATAACTTGGTGAAAACCACCATGTTCACATATGAAATGCCATATATATTACAATATTACATTGGGCGGCGGAATACCTTGTGAAATGTATCAGGACCGTCATTTTCGGAAGCCTCCAATTCTTGCTGTACCTTTTCCAGACCTTTTATAATGGCTTGCATTTCCTCAGCCAAGGATTTCAGTTGTATCTGCAATGACATTCGTTACCCTCGATGTTGCTACTACTATTTGAACACTTTAGAAAATTCCCCTGTTAGAGGTATGTCTAAACCTTTGAGGCAGCTTTCAAGCTAACAAGGTCTTCATGAAAATCCAAAAGAGATGGTGACTTTGTGGCCAGCACCTGGTAAAATGAGCCAAAGATGAACACAAACATGAATCACTTAGCACTGTCCTTTATAAAGAATGCACCAATCCAATAGCATCTAATATACTATGAATCATGCAAAATAGTGTGAGTAAGACATCCCAACAGAGTATCGGCAACAATGTTCGACTGTGAATTATTCATGAATTGATACATGCAAGCATAAATGAAAGATAACCCATTCGATTCATGCCCAATCAAATTGTCATCATTTGTAAGTTACTTAAGACAATAGAACATTAAAGAATAACATCTCAGGAATTATTTAATCGTCGTGTGGATAGCGTACCGAATATTATCCCCAAGATAACAGAAAGCAGACGAAAGGGTAAATATAGAAAAAGAGAGTAGATACCTTACAAAGGTAATGCATTAGAGTCATCTTATTGTTTGATGCACGAGTATCTGTGAGTTTTAAAAGACTGTCTAATTTGAATCCTATAGCAGACCCTGGAAAAAGAATGAAAAGCTGCATATCTTAATATATACCTTTTTGATAATCTCAATTGCTAAGCATAAGGGAAAAACACGTTGCAGGGAAGTAATGGAATCGTATTGGCAAATGCTAACACAGTAGATTATGTTCACGTATCCATACCTCTGACAGTTCCCCGATTCAGTGTATTCCCAAGATATAAAATTTTCTTCATAATTTCTTTGAGTTTGACGGATTTTGGAACCTAATGCAAGAATAGATATTACTAATAAAGGGGTTAAGAAAGCAACGAATATTCATTAGCGTACTAGACATACATACCTCTTCACAAGCATAATTTACAGTGCTCAAGCTCTTCCTGAAATCAGAAAGCTGGGACAGGAAGGAAACATTGACCTCAATAGGACATCATGCAAGTTATCGGATGTTCAAAAATGTCAAGCAAACCTGAGTATTGAATTGAATCTTGAATAGAAAAACCCATAATTTTGATTCAACTCGTGGGACTTTCATCAGCTCCAGGAAAAACTACACGAACAGATTCAATAGATTCACTTTCCATTTACAGGATTAACAACAACAATTCCAAATAGGGGTGTTCATTCGGTTATAACCGAACCGACTAACCGAAAGTTCGGTTCGAGGATTTCATAAACCGAAAACCGAACTGAAATATTTCGGTTTGGTTTCGGTTTTTACCGAATTTTTTCGGTTCGGTTCGGTTAACCGACCGAAAAACCGAATTTTAATAAAAGAAATAAAAAAATATATAAACGTGATTTATATTATAAAAATATACTATCATATGTAGAATTGAATAAAAATATTTAATTTAGCTAATTTTTTAATATTTTATTTAATATGTTAATATGATTTAAATTATAAAAAAAATATATTATCATATATATATTTGTATAATATTTTGAATAATATTTTTTTCATATTTTATAACATATGGTGGATATATTATTACTATAGAACATATAATAATATTTGATTATATATTTTATATACTTATATATATGTATAGAAAAATAAAAAGTAATAATAAATTCGGTTTTTCGGTTCGGTTCGGTTTACCGAGGTAGTAAACCGAAACCGAACCGAAATTTATTCGGTTATCAAAATGAAAACCGAATACCGAACCGAAAAATTTCGGTTCGGTTCGGTTTCGGTTCGGTCGGTTAACCGACATTTGAACACCCCTAATTCCAAATTATCTTATATTGAAGCTGATTACCAGGACCGGATTAGGGCCGGCGCATCAAGCCCACATCCGGCCCAGTATAATAGAGGGCCACATATTTAAAATGTCCTGAATTTTTTTGAAAATACAAACTATCAAAATAGACCTAATTTTTATCAATGTCATGCAAAAAAAAATATATGGGCCTTAATGTTTTGGGCCACCAGAACAGGGTATCAAAAATAAAAAAACGGCCCTGCTCATTACTATACCTTTTCACACTTTCCCAAGTTTTCCTTGTCACCTGAGTAATTCTGAAAATTCAAATGCACAATCATTTAGGACAAATTTTAAGCTCAAACGTTAGATAATAGAATACTCATTTGATTTTAGGAAATCAATGCCTATGACGATCAAATTATTACTATTAAATAACCAGGGGAGAAGCACTTAAACGTTTATGTAGTTGGCAATGGAGTTAGACAAATCTTCTCCCCAAGTCGTCTATCATGCATTTTATCAGTAGAAAGTAGGATGATGTGACGAAGATCCAAAAGATATAGAATGTTGGCATTTGAGCCACAACTGGCAACAATCTTCTCTTTTAATAAACTGATTGTACACTTCTGATACATTATTATCAACTTGTGTTTCAATTTACTTACCACAACGTGGTGGCACTTTGCATATGACAAAAATTATGCAATACAAATATATGAATCTTTAACCTCGAGAATTTTCATTTCCTCTTTCGTCGGACAAAATTTAATGAGGTTTTCTACTCGATCAGCATCTAAAATCGTTTCATCCATTGCCAGGGCAGCAGCCTGAGAAAAAGCAATTCATGCGGTAAGATTGAGAAAACTGAAGACCGACAAGACAAAACAATGCAAGTGACATTGACAGTTACACCAATAAGAGTGATGTCCTCTCAGGTTAATGGAGAAGGAATGCACCATGAAATACGACAATGATCATATCTTTAGCTTACCATCATGTCAGGTAGTGGCATCTTCACTTTTGCGAGCATTATTTCTGTATTATGGGCCCTCCGTAGGTCAATCTACAAAGAAAAGTATGAGATATGTGTTAACTCACCAATTTTTCTACAAGTTTAACGATTGCATCGCTTTTAATTTTATATAATTTATTTTCCATCAATAATATGTTTAGTAGCGAAAAGAAAGTTATCAACACAAATTGGATTAATCTCAAATAAAAGCTACCATAAATGGACTATCTTATTCATATAACATTACCAGACGGACTATCTGCGGCTTATTTTGTCGCCAACCAGATTTGCCTCCTGCACTGTCCGATCTTGGCACTGTAGCAGAGAAAAGAGTCTCCAGCTCCGACACATCAAATTCTGGTGCACTATAAGTATATAAAATCCATCAATACGATGTTCGGAAACAAAATGAAGTACGACTTTTATGAAAGAATTATAGTTAGCAAGTAAAAGGCTTTGACAATAAAACAAACAGTAACTCGACACATAATGGGACACGGGAAGCTTAAACACCAATATCAAGTAAATGCGCTACTCCCAATCACCAAATAGGATAGGTGGGAAGAGTAATACACTTGAGGTTCGCCATATTTCTGCAATTCCTCCCACAAGCTTCCTTGAAGAACCCTAGTCACCTTGCTCCAGTGAAGTCGCTTTAAGGTAGATCTCCGAGGAGCTGTAGGAGATGACATCCGTAGACGAGAAGGCCGCGGCGATCTACTAGAAGCCAACCCTCTACCATCACCCGTCGGTCCTTTTACACCAAGTGGAGGAGGAGTGGTTGGTCCGCCTGGTTTAGGTCTTGGAGCTCCACGAGGAGGAGGAGGAGGTCCTGGCGAACGACCACCACGAGGAGATGGAGGAGGTGGTGCTCGTCCCCCAGGTGTGGGGGTAGTTGGTGGCGGCGTCGGCGGAGGAGGGAGTGGAGGAGTATGCTTTGGAAAAGATGAATCATTATGCACGGGTGGTGGTGGTGGTGGAGGAGGAGGGGGGTTACCACTGTTAGGAAGTGGAGGCAGGGTGGGTGGTGGAGGAGGCGGCTGCGGAAAACTGTTAGGCATATAAGTTGGTGGTGGTGGAGGTGGTGGTGATTTTGAAGGGAAAGAAGCATTGGAGGACGAAAATGGAGGAGGCGGCGGAGGTGGAGGAAGAGGAATGGAAGGAGACGATGGTGCCATCGCTGGAATAACTATCCGAGCATCGCCGTTTGGGTAGGCGGGCTTTGGGTACTGAAGAGAAGCGTGTTTTATTTGCTGAGGTAGTTTGTTCTGCGATTGTGGGGATGGAGAAGAAGGGTACCCCATTTTCTTTTTCGAATTTCTTTTGTTTTTTCTGCTGATTTTTGGTGGGATGAAGATGAAGATGGAGTTGATTCTTGGTGGGGTTTAATAAGAGGGTTGAGGGCTGACTTTGAGATTAATGTCAACTAACGGTGTATTATTAATTTTTGTGGATTGTATGGGGAAGGTTGGGATTTAGGGTGAGGTATTATTTGATTTCTATAAGCTAAATTGTACGTTAATTGCGTGGTTATTGAAGCTAAGCTTGTAATAATAATGTGGGGAGAAGTGGCCAGAACATGGTGATCGGTTGTTACCTCTTTTCTTAATTCTCGGTTTTTCTTTTCATTATTACATGTTGGTTTTCGAATGACATGTTTTGATTGGTACTATGCTTTTCATGTATTAGTTATGGTTGCATGCATTGGAATAAAAGTATAATATGGTATTAAAATAGAATAGCGTAACGAAGGAAGGAATGACTCGATATTGGTCGATTGTTCGGAGGTTGATTTATTTGAGTCAACCACCGTTAACGAGTTGATGGTTTAGTATTATTTATCCAGCGCTGGTTTTTTTTTCGGAGGAATCCAGTGCTGGTTTTTTAGTGCTTTTGATTCTTAACAAAGTCTCCACATTGACTATATATATATAATGACTTCGACATATATATTTGGTAAGCATGAAATATGTATCACAAAATTGCGGAGTTCTTGGTCTTCTGTGCGATGACAATGATACAATATACGAGAGCATCTCCAAAAGTACTTAGAACGCGAACGTAAAAATGCAGTAAAAAAATGGTTGGCTTGATAAGGCATCTGAACAGTCCCCCGTGACAACAAATGGTGTGTAATAAAACAACAGACCTTTCCCATTCTCAACACACATATACACATACAGAGAATTTTCATGCAAACGACTCATCATCTCTCTCAGCAAGAATGGAGCCCAAGAACTTCTTCTCCATCGATTAGACAAGAACATCATTGTACATGGCATTTCTATGTGGCTCAATTCAAAGGTGTCGAAGAACCCTACTCTCAAGCAGCAAAGAACTATATATCTCCTCTGCAGTTGGCCGATCTTTTAATCTTTTCTTTTACATTGACGGTATAATTTTGACATATTTGTATCTGGAAATACTGCTCTTTTCTATTTCAGATTCTAACAAAGCAGAATACTTTTACGACTTTTCTTTTTCTTACACAATGTACAATCTTTTATTGCAGAGAACAACATGGTTGGACGTATCTATTGTGTACACCTACAGTGTTGCAGTCGGATATGTTTATGGTGGAGTTGTATGTTGATTCTGTAGGAACAATTAATTGAGCTCAAGAAATTTAAAGATGAAATCTAAAGACGGTAGTGCTAAACGGGCTGTCGTGCGTTTGGAGGGGTATGTATGATTTCATGAAGCATCGTCTCATGTTTCGTAATGGTCTTCCATGCTATATTCAGTAAAATATGTTTTCCTTTGTAATTTTGTGGATGTCTCCCTTATGGTTTGGGATGATAAGGCAAAGGAGATTTGCGAAGCGATTAGTTCTTCCGTCGGGCATACTACAGTTGTGGCACTTAATTTTTCTTTTACATTAACGGTTTAATTTTGTCATTTGTATCTAGGAACAATGCTCTTTTCTCTTTTTGATTCTAACAAAGCAGAATACCTTTACAACGTTTCCTTTTCTTCACACAAGGTACAATCTTTTATTGCAGAGACAACATTCTAACAAAGCAGAATATCTTTACAACTTTTCCTTGTCTTGCCAATGATGCCTTGGTCTGGTGGTATGGCAGCCAACGCTAAGGTGCTTGGGGGTAATAAGGAAGAGGTCCTAGGTTCGAACCATCCCGCCAACATTTCCCTAGCCATATCCCACATGGGCACAGACATGTGTGTTTGAAACGGTCGACCTGTTTAGCAGGTAGTGGGTTGGCCCCCGGGGTTTACCTGGCCCGCCAGGGTTCCCTGGGTTTCCAAAAAAAAATTCTTTTCTTCACACAATGTACAATCTTTTATTGCGGAGAACAACAAGGTCAGGTGCATTTTATATGTGTATACCTACAGGCGTTGCAGTGTGACATGTTTATGGTGGAGTCTTATGTTAATTTAGTATGAACAATTTCTTGAGCTCGAGAAATTTAAAGATGGAGGGGTATTGTGAAGCATCGTCTCATGTTTCGTAACTGTCCTCTATGCTATATTCAGTAAAATATGTTTTCCTTTTGTAGTTTTGCGGATGTCTCCCTTACGGTTTGCGACGATAAGGCAACAGAGTTTTGCGAAGCGATCCGTTCTTCCGTCGGGCATACTACAGTTGTGACAACTGATTTTTTCTTTTATACTGACGGTATAATTTTGACATTTGTATCTGGGAACTGTGACGTCCCTCACATTTAGTACTAATAGATGGCAGATTTTTCGCAACGAAAGTCACGTAAAACCCATTTTACAAAAATCTATTATTATTAATATTACAATCGCACATGATAAGGACGTAATATTTTACACATATATTTATTTCGCATACGTCTTATCTTACAAGAACCTTAGCCTCTCACATTAAAATATTGCATGACTCCCTAAGACCTCTCCACATGTTGTCATGCATGTACAGCCTCGCCCTCAAATGACCGTGGAGTACCGCCGTCAGTCTGCCTTAGTCGTGACGTTTTTCAACGTCCGACTCAAACGTACCTACAACACATAAAACATGGAGTGAGTTATAAAGCTCGGTAAGAGGAAATATGCATGACATGCACGTGCCCCACTCGCAAAGTCATCCGCGCCGATGCTTTCTCATAATCATATTCCTACATCGTTCTTATTTCATTCACGGCTCTCAGCTAACTTGCTACGTCCACCATCATGAGCTCAAATCCAGTATGGATAAAAATATAATAGTTGGCCTACTCCGGCTAAGGTCACACTAGGGTTTTTTCCCTTGTCATCATTCACTAGGTCGCCCCTCTATTTAGCGGTCGTCTTCCCTGGCACTCTGGTTACACCATGTGTTTCGTACATGTCGCCTCTTCCCGCTACCATTTACGTACATATATTTGACGGCTTATATCCCTTCATGGTGCCTTTGTTGAAGTAGCTATGACTCAATTGTGAGTCGACATCAAATGCCAATATAGACAAATATAATTCGCTTTCAAGCGAATAATACCATGCACGCTCATCTCATAATACCCCAAATAATTCGTGCATGCACATGTTTTATGCTACATGAATAATGCGACAATTAGAAATATAAATATCAAACAGTCATATAAAACAAACAATTCATATCACATATTTTCATCGAAGCACTTAGTCACACAAGTTAAACACACAAAATAAACTGTGTTATAGTTGAAATTCCCACTTACCTGTTGGTGTGGCAGCGGACCCGGTCGAATAATAATGCGGCTAATATTTGAGCAATTAAAGATAAAAGTGGACATCGAGATTTAACGTGGAAAACCCACAAACAAATCGGGGTAAAAACCACGGGTAAGAAAGAATCCACTATAGAGGAAAAATATAGGAGTTACTCTATAAAGGAGAAAACCCTCAATATCTCTCTTTATAGTCGGAGAGCATACCCGACAAACTCTCTATTTTTATTTTCTCTCTTATTTCTTCACGCTGTGGGATGCATTTTTTACACTGAGGTTCTTAGCATATTTATAGGCAATAGAACAAAGCAAATGAGGTAATTGCTTACCTCATTCAATATGTGAACAAAAGAAAAGTCATCAGCACCATTTCCACGTTGATTGCAGCCTTGGACAATTCAAACCCATGTGCTCTGACGTGCCTTTTAAAATTCATGTCGACAATCTCCCACCTGAAGATTTGATTTAGGATCAATCGGATCTTCACACCATTCTTTCTCCTTTGCCTTTCATGTTCTCTTACGTCTCCGCTAGGCCACTTGAGGAACGACACAAACGAACTTGTCAGTGTTGACCGCCTTCGTCAAGTAATCTGCTAGGTTGTCTTTTCTATGAATCTTCTGCATATCTACCGTGCCCTCTTTCACTATCTCAGATCAAAAGATATGGCTCCATAAAAACCCTATCCCAAACCACCTAAGCAACGGCCGGCCGAGGGTGTTGCTAGTCACCGGCTCGCCGCCCAACCCCTACGACAACGCCATCGGTGATCATTACCTGCTGAAATCGGCCAAGAACAAGATCGCCTACTGCAGAATCCATGGATCGAAATCGTGTACAACATGGCTCACCTAGACAAGGAACTCGCCGGATATTGGGCAAAGCTTCCATTGATTATGTAGTGTTTTAAGTATCAGTTAATAGATGATTAGAACAGTTTCGTGTGGTTGTATGCTTGCTTTAACGTTTGGTTTAATAAGAGCAGAACTGGAAACACAAAACCAGAAAATAGACAAGCAATTACGTGGTTCAGCTGAAGGTTTCAGCCTACATCCACGGGCCAAAGATCAAGAGCTTTTATTGCTGATTGTTTGAGCTTACAGATTACACAGGATACTTCTCTTTCTCTGTTTATCACTCACCTTGATAAACCTTACCCGGAAAGATAAACCCCGTACAAAATGATCTCACAACCTCTGTGCACTGTCTACTGTTTTATTGGCAAAACACGTGAGGTTGAAAAACTAATTCCACCTCATATTCCAGTGTGTAGAAACGCTCCAAGCAGCTGCAACTTTATAAGTGACTTGCTTATTCCATTCGGCAACTTCTTGAAGAGTTGCTATTCTGATTTCAGCAACACTCCAACAGAGCAATACATATGCTCGTTCCTTGCAGCTGCTCCATATCTGAGCTTATGAATTACCTTAACAAATCTCCACTTAATTCGTCAGCTCAAGTTCTGATCTTTGGCACTCCAACTCCTTGCAGTCAAGGAGCATCAACACACCTTACCAGCTCCAAACAATAGTTGAATTTCTCGTTCGAAACCGGCTTGGTGATCATGTCAGCAGGATTGTCATCTGTTGATATATTCTTCACTGCAACCTCCCTGAGCTATCACCCCTCTGATAAAGTGAAGTGTCACATCAACATGCTTGGTTCTCTCGTGATATACACTATCTTTTGCCAAGTGCAGTGCCCCTTGATTGTCACAGAACACTTCCATTTGTGACTGCTAAATCAGCAGCTCTCTTATCAGTCCCTTAAGCCATATTCCTTCTTTGACAGCTTCAGTTAAGGCAATGTACTCTGCCTCCGTAGTAGCAATGTAACAACCTTCTGCAATGATGCCTTCCAGCTGATAGCTGTCCCATACGAGGTGAAGATATAGCCTGTCAGTGATTTCCTAGTATCATAGCAGCCAGCAAAATCAGAATCGACAAATCCTGCTATTGCACCATCCCTGCTAGTGATCTTCATATCCCTCTTGTATATCAGCCCCTTCTCCAATGTCCCTTTCAAGTATCTCAGCACCCATTTTAAGGCAACCCAGTGATTCTTTATTGGGCATGCCATGAAGCGGCTTACCATACTACAGAGTATGCAAGGTCTGGTCTAGTGCAGACCATGGCATACATTAGTGACCCCACAACACGTGCATATGGAATCTTGCTCATGTACGCTTCTTCTTCTTCTGTGATATCATCATCACCTTTGCTTAGCTTGAAATGTGCAGCTAAGGGAGTTCATACTGCTTTTGAACTGCTCATTTCAAACCTCTTCAAGACTGAGCTCAAATAGCTAGTCTGATGCAGCTTCAGGTAGTGATTGGTTCTGTCTCGATCAATCTCCATTCCAAGAATTATCTTGGCTGGACCAAGATCCTTCATCTCAAACTCAGACTTCAGAAGCTCCTTAATTGTCCCTATTTCAGCTTTGCTCTCACTAGCCAACAAGATATCATCTACATACAGAAGTAGATAACAATTCTGTTCTGTGAGCAAGCTTTCATGTATATGCAGGGATCATAGCTGCTCCTTCTAAACTGATTCTTAACTATGAATTGATCAAACCTTTTGTTCCACTGCCTTGGGCTCTGCTTCAACCCATACAATGACCTTTTTAGCAGACACACTAGTTCCTTCTTTCTCTTGTCTCATAGCCCTCAGGTTGGGCCATGTAGATTGTCTCTTCCAAGCTGCCATACAAGAAAGCAGTCTTTACATCAAGCTGTTCCAATTCAAGGTTAAACTGTGTCACCAAAGAGAGCATTAGTCTTATAGACCTCTGTTTCACCACGGGAGAAAATATATCATTATAATCAACTCCCTCTTGCTGTGTGAAGCCCTTTGCTACTAATCTGGCCTTGTGCCTAACCTTTGAGTTTGCTTCAAGCTTCCTTTTGAAGATCCATTTGCACTTAATGATCTTCTGATTTGCTGGCGTCTCAACTAGTTTCCACGTGTCATTTTTCAACAAAGAGTCCATTTCATCATCCATTGCAAGCTTTCAGTTTATACCATCTGAGGCTCTCACTGCTTCCTGGTATGATTTTGGTTCATTTCCTGTTTCCTCTGCCATAGAGAATGCAAAAGCTATGGCATCTGCTTGACCAAATCTCTTTGGTGCCCTCACTTCTCTTATTTGTCTGTCTCTAGTGAGCATATATTCAATTTCCTTCCTAGGTATGTTTGGACTGGATCTGATTAAGCATACTCTGGTTCAGCATGCTCTAGATCAGCCTCTTCAACTTGCTCTGATTCCTCAGCTTCAGGTGTGGTCTCCCCAGCAGGTCCTTCATTCTCTTTGGTCTGCTCCACCTCAAGCTGAACCTTCCCCAAAAATTCTGTGCCATCCATCTTCAGCCCTCTTTCCAGCACTGAATTCCTTTCAAGGTTTGCCATCACAGCTTCTGAAAATATCACATCCCTGCTTAGAAAGCATCTGTTAGCCCCGGGTACTAGACTCCACAACTTATATCCTTTTACTCCTTCAGGATATCCTATGAAGATGGACTTAACAGCTCTGGTTTCCAGTTTGTCCCCCTTCATATGTGCATATGCCAAACAGCCAAATACCCTTAGATGCTGTAAACTTGGCTTTGATCCAGCTTCAGGAGTTTTGTGGTTCAGAGCTGTTGATGGGCATTTGTTCACCAAGTAAGTTGCAGTGGCTAGAGTTTCTGCCCAGAAAGCCTTGGGCAAACCTGCACTAAGCATCATGCATCTTGTCCTCTCGAGCAGAGTTCGATTCATTCTTTCGGCTATCCCATTCTGCTGTGGGTTATAAGGGACAGTTCTATGCCTTTTAATTCCCTTCACAGAATGAATTGAACTCTTTAGAGCAGAATTCCAGCCCATTGTCAGTCCTTAACACCTTCACTTTTCTGCCAGTCTGAAGTTCAACTGACCTCTTCCAAACTTTAAACCTGTCCAGAGCCTGATCTTTTATTTTCAGACGTGAATGTCCAGACCTTTCTCGAGTAATCATCAATAATTGACATGAAATACCTAGCCCCACCATGTGACAGTACTGAAGCTGGTCCCTAAAGATCAGAATGAAGGTATCCCAATGGTTCAGAGGTGTTGTGTATCCCAGTTGCAAACCTCACCTTGTGAGATTTTCCTAACACACATTGCTCACAGAACTCAAGGTCTTCAATCTTGTCCTTTCCAAACATGCCTTGCTTGGATAATTCTTGAAGTCCCTTTACACTGACATGCCCCAGTCTTCTATGCCAGAGACTAGTAACACTCTCATCCTTCCTTGCAATAAGAGCAGTTTCTGTCAGTGTTGTGCCTATCAGAGAGTATACTCCATTTGATTTGATGCCCTTCATTACAAGCAGAGAACCTTTATGAACCTTCATTAATCCATTCCTTGTTATTTCATATCCCATATCATCTAGCATCCCCACAGAAATGAGATTTCTTTTTAACTCAGGTATGTATCTTACATTCTTGAACATGATCTCACTCCCTGTATGCATTCTGATAGATCACCAAAGAAATGTAGTAGATAAGGATGATTATACGCCCTTTCATGCAGTTCTTTGATCACTCAAGCACGGTAGCCTCGAGGACAGGCAACCTTCTCAAACTCGATTTTATACTCAAGCAATGTGGACACCTGACCGAAGCTTAGCAAGTGCACCAGCATCACAGCAGCGGATATGGTTATTCTATTCCTCGAAAGAATGAAAAAGATTGAGCTAGCACGTCAGACTTGCCTGTCTACTCTCAGGAAGGCGGTATTCTAACATTTTTGACGAACTTTGACTCTTCCTACGAGCTTTAGTAGTTTGAACCTGATCTCTCAAAAAGAGAGGAAGCCAGAATTCAATAAGTTACTACTATCTATGACTGGCCAGCAGGCGCTACTATATGTATAGAAAAAGGTATTAACTGATCCTATTCCTTGAATTGAGCATGGGGTGTCATTTCCCAATAACACTCTGCCTCCTTCATAGTGCCTGAAGTCCACTAACCAGCTCCTGTTGGAAGTCATATGAAATGAGCATCCAGAGTCAATGATCCACTCTTTATGTTTGTCACCATCAGTTACATTAAGCACCTCAGCAACTTCATATCCTTCAGCTACCACAGAAACTTCACCATGTTCCTTCGGTTTATGCTGTGAAGTACTTGCTCTGTGTGAAAAGAGCCGCCTTATGTGCACCTCCTCATGGCAGTGAAAACATTTGATCTTCCCTCTTGACTTGGATCTCCCTTTCTTACTTCCTTTCTTGAATTCTCTGGTGCAGCTTCTACCACGCACATTCAAACTCTCTCCAGGCCCCTCGTGCTTTACTTCAGCTCGCCTATTGAGTTGTCTTGAGTGAATGGCAGACAGTACATCCTCAAGACTCAGCTCCTCGTGGGCATACAGCAGAGTTTCTTTAAAGTGATCATAACTTTTTGCAGAGAGCTCAATAACAGCACAGCTTGGTCCTCATCTACGATCTCAACCTCTATGTTTTCCAGATCCAGAATCAGCTTTGACCACTTGTCTATTTGTTCCTCAATCGGCTTGTCTTCAGTCATCTTGTAGGAATACAATGCATGTTTCAAGTACAGTCGATTCGCCAGTGATTTTGTCATATACAGACTCTCCAGTTTAACCACAGCCCAGCGCCATTCTCCTCCTTTGCAACCTACCTCAACACTTTATCACCAAGGCAGAGAATGATTACACTATGGGCTTTCTTGATCATTGCTTTCTTCTCCGCAGCTGACAGCTCTGCAGGCATTGACTTCTCATCTTTCAGCGCCTCGATAACTCCTTGTTGCGTCAGGAGAGCCTTCATCTTCAGCCTCCAAAGGCTAAAGTCATTCTGTCCAGTAAACTTTTCAACATCAAAGCGTGCCGTGCTCATCTTCCTTAACTGAATTCCACGCTCACCGCACCAGTTGTAGCGTTTTAAGTATCAGTTAATAGATGATCAGAACAGTTTCGTGTGGTTGTATGCTTGCTTTAACGTTTGGTTTAATAAGAGCAGAAACTGGAAACACAAAACCAGAAAACAGACAAGCAATTACGTGGTTCAGCTGAAGGTTTCAGCCTACATCCACGGCCAAAGATCAAGAGCTTTTATTGCTGATTGTTTGATCTTACAGATCACACATGATACTTCTCTTTCTCTGTTTATCACTCACCTTGATAAACCCTACCCAGAAAGATAAACCCCGTACAAAATGATCTCACAACCTCTGTGCACTGTCTACTGTTTTATTGGCAAAACACGTCAGGTTAACAAACTAATTCCACTCATATTCCAGCGTGTAGAAACGCTCCTAGCAGCTGCAACTTTATAAGTGACTTGCTTATTCCATTCGGCAACTTCTTGAAGAGTTGTTATTCTGATTTTCAGCAACACTCCAACAGAGCAATACATATGCTCGTTCCTTGCGGCTGCTCCATATCCGAGCTTATGAATTACCTTAACAGGTAAGGCAACTGATGCTTTCCCACCCAGAGGTAGAATGGTATGATGGATGGACACAACGCGCTCCACCGACATGGCTTTCGAGCTTCCATTGACGAAGTACAAGGGCTAGAACATGGTCATCCATGGCTACCAAGACCTCTTCGAGCAGAAATCTTGGATCGCTTTAAACACGGGCAGTTTCTTGCTGAGAAACTGTCAGATTTGCTCGACATATGGGTTCTGATGGGTCCTAAAGGGCCGATCAGGGAAGAAGCTGGGAAGATCTTGACTGCAAATTTAAAGGGTCGGCCGGCGTTCGAAGCTGACGATCAGTCGGCGCTGATTTACCTGCTAACTAAGGATCAAGAAAAGTGGATGGGCAAAGTTTTCGTTGAGAATTCGTTCTGTTTGCACGGTTTTTGGGAAGGTTTGGTGGATCAATACGAGGAGATGATCGAAAAGTATCGCCCGGGATTGGGAGATGAAAGGTGGCCGTTTGTTACGCATTTCGTGGGGTGTAAGCCTTGTGGGAGCTATGGAGATTATTCGGTGAAGAGGTGCTTGAAGAGTATGGAGAGGGCTTTAATTTCGCAGATAATCAAGTGTTGGATTTGTATGGTTTTAGGCATAGGGGATTGGTTAGCCCTAATGTTAAGAAGATTAGGAACGATACGGTGAATCCTTTGGTTGATGTTGATCAGCTCGATATTCGCCATTCGAGGGCTTGAAACGTTGTGTTGTTAGGTATGATCTGATTTTTCGTGTTTTGAACTTAGAGTGTCGAATGAAATTTTTTTCTCATACATTTTGAATAAGAATAAGACTTCTCGATATGGATATTAGTATGTGCTTTGATGCTGTTCGTGTAGGAGAGTCTCTAAAACCTGAGGAAGAGGGAAGTGCAATGGAGAGTGGCTTCGTCGAGCAATGCTACGATTTCGGTTATGGAAGCTGGGCTTCGAATCCACGGATACAACTGTATTATTATTACGAACCTTTGTGTTTTTTTTTTCCTTTTTTTGCTACGACAGACTTAACGCTCGATGTTTACTCGTTCGTTCTTGTTCTTTCCTTTTTGGACCATGATTTTAGCATCTCAGACTCTATGGCTTTAATTTGAACATCTGTTCTTGCATGGCTAAAATCGAAGGCTGTACGAAAATGGTATGTAAAAACCAAACAATCCAAACCATTTACAGCATTATCAAAGTGTGTGTGAAGTAGCTTCAAGCCGTTTGTAAGAAGAAATGGCATTACAATTGAAATAGCTAGAGTGATTTGTACATGAACACTTCAAATGTAGTCTCAATATCTTTCACACTCGTTAGCCTACAATCTCTGACTCTCGCGAACCCTTTTTTCGGAAACTCTTATGAGATATCTTTGAGATGGCTACCTTTTCATGATGGAATCTGCAGTTGTTTACTTCAAACGTTCATCCCAGCTCCAATCAGTTTGATGGGGTCGCAAGCCAGCAACATATGATTCATCTGTGATATCTGATCCAACAACTGCTTGATTTTCTGCACAAAAGAAAGAAAGGGGCGAAAAAGAATCAAGATCAACGAAACTCGTGTGTGTAACTCAAAAGAAAAGAGGAGTCATCTCATCTACAGTGTAGGCATTTTATCGAACACATTGCGGATAAGAAGAAAAGCCTACGAACCTCTTCTCTCAGCTTCACGGCGAC
Organism: Craterostigma plantagineum; assembly: GCA_027422505.1. Taxonomy (NCBI): domain Eukaryota; kingdom Viridiplantae; phylum Streptophyta; class Magnoliopsida; order Lamiales; family Linderniaceae; genus Craterostigma; species Craterostigma plantagineum. The sequence goes on from JAPQWV010000050.1 coordinate 3,522,395, forward strand.
AACGTTAGATTTACTCCTCCGCCGCTCCCTGAAGTACAACAGCGCAGCAACAAAGGCAAGAGTGCGAAAGTTGAGAATCACACCTCTCCACTTCACCAAGTAACTCCATAGATAGCTCACCACAGCGTTGACCTTCGCCGCCAGCACCTCCGCAATCGTAATCCTTCGACTCGATTTAATCGCCGTGGAATGCGCCGACGTGAAATCCGACCCCGGCGACGAAGGCGGGGAGAACGTCGACGCAGACGACGTCGTTTCCGAGTCAGATTCAGAATCCGACGGCGACGGAAAGATGCGTAGCCTGTCGTGGAGGTTCTCGTGGTTAATCGGAGGGAATACGACCGGCGGAGGGATATCGTGACGGATCGTGATCAGCGACCAGTGCAGATTCCTAGGTACAGCGTCGCCGCCGCCGCCGCCTTTGTCGTGGTGCTCGCATTCAGCTCGGACTTTATCGGAACTTCCTCGGCGCGCCTCCATCGCGGCGGCGCAGTATTGTTCACTGACTAGAGACTTGAGAAATCCGAGCTCCTAAACTGTGGCTTGCATTACATAATCATCACACATTGTTTTACTTCAAACTCAGTAATAGATAGAATTCACATCGGACAATTGCTAAATGATGTTGACAAATTACACATTTAATTACTCGCAAAAATATCAAACTAAATAGTGGGCCCATCAAATTGCTTATTGGGGCGTTTATTGGGCCCATGTGTAAATTTGGGCCTTCTTATTGGGCCAAACCTCTTCCGAGCCAGTGGGCTATCCTTTTATATGATATGACTTGTAATAACTAAGAGAGCTTGCATTATTCCATTTTTGCTGAGAAACATGGGAGATAAGTACAAAGAAAGTATAATCCTTTGGAGGAGCAAGAGACGTTACTCTAACAAAATGAGAAGTTTTATTTCAAAAATACTCTTATATAATACAACAAAGAATTAGTGTTTGCCTATGTACGATGTTAGCAACAGTGATGTACAATTGGTTAAGATACATTCTCATCTCTACAATACGCCACTACTCCCCTTCCCCTTACAACCTAGCATTTTATGCAGTGGAAAGAGCTATGAGAAATTAGAACTGTGTTTGATCTCAATTCACTCGAGTACTATGTGCTGAACTCACTGGGTCTAGCCCTAGCTAGCCCGACATGCATACAGTGGAAGAAGGCGATAAATACGAACCCGTCAAAGTCAGTCGAAGAGTTCAGTTCTTCCTGGGTTTGATCCAAGCTGCCTTTTTTCTGCAGAGTTTCACACTTTGTAAGCAATTTGAAGCGTCTTTCTTGGAACCCCTTTTTTGTGAAATGGATGATTCGAACAAGGTCCAAACATGTCGATGGTCAGCTTTTGGCTCCTTTCTTTGCAAGGCTTAAACTCCTTGCATGCTCCATTTCGGCCTCCTTTTGAGCTTTCTTTCTCTCGAGTTCGGCCTGCTTACAGTTTTCTTCATGGGCCTTCCGAAACATCCTCACAAAATTCAGTAGTGTGCCCGTAACTGCAAGAAGTTAGGAGGGCGAAGAGAACATTTGAGAAAATGGTGGCATCTGGAGAATTTATTGATGTTTTGCGTGTCTGCTCACCTTGTTCGAATGGGCATCGGGCAGGATCTTCTCCAAAGTATAGAGCAAGTGCATCTGCATTTTTTCCCTGCATGTATGATTGGAATGCAATCTTATCAGAGATGAAAAATGATATGATGGCACCACAAGATATTGTCTGTAATGTTTATTATTTACCGCGGTAGAATACAAAATCATTACAGAGGCCACTTCAGTCTCAGCAACTCCAACAAACGCCTTCAAAGTCTGTCAACATGGCAAGAGTTTATAAAAGATGTAATTCAAGTGAACAAAAGAGTTTGGAAGTAATGAGTGTCATAATGTAGATAGTAGACTATGCTTTTGGTATTAGTTCAAATAACTTGGTGAAAACTACCATGTTCACATATGAATTGCCATATTAAAATATTTCATTTGGCGGCAGACAGAATACCTTGTGAAATGTTTCAGATACAGGACCATCATTTTCGGAAGCCTCCAATTCTTGCTTTACCTTTTCCAGACCTTTTATAATGGCTTGCATTTCCTCAGCCAAGGATTTCAATTGTATCTGCAACGACATTCGTTACTCTCGATGTTGCTATTTGCTATTTTAACACTTTAGACAATTCCCCTCTTAGAGGATAAGTAACTAGGTCAAAACCTTTGAGGCAGCTTCCAAGCTAACAAGGTCTTCATGAAAATCCAAAAGAGATGGTGACTTTGTGGCCAGCACCTGGTAAAATGAGCCAAAGATGAACACAAAGATAAATCGTTTAGCACTGTCCTTTATAAAGAATGCACCAATCCATAGCATCTAATATACTATCATGCAAAATAGTGTGAATCTGACATCCCAACAGCGTATCGGCAACAATGTTCAACTGAATTATTCATGAATTGATACATGCAAGCATAAATGAAAGATAACCCATTCGATTCATGCCCAATCAAATTGTCATCATTTGTAACTTACTTAAGACAATAGAACATTAAAGAATAACATCTCAGGAATCGTCATGAGGATAGCGTACCTAATATTATCCTCAAGATAATAGAAAGTAGACAAATATTATCCTCAAGATAACAGAATCAGACGAAAGAGGCGATATAGAAAAAGAGAGTAGATACCTTACAAAGGTAATGCATTAGTGTCATCTTATTGTTCGACGCACGAGTATCTGTGAGTTTTAAAAGACTGTCTAATTTGAATCCTATAGCCGACCCTGGAAAAAAAATGAAAAGCTGCATATCGTGATATACCTTTTTGATAATCTCATTGGCTAAGCATAAGGGAAAACACATCGCAGGGAAGTAATGAAATCGTATTGGCAAATGCTAACACAGTAGATTATGTTCAAGTATCCATACCTCTGGCAGTTCCCTGATTCAGTGTATTACCAAGATATAAAATTTTCTTCATAATTTCTTTCAGTTTGACGGATTTTCGAACCTAATGCATGAATAGATATAATTAATCAAGGGGTTTAAGAAAGCAATGAACATTCATTAGCGTACTAGACATACCTCTTCACAAGCATAATTTACAGTGCTCAAGCTCTTCCTGAAATCAGAAAGCTGGGACAGGAAGGAAATATTGACTCAATAGGACATCATGCAAGTTATCGGATGTTCAAAAATGTCAAGCAAACCTGAGTATTGAATTGACTCTTGAATAGAAAAACCCTTAATTTTGATTCAACCCGTGGGACTTTCATCAGCTCCAGGAAAAACTACACGATCAGATTCAATAGATTCACTTTCCGTTTACAGAATTAATACCAACAATTCCCAATCATCTTATAGTGAAGCTTATTACCATACCTGTTCGCACTTTCCCAAGTTTTCCTTGTCACCTGAGTAATTCTGAAAATTCAAATGCACAATCATTTAGGACAAATTCTAAGCTCAAAAGTTAAATATAGAATACTCATTTGATTTTAGGAAATCAATGCCTATGACGGTCAAATTATTATTCAATAATCGGGGGAGAAGCATTTAGACATTTATGTAGTTGGCGATGGAGTAGACAAAACTTCTCCCCAAGTCGTCTATCATGCATTTTACCCCTTAAGTAAAATGTAAGATGATGTGACAAAGATCCAAAAAATAAAGAATGTTGCCATTTGAGCCACAACTGGCAACAATTTTTTCTTTTAATAAACTGATTGTACACTTCTGATACATTATCTAGTTGTGTTTCAATTTTCTTATCACAACGTGGTGGCGCTTTGCATATGACAAATATTATGCAACACAATATATGAATCTTAACCTTGAGAAGTTCCATTTCCTCTTTTGTCGGACAAAATTTAATGAGGTTTTCTACTTGATCAGCATCTAAAATAGTTTCATCCATTGCCAGAGCAGCAGCCTGAAAAAAGTAAGTCACGGGGTAAGATTAAGAAAACTGAAGACCGACAAGACAAAAGAGTGCAAGTGAGATTGACAGTTACAACAATAAGAGTAATGTCCTATCAGGTTAATGGAGAAAGAATGCACCATGAAATACGACAATGATCATATCTTTAGCTTACCATCATGTCAGGTAGTGGCATCTTCACTTTTGTGAGCATGATTTCGGTATTATTGGCCCTCCGTAGGTCAATCTATAAAGAAAAGATATGTCCAGTAGGGAAAATAAAGTTATCAACACAAATTGGATTAATCTCAAATAAAAGCTACCATAAATGGACTATCTTATTCATATAACATTACCAGATGGACTTTGTCCGGCTTAGATCCAGTGGATTTTCGCCGCGCACCAGATTTGCCTCCTGCACTGTCCGATCTTGGCACTGTAGCAGAGAAAAGAGTCTCCAGCTCCGACACATCAAACTCTGGTGCACTAGAATTATATATAATCCGTCAATAAGATAATCAAGCGTGCGAAACAAAATGAAGTACGACTATGAAAGAATTATAATTAGCAAGTACAAGGCATTGACAATGAAACAAACAGAAACGCAATAACAATAACTCGACACATAATAGGACATGGGAAACTTCAACACCAATATCCGCTACTCCTACTACTGTCAAAAACGGGCCGGAGAGGCGGGCCGGCCCGTAGCCCGCCTGCTGGCGGGCCTGAGAAATGAAGGCCCACCCCACCTGCAGGCAGGTAGCGGGCCTGGCGGGCTTAAAAAAAGTAAAATAAGAAAATATTATTAAAAAATAGGAAAAAGTAGAAAAAAATAATAAAAAATAGAAAAAATAATATAAAAATTGGAAAAAAAATAAGAAAATGAATAAAATATATCTAATTTAATGAACTTTTTAATATTAATCTAAATATTATTGTATATTTGTAATATTATATTATAAATAATATATATATTTTTTAATTATTCTGGCGGGCTACCCGCAGGCCGGCCCGCCCGCACCCGCACCGGGCTTGCCGCACCCGCCCCCCTCCAGGCGGGCCTAAGGTTTCAGAGCCCGCCCTGCCACTTAGGCTTGGCGGGGCGGGCCGGCCCGCGGTCCCAAGCCCGTTTTGACAGCTCTAGCTACTCCCAATCACCAAATAGGATAGCTAGGAAGAGTAATACACTTGAGGATCGCCATATTTCTGCAATTCCTCCCACAAGCTTCCTTGAAGAACCCTAGTCACCTTGCTCCAGTGAAGTGGCTTTAAGGTAGATCTCCGAGGAGCTGTAGCAGATGACATCCCTGGACGAGAAAGCCCTCGCCCTCTACTAGAAGGCAACCCTCTACCATCACTCGTCGGTCCTTTTACACCAAGTGGAGGAGGAGGAGGTCCAGGTGGACGACCACCAAGAGGAGGTGGAGGAGGTGGTGCTCGTCCCCCAGGTGGGGGTGGGGGGGAAGGACCCCTAATTGGTGGCGTGGGAGGCACTGGAGCTCCGCGATTCGGAGGAGGTGGAGGCGGTGGAGACCCACGAGGGGGCGGCGGCGGTGGTGATAGTCCAGGTAAAGGAGGTGGAGGTGGAGGTGGACCACTCCGTAGAGGAGGCGGAGGAGGAGGAGGTGGAGCCTGACCACTCTGTGGGGGAGGTGGAGGAGGTGGTGGTGGAGATGGACCACTCCGTAAAGGAGGCGGAGGAGGTGGTGGTGGAGATGGACCACTCCGTAAAGGAGGCGGAGGAGGTGGTGGTGGAGATGGACCACTCCGTGAAGGAGGCGGAGGAGGTGGTGGTGGAGATGGAACACTCCGTGAAGGAGGCGGAGGAGGTGGCGGTGGAGATGGGCCACTCCGTGAAGGAGGCGGAGGAGGTGGTGGTGGAGATGGACCACTCCGTGAAGGAGGCAGAGGAGGCGGTGGTGGAGATGGACCACTCAGTGGAGGAGACGGAGGTGGTGGAACTCTACCTATGAGTGGTGGGGGTGGAGGTGGGACCACCCGCAAAGGGGGAGTTGGTGGCGGCGGCGGCGGAGGAGGGAGTGGAGGAGTATGTTTTGGAAAAGATGAAGCATTATGCACGGGAGGTGGTGGTGGTGGTGGTGGAGGAGGAGGGGGGTTACCACTGTTAGCAAGTGGAGGCAGCGGTGGTGGTGGAGGAGGAGGCGGCGGCAAACTGTTAGGCATATGAGTTGGTGGTGGCGGTGGTGGAGGTGGTGGTGATTTTGAAGGGAAAACAGTAATAGTATTGGAAGATGAAAATGGAGGAGGTGGCGGAGGTGGAGGAAGAGGAATGGAAGGAGACGATGGCGTCAGCACTGAACTAGCCATCCGAGCATCTCCGTTGGTCTCTATTGCTTTGGAAGGTACAGTAGAAACATATACAGGCTCAGCTTTATCCTCAGTAGGGGAATCTTCAACAAGTTCTAATGCTGCCGGCGCACTGTTATATCTTGAAGGTGGATGCAGTAAAGGCACTGAATTTTTAAACTGAGATTTATTCGGAGGCATCCACCTGGGCACAGCATTTTTTGGCGGCTTCACTTGTTTTGCAAGAGAACCCTGCAAATCACTCTGCTTAGAGTTCGAGTTGGTACCGTTGGAGACTGAAGCAGATTTCGAAGTGGAAACTAGTTGTGCGAGGGACGCATTCACGAGCCCCTTCTCTACCTTCAGCTTGTTACTAGTAGCAGAAAAACTTTCCTGTAATCCTCCTTTGCTTTCTATATTCTTGACTAACTGCGCTAATGTATTTTGCTTGATCCCTACTTCGTCGGACTTCACTTTAGCCTTGTAATCTGTACCAATCACAGATATTACTCGGCCATTTCCATTCTGCAGACTCTTAACAACCACAGGTGTTTTGAGGCTGGGAAGGTGACTACCCTCGTCAGATGCGCACTCTTCAAATGTTTGATCATTTGAATCATCTTTCAAGGCTAATTCAATAATGACCTTCCCATCATGCACATCACTAACACCGACGAAGATCTCCTCCGCTTCATAAAATTCCTCAGGTGAAGCACCATCTGCTTCATTGACATCTTCACTTACTGGTTCCACTGATACTGTTCGAAGGGAATCTGCATCTGAAAAGAGTACCTGATACAGAAAACAAAAGTGTCGATAAGTGCAGCCCCTAACTTCCCAATTTTTCAAAAGTAGAAATAAAGCCTCACCTCTGCCCCGAATTCCCTTGGTATGTTTTCTTTAACATCCCAAAGAACATCAACTTCATCACGGTTCAGCATCAGAACGTTCGAACGGACAAATGCTGTATGGAACATTACCCTGAAAATCATCTCCTCCCTAACCAGATCATCGTCCAAATGGATGCATTCTAGAACAACGTCTCCTTGGACACGGCAATAGATGTTGATTTTAACTAGTTCACACTCTTCCTGCAATCCACATATTATACTTACAACGACAAAAACATGGGAATCAAGTCAAATTTCGTATCTAACAAAGGTTAAAGACAGCAGTCAATACCTGCCGATACAGACGAACATTTTTCTTTACTGCGGAACTTGAATACAAAAGCTTAGAACTTCTACTGCTAGCCGTTTTCAACGAGGGGTCTTGACCGTAGACACGAATAACTGGTCTGCACCCTCTGCCACCATCGTATAAAGGAAGCATTCTAAGGATTATACAATCCAACGCCAGGGGCGTATCTGAAGGCGGCCAACCCATCCCCAAATTCCTCCTAGATATGTACTGAAGGTATCTGAGCTGCGATGGCTGTGGATTCACAGAAGATAAAAGATGAAGAAGTTCCCTCGGCGCTTGCTTGTACACCATTTCAAGAGTCTTCTGCTCACCAGTGTACTGCTTCCTGTAAAGAAGAAGACCAGCAAGCATAAACGCAAGAACGGGCCATCCTCCCCTTTCGCAGTGCATCAAAAGTACGTTTTGCTGGCCTTCGAGGGACAACCAACTCTCACTCGATCGCAGAAAGTGGTGGATCATCTCAAGCGGTAGAAGGGGACAACCTTCGTATTGTCGAGGATAGTCCATTACAGTCATATCGTACTGAGACAACACGTCAGATAACTGGCTCCTTCTGTCTCCTTCTTTGAAGTTGAAAACCATGAATGCAGCCTCGGGATGATGGTCCTGTAGCTGAGCTACAATTCCATTCAAATACGTCTTATACTCTTCTTCATCGAGTACGTCGGTGGAGAAGCAGCAATCAAACACTGCGTTAAAAGGATGATCAATCACAAGGTCAAATTAAATAGGAATATACAACGTTCACAAAGTATTTCAATTAACCTAACTAACAATCTAGCTTCAAAATCCAACGGTTAAAATCAAATTTGCAGGTCCTACTTACATTTTCTCAATTCCCAAGTAAAACATTTCTACTTAGTTTCAACTTTTCGTCCTCAAATTCTCCACAATTGCCGCAGAATACAACCCAAAATCACACAATAATTAATAGCAGAAAACCCTACCGTAAACCCGCTCAGAGATCTCCAACAGCCGATCTGGCGGCTTGCGGTAGAAGAACCGCCGAAACAGCGCCATCTAATGGCGCTGTTTACTCCACCTGACTTAATCCAAAGCCCTAACTTCCAATTTTCCCAATCAGTAAAGTAAAAGTCTGCAACTCTTTGGCTTCAAAGCAAACCAGCTATAAGAGATCTCCGCAGAGTGAAGCAAAATCTCCTTCAACACAGCTGCAAAACTAGCTCTGTAATCCAATTACGGCAGCTGATGCTCAACGCAGCCGAAGCTTAAGCCAAAAACCGACTTAACCCAAAAGATTAAGACAATTCACCAGCAGTAGACGAATTGATGATTGAATCGGCTAATTTCGAGCTCTAGAATTTTCTGGAGATGAGATGGATTACAATAATCCTATGACGATAACAAGTCTGCAAACGTGACAACAAACAAATAGAAACCGATGAAAGATAGTTACAGTTGTTTTTATTGCATCAGTAAGAAAAAGGAAAAATGAAAATGAAAAATGAATCACATGGGAGAAAGAAGAAACGTAGTGGACTGAAAAAAGTAATTAGTATACTAGATAAGACCCGACCCGGGAGAAAAGTCGGCCCTCACACGGTTTTCTTCTCTCACTAAATATAATAGTAATAAAAAATAATTAGTATACAAAACATATATCTTCGTATTTTGCTTTAAATACACGTATATTGTTACGTACTTACACAGTTGGGTTATATTAATATCAATGAAGCATATAAGAGTAATTTACGATAGGGAGGATACAATCTTTTTGTAACTCTTTTTATCTTCAAAACATATTTTCCTTAATAAAAAGTAGTCGAGATTATCGTTTCATGACAAGGACTTTAAGTCAATCAAGATCTATATTTATTCTTTACTTTCTTCCATTTTCGATTCCAAAGAACTAAAATTATTGGAAGTAACACTTAAGAACAAGAGAAACAGCTCGTACACTGTGAGATAAGAAGTTCTCAAATCGGATATAATCAAGGATTATGAAAGAAAAAACGAAAGAGAACAAGAAACAAACAATAAAAAACATTGGCTTTCCATTATTATTGTAACTATAGCATTTCAACATCTATTCATTCTAAACTAAAGGTTTTCCATTTGTCCATATCTCTTTATTTGTTTTAATTCTTTAGAGGTTATATTTTATCTTTTGATATGGGACCTTGATTGTATGCTGATGGGTTTGGTGGGGTGTGCATGTCACGTGGGCATGTTTTAGGACAACGACTAACTGACAATCTAATTTGCCAATTGAAGCTACGTAATCATTTCTCCATTATGCCCTCAGATTATTTAACCAAGAAAAAGAGGCCAAAAAAGTTACAAACGGTAACTTCGTGATTTACATCTACTAATGACTTGATTAAATATATTAATTTCGTTGTTTATATATATATATATATATATATATATGTGTGTGTGTTTAAATAAATATTCATGAATAACTCTTTCTTTGGCCTTCATCGACGTTGCTGTTACTTCCCACTTATCGTTACTGCATGAAAAAAAAAAAACAGTCAAGCATAGGCTCAAAATTGATAGATTTTAGAAATGAAAATTTGCGGGTCGAAATCGATTACCTCTCTGAAACCACGTTCGTCGAACGGCTCGACGAATATGTCGCTCGTTCTTCTCCAAAAGCTCGTCGATTTTGCGCGATTGAGTCAACAACGGCCCCGAAAATTCCACCTTCTCCCCTCCATCCTCGCCGTAGGCCTAAAATTCATCGTCCTCAAATTATAAGCCCACAATGCGTTCGATGAAATGACTAAGATAATCGCAGCTTTCGCTCGCTTCTTACCAGGTCGATTTTCTTGGCGAAAGCTTCCTCCTTACGATAAAGAGCAATGGAAAGCTCCTGAGAATGGTACTCCGAAGTATCGAACGATTCGTGGCGCTCCAATTGGCTCCATTGCCTAAGCATCGAACGTCTATGGGGGAATTGATCGTCTTTCACGTCCAATTTATCCCTCGAATTCTGTGAAGTTTCGGAAGGTTCCATGGCAATTAGGGTTCTTGAGATAGACCTGTTTATCGATCTCGAAAGCGCATCGTTCGTCCTCGCTTTTGCCCAGGCAAAGCCGCTCGACCCTGAAACATGCAGCGGGCCCACGTAAGTTTCGTCTCCTTGGGATGCATTTTTCACGTGGGGCGCGCGGACCAAGTTTCGATCGGCTCTGTAACGGTGGGCTCTGTTTTCGTTCGCCGGCGCCTTCTGTTCTTCTTGAATCGGCTGTACTAGGTTCTGCCGTGCCATGTAAGAATAAATAAGTATATTCTACGAAAAAAAAAGCAAATTTTTTTTTTTCGAAAAACGGCGGAATCGAACTTTTACTTACCTGTTTTCTAATCGGCTTCCTCGTTTCGTGCCCACGAGATCTTACATTATGCCTTTTCCTGGAGATGGAAAAAAAGCGCGTCAGATAAGGCCCGAAAAGTAGAGTAAAGCCCGACCCGCAACGACCCGACCCGCCCGTAAACATTTATTTACCTGCTAATGCCTTCTTGGTGATGTTTTATGTCGATCTCCTTGCTCGGCGGATACTTTGGCAAGCTCGACGGCTCGCATGCGAGCGGCTTCGTCTTGAAGTACTTTAAAAAATTGTGGACGATTCGAGCGTAAAATTACGATTTGCCCCCTTTACGAGTTACGTTTATTACAAAAAAAAAAAACAAATACCTCGGAATTGAGGGCCGCAGTGCAAGTGCCCCTCTTACACGGCTCCACGGACAAAAGCGTCTCTATAATTCTAACGGTGGACTCGGGCAAGTGCTCGAACGTCTCCCACAGGGTGTTCTCATATGGGTGGTGAGGCTTGAACAGAGTGGCGTGCGGAAGCTTCGTCTTCCTCCAGTATTCCTCGGGGGGCGACCCGCAAAGCTTGAATATCTTGTGCAACTGCTCGACCTATAGTCAAGAATTCAATTACGCCGTTGAGATCATAAAAGAAAAAGTGGGTACTGACCCACATTGATTAATCAAAGCTCTCGATCTCGGGAATCTCCTCCTATTACCAATCAGTTTTAGGAAGATCCCTTCCACTTCTATAACATGTCGAACGAAACATTCGAAGTTTTAGGTTAACGAGAGAGCGCTACCTCGGTTCTACCCTGGAGGATAGGCTTGCCAGTCAAGAGCTCGGCGAGCAAGCAGCCGACGCTCCAAAGGTCGACCGAAGCGTTGTAGTCGGTCGACCCGAGCAAGAGCTCGGGCGGTCTGTACCATAAGGTGACGACTCGACTAGTCAGAGGTTGTTGTCGTCTGTGGCTATTGGTGTAATAAGAAGAATAGGGGCAGAAATTGGCGAGCCCAAAGTCGGCGACTTTGAGGACTCCGTGGTTGTCGACTAGGAGATTTGCGCCCTTTACGTCGCGATGCATTACCCCTCGGGAATGGCAGTGCTCGAGGCCCGACAAGAGCTGTTTGACGTAGCACTTGACCTGCGTAAGAAGACGAAAATGAAAGGGCTTTCTGTACTTTATTGATCAGATTATGTGAATGACCATTTCACCTAAATGTCTAAGCTTCCAGAGAGCGTATCATTTTCAAATTTTATTTATTACGCGTCTCCTCACGTCTGTGCTAATTTCCTTAGTACGTAGCCATGTGTGCTATTCTGAGATGAGCGGTCGTAATGATTCATACCAAAACCTTTCTGGTCAGTACAACCTTTGAAATCATGTTCAATTACACGAGAAATCTTACTTGGGCGCCTTTTATGTAGCGTTGATCGGTTACACATCAGCATGTCATATCAGCATAGGAGGTGACAATCAAATCCACGTAAAGGTGTCAATCAATGTTATGTCACCTCGTATACTGATATGGCATGTTCATGTGTCACCGATCAACGCCACATAAGGTGAATACCATAAGATTTTTCTCGAATTAACACTTCACTTAAAAATTTAAGCTTGTAGGTAGTATCGTTTTTAAAATTTTAATATATTATTTCTCTAGCACGCCCCTCACGTCTAGGCTAATTTCTTTCCTAGCCTCATAACGACGTGTAATTTTCTTAAATGGATTGTCGTGGGGATTCATACACGAGAATCTCTTTGGTCCCTGAGCTCAGAAAAGTACTGAATTATCACTTCACTTAAAAGCTAAACTTATAGGTAATCGTATCAATTTTATACTCCCTCCGTCCCGGTATCTTTTGGACATTTGAGATTGAGTTCGGTTTTTAAGAAATATAATATTTTAATAGTATAGAGGAAGAAAAGTGTATGGTGTGACACGTCTTTTAAGAATATTTAATATTATTATATTGATTGTTTGTGATAGTTTTTTACTAAATATGGAAATGTATAAAAGATAGTGGGACGCCCGATTTGGTAACATGTACAAAAGTTACCGGGACGGAGGTAGTATATCATATTTCAAACAGATTAGATACATTGCAATCAAGAAAAGCTACTACAATTCACCTGAGATTGGGTGAAAGTGATCTCGGGCGAGGATATTAGTCCGGCGATGTCGTGCTCCATGTACTCGAACACGAGGTAAATGGTGGACGAACTTCTCGACGAAATTAGGCCGTCGAGCTTTACGACGTTAGGGTGGTCGAGCCTGCGGAGGATCGCTATCTCCCGGGCCATGAAGCGTACGCTCTCGGGCTCGTAGCTGTCGAACCGTACCTTTTTCAGGGCGACGATTCTGCCCGTGTCTAATTCCCGGGCCCGAAACACAGTGCTGTAAGTTCCCTGACCAATCTGTTGTCGTTTTTAAATGGAGACGAAAGAAAGAATTTGGTTCTTGGCATTTATTTGTTGGAAGGAGATTGAAATTTGAAATGGATTATTATTTATTTTGAAATGTTTTGAAGAAACCTTCTCTAGCTTTTCAAAGGAGTCGGCTTTGAGTGGGACCCAGCCGTGGACGGCCTCTCCGGCCACCGCGCTCAGCCACGCCGGCCACCCAGCCGACACCGCCTCGCCCTCCGTGCACCTGCCCACGTTCCCAAACAGGCGAAAACTGGCGCTGGAACTGGCCCGACCCGACCCGCCCAGGTCCGAACCCGTTTCGTAGCTGCTCGCTCCGCCGGCGCCGCTGCTGTTAGTGCTGCCCCTCTTCTTTAGCTTCTTCAAGCTCGATTCGAGCTCGTCCGCCAGCACGCCTCCGACTCGGATCCGACCCGAGCCTACGGAGTTGAGCCCGCCGGAGTGGTCCACGGCGGCCGGCGTCACCGACTTCGACGCCACGCACCCGCCCATGAGAACGCAGACCGATGAGCGCCGAATCAGCAGAAAATCATATTTTCACAAGAAAAAAGAAAAGGAATTTCGAAAGAATTTGCAGAGCCCAAGTGAATCGGCGTTGAATCTTGAAATGAGCCGAGTTTATAGTGTGCTTTATCTTCTTCACACCTACTTCGCCTGAACTGAACCAAATGAAAATTGAACTTTTAGCTTCTGAAAATAGTGAATGATTAATAGCAGAGACGACTTACGAGGGAAATGAGCAGTGAAATTACTTTTTACATAACAAATTGAGCACAGAGAACTGAAGCGGAATCAACGGAGGTGATTAGGCCTAACTCCAAAGCCCCTTGTTTTTGCTTTTTTTTTTCTGCTAAAAAAAGGTCACTCTTTTATTACACAGTAGCTGTATATCACTGTGGAGCATTATTACACAGCAGCACTCCTATTTGAATTGAAGTGAATAACTAGTCAATAACAAACGGCAGGGGAGATCTATCATCTACAGCGTCAGAAACCCAGAAAAGATTCGAAAAAAAAAACTTGGAATTCCATTTGACCTTTTACTGTTCTTGGACTTGAGTACTGCTTGAGAAATGAGTAGAAGGGGTGTAAGATAATTCCAAAATATGAATAATATTTTTTGTGTCGTATGTATAAATTATAATGATATATGGCGACAGAGACAGAAGTGTGAGTGTGTAATAGTGTAAATGTATGAGAGCAATAATGAAAGGCGTGGACGATTGTGGATTCGATGGGAAACATAGTTGGTTGTGTTTCTGTTGACTAATTGAAATAGATTGTTAGGTAACTGAGGGACAGTAAAGTGGTTTTGGTAGTATTTGATTAAATATTTGAGTTACTGAGATTTTTAGTTTACATATGTATTAACAATTACCACACTCAAGTTGGACTAATCACTCGGGACTAATCCACACCCTAATTTACTGATTAAAGAAAAAACTATACATATATGCACTATTTGGAGTCAACTTTATGATATGATACACAATTATTTAACTTTGTGGTATGTTATCAAAATTTATGTAAAGTGCAACAAAAGAAAAGCGAAAGTAGAAACAATCATTAGAAAGCGTAAGCAAAATTCATGAGTTGTTGCACTTTTTTCCAATGTGAATGTGGCAGCACTTATTTTCCTTTTGCTCCCTTTGTTCACTCTAAATGCGTCTATGCCACCTATCATAATATATTTAATTTATATCATAAAATTATCGCATATTTTAATGGACCCGAAGGTAGAGCACATAGATTTTCGATAAAAGATCGTGCCTTTAGATACACTAAAGAATGTAACCGTTGCTAATTCTCAAAATTAGATCCCAATGATGAAACAAAAAAGAAATGTCAGAGCTTTAAGAATATTTCAGTGTGTACTACTATATTTTATGTATATTTGTAAATAAAAAAAGAAAATAAATAAATATCGATTTCAATAATGGCGAGTTGATTTCAGTTGAAGCTGCTTAATAAATGTGACGTGAATACGTGTCTAAAGTTCTATTCTATACCTACCAAGTCATGGTGTTCGCTTTCGATCGATAGAGAAATATGAAGATGAAGAATATGGATAATAATAGGTTTCCCTGAAAAAGGTTGAGTTGTACTGTACTACTATGGGGACCATCAATTTAATTTCTATTTCTACTCCACAAATGTGACATTAATTACGAATATTTTCACCAAAAAACATGGCTTATCATTATCAATTATTACAAACGAATCAACTGCCCTGAGGAAAAAAAATAAAAAAAGGCCTACTTGGTTAAATCATGAACCAAGAGAAAACAATGAAAAGAATGACCCTTGAAAAATCATATCTTTCAGTAACTGAATTCACCATATCAAATGTAACAGTCTCCCCAAAAGCTTAGTTTCTTGGCCCCAATCCCACTTTAGGGTTTCGTTATTAATAGGATAATTTAGAAATTTAGCGTATAAATTTTCGATCACCATAAAATGCGAAACATGTCCAGGATTTGATTGTATAATCTGACCTGCGATTTTTCGCAGAGTTTAAGGTTGACACATCTTCATCTTTGGTCTGCAATCAAATCGAAACCTGCAAATGGATCTGATACTAAACACAGCAGAACGGTAAGCTACTATGTCGAGCACACGGAGAAATCATAACACTACAGTGTTTCTAACATCAAATACAAACCTAAGACATAGTTAGTCCTAAAGCATAGCTAGCATGGCTACAGAAATTCAGACAAAAGGCAAATTAAAGCAGAGAGGCTAATATGAATGTTTTGAATTTGTGGACCAATTGCAATATCATAGAGGTTTGGTAGATGCTTCGTGAACGTAAGCAGAGGCTTCCTCTTCGGACATTTGTTTGCCTTCGACTAATCCTTTGATTATGGTTGTAGAGTACCCTCTAGAAGGGGGATTAATAGAGACTTTACCAGATTTGAAGCCATCAATAGCAGTAGTACTGCACCTAATTACATAAATGAATGAAATAATTATGCGAGCAACTACAAACGTTATAAGAAAAGTACCGACTCATGGGTATTTCGGGGAGAAGATATTACGAAAGCTTACGTCATTGTTAGAGTTGGGATATCTCCTTCCTTCCCCAAGTAGAGAACATTGTGATACCATCCCATCTGCATGAAACACAATCATAAATATTGCAGTGGCACACGAATGCTTGTTGTTTCCACAGGTATGTGTATATCCGTAATATACGATGCCTAAAATACGTTTAGCTCAGATAAGCATTTATACCTGAACTAATTCCACGGAGATGCTTTTCTTGGTTTGTATGCTCTGTAATGTACTCAGGTCGAATAATGGACGACTCGTGTTGCAGCTTGCAACATTCTCCTGTAACAACACATCATTAAACTGCTCCAACCTGTAAAATAGGAAACAAGAGAGGAATTTCGAAATCTCAAAATCTCGTAGTATTGAGGTTACATGTGTGCAGATGGTAAATAATGATTAAAAGAAATATATGTACGTACGTAATCTTGTACAGGCACATGTGAGTTTTCTCATTCTCATCACTTTCAGGGTTGAGAAAAGCTACACCTCCAAGACCCCATGTAGCTGTACGATCACGACCAAAGAACAAACGATGTGGAAATGCTTTCCAGATAATATCTTTGGGCACGGTCTTGTCCATCGAACCAACACATGGTTTTCTCATTTCATCTGTCTGCAATTTTTTTTTTTTTAATTTGACAAAAACAATTCTGCAGATTATAAGGAGAAAAAGATAAGGCATATGTAATCATTCTATTCCCAGCTTCTTTTTGTTTACCTTACCACCTTCAATGTAGCAAAGAAATCTTGGTAAGTTCATGTTCGACCCATAAGTTGCATAGTATATGTAAACTTTTGAGAGCTCTGATCTCCATGAAGGTGAAGTTGCAGTGGATCCTAGACCAAAATTGAGTAAATAATTAAAAATATTCATTAGGCTGACTATACGCCTTTTTTTTTAAAGTTAGATATGAAATTTACTAGTTTTTTTTACCTTGACCATCATCATCGACCTTGAGCTTGGCAAGAGATTTGTCGATACTTAATACTTCTTGCAACTCAGTTGGAGATATTCCCTCACTGATCACCTTCTCTGGTGATTTAGATGACAATATTGGCCAATATGAACTTAGTTCTTTGCGTACCTAAGCATGTATACAAGACAACCACTCGGTGAAATATTATGAAACCACTCATGTTGCAAGAAAACTCAAGGTAATTTACTCATAAAATAAAGAGAATTTTGGAGCTTGAGAACCAAGTTCAGTTTTTCACCTCTTTTATGACACGCCATGTGGACTCAAATGGACGATCCTGCACAGGCTTGGCCATAGACTTGTCATGTAACAGTACGTCAACACATGCCTTGACTGAGCTAGCTATTGATTCGAGATTGTAACCTCCTTCAAGTGCCATAACAATCTTTCCTCCAGCAAATTTCATTAACTAGGCAAAGCGTCATAAGGATAAACAACATTGTTCGGTTTGACCTCAGACTGAATAAACCAAAATTACAAACAAAACAAGTTGAATAAAATGCTTACCTTGTGAAGCATAACAGAGTACCCATACGGACTAACACAACACCCTCCAAGTGGATCGCCTATGGCTGTTCCATCATAACCACAAGAACAACCTCATTCATAACTTTTATTTACTTGACATAAAAAAAAACAAAGAAAAGATACTCCAAGTCCAAAGCATGCCTACAGATTTTCAACAAAGAAAAGCATAAATCTCATAGTGCTGCAGAGGCAAAGAAACTTGAAAAGGTCCATTCTTCGGAACGAGAACATAGTAAAGAATAATTCAAGCTAAGGCCAAAAGATTATCAGTATCTTTACGTCGCAATTCTCAATTCAAATTTCAAAAGTTTAACTCTATATTATATAAAATCAGCTAACCTGCATCAAATCCAGCAGAGACAAATATAATATCTGGATTAAATTCTTCGGCGACAGGAATTAGGACATGGTCCCAAGCTGCAATATAATCACTGTCTCCACACCTTCCCTGAGGCCAAGGGACGTTAATGTTAAACCCAGCGCCGGGCCCGTCTCCAATCATTACATGTGAGGCGTCATCACTTGCGGGATAAAAAGTTCCATAGTCATACCTGATTGATAATTGAAAAGTCAGAAGAAAAAAAATGCAAGTAAATTTTCAAAAACAAAAGTGAAAAGAGTATAGTGACAGACATCAACTCATTCAATCGACTATAGTGTTTCTTTTAAAATTCATGTACCTACCTATGCACTGAGAAGAACAGCACACGAGGATCTTTGTAAAACATGTGTTGGGTACCGTTTCCATGGTGCACATCCCAATCAACGATTAAGATTTTCTTTATACCCAACTCGCTCTGCAAGATAAAATGTAAAAAATTAAGTTAAGCTCAATATGACAATTGCTACATGTGAGCGGCTTACAAAAAACAAAAAATCAGTACGCACTTTTTCTTTCAATAAATAACTTGCAGCAACAGCAACGTTATTGTACAAGCAGAAACCCATTGGCTCGGTTTCTTCTGCATGATGACCAGGTGGCCTCACCACAGCAAATGCTGAGTCCAATTCTCCTTTGGCAACTTTCTCTGCAACCTAAATTTGCAAATTTTTCTATTTTATCTTCTCATAGTGCATAAGAGACGAGAATGATTGCAATGACAACTATCCAAACAACCAAAGTCTTCAGAGAAACACCAACATAATTATCTTACAAATTCCATAACTTAGAAGTTATTGCAACACTATATAGCGCATTCTAGGGGATAAAGCTGACCAAGTCAAAGAATTAACTTGTTCTGCCAAAGCACATGAGACTAATTTTGTTTGATCCACGCATGCATACACAAATCTGATTCACATTTCTAATTAATCACAAAAGCAATACCTCTATTACAGAACCAGCTGCGAGATAGGCAGCCTTTGATGAGCCTTTGCTGAAATATATGGAGTTAAACTTTGCAGCCATTCTAATTCGTTTCGATTCAGAGTTTCCTGATATAATATTCTTAATCAAATTTATGTGATCTTTGCTGTGGACTAATGCCAACTGACCGTCTTCCGCTTCCTTTGCTTCCAAAATAACGCATCTGCAGTTAGGTATCTTTCAAAATTTCAAAATGCAGTTCATCATAGAGACCAAATCATGAGATCTTTATACTTTCAGGAAACCATGATATCAAATTTTAAGCACCAAAAAAAAAGTAAAGGTCATAGCGCTGTAGACCTGAAAATACTACATTTCTACCATAATATCAGTCAAAATATTTTAATTCTTCAGTTATCAAAACGTGGACATCCGAGAACAAACGTCATAACACGATTCCAACTGTCACTGCCTCATCGAGGCCAGGAATAAGTGGAACACACGAAATAACAGAGTTACAAAAAAAGTAAAAAGAAAACGAACAAAAATGAGAGATATCTAACAGTGTGAACAAACAAGTGCACCACAAGATCATTTTCTCTCGCCAATCTGTGTGATAGAAACACTCTAAGCATCAAAATAGTTAGCCACTCTAAGCTAAAGTTACCAAGAGAAACAAGTTAAGCGGGAAAGGCGGCAACAGATGAAACAAACACACAAAAACCACTATATGGAAGAAAGAAAAAAAAAAGTGAGAGGAAAAACACATTTCCAGGATACACTAAGCACGCACAAAGCAAAATCACTTAATAGAAGGGGAAGGGAAAAAAAAAGGAAGACACTTTTTGGCGAGGCCGGAAGTATTGAGCCTGTCCCAGATGACACGTATGCGATCTGGACACTCTGGATGACCGTAATCGCCGTCGTCGTCGCTGCAATTGGGCGCGTGATGCTCACACATCCGTTCGTCGTACATCAAACCCACGCGCCGAACGGCGTCACTTATATTTTTCCCTCTGTCTACTTCGCTTCCCGACTCCATTCTCCGATAATTTCCAAATCCCCTTTCTGTCTTTTTTGTGGAGGGAGACGACGCTTTGAATTGTTTTTGACTGCCAAACAAAAGAAGAGCTCGAGCTACAGAGAATTGGAAACTGAACCGTTCCTATGAATAAATCGAGGTACGAGTTCTGTTTCTTGATTTCTCTAATTTCTTTTTAGTAAAAAATGCGGGGATACAACTTACTTTGTTTAAAGCTCTCCTGTCGTCAAAGGCAGTAGTAATAACATGTTTTGACATACCATATTTTTATTTATTCGAGTAATTTTTTTTTTTAATTTAGTTGAGTGTATTATAAGTAAGGCCTATAGCATGCCAATTGCTTCGATTAAGCATGCTTTGTCGATTTTGAAGAAAATTCCGTAAGTATGCGGTAAGAATTTCAGCTGCTAATGACCCCCACGATTAAATCAGAGATGAAATATGATATAAGATTAAACCAAGGTCCATCTTCACCACATAAGAACAGAAGTTCTTAAAAAAACCATTTACAACATTCATTTCTATCTATAACTGCATAAGTCAGTTCCAGCAAATTAAAACCCAGAACTCATATATACAAACCTAACACATACGACTCACATGCTTCGATTAGTTATATGCAGATTTATCAGTCCCACTCCGTGTCGAAAAAGCCTGCATCTTTCATCTCCGAGTAATAAGCGTTATCAAGAAGCCAATCTTCCTCCTACAAATTCAACTCACATGTGTGTGCATATATATTTATAATATGTATTTATATTGTATTGCGATATTACAACAGTTCATACGCTGTAAAAAAAGATACATTTACCTGGAAAAAGTCAGCCAGAAAAGTCACGTACAGAAAAGGAAGATAGAGGGAATGGCGACAGATGTCGATCAAATCGTACAACCTGAAAGATAATGGTAAGGTTATCTAAGTCAGCTGAAGTGTTATTATTACAAGAATTAACCCACGGAGATATAGAGATACTTACCATATGCCGAAGCTTAAGTTAATACCAGAAAGTCCACAAGCGAACAATGTGATAGCGTTTACGACGAACATGACGACGACGTAGTTGTAGAATGATGGCCTCGCTGCGTTTTAGACAACGTTAGTTCGATGGAAGAAATAAAGATGAACGAGAAGATGTGTATGGGTGATAGTTTGTTGTCGACTCACGAGGCAGCTTGTCTTTCCATTTTGAGTAGTGGACAAACAAAATGTAGCAGTAAACGGCGGTGAGCACCAAGGTATGCAGAAATAATATGCTCCATTTCCCCCAGTGAGGGCCATCGACGTTGGTGAAGACGGGCACGCCAAAACCAAATATGAAAATCGCCTGTAGTTGAGAACAAGTTGTTACTTTCACTGTGGGATAAATCCGCTGCAAAAGTGGTCTATTTACTTTATAATATATACTATTGAAAAGATTGATCTTTCCCAGATATTTTCTCGACCAGGACGAGCCTTAAGGAAGGCTAAGAAACTCAAGTGTTACTACTGAAATATAAAATAGATATGCAATACCTAAACCATGATCAGGAATATATAAACTCTTGACAAAACAAACCTGCTCTACATGGATGAACAGAAATATTTACAGGAAAGATAAACAATCGCTCATTACAATTGAGGGATCCACATGGAAGGTAAAATTTGCAACAGTAGTGGCAGAAAACACAGTAGCTGCAATTATAGTTCATCTGCAAAAGAAAAAAAAAACTACCTGGATAACTGCATCACCAGCAACAACGCAACCCGAAACTAGGAAAGTAGGTGCGAGAGCTTCCAATCCACTAGCATAATTTTCTTGGAGTAGGAAAGCAAGTATGCTGAATTCTAAGAAGAGCATGCTACAGACTGTAAACAAAGAAAACAGATTCCAAGCAGTAGCCTTCCCAGGTTCACACTGCCATCCCTGATGATTCCACATAAAGAGAAAAATATAGTAAAACCTCAAAAAATTAAGGCAACTGACACAGCTGAAACTTCTCCAGGAAAAATCATAACTTTCAGATGAATAAAGATCAAACTCTCAATCTAACGTTCAGACTCCAGGAAATGTCGTGATATAATGGTACCAAGAATGGATTTAGAGGATTCCAAGAGATTAAGAAAGGCAAGAAGTAACAATTCAACCACTTTGATAGCTAAAAGCCTAAAACTAACCGGTTCCGATCATTTTTAACCTTTCTTTCTTAATATAAATCAAACTAACTCAACTTTATATTTCTTCTGCTCGAATCAAAAGAGTCGACAGGCACCCAACCCAAAATATATGTTTCTTCGAGCTCAATTCACACTAAATTCTAGCAGATTCGAGCTCGATTCATTACTCAACCATCTCAAGTCCCAAAAACAATCTCTCAAACTAAAAAAAAGGAAGAGAAACCTGAGCAAGAGCCCACGAGAGATTAAGAATCGCCGCCATCCAGAGTAGAGCGTAGTACGCGATCATCACAAATGACTTTCGGTGCCTCAGCTTCCTGATGTTGCGATTGGCCTGAAACCCTAAGTACAAGACGAACAGCGCGGAGGAGAGAATAAGAGCTGCATGCCTCCAGAATCCGGAGCACCCGGCGCTCCCAGAGTTGTACCATTCGGCTATGGCGTGTAATTTGACCGGCGGCGGATCGGCGGTGACGCTGCGGGCCGACGAAGCGATCGCGATGCTCGAGTCGTTGGCGGTTGACATTGTAATTACTGATTACAATTATTGCTTCATTATTATCACTGTTACTTAAAATCTACCGAACGAGAATGTTGGGGCCGCTTTAACAATTTCCATTTTAGAAGGGTTATTTTTCAATATAAAGCAATATTTATTGCCGTCTCTTTATAATCGATCCAATATTTCTCTAAATTTTATAATTATTACGTAATATCTTTCTATTTTATTAACGGAGATAAGCATATAGTGACTTCTTCCAAATTGATTTGATTTGGCAATCACAAATTATTATTCTACCCATAATTTTAACATTATCAACATTACATTCTTAAAATCATTGTTAGTTCTTAAAAATAATATAAAAATTAATTTCAATATTATAATTTCACCTATTAAAATTTAAAATATAAAGTAATATTATAGATTTATATAATCAAGCACACACATCGGGTGTACCAAAATACTAGCTATAATTAAGTATTAACTAACGATGGTTATAGTAATATCAGTATTTTATTAGGGTTAAAACTAGGGGTGGTGAACAGGTCGAGTTGGATCACATTCGAGTTCAACCCGTTTAATAAATGGGTTGAAAACTTCAACTTTGACCTGACATGTTTACTTAAACAGGTTGAAAAATCAAACCCAAACCCAACCTGTTTTAACCCTAACACAACCCGCCAACCCGTTTAAAATTAAAACGAAAAAATAAAATAACAAAAATTGATAGAATTATAACTCCAAATTAAACAAAAAAAAAAGAGAAATAATGCAAATTTTTTTTCTAAAAACATCATGTGTAGCGTGAGAGTGGATAGAGAACTAGGTTAATCCTTTTATTTTATTTATATTAATAATATTGAAATAATATATTATTCGGGTTTAATGGGTAGATTTCGGGTTCATTTCAGGTTGAAAATACGAACCCTAACATGACCCACTTATTAATTGGGTGGTGTTCGGGTTTATCCATTTACGTAAACAGGTAAAAAATGATAATCTGAACCTGCTATTTTCGAGTGCGGTTCGTGTCGGGTTGGCGGGTCGGGTCGATTTTTTAACCGCCCTAGCTAAAACCCTCGAAAACGGTCATCTCATGGTATGCCATCATTATACCCTTATTTTATTATCTATTTATAGTTAATGAATATTCTCTCTCCACCATTTTAAAAACTAACGTGTCTTACTAAGTTTAATTTTATAAACAACTGATAATTTGTTAAGAAAAATAACTGACCATCTCATGTCATTTGATAATTAAAATATAAAATAAATAATAAAATTTACTAAAAAGAACTACTCATACTCATTACATAAGTTGAAGTTGTATTTTCCTTTACAATTGGTGAAGATTCTCCTTTCCCCATAACATCCGCCTCGACGTATATAAGCAAAGAGTTGGAAAGATTCAAATAAGCTTAAATATCGATATTCTCAGACAGATTTACATAGAAAATAGGAAAGATTAGCAAACCACGTACGAAATATCTCCAAATATTACCTACATAATAAGTGCCTAAATTGATTCACCCCAAAATAGGAAAGATTAGCAAATCACATTAATTGCCCAACGAAATATCCTCCATAATAAGCGCCTAAATTGCCCAAACGAAATACTTCAAGCCCTCACTTTCATTCGTCAGAAAACCCACAACTGAAACGCCATGTACGCTGCGGCGACGAACCGTTCCCTGGTATCCAACCAAGCCGACGTGGCCCTAACGCTGGCGCGCGAAGTCATCTCCGCCGAGGACCGAAACAGAAACCTCGTGCTCTCGCCGGTGTCGATCCAGACGGTGCTGGGCCTGATCGCCGCCGGGTCGAACGGCCCGACCCGACGGCAAGTCCTCGAGATCCTCAAGTCAAAATCGGCCGGCGACGAGCTGTCTCTGGCGTCACAGCTAATGAACGCCGTCTCGGCCGACGGCGGCGGGCCGCGCTGTAAGATCCCGCCCTAATTGAAGCAGATTCTCACTTGGAACTTCTATCGAACAGTTGGCGTGCGTGATTGTGTTAAGTATCTAAGAAGAAATCTGAAAAGAAGATACGAACAGAGATTAGAAGAAGGGGAGCTTAGAGAGAGGGGAGAGATACAGATTGAGAGTAAGAGAGATGAAGATAGATCGAAGCATAGAGATGATAGATTATAGAGGGAGAGAGATCAGAGAGACGATAGAGAACTTCATTCATTTTGCTTAGTTTACCCATACATGCATCGATAGTATATATCATAGTAATTTAGGCTCTTCTAAACATAGTCCCAATTCTAATTAAAGATGGATAACGGTAGGCCCAAATCCAATTGATATCTTCAGCCTACTCCTTCTCGGTCCAGCCCGTTCTCATATGAGCCCACATAATCATCTTCAGTAGTTCGTCGGGTCCTTACATTGCCCCGCCGTTGAAGACATCCTCGTCCTCGAGGATGTGAGAGTAAACTCCCGGCATAGTGAGGATTATGTCCGACAATGGATCCACGATAATTATCAGCTTCGGGGTCGACAACTTTTTCCACGATCGAACGGGAAATGTGAATTCTTAAGGAAACCAATAATCATAGATGGTGAGGTAGCAGAAACCAAAGATGATATTAGTGGCCTATCAGTTGCCCCATTATCTCTCGATGACGTAGGAGATGGGTTGGAAGTAGCGAGCCCGGTCTCATGAGGATGATGTCCATCAAAGAGACCACGGATATTGCTTGCTATCATCGCTGTACTTTTCCCGCGATCGAAAGGAAAACTCTCGAGTAAGAGCACGACATCATCTCGAGCAAGTTTAAAACCACTAATCAGATACCATATTCGATCATGCAATAGCTTCACTCTCATAAAACGAACCTGTGATTCCCCAACGCCCATGACATAAGCGCTTAAAAGAGCTTCCACCTTTTCCACTCGAGAGAGTTGGCACCATCAATTCCATATCGACCTCGATCAAATGGTAGACTATGGACTTCTTCCACGTGCAACTGCTCGGCAAAACACTTCCCTAGATCGAAGGGCATACGATGATCTGAACTTTTCATCCCTTTAGCAATTGACGAATTCTTCTCGAAGTCTATGGTAGCCTTTGCGATACATAAGAACCCCATTTCCTCGACAATATGCCAACACCCTCGATCAAATGGAAGGCTAAGGACCTCATGCATGTGTAGTTGCTCGACATCCCATCGTCCTAGGTCAGCCCAATACCATATACATCAACTAACACGGATTCATCACCAATAATATCGGTCCCCCCAATCACGTAAGAATCCGGCGTAGCCACATCAACCAACACGGACGAACCCTTATCAACCAACATCGACGAGTTATCATCGCTCAACGCCAATTTATCCCCAATGACAACCGATTCAACCTCAGCTCCAACCGGTTCAAACTCAACTAGCACCGACAACTCTTCCCCACCTATGTTCGACTTCGTTATTTCAGCAAATTCATTCCCAATCGGAAGTGACTCAGTTTCAAGCAATGAAACATTCGACAGCTCAATAGATTCAAATCTGTCAATTATAGCTTCTACGAACTCATTCCAAGTTAAGTCCTTACCTTCAACGTACTCCTCGTACCATTCGAGAGCGTCGCCGTCGACGTAGAACCAGACACGCTTCGTTCGCTCGACACTAGTGAGGTTCTTCAATGCGAAGTATTGATTGCACTTCTCTATCCAGGATTTCGCATCCGTTCCAGTGAAGATGTGAGGAGTCGTGACCCAAGTGATCGCCGGCGAGTAATCGGCATCAAATCTCTTCAGCAAGGCGACTGCAAAGTCATTCCAAGCTGGAGGATCCTTATCGCCGTATAACCAATCATCGCAATACTCTTTGTACCACTCCAGAGCCTCGCCTTTGACGTATAAGTATGCAGTCTTCGTTCGTTCCACGTCACTAGTCGTCGACAAAGCTTTGAAGTACTCGCTGCATTCGTTCAACCAAACTGTTAGTCCTGTTCCGTCGAAGAGATGAGGTGCCTTGTACGTAATCCATTCAATCACCATCGTTGTCCGAGAATCGTTGGCGGGCCGCGCTGTAAGATCCCGCCCTAATTGAAGGAGATTCTCACTTGGAACTTCTATCGAACAGTTGGCGTGCGTGATTGTGTTTAGTATCTAAGAAGAAATCTGAAAAGAAGATACGAACAGAGATTAGAAGAAGGGGAGCTTAGAGAGAGGGGAGAGATACAGATTGAGAGTAAGAGAGATGAAGATAGATCGAAGCATAGAGATGATAGATTATAGAGGGAGAGAGATCAGAGATACGATAGAGAACTTCATTCATTTTGCTTAGTTTACCCATACATGCATCGATAGTATATATCATAGTAATTTGGGCTCATCTAAACATAGTCCCAATTCTAATTAAAGATAAATAACGGTAGGCCCAAATCCAATTGATATCTTCAGCCTACTCCTTCTCGGTCCAGCCCGTTCTCATATGAGCCCACATAATCATCTTCAGTAGTTCGTCGGGTCCTTACACGCGCCTGGCGTTTGCGAATGGGGTTTGGGTCGATAGCAGTCTGACGCTGAAATCTGCGTTCGCTGATTTAGTGAGGACGTACTATAAGGCCGATTTGAGCCACGTTGATTTTCAGACAAAGGTCGGTTTTTTCTTCTTTAGTTTCTTCTCGTGGACGTAATTTCTTGTTCTTCTTCTCATTCTCTTTTCATTAGTGTTAATTTTTTTATTCCTGTAACGTAGGGATGACATTGTAAAAACAGAGAATTCAGGAGTGGTACGATATAGACGATATCTATTGAAATTGAGCGATTTTCCTGAATCCTAGATTATACGTTGGAATCCTTCAATTTAGTGCAAAATCTAGGGTTTTGGCGTGTAATGTCTCTTATGGCTTAATTTTGAAAGTTACTATCCGCATGATTTCACGCCTCAATTTGTCGGAACTCTAGATCATACGTTAGAACCCTTGAGCTTAGTGCAAAATCTAGGATTACTACCTATGATGCCCTTAATTTGTTTGATTTTGAAAGTTTTCGACGTTATGTCACCTCGTAAATTCTTCGTTACGACGATGAACACCCCTCATAAACTACACGATAAAAATAGTAACTAATATACTTTTATACAAAGTTTCCCCTTTATGTGTCGTGGAATCATCTCTCTTCTATTTCCTGAAGCCATCCGAGGCCCGAAGAACGGTGAACGCATGGGCTCAGGACAAAACCAACGGCTTGATCACGGACCTCCTCCCGCCCCGCTCGGTCGACCATTCGACCCGCCTCGTCCTAGCCAACGCGCTATACTTCAAAGGAGCATGGGACCAGAGGTTCGACCCATCCCTGACCGAAGAAGGAGAATTCTTCCTCCCGAACAACTCCTCGGTTCGAGCCCCCTTCATGACGAGCTTCGAGAGTCACCAACGCATCGAAGCCCACGACGGCTTCAAAGTCCTGCGCCTTCCCTACAAGCAGCGCAGGTTCTCAATGTACGTCTTCCTGCCCGACTCAAAAGATGGGCTGCCCGACCTGCTCGACCATATGGGCTCGGCGGGCCCGCAATTCGTGGACCGACACATTCCATACCAATCTGCCAGGGTCGGCGATTTTCTATTTCCCAAGTTTAGGGTTGGGTTTGGGTCCGAGGCGTCGGAGGTCCTCAAGGGGCTCGGGCTCGTGCTTCCATTTGAGATGGGCGGGCTCACGGAGATGGTGGATGATTTGGTCGCGGGCCGAGAGCTGTTCTTATCGAACGTGTTTCATAAGTCGTCTATCGAGGTTAGCGAGGAAGGTACGGAAGCTGCTGCTGCTACTGCGGCTGACATGGCGGGGTCACCTATGGGGCCTTGTGCGGTGGAGAGGGTTGACTTTGTAGCTGATCATCCTTTCTTGTTTGTGGTGAGGGAGGATGATAGTGGTCTCATCTTATTCATAGGACAAGTGGTAAATCCACTTGTTAGTTAGTGTGATGTCTCTCACAAATCACTTGGTGATTATTATTAGTTTCATATGTTTGAACATATTATGCGAATCTTCGATATTTATTTCATACCATACTCATGAGACAGAGCGGGATGAAAATGCTTTCATGACTCGCTGATTTTCAAATTATTTTGTTGAAGAATATAAGAAAATTACACTGTGGTTCGAATTATAATTATTATCAAGAAATATGTAAAAAGATCATTGATAATTAGCTTATTTTGGGCGGATAATCATTGCTCCCTCTCCTTCCAAAACAACTCTTATGAGGGTTTTTTTTTGTTATTTAGGATTAATTTTGTGTGAAATTAAAAAAAAGGGAGTGTAGGGTTTTTAATTTAAAAAAGGGATTGGGTGAAAAAAAACGAAGTGTTTGATTATGATTTTGATCCGCTCGACTTAAATTTCATGTCGAAATGAGATGTTAATCGATGGGTTCGTGATTATTAAACATATGAACCCCAAATCTGAGTGAATTTGGTGTTTCTGAGCCTGAAATCGACGTTTCGAACAGGAATCGGTTTATTCGAGTTTTTATTCGAGTTAAAATTCTGGTAGAAAAATACAATAATCGAGTGAAAAAAAATTGAAAATGAAAATCGAATAAATTATTTATTTTTCGAGTTTTGTTTTGCTCGAAAATATTACTGGAATTTAAAATAATTTATTCGAATTTTTCGATTTTTTTTTACTAGAAAAAAACCAGTTTAAGTTGGAGTATTTTGGTAGCTATCTGTCCACTCCCTTTTGCTTAATAGAAACAGGGGACGCTCGCTTATGTTAAAATGGCCATATGAAATTACACCATACCCAAGAAGTAAAGTGAAATGTTCATTAATACTCTTTTTATCTCCCTTCAGTATAATGTCGCATTGTTTGATAGTGTATACGTAATCACGTACTTTTTATTTAATCTAATGTGGAAATAAATTAGGGTTTTAAATTCAAATCTTGTCTTAGCTTTGTAAAGAAAGGGAATTGCACCTTTAATTTACTTTTGATAGATCGCAGCTTTCGGCTCTGTAATTGTCAAACTTTTCGTTTCTCCTACGGCGAGGCGAAGAATCTTCAAGGCTCCCAGTTACTCTTGCAGCTTCAGGTTTCATTTCTTCTTGTTTCAATACGATATATTGTCGTTGTCTAAATTCTCGATTAAAGCTGACGTGTTGATTAATGTGTTGACTGTAATCTGATGTGAGGTATTAGTAGAATTTGGGGACTAATGTTGGTTCGAAGAGGCGTTGAAACGTTTGATTTCCCCTGTTTTTATGAACCTTAAAAGTCTGCTGAACTGACTGCTTTCTGAGGTTTTAGGGCTTCTTAAGATCAACCATTGCTTTGCTGGCAATTATTCTGTGTGTGAATTCAATCCCATTTGGATTTAGGCAATTCTAGAATTTCATTGGCTGTTTGCTGTGTTTTCATCCCAGGCGATCGATTAGTTAAGCAAGGAAGATGAAGAATCTCGCACAAGCCATGTGGTTGAGGCTCTCTAGTGTGATGAGGGTACGATTATTTCGAGGGTGCTTTCACAGCCATAGTTTTCCATTAGTTCTTACACGAAAGTTTATCGCACAAAAATCTATTTTCTTGCACAGTTCGCTGCTCCACAAACGCAGGCATCCCTGCGTGCCAAGGCAATAGCTGTAGCAGAACGAGTAACCATCGCAGAAGATGGAAAGATTAGGAAAGTTTCTTGCCCAGTTTGCTTAAACGTTTTGCAGTCTTCGTCGCACGAATCTGATCTTAGGATGACGTTGGCTGTCCATTTGAGTCTTTGGCATCCCGAGGATGTTAAGCTGCAGTGGCAAATCATGCAAGAAAAGGATCGATCGCTGCTTCATTTGCCTTCTCTACTTGTTGGACTTGGAATAGCTGCTGGGTTGGGAGCTCTCTTGTCTATTTCGGCCAAAAATCATCGCCGTATAGCAATGAGGTGAAAGGGTTTCTCTCTTACAGTCACTGTTTTTGAATGCCACAACACTTTGGATAGTTTTTAGTAAGATTTGCTGAGTGTGTTCTTATTCAGAATGGAGGTATGGATTAAATGTTATGCCAAGATTTGGTTTCTGGGATTCTCTGGAAATTATGCGCTTTGAGTTGTTGAATGAATGAATTTTATTACATGGAACCCTTTTCGCCCATCAAAATACAAGTAGAAAAAGAAAGAAATAAAACTAAAACTTAAATCACGGCCAAAAAAATCTGGTTGAAGTCATCCTCGAAATTAGCCAAACAAAACTTAAGCTAGTGCTGCACACGAATCGAATATCAACATATTCTATTTGCAAACGAATCTTCACGTATTCTATTTGTATTCTTTTACTTTCCGAATATTCATATTCGTATTTCATTTTTATTAGTATATTAAAATCGATTCATATTCGATTTGATAATACATTCGAATATATTCGCGAATATTCGGATTCGAATAGTTTTTTTTCTTTCACAAACATATTTTTGTAAAATAAAAAATAAAAATGATATACACAAGCAAAAAAGTACCTAGTACTATACAGTTACAGCATAAAAGGAAAAGCTTAGCAAAACATATCATTTGCTCATACATTACATCTTCAAATATATTATATTATTTAATTATTTATATTATATTATTCGAATCATTTTCTCCGAAAAAGATTCGAATCGAATATTGTATTCATATTCGAAAATTATTCGAATCAAACAAAGAAAATTCGTTTCATTTGCAAACCTACCTAGGAATTAGAGCTGTCATTTTGGCCCGCGACAGTCCCGCCCTGGCTTTGATTTGTTAGGCTCGTCGGAGTAAGCCCGTGCGGGCCGCGGGCCTAGGCTGGTTAGCCCGTGGACCGCCCGCCTAATATTTCATAATAAAAAAATGATACATTATATTTATATATTGGGCTGAGGTGGGCTGTGCTATAAACTAATGATAATAAATATTACTGAAATATGGGCCGTGGCCTTGTTATTGGGCATTGCAAATGATAAAGCCCATAAAAGAAAATCATCCCTTCTTCAACACGATGAGGGTTTCACTTTTCAATTATCTGCTAATTTACATCTCAATAACCACACACATGAGCGCGCAACCTAACAGCCACCCCACAAAGCGAAACACGGCGAAACACCACGGCGTGACACCAGCCGAACTTTACAGCCGCAAGTTCGACCTTCCCTGAAAAGCGTGGGTTCTTTTCTCGATGTTATTCTTTGTCGTTTGGTACGCTCTTGAGCTGCGAATTAGGGATTTAGATTTGGGATGATTGCTTGCGTATTTTTGTTTGTGGTGCGAATTAGGGATTTAGATTTGGGATGATTGCTTGCGTATTTTTGTTTGTGGTTTGGATATGATTGAAGCAATTTTAGAATTTTGCTTGGGATGATATAAATGTTTGATTTACTGTTTTTTAAGTTGCAGTTGGGAGTTGGGACATTTTTTTCTAAGCTGACGGGCTTAGCCCGCCAGGCCCCCAGCCGGTCAGGGGGTGGGGCGGGCCTTCATGGCGGGCCTACCCGGCCCACCCGCCAAATGACGGGCTACGGGACGGCCTGACCCGCCAAGGCCGTCCCCGTTTTGACAGCTCTACCTAGGATCATGAGTCAGAGTATGATCTTAATGTAGTCAGAGTAATGGTTTAGAGGCCCAGACCGAGTTAGGAAAGTTTGGGCTGAAAAGGCCCAACCGACAAGTAGTTGGAGTTGGGGACTGGGGAACAAACTTTGGGACTAAAACTAGAAAAAGCAACTAGTTACGGGACTAAAAATGTAAGTTAACTGAAATCAAACAATCAGTAGTCACTTGCCAATGCCAATACAAGGGTAGAGGAGGGAAAATTGCGATTTATACGAAAGCATCACTAGCTAGCGGTTCGAGTCCATGACGGAACGGTGGATTGCCGACACCTCATCGTCGGCTCTGACTAGGGTTCGGCTATGGCGGCCGGCGGCTCAGAGAAATTTGAAGAATCAGTGGTCGAAGCTCGCCGCTCTCCGCCAAGATTGGCGCGCTTCCTCTGCGGCGGGGCGGTCGCACGCCACCTCAGTAGTCAACTCATACCTCCGTCAAAAGTATAATCCTTTTCTCCTTTTTTTCCTGAGAAGTTACTTTTGGTTATGTCATCTTCCGTGTGTGGAATAATCGTTTCTTAGGCTGATGAATGTATCTATCTCCCCTTTGGATTTCGAACAGGAATATGGATGGCGTGGAATTTGGTGTATTGAAAGACATGCCCGATATTCGGAACAGAGCCTGTAAGAAACTATTCATACAACAGGTGCACCACTGTGCTGTGTAAAGAAGATATTACTGTATGTGCTTGAGTTTCTGTGACAGTGATATATTCTTTCTTTACAAATTAATGATGCGAAACGCCGATTATCGACTGCAGGTATTATATGGCTGACAATTAGGTATTCTGAATAGGAAAGCCATTGTTTTTGTCTCACTGATTGAGTGTCCATGCTTATGCACTTCGTTTCTTCTCATCAGGAGAGTCGGAAAGATAATTTGCTGTCGTCTTACAGAGATATGGTAAGCATTCTATATGTCACATGCTTCATCTGTAGAAGGAATACAATGAGATATTTATTCTGCTGCTGCTTGCTAAGGCAGAAAGACTTTTATGCTTCAATCTGCGCTGCGCCCTGTATTGGAAAGGCCATAGAGAGACGCAGATATTTCTTTATGAAAATTAAGGTTTATGGTTCATCCTTAATGAAAACTCATTTACAGGTGGGAGTTGTCGTTAGTTTGGCCGAGAAATGCAAATCCATGAGATGTTACATGAACCGTGCAAACAACACTCCATTAGCTCAGTTCTTTCTCTCCAGCGATGCCAAAAGTGATAGTGGTGACTGCGGTGGAATCCCTGTTTACACACGCCTTTCGATTTCTTCGTTCGGTATGTTTCTCTCCTCAGTGTGAGTGCCCATAAACTTTGTGTTTTTTGCCGTGTTGAAACTTCAGCGATGTTTTGGCTTTTGGGATGATTTCAGAGCAACTAGCGAGTGAGATCCTCCAAATGTTTGTCTCAGAACTAAGCACGAAAGTAAGTTTCAAACTCTTATATTTTCTTTCTGCTTTTTTTTTCCTGACTGAATTTTCTCGATCAATTGCAGCGGTTGCTTGTCATGAAATTTTATCCCTGTACGCCGACATTACTGCTGAAGTCCCTAATTTGCAGTGGTTGGATGAATTTTACGGCGGAGAATTCGATGATCTTCGCGCTATTGAATTATATTCGGAAGAAAACCGCCAGCCTCTGCATCCATGCATTAAGAGCTTTGATTCTGATTCTTCGGCGATGCTAAATGGAAATAAGACAGACAATGATGCTATGGAGGTAATGTATTCAATTGAATTCGACTATTGCATCGAAAAAAAAGCATAGGACAATGAGATCCAATAGTCACTGATAAGTTGAATGCATGAATGATTCTCATCTCGAAAAGGAAAAAAAAATTAAATATCTTATATCGTCGTCCTTCATAAATCTTCGTGTTTCCGTAGGTCCACTTGACAACTTGGATGGTGGACGCTCACATAGATAACATCAGGTAAGCCAATTTCATCCCAAACATTTTACTTCTGCAAACGATGTTGCAAGAATTATCGGAGGGAAAGTCGTTGTACTGTTGTAATGCTACTCACCATCCGTGGAATGAACGTTATAATCAATGCGTTGTATGAATATACATCCAAACTTGTGATATGGGGTGGAATGGGATGAATCTAAAATGTGAAAACTTTGAGGATGTCTTAACTTTACAAGTCTGTGATTCTTGTATGCAGAGTGGACGAAATATTTGAGACCGTGGGCGTGGAAATGCGACTCGATTTTTCAAGTCGATGACACCAATGACTCGGGGCAGTGATCGGTATTGTCGTTTATTTTTAAATTTTTAATTTTCTCAAGCACGCGTCATATTTCCGCTATATTTCGTGCGCCGTGCCATGCGCTGTATGGCTCCAGCGAAGCTGTGTGCCATTGACTCGAACAACTTTACGTATTCATCCATTTCGAAGTCTCAATATCAAACTCAAACAATAATACTCCTGATTTTTTTTGAAAGTCCTTTTAGACGTCTTTTTTTTTTAAATACAAATACTTTACAAAAAATAGCTTGAATTTTACAATTTATCCCTCATCTTTAATAAAAATAAGTATATTAAATAGGATAAAATAATTAATTAAGGTCATAATAATGATTTAGCTTTATTTTCTAATATGTGTGCAATTACCTTAAACGACTCGTATTTAAAATCAGGAGTACTAGTTTTCATCACGTTGATGAAACGAATGTAAATTCACCGCAAAATATCGTGGATATTTTGGAATTATTTCGGCGCGTGAAAGTAAAACAAAATGTATAATAAACAATACAATACTGGAAGCGCAATGTATCATTGTTCGATGCAGTGTAATGGTTTATCTTTTCCAGCATATTAATTCCGCATACCAAACCGAGGGTTGTAACATTTCAAGAATTTCTCACGGGTGGCGCCATTTTATTACTCCAAAGATTTTAACATTACATTGCAATCTCTCGACTAATTTCCGCTCCCTCCATGAACATTATGTCCCGCCCCCCATCTTCTCCATCATATTAGCCGCGTACTTGTTCAAAATCTTTAACTCCCTCAAATCAAACTCGCTCAACGGCTTTCCTCCTTGTACGTGCTCGTTCATCAGCTTTCGACCTTCCATAAGATCGTTGTTGCCCTTGCGCTTTTTTAACTCCTCCTTCGCCTCGCCGAGTTGCTGTTCGAGGAAATCATCGTGAGTCACCATCTTCTTACCTCTCTCGGTTTCGGAGAAGCTTAGGAACCTCTCCATTCTTTGTCCGAAGACCTCGGGGCTCGGCCAAATGACCTTATTGTCTTCCGTCTCGGTGTGAACGACGAATCCCGAGTCGGCCCCGCACAGGACCGAGAGCTCCTCGGCCTTCTTGATCAGACCCTTCAGGCGGTTTTGAAGGTTGCGTTGCGCTTTCTTGCGTTATCGATGCGCTCGTGATTGATCCTTCTTTTCGTCATGGTTTGTGGGCGAGTGAGGTGATGAGGTTGCTGCTGAAATCGCAAGATTTATTTATACTAGGTGAGGTCGTCTAATATTAGGAATATTTTTAAGTGTTTTAATGTTGATGTTTGGTTTTGTAATATTCTTTTTGTTGGATTGGTTTTAAATGGTCTACTTAAATTGCATTTTCTTGAGGATATGGGTGGGAATTAGTAAATTTCTTTCTTAATCGAAATTAATGCCATTCATTAGAATTACATATATATAGCTTTGTTTATCATGACATAGTAGTGGCAATATATTTCGATTAAATTACTGTTAAACACTTTCTATGTATTTCATTAATGAAGATTACCTTAGAGTAGCTGTTCTCAATTGATTGGTATGTCAACAAACATACTTACAATTTTGCAGTTAGTTTTAAATATATATATTCCAATTATATCATCGAAAGTCATTTTTTATATACTTAAATAAACTATAAAAAATAAATTTAATAGAATTTCACATATTAAACTTCAAATGTAAGTTGATATAATATATTTATATGGGCATTCGAGTATGCAGAAAATACTAGTATTTATTAACGTACGTCGTAGTCGCGTAATGTTTATAGAACGATGGTTCCCATTTAAGTATCACAATCACATTCGCAAATGCTTATACATAAGCCGTAGTTTGCTCCATGCAGACACGTAGATCTAAATATGTTACAACATATAACATGGATAATATATATCTATATATATACATGGAATATGCAATGGGTTATAAATAAGGGTATATTAAAATTATGTGTATATGTATTAATTAATATTGCTTTACACATGGAATATACAAATGCATCATATAACTCATTTGTTGAGTTTTTGTTTCAGTTTTTGTTGTTTCTAATTATATAATAATAAGACTTAATAATAAAAATTATACAAATTTTTTTTAACAGATCTTACGAATCCATTACCGTAATGAAAGACACCTAGCTAGTAAAGATGTCGTCTATAGTATCGAAAATATGTTCAAATTATAAAATCTTGTAATTCAAATCTAATTATGTTCTTGCTGAAAATGATCATGAATCGGTCTCTACCTGGACGACTGGCTTTAGGGCGATAATAACATGTGTTGGCAGTGGAAAAAAAATTAATGGGGCGCCTATTTTGAATATTTATGCCAATAACGCACATATTCGCGTCGCGCTACACAAAGCATTCGCTGTGGCGACGGGAACATTTTTGAATTATTTTTCGTTTTTACGACCCCTCGTATCGAAACAAGCATTCGGACGATGAATAATAAGCGCAAAACACCATCACCGTAAAACATAATATCTTATTATAATTCCATTCATTAAAGTTGTTTGATTACACCTCCCTTAAACCCTAGACTAAAAAAGGTACAACCTTTCTACGTATCTATGCCAACATCATGCAATGTTGTAGCATAGTTTATGTTGTAAAATGGCCAAAGAAGTGATTCAATCTCCTCATGGAGTTCTTCGTCGTCCACCTCTTCTTTATTAATAGCAATAATATTATTGGATGAATCTTCTATGGGAGACCACGAACCATGGGATTCCGTCGACATTGATTCATGGTTTTCGTCCATCTTACTTCGTTTGTGCGTAATATAATCTTACTTTCGCTTTTTTTTTTTGCAGGAGTGAAATGGCATGGACAATAACGTATATATAGAGCGCGAGAGGGAGACGACCATTGTAATAACATAAGTGATTGACAAAATCTATTTAAGTCCAACATAATTATTAATATTACTAGTTAGTGAGAATTAAGTCAAATAGATTAGGGTATTACAAAATAAGTCAATTATCATTTGTTATATTTGAGTAATTAAATGCAAGAAGTCAAATGTGATTGTTTTAAACTTAAAATGAAGTTACATGTAACTATGTAAGATATTACTTAATTAGAATCATTAAGTCAAATGTGATTGTTTTAAACTCAAAATGAAGTTACATGTTACTATGCAAGATATTACTCAGAACCATTAAATGCATTTAGGAATACTCATCTTATTACATATAAAAGGTCATGCCTTTTGTATAAAAGGTAACTATGACTTTCAATAGATTGACAATGTAAGAACAGTATGCATATATACATAGTTTGTACTATAGTTGGGCCGATATTGCTATCTGTTTGCGCTTTCGCAAACTTCATCAGGCCCATTATCACACACCGTGACGTGGCATAATCTATCGGAAATTAAAAAAGAGAATTATATTAAGGGTCAATTCGAAATCAGGCCATTAAGGGTTTGATTTCGAATTCAGGCCCTGTTTAATAATATTTTAGGTAAAAGGATCCATTTTATGTGGTGTAAAAAGTGATAAAAAAGATATATGAACTGGTATAAAATGTTATTTTTTGTTACAAACTTTTAACATATTGATATGTCACAGAAATGAAGTGGTACTGCAGAAAATGAACTGTTATCAGATGATCATAATTCATAAACTGGTACCAAATTATATTTTTGTGTTACAAAATTTCAACATATATGTATGTCAGAGTAAAAGTGGTACAGCAGAAAAAGGGTCCTTAAAACTAATTTTTTTGCGAAGAAGGCCTGAATCCTAAATGCGTGCAGTTATAGGGGCTGAAATGAAGATGCCCCTTATATTAAATATAATAATTACGAAAAATAGCCCACCAGCGACGGACGAAGGAAGAAGGCAAGTGTTTGTTTGTGTTGTGCCTCTCTGCTATCGTATCGAAGCGCATGATGTCGGCCATTGAAGGCTTCGTACTGAAGCTTCCAACCTTAGTTCGTACGGCAAAACCCAAACCTAACCGGGCGAAGCGCGTCGTGGCAGCTGCTCCCTCTTCTGTCTCCGACGACCCGAAAATCGGAGCCGGGTCGCTCGGCCACGTCGTTCGATCCGATTTCCCAATTCTTCACCAGGCACGCTTTCGTTTATATGTAGAGAGGATAGGTTTTTTAAGTTTTGAGTTTTTGAGCTTTTTTATTTCGTCAATTCATCAGGAAGTATATGGTAAGAGGCTGGTGTACTTGGACAACGCGGCGACGTCGCAGAAGCCTACGGCCGTGTTGAACGCCTTGAGGGATTATTACGAAGGCTATAATGCGAATGTTCACCGTGGAATTCATTATCTGAGGTAAACATATCACTTTTACTATGTTTATTGTTGTGTTCTTAGTACAACGCCAGTGCATATGTTTCGAATGTTGCCTTAAGGATTTCATCGCTTGAATTAGAAATCGTTAATCATCGAATAAAAGTAAGCACTCATATGGTACTAATCAATTGGAAGTTGGACAGAGTGAAGAGACTTCAAGTTGTGTGCCTATCTATATTCTTCGTTATGATGTTCAGTTACTTTCATTTTCATTTATTTGTACGTGTGTAGTGCAAAGGCGACAGATGAGTACGAATCAGCAAGAAAAAAGGTTGCTGCCTTCATAAATGCAAGAGAAGGTAGAGAAATTGTGTTCACTCGAAATGCTTCTGAAGCTATTAACTTGGTGGCGTATAGTTGGGGCCTTTCTAATTTGAAGAAGGGAGACGAGGTATATATATACACACATAAGACCCTCTAGTACAGCTTAAATTTTTACAAGAGGTGCTTTAATACTTACTACATTCACATGGCTTGCAAATTGTAGATTGTGCTCACAGTCGCTGAGCATCACAGTGCCATCGTTGGCAAATAGTAGCTCAAAAGACGGGCGCAATCTTGAAATATGTGAATCTAACAGAAGACGAAGTGCCAGATGTAGATAAGCTAAAGGAAATGCTTAGCAGAAAGACGAAACTCGTAGTTAGCCACCACGTATCAAATGTTTTGGGTGAGTTGAATTTGTGTCAAGCTCGGCAACATCTTTATACAGTAGCTCTGTATAAAAAGAAATGCATATTTTTGTGTTCTTTCCTTGCCAGCGTCTTCTCTTCCAATGGATCAAATCGTGAGTTGGGCGCACGATGTCGGGGCCAAAGTGCTCGTAGACGCTTGCCAAAGCGTTCCTCACATGGTGGTTGACGTACAGAGCCTTGATGCTGATTTTCTGGTCGCCTCTTCTCATAAGGTCAAACCCTTTCCCCTATGCGCTCAAAGACTCGAATCAATTATCAAATATTTGAAGTAAAGCTGATAAACATCGTTCAGATGTGTGGCCCTACAGGCATTGGATTCTTATACGGTAAAATCGAGCACTTGACCGAAATGCCTCCTTTCCTAGGTGAGGTTTACCCGATTAAGTTTTAGTCACTACAATTGCAAAGTAAGAATGAATTATTAAATGGGAAATTGTTTGATTGACACCATTCTCAGGGGGCGGTGAAATGATCTCAGACGTATATTTGGATCACTCAACCTACGCCGAACCTCCTTCCAGGTTAATCATCATCTCCCATTACGATCATCTGCCCAACTTAGCTTGCAAAGTTGAATAACTCCATTGTATAATTTGTTGTGGGCTCAAACTTCTCCTTCAATAATCAGTTTCTCAAAATTCTTTTTTCGACGAGTTTAGATTTGAGGCGGGCACGCCTGCTATAGGAGAAGCGATCGGTTTAGGTGCAGCAATCGACTATCTATCAAGCATCGGTATGCAAAAGATCCACGACTATGAGGTACACCGTGATATTCCGGGTTTTTTTGTTAATTAGGATTACTTTTGTGTGAAATTAAAAAAAAGGTAGTGTAGAGTTTTTAATTTAAAAAAGGGATTGGGTGTTTAAAAAAAAATCGAAGTGTTTGATTATGATTTTGATCCGCTCGACTGAAATTTCATGTCGAAATAAGGTGTTAATCGATGGGTTCGTGATTATTAAACATATTAACCCCAAATCTGAGTGAATTTTGGTGTTTCTGAGCCTGAAATCGACGTTTTCGAACAGAAATCGGTTTATTCGAGTTTTTATTCGAGTTATTCGACCTCGGATTTGAGTTACTCGAATAAAATTCTGGTAGAAAAATACTATATTCGAGTGGGAAAAAAATCGAAAATGAAAATCAAATTTATTATTTAATTTTCGAGTTTTCTATTTACTCGAATATATTACTCGAATTAATAATAAATTATTTGAATTTTTCGAATTTTTTTACTCGAAAAAGGTCAATTTAAGTTGGGGAATTTTGGTAACTTTCGGTCCATTCCCTTTTGCTTAATAAAAATAGGGGACGCTCCCTTATGTTAAAATAACCCTATTCCGTTCTCTAATCACATATCATATCCGAGCAATAACTCAAGATTCTTGCAAACTCCCCCATATAGTATAGATTCTAACAAGGCATCGTTCTTATACTTGAGCTGCGAAATAGGTAGAGTTGGGAAACTACCTATACGATCGCTTGAGCTCAATACCTAACATCCATGTCTACGGCCCAAAACCTTCGCAAATCGTAAACAGAGCGCCTCTCTGTTCTTTCAATGTAACTGATCTTCATCCCACAGATATCGCAACCTTTCTCGACCAACAGGTAAGAAAATGTTTCTGCCATACAAAATAAATATACGAAATGTTTGAGTGTTTTGTTTTGGGTTTCTCTTTTTTTTTCTTTTTTCAGCATAGCATTGCGATTAGGTCGGGCCACCATTGCGCGCAGCCACTTCATCGGTATTTGGGAGTGAATGCTAGCGCTCGGGCGAGCCTCCACTTCTACAACACGAAAGAGGACGTCGACGAGTTTATAAGGTCGCTTATCGACACCATCGACTTCTTCGCATCGTTCAAGTGATATGAAAATGATAGAGAAACAAACACTTGAGGGGTCGTTTGATATCCACGTTAAGAGATTACATGAGTTATTTGTGTATACTATACACGGATTTTGTTGGTATTGTATTTGTGTAATAATATAAACTGTGTTTGATAGATATGTTTGAGGTGTGTATAGATGTGTATGGATTAGTGATACACACCTATACTTTAAAGGTGGATATTCATATATAAGTCATATAACTAAAATCCTTATAATAGACGTATATACCGATACAAGGCATGTATGGCCATACATAGATAACAAATAAATGGTAACTCATTTATACCCACTCGTAACCACCTATACACACACATATCAAGCGACTCCTGGTAGTTTGTATTACTTGCCTGGTTGTATGGGCACAAAAACTATGTTTTTATTTATGTAAAACAATAGAACCCATCATATTACGTATGTAAAAAAATAGACCACATCATATCTGTTCTATAAAATAAAGGGTGTGAGGTGGATATAAACTGTCAATTTGGTCTGTCATGTTTATTTGAAATTTGATCTCTTTATTTTTTTTATTTAATTATTTTAATATTTTTCATCTTACTTTAACATTTTTAGTTATTAGTGTGTCCACAACAATAACACACTCATAATACTGTCACATCGTCTTTTCACTATATTTTCCTATATTTTATTCTATAACACTTTTATTCTACTTTTTCCACAGTAATAACACTACTATAACACGGACCCACAACTATAAATAAATAATTTCTTTTTTTTTTCTCCCTCATTATGTCTCCTCCATAATATTTTAATATTCTTATAACACAGTGTCATAAATATGACACAATATCATACTCATGACAAATCCACAATGGTGGTGTGTCATATAAACTGCCAAATAAGCACACACATATAAACCACCATTGTGGTTACCCTTATATATGCATCTCTAAATATTAGTTTATTTTATATAGTTAAAAAATTTATTTCAACTACTTTATATTAAAAAAATAAATCTCAAAATTAAAAATAACCTAATATAATTAAATTCGATCCACGCATAAAGTGTACAAAAAAAGTACTAGTATTAATTACAACGCGTATTGTGCAATAACTGCACATATACTATGTGAGAAAAGTGTTGATCTTGTCTTAATGGTTGGCATAATTAGGTAATTAAAGTAATGGTCCGCACGCGATTTTATTTTTATTTTATTTTCTTTCTTATAAAATAGAAGAAAATGAAATAGGAAAATATTACTCAACACAACAATGCAACGATTATTTGTCTGGAAATTGAAAGGGTTTAGGTGGGTCCCACCATAGAAAGTTTGAAATATATTTCTGACTTAATGACCGTTTCTTAGAAAATCCTTTCACGAAGTCACGCACCATCTCGCTTACCAGTTCTTTCTTCTCTCCTCTGATAATGATTTTCCAGTTTTCGTACGCGCTCATAAGTTGACGACGGTTCTGAACTGTAATAAATATATACTTCCGCGTTAAGGATCCCAACTTCATAATTCTTGTTCCTCTATTGCTTCTCAAGATTAATCAAGCTTTCCTATTTATATTGGTAGGATTTGTTTGCTTTTGGATAGGTACAAGTGCGGGTTCGGTGACCTAAAACCCAAATCCATCTACGATCGGAGTCGTCGTCGTCTCCTTTTCGTCTTTTTTTCAAGAATTTTAATTCAGGTATTCACCAATGATTTTGGGTTTTATCTTGTTTGCAGTTCTTGTTTTGGGTATTTTTTTCCCTTGATTTCGCGAATAGGAATAATTGGTGTTCTTTAAAGTACTGCATGTACAATTGCCGTTGGTTTTCAACTCTCTGTATTGTCTTTGTACTGTAGATTGAATGATTAGTCAATTCGTGGCTTTTGGAATCTGTAAAGATGTCTGAACTTTTTGGGTGTGTTGTTACCGATCTGATTCGAAAGATAATATCTCCGTCCCACTTTAAAAAAATGAACTTGGACTGCCCAATTTCGTCTCGATTCGCCCGGTCTCTCGCAAAAAGGATATAATGATGTGTTTTTCATTTGTTCTTTAAATCTCTGTGGTTATGTTTGAAGATTTTCTTGTCAGGTGTATTATAATTATGATTGTTGATAGTCTAATGTTTCTTTTTGGTTTTTATGTTTCTAGGCCTTCTTCAGACCAAGGAAGAAAAATGTTTGGCCTAAAGAAATCTCCCGTGCATAAGATCTCTAAAACTTCTTCGACTGACCTTCATTTTTCCGTCAAGAATAAACACAATAACCCTTTCGATTCAGACGATGAGTTCGATGCAAAAAAGACCCTTAAGAGCTCGGCAAGATCATCTTCAGAACCTTCACTCTTCACAACAGATGTCAACACAAATCCTTTCGATGACGTTGGCACCAAAGATTCGTCATCTTCCAGGACTGTTCTTTCTTCGGCGGACAAAAGCAGATACAGAAATGATTTCCGTGATTCAGGAGGACTAGAGAATCAGTCTGTACAAGAACTTGAAAGTTATGCCGTGTATAAGGCTGAAGAGACTACGACAGCAGTCAACAACTGTCTGAAAATTGCCGAGGACGTGAGAGAAGATGCCACCAAAACCTTGGTTACTTTGCATCAACAGGGAGAGCAGATTACTAGGACTCACATGGTTGCTGCTGATATGGATCATGATCTTAGTAGGGTATGTCCCATCAAGTTGATGAAGCTATATATGTTTTATCCAACTGGTATATGTGAAATGCTTGTTTTCTCTATTGTAGGCTGAAGGTTTACTATGGTTTAATCTTCTACTTTTAAAATGTAATTTACGGGGCCAAGTGTCTTTTCTTTGCTGATTTGGGCCTTGTGATATTTTCTGATTGATTTAGGGTGAGAAGCTTTTGGGAAGTCTTGGAGGCATGTTCTCCAAGACGTGGAAGCCTAAGAAGACTCGTGCGATTACAGGCCCTATGATCACCCGAGGTACCCATAGCTTTTTCCTTTACATTGCATGTTCTTTATTGCTTGATGTCAGCATCTCATTGCCTATAGATGCTGGTATACGTTTATGAGTTGGTATGTGGCTTGTATTAGATATAGTTTAGCGGGCTGTTTTAATTCAATTATTATTCA
This sequence comes from Craterostigma plantagineum, assembly GCA_027422505.1. Lineage (NCBI taxonomy): Eukaryota > Viridiplantae > Streptophyta > Magnoliopsida > Lamiales > Linderniaceae > Craterostigma > Craterostigma plantagineum. Next base: position 3,566,840 of record JAPQWV010000050.1, read on the forward strand.
AGAACTCGTCTTTGATCTTTGCTCAACACTGTGATTATGTTCGATAGATGATCCAACATGGAAAAAGGGTAATCATTTGGAGCAAAGAGAGAAGCTAGGTTTGAATAATGCTCCGTCGAAGGAAAGGTCTAAAACACGTACTCCACCTTCCAATCCCACAAATGCACTGGAACAAGTTGAGGTACACAATGATCTGTGTATTGAATTTGAGTCTAAATACATGACCTTCCTCTGCTGTATAATCATCAAATTTCCATGATTCTATCGTTCCAGTGGTTCGATTACAATTTCCTCGTTTTTTTTGCATCTAAAAGGATGCATAACTTTTAACTTTCTCGAGTATACCTAATTGCTGTATCTTACTGTTAACAGTTCGAAAAGTTCAAACAAGACGATGCCCTCACTGATTTGAGTAACATCTTGGGCGATCTGAAGAGTATGGCTATAGAAATGGGATCCGAAATCGAAAGGTTCTTTTATTTGTTTCTTCGCATATATTTTCCGAAGTTTTCCCTTTCCTTTTTCTCTTCGAAGAGAAAGATGGGAAGTGACCTTTTTCGAAATCTTTTCGTGCCAATGCAGGCAGAACAAAGCTTTGGATCATGTTCAGGACGACGTGGAGGAGCTCAGTTACAGAGTGAAAGGCGCTAATCAGCGCACACGACGTCTTCTGGGAAAATAGAGCCGAGCCGAATAATGCTTCCTTTTTCGAGATTTTATTTGTAACTTGTCTGTGTTAGACTGATCAAAACTCCCATCTCATTATTCTTCACTGCTGTTATCCAAAATATCTGTAGATTTCAGGTATTCTGATGAAGTCCATTTGTCAGCACACCATGTATCAGAAAAATAATATTTGACATTACCCTTATATGCTTTAATATGTTATTTAACTGACGTTATTATTGCATGTTAATCAATCGATTACTTGTTCATAACTAATAAGCATGGATAATTAGAGAGGCAACATTCGAAGTATATACCTATTCAATCAATGAGGGGAAGAAGCTACCTATTTATTCCTTGCTTGTTTTCGAATGATCAATTGGACAACCTTCTCATGCAAATCCTTACGTCTTCCTATGTATAAATACAGATTCTTCGTTTGATGTTCTCCACTGTTCACTTGCCTTAAATCGAACAATAATGCGCCGCGGTTACGATAATGTCTTAGATGACGATAATTTTCTCGCAGCGATCGCAGCTTCTGCGCATGCAATACATTCATTCGAAGAGGAGCGTCGTAACTTAAAGGTTTCGAGGACTGATCGTACTCGAAAACAAGAACCCTTAATGAAGCCTTCTAAAGCAGGTATATATATACATATATACATACACATATCATATCTATATCGATATGTTGTCTTCTTGAATTTTTAGGGCTTGAGTTATATAATAATAATCTTGGTTGTGAAGGGTCGTCGATGAGGAATATCAAAGACCTTAGCAGCCACGGTTCTTCTTTCGCAGATGATCGACTGCAGAGACAAGACGCAGCAGTAATAATTCTTACGACAAAGCAGATGCTTGGGAAATGGCTCAAATCGCGAATATACGAAAAAAGTTAACCATTGAAGTTCCCTGAAATATTGTCGTCATTTGGTTGAAAAACTATTGATCAAGATTATCACGGTTTGATGTTAATCGCAGGTACGAAAAGATGTACTCGGATATAAGAGCTTGGGAAAACGATAGAAGGTCGAGAGAGAAACGAAGCATGGAAAAGAAAAAGGTATGTGTACATTCATTATCTTACGATTAATTGCTTCTTACTGATCACAGAGAATGAGCACGTATATATGCTTTCATTACCAGAGAGAAATGGAGATGATAATGACAAGGAACATGAAACATTACCAAAACAAGCTAATAAGGATCGATCACATAGCTTCGGGGGCAAGAACGAAGGTTGCAGAGAAGCAAAGGCACGAAGAATCTCGGGCAAAGGAGAAAGCGAATAAGTTGAGATCGAAGGCAAAAACTCGCCCAGTTTCCTCGTGGTGTTTCTGCTTTTAATAAATGTAATAACTGATGTGGAGAAAACCATGTTCATAACTGTGAAGTTACAATTCTACATTTTCTCAATTTTACATCGATCCTTAATCAAGTCATGAAGTGAAGTTTATTCAAATATAGGGTTTGTGTATGATTTGAGCGCAGCGTCGAACGAATCCCTATTCAGCATCCCGGGAAACGACGAATCGTTTTGGAAATATTCCAGAGAATTCTTACATCATAAAATAGTAATCATTCTCCGAGCCTCATGTTCAGTTACAGCGAAACGAAGCAGGCTAAAAGTAAGGAGATAGTAATGGCCGAGGCTACCATGAAGGAGGTGATTCAAGAAACGAAGTAGTTCAAAGCTGTAATAAATTACCGAATCAGAGCGAGGCGCAAGCTCCTCGTCATTCTCATGGGAGTAATGCGAGCAATAAATCTTTCGCATTCCGACGTAAGTTCATTGAAACCCTAGTCGATCATTTCGATTAACATATATATATATATATATATATGTATATATATATATGTATGTATATATATATGTATGTATCGGAATGATGGGAGATGGTGAAAAGGGAAGATCGACACATGCGAAGCAGCAAATGGAATTCGATCAATCGCCGAAATTTGTAGCAGATTTTAAGCAGAAAGCATCAGATTGTTGTCCTGAAGCAAGTCCCAAGCTTTCACCGACGGATGAAGGAAATAGTTATAATAATCAGAAAAATGATTATGGCGAAAATAAGTTTGTGCTGTTCATAAATGGTTTTCTTGTTTCAGTAGTAGTTGAAAACTGTGTTGATATAGGCTACTGTAATGTATATGAAGCATTGACTTTATAGGGTATTAAAGCAACCGAGGATGTGTTGTAATAGTTAGGTTTATTTCCTGTATATATCGAAGATTTGCAGTTTATGCCATTTTTATTTTGGCAAAAGCTGATGGTGAGTGCTTTATGGTAGCTTCGAACGCTTATTTGCCTCAGTGAAGTATAAAACAAATAAGTAAACACGAAAAAACGCAGTGTGACGAATGACTGACCCGAAAGTACATTTTTCTTTCCTTTTTTTTTTTCCTGACAAATAAGCGCTGAAAATCGAAGCTGAAGCACATAAAAGCATATCAATCGAAACATAGTATTCACCTTACATGAAAGTATGTCTTTTCTTAGACATCATGGTACTTTTCTACTGCCGCTAATATAAATAGTTATGAAGCCATTAGGATTTAGAGCGCAAAAGAGCAGCTAAGCTTACCTTGAAAACGGTAACGTGCTTGGGAAACTATGCTAGCATCCATCTTCAAGTGATCCGAAAATTCGAATTTTACGCATTAACGTACTTGTCGATATAGCCCTGAGGGGAAAAAGTTGGAAAAAGATTGCTAAGCTTGTCGTTTGGCTCTCAGAATTTGCTAAAAAGCGAAACTAAACCTCAGCACATAAAAGAAGAGCATAACTACACATGTAAGAAAGGCGTACCATGACGAGCTTCGTCAACTTTCCCCTAGACGAATCGATGTACTTGTTTATATTCGACTGTGATTTTGGTACATGTCGGCCTTTCATAGCGCCAGAAACCTTATCGACGGTCTTCTTGACGATGGTTTTAAACGCTTCCTTGCTCATATTACCTTGGCGCCACGATGGCTTCAGTATTTCCTTGACGAAAGCAGCTATGGAATTTTGGAAAAGCTTCGTCGATTTCGAATCTTTTCGCTTCTTCTTCCCTGGCGAACTAACCTGATCAATCTCGGTTTCCCTATCATTGGTATCAGTCTCACCGTTGGGAACGCTATGGCTTTCGCTCAAAACCGCGCCTAGTTCTGCGTCGGCCGTCTCACCAATTTCTTCCTTTAATAGGGAATCCTCAGCTGATAGAGCGATGCCCTTCTCTTGACTGATGTTGTCCATGTTTAGCATCACGGAGGATCCCTCAAATCTCTGTATACTTTCAGAATCGCAAGCTGCTTTGTACTGATTGTGATCAGCTTTAACAAACGAATTCGAAGCTGGTTCGATGCTATCAGAAAATGGATCATACTGATCACTGCTTGCCCTGGGTAAATCAGCTGGCGCAGAACCCGTTAAGAAAATCACATTCTCCGAGGCACTGCAAAAACCGTATTTAGTAGTCAGCTGCGTAGCATTTTCCTGGTCTGAAGAACTTGAAATGAAATTCGAGCTAACGGGCTTATCAAAGGTAGACGGATAAAGAAGATGACTTGAAGTTCTAGAGCCATCATGGCCAGGCATATAAGAAGGTTGATTCGTCTCGACAGAACCATGAGCTGCGCTGGTCAAAGGAGAACCCAACTTCCGGTCATACGAAGGATTAGATAGAGTCTGACCAAGTGAAGTAGAAGGATTAACACCTTGCCCAGTATGTCCAATCAAAAGATCTCTCGTCTTATGGGAATCATTATGCTGACTCGTTAGATCGTTCATATGCATATTCCTTGATGATGTATCATCCTTGATCTCTAACACTTGATTGGGCTTAGGCGCTGCAGCGTATGCCTGATACTGACCCATCTGAGATCCATACTGCAAATCAGTTCGATTGGCTCCTAATGATGAATTAGGAGGTAAACCATTCCAAAGAAGTGAAGAACGCTGCATATTCTGTAGATCAGCAGACTGAGAATTCACCGGCGGTGGTGGCTGGGGAGGAAAAGAGGTCGACGAGGAGGTTGAAGGCCCACTATAATGAGAATGATGATAAGCTGGCGGCGCTTGATAAGATGAATAGTTCTGAGAATTCCCATGGAACTGCATATCAGGTGACATTGCCTCACAATCTAGCTTCGCAGGTGGCACGGAGAGAGTGTTAGAATATGACTTAGTCGCAGATGACAGTTGCACAAGTGAAGGGTCACACACTTGATGTGGTAACTTGGTATACTGTGTCGGATATTCTCGAACCAATGAACTTTCATTTTCGCCAAATCGCATGCTGTAATCTGAATATACTGAATCCTTACTGGCTACAGCGTTGGCAGTTTGAAGAGATTTAGATCCCAAGCTACTTGATTTATCAGGAGACATTTTTGTCAGTTCAATAGCAGGATCTTTTATTTCTCTCGAACCTCTTAGCCCTCTATCGTTTACTTCTTTGTCAGGTACTGCTTTACCTCGTGAAGTAGGCGAAACATCCCGAAGTTGTCTGCCCCTTTCGTATCTTGGACGCTCGCCCTTATCAGGCTCGTTGTGTGAATACCGACAAGCAGCCCCTCGATAGCACTTACCTCGTTGAAAGTCAAAGCACTGCTTGAGCTGGTTTCTTTCCCGCCTAAAAAGAGGAGACCTGCTTCGACTTCTGCGTCGTTTTGGAGAAAAGCTGACACAGAATAATACACAGTCAAGCCGACATTACTGTCAAATGTGAGCTATTACCTGAAAAATTTAATCATAGAGAAAGTCAGATATAAAAATTAAACCTGCGAGATCGGCCTCGTCTCTCTTTTCTCTTCCTTGGACTTCTCCTATTATAAGGTGACAAACTTCTGCTTCGACTTCTACTCCTCTTTCTGCTGTCTCTTCTTGCATGCCTGCGAGCATAACGTGGTGAATCACTCGAATCGCTGTGAGTGTCGCCATCTCTGACCAACCTTCCAAACTCGTCTAATTTCAACTTCGGCGAACCATTTCTTTTACCCGTCTTGGGATCATCAGAATCAGCATTTGAAGTCTTTTTTGGCTGAAGCGGCGATACATCAGAATCTGACTGCATATTGAAACCTGACACATGCTCACAGGTCAATGTGTCAGTGTTACGGTAGCTTAAGTTGGCAATCACCACAGAAGCTTCCGAGTATAGATGTACCTCTGACGGGGTTCTCAAATGGAACAGACTTGGGAAAATGTCGATTTCCATCTTCAGTAGCTCCAGGGAGTTCATCTCTTCCAGCTTGTTCCAAAGAGTGTGTATCATCTCGAGATGTTGACGCATGTGTGGCATCCGCATTTATACCCGATCTATTATGATTCTCCCCATCAGGCTGAGTAATGTCATCTATTTACAGCACAGAAACGTAGAAACACGTGTAAAAAATCGCTCATAGTGGTTCGGAAAAAGCATATTGACTAAGATCAGTCAGTGGTCGGCAATCAGGATAACCGACAATACCAAATGCGGGAAAACTTACTAAGATGATAAATTGCATGATACGAACTACCATGATCCGTTAGATGTGAGCTCGCAAGAAGAGACGAAAGAAGCTAAATGGCATTTCAAAGCATGATATTGCATTACATTTAACTCATACTACCATTCAGCAACGATGAATCACGAAAACCGTAATAAAAAGAAACAACAACCATTTTTAACATCAACACATTTTTACCTTCCATATCAATGTCTGAATCAGCAGGCGAACGAGAGACAACATCATTCTCGGCATCCCTTACTTCATTCTTTTCAGCATGCTGATTCAGAACATCGATTTGAATTACAGTCCTGCCTCCTAAAGCATTCCTAGAAGATGCATCTTCAGACACCGATATACCAACACCTGAAGAGTCCGATCTCAACCCCTTGTTTCCGCCATTCTCTATCAGAAGACTGTTCAACGGTGGTAAGAGTGGCGGTCGTGGTGGTGGAGGTGGCAAATATGATCCAATTGTATTCGAACTCAACGAACCAGAATTCGACGAGTGGGGTCCAATTGAGGGCTGTGGAGGCTGAGATTGCGTTACATGCCTTTGTGGAGGATATGCACCCGACGAGGGTATTGGAGCTAAAGGAAGAGATTGGTGCACATTTTGACTCAACGGCATATTTTGCCTATCTGAATTCGGATAGGAATGTGATACTTGTGAGCTTACATGACCTTGTGGAACCCTTGCATGAGTTAAAAAAGGCCGAGGTGGACCTTGATAAGGAGCATTCGGCGGACCATGAGGATATGGAATAATGCCGGGCGAAGGGTGAAAAGACTGATTCCCAGGCTGGGGATTTTGCGGTCGAGGGGGTGGCTGTGGATAAAAGCTGCGGTTTTGTCCTTGAATGGGGTGATTGCCTTGACCGTCCATCTCAAAACCAAAATTACGCAATTAACTTAGCAACCGAAAACACATACTACTTTCTGCAGCAACACAAAGTCTAACCCTGCTTTATCATTGCCCCCGTGCAACTTGTTCTCAGAGACAGTGTTCTAGCATCCATTTGAGGTAATAAGAAATAGCAATTCTAGCTTCTGCGATCATAAACAAACAACAATTAGCTTATGTCCCGCGCACAAGATGTCAAATTCATGAAGAACGGCAGTGAGCAAATCAAGCGCCCAACGTAAAATAAAAAAATTATAATAGTTGAGCTCCCTAATCAAACTTACTAAACTCAACAACAATCGGTAAGTCTTTCATCCCCTAACATCCCACTCAATAAAAAATCATCTTTTCACATAATGGGAAAAACAAAAGCTGGGAAAGTTTAGCATCAGCAGAGAGGTTTTAAAGGTCAAAGTACAGATAAATACTCTAGATAAAGCTGAAGAACCTCGAATCCAAAGGTATCACGCTCGATTGAAGAGAATATGAAAACCCTAGAGCACACTTCGACTTGCAATGTTTACAGATTTGTTTCAAGGACGAACGAGCATCAATTTTTTTCTTTGGAGCTGGCACTTGGCACTTGGCAGTTTCGTTTGCATTATTTTTCCTTATTACGGTTTTGATCCTCCACCGTCTAGTAATTTTTTAATTGGCCCCAAATCTATTCATCTGTACCGAATCAGTCCTGATTTTGTTTTGAGGAACGTTAATTAGGGGTGTTCATCGGTTGTTTCAGTTTTTCAAATTTCGGTTCGGTTTTTCGGTTTTCAGTTTTAAGTAAGCCGATATTCGAACCGTTTTAGTTTGGTTTGGTTCGGTTTTTTATAATTCGGTTCGGTTTTTTTTCGTTCAGTTTTCCGGTTAGTAATTTAATATCAACAAAAAAATATTATGACCTAAAATACATAAAACAATTTATGGTTATTAACAAAGAAGATTTATGCAAGGTGACATGTAGCAAAAACAATTCAAAGGATCAAAACCACAGCTAGAAGAAGATGTGCACGCTACAAACTGGAGGTTATGTGCTATGTGGCGGCAATATACCACATATGGAATGAACGTAATAAGCGAACACATGGAGATGGAAGACGCAACTTAGAAGCCAAGGGGATTGCGACGATTGTAAGCTGGGAGACGAAGGTGAGAGCTTTAACAAGATACAAAGCCTATGCGAAAGACAGATAGTTTATTAATCAAATATATAGTCGATCTATTTCTAATTGAAGCAAGGGAGGTATAGTATGCGTTGTAAAATGGGGACGTTGTAAAATGTTCAGCCTTGTGGTAATGAATTTCCTTACAAAAAAAAACAATTCAAAGGTAAAAAAACATGAAAATGGAACAAAATCTAGCCGAAATATAAAAACATTAAGATGCTACAAATTATTTGGGAGAAAAATAGTATTTGATTGGTGAGGAAAACCTTCACCTAAAAATGGAAAAAAAGTTAATGAAAAATTATATTTACTGTGTTGTTTACGTTATGGGAGAAAAAACAAATGATTTTTAATATTTTTTCTATTTTTATAGTATGATAATTTTAGTTCGTTTTTTTTTTATTTTAAGTATGCTTAATCCGATATTCGAACCATTTTAATTTGGTTCGGTTCGATTTTTTATAAATGGTTCGTTTTTTTGATTTTGGTCTTTTCGGTTCAGTTCTTTTCGATTCGGCCGGTTTTTTCAGGTTTTATACGAAATTTAAACACCCCTAAGACCATCTCCACCCGGTGCCTAATTTACCACGCAAAATAGGAAAACAGCTCCAATCGGTACTTAAAGCCTGACGCAAAATGAGTTTACAGAATTTTCTCTCTCCTCTATACCTATATTTAGGTCTGTACTATTCATTTACTTACAACTTTTCAACTCTTACAAAGTCACCCCTCGTTAAGCTATAAATTAACTTTTACTATTTATAATATATTTATTTAACTTGAAAATAATTCAACTATATATTTATTTAACTGAACAGTACTGTTCCTAATTAAATATATCTTTCAGTTGTACTAATAATATTTCAATATTTATTTTATTAAATGTTTTCTCATTTATTTTTATTATTGAATTTAAAATAATATTATTGTACTGATTTGTGAAGTTGTAAAATATATGGATAATATTGAAAAGTTGTAAAATTTAGTGTGAAAGAGAAATTCTAAGAATATTCTTTTGAGTTTGAAAATGGGTTGAATGGTTGGAGAAGAAGTACTGTTTGATGTGATATTTACTGTATTTTGGGTTTGAGAATAGGTTTTTCGGTTGGAGATGGCCTAACGTTAATAGATGCAATTGCAATCGTTAACTAATTACACTAATGCCCAATCGCCGAACATCGTCTCCAAAACCCCAAAAACCTACACACACACACAGAGTGATTGAAAATGCGTAAGCTCACCACTATACTAAATCAATCCCAGCTGCGGAGATTCTTCCTTCACAGTCGCCGCTTCTCCGGCGTCCCCAATGTTTCTCCGTCGTATCCTTTGCCGCTCCGCCGACGCCATCCAATCTTCGCCGGCGACCAATTTCAGCCATGTACCCTCAGGTATTTCTCTCGCACCACATTCTTATCTTCTCCGACTGATAATCAAAGCCCACAAAAAGTGAATCAAGAGGAGGAGTCGACGGCTGAGTTACTTTCCGCGGAGATTCTTAAAAGCCTAGATTCAGAACCCCTCCCATTATCCCAAAGACTCGACCTTTCGTTCTCCCACATCGCCGTCACGCACGCGCTTGTTCAATCCGTGTTGGACTCCTCGCCCGATGCTGGCCGTACGGTCCTCGATTTCCTCAAATGGACCAAGGCGAGGCCGGGTTTTCAGCCAAGCGATGAATTTTACTCCCAATTCGTGCATTACTTTGGGAGAAGGAAGGATTTCAAGGCCGTCCATGAGGTTCTAGTGGAGGGCCATGGCGTGGCTGGGTCGAAGTGTTTCGAGGGCTTAGTCGATAGGCTGGTTCGCGCCGGTCGGCCCACTCAGGTCGTGACATTGTTTGGGAGAATGGAGAAGGACTATGGCTTTTCGAGGAATATCGATTCTCTAAAGTTTATCGTCTCAAAGCTCTGCGATCGTGGGTATGCTAGTTATGCTGAAAACATGGTCAAGAGCTTAGCCAGCCAATTTTTCCCAGATGAGCATGTGTGCAACGCTTTGGTGAAAGGTTGGTGCATCGACGGAAAGTTAGATGAGGTTCGTAGATTGGTCGGGGAGATGCATAGGGGAGGATTTGAGATAGGCACCTCAGCTTATAACTCAATCTTGGACTGTGTTTGCAAGCTTTGTAGGGAAAAAGATCCATTTAGCCTCAAAGACGAGGCTGATAATGTCTTAATTGAAATGGAGAGGAAAGGGATACCTCGGGACGTGGAAACCTTCAACGTTCTGATAACCAACTTGTGTAAGATCAGAAAGACCGAAGATGCAATGAAACTGTTCCATAGGATGGGAGAGTGGGGCTGTCTTCCCAACGGTTCCACGTTTCTCGTCCTAATCAAGAGCTTGTATCAGGCAGCTAGGGTCGGGGAAGGCGATGAGATGATCGATAGGATGAAATCTTCAGGCTACGAAGAAGCACTAGACAAGAAAGCTTATTACGAATTCCTGAAGATTCTGTGTGGGATAGAGAGGATCGATCACGCCATGAGCGTATTCGAAATGATGAAGGAGGACGGTTGCGAGCCTGGGATTAAGACTTACGAATTGCTGATGGGGAAACTGTGCTCTCACGGAAGGCTGGACAAGGCGAATGCGCTTTTCAAGGAGGCCCAAGATTTAGGCGTGCCCGTCGAGGCAAAGGCGTATGAGGTCCATCCTAGGTTTGCAAAGAAGAAGAAGAAAGATGATGCCTTGAAGAAGGAGAAGAAGAGGGAGACTTTGCCCGAGAAGATGGCGAGGAAGAGGAGGCGTCTTAAGAAGATTCGGCTGAGCTTCGTGAAGAAACCGAAGCGAGGAACGCGTCGGGCTCTTTAGTTTCGTTCGTTTTCGTTTCGAACCTTTAGTATGAGATCAAAGTGCTTTTGCTTCTGTTTACCTTCCGTATTGTTCTGAGATTTGTTTGTTTACTTGAATTAATCTGTTAACATTGAATCAAACTTGATGATGAGTAGTTTAAATGATAGTTTACCAACTTACATGAAATGCCTCAAACTTTGTACAGTAAATATTTCTAACCAGGACAACATATGCTATGTGACAACTGATAAGTGAAAGTAGAAAATATTTATGGTACTCAAATTCAAGTCCATAATAGATAAGTGTTGTGTGCCTTCAAACGTGGCCAAGCGCTATTTACACCTCATGAAACGGATGGGGATAAGCGGGAATTAGCCAAAACGATCCCTTTTCTCCTTCGGACACGTGGCAAACGGTTGAAAGCAGAGTGGAACGCAGAGGTAAAAATTGTCGACCATGGCTGGACGATCTTTAGCTGGAAGAATGCTTACTGATGTAGCTGATGATGATGCATTGATCTTTTACTTTTTCTCCTTTCAGTTGTAGGTACGATTATGGCTTCTGTGCTTATTACGCCGTCGTCGTGTTTTCCCAGCGTGTCATCTCAGGTTGTAATCCTAGGCCCTAATTTTGCGCTTCGAATTTCACGAGGTTTTTCCTTTTTTTTTCTGCGCTCTTATTGCTGTGAATTCGATCGATTTATCAGGTCGGTCTGAACAGGCAAGTTCAATTTCGAAGAGCCATTTCCAGTGCTATTAGGTCCGAACTTGTCCCCACTACTACGGATTCTTCTAGCTCAGGTAACTGTACTTCGCTTTTTTCCTAAAGCAACTTTGTCCTAAACTTTGGGGAATGATGCAATTCTTGTTCATATGTTATTACAGATGGTATAGGGCGTCGTGAACTTATTGCCTTAGGTGCAACGATTGCTCCATTATTAAGCTTCCCTCAGCAAAACACAGCTGCTTGTAAGTTCTTCAAGTATAAGGCTTTTTCTTTACCAGTTTTCTCCAAAACCTTATATTCGTGAGGATAATTCGACTAATCGAGTAAATCATTGATATGATTACTCAGTCGCTGCTGAAACGAAGAAAGGGTTTTTGCCAGTCATGGATAGGAAGGATGGATATTCGTTTCTGTATCCATTCGGTTGGCAGGTGAGCTTTTTGGCTGTTATCATTTGTGTTTTTTTAGTTTAATTCTCTTCGACAAACGTGCTTCTTCATCTTTTGGCGTCAGTTTCGCAGTACAATTTTCTCTGTAATTTTTTGATTCTTCCAGGAAGTTGTGGTCGAAGGGCAAGACAAGGTCTTCAAAGACGTAATCGAACCTCTCGAGAGCGTCAGCGTAAATATGATTCCCACCGCCAAACAAGACATTCGCGACTTGGGCCCGCCTCAAGAGGTCTGTAATAAAATACTGAATAAGTGATCGTAGAGGTAGAGGTATTCCCTCCTAATATCTTGACATGTTTATGCAATAAAATCTGTTCTTCTGTCGACACATAGGTTGCTGAAGCATTAATAAAGAGGGTACTGGCCTCGCCTTCCCAGAAAACAAAGCTCATTGAGGCAGCAGAGGTAAAAAGTTCTCTTAAAGTACTTTACATATGTATTAAAGTAGATTCTAACTTATGTTTCGGGTTTGTAATAAAGCGTGACGTGGATGGTAAAGCATATTACACAATCGAGTTCATTGCACAAGCTCCTAACTACACTCGCCATGCCCTCAGTACTCTCTGTATAGGCAATGGTAAGTAACCACTCTCTTCTTCTACGCAATTCTTCCATTGATTTGTTGCTTTTTGTAGGAAAGTTTTACACGCTAACTACGGGAGCGAATGAGAGGAGATGGGAGAAGATGAAAGATAGACTCAAAACAGTGGTCGATTCTTTCCAAATCGTCAGTGTTACGTAGTACTTGTTATATTCTACTTCTCCATGCCTCTTTTTATCGTAATTATCTACCTTCTCCCATTATGTAACGCAAAAGGCCATTCTTTTGTAATCAGTGTCGATGTCGACATAGATTTTACTCTGAAATCTCGTATTGAATCCTTGGGGTTCATTGCATGGGTAACTTGCATGTAAGAAGAACATGTAAGAAGATGATTCCTTACCATCTCTGTGTAATTGATAGGTAATATAGTTAAATTTTATATATAGCATGGAGAGGTGGGCGGGTGGTTTTGTAATCCATGGTTGAGTAAGCAGACGTTCAGTAATTGGTCTTGAGTTCAAATTTCATCACTATTTTCTTTCTTTATATAATGATGATTAGGCGTATCCAGCGGTTGTGTAGGCATACAAGTAATTGGTATTGGGTTAAAACTCCATTCACTATTTTTTATTGATATAATGATAATCGGGCGTATTTTTTCTTGTATAAGGATTGCGAGAGGCAAAGGACCCAGGAGGGGGAACTTGTATCTTTTTCGGTTTTCCGGTTTACGATTTTCGACTTAAGGTTCAGGATTTAGGGTAGGGTTTTGGGGTTGGCCTCGTAAAAATGACGAAATACCCTTACGAAAACGCCCCTTTCGCAACGACTTCTGGCGCGGCTTGTCTTTCTTTAACGATCGCTCGCTCCAAGCCTAACACTCAAAACTCAACAAAAAACCAGTTAAAAGGGAGCCGGGGTGGTTCAGGCGACGCCCCTCCAATGCTTAAGCCAATTTCTTTCCTCAAAAAAGGGTAAAGACATGTGCTATGCTCAAAGAGTGGTTTTTTCGTTTAAGTGTCCGTACCTGAAACATGACTTAACCGTTACCTTTTATACTAGGCTCATTTCGCCCCGAGTCATCACCCATCCCACTCTTTCGTGGACTTCCCACGGAGACGTGGTCTCCCCACGTTCTTACCCCCGTTCTCCTTTCCTCTTCCTCCTCGTGATTTCTTCTTCCCGCGAATGAAACTGCTTCCGGGCCTCTTCTTCTTTTGGCCCTCTCGGGGGCATCCACCTTACCCGACCTTGCTCTAGTCATGCCTCTAGACGATCACAGTGATCTGATCCTTCTCTCCCTCAGGCCGATCTGCTCGGGTCTCGATCGATTACCTCGATTGACTTGTTCGAGCCGCCCCCCTATTCTCTTCTCGGGGGTTCCTTGAACCATTTACCCAAGTCACTCTTCCCTCCCCTCGGGCCATCTTCTCTCTCGCTCTCAGTGGTTGCTTCCTTATTCTCGGTCTCATCCTTCATCCTCAGATTCGCCCACCCTGCACTCGGGCTCGCTCTCGAGCTTGCCAGCTGTAAAATAAACCTAATAAACCTAATCATTCAATGGTTACCATCCTCTGACTCCTTCGATAAATAGCAAGGACCTCACATGGCGTCTTGGGGGAAGTTTTGATTTGCGCAGCCTTTGAAGACCAAGTTCGTTTGCTTTGTGGAACAACGGAGGACAACAATAGTGTCAGCTAGTCAAAATCCGCCACACACAGTCCACAACTCTTCTCAACAGTTTCATCTTCTACCTCTTCCCGACTAACAATGGCTGCTTGAATCTTTCAAACTTCGCTTGTGCCTTAGAATCTGTTGTGATGTGTGATGCTTTCGTGGCTTTGTTGTTTTCCTTCTTTTTTATTTCCTTTCTCGCATCCCAATGAAAGATAGTTTCCTCATCAAATACTTCTGTTGAATGGATTCGAGAGATCGACACAACAAGAAGGGAAACAACAAAGCCACGAAAAGCATCACACATCACAGCAGATCCTAAGGCACAAGCAAAGTTTCAAAGATTCAAGCAGCCATTGTTAGTCGGGGAAGAGGTAGAAGATGAAACTGCTTGCATCGTCATCTGTCGTGCGAGGCTGTTGAGAAGAGTTTTGGACTGTGTGTGCGGTGGATTTTGACTAGCTGACGCTATTGCTGTCCTCAGTTGTTTCGTAAATCAAACGAACTTGGTCTTCAAAGGCTCCAGAAATCAAAACTTCCCCCATGGAAGGAGTCAGAGGATGGTAAACGTTGGATGATTAGGTTTATTAGGTATATTTTATAGCTGACGCTATTTATTCGGATGGCCTTACGGCAATTAAATGGATTTAAGTTCGTTTGGAACCGCGAGGAGAACAGCTGCAGGGGACAAGGCACATAAAAGTCAGAGAATATTACAGTGACAAATAAAATAACAATTAACAAAGTCCGTGACGAGGACAGAGAGAAAAAGACAAAACTACAAACACGAAGATAGACGGACGAGAGCATTAGGGGAGTTCATCAGAGTGAGTTCCTACGAACACAAACTACTTTATGTATAGTGAGTCGGGAAAGAAGGGAAATGAAGAAAGAGGCGGGCAAGCTCGAGAGTGAGCCCGAGAGTAGGGAGCGAATCCGACGATGAAGGATGAGCCCGAGACAGGGGAGCAACCACTGAGGGCGAGAGAGAAGATGACTCGAGGGGAGGTAAGAGTGACCTTGGGTAAATGATTTATCTGACTTCAGCATCGGAGGGGCGTCTGTGACGCCCGGGGCCGAAGAGGGCGGGGAGTGATCGCCGGTGCCAGGGTGCACGGACAATGAGCGGCTCGTGGCATCTTCTAGGTGAAGGGGTACATGAACGAACCGATCCAACACCAGAATGAGAGGGGATCCCGAGACTGACAATGTATGGGCGTGTCGGCTAAGAATCGTATAAAAGAATTAATAGTACTACTCATATCACCAAGGTCGACCTACCTTTTCGGGAGTCCATCTATAGAAACTCCAAAGTTAAGCGTGCTTGACTTGGGGCAATCTAGGGATGGGTGACCCTCTGGGAAGTTTCTCAGGGTGCGTGTGAGCGAGTGTACGAAGCACGCTAAAAGGTTAAATGGTGGTACAGTGGGGATAGACTATCAGTCGGAGTGTGGTGGCCCAACCCCACTGGTCCCGGTAGGGACCGATGCTATAGTGACACCCAGTATGGGATGGGTCGTTACAGCGTCGCCGAAACGACGCCTTTCTACCGTGGTTTTTATATATATATTTTAGGTATTTTAGGAAACGACGACTTGGATAAACGGTTGACTCCCGCACCAACCAGGGAGGCGATTTTTTCAGACGCATCAAATTGGATGTTTGAGGCCTTAAAACTCGTGGATTAGGTTGTGGGATTGATCCATTCTCCCACAATTTCTTGAGAAATCCCCATAGAGGCAGCGCAATTAAGTCTCTGCCATGTCCGTGTCGCACAAGTCCACCCTGATATTTAGGGGCTAACCAAATTGTGTGGGCATACATTGGGACAGAAAAAATAAAATACTCAAGAGGCTACCTTTTGTATGTTTACTGGTTCAAAGGCCATTTTTGTAAAGAAAACACGATGAAAATATGGTTAACTTTTATAGTAGGGTCGATAAGAAATATGGCTAAGAAAAAAATCCTACCCTTCTTCCTTCACCCCCAAACCGCCGCCACCCACCCACTCCCACCACCCACCACCCCTCCAACAAACATCCCACCCCTTCCGTCTTACCTCCTCCCCCGCCTCCATTAACGGAGGTTGGGGGAGCCGCCTTTCTATTTTTTTTGTTTCGTTGCATTAAAAAAAAGAGAAGTTGCTTCACCGCCCACCGTTGCCGCCCACTGCTGCCCCGTCGCTGTTGAGGTCAGCCTCCTCCTCCTCCAGCATCGGCCCGGTCTCCTTGCCAGCAGTCTCCCGATCCGCCGGCCGTCCTCCGTCCACCCTGTTGCCAACTGTCGCCTCGCCGTCTCCAGTTTTGAGTTTCCCGTTGTGGGACCTCTTCTCTCTCGACCCTGAGGTCGGGAGACTTTTCTCCCTTGTGGAGCCTCAGTCCGATGAAGATAAAAATCCAAAAGTTGAAGGCCAAGTGAAAGTGAAGAGTAACGTAGATTTAGCTTAATAGCTTTTATGTTATATGATCTTTAGTTCTTGGATTATGAGTTTTTGTTTTCTGTCGATTTTTGTCCCTTGTGCACCTTTTTCTCCCCTCGTGGGAGTGGGAGTTTTGTACCTCTTTGTGGGGCTGTGTTGTGCTCGTTTGTGAGCCTTTATTCTCCCCGTTGGCGATGTACCGGTGAGACCATTTGGGCTTATTAGCCCTGTATCATTATTAATTTATGCAAGTTATCGTTTGAGAGAAAAAAAAGAAATATGGCTAACTTTTTATACAAATAGGGATTTTTATGTAGATTCCCTTTTTAAAAATTTTTTGGATAAAGAAAGCCATATAGAACCAAGTTCTCGTACAAATAATCTTCTTTTTCATATCGTTAAGACTGCGGCTCAAAGTTAAAACCCATTAAGACTATATACACACTTCAGTCTCCTCTTCTTCCCCATCCAACGAGGAAAAAAAGAAAGAAACATGGCGTCGTCGATCCCGAAATCATCGCCGCCGCCGTCATCGACCCCACTCCTGAAAGACGAGCTCGACATAGTGATCCCAACGATAAGAAACCTCGATTTCCTCGAGATGTGGCGGCCGTTCTTCCAGCCCTACCACCTCATCATCGTACAAGACGGCGACCCTTCGAAGATCATCAAAGTCCCCGAGGGATTCGACTACGAGCTCTACAACAGAAACGACATCAATAGGATTCTCGGACCGAAAGCCAGCTGCATTTCGTTCAAGGACTCGGCCTGCAGATGCTTCGGGTATATGGTGTCGAAGAAGAAGTACGTCTTCACCATCGACGACGACTGCTTCGTAAGCTTCGCGGATCTCTCCTTTTGATTTGAAATTCTCCGTTGACCTTTTGCTGTTGTGCTTAATTGGGATTCCGATCGGCTCCTCCTCCACGGATCTGATCGGAAATAGTTCCAAATAGATTTGCCCCAAAACTTACTTACTTGTTTGAAATTGTTGTCGTCTTAGTATATCTTTGTTCGATGGATCTGAACGCTTCTGTAGCTGAAGAGATCTAACTTCGCATTCGTAATTTGCTCTGATGCTTTCGAAGCTTCTGCTCTTAGTCTAATTCTATATATGCACGTTTATCAAACTCTGTATAGGTTGCTAAAGATCCATCTGGCAGGGAAATCAACGCACTCGAGCAGCACATCAAGAATCTCCTATCGCCGTCGACTCCTTTCTTCTTCAACACCCTCTACGACCCTTACCGCGAAGGAGCAGATTTCGTTCGAGGGTACCCTTTTAGCCTCCGTGAAGGCGTGCCAACCGCTGTCTCCCACGGCCTATGGCTCAACATCCCCGACTACGACGCCCCGACTCAGCTCGTCAAGCCCCTCGAGAGAAACACTAGGTATCAGATTATCATTATATTCTGAGAAACCTTAATCAAGCAAAAAATTGACCAAAAGACTTCATTTTTTCTTGGTTCCCTCTTAAGGTACGTCGATGCAATAATGACAATCCCTAAAGGAACTCTATTCCCAATGTGCGGAATGAACCTCGCCTTCAACCGCGAACTCATCGGGCCCGCAATGTACTTCGGCCTAATGGGCGATGGGCAGCCAATCGGGCGCTACGATGACATGTGGGCTGGTTGGTGCACAAAGGTAACCAACCCTTTGAAAAAACCTATTGCAAAGATTTCCATTACCACGTCGATCACTTCAGTTCAAAGTCTCTTTACGTATTGCGTAGGTGATCTGTGATCACTTGGGGTTAGGGATAAAGACGGGCTTGCCATACATTTGGCACAGCAAGGCGAGCAACCCGTTCGTGAACCTCAAGAAAGAGTACAAAGGTATCTACTGGCAAGAAGAGCTCATCCCTTTCTTTCAGTCGGTTACGATTCCTAGGGAATGCACTACTGTCCAGAAATGCTACGTCGAGATCTCCAAGCAAGTGAAGGCCAAGCTCGGGAAGGTCGACGATTACTTCATCAAGCTCGCCGATGCTATGCTCACTTGGATCGAAGCGTGGGACGAGCTCAACCCGTCCCCCTCGGGCGGGCCCGCCGCGGGGTCGTTGCCAAACGGATCTGCTAAGTGATTAGGGAGTTGTCTTGATTTTATTTTATTTAAGATGTTTTCTATAAGCTTTGACATTTTAGTCTCTTTGTGGAGATGATTACGGAGTTATTTGGAGTTACATGCTTTGTTTGCATTTTGCTTGTACGATGAGGATCTTCTTAGTTTCTGAGCCTGCTTTTGGACCGTTTCGATGAGAATAATGTTATGATTTATTTATATTCTTTTTTTGGAGTTGTAACAGCAATATCATGGCCATGAATCAAGAGTCTCTACATAGTTTGGTAATGTCTCCGTGGTTAGGTGCATAATAATTGAATATACTATATTTGGATTGAAAATAATTTGCTAATATCACGTTCGGAGTAGGAAAAAAAAGAATAGAACACAGATTCGTTGGATTTGAACGACGCTGTAATTTAATGTTAATAACATTATCCTATTACATTATCTCTAAAGCTTAGACCATCTCCAACCGATAGATACATTCTCAAACACAAACGCATTCTCAAACTCAAAATGCGGTAATTTTTCTCCAACCGATCAACTCATTCTCAACCTCAATAGACTATTTTGCAATATTCAATCCCACATTGATTTTTATAAATTTCAATACTACCTACATATTTTACTATATATTATTACCAATATTATTTTTGTTCTGACTATTGCCAATGATTTATTATTCTGACGCTTAAAAATTTGCACAGCTTTTTCTTGATTGCTTTTGTCAAAGTTTTTCTGACTGCCGTCCTTCATCTTTTATTATTCAGCTTTTTTTGACAAAACTATTCTGAAAGAAATGAAAAAGGACTTTAATGCAAATCGCATAATAACTGTTATAAACGCAAAGATGCGTTTTTTGAGCTGAGAGAAATTAGAAATCGGATATTGAGTTTGGGTTTTCGTATCGGTTGGAGTAAATTTATAAATTTTTTTGGGTTTTTGAGTAGCATCTCCAATGCAACGCATAAAAATACAGGTAATATTACACAATAATACAGTTTCTATAGTGCTTTTACTCCAACCCATAAACTCTATTTTCTACACTAGTTTTCACTCCAATCCATTAACTCTATTTTTACACTAAAAATCAAATTTCTATATATTACTATCATAATTGACTTATTAAACTTTATTATATAAAATTAAAAAGTCAATATATTTTAATTATTAATATTTAAAAATTAAAAAATGATAAAATTAGCATATTATTTAATTTTAATTTTAATATATTAAATAAAATTATATTATTTTTAATTTTATTATTATAATAGTGTATCAAATATTTTAAATATAATAAAATATGTATTATTAATAAATATAATAAATAGAATTAAAACTCTATTTTTGTGTTAAAATTGTGTGTACTCTAGATCTAGAGTTTATCTGCTGATCAACACAATATTTGTGTTAAATATAAAGTCCCATTGGAGTATAATAGTATTATATTTTTGTGTTTTACACAAAAATAAAGTACCCGTTGGAGATGCTCTTATTGTCCATATTATCTCTAAAAAAACCGAATATCTTCTCCCCATTAGTCAATAATGGAGGTTGGGGAGCTCATGTTTCATCATTCTTCATTTTCGTTTTTTTTGTTCTCTAATAAAACCGAATATCTTCTCCCCATTAGTCAATTATAACTAAGCTACGCAGTGGACCCGTGCTGTGACCATCATCGGGACCATCATCTTATGGGCGGGTGCCGTGAAAATACGCACTACTTCTAAGCAAGGTCCTCTGCTTGCAATCACGGTCCTATGCTTGCAATCACGGTCCTATGCTTGCAATCACGGTCCTATGCTTGCAAGCACGGGTCCGATTTTGAAAATTAGGGTTCGATCCGTTAAATTGAAAACGAAGAGTAGAACAAATACCTTCACTCTCTGGGTGTTCCCGCTGATTGCCATTGTAGATTGAGGTTCGGATTTGGGTTTTACTTGCAGAGAAACGATTTGCAAAACGTTTGGTGTGCAGGAGAAAAGACAATTGAATTGAATTGAAAGTTAAAGTGGTGGTTGCTTTTTTACTTTTACTGTTATATCACGGGTCCGTTGTTTGCCAATCGCTACAGTAAAACCTGTAAATTCTTTTATACCCCTTTATGTTTATTACATAACTAACCTAATTAAATACAGCTATCTATATATTTTTAAACCTAATTATATATTAAAAAATATAGTTCATTCAATTTAAAATACAAATTAAAATATATATCAGGTTCATAATATATAATGCTTCAAATTAAATATAAATACTTAGATTCACGTACAATACAATAGCATAAAATTATTAAATAATTTACTATTCTACCCTTCTCGCCCTTCTCCAACCGGAGCTTGGTCGACATCCTCCTTCACGGCGTCGTTTCGGACAACCTCGATCCAACCTGGGCCTACCATCACTTCGCTCTCAGCCTCGTCGTCTTCGTTTCGGACAGCCTCGGGTGCTTGTCCTTCGATCACTTCGCTCATACCATCGCAGATGCCGTCGCCGTCGAGTTCGATAGGAGGGTCGTCGCCGTTTAAGAATCTGTCGATCTCAAACACGATGAACAGTCTCCTTTGGGAGAGGTCGACGCCGAGGTCGGCCTCTAGACGGCGGCGGACGGCGTCGGCCGTGGTAGTCCGGGGGTCCGAGTTACGGACGATTTCCTGGAGGCGGGCGACGATTTGGGCGTCCGTCAGCATTCGATTTGTTTCTGGGATTATTAAAAATGTTATTTTCGGATGATGTGTGTTTTTATAATGTAGACATAATTAATTGAAGCCCTACAGCTTGCAAAACCGTAAGACCTTTCGAAAACCCTAACATATATCACGGGACCCAGGCTCTAGTTCACGGGACCCAAGCTCTAATGCGCGGGACCAAAGCTCTTGTGCACGGGACCCAAGATCTAGTGTATGGGGGCATGGGACCAATCAATAAGAAGTGATTATGCGCGGGTCCCCTGTTTTTGCGCGCAGGTCCCCGTGCAGGTCCCAAGATCTAATGCGCCGGCACTAATGTGCGGGAACCATGCACTGATGGTATAGAGGTCCCATGAATTTATGCGCGGGTCCAATGAATTTATGCGCGGGTCCCATGAATTTATGTGCGGGTACCGTATATTTATGTGCGGGACTCATGCTTCTATCTAGGGTCCCGTGATCTAACGCGCGGGTTGCCTACTTTCAAGCAGGGTCCCCTGACCAACTGGACGTTTTAGAAAGCGAAAATTGAACATGTTCGGCAGTCCAAACCGGAATTTCGAAGCTGGGAGAACCCATTTACTTCGAAGCAGGGTTTAGGACTGAGAGTTACAAATTTAGATGGTTATATTCAAAATACGACCAGGAAAAATACTTACAGTGAGGCGTCAGGTTCCAATTCTTTCACTGAGGACTTTCGAGTGTTCCTTCGCCTGTGAAGAAGCTGATATGAAGTCGGGTCGACTGCCTTGTAGAAGCAGAAGAAATTGTAGGTGATTTCTCTTAAGGACGAGGACGAAGAAGAAGAAGAATAATTGGGTGAGGTGGAATGAATGCTTTCTGCTGCAAAATGGACGTGCAGCTTTTAATTCATTTCAGGCGTTGTATTTTATTTTTGTTTTTCTTTTTCTTTTATTAATAATAAGGGATTACGAGAAGATGATTAAGTGTTAATTAAAAAGAGTGCTATTGACCAAAAAAAAAAGTCAAGAGTGCTATTTTTTTAAACTTGACCGCGTCAAAGGCAATTTTTAAAAAGACCCCTCTTATATACGTATTTAGATGGGATGTATATTAATAAATATCGTATTATTCCGCACCAAACCTACTCGCCCAAGGCCAAGAAAGTTCCCTATAAGAACCATAATACACCGTGGTATCAGATCTTATGGAGTAAAGAAAGAGCCTAGACATGAGCAAGCGTTTTGGAAATAAACTTAAAAAAATTATAAATGACAAACTCCCTTAAAAGTTAATCTTTTACATAGAGTGATCATTCAACATGATATTAGATTTCAGGAACTAAAGAGGCCTCGAGTACCAATCCTCACAACCACCCATTTAATAAAACTAGGTTTAGACCCGTGCGATAGGTTGTTTATTCTAACGTGTTAACGAAAAGAAAGACATCGTATTTGATTGTATATGTATAAATATGTGAATCACATATTTGTCCTTTTCTTACCTCCATCGGTGTTTGCTACTTGAAACAAAAAGTACCGTCAAGATCAAAGCGAGAATAGCCCTGGATCTTTTGAAAAAATGGCACCATGTAATTCAACTCACGCATAGGGCTAAAATGGTTATTAACAACTTTTTTAATGCCAAATAAACCATTATATGATGACGATGATGTACCGCATAGCTATTGGCTATAGATAGAGATGACAATGGGTAGGGTACGGGTATACCCATCTAGACCCATACCCAAACCCAATTAAATAAATGGGTATGGACATACCCATTTATTTAATGGGTAACAATAATTGGGTATAGATCCAAACCCATTAAATTAAATGGGTAAACGGGTCTTAAATGGGCATAAAATGGATCTTTAATACTCTAAAAACAACATTAGTTCATTTCAGAATCCGATCAAACTGTCAATAGAAAATCACACATTAAAATAGATTCAACAACATTCTTGATTAAATCAATATCTCATAAGAAAATGTAGAAAGAAGCAAAATCTAAGTCGAAAATCCATGCTCCGAATCCAAGTCGAATCTTCAAATATCATCTTCGAAGTGAGAGGATTGCACATCATCAAGATCCTTAAATTTAAGCAAAACCATTTAAAGAATGCTAAAATTAAAGTAAATTTAAAAATTTTCTGAAATTATAGACATACCATATCAAGTATCTCAACTTCATCAACTTCATGCTCATCTGCATCCAAGTCCTCAATAATCGAGCCAAGCGCAAATGTATCCTCCATGATGGTTCCTTCATAATTCACACAAATTCACAACATATAAACATATACGATAATCGAATGCATATTCATAATTGCTTTTTTTTAGCAAAACTACAAAAAGGCAACCCACAAATTTGTTATCAACCAACCAAAAAATAAGATCAGATCATGAACAAAGCTAAGTAAAAACTTAATTTCATCCTTTGATCTACTAGAAAACAAACAGCAGAACTAAGAGGTACGTTTCATGATTCAAACTCTGCAGTTGTACAAAATGAAAAGAAAGCAATAGAACAATGTACTGATCACGTTCTTGGTGTCATGAGCGAATCCAAGATCAATTCATGCTGGGCATTCGAAAAGTAACATTCACAATTGACATTTGAGGGTAAAGTACTTCTCACGAGACCACATGTTCAAGAATAGTCTCTTCTCCACCAAAATTTATCAAGCTCATTCTATTTCGATTCATTTATACCATACTCTCCATGTATAATAGGTCTAAAAGGCGGCAAGTGAAACAGAATCAAGAAATCATACCAAGTGAAGAAACAGAGTGAATAATCTAAATCGCAAATGCAAACAAAGAAATACCAAAAATTAAACATACCGAAACCATCATCCACTAGAACTGGGCCGATGACCCCCGCTAATAATGAATCAAAAATATATTTAAGATGTAGACGGCTAGACGCACCTATACCTCAAAGTCAAAGCTTCCTTTCTTCCGATTAAATCTGATATGCGAGTTCGGCGATGTCTGTTGCACTCGTCGGAGGTGAAGATAGCAATCAGATTCGACTGGTAGTTGAATTTGCTCCCCAAATTGTGTTTTTCTTCTTCAAATTGTTTTAATAAATGGGTAAAGGGTAATACCCATTTAAGACCCATATTTAATTAATTGGGTCCGAATCTGATCCGTACCCATTAAATTTAATTTTTAAAGACCCATACCCATAATTAATGGGTAAGGTCTTGTGGGTATGGGCAGGGTTAAAAAATATTGCCATCCCTAGCTATAGGAGATGGCTATTCGTAAATAAACCTCGTACATGCTTAAGTAATACCAATTTAGGCTTGCGATGCAGGGGGTTATTTTTTCCCCAATGTCAACATAATGTCTTGTATTTTATTTTGTTGGCATAAATTAGGTATCTTGTTTAATATCGAATTATTGCCATATTATCCGCGTATTAAAACTTAAAAGAATCGTAAAATACCTACTATACAGTATACAGTCATACAATTAATAAGAATTAGTTAATCATACATACCAAGATACCAATACTGTGAAAGCTTATTGGTTGGTGGGTCTTCCGATGTGGACGTGTCATGACAGTTAGTCGTTCCATTATCTTCAATACACGATCTCCGAGTGTCAGGACCGGCGTCCGACCTCATAATTTGTTGTAATCCTAAGTGCCAAACGGTGCGTTGTCGTGCAAAGACGTAAAAATGCGGATAAAATTTTTCATTTTAAAGCTGGTAGTTCATACATACAAGTCAAAAGAATATTTCTAAGTCTTTCTACATTTCATCATTTTTATATCCACACAAAAGCGTGTACGTGCACAGCAAAAACTCTTATGCGCCCGGCTTCACAGGTCGTCATCCATACATACACTTCCACCTCAAAAGCAGCCGGAAGCTCCAAAAGATTGGCCTTGCCCCATAGTTAAGATTACGTACCGTGATCGCTAGTACCTACAACACGTAACGTAAGGGATGAACCACCGCGGCTCAGTAAGCAGAAATTATGCATGTATGCACGTGTCCCTACGATCGGCAATCCACGCCGTCGCTTACTAACGCTCACACTCTTTTTCCTGACTCGTACTCTTATTCTTAGACTCTTACGTCATATGGGCCCTCGGCTTTCTATCCCACTATATGTCATGTCATAGTGATCTCAATCCTCGAGGGATTCTTACATATGTGGAGGTTCGCACACTAGCAGGTCATCCGAAGGAATCTTCCCTTACATAGTGGTGCCTCCACACGGACGCTTCTCACTGGTAGCCAACACCGAGGTCACTAACCTCAGAGGTTCCCTCTGGGTAGTGCATTCCTCGGGTCGCATCCTCCAGGTTGCATCTCCCGCATACGGGGTATTTCCCCTGCCTCTTATTCCAGGCAATACGACATCTTATTGCCATGGTCGCATAGGGGATCCGTGACTCTTCATTCAGTCGACACAGGCGCGAATATCTATCGCACACAGGCGATCTTATGCGCGCTTGTACATCATGTCTTACGTACTACGTATGAATGCAAATGCTCATGCCATGTTCACGTGATTATGCAAATCATACCTTCATGCATATAAATAATCATGTCGTAACATACACGTTTCACGTAAAGTCATGTAGACACGAAATCACATAATTAGACGCAGGCAAGTTACGTGTCGTAGTTTCCACTTACCTGTCGTCCAAGCTTTTAATAGCGTGCTCCCTCGTTCGCTCCTAACGTTTGACCTTTTAAATAAAATTATTGGAGCATTAGTACCCTCTTGCTTAGCTAACTAGTCGAAATAATTAATTTTCGTCGCACTACTTATTTGGACTTGTACAAATTTTCTAGACTCCAAGTCACTCAATTTGCCTTATTAAGTTTCCCTAAGTCAATTAATTTCTATACCACATTATGTTAGGATTAAGTTTCGACCTTAGTTATACCTCTCGGCGAAAGTCATTGGATTTGCTAAGTTTCGCTCGATTTAATTCGTCCAAATCGAATTCCTAATTTACATGAGTTTCGCCCGAAACTCATTCACTAATTGCTCTCGATCGAAAGTCCTAATTACCAACTAGTTTCGATCGAAACTCGTTTACATCAATTCCTAATTTCAATTGGTGATTATCATGGATTAATTTCGCCCGAAACCATATGAGTTTCGCCGTGCTATTCCATCACCATGACATCACCCGAGTTTCGCTCGAAACCTTGCATGGGAAAAATAGCTTTCGATCGATTGGATGAAAAGTGGGATGTGTTTCGCCGAGATTTCTTTCGATCGAAAGTCCTCTGTCGATCAATTTATGGGATTCGCTTAATTGAACGTCATAGTGAGAGAGTTTCGTCGTGTCCTACGTCAGCATGACGCCATCCAGTTTCGCTCGAAACCGTGTGTGGTGAAGAGGCCAATTTTAATCGATTTCGTGGGCTTGGGGTGGAGTTTCGCCGAGTTTTCTTTCGATCGAAACCCTCTTAATTAGCTACTTTCGATCGATTTAGTGTTTCGCCGTGTGGTGACAATCGAAATCATGCAAAGTGATTAATCACTTTCGGTCGATTGGATGGCTTGAGATTGAGTTTCGATCGATACTCATACATTAAAATGAGTTTCGGTCGAAACTCATGACTTATTGAATTTACTATCTTGCAATTCGATTAAATCGAAACTTGAATCTATCTAAGTGTTGCCCGAAACCCTGAAATTGATTTCCTACTTTCGATCGAAAGTGCCTTGGTTAGTCATATCCGACCGAAACTGCCTTCTTCCTACCAATCCAATCGAAACCCTGCATCTTATCCCTTTTTGCTACCCAAAATCATGCGATTCTAACTCAAGTAAAATTCGTAAATCCTAAGGCATGCTCCAACTATCCGGTCATAAGTTAGTCCAAATAAAGACCTAAATTACAAGCATACACTTCGCACTTAAGGTTCTCGCATTCTTTCTTGAACTAAAGTTGCATTATTGACATTAATACATCCAACAATACCTAGGATACGAAATAAAAAGGCTTAGGGAAGGTATTTCACTTACCAGTCTTGAAATCCTAAGCTAGTTGGGGTATCCTTGGTTCGACTATCTCTCGGCCCTTCTCCTTTCCTTTGCTTTGCTTCTCGTTAGTTTTCAAGTGTGGTTATGGAGTTTGGATAATTTTGACTAGATATTTTCTTACATATTGAGGGGTGAACTAGGTATGGGCGTGGGTTTCCCTTGAATTTGGGAATTTTGTCTCCTTTTATTGACTTAGTTTAAATTGGCGTAATTGTTAAGTTGTAGCCCAAATATAAAATCCTTAGCCCAAAATAAAATTCTAGTCAACTCTTATTTGGCTTTCATTTAGACTCTTCATACCTTATTTTCGCAAATCCCTCACATGATTTAGGGGTCGTCATAGTACATATTTATCGGCACGTAATTGCACATAATTCACGTAAAGATGACGAGCACGAAATTCGTAAAGTCACATTAGCATATGACATATGTGAAATTAAACACATATCACTTAGTTCATATACATTATTGGCCGACCTAATTTGCGAGGACTCGGGTCCTACACCGAGCCCCACCGCCTTCTTACTGCTTGAATAAGAGGTTGCAATAGATTTGCTAATAATACGCGGTCGTCGTCCATCTGCCCTAATTCCATGGTTTTCCTCGCCAAATTTCTTCAGCTCTTGATTTATGGAATCGATCTTCCCAATCAACAATTGCAGATCTTGATAGAATGAGGAGCTCAGACTCCACCGATCTGATCGTTTCTACAATGCGCAGTCGATCTACGACGTATTTGTCGATTACATCGTATACGTCGTGCACGACTTCATTGATCTGCAGTTTAACTGCCATCTCTTTTGATAATTCGTAAAAGGCTATTATTATTATGAATAAACTGTGATCACCTATGAACAAATTGTGAATCTATATAATATAAAAGTAGGATAGTGATCCTATTGTGATGACACGTGGCAACAAATTCCCCCTCTCCCTCTCGTAAAATGTGAAAATTACTTTTGTTTTCGTTGAATGTGTATGTCAGTCGTCTAAGTTCATTGTACGATTGTCTAACCATCTTTTTTTTGCTGATGTGGCGGGCCTAAGAGTCATTCTATTCCTTTTTTTTATTGTTCAGAGCCAAACGTCTTAGTAATAAATGGACTCTTTGTATCTACCCATTTTTTCCAAACGTTTTTTGCATTAATGGTAATTAATATAAGAGATATTGAAAGACAACTTAGTCGGTACATGGAAAGCCAACGGTCGTCCATTTCTTAATCACCCAACAATCGTCCATTTCTTAATCCACCATGTTCATCGTACGTAATGACCAAAAGCGTCTCATTCCATTGCGGGCCAGCCCTCAAAGCTTCGTACACCTCCTTCACCAGCTTCTGCCCGTTTGCCACGTCGTGCGATGGGTGGTCATCGTTCGCCGAAAAACCCATCAGATCGAAGTACCTCGGCTCGATTACGGTCAGATTGGGCAGCTTCCCATTTCTAGCATCCCTCTTAAACCTTAGGTCGTACTGTCTGAATTTGAACACGTACTTGAGCTTCCTCAGATTCCTGTAGAAAAGAGTGGTGGGTATGTTCTGAAAGTAGATCCCAAAATCGAGGCCGTTTTCGTGGACGGAATCGAAGATGGTCCTCTGAGGGTATCCGCCGACGAGCTGCCTCTTGACGTGGCTCGTCGAGCTGTGGGAGGTCGCCGAGTAGACGAAGAGGCGATTGGGCTGCGTGGGTCCTGGGATTGAGCTGAACCACCGATCGAAGACGGCGAACTCGCCGCCGAGGCGAGCGTAGACGGGCACGCTCTCGGGCTTGAAGCCCTTCATGACGGTTTCGGACATGTTGGGAGACAGGGTGAGGGTTTGCTGGACGAAGCCCGACATGATGGGGACGGTGAGGTTTGCGCCGCCGAAGACTTGCTACTCGACGGCCTCGAAGGAGTGGGCCGGGTCGGAATCGACGTAGTCGGCGTCGTCGGTGAAGCATATTCCCGGCGAGGTTCGGTCGGAGGAGAAGTAGTTGCATTCTTCGCCGGTGACGCCGTCGATGGATGGGTTGACTAAGACGACGATGGTTTTGATGGGATTTTGATGGGCTTGTAAGAAAATGGAGCTGAGGGAAAGGAGAGGAAGAAGAATCGTCCTCATTTTGGAAGCTTTGATCGAATAAGAAGAAGAAGATGATGATGATGAGTAGTAAGGTTAGCTCAGTTCAGTTCAGTGCTTTTCTTTTTCTCCTTTCTTTATCTTTTTGTGGTGGAAAGTGACTGTACTATGGAGACAAGGGAATGATATTATATGATTATTATATATATTTAGTGGTGATTCCATTTTGATTTTGGTGTGATGGTTTGTGGTGAAACGTGTTTGTGTGTAGTGTGATTTGCGATGGTGGTGAGGATTCGCTGCCATTTTTGTTGGTTATTACTTAGTTCTATCTATGCATGAAATGTAATGTTGGGTAAAGTGCAGTGTATGAAGAAACCGACGTTGTTATTTCTTGATTACAGAAATGAAATGTGTAAGAAGAAAAGGAAGAGTGGTTGAATGCAGTGTGTGGCGCACCACGTGAGTTTAGGACGACAACTATTTTGTGTTGTATTCATTCCCCCACATGGCGTGAATTTCTGGAGAGCTTGCCAGATTATGGCTACATCGCGAATTAAGCATCGACGTCCACAAGATGCAGGGGACAGCTAGAAGACAAAATCAACAAGTGGATGAAAGCAATCAATGCATCCCTTCACATACTCTACCCAAACGGGTGAAGGCTCTGCGACCGCATCTTCTTAGGGTTTTCTTCAGCCAGCGTCATATCTCTCTTTCATGGAGGTCTACAGAGGAAAGGTGATGCAAAATTGATTGGAGGGACGATGACGGATAGAGTCTGTAACAATATTGAAGAGATTTGGCGAAGGCATAGAGGGATTTTCATGGAACTTGAAAGCTTAATCAGCCATGACCCTGCCAAAGATGTCGTCCCATGCGGTGGGCTGCACCCAATCCCAAGGTACGTCATGAACTATCACAGAGCTGCTTGCAGATCTAGGCAGACCTTAGAATAAGTCTTCGAAGATAGCGTAGGCATCTCTTCTACTTACAGGGACGACCCAGAAGGGTAATTACGGTAATAGTATTACACCCAGTTTTTTGGAGTGAAGAATTGTTTAAGAACTCTTTCTCTGATTCCATATCTCTCTTCAGTTCACCAGCCCGAACTGTTCGCTAATTTATTTATTTTTTTTCTATTTTTATTGGCTTTAAATTCGTGGCTTCTCCTCTGAAAAAACCTCTGAATTTTGCTTGAAATGGTGCGTTTGAAGAGTTCGAGGTTTGCAGCTTAGGGTTTCAACTTTCACAGGTATGTTATAAGACATCCCCCTCATTGCTGTTAATACTTCGTTGATCTATGATTTTCCAGAAGTTTTGTTGTTGGTTGGCCTAAAGAAAGTTATATCTGATAAATTTTAGCTGAGCTGAGCAGCCTTGATGATTTGTATTCGAGCTTCGTTATAGCTCAGGAATTAACAATGTTGTTTCTGTTTGCTTCCTTAGATTTGTACAAGATGAGTTCAAATTGAATGGATCGTACAGCTCCTCGAAAACAACTTAGAGGCGAAATCAATGGTGTAAAAAGTGAAGGACGACGAAAACAGCTTAGAGGCGAAATCAATGGATCGTACAGCTTCTCTGTGCGCCCTGCTCATGATCAACAACACTGGGTACATCTTGCAGAAAGTGAAGGACGACGAATTGGGCGCCTGGCTAGGCGATGATTGGATAAAGAAGGACGTAGCCAAGGCGAGGCAGTACCGAGTGAGCTATCATAGGAGTTCTTGGAGCGAAGCGCTCGAAATTCTGAAGGTGGCCGACTATCATCAAGAATCATCAGCTAGGGTTCTGAAGGATAAGATTAGGTCGTTCAACGCCTTCTCCGAGGAGGTTTGTAAGAATCAAGCTTCGTGGATCGTGTTCGAGGGCAGCTGAGGGAGGAGCTAAGGGAGTCGATGAGTCTTTGCCCCGCCTATCAAAAGTTCGTCGGGTGGCTGAATGACGCGCCCGAGATTGCAGGCATATCGATCGGTATGTTAAGTACAGCGTGGACAACGTTGAGGCGAGGGTTAGGGGCTGTTTCAGCTTCAAGGGAATAATAATGGTTGAAGAAGGTGAGTTATATATGTTATGTGTGCAATGGTTTCTTGCTAGAATGGGAGATTTGTTGGTGTTCTGTGTATGTGTGTTTATTATCTTTAGTTTTTATCCTATGAGCAAAACTGTTAAGTATCTAATTGAGGAATGTTATTGTCGTGAGTTAGTATTGCATGAACAAAAGAGTTCAAGGACTAATTGGGTTTTGTTCTTTTCGGGCATGTTTTAGCCACTCTCGATATCTGACCAAAATTCATTTGTTCTGGCCTTCTAAGAGTTATGGGACTTCTCAAGTTCGAACGCAGCTGAGATAGCCAAAGTGGCTGCGAGCGGTCATTCTCCATTAATCCAAAGATCTGTCACTGTAAAAATTCCTGAGCTTTGCACCGCTTTACCAAATGCTACGCCTTTTCGCGTAATTCAAGTGATGTGTTTTAACTTATGTATAGATTTATTTTGGATGATTAAGGTTGACGGCCTGATGATTTGGCGGTGATTTCTGAAGTATGGTTTGTTGACGTTTTTGTGAATTTTAGGCATGCGTAATGGATCTAATTTGTACGAGTTACTCAAGGTGGTAATTAGAGTTTAGTGGTTTTACGATTGATGTGTTGTTGCTTTTGCTGGCCATCGGAACACAGGTGATAGGTTTCACGAAGATTTACAAGGTTGTAGTAATTAAATAGAGAAGATTAAGAAGATGAAGAGGTCTAGGGAGGAGAATTCGTCAGAGGCTCATCGACCAACTGGTTTTTCGTCTCGCGTAAGACCGTAAGTTATTTATTTTCGTTTTTATAGCGTATGCTAATTTGTTTCTCGATGCGATCATTGTTTAGCTTGGGTAACTTACTTTAGCTACTTCATGGCCCATTGCATTCGACTGATCGCCTTACATGCTTGATGTTCTTTGGGATGTATTTTGTTATGATCTCTGTAGTTCGCAAACATATGAGAAATTTGTTTATTCTATATTCTGATTTGCAGTTTTCTGTTGTAAGTTTGTTTAAGATTTTGATGTTGGAAAATTCGATTGCTTTATTTAGAAGTATGAAGACAAAAAGATTCAATTTATTTTAGCGCCATATGGCACTGCATTTAGGTTTAACATAAATCTGTTTAGAAATCTGTTCAAGATTAAGTCTTTGAGTGCGAACATAATAACCATAGAGGATCCAACAACATTGAACAAAAATCTGTGTGTCATGCCTCTGAAAAACCGGCTGAAATCATCTGTCCCACAGCTCTGTCCAATTTCCTGTCTCACTTGACACGTTGATCTTCAACGAGCTGAAGTGCTTCGAAAGAACAGGTGAATCCTGTCCAAGGCGAGCGACATCAATTTGACATGTGTTAAGCTCAAATCTGCATCCTAATTAACAGATTAGACATACTTTGTTGTTTTGATATCGATTGTGGTTTGGTGGTGAGCTTTCTCTTCATGAAAATTTGTTTTTTTTATATATATTTTTTCCTTGCAATCATCATGTATGTCATTCTTAGTTTTATTTTTCGAGCTTTTGTTTTTATATTTTTAATTTACTTTCATTTTCTTCTTAGTTTTTTTTTTTTTTTTGGGCTGACCCCCTCGAGGGTAATGCTCACTAAATAAAAAGAGTGGTACAGTGTTAGCGGCATGCCGCAACCCAACTGGTAACAAGCTACCAGCTAACAAGCGAAAGAAACAAGACAGTAGACAACTACCAAGCTATACGCCACACACGCCGCATGGCGCATGCCTGCAGCTGGTACTTTCCCGACAGCGTGGAAAGACGCAAGCAAAGAAGTATTTCGATCGCCTCAACAAGTTGCTCAGGTGCCTTCTGACGACCCTCCCGCCATCTCGTGTTACGCTCCACCCATATGTGGTAGACCAATGAAGAGAGTGTATGCCGAAAGACCAGCTGAGATAGATGGCGACCTTTCCAACGACGAGCTGCCCAAAGGATATCCGTACCCCAATTCGCGTGTGGCCAATCGAAACGTAACTTTTCCTGTAACAGCTCTTCTTCTTAGGTTTTGCTACACATGTTGAAGATATCTAATGCAGATGACGAAATTGATAACGAATTTATTGAGTTGAACAGACTATTCACTGTTACATGGTCGAACTAAACTTTACACGGGATATATTTGATTAGACCAATTCTTTTTCTACTATTGACATAGGAATCAACGGCCCAACGTCCAGTAATCCACAGAGAAGCAAAGAACGATAAACGGTCCCTCGAGAAGAAAACAACTCAGCGAGCGCTTGAGTCCACCGATCTATTGAAGCCCAAGTTCATTTGATGATCAATATGACGTATTTGCTCCAAAGAACATAGAACGCCATAAAGAGCATCTCGATCCAACGGCTTGAGGGCCATTCTCGAAGGTGTTTTAAATATTAACAGTTGAGGAGTTGAACTTTTAAGAATATTGACAAGATATTGTTGCATTCTTCTTCATATAATGTGACCGATAGTTTCTTTATATGATGCCTCTCTAAATATGAGTTTTTTGTCAAACCATATCTTGATCATCGACATCATATAATATTTTGATAGGACAATTTCCAATTGTTCTGCGACCCTTACTCTTCTGACTACTTGTGGATCTACGATTTTAAGGTCAGGAAAGGTATTTGCAGTTGTTCCCATGACTGGACTGAAGGTTCTTCCACTCACCCCCAATAGAAAGAACGCATAGAAAAGACCCAATAAGGTACTCTATTTTATTCACACGATTAAATTATTACATACAGTATGATTTGTTTTTAGTCAAGTCTCGAATTTAAAATTAGGGAATTTATGATATGTATTTGAATACAAAAGAGGGCATCGCTTGAAGGAGACAACAGTAAATTCACACACAGCAAGTTCTACTTTTGGCTACACCCATCGTGCTACGAGACTGACAAATTCGTTGAAAGATTGACTCAAAGTGCTCGAAGCATATGTTCAACACGCTAACACACCGTAATTGATTTTTAATGTCATGTTGTTATTTTATCAACCTGAATTCGTTTTATTTTTCTGTCTGACCTGCCCTTCCTTCCCGAGTTTATGTTTGGTTTGTTACATTTCCTCTTTTTTAAGCGATTGTTATTGGTTTTCTTAGCAGTTAAAAAGTGTCTCCGAGCAGTAATATGACTTTTTTTTATCTAATGAGTCCATTTGCTGCATACATTTTTTTATTTTCTTCTCGGCGAATTGGGTATCATTAATTTACGCGCCTTTGATGACGAGGATTTCTCGCGAGGCGCGGGATGACTATACAAAGTTATCAGTACTACAACAATTACATACTATATCTCATCAAATATATCATAAAATTCAAAATTTGGATTTTATTTAGTATGTTTTATATTATAACAGCAACACAGCAATAAATCATGATATCATAAAAATAATTATTTTTGTAAAATAATTTTAATTAATGAAACATAATTGAAAACAAAGAGCTATAGCTATAACAATGATATATATTAATTACACACATTGATGATTCAGTAAACACGTAAAATAACCAATTGTTACAAAGTAGGTATCGAGCAAAAACAGTGCAAATGAGAAAAGAAAAACATAAAATGGCCATGAACAGAGCTCATCGTTAACGGACACTTAAGGCCCATTCAGTGGGGGCTAATATTAGTTGGTTGCTCGGTTGACGTCTACCTTCACAAATAATCGAAGAACGATACTGTTCGTTTATTATGCTAACTCTTCCATGTTGTTTCTCATTGTTACATACTTGCAAATCTAAAGTCATTGTATCAGTCTTACATTTCTGGAACAGTCTTACATTGTTACTAGCAGTCTTGCGAGATCTTAGAGTTTACACAATTGTAATCAGTCTTGCAAGTTTGGAATCTTACAAAGCTACAGATATACTTGACAAGCAATTTTACACAAATTTGCAGTCATACACCAGTGTGATCTTGGAAAATCACAATTGTTGTCTTACACTGATGCAGCCTTACGACGGAGTATATCAGGTCAATGGACGCGAGTAATTCTGTTCTGTGATGAACATATTGCTGCATATTTTTCTGCACATATTATTCTGTCAAGGCTGTACAATACACTGTCATCAGATAATATGCCATTTAGAGTGCCTAAACTATACAACAACTGGGCTGGCGGTTCTGCTCGGTTAGATCCCACTTATTCGGGGTTTGGCACGAGCTAGGATGGCCTTGTGCTGGGACAGGGCGAGGACCGAGTCTGTGACAAAAACTATGGACGAGTAATTCACAAAATATTACACGTTTTTAGTAATGGCAAACATATGGACGATGCACTGGGATTTTTTTAGTCATGAAATTTAAATATTTTCAAATATGTTATTCATGCACGGAAGAAAAAAATTAAAAAAGAGAAATTGTAAGGAGGGATGTGCTTTAGTCGTGGTTGGTATGTACATATGTTTAGTACTACACTATACAGTACTGAAGTGCATGGCTCTTGAAAATTCAAGTATTCTAGATATGGAAATGGTGGTGGGTTATTAATTATTGCAAATTTTATTTCCTTCGTACCATCCCAAATGATGAGTCGTTACAACAGTACTGTAGGAAGGCTGTTCAATTATGTCGGTGAAAGAGTGCTGTGTATTTCGTGAAGTGTGAACACTTTGCAGGTGTAAGAATACGACTTCTGTGACTTTAGAAGCTTCATCCAGGTATGAGTTACATGGTGTATGACAGTTGCAGTGTAACAGTCATACACTGCTTATTTAAAAATTATAAGAAGATTAGAATCAATAATATAAATATGTCATTTTTTGTCTCGATATTTTGTTATTTTATGGACGACTTTAAAAATTTTTGTTCCAATGTTGCCACCACATAAAAAAATAATACATAATTCTTCGCTCATATGCAAAGAATTTCACTGTAGAGTCATACACTGTCTATGTAAACATATAGTACATCAATTGTTGTATGGCACAAATGTGTTTTAAGTAGATAAGATATCAATGTTGTATGGAAAAAATATGTTAATGCTGTTATATGATCTATATGTCTTATTCTACAGCTGAATGGACTATTTTGCTGTATGGATGCGATGTGCTTGGACAGATTTAGGAAATTTAATAGATGTATGACTGTTAAAAATGTTAAAATGCTTAGAGTGTAAGATGGATAAATAATTGCTCGGCCATAGATATTTGACAAATATATGCCGTTCATATCATGAGTATATTAAGTTTGTCGCAAAAATAGTGCCGTCTACGCAAAGACTAAACATTTTCAATATCACGCTTAGTGACATTAATTAAGCTGCCTGCATATCAATTTTCATGTATATTTAATTGCACGATTGTTGACATTGGACAGGTCTACGCCGTTTGAATGCATATCAATAGGCGTACAGTTTTTCACCAAGAAAGAAATACTATAATAATTTTCTTTTTCATTCATACAATTTTGCCATGAAGATATGCAGTTTTTCCATTACATTCAAGAAAATAGGCTGATAACATTGTAGCACATGCTGACTGAGTGGAATTTTAAATTTTGGAATAAAAAAAGTTATGCAGCTGTAATTATATATATCGTAAGTATTGAGCATGAAAACAATGTAACTTAATCTGTTTCATAACAGCCATACGAGTCTTACAATAGGATATGATATATTTGTTCAAGCTTCCTGCAGTCCTACAAATGTCCATCAACCCCGGACTTTCATCACAGATGATTAAATAATTAGTGTTCTTTATTGACTTCGCAGTTTCATTAATCTGACTCCAACAATATTAACTGAATTAAACTAGAGTATATTAATTGCATGATTGCCAATCGTCAGATGATAACAATGTTGTGCATTGCTTTCACGTTGCTCAAAGTACAGAAACATTGGATGGGTATTAATGTCGTATTTAATGCCAGTCAACCTTAAATTAATCAGATGCATTTGTACAATACTTTAATATTCACAATAATAACCCCGATATACATATATATATCTGCATCATATTTTATTGGAAGCATTTCACCAATATTGCATTGTCCTGGTACCGTATGGCTACTGAGCTACCTACGGTATTAAAAAACAGTGTCTGAACAATCTTCGCACCTCAATGGCAAACATAATTACCAGCATTGATGGAGAATTCAGTTCTTACATCCAGGCTCACCAAATCGGATTGAACACCACGAATGACAGACTCCAATCAGTTGAAAACACCATTGCCCTCCGTGCAACTATTGTAGACAACCATTGCTTGGAGGTTCGCAATAGACTTCTTCGCATCACAAACAAGCTTGGTACTGTGCAGATGTTAGAGATTAATGTGCAATCATCATTTCAGATATGTTGACACTATGAATTGTTTTGGATAATACAGCTGATAGTCAGTATTGCAAACAAACAACAATACACTTTTTGTCGTCAAATTATGCACCGGAAAAGCAAATAAATCATCGTATCGTAAAAATAATTTTTTTTGCAAAATGATTTTATTTAATGAAACATAATTAAAAACAAAGAGCTATAGCTATAATAATGATATATATTCATTACACATTGATGATTCATTAAACACGTAAAAGAACTCATTGTTACAAAGTAGGTATCGAGCAAAAACAGAGCAAATGAGAAAAGAAAATCAGAAAATGGCCATGAAAAGAAGTATACTGAGCTCATCTTTAAAGGACACTTAAGGAAAATCAATACAAATAACGGTCATACATGTCATTTTCTGGTTTCATCAAGAGTAATTCATCCTTCATGTTATTTATCTGCATAAACGACTAACTTTTTTCTTATTAACATATGTATCGTGTATATACTTGGGATGAACAAGAGACCCCGTGCATCGCACGGGTCTAAACCTAGTCTTCACAATGATTCATCACAAACTATGATTATTAAATGTGAATGTTTCGGAATATCAAAAGGGGCCTTTACACATAAATACTCATTTGAAAAATACTTTTAATTTAGTACCCTGTCAGATTTTTTTTATTTGTAGGTCCTAGTAGAATAAATTTTTTGCAGATAGGTACCCGATCCACCGCAGGCACGCCATACAACACATTTAGGTACCCTATATAAACGTATTGTGGTACCTCATACGTTGGAAAATGGTACGCCGTATTAGCACATTTAGGTACACCATATATATATTAGCACATTTAGGTACACCATATATAACACATAACATACGCCGTATAAACACATTTAGGTACCTTATATCAACGTTTTATGGTACGCCATACACATACATGAAGGTATGACGTGACTGAAGAAACTGGTAAACATCAATCGGTTACCTATCTATAAAAATTTCTAACATGGGTACCTATCTGTAAAAATTTTATTAAAGTAGGTATTTATGTGTAGATGTCACGATATCAATGACTCATGAATTTATGATAAGATGAGGTGTATAAAAAGATTGTGCTTTTGCATGAGTTTTACAGATGACTAAATTGTATTTTAGTGTATGATTTAGTATAAATATGTTTGAGTTACATCGTAAAATACACCAAATTATAGAATTATGTCTCTCTATATCATTATCAAAATAATCATAATATAAATAATCTTAATATAATATAAATCATAATAAAAATTTCATAATACTTACTGCGAAAGAACATTGGATTCCAAAGTAGGAATGACACGCTCGAATACTAGTAAGTGTACTAGGTCGTGCAAGTTGTATAAAATGGACGTAAGTCCAAGTATCGATCTACGATGACAACTTGATTAATTTTAAGATATTATTATAAAAATTTAATTTAGACTAGAGTGAATTTTAAATAAAGTATTTTTATGATTTTTTTTGGATATTCAAAATAATCAAACCAGATAAAAACGTAAATAAAAAAAGACGATTGACGACAAGGTGATCGAGGCGCATGTCCGACACGCATTATTCCTACATCTTCACACATAATCATAAATATTCAATACGAGTCAAAGTCAAGATAGATTTTCCTGAAATCATCGCTACTCGTTTGTCCCGCAATCCCTATATGTCTATATGACTGTAGTTTCTACGCACGCATTTAATATTTATGAAATTCCCCGAGTTTAAATGCTTTCGGCGCCTAAGATCTCGGAAACCACACGTACGAAACCGAATTCCATCTCTGGTCGGTTTTACGTAGTGGTGTTCTATATTTATCGTTCTAACCGGTCTAATCACTGTGTCCGTCTCATAAGTCAGTCAAATATCGTGCATATGTTGATCAGACATGCAAGCATTAAACTCAAACATAGGACACATAACTCGATTCATACGATTAAATATAATAAAAACGGCATTATCACGTAGTCATAATACGGCCTACCACGGCCTCAATCACAGAATATTTTACGCTAGCATATTAAACGATGAAAACAACGACGAATCAAAGGAAAGCATAATTGCCAACATCTAAAATAAAATACAAAATTCATTCCTTACGTTAACCGAGCCGTTACGCGTCGCCCCGGTGACTCCCGTTGTGTGAGCTAGCAACACCTTTTCTTCGAACTCTTGTCGCCGCGAAAGTAATCTACGGTGGCCTCGTGCTCTCTGCTCCGTTCTAAAACGTGGATTCGATGATATGAGTGGGTGAGAGCTATGCTTGCTTCAGCTGTGTGCCTATTGCATGAGCTGCCTGCTTGTCATTTCGACGGCCTCAGCTCCCAACGTTACATGTGCACTACGTTCCCTTTTTGTGCGTTTTGAGATGCCTTTTATAGGCGGCTAAGCTATGCAAAGCGGATTTTCCATCTACGCAGCGCAGCCTTATCTTGATTTATTTCTTTTTTCTACCTAGAGCCATTTGTGGATAGCGACTTGATTTTTGCCTTTTGTCTCATATGGAATATAAACTCACTTGTTTTTGTTCTTTTTACTGCCTTGAGCCGTTTGAGCCTCCTCTAGCCACCAAAATCTTCTCCTTTTTTTGTCTCTCCTCACATAGTATATTAAACATTTGAAGGGTCCCACAATTGATTTAAGGAAAGTTAGTTATTTAGCCTTTATCCGATCATGTCAGTTTACTCATTTTTCTTTCATTTTACCTGCATAAATACATTAGTCATGTGAGCATAGCTTAATTGGTAAAATTTGGGTGTGTAACGGTCGGTAACACGTTTTTACGGGTATAAAAAACGTAAAATCATAACTTGTCAAGGGAGATCGGGGACGGAGATGCGTATTCTAACCCGGCTTCGTACGGGCGGATTGAAAGCCACGTCAGCTTCGTCGTGTGTGAAATTTCTACGATCTCGTCGTCCACCTTGTTTATCAACCTAATGAATCTTGATTGGATAAGCTGTGGATGCTTTGTGCTGCAATCATCGCACACCATGGGATTCATGACAGCCGTTGATGATGTCGAGCAATTGAGGACGACTTTGCTGACGCCAATCCTCTTCACCGTCCTCGATTCATAACCGCATACGAAGCATTCAGAGAAAGCCCGATAAATTGTTAACATCTGCATGTTCCAAATGCTGAAAATGTTCTCTTTAAGAGAATCCTTGACACACAGCTGTCTCAGGATATCGTGAACGCCGCAAGTTCTGATTTCCCCCATATTCCCATTCGAACGAATATCATATTTCTGTCTATTAGATCTTCCAAACATTCCATGCCAACTTCTTCCAATCTTTTATTTTGATTTCTGATCGATGACCGCACAATTCCCTCGGCAATCCAATACTCGAAAAGCTCACATGCATCGATATTGCTGTCTTAGCATGCCTTGAGATGAATAGGCAGGTGATTATAACTGAGGTACAATATCACCAAGCAGCTCTCCTCAATCTCCAAATGATAGAATGAGTTCACATCATCCACCACGGATTCCCAATATTCGCGGGTCAGATTATTAGGGTTAGAAAGGAGTCCACCGACTACGACGAGCGTGAGGGGAAGCCCTTTGCAGTTTTTTGCGATCTTCCTTCCAATCTCCTCCAATTCACTCGTCGATCTTCCCCCGTTTTTGCTAAAGGCTTTTTCGCTGAAGAGTTTCCACTGTTCTCCTCATCTAGAAAACTCATTGGGTATATGTTACTACGAGCACTGGTTATACTGTCGGCTACGTTCATCAGCCTCGCCGTAACAATAATTCGACTTCTATTGTCATTATTCGGAAAGAAAGGCCTAAATTCTTCCCAAGCATCAATACCCCAGACATCGTCCATA
This sequence comes from Craterostigma plantagineum, assembly GCA_027422505.1. Taxonomy (NCBI): domain Eukaryota; kingdom Viridiplantae; phylum Streptophyta; class Magnoliopsida; order Lamiales; family Linderniaceae; genus Craterostigma; species Craterostigma plantagineum. The sequence goes on from JAPQWV010000050.1 coordinate 3,608,646, forward strand.
CCTTTGACCGAACAACTTTTGGTGCAAACGAGTTCCTACATCAACTTGCAGACATTTTTACGAAGCCTTTGATAGGACCGATACTACAAGGTCTCTTAGCCAAGATGTCTGTAATGAATTTGTATTATCCATCTTGTGGGGGGTGTTGAAGCAATCGCGTGAAGATCTCACAGAAGAAACTAAGAAGTCTGAGTTGAGTCAAATGAAGAAAAGCGAGGGAAAAATAAAGTAGTTGAAAGACGGGGGAAAAGGCCAGATATAAATACAGTGGCGGAGGCAGAAAGTCTCTGCAGTGGGGTCCAATTACCCACATTTTTTAGAAAATTTCATTTGGACCCCATACCCTCTATTTTAGAGAAATTTCACTGGGGTCCTTGTAGTGTATTTTTCTTCAATTTCAACCCTAACAATAAAAAATTACCTTATATATATAATAAAAAAATTAAATCCAGTGGGGTCCAATGACCCCACTGGTCCTCACGTGGCTCCGCCACTGTATAAATAGATGAATCAGTGCTTCTTCTCATTTTAAGCTTTTCACCTTTGTAATCGTTCACGACTGTAAATCATACACCATCAATAAAGATTAGATTAACTCCAGTGGATGTAAGATTGTGAATAATCCGAACCACGTAAAGATTCTATGTTCATCCAAAATTCAATTCTGTTATCTTCGAAAGGCTGCCGAGGCAGGAGGCCTACTCGTGGATGCTATGATCAACGTTCAAGAAAGCCCGAGAGTCTGTACCGCTCATGGTGGTTGAGAATGGCTGAAGTCCATGCATTGAATTGAGACAAGTCAGCTCAGAGTTGGTTGCTGCTGCAAAGGATGCTGATATGATACTCTCTCTCTCTCTCTCTCTCTCTCTCTCTCTCTCTATCTCTCTCTCTCTCTCTCTCTCTCTCTCTCTCTCTCTCTATCTCTCTCATGGACACTGCTTAGTAGCATTCTGTAAAATTATCTATCATTGCGAATGCATGCGCGATTAGTAATAACGTGACCCACGTGATGTTATTGAAGGTTATTTTGGAAGGGATGGGGCGTTCTTTACACACAATCTTCAACGCTAAATTTAAATGCGATGCTCTAAAGGTCAGTACTCGATTGCCAAGTAGATTCAATTTAAGTTTCTTGCATAATCTGATTTTTCTCTATGGTTATACGATGATATGCAGCTAAGAATCAGCGGTTGGCTGCAAAGCTGATTAACGGGAATATATACGACTGTGTGCAGATTTGAACCTGCTACTTAGTCATTGTGATAACGATTGATTAGCTGCCCATAATTACTAGTAAATACTTTGCACTTTCTCAATAATCAGAACAAGTTCAAAACCTTGTTGTTTTATTGGTCTAAATCAATCATTCATGGATAACGTACGAGCTTTCAGTCACTGAACTCATCGTCCAAGGGGGTGTCCATAAGTTCACAAGAATCCCATTACCAAGGTCGTTTTGTTCCTCTTTTATCTGCTTAACCCAATCGACGACGGATTCACAGCAATCGTACACGAGTATAATGCGAAGGGTATCTATATCTTCGATGCCAAAAGGAAATTCCTTAAGCTCCTTCATGTCCTCAAGGCGAAGCATCTCAAGAGCGGGAAAGTTACTAGCCTGAGTAGTCTCTCCTCTCCAAGCCATGACATCTAAATCATCAAGTTTTAGGTACTTCAATTGCGGAAATTGCCCTTCCACCATGCACCACTCTTCCCCGACAAAGGCTTTGTCGTATATCTTAAGCACTTGGAGGTTCGGCAGCGAACCGATCACCGTCATGTCTTCCCAGCAGAGTCCACAACCTCCTAAACGCAAATCCTTCAGCGAGTCTGGGAAGGCGATGTTTTCCAAGCGCAAAGTGCAATAACGAACAGACAGTCTCAAGGATCGAAGCTTATGCAGAAGTGCAAGATTTTTGAGGCAGTAGTATCCGCCTAGTTCTTCGTCACCTTTTGAGTAGTGAGCCTCCAATTCGACTAGATTTGGGATCCTTCTTACGACTTCCTCCGTCCACTTGATGTTTTTAACCTTACGAAGTGTTTGTAGATGGCTCAATACGATGAACTTCTGCTTGTCCGTCGGTTCGGGCAACGTGCCAACGCGTATATGCACTTTCCTAAGTTGTGGCATCTCCCATATTCTCGATAATAGCTCTTTCCCCTGCTCAAGCTCTCCGTGCAAGACCATTAGATTCCAAAGTAGAGAGATGGGGGACGGAGATGTGTATCTTGATAACCACCACTCCCAACTATATTTGTTGTTCATTAAAAGCCACGTCAGCTTCGTCGTGTGTGGGATTTCTACGATCTCGCCGTCCACCTTCTCTATCAACCTAATGAATCTTGATTTGATAAGCCGTGGATGCTTTGTGCTGCAATCGTCGCACACCATGGGATTCATGACAGCCGTTGATAGACCGTAGAGGCGGACTTCGCAGACGCCAATCCTCTTCGTCGTGTTCGTCGTCGTTCCATCACGGCATCCGAAGCATAAACCCTTGAATATATGGTTGCCCACCTTGTTTATCAACCTAATGAATCTTGATTTGATATTCGTGATAGCCGTTGATGATGTCGAGCAATTGACCTCGTTGACACCAATCCTCTTCGTCGTCCTCGTTGTTCGATCACGGCATACGAAGCATGAACTCGCAGAGAAACCCGGATAAATTGTTAACATCTGCATATTCAATGTGGTAAAAATGTTCTCTTTAAGAGATTCCTTGACGCACAGTTGCCTCAGTATATCGTGAACGCCGCAAGCTCTGATTTCCCCCATCCTCCCCAGCTTTCGAACGAATATCATGTTTCTACCAATTAGATCTTCCAAGTATTCCATGGCAACTTCTTCCAAAGTCTTATTATCATTTCTGGCCGACGGCCGCACAATTCCCTCGGCAATCCAAAACTCAACAAGCTTAGACGCTTTGATATCGTAGTCTTCGGGAAATTCTTTCAATCGAAGGAAGCATGCCTTGAGATGAATGGGCAGGTGACTGTAGCTGAGGGACAATGTCTTCAAGCAGCTTTCCTCAATCTCCAAATGATAGAATGAGTTCACGTCTTCTGCAACGGATTCCCAATATTCGCGATGCAGATTATTAGGGTTCGAAAGGAGTCCACCGACCACGACGAGCGTGAGGGGAAGCCCTTTGCAGTTTTTTGCGATCTTCCTTCCAATCTCCTCCAATTCGCTCGTCGACCTTCCCCCGTTTTTGCCAAACGCTTTTTCACTAAATAATTTCCAACTGTTCCCCTCATCTAATAAACCCATCGTGTAAATATTAGCACGAGCGCTTATACTGTCGGCTACGTTCATCAGCCTCGTCGTCACAATAATTCGACTTCTATTCTGATTATTCGGAAAGAAAGGCCTAAATTTGTCCCAAGCATCAATACCCCAAACATCGTCCATAACAATCAGATACCTCCTACGACATAACTTTTGGTACAAACGTGTTCCTAAATCATCATCAGCACCATCAATAACTCCATCTTTTTTGAGACCCAAAAGAATATTCTGCACGTCGTACTCCTGCGATAGTGTGATCCAAATACGAACGCTGAAGTGCTCAACGATGAGTTTCTTATCGAAGGTATTGCGAGCGACGGTCGTCTTGCCAATACCTCCCATTCCTACGATAGGGATGACTTGTAGGCTACGCTCGTTTCCAGTGAGTCGATCCATTACCTCTAACACACGATCTTCGAGCCCCACCGCCTTCTCACCGCTCGAATCAGAGGTTGCAAGAGGGGAGTTGCTAATACGCGGTCGTCGATCTGCCCCAATATCATGGTTTTCCTCTCCGAATTTCGTCAGCTCTTGATTTATCGACTCGATCTTTTCAATCAACAGTTGCAGATCTTGATAGAACGACGAGCTCATCCTCTCACCGATCTGATCGTCGGGGTGTCCTTCAGTGCGCAGTCGATCTACGACATACTTGTCGAATAGATCTTCTAAATCGTGAACGACTTCGCTGATCTGCAGTTTAACCGCCAGCTCGCGGAGTAGTTCGTTGGTAGTTGATATTTTCGAGTGAATTTCGAGAAATTCTTGCAAGAAAGTGAGCTTCTGCTGCAGCTCTTCGATCTGAGACATGTCTGGGATCATCCAGCGACGAGAAGGCACAAGAACGTTGTCCAAGGAAGTCAAAAGAGAGAGTACAGAGGCATAAGCTGCTACGGCCATTACTACATCAGCGATGAATGGACGGAATTGTATGAAGCAAATGGATAGAGTGATAATAATTCAACGCACTGACGATTTAGTGGTTCAGAGAGACAATGATTGAGTTAAAAGAAATATCTCTTCTATAGTACTCTTAATGAATTTAAAGCATATCCATCCACTCGAGTATATGTCGCGACTCGTAAAGCATAACTGTCGGTGACTCGGTGTATAATAGTAGATTGATACTACTACGAATTAAGTATTAATAAAAAAAATAATAAAATTGTTATAAACACTAGCACACCCAATGTGACATTGGGTGTTCAGATTTCGGATAAAAACGAAAAAATCGGCCGAATAAAAAATAATCGAACTGAACCTCAAACCTTAATGTAAATCGCGGGTGTTACGTCTTTAGTTTATTATCCTATAATTAGTATATAAGAGTCATGGTAGTTAGTTGATATTGTCCTATTCTCTTGTCAGTTAGTAGTGGGTAAATTAGTGGAGTTAGTGGTCACGAAGGGTTTCACTTAGGAAGTTGGTTTTGCTTAAGTTATTATAAGTATATTAGTAAGGACGTACAATGTAGGCGGGGCAGAAGGAAAATTAATTGAATCGTCTTCGTTTACTCTAATCGCTTTCTCTATATTTCGTACAACCCATCTTCTACTTCATCTCTCTCGTTCTTTTGCATTATTCTATCTTCACTCTCACAATTGGTCGTAACAAGAACAAAGGTAAGGCTCGAGAGCTTTTCCATCTGTCTCACGATAGTATTCTGGGAAGTTACGAGAGCAATCAACGTCTCACTCGATCAACACATAACAGCGGGTGACCATGTTTTCGGTTACGGTTTGGAAAGGCCGAGCTAATTTTGGTTCCAATCCGGTCTAATTTTCATTTTCTAATTGAACATTGCATTTTTTAAAAATTTAAAATTAAACTTTGAAAGAGATTCGAGATAAATTGAATATAGATTCAAGAACGATTTTAAGAATCATAGTGCGGGATAATCAAAATCAATTCCCGATTTTATGGAAAAAACATAAAATGATACTATGGTCGTAAATGATTAAAAATTACGTTTGGCGAAAAATAAAATTATTTATAAACTGTATGCTAATGTATGATGAATAATTATAATTTTAGATAGTTTTGTGGTGGGAAAGAAACTAATAATAATTAAAATTTTAAAAGTTGATTAGTTTTATAGTATTATTAAAAGGTTATCTAGTTTTGTAATTCAAGTTTTAAAACTAAACTATTTATGTCATTGTCTCGTGATCTTATGATTAAATCACCATTGGGAAAGCACATATTAACAATAGTGTAAGCCATGTGAATTGTGATGTTATTGAAGGTTGTTTTGGAAGGATTGGGTCGTTCTTTACACACAAAATTCAAACGCGAAATTCAAATGGTTATGCTCTAACGGCCAGTCTTGATCGCCTTGTAGATTCAATTTAGTTTTCCTGCAGAATCTGTTTTTTTTTTTTCTATGATTGAATATACGATACGAGACATGATATGTGTTTGTGCAATTCCAAATAACAAGAACGTAACGTCATTCATCACAAGCCATCGATATGGTCGTTAACCATGTCAATAACAATATTTTCCCACCGCAAATCTAAATGCTACAGGAAGGGGTTGGCATCGGGTCGGGTATCCGGGTATTGGGTAAAATGGGTTCGGACTTCGAGTAGTTCACTTCAGGTTAAGATTTGCACAACCCGAACCCGACCCGATCTACTGCGGGTACCCGCTTGTCGAGTATATTTCGCGTTCGGTTACCCGACGTTGGGTACCCGATTTTGAATTGAAAAAATATGAGTAAAATATTATAACATATTATTATATCCATCTTATATATTAAATATCGCTTATAATATTTGGATGGTTTATTTCAATAAACTTGTTAATTATGCAATTAAAATAAGAAATTAATTGAAATATTATCTAAAACTTTAACATCACTCACGCTGGATATTGATATCTAGATATGCAATTACATTTTTTTATGTTTATGCATAAAAACTAATAAATTTTTTTAAATTAATTTGTCGGGTACCCGAATAACCCGATCGGGTAGTAAATTACTACCCGATACCCGATCCGATTAATAATTATCGGGTACCGGATAACACGATACCGTCAATAACCCGAATTACCCAACCCGAACTACCCGAACCCGATCGGATTCGGAAACCCGAATACCCGAACCCGAACGCCAACCCCGAGCTACAGGTATTTTTAAATTAAATAAATAAAATAGATTTCAGAGAAAATAAATTAGTAGATAAATAATTAATAAACTTGACCAAGCGTAACGTACGAACCTAAGCTATGAATCTGTAATTACTCAACACACAACAGTGGCTGTGAGCACGTCACTGATTCGGGCTATTTTAAAAAATAAGATTACTTTTGGTTTCTTTTTAAAAAAAGGGAACTTGACCGAGTCAATTAAAAAAAGAGGAACATGTTTCCTTAATTAACTAAACCCCTAATTAATACCTAAATAAAAAAAAAGAAATATATATATAAAATAAAAAAAGAAAACGCACCAACCTCATTGATTAATGCACCCACGAAGCACCAAAACGAGATCTTGAAGGAAAAACGAGTTGAAGCATCCGCCGAAATCGAAACACCCAAGCTCCAAGAATCCCAATTTCGTTCTTGAACGCATATACAGTAAGTTTCGTTCATGTTAACGCCGTTACAAGTATATATTATCGGGCATTGTAATTTCCGTTCATGTTAATGACATTTACATTTCGAGCATCGGGTATTAGATTTTCGAAGGTTTGGGTAGTTATGGGTAGCATTTTAACCTTAGATCTGTGCGAATTTGCAGAAAATTTTCGTTTTCCGATTATTCGAGTCTGTTATTCGAGTTTACGTTGACTCGAAAAGTCACTCGGATAAGTTGTTTTGGCAACATACGAATCGTACATCAAACTCGAATAAACTCGGAAACTTTACTCGATTAATACAACTGTTTATGAAATTTTACACTTACATGTTATTCGGATATGTTATTCGAGTTAAACGTACACTCGAATGTCTTACTCGAATAATTTTGTTTCCGAATATTTTATTTACTCGAATAACTCGTTTGCAATAAAAGTTGATTTATTCCATTTATTTCTTCGATAACAACTTATCGAGTGTCTTCAAAATCTTAACACTCGAAGACTCTATTCGAGTTGTTTTACTACTCGAATGGTTTACTCGATTAATTTCAACTTTTCGAATATTGAAATTATTCGAATAATGCATATTGCAATTAAATTTTATTAACAATGATTTGTTTCATATGCAGGTTATGCCGACCAGCATCATGATTGATTACGATGGAGAATGGATAATTGGGAATGATAATAAATGGACATGGGTTCCAAGGATGGGAACAAATATGAAGCCCATTGGGTTCGATGTCGATTGTTGTTTGCTGGACGATCTGCGGAACGAAATATACGAGACTATTGGCGTAAGCGGGAGGCCGGAGTTAAAACTAAGTTATCAGCCATCTATGAGAGGTATGGAAGGGTGTGCTCCGTTGTATATAAAGAATGATCGAGAGTTGAAGGGTTATATATACTTAGGGGGTCCAATGGATAGACCGATTCTCCGTGTGGAGATTGGACTCCCTACGACCCTCCACCGTCAAACTCTCGCGGATGATGAAGTTGGTCCCGTTCCAATTGAGGTTCGTAGCGATGGCGGTGGTTACATCGATGATTATTTTGACCGTATCATCGACTTTGGCGGATGCGAAGATGTGAATTATGGGGGTGAAGGTCACAATGAGGCGAACGACCGTGATGAGAATGTTGCATCACGGCAGAACGTGCACGTCAATTTTGATGGCGTAGACGGAGAAAATGCGGACGGGAATGATGAGGAGGAGGAGGAAGAGGAAAATGCAACTATTCCTAGCGATCGGTATTCTTTTACCGACGGTTCCACCATGAAGGTCGGTGATGAATTCGAGGATAAGAAGGCCGTCAAGAATAGGATCCAAAGAGTTGCTATAGAGGCATGCTTCGAGGTCAAGATTATAAAATCTTCCCGATCGTACTATGGCGTGAGATGCAAAGAGGATGGATGTACTTGGAGGATATGGACGGCGAAGATTAAGGATACATCCGTATTCTCGATTCGTACGTATTGCAACACACATACGTGCGACCTTGCAAATCGGAACGCAAGACTCACTCAAGCATCGTCAACCTCCGTGAGTGATATGCTGCTTGAATCTTTTCAGGGTTCAACAAGTACACCGGCCCCTAAACTCATTCAAACAATGATGAGAAATCGTGGGATTGAAGTTTCGTACTTCAAAGCATGGAAAGGAGGCATTTTAGCACAAAATGCAATGAAGGGTGACCCCGATGAGAGTTACAAGCTGTTGCCGTCGTACCTGTCGACGTTGAGAAGAGTGAATCCGGGAACCATAGCAAGTGTATATCTGGACGACGAGCGGAGATTTAAGCACGCATTCCTATCCCTTGGTGCTTGTATTGCGGGATACCGTCACATGAGGAAGGTTGTTTGCATAGACGGTACTTGGTTGAAAGGAAAGTATGGGGGTACGTTGCTCATTGCATCAGCGGAGGATGGCGACCGCCATCAGTTTCCTTTAGCTTGGGGCATAATCGACAATAACGAGTGCATAGAAGCTTGGTCGTGGTTCTTGAAAGAGCTCTTGCAAGTCGTGCCCAACGAGGACGATCTTGTCATCGTATCCGACAGATCTCCTTCTATCAAAGCCGCCGTTGCAGCCGTCTACGGTCGTGCGCACCACGGTCATTGTATTTGGCACCTGTCACAAAATATGAAAAGCAGGTGTAAGAAGCAGGGTGCGACCGAGACGTTCATACACATTGCTAAAATATACAAGCAATGCGACTTTGATTCACAATATGGTGATTTTGAGAATAGGTTTCCCATCGCATACGCGTATTTGCAACAGACTGATACTAAGGAACGATGGAGTCGAGCCTATTCTCCGACGTCTCGCTATAACATCATGACTACGAACGGGGTGGAATCGATTAATGCAAGACTCCGCGAAGAAAGAAAGCTACCGATCATTGCGCTTCTGGAATCGATACAGAGGCTGACGGGGGATTGGTTTGCTAGATACAGACAGCAATCTGGACAAGCAACCACGCGGTTTACCCCGACGGTGGAAATGAAGCTCCGTGAGAGGTATGAGCTAAGTCAAGGGTATGAAGTACATGAAATCGCTCCGCATGAGTACGATGTCCGATCTCCGGGGGGTCGTGCCATTGTTAACTTGCGGTCGAAGACTTGTACGTGCCGCCAATTCGACATCGACAGGATTCCTTGTCCACATGCAATCGCGGCGAGTCTACGAGCGAACATGAGTTTCTACCCGTTGTGTTCGGAATATTATTCTGTCCTAACGTGGCAGTCTGCTTATCACGGACGAGTTTCGCCGGTTCCGGATCAAGCCGAGTGGGATACCTCGGATCAATTGGTGTTGCCGCCTCCGTTCGTAGCAAGGCGTGGTCGGAGAAAAGAAAGGAGGTTTCCGTCCGTCGGTGAGTTTGGTCGTAGACATTAAGTAAATCTTGATGTATGAGTTTGTATGAGTTTGATGTATGAGGTTGTATGAGTTTGATGTATGAGGTTGTATGAGATTGATGGATTATTGTGAGTTTGGCTTGATTGTAGCTTATTTCACTGTTATTCGAGTAAAATGCACAACTCGAATATTATTGGAATAGGTCACTCGAATAACGTAACAATAAAAAGTCGAAAACGAAAACCTGAACTTATTCGAGTAATCGAATAAACTCGAATAATTTACAAAACAATCGAATACCGTACTCGAATAATATCTTATAATTCGAGTGTTCTTTTCAGAGTTTTTGAATTTTAATTATCTCGATACATAGATGTATAAATATCAATATTTCGATGTTATAGGGCCTTCATGATGTTAATAAGTCGCTTTATGAAGATTACAATGTTTAATAAAAGTCGTTGCATAACATACAATGAAATACATTGGTAGATAGGACTTTAGTATCTAAATTCCCATCAACAATATATATAACATGTATCGAAATATCAACTTGATTTTCTTTTTTTAAAGAATCTCTATAATATCTTATTACTTAGAAAGAAAATGTTATTAAACATGAAATGATATTTAACATGAAATGTTTTCATGTTATTTAACATTTCATGCTCATGATATAAAAACAATATTCTCGATTTTTAATTTATTCGAGTTATGTATTATACTCGAATAGGCTCGAATACGAAACTCGATAAAATTAGCATTATCCGAACAAGCTCTTTCACTCGAATAACAGTGAAGTTCGACAGAAACAACTAATCTAGTGAAGTTTATTCGAGTGCTGTTTGATACTCGGATTGAGCTCGAATAGCTTACTCGTTTAACTGCCATTATTCGAACAAGATCTTTGACTCGGATAACAGTGAAGTCCGATAAAATCAACTGATCCAGTGAAGCTTATTCGAGTGCTATGAGGTACTCGAATTAAGCTCGATTAACTTACTCGAATAGTAATCATTATTCGAACAAGCTCTTTCACTCGAATAACAGTGAAATTTGGAACAAACAACACTGAACCTTGAACACTCTGAACAACCTCAACAGCAACTCAACCAACCATAACACAGAACAATTCCAAATCAAAAAATCTATACAAATATATCTAAAACGGTTCATACAATATCCCAATTGTTAAAATAAATACATATAGTCAAAAACTTTCTAAACAAGGCAACTTTAGAATCGTCCAAAGCGTAGAGATCATCTCTGTGACCGATCAACAGAGACATCGCGGCCCTAAGCATGTACATACCGCACTCTCCGCTGTTCGAGAAATATAACAATTTCAGGTTTAAGAAAATAAGAAAATAAGAAAGTGAGAAAATAAAAAAATTACCTGAGACGTTGTTGAGGGAAATTGGGGCACCGCACCCAAGAAAACTTTTCCCCGGATTCTTGCTCCACACCTACGTGTTGAAGCATCAGCGGTATCACTTCGGCCAAAGGATCGAGGAACGGCTTCATTGCCCTCAAGTCCGAATCGCTGCTGCGATCGGAATCCAAAACGAGGATGTTCCTCTCCTTGAACCGAGCGACGAGGAGCACCCAATGCGAGTTAAATGCCAATGGGATGACGGCCACATCCGCTTGGCTCCAGTGAAGTGACGGCTTGCCGCCGTATATCGCATTGATCTCTCCCGTGGCGAATAAGTCGAACGAGGACACGTTCCACGGTCGCGGTTTGGCGGACTCCATCCTGACTGCATGTGCGAAGTTGGCATTCACGTACGCGATTCGCTCCGCATGCACGCACTTTTCTTGCATCGCCGTGAACCCGCTGAATGCCTCGTTGACGTGCTGCAATAATAGCATATAATGTTATTAAACGAAATAATTAGAACATATTTAACAAAAAACACACATACCTCATCCGAAAGCCACACTTTCGGAGTGGACAGGTCGGCAAAAAATTTCTTGTCGTACGCTTGGAGGATTCCTTGCCGTTCCTCCTTTGCGCCCATTCTTGCCACCTCCGCCGCGACGGCATCCCAACTCTTCACCCTCTCGCCGATGATATGCTCTATGTCCGAGCGGCGTTGTATTGCAACGCGAGGGGTCGAATCGGGCGTCGGCGTATACGGACTCGAAAGCAACCTGGACTTCTTCTTCGCACGTTCCGTCCGTGGCCGCCTCTCCTCCGCTTCCGCCGCCTTCTTTGCCTTCGACGCCGCCGCGGCCCTCTGCGCCTCCGCCCACGCCGCCTTCTTTGCCTTCGACGCCGCGGCGGCCCTTTCTGCCGCCGTCTCCGCCGCCGCCCTCTCCGCTTCCGCCGCCTCCCTATCCGCGGCGGCCCTCTCCGCTTCCGCCGCCGCCTGCTCCGCCGCCGCCTTCTCCGCCGCGGCCCTCTCCGCCGCCGCCCTATCCGCCGCGGCCCTCTCCGACGCGGCCGCCTCCGCCGCGGCCCTCTCCTCCGCCGCCCTCTCCGCCGCGGCCCTCTCCGCCGCCGCCCTATCCGCCGCGGCCCTCTCCGCCGCGGCCGCCTCCGCCGCGGCCCTCTCCTCCGCCGCCCTCTCCGCCGCGGCCCTCTCCGCCGCCACGGCCGCGGCCTCCATCTCGGCCTCCATCTCGGCCGCGGCCCTCTCCGCCGCCGCCTGCACCGTTCTCGGCGTCAGGCTCTCAAGGGCTACAAAATTAGAGTATTACGTTAGATTTACGTAATATCAATATAATCTTATAAATAAACATTAAGTAAGACATACCTTGGACCACGATCGAGCGCAGCTCCCTAATCTCCGTCCGCAAATCCCGTACATCGCCTTCCAGCCTGTCCATTCTTCTATCGAAATGGGCGATGATTGAGCCGGAAGGAGGAGGAGACGGCCTCGGAGGAGAAGACCTCGGAGGAGACGGCCTCGGAGGAGGAGACGGCCTCGGAGGAGACGGCCGAGGAGGAGACGGAGCAAGCCGATGCTCGGTGCAGTAGACCGGCAGCCCATTTAGGAGATGCTCCACTATCCTCTGGGCCACGGCATCATTTCGGCTGCCACAAAATCCGGCGACCGTGCGGAAGTGCCTTGAATCGGCTTCAGCATCGGTCGGTGTAAGGCAACACCGCACGTCCTGTGTATTTGTACAATTTAGAAAATGCAATCTAAATAAATCCATATTATAAATAAATAAATATACTTACATCCATCGCCACGGCACCGAATGCACGCTCGACCGCTTGCCATCCCGGAGCAGAGCTCTTGCCGTAAAATGTCGTCTTCCAATGGCACATACGGGGTAGCGGGAGCCCTTCGCCGGCTCTTCTCACAGTAAATTCTTGGCCGACGGTCGGCCAGCACTCGTATGCCAGAACCTGATAAAAGAGAGTAGAAGTAAGTTAAAATAAATATAATATGTCTTAAATAATAATACAAAACTAATTTATTTACCTGAAGCGGCATTACGAAGCCGCTGATATCGAAGGTTGTTTGGGTTCTTCCATTCGATGCCATCTCCATCGCCCTCCCCAAGAGGTCTTTGTTCAGACCATAAATGACCTCCTCGAACGATATCCTTCCCCAAGGATATTCGTTGAAGCGGTCGAAGTCCTCCACCAGACGGAGCCACTCCTCCTTGACCTTCAAGTCCTTCTTTACCCTCCGCTCCCCTAGCACCCCGACGGCAAAATAAAGGGCCGCGATCTTCAATTTCTCGGGATGAACGCCCGAGGCTCCACCGGCGTCACGGATCATTTCCGTGATTTTCTTCTCCAAATCGTGTAAATATATAACGGGCTTGCCTGCGAGCCATAAAACAAACGTTAGTTTTTGAAATCGAAGTAAAAAAACGAATCAAAAAGATAAAAATAGAATTAATACCAGGCCAATGCCTCGTCGCAAACTCGTTCGACGACGGTATCTCCGGCTCGTTAGCGCCGCAGTCGAGGCCCGTGAGTAGGCAATACTCGACCAATGAAAATCGTAATGGTCGCCCACGAACGACCATCCAGAACTCCTTCGAGTCCGGCATGTACTCCACCTGCCGGCTCATCAAATACCACATGATCATGTTCGAGTTGTAGTGGTTTCGGGCCACCTTTATCAGGTTCCCGAACTGTGTCCGTCTAACCATCTCCTCCATTTCCTCCTCGTTCAAAAGCGTACGGATGCGTTCGCATACCGACATGTACTGCGCGTTCAGAGTGAGGGTGGCATGGTAGAAATTATCCGCCGGCAACTTCGTCGGAAGATAGATCTGAAAACGCAAAAAAAAGCAAAATTCACTGTTATTCGAGTAAATTATTCGAGTAAAATATCACTCGAATACGTCAAGAAGTTATTCGAACCCTAATTACTCGAATAAAAACTCGAAAAGGCGATGAAAAAGATTTTTACAAAAATCCGACCGATTACGACGTTTACGCAAAGATTTAACATCAAAATCGATCGATTTAACGCTAATAACAAAAGATCTAACCAAGAAATTCGTTCAACCAATTCGATTTAACAAAAACCCAAAATGCGACCAGAAACTCACCCTGGCTCTACCGCCGTCGATTTGCTCATCCACCCGGATACGAACAGGCGCGGAAGGCTCCGATGATCTCGTTTTTCTTTTCGCCATTTGATTATGCTTGGGCTTGTGTAAGATTTTTCGAGTGATTTGTATTCGAAGAGAGAGCGCGAGGGATTTAAGGTTTTCGAGTGATTTGTGTCTAATTTTCTTTCCGAGCTTTTTAAAACACTGCTTATTCGAGTTTATTATTCGAGTTCCTTATTCGAGTTTTGACTCGAAAAGAACTCTCGATAAGATACTCGAATAATGTAGCTTACTCGTTTAAATTTTCTGCACGTTATTCGAGTCACCTTATCTCTTCGATTTATTATTAGAGTAAGTCATTCGAGTCTTGCTTTTACTCGAATAAATCCGAATAATTTTTCGCTTTTAATAAGTCAAAAATGCATTTATTCGAGTCGGTTATTCGAGTATTGTGTCACTCGAATAAAACTAGAATAACTTTTCACTGTTAAAAAAACGGATTAGCCTCCTTAACCAGTTTTTTAGTAAGGGTATTTCAGTCATTTGGAAACCCGTTCCTCTTTTTTTAAAACGAAATAGAATCGTTCCTCTTTTTTAAAATTCTCCCACTGATTCTATACAGATGCAATTGTAAGCGTTGAATATTCATACTCAGAAGACAGCCAAGCGAAGCGAAGCATACTGACGCGATTTCCCCCCAAGACAGATATGGATTTCTGGCAACGAGCTCGCACATTCGCCGAAGAAGCTGCGAAGAAATCTCAGGAGATGACTCAGAATCTAGCTTCGAAATCTCAGGAGCTGTCTCAGAACATTGCTTCGACCAACCTGTCCGACGTCGTTTCGGAGGCGTCGAAGAGATCGAAGGAGTTGGCGGAGAAATCGAAGGAGCTCGCTGCGGAGGCTCTCAAGCGCGCCGATCGATTGACCGCACAGATTAAGTCGAATACCGCCGTTGACTCGCCCGGAGACGCTGATCTGGAGAAGTACGGGGTTACGGATGAGCTCAGGGAGTTTGTGAAGGGGATTACGGCCAACACTTTCCAGGATTTCCCGCTTGAAGGTGTCGTACGCCGATAGGGCGATCTACTACTGATGATTTGTGCCGTACGTTTGATTGAAATTGTTAAATTGACCGTCTGATGAATGCGAGCATGACATGATTCTATAATCCACCTCTTTTGTTTCTATTATTTATAATCCTTGCCTTCAAGTGCCAAACTGAATCATATGATGAGGAGTTGGGGTAATGGGATGGGTCACAGAGCTGTTACTGAAGTAATTGGGATTTTAAGATCCTTAATATAAGACTCTCTAGTGCCTATTCCATAACTGTTAAGAAGGGTCTCTACAGCTTGTATTTTCAGTTGAATGTGGATCCATCTCTTGCAATAATATTCCTGGTTATACACTCAAAGGTCTAAATTTGTCTTTACTAGACTTGTTAGCTCATCTGAGGGTTGTATTCTGTTTATTGTTTCAATTACTCTTGTGCAGATGACTCAGAGATGTCTGATATTCCAACCGTTGCAAATGTTCGTAAGGATCTCACCGAATGGCAAGAAAAACATGCCAAGCTTGTTCTCTTGACTGTGAAGGTAGGCTCATACGTGCTGCAGGATAACTTCTTCTAAATGACTGAGTGGATCTTGAATAAATCGACTGCATTTTTCGTGTAGGAAATCTCGAAGCTAAGGTATCAGCTTTGTCCAAAGGTGATGAAGGAGAGGAAGTTTTGGAGGATATACTTTATTCTCGTAAACACTCATGTGGCACCGTAAGTAATTTCCGATGCAAGAGAGCTTTCTTTCCCTGTTGATTTTGCAGATGCATTTTTTATCCTATTCCTATGTTATATATGCTAAAGTTGTCTTCTTAGCTTCCCAAATTCTATGTCGTCGGTAGGAATGAATGGCTTGTGTTGTTAGTGCATCTAACCTCTACTTCGTTATAGATACGAAAAACGTTACGTGGAAGAACTGAAGCTCAAGTCTGAAGAGAAGGTAAAAGAAGCCGAGGTGAAAGAGGGTTCCTCAAGTCACCCACCTTCCAAAGCAGATTCTGATGTACCGGAGCAGAAAAGTAACAGTGTTAAATCAGCAGCTTCTGAGCAGGACTTGGACGCGTTTCTTCTCGGAGACCTCGAGGATGAAGATGACGGACCAGGTAATGCTAGACGCAGAAAAATATCCATAATCTTCTTCGTTTTTTTTCCAATTGATGCTTCCCACCATTTCCGTACATTAGGAATAATCCAATAAATAAAATCAAGGAGTCTCCAAGCTAGGCAGTAATCTTAACCTTAAAGCAAGATTTTTCTCTATGCTAATTTGGTTTTGGTGGATAAAATCACATTGCTTTACGTTGATGATGATCGTTCTTGTTTCTCAGACGATGGTGGTGATGGCTTCGATGATGATTTCGACAAGATATAGCAAAGCAACGCCTAGCTTTTTGCTTCCCTGTTTTGCATTTATATGTATGTGTGTGTGGGTCTAACGTATGTGCATGAAATCATTTGTCCCTCAAATTATAGGGTTCAAATTCGGGCTTTGGGATGGGATAGTGTGTAAAATGTAAGGACTTGGGTTCAAATTCGGGCTTAATGTAAGAACCTTTCGATTTAGTAATAGATTTTCATTTTTAAAATATATATAGGGTTCGTCTTCTCTGTAAAAAGCCTCTGTATTAATTTCACGAACAAACACATGCATAATAATACTTGACGAGAACACCAAAACTGCAACTTTTGGTCCGAACAAACACAAATCATCCAGAAAAAACACAACAAAAAAAAATGACCAAAGCATCAATTCAAAATTCAAGCACGCCCACCACCGCCGTTCTTCTTGGTGGCCCTATTATTCCTCAGAGCGCAGCACCCCACCGAGTAAACGACGATAACGAATAGCGTAATCCCGATATTAATCAGAGCCAACATCCTCCACTGCTTCTTAATATTGTACAAAACCGCACTTTTGCAAGACTGACAGTCCAAGCACAGTCGACTTTGATCGTTGCTCCACGCCCTACAATCTGGGTCACCGTACGCCTTCAAATCCGCCCTCGGCTTAGCCCAAAACGTCCCATTCTTGAACTCAAACCCACAATCGTTCGGCGGCTTACAGCACCCCAACTGTACGTATTAGTGCGTGTAAGTTATTACCATGAAAATGTCATTAATCATATTTGAAAAAATAGGTCTGTCTTGCCTCCACAGTTATTATATACTTAAAATTTGACACTTGACAGAGATGTGATGATGTAAGGTGTCACGGTGTCAAATTTTCTAGTCTATTTGAATTATACCAAGTGAGTAAACAAGACAAAACGAAAAAAAAATAGGCAAAACAGAAAAGGTGACACTTAACCTTAATGGGAGGCAACTTATGCATGTTACCACCGTCGACGCCCTGGCAAAGCCTCACGCCGGCCAAGCAGCTCTTAATCTCATCCCAATTCTCGGCGTTCACGACGTACCTCTGCAGCCATTTGGAGTAATCGCCGACGCCTTTCCCGTCCAGGGCTTTCCCGGCGCCTTTGTTGGTCACCACGAAGGCGAAGATGGTGAACCCCACGAGCCCCAGTATGAGGAAGAAGAGCACCATAAGGTAGACCCATAGGAGGAAGGAGACGCGGCGGCACGAGCCCACTAGTCCGGCGAGGGAGACGACGAGCAAGGAGGCGCCGACGGCGAGGAGGGGCGTTCGCAGGGTCCTCTGGCACGGCGTCTCGCCGCCGCTGACGTGGAACCACAGGGAGAAGGCTATGGCGGCGCACGCGAGGATTAGGGTGAGGACGTTGAGGCTAGTGATGATCTTGTTGCTTATTCGGACCATTTTTTCTCTGTGTTTTTCTTTCTTTGTGTTGGGAAGAATGGTTTCGTTGAGTTGAAAGGTGGAAATAAATGGAGATTTATTACAGTGCGCGGCGATGGAGAGAGGAAACGGCTGCGTTTATGGCTTTGATTTGGGGTTGATTGTCTTATATGCCCCTCAGAGTTGGGCGGGGTTAGGGGTGGTGTGAGGGGTATGTTTGGAAATTCGCAGCTCCTCTAATCGAGTGAGTGTCGTACGTGGGGAAGAAACGTGGGATTAGTCTGTCATCAGTGGTAACTGTTCTTTTTTAATTGATTAATTAGTCGATTAGCGGATTTATTATTGTAATTTAAGAGTGAAGTCTGTCTTTTAACTCCTTAAATCATGTCAGATGGCAAATATGTACCCAAAGATTAACTAAATATGCTCTTACTATTTAATGTTGTACGTGTAGTTAGTGAGGAATTTCCTTTAATGAGTTTAGTAATGATGGTATATAATAGTATTAGGCTGGTGTTTTTTATTAATTACTTTATTATCCTTTTTAATATGCTAAACAAATTAGTCGAGAATAGATCAAGAGCGACCACTATGAATAAAATAATAAAATCAAACGAAACCGAAGCTTTTTCACTCAAAAGCCATTCTTTTTTTTTTTTTTTTTCGGTCCCGAGGTATCCCCACACAGCCCGGCTATGGGCTAATCGCCACACACTCCAGAGGTGGGACTAATCCCCGGGGTCAGATGGATACATCCCAAACCCACCCAACAACGATAGTCATGGGCCTAAGCCCATGGGGATTTTCCAAAGTCATGTGGGAGGTGGGGTTCGAACCCCTGACCTCCTAATCACATGAACTTTGGATGCCTCAGCTTGGCCACTAGAGCCAAGCCTCATTGGCACTCAAAAGCCATTCGACTTTGTGAGATTTTATTCATATTCACCTGAGAAAAGAAATAGAAAAAACAATGGAATTGAAGGGTAAACCAATCGAGCATCGATACTACATGCCAGCTGAGTGGGAGAAACACTCTCAATGTTGGATGGGATGGCCTGTTCGTATATTGACATAAATTACTCTAATTTTGCTTTTAGTGTTAATGGGGTGTTAGGCATTTTAGATGGGTTTCCGTAATCATTATTTTTACTTCTGAATTCCGTGGATGAATTTGCTTGTTGGGGGAGCTTTCGTTGGCTCCTTTGATTGGGACAAAGGGGTTTTGAAATAACTGCGAAAAGGGTAAAAAAAAGTAGGTGTCTTTGATGTGATTCTGCTGCTGCTGTTTGGTGGTGTTTATGAGTTCATTATGTATGAGTTTGTTTTGTTGGGCTGTGAAGGCTTTTGTCCCTTCTTTTGCTGCTTTTATTATTGTGTGCGTCTGTTCGATTACGGTTTTCTTGGTGTTTTTTTGGTTTCTTTCGAAGATCATATGGGTTTTATTATTCGTTGGATTGTGTTTTAGCTGATTTGCGATGATTTTTTCGATTTTGTGTTTATTTGTATCTACATAGGAATGAGGTTAGCTGAGATGTTCGTGAAACAAACTTCGAATTAAGAAACGTTTACTTTCAAGTTCAGCAATGTGTACTCTTTTCACTCGTTGGGTTTTATCAATATCCTTCCCCAGCTCGATGAAAGGCGCTGAAAGTTCAAACTTTTAATTTTGTCCTCTTTTTGTGAAATTAGGAAAGGCCCGACAATTGGCGTGACAGAGGAGTTCATGGCCAACAAGCGTTTGTCAAAGTTGCCTCTGCAATTTCCAGATTTGAACCTGTTACCGTATGCACTAGTTCTTCACAGGTTTGTGCTTGGACATGGATATACTATCCACTCGCCACAATAACATTGAGTAAGTTTCATCGAAGATGTGGAATTATCTTGACAGTGGGAAAATGCTCGTATTATGTTGCCAAAGCATATCAGGGTAGTTGAAATATCGATGAATGATTCCTGGTTTCGTGACACTGGTCCAACGGTGAGGCCCTTTGGTATTATTAATATGTTTCGGGTCGCATTGTAGTTTCTTTGCCAGCAATAATGTAATCATAAAATGGCAATTCTTGTGGGAAGTTTGTTGTCAGATCAAGTGAAGTGACCAAGGGCAGTGCGATTGCAGGAATTGACTGGAATTTCAACAGCTACGGAGGTAAGACATTTGGTATCATGTAGGAACGAATTCCAAGAATTTAACGCCATACACTCTTGTAAATTTTTAAAGATTTATGTCAAGGGTTCTGTCTGAATTTAGAAAAAAACTTATAGTTTACGAATGTGCTCTGCCTAAAATGCAGAATTTTCACTTCAGAGATATTAACGCTTCACTATGCGATTCTTAATAGGCATAGATGAAGGTTGTTACACAGATTGGAGCCTGGACCTTCTTATTGCAAGAAAGGTAGCCCAAGTTCTAACTTCTGTTATTATAAATATAAAACAATGTGGTACCTTTTTTGATCACTTCATTCATCATCTTTTTTGTATGTGTAGATTCTTGAAATCGAGAAGATTCCAAGGTTTCCCCATCCTATGATCTTGGAAGGTGGAAGCATCCATGTCGATGGAGAAGGTCCATAAATTTATGGTTTTATCGTTTATGAACTTGTTTTATCCTCCATGTAATGTTTAATGCCTCTGCTATATCTTGGCATAAAAGGTTATATGTATAGTCATGATATATCACATGTAAGTTTCACCTAACAGATATTATTATTACATTCAGGTACTTGCCTTACTACGGAAGAGTGTCTCCTGAATAAAAATCGAAATCCTAATTTGAACAGAGAACAAATCGAAGATGAGCTTAAAGCATATCTTGGAGTCCAAAAAATCATTTGGCTGCCCCGAGGATTGTTTGGTATTCTTTCTTGCATTCGTATTTGTTATATATGTTATCGAGACAGAAGATTGTAAGGGATTTCGCCCCAATTTATCCGCGTTCTTTGCTGAAAGAAGCTTCGATTATCGATCCCAAGAATACATCTCTAACCTCATTTCCATTTTTTTTCGATCTCTCTCTTTATTGCAGGCGATGATGATACTAACGGCCACATAGACAACATGTGCTGTTGTGCAAAGCCCGGCGTTGTTTTGCTGGCGTGGACCGACGAGGAATCAGACCCACAACACGAACGCTCAGTGGAAGCTCTCAATATCCTCGAAAAAGCCACAGATGCTAAAGGGAGAAGATTTGAAATCATTAAACTCCATATCCCAGGGCCACTCTATCTTACAGAGGAAGAAGCTTCTGGGCTCGAGCAGGTTAATCTTCGTACGTATGTTTTTTGTCAGAATCTTATCGGTTAAGTTTGGTCTTAAATCGATACGATAACAGACTGGTGAAGCTAAAGCAAGGCCACCTGGGACAAGGATTGCTGCTTCTTACATAAACTTCTACATTGCTAACGGAGCTGTTATTACGCCCCAATTCGGCGACAAAAAGTGGGACGACGAAGCTGTAAACGTCTTGTCCTCAGCATTTCCTGGATATGAGGTGAGTCTCGATATGGGAATGAAAGCACCATTTTAGCTCTCACACGCCACAAAGAAAAAACTCGAAAACGCTTCGATCGAAGGCTTATGTTGTTCTTTATTCGTTCTTTTCGCTTTTTTTTTTCACTTTTCTTGTTTCAGATTGTTAGAGTCGAGGGTGCACGTGAGATAGCTCTTGGCGGAGGAAACATACACTGCATCACTCAGCAGCAACCAGCAGCATAATATTCTTCATGTAATTGTATATGATGCACAAAACTGAAATGTGTGCATTGTTTAATAATTGTCTCTATTTGTGGAGGAAATAGCTTTTGTTTTGTACCATGAGTGACCATGATATACCTCTTACATTTATTTAGCCCACATTTGGTTCATAAATATCTCTGTATGCATTTGGGTTCATAACTATATGCAAATTTGAGGATCTAAAAGGATCAATCTGCAAATTAACCCCATCATTTTCAGGCACGGAACATCACTTTCTTTAGCAGCTGCGCTTAAAATCAATTTTGTTCAAGTCACTTATTCGAGATAAGATCTAAGTGAATGAAAACGAGCGATCGAATTATAAAAAAGATAAGGGTCTTTCTTTACATCGATTGAATTGGTTGAAGCTTTACTGTGATGCGATTAAGAAAAACCAGACCTGTTAAACTCTAAACAAAGAAAAAATACGTAGCAGCGCAGCAGTAGTTAATTATACATAAAAACTTATTATTTCACACTTATCCTCATCATACAATATTGCATACGTATATCCTCCCTCTCCATACATTGAGGAGAAGCAGAAAAACGAACAAAGCGCACAGATAACAACGGAGGAAAAGCAGAAAAATCAACAACAATCAACAGCAGCAGCAGCAGCAGTTCTTTGATGATAACACAGACACGAAAACCCTAAACAGGTCGAATAACAACAACAACAAGCAAATAATTGACATCCATTCATTCATATAAAACAAACAGATAGATAGGGATAACACAGATCGATGGGCTTTGGCTTAGAGCCCACTTGGCGTGTGCGCGATGAAGGAGACGCACTGAACCTGGCGAACGTTGTCGAACCCAATGATCCTTATGAAGCTCTCGGGGTAGACCTTGATCGCCTCGTCGAGCTCGTTCGCCACCTGGCCGGCCTCGGTGCACCCGAACATGGGCAGCTTCCACATGGTCCAGTATCGGCCGTCGTAGTACCCCGGCGACCTGTTGTTCTCACGGTGGGGGAAGCCGTTCTTGAGGCTGAGCTCGAACTCGAGGCAGGGAATCCACTTGTTTCTGAGGAGGTACTCGATTTGGGCCAACAGCTGCTCCCTCGACAGCTTCGGGAGGTACGACAGCGTCTCGAACTTCTTCAGACCCTCCGTCGGCCACACCTATAGACCCGACCCGACCCGACCCAGTTCGTTAGTACGCACGAACCGAAGGATTGCAGAGAAAATTTATGTATGTGTGAGATGTTTTACCTGCATGCACTTGACCCTTCCGCCGTTGGTGGCAATGGAGGTGATGTCGGCGGAGTTCTTGCGGGTGACGGGGAAGGAGGCGCCGGACTTGAGGCCGGTGAAGGGAGCCACCATGGTGGCCTGAGCGGGAGTCACGGCGGCGGAGGTGGCGGCGGTGGAGAGCATTGAGGAAGCCATTTGTTGTCCTTCACTCTTGGCCTTGAGCTTTTTCTTGCTACTATTTGCAGTAAGTGCTGTGCTGAGTGGGGAGTGGAGACCCCCATCATTTATAGGGGTTTTGAAACGCAGGGATTGGAGAAAGATCCTACGGTCGAGATACGATCTTGTTGGGTCTGGATTGTTTCTGGGCCGATGGATCTTCGTAGTTCTTTCTTTTTTTGTTTTTCGATTTTATGACCACATACGTTGCCTTATCGTTATGAACGTTACAGGCTTGCCACGTGGCGGTAACCTTATCTCGTATGAGGGCGTCTTTAGCAGTTGATGATGGGCTCTTTATTACCACAAGAGAAACAGTTAAGTAGATATTTTCTTCTTCTATCGAAGGAAATTGGAAAAAGATTGCTTTAATATGTTCAATGTTAGTAACTTTTGCTTGTTAATGCGTTTGAAATGTGATATGATTAGTGGATGATTAATTTTAATATTGTTGTTCAGTTTGCATTATTGTTTTTAATTATCACTTTTATGCACTTTAGCGTAGTCCACTAGTCCAAAAGCATCGTTGTAGCCACCAAACGTTTATATTAATGTTTTGGAATGAATTTAAATAAATCATGAGCCACATAATATTTCATTGGCAAAGAGGACGGATATCATATCTCAATTTCACCAATCATGCAATGTGAGGCTATACATCATAAATCCATATGCATTCTCTATGTTTTGTCCTCTTAACTATTTCATTGTTCCTCGAGTAACTTCACATGGAGAAATAGCATATATGTAAGATAGAAACATTATTAATTCGATATTATCTTATGGGAACAAGTATGAAATATTAGAACCTATTCTCAGTTATTTATGTATTGGACCCATTCCGTTATGCTCGGGCCATCAATGTCCAAATTAAGGATTCTTTGGGGGTCAGAAATATGAAAAAGGAACCAACTTGCATTGCTTTTATTTATTTGTGTTGTCTTGTCCCATGCAGCAGCTCATTTATACTGTTGTTGATGAGCATCAAGAATCTAGTCAATGGAATTTCATATGGAAAAGATCAAAAAAATTATCAGATATCTCTCCAAGATTTATTACATTCAAAACTGATGTTTGTTACACATCACAAGCTTCTTACGAAAGCTCCATGACCACTTTCACAAGAAAACATAAATGGAGGGATAACCATAACCTATAGTCCAATATAGAGATGCTTGTCTGATAAATCTACCTCAGTAATTACATGATATCTACCTCAGGCAGTAAATATCTATCTATCTATCTCCTGCAAATGGGATTCAGGACAAGTTCAATTCGCCTGCATGATATATAATGATTGGTAAGAAGAAAACATTGAGCAAAGCTTTTAGCCATCTTAACAAGTTCATACACACACTGATAAGGGAAAACAGCTGAAGAATTATGTGACTAAAACGTATACGAATCTAACTCACAGTTCATGCATTTCAAGTCCTCCAAACTTATCGATGTTTCGTGATAACCGTACAATTCTTCCACTTTAGTTTATAGACCTAACATGTATGTAAGTCATTCATTTACATGCTTCCGAGTTGAAGGGTTAATATATGAAATGAAAGAACGAGATCGAATCGATACACGAGCATTTACAGCACATCAGCTGAGTATTAAGAAGGTGATCCACAAATCTAATACTTTTATGAAGGATGGTGAACGAAGCCAGCACATTGTTAGTTGAGGAGAGCTCTATAACCTAATGAAACACGGAGAGAGGAAACCAAGGATTTTGATTGATCTCAAATCCTCAATACAAGCGTAAAGCACATTGATTTTGATCAAATCGATTCGTGTCCAAAATAACTTAACACCTCCCAATCTTTAGAACATTCATATTGCATAAGCACTGGATTAAGCTCAATTCACTATATACAAATCAATTCCTGAGAAAGTTGAAAGATTTACCTTTCAAACAGCCTCTTCCACCTCCTTAGGACCTGCCCACACCACATCATAACAACCAAAACCACAATAATCATCATCATCATCATCATCATCGCAAAACGAAATTGGGAAAATCGACCGTAAGATAATAGGACTACGCACCGTGAAAGACGTGCGGGCGATGATCTTTGCCCCAGCCAACGCCGCGCGTGGCCTCAAGGTACTGGTGGACCAAATGCCTGCACTTTTGGAGGTGATTCACACCCTCAACTCTGTCGCACCACCTCAGCTTTTCCCTCAATATCTTCGCCTTTTCGATTTGGATCCACTTTTCTCTCACGAGATGTTCTCTCATCTCCAGCATCACCACCGGATCCTTGTACGGATTCGACGGGTCAAAATCGTCCGGCGGGCCGTCGTCTGCGAACAGCGGAGCTCCCTTCTTCCGACCCATTTTGACCCCTTTTTTTCTCTCTCTCTCAATTCGTCGAGAAATAAAGTGAAATCAGCTCTCAGAGCAGCAAGTGACGAACGAAACAGTGTATGTCGAAGAGCTGGAATCTTTAATTGGGCTTGAAAATCGGCCCATATCTTTCTCTATCAGATGGGCTTGACGGCCCAATACATAATTCAAGCTCAAAAATATAAAGCAATTAGTAGTTACGGGGTATTTACACATATACACCCCTTAAAAAAAACTTGTAATTTATATCTGTCAGTATTTTTTTATATGTAGGTACCTAACAATTTTTTGCAGATAGGTAACTGGTCCGCCGCAGGTAAGCCATACAACAATTTGGGTAACCTATCAACGTATTGTGGTACGTAATACGTTTAGAAAATGGTACGCCGTATTAACACATTTAGGTAGACCCTATTTACACATTAGGTACGCCGTACAAACAGATTTAGGTACCCTATATCAATGTATTATGGTACGCAATACACAGACAATAAGGTATGGCATGACTGAAGAGACTGGTACAAATTAAATCGGATACCTTTCTGTAGGCACTGATCTGTCAGTTTTTATTTAAATAGGTATTTATGTGTAGATACCCGTAAGTACGCAATACTATCAATTTCAATCTGAATAATTTAAACATCATTATGATTAATTTTCATAATCGACGTGTTTTTTTCGATTATCGATCTAAAAGAATAACAAGTGAATCGAACTCATAACCTTCTTGTGGAAAGTCATGTGTCTGGTCACTTCAGACATTATTTGGAAAAATAGTAGTATATAATTCGAACGTATATTTTCTTCGTTTGAATAATCAAACTAAACTAGTTTTGCCATTAAAATCAGCCAAAAAAATCACTAATCGTGATGCTTTTATTTAACAAAGATTACGGCAAGACACGCATTATATTATAAATCCAACCGTAAGGTTATCCACACCATTAATAAAGAAATCCCACGTAATCATACGCCATAACACGGTTATAATTACTCCAAGATCGCACCAATTCAAGGCAACAAGATATCTTATCGCCACAAAATCAAGAATCCCAGCGAAAAAACAGCCTTTTTTTTCCTATCTCAACATAGTAAAAATGAGATGAGATATTACATTACCATAAATACCTCTTCAATTTCTCCCTCTTCTTCTTTGTCTATAAAAGCATTCCCCACCCTTCCTCCATCTCATTAGCAAGGAGAGATTACTCTCAATATTAACAATGGCTACGCCGATGCTCTTATTGGTCGTTTTAACAGCAGCGTTTGCAGTAATGGCACACGGTGAGGTTTACAAAGTCGGCGATTCTTCAGGCTGGACACTCGTCGGGAAACCCAACTACAAATCTTGGGCTTCTTCCAAAAGCTTTCATGTCGGCGACACTCTGTGTAAGAATCTCTCTCTCTCTCTTCCAAATGCTTAAAATGATGGCATTCTGCAAATTATTTTTGCAGTGTTCGAATACAACAAAGAATACCACAATGTGGTGAGGGTGACTCACAAGAACTACAAGGCATGCAACTCGACGGACCCCATAGCTTCTTGGGCCACGGGCCACGATTCCTTCAGAATCGAAAGCCCGGGACATTACTACTTCATATGCGGAAAGCCAGGGCACTGCGAAGCGGGACAAAAGTTCGACGTTCACGTCTTGGGCGATGGCGAAAGCCCAGCGCCTTCGCCTTCGGAGCATAAAAAGAGCAGTGGAGCTGCGAAGCATACCTTTTCGTCTCTGAGTCGTTGGGCATTGGTGGTGGCTTCGATGGGATTCCTGGCAATTATTGCGTATTAGATCGATTCTCGGTTGCATGTTAGTGTAATGCAGTTTGCCAAATTTACTACCAATATCTCATCTTTGAAAGAGAATAGCTTGTCATAAAATTTTGAGGGTACAAACGGGCTAAACAGACAACAGAACCCTCTGATCAGCATGTTGTAAAATTCGCTAGGCGTTAGTCAGGCGTCTGAGGGGGGCCTAGCGCCTAGACGGTCTAGGTGGGGCCTAGGCGGTTTCTATGCGGAAATCAGACGGTTTACATATTTTTTATTATTTTTTTTCCATATATCAAATATGTTAATAATTCTATTAAAGTAAATGTGCAATAAATTTTCCAATCATTCTAAATAAATAATTTCAATCTTAGCTATTGAATAAATAACATCAATACAAAAATAACGTTTTGAGGATCATTTCAGACGAAGTTATACTATTTTTATTTCATTTTATATATTTTTTATATTTTTATTAATCTTTAGCCACGTGTGACAAACACTCATAGTTTAATGGATTAAATATTTTAGCCAGGTGTGACAAACTCTCATAGTTCAATAGAAAAAGATATGTTAATAAAATGGTAATTTGCATAATTTACTTGGAGTTTGAAAGAAAATATTATCACAAAAAATTATATGCAACACATGCACTTTGTTATAAATATTTAATAAATGGAGTAAGTGTAAGTGGACCACGTTGAGGTACTTAACGTTGAAATTGCAACACTCTATTTGTCCCACACCGATTGTGTGTGCAAAGAAAGTGGGAAAGTGATTCTATATAAAGGGCATTACACACTGTAACGTAGTTATATGAATGCGTCGAGTTACGCTATGCATTCAATGTTGTTCCTTGAGCCTTTTGAGGGAATGAAACAGTAGAATTTTTAAGTATTTTATTTTCTACGTTGCCGATTGTTGCCGATTATTGTAATTGATCGGCCGACTAATCGGCCGATTAGGTGGATTAGACGGCTGATATTCGGTTTGCCGATTAACCTGTTGATTAAGACATAATCGCCACGGTGGCTTTCGAATAGCGTCTAGGCGGCAGCCTAGGCCGTATTTTACAACACTGCTGTCAGCAATGGACCGTAAAAATGATATATTTCTGTGGTTGACTAGGAAACTTACAAAAATCTACACAAGGTGTTCACCAAACTTGGCAAGTTTCAAAAATCCTATTTTGCCTCGTAACGATGACAAAGACACTCCTAAAAAGGAAACGAGAACAGATTAGATACTAAGCATACCCATTGAGATTAAATACGGATTACCCGGCCCGAATTTATACATGGTATCCCTCCTCATGTGTGGCGCGTGTGCGTGGGCCTCGATAATGGACAAATTACCCGGCTCGAATTTCTAGATGGTATCAGAGCGGACGATCCTAAAATGGTTTATGAGGTTTGAAAAGAATGACGTTCCTCACCCGACTCAAGAAATAAAAATTAGGCGGGTTCGAAAAAGTAGTGTCGTTCCTGTCAGATTAAAGAAATCGGTTCACACGTGAGGGAGGAGTGTTGAGAATCACGTGTGTGTGGCAAAAATGTCTCACACCGAAGTAAATGGGTATATAGCTTGATGGGTTAACTCCTCCTAGCACCAATTGGTTTTACGAAGGAACCCCATCAAGCTTATACCGAGACCCCTCCTCATTGTGGCGTGCGTACGTGGGCCTTGATGTCGGATAAATTATCGGAGACCGAGGCCAAATTTTTACATGGTATCCTAGCGGAAGATCCGACTCAATTAAAATATATGACGGGTTCGAAAAGAATGACGTTCCCGTCTGATTAGAAGAAAAAAAATGGGCCCACGCATCACGCGTGAAGGGCAAGTTGTCCCACACCGAAAATTGTGAAGAAATTAAAATGGTTTATAAGCTTGATGGATCACTCCTCCTAACATCAGTTGATTTTAGGAAAGATCCCAATCAAGCTTATACCGGGATCCCTCCTCATGTGTGGCGCATGTGTGTGGGCCTCGATAATAGATAAATTATCGGAGGTCCGACCCGAATTGCTACATGGTATCAGAGCAAACGATCCTAAAAATTGTTTATGAGGTTCGAAAAGAGTGGTTCCTCACCCGACTCAATAAGAAAAGTACGGCCGGTTTGAAAAGATTGACGATCCCTTCCGATTAAGAAAAAAATGAGCTACATGTGAGGGAGTGTGAAGAATGTCACTTGTGGGCAAATGTCAAGTGTCCCACATCGTTTACGACAAGAAAAATTAACAGGTATATAAGCTTGAGAGCCACTCCTCCTATCACCAATTGGTTTTAGGAAGGAACCCCATCAAGCTTATACCGAGATCCCTCCTCATGTGTGGTGCGTGTGCGTGGGCCTTGATAACGGAGTTTCGACCCAGAATTTCTACAGTCGGGAATTTTTTTGAATGGTTTATCGCCGGGAAGTTACAATGATCTCTCAACTCATCGCAGATGTCAGACCTGCTTTGGCCTCGAAAATCAAAATCATGGCATTATGGAACAACATTGAAGACGACTTCGCCCTCTACAACGTAGCTCGGGAATTCCTGGTTCAGACTTTTTCCCGCTAATAGTAAGTTTGTTACTATATTTCAGTCGTCTGGTATTCCTGGTTCAGTCGTTTTTACTTTATTTCTTATTTGATTGATGAGTGATACCCTTTTGAAGTACACTTTTGATAGTTGGACCTCTCAATCCCCACATTTTGGAGTAAATGTTTAAGTTCTCTATTTCCTTGTTGTTATATTGCTATTGTTTGTTCTCTGTTTCGTTGAACCTTGACTGAAAATTTTATGCAGATATTATATAACTGTTCGTGATGAGAAGGCAGGATCTAGTGAATCAGGTACTCGTAATAAATTGTAGATTTCAGTTTTGGTACTTATTAAACTAGCCTTCTTTATCATTGTGGTATTAGTGATGATCTTCGCATAACCTTTGTAGGCTGTAGACAGTGAAGGCGGCACAGATGATGCCAAAAGAGACGCGAGGCACTTTCTCGTGCAATTACCCAGGATGGTCTAAGGTGATTAATGTAGTAGTTTGTGTAATAAACTATGTTGAGTAAATCGGTCGGGTCTCTTATTTACAAGCTTAAGATCTTAATAGGTTGGCAAAAACCCTGACTTAGCAGAAAATTGCGCCTTACCAACATCTTGTTAAGAAGGGAAGTATGGCTGAGGGAGTTTGGTTTCATGGACGTCTATGAAAGCGTAAAACAGAGGTAAAGTTCTTGATAAAGCATTATAATTGTCTATTTGTGATTGTCATTTTGTTTCATGTTTTTCTGTCACAAGGATAATCAAGTGGCATTTTCACAACTACCAGACCTCTTAACCAAACTCGATGAGTTTGACTAGGTGCAATTGGATAATCCTTATGCTTTGGTGATAAGTTGCTAGTAATCGTTATCGTTTTTTCTTTCTTTTACAGTATAAAAATGATCAGTTGCTTAATTGAAGGCGCTTTAGCGGGAGTTTCATTTCATGGACGTCTATCAAAGCGTAAAACAAAGGTAAAGTTCTTGATAACGCATTATGTTTGTCCATTTAAGATTGTCATTTTGTTTCATGCTTTTCTATCACAAGGATAATCAAATGGCATTTTCACAACTACCGGCCTCTTAACCAAACTCGATGGGTTTGACGAGGTGCAATTTTTGGATAATCTTTATGCTTTAGTGTCAAGTTGTTTGTAATCATCGTTCTTTTCTTTCTTTTACAGTATATCAATTGCTTAATCAGATGGCTTTAGCGGGAGTTCCGTTTCATGGACGCCTATCAAAGCGTAAAATAAATGTAAAGTTCTTGATAAAGCATTATGATTGTCCATTTATGATTATCATTTTGTTTCATCATTTTCTGTCACAGGGATAATCAAGCGGCATATCACAACAACCAGACCTCTTAATCAAACTCGATGAGTTTGACGAGTTGCAATGTTTGGATAATCTTTATGCTTGGTGACAAGTTGTTTGTAATCGTTATCTTTTTTTTTTTCTTGCTTTTACAGTATAAAATATCAATTGCTTAATCGAAGGCGCATTAGCGGGAATTTTTTTGATCGGTGGATCCACGGTTGAACAGATTCGTTTGACCAAATAATGCGCCTGTTGCAAACGTGAGTTTGAGGGCGGGCCAACAAGGGATGGTGGACGAGGTGGTAAGTTGAACAAAAGTGAACAAAACACAATAGAATTAAGGAAAATGGACAGGAATGAAAATTCTTAAACATCCTTAATAGAAAATCGTTATGTCAATCATTTCAGCTCATATAAGGCATCATTGCCGAGAACGACAAAGTAAAAAATCGTTTGACCGAATATTCAAATCGCTGATTGACATCGTACTCATAATTTTTTTTCTCGTCTGTCGCTCAAATCTCTTGTCATATCCTCCAAAACCCTAACAATGCTGCCACGTAGAAAACCTCCACTACCACTTCGTCCACCACCACCTGTAGGCACCGCCTTCAAGCTCACGTCTGTAACATGCGCATTATTCAGTCAAACAAATCTGTTCAACCCTGGATCCACCATTATCCTTGGCCGCATAGCACGCGGCAACATGATATCAGTCAAAGAATCTGGATTTCCTCGAAGCACTTGTGCTTTCGGGTTGAATATTGCGGGTCGGATTGGCTCTGGGCCATTATCGACCTCGGATCGTTGAAAGGCACCCTTTAGCTTATATCGATGTATTAAAAAGCGTTGCGTAATTTTGCAAAAAACGCGTTAAAGCACAATACATTTCGTGTTTTGCCAAAAATGCGTACGCTATCTTACGCTATCTTATGCTATATTGCGTTTTTTACGCTTTTTGCGCTATTTTTGAAAATACGCTGTTTGGGCATTGATCAAAGTCAAGTGCGTAATTCCTAAATTTGTTCAAAATAAAGTGGTCCATCTTAAGACTAATTATTGGAATAGTAATACATCGATGAATTGTGTAATATAGTTAAAGTGTAATTGAAAATAATAACCAATCT
Organism: Craterostigma plantagineum; assembly: GCA_027422505.1. Classification (NCBI taxonomy): domain Eukaryota; kingdom Viridiplantae; phylum Streptophyta; class Magnoliopsida; order Lamiales; family Linderniaceae; genus Craterostigma; species Craterostigma plantagineum. The sequence goes on from JAPQWV010000050.1 coordinate 3,640,982, forward strand.
ATATCCATGAGTATTTCCACTATCCACCGGAAATTTATTACTCATTTATCAGAAAAAGACTAAATCAATTTAAATATTTACCTCAATATTTTAGAGACATCAGAAAGCTCAATATATAGAGGTAAATGGTGGCTTTGTCAATTATATAAATTTTTAATTATTATATTTAAAATTCCTATGGGTAGTTTTTTTTAAATGAATCGTGAAATTTAATAGTGCACTTACAACATTGATTATTTTGTCTTTTAAAGTAATTTCAAATAAATTCATATTAATTTCCTATAAAATAATTTGATAATTTGAAGAAATAAATTTATTAGTTAAAAGTATAGGCGAAAAGTACATTGTATTAAATCAACGACGCTAAATGTTGAAGTTGAATATACAAATAGATTCAATTTCGCTATTATTTAATTGTTACAAATGTTTACGTGCTTATAAAATGGTTTGTTTTAGTTTTGTTGTCATATATTATATTTTTTTGTATTATAAATGCATTACTCGAAATATTCACGCAATGCGCTACGCATTTTGCACTACCCGCTATTGGAATCAAAACGCACAGGCTTATATCGAGCAAAGTGGGCTTTTTAAATTAAATAATGGGAAAAAATATAATATTTAATGAAATAGGGTCGTTTATGAAATATTTAACAAAATAGGGTATTTCGCGGTTAATACCCGCGTCGTCGCACCCATTAGGGGCGACGTCGCGTCCACTATCAGCGATGCAAGCTTTTTATTTTTTTTTCATTTATTTCTCAACGTCGCCCCCATTAGGGGCGACACTCTTTTTTTTCTTTTTGTTTATTTTTATTTAACTTATTTTGTAATTATTAAATATATAATCCACCGAATCATAAAATCATCGTTATTTCATGTGATTTACATAATAAAAATTAATAAATGCTTCTAATTTATTGTGTGTTTCACGACGATTAAAATGATATGCATATCTTATATTTTTCGATATTCGAAAATATTTCTTATTTTATAAAATTTATAAAACAATATAAATTAGATAAAAAACAATAATTTAAACTAATTTTAAGTCAAAGAAAGCATTTCATTATAATTTTTTTTTATTTATTTAAATATAATTCAAAAACCAATTATATATAAATTAGTTTTTTAAAAAAATAAAAAAATTATAAAATGATATGCTTCTTTGACTTAAAATTAGTTTAAATTATTATTTTTTATCTAATTTATATTGTTTTATAAATTTTATAAAAATAAGAAATATTTCGAATATCGAAAAATATAAGATATGCATATCATTTTAATCGTCGTGAAACACACAATAAATTAGAAGCATTTATTAATTTTTATTATGTAAATCACATGAAATAACGATGATTTTATGATTCGATGAATTATATATTTAATAATTACAAAATAAGTTAAATAAAAATAAAATAAAAAGAAAAAAAAAAAGAGTGTCGCCCCTAATGGGGCGACGTTGAGAAATAAATTAAAAAAAAAAAAACAAAAAGCTTGCATCGCTGATAGTGGACGCGACGTCGCCCCTAATGGGTGCGACGACGCGGGTATTAACCGCGAAATACTTATTTTGTTAAATATTTCAGAAACGACCCTATTTAATTAAATATTATATTTTTCCATTATTTAATTTAAAAGCCAGCAAAGTGTTTAGTCATCTACGTACGACTACTACTAGTCCTAATCTTGAGAAACAAGAAAAGACATAAATAATAGCTATTATTAGGTAGGCATCACCTCTATAATGGATACTGTTAGGTGACCTTTGGCAGCTTTTGACCATTCAACTAAAGCAGATTGAGCACGTGGGATTGGTTAAAGAAAAAGCAACTGAAGACTTGCTATTCATGTGTCAGGCGCCGTGGTCAAAGAACCATGTGAAGGGAAGAATCGTTTGGCAGCCACAGCTTATATTCAAAAGGAGCAGCTCTTGTTCACATGGCATAGCATCGAATCCCATCAGCTATAAATAGAGCCATTCACAGAAGAGAAAAATAGCCTCAGAGCCTCAGGCCACAGATAACCACCACAACACAGATCTTCGTCATCTCTGATTATTTTCTGTAGTCTACTCCTTATATTGTTGTAGCTACTTTTGTATCACGTCAGTGTACGTGTATGTAATCTCCACATAATAAAGAAGTTCTACCATCCGGCCCGTGGACGTAGGTCATTCTGACCGAACCACGTAAATCTCGTGTCACTGTCCAAATTTATTTTTCGTCTGTTTTATTTATTATCGTCATTTCTTGGGCAAAATAATTATCGGGGATTTCCGCATATCCTAACAAATTGGTATCAGAGCCAACCCGATTTATTTTTAGCCATCATGACGATAACAAAAATGTCAATTGAAAAGTTCGACAGAAACGTCAACTTTGCAATGTGGAGTCTCAAGATGGAGGCTATACTCATTCAAGACGGTTGCGAGGTGGCTCTTGAAGGCGCAAAGAAGAAACCGACCGAAATGAAGGACGATCAATTTAATGAATTGGACAAGAAAGCCAGATCGGCTATTATCTTAAATCTCTCTTACGAGGTTTTACAAGAAGTTGCCACAGAGACGACGGCCATGGGTATGTGGGATGCGTTAAAAGCTATCTACATGAAGAAAACTAAGGAGAATCGGTTTTATTTAAAGCAGAAGCTATACAGTATGAAAATGACGGAAGGTACTCTATTCTCTCGCATCTCGATAAATTCGATTCTATCATTATTGATTTGGCGAACGTAGAAGTTAAAGTGACGGATGAAGATTAGGCCATAATATTCTTGTGTTCCCTTCCCACGTCTCTAAAGCATTTTCGTGACACCATAATCTATGGGAAAGATACAATATCGTATGCTAGTGTCAAATCTGCTTTACAATCGAAAGAACAGATAGACATGGATATTACGTGAGAAACAAGTGGTAGCCAGGCAGATGGCCTGTTTGCACGGGGAAGACCAGAACGTAGAGACGCTGAAAGCAGCAGATCTAAAGAAAGGTCGAAATCCAGGTACAGAAATAAAGTCTGTAATTTTTGCAAGAAAAAGGGACACATTAAAGCTGATTGTTTTAAATTAAAAAATAAGGAGAAAAATAATCAGCAATTTAATAAACCCGCCGAAGCTAGTTTAGCTGCTGATGAGAGCGATGGAACTATTTTTGTAGCAACTGCAAATATTGTTAGGTCTGATAATGAGTGGATCTTAGATTCGGGTTGTTCTTACCACATAAGTCGGAGTCGAGATTATTTTTCCATGAAAAATTCGATGGTGGATATTTTAATGGGAAATGATGCTCCGTGTAAAGTTGTTGGTAAAGGCACAGTTAGGATCTAGATGTTCGATGGAATCATCCGAACGCTCACAGAAGTCAGACATGTTCCAGATATGAAGAGAAATCTTATCTCTTTAGGCACACTTGAATCTCAAGGGTGCAGATTCTCAGGTGAAGGTGGAGTTTTAAAGATTGCCAGAGGTGCCCTTGTCGTGATGAAAGCTTGCAGGTCTGGAAATTTATATGTTTTGCAGGGAACTACAGTTACAGGTTCCGCTGCAGTTTCGACATCCCCGTAGGTTGATACCACGCGATTATGGCATATGCGACTTGGACACATGGGAGAAAAAGGCTTGACGATTTTAAGCAAGCGGGGCCTACTTTGCGGTCAAAGTACTGGTAAGATGGACTTTTGCGAACACTGTATTTTTGGGAAGCAGAAACGAGTCAGCTTCAATTCGTCAGCAGTCCACAGGACGAAAGGTACTTTGGACTATATTCATTCTGATGTATGGGGTCCCTCTCGTGTTCCGTCCAAAGGTGGTGCAAGATACATGTTAACTTTCATCGATGATTTTTCGAGGAAAGTGTGGGTCTATTTTCTTAAGCAGAAAAGTGATGTTTTCCTAACATTTAAACAATGGAAAGCTTTGATTGAAAAGCAGACAGGAAAACAGATCAAGCGGTTGCGGACAGATAATGGCTTAGAATTTTGTGAAAGCGAGTTCAACGAATTTTGCAAGAATGAAGGTATTGCTCGACATCACACTGTTCGAATGACGCCTCAACAAAATGGTGTTGCCGAGCGCATGAACCAGACGCTTTTAGAGAGAGCTCGATGTATGATCTCCAACGCTGGGTTGACAAATGATTTTTGGGCTGAAGCTATCGCCGCAGCATGTTATATTGTCAACCGCTCACCGTGTTCACCGATCAATTTCAAGACTCCTGAGGAAGTATGGTCAGGTACTCCTGCTGATTACTCCAACTTAAGAATATTTGGGTGCCCAGCTTATATGCACGTAAACGAGGGAAAGTTAGAGCCTAGAGCTAAGAAGTGTATTTTCCTCGGTTACGCTTCAGGGGTGAAAGGATATAGACTATATAATCCTGATCCCAAGTCACCCAAATTCATAATTAGCAGAGATGTTACATTTGACGAGTCTTTTATGTTACATCCTTCGAAAGAGTCTACTAATTCTTCTAATGAAGAAAAGAAGGATAGTGTACACAGCGAGGTGGAGCTCGAGATCAACAAAGATCCTTCAGATGACCCTGCTACGAGTTCAACAGATCAAGGGTATGAGCCAGAACTGATTCAGATCCTGTTGAAGATGACAACACCGAGCAGGAATATTCTATAGCCAGAGATAGGGAGAGACGAGAGATTCGACTACCACAGCGGTACGTAAATTTAGTTTCGTACGCTTTATCAGTGGCGCAAGAAACAGGTGGAGGCGGCGAACCTTCTACCTATTCGGAGGCAATAAGCGATGATAAATCTGATAAGTGGCTGGTAGCGATGAATGAAGAAATGGAGTCTCTGCACAAGAATGGTACTTGGATTCTTGTGCCGCCGCCGAAGAAAAAGAAAATAGTCGGATGTAAGTGGGTCTTCAAAAAGAAAGAAGGTATATCTGGTTCAGACGATGCAAGGTATAAGGCACGATTAGTCGCGAAAGGCTATAGTCAGGTACACGGTGTTGATTTTAATGATGTATTCTCACCTGTCGTTAGACATAGCTCTATTCGTGTATTACTTGCATTCTTTGCCATGTATGATTTGGAGTTAGAACAGCTTGACGTCAAGACAGCGTTCTTACATGGCGATTTAGATGAACAGATTTATATGAAGCAACCTGAAGGCTTCATAGTTGAAGGGAAGGAAGACCAAGTTTGTTTGTTGAAGAAATCCTTATACGGATTAAAGCAGTCTCCAAGACAGTGGTATAAACGGTTTGATTCTTTCATGTTGGGTCATGGTTTCTCCAGGCGCAAGTATGATAGTTGTGTTTACTTCCGGAAGTTAAATGACAGTTCGTTCATTTATCTATTGTTATATGTTGATGACATGCTCATTGCGGCTAAGAATCTTGCAGAAATTCACCAGTTGAAGGCCTTATTGAATGGTGAATTTGAGATGAAAGATTTGGGAGCAGCTAAGAAGATTCTTAGTATGGAGATTAGACGTGATAGAGGAGTTGGTAAGTTACACCTGACCCAGGAAAGTTACCTCAAGAAGGTTTTGGAGAGATTTAGCATGAATGATGCCAAACCAGTCAGCACTCCTCTTGCTAGCCATTTTAGGCTAAGCGCTGCTCAGTCACCATCATCAGATGAGGAAGAAGCATACATGACCCGAGTTCCTTACTCAAGTGCAGTCGGCAGTATTATGTATGCAATGGTATGTACACGTCCTGATATTTCACAAGCTGTTAGTGTTGTTAGCAGGTATATGGCTAACGCAGGGAAAGAACACTGGCAAGCAGTGAAGTGGGTTCTCAGATACTTGAAGGGTACTCTAAGCTTTTGTTTGGAGTTTGGCAAAAACAGTGATACTCTCGTTGGCTTCGTCGATTCAGACTATGCAGGTGATCTCGATAAACGACGATCTCTTACTGGTTATGTATTTTCTATTGGAGGTTGTGCAGTTAGCTGGGAAGCAACTCTACAGCATGTAGTGGCGTTGTCTACTACTGAAGCAGAATACATGGCGATTACTGATGCGATCAAGGAAGCATTATGGTTGACAGGGTTATTCAGCGAATTAACCCAGAATCAGGGAGTCATTACTATTTTCTGTGATAGTCAAAGTGCGATTCATTTGACTAAGGATCAGATGTATCACGAAAGGACTAAACATATTGATGTTAAGTATCATTTTATTCGTGAGATCATTGCAGATAAGAAGGTGTTTATCAAGAAGATCAACACGAAGGATAATCCTGCAGATATGTTTACGAAGACTCTTCCAGTTTCCAAGTTCAAGCATTGCTTAGACTTGATTGGTGTTTTAAAATTGGTGAAGTAGCCCGCCGGGGCTAAGGTCGGGGGGAGATAACAATATTCTAATTAAGGTGGAGTAATTTACGGAACCAAAGGGCAAGGTGGAGATTTGTTAGGTGACCTTTGGCAGCTTTTGACCATTCAACTAAAGCAGATTGAGCACGTGGGATTGGTTAAAGAAAAAGCAACTGAAGACTTGCTATTCATGTGTCAGGCGCTGTGGTCAAAGAACCATGTGAAGGGAAGAATCGTTTGGCAGCCACAACTTATATTCAAAAGGAGTAGCTCTTGTTCACATGGCATAGCATCGAATCCCATCAGCTATAAATAGAGCCATTCACAGAAGAGAAAAATAGCCTCAGAGCCTCAGGCCACAGATAACCACCACAACACAAATCTTCGTCATCTCTGATTATTTTCTGTAGTCTACTCCTTATATTGTTGTAGCTACTTTTGTATCACGTCAGTGTACGTGTATGTAATCTCCACATAATAAAGAAGTTCTACCCTCCGGCCCGTGGACGTAGGTCATTCTGACCGAACCACGTAAATCTCGTGTCACTGTCCAAATTTATTTTTCGTCTGTTTTATTTATTATCGTCATTTCTTGGGCAAAATAATTATCGGCGATTTCCGCTATCCTAACAGATACAAACCCCACCTCCATTCATGAAGTGGCAAAACTCCAACGGAAAAGGCCAAATACCCCATAAACAATCTGCCGTAGTAAGCGCATCCCTGATCATAATCATAATCTTGAAGGGCTTCGATTTTTTGCGTCCTAATGTTGTACGACGTTAGTCTACAAGAGTCATCAAGATAGACAATGTCGGGATCGAATTGATCGAAAAAATCGGTTTCGATGTACGCAAACTCCAATCATCAACTCCCTCGATGTCAGCCTCGTGGGCCATGCGCCAGCTGTCCTCCTCCTCCTCGAGGACCCAAACCTTAATCCTGATGTTCGGCTTATTGCTACTCACAGTAGTAGGACCGACCCTCTCGAAATACCTCAACTTACCCTTCGAAAAGCATCTTCACCCAATAGGCACTTCACAATGTTTTCACGTATTGGCGACCGTATTGCTACGTCTAAGGGAGGCAAGATCAGGCGTATGCAATTAGGGCTATTCTAGGGATCGTAAGAGATTACGGAGCCATCCTCGGCGACCCAATGCAGTCGCAGATTGAATGCGGTCGGGAAATTTTCCAGCAATTCTAAGGGGACCGAGGGCACGGGGTTGTATTCTTTCCATTCTCTGGTTTCTGAGACGTAAACCCTAAATCGTAAGCATCGATTTTCACTATTGGGTCTCAATAGGACGAGCTTGAAGCTTTCGAGGACGCCTTTTTCGACCACGGTGATCAATCCCGAACCCCAACGCCACTCAACTGTCATCTGAAGTTTGGGCGGCGGAGGGGAGACAGAGATCAGCTTTCGTACGTAGGGATTGCATATGTAATGGAGGTTGTATGAGGTGTAGGTGACTAAGCCGCGGATACTGACGACCAAACCGAAGAGAAACATACCATTGTTTGCTCCCAAAACCTCAAAGGTTCCGAATCGGAGCTCCCCCTCTGAGAAGAGAGAGCTGCTGATGGTGGCAGAGAGCCTCAAAATCTCGGCTCGAGTGGATGTGCTTTGGCAGGTCGTAATCGGTGCATCTGTCGCGATGCGTTCGCCGACGACGGTCCACGACGGAGACGGCGACGGAAAACGGGAAACGTAGCTGTTGACGAAGAAAGGGCTGATGATGAGGCGAGCCCAGTGCTTGCAGACGAGTTTGCACCTCGTGACGAACTTTGAGGAGAGGCGAATCAGAATGTTCGACACCACCTCGTCGGGAATATGACCGATTTCTTCCTCGGCGGTGACAACGACTAAATTTTCGGCCTCCATCTTCGATTCTATCAGTCAATTGCAGAGGAAAAAAGTTTGAGCTTTTGATTTGAGTGGAAAAACGATTCCACTCACGCCCTTTCAATTACGATCAGCGCACCCTAAAAAACGTCAATTTATTATCTATACTATATATAGATGGTGAGGGTGCTATCAATTCCAAATTGATTTGGTCGGTGGATTTCTCTTAATTAATAAAATAATAATGACATAAATAGTGTAACCACCCACTAACACAATATTTTTATATTTTCAGATTTATCCTTCTATTTTAGTATTAAGAATTCTTTATTAAATAGATAATATTATATAGCACACGTATCGGGTGTGCAAGAAAATAGTAGCCTCTTTAGTCGGTTTATTACCTATTTCCTCCGCTGATTTTATGGCCTATAATCAATGTAATTAATTCAAAATATTTTAAATTTTGTTCTCATTGTATCTTCTAAAATCAATTTTTGTATGTCTTATTATTTGGGAAATCTACTAATACCAATAACTTCATTACCTATATTAAATAATATCATATATATTATTTTGAGCACACATGTCTCTATTGAGGTATTTTTCTCTAAATTACTCTAGTTTAAATTCTATGTCGCTTTGTTTGGATTGAGTTTAGTATCTAGCGAATTTAAACCCATTGTTTGGAACGACTCATTTCGCAACAGAACTCATCATTATCCTTCCTCCATACGAACCCCTCCCCTAGAAACCATTAGATGAACAATAATGAAAGACAAAAAAAAAAACAAATCTTGTGCGAACCAAAAAAAAAAAGTCAACTGAAAACTATTTGAGATAAATAAAACTTACAAAGCATTCACAGTCTCGAATGCCTTCAAAAGCGTCCCACGAAACCTACGAAGATCAAGAACCACGTCTTGATTGTCCAAATACAAAGCACGAAACCCTAGAAAACCCTTCTTCAGAATTTCCCCAGGATTCAAGTACACATCGCTATTCGGCGAATACTTTCCGTACAAAGAGCTCTCACTCAGACTCACCTTATACTCCAAATAAACAAGCTTCATCTCCCTCGCCGGCGACTCAAAGTAGGGTTTCGCAAGATTCTCCAAACCGAAAGGTATCACCTCAATCACCACGGAATTCTCGGGCAAGAAAACCATGTTCGTCAGCCCAGCGCCGTGCACGCCCATCACTACGTCGAAAGAATTCACAAACTTCGACGTTTCTAACATGTCTTCCCATATTTCACTCACAACTACCTCGAATCCCACTTCTCTAGCCGCGCCCGCCACCTCCCCTTCATTCTTCAAAAACCGCGTATTCCTTCTAGAAATGATGAGCATCCTAGGCGGGCCCCGCCCGGCTAGGGTTTTCCTTTTCCTCTCCAGCGAGTAAACCTCTCGGAGGAATTGCCTGAAGTCTCCGATGGTGTAGTGAGGAGGCTTCGTTGCGTCGATGGCGAACTCTGCTTCGTGGGCCCTAAGGCCTACGAATATTCGCGAGAAGCATAGGGTTTTCTCGCTTCGATCGACGTCGATGATTTCGTAATCGGACAACTTTCGTAAGATGTTTTCGTACTTTGTAACGAAGTGCTGCCGTTTATCGGTGATTAGGAAGATTACTTGGCGGTTGAAGGGTCGGGAAGTTAGGTACAAAGGGATCAGCACGTCGGCGAATTCGTGGAATTGGTTGCCGGTGTAACCGCCCGCGGAGAATAGGATCGCCGGGGCTGTGAAATTTAGGGCGCAATAATTAGGGTTTTTCTCGTCGGCCGCGATTTTCCATTGAGTCACGTAGTCCATCACGAACGTGTCCTTCTTTCGAGCGTAGGGTTTTATCGTATGAGAAATCGATGCATCGCTTGTTATTTTCGAGGACACGATGATCGTCGAGGAGTTTTTCCCGGGAATTCTCACGTCGCCGTTGATTTCGATTACGTCCGATCTCTTGTTGGTCGTTTTTTGAATTTTTATCGGGTTTTTTTCGATTATGGTGGATTTGTTTGGAAGTTTGAAGGGGATGAAGAGCCATAGAAGGAGTAGTAGGGCGAAGGCGAGCTTTTTTAGGTTTCTTTCGCCTAAGCTTCTGAAGGTTGATTTTAAGTGTAGTGTTGTTGTCATGGTGATGATGTAAGAAAATGTAGGAGCTATGAAAGATTTTTTCTGTAATAATTTATTTGTAGATGTATATATATATATATATATATATATATATATATATATATAGTATTTCTTGATATCATTCGTGTTATGTTACACGAGTTTTCTATTTCGAAAGAGGCCATATCTTTGGCATTCATGCATATATAATATCTCTCACGTTGCGTGATTATATATGATCGTTATTAGTAACTTCCTGAGATTTATTGTGCTTTTGCTACCTTAGCTATCGAATATGCAACATTAAATTAATCACATTTAGTTGTAATTTCGTAATTATAATTTATGGGTAGAAACTGCTTATGATAATTTTATGAGAGTGGAAAAGATATAGAAATTGTTGGGTAAAATTTCGCACACGTGATGGTAATTGGACTAAAAGTTGATACGGCTGAAAATTTGGGGCGAAAAAGCAATTGATGATCACGTTCAGGCGAATGTTTCCCAACTCGGCCATACGCAACTACAAGACGAAAAGCCAACATCAATCACAAAAGCTTCGATCCAAAACATACAACAAAAGCCCCACAAAGTGAAAATTGTTTATTGAGGAAAACCAAACAATTCCTCTTTTTCTACGGAGTGGAGAAGATGACCCCACCACAACCTCTGTTGTTTCAATAATTTGCATTGTTTATAGATTTCATACGCATCAGACTGCAAAAGAGGCTCATTTTTATATCTACATATGCATAGTGTTCGCTTGTTTGTCTGAATGAAACCGAAAGGAAATATATTTAAAGCAGGGCAATGGAATCTTCGCCAATCCACAACCCACCAATCGCCTTCGTCAACGCTGAAAAATGGCTCAAGCACTCTCCTTCTCTTTCAGTTTCTCAAGAGCTTCTATGATCGCTAGCTCAGCTCAAAAACTCGATTCGAAGAGTAGCCAAAAGCCCATCACGGCGTCTTTAACGCCGCCGACATGTTTGGGGTTCAAGAATCTGATGGAGACGTTCGCCGTCGACGTCCATAGGGCCGAGGGCAGGCCTTTGAACGTTCCTCTCATATCGCCCTTTACGATAGCAAGTTCGAGGCTGGAGAGAGTAGAAAATGTGGCGGTGAGGATAGAATTGGGTAACGGGTGTGTTGGGTGGGGCGAGGCTCCGATTCTCCCTCACGTGACGGCTGAGGATCAGCCCACCGCGCTGGCGAAGACGGCGGACACGTGTCGTTTTCTGAAGCAGCGTTCGGGGAAGAGTCTCGGTGAGGTTTTGGGCGAGGTTAATGAGATGCTTGAGGGCCATTCTTTTGCTTCTGTGAGTATAAAAAAGACGACTTTTTAAGTTTTTTCTTCAGCTCGTTTTGTAGGGGGCTTTGCTTTAGAGAGATTCCATCTGATTAGTGTTTCGATTTATTTCTGAGTAATTGTGTTTTTGGATTGTGGATTGACTGAGCTGAGTAACCAGGGCCATTCTTTTGTTTCTGTGAGTATAAAAAAAAGTCGACTTTTTTAGATTTTTTTCTTTAGTTCGTTTTGTATGTGCTTATTTGTAAGAATGTAAGTGATTCCATCTGGATAGTGTTTCAATTTCTTGCTGGGTAATTGTGTTCTTGGATTTTGGATTGACTGAGTTGAGTAACTTCGGATATTAAGCCCAAATTGAGCTTCAGAAATCGAAGTACTTCTCAGCTTAGCATGAGTTGAGCATCAATTCGCTCGGGTTGATTTTGCTGGTATTGTTTCTGCTTTACATCTTATGATAGAATGAGCAGTTCTGTTAAGTCTCTGTGGCTAAGTTGTTGAGGTTGAGAAAATTTTGATGCTTATTACATCGAATCTGCTGATGAAGGTCAGAGCAGGGATCGAAATGGCGTTGATCGACGCAGTTGCCCACAGCATTGGCGTACCATTATGGAGACTCTTTGGTGGATTTTCAGATTCGATCACTACAGATATAACCGTTCGTTTCCTTCTTGATTTAGTTTTTCAATTCTCACTAGCCACACCGATGGTACTATGATCTTGAAGCTCATTATCTTGTAATAATCGCCCGCAGATTCCAATAGTTTCTCCCACAGAAGCATCCGAGCTGGCCCTGAAGTACCGAATTCAAGGATTCAAGACTCTGAAGCTTAAGGTAGGGAAGAACTTAAACGATGACATACAAGTTCTTCAAGCAATTCGCACGGTCCACCCCTATTGCTCGTTCATCCTAGACGCCAACGAAGGGTACAGTTCTGAGGAAGCCATTCAAGTTCTTGAAAAGCTACACGGTAATTAGGGTTCCCACTCCACTTCATTTCGCGCTTGCCCCCCCCCCCCCCCCCCCCCCCCAACTTTAAACCTTTTCGAGCCATTTCTAGGCATAAAGTTTTATTCTTCTATTGATTCTCCATAACTCCATAAGGGCCTTTGTCGAATTGAGAGACACAACTTTTAACCCTTCTTTAGCCATGTCTAGGCATAAAGTTTCGTTCTTTCTATCGAATCTCCATATGGGACTTTATCGAATTTTGAGAAACACAACTTTAAACCCTTTTCGAGCCATGTCTAGGCGTAAAGTTTTAATCTTTCCATCGGATTTGCCATACGGGCCTTTGTCGAATTGAATCGAAAGACACATAATTCCTATGTAATAGAAATGCAGGTGACTCCCATTCTCTTCGAACAGCCAGTCCACAGAGACGACTGGGATGGCCTTGCCCAAGTGACAAGAATTGCAAGAAGCAAATACGGCGTCTCAGTAGCCGCCGACGAAAGCTGTCGTAGTTTGGCCGACGCGAAGAAGATTGTAAAGGAAAAGCTCGCCGACGTAATCAACATAAAATTGGCTAAGGTCGGCGTAATTGGAGCCCTCGAAATCATCGATCTTGTTAAAGAGTCGGGATTGGACCTTATGATCGGTGGGATGATCGAGACAAGGCTTGCGATGGGCTTCGCCGGTCATTTGGCCGCTGGCCTTGGGTGTTTCAAGTGAGTGAAATCTTCTTCTTACATATTAAGTGATGGTAAAACGAATCGTGGGTAAACTAGTTATGGTAATGCGCAGATTCGTTGACTTGGATACTCCCATATTGCTGGCTGAGGACCCAGTTTTCGAGGGCTATGAAGGTATGTCTTTGCACGCTTGTGTAATTCGTCGTTTCTTTATCGTATCTGTTATTATTACACGCTAATTTGTTTTGCTTTGTTTATGGATGTGTGTATATAGTTTCTGGGCCAGTGTACAAATTTTCGAATTCGAGGGGCCATGGTGGTTTCCTTCACTGGGACAACAATGTCTAACGGTAAGTTCTCGGACATGTTCGAACTTCGAATGTTGTGATCAGCTTGTGACTTCGATTTTTTTGCTTACTTACAGTCTTGCAGATAAAAACAGCAGCTTGCTTGTGCGTGGAGCAGCTCATGAACAATGTTCTTGACATATCGCATTTCGTTTGCATGCGAATAAACTGTAGAGACATAAAAAAAAGACAAATTCTTGTTGAATAATAATTTTTGCAGATGTGATGCATTGTAATGAACTCAATGATATGAGGTTGTGTTTGTGTACCGCTATTCATGTTGATTGGAGAAAAATGGATCACTAACCTCTTTTTTTTTATTATTATTATTATATAGTACTTAGTGATCCAAATTTATAACTATATACGATATTTAGTGATCTAGTTTTGTTATTATACATACTTGGTGACATAGTTTTGTAATTAGTGACCCAGTTTTGTTATTATACATACTTGGTGACATAGTTTTGTAATTAGTGACCCAATTTTGTTACTATATAAGTGTATCTGGTTTTGTAACTCGCAAATCAAAATTTGACATAGTTAGTGAACCATTTCTTTAATTTTGCCCGCATTCCCTGTCGTTTTTTCTCGGAGATTCGACGAATGGCCCAGCCGTAAGAAGATTGGTCTTTTTTAATTTATCAATTAAACTAAATTAAAAGAAAAATTAGTGTTTACTATAAATACCTTTTCATGGGGGATGGAGTTTTTCTTGATACTGGAAAGTTTTGGATGTAAAGAGAGAGACACACTTTGATCCGACAAAGATCTTCGCTTAATTTAGGAGTGTCTCAAGCTAAGAAAGTAAGAAGCCGAAGTTTCTATCAAGAAATGAAACGCTTTTAATCGTTTTTACAGCACCTTCGATTGGAATCGGACAAACCTTTCCTTTTCAATCGCCGGCGACTTCCTCAAATTCTCCGATCAGTCGTCTCTAGCTCAAGATCGATGAATTTGGAGAGATAATAAAGACGAATTCCTCGAGAAAATTGGAAGAAAGGAGAAAAAGAAGCGAAGAAAGATGTCTTCGACGACGTCGCTGATGGATTCCTTATTCCAGCGCGGCCTATCGGACGCAGTCAAGGCCCTCCGATTATGCCCGCCTGGAACGGAGCAATCGCTCATCGCCAAACTCATAGCTGAGATCCAACGCGAGCTTAAATCCACCGATTCAGATGTGAAATCCGCCGCCTTGAACAAGCTGACCTACCTACACTCGCTGTACCACGCGCCCATGTCCTACGCCTCCTTCCACGCCGTCGAGCTCTCTTCGTCTCCCTCACGCGCGCACAAGCGCGTCGCCCTGCTCGCGGCGTCGCTGTCGTTCGACCCTAATACCACCGACGTCATCTTGCTCCTTACTCATCAGCTGAGGAAGGATATGAATTCGCCGAATGTTCATGACGTCGGCCTTGCGCTTTCGACCCTTGCTTCGATCTGTAATCACGACCTTGCGCGTGACCTGACGCCCGAGCTGTTTACTCTTCTGGGCAGTAGCAAGTCGTTTGTGAAGAAGAAGGTGAAATTTCGAACAACATCTGTTTGAATATATGTCGTACTGAAGCTTGTTCTGAACTTTATTGAAAGCTTGAATCTTTTTGTACGTATTGTGAATTTTTAGTTCGATTCAAATGGCATTTGATGTGGTTTGATTGTCCCATTTGCTGGGTTAGGTGTTTTGCTCTAAAAAGTGCCAGTTTCTGGGATATTTGTGTTGAGTGAGACATGGTTTCTCTTGAGATGACTTTATGTGTATGGGGCAATGAAGGCCACATAACTTCATTATATGTTAGTAAATGACTTTGTCTGCTGCTTTCACATACTAGGTTGTCGAGATAAAACTCTGACAATTTTTAGGCTAAGATATGGAAGAAAAAATGACGAGAGTTTTGGAATTGGAAAGGATTTGAGAGAGTGAAGAATCTATTTATTTCACTTTCGTTTCACTGCGATCATGTGTGTTGAGCTGGCGAAATATGAATTAATTATTCTGTTGCTGTTTCCTACAGGTGATTGCAGTGCTGTTAAAGGTCTTTGAAATGTACCCTGATGCTGTACGGGTTTGTTTTAAGAGGGTCGTTGAGAATCTAGAGAGTGTAGATACTGGAGTTTTGTCTGCTGTTATGGGTTTGTTCTGCGAATTGACTGCAAAGGAACCTAGATCATACTTGCCTTTGGCACCCGAATTTTACAAGATTTTGGTGGATTGTAAGAACAATTGGGTCTTGATTAAAGTGCTAAAGATCTTTGCTCGTCTGGCTCCTCTTGAGCCAAGGTTGGGAAAGAGGATTGTAGAGCCTATTTGCGAGCATTTGGGGAGAACGATTGCCAAGTCTCTGGCTTTTGAATGCATAAGGACAATCTTGACTAGTTTGAGTCAGTACGAGTCTGCTCTGAAGATTGCTATCGAGAAAGCAAAAGAGTTTCTGTTGGCGGACGACCCAAATCTCAGGTTTCTCGGTTTGCAAGCATTGGTCTTCGCCTCTGAGAGGAATCTGATGTGGGCTGTCTTAGAGAATAAGGAGTTGGTGGTCAAGGCATTGAGTGATGTGGATGCAAATATCAGACTCGAGGCCCTAAGGCTCGTGATGGCGATGGTGAGCGAGGACAACGCTGTGGAAATATGCCGTATATTGATCGGTCATGCCCTGAAATCTGACCCCGAGTTCTGCAATGAAATCTTGGGCTTCGTTCTATCTACTTGCGAGAGGAATTATTATGAGTTAATCTACGATTTCGACTGGTACGTTACGTTTCTCGGGGAAATGGCTAGGATTCCTCATTGTCAGAAAGGTAAAGAAATCGAGGCGCAGCTTGTCGATATTGGTATGAGGGTTAAAGACGCTAGGCCCCAGCTTGTCCACGTTGCTCGTGACCTTGTAATCGATCCTCTATTGCTCGGTAATCCTTTTATACACGAAATCCTTTCTGCTGCTGCTTGGGTTTCTGGCGAGTACGTTGAATTCTCGAGGAACCTTTTCGAGCTCACAGAAGCCTTATTACAGCCAAGAACGAATCTCCTTTCTCCATTAGTGAGAGCTGTGTTTATCCAATCTGCATTCAAAGTGTTGACCTTTTGTCTGAATGCTTATTTCAATGAGAATGGAGATAAAGCTTCAAGTCCCTCTGCAGCAGCAGATTCAGACGAGCCATTATCAGATAACAATGCGGATAATGCAGGCATATCATCTGCTTTAATGACGCAAGAATCTATCACGAGCCTTATGAACCTCATCGAGACGAACTTGGGTCCCTTGGCTGGGAGTAGTGAAGTCGAAGTACAGGAGAGAGCAAGCAATGTCCTCGGTCTGATCAACTCAGTGAAACCAAAACTCCTTGGGCGCGTCGAAGATTCGAATAATGAACAAGATAGAGCCAAAAACGAAGAAACTGAACCTTCTGAAACTGTCAAAATGATCTTCGATGCCTTCTCAGATGAGCTCGGTCCAGTTTCGATTAGTGCCCAGAACAAAGTGCCAATTCCCGATGGATTAGAGCTCATGGATGATCTCGGCGACTTGGAATCAGTATGTGGGCACGCCAAGTTAAGCCTGCCTAGTTCATTTTCCTTGGTGAAAAACAAACCTGAAAATCCCGCCAGACAATTTGAGGCCGAGGATAGAGAAGACTCTGAACAGTCGTCTGAGTCTACGTCTCTACTAGCAGAGCATAGGAAACGTCACGGGCTATATTATCTCCCTTCGGAGAACAAAGGGACGGTAAAGTCTGAAGATTACCCAACTGCCCACGACCCGAAAGGTAAAGCTGTAGGCGAGGCTGAAGATCTTCTGAAGCTAACGGAGCAATCTCTTGGTAATAAGAAAAGGCCAAGCAAAGTCAAGCCCAGGCCTGTGGTTGTGAAGTTGGACGATGGTGAGTCATCTCATATTCCCGCGAAAGCAGTAGTAGGAGATGTTAATAATAAACCTGATTTAGTTTCTGGGGCTGTAAAAGAACTGCTTTTGGTCGACGAAGCTGAAGCTTCCACGTCGAGAAAGAAAACAGAGATGGGAAATGCTGCTTTAACTGAATCGAAAGGTGTTATTGAAGCGTCTGTTGAATCTGAGAAGAGGAAGCATCGTCGTAGCCATGATAAGGAGAGGAGGCATCGAAGTTCTGGGAAGGATAAAGAAGAAAAGGATCAGAATCTCCATGGTAAGCATAAGCATAAGCAACGGCACAGAGCAGAGGGTTCCTTGCCTGCTAAGTCGTCAGTTATTCCAGATTTTCTGTTGTAGCGTGGAATGTAACACAGTAAACGATTCTTGGAACCTTTTTATGTTTGTACCAGTTTGTTTGTTCAACGTGGGATTTTCTTCCCAAGTCGTGCTCAGAGTCTTTACCATCTCTCTTTGGCTGTAAAATTTTGACACTCTTTTATTTTCGCGTAAGTGAAATGCATAACAGTTTGGTTGCGAAGCGTTTCTTTTATACGAGGCGTGTGCTATGATACCATATTATTAAATGTAGAATTATACTTAACTTAAAATAGTAAAGTAATAATTAATTAAAAAATAGCAAATAAAGGTACCGGATGGTTTTATAGTTGAACTGTAAAACGGTGTAAATTAAATGGCAGCGACAACGTGCGTTAGTAACTATATTGTTAGAAATCGTGAATCAAAGAATTCAGATTAAACAGTTTTGGAGATTCTCCAAACTTGATTAAGTATACCGGTTAGAAGAAGACTAAAAGACCGGATGCCAATCAGCAGATCACATGTGTGTAAAAGACCGGATGCCATTCAGCAGATCACATGTGTGGAAAAGACCGGATATCAGTCAGAAGAACATAAGACTGGACATTAGTAAGAAGGTCACAAACGTGCCTCAAACCGAAATACATACATCGGACCTGCCATGAGCAATGACCAGAACTCAGATATCGGACCAACAAGTGCCAAGACCGGAGTTCAGCTACCAAACGTGCCACGTATACAAAGATTCAAGTTTACTCAAGGCGGATAATAAAAAACCTCTGATGAAGTGTTTAATGCAAGGCTGCCATGAGGAGCCATGTCGAAGTCAAGCCAAGCTTAAAATGGAAAAAGCAAATGGGACAGTATGAACTGCAGTCAAGACCGGACAGTACCCATTTTGGGTAAAGTGCATTTAATGCACAGTCCAGCACTTGGAGCCATTTCACAACGGTCTTCTTCATCAAATAACAAGTATATATATCATAGAAGAGACACTGAAGAAGATACGACACTCAGCCACGAAAAATCAAAAAGACAAGATTCAAAGCAAAGCAAGTAATCTGAAAGTGTTGTCCTCACTGTACGATAATCGGTTTTGATTAAGTGAGTGAGTTTCTGTTTTTCCGACGGACTGTAAAAAGCTGTTGAAGTAGGTGGATTGTATTTTACGACTGCCTAGGGATTCACTAGATAAGGCTGAGGGCAGCCGGGTAGGTTGTACTGTGAGTGTATAACTGAAGTCTAGTGAACTTTCCTTGCGAGGAAGAAGGGGAGACGTAGGAGATTTAACTCCGAACTTCCAGAAACAAACTGGTTCTTCTTGTACACACACACACTAACACATCACATCGTTTATCGGTTTTGATCATAACCGACCTATAAGTTCCGCACATAACATACAGAGAAAAATCAAGTACCGGTATTAGCCCTAACCGGTTAATTACCGAAAAAGGTGTCAAGCGTTTATTCACCCCCTCTAAACGCGTAAACCGATCCTAACAAGTGGTATCAGAGCGGGTTTGCTTGATATTTCTCTTATACTAACAATGACTTTATCAGATCAACTTCTTATGTTTAGCAGGGAAAATTTTCTTGAGTGGAAAATAAGGTTGATGACCTACCTCTATGCGCAAGACGATGAAATGATTGATGTGTTGGAAAATGGACCGTTCGTGTTCAACAAGGTCAACATACGACATGTTGTCTATCCTAACGAACCAAGAGAAGTTCCAAAGGAAAGATACGAGCTGTCAGCAGAATAAAGACGAAAGGCAAATCTTGATAATATTGCGAAAAATATTATATTCATGACTCTGGACATAGAAATATTCAGACAAGTTATGACGGACAAGACTGCTAAGAAAATATGGATCAAATTAGGTCAACTTGGCGAAGACCAAGAAATCTACGAGCTCAAGGAAAATCCAGCAGAAGCACTGGAAGATGGAAAATCATTCACGATGACACAGGTTAAGCAAAGTGAACTAAACGATAGTGCTAACACTTTCTTTAAATGTGATAGGACCGGATTCAAAACTGGTAATGACACCAAAGAGGAGGCAAACCAACACCTAAGGAGAAAGGAGGCACAGATCTCCACGACTAGGACACCCACACATGGGATGATACAGACTCCGATGAGTCAAGCTCTGAGGATGAACCGAGGAACCACGGAAGTGAACCAGAACTTATCTGCCTAATGGGAGATCAATCAGATCCAGAAAATAAGTTCACCTATGAAGAGTTCTAGATGCTCTTTAGAACATGGCTGATGAGTACTGGAAACTAAACGAGAAGTTAAAAGTGACAGAAAAGGGAAAGGCACCAGCGCAAGAAGATACCAGACCTCTTTTTGAAAGAATCATCCATCTAGAGGAAGAAAACCTCAAACTCAGAGAGGCAGCTGAAAAGAATGCCTCAGAAAACAAAAAGTTATCCGCCTTGGTCCAGTTATGGACTAAGTCAACAGAGACATTTCAATATCTTCAAGGATCCTTAAGGGATGCTGGTGACCGAACCGGACTTGGATACAGCGAAAAAGTTAACGTCGATGAGGCAACGACATCCACACAACCAACTACCTCAAGGGTAATCAACTTTGTTCGTCCCATAAACCATAACCCAGTCTCTGTTGTTCCTATGAACAGGTCAAAGGAAATTGAAGTAAAACATGGCTACAATCCCTCGATGTCCTACGCAAGGAGAGCACCTCAGGCAGTGAGGGGGGATAACGTGAAAAATACCTCACAAAAGGGAAGACCCCAACAATCAAGGGAGAATACCGGAGTGAACAACGATCCACAAAGAAAAAGATCTCATCAACCAAGGGGGAATGCTCACGATACAAAACCGGAGACACAAGGTTACAGAAGACCCAAAAACCGGTTTCAGAACAGGAATAATAAATATAGATATCTTATTGATCCTATAACCGGTAGATACATTAGGATAATCCAAGTATGGATACCTAAGGTACTAATCTCTAACCGGACCCAAAAAGGCTTGGGTACCAAGGACTTTGTCTGTTCTTGCAGGATGCTTGCAGGAACTCAACCGATTCTGCTAATTACTAGACAACAGATGCTGTCAACACATGCCCAAAGAGAAAAAGGACTCTCGCTGAGATCAAACCATGTGCCAAGTTAACATTTACCCTTGAGATAGGTATCAAGGTAAAAATGTAAAGATAATTAGACCGTCTTATTAAAACTACGATATAACCATACTAACCGGATGAGAAACCAACAAGATCGACAATCTGAATTGGTATAAGCAAGAGCTTACAGTTCAACACGATTGGTTACCGATGAATCCATAGAATAAGAAATAAATCATCTAAGACCCTAAATCTTCCTATAATTAATTGGAAATAATCTCGTTAATGATCCACCTTCATCACTAGTATGCATGAAGGGAAAGTGGATAAAAACTGCCCTTCTAAACTTTGCACTAATATTATATTTTGAGGACCATGGCATGTGCTGTGAGTCACCTACTAGCAGGTAAGTTTAGGTAATAGTGCAGCAAAGAAAGAGAATCGGATGACTGACAAGACCAAAACAGATGATCAAAATATCAAAGCAACGGCAATCAGTCAAGACGCTAGAAAAGAAGTTCTGAACTGGAAAAATCAAGCAATATAGAAATCAACCGGTTTCAAAAGCACACTATCTATCTAGAAGAAACCGGGGCAGTGTATCACAGGCAGCTCACATCAAAAGGAGTCAACTGAGGGGGAACGCTTCAAGTGGAAAGAAGAAGTATTCTCAGAAAACCAAACAGCTTTCAAGGGATGATCAATGCAAGAAAGGTAATCAGTCTGGCGACTGGTCGGAACAACTGTTGGAAATACACAGTAAGGGAGAATTCACCAGAAGAAACTGAATCAGTCTTGAGATCAACTAATTTCAGAAGCCTTCTTCAAAACCGATAGTTCATACCAGAGGAGACAACTAAGGGAAAACGCTCAAAAATACAACATTGAAGTACTCTCTGAAGACGAAACCATCCACAGAAGGTGCAATACAGGGAATGTGTGGAAGATTCATCCAGCTTTTGGAACTCAAGTACATAAAGGGCAATCGGTTTAGGAAATAACCACAGTCCAGATAAATGGCATCAGGAGGCTCTACATGGAGATTGTTTCTCAGCATACTAAATGACTGAATGTAGTTTCAGATCCTAAAGAAGCAAAATCAGTGAGGAAGTCAACAAACATGGATCAACAAGCAAGTGTCTAGAAGACTAAAACTCAGAAATAAGACGGAAGTTGCAACTTTAAGAGACAATAGAGTGGAAGTATCAAGGCTGTCAAATCAGTGAAGATAATCGAAAGCAGTACAATCAAGAAGAAGAGACTGGATATGAGAACAACAAACCGTTGAACTACGAACAACTACACCAGACCGTGTCTCAAAGCAAAATCTACTCTTTGTCTAAGTGTCTCAATGCACATATTATTGGGTCTGGTACAGCTGGCCTTGAAACTTGCAGGTTATTTGAGAAGGTGAATAGTCATGTCATCAACGAATCTCTGTCACCGGACAAGACATAAAGTTCCGACGCACTGAAAAGAGGATAAGCATGGTATAGAATATTGTGCACCCGTGACACAAATCGACAGGAATTCTTCGGCTATTTAAAGACCTCACGATCTTATTCAAAATTCCCAGCCACTCAACATCGATTAAGTTCAAAATGCCTAAACCACCGAAACATCCACCATCCTCAGTCAGGATAAGCCTTACAACCAGAAAAAGTCTAACAAGTCCAAGTCCAGTTTCTTATCCAATCACCTCAAGGCGGTATTTACAACAAACTGGATGCAGATCCACCCATTAGGGCATTCAAACACCTCGTGGCGGTCAAACGAAACTACAAAGACGCTGCTTTGGACTAGCAGGCTTTCTAAAACAAGTCCGATGGCACAGAAGGCGAGCTCTGGGATGCTCTCTGAGGATTGGACGAGTTGGAGAAGATGTACCTAGTCCTCAGCTTCCCACACAGAGCTGAACAAAAGGTGCCGCGGAGCGGGCGATCCATCCTGGTACTACAAGGACCCAAAGGAGAAGATGGCGCCCCTCCAATCCCTTGTAGACCATCGACCTACCAAGAAACGGCGTAGTAGCCGAGCGGTTGAGAAGCCAAGGGTCAAGAATCCACCAAGAAACGGGATTGGAAAAGGAACCGGTCACCCGGGATTGAATGCCATGCCAGGCGTATACCCGGATACCGGCTCCTATCGGATTCGTTGCGCTTTACGAGAAAGACACAAGCAAAGAATCACCTCGAAGCAACATCCGATTCCTCGAAGAAACCCTCGACAAGGTGTGGGTACCGGGGATACCGAAGCTCTGAGCACTACTAAGACGGGACGGCTCGGAAGAAGATTTTTTCAGACCTTTAAGTGTTTCGTCAACACTGAGCGATCCTCTTTTAAGAGTCACCAGCGCAGTTGTAGAGCTACCGGATACATTGTGCCTCGGAAGGAGAGAACAACGGTAATGATGGCTTTCTTGCACAATGACTACCTTCCCTCATACCGGACGAGTGATTGTCAAAAAGGGGGAAGAAGAGTACTGCCAGTTGCTAGTCCAAGGAGAACGGCCAGATGGCAGTACTGAACGAAGCAGCAGGCAAACCGGCCGTACCAGAGAGAGCTGGGATGCCAACAACCGTAAGATCGAAGAACTGTCGCGTATCTATGATACCGGTTGTAAGAAGCTGTGGGAAGAAGAGTGCTGCTAGCTGAGGAGAAAGGGCAAATGGAGCTATGGCAGCACTAAAGGGAAGCAGAAGGCAGACCGGGACGTACCAGACAGACCGAACGATGCCATCAACCGGAAGATCGAAGAAGCTTAGCATATCTAAGGAATAGATAGGCTAACAACGGTTGTAATAGATCGGTAGTCTATGTATCAAATCTCCTTTGATATAATAAATACATTTCTGCTTCGTTGAGTTTTGACAATCACCAAAAAGGGGGAAATTGTTAGAAATCGTGAATCAAAGAATTCAGATTAAACAGTTTTGGTGATTGTCCAAACTTGATTAAGTATACCGGTTAGAAGAAGACTAAAAGACCGGATGTCAGTCAGCAGATCACATGTGTGTAAAAGATCGGATGCCAGTCAGCAGATCACATGTGTGGAAAAGACCGGATATCAGTCAAAAGAACATAAGACTGGACATTAGTAAGAAGGTCACAAACGTGCCTCAAACCGAAATACATACACCGGACTGCCATGAGCAAAGACCAGAACTCAGATATCGGACCAACAAGTGCCAAGACCGGAGTTCAGCTACCAAACGTGCCACGTATACAAAGATTCAAGTTTACTCAAGGAGGGATAATGAAAAACCTCTGATGAAGTGTTTAATGCAAGGCTGCCATGAGGAGCCATGTCGAAGTCAAGCCAAGCTTAAAATGAAAAAAGCAAATGGGACAGTATGAACTGCAGCCAAGACCGGACAGTACCCATTTTGGGTAAAGTGCATTTAATGCATAGTCCAGCACTTGGAGCCATTTCACAACGATCTTCTTCATCAAAGAACAAGTATAATTATCATAGAAGAGACACTGAAGAAGATACGACACTCATCCACGAAAAATAAAAAAGACAAGATTCAAAGCAAAGCAAGTAATTTGAAAGTGTTGTCCTCACTGTACGATAATCGGTTTTGATTAAGTAAGTGAGTTTCTGTTTTTCCGACGGACTTTAAAAAGCTGTTGAAGTAGGTGGATTGTATTTTACGACTGCCTAGGGATTCACTAGATAAGGCTGAGGGCAGCCGGGTAGGTTGTACTGTAAGTGTATAACTGAAGTCTAGTAAACCTTCCTTGCGAGACTCCGAACTTCCAGAAACAAACTGGTTCTTCTTGTACACACACACTAACACATCACATCGTCTATCGGTTTTGATTCATAACCGACCTATAAGTTCCGCACATAACATACAGAGAAAAATCAAGTACCGGTATTAGCCCTAATCGGTTAACTACGAAGAAGGTGTCAAGCGTTTATTCACCCCCTCTAAACGCGTAAACCGATCCTAACATATATTTTAATCAATTTTTAGTTGTAGTTAAAACACGATTAATGAAACTGGAAAGGCCAATTTAAATGAAAATTTGACAGGTTTTTGTAATAATTAGACCAAATTAAATTAAAAATTAAATTGGTGAGGAGACTATTGACTATTGAGCACCTTTTCCTGCAATGTTCATTCAGCCAACAGCTGCTATGGAAGTTATCTGGATGGCTGCAGTTGAATGTGGAGCAGTTGTAACGACCCAACTTCCTAGATACGTATTTTGGGGGATTTTCGCAGCGTAAGCAGCGGAAAGCCCATTTAATTAAAGATTTTAAACATAATAATACAAATACGTTCAATGTCTAAATCCATAGGTGCAAAACCAAACATATTTCTATTCATTGGGCCGAAGCCCAAGAAGTCCTAACCCAAATTTAAAAAAACACGAAACATAAATTCGTTTCACAGGTCGCGTCCCATGTACTGCGCCACCCTCAAAAGTCCGTGGAGTCACCGCCATCAGCCGCTTAGTCGTGACGTTTCCCAACGTCCGACGTTCGTACCTACACACGTAAACCCTGAGCCTTTGCCCAGTAGATGAAAATATGCATGTATGCACGTGCTCTCACATCCCCGTACCAACACATCTCACAAAATGCACGCTCGACTCTTGTCTCATATCTCATCACATCACATCACATCACATCAGGGCCCGAGGCTTAGGACTAAAGACAACACGCGCGCAGGGGTCAGTAGTTCGGGAGGCCCCACTCCCCACAAGGGTCAGTAGCTCGGGAGGCCCACTCCCCACATCTCAATCATATAGTGCGCCTTAGTCCTAACCTCACTACTCATACAATTCGACGACCATCAATCAGTCATAAACTACCCCACTCAACATCACTGTACAATATTTCCGTGACTCCGCACGATCCTCTCCCCTCGTAACACGTGTATGCAAATGTCGTGCAAACAAAATGCAACACATAACAATGCAAATCTCTATATCACGTATCTGCCCAATGTATCAGCTCAGCCCGATCCGAAAACTATCGTACTCTAAATAATCGGCCCCAAGACCCGCGTTCCGATTTACTCGGCCCGAAACCTTACTCATCGAACTCCCCCTCCGAATTTCACTAATGGTTCCAAAATTTAATTATTTTCACTTTAAGTCCCAAATTTTTAAAATAATACCTAAATTCCTAATTTAAAAATATTTTTCCAAATTTTTTTTTCTTAAAACCCCACAATCTCATAATTTTACTTTTAAGGACGCGGATTTGAAAATTTTAACTTAACATCCGAAAATCTTTGAAAATTATAAAATGACCCAAAAATTATCCTCAAAATTTATTTAAGACCCAAAAATTTTCTCAAATTTACAAATCTGCCCCGGATTTCAAAATTTCAGGTTAAGTCCCAAAAATTTTTAGAAATTACATATCTGCCCGGATTTTAAAATTTCAGTTTTGCCCCGAAACTTTTGATTTACAATTAACCCCAGCCGAGTATTTTTAATAAATATTTAGTCCCTAAAAACTTCTGAAAATTCTCGATTTCTCTAGCCGAGAAATTTATTATTTATTTTGTACCCGAAAACTTCTGAAAATTTACAATTAACCCCAACCGATATATTTAATATTTATTTAGCCCCTCAGAATTTCCGAAAATTGCACAAAGGCCCCTAGCCGAGTTTTGAATATTTATTTAACTCTCCGAAAATTCTGATAATTTTGTATAAGCCCCTAGCCGAGTTTTGAATATTTATTTAACTCTACGAAAATTCTGAAATTGTATAGAGGCCCCTAGCCGAATTTTAATTGTTCATTTAACACCTCGAAAACTTCTGAAAATTATAAAATGACCCTAGTCTAGATTTAGAATATTTATTTAACACCCTAAATTTCTGAAAATTACACAAATCACCCCAACCTAGTTTTAGAATATTTATTTTAGACCTTTGAATTAAAAAAAAACACTAGAAAACCCTAATTTATAAAATACCCGAATTTGCTCCTAAATTTCCTAATTTCCAATCTTTCTACCTAAACCCCGAACAGTTTACGATCCAAACGCAAGTAGCATGAAAATGGAACGGCATAGAATGGTGAAGACACACAAATATTCATATAACGAGCATGAGATCACGTTCGAGCATATATATTAGCATGTAAATCACAAATTTCATACGACCACGTAAATTACCATGCAACACGTAGAAATCACGAGTTAAAAAAAAATTGTTTACGCGTGTAGGTGATCTTCACCTACCTTACGTCCGTATAGAGCGACGTTACGGGTTATTTTTACGTGATCCCGACCCTAGGATTTCGATCCCGAGCTCCTCCACGTGTCCGCGGGTTTTTTTTTCTCCTCCTCCCTTTCTTTCCTTCTCTTCTTCTCCCCCTTTTCTTTCTTTCTTTTTTTTTCTTCTCTCCTTTCTCCCTCGGCCCCTCCCTCTTCTTTCTTTCCTTTCTCTCTTTTTCCCTTCTTTTCTCTTTCTTTCCTTCCCTCTCTCACGTTTTTCCCCCTCCCTTCTCTTGTTTTCTTTGGTTTATTAATTATCATTTTGTCCTCATGTAAGGAGATGAGATGTATTAGATGGGATACCTTGTTCTTATTCTAGTGATTAGGTGGTTTTATTCTCTTTTGGTTTTATTACCTCATTATGTAAAGATATTTATTTTATAGTTATTATTTTATTTTATGGTACAAACCTCACATGGAGGTACATATTTATTTATTTTCTCTTAATTTAT
This sequence comes from Craterostigma plantagineum, assembly GCA_027422505.1. NCBI lineage: Eukaryota > Viridiplantae > Streptophyta > Magnoliopsida > Lamiales > Linderniaceae > Craterostigma > Craterostigma plantagineum. The sequence continues at coordinate 3,668,509 of JAPQWV010000050.1, forward strand.
TTTAGCCATAATTAAATTATTATTATTATTATTACTACTATTTTTTTTAAATTATTTATTTATTTGGGCTTTCACTTCTTGTTTTCGGCCCAATTAACTTTTATTAAAGGACCCAACTCCCAACCTTTATTTTGGGTCATTATTTTCTTCATTTGGCCCATAAATAAATTTTGGTCCTTTTAAATTTTTCTGGCCCAATTGTAAATTTTGGGCTCGTTTCGAAAAGAAATCGTTTCTTGTTCGAAAGTCAATTTCGTACATTACGAATATTATTGAAGTAATCCCGTATAAATTTTTGCGGGTATTACATCCTCCCCCCTTATAAGAATTTCGTCCCCGAAATTACAGTACGGAAATTAATTCGGAGTACTTCTTTCTCATTTCGTTTTCTCATTTCCAAGTGGTTTCTTCCAATACTTGGTTTCCGCCACAAGACCTTCACGAGGGGTATGTTATTATTTCGAAGACATTTCACCTCGTACATCAAAATTTCCACCGGCCTTTCTTTATAGCTCAAGTCCGGCTTCAATTGTTGATGAAGTGATTCGCTTCTCAGCACCTAATTGGGGTTCGCAACGTATTTACGTAAAGTTGATACGTGAAACACGTCGTGGACTTGGGCTAACGAGGCGGTAACCCAGCTGATACGCAACTTCTCCTACTCTCTTGAGTATTTTGAAAGAGCCAATGTATCTTGGGCTCAATTTGCCCTTTTCCCGAATCGCTTCACGCCTCTCATTGGTGATTTTTTTTTTAAAGGCTTGATCACCTTCGTTGAATTACAACGGCACTCGTATATTGTCTGCATGACTCTTCTGACGACTTTGGGCCGTCTGCATCCTCTCCCGGATTTTTCCCACAGCTTTAGTCATTTCACGAATCATTGCAGGACCCAACAACGCTTTCTGCCGATTTCATCCCAATGAGTTGGGGATCAACATTTACGCTCGTTCAAGGCTTCGTAAGGCGTAATATCGATTGTGGCTTGATAGCTGTTGTTATAGAAAAGCTCTATTAGTGGAAGGTATTTGCTCTACCTGGAAATTCAATTGCACGTTCTCAACATATCTTCGAGCGTCTGGATTGTTCTCTCAGGCTGTTCGTACGTCTGAGGGTGATATGCCGTGTTGAAGGACAATTTCGTCCTCATGGCCTTTTGTAATCTCACTCAGAATTGGGACAGAAACCTCGAATCCCGATCTGAGACGATTGAAATCGGGATCACACGGAGTCTCACAATTTCTTTTATGTACAGCTCTGCATACTTCTCCATGGAACAAGTTTGATTGATTTGCAGGAAATGGGCTGATTTAGTCAATCTGTCGACGATCACCCAGATTGCATCATGACCCTTTACGTTTTTTTTTTTTGCCTCAAGATTTCGATCTAACAGTGTTGGCTTCAACGTTAACGCTGCTAGTTTTATTTCGATCTTCCCGAAATTGATTATTTCCACTCCGGGTTGGCACAGGTTCGTATTAACTGATTTACGGCTCAAAGCTTCTGCGACTACTTTCGCTTTTCCTGGGTGATAATTCATCACACAATCGTAGTCTTTTTGCTAACTCGAACCATCGTCATTGCCTCATGTTTAACTCCTTATGCGGGAAGAAGTACTTTGGGCTTTTATGGTCTGTTAAAAAAAATCTCGTATCGTTCTCCGTGTAGATAATGTCGCTAGATTTTCAGGGCAAACACCACGTTTGCGAGTTCCAAATCGTGTGTGGGGTAATGTTTCTCGTAGGATTTTGAGCTGTCGGGAGGCATACGTAATTACCTTCCCGTTCTGCATCAACGCGCACTCAAGCCATTTTTTTTAAGGCATCACTGTATACTGAAAATCTTTCGATACCAGAGGCATTTTAAGAACAAGAACTGTTGTCAGTCGTTTCTTCAACTCCTGGAAATTTTCTTCACATGCTTTCGTCCACTTAAATGGAACGTTCTTCATAAGTTAAGTCTGGCTTTCTTCACCGTTATTGTCACGATGAGCAGCTGCCGTTGGATCCAAGAAGGCACGCGATCTAATGGTCAGGATTTGAAGGATGAAGATTTAATTATGTTCCTAGGATATCGCGCGAAAAGATCGACGACTGAGATGTTTAAGAAGTGAAAGAATCGGATGGTGAATCGTGATCGTTGAATCAAAAATCGGACGGATGATAGTGAAGGTGCTATTTCACTTACAGAGTTGCATGCGATTCTTGCTCTAACACGCAGAAATGCAATACCACGTGGTGACTTGTGGAGTGTTCGATCGGATAAAATGGACGGTGAAGATAGATCGCGAATCACGCTTAAAACATGATTTCTATCTTATTAATGTCGGATTTCTACTTTACTTTCTCGAGCATGTAACTTCTTTTAGAGTGAAAATCATCGTGAGGTGAAAACACGAGAGTTGTAGAAGAGATAAAGATCTGTAACTTCCGTGTTGTGATCCATAAGAAAGGAAGCTCGGTTGATCCGTGGACATAGGATGAAGTTCAGCCGTGTTTGTGCATTAGTTCGCCGTACTAATTTCATTGATGCGACAGAGTCTACGCGTGCATGTAAATACGGCATTGATTTAAACGTGAGCACAATTTCTTTGTCGCAATGGACATCAACATCTTTCTTCGAGATTTTGGATTGGATTTTTGTGATAAAAATCCAATGTGATTTTCTTCCTGTGCGTGATCTCTCAAATCAAGATTACGGCGTTTCGAAGAAAAATCTGATCTCGAAATTTATGAAGTTTATCTTTATACGGCGTTCGAAGGAAACTCGAAATTAATGCTGTTTATCCTTCGCTTCACTCACCCCTATAAATAGTTGCTTGATGCACGCTATGCACCACAACACAATTCTCTCTAAACACATCATTTAATTTTTGCAATGTATAATCTTGGAAGAAATGCGGATCGTGAGGATGTTCCTCAGGAACCTTTTTGGAGGGAAAATCTCGAAAAGCTTAAATTTGAGTTATTCCTTCTTTTGGGATTGCTCTTCGCTGCAATTGCCATTTTTGTGATGTGGGTTGCCACTCACTGCACTTGTGTTTAATTTGTGGAAGGTTAAATCATGGGAAGCCGCGTCTTTGTGGGGTATATTGGAAGACGCCGGCAGAACTTCCCGAACGTCGTCGATGTTTTATCTTCTAAACTTTTTTTTTCCGGGTTGTAATATGATTTTCAGTTATGTAATCGTTACGCATCGACTCTATCATGTTTTCTCTACGTCCTCATCTCATTTTCAAAATTGTATACAAGCTCCTAATTTTAAAAATTTTATATCGTTCGACTCTCCTTTATTTCGCCGCTTATTTATTTTAGCTTCCCGAATTTCAGCTGGTCCAATTCAGTCAGGCCCAAATTTTGAAAAAGGCCCAAAATTTAAATTTTGCAGAATTTCCAAATTAACCCGAATTTTTACCCAAAATTCAAAGCAACCCCAAATTTGATCAAAGATCCAATTTTTTTTTCCCTCTCTCCCTACCTTAATTTAATCGAGATTCTCCTACCAATCTAAGTGTAAAAGTATGAAATCACTAACTTTCGAACACATTCAGGAGCACATAAGATTCACACAAACATTCACGTAAAGCATATATCAGAAAATCGTAAAGCACATAATTACGTAACTTAATTACGTATTAAACTTACAGGCGTAGGCTGATCCTCCAGGCTTTTGAGCGGCAGTACATGGACAGTCTACAGAATCTATAACCTAAGGCTCTGATACCACCTGTAACGACCCAACTTCCTAGATACGTATTTTGGCGGATTTTCGCAGCGTAAGCAGCGGAAAACCCATTTAATTAAAGATTTTAAACATAATAATACAAATACGTTCAATGTCTAAATCCATAGGTGCAAAACCAAACATATTTCTATTCATTGGGCCGAAGCCCAAGAAGTCCTAACCCAAATTTAAAAAAACACGAAACATAAACTCGTTTCACAGGTCGCGTCCCATGTACTGCGCCACCCTCAAAAGTCCGTGGAGTCACCGCCATCAGCCGCTTAGTCGTGACGTTTCCCAACGTCCGACGTTCGTACAAAATATGCAAGAATGCAAATGCTCTCACTCGACTCCCATCCCGACACATCTCACAAAATGCACGCTCGACTCTTGTCTCATATCTCATCTCAACTCATCTCATCACATCACATCACATCACATCAGGGCCCGAGGCTTAGGACTAAAGACAACACGCGCGCAGGGGTCAGTAGCTCGGGAGGCCCCACTCCCCACAAGGGTCAGTAGCTCGGGAGGCCCACTCCCCACATCTCAATCATATAGTGCGCCTTAGTCCTAACCTCACTACTCATACAATTCGACGACCATCAATCAGTCATAAACTACCCCACTCAACATCACTGTACAATATTTCCGTGACTCCGCACGATCCTCTCCCCTCGTAACACGTGTATGCAAATGTCGTGCAAACAAAATGCAACACATAACAATGCAAATCTCTATATCACGTATCTGCCCAAGGTATCAGCTCAGCCCGATCCGAAAACTATCGTACTCTAAATAATCGGCCCCAAGACCCGCCTTCCGATTTACTCGGCCCGAAACCTTACTCATCGAACTCCCCCTCCGAATTTCACTAATGGTTCCAAAATTTAATTATTTTCACTTTAAGTCCCAAATTTTTAATACCTAAATTCCTAATTTAAAAATATTTTTCCAAATTTTTTTTTTCTTAAAACCCCACAATCTCATAATTTTACTTTTAAGGACGCGAATTTGAAAATTTTAACTTAACATCCGAAAATCTTTGAAAATTATAAAATGACCCAAACATTATCCTCAAAATTTATTTAAGACCCGAAAATTTTCTCAAATTTACAAATCTGCCCCGGATTTCAAAATTTCAGGTTAAGTCCCAAAAATTTTTAGAAATTACAAATCTGCCCGGATTTTAAAATTTCAGTTTTGCCCCGAAACTTTTGATTTACAATTAACCCCAGCCGAGTATTTTTAATAAATATTTAGTCCCTAAAAACTTCTGAAAATTCTCGATTTCTCTAGCCGAGAAATTTATTATTTATTTTGTACCCGAAAACTTCTGAAAATTTACAATTAACCCAAACCGATATATTTAATATTTCTTTAGCCCCTCGGAATTTCCGAAAATTGCACAAAGGCCCCTAGCCGAGTTTTGAATATTTATTTAACTCTCCGAAAATTCTGATAATTTTGTATAAGCCCCTAGCCGAGTTTTGAATATTTATTTAACTCTACGAAAATTCTGAAATTGTATAGAGGCCCCTAGCCGAATTTTAATTGTTCATTTAACACCTCGAAAACTTCTTAAAATTATAAAATGACCCTAGTCGAGATTTAGAATATTTATTTAACACCCTAAATTTCTGAAAATTACACAAATCACCCCAACCTAGTTTTAGAATATTTATTTTAGACCTTTGAATTAAAAAAAAAAACACTAGAAAACCCTAATTTATAAAATACCCGAATTTGCTCCTAAATTTCCTAATTTCCAATCTTTCTACCTAAACCCCGAACAGTTTACGATCCAAACGCAAGTAGCATGAAAATGGAACGGCATAGAATGGTGACGACACACAAATATTCATATAACGAGCATGAGATCACGTTCGAGCATATATATTAGCATGTAAATCACAAATTTCATACGACCACGTAAATTACCATGCAACACGTAGAAATCACGAGTTAAAAAAAATTGTTTACGCATGTAGGTGATCTTCACCTACCTTACGTCCGTATAGAGCGACGTTACGGGTTATTTTTACGTGATCCCGACCCTAGGATTTCGATCCCGAGCTCCTCCACGTGTCCGTGGGTTTTTTTTTCTCCTCCTCCCTTTCTTTCCTTCTCTTCTTCTCCCCCTTTTCTTTCTTTCTTTTTTTTTTCTTCTCTCCTTTCTTTCCTTCTCCCTCGGCCCCTCCCTCTTCTTTCTTTCCTTTCTCTCTTTTTCCCTTCTTTTCTCTTTCTTTCCTTCCCTCTCTCACGTTTTTCCCCCTCCCTTCTCTTGTTTTCTTTGGTTTATTAATTATCATTTTGTCCTCATGTAAGGAGATGAGATGTATTAGATGGGGATACCTTGTTCTTATTCTAGTGATTAGGTGGTTTTATTCTCTTTTAGTTTTATTACCTCATTATGTAAAGATATTTATTTTATAGTTATTATTTTATTTTATGGTACAAACCTCACATGGAGGTACATATTTATTTATTTTCTCTTAATTTAGTTTAGCCATAATTAAATTATTATTATTATTATTATTACTACTATTTTTTTTTTTTTATTTATTTATTTGGGCTTTCACTTCTTGTTTTCGGCCCAATTAAATTTTATTAAAGGACCCAACTCCCAACCTTTATTTTGGGTCATTATTTTCTTCATTTGGCCCATAAATAAATTTTGGTCCTTTTAAATTTTTCTGGCCCAATTGTAAATTTTGGGCTCGTTTCGAAAAGAAATCATTTCTTGTTCGAAAGTCAATTTCGTACATTTCGAATATTATTGAAGTAATCCCGTATAAATTTTTGCGGGTATTACATCAGTTGTCTGTACTGATCACTCGTGAGATGAAGTGGAAGTTGAGGAACTTTACTAGCATGAAGAAGGTTGGTAACACTAGTCTTTTCCAACACTTATGTTCTCATACACAAGCATCTCCAACCGAGCACCAAAACGCAAAATTTGAGGTAAAATTACTTCAACCGAACACCAAAACGCAACCCAAAATGAGATTTATGTTTCTCTCTCTTCAGTTTGACGCATCTTTGCGTCATGAACAGTTACTATGCGATGCATTTATTAATTTGCACTCAAGTCCCTTAACTTATTCTCTCTGATATATACGTGTATGTCATATTTCATTCTGTCTCATATGTCAGAAAAAAGCTGAAGACGGACTCTCTCATGTATGTAATATTTTATTCTCTCTCATATGAACAGGATTGAGATAGTCAAAAGAGCACCCCAAATTCGATTTTGGACGAAGCAAATTCAACAAATCATCTTTGTGGGTAGTATTGAAATTTATAAAAATTAGCGTGGAAATGAATATTACAAAATAGTCTATTGAGTTTGAGAATGAGTTGATCGATTGGAGAAGAATTACTGCATTTTGAGTTTAAGAATGCGTTTGAGTTTGAAATTGCGTTTCTCGGTTGGAGATGATCTTACAGCTGAGATGTGATGTAAAGAACCATTTGAGTACTTGAGTACGTGGTAGATGAAAAACTCCTACCAAAAATAAAAATTAATGGTTTTTGTAATGGTTAGGCTCTTTATAAATTAGAATTCGTAATTTTGACAATTTTGTTATATTTAAATTGCCAACACATTAAAACGCTAAACAATTTTAAACCCAAAAAGACGCGTAATTCTAGTTATTGCCCACGACTATTTGCCATCTCAAACTATCTTTGTATTACTGCAAAAGCTCAAGGTGGAAATCTCATGTATCAGATCAGATTGATAATAAGCAGAAAACAATAGCCATCTCATTTACGATAAGATCTTTTTATTCATTAGAGAGTAGCAGAGTGCAATCTTATTACCATATAACAAAGCCTCAAAAGACACACAAAGCTCAGACCAACACGAAAGTGCAATTTATTTTTTACGTACACAGAGAAACAAAATCAAAGGTGCAGAATGCACAATCTCTCTGTAAGAACACAACACTCGCAATTACTTGGCAGCAGCCATGTGCCTGATGAGATCAACCACCCTTGAACTGCAATGGAACACGATGAATTTTAAGCATCAACTCGATAAATCTTTATAATTTACTTCTCCACCACTCACAAAAAGACATACCTGTAGCCCCATTCGTTGTCGTACCATGCAACAAGTTTGACGAATTTCTTGCTCAGAGCAATGCCAGCCTTTGCATCAAAGATGCTTGACCTAAAATTTCGACAATTTCCAATATCATACTACGTATATTCGTCAAGATAGATACCAATATGATAGTGTAATAAGAACACAAGGAAATATACCTGCTGTCACCCACAAAGTCGGAAGAAACCACATCCTCTTCGGTGTAGCCCAAGATTCCCTTCAACTTTCCTTCTGACTCCTCCCTAAAAGATAAATAAAGCTCTGTTGACAGTTCTGTTACGTTTGGTTGCAGAAGAATATTTTCTCAGATCAGTTGATATTAGATTTTTGGCCTACTTGATAGCTGCCTTAATTTCATCATAGCTTGCTTCTTTCGCGAGGGTCACGGTGAGATCAACGACAGAGACATCAACTGTTGGGACGCGGAATGCCATTCCAGTCAATTTTCCGTTCAGGTCAGGGAGCACTTTGCCAACGGCCTGGATAATAAAACGTAATGCTAAGAACATATGCTTTTGCAAAGGAAACATAGGATATCAAATAGATATACATGTGCTATCCCAAAAGACAAGCAAGCGCTGCAAGTTTGCAACCTTGTCAAGGCGATGCCATATCACAGATAAAATCTTTAATTTAACCATCGTAATTTGTAACTTCTGATATCCACCTCTAATCGCACGTAAAATGTGCCTCAACAATCTTGCTAAACAACATACTTAAATCTCAGATGACTTAGAATACCTTAGCTGCTCCTGTGCTGCTTGGGATGATGTTGAATGAAGCAGCTCTTCCACCTCTCCAGTCCTTGGAAGATGGTCCATCAACAGTTTTTTGAGTGGCTAACAATGGAAATCGAGACATCTCAGAAGTGACAATTTTTTTTTTCTCAAATAATGATGTATGTCATATCATTTTTTCACCTACCAGTAATGGAGTGGACCGTTGTCATGAGACCTTCAACAATGCCGAACCTATCATGGATCACCTGCAAACAAGCATGTATTAATAGTTGTGCGTTTACCAGTAACATGACGAATTGAGCGATTGCAGATTAAAGAAGACCAACCTTGGCCAGAGGAGCTAGACAGTTAGTGGTGCAACTAGCATTAGAAACAACATCAATGTCTGGTGTATAAGTCTTCTCATTAACTCCAACAACAAACATCGGAGCATCCTTGCTTGGTGCAGAGATGATTACCTTCTTCGCTCCACCCTGGCAATTGGAAGTGAGCTCAATTAGAAATGGAGCAACGTGCAACAAGTCAAAATCACTCACAAGAGAAACAATGAACTACCAAAGAATCACAACAAAATTGAAGAAAATGCTGCGGTGCAAGATATTATATTAATCAATCCCAAACTGCAAAGTGAATTGCAAGTATTTTTTTGGCTGGGGTACCTTCAAATGGGCAGCAGCCTTCTCCTTTTCAGTGAAAACTCCAGTCGACTCAACAACGTACTCTGCACCAGTTTCAGCCCATGGAATCTCCTCTGGGTTCCTTTAAACAAGGCCCGTTAAACAATTTCAGAATTTGACACAAACTACCATAAGCGGGCAAAGAATTACGAGTGATAATTAAGTCAAGGCACAGATGGAGTACCTAAGGCCAAAAACAGCCACAGGCTTGTCCCCAAAGAGAAGGGTTTTCTCATCTTTAACTTTCAGTTCGTGGTGCTTGTACTGGCCATGGACAGTGTCATACTTGAACATATACGCCTGCACCAATAATTTTACAAAGATGGTTTGCAAGACATAAGCATATCATATAAAATAACCATGATACTTAATCGAGAACTAAAGCTATAAAATTCAGAAACTCAGGCTGAATATGCTCACATAATCATCGACAAAGAAAAAAGCACAAGGATATACTTTTGGCAGGAAAATTGAATTTTCGCTTAGCAAAGACGAGTCTTCTCGCTGTCTGATAAGGATTCCAGATAGGAAAAGAAGCGGAAATTTGCAAAGCTATGTCAACCGCGGAGTAACGTGCAGTTTGTCACATACAACTTCCTCGTATGAAAATTGAAAAGGACAGAACCAAAAAAAGCCCGATAACATACCATGTAGTCAACAGTGATGAAAGGATCGTTGACAGCAACGAGCTCGACATCATCTCTCACGAGAGCAACTCTAGCAACTAATCGACCAATTCTTCCAAAACCTTCAACAAATTTTCCATGCATCAAAAACCAAAATAAAACTCGTAAAATACTCCAATCTAGAATATCCAAACTAACAATATCACCGCATAAAATTCCAGTTAACACGACCAAAAAAAAAAAAGAGTACAGAGCAGGTGAAGTACCGTTGATTCCGATCTTAACCTTCGCTGCTCAAGAACAAAATAAAAAATAAAAAAATTAATCAGACCAAGCTAAAACTGGAAGCAGAGTGCAAAATCAGAACGTTAAAAGACTTAAGATCAATCACCCATTCTGAAACTCTACAGTTGTAGACGGAGAGAACCTATCGGCTAACGAGCGAGCGAGAGGGAGAAACAAGCTTCGAAAAAAAAGCAGATGCTAGAAAGTGCGTAAAATCACAGAGAAAAGAAAGATACAAATAGCACAACGTTCGGGAATCTCTTACTTCAGTACGTGTATCAAATTCAAGAAGGATGATGATACTTCAACTCGTTGAGTGACACCTCAAAACATTATTAAAACCTTCCACGTTCTAGAACTTTTTCTGGGCCGGGCCTTGACCGAGTATAACGGGCCGTAGATGGGCTTTTGGGGACTATGGGCTTGAGCCCAACCGAAGAATTACGGGCATTAATGTGTCTTCGTCTTCCTCATGCCCACTGTTTGTGTTTCCTAGGCTGTGTCAAAACCAGTATAATTTTTCTAGTACAAGCCCAAGATAATTTATCTCGGCATGATGAAATAGTTTATTTATTACGGACGGGCTGAAAGACTAATCGCGGGATGGAATTTCCAAACCAAACATTAAATAAGATGATATTAGTGCAAATAACAAGGCCCCAATTCATATTTTCAATTGGAAATAAGGACCCATGTAAGTTTCATTTATAGATAAGGACCCAATTTAAGTTTCATTGAGAAGAAAGGACCCATGTGTTACCACAGACACACGATGTTACCACAGACCCATGAAGTGTTACGATAGACCCATGAAGTGTTACCACAGATCCATGAAGTGGTACCACAGACCCATGAAGTGTTACCACAGACCCATGAAGTGATATTGGAGAACCATGAAGTGTTTCTGAAAAAACTGGGTCGTTAAAACTATGAATTTTCTGACAAGGATTTGAACTCTCATTGAAACTTAGAGACGAGCCTGAAATATAAATGCCCCATGATATTATCTATAGAATGTGGGCTTATGGGGATACCAAACGGACCCCTAGTTGATTGATTATATTTAAGAGATTTATTAAGTAAGAGTTTATACATATAAATTAATGGGTATAAATAAAAATACGTGTTTGATTAGTGAATTTAAATAATCACATGTGCAGAGGTGCGTTTATTTAAACTCGTCTACATCGTTTTAGAGTTGATATATATACACTCATATTTTAGATAAACCTACGAACCAAACACATGAACACTGTCTTAAACCCACTTTTAAAATTCTGCACATGGATCCACAACCACACATGACGTTGATGTATCCATTTCCACTTAAACGGAAATTAGAGTGCATTGCTCAAATCCTTGAAAACGAATCATTTATATATGTTCAATTGCATTCTTTACTAGCGTCAACGTAGCGGTGAACACAGTAAACTCGCAAGACTGCACTATATGTACACTTTACAGAGATTTTATAACAAATGAAAGAATCAACCCCAAAAAACAAAACTGTAAGCCAAACCAACCCAATAAAAATAAACGAGACTATACGAAATGCACACTCAAACTGATAAAAACACTCTTCTTCTAACCATATGACTCAGCCGATAAATACACACTGTCCTAACTAAATTAAGCAGATTCATACCTTACACTGAGTGGGGATGAAGTGGCCTGAGCATAGATAGCTTTCAGCAGCACTACAAAGTCAATCAGACTCTCCATGCAAAACCACTTGAGCTTCCACATTAAGACGTCGTAAGATGGGCTTTCGCCCTTCCCTTGGCGGCGAAACTCAGGTGTGCATACAAAGGCCAGCGAAACACACAGGTTACTGGGAGTTTCAATTACCTGTAAATATAACAAGACACATTATTTTAATATCCCAGTCCAAATTTGGATATAAGAATAAGGAAAAACGTAGAAAAAAAAAGCGTCTCTGCCATCCACATCGTCGTCAGATTTGATTTTCAAAAAGTGCGTCATCAGTCATGTTGTAAAAGAAGTCAGCATGGGTGTTTGGTGCATGATGAATATAAAGGGTTACAGTGGGTGGAAACATTAAAGGCCCTTTTATGGATTTATATTCAAGAGGCAGGAAAATAATGCCTGGACGTCTCATACTAAGTCGTGATTTAGTAGTTAGAAAAATAGAAGTACCATCTCAGTCATATTCACGATAGCGCATCGAGAGTCCAAAGACAGATAACTTGGGGAGAACGACTCTTCAGTGCGACCAAACTGCTTCAGATCTTCAGAGCATACAAAGAGATGCTCTTCGAGCACGAACAATGATCGAGACAGCCATAACCCTTCTGTCAAGTTGGCAAGGCAAATGAGCCAAAAGACAACTATGGAAAGAAGGAAAATTCAGTAGTACAGTACAATTCAACATTTATAAGGGAAATCCTCACTTCGTATTCAGTGGAAAGAATATGGAATTTAATTCATGTAGGCATTCAGAAAGTTGGAGATCCACAATATCCAGGTATAATATCAGTTTCCCAGAACATTAAATCTTAGTTGATACATTAATCATCTTTTGGGTAAAGTTCAATCATCTGCCCAAACTAAATGCAATGATATGCTTCGCCGTGACCGATTAATCGTACATATAACCCCTCAATCCGATGACATCATTAATATTGCATTAAACTCACCAAAACACATTTTTTTTTTTACTTTCCATACGGTAACAGTATCATGATAAATTCATTATATAGTAGACACCTTCATCAAATTGAGTGAGTTATTCGTATAGTTTAGGGGGGACAACCACACCAAGGAGATGAAGTTTACCAGCATTTTATCATGAAGACGAGTAAGAAGATGAATGATAAATTTACCTTTTAAGCTGTTATGCCAGAAAAGCACCATGGCATACTGCAGTATATTAGTATTTGCACGTCCAGATGCATATTTCTCAAAAAGATTTATTTGGTTCAGCTCCAAACTGCCATTATATTTCCAAAATCCATATGATTGAAGGGAACTGTTATAGTTTGCAAATGCAGAACTTGTGCGTCTATCGACAATTCAAGACAGATAGCAGCTCGAGATACCGACAATCCATTAATGTACCTGTTCACAACCCAGTTCTCATTCAATCCGGATGAATTGAAGAAACCTAACACAGATATCAAATCTCTTGATCTCTCAGGTGACCTAGTTATAAAAAGATACGACACGTTCACTTCGAAGCACACCCTGCAAAATGATATTTTACTGAGTAGGCAAACAAGATGCAGCTTAAGATTTGTGAAGACTACGATTCCTCACCTTAGAAATAGAAGTCCTAATCCAACAAAGACGTCTCTAATATGGCAGACTTTGTGGCAGCCAATCATTTCTAGGCGGATTCCTGCATACGAAACAGTAACAATGGATGAGCATACTTTTCTCTGCAAATAAGTTTACAAATGCACATATCAAATGTATCTACGCAAAAGCTCATACCATAACAAAGCTAACCTGACCCATCCCGTGCATCGACAAGAAGAATATACAATTTTTGTCTGCTGCTTCGCAGTACAACAACCTCCCTATATTTGTAAAACAAGGGATGCCATCAGAGTACTATTGGATATGAGGAACCACTCATGCAATTGCAGTAAAAATAAATGGGTCGGCAATTGAAGATTATCAATAATCTATCCACCTTTCATTATATCCTGACTTTTCCAGAACTAAATGATCACACTGTACATACTGGAGAGAAATTTCATTAACCGCAGCATCAGCCATAGTTGAGTTAAAAAAGGTCTCAATAAAATCAAGACTTCCTTTTCTCATTGGCTCGTTGTGTTCAGCTGGAATGTCCCGAGACTGTTGTTTGGCAAACAAACACGCTTTTTGGTCAAGATCGAGGTCACTTCCGCATAACTTACTGTAATTAGTCTTATTTGCTTCTTCGCTGCAGGCATGGGTGCCAGCCTCCTCCCTCAAGGAAATCAATCTTCGGGCGGGCTTTCTCCTGCCACTTTTCTCCTCCAACCAATCACCCGTACCATCGACATTACTGTGCAACTCATTGTCACCGCAAAAGCTACCATTGGAAGTATCATTTGACATCTTTACCTTGTCAACTTGTGTTTGCGATATACATTCTTTAGTGGCAGATCTAGAAGAGAACACTCCATTCCACTTTGGAGATGAACTTTTGTCTAGATATGTCTCTCCCGAATATTCATCATTAGAAACATGTCCACTTCTTCCAGATGCATTGTCATAGCCTGTACCAGATTGAATAGCTACATCAAGGATAAAATCAGCATCAATATCTTCGCTGCAACTTGTATCGCTATCAGACGATGCTACTGAAAATGAATGGGCAGATAGCTGCAGAAACACTTCTTCCAGATTCTGGCGACGGTGTAAAATATTCTCTTCGTAATGCGGGGGAGATACTGGGCATGACGACAATGGGGTTCCATTAACTGGAGTAGAAGAAATAAGATTCTTCGAGCTCACGGTACCCTCTCTCGGTACATCAATTGAATTAGACCATAACTCTCCAGCATCTATGGTTGTGTCCCTGCCGCTTTTGAGAAGTAGCTCAACCTCCTGACCATGTGGGGTCTCTGCAACAGTTTCAGTAATCCAAACTGCATGCCCAGTAGATGGTTCTGAGGGAGCTTCATCAATACGACCAAGATATCGTGGACCACTAACAACAGTAGAACCATCAGCAAATGAGGTTTCAGATTCTAGATTAATTGTGCTACTTTCATCCCCAGAAAATGGAGCACAGTCAGACATATACCGCGAGGTTTCACCAAGTTCGTCATCCTCGGCCTCACTGTTCATGGGGACCTTTTCAGTCTTCTTTAAGGTATGGGTCCTTTTACCATCCCCAACATTATCAGAACTTCGATTCATCCACTCTTTGAACTCCTGCAACCATCGAACAGAGTCTTCCTTCTTCAAAGATTCTATTCTTTTAATCAATTCTTCTATTTCAGCTTCCTCAGATGAGATATAATTGTCATCCCTGTTTTCTAGGTCATAATCAGATGGAACTGGCTCTTTCTCAGAGGACGTATATGTTGTCTGCTCCTCTCTATCTATGCTGGCAAGGCGTAAAAACTTTTTCTGCAGAATATCACACAAAATTTGGTTTAAACATCAAGAGAATTGCTACAAATTCCAAAATGAGGAGACATTCCTTATTCATGCTACTTTCAGACTCATGAGTTGAGGAGTTGGAGCAATATTTCCTACCTTCTTGACAATTAACCTTCTGTCTTCTATATCAGCATCATCTTTGATTGGTAAATAAAATCCAAAGCTAGCAGGCTGCTTTGTCCTTCTTGCCACCATAAATTGTCGCTTCCAAAGTTCACTAGGAGAGATACTCTTCCCATCAAGCTCGAGCTATAGCGTAACAAATCCCACAAAAAAATTACTTGGGCAGGTCTAGACATTAATAATCAATCCCAATTATTTTTACTGGTAAGTTCCAGACACATAATCAGAAATAAATCAACGAAAGACTACTCACAGTCTCAGGATGAGGGAAAAAACTAAAGACTTGTGCACGAAACCATCTCGCATAACAAAGAGGGTTTCCTTCCAACCACAAGATTTGAAGATAGGGAAGGGTAGCCAGGATCTCAACCTCAGAAAAATTAGAAATGATATTGTAAGAAAGATCAAGCTCTTCAATGGACCTCATATTTTCAATTCCATTCAATGTGGTTAAAGCATTGTTCCTCATCACAAGTTTAACCATCTGACAAGAAACCTGTAGAAAACAGAGAGCGGGTAATATATCACATATGTAAATAGAAGAAAGTTCCCTTATGAATCGGACAGAATATAGAAGTTACCTCACCAAACGGTTTGATACTTCGTAGGCTATTAAAGCCCAAATCTAAATGCTTTAATTTGGCGCACTTCCACAAATTATTAGCCTTTGCAAACTTGTTTCGACTGAGATCAAGTGTTTCAACAACCGGAAGAAGCTGCAAAGACTCATCCATGATAACTAACCCATTACACGCACATGAAACGAAAGACAATCGCCTCCACTGGGACGATTCCTTAATCTCAGCGACTCTACTGGCAAATACATGTCTTAACGCATCCTAATCCATCATAATGGAACACCATATCAAAACTAAGTAGCTGCAGTAAGTAGTTCAGAAACATATAACTAGCTAAATATCAAGCTTTGGGTTTTGTGCGGAGAAAAGAGGAAATGATAAAAAGGTGCTTAAAAACAGAGAACTCATTTTAATTAGTTTCTACACAAGTAAACTGATTATTCTACAATTAACCTAACGGTGCAGGAATAAAACATATCAACTTCAACAAACATGAACAAAGTTGAAAGAGATAACAAGTAAGCAACCGAAGATATATATATATATATATTTTCATTCTCTAGTGTTTGACACAAGATTTCATTCAAGCAATATTCAGAAGTATTAATACAATGCCTACTCAGGTAAACTCAATCCAACACAAATGTTCAAGTACATTTAAAATCAATTCCCTCTTAGAATCCATTTTTGCCTACACAACTTCCCACTACCAAGTACAAAGAGCAAACATAAAGAATAGCAAAAAATCGATATTCAAACATAAGTCCTGTATTGAAGGGATCAAAACTAGTTTATGCATCTTCCTACTTTTTATATTTAGAGCTCCACTTATCAGAATGATTCACCCATCAAACGCGGAACCTCAATGGTTTCTTCTGGATCACAAGTTCGCGAACTGAATGAACTCGCGAACTACTGCTCCGCAACTAAATTAGGTGCATTTACTCGACAAGTCCACATCCCTCCCACATTACACATCAGACTTACCGTGGAATCATGGCAAATTAACTTCTCAAGCGTGAACCTCAACTCCACCAAACCCTTCGCAGCCGACGTGGAAAGATCACAACCTCGCAACTCCAGAACCTTCAATCTCAAAAACGGAACCAGATACAACGGCGTGGGGTCCCTGGGCAGCGCAGAAACCACCTTCAACGACGGAATCAACCTCAAAATCCTTCGCAGCTGCTCCAGCGCACGGTGATCGCCCAAGTCCGCCACGTACGCTCGCAGGTAATCCACCGGCGCGCCGGTCGACAGCCGTTCGAGCTCTTCCAAAGCCTCGAGGCGCGACTGAACGTACCGGAGCCCGACGGGGTTCAGCTTGAGGACTACGGTGCCGTCTATGAGACGGTCGGCGTTGGATTCCACGAATTTGACCAGAGATTCGAGGTACTTGTCGCCGGTTACAACGGACATCATGCGGGAAAAACGGCGATTCCGATTAGGGCATTTCGCTTGATTTCATCACATTTTATGCGTTGTGATTAATCATTTGAGAGTGAGGAAGGAGAAGACTAATCGGAAGGAGACAGTGACACGTGTAAGCCAATCGAGGATCCATGTGGAATTTGCTGGCGAGTGCTGACTGCTGAGCTGGTTGAGGTAAAATGTCTGATTAACTCCCTAGTTTATATTTAAATCACTCTTTACTCCCTGTATAAATTCTTATTTTCAATAGGGTCCTTTTAAGCCCAAAAGAAGGCCCATTAAGCAAATATTAGAAGACGACAGCGCAGTCGGCGAGCCGTCACCTCGTTTACAAACGGTAGAGAAGATGCCGCGGACGACGACGGTGGAGAGCTTAGGTTGTCCGCCGCTTAGGGCCTTCACCTTCGATGCTCTTGGCCTTGTCAAAGGTAAAAACGATGGGTCAACTAGCATTTGAAGTGATAGTTTTGTTAAGCTTGAGCTCTTTCTTTTTTCGTTTTTTCTAACATCCCTTTTGTTTTGCGAGGGAACAGTGGTTGAGGCGCGCGATGGAGAGAGAGCTGCAGCTAAGATGGTGGAGCGATGGGGCGAACCGAATGCTTCAAAGTGCGTGCTCGCAGCTTCAGTTCTCAACCGAGAATTCGACCCGGTAGGAAAATTCTCGATTGAATTAGTTAACGGATTATCCACTAGTATTTCGGAGTCAGTTTGTTCGTTGTTCTTATTGAAATTTCATCCCTCTGATTTTGGGTTTTGATGATGGGTTGTGCAGCTGCTTGGTATTGCGAGGAAGTGTGGCTCGGTGAGTGTTTCTGCCTTGTTTGGAGTTCAATGCTTTGTGTTATGCAGCGGAGAATGATACTGGGTTCGTGAATGTGATTGATGTTCGTACTCTTTTTCTTGGGCAGATTGACGTTATTAGTGCGGTTAACGGTGATCTTCGTGTTCAAATTCCAAGTTCGTGCGAAGATGAAGAAGATGGCGTGGTAGGATTGCATTTATTCAGAAAGCATCAGTCAGCTTCACCTTCAAAGTACGAAAGGATTGGTTTACGTAAATGCATTTCCGTAAATTAGGGATCTTTATTTTTTTTTATATTGCATGAATCATCCCCTGATGATTCAGTTGATGCGACAACCCTTTGAATGCTTAATTCAGGTCATGTAAATTGTTTTCCTGCACAACAAAAGGGAAAGCGAATGTTGAATCTGTGGAGATTGGCGAAAACCCTGTGGAGTTTATCCGTGACCCTTCTCCAGCGCACTGGAGTGTGTGTGGTTCGGGTAATATCTTATGCTCGAAGGTCCATGAAAATGAGACATATGCTTTATTTGGAGGGTGAGTCTTCAAAAGTTTGAATTTTCTTTTGGTTAAAATTTGTTTTTTTTTTCTTTCTTTATTGGCTGATATGGTTGTGACACTCTTAACTTGATTTGCAGCAAAGGTGTCGAAATGAATATATGGGATCTTCAAGAATGTGTTAAGCTCTGGGCTGCAAAATCTGTATGTAATAATTATCTCTATTTTGACATTGTTGATTTATATAATATAACTACTCTAACTACTCGTTGTTCCTCTGAATTGCTGATTTTGTGTAG
The DNA here is from genome assembly GCA_027422505.1 of Craterostigma plantagineum. Taxonomy (NCBI): domain Eukaryota; kingdom Viridiplantae; phylum Streptophyta; class Magnoliopsida; order Lamiales; family Linderniaceae; genus Craterostigma; species Craterostigma plantagineum. The sequence continues at coordinate 3,687,522 of JAPQWV010000050.1, forward strand.
CCCCCAAAAAACAGCCTTGGGATTTTCACTCCAACCTGCTTTACATCTGCAACCTTTTTGAGTAATGATGATCAGCGTAAATTTGTGGCTGGAACTGATTTGCATCAGGTAAAATAGCTAAGTTACCTCTCAATGCAATATGAGTATCCCATACTCGAAGAGTTGTTTATTTACTGGATACTGATGTACTAACAGCGTATTACTATGACAGATTCGTCTCTATGATACTTCGGCTCAGAGGAGGCCTGTCATGTCAGTTGACTACCGAGAGACTGCTATTAAGGCCATTTCTGAAGATACTAACGGTCACACAATTTATATAGGAAATGGCTCAGGTGACCTTGCCTCCTTTGACATGCGTACAGGTATACCTTCCCATGTTTTACTATATTAAGACGACAAAACTCTTTTACACTGCTGTAGTATATCGTCTATTAAGGATTAACACAATTTCAACACCCGCGATGGACTTTATGACCAAGCAGTTGTAATATTTCACGATTGGTTCTTGTAGACTTGTAAGAAATGATACCCTCACGACCTGCATTAGTTCTTGCCATTTCAATGCTTTTTTATTGCTTCAGAGTATTTGACTCGTTCTTGTCTCTTGGCCCACGCTGTTCATCATACTTGTAGGTAAACTTTTGGGGTCCTTCATTGGGAAATGTTCGGGAAGTATAAGGTCAATAGCGAGGCATCCAGAACTTCCCGTGATAGCATCTTGTGGTGGGTACAGTTTAATCATTCTTTGTTCGACTACTTTCAAATCATGACATAGGACCTTGGAATATATGCCGTTTGTTATCTTCAGCAGCTTAAAATTTTCAAACAAACTATCAAATGTTGTGAAATGTGGTGTGCCTGACCTCCAATATTGGCTTTTCATTTTCAGGGCTTGACAGCTATTTACGCATTTGGGACATTGAGTCACGACAACTTCTGTCATCGGTAAGTTGGGATTTTAATTTGACATAATTTGCTGACGGCTGAAATGGACAGAAATCAATTTATTGGAATGGGTAGTTCAATGTTGTAAAACCAAGTTTTTTTCTAGTTTTTGTTTTGTGCCAGGCTATATAACATAGTCCTCTAGAATGAACCTCAGTCTGAGGTAGGTAATGTGATGAAACGGCATGGGTCGTCAATCTACTTCGATTTTCGCCTTTCACGTACAGTTATAGTAGTTGTCAATGCTTTACCATTTAATGATTGATTATTTTCTTTAATGACTGAATGCAGGTTTTTCTGAAGCAACATCTGCATGCTGTAGTTTTTGATTCCAACTTCCATGATAAAGGTCGATTTAGTTTTCTTTTCTTTTTCATTCAATCCGCTTTCCAATGCACATAACAGCCTTCTCCTCTCCTTCATTGGAACCCTAAAGTTGTCTATGCGTAGAATTTTTTCTTAATGCTATCTTGTTTTTTTCGTCTTTAATCAGAAGTTGTAGATTGTCTTCCTGCCCCCGAAGAAGCAACAGCAGCAGATCCCTCTATAGAGACAAAACCCGCCAAAAGGAAGAAAGAATTTGGAGAGAAGAAGAAGCATTCAAGTAAGAATATGAAGTCAAAGAAAAGAAGCAAGAAACTCGACGAAGAATACGACGACGATGATTAAAAAACATGTAAGATTCTCAACCTCGATTTGATGTAATGTAATAATATCATCTTAATAGAAGCTTTAAGAGTTTATGTAGTTCTGATCTGTGTTAGGGAATTGAGGCTCAGTTTTGTCGAAGTTCTTGCACTGCAATCTTTGCCCTTTCTAGTTTCTTCGGCAATTTGTTTCGACGGTTTTTTACTTCTGCTTTCAGTGGGATGTGAGTACACAAGAATGATTCTTGAATTATTTCCAGTAATAATGAACTTTCGATTTTGAATAGGCACAATGTTAAGAATTAGCTGTGGGCTGTTTTGAGGGATTTTAACACTATCATTGAGCCGCAAAATATGATTATAAGTTCCACTATTAGCCCTTGATTTAAGTTGGGTTCGTTTTGGCCCAATAGAGTATATAAATGTGAAGTATGGTCCTAACTGAAGATAAACGCTCTTTCCTATAACGTAAATCGTGTTTGAGATTCAAAATCAAAACCCTTTTCTCTGTCACCTCTAAATATCTAATCAGCTCTTTTAACAGAACAAGCTACTAAGGATATTTTACCCCGAAAAGAAAACAAAAATAGCAAACGGATATTATAATTACCATTCGGTACGCACTCAAGAGTAATCTTCTCGGATGTCTTGAATTCAAGAACGAGGGCACGGGCATTGTTTTCCCTGGGCTTATCTCCATTTTCGGATTCGTCAAGTCATATAAGAAAGCTTAAGGCAAGTTCTGCTCGAATTGAGAAAAATGGCTGCTTTGAGTGCATGCTCAGTATGCTATCACAAGCGCTTCTTTTCTCAGCCAAAACCCAATACACGCTTTGTTCCGTGTTGCGTGTCTACGCCGGCAGTTAAAGGTACGAAGTACGAATATGCAGAAGCTTGCTTTTGCCGTTCGTGTATCTATTGGGTTCTTATCGTTTTGCCCAATGTGTAATGAAACTAATGGGTGCAGCTCCTTTTATCGTAAATGGCAGCAGTTCATAGACTTGTGTTACCAGTTACTACATCCATGTTTTAACATTGTGGAGTTCTCAAGTTATCTTTCGTCTTTTTTCTGTTTGTTAGCTACGAGGATTGGAAATTTGATGTCAATCTCTCGTGCTTTGTGCTCTTTTCTTCTCAATCTTTAATAATGGGATTTTGACTCGATAATTCTTGAATTTAACTATCTGGTTTTTGGTTGAAGATAGAATCATCTAATACCAAGTGGATTATTCGTTTAACTTGTTAGGCACGCGCGATTCAGCAAAAGTGCCTCGTAGAAGGTCAGAAGGAGCTAGAAAGAGTATGGAGGATTCAGTTAAACGAAAGATGGAGCAATTTTACGAAGGCTCTGATGGGCCTCCTTTAAGGATACTTCCGATTGGTGGTTTAGGAGAAATTGGGATGAATTGCATGCTCGTGGGGAATTACGACCGTTATATCTTGATAGATGCAGGCGTAATGTTCCCAGAGTATGTTTAATATTATTGGCGAGAATTGATTTCTCTCATTCTTACGTTGTCTGTAATGCCAAGTTGATTACTTTTTCAGCTATGACGAACTTGGCGTACAGAAGATAATTCCTGACACCACTTTTATTAAGAAATGGAGCCATAAAATCGAAGCTGTTGTCATTACACATGGACATGAAGATCACATCGGTGCGTTGCCATGGGTAAAGTTTCTATTCTAACACAACTGAATCTCGCATTTCGGTACTATTGAATAACTCTTATTTTACACTCTTCTTATCGAAAACTTAGTTGCTTTGGTTGCTTTACAATTGATATTTTTTGTTCTTTACGCTGCATATTAGGTCATCCCTGCCCTGGATCCTCACACACCAATTTTTGCTTCATCCTTTACAATGGAGGTTTGTTAAATTAATTGTTGAATTGTAATTATCAAAGTCTAGTCCCTTTGGCAATAGTTTCATGGATATTTTGACTTATGGTCAAACAGCTTATCAAGAAACGTTTGAAGGAGTTTGGGATATTTGTTCCGTCTAGACTTAAAGTATTTAAGACACGGAGGAAATTTGTTGCTGGGCCCTTCGAAGTTGAACCAATAAGGGTCACACATTCTATCCCAGATTGCTCTGGGCTGGTTTTTCGGTGTCCCGACGGTACTATACTTCACACAGGCGATTGGAAGGTATTTGGTTGCTCATCCTTTTTAAGGCCATTTTTCTAGCATTTATGCTTCTTTTCTTACGTAGCTTCGGTTTTCTGTTTGAAATTATACGATGTAATGTTCCTATAGATAGACGAGTCACCATTGGATGGGAAAGTGTTCGATCGTGAGGGCCTTGAAGAACTTTCAAAAGAAGGGGTGACTTTGGTGAGAATTTTTTCCACCTATTTATTCCTCTGTACTGTTATTCTTTATTATAACTACTATATCTTTAAGGCTAAGTGCAAAATCTTGTTTTGTTCGCCTATTTTTGCAGATGATGAGCGATTCAACGAACGTACTTTCGCCTGGAAGGACATTGAGTGAGACAGTTGTGGCTGATTCTCTAATGAGGCGTATTTCAGCTGCTAATGGGAGGGTTATTACAACTCAGTTCGCTTCGAATATACACAGGCTTGGTAGCGTAAAAGCTGCAGCTGATGCTACAGGTCGAAAATTGGTATGCAAATTGCAATTGTTAGAAAGACTTCTCTTCAGATTTTGTTTTCCTCTAAATTTTAGAGGCTTATTCTATTCTTACACATTAAGGTATTTGTCGGTATGTCTTTGAGGACGTACCTCGATGCTGCATGGAAAGACGGTAAAGCACCCATTGATCCCTCAACGCTGGTAATTGTCTCTTAAGTTCATCTTAGTCCATGTTTCCTATTTCCCCTCGATTTTTATCTTTCTTTTTGCACACTATGTCATTGAATAGCTTGTTCATCTAAAGTTTGGATGAAAACTTTACCTTGTTGGGCTTTTTCTCCTCAAATTCTTGTTCCCAGTTTTGATCATTTTTCAATTGATAGGGATAATTTTTCGTCATTTACAGGTAAAAGCGGAAGACATTGATGCTTATGGGCCTAGGGACTTGCTGATTGTCACAACTGGTTCTCAAGTAGGTTTTAGTAAACAATATCGTTAGTGCTTATGGGAAAATTGGGTAGCTTATTGATTGATCTTCTATGGTGAAAGGCTGAACCACGAGCTGCATTGAACCTCGCATCATTTGGCAGTAGTCATTCGCTTAAGTTAAACAAAGATGATCTCATTTTATACTCTGCCAAGGTAATAAGTTCATTATCAGGTTAACTTTTAACCTATCTTTTTTCTGAAAGTGATTTGTTCTGCAAAACCCCGTTGAAGAAATGGTTTTATCACAGGCAATCGAGGACATTTTACTATAATACGATGTTCTGGCCAATATACAGACAGAACTTAGCGTAACTCGAATGTGCTGTTTCTAGATGCATGCATAGACACTGATAAACTGTGTGTGATAGGTAATTCCTGGTAATGAGAAAAGAGTAATGAAAATGATGAATCGAATATCAGAAATTGGATCTACAATAGTGATGGGAAAGAATGAGATGCTTCACACATCTGGCCATGCCTACCGCGAAGAACTGGTAAGATATTTCATTTGCTAGGGATCATTGAAAATATGCCATCTTAGAGTTTAAAGAAGTCATACTTTAAGCAATACTTTTTCTCAGGACGAAGTGCTAAAAATTGTAAAGCCCCAACATTTCCTACCCATTCACGGCGAACTCTTATTCTTGAAAGAACACGAACTGCTAGGAAAGTCAACTGGCATCAGGCATACCGCGGTGAATAACTTCAAGCTTTCAGTTCCAGTTCTCTGTTTCTCTTTTATTCATCCTATTTAGATCAAAGTTTTGTAGCTATTCTGAACGGTGATAGGATTCTCAATTTCCGAGCTTTGTCGTTATAGGTTATAAAGAACGGAGAGATGCTCGGCGTGTCACATCTGAGGAACAGAAGAGTTCTATCCAACGGTTTTATTTCCTTAGGTAAAGAGAATCTTCAGGTACGTCATGTCCATTCGACAGTTAAAACAGTTGCATACCATCTTAACATTCTAACTGAAAAACGAATATCGTTCTCAGTTGATGTATAGCGACGGCGACAAAGCATTTGGGACAGCAGCAGAACTATGCGTAGACGAGCGGGCAAGAATTGCCTCAGATGGCATAATAGTCGTTAGGTCTCAACTCAACTCAATCAACACTTACACTCTCTCTATCTTAACTACAGTTAGTCAAACTTAGTTATATATCTCTCTTACACAGCATGGAGATTATGCGCCCCGAAGCTGACCAAGACTCAGTCGAGAAATCCCTGAAGGGAAAGATAAGAATCACCACTCGATGCCTATGGCTCGACAAGGGAAAACTCCTCGACGCCCTTCACAAAGCTGCCCACGCTGCCCTCTCGAGCTGCCCGATAAGGTGCCCCCTGGCCCACATGGAGAGGACTGTTTCAGAAGTCTTGAGAAAAATGGTGAGGAAGTATAGCAGTAAGAGGCCCGAAGTCATAGTGATAGCTACCGAAAATCCCAGCGCAGTGCTCGCCGAAGAGATCAGTGGGAAGCTATCTGGGAAATGGAATTTGGGCTCTGCTGGGATTTCGGCCTTGAGAAGAGCTGTCGATGGGCACGAAGAAGAAGAAGGCAATAATGGCCATGCAATTGCTGGAAAACGTGCCACAGAATTAGAATCAGAAGGTAAATTCTCAGATTTTCTTGAAAATCAGAGAAGTTGACTCTAAGGCAATTTTTGTCAAAACTTAAGCTGATCGTTCGTTTTTTCGGGGCAACATAGATGATAATCAAGAACAGAGGGTTCAAATAGATGAAGTCGCTTCGTCAGATTCGAAATCACCCGAGGATTCACCGAGTGAAGAAGAGTCAGTATCAGAAGGCGACGGAGAAGGTGGTGATGGCGAAAGAGGCGTAGATTCTGAGAAAAAAGGCGCAAAGCGTAAATCTTCGAGTGCTGCAAAGAGGAACAAATGGAAGCCCGATGAAGTGAAGAAGCTCATTCGCATGAGAGTGGAGCTCAACAGCAGATTCCAAGTCTTAAAGGGTCGAATGGCTCTCTGGGAAGAGATATCTTCGAACCTTTTGGTGGAAGGAGTTTCTAGAAGCCCCGGGCAGTGTAAATCCCTGTGGGCATCCCTAGTTCAGAAATACGAGGTTCGTTAGTTCCAAGCAAAAAAAAAAACCTTGTCTTTAATGGCGACTGTAACGACGGTGTTTTCTCTTGCAGGAAAGCAAGGGGGACGTAAAAACGCAGAAGAGTTGGCCTTATTTCGAGGAGATGGAGAAGGTTTTATCGAGCAATGAGAGTAGTAAAGTCCTCAAGTGATGGGATTTTCTTCGAGCGAATTCGACTATCGTTTCGTTCATGAGGCAAAATCTCAGCAGGGCAATGTAAGATTGCCTGCCCCATGAATGGATATGAGCAGTGTTAGAGATGATCTTCAGTGGCTGATTCTTTTGAATTATTACACAATTTTAGGCTCAAGACTTTGAGATTGTTACAAGCCCAAGTTCTGGAAAATGTGTGCAAGAGATTTCGATACTGTAATGTTTTTGTGTCCCAATTGCATTTATCCGAAAAAGGTTGAGGGAAATTAGACATATTTGTTTTATATTTTCCATAATAATAATAAAAAATACTGTGAGAGAGAAGCACTAAAAAATGGATAATAAACATAAAACGGTTGCGGAAATTACTGCAAGAAAATGGCGGATGTGAACTTGGGTCAGATGAATTTTTGGGGGCATTTGCCTTTGTTGGTTAGGGCAGATTCGAAGGAATCGGTGGAATACATACTCCAAGCTCTGTGGCGCACGCGCCGGACTGGGCTAGACGCCGCCGATCGTCAAATATTTCGCGAAATCCTTCATCTATCCAACGATTCTGACGATCTCGACCCTGTAAGTGTACTTGAATTCTCTTAATTGTCAATCTTTGTGCTTACGTCGGTTTAATTTCTCAATTCGACGTTTCGACGTTGTATGAGTTTCTGTTTTTCCTCGCTGTTTTGTTCCTTAGCCAATCGTTGTTTGCCCCAATTTGGTTTTAGGGTTGCTATGTTTCTGGGTAATAGCTCAAGAAGCCTCCTATTCAGCATTTTCTGATAGTTCGGTAAATTGAATTGAATCAAAGTGATACTCAAACCTTATCCGAAAAGAGGTTTTTTGAGCTTCAGATCTCTTCTTTGTAAGTACTGCCAATTGTTGCAAGAATTATATACTCGATATATCATCGCTGTAAATGATACTACAATTTCCCGAGAGAAAATCTCTTGTTGTCCGTAGTAGTTGTTCCCTGTCGATTTTTTACTGATCTGAAACTGATTAATGTTAAGTGAATCTGATGTTAAAACCCTCGAAGAAATTATAGTTTCTGCTAGAGGCTGTGTTGATGACATGATATTATCTCCAGAAGTACGATGAGGAAAGGAATGGAAACACTTTCCAGGACATCTCATCTGTTCTGATTGTAAAAGTGTTCGTCCTTCCTTCCATTTTTTAGAATTACTGACATCTTTTGGTCGTCTGTAGTAAATCTATGCATCCCGCGATCATCGAAAGTTCCATCTTTTTCCCCTCATTTATCGGGCGAGCCAATTCGTTGTGTAAATAGATCCTAATTCTTGGGTCGAAGATAAAAGGCTGATTCTTACACTTGCAGCTATTGGTGTGCTTACGAGTGCTGATTCGAAGGTGCATTTACGAAAATACCCCCAAAGAAAAGATTCAAGAACTGTTCCCCGCCGAGGTACCTCCCGAGCTACAGCGATTATTGACGCTTCTTCTGCAGAAGTTTCAAAAGGAATGGCGCGAAGATGCAGCCAAAGATCATGTGAGATGAGACTGAAGTAACTGTTTTCATTTTGTCATTCAATACTTGTCTGAAACTATCTTCTCCATTTTTTTGGTTCTTTCTAAGGTTGATTTGCCGAGTCTGAAGATCACAACGTTGGACAATGAAGATGGAGACCAAAATGCTGAGCTTTGGTCGGCGAAAGATTCCATGGAGATGATGTTGAAGTCTATGTATGATGTGAGAGATTAGTTTTATTTTCAATCATTTAATTTTTTTTCTTTTTTCCTCCTGCATTTCTTGACTATGTATTAGTTGCCAACGACCGTTATGTTTTATATATATATATATATATTATTGAATCAAGAAAGAGATTTCATTTAATTTTCAAGAGGCCTTGTCTATTATTGTTTGGCTACTGTCTGGAATGTATGTAATTATAGAAATGAGCAAAAGAATTTTTAATAGAATCCAACATAGATACCGTCAATACACTTGCATTCAGTGATTATTCGACATGTATACCGTCATAAAATTATTATAATCGCCAACGATTTACTAGGAAGAAAATCTAGGGAATTAAATGAGTTGGTTGTTGAAAATATAAATGAATCGTTGATCACCCACACATATCATAACTCATCTTCAATTAAGTCATTATCGCAATTAAAGCGTTTAATTGGTTAAATGTCGAAGGGTCTGAATCTCTAATTTCAAAGCAAATTATTGGCTATTCATCATCGCTCAGCTTCAGCACCATACTATCTCTCCATTAATGGCGAACGAAGAAAGCTTGTCATCGCCGTCCACCGTCGACCCAAAAAGTGGCTTCTGCCGTAAAACGAAGACCTACCGCAGCCTCCGGCCGGCGGTGCCTCTTCCGCCGTTGTCCGAACCCGCCTCCGTCGCTTCCTGCGCTTTATCTCTGCTTCGAAACTTCAACGCCTACGAAGCTACTTTCCTCATCGAAGCGGAGACTGGCCGTCGCGTCACTTTCGCCGCCTTTCTCCGCCAGGTGAACTCCCTGGCGCGTTCTCTGTCGGCGTTTCTGTCCAAAAACGACGTCGCTTTCGTAATCTCCCCGACGTCGGTGCACGTCCCCGTGCTGTACTTCTCCCTCCTCCACCTCGGCGTCGTCGTTTCTCCGTCGAACCCTTTGTCTTCTCCGTCGGAGATTTCTCACCAGATTCAGCTCGTCAAGCCCAGCGTCGTGTTTGCCACGTCAGCTCTTGCCCAGAAGCTGCGGTATGGATTCTTCAATCTCGTCTGTTGATTCCATAAAACCTCACCTCACCTTTCCTATGACATTCTTACAGATCTGAAGTACCCAATTTCCCGCAAGATCTCAGCATCGTCGTCCTCGACTCACCTAACTTCCTCACCATGCTCTCCTCAGAATCCCCGGCGATCATAACCGCCGCCGTCCGTCAAACCGACGACGCCGCGATTCTCTTCTCCTCGGGGACGACAGGGAAAGTCAAAGGCGTGGTGCTGACCCATCGGAATCTTATTGCACCTATGATGACTTATTACGCGACCAAAATGAAGGAAGACCCAAATAACGCCGGCGAGCAAGCGGCGACACTGTTCACTATCCCATTGTTCCACGTCTTTGGTTTCTTCATGCTGATTAGGGCTTTCTCTCTTGGTGATTGCGTTGTGTTGATGGAGAGATTCGATTTCGTGAAAATGTTGGAGGCCGTGGAGAAGTATAAGGTGGCTTTTATCCCAGTGGCACCGCCCTTGGTGGTGGCGCTGGCCAAGTCTGAGTTGGTCGATAAGTACGATTTGAGCTCTCTTCAGGTAAGAAGGGGTATTAAGGCCTCGATTTCTGGATCGAACTTGTTCAAGTTCAGACCAAGTAGCAGCTTCTTTCTTTTACATGTTTTTTAAGTACTTTTAATTAATCGATTCATTTCGAATGAGATCTTGGGCTGGCTTCATGTTATGTTCAACCCTGTCTGTAGACAGTAGCTTTTTTCTACAGAATAAGGCTTTGATTCTTTATCGAACATCTAAAGAATTGGTCCAATTTCAGACCAAGTAGCTTCTTTCTTTGACATGTGTTAAGTACTTTTAATTCATCGAATGGGACCTTCAGACAAACACGCCCGACTAGCTTGATCTTATTTTCAAGTTCAATCAATCTTATCTGTAGAAAGTGGGCTGCGGCGGTGCTCCTCTAGGCAAGGAAGTTGCAGAGAAATTCAGGGCAAGATTACCCCATGTCGAAATTATCCAGGTTGGTTCTTTTTCTTTGCTACTCTACTTTTCTTCCAATCTATCTTGAGAATCGTCGTTTGAATGTGTTCTTACATGCGTTTTCATTAGTCGGTGGGTCTGACCAAGATTCGATTTTTACTGATGTTGCATCATCTTTGAGTCTTGACATGATTGGTTAAGGCTTAATTAGGTATGGTGATTTATTACACTCGACTTAATCCTAGTTTACATGTCTTAGGGTTATGGGATGACTGAGACAGGCGGTTCGGCAACAGTAACGGCGGGCCCCGAGGAACCTAAGCGTTATGGGTCGGCGGGTCGCTTGTTCGATAACATGGAAGCCAAGATAGTCGACCCCGAGAGTGGAGAGTCATTACCGCCTGGGAAACGAGGCGAGCTATGGCTGAGAGGACCCTTGGTCATGAAAGGTGAACGTTGTAATAAAAATTAAATCCCAAATTTTCTCTTCTTTTCTTCTTTGAGTCTATTTTTCCGTTTTACCTTAATAGCTCCGTTTACGTTAGGTTACGCTAGGGATGACGAAGCGACGAGGACGACGATAGATTCAGAAGGATGGCTGAAGACGGGCGACCTCTGTTATTTCGACTCAGATGGGTTCCTCTTCGTTGTTGATAGGTTGAAAGAGCTGATAAAATACAAAGCTTATCAAGTGAGCTTCTCTACAATGCTTGAGATTTCTTCCTTCGCTTTTTTTTTTTCGTGATTTTGTCATCGGAATTAGTAATTTTGGGAGTTTGTTAGGTTCCTCCTGCCGAGCTCGAACACATACTTCAGTCAATTCCCGACGTCTCTGATGCTGCAGTTATTCCGTGAGCCATTATATATATGTATACAATTTCGGAATTTAGTAAATCATCGAAAGATAATTTGATGTCCTAAAAACCGAGGGCAGATATCCAGACGAAGAAGCTGGCGAGATTCCCATGGCGTATGTTGTAAGAAAGCCAGGGAGCGTCATTTCTGCGTCTCAGATAATGGACTTCGTTGCAAAACAGGCATGAAATGATAGACTAATACTCCTTCCCTCTTTTTTTTTGTTTCATTTTTTGGTATAATCGTCATTAGTTTCCTCGATCATTATTACTTTCAGGTTGCTCCATATAAAAAGATTCGACGCCTCGAATTTGTGAACTCAATCCCTAAATCTCAGGCGGGAAAGATCTTAAGGCGCGAGTTGATAAGCCACGCAACGAAGGGTTTGGTTTTCTAAACTGTGAATCTATGTAAGCTAATATATAGATAATATAGTTGTGCTTTGTAGCTTGTTGAATTGAATGTATTATTACATTTACAGAGCAACTGTGGAAGCATTTTAAGTATGGTCGTAAATAAGACAATAATGTAGTCTTTGCTGCAATAATATCATCTATGGAAATTGGAAGTTCTTACTGCTGAACCGTACATTTCTTTTCCTTTTTCTTGGCGACATAAAAGCAGTCACCTTAAATATAGGAATACAACATATTAATATATCCACCTATACGCAGCATTTTCTCATTCAAAAAATCCCAGGTTTTTGGACAAAAACCGTATCCAATTTTTTCAATACCTTTCTTTATCCTTTGTCTTCCTCTCGCCCATTCTTTTTAGACTTTCGTCGTCTAAAAATAAATGGGCAATGGCATCTCTTTGCCTCCCAAACTCCGCCCAGTTTTCGCCCAAAGGTTGGACGAAATTAGGGCTCGAAGGCAAATCAAAGGAGGCAAAGCAACCCCTTCGAAGAAGGAGCTCCTCCTTGTAGTAAGGGAAGACGAAAACGAATCTTCTAATTCCTACCACAACGACAACACCATTGTTGATAAGGAAGGTTCAAGATTTATCGAAGAAGATGGAAATTTGACAGAATACGAAGATGCTCGTGATGACAACGACGATGATGGCGATGATGATCCGAGGAGGAATATTGGTTATGAAGGCGAAGGTGATTTCCCGGGATCTCCGAGTTTTAGGGTTTATTTTCACGATGATGGGAACGATGAACGTATTAACGGTGAGTTAACAGGGTTTTTACTTTATTTTATTTGTTTCGAATTGTTATATGCGATGATTTGGGATATTGAGTTCGCTCGAGGCAGGTAATAATAATAATGAGGGTTTCAAAGATCATCGTAATAATAAGGAGACGAGCGACGAAAGTACATTGCCAGAAATCGTTAGGCACGACGGTAATAATAAGAAGACGAATGATATAAAGAAGGGAAGGAAAGGAAGGAGCAGCTTCAAGAAAATAGTGCTATTACCTAAGGGAGGGGCGCAATCTGCTGTGAAGAACCTACTGAACGTTACGGCGTGCTGCACTTCGCCGGACAATCGCCGACGCCACGGGCCAGGAAAGCCCGACCCGGTGTGAGCGATTGAGGCCCGCGGGTATTAGATTATCTATTGCACTGAACCCTAAGGTCTTCTTTTTCTTTAGGGTTTTTTCTTATTTTTTACCTTTGGATGATTGGAACCAATTAATCATCTTTTCTTGAGAGTTCGTTGATATATCAGCCTCTTTTCTTGTATATAATTCTACTCTCATATACGCTGCTGCCTTTGATATCTATAAAAGGTTTGGATATTTTACGACGAAATAATTCGTAGGGGTCAATTGTTTTTCGACTTTATCATATCTATACTCTTATATTTTGTCAGCGGGAGTTAAAAACTGCCAATTTTCTATCCAATTTGGTGTATCCATTACACCCAAAATTTGGGCTAATTTCTTAGTTACTTTTTTTATTCACACGTGTGGAAAAAAAAATTGTTGTGCAGTTTAAAAAAAATAACTGTGCACAGGCGTAAACTGTGCACAGTTTACTAGTTAGTATAATACAAGCTTCGTTATTCTATTTATTACCCTCCCAAGAGAATAATGAGATTCATTTAAACAGACACACACACGCATGGGAGAATACAGAACTCGAGATGACGTCACTACTATGGCATTGGCTCCCATGGTCAACATATTTCACGTAAGAAAACCATTTGGCTCTCAAATTGGCAATGAAATTAAATAATCCATCATCAAACGAAGATTTAATTACTCAACATATAATATATTTGGTTATATAACACAAACATATAATCACAACAATGGTATTCTTCCGCATAATTTATCCCTCCATTTTCATATATTATATTTAATTTGAATGAAAAACTCTATCTATTGTCAAACTCCCCAAAGACGATACATTAAGTATTTTGGACGATGTATTGGCAAAGAATGATCCCACCTATTCCCTAATTTATTCATTTCATCTCACTTTTAATCTCGCCAATTTTTTCAGGGCACTATCTTGAATAGAATATTCCATATAGATTCACGTGTACGGACATCACTTTTAATACGCCGTTGTTATCATACTCCAATTAAATTCCATGACCTCACTATTATCGCGTGCTTGTCAAGACCTTTATATTCCATTATATAATGGTACAGTGTATCAATGTGGAATACATCTCGTGTGTTTTATAAGAGTTCCTCCAAAATTAAACCATAAATATCTATACATACATATAAGAAATTCAACTTGCACATACGCATGCACACAATAATAACACACATGTCGAAATTATTTTTTTTCAGATTAGGGTTTCTCATCACCCTAAAAAAGCAAAGCAAGTGTCCGAACAAAAGAGAGAAATTATTTCGAAAACAACAAACACCATAACGCAGCAAGTTGCCGCCTGCCAAAATAGTGCATTATTGGCGGTGACGTGGCACAATAATTCTTACATACTTTCTCAATTAGGGTTTGCTGCATAGGATCACTAGTAGAAACTCTACATATCGAATTATATAAAATACCTAAAGAACGAAATATGAGTTGTAACCCTTAAACTACAATTCGGTATTTCGTGGGAGACACCTCAGAATGAACTATGTTGACGACTCTTCCATTCAAAAAAATAAAAAATATATATAAGAAAATTACCCAAAGTGAAAACCAAGAACCTCGCGCAAGTGCTGGGAAATAGCCAAATAGGGTTAAAAGGGAGCATTAGGAGTGAGGAATATCATAATCATTTCATCTTCTCCAATTCTTTTATTAAAAGGATAAACAGATAAACATGTTTTACAACTGTAAAGAACAATCGAAGAGTATCTTGGATCAATCCCACCAAGTCCCATCTTGCCAAATTTGAAATATACCTTCATTACACTTTCTTTTGTACTATGTATTAGGTGTTTTTACCTCATCTATATAAACGGAGATGTATCAAGAACGACCTTATAAACACACAACAATATTAAATTCTAATTCGTTCTTTCTAGTCTAACTGTAGCGTTTGTTTTGTTCTTGTTCGGGCAAACAAATCTAGAATTTCTTTTCTAATCGTATATTTCAAACATGATCAGTTACTTGGCTTTCTCTTTTGGAGTTCTAGGTATGCATGCATCTCCTGTAATAAACACTTTAATGTAACAAACCTATAATATATACATAATAAATATGTATAACGTTCATGCTTAACACATCGACTTCAAGTGCCATGCAAAGACATAAATTCATAGGATGTGTAGCTAATGAAAAGCATTACTTTATCACTTATTGCAGGAAACATCGTCTCGTTCATGGTTTTCCTCGCCCCAGCGTACGTGATTTAGCCATTTTTATGCCTAAATATAGCATCATTTCAAGACTTATATACACCATATGCAATTAAATTTCCTCGTATACGTCTAATTGTAGGCCGACGTTTTACCGAATTTACAAGAAGAAAACCTCCGAAGGGTACCAATCTGTGCCTTACATCGTGGGACTTTTCAGCGCAATGCTTTGGATTTACTACGCTTTCCTCAAACCCAACAACAGCACTCTTCTCATTACCATTAACTCAGTTGGCATCGTCGTTCAGGCGTTCTACATCATCTTCTACCTCAAATACGCCCCGACAAATGACAGGGTATTAAATTTAGTCATTATAATCGCTACATAGATTGTCGTAAATTAAAAATCGTTTTTTACTCGATTAAAAAATTTGAACTTGGGGCAGATATACACTGCAAAGATTCTTGTGCTTCTGAACATCATTGGATTTGGACTCGTCGTGCTTCTGACTCAAGCCTTTGCAAAAGGGCCGACGCGTGCTGTAATCATTGGGTGGATTTGCCTCGTCTTTTCCTTGTGCGTTTTCGTCGCGCCTCTATGCGTCGTGGTAAGAATAATTAATATGCGTTCCATATAAACAGTCGAAAATTAGCCCAATATGTTCAGGCATGACTAAGATTTTAAGTCCTATAAATTCGACGAAATTCGCTTCTTTGTCGTCTAACTTTTTATCCTTGTTCAAAACCCTAATCACGATATGATTCTTTTATACGTATAACTTCAGAGACAAGTCATACGAACGAAGAGCGTGGAGTACATGCCATTTCTTCTGTCCCTCTTCCTCACCATCAGCGCCGTCATGTGGTTCTTCTACGGCCTTCTCATCAAAGACTATAACATCGCCGTAAGAAATAAATATTTATTTTTCAATCTCACACACACACATAATATATAATGTATGCGCTTTATTTTTTTTTAATTTCGGCAATAATTGCAGATTCCTAACGTCCTCGGGTTCACCTTCGGCGTGCTCCAAATGATACTCTACTTAGTCTACAAGAATTCGAAGAACGCGAACGCCGACGAAGAAAAACTTCCCGAGCATGCACGAACTAATGCGCATGTGGTCGTCGTTGACGATATTAACCCCAAACTCAAAGAGCAAATCATGGACGTGGTGAAGCTCAGTGCTGTCGTTATTCCCGCCGACGAACAGACGTCGTCCAAGGATTCGATTATCGTCGAAAACTGATGTAATTATCAGTTACAATATGGTTAAGTTTGCAGAGGAAATCAATATGTTTCCGTTATTACCTACCGTTGTTGTTCTGTCTTGTGTGTTCTCTAAGTTAATATGTTCTGTCCTTAATTTGCTTTTACAATGAGGTCTTTCAACTGAAACTAACTCTTACTCTGAGTTAAAAAAAATGACGGGTTTCGCAAAATTTCGGAAGTCAAAATGACATGTTTAAAAGTTTGAGCACCACGTGACATAATTTTTGCATTTTACTCAAGAAATAATAAGAAACTTCTTTCACTCATTTTTGCATATACATAGTCTGGCCAGCACAGAAAAAAAAAGAAAAAACCATTGATCAGCAATCAAAATCCCAAAACTATAATATATCATCAAATATCAGCAAGTAACGGCAGAAACGGTTAGAGGGTAACGGTAAGTATTAGCGTACTGAAACGACAGCGTACGTCCGTTGACCAGTGGCTGCCCGTCGTTGACCAGGCAGTCATCGAATCTTAGGCGCTTGAAGAGCTTAGGGTTGACGAGCCTCGCCGAGCTAAACCATCCACACTTTAAATGAATCCTTGAGATTTCACAGCCCGAAATACACATGTTCATAATCTCCACCTTGTAAGTAGGTATGCCGCTGGGCAAAGGCTGGGACGGGCCTTGGCTTATCGATATGTCCGATTTCGAACACTTGTCGCTGTATATTCTGTTCGGCTCTTCTTCTTCTTCTTCTTCTTCGAGCCAATCGATCGATGGACCTGGCGCTGGTGATGATGATCAAAGAATGGAAGAAGTGATTAGTTATGCAAGAAAAAGAGATATGATGTAATAGTTAAGTATGGGATGTCATCGAGCTTTTCTCCATTGTATTGATTGATGGAGGGAAGGAAATTAGACAGGTGACTTGTGAACTGAATAAGGTAGTATTTTCTTAGGTAATATCAACATCCATTGATTCATTCATTCGTTTATTCAGCCCTACTTCACAAGACTGAGCGAACTGAATAATGTCACATGCTAGATAGTACGTACCCAGAAAAAGGACTTAAATCACATAAATTCAAATGAGGCAGTCATCTATCAAGGGAAACATATGGCAGTGCATATATGCCCATAAGGGCTTAATGAGGTGTGAGTGGTTTCAGTGGGTAAAAAGGACACGTGGGATGAAGAAAAAGGCTGAAACTGCGCCACCCCACACAAAGGCAAAGGCTCGTACTGAGCTGAGACAGAGAAACACTGTGCAGTGAGCGTCTAGTAGTGTTGAATAGTGTCGGCAGAGCACAGATTAATCAGTAGCTCTCTCTCTCTCTCTCTCTCTCTCTCTCTCTCTCTCCGATTGTTTTTGTTTGCATGCTAGAAAGGCAACTTCGCCCAAATGCAAGAAAAATGACAGAAAGAATTGAACCCAATGACAAAAGCAGTGACATATATGAACCTATGCTGTAATCTATATATGAATAAGTCCAAATATACCATATCATTAAAGTCAAGGAATGCTATTTGGAGTATGAGAAGTGATTAAGATGCAGCGAGCATGATGAAGTTTCACTATTTTGGTTTCTTAGGTTCGCACGTTTATCAAGAATCTCAAATAAAAGGATTTAATATTCCGACTACTTAGTACTACTTACCGAGATGATGAATAAGCAGCTTCCGATGAGTAATGGGGAGAGTGTTTCCTTCCGATTGAACTGCCTTAGATTCCTCAACAACGCGGTGAACTGAAATAAAAGAAACATTTAAAGACAAATCTTCCATGAACAAAACGCAAGAGAGGAAGAAAAAAGGCCAAACACGGCCTGAAAACTGATGAGTGTTCGCATAAGAGAGGAGAGAGGGACGACGATTACGCGATGAACCTTAATTGATTTCCCTTTCCCAGTATTAAGAAATCTCAGATACGGACAAAATGAACAAAAACGAACAAATCCAAAACGTTAGAATATGTCCACTCGGACCTGTATAGATTCCAACGATTAGCGCCGCCGGCAACAGTACCGTGAACAACGTAGCTGCTACCCTTCGCCGCGTCGACGATAGTACTGATAATTTACAGCTCATATTTTTCTTTCGCCGGAGCTAACAGTCGATGAATCAGCCTACGGAGAAGAAACTGCGTCGAACCGAAGAGAGAGACAGACGAAGAAAAAGAGGCCCTCTGATATGGCTTCGACAGCTCCGATGATGTTATCGGCGGACTGCAAATACCATAATGTTCAAAACGCCATCAAACATCTCAGATCGAACAGAAAAGTAATCTACAAAGAAAAGGGCTATTGACTTTGAAAAAGTTTCTTCTAGTCAAATACCTATATAGAAAGAAAAGCTTGAGATTCAATGTCTGTGGAGTTCTACGCAGTGAGAAAAAAAGACGTCAATAATGGGAAATTCTCCCGACACAGCTTTAAACGCTTCGTCGGAAGAAGCGCTCACGAGCGCAATGTCAATACGAATCACGAAAGAGAATTGCTACGACCAATCAGAGAGAAGCGAAAAAGAAGAAGAAAAAAATGCTCGGAAATGTGCTAAAAACATGGGGACAGTCAGCAGCTGCAGCAGTAATGAATTGAAAGCAAACAAAACGAATGTAATATGGGGAGACAAACGATGCAGAGAAACGCAGCTGCAGAAGAGAGATAGAGATGTATCATATTCATATCCACCTTTAGCCTTTTTGAGCTTTAGAGAGAGAAGAATTCATCATGAGAGAGATGAGAGAGATCAATCTGTTCCGAGAAGTGTGCACGATTGTGTTCATGCTTGAGAATATTGATAGAGACTATGACAAATAATTATTTCCCTCGTAAAAATTTATAAATGGGAGATTCTATTTAGTATTTACACCCTGTTGATTATATCATAAAATTATTGCATGATTTTTTGTACGTTGTAACTCTATTGCGTGCTTTAATTTACTAAATACGACCCTTATTATGAGCAGCAAATTTGATTTCCAACTTAATTATATACAAATTGTAATATTAACGTCAATAACACCCATAGATACTGAATTTCGTTTTCCAATTTTGCAAAACTAACTGTCATTAGATTCTAATTCTATAGCATCAGAACTCTTTCCATTATTTATATGTAATTTTTCATTTCACTAAATGAAACCAAAATGTACAAGTTCCAAGTTTTTATTCCAGCCCAAGTGTGGTGTGAATACCTTTATAGATTGACGATTATAAATTTGACAATCGGCCCAAATCAAACCCAATACAAATTCAACCAAGAAAGAGACTTTCACATGGAACGACAGAAAATTTCACCAAGAAAAATGCACAAACGAAAAATGTAAATAACATTCAAACAATAATACATACTCAACTTCGCACACAATAAAAGTACACAGCAAACATATAATTTTCAACGATCAAACCTCCTCAACAATCTTCTCAAACCTCTCCATAGCCTCGCCTGGCAATCCCAAAAGCACATTGATGCTCTTCTTCTCCTTCCCATGTGACAAGAACAAGACAACCTCCTTCTCGGGCAAAGCCACGGGCCCCGACAAAATCGGTTCGCCCCATCCGAAATCCGTCGTGTAAAAAGACAACCTCGACCAAGTCGTAATAAGAAGAGTCGAGGCCAACGAGGGGCGGGCCCGCGTCGCCTCGAAGTAGTCTATCGCCGACCTCATATAAGCGTCATCCACCATCTTCACCGCGTTTTGGACGAGCTTAGCCGTAAAAGAGAGAGGATTTCCCTCCAATTCGCCCGCACTGCATAGCGAATTCGTCAGTACGATCGCGTTTCCGAAGAACTTCTCGGGGATCGGAGGGTTGAATCTCGATCGTCCGTCCACCGCGAATAAGAGCTTCGTCTGTTGGTCGGGCTTGAGCCCTAGGGCCTGGGTTCGGGCCCGCCAAACGAAGGCCGATAGGGCTTCGAAGGTGGTGCATTTGGCTAGGGTTTTGCCCTCTAGGGCTTGGCTTCGTAAGCGTTCGAGCCTCTCCGAGTCGAAGGCGAACGTCTTGTAGGACATTCCTTTTTCGTCGTGGAGATTCGAACAGTTCGATACATCTTCGATCTCCGCGAACTCGTTGTGTTCGAACTCGGGCTTCGGAGGGTTCCTCGCTCTGAGGATCGTTCGGTCCGTGAATGGCGGGACCTTCGGTTCGAGCCCTCGGGCCATTTCTCCCCACGTGTTGACGAACTCCATCGCGCCGATTCCGTCGAACATGCAGTGGTTCATGCAGAGGCCGAGGACGAACCCGCCGCACTTGAACTTGGTCACCTGTGTGAAAAACGAAAAAAGGACGTCGATCAGTCTAAACGATCGTCATCAAATTGATCTGTGAGTGTAGACTCAATTAGACCACCTATGCATTCGATTGCCATTGAGTGGTCTAAGTTAAGTATCTATAGACTCAAACCAATTTGAAGATAATGGGTCTTTAATGAGTTCGATTTCCGACGATCCCTACTTGAAGGGAGTATCGTGTTTGAATTTTATATATTTTATTCAGCAGGGGCCCCACGTGAAGACTGATTTCTTTCTTATGTTTAACGACCAGTTCACCTAAACAGTTAGATTCGAACGAAGCGCATCGTATTTTAGTTTGTTATATTTTTTTATTTCAAACACTATCAATATGCAATCGAAAATCCTAGAAAAAAAAATCGATTACCTGGACGACGAGGGGCGGGATTTCGAGTAAGTTTCTAGCCCCGGGAACGTCGTAGACGAGCTTTCCTAGGGTTTCCGGGTCGGGCCTCGTGATGTCCCCGAGCTCTTCGAGCCCGCACTCGGCCTCGGCCTCGACGAACACGGCCCCCTCTCCCGTGCAGTCCACGACGAGCTTCATCTCGGGACTCAGCGCGAGCCGCCCCGCCAAGGGATAGTAGTAAACGAGGACCTTCGAAAGGGCTTCCCTTATTACGTCGAAGGCGTCCTCGTTTCCCCTGTCGGGAGACTTGAAGCAGTAGATCGTACGGACTATAACGGCTATATTCTGGTCGAGGTTGGACAAGAAGTAGAAGCCCTTATCTGTCTCCTCACATGGGGACACAAGCTTGGGTTCGGCCTTTGCAACGTTGAGCTCAAAGGCGGAGCCGTTTTTTTCATGATATTGGCCGTTCTCCATATCTAGTTATTCGTCGTCGAAGAAACACTGATCAAACAATATACACTTCCAATGCTATACATATAAATTAATCAAATAAATTCCTTTATGTTACCTGCGAAGAAAGAAGATGTCTTGGGATTCGAATGGATATGTTGTTGTCTGAAGGCAGCTTTTTTTCTAGGTATATAAAGGAGGAAATGGCGTGGAGAGGCACACATAGTTGCTGTGTTTTGGTTAACCAATAGATGTACGTACCAATTACCATTTGATGGGGACTTGGGCTGAATGATATATGCAGTGTTAGTACATTCAAAATTTGTAGTAGGAAATGATGTTGATATACGGAAAATTGGTGCGCCATTATTTGGACATGATGAAGGAACGTAGTTGAGTTAGGTTACTTGCCTGTAATTTGAATGCTACCAAAGACTTTGTCAAATGGTGGTTTGTTTGGTTTGGTAGGGTTGGCATCCGAATTTTATATGCATACTGCGTGAAATACTAATGTTTTGAAAAATTTTCATATAACTAGTAGATTTTTTTGGTTATTTATTCGACGGTTGATTGGGAAACAATAGAAAATTTTTAGTAGGAAGTGAATCATTAAATTTTGATGAGATCAGATTTCGTGTGCCGTTGGCAATAAGATTAAACAAAGATGTACTCCCTCCGTCCCAAACCACTATACATTTTATTAAATCGATGTCCCACATCTTTTGTACATTTCTTTATTTAGCGAAAAAATTATCACAAACAATCAATATAATAATATTAAGTATTCTTAAAAGACGTGTCAAAATATATATTTTTTACTTTTTAATTGTACTATATTATTAAATTATTCAATTTCTTAATTCTTATGTCTAACTCCCAAATGTCCAAAAACATAGGGACGGATTGAGTAATAAATTAATAATGTTTTGGCTTACGTTTTTAGATGGGATGCGCTGTTTTATTAATGGACAGAACGTTCGTCTTATATGGGCTTTGACTGTTTTGGGCTACGTTGTTTAATGGGCTTACGTGTCTATTTCAGGCACGAACCTTGGCGACTATTACATGGACAAAAATTATTTCAGGCCCATTTGCAACGGTAATAAAGAAACTATTTTTCTTGAAAATCATGAACCATAATAAACAAACAGCTGCCATTATTTATTACTACATCGAAACTGACGAGTCAAAAAGCTTACGAAGCTTCATGCTCACCCTGTCAGCCAGAAAATAACACAAATATCTCAATAACTCACCCAAAAAGAAAAAATTATACAAACCAATCAATTAAGTTACCTTCTTGGTCGAAATGAAATCGACGAACTTCTTCTTCCCTTTCGCATTACTGCTACCATTGCTGTTCTTACCATTGAAATGAGCTCCTCCATACTTTTTGATGAGCTTTTCCCTAACAAACTTTTCGTACAAAAACGCAGCTCCCCTAAACTGAGGCAAGACAAGCCAAGCTACGAACAACAGCTTCACGTCGTACCATATAGGTATCCTTTCCCAAGAAAAAAATCAATTAGTTCGAAATAAAACCTCTTTTAAGACCAAAGAATACGATTAAACAAAAATACCATTCAAGAAGAGGCTCTAACAACATCTCCATAAGCGTAAGAAATGAGTAGAGAATCCAATAAGCAAGCCACTGCTCATCGTCTACCTTCGACGTGGTTTCTATGGCAACTACCGATGCGTAGAGGGGATACAAAAGCATCACGCCTGGCCTGTATGTATTTATATATTACATCAGAAAAAAATCTGATTTTTTGAAAAGGGTAATTAGAGAAAATAGAGCTTTACTTTACCCGGCCATGGAGTGAAGGTAGGAAAGCAAAGTCACGAACCGACCCATGTCTTGCAATTTGTAACCGAGTTTCTTTACGCTTCGAATTTAAGGTTTTTGTGACGAATTAATCTCTGGGCTTTGGGAAATTTATGAGAGCAATTGATTGATTAGCAAAGAAAGAACAGTTTTCACGCAGTGAGTGGTTTCTTTTTCTTTTGTGTGTGTGAGGGGTAGTTCTTTTCAATGGATGATTACTTTCTTGTCCTCTGTATATAATGCTGAGAGCAAACGAAGAGGTGACAAAGAGGGACACGTGGCAAAGACAGTAGTGCGAGAATCTAATTGTGGTTAGAACTGAAGGGATTAACTAGCTTTAGCCTTTAGTAGCTTAGCACCGGCCAAGTTAATTAATTATGAAAAAGTAATGGCTGAGTTACCATTAATTATTAATAACGTATATTTTTAGGGGTATTTATTAATACTTTATTACGTTTAAAGAAGATTTGTGGTTCAAAGCTTCCATCTTTAACGCACTTTTGTGCTGATCATGCGGACACAAGGCACGCGGCGTAGATTCCGAGGAGGACAAAGTCGGTGACACGTGGCGGCAGAGGATCTCATCATCATAAGTATGTATGTAAGGATGGATTAACTTTGAGAATTTTCTGATTTCGTGATGGTGCAATAAAAGAGTGAATTATAGAAAATACCGAATTACATTGAGGAGGGAGAGAGAGAGAGAGAGAGTTGCATATGTGATTCTGATGAAAACAATGTTAGGCCCAAGAGGGCCCAATAATGGCCCAACTAGAAACAAGTTGAGTAAAAAACTCGTCCAATAACGGTCGGCACACGTGTGGACAAATATACAGCTGGCGAATGTTGATTTTTGGGTCTAATCTTTGTCCAAAACTATTGAACTGTGGCATAGAAGCAAATGAAATAATCGTCCCATATTTATGATAGATGTGCGACTTGCGATAATCATGAATATGAAACAACGAGATCCTGCTAGGAATCATATATTTGGACGATAACATCAAATAAGCAGATTACAATATTTCAGTAGCCAATTTGAGATCAAGGATTTTTGTCCTAGCCAAATAAAACACATCATCGATCAATAAATTCGAAATTATATGCACAACTCCATTAAAATTCCATATAATGTGTCCCACATAAAAAAGGAAATAAAACTCGTCATAAAATCCAAGATCAAGAAAATGACACTGGCACATCAACGGTGTGGTACATACATTACTACAACAACACGCGATCAAAGGATTGATTACATACAAAATTCTAGCAGTATAATTCAAACACTAACTAACAACCGCCATTTCAACTTCTTCTTCATCCACCGGCCACTTCATCTCATACAGAAACACACCCACCCAGGCGCAGGCCGGTAGACTGACGCACGAAACTAAGTACACGACGTCCATTACTCGCCAAAATTTAGAGCTCGAAGAAGATCTTTTATCATCACTAGTGCATCTTACCTAGCGCGCCGCCGCACAGGCCCGGTTCCAGTAAAAACTGTCCCGACCCAAATCCTCGAACGTTCGGCCCGGCGGCAAAGCCCCCGCCAGCCCGACGTTGTACGAGAAGTTGCATTCCCTAATGCTCGAGAACTCCCCACCGAAAGGCGGGATTTCGCCGCTCAAGTTATTGTTGTCGAGGTAGACGAGTTCCACCACGTCGAGCGGTTCCCGAGCTGTCGCGGTGAAACTCCTCTACCTCAACAATAGTAACCTGAGCGGCGAAATCCCGCCTCTCGGTGGGAAGTTCTCGAGCCTTGGGGAGTGCAACTTCTCGTGCAACGTCGACTTGGCTGGGGGCTTTGCCGCCGGGCCCGTGCCCCGGCGCGCTAGGTAGACGCAGTAGTGATGATAACGGATCTCTAAAATTTCGCAAGTAATGGACGTCAGCTTCGAGTGCTGTGAATCCCGAGCCCCTGGGGGATGACGCCGGCGAGAGAGTTGTGGAAGAGCAAACAAACTAAGTAAACCGAAATCAAGAAATACTGATGAAGTAAAAAATGTCTGATAAAAAAAAAAAAAAAACCGACACTTACCATGCCAACACTGCAGGCGTGGTCTTCAGACAGGCGTTTGTGTACGGTAAGAGAAACGTGTAGATGGATTTGAAATACCCCTCGACGACCTCGTCGGAGAACTGCTGGAAAAGAAAAGCTCTTACTTTCCGCCGTCGTGAAAGAATGTCACAGACGATGATTTCTTCGGCGTCTTTACGAGAGAGCAGATTAGGGAAGCTGCTGTGGTGCAGTAAAGGCTTGAAAACTTTTCTCTTTTTCTTTTTTCCTTCGTCTCTCTCAGAGGACGGTTGATTTCAACTGATGTGCTGTAATCTTGAATCTCATATATATCAATGTTGCCTTTGAAAATATGTCACCTTTGCCTGTTACCTACTGTGTTTAATATGTGGGGTCTAATTTTTCTTTTTTTGCATTGTTCGGCGCATCAGTCGCCACTCACCCGTGCAATGTTTGTGAAAATAAATATACGAAGACTATGAACGTAACTTAATGTGAATGGTACATATTACAACCACTAGTTTTTTCAATTAATGTCGGGTGATTGTTTTCATTTGTTTCCGTTTCCAGGATCTATCTATTCAGTAATAGTTTGGATAAGATTTGACATTCAGGATACCATGTTATTTTATATTATTTTTTTTTTAAGAACAAAAGTAGACAAAAAAAATTAATTTACAAGAATAAAGACATTAATCAGAAGAAATAGAATTTTGAAAGATAAAATTTACTTACACTAACGTGCAAATGATCAGATTACATCACTCAAATACTCAGACTTTTATTATTAGCATTGTGAATTCTTCGACGCTCTACATAAAATGTTAACTCATTCAATAAAAAGTCGACGAAGAGGACGAAAACGAGCACATTGTTATTACAGATATCGGTCGGGCAAAAAGCTTAGAATGCACTCACTTATTGCGCATTCATGGAGGCCGATCATTCAGAGACGAGCAAGGTCGCTTTGGCAGTTAAAGTAAAGGTTTTCTTTTCTTTTGTTGATATAAATAAAATTGTCTTCTTTTTATGTTAAAAAAACACGATCTTTCGTTCAATACGGTAATAATATAATCAAGATAACAACAGAAACATGCAAATGCAGTTGGATAATACGAAGAGCAACAAGTAAAGCATTATTCGTATATATGTTTTTCGTCGTCTAGGGTTTCATCTGTCTTGTTGAATATTATAATGGCATGTTATAATCAGAAATAAGCTAATCAAAAGTCTATTGAACAATGGCATCTGATTGATTTTCTCGTCAAGCAGTAATAATTTTGCAATAATGAGTTACTTTCGTAATGATGAATGATATATTCTATAAATAAATAAAAAAATAAAGTCAATCACTTAAAGAAACGTTAAAAGTCCTTACTTTCAAATTGGCTATTAAAATATTATAATCGGCTTATTTGAGGTAAGTAGTCGTCCAAATAACTAGTGACATGGTGTAAATACTAGTGTAGATAAACCACAGCTTTTTTACGTTTAACTAGTATTTTATTTCTGTACACCCCCTCTAATATAAATATATATAACATTATTATTACTATTTTTATTTTTATTATATACGTAAATGCAGAAACGGAAAATGCATGTGAATCCTTTTTCTGGTTTAATATAACCGAAGCCAGCACAAACTTAGGCCCGATTTTATTGCAATAATTATTTATTACATGATGATTATTTTGTTCTGATTAATACAATCTTGGTCGACCAGGAGTAGGAGGGTTGGGATTATACGGATCATGACTAGGATTTGGTCCAGACCAAATCCTAGTCATGATCCGTATAATCCCAACCCTCCTACTCCTGGTCGACCAAGATTGTATTAATCAGAACAAAATAATCATCATGTAATAAATAAAGTTCATTATTGCAATAAAATCGTGCCTAAATTGAAAATAAAGTTCATTATTTCATAGTCCTCAATTGAAACCCCTTTACTCTCTACATTTCCCACTTTAACTTCCTGCAAAGTTTTCATCGAACAAACTTAAAATTGAAAATAAATACTTAGAAGCATAAAATTTATAAATACATCAGCACCTAAAATAACCTGAGGGAAATTATCGATGGGTTCATGTATTTCCTTAGTTAAGCCACCATTGTTTCCTGATGAATAAATAATTAAAAATAAATAAATAAGAATTGTTGAACTACTAAAAAAAAGGTAACATAAGAATTGGTTTAGTAATATTATTTTATCACCATTGGAACTGTCTATCTTGCGATTTGCAGAAGAAAAAGCCACGACACATAAAAGACACAAGAAAATGATAACTTCTTCATTTTTTTTCGATGTGAATGGGTTAATTGACTCCTAAATCAGCCGTATATATAGGGGGAACCATTCAGAAAGCTATTAAAACGTAATCTCATTTATTTAAACATGGAAAATATCTCACATTTATATAAAATCTAGACAATATAATATCAATTACAAATAAATGTCAAATTATTGAAATAGCAAATATTATAAACTCCAAATAGTCGCTCAAAATTATATAAAAAAATTTATTTGTGGGTCATAGTCCATACAAATGGGGAAAAAAAATGTCATATGATTTGACATTACCTATTCCAGATTATTTCCAAGAAAATCTTATTTTTTAATCATGATAATCGTAATAATATGTCACTTGTCAAATATAATAACGATCTACTGTGTGAATGTCATAAGTGCAAATGTGACAACTCCAAATATTATTAATACTATAGAGTAACATAATGTGTCTCGGCTTAGATTTGTCAATTAAAGTCGGATGATTGTTTCAGTTATTTCTTCCATGATCCCTAACAATATAGGGTCTTACTATTCACACCCCCTACACCCCCATATACCACTCTTTACACCCCCAACCGCTTGATCTTTGTAATAATAATTTTAAATAATCACATGATTCAACAAAAATTCCATTAAATCAATAATATTAATTACATGGACTATTCAAAAATTATTAATTTAAGTCATTTAACCAATAACACATTTAGAACTAGCAAAAATGCTCGTGGTCTGCGGGCCCCGCCCCACCCTGGTACTGTCAAATGGACCAGCGGGCCGCGTGCCCGCCAAAATGACGGGGCGGGCTGCTATTTCTCAGGCCCACCAGAGGACGGGCCTATGCGGGTAAGCCCGCGCAGGCCGCGAGCAGGCCCGCCAAATATAAAAAATAAATTTTGTTTTTAAAACTAATATATGGATGAATTATATAGTTTCTTATATTAATTGAGATCAAGTTTTTAATTTAATCAAATTTAGTAACATAAATAAATTTTTATTACAGAATTTAAATTTGATTAGGAGTAATTCAACTTCATTGGTTTATTTTAATGTTTTTATTTTTTTTTATATATTTTCATTTTTATTTTTTAAGACGGGCCGGGCCCACCAGGCCCGCTACCCGCCAGTAGGGCGGGGCGGACTGCCATTTCTCCGGTCCGTCAAATATCATAAAATAGTTTTAAAAAAATTAAACTATAAATGAAAAATTTATGTTTTATACTTTTAGATCCAATTTTTAATTTAATCAAATTTGATAACAAAATAAATTTTTATTAAAGAATTTAGATTTGATTAGGAGTAATTCAACTTCAGTAGTTTATTTACTTTAATAATTTTTCTTTTTTATATAATTTTTTTGCTTATATTTTTTAGGATGGGCCGGGCCTTCATTTATCATGCACGCCAAATGAAAAAAATTGCCTATTTTAATCGGCAAGTATTTATTTAATATTACTTTATATATTACTTAAATTATTAACATTAAACTCCTTTTTTCCTTTTTATATGGGGTATGTAATTGGTAAAATAATTAATGTTTACTCTACATATTAATTAGGGTGTGCAAATAGAAAAAAAAGGTGGATGCTAATAGAATTACCCTGTAACATATTAAGGGTGATGACTTGGATATAAATTGTTATTTTGGTCTGTAATTAATGTAAACGTCAGTGACACGTAGAAAATCATAATCGATAATGATATAAGGAAGTCAAAAGTAAAGTAGAAGTCAACAACCAATACTCTATGAATCAGGTAATCTTTCAAAACTACATAAACAAATGAGCAATTTTGGCAGGGGCGATATTGTCGAGATCGACACGTGGGTCGACGCAACGGGCAAAAACAGAAGGATCCGCCAGATAATTCCGCTACGGTGTGCGATGTTTCGAAATTCCTGAAGTTATCGTATCTTCGGGACGAGCAACCCGATGTACTGAAATACGGGACACTAACGTTTATGGAAAGTATACGACATACGTGCCTCGACTTCGACGTAATAGCCGAAACTCTGTCCGGTTCAACGAGCGCCAACGTCCAGTCGGCCAACGCACCGAGACCCAACAAATAACTTATGCAGTATTTATACCAAGAAAACCCTAACAATAATAATCTTGTACTACAATGTTGCACCTCAGCACCGTTAAATACATTCCGTGAACTAAATCTGTGAACACCGTTAAATACATTCCGTGAACGGAATATTAGAATGTCAGATCAGACTACTAATTAATATTATTTATCACCATTGGAACTGATAATTCGAGAAAAGGGAAAGTCACAAGAAACAAAAGACACAGAAATAGATAACTTACTTCATTTTTTTCTTTTCGGACATGAACGAGTCATCCAATAAATACAAATCATTAGTATATATAGAGGGGTGGAGCCATTCACAATGTCAATTAAACATAATCTGATTATTTGATTCAATCATGGAAAATATCTCACAGTATACCAATCTAAACTATATTATTTGTAAACAATAGAAAAATATCATTTAGAAATACAAAAAAAAGTCAGATTGTTAAAACAGCATATATTATAGACATCAGTCGAATAATCTCTCATATGTAAGAATAAGATAATCTATCATAACCTTATAAATCTAAACAAGATTCGTTATTCGGGGATATAGGTAAAAAAGAAAAAGCAAAGGGAAAAAGACCGAAAAGAGTGTCAGTTTCCAAATAGCTTATATTGTTTGCGCTCTCATTTTATATGTCTTCCGAATAATTGTAAAATAACCAGGTAAACTTTTTTTTTTGGAATGGTCCCATGTATTAATATGAATAGAAGTACAAGAGCAAAAGCTGATGTGCTAATGCTGTATCGTGGCAACATGCTGCCACGAACGAGGAAAAAGTTCAAAACAAGAAAAGTCACCAAACAATACGCCAAAGTCTACGTAAAGCAATCATCTGAAATGCAAAACGAGGATGGAGGGTATTGAGTCGAAGACTAACTAGCCGAATAACATCCTCAGCAAGCCGATCTGCGGACATCGTGGTTCCTTCACGCCAGCGCCTGTTGCGCTCCAACCATATGTGATAAACTAGTGATGCAAGCAAGTGCCGTGATGCGAGGTTAATGAGGTGGTTGCCCCGCCATCTTCGTGAAGCCCAAACAATTCCCCGCTGCCACTCAAAATACGGCCAACTAAAGCGAGTCTTCCGTCGAATGAAACCCAAGCATCGCCTGGAGTAGGGACAAGTGAAAAACAAGTGGCCCACCGTTTCGAGGACATCGAAGTCGCAAAGTGAGCAGAATGAGGTAGAAGCGATCTCAGCGACCCAAGTCTTATCCCTGGTGGAAAGTCGTTCCTTAATAGCAAGCCATAAGATGAATTCATGGCGAGGTATATGGAGCGGACCCCCAAGCAACGTGCCCCAATGAACCAAACCATGCCTCGGCCGAAGGGCATCTCGAGCAGAGGCTGTACTAGACCATCCCCAGAGCGCGTCCAGACGAACGCGTCCTGCGAGTGGGGTGATATAGAAGGAAGAAACGGGCTGAAGTCCAAATATTCGGTCGTCCTCACCCTCTGAGAGGGCCAAGCCCACCCATTAGAAGAGATGATCGCAGAGAGCATGATATCCGAGGGGAGGCCCAAAGCAATAGGGCCACGTGGGTACCGCACAAGAAGAGGGGCCTCAGAAAGCCACGGATCATGCCAAAGCCTAATCGAAGCTCCATTCCCCACCTTAACCCGAATAAGTGAGCGAAACAGTGGGCGAAGCTTCAGCAACTTGCGCCAACTCCAAGATGAGGTTGCGGACGAACGTGCCATCCAAAGAGATCTATGCCGAAGACGAGTGTCATATAGCCATGTGGTCCAGATAGAGCATGGGTCGCGCTGAAGGATACACCAAAGATGTTTAAGTAATAACGCACGGTTATCAACTTCAATCGAGCGAATTCCAAGACCTCCCTCCGATCGTGGACAACATAGATCAACCCATGCAATTTTGGCAGTTGATGAGGCCCAAAGGAACCGTCGCAGTCGAGACTCAAGCGCTCGAATGACACCCTTAGGTAGTACAAACGCACCTGACCAGTAGATATGAAGCGAAGAGAGAACCGACCGTATTAGCTGTAGGCGGCCCGCATAAGAGAGCGACTTATTCAACCAGGAGCCCAGACGCTTATCCACCGCAAGAAGGAGGGGTTGACAATCAAGGAGAGTGAGTCGCGAGGTGATAAGTGGTAAACCTAAATATCGGACAGGCAATTGATCAAGCTGGAATCCCATAATGGCCTGAAGTGATTGTGTTAGCGATTCAGCGCGTCGCGATAGGAACATCGCACTCCTAACGTCATTTGCATGAAGATCCGAAAGTTCCCCAAACGTATCAAGGCCACCGCGGAGGACCCGAACCGATGATACATCAGCATGGCAAAAAAGCAACACATCATCAGCAAACGAAAGAAGGGCGAGGTTTGAGGTCTCACACCGCCAATGGTAGCGGAAATCTGGAGCAGCCCGAATACGATGCTGGAGAAGGCCATGAAGAACCTCAATAACAAGTGTGAAAAGGTAAGGCGCAATGGGGTCCCCCTGACGTAACCCTCGCTTACCCGCAAAGAAACCTTCTGCGCACCCATTGAGATTGAGTGAGAAAAAGGTGGAAGTCAAACAACACCGTATCCAAGTGATGAAGGTGGGATGGAACCCCATGGCTTCCAAGGTAGCGAGAATGAAAGTCCACTCAACCTTGTCATAGGCCTTCGCTAGATCAACTTTGAACATAGCGCGCGATGGGAGACTCGAATTCCTATAGCCGTGGCAAAGGTCCTGGGCAAGCATGATATTATCTGAAATCCGTCTACCTGGAACGAAAGCCGTTTGCGAGATGTGTATCAAAGAGGGTAAGACCCGCTTCAGCCTATTGGCAATGACCTTCGAGATGACCTTATAGATGACATTACAACATGATATAGGTCGAAAGTCCGTGGGCTGGCGAGGGGAATCTCCTTTAGGAATGAGGGTGATAAGCGTACAGTTCACTTCCTTAAGGAGAATCCCCGAATGGAAAAATTCCTGAACAGCCGCTATAACATCAATCCCAATAATATCCCAGGTCGCTTTGAAGAATGCGACAGAGTAGCCATCAGAGCCTGGCGCTTTCTCATCGCCCATTGAGAATAAAGCCTCCTTAATGTCGACATCACCAATAGGAGTGATTAACGAACTTGAGTCAGCCAAAGAGAGGCGCCAGTCGATAAACGCGCGAAGAGTAGAAGCATCAAGTGGATGAGAGGTGGCCGAACTCCCCAAGAGATCTGAGTAGAATCGTATAAGTTCCTCCTTAACCAGCTCTGGATCATCAATAGTTTCACCATTGACGCCTTCAAGTGAAAAGATGTGATTTATCGATCGCCGAACCGCAACCCTCTTGAAGAAATACGATGTGCATTGGTCACCATCTTTAAGCCAGGCCAACTTAGCGCTCTGTGAAAGAGCAGTTTGTTCGATCGCAACGGCATAGGAAAAAAGTCTACGGCAAAAACCTTCCAACTCAAGAAAACGTGGTTCACCAGGAAAGTCATAGGTGAAGCGCTGACTGATATCAAGGAAGTGTTTAGCGTCAACAACATTCTGATGAAGGTCGCCCTTATTACGGCGAAGTTGCTTCAATAGAGGCTCAAGGAGTTTTAACCGCTGAACTAGTCGATACATGGGGTGGCCCTGAATACGCCTTTGCCAAACCTCACTAACAAGAGTAAGAAATTTGGGATCCTTAACTAAGAAGTTGTCAAAGCGGAAAATGCAGCCCTTCCGACGAGTAAGCGGACCCCCCAATAAAACAATGGCTGAGTGATCAGATGTCGCAGGTAGGTCACAATGGCAGCGAAAATGCTCAAAACGTGCCAGCCAAGCAGGGTTAGCAAGCATACGGTCAAGCCTACGCCAGATAGCAGATACTCCTGATTGGCGGTTATGCCAAGTAAAATATTGCCCCGTAGTAGGAATGGGGGAAAGATCTGATTCGGCCATAAACGATGCCAAATCGGCAAATTCAACCGTGTTAGGTACACCCCCACGTGACTCGTTTGATGCAAGAATGGTGTTGAAGTCGCCTAAGACAAGCCAAGCCAATGAACCCCGGCCCGCTGAAGTCGCAACGAGGTCCGCCCACAGCGGAAGTCTGTCCTCCCCCCTATTCCGTCCATACACAAAGGTAACAAAGCAAGATTCATGATCAACCAAAGAAATCAATTGACAATGAACGGATTGATCAGTCATCGAAATGATCGAGACTAGGACCGAGGAAGGGTCCCAGCCAATCCAAAGCCGATTGCCGGGGCCAGCGTCGTAGTCGAAAAACCAAGACCAACCTGGGCGAGCGACGAAGAAATAAAAGAAGCATTACTAACAGCCACCCGAGTTTCGAGTAACCCAATGAGGCGAAGGGAGAACCGGGAGATAAGATCGGTCACAGCCCGTCCATGATCTCGTCGGTTGAGACCCCTCACATTCCATGCGCCGAGAGGAATCATAAGGAAACGACATTGGGGGCTGCCATGCTTTTAGAGCCCTCGATTAGTTGATTATCCTCACTAAGCTGTTGCAATGCCGCAAAGGAATTAGAAACACTAACTATAGCCTGCCCCGACTGCGCCTGATTGCATTGAGTAGGAGAGTTACTTGTAGTAGCCAGCCTCTTGCCTTTGTCAACTCTACGCCAGACAGGTCGCGGAGCTGGCTTGTGACGCGGTGCTTGATGCGATTGAATATGCTGCGGCTGGGGACGAGAAGGGCATGAAGCAGCCCTATGGGTGAGAGATCCACAACCATCGCATCGTGACGGCCGCCATTCGTATTCAACGTCAATCTGAATTGTACCAATATTCTCACCAGTGGTTGATGGAAGGCGAAGGTTGACATGTGCAAAGTAAGGTTCCAGAGCATTTTGTTGTTTTAGTTTTTATATGTAGAGAACGAGAGTTTGCTGCGTATGGAGAGTGCTCTTTGATTATGCGAGGAGAAATTATTTTTATCAGAAGAACAAACTCTTTTCTGTAATACATGCACATACACACGAACAGTTTTTCTTTTTTTCACTGCCACGCACGGCACTTTGCCTTTTTTTCTTTTTTCTCCACTCTACCACCCACTTTCATATCACGTACATATATATAGATCTATATCACATGAGAGGATAACTATGCTTTTGACACTATAGCTAATACAAATCACGCGTGGTCTTGTTCAATACTGGTGGCTATCACATGCATTTGTGACTTCTTTTTTCTTTGTTTACCATTCTCTATTTTTCCATTGACTTGTAGTTTGTTGTTTTTGTATGCTTAGTCTTCCTTTGCTGCTACTTGTGCGACTTCATATATTCCAACTGTTTTATTACACAAATCCGAGCATATTCGATATGTTCACCTTTCAGTGTAATAGAATCTGCATAGAGTGGTTTACCCACCGCGCTTGCAACCAGGCCCAAGCCCTCATTGGTCCAATACTCACTAGGAACATGGCGCAGCCTCACCCATGTGGGAACCTCATGATGATCTCGTCTCGCGTCATCCCAGGCTTCCATTCTTCCAAAAATAGGGGTTGCCCCTTAAACAGCCAAGGCCCCCCTTCCAGAGTTTCGATCATCGCCGTACCCGTTTCAAAGCGGAATTTAAAAAATCCATTACTAGTGGTACGAACTTCAACAAGGGACGGCCAAGTTGCCCGAAAAAATTTTTCAACCGCCGGGAAGAACGTCTTACGACCCAAGAAATACCCAACCAACGTAAATCGCCATCGTGCTAATCCTTTCGATGCAGTTTCCCAAGAAGGACGGATTTCAGGGATGCCATTGATTATGATAGTGGGAGTGTAGACAAGCGGTGTTCGCTCAAAGGCCGTCTCTCGATGCTTATCAGAACCGCGTAACACCGAAAGAAAGGAGGCAGTCGGGGGGGTCGGTTCCACTGTTGATTTCGACAGCCCACTAGAAGTACAATCCCGCCTATTCGGGCCTGTAGTAGAAACCTCAGGCCCGGCAGAAGTGAGAATCGGCCCACAAGCAGACACCGTCGTTAATGCCGTAGAAACCATCTTGCCCGGCGGAGGCAACAAGGACAGATCAGATGCCACGATTGGTCTATCAAGCAAAGGCTGAGATTCAGCGAAATTCTCAATCGGTAATTGACGAGCAGCCGGTGTATTTTCCGTCCTAAGAAGCGCACTAGTCGACTTGATAGGATTAATCTCTTCAAGTTTAGCACGCAAGGCATCGAATCTTCCGACGACAAACGCAAAGTTAAAACCCGGGAAATCGCGGCCAAGGCGGCCCAGATCCGGCGGGTCGACTTTGACGTGCGACACCTCAGTGGATAACGTCGATCCACACATCATGGAGCCACAAAGGAAGGATGAGGTAGCCATGGCGAAGAGGAAAATTGTAGAATCCTTCTTTGAGGAATATTGTCGAACAGTTGTGGTGCGAGGACAAGTGAAGACCTTTTGCTTCAGAAGATGAGAGGATGGTGGTGGAAAAAGACACGGGTGATAAGAACAAGATTCGGGCAGTCCAAAAAACACCTCAATCGGCCAGATCCACGCCTCGGTGCGGCGGACGAAAGTGTGGTGGTAAGCGACAGGGGCAAAAAGAGGTGGTGGTGGCGGCGTGAATGGAGTTACCAGTGACAGTTGAGGATGGTCGCACCCACCGGCCGGCCAGGGATGGCCGGAAACAGCGGTGGGTGGATGCTCGGAGGGCTAAAGACTTAGATGACGTGCTCGAGTTATTGGGGGTGTGGCGTTGGTTCTCTTTGACAAATTTAATGTAAAAGAAGAATTATTCATATCTGGCAATGGACTGCTTAGTTAGTTAATTGAGTCTGTTATCTTTAAGTGTTGGGAAATGACAATCTATGCTGCCGTTTATGTATTGCTCTCCTGTATATGGCAAATCTTCATCTCCCCATTTTTAATAATAAATTTTATAACAACAATTTCAATAATAATAATTATTATTATAATACTAATATATATTATAATAATAAGTGGAAACTACAGAAAAATACTTATTTATATATAAAAAAAGTCGCAATCAGTACCCTGTCAAATTTTTTATGTGTAGGTACCTATTAAAATATTTTTTTGCACATTGGTACATGTTCCGCCGCAAGTACGTCACAGAACGGATTTGGTACCATACAGAAACGTATTGTGGTACACAATACAGTGAGAAAATACTACATCATATAACACATTAAGGTACCATATAGAACGTACATAGGTACCCTATGTGGGTACCATATAAACGCGTGACGTGGTACGTGATACACATATAAAAAGGCACTGGGAAAATGGTACACACAGTCGAAGGGATACTTATAAACATTTTCTTGGTACTGATTTGCATATTATTTATATAAATGTGTATTTTTCTGTAGATTCACCTAAAAATAATAGCAGTACTAGTAATTATAGTAATAATAATTGTTATTTTATAAACTATTTTTCACATTTAATGCAAGAATGTGACGAATATCGTTTTGTGCTAAAGAGGAACGGGACCATATTATTTCTATTTGATCAAATAACATACATTTGGCGAAAGTGTTAGATGACAACTTGAAACACTTTTAACGCACTAAAGTGATGGATATCATATTTCCTCTAAAGAGAAACGTAACTGGTTATTATTTTTTATCTTTCAAATAAAGTACATTTGACAGAAATGTAAAAAAGGCACAACAATATGGTTTGAATGATTCACCTCGTGACATCGTACCCATGCAAAATAACATAAATTCAATGTAGGGTTTGAATTGCTTACTATCCCATATTACCTAATGTGGATGGAACACTCTTCCACACATGCCCCTTTTCACAAAGAGAAGGCAGTTTAATGGCGAAAATTAATGAAATTTTGAGCGATAAGTAATAATTACACTGTAAACATATTACATACGCATAACATTGAAAGAGAAAAGGCAAGACAGAGTGAGGTATATATGTGCTATATATATAACACGTTTTAACAGCTTCTTGCAAAGTTTTCATTTAAAAAAGTTAAACTAAAACAACAATTGCAATAAAGTTATAGAAATTATAAATTCATCAACTTCTTATAAACCCGAGATAAATTACATGGATGAGTTGCTTGGTTAAATCACTTTTTTCTGATATACAAAAAATCAAGAGAAAATAAGAATGGATTTGGAAAAAGCAACTGAAAGAAAAGAATAACTAATCGATATACCACTTCAATAAATTGCAGGAGAGAAAATCAAGAGACATGAAAAGATAACTTCTTTTTTCGCGGATATGAATGAGTTAGCATTACTATACTAGAGCTTAGGAGAATTCACAATGCTACTAAAAACAATCTACACGTAAAAACCATAATTAAAGAGTCAAGAAGTAAAGCAGTAGAAAAGAACAAAATAATTTAAGAATCAAATAATCTTTCGAAACTATATAAATCTAAAACAGATTAGTCATTTGGATTTCTATATAAGTAAAAAAAAAAGTAAAGCAAAAAGACAGAGAAAAAACCGTGTCAATTAATTTTCATATAAATTGTTTGCGGTCCCATGTTATACCTTCCAAGCAAGTAATATTTATTTCTGTAATAAGTTCGTCTCCAATAGTAATCTACAACCTGTTACAAAGAATATTCCACGATAACCTACTACCTAAATGGTAAATTTGACAAATTTAACCTAAAAGTAAAAAATATTCATATCTGGCGGAGTGCTTAATTTTGTGCTAAATAAAGTGATCTTAATAGCTAATAGATTCCGTTATGTTTTAAATATTTTCAGTGTATTATGCTCTCCTGTATATGGCAATGTTATCATCTCTTTTTTTTTTTGGGAAAATAGCTAGGTAGTTGCATTTCATTCAAACAAAACCAGCGAATGTATCATACATAATAAGCAAGCCGTGTGCCTATATAAATGAAATGATATTACTTATTATAAATCGTTAGATTTTGTAGTTTCATGTTCCTTCTGCGTACAACACTGAAGCCGCGCTGCCGCCTAACATCTCTCAAGCTACTTATTATTTGAGCCCCAAAGATTACGACGCTCGTTAATATTAAGGTATGTGATCCCATTCAATGATCGTTACAATAAACTATTTTTCCACTTAAATGCACGAAAGTGAGACGAATATCATCACATAGTGTGCTAAAGAGTAACGGAACCGATTATATTTTTATTTTTTATTTAAAAAAAAAATCTATGTACTGGGGGTCTAAAACTTTCAAATATGGTTTGATTGATTTCCACGCATGCATTCTTCACACAGTATATCGACGGAAAGCCATGCAAATAATAATAATATGAAATCAAGTTGGGACAGTTGAGTACGAATGATTATCATACGAGTAGAAGGAATTTTTTTTTTTTTATTTTAATTCTGTATTTATACATTTTGAACGACGTAAATAGTCGTCCTTGGTGTCTGTACCCTTTCAATTCTAATTACAGCAGAGTTAATAATTATTTCCTATTTGCTGTGCATGCAGTTTTGCAGTACCTAAAACTTCCGCTGCTGTGTGTCGATCGATCCTCTCTTTGCCGTTCATGATGACGTCGTGTGTTTCTACCCGGGTTTGCATGTTCATGACTTTGATCGCTTTATTACTATGGACGATTATTGTTAGTCCTTCGCATGGATTGAACCGCGAAGGAGCTGCCCTCTTAGAACTGAAGAGGGGCTTTGTTAGGAATTATTTATTGTGTTCAATTAGTTATTTTATCTTATCTTTGTAATTTAATTCTGCCCTAGGACTTAATTGTAAATATACCCGGCTTGTGGGTATATTAGTTATATTGGGCCCGTAAGCCCATTAGGGCTTATGTATATAAATACCCTAAACGATATATCGTTTAGGGTTGCTGATTCATAATTGAGTTGACGACTTTTCTGAAGAACTCGCGCGCTCTCGTTCCAACTCAACAATCTCGTCTATCGGTATTACTTCTTTATTGCTTTCGTAATTCATCGTATCAGGTAATACTAATCCATTGAATCAGATCAAGGTTAGATAAAATCGGCCTAACATATCAGAGCCGAAATCGTGGATCAAACTCATTGAAGCTTCGTTGATATCGCTCGCTCGCTTTCATCTCTTTTCGCCGGAGTTCATCGAGATTTTTCCTCATTATTCGTTGTTTCTATCTTGTTCACGAAATTCTATCTCAGATTATTTGTCGGCTCATGAAGATTGGGTAATTTTTTTTCTTTCTTCTTTGATCGAATTTTTCCTTTCCAGCCAAAGAACAGAAGGTGACGTCGACGTAAACAGCCAAGGATTCCCCGTAATTTCTCGAGATCTTGACCTAAGCAGTTCATCTCGATATTTTTCTCGATTTCTTGCTCAGCTCGACATTTTTTTCAAAATCTTACTCGATATCCTTCTTCTCGACTTTAATTTCGACATCTTGCCGATATTTGTCCCATTTTTTTGGTTATAGAGACCTCGACATTGCACGACCTCGATATCTACCTCGACTCTTATCGTGACATTTTACTATGGAATAAGGGCCTCAACATCCTGCACGATATTTTGTTACATCTCGACATTTGAAGCTCTCGACATTTGTGTTTGTCGACATTTGAAGTCCGTTAAAGTTCTCGACATTTTAGTTATCACCTATTTCGACATTCTATCCAGCTCGACATTTATTCCGACA
The DNA here is from genome assembly GCA_027422505.1 of Craterostigma plantagineum. Taxonomy (NCBI): domain Eukaryota; kingdom Viridiplantae; phylum Streptophyta; class Magnoliopsida; order Lamiales; family Linderniaceae; genus Craterostigma; species Craterostigma plantagineum. The sequence goes on from JAPQWV010000050.1 coordinate 3,727,821, forward strand.
TTCATATCGACTTTTCGCTAAGGAATCAAGGCCTCGACATTTTACTCCAAACTCCACCCGACATTAATTTCGACATCTATCTCGACAATCATCTTGACATTTTATTTCCTTATCCAAACTTCGAAATTGATTCGTTTCTCGACCTTGTCTACTCTCGACATTGAAGATCTAACATCAATTCGTCGTTCTACAATTACTATTTAGACTACTATTATTAAAAAAAAAAAATAATTTCGTTCCACTATTATTCCTATATCTCTATTATATTTCATATATTATTTCTAACCATATCTGCCTTCCTTGAGTTAAAATTTTAGTTGATCAACACGATTAAGATTCACATCCAACCTACTACAAGTTTGGCACAATATAGTAAAGGTTAGTAACATTTTCGAGTTTCGACATCACGAAACTTTTTAGTGTACACAAAAAAGTTTTCAACGCTTAAAATCATCGAAACTTCACCGTATTTTACGAAATACTAAACCTTTCGGTACATATTTTTCAAAAGCCAAAAAATTCTCAAATCTACATAGCGCGTCAACGATCATATATCCAACTAGATTAAACTAAGATAAAAATTCATGGACGTAAACGCAACGTCTTCTACCTCTGTACAAAAGCGAAGTTTCTCTATCAGTCAAGAAAATACTATAAAGGAATTAGAAGCCCGCTTAGAGAATAATTATAACTGTCTCCTTGTCAGCTTAAGTGAAAAAGCATCTCTCAATTGCAAGCTTGAAGCAATGCAAATGAGAGTCGATGATCGTGACAAAGAAATAGATAGACTGAAAGCGAAAATTAGTGAGTCAACTACTAGATTAAAAAAGAGCGAAGACGAGATACTCACTAAGACTTGTCAATATAACTTCGTATATAGCGAGCGTAACGAGTTATACTCTAAAATTAGGAGGTTAGAGGACATTCTAACAAAAAGAGGGCAAGTAGATCAAAATTCCTCTAAGAATCTAGCGTCAAACGGGGAAAGTAATTTACATTCTAACAAACTTGCTTCTTATTGGGAAATTCCAGAGGTTGCTAGTAAAATTTCCGAATTGAACGCAACCTTGGAATCGGAAAGAGTAGGTTTTCGAGCGGAAAAGGAAAAACTTTTAGAGGAGATTTCAAATCTCAGAAATTCCCCGCCCTTACCTGTCCCAAATAATCCTTCTATAAAAATATCATTGTCTAGCAGGATAAGGGAACTCAAATTGACGCTTTTGTTCCTAAGATTAAACAGAGAAAACTTTTACTACTAATTCTAAGTCACTGGCGACTAGAGCTTTATATGATAATACTAATTCTAAGTCAATATTGACTGAAGCTGAAACGTTAAGTAAAAGTCGAGCTTTAAAGATAGTTAAGGAACAAATGAAAATTAGGAAGGAGAAAGGAAAAGCAAAATTGTCTGCGAAAATTAAAGTCGAAAATGTTCAACAGTTTTCCTCTCCCATTCCTATCAAAAGAGGAGCGTGCAAAGAAGAAGTTCCATGCTCAAGTAAGCGAACTTCTCAAGCCCCAAAAACATCTCATTCTTTAAAGAATGATAGATGTGGAACTGCTTACCCATCCAAAAATGTTAATCATTCTAGTAAGCAAAATTCTCAGAAAAGTTATCATTTTGATGTGAATCGTGTGAACACTTCACATTTCATGTACTAATAATGTCTATAATTCTATATGTTCTTATGCCTTCCTGAAATATTCAGTCCATGTTAAGTCTGAGAAACATCTTATGCGACTGGCTTCGGAGAAAATTTTTAAATCTTCTTCGAATAACACGTTCACCTGTGCTGAAATGTCATACCCGTGTCAAATTAGTCCTAAATGGGTACCTAAAGCTACATTAATGAATGGTTTAGGACAAGATTTGACACCTTATGTGCTTAACCCGTTTTCTGCTAATAAGGGAGGACCCATCCAAAAATGGGTACCAAAGTCCCGATAATGTTTTGCAGATATTCCAGCATGGGTAGGTACTAATAGAGTTGCTCCACACTCATGACTGGTATGCGACGAGGGCAGCCAAACATCCCAGCGTGTATGGTATCTCGGGTTGCTCCACAGACACGACTGGTTAGCGATGCGAGCAACTAAACGTAGGTAAATTCTATATATGCATTCCATAGTTAAACTTTTGGCATGCATATCGAACTGAAAAGACTATATACCTACTTTGAAACTAAAGGGTACATCATAGCTATGCATGCTTAAGATAACTTTAAACTTCAAATTTTAGCATGCATATGAACTGAAATGACTAAAACCCTCCTATAGGTACATTTTTATTATGCATGCATCTTAAAATATTTTCGAGCTTAAATTTTCTGTATGCATATGAGCTGAAGCGCAAAATACTTATTCTAACTGAGAGCGATAAAAAACGTACATTCTAATGCAATTTGAAAGATCTATAATTCTTTGTTTTGCATCTGCTTTGAAAATAAATAAATAAGTTCACGCTTAATTAATTGGGAGATAACTTACATGTTTAAACGTGCATGCATTGAGGGGAGTATCACTCCATATTTATGAGGGGAGAGTACAACTTTAGGGGGAGTACATCTTAGGTGCACGATTTGAGGGGGAGAAACTTACTTTAACCCATATACATATATGTATATATCTATTTATAGTCTCTCTATTTATATATAAAAAAAAAGGAAGCAAAAAAAAAGAAGCAAAACAAAAAAAGAAGCCAAAAAAAAAGAAGCAAAAAAAAAAGCAAAAAAAAAGCAAAAAAAAAAAGCAAAAAAAAAAATTGGGGAAAAGAAAGAAGAACCCTATCAAGCATTTCCACTCCCAAGATGGACTTCGGCGAAATAATTCAACCCTCGAGAACTAGAGATTCTAAAGACGAAGGTGTTATCATTACACTAACACGAAGATGATCTCAACCGACATGCTCTGACTTGCTGATCAAGCAGCACTCAAATGGACGGACGCATGAATTTTCAGTTCCTATGGTTCAGTCAACCAAACTGAACCTAACCCCGGAACGCAGCCGAGTGTTAGTAACGATTTCGAGCCATAAAAGCCACACCTATTTGGAAAATCATTCCAAGACTGCTGAGTGAATGATACACAAATCCCTTACCTCACAAAACATTCGGGCCATCCCATATAGGTGCAGGAGCTGATTTTTATCAGCTCCCGGGTAGAAGTCGCCTCATTTGGTCCAATGGCGCATGCACAACCGAACCTTATCCACTCATCGATCTCCCAACAGACCGATGTTTCACTAAATCACGGGGAGCCGCATAATCTATCACTGCTTCACTTGGAAGCAGGAGATATTGAACTAAGTGGTAGTCAGCCCCACACCACTGCATTTTATTGAACACATCGAGTCTAGGTGTCCTCTCTACCAAAATGTTTTATTTCTTTTTAGGACACATACACTTTTTCTTATCTGGACTTTGTGACCAGATCAGAACTTTCGTAGACATGTCCTACACGACATGCTTCGATGATCGAAAGGAAGTCCTACCGTTGCAACATAAAAACAACAACGGTTTCAGGCCATCGTCTTCGAGCTAGTCTCAATAACGATGTAAACGGAACGCCTATGTGGCTCCGGATTCTCAGCCCTGTTCTTATAGGCCACGTGTCAGAGTTTAACTCTGATGTCGTGTCGACGGACTGCCTTTGTGGCTCCGTCAGGTTATTACCCAAAGACGCGCGTACCACTCTGAAGACGGGCTCTCATGCATTTGATGAAAAATCTGGAGGAGCCCAATCACACTTTTGGAAAACGCACTCCACTTCTCGTCCTGACGACGTGATCTTCTTGCCAAAGACAATGCCCCATTTTGATCCAACGCATGATGATCTCCCCCAACTCGATCTTCATGAGGGGGAGGAGTACTAGAGCAAAATGGGAGCAATACTACGACGACAGTGCAAGAAAGGTCAGAAAATGCTAAATCTAAAGCGCCGTCAAAGAACCAAGTGAAGACCATAGAGTCCAACGATTGAAGTTGTCGCCTCATGTACGACTCTCCGATTTTAAAGAAACACCCCAATCACAATGCAAGGTTGAACAAATGTAAGGGGAGTTGAGCTACAATTGAACGGAAGATCGGACACAAATGACAAGATACGGCCAACAACTTCAGCATGGACTTCAAGAATCAAAGGTGCCAACTTGCGTACAGCTCTTCGAGTTTAAAGAAAACTCCCTATCCCAACACAAGGTTGAACAAATGTAGGGGGAGTCGCGACTACTGAAGGGAAAGCTGGAACACAAGAAGAGAAGATCATAACACGGTGCGCTTGGATCTCCTAAAGAAGAGGTCACAAGACAAGATAAAGAAGGAGGAGGAGCACGAAGAAGAACACGCACGCAGACGCTTCCGCCATAGACTTTGATACGTGTTCTTTGAAGACTCATGACAATTACAAGACGAAGATATCCAGCGCTAAATTGCAAATTGAACACAAAGGGGGAGATTGTTAGGAATTATTTATTGTGTTCAATTAGTTATTTTATCTTATCTTTGTAATTTAATTCTGCCCTAGGACTTAATTGTAAATATACCCGGCTTGTGGGTATATTAGTTATATTGGGCCCGTAAGCCCATTAGGGCTTATGTGTATAAATACCCTAAACGATATATCGTTTAGGGTTGCTGATTCATAATTGAGTTGACGACTTTTCTGAAGAACTCGCGCGCTCTCGTTCCAATTCAACAATCTCGTCTATCGGTATTACTTCTTTATTGCTTTCGTAATTCATCGTATCAGGTAATACTAATCCATTGAATCAGATCAAGGTTGGATAAAATCGGCCTAACAGGCTTCTTCGGTGGTCGTCCTCGAGATTCCCTCTACATTTGGGACGACGGAACGATGACGCCTTGCAATTGGGTCGGCATTCGCTGCTCCCCAAGGTCGTCGCTCGTCGTCTCCCTCGACCTGAGGTCACGAAATCTATCGGGAACGCTGGGACCTTCGATAGCCAACTTGACGTCGCTGATGGTTCTGGACGTGTCCGAAAATCGGTTGGCCGGAATTATTCCTCGAGAGATCGCAGAGTGTCGGAGGCTACAGAACCTCAGGCTCAACGGCAATCGGTTCCAAGGCGGAATCCCGATCGAACTAGGACGCCTCCGGAGCCTGAGGGTTCTCATCCTAAGCAACAACCTAATCACCGGTCCCATCCCGGAAGAGCTCGGCAACCTGACTTCCCTTGTTCGCTTTGCGGCCTACCGTAATCGCATCACCGGCGAAATCCCTCGCTCGCTTGGAAACTTGAGGAACCTCAGGACTTTCCGTGTTGGGCGCAACGATATATCAGGCAGCCTGGCAGCCGATTTGGGCCAATGCAATAGCCTGAGGGTGCTCGCCCTCTCGCAGAATCAGATAGGAGGTAACTTGCCGAAAGAGCTCGCCATGCTGAAGAACCTAAACCAGCTCGACCTCTCTTGCAATCAGTTCTCGGGATCAATACCCAAGGAGATCGGGAACTGTACGAGCATCGAAGCCCTCAGCCTATACCAGAACAGGCTCATAGGACAGATTCCAGCCGAAATTGGGAATGCGTTGTCGTCTCTCAGGTATCTTTACCTGTACCAGAATCTTCTAAACGGCACCATCCCGAGAGAGTTGGGAAACCTCAGTTCGGCTTTAGCAATCGATCTCTCCGACAATCTACTGTCGGGAGAAATCCCATCCGAGTTAGCGCGCATGAAACGCTTGGACGTGCTATACCTGTACGAGAACGAGCTGACCGGCGCCATCCCGCCCGAGCTTGCTTCCCTGACGGAGCTGACCCACCTCGACCTGTCCCAAAACCGACTGACGGGCAGAATCCCCCACGGGTTTCAGTACTTTCCTCGTATCAAGAAGCTGCTGCTCTTCCACAACTCTCTCGCCGAGGTCATACCCCAGGGGCTCGGGATTCACAGCCGCCAGCTCTCCATCGTCGATCTTTCCCAGAATTGGCTCGTCGGTTCCGTTCCTCCGCGCGTCTGCGAGCACTCGAAGCTGACGTCCCTGAACCTCGCGTTCAATCAACTGCACGGAGGCATACCCGGCGGCGTGATAAACTGCAGCTCGATGGTGTACCTGCGCCTCGGCGACAACGGACTCTTCGGGAATTTCCCGTCCGACGTCTGCAGGCGCGCGCGGAACCTCGCAGCCCTGGAATTGGGCCGGAACGAGTTGGTCGGGACGATACCTCGAGGCGTAGGCGACTGCAGGAATCTGCAGACGCTCGACCTCTCCGGGAACTCGTTCGAGTCGAACCTCCCCGAAGAGATCTCCAACATTCTGCAGTTGGCCGTCCTCAAGGTCTCGTCCAATCGCCGTCTCGGCGGGCCCGTCCCCTTGGAGCTCATCGTCTGCAAGTGCAGGAATCTTCAGAGGCTCGACCTCGGAGGCAACGGATTCGTCGGGACGATACCGAAGGAGATTGGCGATCTCGCCCAGTCGCTCGAACGCCTCGTTATTTCGGACAACGAGTTTACGGGCGCCATTCCGCCCGAAATAGGGAAGCTGACCCGTCTAATCGAGCTGCAAATGGGTGGGAATTCGCTCAGCGGAGAAATCCCGATGGAGCTGGGGAACATGCGGGGCCTTCAGGTCTGTCTCAACCTCAGCTACAACATAGTGTCGGGCGCCATACCGCGACAGCTTGGAAACCTCGACATGCTGGAACTCCTCTACCTCAAGAACAACAACCTGAGCGGCGAAATCCCGCCTTTAGGGGAGTTTTCGAGCCTTAGGGAATGCAATTTTTCGTACAACGTCGGCTTGGCGGGGGCTTTGCCGTCGGGCCGACCGTTCGACGATTTCGACCAGGATAGTTTTTACGGGGACGCGGGCCTGTGCGGCGGCCCGCTACGCGGATGCAGTAGTGGTAACGCATCACCTTCGAGCTCGAAATTTTCGCGAGTGATGGACGTCGTGTACTTAGTTTCGTGCATCGTCTTTGGGATCTGCTTCGCCTGGGTGGGTTTGCTTCTGTATGAGATGTATTATTGTCGTCCTAGGCTGGTGGATGAAGAAGTTGAAATGGCGGTTATTGTTAATTAGTGTTCGAATTATACTGCTAGGAATTTTGTATGAAATCAATCCTTTGATTGTGTTATTGTAGTAATGTATGTACCAGTGTCATTTTCTCGTCAATCAGTTACTTACTCTCCAATTGGAATATTAATCTGCTTATTTGATGTTATTGTCCAAATATATAAATTCCTAACAGGATCTCGTTTTTTTCATAATCATGATTATCGCAAGTCGCACCTCTGTCACAAATATGGGACGATTATTTCATTTGCTTCTATTTGCCATAGTGCAGAAGATTAGACCCAAAGCCCTTTATTGGGCCTAACAGTGTTGTTTTCATTAAGAATCACATATAGAATTCTCTCTCTCTCTCTCTCTCTCTCTCTCTCTCTCTCTCCACAATGCAATTCGGTATTTTCTATAATTCGCTCTTTCATTGCGTCATCATGCGAGCAACTCAAGTTAATCCATCCTTACATACATACTTGTGATGATGAGATCCTCTGCCGCCACGTGTCACCGACTTTGTCCTCATCGGCATCCACGCCCGTGGCTTGTGTCCCGCATGAAAACTAAGATCGATCAGCACAAAAGTGCGTTAAAGATGGAAGCTTTGAACCACAATCTTCTTGAAACGTAATAAAAATATTCATAAAATACCCTTAAAAACATAATATTAATGATTAATGGTTACGCTGCTTCAGCCATTACTTTTCTCATAATTATATACTTTGGCCGGTGCTAAGCTAAAGCTAGTTAAGCCCTTCTAGCCACAATTAGATTCGGACTACTGTTCCACTTCGTTGCCACGTGTCCTCCTTTGTCTCCTCTTCGTTGCGTTGCCATTATAAAGAGAGAGGACAAGAAAGTCATCATCCATCGAAAACAACTACCACTCGCACACACAGAAGAAAAAGAAACCACTCACCCGCACAGGCCCGTCCTCTGATGGGCCTGAAAAATAGCAGTCTGCCCCGTCACTTTGGCGGGCACGCGGCCCGCTGGCCCATTTGGCAGTACCAGGGTGGGGCGGGGTACGCAGACCACGAGCATTTTTTTCTAGTTCTAAATGTGTCATTGGTTAAAATGACTTAAATTAATAATTGTGAATAGTCCATGTAATTATTATTATTGATTTAATGGAAAATAAGTTAATAATTTTTTTTTGTTGAATCATGTGATTATTTAAAATTATTATTACAAAGATCAAGTGTTTGGGGGTGTAAAAATTAGTATAGAGGGGTGTAGGGGGTGTGAATGGTAAGACCCTATGTTGTTAATGGAAGAAATAACGGAAACAATCATCGGACTTTAATTGACAAATCTAAGCCGAGGCACATTATGTTACTCTATAGTATTAATAATATTTGGAGTTGTCACATTTGCCACTTATGGCATTCACACAGTAGATCGTTATTATATTTGACAAGTGACATGTTATTACGATTACCATGATGAAAAATAAGATTTTCTTGGAAATAATCTGGAATAAGTAATGTCAAATCTTATGACATTTTTTTTTCCATTTGTATGGACTAAACCCTGACCCACAAATAAATTTTTTTATATAATTTTGAGCGACTATTTGGAGTTTTTAATATTTGCTATTTCAACAATTTGACATTTATTTATAATTGATATTATATTGTCTAGATTTTATATAAATGTGATATATTTTCCATGTTTAAATAAATGAGATTACGTTTTAATAGCTTTGTGGATGGTTCACCCTATATATACGGCTGATTTAGGAGTCAATTAACCCATTCACATCCAAAGAAAAAATGAAGAAAGTTATCATTTTCTTGTGTCTTTTATGTCTCGTGGCTTTTTCGTCTGCAAATCGCAAGATAGACAGTTCCAAGGTATTTTTAATTAAATAAACAAAAAAAAAATAAACATTAACAAAATAAACGGAAAAGCAAAAGTATTAATAACTCAAACAATGGTGTCGAGTCGCGTACAAGTCATAGTATATTTCGGCGGCGATATAATTCAATCATCTGAAGATACCATCAAATATAGTATCCGCCCTGTTGGGTATAGGCGAATTCGTCGCACCACCAGTTTTTCCGAGTTTATTTCGTTGTTGTTCGAAATTACGGGTGCTGATAGCAGTCGTTGTTCGTTGACTATCCATGCCAAAAATGAATACTTTCAACATTCCCGCCATTTTCATCAGCTTTTTCAAATCTCCAACGACAACGATTTACAATTTTTCATACATCCCGATTCAGAAAACAATTGTGTCGAGGTTTTTGTTGAAACAGTTGAAAATCCAAACTTTGATTTGAACGAAGAGCCTCATCGAAATTTTGAAGTTGGTTCTTCGAGTTACACCTGTACGGATTTTCCCGACATTGCCTCAGTAACGGCAGGGTTCAGTAATGTCTCTTTGGAGATGTCGGGGCATGTTCCATTCAATATGCCGGAAGCCGTGTTAGAATCGGAGCCAGAAGTCGTGCCAGAACTCGAGGAAGACGTTCATGTTAGTGATTCAGAAGCGGACGATGTGGATCCACTTTTATCCGAGTTACCTGATCCCAACGAGGACGACGAGAATGACGACGACGATGCGCCAGATGATACCACTCCAACGAACGTTGCTGCTCCAACGCTGTTTCAGTCCGTCCCATTTTTCCAAACGTATCAAATGCCACCTCCTGCTGGTGACGACTACGGTGGTTATGGGGAGTTTTACGACAGAGATAACCCTATGTTTTGTCGAGGTATGATTTTTCAAACTAAAAAACATTTACAACGTGCCGTCGACGATTTTTCGATCAGGGTTGCTAGACGCGAGTATCACGTCAACGAGAGCAGCAATACACGTTGGACTGTCCAATGTAATCATACGGCCGATTGCCCATGGAGGCTGAAGGCATCCTTCAAGCCAAAAAAAGGTTACTGGTCAGTTACAAAATTTGAAGGACCACACACTTGCTATATGAGTGAGCTGTCGACGACACACCGTAATTCTCGGGCAGAGCAGCGACGGGCAGCGGCGGGCAGCGACGGGCAGCGACGGGGGCGGGGCTGCGGGCGTGGGGCAGCGGCGGGGCAGCGTCGGCAGCGACGGGGGGCGGGCGTGGGGCAGCAACGGGCGGCGGGAGCGGGGCCGCGACGGCGGGCGGGGCAGCGACGGGGGCGGGGCTGCGGGCGTGGGGCAGCGACGGGGAGCGGCGGTGCAGCGACGGGGGGCGGGGCAGCGACGGGCGGCGGGGCAGCGGGCGCGGGGCAGCGACGGCGGGCGTGGCGTCGGGGCGTCGCGTCTCAGTCGGGCGCGGCGTGGCGTGGCGTCGGGGATCGCGGCGGTCGCGGCGGGCAGCAGTTCGGCGTCTTCTTCGTCGTCTTCGTCGGCTTCGTCGTCGTCTTCGTCGTTTCAGTTCGTCGCGAGGGTTTCGTTATAAACCAGATCTAATTCGTACTCCCAGAGTACGAGTTACTCTAATTCGTACTCTGGGAGTACGTGTTAGTCCAGGTAGGCGCGCGCGCCAGCTGGACCCGTAAATCGTACTCCCAGATTACGAGTTAGAGTAACTCGTACTCTGGGAGTACGAAAATGCCTATTTTATTAATACTTTTGCTTTTCCGTTTATTTTGTTAATGTTTATTTTTTATTTGTTTATTTAATTAAAAATACCCAGTTCCAATGGTGATAAAATAATACTTTAATCAACCAATTCTTATGTTACCTTTTTTTTAGTAGTTCAACAATTCTTATTTATTTATTTTTAATTATTTATTCATCAGGAAACAATGGTGGCTTAATTAAGGAAATACATGAACACATGGATAAATTCCCTCAGGTTATTTTAGGGGCTGATGTATTTATAAATTTTATGCTTCTAAGTATTATTTTTAATTTAAGTTTCTTCGATGAAAACTTTGCAGGAAGTTAAAGTGGGAAATGTAGAGAGCAAAGGAATTTCCATTGATGACTATGATTATGGTCCAAGACCAAATCCTAGTCATGATCCGTATAATCCCAACCCTCCTACTCCTGGTCGACCAAGATTGTATTAATCAGAACAAAATAATCATCATGTAATAAATAAAGTTCATTATTGCAACAAAATCGGGCCTAAATTTGTTTGTGCTGGCTTCGGTTATATTAAACCAGAAAAAGGATTCACATGCATTTTCCGTATCGGCATTTACGTATTTCATAAAAATAAAAATAAAAATAATAATAATAATAATGTTATATATATTTATATTAGAGGGAGTGTACAGAAATAAAATACTAGTTAAAAGTAAAAAGCTGTGGTTTATCTACACTAGTACTTTTAAGGGGCACTTAAAGGTAAGGACCAAAAATAGTTTGAAGTTAGGGTTAAGGACCTTGTCAGACGAAAATTAGTTTTAAGGACTTGTTTTTGAATTTTGCATAGAGTTAAGGTTGTGTGACGAAAATACCCCTGTAAAATATTAATGAGAAGTGGTATCCAGTGCCACTGTTGTGTTATCAAATCGCACTATGTCGTTATCGCATAACAAGCGGTATTACCACGCACAAAAGTGTTACCGTATATCCAATAAGTGGTATCAACACAATAAAATGTGGGTTTTTAAGCATATGCCATTAACATGCTTTCTTGACAACAGTTCATACTTTCGTGGTAACACTATCTTATTTATGCGTAACACTTCATGCTTTCCGATAACAATTTCTTGTTTCTGACTATTAACATACGCAGTACCACTTCATTATTTCTGCATAACAGTTCATGCTTTCCGACTAACACTTCATGCTTCCTTGGTAACACTTCATTGTATTCATTTTTTTTGTAATAAAATGCAGTTAACCCAATGAAGTGTTATGCAGAACTCATGAAGTGTTACTCTATAGCAAATAAGTGGTTTCGTTCACACATCATGGTTTAAGTACCACTTTATGCTTTTCTGGTAACACTTCCTTATGGTTGGATAACACTTTCCAGTAATTCATGAAGTGTTACCGCTTCATGCTTTTTTGGTACCACTTCCTTATTTCTGGATAACACTTTCCTGTATTCCATGACGTGTTACCACTTTCTGCTTTTCTGGTATCACTTCCTTATTTCTGGATAACACTTTCCTGTAGTTTTTCGTGTAATACATGAAGTGTTACCACTTCGTGCTTTTCTGGTACCACTTTTTTATTTCTGGACAACACTTTCATGTAATTCATGAAGTGTTACCCAGAATGCACAAAGTGGTACCCGTCGCGTGTTTAGAAGAGCTGATCGGAAATCTGTGTAATTTCCGCAACAACCAGGGGCAAATGCTTCCTTTTTCACACAGATGGTCCTTAACTTTAAGTCCAAACTTGAAAATAGGTCCTTATCTCTAATGTAAAACTTATTGGGTCCTTAACCCTAACGAAAACATTCCAATTGGGCCTGAAACTTAGTTATCTCTATTTTTAATACACCCTGTCACGAATTAGTTGGACGACTACTTACCTCAAATAAACCGATTATAATATTTTAATAGCCAATTTGAAAGTAAGGATTTTTAACCGCTTCTTTGAGTGATTGACTTTCGATTTTTTTTATTTATAGAATATATCAATCATCATTACTGCAAAAATATTACTGCTCGACGAGAAAAAATCAAATGCCATTGTTCAATAGACTTTTTGATTAGCTGATTTTTCGATTATAACATGGCATTATATTCACAGTAACTCGGATGCCGATTATCTCTCGGTTGCTGCTATCAACAAGACTGAGATGAAACCCTAGACGACGAAAAACATATATACGAATAATGCTTATTACTTATTGCTCTTCGTATTTTGCATTTGCATGCTACTGACTGTTGTTATCTTGCGTGTATTTATTACCGTATTGAACGAAAGATCGTGTTTTTGTAACATAGAAAGAAGACATAATTTTATTATATCACCCAAACGAAAAAACCTTTACTTTAACTGCCAAAGCGCAATGCCGCCCGTAAACTAAACTCGTTGTCCGAAATTACGAGGCGTTCGAGCGACTGGGCGAGATCTCCGATTTCCTTGGGTATCGTCCCGACGAATCCGTTGCCTCTAAGGTCGGAAAGATGACAGAGCTGCTATTTCAGTCTAATTGTGGTTAGAAGGGCTTAACTAGCTTTAGCTTAGCACCAGTCATGTTAATTAATTATGAAAAAGTAATGGCTGCACCTGCGTAACATTAACTATTACACTGCAAAAAAATCTGAAGCTACCGACTACAAATTGTAGTCGGCAAACCCGACATGTAGTCGGTAAACGCGCCTACCGACTACAATTTGTAGTCGGTAAAAGCCCTGTCGGCAAAGTTTTGTAGTCGGCAGTATCGACTACACGCCGACTAAACGTACTTCTGTGCGATCTTAGTTTGTTGAAACTAGTATATATATACGAGGCTTTCTCCTCCTATTACCAATTGGTTTTAGGAAGTACCCCTCGATTACTAATATAGTTTTCATGCGGGAAACAAGCCACGTGGCGTGGGTGCCGAGGAGGATAAAGTCGGTGACACGGTGGCGGCGGAAGATCTCAACATCACAAGTTTGTATCTAAGATGGGTTAACTTGAGTTGCTTGACGCAATAAAAGAGCGAATTATAGAAAATACCGAATTGCATTGTGGGGACGGGGAGGGAGGGAGAATTGTATATGTTATTGTGCTGATAACAATGTTAGGCCCAATAAAGGGCGTTGGGCCCAATAAAGGGCGCTAGGCCCAATAAGGGCCCAACTGTGGCAAAAAAGGAAATAAAAACTCAAAAGTATTAATTCAAAGCAGTCAGTCATAGCATCCAAGATTAAAGAAATAACATTAACTGTGGTACACATATTACAACACAATCAAAGGATAGACAAAAAAAATCATCAACGAGGCTATTTTTTAACATTGACTGAGTCAATGTCTATTTTTCTAAAAGACCCTATGAAAATCTTATGCGAATCTCCATATTTAATGTGAAAGAGACCCATCCTAGAATAACACCTCGGTTGAATTAATTATTTGCTACTTTCGGTTGAGCTTTCCTTGATGTTTAGGTATATAAAGTTGGAAAGGAAGATGACTTTCATAATTCATACCCTATACCATACAAGGCCCAAGAGTGATGAATTAATAGGCCCAGGCGTAAAAGGCTTTAATATCTTTTGAAGGGTTCTTTCTTTTAGATAACGTCGTAGCTCTTGTAATAAATAATCTTCTTTTGGTCTTTGGATGGCCCACGTGTCGATCTCGACAATATCCCCCTGCCAAAATTGATCTTTTACTTATTCAAAGTATTTGTTGCCGATACTTTACTTGAGACTTCCTTATATCATCATCGATTATGATTTTCTACGTGTCACTGCCGTTACATTAATTTTAGAACAAAAACATTTATATCCAAGTCATCACCCTTAATATGTTACATTATATTCGTTAGGGATCATGAAAATGGGAAATAACTGAAACAACTCATCCGACTTCAATTGACAAATCTAAGCCGAGATAGATTATGCTACTCAATAGTATTAATAATATTTGGAGTCGTCACATTTGCCACTTATGCACAGTAGATCTTAGTATATTTGACAAGTGACATATTATTACGATTATCTGATTGTAAAATTAGATTTTCTTTGAAATAATCTGCAATATAAGTAATGCCAAATCATATGACATTTTTTTCCATTTGTATGGACGATGACTGTGCCGCGCCGCCATCTACTTACCATTTCTAATGCTAACTTACGTGGCTAATGTCAGTATAAAATAAATGATACGCGAAAACGTGGGTAAAAATTTTTCCTTTTATATAAAGGAATTTGTTCTGTACAAGTCAAAATATTGCTTCCAACCTAATTATATAGGATGGTTCCTAATTGCAACAAAAGGAATCCTAATTTCCGCCCACGGGTCGCATTCATGTACACACCACCCTCAAAAGTCGCTGGAAGCTTCAAAAGATAGCCTTGCCGTCATAAGCGATCACGTACCATGGTCACGCGTACCTACAATAAATAAATATGGGATGAACTATAAAGCTCAGTAAGTAGGAATGATGCATGTCGTGCACGTGTCTCATTTGCAAAGGCATCCGCGCCAATGCATTCCGACCCCAATAGGATCAAACTAAATCTCATATCTCTCAGGGCCCTCGACTAACTTACTATGCACCATTTTCAGAGCTCAATTCCAATAAGGACAATGGTCCAGCAATCCACAAAGGGTGACGAACCATAAAATACCAGTCACGCATTTCGGCCCAATTCGCACTGGGATGCATGACGGCCCGCCATTCGGCCCAATGGGTACTTGCTGTTCCGCGGACGCTCACGCTGGTAGCCCACTTTGGGGTCGCCGACACCAGAGATACCCTCGGTGTCGCTGCCACCCTCGAATCGCCTCCTCCAGGTCGCACCTACCGCAATTCAGGGCATTCTGCCCAAATAATGAAAATATATCCGACGACGTACCGGGTCGTCATGGTGTCATAGAAGCAGTCCTGACTCAACTGTGAGTTGACATCAGATGCCTATATCGGCAAATATCCATCGCTTTCAAGCGACATTATACCATGCATACGCTTGTCTCACAATTCTCGTGCATGCCGTGTATGCATGTGTTCATGCTCATGTGAACAGTACAGAAATTCATACTGTAGCAAATAATTCAGGTAATCCCATATAAGCAAATAGCCACGTAATACACATTCATACAAACAACTTATGTGTTGTAGTTGAAATTCCCACTTACCTGTCGTCCGCAAATTATTTGCTACTAGTCCGGTGATTTTCCTAGTCCCTGATCTTAAATGCAAAATTATAGTGTTAGCGTGCTATCTAAATACTTGGATCATCTAAGTACTTAAATTTCCTAAGCATTAAGATATTAGATATAGAACGGTATTAGACAAATAGTTATTAAAAAGAATTCTCCAAATTTAATCTCCTACTCTCAATTTCGCGAATCATAACACAACCCGTGAAGTTCCATGGTATATTATACAATTCGCTAAGTTTGACTTCCCCCACTTATTTCGCGAACTCCTTCCTGATTCGCACAATTCGCATTTCACGAATTCGCCAAATAGCATTATTTTATTCCCTCAATTCGTGAAATTCATTTGAGATGTTTAACATTTCAATTCGCCAAGTGTAATTGTCCCTATTAATTCGTGCAGTCACTTCCCACTAATTCATAAAGCTCATATAATATTTTTCTATTTCCTTGTGAACCCCTAGGTAGCTTCTAATAATTTTTCCATTCCCTTAAAAGCCTCGTGAACTTCCCATATAGCTTAAAATATTATTCTATACCTGGTGGAATACCTTACGCATTGAATCACCATCTATATATTCACTAAGCTTACAAGATTCGTAAAAATCATTGCCTTGTTTCGCGAAGTCACTTTGGCGAACCCTAACAATTAAAAACTCTTGTAATTCGTGAAATTTATCTGTCTCATTCTCACAATTCATCACTTAAATATGAATCCGTGAAATCCTTATTTCACAAATAATTTACGAACCTTTGTGCTTGAAATTCTTGATCAAAAATCATCTTTTTCTAAGAACAGTTTAAATCCCATAAGAACTTCACACATATTTTAAATCCTTCAGACATCACTTATATATTAAAATTAAATCTTAAGGAATCAATCCTCGAACTTCGGTTAAGAGTTTTATTTTTGGAGAACACTATAATTATCATAAGAACTTTAACCTTAACCACTCTAAAACCCTTAAAATTAAACCTACGTAAAAACCCTAAATAATTGATATTTTTCTGCCTGAAGTTCTCAAAACATATTACTACTTGACTTAGAATTAATGAAACCATGATAGAAGAATACGCCTACCCCAAGCTTCATTACAAAACGAGATTATTAGAACTTTAAATATCTCAAATCCCTCGAAGACTAAACCTGTACAAGCCTTAATCACATGATGTTTTTGTTCTAGAAATAGCATGTTATTACTTAAATAAAACACAAAGTGAAAGCAAAAATTTATACCTATTCCAAGCTTTGATCAACTTGCTCTTGTTGGAATTATCCTTTCCTCTCTACTGTACGGTTTCTGAAGTTTGGGCAAATGAATGTTTTGATTTCTTTCTGATCCTTTATCAAGATGTTTGCGTGTAATGTTAGATAATTATCATCGACATTCAGTCGATCTTTATCTTAATGGTGTAACATGTATTATTTTATTATTACTTTAATTTCTCCTTCTACACTAAGTTTCGAAACATATAGAAAACCCTAGAATTTAGTCCTCAATGTTTCGACACTATTTTTACCAATTCATGCTCCCAAAATGTGGTATTAATACTTAATATACTAAATCAAGTCTTCTAAGTTAACATGTCATGTACTAAAAACCCTAAAATCAATAACTAACCTAAATTAAATTAATTCTTCTAATTTCCAATTTATATATGACATGTTGGCATATAACATAAAATCATTTAAGCACATAAAGTCACAAAACATGTCTCATGCAGTCACGTAAATCATATAACAT
Source organism: Craterostigma plantagineum (assembly GCA_027422505.1). Taxonomy (NCBI): domain Eukaryota; kingdom Viridiplantae; phylum Streptophyta; class Magnoliopsida; order Lamiales; family Linderniaceae; genus Craterostigma; species Craterostigma plantagineum. The sequence goes on from JAPQWV010000050.1 coordinate 3,745,311, forward strand.
ATATGCATATTTATTGGCCGGCTTACTTACGGGACTCGGGTATTACAATGACCCACAAATAATCTTTTTATATAATTTTGAGAGACTATTTGGTGTTTATAATATTTGCTATTTGAACACTTCCACATTTATTTATAAGGGGAATTATAAAATTAGGTCACCAAGTATACATGTTCTCGTTTTTGGGTCACTATGTTTGGTAATTGCAAAAGTAGGTCATTAACTTTTCATGTGAAAACAATTTTGGGTCGTGTTTTCAATTTTAGGTCACTAAGAATATTTTTTTTCGATTTTGGGTCACTAAGTTTACATTTTTTTCAATTTTGGGTCACTCATTTGGTACCAACGTTATAAACATAGTGACCCAAAATTGAAAAAATGTAAACTTAGTGATCCAAAATCAAAAAATATATTCTTAGTGACCTAAAATTGGAAACATAACCCAAAATTGTTTTCACATGAAGAGTTAGTGACCTACTTTTGCAATTATCAAATATAGTGATCCAAAAAACGAAAACTTGTATACTTAGTGACCTAATTTTATAATTTTGCCTATTTATAATTGATATTATATTGTCTAGATTTTATATAAATGCGAGATATTTTCCATGTTTAAATAAATGAGATTACGTTTTAATAGCTTTGTGAATGGTTCCGGTTCCCCCTTTATACGGCTGATTTAGGAGTCAATTAACACATTCGCACATCGAAAAAAAAAATGAAGAAAGTTATCATTTTCTTGTATCTTTTATGTGTCGTGGCTTCTGCAAATCGCAAGATAGACAGTTCCAATGGTGATAAAATAAAATTAATAAACCAATTCTTATGTTACCTTTTTATTTAGTAGTTCAACAATTCTTATTTATTTATTTTTAATTATTTATTCATCAGGAAACAATGGTGGCTTAACTAAGGAAATACATGGACACATCGATAATTTCCCTCAGGTTATTTAGGTGCTGATGTATTTATAAATTTTATGCTTCTAAGTACTCATTTTCAATTTTAAGTTTCTTCGATAAAAACTTTGCAGGAAGTTAAAGTGGGAATGAAGAGAGTAAAGGGGTTTCAATTGATGACTATGATTATGGTCCAAGACCAAATCCTAGTCATGATCCGTATAATCCACACCCTCCTACTCTTGGTCGACCAAGATTGTATTAATCAGAACAACATAATCATCATGTAATAAATAAAGTTCATTATTGCAATAAAATCGTGCCTAAATTTGTTTGTGCTGGCTTCAGTTATATTAAACAAGAAAAAGGATTCACTTGCATTTTCCGTTTCGACATTTACGTATATAATAAAAATAAAAATAGTAATAATAATGTTATATATATTTATATTAGAGGGGGTGTACAGAAATAAAATACTAGTTAAAAGTAAAAAAGCTGTGGTTTATCTACACTAAGTATTTTTAATACACCCTGTCACTAATTATTTGGACGACTACTTACCTCAAATAAGCCGATTATAATATTTTAGTAACCAATTTGAAAGTAATAAGGACTTTTAACCGTTTCTTTTAAGTGATCGACTTTCGATTTTAATTATATATTTATAGAATATATCATTCACCATTACGAAAGTAACTGCAAAAATATTACTGCTTGACGAGAAAATCAATCAAATGCCATTGTTCAATAGACTTTTTGATTAGCTCATTTTCTGATTATAACATACCATTATATACACAATAACTCGGATGCCGATTTATCTCTCGGTTGCTGCTATCAACAAGACTGAGATGAAACCCCAGACGACGAAAAACATATATACGAATAATGCTTATTACTTATTGCTCTTCGTATTTGTTGGGAAAACCTCCTGAAGTTCCCGCTTCGTGAAGTTAAGATAGGCACTTAGGAATTAAGGTAGTAATGGGAGCACACGATCTAATTCTCCAACATGGAGATTCTTCCACTATACAAAGGAATAGTAGGATTTACGAGAATATTACAAAATTGTCTCACTCAATAGTGGCTCACTCAAGCTTAAGGATCGGAACTTCCCAAGCTATCTCTCTTCTCTCTCAAAGAGGCTCTCTAACTCTCTAGCTTTCTCACTCTATGAAGTGGATTCTCTCTTTTGCTAGGATGGTTAGGAATGGAGGCCTCTACTCCTATTTATACTACTCCACCTCCATAATGAATGGTGGAGAGTATTCTTCAAGAATACTCTACATATTCTAGAGAACTCCAAGGAATCTCTACACCTCTCCATTCCCTTCCATATGCTTCCATACTCTTTCATAAGATTCCGGAAGGTTCCACACATCTCCAGAATATTCTAGAGAATTCCACACTATTCCGCAAGCTTCTAGAGAGTTCTAGACTTCTCTAGGATTCTCCGCAACGTTCTAGAAAATTCTATACTTCTCTAGAAAGTATAGAATTTTCTAGAACCTCTCCAATTAAGGAGGGATCCCAACAAATCTCCCCCTCCCGACTTAATTGGGGAATTATAGCAAACCTGCACCTTGACAGCAATCTTCGAACTTCTTTGTCGGTATTACCTTGGTCATCATGTCTGACCAGTTCTCATCTGTGTGAACCTTGTCAAGATGCAATTTCTTTTCCTCGAGGACTTCTCGGATCCAATGATACCTTGTGTCGATGTGCTTCGTGCGAGAATGAAATGTTGAGTTCTTCGCCAAGTAAATTGCACTTTGATTGTCGCACTTCAACACGTACTTTTCTTGATCTATTCCAAACTCGAGCAACATGTTCTTCATCCACAGCATCTCCATGCAAGCTTCAGTAGCTGCGATGTACTCTGCCTCTGTGGTGGATAATGCAACACACTTTTGCAGCTTTGATTGCCAGGAAACAGCTCCCCCCGCAAAAGTAGTTAGGTATCCCGATGTTGATTTTCTTGAATCAATATCACCGGCCAAGTCTGCATCTGTGTACCCTTCTAACACAGGTTTTCCTTTTCCAAAGCATAAACATCTTTTGGAAGTTCCACGTAAATATCGGAGGATCCATTTGACCGCTACCCAATGTTCACTCCTTGGGTTGGCCAAGAAACGACTAACAACTCCAACTGCATAGGCGATATCTGGACTCGTGCATATCATTGCATACATGAGACTGCCTACTACAGATGAGTATGGAATCTTCTTCATTTCCTCCTTTTCTTTCTCACTTGCGGGACTTTGCTTCGAACTCAACCTAAAGTGACCAGCAAGTGGTGTGTTTACCGGCTTTGATTTGTTCATGTTGAACCGTTCCAACACTTTTTCAATGTACCTCTCTTGGGATAGCCACAACAGTCTCTTCGATCTATCACGAGTTATTCTCATCCCAAGGATTTGTTTAGCCGATCCCAAATCTTTCATGGCAAAACTCTTGCTTAGATCTTTCTTCAAAGCATCAATCTTTATGCGATCTTGGCCAACAATCAACATATCATCAACATTGAGTAGAAGTATGAGAAAGTCGCCACTTGCATACCTCTTTACGAAGACACAATGATCGCTCTTTGTCTTTGTAAAGTCATGCTCTGCCATGAAGGACTCAAATTTCTTGTACCACTGCCTCGGTGCTTGTTTGAGGCCATATAAACTCTTCATGAGGCGATATACTAGGTTTTTCTTACCCGGGACTTTGAACCCCTCGGGCTGCTCCATGTAGATCTCTTCCTTTAGGTCACCGTGAAGGAACGCTGTCTTGACATCGAGTTGTTCAATCTCCAAATCTTGTGCCGCTGCCAGGCCAAGGACAACTCGGATGGATGACATCTTTACCACGGGAGAGAATATTTCCTCAAAGTCGATGCCTTTTTCTTGACCAAATCCTTTAACAACTAACCGAGCTTTGTAGCGAGGCTTTGAGCTACTATCTTCAGTCTTGATTCGATATACTCACTTATTCTTTAAGGCTCTTCTCCCTTTTGGCAGCTCCACAAGTTCATAAGTGTGATTCTCATGCAAGGATTGCATCTCTTCTTGCATGGCTCTTTTCCACTCTTCCTTATGAATATCACTTATTGCTTCTTTGTAGCTTTGTGGCTCCCCCTCATCCGTGAGCATCACGTACTCCTCGGTGCTGTACCGAGTGGATGGTCTTCTCTCCCTTGAGGATCGCCTCGGCTCTGGTGCTGGCAGAGAACTAGATTGAGGATCTTCCTGAGTTGATTCATCATGAGTTTCCTGGTTGTTTTGTTCTAACACAGGTCCATGGTCTTCAGCATCATTGTCTTGAGGTGTGTTATCCTCATGTTGATCTGGAATGAGTTCAATGGTTTTGTTGCTTCTCAATCTTGGCTTCTCCGAGTTTTTAATGTCTTCAATTGTTTGGTTTTCGAAGAAGATGACATCTCTGCTACGAACAACCTTCTTGTTGTTCGGATCCCATAACCGGTAGCCGAAATCATCATTGGGTGAGCGAAGGTATATGCACTCCTTAGTCTTTGCATCGAGCTTAGCTCGCTCGTCTTTGGGGATGTGAACAAATGCTCTGCATCCAAACACCTTGAGATGATTGTATGAAGCCTTTTTGCCCGTCCAGACTTCCTCTGGGATGGCGCCGTTCAAAGGAACTGATGGTGTGAGGTTGACGATGTCAACTGCGGCCATTATAGCTTCTCCCCAAAACGACTTGGGTAACTTAGCCTGAGAGAGCATGCAGCGAACCCTTCCTTCAATTGTTCTATTCATTCTCTCAGCTAGCCCATTCAATTGTGGTGTCTTGGGTGGAGTCTTCTCTAGCCTAATGTCATATCTCTTGCAATAGGCTTCAAAGGGACCTCTATACTCACCTCCGTTGTCAGATCGTACACACTTGATCTTTCGTCCAGTCTCACGTTCTACTAGAGCGTGGAATTCCTTGAATGCGTCAAGCACTTGATCCTTGAATTTTAACAGGTGCAGCCACACCTTCCTTGAATGATCATCAATGAAGGTCACAAAGTACAATGCACCACCAATAGATCTCTCGGACATTGAGCACATATCAGTGTGTACAAGGTCGAGGATATTCTTTCTCCTTGTGGGTGGGGAAGATCTTTGGAAAGCAACCCTATGTTGTTTTCCAGCTAAACAGTGTTCACAAGGATCAAGTGACTTACCTTTCACGTCCGGGAGGAGTTGTTTTCGAGCAAGTATGTGAAGGCCCTTCTCACTGATGTGACCAAGTCGTTTATGCCATACCTCCATGTCATCAGTGGTTATATTTATCTTTCCTTTACAGAGCTTAGCTTGCATCACGTACAACGATCCTTCCTTCTTTCCTCGAGCCATGACTAGACTTCCTTTGGTGAGCTTCCATTTTCCTTCACCAAAGTAATTCATCAGACCAGCATCGTCTAGCTTACCAGCGGAGATAAGATTGAGGCGCATGGCCGGAACATGCCTCACATCTTTTAGAACAATCTTGCATCCGGTGCTAGTTGTCAGGACGATATCTCCTATCCCAACTATCTTGCTCCTATCTTGGTTTCCCATTTGAACCGTACCAAAGTCACCACTTTGGTAGGATGAGAAGAAACTTCATGGGGAGTGACATGGAAGGAAGCACCAGAATCGATAATCCAAGAACTATCATCATAAGCAATGTTGAGGATATTACCTTCTCCAACGAGATATAACAGATCTTCTTTTGCGACTACGGCAGTGGTAATCTTCTCTTCTTGCTTCTTCGTTGGGCTGACTTGGTCTGGTTTGACGTTACCGGCCTTTTGATCTCTTTTGAGGGATCGACACTCCATTTTTCTGTGGCCCATTCTTCCACAGTAGTAGCATGTGATCTTGGGGCGTGACTTGGACCTACCTCGAGATTGTCGCGGATCTCGGCTCTTATTGCGTCCACGAGTCTCATTCCTACCCCGGTTCTCGATAACATTAGCCTCAGGATGCATAGACTCACCTCGTTCCATTCTCCTTGTTTCTTCACCAAGAAGACTATCACTGACGATGTCCATGGTCAGCTTTCCTTTCGGAGCTGAGTTACTAAGCGTAACCACGAGTGTGTCCCAACTTTCCGGCAAGAAACTAAGGAGTAGAAGGGCTTGCAACTCGTCATCAATCTTCATCTCAATTTTTGTTAATTGATTTACGAGCCCCTTGAAATTGTTCAAGTGTTCAATCATACTATGACCATCCTTATACTCCAACTTCACCAACAGTCGAACTAAGTTGGCCTTATTACGAGGAGTTTTCTTTTGAATCATGGACTCAAGCTTTGTCCATAATTCATAAGCATTCGTGTAAGTGGACACATGCTCGAAGAGGGATTTGTCGATGTACTTACGGATCATAGCGACAGCCTTCCGATTCAGTAGCTCCCATTGAGCGTCGCTCTTGCCTTCCACCTTCTCTTTGTAGATGATGGGCTCATGCAAATCCTTGCAGTATAGATGATCCTCCATCATCGGCTTCCAATATGAGTAGTTGTTGGCGGTGAGCTTGAACATGTCTCCATGCGACGTTATCCTCCATCTTGAACTGCACGAGCTAATGATGACCTCAGATTAACCTCGCTCTGATACCACTGTTGGGAAAACCTCCTGAAGTTCCCGCTTCGTGAAGTTAAGATAGGCACTTAGGAATTAAGGTAGTAATGGGAGCACACGATCTAATTCTCCAATATGGAGATTCTTCCACTATACAAAGGAATAGTAGGATTTACGAGAATATTACAAAATTGTCTCACTCAACAGTGGCTCACTCAAGCTTAAGGATCGGAACTTCCCAAGCTATCTCTCTTCTCTCTCAAAGAGGCTCTCTAACTCTCTAGCTTTCTCACTCTATGAAGTGGATTCTCTATTTTGCTAGGATGGTTAGGAATGGAGGCCTCTACTCCTATTTATACTACTCCACCTCCATAATGAATGGTGGAGAGTATTCTTCAAGAATACTCTACATATTCTAGAGAACTCCAAGGAATCTCTACACCTCTCCATTCCCTTCCATATGCTTCCATACTCTTTCATAAGATTCCGGAAGGTTCCACACATCTCCAGAATATTCTAGAGGATTCCACACTATTCCGCAAGCTTCTAGAGAGTTCTAGACTTCTCTAGGATTCTCCGCAACGTTCTAGAAAATTCTATACTTCTGTAGAAAGTATAGAATTTTCTAGAACCTCTCCAATTAAGGAGGGATCCCAACAGTATTTGCATTTGCATGCTACTGACTGTGTTATCTTGCGTGTATTTATTACCATTATAGAACGAAAGATCGTGTTTTGTAACATAGAAAGAAGACATCATTTTATTTATATCACCCAAAAGAAAAAACCTTTACTTGAACTGCCAAAGCGCAATGCCGCCCGTAAACTAAACTCCTTGTCCGAAATAACGAGGCATTGGAGCGACTGGGCGAGATCTCCGATTTCCTTGGGTATCGTCCCGACGAATCCGTTGCCTCTAAGGTTGAGAGCTTTTACAGATTCCTGCAGTCGCCTACGCCTCGGGTATCGTTCAGGCCCAATTCCAAGGCTGTGAGGTTCCGTAGTGTAAGAATCTAATTGTGGTTGGAAAGGGCTTAACTAGCTTTAGCTTAGCACTGGCCATGTTAATTAATTATGAAAAAGTAATGGCTGCACCCGTGTAACATTACCTATTACACTACAAAAAAATCTGAAGCTACCGACTACAAATTGTGGTCCGCAAACCCGACATGTAGTCGTAAACGCGCCTGCCGACTACAATACCGACTACAATTTGTAGTCGGTAAAAGCCATGTCGGTAAAGTTTTGTAGTCGGCAGTACCGACTAGAGTACCGACTACACGCCGACAAAACGTACTTCTGTGTGATCTTAGTGTGTTGAAACTAGTATATATATATAAGAGGCTTTCTCCTCCTATTACTAATTGATTTTAGGAAGGACTCATCGATTACTAATATAGTTTTCATGCGGGACACAAGCCACGTGGCGTGGCTGACGAGGAGGACAAAGTCGGTGACATCCAATCATGCAGTCCCGATTTGCGTGCAGATTTATATCTAATAAGCTTTGCGTGACTTTCATCTCTGTCTCCAAGTTGCCTAGCTTCTCTTAACAATCAAAATAAATTAAATGTATTAGTAAATACTAGAAACATCAGTAAAAATATTTCGTTTATTGCTATTATTATTGAACTAATGCCAAATATGAAATATACCCGTAATCTTAGAATGCGCAATGATATTTTAATAAATAACGACTAATTAAGTGTTTTTACGGGGCACAAAATTAATGTATTATCCTAACTTATCATAGATCTCGTCGAAAAAGATTTTTGCTGATTAATGCTCGAGGAATTTTTCTACTAAAGTCGCTCTTATAATGACGACTTTAGCACTGACTTAGTATTCTGAATCGAGAAAAATTTTCGCGCAGAGTTTTTGATTGAGAAATCTGATCGAGAACCTAGCGAGAAAAATTGAAATAGCGCAAATAGTCACAGAATACGATCAATGCTAATTCAAGCAAAAACAACGAATTAGATAGTAAAATTGTAGGTAATTGCTCGAAATCAACTACAGACTACGCACGAACAGACAATTAAACACGTCATGATGCCATATATATCGAATTTTAGCAAAACCAGTACGTGTTCAGTTAGTTCATCACGCGAACAGTGACTTCACAAATTCAATCAAATCAGCTTAATTGATGTTCTAAACGCTACCGATCTAGTGACAAACGATTTATAGCACCTAAGCGAGCACCGAAACATCAAAATCAAGTCAATTAAGCACAGAATTAAGGATATCCGGTCGAATTCAACTTCGCGCCAAAACTGTTCTTCGAGCGAAACCAGTTTCAAAATTTAAATTCGATCATATTCTAACAATTTTCAATTCAAAACAGAACGAGTCTGCTCTGATACCAATTGTTAGGTCCTCGATTATCAACTCCTATGATCCTAGACCTCAATCCTAAGTAATTCGACTAGAATGATTGACATTAAGATTCGATCAAAAAACTAAATTGAAGAACGCTAGAGAGAATTTCGATTACTGAGAGAAAATACATGTTGTTTCTCTCTCTAGAAATTGGATTGACAGCCCTTCGTATCAATTGTCTAATTTTCTATATTAAGCACAATGTTTACAATTGTATTTATACCAAACAAACTTGGTATAAATACAAGTTAAGTCCTAATCTAAGGACAAATATAAATAAAGCCCCTAATTACAAGGACAACTAATGAAATCAAAGCACAATAAAACGTATGTTCTACACCTATTAATACTATTTATGATTGGTCAAAAATAGGTTGAGGTGTTGGGAGAAAAATCCCAAGTCTTCGTTTCACTAAGATGAATTCAAAATTCAAACATTAAATTTAATTAATAAAATATCCAATATCTTAATTAATTAAAATACCATATTTAGTAAATTTTAAATATATCCTAGGTATTATGCAAACGTAGTGTTCATGTGGTAATGCCATGTGTCCTCTTTATTAAAAAGAATTTTTTTTGCAAAAAAACCCACCACACGTTCTCTCATTATTCTTTCACATAGAATATAATAAACTATTAGTAACCACCCTCGGGGTCTTTTTTAATTAAATAATGCATTTTAAATTCAATATTAATAAAATAGGGTTATTTTTAGCAAAAATAATAAAATCAAGTAAAACGCGTGTAATTATTGCGACGTCGCATCCAATGGACGCGACGAATGGGCTATTAACAGGGAAACAATCTTTTATTGTGAGAACATTATACTTATTTTGAGTAGTCCTCATTTTCTCGGGCAACTAACACGTACAAGCCCTTTTTTCCTTGTTTTTCTCAATACATTTGATGCGGACAGACGTAAAGGAAACTACAAGACAATAGCTGCAGAAGAACTCTAATCTTTGCCGTGTGTCTTTAAGCACTTTTACGAAGTAATACTTGCTCACTCAGTCACAGTTGCTTAAAGGGGGCTGAATTTCGCTATTTCGTTTCAGCAAAGAGGATGCAAGGAGCGCATCTCAGCTGGCGATTTTCTACTCTGGGAAGGTACTGATCTTCGAAGATTTTATCCCGTCGACAACGTCAGAGAAATCTTACCAAACAATAACGTCCAAGAAAGAGAAGGTCGAGATGTCTTACGGAATCTTACCAAACAATAACGTCCAAGAAAGTCCCAACAAAGTCCATAGTAATAAAACTGCTATGGTGGCTTTTAATTGAGTTCTCTTTTTCTTCAGTTTTATGCTTGGTTTAGTAACTCAATTACTATTCACCGCCCCCTTTTTCCTAGTCCCCGCCCCCTAAAGGGCTGAAAAAAGACCAAATTGCCCTTTTGAATATGAACTTCTATTTAAAGTCCTTTTCCTTACAACAGTTTCCATATCGTAATCATACATTCAAATAAGACTCAAACATAACAAAAAAAACACAAATCGCAATGGATCGACGACAGGGTAAAGGGACATGGCAAAGGAAAGGGTCTATTGCCACGACTGGTAAGCAAATTCTCGTAAAATTCGTTCGTACGTAGATTAATTACCGAACATCGATCGGATTAGCTCGGAAAAATTGGCCCGGCCGAAACAAAATTTCGGCTCCAACATGGTGCGGCATAAACATAATTTCGACCACACCATGTCGGAGCCGAAAAAAAACTTCGGCCCTGAACAGGACAGCCGAAATTGTTGTTCGGCTGTCCTAGTGAGGGCCGAAATAGTGTTTCGGCCGGAGCTGTTCCGGCCGAAATCACTTATCGGCCGGGACTGCTCGGGCCGAGATCTGATTACGGCCCTCTCTCATGCAGGGCCGAAGTCTGGTTTCGGCTACCCATAGAAGTGGCCGAAATTTCAGTTTGGCTGTAAATTTTTTTTTCCAGACGACGAGAGTGATGTTCACATCCTGGAGGATTTTATCGGCGATGGGTAAATTACAGTGAGCATTTCCGTCAAGGAGGACGATTTTCGACCGACGTTGAAGCCATTAACTGGGCGAAAAGTGTCGCTATTGCTCTTGGTTTCGAGATGATTATTTCGTCGCACAAGAAATGCGGTACGAAAAATTAATTAGATGTTCTCGTGGAGAACGTTATAGAGGCAACGAGGATGAATTGGAGAGGCGGTCGAAGTTTAACAAGTGTAGGTGTCCGTTTGTACTCATAGCCGAGGAGGATCAAGTTACTAGAGAATGGTACATTCGTACGGGCCCACCTGAAAAATCCACGCACAATCACCCTCTGATACAGTATTCCGAGGGACACCGCCAGACGAGCGGGTTAAGCAGCCAGGCAAGGAAGGTCGTAGAGGAAATGACTGCTGCGCAAGCGAAACCAGCCATATCCTCGCAGCTATGAGGGCTCAACACGCAGAAGATAACGCAACGATCCAACATATATGAAATAAATTATTAAGTGAACAGATTAACAAATCAATTCAACAACTTCTAAACAGCCTTCTCCATTTATATAATAATTATTAATAACTAAATTTTTTTTACTCCCACCCAATTAAGCAAGCAAGTGTATGGATTCAAGAGGTTTTCTAGGACGTGCGTGGGCTCTTTTATTGTTACCTCAGGTACTAGGAGGTGTTAGCATTCGTTGCATCATGTGGTTCATGTCTTTATTTTTCCTTTCAGCAAAAGAGGGACATGGACTACGAAGGACTTGCTTTTGGTTAAATTTAAGGGGCATTTTCATTTTGCGCCCTCCCATAAGTATCATTTAGGATTCATGTCCTCGTAACTGTGACAAGTATATATCCAACTTCATAAAAATCAAAGATACAGTGCAAGAATTTCAACATAATTTGCCAGTGATTGCAAACTGAGGCATTGTTGAGACATCATAATTTGCCAGTGTTGCAAACTGAGGCATTGTTGAGACACCAGCATTGATGAGGCGTACAAAACTCGAATTTCCTCTTCCCAGAAAATGGTCTTTGTTTCCGTATACTTTTTGCTTTCTCTACCAATGACAAAAAAGAATACTGCAGATGCCTCAGGGAAAAAATAAAGCACTTATATTAGTGGAGTGTCATGACATTATGAACAAAAACCGTTGATTTTTGCGTAGTAGGAAGGAAAAAATAAAGAAAAAAGAAACCATGTTCAAAATCAAAGCGCTCTGCTACTCATGGCATCATGACCAAAAGAAATCTTAGCATTTGTGTCAGACTCACACACTCAACAATTTTGCAATTACTCATAGGAACACAATGTAACCATATTTATATGCTACACGTAATTCATACGAACATAATCCATGATCTTTAAACAACACAATTCTTATGATATACATGATAATAAATAATAAACACTAACCTTGATTCATCTTGGCGATTCGAGAAGACGTAAGTCGCGTTTCTCTCCCTTGACACTACTTTAATATATTTTCTGATGGATGAAGAATAACCTACCTTAGTGTGGAGAGAGGACCGACTTAATCTATTTATAGAGTACATTCCATCAATGTAGTGGGTAGTTAATATCTCTTAAGACCAATAGGAATTAAACCAATTTAATTAATTATTAAACCTTAATAATTAATGGGTCATAACGTGGGTCATAACTTGCATTTTCGCACTTGGCCCGCGTAATATAACTTTACGGTTTAATAATCATAATTTCCATAATATGCATGTTTGTTTTAGCTGAATCCCGTCATAAATTGATCATTCCTTTTCATCGCTATTAAGCTTAAAGCTAACAAGGATCATAGCGGTCGTATGCCATTGTAACGACACAGTCCCTTCCATGTATCACAGTATCAGCTCTACACTCAACATGATCTTAATGAGATATATCGTAATGGTCCACATTATTGTCTTAACTACAGACTCATCCTGTTGCGTTAATTCTTTAATGTATATATACAATCGATAATTAAAACAGTATGCATTAATTATCAGAAACATAATATTGAGCTCAGAGTGTCAAATACATGAAGTCATAAATAAGAAACATAAAACCACCATAACATCAATCAGGGCTTTTCATAATGCCCATCCTTTCAACATGTTCATTAACTAATTTTGGTGGTAATCCTTTCGTCAGTGGATCTTCAATCATAAGCTTGGTGCTGATGTGATCGATTGACACTCGTTGTTTCTGAACTTCTTTAACGGTAAAGTATTTAAGCTCAAATATGCTTAGCACCCTTTGAGTACTTGTCATTTTTAGAGAAGAACACTGCTGCGGAATTGTCACAATAAAGCGGCCTGGCTATACTGTTGACTGTGCCAAGTCCAGAAATAAAATTCCGCAGCCATAATCCTTGAACTGAACACTCCCACTAATTTCACCATTTTCAATGAACCGAGCATTTCCAGTTTTAATTATACTCGTACTGTGGTTAGGACAACAAAATATATATCCCTTCAACTTTTCTGGATAACCAATGAAGAACCCATTGGTCGTTCTTGCATCCAATTTTCTTTCATGTGGATTATAAATTTTTATTTCTGCCTGGCAACCCCAAACGTGCATGTGCCTTAAACTAGGTTTCCTTCCCGTCCACAGTTCAAAAGGAATTTTCGAAATGCCTTACTAGGAACCCTGTTTAATAAATAAACGACAGTTTTCAAACAATACATCCACAACGATGGGGGCAAAGATGAGCAACTTAACATGCTCCTAACCATATCCATTAATGTACGATTTCGTCTTTCTGCAACACCATTTTGTTCAGGTGTGCTTGGCATCGTGTATTGAGCACATATGCCATTCTTTTCGAGGAATTTAGCGAACGGACCTGGACATTGAATGCTCTCATTATATTTTCCATAATTCGCCACCTCGGTCAGATCTGACAATTTTCACCTTTCTGTCTAATTGTCGCTCAGCCTCACTAATAAACATTTCTAATGCGTTTAGCGCTTGAGACTTTTCATGCAATAAATAGACATAATCGTAACGTGAGAAGTCATCAATAAAGGTGATGAAATACTTTTCTCCACCAAAAGATGGAACATCAAAAGGTCCGCAAATGTCAGTGTGTATAATTTCTAGGAGCTGCATACTTCTTGTGGCTTTACCTTTATTTGTGTGTTTCGTGTGTTTTCCTTTAATACAATCCACACATATACCGAGATCAGGAAATCCAAGTCTGAAAGGATTGCATTCTTTACGAGTCTATGTATTCTTTCTTTGGAAATGTGACCCAATCGTTTATGCCACAGATATGCTGAATTTTCATTCAATAATGCACATTCCATGCCAACATTATGATGCGAGATCATAGAGTCTTAGCGAAGTCATTATCGAGGTTTAATTTATATAAATCATCATGAAGTACACCGGAACCGTAAAATATATTTTTATATAAACTGAAACATCCATTACCAAACTTAAACGTAAAACCAGCAGAATCAAGTTTTAATAAAGTAACTAAGTTACGGGAAATAGAAGGAACATAAAAAGTCTGAAAAAGATCTACAGGATGTCCAGTACTTAAAATTAAACAATAAGTTCCGATTGCTTCAACTGATGCCTTGACTCGATTCCCCATATGCACAAATCTTTCATAAGGGCTTATGATTTGGGTCGTAAGGAATCCCTGCATCGTATTAGTAACGTGAATAGTACTGCCAGAATCAATCCACCAAGTATTTCGAGGAACTTCAGTTAAGTTTGATTCAAAACATATGAAAGAATTAAACGTACCTTTTCTTTCGAACCATGCCTTACGTTTCAGGCAATCCTTCTTATGGTGTCCTGATTTCCACATAACCCACATTCATTACTCTTCAGTTCCTTCTTGTGGACTTTGGAAGAAGACGCATTAACTTTCGATGGTCCCTTTCCCTTTTCCTTCGGCTTTCCAGTTTTCTTGCCAGCTCCTTGACGGCCAATGAGATTAATAGAATGAACTCCCTGTTTGTTCAACCTCGCCTCCTCTTGAATCAGTAAGGTCTGCAGTTCTGTCATATTCCATTTATCTTTAATTGTGTTATAGTTAATTTGGAATGGACCGTACTGAGGAGGTAAGGAGTTCATAATGAACGTCACAAGAAACTCTCTTCCACTTTCATTTCCATGGATCCGAGTTTTGCCGCTATGTTGATCATTTCAGTAAGGTGCTCGTGCATTGTACGTGACCCATCAAATTTCATTGTGGTCAGCGTACCCATCAGTGTCCCAGCTCTTGACTTATCAGCAGTGTCAGAGTGGGCCATACTTTTGACAGATTCCATAAATTCCTTAGCACTTTCAGTTTTTGGAATTGTTGACTTAATGCTCTCCGATACAGTCAATCGCAGAAACATAAGGCTTAATCTGTTCGATCTTTCCCAATCATCATGGAAAGCTCTTTGATGATAGTGTTGTCATCAGTAATATCATCGGAACTTAGGATACAATAATGCCGAATCAAGGTTCATAACACCTAGGTGAAACTGAACCTGTTCAGACCAATCATTATAATTCAGCCCGTTGAATTTGACAACGGACGAGGCCTGCGAGTTAAGAGAGACAGGAGCGGAAGCTGCAAATAGATACAATAATGCTCATTATTAGTGCTTTGAGAAAATAAAATTGAAATATAGATTCAGGTATCGTAAATGCGCATCGAAGTTCTCCTTTGGGTGATCCAACAACGCACAAAATAATTTGATGCATAAATAATTAGATATATAATTTGGTAAATTTTATAATTTTGATACGTTAGGCGCCTTTGGACGCACTTAACACATCGAATAAAATATACCACCTTTACGGTATTAGCTATAAAATAGCGAGTAGCCTTTGGGCGGTACTTTATATCTTATTTGCTAATGAACACCAATATACTCGTGAGATTTTCGTTAAGTCATTGCATTAATAGCATCTACTAATCACGAGTAATTGAGTACTAATTATATCTCGAAACGTTACTAATTTGGCCACTTTAGTGACTAACAAATCATACATAATTGAGAAATAATTCATAAAACAGCGGAATAATATACTTTCTACAGTTTAGGGGTCCCTATGTAGTTCTCTTAAAATTTGGGACTAATTTGTAATTCTAAAACTGTTTAGGGACTAATCTGTCACTACAGTATCAGAGGATAATCTATAATTTTTAATTTCCAAGGACCTAACTGTAAGTTTTTCTAAAGTATAACTTGGTCAAATATAAACCACACATCAATTCACGCGTAACTGTTATCCTTATAAACTTTCTATTAATAGTATACTACCAAGTCAAAGTTAGTCACATACATTCACAATATATTTAAAATTTACCAACAATTCAGCAACATGAAATAGCCATAAAACCGTAAACCATCATCACGCACGTTCATGACATTACGAACTCCTTTTACTGATAATTCGGCCAATACTGTTGATAACTAAAACATGGTCAAATTATCACAAGAATAATTCTGAAACAATATCACGTTTCATGCTAAATAACAATGACAGAAGCATATGAATAGAAGAGCTCATGAACCATATGAACTTTAATCATTGTCGTAGTACCATAACAACCTCATGTCAATGAATAAGGACATCTAAGGTCATGTGAGTGTACGAGAGTAATCTATTATGACGTATAACCATGAAACATATGCGAAAGAAAATTCAGTCATGCTTAATTCGAAACACGATGGAACGATTACCATATCATGATAACATGAAATATATCGTCATGTATAAAGAGAATCACGTGTTTTCAACCAAGCTCTGATACAAACTGTAAGCATAGTTATATGCTACACATAATTCATACGAACATAATCCATGATCTTTAAACAACGCAATTCTCATGATATACATGATAATAAATAATAAACACTAACCTTGATTCATCTTGGCGATTCGAGAAGACGTAAGTCGCGTTTCTCTCCCTTTACACTACTTTAATATATTTCTGATGGATGAAGAATAACCTACCTTAGTGTGGAGAGAGGACCGACTTAATCTATTTATAGAGTACATTCCATCAATGTAGTGGGTAGTTCATATCTCTTTAGACCAATAGGAATTAAACCCATTTAATTAATTATTAACCTTAATAATTAATGGGTCATAACGTGGATCATAACTTACACACAAACTCTTTTATCACCAATGTAACCCCTTTGCACATGCGATTCTTACTACACAAACTCCATCTCATAGCTACTGAAACAAAAAAAAAAAAAAAAGAAAAAATAGACCAAATTTACATTACAAAGAACTTACAAGCCTTAATTCCTCATCGAAGCTAGATTGAATCGAATCATAAATCTTTCTCGCTCTCAAATAATCCGTCAAGAAGGTTCTGTGAAACGCAACCTTACGATAACTCAAAATTGTATAAGGCTAGGACACGACTCCGAGAGCTTTGCACTGAGCTCAAGTGCTTCTTCGTGTATTTGCAATAAATTTGACCCATAAATTCAAAAAATAAAACACAATTGTTTAATATTTGGTGTTTTAAAAAGGGAATACACAGCGCAGAAGATCATCTATACATTCAGTTGTAATGAAAGTTAATAACTTGAGATTGAAGATTGCGAATCTTCATGGCTTTCGTGGACAAAGATTGAGAGGGGAGTCAGGAAACTAAACAAACAGCCAACTCAATAAGTATGCAAGAACGGAGATAGAGAAGAAAGAATGGAACAAAATAATGGTTTGAGATGACACATTGAAGAAAAGAATCAGTTTAGAAGTAACCTGCAAGAAATAATAAGAACTGGAAATTAACACTTTTTTCAAGCATGTCACAAAAAATTGTGTTTGAGCTAAGCCATGAATCCACAACCCTACAATTCTACTTGACGGTGATCATAATCCTTAACTACTGTCAAAGTAATGGTTCAAAGCTGATATGAAATCCTAATGTGTGGATAATTCCAGTTGTACAGAACCTAAATTTTGACGTCACACGATGAATACGTATTCGCATATAGAAACATCAGTGTAGATATGCTCAAAGTTTTGCTTTTTTTCTTCCTTGAAACAACCTCTATCTACATCACATCATCACTAAACAGCCAGAACCAGCAGATATTCAGCATAAACACTTCAATGGATCTCCACTGAAATTTGTATTCCTATCCAACAATGTAACCCATTTTTAAGAAATAAACAAGTTAAATTAAAACCGACATCGCCGAAATTTTCAGACAACCACCATGCAAACAGCAGAACACAAGCAATTTATGACAACCATACCATATATAACATAAAACTCTAGCAAATCACGGTAATGACAGCACACATTGTGGAGATAAATCATTAAAAAAAAACCGAAATAGCGAATACATATGATAAATTCACATTAAAATAAGATACAAAATCGAATAACAGGTATTAGCAATTAATGGAATCTCAACTGGCGATTGAAAGCTCATAAATAATCCATCCGTCGCTCTTTCCTCAGGTTCCATCTCTAGTAAGTGAGATTTCATAATTATCAGCTTGGGAACAAGAGTCATGCCTTATGAAAGAATCTGCTTGAAGCTAATCCTCTTTACAAATGAAGCTTTGTTCTCATCATACAATCAAAACATCAAGGAGGTTTGCTAGGAAACAAACATGTAAAAGGTTATGGGGCAGCATTTTCGTGTCTTGTCTCCCCAAACATCCCCAAAAGTTCGACTATGAGTACAAGAGAATCAACTCTTGCAATCATTGAACAACATTGAATAAGGTTGAAGTTACAAAAATAATAAATTACAAGCGCTTAACTTAGCGAATGTACTCTTCCCAGAACCACTCTTCCCCATTACAGCATTTACATTCCCAAACAAACATCAACGTTAGATTGCAAACACATTTCTAAGATTTTGTATGTCGGCCATGGATTTTAGTTAATCTGAAGGTGCAAGCTTCTACTGCTAACAGATGCAACTAAAACAAAGAAACAACACTGAGTTATTGACGTGGACTACTGGAAAATCTTCTCAACTACAGACTCCATCTTACATAGAAATATATTAATAGAAAGAAATTCAAGAGATTGATTTGATTACGAAAACATTGATTATCAAGAGAAGGAAATTTGAATTGATTCCATTATCAACAGCCTTTACACCATGATGTGGGAAAAATCAGTTATTAGAAGAAATGGTTACGACGCCTTAAGCCGAATAGGCGTGTAGCTCTTGGGGAAAAAGCAGCCATTCAAGAAAGAATACAAAGAGCAGCCATACACGATGAATACGTATTCGCATATAGAAACATCAATGTAGATATACTCAAAGTTTTGTTTTTTTTTTTCTTCCTTGAAACAACCTCTATCTACATCACAGCATCAGAATCGTTTTACGCCAAGTCCATTATCAGCAGAAAAGTAATGAACCCTAAAGTCTAATCAACTTCCTTTACCTCAACTCTGAGGAGGAAGGTTCTTGTGTTTCCATCGTCTTCTCCCCGCTTGTTCTTCTTCTCCCTCTTAAATTTCAGCGCTATCTTGAACCCTGCAGAAAATTTTAAACTTTTTCCCATGCCTTTCTTGACTCCATCCTTGTTCTTTGCGTCAGAATCATCAGCTTTCGGCCTTTCTCCGTTATCATCGCGCTCAGGCAAGACTTCCGCTGCTTCTGGTCCATTGTTGTCTTCTCCAACGCCACCGTTGTTAGTCTCTTCTGTGCTTTCTTCCTCCTCCTCGTCTCCGTCGTTCTTTTCGTCAGAATCATCACCTTTGGGACTTTCTCCGTTATCATCGTTCTCAGGCAAGACTTCCGCTTCTTCTGGGAGGTATCGGAGGATATTCTTCAACCAGTGGCAATTGGACTTACGAATATCTACCGCGCCACGTCTTCCGCCGCCGTGAACTGCGGCGGCGGCTCTGTTTACTGAGCGGAGACAAGAAAATCAAAAGAAGAAGAAAAGAATTGACCGATTTAAAAAAAAAAAAGATACCTTCACCAATTTTGGAAATTAGACGAGACATTTCTTTACGATTTTGCTTTTTCCCCAAATTGAAGTCTATGATTACTATATATAGAGGTTAACACTCAATTGATGAAACAATCGATTCTCGGTTAACATTTATATTTTATTTATCAACCAAAATATATTAAAAAAAATTAAATATTTCCCAACTTAACATATAAATAATTTTTTAATACTTATATCTTTTTACTAGAGATTTTTTAATACCTAAATATAAATAATTTTTAAGTACTTAAATCTTCACGGGCAGCATGCTTCGAAAATTCACCATTTTTGGCCCGGCCCAACAAGAGGACCGCATGCGTGGTCCGATCCTAGGCCCGTAGCCGGCCCACGGGCCTACGTATTTATTCGCAAATATCGCTCCTCTTATAACTCGATGATGTATTATTCGCATTATACCAAGATCATACACATTTCTAAGCCCGGCCCACGATTGGCACGAGGCCCGCGACGTGCCCCGGAAAAGTTTTGATTTTGTGCCCGGCAAGGCACGGCCCGTAATAAGTGGACTCGGGCCCGGACCGCACGCCACCTTGAGCCCGCGTGCTTGGTCTATGGGCCTGCACATTTCAGCCATGCACACCTTTACCGTGTATGATGTTTTAAATAATAGTAAAAAATTCATCTAATTTTTATTTAAAATAGGGTAACCATGATAAAAGGTCAACCAATTTTTCAACAATAACGTTAATAAAAATACCCACATTCCACAATATTAATTTGCTTTCTTTATTTCTCCAAAAATTCATGAATGTGACTTGTTTTATAATTTATATTTGGAATACTATGTTATTATAAATAATTGTATATTTGACTAAATTAAGTCGTTATTCTTTCCTATAAAGATTTATTATCATTAACTTAATAAACTAAATCATTTTCGATATAAACTTATAAATTCTCACCTATAATAATTTTATTAACAAAAACTAAAATAAAAAAATCTATATCTCACGCAAGTATAGAAACATATACAAAAAAGGTAAGATTGCATCGTTGCAAAACATATAAACGGGTCATCCAATGTGCTATATAATTTGCTAATGTCATTGAATAGTAGAAATAATACACATTTTATACCAATTTATAGCGGCTAGAAATCGATGGATCCTTCCTAAAACTAATTGGTGATAGGAGGAGAAAGCCTTTTACATATATACTAGCTTCAAGAGCTTGAATTATCCGATGTGGAACGGAACCCACTTAGAATCTCAACACGCTCCCTCACGTGTAGTACGACTGGCCTAACACGTGGACATATGAATTGGGTGACGGTGAGCGGAAGCTCGCTCTGATACCATATTAGAAATCGACGGGCCCTTTTGATTTTAGGAAGGACCCCTTGGTTTCTAATACGGCTCAAATCGGTCAATTCAATGTGCCAGAAAAAAATTTAATATATATTAATAAAATAGTAATTCTCTAATCTTTCACTCTATTATATTTAGTCATTTGTCTCGAAAATGTGATCGGTTTCACTCTATTATATTTAGTCATGTGTCTCGAAAATGTGATGGGGTTGCTCATTATTTATCCAAACACTTTAAAGTTGCAGTCAATGAAACCCCTTTAAAAAAAAAACTCAATAAAAGAATGATAAATTAACTTCCAAATTTCAAGGTTTTTTCCAACCCAAACAGGGTGTTAGCCCCTTCACTTTCGCCAAGGCAATTAACGTTATGCTATTTAGTAATACACATACATTTGTGCAATTAATTGTTTCAGAACACTAAATAGAAATTCTCTAAGAAAATAAAAAATATGGATGTTAAAAGTTATGATCATGCGTGACTTGGTGACTAGTTGGAACCAAGTTAATCGAAATTCCGATGACTAAATTATCAGAGATTACGATATACCTAATAAATCGCTACTTGTATAGCATATAGAAAATATCTACTCTTGAATGTTAATGTTCGGAAAAATCTCAGTTGATTTTATGATTCTTATCTGATTATGTAATAGAGCAACAGTATGACCTCGTGCAATGAAGAAGCTAGCAGTGCAGCAGTTCATCAGAATGCTTC
The DNA here is from genome assembly GCA_027422505.1 of Craterostigma plantagineum. NCBI lineage: Eukaryota > Viridiplantae > Streptophyta > Magnoliopsida > Lamiales > Linderniaceae > Craterostigma > Craterostigma plantagineum. Next base: position 3,767,107 of record JAPQWV010000050.1, read on the forward strand.
GAGCCACATTGAAGAGCAAGAATTAAAAATGGCATTCAGTGTAATTTTAAGAGTTAATTATATGTCAGGCCTACTTTATATAGTTTCATTAATATTAAGGACCCAATTATGTTTAAATTAGAGAAAATGACCTATTTTCAAGTTGTGTGTTAAAGTTAAGGACCAATTTCATGAAAAAGGATGCATCTGCCTCTAGCTGTTGCGGAAATTACACAGATTTGCCATCAGCTCTTCCAAACACGCGACGGGTACCACTTTGTGCGTTCTGGGTAACACTTCATGAATTACAGGAAAGTGTTATCCATAAATAAGAAAGTGGTACCAGAAAAGCATGAAGTGGTAACACTTCATGTATTACACGAAAAATTACTGAAAAGTGTTATCCAGAAATAAGGAAGTTGTACCAGAAATAAGGATGTGGTAACACGTCATGGAATACAGGAAAGTGTTATTCAGAAATAAGGAAGTGGTACCAGAAAAGCATGAAGCGGTAACACTTCTTGAATTACTGGAAAGTGTTATTCAAAAATAAGGAAGTGTTACCAGAAAAGCATGAAGTGGTACCGAAACCATGAAGTGTGAACGAAAGCCACTTATTAGCTATAGAGTAACACTTCATGAGTTCTGCATAACACTTCATTGGGTTCACTGCATTCTATTACAAAAAAATTAATGCAAGGAAGTGTTACCAGGGAAGCATGAAGTGTTAGTCGGGAAGCATGAAGTGTTATTCAGAAATAATGAAGTGGTACCACGTATGTTAATAGTCAAAAACAAGGAATTGTTATCGGGAAAGCATGAAGTGTTACCCATAAATAAGGTAGTGTTACCGCGGAAGTATGAAGTGTTGTCAAGAAAGCATGTAATGGCATATGCTTAAAAAACCACATTTTATTGTGTCGATACCACTTATTAGATATGCGGTAACACTTCTGTGCGTGGTAATATTTTACAGGGCGCTGGATACCACTTCTCATTAATATTTTACAGGGTATTTTCTTCTCACAACCTTAACTCTATCCAAAATTCAAAAACAAGTCCTTAAAACTAAACTTTTTCTGACATGGTCCTTAAACTAAAAAAAACATACCTAGGGGGCCTGAACACCAATCGCCCCTAATTTTAATTATACTTTAGATATTTTAGTCATTTCTTAATATTAAGTTTTATAAAATCGGGATAGAGATCATTGTAATTCTGTATCTGTTATATTAATACTCTATAAAGAAACGTCTCTTCACCTTCCATTCTTATCTTGATCATCACTCATATTCATAGTCGCGATATGGTATCAGAGCACTAGTTCAAGAGAAGCTCACCGTCGTATAGAAATCCCTAGAATGGCAGAATCAGATCAAGAAAGTCCAAAAGGTTTCCAGAATCAAACCAAGAAATCTCAGAAAGCTCCTTCTTAACCTAAGCGACCATTACCATACGGATAATCCGAGACAAATTCTGGTTCATCGGGCGCTTACAGGGGATAATTATGTGATAAACGTATTTTTCTTACATTTATATATGTAAAATTTAAGTCGTTTGCATGATAAGTAAGGTCGTTTTGATAATTTTACCGCTATATTTTGATTTCACAACAAAATCAAACGTTTTACAGCTGTTTTGCGACAATTTCTTATTTCTCAATGATCACAGGGTAAACGATGTCCGATGAACCTGAAACTTTAACCATAGATAGAGAACTTGTTAATCTTGATTCTGTCCAAAGGGATTTGTAATCCAAGGTCTCTATAGATATGAATTTTTGAACGTGCTGCTGTTTTGCAGGAAAATCGTCACGGCCGTGAAGGATTTGTACGAGGTCGTGACGCGCACCAGAGAGCCATTTTCTTACCCGATTGTGTCACGGCCGTCAACGTTGATCAACCTGGCCGTGAAGGGTGCTTCATGGCCGTGAAAGGAGGTGCTAGACGCCGTGAATGAGGGCAGAAAGTCGATTTTTAAGCCCGAATGCTTCACGGCCGTGAATAGTTGCTACGAGGCCGTGAATGAGGGCAGAAACGTTATTTTCTTCAGGTTTTAAGTTGTCACGGCCGTGAGGATTCATACAAGAGATTGTGAACGCGTGTGTGAACATGTTTAAAAGTCAAGAACATAAAGAAAGACACAAACGAGACATTTTGCAAGGAACTAAGGAGAAAAAAAGAAAAGATGGAACATCAATCCTTGAAACATGAATTAGGCAAAAAGGAGGAGAAGTGCTCCATGTTTTCAGGTGATGACTCTTTCAAACAGACAAGAAATTCATATTTTGGGGGTCTGCAATAATGACTTGGAGCAAAGAGAGATGTGATGAATCTCTATTTAAAGGGAAGAACGTGAAGAGAAAGAGAAGAGAAGAAGGTACGTGAAAGATACTCATTAAGCTCATAGACATACACATACACGTTGCCTTCCAAAACCGAAGAAACCTTCGCTCACCACGTGTTCGATAGAAGTACTCAGTGAAGAACGGGACTAACTTCGAAGCCAAATCCAGGGAAGTATTTATGATGTATTTGATGTTCATTACGTGTTTTGTTGTGAGGATAATGAGTAGCTAAATCTATTGTATTTGACATGAGATGAACCCTAGCGCGATCAATCGTATGTTTACGTGTAATTGATGTTTTGCTATTGTTACGACTCGTTTATGACGCATATGATTTTGATTATGTCTAAGTTAACATAGTCCGGAAAATCGTACGCTACGCTCGAGAGAGGGGCGAACGATTAAACCACTCGTAAAGGAGTGGAATAAACCCACTGAAAAGCAGTTCATCAGAATGCTTCGAGCCACATTGAAAAGCAAGAATTAGAAATGGCATTCAGTGTAATTTTAATTATAGTTTAGATATTTTAGTCATTTCTTAATTTTAAGTTATATAAAAGCACGATAGAGATCATTGTAATTATGTATCTGTTATATCAATAATCTATAAAGAAACTTCTCTTCACCTTCGATTCTTATCTTGATCATTGACACGTCGAATACTAGCAAGTGTATTAGGCCGTGCAAGTAGTATAAAATTGACAAGTCCAAGTACCGATCCACGAGGACAGCTCAATCAATTTAAGATATTATTCCTAACTTTAATTTAAACTAAGACGAGTTTTTATATTTTGTGGATTTAATAAATGAAATAAAAATGCAAATAACAAATGACATAAATAAAATAGATAGCAAATGGATAAATTGACGACGAATGTGATCAAGGCACGTGCTCGGCACAAAATATTCCTACGTATTCATGCGATCGATTTTACCTAAACAGTAAAAATGTAGTTAAGGTAGAAATCCCTAACGTACGTGCTACCCGCTCTCGCATGTATAGAAACCCAATGCGAAAGTGAACCAATCAGCTATATTTCTATATAACTGTAGTTACTCCGCAAGCATTCGTCTCTATTCTCCGAGTTTAGACGCTTTCGGCGCCTAAGGTCTCGGAAACCACACGGACGAAATCGAATACCATCTCTGGTCGGTTTTACGTCGTGGTACTCCTTGTTTATTGTTCTAACCGGTTTAATCGCTTACCCAATCTCATAAACCAATCAAGACTCATGCATATGATGATCAGGCACATGCAAGCATTTAGCGCAAACAAGAAATACGTAACTCAACTCATATGATTGAATAAAATGCGAACACCAATATTACGAATTCATAATACGGCCTACTACGGCCTTAATCACGCAATATTTATGCTAGCATATTAAATGATGAAAACAAAAAAGGTTCAAGCAAACACATAATAGCAGATTCTTTCATAAGGCATGACTCTTGTTCCCAAGCTGATAATTATGAAATCTCACTTACTAGAGATGGAACCTGAGGAAAGAGCGACGGATGGATTATTTATGAGCTTTCAATCGCCAGTTGAGATTCCATTAATTGCTAATACCTGTTATTCGATTTTGTATCTTATTTTAATGTGAATTTATCATATGTATTCGCTATTTCGGTTTTTTTTAATGATTTATCTCCACAATGTGTGCTGTCATTACCGTGATTTGCTAGAGTTTTATGTTATATATGGTATGGTTGTCATAAATTGCTTGTGTTCTGCTGTTTGCATGGTGGTTGTCTAAAAATTTCGGCGATGTCGGTTTTAATTTAACTTGTTTATTTCTTAAAAATGGGTTACATTGTTGGATAGGAATACAAATTTCAGTGGAGATCCATTGAAGTGTTTATGCTGAATATCTGCTGGTTCTGGCTGTTTAGTAATGATGTGATGTAGATAGAGGTTGTTTCAAGGAAGAAAAAAAAGCAAAACTTTGAGCATATCTACACTGATGTTTCTATATGCGAATACGTATTCATCGTGTGACGTCAAAATTTAGGTTCTGTACGACTGGAATTATCCACACATTAGGATTTCATATCAGCTTTGAACCATTACTTTTTAAAACACCAAATATTAAACAATTGTGTTTTATTTTTTGAATTTATGGGTCAAATTTATTGCAAATACACGAAGAAGCACTTGAGCTCAGTGCAAAGCTCTCGGAGTCGTGTCCTAGCCTTATACAATTTTGAGTTATCGTAAGGTTGCGTTTCACAGAACCTTCTTGACGGATTATTTGAGAGCGAGAAAGATTTATGATTCGATTCAATAGCTTCGATGAGGAATTAAGGCTTGTAAGTTCTTTGTAATGTAAATTTGGTCTGTTTTTTCTTTTTTCTTTTTTTTTTTTTGTTTCAGTAGCTATGAGATGGAGTTTGTGTAGTAAGAATCGCATGTGCAAAGGGGTTACATTGGTGATAAAAGAGTTTGTGTGTAAGTTATGATCCACGTTATGACCCATTAATTATTAAGGTTAATAATTAATTAAATGGGTTTAATTCCTATTGGTCTAAAGAGATATGAACTACCCACTACATTGATGGAATGTACTCTATAAATAGATTAAGTCGGTCCTCTCTCCACACTAAGGTAGGTTATTCTTCATCCATCAGAAATATATTAAAGTAGTGTAAAGGGAGAGAAACGCGACTTACGTCTTCTCGAATCGCCAAGATGAATCAAGGTTAGTGTTTATTATTTATTATCATGTATATCATGAGAATTGCGTTGTTTAAAGATCATGGATTATGTTCGTATGAATTATGTGTAGCATATAACTATGCTTACAGTTTGTATCAGAGCTTGGTTGAAAACACGTGATTCTCTTTTATACATGACGATATATTTCATGTTATCATGATATGGTAATCGTTCCATCGTGTTTCGAATTAAGCATGACTGAAATTTCTTTCGCATATGTTTCATGGTTATACGTCATAATAGATTACTCTCGTACACTCACATGACCTTAGATGTCCTTATTCATTGACATGAGGTTGTTATGGTACTACGACAATGATTAAAGTTCATATGGTTCATGAGCTCTTCTATTCATATGCTTCTGTCATTGTTATTTAGCATAAAACGTGATATTGTTTCAGAATTATTCTTGTGATAATTTGACCATGTTTTAGTTATCAACAGTATTGGCCGAATTATCAGTAAAAGGAGTTCGTAATGTCATGAACGTGCGTGATGATGGTTTACGGTTTTATGGCTATTTCATGTTGCTGAATTGTTGGTAAATTTTAAATATATTGTGAATGTATGTGACTAACTTTGACTTGGTAGTATACTATTAATAGAAAGTTTATAGGGATAACAGTTACGCGTGAATTGATGTGTGGTTTATATTTGACCAAGTTATACTTTAGAAAAACTTACAGTTAGGTCCTTGGAAATTAAAAATTATAGATTATCCTCTGACTGATACTGTAGTGACAGATTAGTCCTTAAACAGTTTTAGAATTACAAATTAGTCCCAAATTTTAAGAGAACTACATAGGGACCCCTAAACTGTAGAAAGTATATTATTCCGCTGTTTTATGAATTATTTCTCAATTATGTATGATTTGTTAGTCACTAAAGTGGCCAAATTAGTAACGTTTCGAGATATAATTAGTACTCAATTACTCGTGATTAGTAGATGCTATTAATGCAATGACTTAACGAAAATCTCACGAGTATATTGGTGTTCATTAGCAAATAAGATATAAAGTACCGCCCAAAGGCTGCTCGCTATTTTATAGCTAATACCGTAAAGGTGGTATATTTTATTCGATGTGTTAAGTGCGTCCAAAGGCGCCTAACGTGTCAAAATTATAAAATTTACCAAATTATATATCTAATTATTTATGCATCAAATTATTTTGTGCGTTGTTGGATCACCCAAAGGAGAACTTCGATGCGCATTTACGATACCTGAATCTATATTTCAATTTTATTTTCTCAAAGCACTAATAATGAGCATTATTGTATCTATTTGCAGCTTCCGCTCCTGTCTCTCTTAACTCGCAGGCCTCGTCCGTTGTCAAATTCAACGGGCTGAATTATAATGATTGGTCTGAACAGGTTCAGTTTCACCTAGGTGTTATGAACCTTGATTCGGCATTATTGTATCCTAAGTCCGATGATATTACTGATGACAACACTATCATCAAAGAGCTTTCCATGATGATTGGGAAAGATCGAACAGATTAAGCCTTATGTTTCTGCGATTGACTGTATCGGAGAGCATTAAGTCAACAATTCCAAAAACTGAAAGTGCTAAGGAATTTATGGAATCTGTCAAAAGTATGGCCCACTCTGACACTGCTGATAAGTCAAGAGCTGGGACACTGATGGGTACGCTGACCACAATGAAATTTGATGGGTCACGTACAATGCACGAGCACCTTACTGAAATGATCAACATAGCGGCAAAACTCGGATCCATGGAAATGAAAGTGGAAGAGAGTTTCTTGTGACGTTCATTATGAACTCCTTACCTCCTCAGTACGGTCCATTCCAAATTAACTATAACACAATTAAAGATAAATGGAATGTGACAGAACTGCAGACCTTACTGATTCAAGAGGAGGCGAGGTTGAACAAACAGGGAGTTCATTCTATTAATCTCATTGGCCGTCAAGGAGCTGGCAAGAAAACTGGAAAGCCGAAGGAAAAGGGAAAGGGACCATCGAAAGTTAATGCGTCTTCTTCCAAAGTCCACAAGAAGGAACTGAAGAGTAATGAATGTGGGTTATGTGGAAATCAGGACACCATAAGAAGGATTGCCTGAAACGTAAGGCATGGTTCGAAAGAAAAGGTACGTTTAATTCTTTCGTATGTTTTGAATCAAACTTAACTGAAGTTCCTCGAAATACTTGGTGGATTGATTATGGCAGTACTATTCACGTTACTAATACGATGCAGGGATTCCTTACGACCCAAATCATAAGCCCTTATGAAAGATTTGTGCATATGGGGAATCGAGTCAAGGCATCAGTTGAAGCAATCGGAACTTATTGTTTAATTTTAAGTACTGGACATCCTGTAGATCTTTTTCAGACTTTTTATGTTCCTTCTATTTCCCGTAACTTGGTTACTTTATCAAAACTTGATTCTGCTGGTTTTACGTTTAAGTTTGGTAATGGATGTTTCAGTTTATATAAAAATATATTTTACGGTTCCGGTGTACTTCATGATGATTTATATAAATTAAACCTCGATAATGACTTCGCTAAGACTCTATGATCTCGCATCATAATGTTGGCATGGAATGTGCATTATTGAACGAAAATTCAGCATATCTGTGGCATAAACGATTGGGTCACATTTCCAAAGAAAGAATACATAGACTCATAAAAAATGCAATCCTTTCAGACTTGGATTTACTGATCTCGGTATATGTGTGGATTGTATTAAAGGAAAACACACGAAACACACAAATAAAGGTAAAGCCACAAGAAGTATGCAGCTCCTAGAAATTATACACACTGACATTTGCGGACCTTTTGATGTTCCATCTTTTGGTGGAGAAAAGTATTTCATCACCTTTATTGATGACTTCTCACGTTACGATTATGTCTATTTATTGCATGAAAAATCTCAAGCGCTAAACGCATTAGAACTGTTTATTAGTGAGGCTGAGCGACAATTAGACAGAAAGGTGAAAATTGTCAGATCTGACCGAGGTGGCGAATTATGGAAAATATAATGAGAGCAGACAATGTCCAGGTCCGTTCGCTAAATTCCTCGAAAAGAATGGCATATGTGCTCAATACACGATGCCAAGCACACCTGAACAAAATGGTGTTGCAGAAAGACGAAATCGTACATTAATGGATATGGTTAGGAGCATGTTAAGTTGCTCATCTTTGCCCCCATCGTTGTGGATGTATTGTTTGAAAACTGCCGTTTATTTATTAAACAGGGTTCCTAGTAAGGCATTCGAAAATTCCTTTTGAACTGTGGACGGGAAGGAAACCTAGTTTAAGGCACCTGCACGTTTGGGGTTGGCAGGCAGAAATAAAAATTTATAATCCACATGAAAGAAAATTGGATGCAAGAACGACCAATGGGTTCTTCATTGGTTATCCAGAAAAGTTGAAGGGATATATATTTTATTGTCCTAACCACAGTACGAGTATAATTAAAACTGGAAATGCTCGGTTCATTGAAAATGGTGAAATTAGTGGGAGTGTTCAGTTCAAGGATTATGGCTGCGGAATTTTATTTCTGGACTTGGCACAGTCAACAGTATAGCCAGGCCGCTTAAATTTATTGTGACAATTCCGCAGCAGTGTTCTTCTCTAAAAATGACAAGTACTCAAAGGGTGCTAAGCATATTTGAGCTTAAATACTTTGCCGTTAAAGAAGAAGTTCAGAAACAACGAGTGTCAATCGATCACATCAGCACCAAGCTTATGATTGAAGATCCACCGACGAAAGGATTACCACCAAAATTAGTTAATGAACATGTTGAAAGGATGGGCATTATGAAAAGCCCTGATTGATGTTATGGTGGTTTTATGTTTCTTATTTATGACTTCATGTATTTGACACTCTGAGCTCAATATTATGTTTCTGATAATTAATGCATACTGTTTTAATTATCGATTGTATATATACATTAAAGAATTAACGCAACAGGATGAGTCTGTAGCTAAGACAATAATGTGGACCATTACGATATATCTCATTAAGATCATGTTGAGTGTAGAGCTGATACTGTGATACATGGAAGGGACTGTGTCGTTACAATGGCATACGACCGCTATGATCCTTGTTAGCTTTAAGCTTAATAGCGATGAAAAGGAATGATCAATTTATGACGGGATTCAGCTAAAACAAACATGCATATTATGGAAATTATGATTATTAAACCGTAAAGTTATATTACGCGGGCCAAGTGCGAAAATGCAAGTTATGACCCACGTTATGACCCATTAATTATTAAGGTTTAATAATTAATTAAATTGGTTTAATTCCTATTGGTCTTAAGAGATATTAACTACCCACTACATTGATGGAATGTACTCTATAAATAGATTAAGTCGGTCCTCTCTCCACACTAAGGTAGGTTATTCTTCATCCATCAGAAAATATATTAAAGTAGTGTAAAGGGAGAGAAACGCGACTTACGTCTTCTCGAATCGCCAAGATGAATCAAGGTTAGTGTTTATTATTTATTATCATGTATATCATAAGAATTGTGTTGTTTAAAGATCATGGATTATGTTCGTATGAATTACGTGTAGCATATAAATATGGTTACATTGTGTTCCTATGAGTAATTGCAAAATTGTTGAGTGTGTGAGTCTGACACAAATGCTAAGATTTCTTTTGGTCATGATGCCATGAGTAGCAGAACGCTTTGATTTTGAACATGGTTTCTTTTTTCTTTATTTTTTCCTTCCTACTACGCAAAAATCAACGGTTTTTGTTCATAATGTCATGACACTCCACTAATATAAGTGCTTTATTTTTTCCCGGAGGCATCTGCAGTATTCTTTTTTGTCATTGGTAGAGAAAGCAAAAAGTATACGGAAACAAAGACCATTTTCTGGGAAGAGGAAATTCGAGTTTTGTACGCCTCATCAATGCTGATGTCTCAACAATGCCTCAGTTTGCAACACTGGCAAATTATGATGTCTCAACAATGCCTCAGTTTGCAATCACTGGCAAATTATGTTGAAATTCTTGCACTGTATCTTTGATTTTTATGAAGTTTGATATATACTTGTCACAGTTACGAGGACATGAATCCTAAATGATACTTATGGGAGGGCGCAAAATGAAAATGCCCCTTAAATTTAACCAAAAGCAAGTCCTTCGTAGTCCATGTCCCTCTTTTGATGAAAGGAAAAATAAAGACATGAACCACATGATGCAACGAATGCTAACACCTCCTAGTACCTGAGGTAACAATAAAAGAGCCCACGCACGTCCTAGAAAACCTCTTGAATCCATACACTTGCTTGCTTAATTGGGCGGGAGTAAAAAAAATTTAGTTATTAATAATTATTATATAAATGGAGAAGGCTGTTTAGAAGTTGTTGAATTGATTTGTTAATCTGTTCACTTAATAATTTATTTCATATATGTTGGATCGTTGCGTTATCTTCTGCGTGTTGAGCCCTCATAGCTGCGAGGATATGAGCTGGTTTCGCTTGCGCAGCAGTCATTTCCTCTACGACCTTCCTTGCCTGGCTGCTTAACCCGCTCGTCTGGCGGTGTCCCTCGGGATACTGTATCAGAGGGTGATTGTGCGTGGATTTTTCAGGTGGGCCCGTACGAATGTACCATTCTCTAGTAACTTGATCCTCCTCGGCTATGAGTACAAAGGGACACCTACACTTGTTAAACTTCGATCGCCTCTCCAATTCATCCTCGTTGCCTCTATAACGTTCTCCACGAGAACATCTAATTAATTTTTCGTACCGCATTTCTTATGCGACGAAATAATCACCTCGAAACCAAGAGCAATAGTGACACTTTTCGCCCAGTTAATGGCTTCAACGTCGGTCGAAAATCGTCCTCCTTGACGGAAATGCTCACTGTAATTTACCCTTCGCCGATAAAATCCTCCAGGATGTGAACATCACTCTCGTCGTCTGGAAAAAAAAATTTACAGCCAAACTGAAATTTCGGCCACTTCTATGGGTAGCCGAAACCAGACTTCGGCCCTGCATGAGAGAGGGCCGTAATCAGATCTCGGCCCGAGCAGTCCCGGCCGATAAGTGATTTCGGCCGGAACAGCTCCGGCCGAAACACTATTTCGGCCCTCACTAGGACAGCCGAACAACAATTTCGGCTGTCCTGTTCAGGGCCGAAGTTTTTTTCGGCTCCGACATGGTGTGGTCGAAATTATGTTTATGCCGCACCATGTTGGAGCCGAAATTTTTCGGCCGGGCCAATTTTTCCGAGCTAATCCGATCGATGTTCGGTAATTAATCTACGTACGAACGAATTTTACGAGAATTTGCTTACCAATCGTGGCAATAGACCCTTTCCTTTGCCATGTCCCTTTACCCTGTCGTCGATCCATTGCGATTTGTGTTTTTTTTGTTATGTTTGAGTCTGATTTGAATGTATGATTACGATATGGAAACTGTTGTAAGGAAAAGGACTTTAAATAGAAGTTCATATTCAAAAGGGCAATTTGGTCTTTTTTCAGCCCTTTAGGGGGCGGTGACTAGGAAAAAGGGCGGTGAATAGTAATTGAGTTACTAAACCAAGCATAAAACTGAAGAAAAAGAGAACTCAATTAAAAGCCACCATAGCAATTTTATAACTATGGACTTTGTTGGGACTTTCTTGGACGTTATTGTTTGGTAAGATTCCGTAAGACATCTCGACCTTCTCTTTCTTGGACGTTATTGTTTGGTAAGATTTCTCTGACGTTGTCGACGGGATAAAATCTTCGAAGATCTGTACCTTCCCAGAGTAGAAAATCGCCAGCTGAGATGCGCTCCTTGCATCCTCTTTGCTGAAACGAAATAGCGAAATTCAGCCCCCTTTAAGCAACTGTGACTGAGTGAGCAAGTATTACTTCGTAAAAATGCTTAAAGACACACGGCAAAGATTAGAGTTCTTCTGCAGCTATTGTCTTGTAGTTTCCTTTACGTCTGTCCGCATCAAATGTATTGAGAAAAACAACAAGGAAAAAAGGGTTTGTACGTGTTAGTTGCCCGAGAAAATGAGGACTACTCAAAATAAGTATAATTTTCTCACATTAAAAGATTGTTTCCCTGTTAATAGCCCATTCGTCGCGTCCATTGGATGCAACGTCGCGTCCATTGGATGCGACGTCGCAATAATTACACGCGTTTTACTTGATTTTATTATTTTTGCTAAAAATAACCCGATTTTATTAGTATTGAATTTAAAATGCATTATTTAATTAAAAAAGACCCCGAGGGTGGTTACTAATAGTTTATTATATTCTCCGTGAAAGAATAATGAGAGAACGTGTGGTGGGTTTTTTTGCAAAAAAAATTCTTTTTTAATAAAGAGGACACATGGCATTACCACATGAACACTACGTTGCATAATACCTAGGATATATTTAAAATTTACTAAATATAGTATTTTAATTAATTAAGATATTGGATATTTTATTAATTAAATTTAATGTTTGAATTTTGAATTCATCTTAGTGAAACGAAGACTTGGTAAAAGGGGAGGTGTGAGGATTTTTCTCCCAACACCTCAACCTATTTTTGACCAATCATAAATAGTATTAATAGGTGTAGAACATACGTTTTATTGTGCTTTGATTTCATTAGTTGTCCTTGTAATTAGGGGCTTTATTTATATTTGTCCTTAGATTAGGACTTAACTTGTATTTATACCAAGTTTGTTTGGTATAAATACAATTGTAAACATTGTGCTTAATATAGAAAATTAGACAATTGATACGAAGGGCTGCCAATCCAATTTCTAGAGAGAGAAACAACATGTATTTTCTCTCAGTAATCGAAATTCTCTCTAGCGTTCTTCAATTTAGTTTTTTGATCGAATCTTAATGTCAATCATTCTAGTCGAATTACTTAGGATTGAGGTCTAGGATCATAGGAGTTGATAATCGAGGACCTAACAATTGGTATCAGAGCAGACTCGTTCTGTTTTGAATTGAAAATTGTTAGAATATGATCGAATTTAAATTCTGAAACTGGTTTCGCTCGAAGAACAGTTTTGGCGCGAAGTTGAATTCGACCGGATATCCTTAATTCTGTGCTTAATTGACTTGATTTTGATGTTTCGGTGCTCGCTTAGGTGCTATAAATCGTTTGTCACTAGATCGGTAGCGTTTAGAACATCAATTAAGCTGATTTGATTGAATTTGTGAAGTCACTGTTCGCGTGATGAACTAACTGAACACAATACTTGCTCGATGTGTTTTCATGAGTGTCACCCATGGTTTGAATATTTTCGAACTTGCTCTGTTATGCATGTCAATATCATGGTGGGGAATTTTGTGTACGAAAATGATAAAGGCACTTAGGATAGATAAGTCACTGGCCTAAATATTTGCGTACCCGACATATCTATCAATTAGTGAGCCCTTTTGAGCCTTATTAGCCTAATACTCTGATTTGGAGCCATGATATTTAGCCACGTTATCCCGTCATTTTATCCTTCATCCTTCATCCTCGAACCATTGTCATCATGTTAACTTACTAATCGCTTTAGAGTATTGAGTCAATTAAATTAGAGGAAAGACTATTACGGTACGTTATATCTGGTTGCAGTATTTTTTATTTAAAAAAAAGAGAGATCGAAAAAAAAAATCTAGTAAAAAAAGTATCCAAACAAAAGAGAATAAAAAAGAGAAAAAATTTAGAAAATATTTGCAAAAAAAAAAAAAAACAAGAAGGCTACAGTAGATGGAATATTTTCTCGAGTTTTTAGTAATAGAAGGTATAAACGGGGAAGCGATTTAGTGACTAACATGCTTGATTTTCTTTCAGCCCACTTATCCCATATATCACGCCCTTATTACCCTGAGCCCCATTACAGCCTTGATAAAGACCTTTTGACTCGTTCACGATATCTACTATGTGAATATAATGTGATATATTTGCACGCTTAGAGTAATCTCTTTCTATGTTGTGATTTGAGCGCTTTTATACAGATCCCATTAAACACTTCGAGCGAATTGAGCGATCAATGTGAGAGTTGTCACTTGCACGTGTTAGGATCTGGAAATATTTTTATGCTATGTTATGATTGCGAACTATTATTTTATATCTCGTGTTTAGCTGGACCATTCATTTGTTGATGACGATTTCGACTGATTACGCTTTTGCTTTTCTGATAATAAACGTGAGAATTCATTTAGGACATCGTAAAATCATAACTTGATTAAGTTTATTCCACTTTTATGATAAATGACGATCGAAGCTAGTTTGGGGATTGGTGATAAGTCATGATTTTACATAAATTATATGCCACATAAAAGTCTACTTTCCATCAATATTTACTAGAATATATTTGGATATCTTATGTTGAGTGCTTATTTCATGTTTTGCAGATCGAAGCAAAATGAACAATAATATGAGCAGCAAAAGCAAAAGAAAGCCGACTTTGTAGCCCGCCAAAAGTCAAGTAATTTTAGTGAAAGAAATCATAAACCGTATGATAAGCGAAGGGACCCTCAAGAGGATTTTAGGTGTGCTTAGACTATTATTTCACAAAGAGTCAAGAGACAAGTTGCATCCAATTCCAATATACACACGGCTCAAAGCATAAGTTGGAGGACAAATATCAATTATTTTGGCTGCGGGGACTTCTTGTGTTCAATGCTGGAAAATAAATAGAAAAAAAAAAAAGAAATACAATCCAGAAGAGAAGCATGCGCAATCGTTAAGATGGGAGCCACTTTCTTTTTATTCACCTATAAATTAGCATACTCACGTACAGGAAAGAGGACAGAGCACAGAGCTGAAAAAACATAGACGCATATCATATTTCATCCTCTCAAAGCTCACGCTCAGGGCCACCGAACAAATATTTGGCAGAGCAAAAACCAATCGTACACATCAACCAAGCTTATAGCTTTTCCACCCCGGCTGAACAACCAAAGCACAAGCTGCGAATATCTAAGCAAAGTAAAAGCAGGCAGCTCTCGTGAGTTTTATTCCCACGCACATCCCACACATACCTCACTCACGCAGCATAAGCCACGAAGCAGCCACCGCTCGATATCTCCTACGGCTGAGAACGGAGCAGAGGCACGAGGCCACCACAGACGAATATTTGCATCAAGAGGACAGTAGAAAGGTGTTGTCGCTCACGACACGGGAGACACCACAAACTCGATGATGTATTATTCGCATTATACCAAGATCATACACATTTCTAAGCCCGGCCCACGATTGGCACGAGGTCCGCGACGTGCCCCGGAAAAGTTTTGATTTTGTGCCCGGCAAGGCACGGCCCGTAATAAGTGGACTCGGGCCCGGACCGCACGCCACCTTGAGCCCGCGTGCTTGGTCTATGGGCCTGCACATTTCAGCCATGCACACCTTTACCGTGTATGATGTTTTAAATAATAGTAAAAAATTCATCTAATTTTTATTTAAAATAGGGTAACCATGATAAAAGGTCAACCAATTTTTCAACAATAACGTTAATAAAAATACCCACATTCCACAATATTAATTTGCTTTCTTTATTTCTCCAAAAATTCATGAATGTGACTTGTTTTATAATTTATATTTGGAATACTATGTTATTATAAATAATTGTATATTTGACTAAATTAAGTCGTTATTCTTTCCTATAAAGATTTATTATCATTAACTTAATAAACTAAATCATTTTCGATATAAACTTATAAAGATTCTCACCTATAATAATTTTATTAACAAAAACTAAAATAAAAAAATCTATATCTCACGCATGTATAGAAACATATACAAAAAAGGTAAGATTGCATCGTTGCAAAACATATAAACGGGTCATCCAATGTGCTATATAATTTGCTAATGTCATTGAATAGTAGAAATAATACACATTTTATACCAATTTATAGCGGCTTATTAGAAATCGATGGATCCTTCCTAAAACTAATTGGTGATAGGAGGAGAAAGTCTTTTACATATATACTAGCTTCAAGAGCTTGAATTATCCGATGTGGAACGGAACCCACTTAGAATCTCAACACGCTCCCTCACGTGTAGTACGACTGGCCTAACACGTGGACATATGAATTGGGTGACGGTGAGCGGAAGCTCGCTCTGATACCATATTAGAAATCGACGGGCCCTTTTGATTTTAGGAAGGACCCCTTGGTTTCTAATACGGCTCAAATCGGTCAATTCAATGTGCCAGAAAAAAATTTAATATATATTAATAAAATAGTAATTCTCTAATCTTTCACTCTATTATATTTAGTCATGTGTCTCGAAAATGTGATCGGTTTCACTCTATTATATTTAGTCATGTGTCTCGAAAATGTGATGGGGTTGCTCATTATTTATCCAAACACTTTAAAGTTGCAGTCAATGAAACCCCTTTAAAAAAAAAACTCAATAAAAGAATGATAAATTAACTTCCAAATTTCAAGGTTTTTTCCAACCCAAACAGGGTGTTAGCCCCTTCACTTTCGCCAAGGCAATTAACGTTATGCTATTTAGTAATACACATACATTTGTGCAATTAATTGTTTCAGAACACTAAATAGAAATTCTCTAAGAAAATAAAAAATATGGATGTTAAAAGTTATGATCATGCGTGACTTGGTGACTAGTTGGAACCAAGTTAATCGAAATTCCGATGACTAAATTATCAGAGATTACGATATACCTAATAAATCGCTACTTGTATAGCATATAGAAAATATCTACTCTTGAATGTTAATGTTCGGAAAAATCTCAGTTGATTTTATGATTCTTATCTGATTATGTAATAGAGCAACAGTATGACCTCGTGCAATGAAGAAGCTAGCAGTGCAGCAGTTCATCAGAATGCTTCGAGCCACATTGAAGAGCAAGAATTAAAAATGGCATTCAGTGTAATTTTAAGAGTTAACTATATGTCAGGCCTACTTTATATAGTTTCATTAATATTAAGGACCCAATGATGTTTAAATTAGAGAAAATGACCTATTTTCAAGTTGTGTGTTAAAGTTAAGGACCAATTTCATGAAAAAGGATGCATCTGCCTCTAGCTGTTGCGGAAATTACACAGATTTGCCATCAGCTCTTCCAAACACGCGACGGGTACCACTTTGTGCGTTCTGGGTAACACTTCATGAATTACAGGAAATTGTTATCCATAAATAAGAAAGTGGTACCAGAAAAGCATGAAGTGGTAACACTTCATGTATTACACGAAAAATTACTGAAAAGTGTTATCCAGAAATAAGGAAGTTGTACCAGAAATAAGGATGTGGTAACACGTCATGGAATACAGGAAAGTGTTATTCAGAAATAAGGAAGTGGTACCAGAAAAGTATGAAGCGGTAACACTTCTTGAATTACTGAAAAGTGTTATTCAAAAATAAGGAAGTGTTACCAGAAAAGCATGAAGTGGTACCGAAACCATGAAGTGTGAACGAAAGCCACTTATTAGCTATAGAGTAACACTTCATGAGTTCTGCATAACACTTCATTGGGTTCACTGCATTCTATTACAAAAAAATTAATGCAAGGAAGTGTTACCAGGGAAGCATGAAGTGTTAGTCGGGAAGCATGAAGTGTTATTCAGAAATAATGAAGTGGTACCAGGTATGTTAATAGTCAAAAACAAGGAATTGTTATCGGGAAAGCATGAAGTGTTACCCATAAATAAGGTAGTGTTACCGCGGAAGTATGAAGTGTTGTCAAGAAAGCATGTTAATGGCATATGCTTCACATTCTATTGTGTCGATACCACTTATTAGATATGCGGTAACACTTCTGTGCGTGGTAATATTTTACAGGGCGCTGGATACCACTTCTCATTAATATTTTACAGGGTATTTTCTTCTCACAACCTTAACTCTATCCAAAATTCAAAAACAAGTCCTTAAAACTAAACTTTTTCTGACATGGTCCTTAACACTAAAAAAAACATACCTAGGGGGCCTGAACACCAATCGCCCCTAATTTTAATTATACTTTAGATATTTTAGACATTTCTTAATATTAAGTTTTATAAAATCGGGATAGAGATCATTGTAATTCTGTATCTGTTATATTAATACTCTATAAAGAAACGTCTCTTCACCTTCCATTCTTATCTTGATCATCACTCATATTCATAGTCGTGATATGGTATCAGAGCACTAGTTCAAGAGAAGCTCACCGTCGTATAGAAATTCCTAGAATGGCAGAATCAGATCAATAAAGTCCAAAAGGTTTCCAGAATCAAACCAAGAAATCTCAGAAAGCTCCTTCTTAACCCAAGCGACCATTACCATCCTTACATGATCAGTTTCATCCTTTCTACCTTTATCATACGGATAATCCGAGACAAATTCTGGTTCATCGGGCGCTTACAGGGGATAATTATGTGATAAACGTATTTTTCTTACATTTATATATGTAAAATTTAAGTCGTTTGCATGATAAGTAAGGTCGTTTTGATAATTTTACCGCTATATTTTGATTTCACAACAAAATCAAACGTTTTACAGCTGTTTTGCGACAATTTCTTATTTCTCAATGATCACAGGGTAAACGATGTCCGATGAACCTGAAACTTTAACCATAGATAGAGAACTTGTTAATCTTGATTCTGTCCAAAGGGATTTGTAATCCAAGGTCTCTATAGATATGAATTTTTGAACGTGCTGCTGTTTTGCAGGAAAATCGTCACGGCCGTGAAGGATTTGTACGAGGTCGTGACGCGCACCAGAGAGCCATTTTCTTGCCCGATTGTGTCACGGCCGTCAACGTTGATCAACCTGGCCGTGAAGGGTGCTTCATGGCCGTGAAAGGAGGTGCTAGACGCCGTGAATGAGGGCAGAAAGTCGATTTTTAAGCCCGAATGCTTCACGGCCGTGAATAGTTGCTACGAGGCCGTGAATGAGGGCAGAAACGTTATTTTCTTCAGGTTTTAAGTTGTCACGGCCGTGAGGATTCATACAAGAGATTGTGAACGCGTGTGTGAACATGTTTAAAAGTCAAGAACATAAAGAAAGACACAAACGAGACATTTTGCAAGGAACTAAGGAGAAAAAAAGAAAAGATGGAACATCAATCCTTGAAACATGAATTAGGCAAAAAGGAGGAGAAGTGCTCCATGTTTTCAGGTGATGACTCTTTCAAACAGACAAGAAATTCATATTTTGGGGGTCTGCAATAATGACTTGGAGCAAAGAGAGATGTGATGAATCTCTATTTAAAGGGAAGAACGTGAAGAGAAAGAGAAGAGAAGAAGGTACGTGAAAGATACTCATTAAGCTCATAGACATACACATACACGTTGCCTTCCAAAACCGAAGAAACCTTCGCTCACCACGTGTTCGATAGAAGTACTCAGTGAAGAACGGGATTAACTTCGAAGCCAAATCCAGGGAAGTATTTATGATGTATTTGACGTTCATTACGTGTTTTGTTGTGAGGATAATGAGTAGCTAAATCTATTGTATTTGACATGAGATGAACCCTAGCGCGATCAATCGTATGTTTACGTGTAATTGATGTTTTGCTATTGTTACGACTCGTTTATGACGCATATGATTTTGATTATGTCTAAGTTAACATAGTCCGGAAAATCGTACGCTACGCTCGAGAGAGGGGCGAACGATTAAACCACTCGTAAAGGAGTGGAATAAACCCACTGAAAAGCAGTTCATCAGAATGCTTCGAGCCACATTGAAAAGCAAGAATTAGAAATGGCATTCAGTGTAATTTTAATTATAATTTAGATATTTTAGTCATTTCTTAATTTTAAGTTATATAAAAGCACGATAGAGATCATTGTAATTATGTATCTGTTATATCAATAATCTATAAAGAAACTTCTCTTCACCTTCGATTCTTATCTTGATCATTGACACGTCGAATACTAGCAAGTGTATTAGGCCGTGCAAGTAGTATAAAATGGACAAGTCCAAGTACCGATCCACGAGGACAGCTCAATCAATTTAAGATATTATTCCTAACTTTAATTTAAACTAAGACGAGTTTTTATATTTTGTGGATTTAATAAATGAAATAAAAATGCAAATAACAAATGACATAAATAAAATAGATAGCAAATGGATAAATTGACGACGAATGTGATCAAGGCACGTGCTCGGCACAAAATATTCCTACGTATTCATGCGATCGATTTTACCTAAACAGTAAAAATGTAGTTAAGGTAGAAATCCCTAACGTACGTGCTACCCGCTCTCGCATGTATAGCAACCCAATGCGAAAGTGAACCAATCAGCTATATTTCTATATAACTGTAGTTACTCCGCAAGCATTCGTCTCTATTCTCCGAGTTTAGACGCTTTCGGCGCCTAAGGTCTCGGAAACCACACGGACGAAATCGAATACCATCTCTGGTCGGTTTTACGTCGTGGTACTCCTTGTTTATTGTTCTAACCGGTTTAATCGCTTACCCAATCTCATAAACCAATCAAGACTCATGCATATGATGATTAGGCACATGCAAGCATTTAGCGCAAACAAGAAATACGTAACTCAACTCATATGATTGAATAAAATGCGAACACCAATATTACGAATTCATAATACGGCCTACTACGGCCTTAATCACACAATATTTATGCTAGCATATTAAATGATGAAAACAAAAAGGTTCAAGCAAACACATAATAAAATAATAAAAGATAAGATAGAATACACCTCACAATGCTCGGTCGTCAAGTCTCGCCCTGGTGTCTCCCGTGTCGTGAGCGACAACACCTTTCTACTGTCCTCTTGCTGCAAATATTCGTCTTGTGGTGGCCTCGTGCCTCTGCTCCGTTCTCAGCCGTAGGAGATATCGAGCGGTGGCTGCTTCGTGGCTTATGCTGCGTGAGTGAGGTATGTGTGGGATGTGCGTGGGAATAAAACTCACGAGAGCTGCCTGCTTTTACTTTGCTTAGATATTCGCAGCTTGTGCTTTGGTTGTTCAGCCGGGGTGGAAAAGCTATAAGCTTGGTTGATGTGTACGATTGGTTTTTGCTCTGCCAAATATTTGTTCGGTGGCCCTGAGCGTGAGCTTTGAGAGGATGAAATATGATATGCGTCTATGTTTTTTCAGGTCTGTGCTCTGTCCTCTTTCCTGTACGTGAGTATGCTAATTTATAGGTGAATAAAAAGAAAGTGGCTCCCATCTTAACGATTGCGCATGCTTCTCTTCTGGATTGTATTTCTTTTTTTTTTCTATTTATTTTCCAGCATTGAACACAAGAAGTCCCCGCAGCCAAAATAATTGATATTTGTCCTCCAACTTATGCTTTGAGCCGTGTGTATATTGGAATTGGATGCAACTTGTCTCTTGACTCTTTGTGAAATAATAGTCTAAGCACACCTAAAATCCTCTTGAGGGTCCCTTCGCTTATCATACGGTTTATGATTTCTTTCACTAAAATTACTTGACTTTTGGCGGGCTACAAAGTCGGCTTTCTTTTGCTTTTGCTGCTCATATTATTGTTCATTTTGCTTCGATCTGCAAAACATGAAATAAGCACTCAACATAAGATATCCAAATATATTCTAGTAAATATTGATGGAAAGTAGACTTTTATGTGGCATATAATTTATGTAAAATCATGACTTATCACCAATCCCCAAACTAGCTTCGATCGTCATTTATCATAAAAGTGGAATAAACTTAATCAAGTTATGATTTTACGATGTCCTAAATGAATTCTCACGTTTATTATCAGAAAAGCAAAAGCGTAATCAGTCGAAATCGTCATCAACAAATGAATGGTCCAGCTAAACACGAGATATAAAATAATAGTTCGCAATCATAACATAGCATAAAAATATTTCCAGATCCTAACACGTGCAAGTGACAACTCTCACATTGATCGCTCAATTCGCTCGAAGTGTTTAATGGGATCTGTATAAAAGCGCTCAAATCACAACATAGAAAGAGATTACTCTAAGCGTGCAAATATATCACATTATATTCACATAGTAGATATCGTGAACGAGTCAAAAGGTCTTTATCAAGGCTGTAATGGGGCTCAGGGTAATAAGGGCGTGATATATGGGATAAGTGGGCTGAAAGAAAATCAAGCATGTTAGTCACTAAATCGCTTCCCCGTTTATACCTTCTATTACTAAAAACTCGAGAAAATATTCCATCTACTGTAGCCTTCTTGTTTTTTTTTTTTGCAAATATTTTCTAAATTTTTTCTCTTTTTTATTCTCTTTTGTTTGGATACTTTTTTTTACTAGATTTTTTTTTTCGATCTCTCTTTTTTTTTAAATAAAAATACTGCAACCAGATATAACGTACCGTAATAGTCTTTCCTCTAATTTAATTGACTCAATACTCTAAAGCGATTAGTAAGTTAACATGATGACAATGGTTCGAGGATGAACGATGAAGGATAAAATGACGGGATAACGTGGCTAAATATCATGGCTCCAAATCAGAGTATTAGGCTAATAAGGCTCAAAAGGGCTCACTAATTGATAGATATGTCGGGTACGCAAATATTTAGGCCAGTGACTTATCTATCCTAAGTGCCTTTATCATTTTCGTACACAAAATTCCCCACCATGATATTGACATGCATAACAGAGCAAGTTCGAAAATATTCAAACCATGCGTGACACTCATGAAAACACATCGAGCAAGTATTGTGTTGCTCTAATATATTTATTTGGGCTCAAAACTGACAATATTTTCCGGGTTTGTGTCTCATGGTACGTACTATTTTTTCTGAAGCAATCAATGTGATCAGATAATCATGCTAATATCATAACACGTAACATGCAAGACTTTCACACACAATTAGCTGAATCTTATCTCGACACAAGCAAAAATTTTAAAAATTTTCATCATCGAAAGGAGATTTCACAAGTGATGTTCAAATCATAACCTCAATCAGTTAAACCAACTATTAATTCTAAGAGATCGATATCATATAAAATTTAGCATGTGTCACCCACCCCCAAACTAATTTGTGCATTGTCCTCAATGTGTAGAAATTAAAAGCAAAGAAAGAGTTTAAGTGACACTGCCCTGAATAATGTGTTGATCGATGCAAGGCGAATATCGTGAGAATCCTTTGCTTCCTTCATACGATCGAGCTACCTCCAAACTAACTATGAGCCTGCGAGGAAGCATAACTAGATGGCACCGTGATACTTTTTTTAAAATAAATTTAAAAGCAAAACACACTTAATACGATGCGATGCAATAATAGTAATAATGCGTAGATAGTACTTGGGTTGCCTCCCAAGAAGCGCACCTTTTATAGTCGAGAGCTGTACTCATGTTCGCATTGATGGTCGACGATTCTGTATGTTCAGAAGAAGTACTGAACATTTTGATTTCACCTTTTTGGAGAGGAGTTTGATCTCGAAGTGATCTAACTTCCTGTGGTTGCAGTCTTTAAACTCTCTCCATAGGTTGATTTTCGGATCCCAACAATTGTCAAAATCAACGATCATCAACGTCTTAGCAAATTCCTCCGCGACCATGCTCTTCGAGTAATCTGTTGATTTCATAAAATCTCGTAAAATTGGGTCGTAAGTTTCTTGGTCCTCCTTGTTGTGCTGGAGGTCTTTCAGTTTGCTTGTATTCTCTCCAAGCGATTGAAAGACGAAGAACACTTCGCCAGTACAGTTTCTGTGATTCCTCGTGGAGACGTAATCGATCTATCTACTATTTGGAGAATTATCGAGGTAGGCTTTGGCTCACCGAGTCCCAATTTTCTAATAAATGAAAGAGCTTCGCGTCAGTGCTAACACTTATATAACGTAAGTTAGAGAATGAAAGAACCTAAATAGAACGCGGAATATAAAAACTCCCCTGATTATTAAGCTTCGGTGGCTTTTCTTATGTATCCATGTTGAACATTCTTCGGTGCGAATTATCATCATTTGTTCGTCAACTTTGCTACTCTTTGATAAAAATCATCTTGTTTTTCTTTTCGTGACGCTGTTGGAAAAGGCGGTCGAATCCAGCCTGGTGGAGGACTCAGCTTTGACGGAATGAAATCTACAGTAGACTCTGCGGGTTGATCGACTCTCATCATCAACTTCATTTGGTTCCGACCCTGGTTCTAGCGTCGTTCCATAAACCAACTGAATGGTTTCTTCTTGATCTGTCTCTGTGTGGCTCGTGAACGTTTCTTGCTCGCATTCAGATTCTTCAATTTTTAACTTCTCCACTCGGGCCATTAAACTCCGCATTGATGCTTCTAATTGTTTAGAACTTCCATTAAAAGCAGCATCGAAATTTCGGCGTCGCTCTTCAGCTCTACGGTCTTGTTCGGCCTGTCTCTCGGGCGCTCTCCCAGGCGGCTTTCTCCTTTCAGGTGGAGCAAACCACTCACTATGAAATTCTCGTGGCTCCTCACAGTATGGATCCTCGTATGTTTGAATTCCAACTGTGATGAACGCGACGCGTGGCCTGTGAGCGCTAAAAGTTTATCTCGTCTATCCTCCGATGAATCGCCTCAACTTTGCTGTAATAATGGCGTTAACCTCATTTTCTCCTTACATAGGTCGATCCGCCGCTGAAGAATAATAGAAGTGATTGTACATGGGTAATAAAATTAATATAGAAAAATAGTAATATTTATATACAGAAAAAAAATCTTCTACTACAAATAATAATAATAATAATAACAATAATAATATTTATATTATTTTTCTTAAATTCTTCTTTTAGAAAATACTAAAAATAATAAAATAAATAAAAAATGTTTAAACTAAAGTTCAGAATATATTTTAATTAATATTATCGCTATCCCCGGCAGCGGCGCCAAAATCTTGGCACGCTCGAATACTAGCAAGTGTACTAGGCCGTGCAAGTAGTATAAAATGGACAAGTCCAAGTATAGATCCACGAGAACAACTCAATAAATTTAAGATATTATTCCTAACTTTAATTTAAACTAAGACGAGTTTTTATATTGTGTGGATTTAATAAAAGAAATAAAAATGCGAATAACAAATGGATAAATAAAACAGATAGCAAATGGATAAATTGACGACGAATGTGATCCAGGCACGTGCTCGACACGAAATATTCCTACGTATTCATGCAATCGATTTTACCTAAACAGTACAAATCTTGTTAAGGTGGAAATCCCTAACGTACGTGCTACCCGCTCTCGCGTGTATAGCAACCCAATGCGAAAGTGAACAAATCAGCTATATTTCTATATGACTATAGTTACTCCGCACGCATTCGTCTCTATGAATTTCCCCGAGTTTAGACGCTTTCGACGCCTAAGGTCTCGGAAACCACACGGACGAAATCGAATATCGAATATTTGCATTCAAAGTCATCTTTAATTTTTTTTTATTTAAAATATATTGAGTGATAATAAATTATATTTAAACATATATTGAATTATAACATATTATTTTCAAAAGTTTTAGTGAGTTATCATATATATGTGAATATATATTAATACTATATTTTAGGTTATATTATTCGAATCGAATAATTCGATTAATATTCAAATCGAATATTGTGATTTCATATTCGTATTCGGATATTTCTCGAATAAAAAAAATATACTCTTATTCGGATCAAAAAAATATTTCCTACCCGCCAGGCCCGCTACCCGCCTGCAGGCGGGGCGGGCCTTCATTTTACAGGCCCGCTAGTTGGCGGGAGCCCGTCCCCGCCCGCCTGTGGCGGGCTTTGGCGGGCTGCATGCCAACCCGCCCCGTCGGCCCGTTTCGACAGTACTACTTTTGAGGGCAGGGTTGTACATGGATGAAGACTGTGGACTGACGTTAGGGTTTGTTTTGATATTTTGGGGTTGAGGCCCGTGTAAAAAAAAAAGGGGTTTGTGAACATTACGTTATGTATTATGATTATTTTAAGAGAAGATAAAATAGACTTTTCGAGGCTTCCGCGAAAACCCGCCAAATCATTTTTTAGGAATGAGAGTCGCCACAAATACCGAACCTAAAATGCTACGCACTGCATATGCATTTTAAACACTTTTGATAACATATTAATATATCATCTATACCCCCATACTAAGAGCCTACGGGGTCTAAAAACTGCCAATTGGTCGGTCAAATATTTTTACCATATTACCTTAATAATTAAGTTTATTATAATTTTATCTTTAGTTTAAAATTTATTTTTAAGAGAACTAATAATATAAAATGTTTACATTACGCAGATGGGTGTACTAAACATACTATAGTTAATTATAAACAGTATTAATTAAAATTGAGGATAAAATTGCGAATAAAAAAAATCATATAGTTGGCGGTTTCATTTAAATATAAAATATATTTTTAACTAATCTAAATAACAGACCCAATTAAAAATTTATATCAGGCATCGAGGCTTAATAAGTATAGATACATAATTAAGATATCCTAGATTCTTTTCACACAAATGCGTTTACTATATAATATCTATTCTATTATATTGATGGTGGGATGTTATAAACTTCCATTCGGTTTGGCTATTTTTAATTTCAATTTTGCCCTTTAGTTTATAATTTAAGTAATTAAATAAGCCATGTTATTGTTTATCTTACAATCATATCCACAAATCAATTTTCTTATAAATACGATCAATAACAAAATTATATTCAAACTAAGTTAAAATATAAATTAATATATCTATTGCCCCGCGTTTTTGTTGAAACCGTCTGTCCCACAATCTCTTGCCCCACTTCATGTCCCACTTTATTAAAATAAAGCTTATGATTATCGAAAAATATATGATATGGATATCGAATTGATCATCATAAAACAAGGAATAATGTTTCTATCTATTTTTATCTTATAAGTCAGATGAAATAATAATGATTTTATGATTTGGTGGAATATAGAATTAAAGGAATTAATAAACGGAAAATAAAACTTTTGAACCGCAGGATTTAAATTCAACGGATCATATCATTTGGAACATAGAGGGGACAGTAATTGTGGAACAGATGATTTCATTCGCCCGCTTGGGGCCCCAGTGCCGTTTCTCAGTCCACGGTGGTGCTTAGCTAGGGTTAGGGTTGTATTCTTCGTACTGCATGGCCATGCTATAAACTCCGACCAACTATTCTGTGCGAGTGTGTATTTTTTTTTTCTTTCATTAATTTTTCTCAGATTTAGTAGACTCAATTGATTCAGTAGTTGATTGACCAGCCAAATATTTAAAAAGGAAAACAACCTCATCCTTACTTCCTCCTTAAGATAGGTACTTAACTTCCAATTAAGAAAGATAAAGAATCATAATCTCTCATCGCCGGCGCCCCCCCCCCCCCCCCCCAAAAGCTTATAAATATCAATCTTTTGCAGTAGGTATTGTTCCTTACGTGCTTCTTTCGTATTTTCTTGGTGAAAATCTGCTCTCCCCCTTTTTATCACTCTTGATATGCATGAAGATGTTTTTCCTATTACGCCTGTGATGATTTTTTTCTTATGCTTTAATTCGCTGTTTGATTGGCTAAGTAATTAATCCTGGATATTAAAGTAGCAGGTACGATAACATAACATTCGGCGTTGGTTCGAATTGGGATGTTTCTGTTTTATTTGAAATTCGACGCAATTCTTGTTCGTGAATGTAGTAAACCTAGGTATTAATATTTATTAATATTATCGTTGTTGTTGTTGGTATACCGTGCATGAATAAACAACTTGGAAGCGTATATTTAACTGTACGTATGGTTTTATAGTGAAATTGAGGCAGATAATTATGGATAAATGGGGCAAACTTCGAAGACTAGTTCCCTTGTACATTAAGAATGGATCTACGAAGATCGGTTGTTCCCTAGTTCAACTTGAGGCAGGGGATGTTAGTTTGAGCCTCGAGGGACGCTGGAGACCACAGATAGCTATAGGCGGAGAAACCCTCGAAGTGCCAAGGTTAAATTCGAAGGGAAGTTTCATTTTCCTAAGGAAGACTATTTCAAGGATAGTCATAATTCTAATCCAAATCCTTCGAAGAAGCGGCGAAGAGGGTGACAAAGAGATTTGAGGAATGCAAGGCTTCGATCGACAGTGGGCTGAGAGGCCTCAGTCCACTTACTCGGGTCGAATTGATGGACATCAATGACTTGTTTCTAATCAAATGGATGAAGAACATGAAAAAGAGGAGTATGCACGTATTGGAGTTCAAGCTCGGCTCGAAAGTCGAAGAAGCAGACGTCCAAGAGATGCATGATCGCATCATACTCAAAGGTCACGACGACGACGCCGATATACTGCAGAAAGATGCCGTTTCAAGCTCCAAGATGGAAAAATTACTAGGATTGACTGATATGGATGAAAAAAATTTTCCTATTATATTGTTTCTTTTTATGCACTACTTAATTAATTGGAAGTCTTACTCCAAATAGTTAATAATGTGTTCATTGTGAGTTGCATGCATCTAAGATAATAGTAGACTAACGACAAATGAAGTAGGTAGCTCAACACCAAACTTTCTCTTCTCAAACACCACAAACTTTCTCAAACACCACAAATGAGCATGTTTGGCTTTTGTATTGTTGATGTTTTCTTGCCTTTTCGGCAAATTTTTTATAGCACACTTCCAATGAAAATTAATGTCATTTGCAGTGCAAAACTCAGCTCGTGGTAATTGCTCATCTTATAATGTTGGTCCAATTAACTTGGTCGTGTTGTGTCCAGCCAATGGCACACACTTTTTCTATTTACACACCTTAATCAATGTAGAGTAAACATTAACTACTTGCTAATTCTACATCCTAAAAAAGAGTTTCAATGTTAATAATCTATGTAAAGTCAAAAATAAATAAATACTTACCAATTCAAAAAGGGATTTTAAAGTTAATAACTATTTAATTTTATATTTTACTTTGAAAAAAATTATTTATTTATAAATATTGCATAGTCGAAACATCTAATAGACTATGATAAAGAATATATATTCAATTTAAAAAGTATTGTGGTTTTTAATTTCTTTAAAATACTATTAATAGTATGATATATATAAATCAAAGCCAATTATTTGAAACATGATTTTTATATATTATAATAAGTAAAAGGAATATTTTAGATTTTTAAACATATCGGATCCCGCAAAATCGGGGATTAATACTGATAACTTTTATAATATAGCGGTGGTACAATGAAAAATATTTAAATATCATAGCGATGTGCATTTGGATAACATAAATTAGCGAATATGTTTGAATAATCAATGCAATTAATATTACTAAATTTTTGGAAATAAATTGTTATTATTTAATCGTGTGATTAATTAATAAAAAATTTTAAATGTTTGGGATGTGTAGAAGGGGTGTGAATAGTATAACGCACGCCAATCCAATCTGACAAAGCCCAATAAATAGGGCAGCGCAGACCCACTGATTTGCCAAGCCCATCGATAAGAAAATGATTTAACTCGTGCTAGCGCATACCAATTACCAGGCCAGATCTTATCAACATGCCCAAGAGCGGAATCATTCGGCCAACAATTACTAGGGCAGGGCAGGGCCCAACTGCTTATTGTCCCCGTAGCCTAATTATTAGGCCGACTCTCCCTCGGACAGGCCTATTATTACAAGAGAAACTCACCCCTTCCGAGCCTAAGATTATGCTCACACCAGCCCATTCAAAGCCTCGAACTAATAAATAAGCCAACCTAATCTATCCAAAGTAAGTCCAATATGAGCCGGGTTGAAAGGTATAAAGCACGGCTCGTCGCAAAAGGTTTCGAGCAACGAGCTGGTTTTGACTACCAAGAGTCTTTGCTCCTGTTGCTCGCATCGAAACCATCGGAACGATGACGAGGAGCTTCGTCCGGGACAGCTGTACTTCGCCCTGCCGTTGAGTCGGCTCCAGCGGCGGCTCGAAGCCGAGAAATGGCTGCTGTTACCCGCAGGTATTATATACCCCACGGGTAAAAATACCCGACCCGCCTCTACAGACAATAATCACCTTACTCGGAGAATAACCCCTATCCTTAGCACGACCTTGGGTGGGCCGGGATAATCTCCGGGAAGAAGGACCCAAGTTAGCGGCGGTCTGCCTGCACCAGAAGCACCTCGGACACCTCAAAATGTCCCTTGGCCTCGAGAACAATTCCCCGATGCCTTCCAGCAGGGGGAATAATATAATGACCCCTCGGGTCTTTACCCCGATGCCCGAGGACAACACGCACCTCAGGGAATTCAACATCCCACACAAGAAACCGCCACGATCTTCCCTCGATAACATCAGTAGAACGTGCAGCAGTAACCGCCCCTGGTGGGGAGGTTTAAGAGAACGTGGGACATAAAGGCTCGAGTTCGAGAAAGGCGGGAGGGGGGTAAAACCGCCCAGAAATTGCCCCAACGCAGATCTCTTATAAATACTGCAAGCCCTGCCCAAAATAGGTATCGAATTCTCACGTATCCTACCGTTACTCTGCCATTTTTTCTACTCACGCACACACACGCACACCATTTTTCATGCTACTTTATACCTGGAACACGGCTAAACACCCTCTTGACCTAGGCAAGAGGGCAAACGACTCCCAACCCTTACCCTGTTTTCAAGTCTTCAGGCGAAATCCGCGGCGAAGTTTAGGTGGGAAGAGCTCGTTAACCGTCTGGCTCGGTAGATCCATTTTTCGACGGTATCAACTTGGCGCCGTCTGTGGGAACATCGAGTTTCTCATAAGTAAAAATTCAGTATGGTACTTGTTGAAAATGATCACGAACCGCCACTCGATGGCAACGGGCCGAGCCCGACTGACCCTGTGGCGATGTTCGCTACTGTCATGCAAGAAATGTGAAGGATTGGGGCCGATGTAGGTATCTTGATGGCCGAAAGGAATCAGAGAGGTAACAGGCCCGGGCAGAACAGAGAACGTGATGCCGAACAAGAAGGCAACCGACGCGAAGGAAGTGGGGAAAATGACGCCGAGTCGGGGACCGGAGAACGCGGTGACGACAACCACGCTTTGGCATCAATGCAGAGAAGAGCCCGAGCCAGCAGGAGGAGGCGCGCCGACCAACAACGCGCCAACCAACAACGCATCGACCAACAGGCAGCCAATTTAGAAAGAATGAGAGAGGAAATTCGTCAGCTTAAGAACCTCCCAAACCCACCAGAACCACTGATTCTGCCTCGGGCGTCGCCATTTTCACCCGAAGTACTAGCGGCTCCGCTACCCGAGCACTTCCGATCCTTTGAGATGGGGAAGTACGATGGCTCCGGACCTCCTAAAGATCATTTGGCCGCTTTTGAAGGAAATGCAGCATTGTACCAGCTAAGTGATCCCGTCAAATGCCGACTCTTCGTGACTACCCTGTCGAAAGGAGCCCAACAATGGTTCACTTTGCTACCACCAGGAGGAATCAAAAACTTTCAGGACCTCACCAGCCACTTTTTGAAGGACTTCTCGAGCAACAGAAGACGCCCTTCATCTGCAGTAAAGCTGTTAAATATAAAACAGGCCGACAGAGAGAGTTTGAGAGACTACCTTCGGCGCTTCGACCAAGTAAAGATGGAGGTCAACAACATCGCACCCGAACTGCTTATCGGGGCATTTCACCATGGCTTAAGAGACGGGGACCTATTCAGAACACTAGTAAAGAAATATCCAACCACAGTGGAGGAGCTGATAGCATGGGTGGAGAAGTACGTCCGAGTAGAAGAATCACAAGCTCGGGAACCCGAGGACAGGAAACGCAAGAGTCCCCCTCGGGAGCATCGAAAAAGCCCCCCAAGAGGCCAAGACCGTAAAGTATTCCATCGAAGGGACGACCGCCCTTACCCTGTACCTCTGCTCCCTCGAACGGACTACCCGATGCTTCAGGTGAACAAACTTCGAGCGTTAGATATATGTGAGGAGAACGACTTTCTCCGCCGACCCCCATACATCGACGGCAACCCGAGGCGACCAGTGTCTGACACCTACTGCAATTATCACCACGAGTATGGACACAACACTGAGGAGTGCTTTCAACTAATTCGAGAGTTAGAGAAGCTAATTGCGACCAATCCCGAGGCTCGGGCTAGACTCGCTGGAGTGGACTGTGGCTTCGGGACCAAACCCAGGTATCCCGGGACTGGGAATCGGGTTAACGCTCGGCAAGGTCGCCCACCTCACAACCAGAGGGAAGCACATAGGAGGACACCAGAAAGGGAGGACCGACGGGGCCCGAGGCCAAGAGGAAATGACAACCAAAGGAACCATGAATAGGGACGCAGGACGAAGAAGATCTCCCGAGAGAACCGCACCTCGGCAAATCAATATCATATCGAGAGGACCAACAGGAGGAGATTCCAATCCGGCAAGGAAGGCTGGAGTACGCCGGTTGGAAAGTTCCGAAATCAAGCTAGGAAGTAAGCGGTCGGGGCCCACCATCAGCTTCGGTCCCGAAGACTTCCATGGGGGCGACCATTCTCATGAGGATGCCCTGGTCATAAGGGTAGAAATAGCCAACCATGATGTCGGGAGAGTCTTTGTGGACAACAGAAGCTCTGTCAACATCATATATAAGAGGGCTCTCGACCAAATGGACTTGGGAGCATACCCCATGGACAAGGTGGAAACGGCACTATTCGGCTTCACAGGACACTGTATTGAGGCAGTAGGGATCTTTCACCTCCCCGTCACCCTTGGGGAAGGGGAAACGAGGAAGACATGGATCGCCCTGTTCATGGTTATCAATGGGACCAGCCCTTACAACATCATCATCGGGAGGCCCACCTTGACTTCTTTCATGGCCATCGCCTCAGCATTACGTCGGAAAATAAAGTTTCCTGTGGGAGATAAGGTCGGAGAGGTCTTGGGGGACCGCAAGATGGCTACGAAATGTTATGTGGAAGAGGTTCGGGTAGAAATCAAGTCCTCCTGGATTCGAAAGGAGGACCACACGAGGGGGAGAGAAACGTTATACACCATTGGAACTACTAAAAAAGAAGACAAGGAAGAAGAAACTGAGGAAGTAATGATCAACCCGCCGGAAGGAACAGTCAAGGTCGCTAAGAATTTACCTCGAGACCTAAGGGAGGACTTGATCAGATTACTAAAAAGGAACAAGGGACGTATTCGCATGGACGTCTAAGGACATGATTGGCATAGACCGGGGAGTCATCGAGCACAAGCTGAATGACTCTCGAACCACCCGAGCTATCTTCCAGAAGAGGAGATATCTTAGCACAGAGAAAGACGCCGAGGCGCGACGCCTGGTGGAGGAACTTCTAGAAGCAGGCCATATTAGGGAGGTTTAGTTTCCTACTTGGCTTTCGAATGTGGTCTTGGTCCCTAAGGCTTCGGGCAAATGGCGCATGTGTGTGGATTTTCGGAACCTGAACGAAGCATGCCCGAAGGATTGTTACCCATTACCTCGGATAGACCAGCTGGTGGATTCCACCTCGGGGCACGAGCTACTCTGCTTCCTCGACGCCTTTCAAGGGTACAACCAGATCCTACTCGCCAAGGAGGATCAAGAAAAGACAAGTTTCATAACCGCCGGAGGGAACTACTGCTACACTGTCATGCCCTTCGGGCTGAAGAACCCCGGTGCCACTTACCAGAGGTTGATGGACAAAGTTTTCAAAGACCAGATCGGGAGGAATGTGGAAGTCTATGTGGATGACATCTTAATCAAGTCCCGGGAGCAGTACTGCTTTTTAGCTGACATTCAAGAAACACTCTCAACTGCACAAAGATACGACCTGAAGATGAACCCGAGCAAATGCACTTTTGGAGTCAGCTCGGGAAAATTCCTGGGATACATGGTAACGATGAGAGGGATCGAAGCCAACCCGGACAAGGTTAAGGCTTTGATGGATATGACATCTCCTCGAGGTTTAAATGAGGTTCAGAGGCTGACAGGAAGGATACAGCCCTCTCGCGACTCATTTCCCGATCTGTCGACCGTAGTCTACCCTTCTTCAAAGTGTTACGAAAAGTCCAAAACTTTGAGTGGACTCCCGAGTGCGAGAAAGCTTTTCAAGACTTGAAGGAATATCTGAAGAAGCTGCCTGTGCTTAATAAGCCTCTGCTCGAGAGGAACTGATGGTCTATTTGGCAGCATCTCCTCGGGCAATAAGCTCTGTGTTGGTTCGGGAAGATGAAAGGGTACAGAACCAATCTACTTTGTGAGCCACGTCCTGAAGGGCCCCGAGACAAGGTACACAAATTCCTAAAAACTACTGCTAGCCCTTCTTATCACTGCCAGGAAGTTGCGGCCCTATTTTCTGTCACACCCGATTGTGGTTTTGACCAACCACCCTATCGGGAAGATTGCCACACGACCGGACATCTCAAGAAGAGTAGTCAAGTGGTCAACAGAGTTGGGAGAATATTACATCCAGTTCAAGCCTCGGGCCGCAATCAAGGCACAGGCCTTGGCTGACTTCATGGTGGAGATGGTTGGAGATGGTCCTGAGGAGATATGAAAGATGTTTGTGGATGGCTCTTCCAGCAGCTCGGGAAATGGAGTCGGGATACTTCTCATATCACCTTGGGGAGAGGAGACCAACCTGGCCATCAGACTGGACTACAAGGCATCAAACAACGAGACAGAGTACGAGGCGCTACTTGCCGGACTTCGAGCAGCACGAAGAATGGGAATCGCATGCTTGGTGGTACACTCGGACTCTCAGCTCGTGGTCCAACAGTTGGAAGGAAACTTCCTATCAAGGGCCAGAACTTAGAGTAGTACGTCAAAGCATTCGAGGAAATCAAGGGAAGCTTTGAGGAACTCAAGATCGTCCTAATCACCCGAGCACAGAACGAGAAGGCGGATCAAATAGCTAAGTGGGCAAGTGCAATCGGGCCGCTCGAGGAAAAAGGAAGGGTCCTAACCATTTGGCAGGTTGAGGATCGAAAGGCACACGAGCTAGACATGGCCCGAGAAGATTGAAGGTATGAAATCTACCAATACCTACGTCACAAACTCCTCCCAGAAGACAAGGATCTGGCTCGGAAACTAGTGCGGAGGGTCCAGAGGTTCACTCTGATCGACACAACCTTGTTCAAAAGATCTTTCGTCGGACCTCTACTGCGATGCATATCTAAGGAAGAGGGTGAATATGTCCTTCGGGAGATCCACGAGGGAATCTGTGGGAGTCACATCGGGAGTCGGGCATTGGGAAGGAAAGCACTCCTCGCAGGATTTTTCTGGTCAACAATGAGGGGAGACGCCATGAAAACAGTCCGAAGCTGCCTCAGTTGTCAGAAACATGCCAGCTTGCAAAGGATGCCCGGGGAAGGCATGAAGTCGGTGACATCCCCATGCCCCTTCGATCAGTGGGGACTCGATATCGTCGGACCATCCGGAAATGTCGCTCAAAAGAAGTTTTTGCTGGTAGTTGTGGACTACTTCTCGAAGTGGGTTGAAGCCGAGGCCATGGCCAAGATCACCGAGGCAGCCATCACCGCATTCATCTGGAAAAATATCATTTGTCACTTCGGGATACTGAGGAGACTGGTGTCTGATAATGGGAGGCAGTTCAGCGGAAAGAAGCTAAAGGAGTGGTGCGACGAACTCGTAAGAGAACAAATCTTCACCTCGGTAGCGTATCCTCAAAGCAACGGCCAGTTCGAGGTGACCAATCGTACCATCGTACAAGGACTGAAGACCCACCTCGAGGGGCTCGAGAAGTCGTGGTTCAACGAACTTCAAAGTGTCCTCTGGTCATACAGAACTACACCTCGAGAGGGAACCAGTGAGACTCCTTTCAGTTGGTCTATGGAAGCGAAGCGGTGCTGCCCGCAAAAATTGGCATGGAAAGTGCCCGAATCCTCACTTACCCTGAAGACAATAATCAACTCCGCGCCGAAGATCTCGACCTGATCGAGGAAGTAAGAGAGAGAGCCACCATCAGGATGACCGCCTACCAGAGAAGAATGACCAAGTCTTACAATCGCCGAGTCCGAAGCAAGAAATATGAGGAAGGAGACTTAGTGATGAAAGAGATCCTAAACCAGGAGGAAAGGAAGAAGCTAGAGCCCAAGTTTGAAGGACCTTATCGTATTGTCAAGAAAGTGGGAGAAGCCTCCTACTATCTCGAGGACACCAGTGGAAAACAGCTCGATCGCCCCTGGAACGCCCGCAAGCTACGGAAATATTATCCCTAGAGGGGGGTACCCTCATTTGCATACATTTTTCTTTGATTCCTGCACATTATTTTCTTAAGTTTACTTCTACCGTTTTTGAGATGTAAACTACGCCAAGTTATTAATGAAGTTTGCTTTCTTTCCGTACGAGGGACGTTCGAACGAAAACGCAAAACGCTAAAAGACATGAAGACCCGGGTAGAAGACACTACATCTCTTAAGGATGCAATCACTTCAAAACCCCTCGGGACCTCTCCCTTCGGGTAATGTAAATCGCGCACTCCTCTGCGAGAGGCTGAGTCATTCTTCCCCCAAGGGGAAGTAAGATTTTTTGCGCAATTGATATCCCTCTACGCAAGGCAGCGCTACCTCTATATAAGCTAGGGGCAAAGAAGGCCCCTCGGGATCTCTCCCCTCGCGTAATGTAAATCGCGCACATTGAATTCCCTCTGCGAGAGGCTGAGACATTCTTCCCCCAAGGGGAAGTAAGATATTTTGCGCACATTGATGTCCCTCTACGCGAGGCAGCGCCACCTCTATATAAGCTAGAGGCAAAGAAGGTCCCTCGGGACCTCTCCCCTCGGGTAATATAAATTGCGCACACTGATATCCCTCTACGCGAGGCGGAGCCACCTCTACATAAGCTAGAGGCACAGAAGAAATAATCCCTATCTCATGGGGACGCCGAGGCTCTCCTTGGGAACGGGGGGACGCCCTCGACCCCTCACCCCTCTTACAATCATCAAGAGCAATCGAGGAGGGAGGGAAGTAATAAGTATCAAGCAATCAAGCGGAAGGCACTGTTCAAGTAACTAAAAATTTTTTATTTATTTAATACTTCAAATATGCAGCAGATAAAGAGGAAGGCTAGGAAACAAAAGCACCTACGGAAAGAAGGAAAAACAAAGACTAAAAACTGAACCCCAAAGAAAGTCGTCAAACTAATCCTTCTCGGCTGGACCATCTCCTCGGGAAGCATCACTACTCTCGCCTAAATCAAACTCGTCCCAAAGGCTCTTTTCCTTCACTGGCTTCGCTGGGGAACGTCAAGGAGCCAAAGCCATAAAAGCCGCCTCGCGATTCAGAAAACTGAAAGGGTGTGCACTTTCCGGAAAACAGTTCGCCCTGATTTGAGATAAGCACCCTTGGAACCCAAAGTTAAAATACATATTAGCCGCCTCGGACACTTTCTCCACAGGGACCAGCTTGGGGTCGGGCTGATACTCCGACTGCGACGGATCTCCCTCTCCGAGTGAAGCTCCTGGCGAAGTTTACCGACCTCAAACTGAGCCCTCACCAACTGATCCTTCAAGCGACCCGCCTCTTGAGCTTCCTCACTGACTCGCATGGTCATCTCCACATTACAAGACCGCGTTGATTCGGTCATTTTCTGCTGGAGACGGTACCGCCGAGCCCCCTCACAGGATAAGGAGTAAGCCTGAAGAAAAAAGGAAATAATCAAAGCGAATATTCAACCAAGGGAAAGAAGAAATAAATCTACCTGGCTTAAAGACAAGGCCCATTCCTTCCAAAAACGACCATCGGACAGCTCTTTGGCGAAATCCTTCTCCTCGGGAGTAAGGAAATTCATCATATAAGATAAGGACGATTCCCCATCTTTCTCCAGCAGGAAGTGGGGATGAGGGGCGGGCTGAGAATAGGAAGGGCCTCCTCGGGAAGAAATCGGAGGAGTAGGTGGTGATGGCCTCACTCGCTTGGGTCGAACCACCTCGTGACGAGGAGTTGACATCCCATTTGCGGGCATATTCGCCGAACGCTCACCAGGCTCCTCCCGGGAGCGAACCGAGGCACCTCTGGTCCGAACAGTCATGACGGGCAAAACGCCCGAGCCATCGCTTACTGGAAAAAGGGAGACAGTAAAAACAGGAACGGCTAGCAAGCGAAAATAAAGGAAAACATACCTAAAATACGAGGAGGGACAACCGATTCAAAAGGAACAGCAGACACCAACTCCCTCACTGAGAAACTCAGGCCGCCGACACGATCCATGAACGCCAGCAGGAGGTCGGGATCGTTACCCGAGGCCTGACAGTGATCTCGCCACTGAAGTAAGGAAAACCGGCGGTCTCGATGCTGGGGTGAAGGACGCACGAGGAAGAACTTGTACATCCATCCCTTGGTGGCAGTGAAGTTGTCGTGAAAGACATCATTGGAAGGCACGAAAACAAACTTACCAACATCCCGCTCACACACGAGGGAAACTAAGCCTACGAGCGACGCCAGCTAAAACCAGGAGCAAACTACAGGAGTTAGGGAATATTTGTCCGGGGGAAATGCCTAAGGCCTCACAGAGATCGAGAAGAAAAAAAGGAATAGGGAATCTCAACCCCATATCTATTTGATCGGCGAAAAACGTCAAGAAACCAGTAAGGGGCGAAGACGCCACTTGCAAGGGACCGGGTAGCTGAACCTCATAATCAGAGGGAATGTTAGCCTTCTTAAGATACTCCCAAAGCATTTGAGGGCTGAGGGTCGAAACTCTAGTCCGATGCCAGGGAAGGTTCGCTTTGGACCGAGCCTCCTCCGCCTCGGCAGACCACCGGACTAAGCTCTTGCGGTAACTCTTGTCCTCGCCATCACCCTGAGGGATCGACGATTTCACACCAGAAGCCGGGTCGGGTTGTAGGCCCGATTCGAATAGAAAGTTGGAAGAATTACCAAAATCAAAAGGAACACACTCTGTCTTGGGAAAACAGGCAGCAACACGCCATATAGGAAGAGGAAGAGGAAGCCATATAGACTTTAGGAATGAAAAGCAAAAGACGAGAAGACGCAGAGAAATGATGATTTGAGGAAGCTAGAGGAGTTTGGTATTTATAAAAAGATTTATGCTTGGGCAAAAAGTCAGCAAGTACAAAGTTCAAAATTCAAACGGTCATCTGACTTGGTGCGTGATATTCTCAGACAGTCGTTGCTAAATTCTCGGGCGCGGAATTTTTGGAAGGTTTACTTTTAGTTCGGACTAAATCTGCGCCGCTTTTACGGAACTGAGGGAGACTGGGCTAGAACGTCCCGACACGACTTAAGACTCGAGAAACAACCCGAGAGTACTCTATGCTCCTCGGTTAGCGATGTTGCTGTCGGGCAAACTACCCGAAGATACGCGTTCAGCAGGTTAAAGACAAACAAGAAGAAGCATATAAGTGACAGAAGCAAAAGAAAACAAACACGATAAGGGGAAAAATGCCCGAAGGCTATGCATTCATACATAATATGCCCCGAGAGGCTATGTTCAGGACAGATAGAAAAGAAAATATATATATTAGGGTTCGGTACAATCACATCGAAGAAAGCAAAAAAGGAAAGGAAACACTTGGGCGGCCTAACTGGCCTGATCTTCACCCCCGACAACGTTCTCGGGCCTCTCCACCTCGACCTCCTCCATCTGGTCCTCACCCTCGGCATGCTCCCCGCGAGTTTCTTCCCCAACAGGCTCTTCAATGTGCTGTGGCAAATCTGAATCGGGTGAGGTAGCCTCGTCGGGTATAGTATTGACGGTGAGAGGCTCAAAGAGGGAATCCAAGTCTTCTAACACAAGTCTTAGCGCTTCGTCTGGCGTTGATTGCTGAGTTGTTGCCAACTTCTGTTGGTTTTGTGCCAACACACCAGTGAATACAGGTTCTGAGTTGTTGTCTTCAGAAGCCGACGGGTTAAGCACGGGTCCTGAACTGGTTTGTTCAGAAGCCATCTCGTTCACTTCATAAAAAGTGATGTTATAGCTTTCCATGATCGTGTGGTTGGACTTGGTGTATACTCGGTACGCTTTTGATGTTGAAGAACACCCGACGAAAGTGGCTTCGAATGCTTTAGGGTCGAACTTTGCACGTTGCTCTCTGTCGTTCGCCACAAAGCACTTGCACCCGAAGACTTTAAAGAATGAGATGTTGGGTACTCTCTTATTGACAATCTCGCACGGAGTCTTGTTGAATCGTTTGTGAACCACCGTCCTGTTTTGGGTAAAACAGGCGGTATTTACTGCTTCAGCCCAAAGAAAGTGTGGAAGGCCGGAGTGGATCAGCATTATACAAGCGGCTTCCGCTAGGGTTCTATTTTTCCTTTCAACGACCCATTTTGTTGAGGTGTTTTTGCGGCTGAGAATTGTTGACTAATTCCAAGTTTCTGATAAAATGCACTGAGATATTTATTCTTGAACTCAGTGCCGTTGTCTATTCGAATAACTTGAATAGTCTGTTGCAGCAGATTCTGAGTAGTGTTCACAAAGTTGATAATCAAGTCCCCTGTCTCATCTTTGGTTCGGAGGAACTTTGTCCAAGGATTGCGATAGAACTCATCGACGATAACTAGCACGTACTTGCGTCCATTGATATGTGTCTACATTGGCCCACAGAGATCCATGTGGGTTAGTTCCAATGGGCGAGAGGTAGACGCAATTTGCTTGAGATGATGAGACGCTCGCTTCATTTTCCTAATTGGCATGCCGAACATTGATGCTCCTTTTGTAGTAGTATAGAGACCGTGAACCAACTTTTTCGTAGAAAAGCATTGGAGAGCTTTCATATTCAGATGAGACATTCGTTGATGCCATAAGCTGTTCCTCAGTACGACAGTCTGAGGAATGAGGCATGCAGCTGTCGAGGGCCGCACAGACGTCAGGTTGATCGTGTAAAGATTCGATTTCCAAAGTCCGTAGAAGAGTTTTGTGTCCTGACTATCCAAAATTCTGCACCGGTCAGCATGAAAGACCACTTGAAATCCTTTATTACAGATTGTCCTATGCTGAACAAGTTATGGTAGAGGCCTTCGACATAAGAGACATCCTTTTTTGTCA
This sequence comes from Craterostigma plantagineum, assembly GCA_027422505.1. Lineage (NCBI taxonomy): Eukaryota > Viridiplantae > Streptophyta > Magnoliopsida > Lamiales > Linderniaceae > Craterostigma > Craterostigma plantagineum. Next base: position 3,807,862 of record JAPQWV010000050.1, read on the forward strand.
GATTTTCCAAAATAATATCCCCGCATCCAAGAATGGGCGCTGAATCATTGTTTCCGAATAACTTTTCCGTTTGGTCGGTCGTTGTAGTTGCTCAGCAGCTCTTGACTTCCAGTCATTTGTGTGGAGCAACCAGAGTCGAGGTACCACACATGATGGATTTGCAAAAATACATTAGAGAGCTTTAGGTACCCACTTAAGCATGGGTCCTCTCAGATTAGCAGATATAGTTTTAGGTTCAGATACGATTCCTAAATTTTTATTTGAGGGAGTTTTTTAATAACCCATTTCACTTTCGGAGAAGTGGGTTTGGGTTTTGCTCTTCAGGTGACTTGGCCTTTTCGGCTTTTGTCGTCCTATGCGGAGATTTAGGAATTCATTTGGGTTGAACCTTGCAGTGAAGGTTAATTTCAGCACGCACAAATGGTTTGGTAGGCTTGACCGAGGAAAAGATCTTTTCTTTTGATAATCTCCTAAGGTGCTTGGCGGACTCAATCTTTACGGGATACCTTAGGTGAGAACATGCATGTATAGCGCCATAAGCTTTCTTTATGGCTGGATCTTGTTTCCTACGGGGCTTCCTTGTGGCATTTGTTTCAGAATGATTAAGTTTAATTTGTGAAGTAGAGCCTATTTCATAGTTATTGCTTCTAAAAGTGATAGGCTGAAGTGAACAAGTAGAAGCAACTATTTGAAGCGACGAAATGGCTCTTTTATTTCTGCGAGTGTAATTTATTTGTACAAAAGGAGTAACATTCTGAGACATACTCAAATCTACTAGCTCCTTCTTAAGACTAGACATTCTCGCCTTTGGTTCTAGTGCTTGCCATACGCTCCATGTAGACGTAGGTAAACTAGATTTAGTCTTAGCACTTTTAACAGAATTATTAATGCACTTTTGATCTTTCGAAGACGATTTTTCATTTTTCACGCTTTTCATAATAGCGTGTGAGGTAGTTTGGGAGGATGAGGAAGCTTTGAGTCCATCTCTTTTAAGAACTTTTTCTTTTCAGCTTTGAAATTCTCTCTTTCTTCATCTAATTTTGCTTGAGATTCCTCTATTTGTTTTATTATAGGAGGTATGTAGAGAGAATTTTTATAATTAACGCCTTTGACTTCCTCGTAGTGTGTTTGAGAGTCAGGAGGTAGAACTTGAACTAAATCACAGACAGGTGTTAAAGATGGTTTCATATTTTTGTCTCTTTCATTTAGTTCTTTGTAGTCAAAGGGGATTTCAGGCTCATGTGAAGCTTTTCTCATGGATGAATCGAAAGTATTTTGATATGTCGATTCCGTATAATATCTAAGAGAAGTTAACGCTAAATCCATGTTCTTAGTATCATATATTTCTTTTTTCCGTAAAACACCTGGGTTAGTGAAACCTAGGCCTTCTTTTGGATTATAGAAATCTGTATCCTTGGGCTGGTTCAGAAATATTGTCTGTTCAGATTGTCCCCTACGTGTAACGATATCATCTAATTTCTTAATTTTAGCATATAACTTCTTGCGTTCCTCACCTAGGAGAGCATAATTATTTTCTACTGTTAGTTTAGCGACTTGACAGGCATCTAGTTCTTTACTAAGCTCACTAACCTTGAAATTTGATGAGCTTCTAAGTTAGTGATCTTAGTGGTAGCTTAGGTTATCCTACAATTTAGGGTAGCTTTCTCATTGAGATTCCTAACCAAGCAATTGTAGTTATTTGCGACCATTTCTTCTAATTCCTTAATCATTTCGCTATGCTGTCCTATCTGAGGTTGACTAGTCTCTCTAGAATGTAGGCTCTTAGTAAGTTCTTCTATTTTAGCACTAGAGCTTCCAAGTTCTGATTCGAGACTATCTGTCTATACATGTCATTGGGGATGCCCTTCATGAGTGTTCATGGCTATCAGATCTGCCTTAGCGCGGGCCCATCCCTCGATGGAATATTCCCTAGGCTCCTTCAGTCGCCTAATAGCGGGAATATGAGGAGTAACCGTGTCATCACCGGCTATAGTGACCCGGAATTGTGCAGGCCCTTCTTCGAGTGACTTTAGCAGGTTTTCGGCTTGATCTTTCAAGGCTATGAAATTTAGGAAGCGGCTTCTCCAAGCTGTATAGTCGCCGCGTTGCAAGATCGGCGGACGGTTGTCGTTTCCTAGTGAGTAAGCATCCATTGTTTTTCTTTGTGGTGGAGTTGATGAAGGATCTTCGTTAGTTTTGACGAATAGACTTTGATGTAATTTGCTTCACAAGTAGCAAATTTGTTAGTAGCATTTGATTTAAAAAAAATGATCGAGAATTATTTTTGATTCAATCGTTACTATTTGATCAAAAATAATTTCGTTGATTTAATCGTAAAGTTACTGTTCTCCGCCTCTGGTACTGCAGACGAGAAGTTTGACGAGCGAGAAAAATTAGCCTAAAGTCTTTCTGTCGAAAAACTTTTTCAGTGTGTGAATTTATTTTGATCATTAAGCAACAGTACCAGTATGTTTCTTGCAAAGTCAAGATAAATTGTTGACCGAAAGAGTTTTGCGATCCTAAAAGATTTTTCGCTTGGTCAAACTAGAGAGTCTGACCAAGAAAGTTTTTCGATTGTAAAAATTTCGCACGCAAAAGTCTATTAAAAATCTCTCGAAAAAATTTTCGCTGAAATTAACGCTCGTAAAACTTTTACAATCAAATCGTCCTAGCAGTAGCGACCTGTGTCTCTAATTTGTATCCTAATTGAGAAATTTTTCGCGCGTTGTTTTTCAATCGAGAAACTATTTTGATCGAAAAACTTAACGAGAAAAATTGAAATTACGCAACAGTTCACAGAATACAAATTTAACATAAAATTCAAGCAACACTGAAAATTGATCGTTGAAATTTCGGGTATATGCTCAAAATTAGCTACTGAACCGTAACGAACAGATGATTAAACATGTTTTGAAGCAAATGATATTCAATTTTGCAAAAATCAGAACACATTCAAACTGTTCTTCGCGCAAACAGTAAAATCTCAGAATCAAAATTCGATCTAAATCCTGATTCTGAACGCTACTTATCTAACCGGGATTGATCTAACCTACTTATGCGAGCAACGAAACATCAAAATCAGATCAAATAAGCACAGAATTTAGGCTATCAAATCGAAATCAATTTTCGCGCGTAAACTATTCTTCGCACGGAACAGTTCCATAAAAAAATTCGATCTGATTTCTAACAATTTCGATTCAAAACAGAACGAATCTGCTCTGATACCAATTGTTAGGTCCTCAATTATCAAATCCTATGATCCTAGACTCGAATCCTAAGGAATTCGATTAGAAGTGCATGAAATTAACTTCGATCGAAAACCTTCAATGAAGAACACCGAGAGAGAATTTGAGTAGAGTGAGAGTGATTTCTGAGTTTCTCTCTCTAGAATTGGATTTGCAGCCTTTCGGATCAATTCTCTAATTTTCTGTATTAAGCTCAATGTTTGTACATGTATTTATACCAAACAAACTTGGTATAAATATCAAACTAGTCATAATCTAAGGACTATTACAAATAACGCCCCTAATTACAAGGACAGCTAATTAAATCACAGCACAATTAAAATCGATATTCTACAATGGCTTACGATGAAAAGAAAATACATTGTCGTTGTTGATATCTGGCCCAAAACAACCTGGCGATGACATTGACGTCTGCCTAGCTCCATTGATTGACGAACTGAAAACATTATGGGATGAAGGCGTTGAGGTCTATGACGCATACATAAAAGTGAGGTTTATGTTACGGGCTATGATATTCTGCACCATTAACAATTTTTCAGCTTATGGGAAAATTGGTCTGGCTACAGCGTGAAAGGCAAGAAAGCATGTCCAGTTTGTGGGGATAATACGATAGTCAATGGTTGAACAATTGCAGAAAACATGTTTATATGGGCCATCGGAAATTCCTTGCACGTACTAACGAATATCGTACGAAGAAAAATCTGCTACCACTTTTGACGGGAAAAGCGAGACATCAATTGCTAAGCTACCGATAAAAGGTACAAAATTGAGTGATATTGTCTCAAATATTATTTCTCAATTTGATAAGAAGTGTAAACCATCAAAAGACGGTAATGTCTGGAAAAAAAAAAGGTCAATATTTTGGGAGCTACCTTATTGGGAGAATCTAGATGTGAGACATTGTATCGATGTGATGCACGTGGAGAAGAATGTCTGTGATAGCACCGTAGGTACTCTTTTGAATATGCCTGGTAAGACAAAAGATGGACTTAAACCAGACAAGATATGATCGAACTTGGAATGAGGCCTGAGCTAGCACCAATAGAAAATTTTCGTGAGTTGTGGGCAGAATATTTTCGTACTGTATGTTTAGTTGAGTGATTTGTTTTTGGATCATTCTTAGCGTGAACTTGTTTATGTGGATTTTATATTAGATCGGGGATGATAATTGTGATCAAAATTGTTCAATGAAATTGTTTTGATGTTTGATGCTTTAGGGATTGTGGATTGAAATTTTGGAAATTTGTTGGTGTGATTTGTTGATTAATAGGGATTTAAAAAAACAAAAACAGCAAAACTATTTATGAAAAAAGGTGTGTGACGGTCGTTAAGCAACAGGCGCGCGTTCTTAGGTCTAAGGCGCGACGGTTTCAAGAAGAAAACCGTCGCGTAATGTACGCGTTACGCGACGATTCATTCGACGCAACCATCGCGTATTGTTGTTTTAGGTGACGGTCAACAACCGTTGCCTAAGATATAGACTGCGCGACTGTGTCGTGGGCGGCGCCGAGAAACCGTCGCCTATAGTGTATAACGACCATCGGCTATTAGCTATTTCGTACTAGTGCGATAAAAAAAAAGGAGAAAGCCCAAAATGGTCCTTGATGTTTACCTGTACCAATTTAGTCCCCCGGGTTATCGAAGCATGGCGTACCTTTTTCTATCAAAATACGTTTCCCCATGGTATGTCTAATATGATGTACCTTCTGTCAAACACCTATGTGTATATGTTTTAATTATTAGGTACCTACAATTAAAAAGTGCTAACATGGGCTGATTTGATTTTTTGTATATACAATTAGGTATTTAAGTGTAAGCTTCCCATGAAATATACAATAAAAATAAAATTATACTAAATATAATAAAAAATAGAGGGTACTGAATAACAGAATACGATAGTAGTAAATTACAAATAAAAATAGATTATACTTTAGTCATCTTTTACATTTTGATTTTTTTACATTTTATGCTATACTTTTAGTTATTAATATATATTTTATTCTCTCTTTATTTTTTTATAAATAAACTTATATATTTGTTCTCTTCTCTCTTTATTTTCTAAATTTTTTTATTTTATTTTAATATTTATTTGTATTTCCTTTTTCTTTCTGGGAGGGATATTGTTTTTTATTTTAAATGTTAGTATTATGTTTTCATCCCGGCCTATATAAGTTGTCGACACGAGGCGTTTTCCGTCCAAATTGACGGCAGCACTAACGGGATGACAAAATTTGTTCAAAATCGACAACATTAGGAACTAAGTTGTTTCACGAAAACCATCAAGTCATAAAAGCTATCATTTCGAAATATAACATAAAATTCAATTTGATTTAAAATCAGCAACATCAAAGACCAAATTGGTTCAAAATCGGCATTACAAAATTCACTTTAAGAGTAAAATTATAATATATGGTAAGCTATCGTTTCGAGAAAAAAGAAATAAATTATTAAGTGAACAGATTAACAAAGCAATTCAACAACTTCTAAACAGCCTTCTCCATTTATATAATAATTATTAATAACTAATTTTTTTTTACTCCCGCCCAATTAAGCAAGCAAGTGTATGGATTCAAGAGGTTTTCTAGGACGTGCGTGGGCTCTTTTATTGTTACCTGAGGTACTAGGAGGTGTTAGCATTCGTTGCATCATGTGGTTCTTGTCTTTATTTTTCCTTTCATCAAAAGAGGGACATGGACTACGAAGGACTTGCTTTTGGTTAAATTTAAGGGGCATTTTCATTTTGCGCCCTCCCATAAGTATCATTTAGGATTCATGTCCTCGTAACTGTGACAAGTATATATCCAACTTCATAAAAATCAAAGATACAGTGCAAGAATTTCAACATAATTTGCCAGTGATTGCAAACTGAGGCATTGTTGAGACATCATAAGTTGCCAGTGTTGCAAACTGAGGCATTGTTGAGACATCAGCATTGATGAGGCGTACAAAACTCGAATTTCCTCTTCCCAGAAAATGGTCTTTGTTTCCGTATCCTTTTTGCTTTCTCTACCAATGACAAAAAAGAATACTGCAGATGCCTCAGGGAAAAAATAAAGCACTTATTATTAGTGGAGTGTCATGACATTATGAACAAAAACCGTTGATTTCTGCGTAGTAGGAAGGAAAAAATAAAGAAAAAGAAACCATGTTCAAAATCAAAGCGCTCTGCTACTCATGGCATCATGACCAAAAGAAATCTTAGCATTTGTGTCAGACTCACACACTCAACAATTTTGCAATTACTCATAGGAACACAATGTAACCATATTTATATGCTACACGTAATTCATACGAACATAATCCATGATCTTTAAACAACACAATTCTTATGATATACATGATAATAAATAATAAACACTAACCTTGATTCATCTTGGCGATTCGAGAAGACGTAAGTCGCGTTTCTCTCCCTTTACACTACTTTAATATATTTTCTGATGGATGAAGAATAACCTACCTTAGTGTGGAGAGAGGACCGACTTAATCTATTTATAGAGTACATTCCATCAATGTAGTGGGTAGTTAATATCTCTTAAGACCAATAGGAATTAAACAAATTTACACTATTTGGTTAAATGTGACGTTGTTGAATAAGTTGGATGTCACAATAATTTAGCAAATTTACATAGCAACATCTCGCCTTATGTTGGCGAGCTGGTTAGGATATAACAATCGAAAAATCGTACCTTATAATTGCAAAGACCATACTTTTGTGGGCTATGATATTATATGACGTATTGTATTCGTATGGAGACTGAATCAAACTTCGAAATTATCGCAGGGACCCCGCACATGAGCTATGTGGTCCGAGACTCATGAGCTGTGGACCCGCGCAAATGACGCGCAGTGGATGCACGGGACCCGTGCTCATGAGCAGGGGACCCGTGAACTGACGCACGGGACCCGTGCGCATAAGTGGACCTGTTTGCATAAGTTTGGATCAGCAGACCGGCCCCGTGCTAAAATTATATTGACTAGTATAAGTTTGGTGAGTTGTCAGATTATTGTCTGTTACTTTTTCTGTGATATTGTTAGTGTAAGTAACAGTAATGTCAAATCTCATGATGTAGTTTCGATTTCGATGATCATAAGTAAATAATTTAATCATAACGAAAAAGAACTGTTTGTCAAAACTTTCAGATAAAATAATTTACAAGCCAACGTTGTGTTTCATAAAAAATTTTCCCAAAATATTTACGGAATAAAAATTGAAATTACATTCATCTTGGACCAAACCAGGAATAAAAGTCCTTAAGGAAAATACAAACTGCAAGAAATTTCCTAAAATCTATAATTTGCTGTTGTGTCAGATTGGAGACGTCGTTATCTCGAAACATGAGGTTCATTGCCGATCGCAACACATGAGCGCCGCATTCTCACCTGAAATTTACACACTTATACAAAAATTGTCGTAAAAAAAATTTAATGAATAATAAGGAATAAAACTTACCTTCCTTGCTGCTTGGCGAACCTCGGATGGCGCTTAACTGTCCATTTCTTAAATCGACTCTTGATACATCCCATGAAGACCAATATCGCTGGGATTAATACTTGAAGTGACGACAATGCATTGTTAAGGTAGCGCATGTCATTGTCGCAAGACTCGTCGGAGTCGTATATATCGTCTTCTTCCTCCAATCAGCGACGCATAACACCCAATGTGCTATCGTTTGCACTGGGATGGCGATGCAATCTGCATTCATCCATGAGATCGACGGCCATCCATCCTGAAGTCCCCTCGTGTAGTGGGTCCACATAAGAAGCATCCCATTTACGACTTTTCCTTTCTCAAAGCCTTCGAGTTCGATACATGTCTTGAAGGTACAAGACATGTACGCAACATTCTTCGAAGTAAATGTATGCTTATTCTGCATGTCCAGGAACCCTCTCATGGCTTCATTTCATATGCTGAAAAACCAAAACAACAAAGGCTATTACAGTTCATTGCAAAATTAATGGTTCAAGTGCATACCATGTCATCGAGCCACCTCGTTGGCGTTAGATCTTCAAACCATCCTCGACTATGCCTGTTGACTGCGCATTGTACGTATTCGTCGTCCGCCAAGGCCTGTATCCCGCTCTACGGCGCCCCACATAAGGAGTTTTTTTTGAAATATGAACGTCTACGGCCGAGAGCCTCACATTCATATGACCAGTCGAGGGAGGCTCTGTGTATGGCGCGTGCAGCCACCTCGACGGGTTTTTCTGCCGCTCCTCCGGGATCGCCTTGACCACAGCTTTTCCCTTGTCTGCCTCCGTCGGCCCCGTCGACTGATCCCAGTCGACGCCCCTCCAAGTCGATGGGTCCACCTCCGTCGGCCCCGTCGACTGATCCCCGTCGACGTCATCATCCTATTGAGGTGGGACGTAAGAGGCCGAGTCCCATTTACTAGCCCATCCCCACCCAGCCTCCGTCGGCTCGTCACCTACGATGCATATTAAATTGTAAGCTACGCCCGTAATTAAATTCGAATTAGAGGTAAAGATAATTACCGTGATACGGTGCTCGGTATATGTGCGTGGACCGAATAAACTTGTCTAGTCGTGTCTTAGCTCTTGCAATGACTGCGCAACTACTTCGATGCTTTCGCCCAACCCTTGCATCGAGTGAATCGCTCCTCGTACGTTCGGAGCGTTGAGCGCTCCTCGTACGTTTCGGAGCGTCGAGCGTAATATTCTCGGAATTGCGAGAAGTCTCGGAATTGCGCAAAGTCGTTTCCGAACTGCTCTAACCTACTGCTAAGCGCGCCGAAGCCGCTGCTAAGTGTGTCGAACCGACGACGGATACCCATACTCGTGCGATGGCCCTGCATATGGCGGCGTATGCAGTGGCCTCCGCGAATGGACGGTGAATCCTGATCTGATAGAGAGCTGAGGGACGGACTATGCCTCATAACTGGCTTCTATTGCAAACGTCATACGACGAGTGCATGTAACGTCCACTCTGTCCATGAGTAGGGTCACCATCCTATCGTACACATCATCTCGCTCATCGGCGCCCAAGTCGTTGTCCCGAAGATAGCCGGTCTGCGTCTCTTATCCGATCGGCATTAATAACCCTCGTACATGGAACCCATGTGCGGCCTTGGCAATAGCCGACACTACAAAGAATTCTGAATCTACCGACTACAAATTGTAGTCGGCAAACCCTATATATGTAGTCGGTAGGCTGATTTACCGACTACATTACTGACTACAAAAGGTAGTCGGTAAAAGCCCTGTCGGTAAAGTTTTGTAGTGCTGACTACATGCCGACTACAAAATTGTAGTCGGTAGTACCGACTACAGTTTCGTAGTCGGTAAGTTCCGACTACACACCGACTACAAACTTAGTCGGTAACGCCAACTATCTTCCGACTACATTGTAGCGATTACTACCGACTAAATTTGTAGTTGGTAACTTCAATTAATTTTTTTTAAATTAATATGTTACCGACTACAATTGTAGTCGGTAAATGCAACTACTCTTTTTTTTTCTAAATTTATAAAATACCCATTTGTAGTCCGTAAATTCAATTAATTTTTTTAAATTATTAAATAAATGAACATTTAGAGGACAAGTAATATATATTAATAATGTCGTCCACAAACAACATAGTCTACATAAATAAACACGAGGTGTCAAAACAATAAAATCAGTTTCGAGAAATAACACAACTACTAAAACCGCCAGAACTTACCGACTACAAGTGTAGTCGGTAAAAGTAGTCGGTAAATGACTACCGACTAATAATTTTGATTTGGCGACTAAAATGTAGTCGGTATGCCGACTAAAATACTGTAGTCGGAAATCATTTATTGTAGTCGCTACTTACCTACTACAATTTGTAGGCGGTTAATTGTGTCGCCACTTTCGCATTTTTTTGTATTGCGACAACTTCGGACATCCCTTCCTATGCCACTCCTTCGTCACCCACAGGTATATATGCGGCCTCGCATGCTCCAACTCTCTAACTTCAGCGTATTTATCAGCGAGCTTCGGTACGCATTCGTATGCTAATATCTGAAGACCAGACACAAACAAAATTAGCGACCAGACGAAACCCTAACCTCACAAAATCATTCAAAGATAAAAACCCTAACCTGAAGTGGATGTACGAATCCACTGATCAACAAACTCTCCTTAACTTCCTGTATCTCGTTCAGCGAACGTATTGCCGCTTGGAAAGCCACGGTGCCCCAAGGGTAATGGTCGAAGCCCGCCGAGTCTTCGACCAAATAAACAATCCAAGAAGAAAATGTGGTATCCTTCTTGGAACTTCGGGGCAGCAAGACGAAGTCGGCAAAGTAGAGGTTCGCCAACTTCAACTTCTCGTCGTCGATGCGAACCGTATCGTTGGCTGCCAACTCCTCCAACCGCTGCTCAACGTATGATAAACGAATCGTCAGTGCCGTTTTTGTCAGGAAATGTCGACGGACGAACTCCTCCCTGACGTTCACTGCCGGTTCGGCTGCGAACTTCATCCCCGTGATTAGGCAATACTCCATTTTTGAAAAACGGAGTGGTTTCTTCCCGAGGATCATCCATAGCTCGTCACGATCGTGAAGCTCCATCTGTCTCTTGATGAGATACCACAACATTTGCGCCGACAGATTGAAAGTGGCTGCAGCATCGACTAGCCTGCCGAACGGACTCCCTTCTCTAAACACTGCTAGCTCATCCTCGTTTAGCCAATCGATAATCTTCTGGCTCGTTTCGCAGTAGCCTGACATGATATGTAACCAGCAATCACGCTCATAGTTGCCTCCGGAAATTTGCTTCTTTAATGTAACCTGAAAAAAAAAAGAAAATGTAAGCTAATTAGATCGAATGAAATATTCAGATCTGCTTCAGGGTCACCTGTCATGCTGCGCGGGGACCCTGACCTTACGTGCGGGTCCCCTGCCATGCCCACACTGGTCCACGGCGCCCTCAAGCGGGACTCTTAGCTATGCTGCACTGGGGACCCGTGCATGCTGCGCAGGACCCGTGCTCTTATGTGAAGGACCAACACTTGCACGCATGGGTCCGCAGCACTAGCAAGCACGGGTTTGCGCACGCAAGCACGGGTCCCATGCTATGTAGCATGGGTCCCTCGCTAGCGTGTACGGGTCCCCAACACAGCAAGCACGGGTCCCGCGCGCATGTTGTGAGAGTCCCGTGCTGACACGCAGCGGTCCCAGCGCAGCATAGCACGTGTCTTCGGCGCTAGCAAGCATGGGTCCCTAGCGCGACAAAGCACGGGTTCCCGCACTAGCATGCACGGGTCCCTCGCTAGCGTGCAAGGGTCCCCAGCACAGCAAGCACGGGTCCCGCTCGCATATTGCGAGAGCCCGTGCTGGCACGCACAGGTACCCCAACGGCGCCAGCAAGCATGGGTCCCGTGCTTATGCGTGCGGGGTCCCGTGCTATGTTTTGAGGGTCCCCAGCAGACAAAGCAGGGGTCCATAGCCGTGGACCCCTGCGCTTTGCCCCACGAGTCCCCTGCACTTCCACACGGATCCCTGAGCTTCAAAGCACGGGTCCCCTACCATTGCAAGCACGGGTACCCTGCACTTCGCATTAGGGGCATGCGGCCTCAATTCTAGGGTCCCGTGCGATGTAGACGACATATTCTTCATAAATTAAAAAATTACCTTCATTATTTGGGATCTCGCCTGAAATGCCATGGATTCGGAGCTTGAAATTCGACTGTGAAGAAGGGTGTGAAGAGAAGAGGGAATCTTGATCGATTTTGCAAAGGGCCTGTGAAGTGAAAGGGTTAATGGGTGCTTTTTTTTTTACTGTTGCCTTTTCAGATTCTACAGTAAATATCTGTGAAAAGCTGTAATTTTCGTTAAGTGTTGTTGATTGTCACTAAAGAATGTAAAATAGTCTTTTACGCAGAGTAAGTAAGGGTACATTGGTCTTTTGCCATTTAGGAGGCTATTTTTTTAACGTTGACTATGTTTTTTTAAAGAATCCATGAAGAAGGTGAATTGCATTTCTTTTCCTTTAGCTAACCATTGTTGGGTTAATCTAATTGTTGACAAAAGGTTATGAGTTATCTTTTCCTTTATAGATGGATAGATAGATATATGCAAAAAGGAAGGCATGGGCCATCATCATCTTTCCGAGAAGAAAACTAAAGATAGTAGAAGGGCCGAACGCATTCATCTTCTACTGTTTTATTATTTTTATTATTATTATTATTATTATTATTATTTATTATTATTATTATTATTATTATTATTATTATTGTTATACCCATCGCTTCGTTTAAAGCTCGTGCGAGGTCTTCAAACTTTGAATTTCCATTCCTCCTCAATCAAGACAACGGAGGCTACAAATTAGGACAAAAACTAATTAACTTTTTTATTTTATCTTTATTTTTACCACAAAATTTGTTTAAAATTACGAAATTAAGCAACAAATATTTAGAGTTGTAGTATGTAACCCGAATCGACAATACTCGTATAGATAGAGATATGGATAAGTTTTATTGCCCGTTTGCGGCAGAAAGTAGATGGGTTTGCGGCAGAAGTAGATGGGTTTTAGAGTTCCATATGTTTGGTAGATGGGTTTAGATGGTAAATTTAATTAAGTTAAATTACGAACCTACCCTTATTTTGTTCTGATTAGGCATGTGTCCTAATTATGGATGGTTATGTCCGGGAGGAGAGAGAGGGAGAGAGAGAGAGAGAGAGAGAGAGAGAGAGAGAGAGAGAGAGAAGGTTTTTTAAATAAGAGAAGATAAAAAATATAAAGAAATGAAAGGATAAAATTGTCTAAGATGGGTGGGATTAGCTAAAGGTAGGGGAGGAGATCCCTTTAATTAATATCTTATTAGAGGTATTAAAGGGGTATTAGCCAATTCTCCCCTTTAAATAACCCCCTGAACCAAACACTACTTTAATAAATTCTAACCCCCCCAATCCCACCTAATACCCCCAACCAAACATACCCTGTTTGAGAATTTTTTAGGTTAAAGGACACATTTTGTGTGGTATAAAAAAGTGGTATAAAAGATATATGAACTGGTATAGAATGATCGTTTTGTGTTACAAACTTTTAACATAGTGTTATGTCTGAGCAATGAAATGGTACTGCAGAAAATGAACTGGTATCAGATGATCATAAACTGGTACCAGATTATGGTGTTGTGTTACAAAATTTTAACATACTGTTATGACAGAGCAATGAAGTGGTACTGCAGAAAATGGGTCATTAAATGAAAATGAAAATGCCCACTAAATTATGGGGAGGGCTCGAAATGAAAATGCTCACTAAATTTAACCAAAAGCAAGTCCTTCGTAGTCCATGTCCCTCTTTTGATGAAAGGAAAAATAAAGACAAGAACCACATGATGCAATGAATGCAAAAACCTCCTTGTACCTCAGGTAACAATAAAAGAGCCCACACACGTCTTAGAAAACCTCTTCAATCCATACACTTGCTTGCTTAATTGGGCGAGAGTAAAAAAAAAATTTTGTTATTAATAATTATAAATAAATGGAGAATGCTGTTTAGAAGTTGTTGAATTGCTTGGTCAATCTGTTGACTTAATAATTTATTTCTTTTTTCTTGAAACAATAGCTTACCATAAATTATAATTTTACTCTTAAACTGAATTTTGTAATGATGATTTTGAATCAATTTGGTCTTTGATGTTGCTGATTATAAATCAAATTGAATTTTATGTTCTCTATTTCGAAACCATAGCTTTTATGACTTGATGGTTTTCGTGAAACAATTTAGTTCCTAATGTTGTCGATTTGTTAATGTTGTCGATTTTGAACAGATTTAGTCATCCCGTTAGTGCTGCCGTCAATTTGGACGAAAAACGCCACGTGTCGACAACTTATATCGGCCGGGCTGAAAAAACAATAATACTAACATTTAAATGAAAAACAATATCCCTCCAAGAAAGAAAAAAAACTACAACTCAAAATTAAAATAAGATAAAAAAAAATCTAGAATTAAAGAGAGAAGAGAAATAAATATATAAATTTATTTATAGAAAATTAATGAGAGAATAAAAATATATTAAAACCTAAAATATATTAATAAAAATATTAGCAGCGAATAAAAATATATAAAAAAATCAAAATGTAAAAGACGACTAAAGCATAATCTATTTTTATTTGTTATCGACATGTGGCAAACACTAACAGAAGGACCAATTTGGTTCAAAAAAGATAACTCGGGCGACTAGATTGGTACATGTGGTAAACATCGAGGACCATTTTTGCTTTCTGCTTTTTTTTTTTTGTCATTATCTGACGTTATTTTCTCTTTTTAGTTTTGTATATATATATTTTAGCAAATTATATTGATCAGCAGGAGTTAGGCAATTTGTGTTAACTTGTTGGCTGTAATGTAAATAAAGTTTCCAACATTTCGTGGATCTTAGGCAAAACTTGTAAAATAGCTTTCATAACCTCCAATTGGTTAGGAACCAACCATTCATGTGCCGTAATGAAAAACACGATCCATTTAAAAACCCTACGATTGTTTCCTTGTGGTTGTTTCTTGACCAATTATTGCTAATGGGGAGGATTGACGATATCAACTAATAATGATTCATTTGGAATAGGACCACAAGTAATAGGATAAGTAATGCATAAGAATAATATACCATGAATATACATATATATATAAGTTATACAGAAACCACTAAATATATATCTAGATAGGATAGCATATTCCACCTTAGTTGATCCTAGTAATTTCCCCATCTTTGAGCTTGAAAATGACATCTTTCTGCAGTATATCGACATCTTCGAGTCCATCTAGTATGATAAAATCGCGCATCTCTTCTATGTCTCTATCTTGAGCTTTTGAAGCGTCGAACTTAAACTCCAATTCGCCCTTTCCCTTGAGCTTCTTCATCCAGTTGATAAGAAAAACGTCGTTGAAGTCCATCACATCGACCCGAGTATTTGGGTCGAGGCCTCTAAGCCCATCTTCAATCAAAGTCTTAGATTCTTCGAATCTCTTTGTGATCTTCTTGGCTGCTTCAAGGGCTTGGGCATCATAATCATCCTCTCCAGTTTGTAAACAAAACCTTCCATCGAATTTAGCGGGCAACAATTTATACGTTTCTCCGCCTGCTATTATCTTTGGCGAAAAACTTCCTTCCAATAAAAAAATTAGGGTTTGCTTGTTCTATCTTCATTTGAAGTGGGATAGTTACTATCTTCATGTGCTTGTTCTTAAAGAACAAGGGAACAAGCTGTCGAAGTTTGCTCCACTTATCCATTATTATATGCCTGAGAATGATTTTCATATACGCTTGTTAGCTATTGTTTCATCATAAAGCTGAGTAAATTGGAAAACCAACTGGAGAACCACCAAAATTCAGCGTCGAATTTCAAAATTAAAAAAAAAAAGAAAGAAAAAAAGAACAGCAAAAGCAAGCAAACAACATCGTTATAAAGCAAGCAATAAACGCTAACGCTTACTCATCCTTATATGGTTAACTAGCCGATCGATCAACTCATCTAAAGTGACATACGATGAATTAAGATGCATATTATTAAGGGGTGATAAAGAGGGATAAAATAATTCAACCGTAACCTGACTGGAGAAGATCTTCAAAAGCGAACAAGCAAAGTATTGGGAGAGATCTCGAAAATTATGTAAACCCTCTGAGAAAGTCTGATATTTATAAGCATGAAGGACAATATTTTCATCTTATAGATCTTTCTTGAACGAAAAGTAAGGATGAGGCCCGATTATATTGGTTTCAGTTTTTAAAATGTAAAATAAGGCAATTACGAAAAACAAATAACGAAAACAAATTGAAAAAGAAAATATTTAACTTGAACACATAAGATCGAAACGAATTGAAAGAAAGGACAGAAAAAATAAGACTTGCAAAAATCGTGTAGCATAAGCAAAAATAGTGTGCGTAACAAAACTAATTAAATAAACCCACAATGGCAATGGTGCTGTCGAGATGGTTTGACCAAATGTTGAGAGATGTTATGTCGACATAATAAGGCCAGATGGCCTTTTGGAATGGTCAAAGAAGCAACAATGTCAAAGTACTGCTGAAGACTTTGTAATGTGTTCAAATTAACAAATGAGGTAAGCACTTACCTCATTTGCTCAAGCTAGAATGCCTATAAATAGGCCATGAGAGCAAACGATGAGTGCATCCCACACATAAGAAAATTAATAGAGAGGAGAGAATAAAAAATAGAGAGTTTGTCGGTATTTTCTCCGACTATAAAGAGAGAGGTTGAGGGTTTTCTCCTTTATAGATTGAGAGGTTGTAACTCCTATATTTTTCCTCTATATTGGATTCTTCTTCCTTGCCCGTGGTTTTTACCCCGATTTGTTTGGGGGTTTTCCACGTAAATCTCGGTGTCCACATTTTATCTTTAATTACCCAAATATTAGCCGCAATATTATTCGACCGGGTCCGCTGCCACGCCAACAATTGGTATCAGAGCCTAGCTTGGGTTTTATATATTTATTTATCGTATGCTCTGTGGTTGCCACTAACGTGGACCCTCCACATCAGAAAATAATAAATATTATATTGCCCTTGTTACGGTGACGAAAAAGCCGGGACGAGTTCAATAATTATCTGCTGCAACCCCGTCGGAGGTATCGCTCACGACTGAGCAGAAATTATGGCGGCGAAATTCGATATTGAAAAGTTCAACGGGAGAAATTTCTCACTGTGGAAATTAAAGATAAAGGCGATCTTACGCAAAGACGGCTGTCTGGAGGCTATCGATGGAAAACCAGCCACCGTGACAGACGACAAGAAATGGAACGAGATGGACGGGAGCGCCATCGCAAATCTCCATCTGGCACTAGCAGATGAGACATTGTCTAGCGTCGAAGAAAAGAAAATGGCAAAGGAGATTTGGGACCATCTAACCAATCTATACGAGCCGACGTCGTTACACAACAAAATTTTCTTGAAGAGAAAATTGTTCACCTTGAGAATGTCTGAATTTACTTCGGTGACGGAGCATCTCAACGTCTTGAATACTCTATTTTCCCAGCTAACGTCGTTGGGGTATAAAACGGAGGATAAAGAACGTGCGGAAATTCTACTTCAAAGTCTGCCTGATTCGTATGATCAACTCATCATCAAATTGACGAACAACGTGAAAGTTCTGGTCTTCAATAACCTCGCTGCTGCTATTCTCGAAGAAGAAAATCGGCGAAAGAACAAGGAGGACCAGCAAGCCGGCGCTCAACAGGTCGAAGCTTTGAAAGTGATGAGAGGGAGGCCAACGGAACGTGGTTCAAGTGGGAGTCACACTCAAGGCAGGGCAAATCAAGAAGTAAGAAGAAGGATATGAAATGCTACCACTGTGGAAAGAAGGGTCACTTGAAGAAAGATTGTTGGAGCCTGAAGAATTCCAATCCTCAAGGAAATCTGGCAAACGCGTCAGGTGGAGATGTATTGTGTAGCGAAGCAGCTATCTCAACGGAGAGCAGGAAGGCGTACGACGAGATATGGCTTCTTGACTCGGGCGCAACTTATCATATGACCTCTCGAAGAGACTGGTTCAACCATTACGAACCTATCTTAGGAGGATCTGTGTACAGTTGTAAAGATAATGCCTTAAAAATCGTAGGCGTTGGAACCGTGAGGTTGAAGTTGCACGACGGTACAGTTCGCACTATTCAAGGAGTGCGACATGTGGAAAGTCCCAAGAAGAATTTATTATCTGTGGGACAGCTCGATGATCTTGGCTGTGAAATCAAAGTTCGGGAAGGAATAATGAAAATATTCCGAGGAGCACTTGTAGTCATGAAAGGTGAAAAAGTTGCTGCAAATTTGTATATGCTGTAGACGGTGCAAGAAGGGGAAGCGTCCGTAGCTTCGGGAAATTCAACCGAAAGATCTACTATGCTGTGGCATCAAAAGCTCGGGCATATGTCGGAACAAGGAATGAAAATTCTTGCGGGCCAGAATCTACTTCCGGTCTCATGAAGGTGTCACTACCGTTCTGTGAGCATTGCGTAGCAAACAAGCAGCATCGGCTACAATTCAACACATCAAATTCTAGAAGCAACGATATTCTAGACTTGGTTCACTCTGATGTATGGCAGTCACCGGTTTCATCCCGAGGAGGAGGGAAGTACTTCGTGTCTTTCATCGACGATTACTCCAGGAGATGTTGGGTGTATATCATCAAGAGTAAGGGAGATGTGTTTGCAACCTTCAAGAATTTCAAGGCTCGGGTCGAACTTGATACAGGAAAGAAGATCAAGTGTTTGAGGACGGATAATGGAGGAGAATATACTGGCAAGAAATTTGATAGCTTTTGCAAAAGAGAAGGCATCAAAAGGCACTTCACTACGGCGTATACTCCACAACAAAAATGGAGTGGCGGAGCGGATGAACATGACTCTGTTGGAGAGAACAAGAGCCATGTTGGGAGCTGCAGGTCTGGATAAGTCATACTGGGCAGAAGCAGTCAACACCGCCTGCTACGTGATCAATCGGTCGCCTTCAACGGCAATTGATCAGAAGACGCCGATGGAGATGTGGACCGGAAAGCCAACAGATTATTCTAAACTCCATGTATTTGGAAGTCCTGTGTACGTGATGTACAACGCCCAAGAAACTACGAAGCTGGATCCGAAGTCCAGGAAGTGTTTGTTCTTGGGGTATGCTGATGGTGTGAAGGGGTATCGCCTGTGGGATCCCACTGCCCACAAGGTTGTCATCAGCAGGGAGGTTATCTTCTTAGAAGATAAACTAATCGAAGAAAATGATAGCACTACAAAGGAAAGCTCAGAAACTACGACGATTCAGGTGGAAGGGAAGTCTATCGAACAAGATTCTTCTGAAGCAGCACCGGAGCACGAGGAAGGGCCAATCCAATCTTCAGAGCCAGAAGTTAGAAGGGGCACACGCAAAAGAGCCGCACCATCCTGGCATGAAGATTACGATATGGACAGCAATGTTGCATACTGTCTTCTAACTGATGACGGAGAGCCATCAACTCTTCAAGAAGCACTGAACAGTTCAGATGCAGATCAGTGGTTGGCGGCAATGCAAGAAGAAATGGAAGCTCTACGGAAAAATAAGACTTGGGAGTTGGTGCCACTACCTCAGGGAAGAAAGGCAATCGCCAATAAATGGGTTTTTAAGATCAAGTGGAACAGCGATGATCAAGTAGAGCGGTTTCGTGCACGACTGGTGGTTAAAGGCTATGCTCATAAAGAAGGCATCGACTTCAACGAGATATTCTCACCTGTGGTTCGACTGACGACAGTTCAGGTACTCCTGGCGATGTGTGCTACATTCGACCTACATCTAGAGCAACTAGATGTGAAGACGGCTTTTCTTCATGGAGATCTTGAAGAAGAGATTTATATGCTCCAGCCGGAAGGTTTTGAAGACAAAGAAAAACGGAACTTGGTTTGTAGGTTGAACAAATCTCTATACGGTCTCAAACAGGCGCCGAGGTGTTGGTATAAGAGATTTGATTCCTTCATCATGAGCCTTGGATACAACAGATTAAACGCAGACCCTTGTGCATATTTCAAGAGGTTTGGTGAAAATGATTTTGTCATATTACTGTTGTATGTTGACGACATGTTGGTAGAAGGCCCCAACAAAGATCGAGTCGAAGAACTCAAGGCACAGTTGGCTAGGGAATTTGAAATGAAGGACTTGGGACCAGCAAACAAGATTCTAGGGATGCAAATTTACCGAGACAGAAATAACAAGAAGATTTGGCTTTCGCAGAAGAATTATCTGAGGAAGGTCTTGCGACGCTTCAATATGCAAGATTGTAAGCCAATTTCTACCCCACTTCTTGTTAATTTCAAATTATCCTCAAGTATGAGTCCTAGCAGTGAAGAAGGGAGGATGGCTATGTCTCGAGTACCGTATGCGTCAGCGGTGGGAAGTCTTATGTTCGCAATGATTTGTACACGGCCAGACATTGCCCATGCAGTGGGAGTAGTAAGTCGGTACATGGCGAATCCGGGCAAAGAGCATTGGAGCGCGGTGAAGAGGATCCTACGATATATCAAAGGAACCTCAGATGTTGCATTATATTACGGGGAAGCAGACTTTACTGTCAGAGGGTATGTTGACTCTGATTATGCAGGTGATTTTGACAAGAGCAAATCTACCACGGGATATGTGTTCACTCTTACTGGCGGAGCCGTAAGCTGGGTATCAAAACTTCAGTCCGTTGTCGCGACATCAACAACTGAAGCAGAATATGTTGCAGCTACGCAGGCAAGTAAAGAGGCGGTATGGTTGAAAATGATCATGGAAGAACTCGGGCACGGACAGGAGAATATTCCTCTGTTCTGTGACAGTCAGAGTGCCTTGCATCTCGCAAGGAATCCAGCTTTTCATTCCAGGTCAAAGCACATACGAGTCCAGTATCACTTCGTTCGTGAGAAAGTGGAAGAGGGCACGGTAGATATGCAGAAAATTCATACGAAAGACAACCTAGCAGATTTCTTGACGAAGGCGGTCAACACAGACAAGTTCGTTTGGTGTCGTTCCTCGAGTGGCCTAGCGGAAATGTAAGCAACATGGATGGCAAGGGAGAAAGAATGGTGTGAAGATCCCATTGATCCTCAATCAAATCTTCAAGTGGGAGATTGTCGACATAATAAGGCCAGATGGCCTTTTGGAATGGTCAAAGAAGCAACAATGTCAAAGTACTGCTGAAGGCTTTGTAATGTGTTCAAATTAACAAATGAGGTAAGCACTTACCTCATTTGCTCAAGCTAGAATGCCTATAAATAGGCCATGAGAGCAAACGATGAGTGCATCCCACACATAAGAAAATTAATAGAGAGGAGAGAATAAAAAATAGAGAGTTTGTCGGTATTTTCTCCGACTATAAAGAGAGAGGTTGAGGGTTTTCTCCTTTATAGATTGAGAGGTTGTAACTCCTATATTTTTCCTCTATAGTGGATTCTTCTTCCTTGCCCGTGGTTTTTACCCCGATTTGTTTGGGGGTTTTCCACGTTAAATCTCGGTGTCCACATTTTATCTTTAATTACCCAAATATTAGCCGCAATATTATTCGACCGGGTCCGCTGCCCACGCCAACATGTTACAGATTCGGACTACGGCAAGATTATTGTGTTTGGGGGTAATTTGCGCCAAGCATTAGCAATTGTTGCGAGATGTACAGAAAAAAGCCACTAGACACTTCAATAGTTATGTCAATCGGTTGAAATCGTCTGTCCCATAATCCGTGTCCCATTTCCTGCCCCACTCCTTAAAATTAATTTTTATAATTATCGAAAACGGTACGATACGGATATCAAATCGATCATCATAAAGCAAGTAATACATTGGATGTGTTTATTTATTTTTATCATATAAATCTCATGAAATAACGACGATTTTATGATTTTGTGGACTATAGGATTATAATATATCACAACTTGAACGAGAAACCGTCGGCTGTTTCTTAGCACTCGAAGAAACAAAATTTCCAATCCCGTCTTTCACTCCCCGCATGAAACATGTTGCACTTGACTACCACTTTGTTCGAGAATGTGTCGCAAATGGCAACCTCAACGTCCATCATATTTCCACAAGACCAACTTGCTGATGTTCTTACCAAAGCCTTTAGCCATCATCAATTTACTGCTCTTCTCTCCAAGATCGGAGTCTCCAACGGAGCCTCAATCATGCGGGGGCGTGTTAAAGATACACCGAATATCCATTCTATATTTAGCTTGTCATTATCTTAGGAAAAGATATAATTTAGATAGTCATCGTATATTGTCCATAATTGTAACGATCTTATCTAGTCCTTGTACCACTATATATAAACTGTACTGAGGAGTCGATGAACTACAGAAGCATTTTCTACAAACTAATATTCCTTTAGAAGATCGTCTGAAAGCGAGAAAGATTCACGGCCGTGGAAATATATGAGGCAGTGAAGTTCACCAGAATGCGAGAATCTTGGGTCCCGATTGTGTCACGACCAAAACAAGGTTGGTTCGAGGTTGTGATGCATGACAGATTCTTGATAGCATTTATAGTAGGTTTGGGAACCGACTAGGAACCTTCTAATCCGACTTCGAAGTATATTTGTAGGTCAAATTAGCTCGACTTTTGTACTAAGAAAATAGAGAGTGATTTTGATACTTAGTTTGGAATAAAAGAAAACGATTGATCTATGGATGTAGACTCAAAAGCAAGTCGAACCACCCCTGTTTTCCTGCGTTTCTTTCAACTCGATAACGACCAAACCCTCGAAATCTTATCCAAAGGCGAACCGCAGGTAGGGCTGGGAAAATATACCGAAATACCGATATATCGTCCTTATCGTATCGAAACGTACCGAAAATATCGAAAGTTTTGGTATACCGAAATTTTTGGTAAGGTATGATATCGTACCGAAAATTTTTGGTACGGTAATGGTATGAAAATTTTAAAAATTAGGTATACTGATTATACCGAGATACCTAAATACTAAATTTTTAATATTATATATATATATACACACACACATACCTACATATATTATATTATATCTCAGAAAAATATAAAATGGATAAAAATATTATAAGGAACTTCATAAATTTATTTAGCCCATAAATTATTAACTATACCCAACTTTTTAAGATTATTGAGGCCCGCCATATTTTACTTACATTAAAAAAAAACAAAAGGATATGCAAATAGATGG
Source organism: Craterostigma plantagineum (assembly GCA_027422505.1). NCBI lineage: Eukaryota > Viridiplantae > Streptophyta > Magnoliopsida > Lamiales > Linderniaceae > Craterostigma > Craterostigma plantagineum. The sequence goes on from JAPQWV010000050.1 coordinate 3,830,730, forward strand.
TTGTTTAAGGTTTATGAATTAAAAATCTTTTTATTTTGGAAAATTCGGTATTAATAATCCATCTTATTGGGGCCTAAGGAGTTTGAAATGACTAAATATTCGAAAACAACGAATTAATGAGTTACGAGACGCGCATGGTAAAAAACCCTCCGTGTGAATTGTATAGAATCGTTACCATACCGAAATTTCTGTACGACACCGTATCGAAATTAAAGGCATAGCGAAATTTTTGTTATGGTATTGGTATGACTTTTTTCGATACAGAAATTTCTATACGGTATACGGTATCATAGTTTTGGTACGGTATACCATACCGAACCACCCCTACCCATAGGCACCGGAATCTCAACAATAAATACATTTGTTTTTATCGAGGTTGGTTTATGATGGGCGATGAAGATAGAATCCCATGTAATGCCACGTTTTTAAGATCAAAACTGAAGATGAAGGTGTCAAGTGACTCAAGAGTTAGGATTTCTCAGTTAGTATGCTTCAAGTCTACCATGAAGATATGCGCACAGGGGTGAGAGGCTAAAATAAAGTACAAAACAGCAAGCAAAATTACACGTGGGTTATATATATATATATATATATATAGGAATTTTATGGTGCTCACTTTATATGAGCACATTGCTTGGCTATCTGTTGATGTGGCACCGATTCGTGCCATGTCAGCATCCCCCATCGAGTGAATTGTACTAACGAGCTCCAAAAGCTTAAAACTCGCTTAAAATTAGGGGTGGTAAAAAGGTCGGATTGGGTGACCTTTGAGTTCAACCAGTTTAATAAACGGGTTGAAAACTTCAACCCTGACCTAACCTGTTTACTTAAACAGGTTGAATGAGCAAACCATCCAACCTGCTCTAACCCTAACCCAACCCGCCAAATTGACGTAATTATAAATTCAAATAAAAAAAGGAGAACTAATCATTTTTTTCTAAAAACATCATCATAAATCATAATTAAGAGACAATCAAAGTTCCAAACAACAAAAGTCTCAATAATGAAATACCAAGCAAATTATTTCATGGTCATGAAATATTAACCGAAGCAGATGATATTTGACTCGAACTCTCAATAATACTCTCTTCCACTTGATCTTCCACCCTTATGTTCTTGACATCTTCGCATAATTCATCGAGCATAGGAATAGGATCCATTTTTGATAAAAAAAAAAACAAATGAAAGCAAATGATTATATAGGGAAAAAGGCGAGAACATAAACTAACACCTCATATACTAATCCTTTTATTTTATTTATATTAATAATATTTTAATAATATATTATTCGGGTTAAATGGGTTGATAAACGGGTTGATTTCGGGTTGAAAATCCGAACCCTAGCCTGACCCACTTAATAATTGGGTTGGGTTCGAGTTTACCATTTACGTAAACAGGTCAAAATGCTAACCGAACCTGCTATTTTCGGGTGCGGTTCGTGTCCGGTTGATTTTTAACGGCCTACTTAAAATGCATGATTAGGAGGACTATTTTAGTTAAATAATTCACCGATAAATAGCAATTGATATACTGCCACATGCTGATCTTGAAAACAAGCTCGGACAATAAGCAACAAATTCCGAATATGATACAAGTCCTTCAACAAAAAGGCAAGGTAAAAAGGTGTGTTGAGTATATGATCTCATCATTTTTAATGGCATGGCATAACAGAATGGGAAAACGTTTTTTTGCTCTTTTCTTTCTTCACGAACATGTACTCTTATGCCTTGTTTGGTTCGTATGTTTAGCTATTTTAAATTGGTTTAGAAGATTGTTCATGTGTTTGGCTAATACATAAAGCACAAATAATGATAAAATACAGTCATATAATAATTGCATTATTTGGAATCTCTAGCAAGAAAGGAAAGAGAAATTCAGTTCATCATGCATGTCAACCGATCTTAGTAATTTTTCCATTTTTGAGCTTGAAAATAGCATCTTTTTGCAGTATATCAACATCCCCAACTCCGTTGACTATCATCCAATCACGCATCTCTTCGACGTCTTGATATTTAACTTTCGAAGCGTCGATCTTAAACTCCAATTCGCCCTTTCCCTTGACCTTCTTCATCCAATTGATAAGAAAAACGTCGTTGAAGTCCATCACATCGACCCGAGTATTTGGGCCGAGGCCTCTAAGCCCATCTTCAATCAAAGATTTGCATTCCTTGTACCTCTTTGTGGTCTGCCTTGCTGCTTCTAGGACAACATGGGCATTATTACAAATAGTTGTATCTTCGCCGTTTTTAGGTAAATAAATTCTTCCCTCGAATTTATTTGGCGGTTGTCCAATTTCTACTGCGAATTTGATAAGAACGAGAATCGAAAATCAACGGTGAAGCACCGTTGCCCAAATCAACGATAAACGTTGCCCAAAATCAACGATAAAATATCGTTGCCCAAAGCCTTTAGGCTAATAACCTTCTTTATTATCAGATAAGATGAATATTACAGAAGGGTTGAGTGTCTATATATAGACTCTATTACGATACTAATTAAGGACGTAATTCTAGAGAATCAATAATAATAAAGGCTAGAAGATCCTAATAATTAATTAGGAGATCTCCGTTTATTTATAGAAATATAATCCTAATAATTAATACTAAGATATCCTCCCTTTTGCTCACGAACAGTGGGCTCAAGCCCGTCCCCGCCGTCGGTAAACCAATATGGGCCTCGGCCCATGCCCCGCTCTCTATCAATTCCATTCCCCTTCGAAACAACCTTGTCCTCAAGGTTGATATCCGAAAACTGGCTCTGACAGGTGATCTTACTCATCCAAGAAGCATCAACCTCGGTCTGCCCTACCGCCTTAAATCGTTGCTCTTCTTCCACTCCCTTTTTATGTCCTTTCATACATGCTAGCACCTCCTCGGGTTCCCACACCGATCCCATTGTCATCTCCAATCTCTCCGGCAATTCCGCTTCCATCGAATGGCTTCCCACCACGTTCGGGCACATCGCCAGATCCCCTCGTAACTCCACTCGGTCGCCACCCCACTCGAAACTCATGGTTAGAGTTTCCCAATTCGTGTGAACTTCTCCCAGCGTAGCGAGCCATGCTACTCCCAGAATTACGTCAACCCCGCCCAAAGCGAACACATAACAGTCTACCTTAATAGCGCACCCCTCAAACGAGATAGGTAGCTGCTTACACACCCCTTCCGACTCATGTCTATGCCCGTCTCCCAATTGCACCTTGAATTTGCCCGTCTTATCCGGGTTAAGTCGAAGTAAGGAAACCAAGGATGAGGAAATAAAATTGTGGTTTGAGCCACTATCAATCAATATCGTCACCGTGTGTCCTCCCACGATGCCGCGTAACCTCATTGTGCGAGGGCTGGAAATTCCGGCCATGAAATAGACCAGAAAATTGCCACATTCTTTATCTGAACACGCTTGGTCTTTTTGAACTTCTTCCTGCCCCGTCACCTCATAATACTCATACTGTTGGAGATCAAACTCCTCGTCCTCCTCAGCCAACATCACTCTCAGTTGTTTGAATGGACAGTCATGCGTAGGTGTAAACGGTTTCTTACACTTAAAGCATAATCCCTTTGCTCTTAGGTCTTCTAATACCCTCGGTGGAAGTCGAGTGAATCTGGAGCGGGCAGTGGACTGTCCGGACAACCCTGAATTCGTTCCTAGGGAATGCATAGCCGGTTTAGAGATGCTCCCGGTCGAACCCCGTGCACTACCACCCACTGCTGTCGCATTACTCTCTCCGGGCAGCCTCGAAGAATTGCCCGAATTCATCACCGAACCACTGAAAGTCTGACCATCTCGCCCTCCACTCTGAAAAGACAAATTATCCTCAATATCTCTTGCTAGTTCCATTGCCGTCTCCAAATCATTTGAGCGAAGCAGGCGCAACGATCCCCGAATCGGACCCTTCAACCCATTCATGAAATAGCCCAAATAATGTGCATCAGATAGTCCCGTAACTTGACCCGCCAATTGGACGAATACAGAGATGTAATCCTCCACCGTGCCTGTTTGTCGGACTCCAGAAAGCCGCTCAAACTTGCTACCCTTAAATCGCGTATCGAAACGTGCCACCAAGGCCTGCGTGAACTCGTCCCACGAAATTTCATGCTTTCGCGCTTTCATCCATGTCAACCAGTGCAAGGCAGATCCGTCCATGGCAACCCCAGCTGCCGCCACCTTCCTTCCCGGCGGCGTGTTGTTCAATTCGAACTGTTGTTCGGCCCGTGCTATCCACCCAATCGGATCTATCCCCTCAAACGACGGCAGAAGCGTCAAGTTAGCGCTCACATGCACCTGATCGTCCGCGGGTGGCGTCACCTTGCCCGTGACGGACGTCTCCGTCTCAACCTCTGATGACTTCAGAATCACCTTTGACAGCGCAGCCAAGGATGCCGTGATTTCGGCCAATTGCGCACTTTGTGCGTCCAGCTTTGCACTTTGTGCGTCCAGCTTTGCACCTTGTGCGTCCAGCTTCTCCCTTATGTCGGCTTGATCGATCTCCAATTTATCCAAACGATCGCTGTTTGATCTCGTCATTCCGGCGGAAACGGGATCCGGCAGGTCGGACCAATTGATAAGAACGAGAATCGAAAATCAACGGTGAAGCACCGTTGCCCAAATCAACGATAAACGTTGCCCAAAATCAACGATAAAATATCGTTGCCCAAAGCCTTTAGGCTAATAACCTTCTTTATTATCAGATAAGATGAATATTACAGAAGGGTTGAGTGTCTATATATAGACTCTATTACGATACTAATTAAGGACGTAATTCTAGAGAATCAATAATAATAAAGGCTAGAAGATCCTAATAATTAATTAGGAGATCTCCGTTTATTTATAGAAATATAATCCTAATAATTAATACTAAGATATCCTCCCTTTTGCTCACGAACAGTCGGCTCAAGCCCGTCCCCGCCGTCGGTAAACCAATATGGGCCTCGGCCCATGCCCCGCTCTCTATCAGAATTTCAAATCAAAGGTCGGCACCGTCGCCGGCTCCACTTTAAAAGGGTTAGCGCACATCCTCATAGTATAGCTCTTAAAGAACAAGGGAACAAGTTGTCGAAGTTTGCTCCATTTATCTGCCATTATCTGCATGAGAATAATTTTCATATAAACTTTTTTAGCACGAACTATACTAAGATTCTAGGAGCTACTCTTTGCCATCATAAAACTGAGCAATTGATCGCTTCATCCACCCAAAAAAGATAAGCTGCGTCAATGGAAAACCACCAAAATTCAGCATCCAATTTCAAATTAAAAAAGAAAGAAAAAAAAAAGAATAGCAGAAGCAAGCAAACACTTGCTCATCCTTATATGGTTAATTAGCCGATCGATCAACTCAACTAAAGTGACATACGATGAATAAGATGCATATTATTAAGGGGTGATAAAGAGGGATAAAATAATTCAACCGTAACCTGACTGGAGAAGATCTTCAAAAGCGAACAAGCAAAGTATTGGGAGAGATCTCGAAAATTATGTAAACCCTCTGAGAAAGTCTGATATTTATAAGCATGAAGGACAATATTTTCATCTTATAGATCTTTCTTGAACGAAAAGTAAGGATGAGGCCCGATTATATTGGTTTCAGTTTTTAAAATGTAAAATAAGTCAATTACGAAAAACAAATAACGAAACAAATTGAAAAAGAAAATATTTAACTTGAACACAGAAGATCGAAACGAATTGAAAGAAAGGACAGAAAAAATAAGACTTGCAAAAATCGTGTAGCATAAGCAAAAATAGTGTGCGTAACAAAACTAATTAAATAAACCCACAATGGCAATGGTGCTGTCGAGATGGTTTGACCAAATGTTGAGAGATGTTACAGATTCGGACTACGGCAAGATTATTGTGTTTGGGGGTAATTTGCGCCAAGCATTAGCAATTGTTGCGAGATGTACAAAAAAAACCACTAGACACTTCAATAGTTATGTCAATCGGTTGAAATCGTCTGTCTCATAATCCGTGTCTCATTTTCTGCCCCACTCCCTTAAAATTAAGGGTGAGCCCGATTATATTTGTTATCAATTTTTTAAATGTAGAATAAGTCAGTTACGAAAAAATAAGACTCGAAGATGTCACTATTAGAGTTGTCAAACGGGCCCGCGGCCCGCGGGCCCCCCGCCCCGCCCCTCCCCGTCAAAGTGGCGGGGCGGGCTGTTAATTTCTCGGCCCGCCAAAGGGAGGGCATGAGCGGGCATGCCCGCGCGGGCTGCGGGCTTCGGCGGGGCGAGCCCGGCGGGCCTCGGGCAAGCCCTCCAAAAAAACGATTATATAATTCTATTAATTAATAAGATTTAGAAATAGACTATATTGATTTTGATATTTTCTGAGTTTTTAACATCATAATTAATATTAAATAAGTTAATTAAATTAGATATATTTTACAAGTTGAATTCTTTAATTTTTTTTTTCCTATTTTTAGTATTATCTTTATCTATTTTTTATTATTTTTTTCTCATTTTTTCCTTTTATTTATTTATTTCTTTTTTATATTCTTTTAAAAAATTGGCGGGCTAAGCCCGCCAGGCCCGGTACCTGTCCGCAGGCGGGCGAGCCTTCATTTTCCGGGCTCGCCAATAGGCGGGCTTGCCCGCGCCCGCCCCGCCAGTGCCCGGCTGTGGCGGGCTACGGGCCGGCACGCCCGCCGGCCCGTTTTGACACACAATTCACACGATCTAGTCCTTGAAATTTGCCACAGTAGAACGTAGGTTAATGCTTTTCATTTCAAAAATTTCAGTGAATCTTTCATTTCCCCAAATCTTTCGACGATTGCACTTGTAAGGAGACAATTTTGTAAAATAACAATAAGTAATAATAATTTGAAAAGAAAAAAAGAAAGAAAAAAGAACAGCAGAATCAAACAAACAACATCGTTCTAAAGCAAGCAATAAACGCTAACGCTTACTCATCCTTGTATGGTTAATTAGCCGATCGATCAACTCATCTAAAGTGACACACAATGAATTAAGATGCATATTATTAAGGGGTGATAAAGAGGGATAAAATAATTCAACCGTAACCTGACTGGAGAAGATCTTCAAAAGCGGATAAGCAAAGTATTGGGAGAGAGCTCGAAAATTATGTAAACCCTCTGAGAAAGTTTGATATTTATAAGCATGAAGGACAATATTTTCATCTTATAGATCTTTCTTGAACGGAAAGTAAGGGTGAGGCCCGATTATATTTGTTTTCAATATTTTAAGTGTAGAATAAGTCAGTTATGAAAAAAAAAGAAAATAAATTGAAAAAGAAAATTTTTAACAGGATCCAGAAGGAAAGAAAAAATAAGACTCAGAAGGTGTCACTATTAGAGTTGTCAAACGGGCCCGCAGCCCGCGGGCCCCCCGCCCGCCCCGTCAAAGTGGCGGGGTGAGCTGTTAATTTCTCAGAGCGCCAAAGGGCGGGCCAGAGCGGGCATGCCCGCGCGGGCCACGGGCTTTGGCGGGGCGGGCCCGGCGGGACTGGCATGCCCTCCAAAAAATAATATATTATATAATTATATTAATTAATAAGATTTAGAAATAGATTATATTGATTTTGATATTTTCTGAGTTTTGTAATAACATAATAATTAATATTAAATAAGCTAATTACATTAGATATATTTTACAAGTTGAATTCTTTAATTTTTTTATTTTTCCTATTTTTATATTATTTTTATCTATTTTTTATTATTTTTTCTCATTTTTTCCTTTTATTTATTTATTTCCTTTTTTATTTTTTTAAAAAATTGGCGGGCTAAGCCCGCAAGGCCCGCTACCCGCCCGCCAGGCCCGCCAGTAGGCGGCCTTACCCCCTCCCGCCCCGCCAGTGGCGGGCTTTGGCGGGCTACGGGCTGGCACGCCCGCCGGCCCGTTTTGACATCTCTAGTGACTACACACAATTCACACGATCCAGTCCTTGAATTTGCCACAGAAGAACGTAGGTTAATGCGTTTCGTGTCAAAAATTTCAGTGAATCTCTCATTTCCCCAATTGTATTAAAATCTTTCGACGATTAGCACTTGTAACGAGACAATTATGTAAAATAATAATAAGTAATAATAAATGTTGGGAATTGGTGCCAAAATTCGAGTATTCGGTGCTAGGACCGATGGGAACAAGTCGGAAATCGACCGGAACGAGATCGGAGCAAACGCGCACCTAAACGAGCCCGCGGCCGAGGCGCGCGGTCACGTGCAGGAAGGGTCACGCCCGTGACCTCCTTGTCGCGGCTGTGAAGGACCCGTGCATGCTGCGCAGGACCCGTGCTCTTATGTGAAGGACCAACACTTGCACGCATGGGTCCGCAGCACTAGCAAGCACGGGTTTGCGCACGCAAGCACGGGTCCTATGCTATGTAGCATGGTCTCTCGCTAGCGTGTACGGGTCCCCAACACAGCAAGCACGGGTCCCGCGCATGTTGTGAGAGTCCCGTGCTCACACGCAGCGGTCCCCAGCGCAGCATAGCACGTGTCTTCGGCGCTAGCAAGCATGGGTCCCGTGCTTATGCGCGCCGGTCCAGTGCTATGCTTGGTGGGTCCCTAGCGCGACAAAGCACGGGTTCCCGCACTAGCATGCACGGGTCCCTCGCTAGCGTGCAAGGGTCCCCAGCACAGCAAGCACGGGTCCCGCTCGCATATTGCGAGAGCCCGCGCTGGCACGCACGGGTACCCCAACGGCGCCAGCAAGCATGGGTCCCGTGCTTATGCGTGCGGGGTCCCGTGCTATGTTTTGAGGGTCCTCAGCAGACAAAGCAGGGGTCCCGTGTATTACTTGCCTTATGATGATCGATTTGATATCCGTATCGTACCGTTTTCGATAATTATAAAAATTAATTTTAAGGAGTGGGGCAGGAAATGGGACACGGATTATGGGACAGACGATTTCAACCGATTGACATAACTATTGAAGTGTCTAGTGGCTTTTTTTTGTACATCTCGCAACAATTGCTAATGCTTGGCGCAAATTACCCCCAAACACAATAATCTTGCCGTAGTCCGAATCTGTAACATCTCTCAACATTTGGTCAAACCATCTCGACAGCACCATTGCCATTGTGGGTTTATTTAATTAGTTTTGTTACGCACACTATAGTTGCTTATGCTACACGATTTTTGCAAGTCTTATTTTTTCTGTCCTTTCTTTCAATTCGTTTCGATCTTCTGTGTTCAAGTTAAATATTTTCTTTTTCAATTTGTTTTCGTTATTTGTTTTTCGTAATTGACTTATTTTACATTTTAAAAACTGAAACCAATATAATCGGGCCTCATCCTTACTTTTCGTTCAAGAAAGATCTTTAAGATGAAAATATTGTCCTTCATGCTTATAAATATCAGACTTTCTCAGAGGGTTTACATAATTTTCGAGATCTCTCCCAATACTTTGCTTGTTCGCTTTTGAAGATCTTCTCCAGTCAGGTTACGGTTGAATTATTTTATCCCTCTTTATCACCCCTTAATAATATGCATCTTAATTCATCGTACGTCACTTTAGTTGAGTTGATCGATCGGCTAATTAACCATATAAGGATGAGTAAGTGTTTGCTTGCTTCTGCTGTTCTTTTTTGCTCTTTCTTTTTTAATTTGAAATTGGATGCTGAATTTTGGTGGTTTTCCATTGACGCAGCTTATCTTTTTTGGGTGGATGAAGCGATCAATTGCTCAGTTTTATGATGGCAAAGAGTAGCTCCTAGAATCTTAGTATAGTTCGTGCTAAAAAAGTTTATATGAAAATTATTCTCATGCAGATAATGGCAGATAAATGGAGCAAACTTCGACAACTTGTTCCCTTGTTCTTTAAGAGCTATACTATGAGGATGTGCGCTAAACCTTTTAAAGTGGAGCCGGCGACGGTGCCGACCTTTGATTTGAAATTCGCAGTAGAAATTGGACAACCGCCAAATAAATTCGAGGGAAGAATTTATTTACCTAAAAACGGCGAAGATACAACTCTTTTCGCCACGGGGCTAGCCGATCAGCGCCTAGACGGCGCCTAAGCGGGCGCCCAGACCGTTTTCTACAACACTGTTTGTAATAATGCCCATGTTGTCCTAGAAGCAGCAAGGCAGACCACAAAGAGGTACAAGGAATGCAAATCTTTGATGGAAGATGGGCTTAGAGGCCTCGGCCCAAATACTCGGGTCGATGTGATGGACTTCAACGACGTTTTTCTTATCAATTGGATGAAGAAGGTCAAGGGAAAGGGCGAATTGGAGTTTAAGATCGACGCTTCGAAAGTTAAATATCAAGACGTCGAAGAGATGCGTGATTGGATGATAGAAAACGGAGTTGGGGATGTTGATATACTGCAAAAATATGCTATTTTCAAGCTCAAAAATGGAAAAATTACTAAGATCGGTTGACATGCATGATGAACTGAATTTCTCTTTCCTTTCTTGCTAGAGATTCCAAATAATGCAATTATTATATGACTGTATTTTATCATTATTTTTTACTACATAATCCAACAGCTTCACTATGTTCGAAGGGACAAAAAGTCTTATTTGTGCTTTATGTATTAGCCAAAACACATGAACATCTTCTAAACCAACTTAAAATAGCTAAAAATATGAACCAAACAAAGCATAAGAGTACATGTTCGTGAAGAAAGAAAAAAGAAAAAAAAAACGTTTTCCCAGTCTGTTATGCCATGCCATTAAAAATGATGAGATCATATACTCAACACACCTTTTTATCTTTCATTTTGTTGAAGGACTATTATATTATAGGGAATTGCTATTCACCGCCCCCTTTTTCGTAGTTACCGCCCCCTAAAGGGCTTGAAAATGACCTTTTTGCCCTTATGTTATTTAAATTAATTTTAAAAGAATAAACTATAATAAACAGTAAAATTTCTATTTAAAGTCCTTCACCACACAACAGTTTTCAAATCATACATCCAAATCAGAACAAAAAACAGAGAAAATTCAAATCGCAATGGATCGTCGACAAGGACAGGGAAAGGGAAAGGGGGTGTTCGTACGACTGGTAAGAAATTTCATTCGTACGCAGATAGATCGTCGAAAACGGGTCGGAATAGGCTGAACAACGGCCGATCAGAGGGTAATTACGGCCGGATCTTGCCGCCGGCCGAAGCACATTTTCGGCCCGCGAAGACACAGCCGAAACATGATTTCGGCTGTGTGGGGTGGCGACCGAAATTATGCTTTGGTCGCGACCGGCGCCGGCCGAAAATGTTCTTCGGCCGCGCAAGATCTGGCCGAAATCTTGTTTCGGTCGGCCCTTGCGTGGCCGAGATCGTGTTTTGGCCGGAACTACGCCGACCGAAATCATGTTTCGGTCGGCACTGCTCCGGCCGAAAAATGCAATCGGCTGTTTTATTTTTATTTTTTTATTTTTTTAAATATTTAATTGCAGGCCAAGGGTGGAAAGTCCCTACTCGGAGGGAGCAGCAGATCCCCCCGGTGGAGGGATCTGGAGAGCGTCACACGAGGACGCGGGGCGTTGATGCATCCGTTCGTAATTCTCACCATCTGCTGTGCACGTGGCATATTTATAAAGATGTGGAGAACAAAGTTTATAGGTTGGGGGGAAGAGCAAAAAGACCGCAGCTCACTTCACACACAAGTCCTGGAAAGCAGTTGTGGAAGCTCCGACGGATGACGAATATGAGAATGCAGTGAATGACATGCGTCTGCGCTGGCTAGCCGACTCAGAAATCGTTACTTATGTTGAGCAGACGTGGTTGGTACATAAGGAGAAGTTCGCCAGAGCTTGGACGAACCATGTGCTTCATTTCGGGAACACCACTACATGTCGTGTGGAGAGTGCTCATAGCTCACTCTGCGTCTCCGGCGAGAATTGGCAGTACCACTGCTTAAGCGACCGAAGCACTGACGCACGCTGCTCGCACTTCAGCAGGGGTCTCTCCTCCTCACCCATCGAGATGCGGGGCGCGATGTGCCCCAAGTAACTAGGGATCACCTCGCCGTCTTCTGGACCACCTGGCTGTGGCCCCTGCACCCTCCAGGAATCGTCATCTACGACCCTGGAGCGCTTGCTCCCTATTTTATTTTTTAAGAATTTCCCAAAAATAATTATTATTTATTGTGCGTATAGTAACACACTACATCGAAATACAGTTTATAAAGGAGAATGTAATTACCTGAGGAGACCGGTATCGCATCGTCGTCGGATGACTCAAACGATGCCGCATCGTAGGGCACCTCCTCATCCGCAGGCGCCTCCTCATCCGCATGCGGATCGTAATCCGCATATACGGAATGAGAATCAAGAGCTCGCTGCCGCCTCTCCTCCTCCCGTTCCCTACGAACGGATGCATCAACGCCGCGCCTCCTCGTATGACGCTCTCCAGATCCCTCCAACGGGGCGGATCTGCTGCTCCCTCCGAGTAGGACTTCCCACCCTTGGCATGCAATTACATATTTATTAATTAAAAAAAATAATAACGACCGAAACATAATTTCGGCCGGACAATGACCAGACCGAAATCAAAGTTCGGTCGCCGAGGAACCGACTGAAATCAGATTTCGGTCGAGCCAGATCCGACCGAAACACGATTTCGGTCGGAACCCCGGCGACCGACGAACGATTTCGGTCGGTCAAGACACGACCGAAATCAGATTTCGGTCGAGCCTGTCGCGACCAAAATCTGATTTCGGTCGAGCCTGTCGCAACCGAAATTACGTTTCGGTCGCGACTTGGCCAACCGAAATTTCGCTTTGGTCGTGCCGTTTCGCCCTATTTCGCGTCTGATCGCCCGTTTTCAGCCTAATTCGACCTTTTCGACAATCTATCTACATACGAATGAATTTACGACAACTTTCTTACCAATCGTGACGGGACCCCCTTTCCCTTTCCTTGTCCTCGCTCCAATACGATTTGCAAAGTTCTCTGTTTTTTGTTTAATTTGGTTGTGTGATTTGAAAAGTGTTGCGTCGTGTAGGATTTTAAAGAAAATTCTTACTTTTTATTATATTTTACCTTTTTAAATTAATTTAAATAACATAAGGGCATAAACGTCTTTGTTCAACCCTTTAGGGGCGGTAACAAGTAAAAAATGGCGGTAAATAGTAACTCCCTTACATCAAATAAGCAGATTATAATATTTCAATAGCCAATTTGACAGTAAAAGGATTTTTCCGTTTCTTAAATTGAGTTTGGACCATTTTTTTTATGATTCCGTGAATATCCTTCATCATTTCATTACAAGTGTTACAAAGAAAAAAATAACTGCTTTGACGAGAAAGTAAATGCAAATAAAATTCATCATTCAATAAACCTTTGAAATTAGCTGATTTCTGATTATATGCCACTAAATTCACAACTCCATTAATTCCAAATAACATGTCCTGGATTAGAAAGGAAATAAAAACTCAAAAGCATTATTTCATAGCAGTCAGTCATAACATCCAAGATCAAAGAAATGATGGCACTGGTACATCAACGGTGGTACACACACATATAACAACACAATCGAAGGATTTCATTACATACAAAATTCTAGCAGAGCCACACCCACCCAGGCGAGCCCGCGTTCCCGTAAAAAACTGTCCGGACCCAAAACGTGGAACGATCGGCCCGACGGCAGAGCCCTCGCCAAGCCCACGTTGTACGAAAAGTTGCATATGGTGAGGCTCGAGACCTCCCCACCGGGAGGCTGGATTTCATAACAATAGCTTGAGCGGTGAAATCCCCGCCTTTCGGTGGGGGAGTTTTCGAGCCTCGCAATATGCAATTTTTCATACAACGTCGGCTTGGTGGGGGCTTAATTTGCCGTCGGGCCGACCGTTCGATGATTTGGGTCGGGACAGTTTTTTCAGGAAACGTCGAGCGTCGACCTTGGGGAGCAGCGAACGCCGACGACGACGTGCTACGGAAAACCAAGTCATGTTTGGTGACTGTACCCAAGGAACTTCCACTTATGAGGAGTAGCAGCAGCAGGGCAGAAAAATATCTATAATTAATACTCACTGCAGCACAGCAAAATGGAAAACTACAATTAATTATTGAGGAAGGAGAAGATAGAAAAATTATCGCATAAAACGAAAGATACAAACAAACTAGAGAAAGTAATTAAACAGAAACAATTGACGACAAATCATCCACACCCCACACCGCTTCTCATCCGAGTCAATTACCCAGGGTCGTTTTCTCGGTGCCTTCGAGCCTCTTGTTTATCCTCGCGTGTTTTGTTCTACGCTCCTCTGTCTCTGTTCTTGCAATAAGAAGAAACCGAGTTAGAACGACATAGACAGAGCATTTTACTGATTCGCAGCAGAAGAAACAGCGGAAAACAGAAAATCCAATTTCTTCATATACAAAACTTCAACATTAAAGAACAAAGAATACAGGAAATCCAAGCCCAAAAGAAATACAAATAAAAGATTTCAGCACCACGAGCGACCCAAAAACATTAGAAGATGGACGAAAAACAAGGATAAACAAACATATAAGTAGTATATGAACAGCCGAATGGATCCAAAAAATATAGAAGGGGTTTCGTTGCTTTCATGAATGCAGCTTCAAACTTAAAGCACAAATGCCATCACCGTCTGTAAAGTTATCATTTTCTTTTGTTTCTCAGGTGACTGAAATCAATTTCTAATTAGATCATCCATCCTTCTAACATGAGGACGTCATTTCGTTTCATTTTTTTCCAACCAAAGAGCATAATCAATATCTTGAAGAGCTAAAGCTTACATTAATTTGAGTGTCGGAGCCCGTGGAGGTCTCCATTACGTGTGAGCGGATGGAGTTTTTGCGCTGTCTCGGGAGTTCTTGTCGGAGGTTGTCGTCGGCTCCAGCTCGGACTTGGGAATCGTCGAGTGGCGGCGAAGCTCAGGGCGTAATAGCGTGGATTGGGCACTTAGGGCTCTGATAATTAGGTAATACGCTGTAGTGAAGTACGATGGCGAGGAGAGAGATGCAGGCCCGTACCCGAAGAAGTTGGGGCATGGGGCGAAACTCCAATTCGCCCTCGAATCCTTATTAAATATTTTTTCCAAAGGATATATGAAATAAAGCATAAATTTCTATCATAAGTGTAATTTAAATAATATAAAGAACTCCATCTATTTTGAAATCAAGACGTTTTAGACTTTTGTTTTTGTTTCTTAATACAAGTCGTTTTACTTTTTCTCAAGAAAAATAGCTGGAAACGTTTACAACTTTACCCCTTAAATAAAAATAATTAGACTAATAGGATAAAATAGTTAATTAAGTGTATAATAGAGATTTTGTTTTATTTCTTAATATGTATGTAATTACCTTAAACGATTTGTATTTCAAAACAGAAAGAGTATGTTTTATAATTGAATGTTCAATAAATACTTATATAAACACTATTTTTTTGAGAAATTTTGTTTTTTTTTTAAAACGATAAAAATAATATTTATTGTTTGAATAAAATTTTAATAAAAGGTAAAGTTTTTACTCGCTTTTGTTAACTTTAAGGCGCATGTGTAACTAACAACTTTTGCATAGTTTCTATTTTATTAATTCAATGAGATTATAAACCAACTTACTATAAAATATAACATATATACATGTATATAAAAAATATTGGCCCCCCTTCCAAAATCGGGCCCGAGGCGACCGCTTCGTTGGCCTCATAGAAGGTACGGGCCTAGAGATGTAATCTGAATTCTCAGTGGCAACCCTATATAAATATGAGCAGAAAGCGTGGGTGAAATTGTGAACGTTACATCACAACTTAGTGTGATTGGTAAATAAAAATCTCAAATTCGTCGATTCAATTACCATGAATGATATAATGTTACATCACAACTTAGTGTGATTGGTAAATAAAAATCTCATATTCGTCAATTCAATTACCATGAATGATATAATTTTGGTTACAGATGGACTTTCCTTTTACGTGCGTAAGTTTATAAATGACATCTTTCATACCCTTTTCTTACTTGAGAAACCTTGCAAGTGGGTGGATTATTATTGCCATCAATTTATAGGATATCAACATATATGGAAGTTGTGTCTTTTTTACATTTATGTCAAACGTACTTTATTTGGAAAGATTCTTTAGAAGAAAATGTGGTATTCATCACGTTCGTGCATTAAATGCGTTTATTATTAATGTTGTGTTTGACCATTTTTGCCAAATGTATTTTACTTGAAAAAAAAATTAATGTGGTCCCCTTCCTCTTTAGCACAAATGATATTAACAAATCTGGGTGATGTAATTGCTTGAACAGATTGCATTTACGTGGTTCAGATTCAAGATCTTTGAATCTTACATCCACGGAGAAATGGAGATTTTATTTACTGTGTTGAATCGTTTACAGAGATTGATCAGAATGATCTACTGCTATTTAAAATTGCCGCGCATTTGTTAAATATAAAGAATCGCCTTCAGCATCAGCAACTTAGTTAGTTAGTCGTTCCCTTGAAAGCGCCATTTACTTCTTTGTTTATCAACGCTTTTTCCTCCCTGAATGCAAAGGTTGTTTCCCTCGCAAAGCTTCTCTGCTTTTCAGTGAAGTCCTGAGCTATGTTCTGCCCTTCTTCTTCACTCTTTTGCTCAGTTGCTTCTGCATTCTTCAACACCCCCCCGCAAGATGGATGGTATAGATTTATCACAGCCATCTTGAGTAGGAAATGTCGCAACATTGGCCCTGACAGCGGCTTTGTAAACACATCAGCTATCTGATGTTCAGTCCTGACAGGAATCAGTTTGATCTCCCCATTTGACACGTGATGCCTGATGAAATGGCAATCGATTTCAATATGCTTGGATCTTTCATGAAACTTGGGGTTAGATGCTAGTTTCAAGGCCGACTGATTATCGCAATAGATTACTGGTGTTTGCTTTAGCTGAATTCCTAATTCTGCAACCAAGGATTTTACCCACAACATCTCTGCCACGAGTGAGCCTAAAGCTCTATACTCGGCTTCTGTTGATGATCTGGAGACTGTTGCTTGCTTTTTAGCCTTCCAAGTAACTATAGAATCCCCCAAAAAGGTGCAGTACCCCGTGATAGACCTCCTTGTATCCTTACACGTTCCCCAATCCGCATCCGAGAATCCCTTTAAACTGGTATCTGAGGCTGAACTAAACAGTATACCCTGCCCTGGTGATGCCTTGAGGTATCTAAGGAGATGGTGTGCGGCTTTTAAATGTCCTGTGCGGGGAGCCGACATAAACTGGCTAAGCTTGTGGACTGCAAAAGCCACATCAGGCCTGGTAAATGTCAAGTAGAGCAGGCGTCCTACCAACCTTCTATACTTGAAGGTATCAGTTAATAGCTCCCCTTCTGCCTCTGTCAGTTTATTACTCGGGTCCATGGGAGTGGGCAGAGGCTTTGCTTCTAGGTAGCCCGTGTCTTCAAGTAATTGAAGGGTATATTGTCTCTGAGTTATATAGATTCCTGCCATGCTCCTAGACACCTCTATTTCCAAGAAGAATTTAAGCTCGCCAAGGTCCTTTACCTTGAAGCAAGTACTAAGGAATTCTCTAACCTGCTGGATTGCTGTTGCTGACGGCCCCGACAGTATTATGTCGTCTACATAGACCAGCAAGACCACCAGATCTTCTCCCTTTCCCTTGGTAAATAAGGTGTGGTCTGATTGAGCTTGTATGAAGCCAAAAGCCTTGACTGCCTCGGTGAACCTCTTGCTCCATTGCCTTGATGATTGTTTCAATCCATATATTGATTTCTGGAGTTTGCAAACTGTTCTACCAGGCCCTGCCCTCTCACAGTTCTCATAGAATCCCTGCGGCAGTTCCATGTAGACTTCCTCCGTCAAATCCCCATTCAAAAAGGCATTGCTGATATCCAGCTGCATGAGATTCCATCCTAGTTTGGCTGCCAAGCAGAGAATTATTTTGATTGTGCTAGGCTTTGCCACGGGTGCGAAGGTATCTATGAAGTCTACACCCTCTCTTTGGTCGTAACCTTTAGCAACTAATCGAGCTTTGTACTTAGCTATTTGTCCATCTGCATTCAGCTTAAGTTTGTACACCCACCGGCTTCCAATTGCTCTCTTTCCTTGTGGGAGTCTGGTTAGTGACCAGGTCTGGTTCTCTTCCAGTGCCCTGAATTCTTCCCTCATTGCTTCCAACCATTCTCTGTTTCTGGCAGCTTGGGCATAATTTTTGGGTTCTTGGATCATAGATATGTTGTTCATGTATGACTGATGCTCCCTTGAGAAATTCTGGTAAGTCATGACTTGAGAAATGGGATATAGGACTTTCCTATCTGTCAGCTCATTGCAGTAATATTGCTTGAGGTAGGATGGTCTCTTTGATTCCCTTACTGACCTCCTTATCTGCTGCTGTCCTTCTGCAACACTGTCTGGCCCCTGTTGGAGTGCACTGTCTGGCCCCTGTTGGAGTGCTCCCTGGTGCTGTTCTTCCATATCTGGCCCCTGAAACTCATGCTGAGGGATAGAGAAGTCATCACTATTTCCTGGTGCATTGTCTCCATGATGGGGTGCTGGTGGTGTGTGTTCTCCATCTCCAACAACTGAATGTGGCATATGTGGCCTTGGCAGCACATGAGTAGGGAATGGATCTGCTGCTGGCTGAGATGGTTGCTGATTCTTGAAGGGAAATTCATCTTCCTTGAATCTAACATCCCTAGAGACAATCACCTCCATTGTATTGAGATCTAGTACTTTGTACCCCTTTGTTCCAGCGGGGTAGCCAATAAAGGCACACTCCCTTGCCCGGGGGTCAAATTTTCTTCTACCTGCTGCATAAGTGGAACAAAAACACAAGCAACCGAATACTCGTAGCATGTTATAGTTTATTGGTCTTTGATACAAAAGTTCATGTGGGCTCTTATTGCCTAGTCTCACAGAGGGTACTCTATTGATAAGAAAGGTAGCTGTTAACACACCCTCTGACCAAAACTTAAGGGGCAGTCCAGACTGAAATAAAAGGGATCGTGCCACATTGAGTAAGTGCTGGTGTTTCCGCTCAACTACGGAGTTTTGTTGAGGGGTGTATGCACAGGATAGGTGATGAATTATTCCTTTTTCCCTAAATACGTCAGCTAAGTTAAATTCTTTCGCATTATCAGTCCTCATCACTTTTACCTTAGCTCTGAAATGTGTTTCTACCATTGCTAGATAATACCTTAAGACTGATGAAACTTCAGACTTGAATTTAATCATAAAAACCCAAGTAAAACTGGAATAGTCATCCACTATAGTGACAAAATACTGATATCCTAAGTAAGATGGTTGGTGGAAAGGACCCCACACATCACAGTGGATTAAGTCGAAAGGAGCACAAGCAGTTTGCCTATCATCAGGAAAAGTTAGTCTTCTCTGTTTTGCCACCGGGCAGATTTTACAGTATGAGTTTATTGAGTTCTTATTATGCTCTAAGTAAGGTCTAAGTAGCTCTAGAATCTTGTTTGATGGATGTCCTAGTCTATTATGCCATACATCTAAAGACAATGCATTAAGAAAAACAGAATCTGTGTTTTCTGAGGAGACTGGACTGCTGGCATCAGATTCTAACACATAGAGACCTGCCCTGCTTTTACCCCTGCCAATCATTCGATGGGAATGGTCCTGTATCACAAAGCTATCAGCCTTAAAGAGGAAACTGCACTTTAACAGGTTAGTTAGGTAGCTTACTGAGATCAAATTGAAGTGAAATTGTGGTACATATAACACCTCTGTCAGGATTATGTGGTCATTTATGATGCATGAACCTACTTTGTTCACCTTAATAACTGTATTGTCTGGAAGTACTATATTAGACTCAGTCAGTTCATGGATTCCTGTTAAGAGACTCCTATTACCACACACATGCCTAGTGGCACCCGTGTCAAGCAACCAACTTTGCATATTTGTGATTCTAGGTAAATTAAATGAGAGGCATGTACCTTCACCCTTCTCACTCTGCTGTGGGTTGTCTCCATTCTCAGATGCCGGCATGACCATGGACTGATCAGCAAGGTCCTCAAACTCTGCAACTGAAGTGGTGTCATCTGAAGTTGCACAAGCCCTTCCTTACTGGAATTGCTGATCTGCTGAGGCATCTTGACTGGTTGGTCAATCAAGAACTGGTTTACCCTGGGACCCTTAAACCTCTGATTTTGCCTGAACCCCGGAGGAAATCCATGAATTTGGTAGCAGGTTTCCACGGTGTGTCCTCTCTTACTGCAGTGGGTACAGAGGGCTTTGCTAGCTTCCTTTCTTTGACCAAAGTTACCCTTCTTGGCTGCCTCATTATCATATCTTGCAGCCATCATTGCCATAGTATTACTCTGTTCATTTCCTTTCTGTGTCATAACTGAGTGCATAGACCTCTGCTTCTCTTCTTGGACCATCAAGGAGAAAGCCTTGTTGACAGATGGTAAAGGGTCCATGAGCAAAACTTGGCCCCTAGTCTGAGAGAATGAGTCATTCAGACCCATGAGAAATGCCAATACATATTCCTCATCTAAGTAAGCCTTCATTGCCTTAATGCCCCCACAGGTGCAGCTGCAGTTTGGTCTGTAATTGGCTAATTCATCCCAGAGAGTTTTCAGTTTGGTGAAGTATACGGATACACTGTCAGCACCTTGCGCCAGGTTGATCAGTTCCCGCTTCAGCTGGAAGATCCGTGGCTTATTTGTCTGCCCGAACCTCTCCTCAAGGTCAAGCCAAACCTCCCTAGCTGATGTCCCATATAAGATACTTGCTGAAATTTCCTTCGATACCGAATTGATGATCCAAGAAATGACAACATTGTTATTTCTTTTCCATGCACTCAGCTGATTCTTGGAAGCCACTGGCTGCTGTGGATCTTCAACAGGCATTACTAAATCTCCATTGATAAACCCTTCCTATTTCGTCCTATAAGTGCAATCAACATCGCTCTACTCCAAGTCGCATAATTGTCACCGATTAGAGGTTCGTGTACAAGAATCTGACCTGAGTTATCGTTATTGCTCAAGAAATAAGGGTCGTTAATCAAGACTGTGGATCCTGAATTTGCGGCCGCCGATGTGATGCTTGAATCTGCCATTGCGAATCAGAATAAAACGAGGCTCTGTAATTGATCGTGAACGCTTAAAACCTTGAAGATCGCAGCTCTAAAATCTTCGCTCTGATACCATAACAAATCTGGGTGATGTAATTGCTTGAACAGATTGCATTTACGTGGTTCAGATTCAAGATCTTTGAATCTTACATCCACGGAGAAATGGGGATTTTATTTACTGTGTTGAATCGTTTACAGAGATTGATCAGAATGATCTACTGCTATTTAAAATTGCCGCGCATTTGTTAAATATAAAGAATCGCCTTCAGCATCAGCAACTTAGTTAGTTAGTCGTTCCCTTGAAAGCGCCATTTACTTCTTTTGTTTATCAACGCTTTTTCCTCCCTGAATGCAAAGGCTGTTTCCCTCGCAAAGCTTCTCTGCTTTTCAGTGAAGTCCTGAGCTATGTTCTGCCCTTCTTCTTCACTCTTTTGCTCAGTTGCTTCTGCATTCTTCAACAGATATTCCTCACATTTTTGACCGAGATAGGGTTGTTGCGTTAGAGATGTTTATTATGTGAATTAGGGTTGTTGCGTTAGTGAGGTATATATAGAGAGATTTGCGTTAGCTCATATTTCAAATACAAACATTTCATTTATGGCGAATACATTATTAGTAAGAAGGAAAAGACTTGCTTGTTCATACATATATTTATGTTTCTATTTTTATAAATAAGGATTATACAACCCTAAATGGAAGGCTATTATGCAGCCAATTAAAATGGAATCATATTTTTTTCTGAAAATCATATTTGTATTGATTTTAGGGGTAGAGGTTTGGCATTTGATACTTTTTCTATTTAACTTCCCTTCGCAGGAAGGCTTTGACATTCTTTCGTCTTTGAGTTAATTTAGAACTTTCTAGAAGTAACTAATATTTTTTTATTGTATCGATATCATTCGTAGAAATTTACGATATCTAAAAACCTGCACCAAAATTAATGTAGATGTTTTATATCCCATACACCTTAAAATATAGTAATAATCTTGTAAAAATATATTCCTCACACAATTTCGTTTTTCTCAAATATATATTTATATATATCGCTATTAGTTATCACTGGTACATATTTAGAATATATATATATATATATATATGAACACAAAATTGTATGTATCTTTTTTATGTTCCATAAACCATTAGAATATCTTACTGTTTCTATAAAAATAACATATCCCCTTTTCTCAAAAATAAATTATTATATAGTTCTTATTTGAAGAAGTTTACGATATCTTACAGTAAGCATATTTTATATATCCCATGCGCCATTAAAATATACTAATTATTTCTGCAAAGTAATTATTCCTCAAAATATTTGGTTGTTCTCCAAGAAAAGATATATATATATATATATATATATATATATATAGTTGTCCGTCGTACAAATTTACGGTATAGACACAAATTAACATAAGTATCTTTTTTATATATTCCATAAATCATTACATATATTCCTCTGTGATTTTTCTCAAAACCATTTATTAGATACATATTATATATATTACGTAATCTTTTGTAGAAATTTACAATAACTAACTATATACAAACAAATAATGTAAGCATCTTTTATATATAACATATACATCATTTGTACAAATTTACGGTATCTAAATATATGTACAAACAAATTAATGAAAGAATCTTTGATATATTCCATAAACCATTAAAATATACTAATTGTTTATGTAAAAATTTATTCCTCACATTTTGTGGTTTTCTTGAAGACGAAATTATTAGATCTATATATGTATTATACCGAACAGTCGGCCCGACGGCAAAGCCCCAGCCAAGTAGACGTTGTACGAAAAAATGCATTCTCTCATGGTCAAAAACTTTCGAAGCGCAGGGTTTCACCATTGCGATTATGGTTGTTGAGGTAGAGGAGCGCCAACATGTCGAGGTTGCCGAGCTACCGCAGTATCCGAATGGCACCTGACAGTCTGTTGTAACCAATGTTCAGACACAACGGCATGCCTCGCAGGTTCCCCAGCTCCGTTGGGATTTCTTCGCGGAACCCCCGCCCATTTGCAGTTCCTTAGATTCCTGCACTTGCAGACGAATACTAAACCAGTTCCTGAGTTCCTTGGGTATTGATCAGAGAACTGATTGACGAGCTCTTTCGGCAAGTTACCTCCGAAGTCCGATGCGATTATGTGCAAGGCCAAGCGGCAACAAACTCCGGCATTGCTGGAAGAGTGTTCCGTGATATCACAAAACCATTTTATCTATATTGTCTTCTCTTTGTGAAAGGGGACATAGTGGAAGAGTGTTCCATCCATGGTTGTAAAACTCGGCATATATATATGTATATATAAATATATATATATATATATATATATATATTATATATATCTTGTTATCATTCGTACAAATTTACATATGTAAATATATACAAAAATTATTGTAAGCATCTCTATATATCTCTACATCATTAAAATATACTAATTATTTCCGTAAAAGTTTATTCCAGACAAAATGTGGTTTTTCTAAAAAATCATTATTAGATCTAAAAATATATGTATATATACATATATGTATCACTCGTACAAATTTATGACTATATACACCCAAATTAATGTAAGCATCTTTTATATATTCGATATACCATTAAAATATACTAATTGTTTCTGTAAAAATTTATTCCTTATATGGTTTTTCTCAAAAAAAATTATTTATATTATATGCATCGTTATCATTCGTACAAATGTATTATATCACACAAATTACTGTAAGCATCTTTTATATATCCCATACACCATTAAATATCCTAATTGTTTCTGTCAAATTTATTCCTTGCATAATTTTCCTCGAAAACAAATTATTAGCATCATATATATACATCGTTATCTCTTACAAACTTACGATATCTAAATATATATAGATAAATTAATGTAAGCATCTTTGATATATTCCATACACCATTAAAATACACTAAGGTTAAGAAAAAAGTCCCAATTCGATCGGGATTCTGCCTTCGACAGATTGTTGTCGAGGCTAAAGTTTTGCAGCCTCCGACACTCTGACTGGAGGAATAACTCATATATGTTACATCACAAATTATTTTCATGAGTTATTTTCGAAGACCTGAACACCAAAGACATGTCCGGGATTGTATGCATATTGTGTTGTATGACTTCTTTACTTTTTCATTTGTTTATCGCTCACGAATAACCTATACTTAATTTTGAGAGTTTATTATATTTCCTAATAATTTGGTATTTTGTTTATATTTGATCTTTTGCCTTTTTCTCCTTATTGTTAATTAGTATATAAATGCGAGATACTTTTCCATGTTACATCAAATAATCAGATTACATATTAATAGCACTGTAAATGGTTATATATATATATTTGTATGATCCGCAAGTAATATAACTCGCTCATATCCGTAAAGAAAATGAAGAAAGTTATCTTTCTCTTGTGTCTTTTATGTTTCGTGACTTTCTCCTCTGCAGATCGCAAAACAATCAGCTCCAATGGTAATAAACTATTCTTTGGAGTTGTTTTTGTCTTAAACCATCCTTATTTACTTATTTATATTTATTTTTTTTCATCAGGAAAAAGTGGTGGTTTAACTGAAGAAATACATGAACACATTCCCAATTTCATGAAATTTACAATTTTTTCCATGCTTTATGATTATTTCTAGCCATAAACTTCCCAACTAAACTTTGCAGGAAGTTGAAGAGGGTTCAAGAGAAGAGAAAGAGAATGGAGAAAATACCATTTCAATCGATTATAACTAGCTTTTTGTCCGTGCATTACACGGGTCATAATTTTCTATAACTATTTTAAGTTAATTATACAATTTAATTAATAATTTTTAATTAACTAATTAAAGAATCGATTTTTGATAAAACATGGGTGATTAGTTTGTTAGAAAGTGGGGTATGGGGTTGTTTTATCACGTCTTAAGAAATAATTAATTAAAAAAATTTAAAAAATGACATGTGTCAACACCACAAGAAAACTATATTTAAATGTATATATAGGATGGTCCGAGAACAAACCCTAGACATGATCCATATGATCCCCAGACTCCACCTGTCCGAGATCGACGGCCGAGATTGTATTAATAGAAAACGTCATATGTGATTACTTAAGTTCATTATTGCAACTAGTATGCTTAGCATATCAATGTGTGTGCAGATATATCAAATTATTTTACATTTTGAAAATTTATATTATTAATTAATAAAGTCAAGCACCAATATGCCGGTTGGCTTTAGTTACGAGAGATTATACATTTATACTTATAATGAAGGAACATGGTGAACATGCAATTTTATTTTCTGTTTCTTTAATTTTGTTTCGGCATTAATAATAGTAATTAATAAATAGTTTTTAACAAGGCCTTAATTACGATAGTCGTCTCTATTTTCCGTGTAAGCCACTGAAATATTTGAAGAGCCTCCATTTTCTTCTCCAACCAACATAAAAGTGGTTGAGTTGCACATCAATGCAGCGTATATCTCAAGTTGGATATTAAGATAAAATTAATCACAAACTCTCTTACGTTACGCTTCAATCTATCGTAATTACAACGACGAAAATTCGATCACCCACATCTTTCGTTCCCACGTTTTCTCAACTTCGAGCACTTTCTAATCATTTTCCATAACAAAACATAAGACCTCATCAGCTTAGTCATATTATGGCGCTCTCAGTGCAACATCACGTCCTAATCTTTCGAGAAATTAGCTCGCGCTTCGCTCAGAAAGAAGCCCTAAATCGTGCGATTTTCGGTCGTTCAGATCAACGCCCTTTTCGAGAGAAGGGCACGTTTCGTCAAGATCGAAGCCGACGTGGAAACTAATATAGAGACGAAGATCAATATTGAGAGGAGATTTGTGAACGGAATAGTGTTAAAAAGCGATATTGCAAACAACGATCATAATAATGTTAAGTTTGCTCGGTAGGTACGTCGAGGATAGCTTTGCTTTCAGACAGTCTTTCGTCATTATTACAAGAGCTACCAGGTTATATACAGTTCATATTAATTTCTATATAAATATATAATATGTTCTTTAATATATTCTGCAGTATTTATTTATACAAGGAACCCTAATTTTCATCTCCTTTAATTGTACTACCTACAATGCAGCACTTGGGTGATGATGAATAGAGAGACGAGAGGGCTGTGCAAAATCCCCGAAGAAGTGAAGAACGAAATAACGCCATTTTATCTCCATCGAGCCGTGATCGCTGTGGAGAACGCCGATGGGGATAAGATCGAAAAGCATACTGACGATACTGCTCAGAGAATTCGCAAAGACCTCGCCGTAAGTATATGTGTGTGTGTACGCTATATGAATGAATGATTTCTCAATTTCTCGATTGACCAGTTCATCACAATCAAGTGCGTCGTTAGGGTCCCTAAATTTTTGGACCCATATAATAAAAAACATATTTTCAGGATCAAAAGATATATTTCCAGGACCAAATATTTGAGCCTAATTTATCAGGGCATCACTTTCTTAAAAAAAAAAAAAAAATAGGCCGCAAAAATTTGAAAAAATGGCCATGACTCTCATACTGGCCGGGTATATTTCGATCGATTTCTTGGTACATGTGAATATGCGCAGCCACGATGGAGCGACATGGATGCGAATCAACACGTGAACAACGTCAAATACATCGGTGGATTTTGGAGGTATACGACATAAATATATAATATATATATATATATATACATATATCGGTGAATACAAAGAACGTTCGACGGCTTAACAAAGAAAAGATGATGAAGAGTACAGACGCGAGTGTAGGCAATCAAACGTTCTCGAGTCTTTAACAAGCATGAGAATTATTAGTCGCAGCAGTAGCAATAGTAGATGCAGAAGAAGAAGAACATCCGACGAAAACGAGCAAATTATTATTACAGAGATTGGTCGAGCAAAAGGCTTAGAATGCACGCACTTATTGCGCATGGAAAGCCGATCATTCAGAGATCGTTCGCGCGAGGTGATCGCTTTGGCAGTTAAAGGAAGCTCATACATAGATTGAGATTCTTCTTCCATTGTATATGTAATAGAAACAATATATTTTCGTACAATACAATGATTAAATACGCGAAGATATGAACAAAGAACACGCACTGCAATACAATGATCACTCGTTCGAAATAATTTCAACAGATACGGAGAACAAAAAGCGTAATTATTATCCGTATGTTGTTCGTCATCTAGGGTTTCATCTCAGTCTTGATAGCAGAAACCAAGTGATCATAGGCGACGCTCCATGCCTTCATCTCTGAGGACCACATTTCTTCTGTTGCTTCCTTTATAGTCTCCAATAATGCATACTTTGTCACCTATATATGTATGTAGAAATTATTTAGTCTTGTGTGTGTGTGTGTATATATATATATATATTTATATATATATATGTATATTAGCTTATATATCATAATGGAAAGTACCTCAAAATGTTCATCAACGACGCCGTATTTGAAGTGCACGGATCCAAGTTTCTTGAGGCTCGATTCTCTTACGACTACTTTACCAGCTTTTCTTAGCTGAACAGCAGCTTCACATGTCTGCACAGAATGCAATTAATAATCGTGTGATAAAAAGAGTAATTTATCATGATAAATAATTAATTAAATTGTGGGGTCGTTGAAGGTTGATGACGAATATTTTATATTACTAACCATGACGAAGACAGACTTGGCATGTGTCTTATAAGCTTAGGATTCTGTTCAAGGGGAACGTTCGACTCCCTTAGAAACGAGAACATCTTCTTGGCTGATGGAGCTATCTCGAATATCCTGAATATGCAATTAATATTAGAGTGATTAAATTGAAATATTGCGCGCAATTATATATATATATATATATATATATATATGTTATTACTTGAGAAAGAATTTGAGGCCCCATTCACTAGCATTGCCCTTCATTGAGTTCCACGACTTGACCACTAATGCTTCTTCTTCTTCTGTGAAGAGGCACGCCTCTGCATCTACAATTTAGCAAAAGATGTAAATCTTCACAAATATGACAAAGCAATTCTGATAAAGAACAAAGAGAGTATACTAACTTGTTTGATGCTCGCCCATGATTTCAGTTCTTGGTAATTTCAGAAAGAAATATGTATATTTGGAATGTGAATGTATGTATTGAGATTTGAGATGCGAAGATATGGATATTCTGTGAAGGATTTATAGTGATTTTGTATGACCCTTGATGAGATCGGAGAGCCATTACAGTTAGCAAATGAAAGATGGGATTTTTTTTTTTATTTATTTCATAGTTTAGAAACTTATCAAGAGACCAGAAGATTACGTTACCACATACCATGTACAACTGAATCTTCGTAATGAAAACATGGGGCTGAACGTGGTTTGACAGTGTTCTGTTGGCTTTTGTAGACTTATATTATAGTTCTTACATGACAAAGCATTTGAGCATTGAACTTTCTGTATTACTAAATTAATACAACTTGTCGAGAGACCGACGTGGTTGTGAACGTTGTAATAAATAATATAGAAACGTTTCGTTGGAAAGATTGACGTACGATGTCATTGGATACATAATGTTTAGTGATATTTAATGCACTACGTAGCATAAGAAATACGAAGAAGTTAGTCAAATGAGCATACAGTTACACGAAGACGTTTCATGTTTTAACAAACTGAGAGTGAGCCCAGACATAAATTACTTGTCCTAAAGATCATCGTCTGCTTTCCAAAATGTAATAGAAAACAGGCAAAAGATTAACCTTCGGCTTTCGATTCGGAGATGTCTGCTATAATGCCTTTACCATCCATCGAATCGAAGAAGAAGAAGTTCCTCAGTGGATCTCCTTTCCCAGATATTGCCTTAATTACTTCCTATTTAACAGCAAACAATTCATCAGCATAGAATCAGTAAGAATCGATGAGCTTGGCAAGAGATACTTATATTTACCTGTCCTAAGATTCCACCGATGATGGCACATACGGGAGGAAATTCTTGCCTGCCTTCTAACAGTCTCTGAAGGAGTGAATCGGGGATTCGAGATTCGTCAAAAGACTGCAAAGGGGTCGCGTTTTAATGAGGAGATTTCATCAACGTTTCAATGGTTGCGAAATTATTTGCAAGAGATGAATACTTACTTGTGCTTCGCAGATTTTCTTCTTCAAGAACTGAACACTTGGCAAGTCAGCAACAGAAGCATCTCCAGGCATGCAGCATTCAGATTCAGATTCCTCGAATTTCTCTATTACTGGAAAATGGATCCAAAAAATGTTCGTGACAGTTTCAGATTTTGCAATGCAGAGTATGGGTTTACACACTAATGTTTATGAAGAGCAAACCGAAAGGCCAGACTATGCATACCTCTCATGGCGAAGTACAACTTGGGAAGTTTCCTTGGAAGAGATTTCCATGGGACTGAAATAGCTTCCTGCGAAGTCAAAAGCATAAGGTCAGAGAAAATTTGATTCGACATGACAGAAACCATCAAATTATGACACAGAATAACTCTAAAAGAAGAAAACTAGCAACTTAGTTCTTCAACATCATTGAATGGAAATATCAATTAGATTGTAATGTACTTTATTTCATACCTTGAGACTTGGATACTCCAAAAGGCATTCAATTGTTTCATCATTCTTCTTCTGCGGGCATAAAGTGGAATAGGAAAGCTGTTGGAAATAATAAGCTCAAGCCACATGGAAATAATAAGTTTAAGCCACATAATAAGAATATTCTAGGAAAAAGCTTAGGTGTGTGTATGAGGTGTTCTATGTAATCATTATAGAGATGAGTCATTAGATGAGTCATTGTGTGTAGATTATCCTATAAGTACTATAAATAAGTCCATGTATCATGTAATCTTGGGGTAGAGAATTAGTAGACATCAAATTACGTATCAAAATCTCTTGTCTCTAATCTCACATATTAAAACACTACAATTATAATATACTTATCACGTGGTATCAGAGCGCATGGCTAACATCGGAGGAGCGGCCGGAGGAATTCCTCATGTACCAAGCTTGCGTCTTTCAAAGGACAATTACGGCAATTGGTGCATACAAATGAAGGCATTACTAGGATCGCAAGATGCCTGGGAAGTTGTCGAGAGTGGGTATACCGAACACGAAACTCTCGCGGGATTGACGAACAATCAAGTGAAAGAACTAAAGGAATACCGCAAGAAAGACAAGACCGCGTTGTACATGCTTTACCAAGCAGTTGACGAGTCGGCCTTTGAGAAGATAGCCGGAGCAAAGAACTCGAATGAAGCATGGACGATCCTAGAAAATGCATACAAAGGCGCAGAACGCGTTAAGCAAATACGCTTGCAAACGCTTCGCGGTGAATTTGAGACGATCAAAATGAAAGACGCAGAGACGGTGTCGGCTTACATCACAAGGGTCGAGGTAATTGTGAACCAGCTAAAACGGAACGGTGAGGATGTGCCCGAAAATCGTGTCGTCGAGAAGATTCTCAGATCCTTGACGGAGGAATATGAGAATGTCGTATGTGCCATAGAGGAAGCTAGAGACCTCGAAAAAATGTCCGTGAATGAACTTACGAGTTCATTGGAAGCCCACGAGCATCGAAAGAATCGAAAGAGGGTGGAAACTTTGGAAGATGCTCTTCAAGCCAAAGTCTCGTTTAAGGAAGAACAAACAAACTATGGCGACCGTGGAAGAGGACGTGGTCGAGGTCGAGGAAGCTTTAGAGGCCGTGGTCGTGGAAGAGGCCGGGGCCGTGGACAAGACGAAAAAGAAGAAAGGGGAAATTACACCTACACACGAGGCGCAAGAGGTGGCCGAGGACGAGGCAATCGATCAAACCGGTTCAACATCGAATGCTACAATTGTGGTAAGTATGGTCATTTTGCAAGAGAATGCTATGCTGAAAAAAAGGTGGATGAAAAGGTGAACATCGCCGAGAAGAAAACTGAAAACGAAGAAGAGATCTTATTGCTTGCATGCAAAGAGTCGGATAGCGGCAACGAACATACGTGGTACTTGGATACGGGCGCGAGCAACCACATGTCCGGTGATAGAAAGCTGTTCACGGACCTAGAAGAAGACGTGGGAGGTAAAGTGACGTTTGGTGACGCGTCTACGGTGAAAGTAGCAGGTAAAGGAAAGATCTTGATTCGATGCAAAGATGGTACAAATCGCTACATATCTGATGTCTTCTACGTACCAAGTATGAGGAGTAACATTATTAGCCTTGGACAACTCTTAGAGCGAGGATATACTGTACTAATGAAGGGTCAGATCATGACTCTAAGAGATCGTGACGCTCAAGTTATTGCTCAAGTTCAAATGAGCAATAATCGTTTGTTTAAGCTCAACATTGCAGCGGCGACTGATACATGTCTAAATGCAAACGTCGAAATATCGAGCTCCGCAAGGTTGTGGCATCAACGGTTCGGACACTTGAACTACGTCAGTCTGAAAAAACTGGTGGACCGCAACATGGTTGGAGGACTTAACAAAGTCGAGGGCGAACATCGAATATGCGAAGTATGCATCATGGAAAAGGGCACAAGAAAATCATTTCCAAAAGGCTCTCTCACACGGTCAAGTAAAGTTCTCGAGCTCATTCACACTGATATTTGCGGTCCCATCACTCCGGCCTCATTCGGAAATCGCAGGTACTTTATCACTTTTATCGACGATTTCTCACGTAGAACATGGGTATATTTTCTTCGAGAAAAGAATGAAGCACTTGCTGTTTTCAAGAAATTTAAACAATTGGTGGAAAATACTAGCGGAGAACGGATCAGGACACTACGTTCAGATCGGGGCGGTGAGTTTATATCGAGGGACTTCATGGCATATTGTGAAGAACATGGCATCAAGCGTCACCTGACAGCTCCATACACACCGCAACAGAACGGCGTTGCCGAGCGAAAAAACAGAACGCTCCTTGATATGGCTAGGAGCATGCTCAAGACTAAACGCATGCCTAAAGAATTTTGGGCAGAAGCCGTTCGGTGTTCCGTCTATTTGCAAAATCGAAGTCCAACATCAATACTAAAAAATGTCACGCCACAAGAAGCATGGTGCGGTGTAAAACCATCAGTTGCACATTTACGAGTTTTTGGAAGCATAGCATATGCTCGAATTCCGGAGCAAAGGCGTACTAAGCTCGATGATAAAAGTCGAAAATTGATCTTTGTTGGATACGATGAACGTTCTAAAGCGTACAATTTGTATGATCCTAATACAAAGAAAATTGTTGTTAGTCGAGATGTACAGGTTGACGAAGATGCTAGCTGGAATTGGGAGTCGATACTAAAGTCTGAGGATGAAAGAACGAAGGTTGCGGACATATCCATTCCAAGCGGTGAAGAGCCCGAATTAGAAGCGCAGCCCTCGGAGCCCGCGACTGCCGTGACAGATGGTGAATCTGAACCCGAGACCATCCGGACGCGAAGCCTAGGAGAGCTATATAACTCCACTGAACGAATGAACCTCGTATGTCTCATGGCGGATGCTGAGGACATCACCTTTGAAGAAGCTGTCAAAGATGAGAGATGGCGAGAGGCGATGTGTGAAGAAATAAAATCAATCGAAAAGAACAATACATGGGAGTTGAGCTCGTTGCCGCCCGGACACAAAGCGGTAGGAGTGAAGTGGGTGTACAAGAAGAAAATGAACTCCGAAGGTAACATAGTAAAATACAAAGCGAGGCTAGTCGCAAAAGGCTACAGTCAAAAGTACGGCATAGATTACGAAGAGGTTTTCGCCCCAGTAGCAAGAATGGAGACCGTGCGTTTATTGCTATCGTTGGTTGCAAGCAAAAAATGGAGCATTTACCAAATGGACGTTAAATCGGCATTTTTGAACGGAAGGCTCGAAGAAGAAGTTTACATTTTTCAACCACCGGGTTTCAAACAAGGAAAGGAAGATCAAGTTTTAAGGCTGAAAAGGGCGTTATACGGGTTGAAACAGGCACCCAGAACGTGGAATGCACGCATCGATGCATATTTTAAAGATCGAGGATTTGAACAATGTCCCTACGAGCATGCCCTTTACATTAAGGTACGGGGTAATGATATACTTTATGTTGCATTATATGTTGATGACCTGATTTTTACTAGCAACAACAACACCATGGTTGAGGAGTTCAAACGAGATATGAAGAACGAGTTCGACATGACCGATCTCGGACTCATGTCATATTTCTTGGGGCTAGATGTCAAACAAAAGGAGTCGGGTATTTTCGTATCTCAACAAATGTACGCAAAAACGTTGTTGGAAAGGTTCAATATGAGCGAGTGCAATTACGCTAAAACGCCGGTGGAACGAGGCATTAAGTTAACGAGGCAAGGTGAAGGGAAGCCGGTTGATCAGAAGGTTTATAGAAGCGCTGTTGGAAGCTTACGTTATCTCACAAATACGAGGCCAGACATTGCATATGGAGTAGGACTCGTGAGTCGATACATGGAGAGTCCAAGATCAAGTCATTGGAACGCCGTAAAGCGGATTTTACGATACATCAAAGGAACGATTTCGTACGGATTATTTTATGGTTGCACTAACAATCCTGATGTTATTGCTTATTCAGACAGTGATTGGAGTGGTGACTTGGACGAAAGAAAGAGCACTACAGGTTTTGTCTTCTTGATAGGTGGCACGGCTTTCACTTGGACGTCGAAAAAAAACAACCGATAGTAACACTCTCTACGTGTGAAGCTGAATATGTCGCAGCATCGACTTGTGTAAGTCATGCGATGTGGATCAGAAAGCTGCTAAAAGAAATGAAATTCACACAAGCAACAGCTACCGAAATACGAGTCGACAATAAGTCAGCAATTGAGCTCGCGAAGAACCCGGTACATCATGAACGAAGCAAGCATATAGACGTGCGATATCATTTCATACGAGAGCAAACAAAGAAAGGCGAAGTTAGCTTGATTCATGTAACAAGCAAGGAACAAGTAGCGGATATATTCACCAAGCCACTACCGTTGGAAGCGTTCGAAAGGATCAGGAAGATGCTCGGTATGTGGGAAGGCGACAATTGAGCTTAGGAGAGGATGTTGGAAATAATAAGCTCAAGCCACATGGAAATAATAAGTTTAAGCCACATAATAAGAATATTCTAGGAAAAAGCTTAGGTGTGTGTATGAGGTGTTCTATGTAATCATTATAGAGATGAGTCATTAGATGAGTCATTGTGTGTAGATTATCCTATAAGTACTATAAATAAGTCCATGTATCATGTAATCTTGGGGGTAGAGAATTAGTAGACATCAAATTACGTATCAAAATCTCTTGTCTCTAATCTCACATATTAAAACACTACAATTATAATATACTTATCAAAAGCAGCTTCAAATCCATGATACAATCATTCAAAATTAAACTTGCTTATGTTGTTTTCAAACTACAACATATTGAAGATATAGCTAATTTATGTCGAACATCAAAATCAGTTACGCGACGCTTGTGCAAAAGCAAAATAAATCATGAGTTACCTTTGAATAGGTATAGTTTTGCAAGTCAACAAATATTTCACCACAGGAGTCTCTGCAGTCCACCATATAGAATGCAATACGCTTCGATGTATTCCGACATTTCTCGTTAACTGATTGCTGCAGTAAATATACCAAGTGAGATTAATGAAATCTTGAGTAAGCAAATAACTGAAAGAATTTGATGTTTTCGGTAGTCGAAGGAGGCAACTTTACTTTTGTAGGAAGCGAGCAACCGCTGATAACCACAGCATCAAACTCGCCAAAAAGGTCCCCACTGAAGCCCTCAAGCTCACCTGCATGAAATAGATAAATTGCATAGGAATGGACGCACACAGCATAACTTTTACCTATTATTGCATTCAGAGATATTAGCACACATAATATTTAGACTCAGTTGAATTCATCTAAAGGACACCAAGAAAACTACTCCTTGAGTTAGCAGACAATGCACAATTCAGTATATACTCCAAAGTCCAAACCAACCTTTGCACCATCATTTGTACAAGGGATTCATTCCCATGATAGACATCAGTAAAACAATTATAACTAACCTATCCAGCTAAAGAGGCAATCACAGCACCTCAGAAAACAATGAAAGAAAGGCTAAATCCTGTCAGTCCCTAATATTTGGAATCACTGCAATAGTCAAAAAACTGGAAAGCCTAAAAAAATAGAAAGAGAACCAACCTTTTTCTACCGAAACACGAACCATGGGATTGAAATCTTTCAAAGACTCGCAACAAAGTTCAGCAACAGTTTTGCCGGAGAACACATTCTCATCTGGCGGGATCAAAAAATTGGATGACAATATCTCCTCAGTCACCATGCGATCATCATTTAGAATCACACTGCCTACTCCAGCTAGCACGATGTTCTTACAAAACTGTCAAAATTTGCAAGAATAGCCCGGTAACTTCAGGAGCCAAAGCTTAACTTAAGTGATTCCCAACTCCAAACGAGATAACCTTAAGTAAATGTAAAAGGAAGAATCTTTACATATACATTCATGCAAACAAATCGATTTCCCCAAAACAATTTATTAGATATATTATATATATATAATATATATAGATATTTACGTTATCATTCGTAGAAATTTACGATAACTAACTATATACAAACAAATAACGTTAGCATCTTTTATATATATGATTCGTACAACTTTACGGTATCTAAATATATATACACACAAATTAAAGTAAGAATCTTTTATATATTCCATAAACCATTAAAATATACTAATTGTTTCTGTAAAAATTTATTCCTCACATTTTGTGGTTTCTCAAAAAGAAATTATCAGATCTATATATATGTATTATATGTATCAAACAGTCGGCCCGACGGCAAGCCCCAGCCAAGTAGATGTTGTACGAAAAAATGCATTCTCTCATGCTCGAAAACTTTCGAAGCGCGGGGTTTCGCCGTTGCGATTATTGTTGTTGAGGTATAGGAGTGCCAACATGTCGAGGTTGCCGAGCAATCGCAATATCACTATGGCGCCTGACAGTCTGTTGTAGCTGATGTTCAGACACACTGCAGGCCCCGCAGGTTCCCCAGCTCCGTTGGGATTTCTCCGCATAATGAATTCCCGCCATTTGCCGTTCCTTAGATTCCTGCACTTGCAGACGAATACTAAACCCGAACTGAGGTTCCCAAACTCTCTCGGGATGGTGACGTTTAGACGATTCTACTACAGGTATAGATACTTGAGGGACGACGCCGTGTTCCCAAGTTCGGCTGGAATCTGTTCGATGAGCCTATTTGATATAAGCTTAGGGTCTCGACGCTCGTACAGTTCCCGAGCTCCTTGGGTATCGATCAGAGAACTCATTGCCGAGCTCTTTCGGCAAGTTAGCTCCGATGTGATTATGTGCAAGGCCAAGCGCCAACAAACTCCGCCATAGCTAAGAGTGTTCCGTGATATCACAAAACCATTTTATCTATATTGCCTTCTCTTTGTGAAAGGGGACATGGTGGAAGAGTGTTCCATCAATGGTTGTAAAACTCGGCTTATATATATATATATATATATATATATATATATATATATTGTTATCATTCGTACAAATTTACGATATGTAAATATATACAAAACTTATTGTAAGCATCTTTATATATCTCTACATCATTAAAATATACTAATTATTTCCTTAAAAGTTTATTCCTAACAAAATGTGATTTCTAAAAAAATTATTATTAGATCTAAATATATATATATATATATATATATATATCACTCGTACAAATTTATGACTATGTACACCCAAATTAATGTAAGCATCTTTTATATATTCAATATACCATTAAAATATACTAATTATTTCTGTAAAAATTTATTCCTCACGTAATGTGATTTTTCTCAACAAAAAAATTATTTATATTATATACATCGTTATCATTCTTACAAATGTATTATATCACACAAATTACTGTAAGCATCTTTTATATATCCCATACACCATATTTCTGTAAAATTTATTCCTCGCATGTTTTTTCTCAAAACAAATTATTAGATCACATATATATACATCGTTATCTCTTACAAACTTACGATATCTCAATATATAGATACAAATTAATGTAAACATCTTTGATATATTCCATACACCATTAATATATACAAATTGTTTTTGTAAAATTATTTCTCAAATAATGTGATTTTTCTCACAATTACCAGTATATATATATATATATATATATCGTAATCATTCGTACAAATTTACGATATCTAAATATATACACCCAAAATAATGTAAGCAATCTTTTATATATCTCATACACATTAAAATATACTAAGATTAAGAAAGAAGTCCAAATTCGATCGGGATTCTGCCTTCGAACAGATTGTTGTTGAGGCTAAGTTTTTGTAGTCTCCGACACTCTGCGATCTCTAGAGGAATACTCTCGGCCAACCGATTGTTGGAGACGTCCGGATAAATTGTGCGACCTTAGGTCGAGGGAAACGAGCGACGACCCTGTGGAGCATCGAATGCCGACCCAATTGCAAGGCGTCATTTCGTCACCTCGAGGGTCGTCCCAATTGTAGAGGGAATTAGAATCTCGACGACCACCGTCCGCAAAGAGAAGCCCCTCTTCAATTCTAAGTGGGCAGCTCCTTCGCGGTTCAATCCATGCGAAGGACGACTAACCGTCCATAGTAAAGCGATCAAAATTGACATGCAATACCACAACGACGACGTGAACGGATTACAAGTCATGCTTTGGAGCTGGTAAGCTCAGTTGTTTATTAAATAAAATAAGTAGAGGTACTCCGCTATATTTATATTTATAATATATATATATAGATATATATACCATTATCACTCAGTACAAATTTATGATTATATACACCCAAATTAATGTAAGCATCTTTTATAATTCCATACACCATAAAATACTGATTGTTTTTGAAAAATTGATTCCTCGTATAATGTTAGTTTCCAAAAAAAGCTATTAGAGCTATATATATCTATATTATAAATCATTACCATTCGTACAAATTTATTATATCTAAATATGTACACACAAATTAATGTAAGCATCTTCTATATATACACCATTAAAATATACTAATTGTTTCCGAAAAATTTATTCCTCAACTAAAATTTTTCTTAAAAGAAAATCATAGATATACCACAAAAGGTGAGCACTATAAAATTTCTCTCTCTCTCTCTCTCTCTCTCTCTCTCTCTCTCTCTCTATATATATATATATATATATATATATATATCGTTAGCATTCAAACAAATTATGATATATCTAAATATTGCACACAAATTAATATTTGCATGTTTTATATATCCCATACAACATTTACTAATTGTTTCTGTAAAACTTTATTCTCACATAATTTGCTTTTTTTTAAACAAAAATTGTTGGATCCTCACAAATATTGTTGTTTCTGTGCATTTTTCTATATTTGCCATGGAAGAGACTAGTACAAGAAGTAGATCTCATTTGTTCATTCAAAACAAGGAAAGAAAAGACACATGGAAGAAAGTTTGAAGCTGTACGTTTAGCTTCCTCCTTATTCTCAACTATTCAAATGTCACCAACTTCAGGCGCAGGTCTTACACGATTGAAAGTGTATTTCATATATTTTCTTTTCTTTTTAACTATATCAGGCCACAAACATCTTTTTGTAATATAACAATATATGATCTTCGCTTATCGATAGTTGTATTTGTGTTAGCGTGCTATCATATTTTGAACAATATTGTTTTAGTATGTAAAAATCGATGGAAAATTTTGACATATATCGTTACCATTCGTACGAATCTACAATGTTATATATATATATATATATATATATATATTAATTGTAAGTAACTCATATATGTTACATCATAAATCATTTTCACGAATTATTTTCGAAGACCTGAACACCAAAGACATGTCCGGGATTGTATGCATATTGTATTGTATGACTCCTTTACTCCTTTACATGTCCGGGATTTGATGTTTATTATATTTCCTATTTTAACAATTTGGCATTTTATTTATATTTGATCTTTTGCCTTTTTCTCCTTAAACAATATTTGTTTAATATAAATGCGTGATACTTTTACATGTTACCTCAAATAATCAGATTACATATTAATAGCACCGTAAACGGTTATATATATATATATATATATATATATATATATTTGTATGATCCGCAAGTAATATAACTCGTTCATATCCGAAAAGAAAATGAAGAAAGTTATCTTTCTCTTGTGTCTTTTATGTTTCGTGACTTTCTCCTCTGCAGATCGCAAAACAATCAGCTCCAATGGTAATAAACTATCCTTTGGAGTTGTTTTTGTCTTAAACCATCCTTACTTATTTATTTATAATTATTTTTTTCATCAGGAAAAAGTGGTGGTTTAACTGAAGAAATACATGAACACATCCAAAATTTCGCTCAGGTACCCTATAGAGGGGCTGATGAATTTACAATTTTTTCCATGCTTTATAGTTATAAATATTATTTTTAGCCTTAAACTTTCCAGCTAAAACTTTTGCAGGAAGTTGAAGAGGGTTCAAGAGAAGAGAAAGAGAATGGAGAAGCTTCCATTTCAATCGATTATAATGGTCCGAGAACAAACCCTAGACATGATCCATATGATCCCCAGACTCCACCAGTCCCAAATCGACGACCGAGATTGTATTAACAAAAAACGTCATATGTGATTAGTTAAGTTCATTATTGCAACTAGTATGCTTAGCATAATCAATGTGTGTGCAAATATATCAAATTATTCTACATTTTGAAAATTTTATATTATTAAAAAAGTCATGCACCAATGTGTTTGTTGGCTTTTGTTTAGTTACGAGAGATTATACATTTATACTTATAATGAAGGAACAAGGGTCAACATGCAATTTTATTTTCTGTTTCTTTAATTTTGTTTCGGCATTAATAATAGTAATTAGTAATAAATAGTGTTTTAACAAGGCCTTAATTACGATAGTCGTCTCTATTTTTCCGTGTAAGCCACAGAAATATTTGAAGAGCCTCCATTTTCTTCTCCAACCAACATAAAAGTGGTTGTGCTGCACATCAAATGCAATATTATCTTCACTATCTTTATTTCCTTTGCGTATATCCCAAGTTGGATATTAAGATAAAATTAATCACAAACTCTCTTACGTTACGCTTCAATCTATCCTAATTTACAACGACGAAAATTAGATCACCCACTCATTATCTTTCGTTCCCACGTTTTCTCAACTTCGAGCACTTTCTAATACATTTTCCTTAACAAAACATAAGACCTCATCAGCTTAGTCATGTTATGGCGCTCTTAATGCAACATCACGTCCTAATCTATCGAGAAATTAGCTCGCGCTTCGCTCGGAAAGAAGCCCTAAATCGTGCGATTTTCAGTCGTTCATATCAACGCCCTTTTTTTAGCCTCGAGAGAAGGGCACGCTTGGTCAAGATCGAAGCCAACGTGGAAACTAATATAGAGATCAAGATCAATATTGAGAGGAGATTTGTGAATGGAGTAGTGCTAAAAAGCCATATTGCAAACGACGATCATAATAATGTTGAGTTTGCTCGGTAGGTCCCGATAGGACCGCCACCATGGAGACCGTAATGAATCTTCTTCAGGTTAATTAGGGTTTTCTTTCTATTTTGAGCTTTTTTTCTTGATTTTTTTTTTCGTAAATTCAATATGATGAAAGAAGCATTTTTTGGGTATAGGAGACGGCTTTGAATCATGTGTTGACTTCGGGGATCGGGGGACGGGTTCGGGGCGACCCGAGAGATGAGCGCGAGGAAACTTATTTGGGTCGTTACTCGCGTACACGTACAGATCGAATGATACAGTTCTTGGTAAGGCTCTTAACTTCCAGGACAGTCGACTTTTGCAATTGAAGGACTGCGTTTTGAAATTGAAGCGAAAGGACACAAATTAAAATTTCCAACGCAATACAATACGTGTTCTGATTAAATCGCTTATATTTTTAATGAAATCAGTGCTATTTAAATTGCAACCACTTAATTTTGAAAATCAAGTAACTAGCATTTTTCGCAGGGTGCGATATTGTTGAGATCGACACGTGGGTGGATGCAGCGGGCAAAAACGGGATGCGCCGAGATTGGATAATTCGAGACCAAAACACACAGAAGATTATTACACACAGAAGATTATTACAAGAGCTATTGTTGGGTGCGCGAACCCATGTCCCACA
This sequence comes from Craterostigma plantagineum, assembly GCA_027422505.1. Classification (NCBI taxonomy): domain Eukaryota; kingdom Viridiplantae; phylum Streptophyta; class Magnoliopsida; order Lamiales; family Linderniaceae; genus Craterostigma; species Craterostigma plantagineum. The sequence continues at coordinate 3,871,808 of JAPQWV010000050.1, forward strand.
CTGATGGTTAAAAGCAAAAATCGAGTGGTTTATAAGCTTGTGGGTTCACTCCCTCTATTGCCAATTGGTTTTAGAGAGGAACCCCACAAGCTTATACGGGCCTGGATTTGGGCTGGAATTAAGCCTGAAAAAGTCCCTACAGGTACCAGGTTATATATAGTTCATATTAATTTCTATAAAAATATATAATATGTTCTTTAATATATTTTGCAGTATTTATTTATACAAGAAAACCCTAATTTTCATCTCCTTTAATTGTACTACAATGCAGCAGCACTTGGGTGATGATGAATAGAGAGACGAGAAGGCTGTGCAAAATCCCCGAAGTGAAGAACGATATAACGCCATTTTATCTCCATAGAGCAGTGATCGCTGTGGAGAACGCCGACGGGGATAAGATCGAAAAGCTTATTGATGATACTGCTCAGAGAACTCGCAAAGACCTCGACGTAAGTATATGTGTGTGTGTGTGCGCATATATATGAATGATTTCTCAATTTTGTCATATCAGGGTCAGATTTTGACCAGTTCATCACGACCTAGTGGGTCGTTAGGGTCCCTAAATTTTTGGACCCAGTAAAAACATATTTTCGGGCTCAAAAAATATATTTCCAAGACCAAATTGAGCCTAATTTATCAAGGCATCACTTTGTTAAAAAAAAAAAGGCCACAAAAATTTGAAAAAATGGCCGTGACTCTCATACTGTGGTATATTTCGATCGATTTCTTGATACATATGAATATGCAGCCACGATGGAGCGACATGGATGCCAATCAACACGTGAACAACGTCAAATACATCAGGTGGATTTTGGAGGTATACGACATATATAAATATATATACATATATCGGTGAATAAAAAGAACGTTCTACGGCTTAACAAAGAAAAAATTTCGCAGAGCGTTCCCATGGACGTGCTCGAGCACTACAGCATGACGAGGATGACGTTAGAATGTTGTTTTATTTTTATAGGTGAATAATCTTTTTGTATGAGGAACGAGTAGTTAATTTGGTGAGGAGGAATTTTTCCAAACTGAAGAACAAAGCTTTTCTCTGTTACATGCACTCTCTCAGCTATCTCTCTTTTCTACACTCACATGGCACTTTGTGCCTTCTCTCCACTCACCTCTCTTTACACACACGCATCTCACTCCCCACACATTTCTACTACACATGCATTCATTTATATTACATAGTGGATAGCAAAGAGACAAACAAGAAATCAATGCAAATCATGCGTGTGATTTTGGGATCTTATTTTTCCACTTCCTGTTTTGACTTTTTATATGAAAGATGCGGCTCCTTGGACTTTTTGTATGAAGCATGCGGCTCCTTGGCTGCTTGAACTTGAATTCTTCCTAGATATTATTTTCTTGATTTTTTTCTTTATTTTCTTCTACTTTGGCTGCTTTGAGATTACACTCAACAAATTCCCCCCTTAATCTCAAAGTCTTGCAGCCTTTCGACACTCCTTAAATTTAACTCTTTTTCGTGCATCGTATGTTGCGGCTCTCCATTTTCCGTCAATAATTTCCTTCGTGATCTTCGTCATGTTTGCCATCTTATCGTACTCATCTGTCACTAATTTTTCTTCTTGGGCCGCCTTTTCCCTTCGGTTTGGTTCTTCGGTGATGTAATAAATATCCTCGTATTTTTCTTTGATCCATGTGACGTAGTCCTTCAAGCTCGTCACCTCCTCTGCGATTTTTCTGTGGGTTTTGTCATACTCAATGTTCTTCGGTACAACGACCAGATATTTCGCCTCCGGTGGCTTGGCCTTCGTCAGCATCTCGAAGGTCTCCTTCATGTCAGTCATCTCGTTGGTCATGAGCTCATCGATCTTATCTGTGTCCTCCCTTGGGACTTCTCTGCGATTTTCGTCGATATATTTTTCCTTCATATTTTGGTTATCGCCCATCCGCTTGGGGGCCTCCTTGGTCGTCGTCGCGACCTCGTCCTTCTCGTCCGTCTTCAATTTTTCGACGAGCTCGTACTTGTTGTTGGTTCGGCTCCTCAAGATATTCATGTAGGCCTCAAGGCTGTCTCTCGCCTTGATCCACTGCTTCACCTCATTGGCTTTCTCACGTACCTTTTCCTCGTGAGTGTGGTCTTTGTCGGTAGGACTGGCCTTGATAGGTTCTCCAGTCATTTGTTTAGCGACTTTGCGATCAACATGTCGCAGGGCCTCCATCGTGGACGCATCGGTCGTCTCTTTCACGCCGCGCTCCTGGTTCCCTCCTCGCGCGGCTTCTTCAGCCTGCTTGGGCGTCATCTTCTCTCTTATTTCTTTGTTGGCATAATCGCCTTTCTTTGGCAACGTCTCGTATGTCTCTATAGATTTTACGTTCTCCTTGTAGGCATTATCTCCAGCCTTCTCCGGCGATGCATGCATGGATTCGGCGATCTTGTTTTTCATCTCATCGGCATCTTCCGATGTCTTCGCGTCGATCTCCTCGACTTTTTCAGGTGGTTGTCGTGGCGGCGTTTCTTCGACCGCCTCCTCTTTCTCGAGCTCTCCTTCGTTTGGAACTCCTTTTTTCTTTTCTTCTTCCACGGGCTCCTCGGCCTTTAGATATATTTCATCCTCTTCATCGCCATCGGCTTTCATCTTTGATGATTCGCCTTCTTCTTTTTCCATCTCGGGTTTTGGTGGTGGTTTATCATTTTTCTTTTCCACCACTGGCTCAGCATGATCTTTATCACGCTCGCTCTCCACGTCACGAGCTACCTCTTCTCGTACGGGTTCGCCTTCAACGTTCTTCTCGTACTCCTTTGTCGTCTCAAGTTCGCCCTGTTTTTGTGGCTGAACTTAGTTGATGCTATTAGTGCCTTTATACGCTTTCTCCAACAGTTCCCAGGCTTCCTTAGCTTTTCTCATATCACCTATCTCTCTGCTACTACCGGTACCTTCTATCGCATAGTAGATGATGAGGATCGCGATATTATTTTGTGTGAAAGGAGCTCGCCAAGTCTTCTGTTGCGATCTTGTATACCCTGTCGTATCGGCTCGGGTATCTCCATCTTTGACGATTTTCCATAAGCCTTGCTCTACAAGCAAAGCTTTCTACGCTCCACCTTGCGTAGTTACTCTTGGTGAGTTGTGGGACTAACATGTGGACATCTGCTATCCACCTCGACTCCATTGACACCATCGGCTCTGGCGATATCATCGGCTCTGTTGGCTCCGTTAACACCTTCGGCTCTTTTGACACCATCGGCTCTGATACCATTTTGTTGTTTTATTTTTATAGGTGAATAATCTTTTTGTATGAGGAACGAGTAGTTAATTTGGTGAGGAGGAATTTTTCCAAACTGAAGAACAAAGCTTTTCTCTGTTACATGCACTCTCTCAGCTATCTCTCTTTTCTACACTCACATGGCACTTTGTGCCTTCTCTCCACTCACCTCTCTTTACACACACGCATCTCACTCCCCACACATTTTCTCTACTACACATGCATTCATTTATATTACATAGTGGATAGCAAAGAGACAAACAAGAAATCAATGCAAATCATGCGTGTGATTTTGGGATCTTATTTTTCCACTTCCTGTTTTGACTTTTTATATGAAAGATGCGGCTCCTTGGACTTTTTGTATGAAGCATGCGGCTCCTTGGCTGCTTGAACTTGAATTCTTCCTAGATATTATTTTCTTGATTTTTTTCTTTATTTTCTTCTACTTTGGCTGCTTTGAGATTACACTCAACATAGAATACAGACGCGAGTGTAGGCAATCAAACGTTCTCGAATCTCTAAAACGCATGAGAATAGTTAGTCGCAGTAGTAGCGATAGTAGCAGCAGAAGAATAAGAACAGTCGACGAAAACGAGCAAATTGTTATTACAGAGATTGGTCGAGCAAAAGGCTTAGAATGCACGCACTTATTGCACATGGAAGCCGACCATTCAGGTATCGTTCGGGCGAGGTCGCTTTGGCAGTTGAAGGAAGCTAATACATAGATTGAGATTCTTCTTCTATTTTACTTTTCTTCTTTTGTAATGTTATAAAAACAAGATATTTTCGTACAATACATTGATTACATACGCGAAGTTGTACAAAGAAAAGACGCAATTGCAATGCACGCAGACCACTCGTTGGAAATAATTTTCGACAGATATGAAGAACAATAAGCGTATTATTATCCGTATGTTGTTCGTCGTCTAGGCTTTCATCTCAGTCTTGATAGCAGAAACCAAGTGATCATAGGCGACGCTCCATGCCTTCTTCATCTCTGAGGACCACATCTCTTCTGTTGCTTCCTTTATAGTCTCCAATAATGCATACTTTGTCACCTATATATGTATGTAGAAAATTATTTATTGTCATGTATGTATGTTATATTAGCTTAATCATAGTCCAAAAAGTACCTCAAAATGTTCATTAACGACGCCGTATTTGAAGTGCACTGATCCAAGTTTCTTGAGGCTCGATTCTCTTACGACTACTTTACCAGCTTTTCTTAACTGAACAGCAGCTTCACATGTCTGCACAGAATGCAATTAATAATCGTGTAATAAAAAGAGTAATTTATCATAATAAATAAATTAAATTGTGGGGTTGAAGGTTGATGAATATTTTATATTACTAACCATGACGAAGACAGACTTGGCATGTGTCTTAAGCTTAGGATTCTGTTCGAGGGGAACGTTTGACTCCCTTAGAAACGAGAACATCTTCTTGGCTGATGGAGCTATCTCGAATATCCTGAATATGCAGTTAATATTGGAGTGATTAAATTGAAATATTGCGCGACAACTATGTATTTATGTTATTACTTAAGAAAGAATTTGAGGCCCCATTCACCAGCATTGCCCTTCATTGAGTTCCACGACTTCACCACTAATGCTTCTTCTTCTTCTGTGAAAAGGCACGCCTCTGCATCTACAATTTAGCAAAAGATGTAAATCTTTACATATATAACAAACCAATTCTGATAAAGATAAAAAAGATATTTACAGTAGCAAAGAGAGTATAGTAACTTGTTTGATGCTCGCCCATGATTTCAGTTCTTTGTAATTTCAGAAAGAAGATATATATATATTTTTGGAATGTGAATGTATGTAATGAGATTTGAGATGCGAAGATAAGGATATTTTGTGAAGGATTTATAGTGATTTTGTATGACCCTTCATGAGATCGGAGAGCCATTACAGTTAGTTAGCAAATGGAAGATTGATTTTTTTTTTTATTTTGTAGTTTAGAAACTTATCAAATACAAGAAGATTACGATACCATTACATACCATGTACGAGTGATTCTTGGTAATGAAAAACATGGGGCTGTACGTGGTTTTAACAGTGTGCTGTTGGCTTTTGTAGACCTTTTGATAATTTTTACATGGAAATAATACAACTTGTCATGGCTGTGAAAGTTGTATCCATCTATATTCGAAAAATAAATAATTTGTATTAGTTAGTTATACAGAATACGTTATCGTTGGAAAGATTGACGTACGATGTCATTGCATACATCTACAAGTGTTTGATGGTATTTAACGCACTACGTAGGATAAGAACTACGACGAAAGTTAGTCAACGAACAGAACACATTTCATGTTTTAACAAACTGAGAGTGACCCCAGACATAAATTAGATCATCGAATGCTTTCCAAAATGGAATAGAAAACAGGCAAAAGATTAACCTTCAGCTTTCGATTCGGAGATGTCTGCTATAATGCCTTTACCATCCATCGAATCGAAGAAGAAGAAGTTCTTCAGAGGATCTCCTTTCCCAGATATTGCTTTAATTACTTCCTATTTAACAGCAAACAATTGATCAGCTTAGAATCAGTAAAACTATGATGAGCTTGGCAAGAGATGAATATATTCACCTGTCCTAAGATTCCACCGATGATGGCACAAACAGGCGGGAATTCTTGTCTGCCTTCTAAAAGTCTCTGAAGGAGAGAATCAGGGATTCGAGATTCGTCAAAAGACTGCATAAGAGTTGGAATTTTAATGAGGAGATTTTGATCGACGTTTTAATGGACGTGAACTTATTTGCAAGAGATGAGTACTTACTTGTGCTTCACAGATTTTCTTCTTCAAGAATTGAACACTTGGCAAGTCAGCAACAGAAGCATCTCCAGGCATGCAGCCTTCAGATTCAGATTCTTCGAATTTTTCTATTACTGGAAAGTGGATCCAAAAAATGTTTGTGACAGTTTCAGATTTTGCAATGAGAGTATGAGTTTACACACTAATGTTTACGAAGAGCAAACCGAAAGGCCAGATTATACATACCTCTCATGGCGAAGTACAACTTGGAAAGTTTCCTTGGAAGAGATTTCCATGGGACTGAAATAGCTTCCTGAGAAGTCAAAAGCATAAGATCAGAGAAAATTCCATTCGTCATATTATAGATAGGTTATGCCTTCACTGCAGTGCTTCATGACAGAAAGCATCAAATTATGATACAGAATAACTCTAAAAGGAGAAAACTAGCAACTTATTTCTGCAACAACATTGTGTAATGTACTACTTCATTTCATACCTTGAAACTTGGATACTCCAAAAGGCACTCAACTGTTTCATCATTCTTCTTCTGCGGGCATAAAGTGAAATAAGAAAGCATTTTGAAATCCGTGATGAAATCATTCAAAAATAAACTGCGATTACGTTGTTTTCAAACTACAACATATTGAAGATATCATAGCAATTGATGTCGAACATCAAAATCAGTTACGGGATGCTTAAATGCAAAAGCAAAATAAATCATGAGTTACCTTTGAATAGGTATAATTTTGCAAGTCAACAAATATTTCACCACAGGAGTCTCTGCAGTCCACCATATAGAATGCAATACGCTTCGATGTATTCCGACATTTTTCGTTAACTGATTGCTGCAGTAAATATGCCAAGTGAGATAAATGAAATCTTGAGAAAGCAAATAACTGAAAAGTTGAAGTTTTCGGTAGTCGAAGAAGGCAACTTTACTTTTGTAGGAAGCGAGCAACCGCTGATAACCACAGCATCAAACTTGCCAAAAAAGTCCCCACTGAAGCCCTCAAGCTCACCTGCATGAAATAGATAAATTGCATAGGAATGGACGCACACAGCAACCAACTATGCATTCAGAGATAGTAGCACACATAATATTTAGACTCAGTTGAATTCATCTGAAGGACACCAAGAAAACTACTCATTCTTGAGTTAGCACAATGCACAATCCAGTATATACTCCAAACCAATCTTTGCACCATCATTTGTACAAGGGATTCATTCTCATGATAGACATATCAGTAAAACAATTATAACTAAGGAAAACCTATCCAGCTAATGAGACCATCAGAGCACCTCATAAACCATGAAAGAAAGGCTAAAAACACTGTCAGTCCCTACTATTTGGAATCACTGAAACAGTAAAAAAAAACTAGAAAGCCTACAAAAAGAGAAAGAGAACCAACCTTTTTCTACCGAAACACGAACCATGGGATTGAAATCTTTCAAAGACTCGCAACAAAGTTCAGCAACAGTTTTACCGGAGAACACGTTCTCATCTGGCGGGATCAAAAAATTGGATGCCAATATCTCCTCAGTCACCATACGGTCATCATTTAGAATCACACTGCCTACTCCAGCTAGCACGATGTTCTTACAAAACTGTCAATATTTACAAGAACAGCCCGGTCACTTACAGGAGCAAAACTTAATTAAGTGATTCCCAACTCCAAACGAGATAACCTTAACTAAATGTAAAAGGAAGAATCTTTACGTATACATTCATGTAAACAAATCGCTTACCTCCACAACAGTGCCTTTGAGTCCACTAACGAACACGTGAGACTTGCTCAGCCTAGAAAAAAGCCCATCGACAAATGAACTCCAGACCAAGATTCAATAACAAATTAGAAGGATAAAGCCTTGAACAATGTGGAATTTAAGTATCCAGTACCTTCTCTGAGCATCAGCACCCCAAACTCGAATTTGACGATCATAAATAGCTGTTTCCTGCTCTGTTAATTCTTCGCCGTTCATCTCAATGAGCTTTAATCAAACGATAATCAAACGAAAGAGATCACCTAAACCTTGTTTTCCTGGCTAGAACCCTAATTAGAACCGGAAGGGTTTTGGGGGATATTTAGAACGATCGGTCGATACTCAATTTACCAAATTACCCCCACATTTGACAAGTAAGACCATCTCCACAAACGCAAAACGTATCATACATGAGGCTGGTATCAGGCTATGTAATTATCCTTGTGGTGGGAATCATTTTTATCACGGGATCTTGATAAGTACCTAGTTGGATAAAAACTTGTAATTTAGTATCTATCAGGATTTTTTATATGTAGTTACCTAACAGAATAAATTTTTTGCACATATGTACCCGATCCCCAAAAATACACCATACAACACATTTGGGTACCCTATATCAACACATTTGGGTACTCTATATAACAGAAAATGGTACGGCGTATGATATATTTATGTACGCTCTATGTAACACATGTATGCATTAGGTACGACGTATGCTATATTTAGATACCTATATCAACGTGTTATGGTACGCAAAATGCACACAGGAAGGTACGACATGACTAAAGAAACTGGTAAAAATTAAATTGGGTACCTATCTGTAAAATTTTCTGAATGGGTACTTATGTGTAAAAATTTTATCCAATTGGGTATTTTTCTATAGATTCACCTTTTATTATTTATAAAAGACTAAGCTTATACTAAGCTTAATAATTGAACCCCATGTATATTATTTTGTATTTTGACTAAACATCTTCCACTCACAACTAATCATATTTCGTCCTTTTCTTCGTCGTTTTTCATAGGAATTATGCGACCCCAAAACGAATCTTCGATTTGTTTATAACCAAAATTTTCAATATGACTGGTGAAAGTCGAAGAAAGACAGCGGAACTTGACCTAACCCATGACAATAGAAATAAAATATTATATACCCGAGGTATCATACGTCAAAAGCCAAATGCTTCCACCATATACTAATAAGAATATCACAATTAATAGACAAGCCAACCACCGAAACGAAAAAATAAAGCAACTTGCTGGCTAATCATAAACTACTCCCTCCGGTCTCAAAAGTTTTTGTACATTTTACTAAATCGAGCGTCCCACATCTTTTGTATATTTCCTTTTTTAGCAAAAAAACTATCACAAACAATTAATATAATAATATTAAATATCATCAAAAGACGTGTCAAAACATATACTTTTTTACCTTTCCAACACAGTATATTATTAAAATATTCAGTTTCTTAATTCTCGTGTAAATATCCAAATGTCCATAAAGTTACGGGACTGAGCCTGAGGGAGTACTATAACATGTGACAAAAGATTTGAAGTTAATAAATTACAGCGCTTGCATACAGCAGGCCATCTACGACAACTATATATAAAACCTTTGATTGAAGCAAGATCATACTCACAAATACCATCTCCTCCTTCATATTATTATTACACGATAATTAACATGTCTTTTTTCAGAAACAATGCGCTTACCCTCAACTCAACTTTCGACGAGGACCAATGGGTCATACAGCTTCGACATACCATAGAGGAAGAGCTCGAAGAAGAAACTGACTTTACAGTTTCAATCTTTGCCGTCCCAAAAACCCTAATGATGATCAACCCAGATTCTTACATCCCTCACATTGTCGCCATTGGTCCTTACCATCACCTAAAACCCGACCTCTACGACATGGAAAGGTACAAAATCGCAGCTGCAAAGAGAAGGCAAAGAGAATTCATAAGCGAAGGCAAGTTGCGCGACATAGTCGATCGCATAAGTAGTGAGGGCCTTCGAACTAGGGCAAACTACCATAGGCCCTTGAGTTACAGCGATCAAACCCTGGGATGGATGATGGTCGTCGATGCTTCTTTCTTGTACGAATTCTTAAATTATTTTCCAGGCAAAGAATTGCGCAACAAGCTCGCCGCCGAGACTCCATCGAGGCTTATTAAAGACTTCTCTGATAATACTGCTGCTTTTAATTCGATCCTCAAAGACATCATAATGCTCGAAAATCAAATACCCATGTTCGTGATGAGGATGATCTTGAAGTTCCAATTTTCTTCCCAAGAATCAGCCGACGAACATCTCTGCTCCATTCTTTGGCGCCTTTGTGAGGAGCTTTCGCCTTTCAAGATTGCCAAATTCAGCTCTGATAATCAGAATAATAAGATCGATGTGAAACAGTGCGCTCACATACTCGACCTTCTGTACCAAATCGTCGTCGGAGAAGAATTAGAAGACGCCGCCATATCATCTCGGCGGAGCCAGCTTAGGCAGCTCTCCAATGAGCAGCAGTCGAAGTTGGAAACTGGGCCAGCGAAATGGGTCAAGGGAATCAAGAGAGTGACGAAGCTACCTTGGACGATCATCACTAGAATCCCAGTCGTAAACGTCATCAGTGGGAACAAGAAATACAAAGGCGCAGAAGACGAAGATTCATCAAGCTCGGAGGTCACTGATAAGCTGCCAGTTCTTGAGGAGATCACTATACCATCGGTATCACAACTGTTTGAAATTGGGGTTAAGTTCTTCCCCACAAAGGAAGGCATAGAAAGTATCAATTTTGACGCAAAAACTGGCAGTTTCCACATCCCAGTAATAGATCTTGATGTGAACTCCGAGGTTGTCTTGAGGAACTTGGTGGCTTACGAAGCTTGCAGAGTAAAAGGGCCGTTGGTTTTGGCTCGTTACACGGAATTGATGAATGGGATTATCGACACAGAGGAGGACGCGAAGTTATTATGTAAAAGAGGGATTATTATTAACCATTTGAAGAGCGAGACTGAAGTGGCTAATCTGTGGAACGGTATGAGCAGGTCTGTGAAGGTTACAAAGGTGCCATCTTTGGACAAAGTGATTGCTGATGTGAATAAGTATTACGGTGGGAGTCTTAAGGTTAAGTTCCAGAGGTTCATGGCCAAGTACGTTTTTGGTTCTTGGAAGTTTCTCACTTTATTTGCTACTATCTTTTCTTTGCTGCTGATGACTTTGCAGACGTTTTGCCAAGTTTATAGCTGTGGTCGTCTTCTTCCTATCAAAGGTCTCCATGCTGCTAATTAGAAGATTATTGTCCTCTTTACTTTCTTTGTTCAGTCAAGTACGTCTGTAACTTGTGCGTAATTGCGTTTGACTTTTATTATGAAGCCTCCGTAATTTCTGTTTTATATATGTCTAAACTAGTTTTTTGCCCGTGCATTGCACGTGTCTTAATTATCTAGAAATTTCTCGGAAAAAACTTTTCGCGGGACCTTGCTCACTGTAGCAGCGAAATCTACCGTTTAAAGCATTTTCTGAAAATTTTCTCGGTGAAGAACACTGTGCGAAAACGTGCGAAACGACGCAATGATTTTTTGTCTTAGACCTACTCAAATCTTAACCAAAATGCAATAATCTGGACTCAATCGACTCGAAATTGGACGGGCAATGCATATTTGGGGGTTTTAAACACCAAAAACCTAACATGCGTCCTATTTAGCCGAGAAAAATTAATTTTAACCTAACAGATTTAACAAAACGGGGCAAAAACAAGATAAAACGAACGGAAATTGGTTTATTTGAGGTGTATTCATACTGAAAAGCTGATTTGCGACAATGGAGTTAGCAGGAAACGGATTTTGAATGCAGATTTGACGACGACGACGATGCGAGGAGAGAAATTTTTGAAAAGAGTTGCAAAATTTTTGAATTTTTTTCGGGAATTTTTAGGATTGTGAAAAACGTTAAGGGTTTTGGGGTTTTAGGGGTTTTGTGACTGTTCATGCGAAATTTTGAGTTAATGGGCCGAAATTCGTGGGCTTGGTCCAAATTGGATCCAGATCTGATTTTTGCGGACTTGGTCAAAATTGGGTCCAATTGGAGTTCAATTGGTCCAATTTTGACCCTGTTTGACCAAACTTTAAAATTTCAACCCCCTTTTTTTTAAATAAAAAATGGAAAAATCAGAAGCTCCCCCTTAATCGAAAACTCCCCTTTTTAAATAATGGAAAAATCAGAAGCTCCCCCTTAATCGAAAACTCCCCTCAAAAGACATAATTTAGAAGACACATAGAGAATGAAGTAAAAGTGAGAGGACATATGTACACTTTATCAAAGTTCATGTAGGATCGATTGATCACAGCTGAATATTCAACATGCCCAACATAGTTACAAGGTGTTGGAATCGTTTGACATCCAACGGTTTTGTCAAAATGTCGGCTAGTTGATCTTCGGTAGTGACGTAGTGTAATTCAATCGTCCCTTGTTCAACATGTTCTTTGATGAAGTGGTGACGAATATCTATGTGTTTCGTTCTTGAGTGATGTACCGGATTACTCGTCATCGCAATAGCACTTTTTGAGTCACAATAAATGGGAATTTTATCAACATGAAAATTAAAATCTCGTAGTTGGGTTCTCATCCACAAAAGCTGTGAACAACAACTAGCGGCGGCGACATATTCTGCCTCCGTCGACGAAGTTGAGACACAGTTTTGTTTTCGAGACGACCAACTCACGAGTTTACCGCCCAAGAAGTGTGCAGCTCCAGAGGTGCTTTTTCTATCCATCTTGCATCCTGCGTAATCCGAGTCAGATAATCCAACCAGTTTGAAGTCCGATCGAGTGGGGTACCACAAACCCAGATTGGGTGTTCCTTTGAGATAGCGGAGAATCCTTTTGACAGCAGTGAGATGGGATTCCTTAGGTGTAGCCTGGAAACGAGCGCAGATTCCTGTCGAGAGAACGATATCCGGTCGACTAGCAGTGAGGTACAGAAGAGAGCCTATTATCCCTCGGTATACGGTTTGGTCAACGGGAGCACCAGATGAGTCCGCGTCGGGTAGGCCAGAGGGTGACATAGGTGTTGCAGCAGTCTTAGCATCCTTTATGCCATATTTCTCGAGGATGTCATGGATGTATTTGGACTGGTTGATGAAGATTCCGTCGGGGAGTTGCTTTACTTGAAGACCAAGAAAGAAATTCAGCTCGCCCATCATACTCATTTCGAATTTCTCTTTCATCAATTCTGCGAACTCTTCACACATTTGTGGTTCAGTCGATCCAAAAATGATGTCATCGACATAAATCTGTACAATCATGATGTCCGGGCCACTCCGCTTGGTGAAGAGAGTTGTATCCAGAGATCCTTTCTTAAATCCAGACTGAACAAGGAAGTCTGAAAGGACGTCATACCAAGCTCGGGGAGCCTGTTTTAGTCCGTAGAGGGCCTTGTAGAGTCGATATACGTGATGAGGAAACTCTTCGCTCAAGAACCCTTCAGGTTGATCAACGTACACTTCTTCTTTGAGAAATCAATTCAGAAATGCAGTCTTCACGTCCATTTGGTAGACTTTAAAGTTCTTGTGAGCAGCAAAGGCAAGAAAAATTCGTATGGCTTCGATCCTGGCAACTGGGACGAAAGTTTCATCGTAGTGGATGCCTTCTTGTTGGTTGTACCCCTTAGCCACAAGTCTTGCTTTATTGCGGATGACAACACCGTCTTCATCCTTTTTGTTCTTGAAGATCCACTTTGTGCCGATAATGGATCTATTGAGAGGTCGTGGTACGAGTTCCCAAACTTGTAATCGTTCAAACTGATTTATTTCCTCCTACATTGCAATCAGCCAATCAGGATCGTTGAGAGCTTCAGCTACTCGTGATGGTTCGGCTTGACTGAGATAGCCGAACGCGTCGAAACACCGGATGTGGGATCCCCAATAATCTGATCGGTAGGATGAGAGCGAGCCCAAAGTGGTACATTGGTCTGTGAGGAGCTGGCCGCATTTGTATCGATTGGAGACTCATCAGATTGGGGTCCGGTGTCCAAAGAAGAGATCTCAACCGTAGTAGATTGAGAAGGTTCAGCATCAGGATCAGCAATGTTCCCAGGGTTGGGTAAAATGTCGTCTTCGTTGAGATTGAGATCATCCAAGTTTGGCGGGACGACATCATCGCTGATAGCTGGTGTTGTAGGTGGGGTGGGTGCAGCGGTAGTTTGAGTGGTGGCGACGGGAGTCTTGGGGACTGGATAGAAGTACTCGAAGAGTAGATCGAGATCCAGTTCACCAGAATTGCCCTCAGATGAGGAAGTTCTCATCGTTGAAGGTTGACCTTTTGTCAACGACTGTAGAAGACCTGGTTCTGGACTGATATGAGCAGAAGCCATGAGGTCGCCTTCGCTTTCGTCAAATGTGACATTTGTGCTCTCTATTACTGATCGTTTCTCCCTAAGATAGACTCTGTATGCCTTTGAGTTCAGCGAATATCCAACAAAGATTCCTTCAAGTGCTTTTGGATCAAGCTTCCCAAGATGTTGGCGATCATTGGCCACAAAACATCGGCAACCGAAGACCCTTAGATAAGATATACCTGGGATACGACGGTTATTCAGCATCTCGTATGGGATGCGGTTGAATCTCTTGTGGATGGAAGCCCGGTTTTGCGTGTAACAGGCCGTTTGAATAGCTTCGCCCCAAAGAGAGTGAGGAAGTCCGGATTGGATGAGGAGAGTCCTAGCTGCTTCAACTAGTGTCCTATCTTACGCTTAACGACACCATTCTGTTCTGGTGTCTTCACAGCTGAGAACTGCTGGGTGATGCCCTGAGTAGCATAGAAATCACTGAGCTTCTTGTTCTTAAACTCAGTTCCATTGTCAGTCCTGATAATCCGAACCTTCTGTTGATGAAGAGTTTGGGACGTAACAACAAACTCGATGATTAAATCAGGAACTTCATCCTTTGTGCGAACGAGTTTCGTCCATGTATAGCGTGAGAAGTCGTCGACAATCACAAGAATATACCGTCTTCCTCCGAGTGTAGCCGTAGGCATTGGGCCACATAGATCCATGTGTAAGAGCTCAAGGATGAGCTTAGAGGACGGTGTTTCCTTAGAGATGTGTGATGATCGCTTCATCTTCCCCAATTCACAGGCAGAGCAGAGGTGTTCCTTATGATATGACAGTTGGGGTAGACCGTTGCCGAGTTTATTCTGACGAAGTTTGTTGATAGTCTTGAAATTGAGGTGTGAAAGACGCCGGCGCCATAGATCGTTCAACTTGGGTGCAGCACGGGAGAGAAGGCATATTGGTCGAGAGGTCGTAAGATTGAGTATGTAAAGGTGAGACGTGCGCGTTCCAGAAAGAAGAGGTTGTCCTGAGGCATCTATAATACTGCAGATGTCAGATTCGAAGAGAACCTTGTATCCTTTGTCGCAGAAACGACCAATGCTGAAGAGATTGTAGCTCAAACCCTCGACATAAGAGATGCCCTTAATCGTCAGTTTATCATGGACGAGATCACCAGTTCCGAGAATTGGCGCCATTTGACTGTTTCCGAAGGAGACCCTTCCGAGATAGCGCTCGGAGAAGTTGCTCAACAGCTCCTTGTTCCCCGTCATGTGTGTGGAGCAACCCGAGTCTAGATACCACACATGACAGACCTGCAATCATCAGCAAACGTTGGGTCCCTGTTTACGGACGGAACCATGTGATACAAGTAAAATTTTCATACGCTTAACGGGAAATGTGGGGTCTAAATCAGGTTGTGTTGGATCTAATTTAGCTTTCCCTTTGTGATTTGTTTGAGGAGGTGGGATTATGGTTTTTCTAACCCATATTTGCCTAACTTGCGCTTGCACATACGTTGTCTTATTCGTGAATTGACGTGAAGGTTTTGGTTGTTGTTGTCGCCTTTTGGTTTTAGTCATCTTCTGCTTGCGAGCAGTAGGAGACTTTGTATTCAGCGTTGGATGGCGTGTTTGCTGGCGTAGATGAACTGGGAGAATGCAAGGGCGTCGTAGAGGAGGTTTGCCTTTTTGGTCGGGGTGTTGCGTGTTCGTGTGCCTCATATTCATGAAAGCGTGGAAGAATGAAGTCATTGCAGCAACACATAGACATTAGTTTGGCAAAGGAAAGATAAGTTTTGGCAGCATAATTGTCTACGTCCTTAAGATGTTGGGAGTCAGTACATAGATTGGAAATACAAATATAGGATAGTCTTTTCTTCTTGTCATCGAAGAGCGGGTCCTCCTTTACTTCAAATGAACTCCCTTCCGGAGACGTCGAACTCACATTCCCTGTATCCACAGGAATACGAGAGTTAGTGTTTGAACAAGTTTCAGCTTCAGGAGTCATCTTCGCCGTCCTCTTACATTTACATGTTTGAGAATCGGGTACTTGACTTGATGTAGAGGGATTGTTTGTACTGTGAAATTGTTCTAGTGTAGAGATTTTGCTAAGTAGTTCATCTCGCTCCCTTGCGAAGGTCTTCCGCTCTAATTCTAGTGTTTGTTCTAGTTCTGCTATGAGCAGAAGTTTCTCTGGGATATAGGTGCGAGAGATCGCTTCTTGGAAAGCAATTTCCTGTTCTTTGGTTGGGAGTGGAGTTTCGACATCCTCCGAAAGTGAAGGTATCTTAGTCTTATCCCTAGCATTCATTTCTGTGTAGTCATACGCGATTTCCGCCCAATGAATGTTCTGTACCCTCTTTTCTTCCGAGATAACAATGGAGGATGATCTCACAAATGGCCTAAGTTGCGAGGGAGCACCATTTCTTGTTTGCAGGAACGCAGTGTTACACATGTTATACCTTTTAACTGTTAGTGGTATTGATTTGCAATTGCTAGACAGGCCGATTCCCCCCGGGCGTTGTAGAATTCTGTTTCAACTGGTTGGTTCAATAGGCATAAGATGCGTGAGTTTTCGTTTCTAAGGTGAAGTTGCTCTTCGAGTTCTTTCACCTTTCGGTACAGCCTAACTCTTTCCTTTGTGAGCAGTTCGTATTGGGATGCCGTCAGAAGACGAGATGTTTTGCATTGGCCAGTGTGGTTTCCTTAACCCTAGTCTCACTTTGTTTATTCTTGCTTTGCAGACGTTTGACTAACGTTTCAGAGGCCATTAGACGTTCGTTTGCACAGGCGAGCTCTTCTACTTTTAAACTAAGTAAGGCATAGTTGTTTTCAAATTTTAGCTTAAGTTCATCATAATCCCTAGCATCTACGGTGGGTTTCTTAATGGTGTGCCGGTGATTAAACATATCATCGAGTTGCGAAATTCGTACCTCAGCCTCGGTGTTAGTAGGCGTCTTAGCGGCATTCTCACCGGTGTTGATCATCTCCTCATCCTCGTCATGTTCTACCAGCCTTGCCATGCAGCAATCTTCATCCTTAGGCTCCTCGTCTTCTGAAGTGTCGTTCACCCATTCAGCTTCTTCGGTGAGAAGAACTTTCCCACTTTTCATTTTGCGGGTCATTATGGCCTTACGATCGTAGTAGCCAGAGTCCTTTATGCGTGGGGCGTGGCATTCCTTGGCAAAGTGACCTGTCTTTCCACACCGAAAGCACTTCACAGACGTTTGAGGTGTTGAGTCCTCCTCTTTCTTTATCGGCTTAGATTCTTCCGTGGGAGTGGTCTTTTTGGTGCCGCTAAAGGTTCTTTGGCGATTGGAGGAGGGTGAGGATTTTTTCCCGATCTTTCTTGAGACCATCTTTGTGAGCATTGCCAGTTGTTTGCGTAGATCACGAACATCTTCATCAGATTCTATATCAGCTTCGGATCCTGAAGAGGAGTCAGATATAGCAGCTGGTAGCTTCCCTTTGTTCTGTTTGGTCTTTGTAGCGGAAGATCGTTCATTGGTCTTGTTCGAGAGGAGGGCCAGTGGGTCGACTCGAGTGTTGGTGGACTGAGGTTGCACGTAAGGAGCATAGGCAGACAGACTGTCATAGAGAGCATGGATGGAAGTGTTGAAGAGGTCCTTACTCTGAATCATCATCACGATTGCATTGCCCCAATGTGGTTTGAGGCTACCAAGGAAGCGGTTGTTGATATCGAATTTGTCCCTCGAGATCCTGGCTTTCTTGAGTTCATTGATGACCTTCAAGTATCGGAGGTATGTGTCACACAGTTCCTCTCCTTCATAGGCCTGTAAGTGTTCATACTGCGAGAGACATGCTGATTTCCTCCCTTGAGCACTCTCAGTTGTGCCTGCCATAATTTCCACGAGTTCATCCCATATTTCCTTAGCAGTTGTGCAGCACTCAATGTGAGCGTAGACCTCGTTTCCCATAGCCTGGAAGAGATATCCTTTGGCAGTCTCATCGGCCTGTACTTTGGCAGTCTCATCGGCCTGTAGGCGAGCCTGTTCATCCTCATTGATGGGACCTCTTGGAGTGCGGCGTTCATCCATGGGAGGGTTTGCGTTTGGCTGTGCAGGGATGATCGTCCAGAACTGTGCTGGACCATTGAGAGTCCAGAAGGTATTGAGAGAGTGGTGCGCCTTTGTTCCTGATGAACGTGAGGAATCGGTTTGTCCATATGCTGTAGTCGCCTTGTCGCAGCATCGGAGGCCTGGTGTCGGAGTCCACTGTTGAGATGTCATTCGTGGTAGACATGGTTGGTGCAGTCGAATCGTCCGTGGTTTTGATCTTGTATAGATAAGAGAGTTAGTAACGAACGAGATGAGAAATATGAGTTTAACGTGTAGAGTTTTGAGAAAAAAAATTGTTTAAAGAATTTCTTAGAACTAAGTGAGCGTGTGTGATGGTCGATAATGTATGAAGGGAAAATATACCTTGAAATTAGGAGAAGTTCTAGAAATTTAAAAACGAGATTTGAGGCGAGAGAAAAAAAAATTTATGTCAAAAGTGGTCTAGGGTGATAGGACTAAAGTGTAAGGATCAAACCTTAAATAAGTTTGAGAAAAATTTAACCCGAGAAAATTTTAACTCGAGAAAAAACAAAAAAAAACCTTAACACGTCAGGAAAAGAAAATTCGCAGTTTGAAGGGACATGATTATATGAAGAATTATTCGAGAAATTATGTGTTGAGAAATTTCGGTGTTTGAGAGTTTTAAAGAGAAATTCTCGGAAGAAAAATTCTCAGTTGAAAATTTCTCGGATTTTAAAATTTCTCATGTGAGAAAGATTCTTGATTTTGAATTTTTAACATCTACGCAAGAAATTTCGCATCGAGAGTTGAAGTGTGATTTTAGGAAGTTTTTCTCGGATTTGAAAGAATCGTGGTTTTGAAAAACTTTCTCGGATGGAATAAACTTTCTCGGCTGAAGATTTCTTGGATTAAAAAGTCGTGGTTTTTTTTAAAAAAAATTTCGCGAATTTGCAAACTTTCTCGGTTTTGAAAAATTTCTCGGATAAAAATTTCAAAAAATTTCGCAGGTACAAAGTTTCTCGGATATATGAAGAGTAAGCAAATTTCGCAGATGAAGGTTTCCGAGTGAGCAAATTTCGCGTTTTTTAGAAAAATTTTCGGAATCAAATTACGCAGATGTAAGGTTTCTCGGATTTTGAAAATAGGCAGTTGCGAAAAAATGCAGTGAAAGTGAAATTTTTCGCGGTTCTAGGTAAATTCTCGGAATCAAATTTCGCAGATGTGAAAATTTCGCGGACTTGAACGATTAAGCAAAAATTTTCGCGGTCAAGAACGAGCTTTCACTGTTCCATTGCTTTCATGCGTTCTGCCAGAAAATTGTCCAGTTCTTGCTCAAATCTCAACCAAAATCGCTCAAACTTGATCATAAACTTCAGAAATTCTTCCCTAAACACATAATCGACCGATTTGTGGGCTAAAAACAACAAAAATAGATCAAATCGACCAAAAACAGAGAATGGCCGAGATGTCCTTTTCTGAAGAGTTTTTGCTTCGATCTTGCTCAAAACTCGTTAAAACTGATCCAAAAGTGTTGTAAAAATATTTTAGGCATAGAATCGATCTGGGGGAAGGTTTTAAACACAAAAACGAGGCATTAAAACCCCAAAACGAGTTCAAAATGCCCGAAAGTGATTTTTGCCCAAAACACCTTTGATCTTTCTCGGAATCGAACGAAACTGGATTCAAATCAATGCAGATCGATCCACGTTTGCTCTGATACCACTTGTTGGTCCCGATTGCACCAAACAAGGAATCAAAGAGGCTTTAATGGAATGAAAAGGGAGAGGATCTCACCTTCAAGTGTGTGTATTGTGTGAAAAATAGGATAAGCCTTTTGATCTTTGATTACCTTTCAAATAGTGTTGGTAAAACCTTATATACCACATTAACCCTAGGTATATTAAGGCCCAAACACTAAAAATTTAAATAATTACATTCTAGTCCAAAGCCCAAGCTACAAAGATAATTACAATATTAAACCCAAGACAAAAACTATTGACACAATCACTAAATATCCTAACAGACAGCACTTTCACAGCGGCATTGAGTTGCAAATTCTTCGCCTTTTCTATTTTGTATTGTTCGGTCAGCAGCTTGAAGGCTTCATCACCACAATCTGTTTCTGACTCTGCATCATCAGAACTAAAGAAACCATCAAAACAGTTTGAATCATCATAATAAAAAATAATGTGTTTCTCAGATGTTGAGTCAGATGTTGGCTCAGTTACCACAGTGAAGCCGATTTGACTGTCTTCCTCGTCTTCGACGTCAGAGAATGACTAATTGTTACCGATGAATGATTAGTCTCTACTAGACATGTTTCTTCATCTTCATCGTCAGATAGATCGATCCACATGGCCTTTCCGTGCTTGCGAAGGGTGTTTGCACACTCGTTTGCAAAATGGCCCCAACCTTGGCATTCATAGCATCTTACTGACTCATAATTGACATTCTTCTTCTTCGTGGCTGGCTTCCCATCTGGCTTGCGTTTTTGGAATGGAGGAGCCGAAGAGGGTTCAGCTTTGGCATTCTGACCTTTTCTGAATGTTGGGCTAACATTCTGCTCAACATTCTTCTTCTTTATGAACTTCGCAGATTTTTTCACAAGCATGGCCATGTCATCATCATCATCGGGATCAACAACAGTTTGTTCCTGACATGGCTGGCTGATAAGTTCGAGGCTTTTACCGCGAGAGGTCCTTTGTTGAACTTCAAGATTGGTCTCGTAGTTCTTGAGGATATTCATCAAAGTGTTGAACTCCATAGTTGCCAAGTTGTGCGCTTCCTCGATGGCTGATACCTTCACATTGAATTTTACAGTTAGTGTACGTAGTGCTTTAGATATTAATACCTTATTAGATATCGGATCTCCGAGGCTAGCACACTCGCTCGCAATTGTCAGAATCTTGCCGAAATACGTGGTGATGTCTTCGTCTTCCTTCATTCTGATGTTCTCGAACTGGTAGAGAAGGAGTCGCAATTTGGTTTCTTTCACACTCATATCGCCTTCACAGTACCTTTGAAGAAGATTCCACGCATTCTTCGCCGTCGTACAGGTTTGTATGATCTTGAACATGAAGATGTCAACTGAAGAGAAGATAGCATTAAGGGCTTTGTCGTTGAATTCGGTTGCGATCTTCTCGTGAGGAGTCCATTCATCGACCGGTTTTTCATAGACTTCACCATCAGCATCGGGGGCAGATTTGGGTGTCGTATAACCATTGAGGACAGCCTCCCAAGCGCGCGAATCGATCGACTTGATGCATTGGCGCACACGAACCTTCCAATAGGTATAATTGGAATCGTCTAACACGTGGACTTTGCCGAAGTAGATTGAACTTGTAACATCCATTGAAGAGGATTTTCAGCGCTTAGTCACGTCAAGCGTATGCTCTGATACCACTTTGAAGGGGTCCCATCACAATGGATGTAAAAACACTAAGTATAAATAGATGTTGGACGAAATATTTGGCTAACACTCAACCTCACTTTTAAACGCACAGCGGAAATGATTAATACTTAGTGACAAAACGAAATGAACACGGGAAGTGATTTTGTGCAGCAAGTCAAATAACTTGCTGCGTGCCTCAAGGCGCAAAACTCCACTATAAAGATGGATTACAAACTATCAAAAAGGATAGTTAAAAACTAGCCTAACAAAACCTACAAATCACGCACACGATTCGCTCGAACTCGCTCTAAAGATCTCTTTCTCGGTCATTGTCCTTCAAACGTTAAGTCCTTCGATATATATATATATATATATATATATATGTCTTCGACTTCTAAAGGACTTCTCCAACGACTTGGCAACGTCCACTAGCGTCCACCAGGTGTATTTGACCCGTTAGTGATCGTTAGGGACGGACTTGTTCAGCTCCAATTACTCGGTCTTCACTTGAGCTCCTTCTATTTTAGCTTGCTCCTTCCCTATTTTCGCTCAAGCTTATCCACACTCTTTCCACACGGTTTGATTGCTTCCAGCACTTATTCATATCCTGCATAATACTAGACAAATGTCACGTCATTAATAAAATAAGTTTTGGGCATGAAAGATAAAACTGAGAAAGGGAACATCCCCAGTCAACAAATGTTGACTAGAATGTTACCCCAACATTGCCAATGCTGAAAGCTCAACATTAACAGAAAGGAACCTGTAACGATCTTGATCGATTTTGTTTGTATGAAGATTAGAAGAAAGCGCGAAGAAGAAGAAACATAAGAGTTGAGAAGAAGAATTGTTGAGGTAGAAGAGATGCAGATGCAATGAAGAAGATGAGAGGAAATAGATAGAGTTGAGAAGAATTATCGCAGGGTTCTTAATTCTTATATAACAATAAATACATATATGGGCCCATCCTATTTAATTTAATTAAGATATGAAATTGGCCCAAATACAACTTATGCTCAGCCGAGCCCATCCTCAATAAGTTCTTTCCACATTGAGCTTTGCTTTCTTCGTCTTCTTCGGGTCCCCAAACGACAGCAACAGTTCTAACACCAACTCCATCTCTATCTCCTTCCTCAACTGAATCAGCTCCAACCCTTGTACATGACAGAACCCTCATTTGTGTCGCAGAATAAAATGGTGAAAGGAAAAGAGAAAACCTCAATGACAACGATCGATGATTTGGGAGAAGATTTGATGCAGAACGTTCTGAACCGATTGCCAGCTTTAACATTCGCTTCGGCGTCATGCGTCAGCCATTTTTGGAATCGTCTCTGCAATCGCATCCTCTTCTCCTGCCCTAAACTGTCATCGGCTCTCTCTTTAGAGTTTTCCCTTCAGGTTCGCAAGCTTCAATCTGTAAATCGATTTTAATGGAGAATTTTGTGAACCCAATTGTCATCCCTGGCAAATATTTGTCTCGTATAATGAAATTGGAACTGGTTGTTAGCTTAGCTCTGAACTCCTTTGTTTTGTTTGGGTTATCTTGGCTTAGATGAACAACACGTGTGTAAAATTACATTTAAACTGCCGT
Organism: Craterostigma plantagineum; assembly: GCA_027422505.1. NCBI lineage: Eukaryota > Viridiplantae > Streptophyta > Magnoliopsida > Lamiales > Linderniaceae > Craterostigma > Craterostigma plantagineum. The sequence continues at coordinate 3,894,914 of JAPQWV010000050.1, forward strand.
GCAATCATTGTGGGACTTGTTCTTTCTTTAACACTTGTGGTTGGTTTATACTGAGGTGCTTGGGTACAAAACCTTTATCTGCATATCCATTATTGGTTTAAAGCTAGTTACTCTTCGGACACAGGTCTTGCGTTGAATAATTTTATATGTGATATATTGCAGATTCTCGCGAATGTATGCAACTCAATGTTTGTCTTTGGTTGCATCTGTAGAATATTGTTGGTTTTGTGCTAACTAAGAGAATTGCTTATGCGGGATACCAAAGTATATATATCTTGCAAGTTGCACGTGCGTTTTTAGTGGTTTGATTGGAAAACTGAATAAGTTGCATGTTGCATCCCTTTTCATGTAAAAGTGGAAGCTTTTACATTTCATGAACGTTGATATTGTTCTCTTGTCAAATGTTTGCGTGTTTTGGACCCTAACTTTGTTTTGTTCTCTGATGTAGGATGCTGTGAAAGATGTTGTGGACAAGGTTTTGTCTGCACCTATTCGTCCACATTTCGCCTTGGTATCAGTTGGTCCTGCTTTTAACATGGAAGAAGCCCTAAATCTGGTGTGACTCCCTCACCCTTCTCCTATCTAAAGGTACTCAGTTTTATGTGGTTAGATTATTTGACAGGGTTTTCGTAGCAGATTGGCCAAAAATTAGGATCTAGCACTCCTTTGATCATCAACACTCCCGATGGAATCATTGGTACTGGTACATCCGCTCATGCAGATAAGCTTGTTGAGGTAATTCGGTGAATCTTATCCCATCCCAGTTTGTGGCGCTGAATATTGTCTATTTTAGTGTGCCTGGAAATCTGGTTGTTAGTTCTGCTTCAGGCATTCTTCATCTTGTTCCTTTATACGCATTTTCCTGATGCCTTTTTTATTCAACATAATTTTAGATTTTTTAGTATAGGAACATTCTAACCCAAACACGCGTTTTCTCTTTAGATGGTTTGGGACACATCCGATGAGGTTTTTGTTCCTATACAACAAGAGTTAGATGCAAACAGGGGCATAGTATTGACAATTGGATTCTTACCTGGATTAAGGGCCCATGTAGTACCCTTAATGAAACAACAGGTGGTATCTGCGATTAATTATGTTTCATGGTAGTGTGTAATTATGGAATGTTACATTACTTAAGTTGAGATCCATGTAATATCAGGAACCTCAATGTCTTCTCATTGATGAATTCATTACGCATATCAGAGAAACCGCATCATCAAGTGATTCAGATTCAAGTTGTCCTGCTGGAATTATACTATATGCTGTGAGCTACCATTCACATCTTATCTTTTCTGTTTACACCAGCAGAAAATTTGATGCAATCAAATGTTTATATATGTATTTTTTCTCCTCGTTTAACACACCTTTAGAACTTTGGATAACCTATGTTATTTTGACTCTGGAGTGTCACATGTCAATTAACCTTTAGAACTTATCTTATCGTCTTAACTTGTAACCATTCTCATTTGTCTCATACTTTTGGACCAAATGATGTGATAGGGTCTGCATACAGACATCAAACCTGTTCTACAAACAATTGGTGAGTATATAGAATAGAAGTACATATGTTAACCTGTTCATGTCGTACATTACAGTACAAAGACAACAATATAGAGTAGTAATACGAAGGTGCTCTTCTCTGTGACATTAATGTCTGGATTTTCTATGTTACGCTTCTTTTTCCTTTTTCAGAATGTGTCTTTCCCCAAGACACTTTTGTTGTTGGTGATGGTGGTAGTTCGTTCCTATACAGAAGTGATGATGCTATCACTTCTGAGAGTTGGCCGAATACAACCATTGCTGCTGTTGCCTTGGTACTCACAAAAGATAGGGGCAAACGCTACGGTAAGCTAATTTTCTTCTTTCCCTGCAAATCAAAATTCGCACATTATAAGGAACCACTGTTGTGTTAGTTCGTGGTTTATCAGATACTGATTGTCTTATCTAGTGCTAAGTTTTTTCGGCTGTACACTTCAATTCAGGTATTGGAGAAACACAATTTCATGTCTTACTATCACCTGGAATCGTACCGATTGGTCCACGATACAAAGCAGTTTCTGTTAGAACAGATCATGAACGTCAAACTACATGGCTCACGGCATCAAATGGAATGGACCGTCAGAATATCGATGGTGAAACTCTTTTGGAGGAAATATCTGCCGAGGTACTTGAGACATCGAACCATCTATCTAAAGTTGTGTTCTTCCGTCACGCCTAAATAAATTGAGTGACCTCCAACCTCTTACTCCTGTGCTAAATGCTGTATTTAGCTTAATTCTAAAATCGAATTGGCTTATATGAAACAGCTCGGAGACCGTATCCAAATCCCTGTTTACTACATCGGAGTGGAGAAAAGGCGAAGATGCTCTTTTGGGTCGGAAAGATCACAAAGGCTGCAATTTTTCGAATTCCATGCTGTTACTGGGTAATTTCAATACAAGTTATTACATGTTATAATCTTAAAATCATTCGTGGAAACCTCATCATACTATGTAAGCATAAATCTTCCCATTTGTCTGCAATAGTGAGATCATATCAATCTCTCTTCAACTTGATTCTCGCCGAAACTAATCACTCCTTTTTACATCCTTTCTGTACAGAGGAAACGAAGAATACCTATTCGTTGACTCCATTGGGATCAAAACTGGCGACCTATTTCGGTTCTACGTCGCAGACTCCGAAGCTGCTTGTTCTTATTACAAGAAGATCTCCGAAGACTTCAGAGATTTGAAGCAAAGCTGTGGTAATAATAACCGAAAAGTGTTTGGTGGAATGGTTTTCTCATGCTGTGGGCGGGGCGATGGTTTCTTGGAACCTAACTGTGCAGCTAGTTCTCCTTTCGCTGAGAACTTTCCTGGGATGCCATTTTCTGGGACTTACTGTGCTGGCGAGATTTTTCGAGGAAAATCGGGCTATTACCACGATGACGACCGTTTCTATTGCAATCAGCATGTCTACAGCGCTGCTTATTTGATTATGTCTTATTCTCCTCCACAGTCTAAACGTCTTGTCTGATTCTGATGAACACTTTTCCTACGATAATCTTTTGATGTTCTATGGCCGTCTTCAACCCTTAGTCGATATACCTATTAAATTATGCAATGTGGGTGTTTTATTTTCTTGTGTGTGTGTGTAGCATATCAACTCAGTAGAAAACGATGGTCATGTAAATGTATTATTAGACTCCCCCTAATTTTAAATCGAAGTCATTTTAAGGAATTTGCATACATATCATAATCATTGTTTTAAATAGCGTGAGATAGCGCGCTCACGTATTTTCGGGACAAAATACGTCAACGCGTACTAAAAATCGCGTTTTTCCCTAAAAGCTTACGCTATTTTACGCGCTTTTACGCTTTATTACGCTTTTTTACGCTTTTTGCGCTATTTTTGAAAATATTCGCGCTATTTGGGTATTGATCAAAATCAACTGTGTAATTCGTAAGTTTATTCATAATAATGTAATCATGTAAAGACTAATTTAGGAATAGTAATACATTGATGAATTATGTAATATGGTTAAAGTAATTTGAAAATATTAACCAATTTATATCCACAAGGCTTTCCATTATCTGCAGAAAATTAATAGTGAAAAAAATATTGGTTATTTTATTTTTAAAGTAATTTCACATAAATTTATATTAATATCTGATAAAAAGATTTGATAATTTGAAAACATAAATTTATCAGTTAAAAAAATATTGATTATCTAGTCTCATAATTACAATAATGACACAAAAAATAACCACAACATAGTATATTTTTATTTATTATATATTATATATAATTTATTACATTATATATAGATTATCCGAAATACTCACGCAATGCGCTACGCTATTTACGCTACGCGCTACCGGCACTTAAACACGACACACTACGCTATACGCTTTTGAAAACATTGATCATAACAAAGTAAAATTTCTACTGTACCCTTAACTAATTGTTTTTATTTAAGATGAGGGTAAAGCTGAGAATATTCAAGATATCTTTCTTGAGATAGTAAAATGACTTGTATTTAAAAACAACAAACGCAATTGTTCGCCTGAGTCTCTGCAGTCCACCATATAAAATGCAACACGCTTCCATGTATTCCAACATCTTTCGCCAACTGATTGCTGCAGAAAATATACAACGAAATCTTGAGAAAGCAAATAACTGAAAATTGGAGTTTTCGGTAGCCCGAGAAGGCAACTTTACTTTTGTAGGAAGCGAGCAACCGCTGATAACCACAGCATCAAAGTTGCCAAAAAAGTCCCCACTGAAGCCCCTCAAGCTCACCTGCATGAATTAGATAAATTGCTTAGGAATGCCATGCACACAGCATAAATTTTACCTATTATGCATTCAGAGATCTTAGAAAGTAAAGCACACATAATATTTAGACTCAGTTGAATTCATCTGAAGGACACCAAGAAAACTACTCTTTCTTGAGTTAGCAGACAATGCACAATTCAGTATATACTCCAAACCAACCTTTGCACCATCATTTGTACAAGGGATTCATTCTCATGATAGACATATCAGTAAAACAATTATAACTAAGGAAAACCTGTCCAGCTAATGAGACAATCACAGCACCTGATAAACCATGAAAGAAAGGCTAAAAACTGCAAGCAATAGTCCTTACTATTTGGAATCACTGCCAGCAATAGTCAAAAAACTGGAAAGCCTACAAAAGTAGAAAGAGAACCCACCTTTTTCTACCGAAACACGAACCATGGGATTGAAATCATTTAAAGACTCGCAACAATGTTCAGCAAAAGTTTTGCCGGAGAGCACGTTCTCATCTGGCAGGATCAAAAAATTGGATGACAATATCTCCTCAGTCACCATGCGGTCATCATTTAGAGTCACACTGCCTACTCCAGCTAGCATGATGTTGTTACAAAATTTACAAGAACAGCCAAAGCTTAACTTAAGTGATTCCCAACTCCAAACGAGATAACCTTAACTAAATGTAGAAGGAAGAATCCTTACGTATACATTCATGTAAACAAATCGCTTACCTCCACAACAGTGCCTTTGAGTCCACTAACGAACACGTGAGACTTGCTCAGCCTAGAAAAAAGCCCATCGACAAATGAACTCCAGACCAAGATTCCGTAACAAATTAGAAGGTTAAAGCCCTAAACAATGTAGAATTTAAGTATCCAGTACCTTCTCTGAGCATCAGCACCCCAAACTCGAATTTGACGATCATAAATAGCTGTTTCCTGTTCTGTTAATTCTTCGCCGTTCATCTCAATGAGCTCTAATCAAACGAAAGAAATCACCTAATCCTTGTTTTCCTGTCAGAATCCCTAGAAGCCCTAATTAGAACGTGAAGGGGTTTGGGGGATATTTATAACGATCGATCGGTACTCAATTTACCAAATTACCCCCACATTTAAAAAGTAACAAGCAAATTTCACAGACGCGCAATTTTAAAGTGTTAATGGAAGGAAAAGAACCCTCGTTTGTTTTGTGTCGCAGAAGAAAATGGTGAAAGGAAAAGAGAAAACCTCAATGACAACGATCGATGATTTGGGAGAAGATTTGATGCAGAACGTTCTGAACCGATTGCCAGCTTTAACATTCGCTTCGTCGTCGTGCGTCAGCCATTTTTGGAATCGTCTCTGCAATCGCATCCTCTTCTCTTGCCCTAAACTGTCATCGGCTGTCTCTTTAGAGTTTTCCCTTCAGGTTCGCAAGCTTCAATCAACCCAATTGTCTGTTATAGTGAAACTGGAAGTGGTTATTAGTGTTCGCTTAGCTCTAAACTCTTCTTTGTTTTGTTTGGGTCGTTCTTGGCTTCGCTGAACAACACTTGTGCAAAATTACATGGAAACTGCCGTACAATCTGTGGTTGGTTTATCTTGAGGTGTTTGGGTGCACAACCTTTCTTTGCATATCCATTGTTTGGTTAGCTAGAAACTCTTCTAGACATGGCTCTTGCGTTGAATATTGTTATATGTGACATATTGCAGATTCTCACTAATGTATGCAACTCAGTGTTTTTCTTTGATTGCATTTGTAGAATATTGGTGCTAAACGAAGAGAATTGTTTATGCAGATACCAAAGTACATATACGTGGGTGGTTAGTGGTTTGATTATTTGAATAAATTGCATGTTGCATCCCTTTTCAAGTGTAGGTTTCGAATGTAAAAGTGGAAGCTTTTGCATTTCGTGAGCCTGTTCAAATGTTGGCGTGTTTTGGACCCTATCTTTGTTTTGTTTTCTGATGTAGAATGCTGTGAAAGATGTTTTGGACAAGGTTTTATCTGCACCTATTCGTCCACATTTCGCCTTGGTATCAATTGGTCCTGCTTTTAATATGGAAGAAGCCCTAAATCTGGTTTTGCTCCCTCACCTGTCTCCTCTCTGAAGGTACTAGTTTTATTGGTTAGATTATTTGACAGCTTTTTTTGCAGATTGGCCAAAAATTAGGTTTTAGCACTCCTTTGATCATCAACACGCCGGAGGGAGTCATTGGTACATCCGCTCATTCAGATGAGCTTGTTGAGGTAATTCTGTGAATCTTATCCAGTTTGTGGCGTTGAATATTGTCTAGGGAAATTTGTTGTTGAGGCATTCTTCATCTTGTACCTTTTATACACTTCGTGGAATCGTGAAGCTTTATTATCAACATAATTTTAAGGTTTTCTGTATGGGAACATTCTAACCCAAACACGCGTTTTCTCTTTAGATGCTTTGGGACACTGAGGCTTTTATTCCTACATTACAAGAAGAATCAGATGAATACAAGGCCATAGTATTGACAGTTGGATTCTTACCAGGATTAAGGGCCCATGTGATACCCTTAATGAAACAACAGGAGGTATCTGTGATTAATTATGTATCATGGCAGTGTGTAATTATTGATTGTTACATTGCTTAAGTTGAGATCCATGTAATATCAGGAACCTCAATGTCTTCTCATTGATGTGTTCATTACGAATATCAGAGAAACTGCACCATCAAGTGATACAGATTCAAGTTGTCCTGCTGGAATTATACTATATGCTGTGAGCTACCATTCACATCTTATCTTTTCTGTTTTCAAGTTGTCCTCCTCGTTTAACACAGAACTTTGGATAACCTATGTTATTTTGACCCTGGAGTGGCACATGTCACTTAAACCTTTGGAACTTATCGTCTTAACTTCTAACCATTCTCACTTGTTTCATACTTTTGGACTAAATGATGTGATAGGGTCCGCATACAGACATCAAACCTGTTCTACAAACAATTGGTGAGCATATAGAATAGTCATACATATGTTGGCCTGTTCATGTCGTGCATTACAGTACAAAGACAACAATGAATTAGAGTAGGATGAAGGTGCTCTTCTGTGACATTACTCTCTGGATTTTCCTATGTTCCGCTTCTTTTTCCTTTTTCAGAATGTGTCTTTCCCCAAGACACTTTTGTTGTCGGTGATGGTGGTAGTTCGTTCCTATACAAAAGTGATGATGCTATCACTTCTGAGAGTTGGCCGAATACAACCATTGCTGCTGTTGCCTTGGTACTCACAAAAGATAGGGGCACACGTTTAGGTAAGCTAATTTTCTTCTTTCCCTGCAAATCAAATTCGCACATTATGAGGAACCACTGTTGTGTGAGTTCGTGGTTTATCAGATACTGATGTCTTATCGAGTGCTAAGTTTTTTCGGCTGTACACTTCAATTCAGGTATTGGAGAAACACAATTTCATGCCTTACTATCACCTGGAGTCACACCGATTGGTTCAAGATACAAAGCAGTTTCTGTTATACCGGCTGTATACTTTCCAGGTATTGGAGAAACACAATTTCACGTCTTACTATCACCTGGAATCACACTGATTGGTTCAAGATACAAATCAGAATCAAATCATGATCGTGAACTTACATGGCTCACGGCATCAATTGGAATGGGCCATCAGATCCTCAATGGTGGAACTCTTTTGGAGGAAATATCTGCCCAGGTACTTGAGATATCGAACCATCTCTCTAAAGTTGTGTTCTTCCAGCGACCTCCAACCTTACTTCTGCACTAAAAGCTGTATTTATCCTAATTTTAAAATCGAATTGGCTTAATATGAAACAGCTCGGAAACCGTATTATATCCCCTGTTTACTACCTCGGAGTGGCGAAAAGATGCTCTTTTGGGTCGGAAAGATCACAAAGTCTGCAATTCCTCGAATTCCATCCTGTTATCGGGTAATTTCAATACCAGTTATTACTACACGTTGTAATCTTAGAATCATTTGTGGAAACTCCGTACTATTTAAGTGTTAGATTGGTAGCCTAGTAAACTCTCCCTTTTGTCTGCAATAGTGAAGAAACTCATCACCGTTTTTACATTCTCTCTATACAGAACAGATGCCGAGGAATACCTATTAGTTGATTCCATTGGCATAAATACTGGCGACCCATTTCGGTTCTACGTCGCAGACTCTGAAGCTGCTCGTTCTCATTGCAAGAAAATCTCCGAAGACTTCAGAGATCTGAAGCAAAGCTGTGGTAATAATAACCGAAAAGTGTTTGGTGGAATGGTTTTCTCATGCTGGGGGCGGAGCTATGCTTTCTTGGGACCTAACTTTGACAATAGTTCTCCTTTCACTGAGAACTTTCCTGGGATCCCATTTTCTGGGACTTACTGTAATGGCCAAATTTTTCGAGGTAAATCGGGCTATTACCCCGATGACGACCATTTCTATTGCAATCAGCATTTTTACAGCGCTGCTTATTTGGTCATGTCTTATTCTCCACCACGGCCTAAACGGCGTGTGTGATTCTGATGAACACTTTTCCTATGATGATATTTTGATGTTCTATATGGCCATCTTCAACTCTTGTCTATATCTGTTAAATTATGTTTTTCTTTTTGTGTGTAGCACATCAAACATAGTAGAAAACAATGGTTATGTAGATGTGTATTATACTTTCCGCCGATTTTAAGTCCAAGTCTTTTGAGGAATTTGCACACATATTAAGAAACAGTAAATTTTTTTTATTATGCCCTTAATTTACTGTTTTATCTTATTTAATCTTGTTAGTTTTATTTAAGGTAATGTTAAAGATGGAAATATTTAAGATATTTCTCTTAGAAATAGCAAAACAACTTGTATTTAAAAACAAAAAATAAGTGTAAAGCGACGTGTATTTAAATCAGAGGTAGCATTAACTATAAGATAAAATTAACTAAAAATCCATGGATAAAATTGATTATAAAAAAATGTTGGTTTTCTTTCAATTTAATTTAGTTTATTAATAAATATTTAGCAGAAATCTACACATAAATACCCAATAGGAAAAAAATCAGCTAGGTACCTTGTCAGAACAATTTTATAGCTAGGTACCTAGTTGAATAAAATTTTTACACTTCGGTACCTAATCACCTAAGATTACGAAAATACCCTTATTAAATGATTTATAATTTCATTGCAGCTTTTTTTTTCTCAGCAAAATTCGACCTTCAGCTCGCCGTCGACGATTTCTTCTTGCCAACCAACTCCTTCTGCTCGTGCCGGCGCCGGACAAGGATCAAAGACCCTATTGAACGTTGGGTTCTCGATTTTTGGGGTTGATTTTGTCAGGTAAGTTTTTCTTTTGGTTTGGATTTGGTCAATCGATTTTGGCACCGGACGATCACGCCTGACAAAATTTCAGCTCCATCTCTGCAATTGACGATCACCTTCCGCTCGTGGTGGCACAGGACGACGAGCAAGCCTATTCCACATTGGGTTCTCGATTTAGGGTCTCGATTTTGTCATGTAAGCTTTTATTTTGCTTTGGGTGTGGTTAATCGATTGCACTCGTGAGATCAAATTTAACCCAGATCTGGGAGCTGAATGCGATCTAAGAGCTCGATGTAAGGGTGGATGTCGATTCTTGACAGTTATTGAGGCTAATCCATCGGGATTTCAAGTTTCTTTATATAACTGTTATTACGTACCATTTGTTATGTTTATTACGTACCATTTTATGTGTCTATACGGTACCAAGATGTCCGCGTACGCTGTACCATTGTAAACTATACAGGCGTACCATTTATACAGGTTGTCATATTATCTAAAAATATGCCGTCTACAAGTTCGGTTAGTGGCGGGACGTTGTTTGCATTGTGTGAGTATAAAAGGGAGTCATTCTTAGTATCGATCATGAAGCGACGACGCACGAGATGAATGCTCAAACCGATGGCGGGAATTTTATTCGTGACCCGGGCATTTGTGTTCTTCTTGGTTGCTGAAAGATGCGGAGGATTCCTTCTCAAGTAGATAAAAGATCCAACAAGTGCAAAAGATGTGGAAAATACAGGAATAATCGTCGTACTTGTAGAGAGGCCGTATCGACGTAGGGTCCGTATTTGCCATGTATTTCGTTACTGCTTTTGTTCCAAAACCTTTTTTGTTGCACTTTTGTATGTGGCACATTCTTTATCCAAATGACGCCAACAATGTACTGTAATATATGACAATAAGGTATTGTAATATATGCCTCAAGGTACTGTAATATATGCTAATTTGATACTGTAATATATGACAACAAGGTACTGTAATAAATGCCAATAAGGTACCGTAATATATACCAACAAGGTACTGTAATGGATGACAACAAGGTATGTAATATATGCCAATACGGTACCGTAATATAGGCCAACAAGGTACTGTAATATATGACAACAAGGTACTGTAATATATGCCAAGAAGGTACTGTAATATATGCCAAATGTGTCAATAGGACATGGCTCATTCTTTTTGTCTAAATGATGCCAACAGGTCATTCTTTTGTCCAAATATGTCAATTGGTAATGACTCATTCTTTTTGTCTAAATGATGTGAACGTACTGTAATATATGCAAATTTGGTACCGTAATATAAGCCAGTTTGATATCGTAATATATGCAAATTTGGTACTGTAATATACGCCAGTTGATACCGTAACATATGTCAGTTTGGTACTGTAATAATATGCCAGTTTGATATCGTAATATATGCAAATTTGATACCGTATTATATGCTGGTTTGGTACTGTAATATATACCAGTTTGGTACTGTAATATACCAGTGATACCGTAAGATATGCCAACAGTCTTTCATAAGCGAACTAGTACTGTAATATATGCCGATTTGGTGGCTTAATTTATGCAACTATGGTACTGTAATATAGGCCACGTTGGTATCCTAAGATATGTAACTTTGGTACACTAATATACCGGTGATACCGTAAGATATGCCAACATAGTACTAATATAAGCGAACTTGGTACTATAATATATACCAATTTGGTACGTTAATGTACGCAACTGTGGTACAGTAATATATGTCGCTTTGGTACCATAAGATATGTAACTTTGGTACTGTAATATATGCCGATTTGGTACGTTAATATGTGCAACTATGGTACTGTAATATATGCCACGTTGGTACTGTAATATGCATATTTGGTACTGTAATATACCATTGATACCGTAAGATATGCCAACATAGTAGTAAAATAAGCGAACTTGGTACTGTAACATATGCCAATTTGGTACGTTTATATACACAAGTTTGGTACTGTAATTTAGGTCATTTAGGTACCGTAAGTGTACAACATAGGGTACTGTATCGTTTCAGCCGTAGGTACCGTATAAATTAAAGTAAGACTTAAACTTTAAGACTTGGCTATTTTTCATCACAAACGAAGCATTTCAGCAGATGTTGATGTGGAGAAAGGAATAGACAATTTCTGACATTTTTCTGTAATGATTGAACACTTTTATGACATTTTTCTGTCATGAGTGGACAGATTTCTGAATTTTTCTGTCATGACTGGACAGATTCTGACATACGAGGTATTAAATCATAAAAGACAGCATTATCTGACATGTTGGTGGCTTTCAAAGATGTTTCATGTCATAGGTAATTTATAGTACTGCAACCGTGTCTGAGTTGGTACGCTTCAAACAAAACGATAGGTACCCCTACAAAGCTATTTTTGGTACGGCGTCCCCTAAATATATGATACGCCATCTAGGGTTAGTATTTTTTGAGGTCGTACGAATTACTTTCATCTCGAACCACCGTAGAACAGTAAAATATAGTATTAAATACGTTTTAGATCAAATTCGGTGAATTATGCCCCGCTGAATTAAATCTTAGAATACCAAGATTCATTATAGTATAAGGATAGAAGAAAGAACATCTACAACATAATTTGAATAATTTGGTGAGTGCTACATCTACGAATTCGGAGCATTAGGCTTTCATATTTTTTTTCATTTCGTTATTGTTTGGTATTGTCAAAATCACGCAGGACGACGCGATTCGATTAGGAATGTATTTTTACGATCGTATAACAAATTGTACGATATACTTTGAAATTTGGGTACTGTATATGTATAATTCTGGATATGGTAAACCTGCAGGATATGGTACTATATATGTAAATGATAAGGTACCTTCTGTAAAACACAAGGTACCTTAGTGTACAACAGATAAGGTACTTCATGTGAGATATATAAGGTACGATATGTATTTACGTAATGGTATGGTTAACCTGCATTTACGGTACGCTATATGTAAGCGATATGTTACGGTAATATGAAAGACAAGGTACTTTTTATCTTCTGTTTATGGTACACCATATATTTACATAATGGTACGGTTTAACCTGCATATTCCGGTACTCTGTACGTAAATGATAAGATACGGTCCTACAATAACATATGGTACTGCATAAATTACGGACAGTCATAGAACAACACAACACAGCACACACTTGGCAATAACCGTCCATGCACAAAAGAGAAACCAACATAAACAAACAAAGGTCTCCAAACAGTCCCATCCACAACCTAATCCTCCGCGCCCTTATCCTTCTGATCCTCCTCTTGATCCTCCGCTTAATCCTCATCCCTATCCTCAACATTGTCCTCCTCGGCCTTCTCACCGTCGCTACGAGCCATCACCTCGGCCATATCGTCACGGTCACTATGACCCATATCCCCGGCCCTATCCTCACCCGTATCCTCAACCTTGTCCTCTCCGGCCTTCTCACCGTCTCTTATAACCTCGTCCTTCAATCTCAACTCGGCTTCCAACCTCTCCACACGAGCACTCCACTCCAAATGAGATCCTCCAACTCCTCCATCAACCTTAACAACACAAAATTCATTCAACAGTTAGAAACAAAACAAATAATACATAAAAAGTTGGGAATTTTATATCTCCCGCTTCTGCGCCAACGAGGGCACATGCTCATACACCCAAATCTGAAAGTTCCCAAAGCATTGAATTCATCAATAAATAAGCAAAAAAGGTAAACTCATAACGTAGCGGAGAATATTACCATTAGCCCAATAGTGCACCCGTTTATCATCAGGCCGGATGATTCGAGCAAACGAATGGCTCATCTTAGCCATATCTAAGAAAAATGAAACGGGGACCTTCTTAGAGCTTCTTTTTTATCTGTGGTCATGCTACCCTTCAAATTGTTTATGGTAGATCGAAACAGAGCATGATGGCACTGGGAAGCCAGCTCAAATCTGTTCCGTGGAGGCATTTCTGCAAAAAATACACTGTCAGCAAGCAGTACTATTTTATTCACACAAGGGGTACCAATTTGACCAAACAAAGGGTACCAAATTCGGTGATAATGTAGTACCAAAACAAATTGACCCCAGTCGATAAAACCAATGTTAACAAGCAGTACCATTTTACTCACATAAGGGATACCAATTTGCCTAAACAGAGAGTACCTAATGCGGTGATAATGTAGTACCAAAAAAATTGACCTCATTCGACCACTTTTGGCAAGCAGTACCATTTTATTCACACAAGGGGTACCGATATGCCAAGACAGAGGGTACCAAATGCAGTTACGATGTAGTACCACAACAAATTGATCCCATTCGAAAAAACCAAAATCGACCCATTCCAAAAAAACCCCAAATCAAGCAGCCATGACGAAATACACGCACAAAATAACCCTAATCGACCAACAGATCAATGTCATTCCAAAAACACGCACAACCCTAATCGTGACGAAATGCGACCACTTACGATAATGCTGTGGATGATTTACCAATCGATTTCAGAAGGGAATACAACGACGAACGAGTGGACAGACGACGTAGAATCTGAAGCCAAAAAAACCCGGGTCGATTTCTGGCAAGCAATCGCGCGATTTGGTTTGGGGCTGTGCGATTTTTTCTCTTTTTAGGTGCGATCGAACGTTAAATAAGAAATAAGGTAAGAGATGTAAAAAAACCAGTTCTAGTAGGGGTAAATCCGTCAGTTAGATACCTATCAGTAAAATAAAATTCAACTAGGTACCTATGTTAAAAATTACACTGACTAGGGACTGATCTATCTAATTTTTTTGGATGTAGGTATTTAAGTGTTAGAATCCCTAATCTTTATCATCGGACCAGAGGGTAGAGACTTAGACCAGACGGTATATATCAGGCTTTGAATCTTGGTAAATGAGGGAAAAGAACAATAAAAGAACAAATAAAAAAAAGCCCATATATTTGAGGCCCAAATACAGCTAGCCCATATATTCGGCCCATATTCACATATCCAACCCAAGCGATGAAGTGCCATTTTCCGTTCTCACCTTCGTAGCTTCTCTCTCTCTCACACACAATGGCAACGCTCGCCAGAACATCACGGCGGCTCTTGGCTCGCGGCCTCGCCGCGAAGCTTCAGTTTCGCAGTTTCTCCGCCGAGACAGCTGCCCAAAAGTCCGTACCCGCCCCAATCATCAGTGAATCGCCAGATCGCGTGAAGTGGGACTACAGGGGACAGAGGAAGATCGTGCCCTTGGGACAGTGGGCTCCCAAAATCGCCGTAGATGCCTACGTGGCTCCCAACGTCGTCCTCGCCGGACAGGTCGTGGTCTACGACGGAGCCTCCGTGTGGAACGGCGCCGTATTGAGGGGCGACCTGAATAAGATCTCCGTTGGGTTCTGTTCCAACGTGCAAGAGAAGTGCGTCGTTCACGCCGCTTGGTCTTCGCCTACAGGTCAGCTTCTTCATTCTCAACTTCCCTTCATCGTTCGATCACTGATCTCAGATACAATTTGGGAAGAATCGAGGTAGTGTAGATTGGGAATATGCTTTTCACGCCCTATACCTATACTGCATTGGTTGAATTTCCCAAATCATTGGTATTGTGGAACCAATTGACTCTCACTGAGCGTTTTTTAGGGATTTGAATATTCATTTGAGCCTTACAGAAGATCAATTAACTTGCAAGCTTATTACTTTAGCTCTACAGCTTCGAATTTCATATCTTTCTTCTCTAATTCCTCCAGATGTTTGAGACCTTTCTCTATGAATAACATGTCAATCGATGGAATGATTTTCAGTTGAAATGAAATTTCATCAAATCACCTTTACCATTCGATGCCACAAACATTCAAACTAAAACAGTCTGTATCTCATATTAAGACAGGTCTCCCAGCAGAAACTGTAATAGAAAGGTTCGTCACGGTGGGCGCCTACAGCCTCCTACGTTCATGCACGGTCGAGCCCGAGTGCATCATTGGTCAGCATTCGATTCTCATGGAGGGCTCGCTGGTCGAAACCCATTCCATTGTTGAAGCTGGCTCTGTGGTGCCTCCAGGAAGAAGAATTCCGAGCGGTGAGCTTTGGGCTGGAAATCCCGCGAAATTCGTGAGGACTTTGACCCACGAGGAAACCCTAGAGATTCCTAAACTCGCAGTTGCTATAAACGATCTGAGCAAAAGCTACTTCTCGGAGTTTTTGCCGTATTCTACTGTGTATTTGGAGGTTGAGAAGATGAAGAACTCCCTGGGGATCACAATCTGAAGATGTGATCTTTGTGTTGCTTCTGTTCTTTCCTTTTTCGTTCTTGACATGGAATAAGGTGAAACTGTGGAAGTTTATGAATGAATGCTCTTTTTGAACTCCTAAGCAGTTCAAATCAGATTTGCTTGTGAGTTGTGATTGCAAGAAGTTTATTGGACGTGACTGATGTTTTTACCCTTTAATATTAACATATCATGAAATGTTACATCTTGGAAGTGCTTTATATCGATTATTTGCATGGTTTGATTGATCAATACATCTTTAGATCTGTCAAAAAAAAAAATTACATCTTTAGAAATTACTATTTCAAATAGGCACTGATAATGGTCGGGTAATCGATAAGTTGGTCGATTTCATCAGGTTATATGATCGAATTTAGTAAGTCGGGTGGTATCGATGGGTTAAATTAATACCGATATCCAAATTTGAACTACCCAACACGATGCCAACCCATTAATCTAATCAACGCAAAAAAGAAAGACTTTACAAGCATTAGACCTTTTCTTCCATGACATAACGATGATGTTCTAAGTTAATGATGCGATATTAGGTTATATCCCAGCTGGAAAATCACCTAATGTGGCCACTATCTTTATATGAAACACTTGGAGAAAATGACACCTAATGTAAGAAAATAATCCAAATATGAAGTTTCCTATTCTTTCAGTCACGCAAACAGAGCAACATTTCAACTAAAAGCAACCTTCTTCTTCTTCTTCTCCTCATCATCTTCTTCTCCTACTTCTCTGCTCATATATACATACAAGAACCCCAACAAGTTGAAAATCGCAATCCCAGTGAAGCTTATCGCTATAAGCTTGTGCCCCTGCAAAAGAACTACTCATTCAAGAACCGTAGGGGATATCATCATTATCACATCGTACAGGTAAGTTCCTTAAGCAACGAACTTACAATGATGTTGGAACGGCTCAATCGAATCAAATCTTCCCTTTTGGCTCGAGGGTCCTTTAATTTGATTGAGCCGCGCCAATATCTCTGTCCTTACATGCTATTGTGAACGTATGAAGGACTCAATAATGGCCCCCATTCAGTTTCATCTTCTTGTAAAATAGGATTAACGATCCTTCCACTTTCTTTTCATGGCCTGATGATGGTAACACGAAGCACAACCCCTTCATCTCAAATCCACTTTGATGCTCAATTCACCATTTCCACTCTGTTTTCCACTAGCTTAGCTTCTCAGCAATCAGATTAGCAGATCAACGCTCAGTTCTAAACTATGCTTCGACAGTGCCGATGACCATACCTGAGTTCCTCAGAAGCTCATTTTTCCTCTCATTTGATCCCTTCTTTCCAATCAATTGACGTTGGGCGAAGATTTCCGCACAGTCACAAAAAAACCAATTCAAATGGATTCAGTTACCTATCCGTAACTTCATCGCCGAATCTTCGTAAATTGCCTTCCCTGAACAAGCAGTCCTGTACGGCCTACCACCTTCCTCTTCTTCTCTCCTTAATTCTCCGAAAAATTCAATCGACTATGGGTTTCCGTTCATACATACCTTCGATGGCTTTTCTTTCGAATAAGTGCAGAGTTGTTATGTAAATTAAGACGATGGGGGTTAGATTGTAAATTTTGTAAGTTCTAAAAAACGGAATGATTTCGCAACAATTGAATTTGGAGGGCTATTGGGTAAATAGTCGTAAAATTCAAGAAACCGTTACGTTCATATCGTTCTATATAACTCCCATTCTACAAACCGCTGAAGATCGTTCTCAAAACAGTCATCGTCTCTTTTCCTCCGCCGAGAAACAGAAAAAAAAAATGGATTCCTCCGCCGCCGCCGAACTCCTCCCACAACAGAAACCTCAGAAAGCCGCCGCCGACGCCTCCACCGAATCCGTTGAACCACCGCCCACCGACAATTCCACCCTCCCCGAACAGAAGCAGCCTCTGAACGGCGACACCACTGCGAAAACATCAAGACCGCCGGAATCCGGCGCCGCCGACCTCCTCCCACAACAGAAACCTCAGAACGACGCCGCCGTCGAGCCACCCACCGACGCCACCCTTGCAGGTCTCAAACTGGTCCCTCTAATCAACGGCGCGTCCACTGCGAAAACCAGTACTCCCTCATCAACCCAGCCGGCCGCCGCCGGAAAATGTCCTCCGAAGCCACCGCTCCCCCCAAAACAGAAGACCGCCGCCGTGAAACTAGAACCACCCTCGGAGTCAGTAACTCTCCCCCAACAACAACAGCAGCAGCCTCCGCCGCCGAACATCCTATTCTCATTACTGCAGCCGAGCTCCTCCGCCGCACAACCACCCGAGCAACAGATGACCACCGCCGTCATCTACACCAACCTCCTCCAACAGCAGCTGAACGCCGCCGTCACCTACAACACTCTCCTCCTACAACAGCTGAACAGCACCATAACCCACGTCACCCTCCTCCATCAGCAGCAACAGCTGAGCGCCGCCGCACTCCTCCCACTCCCACCACAGCATCGGCAAACTCAGAACGCCACCGCCGCCGGCCAAAAAGACTCACCCGCGACGAAGTCTCCCATCGAGGAAATCAAGAGAGCTGCCAAGAAAATGAGGTATGCCATCGAATCCAACAACAACAAAGGGATAGACCTTCTCTTCGAGGCATGCAATGCTATTACCTCTGAGAAACAGCTCGAAAAATTCTGCAAAGAACAGCTCCGACGCATCGAAAAAGACGCCGATGCTATTGCACCTGAAACGCTTTATCTTCTCGGAAAGTCGTGCGAGCGTTTTATAGAGGATATGGCCAGAAAAGCGTGGCTTCAGCGCAAGAAAGACGACGACAAGACTCTTGAGAAGAAGGATATTGCAGCGGTGGTCAAGAGTACGAGCTCCTACAAGTTTCTGAGGGGTCTCAGCTGGGTTTCCGGCGAAAACGGCGGTGGGTTGGACGGTGATGGGTCGGAACCCGCCGGAGGTGATGGGGCGGGACCCGCCGGCGGTGGTGAGGAGAAAGACGATGGGAAGAGGTCATTTTTTGCTGTTCGCTTTACTTTTGCCATCTTTTCTTGATCTGAGGACGATTGTGTATGACTTTTCTGCTAAATTTTTGTATCTTCGATCTGTTTTTGCAGCTCGGCTGGGAGCGAGAAGAAGCAGCAAATTACGACAACTGAATGCTTTCTAGAAACTTGTTCGATTTAGTTTGCGTAGCAGAGATGTTATATAGTAATAGTAGCTATGGAGATTTAGTGCATGCTTTTGTGTGGTTGGAGAGTTGTATTGCTTGCCTTAGAAAGGCTTATTAAATCATAATCCTGCATTTCTTTGCCAATACAATCAAGAAAGCAAAATAATCTTCCTCTCAGTATGACATATGAGCCTTTATTTGTGTCCAAGAACAAAATTGTCTTATGATGAATGTTTCAATCATTCACTTGCTGGTTTATATCTTATCCAATGACATATTTGTTGTACGGAAATTCGCTCTTGCCCGCGACGATTATAGTGGGAAGTATTATCAATTTAAGGCCAATTAAAACTCGCTCACGCCGATCAATTGTTGTTCGATTTGAAATTTCGATTCTTAAATAATCCTCTGAGAATTGACCCGAAAGGTTAGCGGTCGTTAGTAGCTCTGTCATTCACTACAGTTGTTCTTGGATTTTCTGGGTTTTGAAAAGTTGGCATTCTTCTCCTTGAATTTCGGAAAACTGACCTAGGGTTTTCCTAACATGAACAATAACAACAGCAACATCAACAACAATTCGGTTAGGGGAAGCTTCAATTTTGCAAATCCCGGCGGGTTTCAGATGCATACGCCGACGCCTGCTAGCTTGAGTCAGCAGCCGCAGCCGGCGAACCAGCAACCTCAGCCGCAACAAGCTCAGCCCAGGCCCTATTTTCCCGGACATTTTCAACCGGCGGCTAGTCAAGCTCAGACCTTCGTCAGACCACAGACGGTTCAGATCCGTCCTCCACCTCAAATTCCAACCGTGTCCCAAAATCTCGTTAGCTCTAACATGGGAATCCCTTCGCCTGTTGTTTCGACGCCTAATTCTGGGACTGCAAAGCGTTTGCAGAAGCCCCCGTCGTCGAGGGCTACGGGCGGTTCGTTGGGTCAAGGCGCGGGCGGTGGTACGCCCATGAAAACCATGGAATTAGCTCCAGCTATGCGTCGACCCAAAAGGAAGCTTCCAGATAAAGTGATCCCAGAGAAGGTAGCAGCTATATTGCCCGAATCTGCCCTTTATTCTCGGTTAGTTGAGTGTGAGTCTCGTGTGGATGCTTTCCTTGCTAGAAAGAAAGCTGACATTGAGGAATGTCTGAAAAATCCTGTGCAAAAGCAGAGGGTTCTGCGCGTATATGTGTCCAACACTTTCACGAACAAAATCGAGGTCGGTGATGGTAAGGGAGATGCCGAGCCGCCTTCGTGGTGTCTCAGAATAATCGGAAGGGTTTTGGAAGGTAGGAAATATCATGTCTTGGACGGTCTATCAGACGCGCCTAGTGCATCGTACCCTAAGTTTTCCTTCTTTATCAAGAAGATTAGTATATATTTGGATCAGAACCTTTATCCTGATAATCACATTATCTCGTGGGAGGGTTCGAGATCTCCTGCAGAACGAGAGGGGTTTGAGGTGAAGAGGAAGGGCGATAAGGAGTTTACGGCAATTATTAGATTGGAGATGAATTATGGTGCCGATAAGTTTAAGCTTTCATCTGCTGTGCAAGAAGTTGTGGGAATTGAGATCGCAACTCGGGCGAGAGTACTGAATGCAATTTGGCAGTATGTTAAAGTGAGGAAACTGCAGGTGCCTGGAGATACTTCCTTGTTCATGTGCGATGCACCTCTAAGAAGTGTTTTCGGTGAAGAGAAAGTGAAGTTTTCCATGGTAAAGCAGAGGTTAGCACCACACCTTTCTCCACCTGGGCCTATCCATTTGGAGCACAGAGTCAAGCTTTCTGGTAATAGTCCATGTGGAAATACTTTTTACGATATTCTTGTGGATGTTCCTTCGCCACTACAGAAGGTAATGTCGACTTTCTTGGGTAATATGAAGAACAACAAGGAGATCGATGCTTGTGACGAGACTATCTCTTCTGCTATAAAGAAAATACATGAGCATTGTCGAAGGAGATCTTTCTTTCTTGGATTCAGTGAGTCGCCTGCAGAGTTCACCAATGCCTTAATTGCTTCTCAAGCCAGAGATCTTAAGATTACTGCTACCGATTCTGCTCGTGATTCAGAGAAAGAGCGCACCGCTGAGTTCTACAATCAACCTTGGTAAGCATTCACAGTCCTGAGCCATATTCTATGTGAATTGTGATCCTAGCTAGTTATATTTTGATACGGAGTTATGATCTGTTACTCCCTCCGCTCTTATTATATGAGGTTATGATCACATAACCGCTCAAAAGTATCTGGGATTATGATAGCACATACTGATACTAATGGGATCAAACTCTTTATTTATATGTATACATTACCGATATGCGCACGATTGAATCTGTGATTACGATGACTGATACTGATAGGATAGGAGTACATCACTGATATGCACACATGTAATATTTTCGGGCGTACTGATACTGATGAGGTCAAACAAGTTGTATCTGCATACATTACTGACGAGTGCACAAATTACAATGATGGTTAATATTTTCCCTTGTACTGATACTTACAGGATTGAAGACGCTGTTATTCGCTATCTCAACCGCAGAAACTAACTCGCCGGCGAAAAATAGTTTTGTGAACTATCAGCGTATAGAGTCGTTTCGACAAAAGCGCTAAAGATGGGGAGTCGTTAATCCTCTCACGTATGTGACGCTTACAACTTTGATGTTAGAAATGGAACTTACTTCCTTACACCCGTGAAATTTTAGAATCTCAGCACTTGTTAGCAGTTTGTAATGTTTTTTTTTTGTATGTTTTGTTGTAGTAGAGATAGCGGAAAGTGTTCGTTCGATTGAATTAAGAGATTACAGTGCAAAAGTTTTCGTTCAATTGAATCAAGAAATTACACTCAAAACAGTGTGTAATGAAACTAACTGTAAATAAGTTTCTTAACCGAAGCTAAGACTGCCATGCTAACTAATCTAACACTTCAGGTAAAAAAATTGTTGCATTCCATTCTTCAAATTCAATATAGGAGTGCCTCATCGAAAAAAAAAACAGTAACAAAGCAAAAAGGCGATCTTCATGGAACTGTACAGAGTTGGCCGTGCCCTGGGTTATGTTCCAAAGGATAAAAAGTGGCACCTCTAACGTATTTTTTATGCTCGATAGCTTCTCTTCGTAAGGCCAAAACTGGCGAATTGTTTTCTTTCAGCTGTTTCGCTTCTATGGAACACGAAGCTAAAGGATCTGAAGATCCAGCCCCGACTCTCCTGTACAGTTGAAGTACGTTGATTTAGCTTTTTCTTCTTAAAAATGGATGAGAGAAACAGAAAATGATCACAATTCAAAAAACTACCTTAAAAGTTTCTCTGAAGCGATTCGAGCAGCAGTTATTAAGCTGCGGTTGGGAACCCACTTGACGATTCGATTTCGATCAGCACGCATTGGAGAGTGGATTTTGATAAGCTTTTAAAAACATTGAACAATAAATTCAGTTAATATGAGATAAAACATACAAGTGATACTAGAAGTTTCCCCGGAAAACGAACCGTTTCAGAAGCTCTATAACGAAAAGGGCTATAGACTTACACCGAGACATTCCATCATTTGATAGTAAGCTCTTCCATGCAAAGGGGTATGACCTTGGCGAGACTCTGAGAAGTATCTGGTCCTGAGAAATTAATATTTTCTTAGGCTCCCTCATTGATCATCAACAGAAGAAATTCAAGTGGCTTGTGATAACAGAATACGTACCATTCTTTATAGCCGGGATCTACAGTGAACCCATACATATCAACTGTGTCACAGATGGAGAGGGCAAATTCGAGGGCCTTCAGACCAGTGCCTTTTGCAGCAGAGCCAAACGATGCGCCCAGCATGAGATATACGGGATTTAGAATGGGAATTTCCTACGGAGATAAAATGAGAATTTAAATATGAAATACGTCCCTCGCGCCTTTCTCATCAACGCATTGTAGTTTGAGGAAATAGAAAGCATTTGAAGGAAAATCAGAGGTGACTTGAGAGTGTTGTGCTATGCATACCTTAATCATTTTGTTCATGATATCATGGATTGTTGTTTTGACAATCAACACCTCCTTCCCCTTGTCTGCAGGTTTTTCAATAGTCAAGTGTGATATCGAATTAAATTGAAATCTCAATCCATGTAACATGAGTTAGTACCATACAGCTCTGCAACTTTATCGAGAGCTTTAGCAGAGCCTCTATTGAGAAGGCGAAATGTGCTTTTTGTACCGACAAATTCTGTGTAATTCTGAATAAAACAAGAATTGGATCGTCAACAACTGAATTCTTGAGTATAAAACTGCAACAGATGGGCAAAACCAACCTCTATGGGTGCTCCATTCTCTCTGAAAACAGCATCGTAACTATCTATTTCCTTGCCGAACTTAGTCTTGAGAAGATCGCCTGAATTACCTATTACAGCACAACTACCAAATTGTCTAGGAGTGTACGGTGGTGTGTCGGGGAGCACCAGAGAAAGCTTTTCCATGCACAGAGTTCGATTTTTGCAATTGTTTCTGCAGCAAAGACAGGAGCATTTTATCAGATTCGTGCTGAATGATTGACAGACAATCAACGTGTTAAATAACACTAATAAAATCAGAGTGCAAAGGCAAAAGTTTCCACCGCATAAAAAGAAATATTTAGGCATATTGCATCCATCGTAGCATAGCTCATAGACAGAAAACACACTTACAGAAGCACTCCCTTGTTGATCCTCTTCCATGCGTAATTTTCCCATCCATTTGGCAAAGCATCAATAAACTCCCGAGTCAGAACTGTGGTACTATTCCGCACCTGAGAAATCCCTCACTAAATAACAAATTAACTATGGCAAACAAAGAGAGACATATTGAATGCAAAAACAATCTTCGGAGGGAAGATATGTGTCACAGAAATCAGAGTAACGAATTCATAACAACTTATACATGTGTTTAGAGTTTTTTCAATGAAGAGAGTAAACATGATAGGCATTGTTGACAGATTTAGCATTAGAGATAGGTTACTGACCTGTTCCCATGTCGCTACTGCTTCACAGAGGTTGAAGTCAAAGGAAAGTCCTTCAAGTTCGCCTGTTTTGGGATCTTTCTGCTCATATATTTTATAACACTCAAGTGAGAAAGCACACCTTAGCTGAAAAACTCAAATCATCTACAAAAAGCGCAAGCCTACTACATTTCTCCACATCTCAAGGACTAACTTTTCCAAAATAGATAGGAACAAGAAAATTAAGGATACATAAGCAGATCTAGTAAGAAACAAGCAAGATCATTCATGCCAAAACTCAAATTTACCCATTTCGGAATGGTTTCACTGGGAAACCTCAACGTAATCTCACAATTGTCCCCGCCTCTCACAGCTTGTAGTCCTAATCCATTTGCACTCTGCACGGGGAGAAGCACACTTAGTGGAAAAACCATATAGCTGCACAAGCATCAATCATTATACATCCGAGGATTAAACTCTAAATCTCCATCTAAACCTTAAAAATTGATCTTGCAAATAAAAACACCTATATTCGTGAGCTTTCAAATCCATATGCTAGAACCTATACGCCACCATTTCGAACACAATCAATTACTACGAAACATATTAATATCATCATTTTGGACATGAAACACAAGTTTTTAAGATTGTTCGGCTACTCAAAACACAATGCCGCACTCTCCCAAGCAATATTTCTATTGTAAACACAAAGCTTTACCCTTAAACAGATTCAAGGAATTACATGTTCCAACATTGCAATAACTATAGAATTATATCACGCAAAGGCAAACTGAAAGCTAAAGGGATTGCAAAAGGCAATAAGGAAACACACCACACACTTCTGGAAGTGATTCTTCAGGGATTCTAAAGCTTCCAAATCTTCACTTGAAGCACGAATCCGCTCATCTGCACATGAATCATACAAGTCTTCAATAATCAATACCTACCTCACACGCACAATCGCCAGAGCAGAAACATAAACAAGATAAAAACCCATATATTCCACGGTATATTTCACTCACCAAGATTGGTCCCAGTGATGTAGATGAGGATCGCCGTTAATCCAAATGCCAAAGCAACGATAAAAGCAATATGCAACAGCCTCATCTAAACCTCTATACGCAATGGTAGTAACACGTCACCAATCAATTCCCTTTTTCGTTCTTCGTCAGCAGATCTAAGGAGTAGCACCACCTACGATGTAAGCTCCAAGGTGATTTCTTTGTTGTTCACCTGTCGAATTACAAGATGCCCCCTCTAAAATTAGCGATATTACAAAATTTTCCATTTTATCAGAATTGTTGCAATTTCTCAAAAATTGATTTTGTAGCGATTTCACAAGAATATTAATTACTCCTCGAAAGCGATCATTCAATTTAAATCGTCGACGTGGCCGGCGATTTGTATGATTTTCCCCTTTTTGTTCGTGCTCCTATTCCATTAACAGAAAACACATCTTGGAAGAGAAAAAGTACAAACTACAGTATTACAAAAAGCACAGTGCATTGTCCTAAAAACAAATGAAAATCGAAAGTAAATTGAAACTAATCACACAGCCATTAGAGTTCTTAAAACCTCCATTTGAATCAGAAAATAACTGCAGTTTTTGCTGAAAAAAAACCTAATTTGGTGACGAAGAAGAAACATTATCCTCCATTAAATCACTAAGCTGTGAATGCATGAATCTGATAAACTCCATTGATTCCTTCTGAGGTTTCTCCATTGCGTTCATAAGCTTGTCAAGATTCGTGCAGTATGCTTCCTATGCAGCAATACACAGACGTAAATTCCTTGTAAGAATAATATTAATAATGAAACAAAGTGTAATAAGAAGCTTCTATATAAAGCTAGACGTTTACCATGAACAGATCCAACTCATTTTTGTCTGGCTTATTCATTATACTTTGAGACAAATGATTATCATCAACAACAACACTGCTGTTTTCCAAGCATAACTGCAAGAAATAATGCAATCATGGAATTGGATATCTTGTTGTAAAAGAAAAGAAAAATAGTGTGCATAAAACAAAAATAAAAATAAAAAAAACCACCTTCAAACAGTTCAAGTGAGACTCAACCATCACACCATATAAGGGATGCGAGGCAATTTCCTCCTTCAGATAATAATCTGAAGAATTAGTTGTACTAACAATCCCATGATCTTTATCTACAACAGTCTTTCCTCTTTCTTCGTCTTCTTCAGCTAGTTGTACCTTTTTCCTCTCCATTTTGAATAGAACAGATTGATTGCGAAAAGGGTGTTTGTATTATATACTGTAGATAATTAATGTTGAAGTGATAATGTGTTTGTTTTTTCTTTGTAATAAGGAAAGTGATGAGACGACGACTTGTATATATCCTTTGATTGACAGATGAGGCCATTATTAAGTTATGTCAATAAGTAGTAATAGAAAAGGAAAGGGGAATTAACTTAATTTTCTTTGGGGTCGTTTTGAGCTGTATGTATTTTAAACAACACTATTCGAAAGCTACGTTTGCATGCGTTTTACTGAGACATGCAAGTGAGCTGTTTTTTCCTATGCAAGAAAATCCATGATGCGTTGAATAGTTTATATGACTGTTTCTCTTTTTAGTATTTACGAATGAATCTATCTATTTCTTTTTTGTTTTCCTTAGTTGTTCTTTATCCCAAGTCTTCCTGGTTGAGATGAGTGGTTGCGAATGTGATAAAGACCCTTTTGAGGCCATACTCCGATATTATACAATTTTATAAAAATATATATTTTTTTATGTATTTTGGGTGAATCTCTGCTATTGGAATTAGGTAGTTTCCATGGGTATTAGTACATGTTGATGTGTGTGACATACTCAAAGAATGTTTATGTATTAAAGAGATTCCATCCATCTATATACATGGGTACTTTTCGCAAGCTCTAAGTGGGCGCTTAAATTATAATTATAGTTAGGTGCATGAATACAATAAATTAAAAATTAAAAGTGATAGGAAAATTGCAAGTAATTAAATTACAAATAAATTGATAGACTACGTAGCTACTACGCCTATTATAGTATGTAACATTTGATTTTAACTCCTATTATATTAATTTTTCTGTGTATCCTATTTTTCACGGGGTTGTGGACATTGGACAAAGATAAAAGTCGGCTAAAATATTTTTGTAGCATAAATAAACACAAAACAATAAACACAACTTACAATTATTTACCAGTCAAAATAAGACACGTAGTGCATAATGGGTTTTTATGGCTGGCAGCAAAACTAAATGGGCCCAAAATCATAAATGGGCCCTACTTTTATTGGTCTAGAAATCTCCACGATACTAAAGAATAAAGATCTTTTCGGAGTGAGTCAATTACTAAAATACCCTTGGTGAAGCAAAGATTATACATCCGTCTTCATCGTTGACGAGTCAATTCTGACGAGCTTGTGTTATAAATCAATGGATCTCCCAACGAGTTCGTGAAATAGTTCCGTTTCTGTTTACAGCCGTACGCTATTAACACCCATTCATCAAAACCCACGAGCTGATTTCTTAATCTGAGAATATCTTCTTTTTTTTTCTGAAGATGGAAACCGTTGCTGCTTTCCGTGCTTCTTTTGTGCCTTGTTATGATGGGGTAGCTGGGTACAGACCCGTTAGCTTGCGGGTCGGACCCATGTCCATGATTTCTAGCTCATGGATTCAGGTATGATGCTATGGATCTTTGAATCTTCGCTGTTTGTTTGCTGGATCTGAAGGCGTGGGTTATTGAGTTTTGTGGGTAGCTTATAGCTTGATTTTTTTCGTTGCGTGGTCATTTTATCCATGTGGTACTTGCAGATTTTTTCCAGTTTTTGATATATTTTCTTTTATGGAGGATCTAATATGCTGCATATTGCAACAAAAGGGGGATTGTGTCGAGTTTCTGTGAAGAACCAAACCCTAATCTTTTCCATTGGGATTTTGTTTTATTTATTTGTTTTTTTTTTAATTTTGATGGGAAGATATGAAAATACATAAGGGGGTTGCCTTCTTCTATCCATCGCCCATGTCGAGTCACTTCCGTGGAAATTTTGTCTGTAGTGCTGTGTTATATGTCAAATACTTGAGGTGGGATCTTTTGTTATTGGTTTTAGTTGATTGTCCAATGAATAAACTTTGACAGTCCTAAACACATCATGATTCATGCGTATTCATTCTTCTTGGACTATAATATTGCAGAAAATCCCTTCAAGCTCTCAAATGAAGCTACGCCACCGAAAAGCAGAGTATCTAAAGAGGGGGCACACCAGAGTTAGAGCTTCGATTCAACCTTCTGATTCGAGCCATTCGTCCTCTCCTATCGCTCCTCTTCAGCTCGAGTCTCCAATTGGTCAATTTCTTTCTCAGATATTAGTTAGTCACCCTCATCTTGTCCCTGCTGCTGTGGAACAACAGCTCGCCCAGCTTGAAAGTGACCGTGATGCTGAAAAGGAGAAGGAAGATCCATCTGCTTCTGCTACTGACCTCGTTTTGTACAGGTAGATTGTAGCTCAGATTCCACATGTTTTTCTATGTTTTCGTTCGCTTGATGTAGGTCGTGGAAGTTAAAATGGTGGGAACATTTCTGATTTCAGGAGAATTGCAGAGGTGAAGGCCAATGAAAGGAGAAATGCCCTAGAAGAGATACTGTACGCATTGGTGGTGCAAAAGTTTATGGATGCCAAAGTTCCTTTGGTTCCATCGATTTCATCGTCGGCTGTTTCTAATGGGCAAGTCGATGCCTGGCCGGGCCAAGACAAGAAATTGGAGAGCCTTCACTCGCCCGAAGCATATGAAATGGTTCAAAATCACCTTTCTTTGATCCTTGGAAACCGAATAGGTGACTCAAATTCTGTAGCCCTTATCAGCAAACTGAGGGTGGGTCAGGTCTATGCAGCTTCTATAATGTACGGATATTTCCTCAAAAGGATCGACCAAAGGTTTCAATTGGAGAAGACAATGAAAGTTCTTCCTCAAGGCATGGACGATGAAGCGAGCGATATAGAGATTGCAGAAGAGAGAAAACCTAAAGGCTATAGTGTCAATGAGTCCATGAGAAATGCTCAACCACACCCTGAAGTTTCTTCTTTTTCGGGTGATGTTGGTGGGCCCTTTATAAAACCGTCGAGATTGAGGGCATATGTCATGTCTTTTGATGGGGAGACACTTCAGAGATATGCGACGATCAGATCGAAAGAGGCTATAAGCATAGTTGAGAAGCACACTGAGGCACTGTTTGGAAGGCCAGAGATTTCCATCACACCTCAGGGAAAAATCGATCCTTCGAAAGACGAAAATATCAAGATTAGCTTTGGCGGGTTGAGGAGGCTTGTTTTG
The DNA here is from genome assembly GCA_027422505.1 of Craterostigma plantagineum. Classification (NCBI taxonomy): domain Eukaryota; kingdom Viridiplantae; phylum Streptophyta; class Magnoliopsida; order Lamiales; family Linderniaceae; genus Craterostigma; species Craterostigma plantagineum. The sequence goes on from JAPQWV010000050.1 coordinate 3,924,101, forward strand.
GAAGCTGTGACTTTCGGTTCGTTCCTCTGGGATGTGGAGAGCTTTGTTGATTCAAAGTACCATTTTGTCTCAGCTTGAATCGATTTGAGGCTCGTATGAAAAAGGTACTTTCCTTAGTGGGTCGTAGTCGTAGTGTTTTGTCGTAATGTGACGTGATAACTCAATTAAGAATCTGTGTCTTGCTTTTGTTTCTTTACTGTACATATAATGGCTTCTGTTTCAGTTCAATGGATGGTCACATTAACGCTGTTAAAAAGCAAACAACGTTATTGTTATAATCAGTTTACGATGCATTTCTCAACTATAGAATAAGGTGCTACAGCACAGCCTTCATCTCAACTTCAGGCTATACAAAGATTTCCCCGTGACATCGAAAAATTCAATCTTTGCCTTCTTGGGTGTTATTTTCATGGCCATGAAACCTTGGCCATCGTAATAGAAATGCATGCTGTTGTTGCTATGGAGTCCATACTTAAAATCGTTTTTCCATGCCTTGGAACCTCCTCCACTCGTTAAGAACTGCATTGAACTGTATATAAAACAATTACAGGAGATCAAGGTTGGCTTGGAAGTAGCATGTAATTAGTTTGAATTAGGAGTTTCGATTTGACTAACCCTTCTCTGTTGCTAAGGTGCTGCAAGCAATGATCATGTCCATTGATGTACATGTCCACCTTGTGTGCCTGAAAAAGTTTCTTTTTTTGTGATGTAACCGTTAGCTGCTAATTGTGGTTTAACTAACAAGAACATTGTAAGATCAAATTGGAGTTAGAATTGACCTCAAGAATCGGAAGAATGTGATCGACGATGTCTTGAGTGTCGCCGTGGTGGCCTATACTTCTAATCGTATGGTGCCCTACGACAATTTTCCATGGAGCCCTCGACTTTCCCAGCGCTAAATCCAGGTTCTAAATTAAAGGTGAAATCGAATCGAGCAACGGTTAGTATTTCCATCAGTTGCTTTAGTTGATTTCAGCTCAGTTTAACTACAAACCTCTGTGACATAAGACATGTATCCATCCCTGGGAAGTACTCCTCCCCAGTCGAAGCTCTGCTTCTTAGGATTGTCAAAGTACGTCTTAACGAAAGGCGTTGTGTCTATGAACACAATGTCAGCAATCCCTTCACACATTTGAGAAAAGGGTACTTTCGGTTTTCGATCTTTTTTTTATAACTAACATAAAGTCGTGTGTACTGTGTAAGAAAGAATACCTGCTGTAACGACGAAATTTCTCATACAGTGCCATCTCTTGTCGATCTTTCGAAGCTCGGGGCTAAGCTGGGCCTCTGTGTTTCCCAGGTAATCGTGGTTTCCCAACACTGTTAACGAGAAAGTTAGTTATGTTAGTTATACGCTTAAATGTGGTGGTAAGACTACATTATTACCTATGTACCACGGCGTCTGAAGGCTTTCAGCTGTGTAAATATCAGTGAACGACCTCTGAAATTGGGGATCGTCTTCGCCTTTCAGTCCATTGTCGTAGAAGTTGTCGCCCGTCGAAATCACAAAGTCTATGTCTAACTTCTCTCCGACATATCCCATCTGAACAAAAATTTGTGTGTTGTATTTATGTACAAAAGAGGCATCATTTTCTTGGGATTGAGATTGAAATTTCTTACCTGAGTGGCGACTTTTGATTGGTTGAAATTCCCGCCTCTGCCCCAATCTCCCACGACCAGGAACTCGACGGAGATGTCTCCACCTTTTTTCGAGCCCTCATGTTTGATGCTGGGAAAGTTTACGTCTACGACGAAGCTTTGACTGAAACAGGCGAAGAACGGAGACCATATTAAGAAGTAAGCGATGAGAAAACGAGCCATGATTGAGGGAAGCAAGAAAAACCTGGGATTTTCATCCATTGCGAGAAGGGGTATATTTGTAGGCTGTGGAGAAGGTAGCTGAATTTGAATGCTGTTTGGCAAAAGATGAAAAAGATCTGTTTTTTTCATCATGGGATTTGAGCATGGTTCTTCTTTTCGTTACATTACGTTAACTGATGCTGATACGTAACACTTTTGATTCATTCATTGTGCATATCATGTCTTAAGGAAAAGGAAAAGATAAATAAATGAACGAAAACAAGAAAAAGGAAAAAAAACAAAAAGGAAAAAAACGGCTGCTTTTCTTCCATGAAAGCTCTCAATTCCCATCTCTAAAGCTTGTATTTCAACTGGGGGATAGGAATCGGATAATAATAAGTGCAAATTACGAGTCAGACTCTAATTCATATTTTCAGTTAGAGATAATTCATATCTTCAGTTAGAGATAAGGACTCATGTAAGTTTCATCTATAGATAAGGGCCTAATTTAAGTTTCATTTAGAGAAAAGGACCCATGTGTTACCGCAGACCCCTGAAGTGTTACCACAGACCCATGAAGTGTTACCATAGATCCATAAAGTGTTACCACAGACCAATGAGTGTTACCACAGATCCATGAAGTGTTACCACTAATGCTGTCAATATGGCCCGCGTGCCGCCCCGCCCGCCCGCCAAAAGGGCGGGTTAGGCTTCGATATTTTTGGCCTGCTAGGGGGCGGGCCTCAGCGGGCCAGCCCGCGTGGCCCGGGCTTTGGCGGGGCAAGGCGGGCTAGCCCGCGGGCCGGCCCGCCAATCTCTTAATTATATATATATATATATATATATTATATAAATGTATATTATATAGATAATAAATATATAATTAATTAGGTAATTTAATTAATGATTCTAATTATATCTAATTAATACCATATTTATTATCAACTATATAATTAATAGCATACTTATTCATAAATAAATACCATAATTAATAAAAAATTATTAGTAAATTAAAATTGAAAATTAAAATAAAAAAAAAAACATTTTAGCGGCGGGCGGGCCTGACCCGCGGCCCGCTGCGGGGCGGGGAGGTCCCCATTTTTTAGGCCCCCCAGATGGCGGGCTTTGGCGGGCCGGCCCTGCCATCCCCGCCAAATTGACAGTACTAGTTACAACTGACCCATGAAGTGGTATTGGAAAACCATAAAAGTGTTTCTAAAAAAACTGGATCATTAAAACTATGAATTTTCTGACAGGGATCTGAACTCTAATTGAAACTTAAATGAGGGCCTGAAACGTAAATGCCCCTAATAATAACCAAAAAATTTGCCAAAAAAGAGCTCTCTTTCACCTCCATGAAATTTGGGCCTTGAGCCGTCATGCCCAAAATATAAAGCCATGATTGGGCCTCAAGCCCGTGAGGCCCAAAACGCAGGATTTTAATTGGGCCGAACTCAACGATTTGGCCCAATTACAGTTTAACCACGTGGGTAATTTTAAAGAAAAGGGTAAATTCGTAAAACGTGGAAGCTTCCGCCGTCTTCTAGCCAGTCAATGAAAATCCAACCTTATCCGAAAATCTTTTTGTTACCTTCAACAAGTTGATTTCCAACACGAGTATCTCGCTCTGACACGAACTCTGTAAAGACGACACGTGTCCTTGCCGCTCTCCGCGCCGCATAACGAAGGGCACGTGGAGGTTCCTCAACCGTCGATTGACATCCGTGCGTGACCCGCTTTTCCTTCCCCACCTTACATATACCGACCCAAGATTAGAAAACTCAGACGAAAATATTGTCCTCAGAATTTCTAGCTTCTTCCCCAACATTTGCTCATTCGATATCTGCTTTTAGCTTTTCTTTTTTCTGAATATACGGTATTTTCTGCAGATTCTTTCTTTCGTTTAAGAAGGATATTAACGTGAATATTTGCTGTGGGTTCCTTGATTTCAAATTTTATACGTTCAAATCCATCGTTTTCCGCTCGATTAATCGATAACAGCTCGTGGGTTAATCTTTTCTGGGCATTATATTAGCTGAAGCTATCGATAGAACTAAATTTAAGGCAAACAAATGAGCGAACAGACGACGACCTCAACGGCCATAATGCTGACGTCAGGCGCTAGCGTTGCGTTGCTATCTCTGCGAGCGCTGAGGAGCCTTTGGCTGTTGATCGTTAACGCTTTAATCCTGATCGTTTTGGTGCCGTTCCGCGGTCGGAAAAGGTGTCTGTCGGCGGCGGCGGCCGACAAGGCGGCGCCGCCGTCTGCGAGGAGGGTCGCCGTGGATAAGGAGGCGGCCGCCAGGCGAGCTTTGGCGGTGAAGAGAGTCGTGGAGGATGATGACGAAACCGTGGAGAGGGATTATTCTTTCTTTGTTTCCAAGAGAGGTGACACCATTTTCACTCAATCTTGGACGCCGGCGAAGGCCCAAGTCAGGTAAATTTTCCGTTTTATTCTTCCAAGATAATTTTTTTCTATCAATATTATTGCATTTGTATCTAACAGATTTAGCTCGAATTCTTGATTTTCAGGGGCCTTGTGGTTCTCATGCATGGCTTAAATGAGCACAGGTTTGTTTATATGGTAGTATCATTTCGCGGCATATATTCAAACCCTTTACCATTCCATTATATCACCTTATTCTCACCTATTATTACACGCAAAATTGTCTCTTTATTACAGCGGTAGATACAGCGATTTTGCCAAGAAGCTCACAGCAAATGGATTCAAGGTTTATGGGATGGATTGGATTGGTGAGTTTGCTGCTATTCTACATTCGGAAATTCTTAGTTAAAAATAACGAAAAATGGCCAATCTTTACTAGTAATTCAATGTCGAGCCTCAATCTTGCGAAGTTTTAGCCTAGAAACTCCAAGATATGGAAAGACAATAGATAGTTTAGATATCGTCGGTATATTTGCTTGTTCTACAAAGCCCATATATATTTGAATGTTGCAGGCCATGAAAAAATCACCGATTCTTGGAAGGTTTATATCCGTGCCTAATAACATGTGAAGCACATCATACCTTCGTGAGCCCGTTATTCGTGTAATAACCCGAGCCTGCCTTTGCATTCGCATCTCCACGTAGTTAGAACATGATGATAATATATGGTTGAAAAAAATCGACGAACGCTTTCGGTTTTAAATAGAAGTTAAAAAACTGAGCAGTAGTAGTCTTTTGCTGCTCAGTGAACCAGGGCTGAGGTAGATAGCTCCAAGTTTTCCAATGTTAAAAGCCAAAAATATAGACTTTCAAATATATACGTACCTTTAATGGCTTTTTCATCTCTAACATTGTTTTTTTAGGGCATGGTGGAAGCGATGGTCTTCACGCTTACGTCCCGTCCCTCGACTATGCAGTGAGCGATTTGGTATGGCACTAATTCTTGAGAGTACTTTCTCTGCGACTAATCAGAAACTTCGGGCTTCTTTTGTTGATTATTTCTTGTCTTGTTTTATGGTAGAAAATGTTCCTCGGCAAGGTTTTAGCTGAAAATCCAGGGCTTCCATGCTTTTGCTTCGGACACTCGACTGGCGGGGCTATAGTATTGAAGGTAATAATATATATCATCATCATCGTCTACATACGTCGTCGTAATAATTTCCACGCATGTTTATATAGGCAACTCTCGACCCAAAAGTGCGAAAGAGTATAGCAGGCGTAGTACTAACCTCGCCAGCAGTCGGAGTTCAGCCATCACACCCAATTTTCGCCGTAAGTACCAATCATCTCATTAACTATTCGTAAACAGCATATCGAATTACCCAAGAAAAATAAAACGAACGAAAAATTTTGAATCTTCCTTTAATGGCGCAGGTATTAGCTCCAATTATCGCCTTCTTACTGCCGAGATTCCAGCTCAGCGCTGCCAACAAGGCGGGCATAGCAGTTTCGAGGGACGCAAAAGCGCTTGTCGCCAAATACTCCGACCCGTTGGTTTTCACCGGGTCGATCCGAGTGAGGACGGGTTACGAAATCCTGAGAATTACGACCCATCTTCAGCAGAATCTGAAGAGGATAACTGTACCGTTCCTCGTTCTTCATGGGACTGATGACTTAGTGACTGATCCTAACGCGTCGAGGAAGCTCTATAGAAAGGCTTCTTCGAAGGACAAGACGATTAAGCTTTACGACGGGCTTCTCCACGATTTGCTCTTCGAGCCTGAGAAGGATGAAGTTGGTGATAACATTATTTCTTGGTTGAATAGTAGATTGTGAGGTCTTTGGTTCCTAGTCGAAGTAATCCTTCGTCGGGCCGTTGCGCTTATTTATCTGCGACGGAAAAAGTTGTTTTATGCATAATGTAAAGACGTCCTTGTTTAACTGTAAGGAGGGCTTATGTAAGTTTCAGGCCAGATGCAACTCTGCTCTTATCGAATTCTGACATTGTATTAATGGCCTCTGAACAAAAGACCTGCTTCGATCTTACGAAAACTTCATACAAGGAAAGAAAGAAAGAAAGTGTATGACCTAAACTAGTGCTTCCTCGGCTTCTTGGTCGAACGTTTTGCAGAGAATTTCGTAGCTCTTGTGCAATCCCAACTGTGTAAGGAGACTGAAAGGATTAGAGCAGATTTTATGTCGAAAGGAAAGGAAAAAAGTGCTAAGTGAAGTAAGTGTGTGCTTTCTTACCACTGGGTCGACTCTCGACGGTGAGATTGCAGAAACTGTGTATCTGAATAAGATAAAATCGGACTGTTTCTCAAAATGAATACGAAAACAGCTCCGAAAAAGTATTAACTTTGAAGATATCACTTACTTGAGTTTCTTAGTGTAAAAGTCCATAGCTGATCGATTTCGCTTTTGGACAGTCAACATCACGGCGCACATTCCGCTCTAAGATATTTACAAGCCAAAGTTGTGTCATATGAGAGTTGCGAAACTATGCAAGAAAAACGATATGACAAAATCATGATCTAACCTGTCGAGCAATATGCTCGATTAGCTCCATCAAGAAGTTTCCTATTCCCTTCCCTTTAACACGAGGGTCGATCTGTAACTCATACACATAAAGGACGGGGAATAATTCTTCCTCCACGGTGAATCGATAATGTAAGAAACCTACAATCTCCTTATCGTTTTCTTCATCATTCGCAATCTCACGAGCGAATATATATCGAGCTTGCTCTGCTGCCATTTCTCTCCTTTTTATCTTCTCTTCGTCGGCCCACTCGGCTCCAAAAGCAGCCTCCATGTTTATCTTCAAAGAACATTTTCGGAGAACCATCGAAATACAAGCAGACTTGAACAAACTCGAAAAGAAGAATGTATGAAGTACCCCATTTGTATTACTACCTTAAGCAGATTTTGGATGTATTTTTTCGTATGAAGAGCGAGCTTGTTGCCTCGCCCCGATTCCAAGTGCACATTTAAGCCTACGAAGAACAGAATCGAATCTCATTGATAAATGTAGAATCATCCAGTATAAATCAACAGCTCAACACAAGTTTTCAGCATGATAAGAAGTAAGAACACAAAAAAGTTTCAAATCTAAGTTGTCTGAATGGATTCTAAATCTCCACGCTATGTACAGCAGCTACTAAATTAAGGGGAAAAAACGCGAAATTGATTTCAGGAAACTGAACGAACCATCTGCGGAGTAGAATCGAAGATGGGGGAAGGAATCGAGGTGGTCTTTAACCGATAAAGCATCTTTGATTCTCTTGTCGATCGATTTCTTCCTCTCAAGTATCTGCCTTCAAGAAAAAACACATTTTCGCAAAAACGAACGTTGGAGAAACGAAAAGCAAAATGCATTTTGGTTCTATAATTCAGATTACCTCTTTCCTCGTCATCCTTTTCTCTGTGACTCGTATTCTTTCGCTTCGTTCCATTGATGGGGCAGCCACAGTTCTTACTCTACTCTACTCTACTCTTTCCCTGTTAACGATGTTCAGCTAATTTAATCTAATTCATTATCCAAAACTTTAGTAGGGGAATTCCACTTGGTACCCCTGTATTTTATGTTTTTCAGTTGATACCCAAAGTTATTTTGAATTCTAGCTACCCATGTATTTAAGACTTTCCATCTGATACTCAAAGTATTCTTCAATTCAAGTTGGTACCCCTTAAGACTTTTTCAATTGGTGTTCAATGTATTTTCAAGGTAGATACACCTCACATATAACGTCGAGATTTTGAAAAGCTACAAATATGCTTTTTAGGTGTTGGTACCGGTCATTTCTAGAATTTCATTAGCAATTAACAAAGCTTACACCTAAAAATCTCGTTTTTGTCCATTAAAAATCACGTTATAAGTTAGGTCTATCAACCTTGAAAACACTTTAGATATCAGTTGGAAAAGCCTTAAACACAGGAGTACCTACCGAAATTAAAAATAACTTTGGACACCAGGTGAAAAAGCCTAAAACCCGGGGTACCAAGTGGAATTCCCAAAAGCATTATGTCATAGTTTTGGGCTGGCCCATTAGTTGGCCCAATTACCTTGTAATTAGTGAACCAAGTATATGGCAAGTGACAAGTATTGCACAATTACACATAATACTTCTTACAAGAGGATTAATCGCGTCAAAAGTCGTCTCATAAGTCATAACTCATAACCAAGTATGGTTCTCGTAAATGAGTAAAGCTCGGAAAATAATAATGACGTAAGAGTTAATAGCAAAGAATTAATTATGTTTACATTTAACCTAGACATAATCCAAAATCTTGCATGTTTTTCTATTGAAAAAGACCCTTTTGTCGCTGTCTTGACGATCATCAACATATATCTCTTCGTTTGCTTTCTTTCTACCAATAACGTTGTTTCTTAGCTCACTATATATAAACAGTCAACATTCTCTATGCCAATGGGGTTGGCTCTGGTGGCCAAGTTGAGGCACTCAAAGTCATGTGATTAGGAGGTCAGAGGTTCGAACCCCACCTCTCACATGAATTTCAGAAGTCCCAGGCTCATGACTATCGTTGTTGGGTGGGTTTGGGACGTATCCATTTGACCCCGGGGATTAGTCCCACCTCTGGAGGGTGTGGCGGTGTTGTTGGGTGGGTTTGGGACGTATCCATTTGACCCCGGGGATTAGTCCCACCTCTGGAGGGTGTGGCGCACGCCCATAGCCATACTGTGTGGGGATACCTCAGGACCGAAAAAAAAAATAAAAAAAATCTCTCCTATAATTTAATCATGGCTTTGTTTCGATCGATGCTTAAGAATCTAGTACAATCGATGCTTACGAATCTATTACATCCTAAAAGGACAATAAAAGAAAAACACATTCATGTGATGCGATGACAACAAAACGATGACGTATGATTTGCGAAGAACAATCAATCAAAGAACTCTGAATATGTTGTATTATCCCAACAGTCCTATGTTTGTTCATTTATTGTAATAACCCAAGAAGATAAAATTTGCCCAGCTTTTACTTCTTTGCAACATTTCCTTTCTCCGAAAGCAATGAAATGAATACAACTTTCTCGACCCAACAGAAATACTTTCCATTCATGTACATATTCAACGATTTCGATTTCTGAGTTTATTTATTTTTGCACTAGGGTTAGTTGTATCACACTGTACACACACATATATGTAAGTGTAAGTATACATCTGTTCTCTGTAACAAATGTTATGAGAGTAAGGACAAATAATAATATAAACAAAGATTAAATTTAATGGAAAGGAGGAGACATGATGGGAGTTGGATTCTCACACACATGCAGCAGCTTTGGAAAGAGAAGGAATGAATGTCTTTAGCAATCATCTCTCCCAACTCCCTTGTTTCCTTTCTTTATTTTGTTTCATTATAAATGCAATTAAAAAAAGTTATATCTTGTTTTTTTTTTAGTATTTAATTTAGTTTCTCTTTTCATTCCCATAGCATATTGCCGCATGTTGACATTATTTTAATTGGTTGAAAAAGGTGTCTTTTTTCATAGAGGACTAATTAATTAATCAATTATCAGGATTTCTTTTTAATTAATTAATAATAAAGATTTTGTGCGAGTAGAGGAGGGTGATAGATATCATATCATAGTGGACGACAGTTAATTGTTTAATTTGTTATATCTGCTGTACTAACCAAACAAGTGGCTGAGATATTCTTCTTATAAAAAAAAATTCAAAATATCTTCCTTGGATTTTCTGATTTTGTGTGACTGCAAATACTTGTATGGACATCACGTAAATAATTATACTAATGAAAAATTAGTGACTTTTCTTATTATGTGTCTGTAATCATGTTCAGGCTGCAATTTTTTGTTTTATGATTAATCATAATTTATTAAGACTTTTCAGTCATTAGATGCTAATGAATTCACATAATATTACCATCCCATCAAGTGGTCCAAAAAAATCATAACTCTGATTGATACTCTAAGAAAATTCTCCTCATTGAGTTACGGTACTCGACTATGAAGACTGAGGTATTTTGTTGTATTATTTTAATCTTTAAGACTTTAAATTGACGCGACTTCTAACCTTGCATCACATCACATGGAAGTGTAATAATAAGAAAAATAATCGTATCACTTATTCTTGTAATGAATATCGTTTATGCAACCAGCAATTTTTTATCCTCACCCATAATTTGTACCTACAATCTGAATAATATAGTGCTAGGACATTGGATTTGGCAATTAGGGCCCCCATTTTAGCAATCAAATTCACCAACATTATCAACTTCATAGATGATTTATAATTTCATTTCAACATATGGGTTTTTAAAGAAATAATCCTCTAGTTCACTTCGAATGGGTTATTTTTATCATTTGGTGTGCCAACAACGTCATTATAATATCTGACAAAAGCTTGCACTCGTAGCGTGTACGAATACGTATACATTATAAATTCAGCTTGCCTCATCATCTCTATGCAACAAAATTTCCATGAAAACAAATAGACCACTGTATAATAATAATATAATAATAATAATAATATAAATAGTAATGATGATAATCCAATTGCTTTTTTCTGGTAATCCAGACGATGATCAAATGGGAACCATATATTGCCATGCCCAGTCAAGTCTCAAGACCTACCCCATCTCTCTCTCTCTCATGCGAGGTATGAGAGAAAAGGAAAGAATCAGAGCTAACCTTATTATAAAATATAACCAAATAAATTAGAAGAAAAAGAAAAAGCTGATTATATTTATCTACCTAAAGCAATAGCCTTTTCCTTCTCATCCCCATATGTGTGCATCAACAGCAGATGTATATTCCATTCCATAGCCCACACACCCCTAACTCAAACCTAAATCACATCATCATTTGTTAAAGACGACGAAGCTCATCAAAGATTAAGACACACCTTTTCTAGCTATTACCCTTTCGATTCTTCCCTGATATTATTACAAGAAGTTCAATTTCAAGAACACAATGAATCCTTCAGCATCATCCTCTGAGCAGCCCTTTCCCCGCCATGAAAATGGGATGAGCTCAAGCAAGCGAAAGAGAAGGCCAGCTGGCACCCCAGGTGATTTACAACACTTCATACGAGCTAATTATTCCATGAATATACCAAAGATTGAATTTTTATTATTACTACACGCAGATCCAGACGCAGAAGTTGTTTCCCTATCCCCGAAAACCCTGTTAGAATCAGACAAGTACGTGTGCGAAATCTGCAACCAAGGGTTTCAGAGAGATCAGAACCTTCAGATGCACAGAAGGAGGCACAAGGTTCCATGGAAGCTGCTAAAGCGTGAGAACCCTATCGCTAGAAAGCGCGTCTTCGTCTGCCCAGAGCCTACTTGCCTCCACCACGACCCTTGCCATGCCCTCGGCGATCTTGTCGGAATCAAGAAACACTTCCGGCGAAAGCATAGCACGCACAAGCAGTGGGTTTGCGGAAGGTGTTCGAAGGGCTACGCTGTTCAGTCTGATTATAAGGCACATCTCAAGACTTGTGGGACTAGAGGGCATTCTTGCGATTGTGGGCGTGTTTTTTCCAGGTAATTCGATTTATGTTATTTCTTTCTTGTTTGTGGGATTTTCATGGTTTTCAGTGTAGAATGTTTTTTTTTTCTTAATTCATGTGTAGTAGTAGACTAGGCTGTCTTCTTGCGTGGGTGTGTCTGTTCTTAGGTTAGGTTTGCAGAAAGATGTTCTTTTTATGTCTCAAATCATTTTCTTGTAGCAGCCCAAGAATGTCTTTTAATTAGGTTTTAACCTATATCAACAACCCTTAATTTATTATTAACTACGTTAATCCTCGTCCAAGATCGAGGGTTTGTTTTAGGACTAGCATAATAATCTTTTCCGACAAGCATAGTCTTTACTTTACAGTACCATTTATCAACCATCACTACTGAGCTGCATATTTTTAATTTTTTATTACATAGGGTGGAGAGTTTCATCGAGCACCAAGACGCTTGCACCATGACGGGCCACCACCGCCGGCACCACCAACCACCTCCGCCGGCGCCGGCGCCGGCTTGCCTGTCTCGAACCGCCTCGAGCCCTAGCCCATCGAGCGACGCGAACCACAGCGTTCCACGGTGGCCAACAACCTCCCTAAAATTACCCCATAATCACCAGCCTATTCTTACAACGTTAACAATAACCTCTCCAAACCTAGAACTTCAACTCCTCACAAACTCCACCGCCGACGTAGTATGTAATAACAACAACAGCCATCAATATTCGACTCAGCTTCAGCTCTCCATAGGCTCGTCTGAGGTCGAAGAAGACACTACTCGCAATAACTCTAGCAGTGACGTCAGCGACAGAAGAGGTTTCGCCATGGCTATGGCTCAAAAGGGCTACGCAGAAGAAGCTAGACAACAAGCGAAGAGACAGATTGAGTTCGCCGAGAGAGAGCTTGAGAGTGCTAAGAGAATCAGACAGCAAGCGCAGGCAGAGCTAGAGAAGGCTCAGGCGCTGAAAGAAAATGCTGCGAAGAAGCTGAACGACGCCGTTTGGGAGGTTACTTGCCATTCGTGTAAGACGAGGTTCAAGCAAGAAAGTGTTGATCGTCTTCTTGGTAATAATTATAATGCTGCTACTTCGTCTTCTTTGGGTTTGAGTTATATATCTGAGGCGTTGAAGGAGTGGGAAATTAGGGCAGGCGATCATACTAAGTGATGATAATCATGAATCTCATGATCTCTTTTCGTTGGATAATTAACAAATATTTTGTGCATGGAGAATTTCGATTTGTTATTGTCAAAGGCTGCCTTTTTTTTAGCTGTTTTGGTGCGTGGTGTGCGTTTGTGTTGTATAAATAAACTAGCTTTTAGTTTTTCTTGATTACACTTTTTTGTGGGGTTTTATAAAATAGTGTTTTGTAATTTAATGTTTCAGATGTGGTTATTATTATTATTGGTGGAAAGTCTTGATCGTGGTGATGTCAATAACGGTAAATAGCTTCTTAGTTGAGCGACCTCTCAACCGTTACGTGTATAATTTTTAATTTTTTTATTATGGTAATTATGAATTACATTACATATATAGATGGAAACAAAACGTTCCAACTCCACATACTAAATACAATTATTATCAGCGTAAAAGTGGGATCAAAAATTCAAAATGAAAATATCAACAGCTCGACATATATTTCATTCATTCACTCTCCTATTAACGATCTTACCAAGAAACAAAACTATTAAATTTTCTTGATTGTATCTCCAGCATGACTTTATTGCCCTGACACACACACACACACAGAGTGCGTGTAATATATATATAGATATATATGGCTTCAACTTTTGTAACGTTAGATTTGGTGTTTGGACTATTACAAGATCTTTGTTGGCTGATATATGCAATGAAGTGAGGAGTGCAGTCAAGAAATGATGAGTAGTCGTCTATAGACTGCCATGGAATAAGTATTTAAGCGGTACATTATCACATCACATATATATAAATCAAATGTAAATACTATGCAATATTTATGAATTTTCCTTCAATGGGTCAGAAAATAATAGAGGGCTCTGCGCACCACATTAATGAAATAAGAGAGCACTGCACTGCATGTTTTTCAGTGCCATAGTTGTAATGGTTAAATGCTCGACGAGTCACTCTCAACATCACACAAAATTAACTAAATTCGAACAAAATAAGAAATCAATAAAAGACTCCTTTTTTCTATCAATTTTGATTACTCTTACATGCATGACGACGTAGACGTACAGTGTGTGCATCAGAATCAGTGGAGTAGAAGACGAATTATCGAACAGGCATCTTTCCTTTTTATGCTGAGACCATTCTCTAACAAAAAAAATATTTACTACCTTTCATTATCTCTCTCTCTGTCAATCTCTACGAGAGAGAAAGGGGAGGGAGAGAGAGATTGAGGGGTAGGGTAACTGTTATTGTCTTTCACTTACTTTGCACTGTATGAGAAAGAATGCCCAAGCACTGCCAAAAAGTGTTTCTTCAAGATTTCCACTTTGCCCTCTCTTCTTTCTCACTTTGATCTTTTCGGACCACTCACTTTTAAGACAACCCTACTTTCCATTTTCTATCTTTAAATTTATTTCGTTCTCTTTTAACTAGCTACATAAAAGTCCCATATAGCTATGGTGGTTCCTTTTTCTATGTGTGTTGTGTATTAAGAACACAATGCGTTGGTAATTAAGGTTGTTCTTTAGCATCTAAAACTTATCTACATGGACTAGGGTTCTCTTTACTTGGTCTTGGAGACAGAATCTGATGCCTTAGTTCGTGTTAAAGCATGAAAAAACAAAATGTAACATGGGATTCGAATTTTGTCAATGTATGGGAATATTAACTCATGAATGCTACTTATTTCATTGATGTATATAAAAAAAATAATAACTCCAAGTCCTTTGAATGAAATCATGTCTTGTGTTCATACACTTTTTGTTCAAAGGAACGAAGGCACTATTAATAATTATAGCATCTTGCGACGAATAGACTTGTATATATAAAGATGTAACGTTTTTGATAAATTTTGAAAAATATGTACGAGTGGAGTAATGTGCCTAGAGATTCCCAAATCGATAATGGCACCAACATGTATCAGTTGGTCTACAGTTGATTATTGCTTTCCGTTACGTGAAATGAATTGAAGCATAATAATCTATATATTTTTTTTTTAAATAGAAACATAATAATTGCACGTTTTGGCTCTTTTGGAAAGAAGCTTTTCGATCTTTTAGATTTGATGCCTTTGACTTTTTGGACTATCTCTTAGAAACTCATTCTAAAGGTGTCTCACCCCACTCACATGCTTTGTTTCCTATCATTTTCATCATATCGTATTCATTTTAATATGAAATTGTTATTAATACTTTGAGAAAGCAATGATGACTTATAATGTTATTCGATCAGCTTGTGGATATACATTGTTAATCATCAATATGTCATTTTTACGTATCATCCGACGCTTATGTTTTTAAATTTATATTTTGGGACATCTAATAATATTCTGTTAGTAAGATTTTGATCTAAAAGAAGAAAATAATAGTGATATTAAAACGATTGATGTTTTTTAACTTTATGGGCTCCATAAACTCTATACATTGAATTGGATGATTAGGGTTTGTTGTGGTCACATAGTTAGTTAATCTAGAGAGAGAGAGATGGAGAGAGAGAGAGAGAGAGAGAGAGAGAGAGAGAGAGAGAGAGAGAGAGACTTTTCTTTTTAGATCCTTCTTAGCAAAGCAGATGTCATTCAGAAAAACTTTTACATGAGCAAAATTCATATATTTTACTATACATATTATCTATCTTTATGCCTTTTCCCCATTGCATGTGTGCGACATGTTACCATTCAGAAGCCCTTTTCTGTGTGTGAGCTTTTTGTTTTATATAAAAAATCCATTAAAATATGCTTTATAATAAAATAAAAGCGCATATAACTTAAATGTTAATTAACCCGGAATTCATTATATTAATTACTGAATTGATCTTATGAAAAATACCAATATGACATGAAGTACGCAGTGTGTGCATGTGAATATGTTTGACAGAAGGGAGGGCCATATTCCTTAAAGAACCAACTATTACAATAAAAGAGACATATATAAAGCATTATATATGTATAATAAGAAAAATAAGATTAAATCGAAAAAAGGGTTACATCAGCTTTTGGTTGCAAACGACAAAAGTTCAAGAAATAGGTTAAACTGTCGAATTCCTATATTTTTAAACTGATTTGAGAAGATATACATATGTTGAGAGATTAGCTCCGCTAGAAGCTGAGGTTGTCCAATTTGGTCGGAATATGGAAATAAACTCGACGAAAAAGAAGAAAATGCAAAAATTCACCCAAGACATTCTAGTCGTTGATTGTGTATTATCTATTGTATTTATTAATGGTCAGGGCTTTGGTTAAACTGCCACTAATTCAATTAATTTGATATGTGTATTGACTAATCGTATTTCACTTACAAATTAATAATTATTATTATAAAAACATAACCCACGTTCACAACTTACCAAACACTACAGTTTTGAATTACTACAAACATAACGATGTGTGTGCAATTAGAAATTGTCGACATATTTGGTCAAAAGGGGCAGCTACCCATGGCTTTGAAAAGTCATAGAAAGAAGAACGTGGAGAATGAAAAAGCTGCGCAACATTCGATGGCGAGCTGATTATTTCCTTTGTACACATTAACTATCGAGGCCTATAAATAGGCTACGAGCAATCAGAGCAAATGGCATCCCACACAAGAAATCCAAAGGGATCAGTGAAGAGAGAATAAATAGAGGGAAAATAATAGAGAGTTTGTCGGGTATTTTCTCCGACTATAAAGAGAGATATTGAGGGTTTCTCCTTTATAGATTGAGAGGTCGTAACTCCTATATTTCCCCTATAGTGAATTCTTCTTCTTTGCTCGTGGTTTTTTACCCCGATTTGTTTGGGGGTTTTCCACGTTAAATCTCGGTGTACACTTTTATCTTTAATTGCTCAAATACTAGCCACAATATTATTCGACCGGGTCCGCTGCCATGCCAACAATTGGTATCAGAGCCTAGCTTGGGTTTTATATATCTATTTATTGTATGCTCTGCGGTTGCCATTAACGTGAACCCTCCACATCAGAAAATAATAGATATTATACTGCCCTTGTTACGGTGACGAACAAGCCAGTCGGTACGAGTTCAATAATTATCTGTTGCAACCCCGTCGGAGGTATCGCTCACGACTGAGAAGAAATTATGGCGGCGAAGTTTGATATCGAAAAATTCAACGGGAGAAACTTCTCACTGTGGAAATTAAAGATAAAGGCGATGTTACGGAAGGACGGCTATCTGGAGGCTATTGATGGAAAACCAGCCAGGCTGACAGACGAGATAAAAAAAATTGAGGACGGATAATTGACGAGAATATACTGGCAATAAATTTGATAGCTTTTGCAAAAGAGAAGGCATCAAAAGGCACTTTATTATGGCGTATACTCCACAACAACATGGAGTGGCGGAGTGGATGAACGGGACTCTGTTGGAAAGGACAAGAGCCATGTGGGAGCTGCGGGTCTGGATAAATCATACTGGACAGAAGCAGTCAACACCGCCTGCTACGTGATCAATCGGTCGCCTTCAACGGCAATTGATCAGAAGACGCCGATGGAGATGTGGACCGGAAGGCCAGTGGATTATTCCAAACTCCATGTATTTGGAAGTCCTGTGTACGTGATGTCCAACGCCCAAGAAATAACAAAGTTGGATCCGAAGTCCATGAAATGTTTGTTCTTGGAGTATGCTGATGGTGTGAAGGGGTATCGCCTGTGGGATCCCACTGCACACAAGGTTGTCATCGGCAGAGAGGTTATCTTTTTAGAAGATAAACCAATCGGAGAAAATGATAGCACCACAAAGGAATGTTCAGCAACCACGACGACTGTTCGGGTACTCCTGGCAATGTGTGCTACATCCGATCTACATCTAGAGCAATTAGATGTGAAGAAGACTTTTCTTCTTGGAGATCTTGAAGAAGAGATTTATATGCTCCAACCGGAAGGTTTTGAAGACAAAGAAAAGCGGAACTTGCTTTGCAGGTTGAACAAATCTCTATACGGTCTCAAACAGGCACCGATGTGTTGGTATAAGGATTTGATTCCTTCATCATGAGCCTTGGTTACAACAGACTTCATGCAGACCCTTGTGCATACTTCAAGAGGTTTGGTAAAAATGATCTTATCATATTGCTGTTGTATGTTGACGACATGTTGGTAGCAGGCCCCGACAAAGATCGTGTTAAAGAACTCAAGGCACAGTTGGCTAGGGAATTTGAAATGAAGGACTTGGGACCAGCAAACAAGATTCTAGGGATGCAAATTTACCCGAGACAGAAATAACAAAAAGATTTGGCTTTCTGAGGAAGGTCTTGCGACGCTTCAATATGCAAGATTTGAAGAAGGGAGGATGGAGATGTCTCGAGTACCGTATGCCTCAGCGGTGGAAAGTCTTATGTTCGCGATGATTTGTACACGACCATACATTGCATATGCAGTGGGAGTAGTAATTCGGTACATGGCAAATCCGGGTAAAGAGCATTGGAGCGCGGTGAAGAGGATCCTACGATATATCAGAGGAACCTCAGATGTTGCATTATGTTCCGGAGGGACAGACTTTATTCTCAGAGGGTATGTTGACTCGGTCAATACTGACAAGTTCGTTTGGTGTCGTTCCTCGAGTGGCCTAGCGGAGAAGTAAGCAACATGAAAGGCAAGTGAGAAAGAATGGTGTGAAGATCTAATTGATCCTCAATCAAATCTTCAAGTGGGAGATTGTCGACATATTTGGTCAATAGGGGTAGCTACACATGGCTTTGAAAAGTCATAGAAAGAAGAACGTGGAGAATGAAAAAGCTGCGCAGCATTCGATGGTGAGCTGATTATTTCCTTTGTACACATTAACTATCGAGGCCTATAAATAGGCTACGAGCAATCAGAGCAAATGGCATTCCACACAAGAAATCAAAATGGATCAGTAAAGAGAGAATAAATAGAGGGAAAATAATAGAGAGTTTGTCGGGTATTTTCTCCGACTATAAAGAGAGATATTTTGACTAAAAAAGATTATCAACTCAAACCACGTTCTAAGAGAGGCAAATCACGTTCTATATTTTTTCATCTGAAAAATAAAAATAATTGAAAAACAAAAAATATAAGAGACGTTCACCAAAGTAATACGGACGTTCACATCGAATGTCAAGGGAGTTACAATTCCATATTAATTACGATTTCCCATTATTGAATAAAATTAAAAATATTTGAAATACTATTATATTAAACATGACACCACAAAGTCATTTTATGCCACACTAAATAAAATTAAAATATTATTATTAAAAATCAAACATTAAAAAATTTATATAAATTTTATAACAGTAGCACATGGATCGAATTTTCCTAAATTACTAGTATGTATATATATATTAGGAAATTTAAAAATCGTCTATGATTAGTGTGTTGCTTTTAAAATCCATAGTTGGGCCTAAGTAAAACACAAGTCCAACCAACCCGATTCGAACCCATGGGCCAAATATCTAAAATGGCCCATCAACTGCGCAGGGCTAAGGCCATTGGACAAATTGAGCCCACAAATCCGATTTCCAAACTCGAGCCGGGTCGGGTCAAGCCCATGCATACCTTTGTCTGAAGAACCAATTGAAGAGAACATTCCATTCCGTTCCACCATAGCCATACAAAGTTCATGAGACTGACGATGTTTCAACGTACAAACATTGCAATGGCAGAGAAGAATCAAAGTGTATCAAAAGAATTTTCCCATGTACAATCCTACGAAGCTAAGAGACCTAAAAAAGAAAAAAAAAAAAAAAGAGGAGCCCATGGTCAGCTGACGATCAAATACCGAGCAACTTCTTCTCCTACGTTTTTCTGCAACTCTTCGCTTCTGCACAACCCTAATACATAAGAAGAAGCGATCGACGACTGTTCTCCTTCTTCATCATCTTCACCTTCTTCTTCGTCTTCCTCGTCTTCTTCTGACATCTGCTGAGGCGTAAACTGACATAGGAAAGCTTCTAAAGCTTCTCTCATCCATTGCTGACTACACGCTTTTCTTGCTTCATCGACCTTCATCTGAAGAAATAAAAAGATTCCCACATCAGTAAAACCATCAGAAAACGAGAAATTTGCATCAGTAAGACTTACCCACGCTCGGCGGCGGACGTCTTTCTCAGGCCAAACGTCGAGTTCTTCAGTGACAAACAAGGGGAACATCGATCCCTCGTGGTATTTTTCTTGGCTTTTGCTCTTGAATATCCATTCGCCTAGCTTATCCTGCGAACGAAAAAATGGACGATGATGATGATGAGAAGGTTGTAATGGGCAAAAGTTGATCGATATATCGAAAATGGATTCGAATGTAAGAGAAAAAGCTTACCCCAAGCAAGCCTACGACGCCAGCCTCTTCTAACGTCTCTCTTGAAGCAGCTAATTCGATGTCTTCGTCGAGTTCCCAACCGCCCTGAAGAGTTTATTACAAGGAAAGATCAATCTCAATGAATGATTCTGTGTAATATTCGAAGGTTTGTGCATCGAAAAAACTGATGTGGGATTGCTGGGAATTAATTACCTTAGGGAACATCATTCTTGAGCTCTTCTGCGAACTTATGAGAAGGACCTCAAGATCGTCGATTAGGGTTCCGCGAATTGGGGATAATTCCTTCGATTTCCTGATTCTGTATGGTATACACCTGCGAAACTCGCAAAAGGGGGAAACGTCGTAAGAACCCTAAAAATCGAAATCGAACAGCCCATACTAATGAATCGATCAATCGTTAAACATACCCTACGACAAGGCGAAGATCATCGTGGTAACGCTGCAGATGTCTCCCTGTTCTTGAAGGTAAATACACAAGCTGCTTGATTTCCGTTGTCATGATGTAAGATTATACAATCCCACGAATTAATCTTGGAAAGGAAGAATGGGAAGAGAATGAAACTTTTTTTCCAATTAATCAAAGAATCCCCTTTTGACAGGAACAAATTTCGAGCTCAAATTCACAAGCAGAGGCAACCAACCTCAGAGTTATTTCTGTGGGCTGTAAATAAAGAATTGTTAAGATGATGACTTTGGTCTGAAACTGAAGATTGCTGGTAAACGTTTACACTACTTATAAAGAAATAGGAAGAGCAGCAGATAAAGATGATCCTACTAGGATAGGTTGTCTGTCGTCTTCTTGGCCGATCCGTGTTTTTATTTTTTATATATCGAAGATATTATTTTATCGTCCCAGTTGGACAATTTACACGAGTCCGAAGCGTGGGATCCAAACGCGTCTTATGTCCCTTTTCGAATGTTGTTAGAAGGTCCCATTGCTGAGTCAAAAGATGATGGTGATGAAGATGAAGACAGAGAAATTCAGGTTTCTAGAAATCGGCCCATTAGTTCAGATTTGAAAAAAGGACAGAGAAGAAAAAATGAAGTGTCTTTAATCGTTTACAAGTAGGATATCTATCTATCTATCTGTCTATCTATCTATCTATCTATCTCCTATTCAATTTGCGGCTTGGGTTCTTCTTACAGACTCAGTCAGAGAACTCTAGAATGAGGAGACTCGTCGCTCAGCGACGTTTTTGTTGTGTTGTTAGAACAGTTTGTTTCTAGATTATGCATATGTAATTAAGAGATGACGTTGAAAGAGCATCTTCTGACTGGGAAACAGTTTTCGATTAACTTCAGACTTATGAACAGTATAGGTCTATCATCATTGATGAAGATGGAAGCTTCTGTAATGGTATATATATGAACTGTAATGAATCTTCTTTTTGGGTCAAAGCTTCTTATCTCTCTCTCTCTCTCTCTCTCTCTCTCCTCTCTCTCCATGGATGGATCTTTACGAGCTTGAAAAAAAAACAGAAACCTTGAAGCTCATCAAGTTCTTCCAAGGAATAGAAATGTGCAGAGAAATGGTTTCTTACATGGTAAATCTAAGCCACCATATACGCACCATGCTAGAATTGAAAGACTGTGGAAAGGATTTAATGTAATTAGTAATTTAAAAGGGACCTAATCAGATATTACAGAAACAATAAGGATGTGTAGAGTAATTAACCAACCCAAATATAAAAATAAATAAAAAATAGAAACAGCTTGTCAGCTGTCTCTTTAGTCTTCCTTCAGTTCATCATCGTCTTCATCACTTCGTCGTCGGCAGATCAACCGATTTCCAACATACGAAGGATCGGATTCAACTTTCCCTAGAGCAGATTTCCTCTATCAATTTCCAAAAATCAGCTAATTTTCCGATTTTGCACACCCTTACCCATAGATGAACAATCGTAACCGAACGGAGAGCCCGGTCTACGCCCGGCAATGGAGCGGTTCGAGCAACAGCACGGGTTCGTCTTCGCCGGTCGGTTCTCCGGCGCATCCGCGATCGAGGATCCCGCCGTCAACCATGTCCACGATAAAACGAACCCAAAACGTCGCCGCGAAAGCCGCAGCTCAGCGTTTGGCGCTCGTGATGGCGAGCAAGACGTCAAACGAGGACGACGAGGATGAGGACGATGACCTGGGTTTTCGATTCGGGGGAAGTACCAATGCGAGCTTTAGCAATAGGAGCGACAAAACTGTTGGCAACAGTAATGGCGGCGGCGGTTTGGGTGCGATCGGAATTTCGAGGCCGAACAGATCTCCTTCTCCTGCGGTATGTTTGGTTTAAGTCAGATGCTTCTGAATAAATTTTTGCTCTATTGGTTATGGAATAGTTTTGACTTGCCTGTTTGTATTGAAGAATTCTTGTTTTTCCCATTTAATTTCGGAATCTGCATAAACAGTTTGACTTGCTTTGAACTAATTGACTTGGTGTTTGACTGTCTGCTTCGTATTTAATTTGTTAGGAATTTCTTAATTTCGTTTCGTTATACATTTCTTTTCTTTAATTTCGGAATCTGTGATGTTACATTTTCTTTTCTTTAGAGTAGATTGATGGACTGTGATCGTTAAGAGGACCGATTTCTGCTGGCTATTTCTTGCAAGGAAAAGCTTGTTTCCTGATTGTTTCATTGGATGCCATGAGTTATGTTAACTGGAAATGACATATTATGTTTTCTTATAGTTAGTAGATTAGGAACATCTGGCACCGGGGCAATTCGGAATTGTAGTTGTAGACAAAAATGTTAGTCCCCGAGTTTTTGATACTCTTACTGTAACTTGATTGCCCTTAAAGATGTAGCAAGAAACATGTGGTACTAAGATGACCACGCTGGTGCTGTAATTGTATTACATTGCCTTGTAGTTGGGTCGGAACTTTACGGACATTACTCCTTCAGTCCGTTCAACCTCAGCTGGACGACCTTCAATGTCTGTTCGTACAGCCCCAACTACGGCAGCAGCGCCACCGAGTAGATCTTCTCTGAAAACTCCTGTTTCGATTCCTCCAATTGAACCTCCGAGTAGCAGACTGAGGGAGAAGAGGTAATGATAGGTCTTACAGTTGTCAGCATTCATATGCCTTTGAATATCTGATTATAATTACCAGATAACATATATGTATATGTGTATATTTTCTCACTTTGGATGCTAATGTATAACTTCTGCTTTCTGGCAATTATATCAGGTTTGTGCCTGACATAAGGCATGACTTTAAAGGTTCTGAAACTCAGCAAGAGGATTCTGCACTTCGTGATGAGGTTAGATTCTTGGACCTCTTCAGCGTTTTTGAGCTATTTGTTTGACTGCTGCGCTTCACTATTTATTTATATAGAATTTATTGAACTGCAAGTTTTATATTTATATGGTGCCAACTGACAAAATTCACTGTGCAGCTTGATATGTTACAAGAGGAGAATGAAGCAATCTTAGAAAAGGTAAGCACTTGTTTGTGGCATAGAGAAAAACGTGAAGAAGCAGAATTTATGGAAGTCTCGTGCTAGGCCAAGTGTAGTGTAAGAATGCAATGTTTTCGTGAAGTGTAATGGTTGATTTGCCTCTCAGCTTCGCCGAGCTGAGGAAAAACGTGAAGAAGCAGAAGCAAGAGCTCAGCTACTGGAGAAACAGGTTACTGATTCTTGTCATTTTCTTCATTTCAAATTATATCATCATGCCTAACTGATTAAAATTTTAGGTCACATCTCAGACTTCTAATTAACTTGTTGCATATAAAGACTGTTGTTTGCCTTTGTAATCAACCTGCCTTGTTCGTTAATATAATTTTCTCCTTTTATTAGGTTGCTTCTCTTGGAGAAGGCGTATCCTTGGAAGCTAAATTATTGAGCCGGTACTGTGTTAACTTGTATAATTGGTCACTAAACAAAACGCCACTTTTTATATAACTGGTATACTTTTTGCAGTAAAGAGGCTGCTTTGAAACAAAGAGAGGTATCTATCCTAGTTCCTAACTGGAAGCTACTAATACGACAACAGTTCTTAACATATTATTTTATTTTGTTTGGAATAATTGAGACAAGCCTACTTATGTGTCTCCTGTATTGCACCTCAATAATAGGCTGCTTTAAAAGCTGCAAAGCAGACAAAGGATGGAAGGGATGTAG
This sequence comes from Craterostigma plantagineum, assembly GCA_027422505.1. Taxonomy (NCBI): domain Eukaryota; kingdom Viridiplantae; phylum Streptophyta; class Magnoliopsida; order Lamiales; family Linderniaceae; genus Craterostigma; species Craterostigma plantagineum. Next base: position 3,948,302 of record JAPQWV010000050.1, read on the forward strand.
AATTGGAAGCTCTGCGGGTGGAACTTCAGGTGACATATATGCTTCTTGGAGTCTTTTTCGCCATCTAATAGTACAAACTGCTGTGTTTGTTTAAACGAATTTTATATGAATAATTGTCCAGAACCTGCAACGTGAGAGGTCTGTAGCTGTTGAACAGCTCCGTGATGCGGAATCTGAGGCAAAAGCGCTCCGGACAATGACTCAGGATGGTTTTGACACATGAAGAGATGGTTACAATTAATACTTTGTATATAATATGTAACTAATGCATTAAACGCTCACATCATCAGAAGTTTTTACTTCTACCGATATTTGGTTTGTGCCAGGAAGAGGTTGTTCTAAAGAGATGTTGGCTTGCTCGTTATTGGAGCTTGGCTGCACGCTACGGTAGTTTTCCTAAAACTCGTCCTGGATATAAAATAGTTTTATGCACTATGGGTTCTTTTTTCCTTTTTATATTGGCATTCCTGAGGCATAATTTTTTTTTTTACTTATACGCTTCGGTAAGTTAACATAATACATATGATTATATCTGTTTGTGAAACTCAGTGTTGTGGAACTTTCTGTCAAATCATGGCATCTCCCAAAATGCATTTTCTGTTGGTCTCTTCAATTCATTAGTTTCATGCAGTACAGTTTCCCTATGCAAATTGTTTCCTGAGGTTTTATCCAAAACTGGTCACCCAACAGGTATATGTGCGGACATTGCAGTCACAAAGTGTGAATATTGGTCCTCTTTAGCTCCTCTGCCGTTTGAGGTGGTTATTTCCGCCGGACAGAAGGCCAGAGAGGATTCATGGGATGGTGAGAACTTCTTCCCTGAAATGATTTGTGGCTTTTCGAATCTTTTATGTCTTATAACCAGAGTAAATAGGCTATATTTCTTGTATATGTAGCTGGAGATGATTCAGACCGTAGTAAGCTTGCTCGGGATTTTAATGATTTAACCGGGGAAGGGAATATTGAGAGTATGCTTGCTGTTGAAATGGGCTTGAAGGAATTAGCTTCTTTAAAGGTTCTCCAGCGATTTTATCTTTTGCTTAGGAATTTCTGTATATCTGATGTTTATGTTTAGAAGTGCTGGGCAGCCAGTATTCTTCTCTCGCTCATCTATCATACATTTTTATGTGAAGGTTGAGGACGCCGTTGTCCTTACAGTGGCCCAAAACCGGCGTTCTGCCTTAGTTCGGCAGACCTTCATGGGTATGTTCCACTATTTCTATCTGATATTGTCAGCTTTCTCATTATTCGTTGGACATATGCTACTCAAGTTTAATTATTTTGACCTCTTCCTAATTTACCCACCTTATTATAACCTTAATTAAATTGGAGCTTTTGGAGTTCGACCGTGCTTCTATCCCTAACATAATGCGTCGACAGTGTTGATGCGGCTCTAAGACAAATTTATGTGGAAGACAAAGTTGCTTAATGATACTCTAAACTTACCCTTTTTTGTCTTATTTTGTAGATCCAAAATCATATGGTGATGTCAAGATCACAGAGGCATTGGGTGAGAACCATACTCTTTTTTTACTACGCAATATCTATAGCTCATATTAAAACACAAGCTATCCTTTTTTCACTTCCTTGTAGTTTATGCTTTTAAACGACGCCTTGTGTGTGTGTGTGCCACCTTTTGACTCGGGTTTCGAATTAAATTTCCTGCAGAATTGAGTCCAGAGGAGTCCGAAGATGTTCTGTTTAAGGCTGTAAGACCTCTAGCTATCTGAAACCTCCATTTTCCCTATCAGCATAATACTAAAGATCCATGAGAGAAGGATAAAAAATTTGGCATTTTTTTGTTTTGTACGAATACTATCAAGTCGAAGTCGAATTCTGCCGTCTAAGTTTGAGCCTCTCTTTGTAGGCGTGGCTTGCATATTTCTGGAAAAGGGCTAAAGTGCACGGTGTTGAGGAGGATATCGCCGAAGAGAGACTTCAGTTATGGATAAGCCGCAGTGGTCAATCTCCAACTTCACATGATGCAGTTGATGGTAAACAAATGAATACATACAACAACCCTAAGGAGTCTATTGATCCCTTCTACTGCTATTTTATCCATATTCTACGTTTAAGAACTTGGGATATCCTCTCCATCTCTGCAGTTGAAAGAGGATTGACAGAATTGAGGAAACTAGGAATAGAGCAGCAACTTTGGGAGGGGTCGAGGAAAGAAATCGGTCATCCTTCGTCGACAAATGGTAGACAAACTTCACAATCAGAAACCTCGTGAACCAGCAATTGGGACTGTTTTTCCTTTCTAGAGTTCTATTTGAAAGAAAAAAGGACCAAGCAATGCAAGTTTTTATACTTATTTTCTCCTCCCTTCTGTTCAATGGAGTATGTCTTGTATAGGCATTTGTATCACAGGAAAGATATACACCCAAGTTTGAACGATTGTGTCTGAAATGTTTGATAGGAAGCACAGCATTCTTATTTCAGTTCTGAGTTCCGACAAATCAAAACATTCTTAACAAATACAGCATTTCCAGGTTACAGCACACTGAACATTTCTGTCCGAAAACAGTTCAAAACTAGATTAATGATAGCCTTCGCCCAGTCGAAAATTAAAGTGGCAGCAAAGATCAACAAAGCCTACACAACCACGGGCTCGGGAGAAGACGATTCTGTAGTAGAATCACTGCTACCATTGAGAACTATCACATTACCATCAGAATCAACGTCGACAATCACAGAGTCTCCTTCCTTAATCTCCCTTGCGAGCATTTTCTCAGCCATGCTATCTTCGAGGAGACGCATGATAGCTCGCCTGAGCGGCCTAGCACCATAGCTCGGGTTATACCCTTCTTCAACCACACGGTCCCTAAACCTTTCGGTCACTTGAAGCTCGATATCCTTCCCCTTCAGCCTCTGAAACACCTCCTTGAGCATTATGTCAGCAATCTCCTTCACTTCGAGCTTAGTCAGCTGTCTGAACACAATCATCTCATCCAATCTGTTCAGAAACTCGGGCCTGAAGTACTGCTTGAGCTCCTCAGTCACAAGGCTCTTTATACGGTTGTAACTGCTGTCTTTCTCATCGTAGTCGAGGTCGAAACCTATGCGTCGACCGCCTTTTTCAATCACACTGCTCCCAACGTTAGAGGTCATGATGAGAAGAGTGTTCTTAAAGTCAACTGTCCTTCCCTTGCTGTCGGTCAACCTTCCATCTTCTAGAATCTGAAGCATCATGTTGAAAACGTCGGGGTGTGCTTTCTCTATTTCGTCGAAGAGGACGACTGTGTAAGGACGGCGCCTGACCGCCTCGGTCAGCTGCCCGCCCTCGGTGTAACCGACGTAGCCAGGCGGGGAACCGATGAGCTTAGACACTGTGTGCCTTTCCATGAACTCGCTCATGTCGAGCCTAATCATTGCCTCTTCAGAGCCAAAGTAGTACGCAGCCAACGCTTTGGCCAATTCTGACTTTCCAACGCCAGTCGGGCCCGAGAAGATGAAGCTGGCGATGGGCCGATTGGGATTCTTGAGGCCCACACGTGCACGGCGAATGGCTCTGCTTATGGCTTTCACGGCTTCGTCTTGGCCTATGACCCTCGTGTGGAGTGTCTCCTCCATTTTGAGGAGTCGATCGGATTCGTCGGTCGATACCTTCTCGACGGGAATTCCCGTCCAGGAGGAGACGATGTGCTGAATGTCTGATTCTGTTACGGTTGGGCCTTCTTCGCCGGCCTCGGTTTCTGCCTTAGTCATCTCCTTGTTCTTGTCGATGAGGGAAGTTATTTGTGCCTTGAGATCCATTTCCTTATCGCGTAATTCTCCGGCCTGAAAGGATGAATCAGATAACAGATTACGGGACTGGGAGTTTTTACCAACTTGTGTAATTCTTGTGTATGTTTAATGAAAAATCTAGAATACCTTTTCGAAGTCTTGACCTCGAACAGCCTCATTTTTCTCCTTGGTTAACTGCCTGAGCTCTTTCTCGAGCTCTCTTGCTTCCTCAGGGAGCTGCCAGAAAGGAAAAGTTGAGAGAGAGAGAGAGAGAGAGAGAGAGAGAGAGAGAGAGAGAGAGAGGGGTTATGGTATACTCTATTTATTGTAAAGGAGGGTTTCATCAAGTGTAAGCCCTTGCCTGTGCATGACGAAGGCGGACACGAGAACCAGCTTCATCGATTAAGTCAATAGCTTTGTCAGGCAAGAAGCGGTCACTGAAAGAACAAATACCCAGATCAGATGAGACGATCTAAAAATCTTATTCCTTAAATATTCATTGGCAGTAACTATATAGCGCCTAAGTGCCGACTTTGGCTCTCGAGATAACAAGCTCAATCAGATGCGTTGCTCGAACCGTTCATATTTACTTAACATAATGACCTACAGATCATTAAAAGGAAATCTGATTTCTGGTGTGGTTAGACACTGATGTTAGTGCAGACCTGATATATTGATGGGACAATTGTGCTGCAGCAACTAAAGCTTCGTCCGTGTACCGAAGCTTGTGATGTATCTCATAACGCTCTCGGAGACCTTTAAGAATCTGAATGGTTTCATCCACGGTGGGTTCAGGCACTTTGACCGGTTGAAACCTTCTTTCTAAGGCAGGGTCCTTCTCGATGTGCTTTCTGTATTCATCAAGCGTAGTGGCTCCGATGCACTGTTTTAAATATCATTACGCATGGTGAACAAAGCAAGCATTTGCGCTGAATATTAACCTTTCAAAAGCATCTATTATTCAAACAATAAAAAAAAAGTAACTTTTCGTATGTCACCAAAATAAAATTATCTGACGTCAAGACGCCATGACATAAATCAGTAGCACAATTTTTTGAAGTGTTTCGAGATAACCTGTAGTTCGCCCCTAGCTAGAGCGGGCTTCAAGATGTTAGCAGCATCAATTGCACCTTCGGCAGCTCCAGCTCCAATCAATGTGTGTACCTCATCTATGAATAGAATTATCTCGTCACTTTGTTTGATCTCCTCCATCAGCTTCTTCAACCGTTCTTCGAATTCACCACGGTACTTCGTTCCAGCAACGAGAAGGCCCATATCCAGTGTAATAACCTGATGAAAACCCAAAAGATAAACAACTTCTTAAATGAGTACACATTAATGTTATCTCTCCACACCAAATCATTAGGAAAAGTGCCAAGAGGGGTACCTTTTTCCCCTCAATAGTTTCGGGAACATCTCCGTTTGCTATTCTCTGAGCCAAACCTTCCGCTATAGCTGTTTTTCCTACCCCAGGTTCTCCAATGAGGCAAGGATTGTTTTTGGTACGGCGCCCAAGAATTTGAGTGACGCGCTCTATTTGATCTTGACGTCCCACAACAGGGTCTAGTTTACCCTAAAAAATCATGAAGTATAAAATGAAACCAAGTCTCGGTATATTCCAGTCTTGCCAATTGATCGTCATTAGAATTATTACCTCCTCAGCTAGCTTTGTCAAATTGGTTCCATACTCCTCCAGGGTAGGCATCTTGTTGCCCGAGGTTCCACCTCCAACACCAGCACCAACTGTCTCGGCACTCTCACCCACCATTCTGATAACCTACAAAATAAACCGTGAAACAGTCGTTTACAGAAACAATATTTTCTGAAGTGCAGATGAAATGCAATATTCGCAACATGAAAAGTTAAAATAATTAGATGGGAAGAATTAATTAAAGAATACATGCCTGAGTTCGAATGTTACTGGGATCAGCCCCTAAGTTCTCAAGCACACGTGCAGCAACACCTTCACCCTCACGAAGCAATCCTAATAGCAAGTGCTCAGATCCAATGTAATTGTGACCTGAAAATTGGAAAACAACAACAACAACCAGATAAATGAAATAGTTCATAAATGATAAAAGCAAAACTCCATCACTTTCCGCAAGGGATGAGAAAATTTAGCAATTAGAAAGATCCTCATAGCTGTCGAAACATCGTGCATGAAGAGGTGATGTCCCCAGAACGTCAATTCAACAAAACAATGCAACATGTCGATTACAGTGTCCAAACTAAACGTGACGAGAACAAAAACACGTCCAATTAGGCACTGCATGTTCTGTCAACTTAAAAACGAGACAGAAGAATGCAAAATGAAGTACCAAGCTGGCGCGCTTCTTCGAGGGAGAGTTCAAGAACGCGCTTTGCCCTAGGAGTGAAAGGTATCTCCACAGCAACGAACCCACTACCGCGCCCAATTATTTTCTCCACCTCTACACGAGCATCTTTCAGATTAATACCCATGGACTTGAGAACCTTAGCAGCGATCCCTGTGCCTTCACCAATAAGTCCTAGCAAGATCTGCTCAGTCCCAACAAAGTTATGGCCAAGCCGTCTTGCCTCCTCTTGTGCAAGCATGATCACTTTTATTGCTTTCTCCGTGAAGCGCTCAAACATGGCCCGCGATGCCATACGTGCCTTTTGTATTTTTTTCGCAGGAAAAGTCGCTGCAGCCTTCTCTTGAAGTGTGAGGCTAGAATGCCTACCTATCACATCTAGGGCATTAGCTCCACGTAGACCGGAGAAACTTGTCATCCTCATGGGAGAAACCCGCAAGTTGGCCAACATTTTTGCAGCTCTTCTCCTATTATCAGATCCTTTAGACCGCCCATTTTTCCCTAAACCAACTGAGGTCGGCAGATTGGTTGAGTTAAGTAAAGAACTTGCCATGTCTACCTGTGAGAAATCAGCATTAATCAGAACGAATTTATTGGAATCATGCATTCTTCTTTGGAACTACTAACTGTACATTGATGTAAGCAATTTGAAAACCAAAATCAAGATGATATAAAAAGCCCCTTTCCTGTAGAAAAAAGAAAAAAAACATTGAAATAAAAAATGTAACAAACACCACCAAGCTCATGCATTTGTCTCTCATAACCCTTCTTCACTAATAATTTTTTTCATCCCCAACTTCTCGCATCTCTTATCTGGCCAGTCTTAGCTCAAAATGTCATGTTTTGCAAGTAAAAGTCGCTCAATTAAGGTCAGTGACCAAATTTATTTTCAACGATGCTAAGCTCTAAGCTCTTTCAGTATGCTAAACTATGACTACAACCGCGATAACTAACGGAAATTTACAAAGAGCTAAACTTCCACGAATCCAAAATAACCATTAATTATTCAGTCTTAAAAAAATTGATTCAATCTCCTTCTCGGCTGACAGAGCAATTATCACCCGACATCACAAATTCCATCAGCAACAAATGAAGACCACGGCTTCTACTTGCGAAAAAACAAACTTTTCACAGCTCAAATACACCGCAAAACCTAAAAATTTCAGCTCAAACACCATACGTATGAATAACTCTACTATACATAAGAAAAATCACCTAAATCAGAAGAAATTTGGACAAGAGAGTTGATCGGCCAGTTCAGAGAGGGCTGCAGAGAGAGACCCGAAAGCGGATATAGATAGTTGCGTTGATAAATGATAATTGCAGATTTATATATATATATATATATATATATATATAATATAAATAGTGTATTGACTCTTTTAACCTTCTATTGCTTTCTTGCACGCAAAAATTACCTGATTCCTAAATGCTCATATACGTATACATATATTTATTTTTATCAATATCAAATATTCAGTTTTACAAAGTTTTGCTATTTGTATGCATTGATATTTCATTACGCCTCCCTCGTTGCAAAAGAATGGTAAAGAAAGTGAGACATGGAACGAGGAAAGCCATATATATAAAGGGAAAAAAGAGGCCGAAACAATAAATAAAATATCGAATCAAAAATATTGTCCCATTCTAATAATAATAATAATAATTACCCAAACAAATAAATAATAATATTACATCATCATCAAGGTAAAACAAGCAAAAGCTTAGTTTACTCGCATCAATGGGATTTTTCTCAGCAATGGGAGTTCTATTACAAAATCTAACACACACATAAGCATACAAACACTGCTCATCTAACACGCTAGAAAAACACTCAACTCTCCATCAAAACATCAAAAGGTTCATCGAACATTCTACGACAAACACTTCGAGCAAGAACCGTGTCAGCAAATAGAACAAAACCCCGAGAAAGATAGACACGGGCAAGGCGGGCAAAGCCTTCCTATAAACCGCCAGCAAAACCAACGTTATACTGAGCCCAGCAACTATAGAAAGATAGCAAGCGTAAACCGTCATAAAGTCATACATAGCAGCCCTACCTACCAACACACTGTAGAAGATGAAATCGCCCAAACCAAGCTTAATAGCCCCCGAAGATCCCAGCCCAATCCCTTCAATGGCAAGATTCTGAATATCGCCAGAAATAGGCTCATTCGTTCTTACGTGTATCCTATGCTGTATAAGAGGAGCAACGAGCTCTGAGTCATCCCTTGAAACCCTCCGTCCCTCTTCTGCGTTAGCCAAGTTACTCTCATCATTTTCGTCGAACGTAGAGTTTAAGGCACTGGTAGAGCTTGTATCAGAAGTAAGCACCACTTGGTTTTCATTCGAATGATCTCTCCACACTCTCCTATGCACTATGCCTTCATCTGATTCGTTTGCAATAATGGGTCGAGCTTCGTAGACAAGGGCTGGGATGTCTTCATCCCTAGACATGGCGAGCTCGACCAAGAGCCTCAATGGCCCGACTGGTAATAAAACTGCTGCAAGATCGTACAAAGCCATGGCGATTAGAAGCACCCAAGTTGTCCATTCGGGCAAGAGAGTGAACCAATAAGCAACCAATACTCCTATGGCTACTAAGTAGCTCTGAGTGACTAGAATAGCCATCTTCGACATGAACACTGCTAAAACGCCCACCACGGTGAAATTGAACAGCAATACTACGAATGTGATGGCATCGATTGAAAAGCTTAAATCGTCGATCAATAACAGGGCAATTTCGCCACCCATGAAGCTCAGAACGAGGAAAGCTGAGAAGCCCATGTAGTATTTCAAGAACTTCGTGCATCTAAAGTAGAAGAGGAGGACCAAGAAGAAGGTTACCACGGTGACGACGGCGACGAAGACCAAGGAGTTCAAGACAGCGCCTTTGAACTTGTCCCAGATTGAATCCGAGGTGTTCTCGGCGTAGGCGACGGTGGCCATGGATGTAATTGATAAATCGTTGGAATCTGAGTTTCCCCCGTTCAGCAAGGAGACGAGGACGAGGACTAAGAACATGCATATCGAGACCGGTATGATGATTCTGACGATTTCTTCGCCGAGTGTTTCGAGGATTCCTTTGGACCTTCGATTTTCATCCATGGCGGATTCGAGAAATCTCCTCTGTAGGGAATTTAATTCTGCTAATACCCTTTCATTTCGCCATCGATCGATGTTATCGGCGAGGCAAATAACCTCACTTGGGTTTCGATTTGAGGAAGGTGAAGTCACTCTTTACACATAATAGGGATAATTAAGCGTGTAGCCCTGTAATTATGAATAATTTCAACTAAGTCTCTGTCTGTGTCTGTATCTATGAGTAATTGCCGCACAAGTCCTCAGATATGAATAGTCACATTCTGATAACATTGGATTTATTTGTGAAGAAAGACGGGACTGTGCATGGATTATTGTGAACTCAATAAAATCACGATTAGGAACAAGTACCCGTTGCCTAGAATTGATGATTTGTTTGACCAACTCTCTAAACCGCAATAATACCAAAATGACGGGTATATTTTGTAATTAGTAAAAGCTTGAAAAGAGAAACAGAGTATCAATACAATACCATCATCACCAAGCTCACTGCTATGCTATTACACAAAAATCATAGGACTTGCATCAAAGCTCTTCCAATTACATCAATGTCGACCCGTAAATCAGGTATATTTACACGGGTCGAGTCGACACACATACGATTTTCAGGCCAACGATGTACATACACACATATATGTTATAGAAAAAGACAGAAAATCGAAGCATTTATCACCAGAGTTCAGAACTGCACTTAACGACATACAGACATCACCGATCGATAGTAACGGATTCTTATCATCCTCAGAAGTTTAAAGGGACTTTTATACACTACGACCCTTCTCTTATTACGCTCTGTTTCCCAGACCGAGGCTAGTCATTCAACCTAGCCTGTATTAACGGGCAGGGGTAAGATGGTAATAATACGTTTCGACGAGAAGATGAAAAAGATAATTAGTTACCAAGAAAGCGCATCGAATGACTAGCACTCGTCTTGGCCCGAAGGCGATGCGATTCCCAGGTTCTTCCCTTCTTTAGCATCCTCGGCGACAGAAGATGTTTCTTCTCCTTTGGCGAGGATGGAGCTTGGATTCATGCGATGAACCTCGTCTTTTGTAAGGATTAAGATCTTTCGAACCATGCAACAAAATTCCCTGGTTCGAAACAAAGAGGAACGAACAGTCAGCATTCGTTTTTTTTTTCTTTTTTTTTGTCGTACACATATATGTAAGGGATCATCATCATATCTTACTCCCAGGGATCATCTCCGACGAGCATCATATCATCCTCGTCATCAGTATACACGACGAGCCAATCCTTGCTATGTGCTTTGAGTTCACCGTCGAATTCGAAGAGATTATCCAATTCGGTGATCAATTCGTCGTAGTTGTCGAACTTCGATAGATCCACAGACCTACCGAGCGCACTTCCCTGCTTATGAACCTTAAATTAAACAAAACAACGAATAAAGTTACGCACTTTTTCAAAATACGAATAGGAAAATTACATGTAGAGGACAAAGATGAGTAAAAACCTTGGTGCAGCTCCTCATCGAAGAACTGCCATGGCCTTTGCTCTCTCTGTCTCGGGCCAAGAATGTCTGGGATTGCTTCTCTTTATCATTTATAGAAACTGTCGTATCCTTTGATTGATCAGTCCTTTGATCTGTTTCTATTGCAGGCGACTGTTGTAGCTGATTCTTCGACCCATTTTGTTCAGACGACAGAGTTTTCGTCGACTTAGAATTACTCGCAAGATTAAAGCCAAAGAGCTTGCAATCCCCTTCGCTCGTTCTTACAGCGTCACTATGTTGCTTGAAAATGGGCTGAGAACGTTGCTGCATTTGAAGATAAGGCGACATAACGCTAGGCATCATCCAACTATGCTTATTGCCCGCCCTAGGACTAGGAACTAAGGAAAAGTCCCCAAAAGAACCGTATCTAAAATCTCCACGATTTTGGTAAGAAGTATCTTCGCCTTTCTCATGAGGGAGCTTCATGCTCGAACCCATGAGGTTAAGCGATGGGCCTGACCAGGCAGTTCCGTTGCCATACTTCAGCTCATTTTCGGGCGGTTGTCTTCTAGAAAACATAGTTTGATCGCTGCCACGTAAGAAGAAATCTCTGGGCCTATTGACTTGCGACCCAAAACCCGATAAAAGCCCTGCAAATGATGGCTCGGGCCTTTCTAATAGAGGCATCCATTTATCTTGTCCGAATCTTGTTAGAGAAGGAGAATGATTGAACTTATTACCATCTTCTAAAGGGTGATTCCACGTATGTTTCTTGTCAGAAGAGCTTGGCTCGTTGCTCTCGATGAAAGGGACTCTCAAGGCCGATGATTCTTGACCTTGGAAGACCCTTGTTGGGTTGGCAGGGGAAGGGTCTACGATGGCTTTATGAGGAACTGTACAAGCATTATGCAGATTGATGTTAGAGCATATTTATCTAGTAACAACTGAGAGTATGTAAGAGAAGAGATTGAAATAAGGAAATAATTGAATGACAAACTGAGAGTATGTAAGAGAAGAGATTGAAATAAGGAAATAATTGAATGACAACCTTCTCTGGTAAGAACAGAAGAATCGGGAGATGATGGAAGAAGGCTAGCTCGGGGCCTCTTGTTTCTAGAGACGGGGAGTGGGTTCAAAGATGGCGGAGAAAGAGAGGGCTCGATTTTCCATGGAGAAACCCTTTCGGGCCGAGGAATAGCAGATGTTTCATCCCAGCGAACCTTAAGGAGAAGAAGAATTAAGACAACAAATGAAAATCAGAAAATGCTGTTAGGAATCTGCTGAAAAAATTTCGTGTTCAGTCGAACTAATGTGTACTTTTAGGCATCTCCATTTCGAATCGGGCCACCTTTTTGGGTCACAGTCTTCAACAGCAACTATAGTTCCAGAAAACCTGCAGCAAATGAGCATATAGGAAGCAATCCATAAGAAACGTAAGAAGATCGAACTTCATTCTTTAAGGTTTTCAAAGTGTGGATCGAAAGCCTAACCTCTGTTCTGGGGCTTCTTCGCCTTCGAATCTCATCTTAAACCTCATTCCTATCGAATAATTCTTCTTAACAGATTCCATGTACTGATCGTAGGGGACGATGAATTCAGACGGGCTTGTCCTGAAACAGACGTACATAGCATAGCATCAACGGTCAAGTAAGGCCAAAAATGAAAAAGCCAGACATTGGAATTTTCCAACTACCTTGGCTTGTAAAAAACCGTGAACAAACTCTTGGTTTGAATCGCGTGCCAAGCAGTTGCAATAACGCCGAGGTGCATACTGTGGCTCGATATAACCGAAGATGGTACGTTCCCTTGTTGCCTCATCGCGCGTCGAACTCCCACTCGCAGTTCACCGTTCTCTCCCCTGAAAAATGAATTAGTGCAATAATTCAGACAGCTGAAGGTAAATTAGCAAACCATGGAAGAAAAAAGGTATAAAACCTTAAAAAGATGAAGGCATCGCCAGCAACGAGACGCTTTGAGCTAACGAAGACACTCCAACCGCTTTGAAGGAGGTGCCTCCTCGGCTGACCTGAAATTCATCAAGTCAATCAAAACCATAGTTGCTCACCCTACCCTCGTTTGTGGGAGGGAATGTAAATAGAAGGAAAAAAAAAAAAGAAAAAAAGTTGACAAAAACTTACCACGAAATATATGCCTGAATCGCCACTCGATTCCATGCAAGTCCTTGGCAATCAGCTCTTGAGTAGGAGGTTGCCTCGACATGTCCTGGGAAACAAAAGAGTCGGGAAATTATTACAGCTACAGAACATTGTCCACAGTTGTAATCGAACTATATGGAACTTGATTCTAACCAAAGGAGGCAAACATTCATCAGCGTGGCGTCTGAGGACAGAAAATCCGCCATGAGTGCTTGTATCTGATGCTGTAAGAGTCTTACAGAAAGAATGGACTTCGAAATGGGGCGGCGACGGCGGCGAAGATTCGTTTTTCACCGCATTTTCGTCTTGCTGCAATAATTTATTCATTGCAAAGTCCCAAAGATGAATGAAGAAAATTAAAATGCAAAGGTTGTCCTCGGTTGGCTTACATTAGGTTCAGGCATCAGCGTAATTTGGGCGTAAACCTCATCAGTATCAGGTTCGGCCTAATCATGCATAGAAACAACACGAAACAACATTAGAAAATACTTCACAAGAAACTGCTTCACGATCATCTGTAATGTAATAAAGCGCATACCTTCAGCACAACGTTTGCAACTCGACAAAGAATCTTAGGCGAAAGGTTATACAAAGGCATCTGCTTGTCAGCACTTTGATTTGTTGATGCCTCAACCTATTCACCAAACAACCAAAAAAATGACGAACGTACGAAAAAAGACAAAAAAAACAACCAAAATCGAACCCCGTAGGCGTTTCTTTCATCCCATCTCAAACTACAGTTAGCAACATGAATGTAAGAGAACTGTGAGAAACTTAGATTAATCAACACATAGGTAAATCTACATAAAGCCATAATAGGCAAGAAAAATTTGCAGAAATTGAAGAAAAATAACCTGCTCCATGTGACCCTGGGGAAAGTAGAAAACAAGTTCATTTTCACGAGGAACAGTCACCAACGGGCCAGCACAAGCCTTCCAAAGCTCTCTGTACAACGCTTCTTTAGGATCAACTGAAAACCCAAAGAAAATAAGAAAAGAAACAGAAAAAGAAAATCAAGACAGAGCTAAAAAAAAGAAAGCGAAAATTAGGAACAAAATTCACACCTTTGACAGAGGAGGGATTAGAATCAACGTTCTCAGAGGCAGACATCTTTCGTTCAGACAAACACTAAACAAACTTAACAACAAGCAAACAGCAGATCTCTCATACTCACACACCCGAAACGAATCAAACAACAGCCCATCAAAATTGAGCAATAACCCACACGGAATTCATACAGCGTGACACCAAAGCAAGCACAGATGAGGAAAAAGAAAAAAGAAAAGAAGGAAATTTAGCTATCGTGCTTTATGTGAAGTGTTGATAGAGAGAGAGAGAATTAAAAAAAAGTCTTAGTACTGTTGTCTGATTGTGGTGCGTGGGTATCGTGAGCATATGTTGATAGAAGCATGGGTGTGAACTTTGGTATGGGTAGTAATAGTTGTTTAGTTGGTATAGTGTTGTTGGTAATGGAGGCGAGAGAGATAGAGAGAAAGAAAAGAGCTTTTCGATTAGCAGAGAAGAAGACGGAAGCTGACTGCTTTTATTAATGTTTGTTGATAAATATTATTCTTTCTTTTTCTTTCTATCGTATAGTTCGTTCATTGTGAATTTGTGATCATAAATTTTTGTTGAGTTTGGAGAAACCGGTCAGTGCCGGTCATGCGCTAGGGACATGTTTGGTTGATAAGATACTTGCAATTATTTATGTAGTGAAAAGGTACTGAATAATTTTGCACATGCGAATAACTTTTAGTAGTTTAGACATTCTTGATTCTACCCGTGTGCTTCTACATATGGTATGTTGCAAAAAATACTAGGGTAAAACTATAACTATTAATGAAATATATTATTAAATAAAATAAATTGGCAGACTGAATCACATTCTAACTTACAATTTTTATCCAAGCTATGCCCTTTTTAGTAGAGTATAGATGAGAATTTTTAAATAGTTAATGTATTTAAAATTGAATATTTGCATGTTGGTCATTGGTCAACAGTATTTCCATAATCGACATATATAAAGTGATCATTTACAAGTTCGTCAATGATGTTTCTAGGTTATCAATATTACTACTGACCAGGGTAATCGTATTGTTGGGACACTTTATGCGTGTATAAAATACAATTTGATTAATAGTGAGTAGTCTTATTAATAATAGTTTAATATTTATTAACTAAAAAATAAACATAAAATAAATAAATTTGAACACTTCTATGTGGCTAGGGATTGAATTCATGTTATGTTTATTTTTAACTAATATTTTTTAACATAAAAATTGACACGCCAACTGATTTTGAAATGTTACTATGTGGGTCTCTCCCTTAATAAAACAGAAATGTATTTTTTTAAAAGATTTCAGTTTCTTGCAATTTCTTAATAGTAAGAAAAGCTATAGAAATCCACCGCAATTTGAAAATAAAATATTTAAAAATAAAATAGAGTTGCAATAATTTCAGACAGTTGACTATCCAAACACGCCCTTGCTTCAGTGACCGGAATCGCCGGTCAAAGATATAGATTATGTGTCTACTACATTTAATACTATACGGCACTTAACGGCGTCAAGGTGAAAAGTGTTAGGTGTGTCGGGAATTAATTGGTCTGGACTTTAACGCCGTTTATCTTCGACGTTTATGAAGAAGAAAAGTTGTTCGGTTTTTATGGGGAATTGAGATTGTCGTGCTACTTACGGGCAATATAGGATGGGTTGGGTTTTTCCCTACTAACTAACCATGGTTAGCCTCCTAACTCAACTATGGTTTCCTTAATTTAACCCTACTAACTCAACCCATGTTCCTCGGCGGTACTGTACAATAGCGGCTACAGTAACTCTGCTGTTGAGCTCACTTGAGCTGTTCGTTGTAATTAAAGTATAATATATTCTATTTTAGAATAAATTATTACCTTTTCCACGGTACAGTTTAATGCAAATTTATGATAATGGAGTGTATTAAATTACCTCCTCTCTTCTCCAAAGAACCCCCCTTGTTATGATCAAGACTAGCATCTCATTTAATAAATATTAGTATTTTTGGCACACTCTTGATGTGTATCTATATAATTATATTAATTTACTTTTTATATTACTTTTGATAGGTGAAATTATAATATTTAGTTTTGAGTATTCAAAAATTGATTTTTAGAGGATATAAATTGAAATTTAAAATTAAGAGTAAAATAGTAATTATGTTGATTAAACATACCATTCAATTTGAGGATTTCTCATATATATATATATATATATATATATATATATATATAGTACTTCATGCACACTCAATGCGTGTGATAGTACATACATATATTGTTAATTAATAATTTTGGTTATATTTTTTAGATGAAATTAAAATACTAAGTTTAATTACATTATTTTCAAAATATGTGCAAAATTGATTTTGTATCATATAATTGGACTAAGTTAAAAAAATAAGGGTAAAAAGTTAATTATCATTGACTCGCCAAATCAATAAATGTAGTTAGTATGGGGTGCTCTCCAATTATAAAATGATAGATATACATATATTAGAAGATTTATATGATGTAGTATACATAGATAAAAGCGTTGGTATGGAAAAAAAAAAAGTCAAGCATATCTTCAAAATCACTCCACCAGGTAATTCTATTATTGATACATTGTGCGTCGTACTTTATGTCCCGATAATGTTTATAAAAAGTAACATACATATTGTTATATAATATGAATTTTATATGATGTCTCTTTTTCTATTATCTTGTATTCTAGCCAATAATCCTTGCCATATTTATAAAATTAATAGTTAATTTATATAATTTGTTTTTTGATCTATATGTCATATATTACATTAATATTGCTCAATGAAGTTAATAGACATAGACATTTAGACCGTAAGTTCTCTCATTAATTTATATGCATAAATGCGCGTAGAAAACGGCTCCTAATTTTTTTTTTTTTTGTAACGGTGCTTTGTCATAAGTGCGACGGAAAAAAACAAATAAAGCACATAAAAGAAGAAATCTGTTGGTGATGACTTCACATTATTGAAAAAGGTTAAAAAACCTATTAAAAAAATGTATGAAATGGGGCTTAAAAAAATTCAAAATAAAAATCGTTATAATCTACCAAGTAATGGCATATATGTCATATGTGACAAACTCATTCGAGTTATTAATTATCGGCAATCTCCGTTCAAGATCTTATGGCTTAACTTGTGATTTGTTAGTTGTTACCACTAAGGTCTAAGAAGCAAGATATTATGGCAACTATATTATGTTTTTAACAATAATACTCCCTCCGTCCCGGTAACTTTGTACATTTTACCAAATCGAGCGTCCCACTCTCTTTTATACATTTCCATATTTAGTAAAAAACTATCACACAGAATCAATATAATAACATTAAATATTCTTAAAAGACGTGTCACACCCATACACTTTTCTTCCTCAATACTATTAAAATATTATATTTCTTAAAAACCGAACTCAATCCCAAATGTCCAAAAGATACCGGGACGGAGGAAGTAAAAATTATGTATGCCCCTTCATTTAAGGTGGGACCCATTTGCATCCTAATCGAAGGACACAGTACTTGGGTTTATGTGCTTCTATATATTAAACAATATTCTCTAATAATTAATAATGTTAATATACCTTCTTTGATTCCTAACGCCTAGACAATTGCCATATCCCTTTGCTTCTTCTATAATATAAATTTTGAATTTGTATATTAGTTTCTAATCATCATGCAAACATGCAGTGTGTTGTATAATGGGAGCGTCATGACCTTAATAATATTTTACTATTATACATTATTAAAGATAAAATAAAATTTCGTATGCATCCTAAGCTTTTTGTTTATCCCATGTAAACGGTTTTATTTTATTACCAAAACAATATAATGAAATGCAATGGATTGGCACTGAAGCATGCCATGCCCTATGTCTATAATGATAAAAGAAACATTGTTTCTAATATATATTATAGTCATTGAGGTCAACAAAAAGCAAAGCATGTGTTGTGACTATTGACCGTACTTTCTAGTTTCTAGGATGTGGTTGTAATTTACTATTAGGTTTTGTGGTCAAGTAATTGTAGAATATTTTTTAGATTATAAAGTCAAATTCATGGCATCAACGATATAACGAAAATAATTAATAATGCAAAAACCAACTTCGGTACAAATAATATGGCTAAAGAAGCATATTGTATACAAGAGATATTACGCGAGAGAAAAATAAATATCGATTTTATGATGATATTAGGGTATGTGAACAAAGAATATGAAAAATGAATATTGATTTGTATGGATGATGCATTGATCGCTCGTAACCTTCAAATCCTTTGGATAAATGAGTACTCTTTTTTTGAATTAATACATATCTTTTGAAATGATAATAGAAATTATTTTCGTAGGACCGATAAATATCTTAATATACTTGTACGAAAGTTGGAACACCTAACCATTCTGCAATTTCCGAAGTGTCTTTGGTTGTTTGGAATACTATTGCTTCATTGAAAAAGGAATATAAAGCTAAGTCACACGTCTACATTTTCCAAGTTACAAATTATATTATATTAAATAGAAGGTTGAAGCAAACAACTAGTTAAGGAACTACATCTACTCAATGACATGACATGTCTGGCGATTTGTTATCATAGTTCCAAATATATAAGACATCATAAACTCAACATCCCCATCATCCCATCACAAGATAACCTAAAATTATTTCAATAAAATAATCTAAATATATATTTTATGTTAGGGTCCATATTTATTTGTTGACTAATTCTTTCAGTCGAACTTGTGTGAGTTTTATTGGCCAACAATGACCGCCCCATCATTTAAAAGAAAAACAACCACGGTATATGTACGAATATAAATAACCATGATCTTCTAGAAATATATTGAAAAAAAAAATTAAGTGGAATATAAATAATCATGATTTTATATAAATGCAAGTGGAATCGAAACCTCTGTGCATGATCACTGAGGACGACAAAAACTTTCGAAAGTTACTGAATTTTATCGCTTATATCCAAAAAAAAGACGAACCACCATTATCATTTCACCTTTTCTCTAAAGAAAAAATTGTAAAAAGAAAATCTCACTTATTTTCGAGAGGGTATCAATATCATATTTACTAGACAACAAAATTAAAATGTACATAAGAATCCGATCAATCCATTTGAAAATTGAATACCTACAAGACGTCACAAGAACATGTGATAATAACAACATAGTACAATAATTAAAACTTTAAATGAGACCCCCATCATATGGTACAACACAATAGCATCATTTAATATCAAGGGGGGGGAGGGGGGGGGGGGGGACCAATATAGTAAGATATATAGGACGAAGAGGAAAAAATAATCTCCCCTTTTTATTTTGCTACGTTTTGGGATTTTACCATTTGATTTTTAGCACGGACGCTACCACACCTAAAATTGATATGCACGACACATAGCATAGAATAAGGGAAAAGACTTTGTTTGGGTGATTTTTGTGAAGCTCTTAAAACAAACAAATAAATAAGAATTTACTTTTAAGACTACTTTTTCTAGATAGCATTAATTTTTCGCGGTAAGTTGCAATTTTGAAATAAAAATTCAGATACAGATATTAAGTAGTCTAAAGCACAGAAAAGATCATCCAAAATCTCAATAATCGTGTGGCAACTCTATAATCCAAAACAACATTTCTTTAAGAAAGATTTGAAGAAAAGGCATCCATATGGAATGGGCTCATTATTATTCTTACCTTTTTATTTCATCTCCAAAGCCTGCTTATGAATCCCTTGACCTCTTTCTTCATCCTATTCTCAAGAGATGGGAACTCAATCATGTTGTAAGCGAGATCAAGGACGATAGGGTTGCGAGGAACCGCTTGAAAAGAAGGCGGGAACTTTTCGATTCGAGGAATTGACTTTGTCGATGGGTCGCCCACGGCAGATTCATAAGCATCGAGTTTCTCCAAGAGCAGTTTCTCGGCCTAAAACATGGTTTCATGTAAGAATGAATAGATGGCCAGAAACAGAACTATGACGAGCACAAAGCTGAAGAAGTACCTTTTGGTCTTTTCCTGTTAATGATATGTTTGCTATCTTTTTCGACAGATTTTCAGGAGCTTTCTCTGCCTCAATGATCCCAGTTGCGTGCTCTATACATATACAAGATCTGCATTGTTCGTACAGCATCTTCAGCTCCTCGATCGTGGCCTGTAAGGAAAGGAGGTGATAGGAGGATGTAAAAGTCAATTGATTTTCACGTTTAAGTGTAGATCTTTTAAGGATAAATTAGTTCGTTAACTCACAAGATCAGGTTTGGCAGAACTATGGAGTTTCTTGAGAGCATCGCTGCAATGAGAGCGGGCTTGACGGTACAAAGCATATGCTTCTGCCCTCATACCAGCCGAGCTGTAAGATTTTGCCAAGTAAAAGCACCTGCAGAAGAGTTTCAAAGAGGCCAATCAACGTTCGTTTCGTGTCGATGATGCTGATAAATGTAATAATCAACAGAAACCATAGATAAGGCCCCTCTGAAATTAACAAAGTTGAAAATTTCAATGGCGCTTGCTGTTTAAGAACAACCTTTCTGCCCGGAACGCAAAGCTATTTAGTTCGCATTGCTCGACAAATGCGACTTCTTCTGGTGTTTTGCCTCTTCCCGAACTCACAAGATCTGAGAGATCGGTCGTGTTCTGTGCGAAAAGTAAAATAATTAGTCAAGATTACGATGAATATGTCATTCTATCTTCGTTGTTGTAAGCGAACTATAAACCCAACAAACCTGCCACATGATATAAATAAAACAGTTGAGACTGACAAGAGTGATAAAGAAAATCTCTAACCTGTAGGAGGAGATCAAATAACCGGACAAGCTCCTCGGGCTTCGTTACCTTCTCGGTTTTATCATCACGAACCCTACTGAGCTTGCTCTTCACTATACTAACCAACAGTAAATTGCGTTCAATTGTTCTCTGTCCCAAGATGGCACCGATGGCTTTATCGAGACCACTCAGGTCATCTTTCATATTTTCTGAATCACCAGCAGTGGCCTAATTCAAAGTCATATAGCAACAATGTGAGGCAAGATCTGGCTATCTCATTGAGAAAATAACCAGGAGATACATCATTGGTAAACAGCCATTACCAAGTCATTTCGTATACAGCTCCTGGCTTCATTATACGCTGCGAAAACTTTGTCATATATAGCCACTTTTTTCTCTGCAGGGAGTGCATTTGCTGAGGGTCCGCTTACGTCTTTCTCCAGGTCTTGAGCTGAAAACATTCATAAAATCAAACATGAGATTGGGTGTTGCAGAGCCTCATAATCGTTGATGAACAAGCTAAAAAGAACAGCTACCAACCTGCCTCACCAATAGAGGTACAGCAACAAAAGCGTTAGTTTCAGTTTATTTATCATATAAACCTAAACGCTAATAAGGCTTAACAGCCTACCTGAATTTTTATTATGCACCAAAATTTTCACCCAGTGACAATCATGTACAGATCAAAATATAAAACTATCAGATCTCATGCAATTTTCCAGTTCAAGTATTGGATGTTGGGCCAAGGAGTAATCGCTTTTTAAAAAGAAAAAGAAACCTTTAAGTATGAAACTCCTGGTCTTTGCATTTGACACAGGAAACCGATGGCCAAGCCAATTAAATTCAGTCATCGACGCTGCTTGTTGAGATCGAGCTTCAGCCATCGCAGCCTGCGAAGGAAAAACAAAAGAAAAATGATCAAATCAAGACCACTGATATGACCCAAAGGCATAAGTAAGTTAGAACAACAAGAAGAAACTTTATTTCATTGAACATTATATCAATCAGTTCTAATATGTTTGATTATGTATAACCTGACCTCTAGTTTAGCTTTGAAAAGATCAAGAGCAGGCCCTTCCATTTCACCTATGTGGACCAATTCAGAAGCCTGTATGTTTGATTCTCCAATCTTGTGTAGGCAATATCGTATACTGGGTTCAAGTTCTTCTACGCGTTCACGACACAAGACTTGGTTCTCCAGATCTCCATACTTGCCAAGCTCTTCATAAACAGCCCTATTATTATAAGAAAGTGCATGAATCTTAACCTGCATAACCTTTCTAGGTTCTAAAATATAGCACCGGGATAAAAGGCAAAAGATGAATCGATTTTTACCTGGCACTTTTGAAGCACTTTAATGCAACATCCCAGTGCTGGTCTTGCTCAAATAACAAGTACCCTTTCATGAAAGAAGCATAAGCCTGGGATATGGAATCCATATAAAATCATATACCTTGCGCACTGAGCATCAAATCACCAAAATCAAATAATACTACAAAATTAAAAGAGCAACAACAGAAAACAATAAAATCATAGCATATTCAAATACAAAGCACTAAATACCTCTGCCTCCAGAGATGTCCTGGAATCAGCCTTGACAGAACATAATTCCTGGAATATGGATGCCCACTTTTCCGCCTTCCTTAGCCTACGAACAAGGTATCCCCGCTGGCTTGCGTTTGGTCCATCTGGCAACGTCTTCTTTTCCATTGCATGACTCCACGCTCTCTCGGCACGATATAAAACCACATGGAGATATCTAAACATGAATGAAAAAAAACATAGGTGATTTTATACGATTACAAGTTCTAAAGCAAAAATCACCTCAAGGGAGAACCCATCACAGATTCTAACATCACACATAAACCAGAGGAGTCAACTCGCTACCTGACTTCAGTCACAGTTGATGCTGTAATTGCTTTCTTCGTAAACTTCCCACGGCCATGTGTGAATTTCAGAGACTTATACAGTCGTCTCAACCGTGCAGTGCAGTACCTCCTAGAAAGTCAAATTCGAAAACAACACAAAAAAAAGAGGAGACATCAATCAACAAAGGACCTTCAAGGGCCTCTAGTAAACAGAAAAGCTTCATATTGAGATTGGAAACAACACAAACTTATCAATAAACCGGACTCGTCAACAAACTACAATCAGATCAGTATCGCATTGGCATTCTATAATCAGAAAAAAGAAAAAAAAAAAACTGAAACTCCACCTATAACGCGTATAGTCACCAAAACGCAAGCCGTGCTGCATCTGAGCCGATTTCAGCAGCTGCAAAACTACAAGCCACGCCACCCGAAACCAACAACGTGAATAGAAAGAACAAAACAGAAAGAAAGCTACAAGAACAAAAAATTGTGTATACTAGGATAATCAAAGCACCATTGATGGAGAATCTCGGGTTACTGATCGGATCGGCGGCGGCGGTTGAATCCTTGTCATCGACTTCCATGGCATCGACGACGTCCTTTCCCTTAACCATTTTGCTATTAGAGCTAGGGCCAGCTCAATTTCGGATCCAACAACACACAAATTTACAAAGGAAAAATTCCGGCAGGCGATATGATACGCTTACGGCGGCTGCCTTTTCACAAATAAGGCCTTCGCTCAACTTTTTCGGCTCAGTGGATACTTAACGGGCCGGGTATTTCCGATTTGGGTCGGTCCACTACGATATTTTATTTATTTCCTTGGCAATAAAATGGAAAAAGATTTCTTCAATTGAAAAATACTGCTCCGTCCGTCCCGTTATCTTTATCACATATATTGGTGGACACGCAAATTAAGGTGGCATTATTATAATAGTATAGTACAATGAAAAGGTAAAAAAGTGTATATTTTGACACGTCTTTTAAGAATATTTAATATTATTATATTGATTATTTGTGATAGTTTTTTTACCCAAAAAGGAAATGCGATAAAGTTAGTGGGACGCCCGAAATGAAAAAATGTGATAAAATTAGTGGGACGGAGGGAGTAATAAGTAAAACCTCTATAAATTGATAAACTCCTTAAAAAAATAACATCTTTCGGTCCCGACTTGTGCCTTCGTAAAAAATCATCAAATTAGATAAGATAAAGATATAATAATTTTCGAAATATTCCTTTATAAATATTAGATCCCATTAAAACTCAAAATTAATAATCCATAAAATACAATTATAAAGTATGATAATTTACTAAACAAGAATCTCTTTGTTAGTAGATTTTCTTAAATTTTAATATACTTGAATTTTATCCCTAACTTTTTAATTGCAGTCAATAGTTCCAATGTCGAGTTCTCTAGAAGCAATAAAAAATTGTCAGGTTGCCCTTTAGTAACCAGCTGGGCGGGAGTTCCTGCAAGAATTCCTGCAAGGACAAACAAAGTCTCTGATACCCATGTAGTCTTGGGTTCGATTGGAGATTAGATTCTTTGGCATCCATGCTTGGATTATTCTAACGTGTCTACCGATAACAGGGTCGATAAGATACCTACATTTATTTTTATTCCTGTTTTGAAACCGGTATCTAGGTTTTCTGTATCTTTGGGGCTCCGGGCATGTGTTATGAGCATTCCCCCTTGATTGTTGAGGTCTTTCCCTTCTTTGTGAGACGTTGTTTATGTTATAAGTGTTCCCCCTTACCTTATGAGGTAATGTATTTTTATGTGATATTGAGGATTTGGGGTCTACATATCCTAGTCCTGTCCTCTTAGAACTGTTTATAGGGGTGCTGGATCTAGAGTAAAATCGGAGGGACGAACAAAGTTAACTACCTTTGAGACGGTCGGTTGATGAGATATCGATGCCTCGTCAGTGTTTGTCTGTTCTCTGTAACCGATACCTGTCCGGTCATTAGTGTCCTTCATTGTTCCTTGAAGGCAATGAAGAGTTTTAGACGATTTTGTCCATGACTGGACTAACGTTAATAATTTCTGGTTCTCCGAATTCTCAGCTCTGTGGTTTCTTTTAACCTGTTGTTTTCTTCCTCCAGTTGGGCAATTCTCTAAATTAACGATCCGGTATCATCCTGTACTGGTGTCTTTCCTTTTTCTGCAGCTTTCAGCTTTTCGCTAAACTTCCAATATTCATTAGCCATGTTCTGGAGAGCGTCTAATACCTCCTTATAGCTGAATTTTTCTTCTGGACTTGGTTGATCTGCCATTAGGCAGGAGAGTTCTTTCTCACTTCCCCATTCGCTCAATTCTACTTCTGAGATGGATTCTTCTGAATCTGTGTCATCCCATTTGC
Organism: Craterostigma plantagineum; assembly: GCA_027422505.1. Taxonomy (NCBI): domain Eukaryota; kingdom Viridiplantae; phylum Streptophyta; class Magnoliopsida; order Lamiales; family Linderniaceae; genus Craterostigma; species Craterostigma plantagineum. The sequence goes on from JAPQWV010000050.1 coordinate 3,973,112, forward strand.
GGGTACTCCTTTTAGCTACTTGAACACGTAATTTTCTTTTGCTGTTGAAATGGTTTGTTTTCTTTGATCTTTCCTTTTCTTTGAGGCAGTCCTGCCATAGTAAAAGCATGTGTTAGAATCTTCATCTTTTTCACCTTCCTTACTTGTGGTGTTTTATTTGGAGTTCTTTCTATGAACTACCCAAATTTTCTGATAGATTCTTCATCGTCAGTTTTCGGGCATTCTACTGTTGCCAGTATTTTCACTGGTTGGACCGGTATCATCTCCTCCAGTCTTGTCTGAGCTCAAACTCATGGCCTTCTGAATTTTCTTTTTGTTCGGTCATTCCCTTCGTAAATGTGGCATAGCTTGGTCCATACTTCTTTTGAGGTATTGCACGTCATGACCTGTCTAAATGTTCCTATGTCCAATGTTTTGAACATGATGTCCTTGGCAACATTGTCGAGGTTCGCCTTCCGTCTTTCTAAAGTCGACAGTTTGTGTCTTTCCTTAGAAACTTCTTGTGGTTCGTTTGGATGTCCAGAGTGTTGTACGTTTACTTTGTTGAACACGAACAGTCCTGTGTTTATCAAGACCGGAAATAGATTATCGAATATGACTTATTCGGAAATAGACTGGTCGGTTTGAACCAAAACCGGAATGAAAATGTTTGATGTGAGTGTGAAGGAACACCAGTTTGTTTCTGGAAGTTCGGAGTTAACTCTCCTACGTCTCCCCTTCTTTCTCAAGAGGAAGGTTCACTAGATCTTCAGTTATACACTACACAGTACAACCTACCCAGCTGAACACAGCTTAATCTAATGAATCACCTAGGCAGTCGTATATAACAATCCACCTACTTTCAAGAGCTTGTTAAAGTCCCTCGAGAACAACTCACTTACAGACCGACTTTGGTTTACGTATAGTGAGGACAACACCTAAAAAGACTTGCTTAATCGCTTGAGAGCTAAACTCCTTAACACTTATTTCTGTTTGAAAATTGGTGAAGTTGTTTCTTCATCATGCCTCATCCTTTTTATAGTTGGGCTTGATGTAGGGAGCCGTTGTGAGATAGCTCCTGGGACCGGTCAGTGCATTAAATGCATTATACCCAAAATGGGTACTGTCCGGTCTTTGTTGCAGTTCAGGTTGTGCCGTGTGTTTTATTCCTCTTTGAGCTTGGCTTGACTTCAACTTAGACTATCTATCTCAGCCATTCATTAAATGTATGCCAGAGGTTTTTAACTTGCCGCGCCTTTGATAATTTTGAATCTTTGACCACATGGCACACCCGGTATCCGTTTTCCGGTCTTCACTGTTTTCCGGTTGTGGTCTTCATCCGGTTTTTGATCGTGGCACATCGGATATCTGTTTTCCGGTCTTTATTGATCTTCCGGTCTCGATTACCCTTAATGAAACTGCTTTCAGGCACCTGGTTTCACCTATGTCTTAACTGGTAATCTTAGTTGGGTTTTAGTCTAATCACCAAAACTGTTTAATCTGAATTCTTCAAATTCATGATTTCTAACAGAGACATTTAGCTGAACAATATCACTAGTTTGATCTATATGCCACTTGTGTTTTGACTTGTATAGAGTAATAATCCGCAGTTCAAAAAAAAAGAAGAAAAATTCCTCTTGATTGAGGACCCCTGTCATGTTTGATATAAATTGAGGATGATATAATAGTATTTATGATATAATGTCATTGAAGGGTGTTTTAACACTAATGAGAGCAATGTTTAACGATGTTTTTGAAAAGTGGCACAAAAAAATGGGACAGGAGATCTGGTCCCTAAATTGAGAGAATAAGGAAACACAACATGGCTTCTTCTGCATGGATAAGTGGTAGTCAGTGCTACATGCTTAAATGGGCATGGAACTTTTTTTTTTCATTTCACGCTGGTATCTTTTTTACGGTCTCGAGGTATCCCACATAGTCCGGCTATGAGCTAACCACCACACACGCTGGTATCTATAAAATATAAATTGTGAACATAAACCTACTATATCGTGGAAAATTAAGTAACCGATGATGATAACACATGTACGTAAAATCTTATATAATCACCGATCCCCAAATTAGCTTTGATCGCGATCGATCATAAAAGAGGAATAAAGTAAAAATCAAGTTAGGAATATACGTCACTGAGTTAATGCCCATATGTTATCTTCAGAAGATGTAAAAGCATAGTAAATCGGAATCGTCGTCATCTGATGAATGATCTAGTCAAACATGGGACATAAAGTAGTACTTCGCAATCATATCACAAGACAAAAATATTTCCAGCAGAATCCCACTACGTATCACGCATAACTCTCACATGGATCTTTCAAGTCACTCGTATTTTAATGGGAGCGCTCAAATCACATTATAGAATGATATTACTGTATGCTTGCATTTATATCTCACATCATAATCACAAAGTAGGTAGAGGTCTTTTTTTAATGGTTGTAGTGGGGCTCAGGGTAATAAGGTGTGAATGGGTGAGCTAATATAGCCAATCATATGTGTGACTTGTGAGAGAAGGTTTTCTGCGATAGTTTTTAATTTCACTGGTTCCAAAAGTTTTTCGGAAAGATTACACTCCGTACGTAGTTCCTTAGACTAGTGCAAGTTGTTGTCGCTTGCCATTTTTCACATGCATAAAAGGAAAAACACACACATACACGACTACTACTACTAATATATAATGATATTACTGAAAGTGTGTGTCGCTCCTCTCCATAGTAAATAGTTAAGTAGAAAAGAAATTGTGTGTGTAGTGCGCATGAGTGAAAGGCACATTATATATGTGTGTAATTTCATTTCTTCTTTCGCTGTTCTTCTTTCTTCTTCTAAACACATGCCACTATATCATATTATATCAAATAAATGCTAGCTAAGTTGCGGTTATAATAATCAATTAATGTTCAGATGGCGTATAGTACGAATCTAGTTGCGTTTGGTTGTGGTATTGGTTTGGGAGTTTCTGCAGTATTGGTGGTTTTGGCATATTTAGTCATCAGAAATTATTGTATGCGGCGGCTGAGAGCCTTATCAGGCGATCATATAGAGCGGCTTCCTGAAGCTGTATATGATGGTGGCACGAGCGCTGCTGAGAAATGCGCTATTTGCATCGATGAATTCATCACTGGGGATCGTTGTCGGACTCTTCCCTTGTGTGGACATACGTTCCACAAGCACTGCATCGACACGTGGCTTCGTAAAAACGGGTCATGTGCCACCTGTAGGGCGCGAGTCGTCGTTGCAAGTAATTAGGACCACCATATTGATTTCTACTTACATTATTTGTACATGCACTCCCACGGCTGAATCTAAGTCGTTTCTTAGAGCAATATGAGCTTCCTGGTTGCCAAGTTGCTCCATATTGGTCATAGAATTAGTGATGAGAAAAATAAGGAGTATAAATTATGAGAGATTATAGGAAAATGAATGATTTGAAATTGTGAATCAAAATATATGAATACTAGTCTCTATTTATAGAGAAAAAAATCATGTATTATGGTGAAAATAAAAAATAACAAAAATTAAGAGATAACTGAAAATACAATAAAATCTCAAAAGACCAATCACATTTTGACAAATGGCATTAGAATAAAGTTAAACATTGTAATTTGTGCACAACATATAAAGTTCAAGGGAAATTTTATGTCGAGCCCTGTCAGAATTTAAAATTAGTAATCAGGCCATGTCAGTTTTTCTTTTTTTTTTTAAGTTTAAAGGACCTAGTTTTTGAAAAATTAAGTGAAAATGACCCAAAATTATGTTTTGACGAAAATACCCTTAGTAAAGTGATTTCTGAATGGGTATTTGACGTCAGTTTTATGTTACACAATTATAATGATTTGTTACCGTAAATCGTAAGTGTTACTTTGACGTCTACTTATCGACAGTAAAATGTTATTAACAGACATATTTATTACGTCAGACTATTGAACCTCATTTTTCACACTGATCAAGCACAGTCAATTGTTAACACCTTGTTTTGTTTTTCATAAGTATTGATGTGGTATTTTGTGTAGCAGATCTGTTTCGATAAATCCTAAACTCGGCATGACGATCATTAGTGTTCTCATAGGCGGAGCCAGAGTAGGTCCAGTGGGGTCCATGGACCCCACTGGAAAGAAAAATTTTATTAGTAAAATAATTATGATTTTTTAATCCTAGGACTAAAATTGAAAAAAATAACCCTATTAGGACCCCACTGAAATGTTTTCAAAATATAGGGTTTGGGGTCCAATTATACTGGACCCCACTGATGGAAGCTCCTGGCTCCGCCACTGAGTGTTCTCTTATAAACATTGAATCATTAGCGTTTCGATCTGTTTCGAGATTGAAAATTGGTAACCTATTATAGGAGCATTGCTCCCCTATAATGATGAATGTTCTGTCTAGGGAAACAGGGGGAGATGGTCGGGTGGAGTGTTCAAGAACAATTATAAATGTTACACAATAATACTGATTTGTTAGTATAAAAACCGTAAGTGTTACTTTAACGTCATAAGACGTTACTTATCGACAGTAAAATGTTATTAACAGATATAATTATTACATCGAACTATCGAACCTCATTTTTCCTACTGATCGAGCATTGTCCCTATAATGATGATTTTTCTGTCTAGGAAAACAGTGGGGATGGTCGATGGAGGGTTCAAGAACAATTGTAACAGTTTTGCGCTGAAAAAAAACACTTCCTTTCATTTGGATAACAACAGTCTTGTATTTAGTATCATATGACTTCTATTTAGTAACAAATGATGTCGCAGAAGTAACACATAATTCAAAAATAATATCGCTTCTTGCAGTAACACATTAACAAATGATATTGCGGGAAGCAGTATTATTTTTGAATGGTGTATTACTTCTGCAACATCATTTGTTACTAAATAGACGTCTGGTACTCAATACAAGACTGTTGTTATTCAAATGAAAGAAAGTGTTCTTCTTCAGTGCAGAACTGTTATAATTGTCTGGAATCGGATCATTAGGTATCCAGCATATATGTCTTTTCGCATCATTTTAGGGCCTGAATACTAAATTTTTCAAAAAGTTGGTCCTTAATACTAAAGCCCATCGTAGTGGCCCTGAACCCAAATCAAACATCTTAATGGGGCCTGAAATTGAATTAACCCCAAGTTCAATGTTGGTCTATCAACGGTTGTTTGTTTATTTTGATTTTTTTATTTGCTTTTTTTTTAGTGCAAGAACGTCTATTGATAAACATTTTTTAAAAGGACTAGCATATTCTCATCCTTCTTAAAATTATGACCAATATTCTACCAACTCTAATACAAGGCGGTCCCCCAAATCAATCATTTTAGATATCTATTTATACTCTTATATTAATAGTGAGAGTGAGTTAAAAACTGCTTTTTGGTGTATCTATTAACCAATTAGATTTTTTTTTCAAATTAATTAACATAAAATAAAAAAATAAGAAAACACCCACTCTTGCATTTATATATTATGTAGGTGTGCAATTTAGATTAGTAAAGATTATTGCTGGATTCTCATATAATCTTCTTTGCTTTTTTAGCCTTGTTAAAGTTAAAATTATTTTTTGACCAGATAAAGTATCGACGTCACACAAAGTTAAAAAATGTAATATCCTCGTAATACTATTTCATCGTTGACTATTGCTGAACAGTCTCTCTCTACGTTGAAGGAGCCATCATCTATCTGTAACTATGAGACACGAAGAGAGGAGGGGGCAGCAGCTTTGGAGAGCTGACGCTCAAAGGCCACTTAGACAAATAATTTGGCAAAACAGTCAATATCTCACGAGCCACCAAACATCACCAACCAACCCACACATATCATCGAACCCACAACTAGTGGCGGAGCTAGACATTTTGGTTAGTGGGGTCCAAATATGAATAAAAAAACTTACTTAGTGGGTCAAAATAAAATAATAATCTTCAGTGGGGTCATTTTGGATATTTAAAGTACTTTAAGTAGTATTTTTAATTTTTCAACTAAGAATATAGGAAAAAATAATTCAGTGGGGTCCAGTGACACCATTGGTGGGGTTTTTAATAAAATAGGGTGTTTTAAATTTGAAATTAATAAAACAGGGTTAATTTTGAAAAATTTAATAAAATCGGACAACTGCGATGTCGCCGGTAATGGACGCGATGACGATAAAAAAATTCCAAATCTCACAATTCGGGACGAAAACTGATGTGGACTCAATTAAGACGGGTTGGAAAAAAGCAAATAAAGGAAGGCCCAACAAGGCCCATAAAGAAGGAGGCCCATAGTGAAATATCTACCTGGAAGGACCTGCAAGGACCTGACGGGCACAAGTTTTGACCGGACAAAGGGAGAAGGACTATTGTGTATAAAAGTGCAGGAACGATGGAAAGAAAGAAAGACATCTGCATGGACGCGTGTCGCTTTGTCACAGGAAGATATTACTGAGCAAATCACTGTAATTATCGCAGAAGTCATTCCATCAAGCAATCAGTCATCTTTCCTAAGCACCCTAGGTGGTACGTCCCCCCAGAAATCCTGTAACCTGGCGGCAAACAAACGGCGGGGAGCTGATATAAAAAGAGGACTTGGCTATATTTTCAAGATCATCATCTCTTTACAAAAAGCATTCACATAGCATTCTCTCTTTAGATATCTTAAACGTGTTTTCCACATTTTGGGAGTGAATGTGAGGATTATATGAGTGTGTAACGTATTGCTACTCAGTGAAAGACAGTTCCCAACGCCCCGTGGACGTAGAATCCGATAGGATTCGAACCACGTAAATCCCTGTGTTCTCTCTGTTTACGTCCCAGCATCAATATCACCTCGCATACCTAGCAAACAGCATAACAATCAATCTACCGCTAATTAAGTATCCAGAGCCCCCACACTTAAAAATATCGTTGATTGGGTTTGCCCCATATCAAATGGCGTCGTCTGTGGGAAATCGGAGTTAAAAGGCGTGAGTAAATTTTTCGGGACAAGGTGCGAAGTATCGTCGAAAAATTTGCGGTGCATTTTTATCTGTGTTGTGGAAACGAAGCAAAGTGTGCGAAGGCGCTGATGGAAGATTCGGCTACACCCAAAAACCTGGATCCTCAGTTCGAGGAAGTGGCGGGGGACGACTCATTAGAGCGGGCTACCACCCCGGCACCGGCTCCTGTCGTGTTAGCGCCGGAGACGCCGATCACTCTGACCGCCGCGCAGCTAGATCTCCTGGTGCATAACACAGCACCCTCGCTGAGAGAAGAAAGAAGCGAGGGGAGCGAAAGAAGGCCAAGTCACATGACGAAACGGAGCGAGTAGACGGCCGATTCACAGAAGTAACCGGGGAGAACGAACCAGAGATGCGACCCCAAGGAACACCCTCGGAACCTAGCAAAGTTCCAAGGCAGTCGTCGGAATCTGAAAACGAGTCAAAAAGGAGAGCCGGATCTCCCGAAATCACCAAGCGCCCCGGAAGGCACGTGGGATCTGGGGAATCGGTTCAAAGGAAGGGAGAGGAGCGAGATAATGTAGGCCAGGCAGATAAAAATGCCCGGACCCCCACGCGAATCTCCGAGGGGTCTGTCAGCAAAACTCGAGACCATGCCAAGGAGGTGGGGAGTCCCAAGAGACGAAAAAAGGTCACGTTGCATCCAGAGGGAAAAGAGGAAGCTTGGGCAAGAAAGAGAAGGAGCTGCGAGATCAACTAGCGGACCTCAAACAAGTAGTAGACGGGGTCAGAAGCAGGACTATGCCCTCGAGAATAGGAGAAGGGCTGATAGCAGGAACGCCCTTCGCAAAAGAACTACTAGTGGGGGAGGTCTCGTCTTACTTTAAGCAACTACCCTACGAGTACGATGGAACAACGGATCCCGTGGAGCACGTCCTACGCTTTCAAAATGCTATTTTACTGCATGACTTCTCAGACGGGGTCAAATGTAGGGTGTTCCTAACCACCTTAGTAAGGGCGGCTCAACAATGGTTCAGCCAGTTAGCGCCCAGATCCATCAAGTCTTTCGAAGAGTTCCAGTTGATGTTTATAACCCAGTTCGCTAGTGCCAGAAAGCAGCCTAAATCTGATACGTCACTCTTTCAAGTACGGCAGGGGGAAGGCGAAAGTCTCCGAGCGTATATAAGCAGGTTCAACATCGCCGCTCTGGAAGTGCCAGCGGCCACGCCCTCAGTCAAGGTGAGCGCCCTGATAAATGGGCTCCGGGATGGGGATTTCTTCGCTTCCCTCTCCAAGAGACCCCCGCCGACTTTCGAAGATTTGATGTTAAGGGCGGATAAATACATCAATTTAGAGGAAAGCAAAATGGCCAAAGCACAAGAAGAAAAGCAGATAGTTACGCCAAAAAATGAAGGGGCTGTGAGGAACCAAGGCCAGGGGAAACCACAGCTGCGAGCACCCTACAAGGAACCTTGGGGATCTCCACCCAGAGCGCTGCGAAGGTTCATGCCGTTACGCGCCAACCCGGAAGAGGTCCTATGTAATACCCGTAAACTTAATACGGAATTTTGTTGAAATTATCTGTATACTGATTTTTCAAAATAAGAAATAGGATCACAAAATTTAAAATTTGCACAATGAAAATATGAATTTATTAATTTCGTTAGTTCGGAATTTATTTCGAGTTTGATCAAAGAATTTAAATACAAATATATAATAGAATAACTTAGTTGGGCTTCACATAATATTTGAAGCTAGGCCCAATTAATGGAGATAAGATTTGAGAAAAAAAAAATTAACGTAAGACTTAGGAAAATGAGATTACTACCTTGTCTAATCAATTTGGTAATTTCGATGAAGAATACTTATCTAAACAAATCGTTGATACCAAGAGTTACTTAGTAGGAAAGCAATATAATGAAAAGAACTGTGATATTGAACTACGAAAGGAAGAAATAGGGAATAAGGTACTTCAAACACAAAACCTTCGAACAACACAAAGAAGTAAAGGCGCAGAGGTAAATATCTTATTTATACAATGTTACTTTTCAAAACATAATGTTGGATTTCACATTTTTCCTTAACTCATGTGATTAAAAGTTAATTCGTGTGAAGAACTCGAGATGATTCGGTGGGTTCATGGAAACAACTCGACATTTAACATGTTTAGGGTTTTGTGGCTTTTCAGTCAATATACATATCAATGAATTAATGAGTTTCGAACACATAAGATACTCTTATGTTTCGATGTTTTCCTAAGCTTAGGTTAATCTCCAAGACAACTATAAGGGTGGGTTAGTTTGGAATTATAAGGGTTTCGACAGAACAGTGATAGATTTTGGAAGTTTCGACATTATCACAATAACAAGGTTCTCGACATTTGTAAGATGTCGACATTGATTAAAGACCTCGAGATTTACATAGAACGAAGTCGACCCTCATCACAGTACTCGACATCTTTTTATTATTATTATTTGCAAGATCTTGACACCTTAGAGTATGAAACCTCGATATTATTTATTTCTATGTCTCGACATTTTCAAGGGATAGAATAGATCTCGACATTTATATTGTTTAAGTCTCGACATTACTAGTCAACTTCGACATTTAGAAGTTCGACATTTAATTCCTTGATAGATCTCAATAACATTAAGTTCGATATTTGCTATTCAATGAAAGATATCGACAAGTGCTTTTCAACAATAAGATCTCGAGATCTGCAATAAAGAGAATTTGAGATGCTTCATAAATCGATTTTTGAAAACGTATTATAGATACATGTCGAGACAATAGTGAAAGGATATCTCGACATTTTACAATGGTTCGACTTTTTCAAATGATGATCTCGACATTTGTATAATTCGACATCTTTATATGTCTCGACTTTTTCATAACCTATAATAAGATCTCGACATTTTATATGTCTCGATATTTTGAGGGATAAGATGTCGACATGTGTGAGATTTCGACATTGTGTTTTAATTAATAAATTTTCGGTATTTTAGGATTTTTGCTATATCTAGGGTTTTCAATATTTTAGGGTTTATTTATTTTTAGAAATATCATTATTTTTAGGTTTTCATAAATTTTAGGGTTTTCTATAATTAGGGTTTGGGAACTTGAAAACTTATACAGTTTAGCAAATATACTGATATGATAATATTTATTTATTCAGAGGATCGATATATAGGGACTACACCGGACTTTTTATTTGACAATAGCAGGAGGACAGGTAGGTGGATTATCCATCTACAATACGTAAACACAATTATGTGTTTCATATGATTATGTGATTTACGTGACTTATGTGATTTATATGTTTTACGTACGTTTTATATAAATCATGTTTTATGATATTTTTATATGCATGGCACGTGCATATCACATTAGAGCGAAAAATAGTTATACCATGATGTGACGATAGGACATGAGATATGGACGTACGGGGTAGAATGAGATGTTTGTGATTGGCGACTCTTAGAGGAGTTGAGGTTGGGCTCACTGGGCACCTGGCGGAGACAGACGTGATCGATCTGTCTACACGGACGTGATCGATTCGGGGTGCATACCGCCGGATGGGATTTTATTTGTGATTAGTGCGGGAGATATACGACCTGGTAGGAGGACATTGACGTGATCGATCAGTGCACTACCGGCGTAGCTCGCCGCGAGACTTGGGGGTGGCCTCTCAGTAGTCTATTGCGCGCGGAGGTGTCGAGCCTAACCTAGGGCCCTGTATTGTGTGAAATAGGAATGTGGAAAAGGAAAGAGTGTGCATTATATCATGTTGTGAGATACCGGGATCGGGGCTGAGTGCACACTTGCATACATGCATTTTATTCACCTACTGGGCAAATTGCTCAGTGTTTACGTGTTGTAGGTACTGAGTCCGACGCTGATACGCGTCGAGACTAAGGCGGCTGGTGGCGGTGCTCCACGGACTTTTGAGGGCGGTGCGGTACATGGATGAAGACCTGTGGAGCGTCTGTAGAATTTTGTTCTTTTGATATTTTTGGGGCTTCGGCCCGTGTACAGAGATAACGATGTAGACGTATATTTTTTTATATTAGTGTATATTATTTTAGGAAAAGTTTTAATTAGACGGGCCTTCCGCGACTTACGTTGCGGAAATCCGCCACTAATCTTAATTAGAGAAGTAGAGTCGCCACAGGTGGTATCAGAGCTTCGGTTTTAGATTCTGAAGACTGTCCATGTACTGCCGCTCAAAAGCCTGGAGAACCAGCCTGGCCTGTAAGTTTACTTCTTGAGTACGTGATTACGTGTTATTTGATATATGTGCTTTCTATAACGGATTGTAGAACTAGTTGAAAATGCCGAGGACACGTAGAGAAGTGGGTGAAACTAGTCGTAGGGCGTGTTCCGAATCCCCACCGAATGAGGACCGCACTACCATCCATCAATTAACCGATCTGATCGGACGACAGTCAGATCAGATTAATGACCTCATACACCGTCAAAATTCCTCGGAACGTCACTCATCCCCTGGCTTAGAACGTGCAGAAGCAGCCGGGGAAAGGTTCCGACGGTTAAACCCCCTTCGTTCGAGGAGGCAGTCGATCCTACCGTTGCGGAGGATTGGCTCAGAACAATAGAAAATATGTTCCGCATTAGCCATCTGCCTGATACTGAAAAGGTGACATGTGCCGCCTTTATGTTACGTGGGAACGCGGTCTACTGGTGGGACACCATTCAGGTGCTCGAAGATCCCACTACGATGACCTGGGAAAGATTCAAAACGCTCTTCCGGGGCAAATACTTTACCGCACCTGATAGAGCACAGAAGCTGAATGAATTCATAAACCTGAAACAAGGAGGGATGTCCGTGGCCGACTACATTCGTAAGTTTGAGCAACTCTCGAGGTTTGTGCCGCATATAGTGGCTACAGATGAGCTGAAGATCGAACGTTTTCTGGAAGGTCTCAAACCCGAGATCTTCCGAAATGTAAGCATGTACGATACCGAGGGAAAGACTTACGCTCGTATCGCTGAACGAGCAATATTAGAAGAGCAAGCAGAGAGTAGAGTTACCAAGGCTCAAGATGCAAAGCGACGGGTAGAAGTGCAACAAGGAGGAGGAATCGGAAACGCCCGTTCTTTGGCAAGAATCTGAACAATCGTGGAAATCAACCAGGCCAGCAGAACTGGAGACCGAGGCCAAACCAAGGACTAGCTAACGTTTCAAACCGACCCCTAAACACTGTATCTCAGTGTCGGCAGTGTGGGCGCTACCACTACGGAGTATGCCATCGGCCGAGACCAAACCCAACTCCCCAGTGTTTTCGATGTGGAAAAATTGGCCACTATGCCAGGGTCTGTAATGAGAAAATGCCGCAAACTTTGAATCAGCCCTTAATCCGACCTCCACAGGTACCAGCACGCGTTTTTACTTTGACCAATGAGGAGGCCGAAGCAAATCCTTCCGTAGTAACGGGTACGTTGACTATCTATAACGTGCCCACTTCTGTGTTGATTGACTCTGGGGCTACACATTCATTCGTGTCAGCCAAATATGTGGAAAAGGTGGGAGTTTCTCCTACCTTAGCTGAGTGCAATTACATAGTTACCCTACCACACGGTGATCCGACGCGCACTAACCAAGTGCTGGGAGGATGTTCCGTGAACATTGAGGGTAGAGATCTGAGCGTCGACCTGATTGTGATCCCAATGAACGACTATGATGTTATTTTTGGGATGGATTGGCTTTCGAAATACGGAGCCATCATAAATTGCAACAAAAAGGTCGTAAAATTTCAACTGCCCGAAGAAAAGGTGTTCACTTTTTCGGGAAAGACTACTTTGAATCATATTCCGCGAATCTCTGCGCTGAAGGCTCAACGACTATTGAGAGCTGATTGTGAGTCTTATCTAGTATATGCGGTGAAGGCAGAAGAGCTACCTCAGCCAGAACTGAAGGACGTACCGATAGTTAATGAGTATATTGATGTATTTCCCGATGATCTCCCGGGTTACCCCCTGATCGAGAAATACAGTTTACGATAGATCTGATGCCGGGGTCCGCCCCAATTTCTAAAGCTCCTTATCGCCTAGCGCCGAATGAACTGAAGGAGTTGAAAGAACAGCTAGAGGACTTGTTGCAGAAAGGGTTTATTCAACCCAGTTTTTCACCATGGGGAGCGCCGGTGTTATTCGTACGGAAGAAAGACGGATCGATGCGACTATGCATCGACTATAGGGAGCTGAATAAGATCACGATCAAGAATAAATATCCGTTGCCGAGGATCGATGATCTATTCGACCAACTACAGGGTGCTACGGTATTCTCGAAAATTGACCTCCGTTCGGGATACCATCAGTTGAAAATCAGGGAGGTAGATGTTCCTAAAACAGCATTCAGTACAAGGTACGGCCATTACGAGTTTCTGGTCATGCCTTTTGGACTGACAAATGCCCTAACTGCTTTTATGGATCTTATGAACCGAGTCTTTAAAGACTATCTCGACCGCTTCGTAATCGTCTTTATTGACGACATTCTGATCTATTCTAAGACGAAAGAAGAACACGAGAGTCAATTACGAATCGTCTTAGGGACCTTGCGTGAGAAACAGCTCTACGCCAAATTCAAGAAATGCGAATTTTGGCTTGAGCAAGTAGCCTTCTTGGGACACGTGATTTCCGGGAGTGGAATCTCCGTGGACCCGAGTAAGATTGAGGCCGTGAACAATTGGCCACGACCAACTACTCCGACCGAGGTTCGAAGTTTTCTTGGGCTTGCGGGATATTACCGTAAGTTCATAGCTGACTTCTCTAGCATTGCCTCGACTTTGACGAATTTGACCAGAAAGAACGTGCCTTTCAAATGGACTGAAGCGTGCGAAGAAAGTTTTCAGGAGCTGAAGAAGCGACTCACTTCTGCTCCTATTCTGACTATACCCTCGGGAACTGGAGGATTCTCGGTCTATAGCGACGCCTCGAAGAATGGACTAGGATGCGTATTGATGCAGAATGGTAAAGTAATCGCGTATGCCTCCAGACAACTGAAGGAGTACGAGAAGAATTATCCGACCTATGATCTAGAACTAGCAGCAGTGGTCTTTGCCTTAAAGATCTGGAGACATTACCTTTACGGAGAAAGGTGCGAGATCTTCACAGACCATAAAAGCCTGAAGTACTTCTTCACCCAAAAGGAATTAAACATGCGACAACGACGATGGCTGGAACTTGTAAAAGACAACGACTGCGTTATCAATTATCATCCAGGCAAAGCGAACGTAGTCGCAGACGCGCTTAGTCGAAAGGTGATGAGTACGGAATTGCACAAGCTTGGAGTGGAAATAGTCAATTTGGGCGAAGTCGAAACGAAACTAGCAACGCTGACTCTTCAGCCGACGTTGCTAGAATGAATTCAAAGAGCACAAGAAGAGGATGAATTCTACCTAAAGGCGAAGAATACACTACCCGAAGACTCTGAAATCCGGGCAGATGGAACCTTATTATACAAGAATCGGCTATATGTGCCCAACGACGAGGAGTTACGACGAACGGTAATGACAGAAGCCCACGCAACAACATACTCTGTACATCCGGGAGCTACAAAGATGTACCAAGATTTGCGGATGATATATTGGTGGCCGGGAATGAAGAAGGATATCGCCACATTCGTAAGTAGATGTATGACGTGCCAGCTGATCAAAGCAGAACACCGGCGACCAGCTGGAACTCTGCAGCCCTTACCAATTCCCGAATGGAAATGGGACCATATCACGATGGACTTCGTCGTTGGTTTGCCTAAAATGACGAAAGGCCACGATGCTATTTGGGTGATCGTGGATCGCCTAATCAAATCAGCCCATTTCATTCCTATCAGCTCTACTTTTTCCATGGAACGGTATGCTGAATTATATATTCAGGAAATTGTTCGACTCCATGGAATTCCAATTTCTATTGTCTCGGATCGAGATTCGAGATACCTATCCAACTTCTGGCAGAGCTTACAAAACTAAGCTCTCGTTCAGTACTGCATATCATCCCCAGACCGACGGACAGTCTGAACGGACGATCCAAACCCTTGAGGACATGTTACGAGCGTGCGTGCTAGATTTCAAGGGAAACTGGAGTAAGTACTTGCCGCTGATCGAATTCTCCTACAACAATAGCTTCCACGCTACAATCGGAATGGCGCCGTACGAGGCATTATACGGGCGCAAATGCCGATCCCCAGTCCATTGGGACGAAATCGGCGAACGAGCTTTATTAGGACCTGATATGATCCGAGAAACAACCGAAGCAGTGACCAAAATTAGAGAGAGAATGCGAACGGCTCAAAGTCGACAGAAGAGCTATGCAGATCATCGACGACGACCCTTGGAGTTCGCAGAAGACGATCAAGTATTTCTAAAGATTTCCCCAATGAAAGGAGTAAAGCGTTTTGGAAAGAAGGGCAAACTAAGTCCTAGATACATAGGCCCCTTCAAGATAGTTAAACGAGTCGGCGAGGTTGCGTATCAGTTAGAATTGCCGACTTCCCTGTCGCAAGTTCACGACGTATTTCACGTATCGACATTACGAAAATACGTCACGGACCCGAGTCATGTGATCCAGAATGAACTTCTTTATCAAAAACTCAAGCCTGACTTGAGTTACGAAGAGAAGCCCGTAGAGATTTTGATGTACGAGTCGAAACGACTACGGAATAAGACTATTCCGCTAGTTAAAGTTCTGTGGCAGAATCGATCAGTTGAGGAAGCCACGTGGGAGCGTGAGGATGAAATGAGAGTTCGTTATCCGGAGTTATTCCAGTCGGCATAATTTCGGGGACGAAATTCTTTTAAGGGGGGAGAATGTAATACACGTAAACTTAATACGGAATTTTGTTGAAATTATCTGTATACTGATTTTTCAAAATAAGAAATAGGATCACAAAATTTAAAATTTGCACAATGAAAATATGAATTTATTAATTTCGTTAGTTCGGAATTTATTTCGAGTTTGATCAAAAAATTTAAATACAAATATATAATAGAATAACTTAGTTGGGCTTCACATAATATTTGAAGCTAGGCCCAATTAATGGAGATAAGATTTGAGAAAAAAAATAACGTAAGACTTAGGAAAATGAGATTACTACCTTGTCTAATCAATTTGGTAATTTCGATGAAGAATACTTATCTAAACAAATCGTTGATACCAAGAGTTACTTAGTAGGAAAGCAATATAATGAAAAGAACTGTGATATTGAACTACGAAAGGAAGAAATAGGGAATAAGGTACTTCAAACACAAAACCTTCGAACAACACAAAGAAGTAAAGGCGCAGAGGTAAATATCTTATTTATACAATGTTACTTTTCAAAAGATAATGTTGGATTTCACATTTTTCCTTAACTCATGTGATTAAAAGTTAATTCGTGTGAAGATCTCGAGATGATTCGGTGGGTTCATGGAAACAACTCGACATTTAACATGTTTAGGGTTTTGTGGCTTTTCAGTCAATATACATATCAATGAATTAATGACTTTCGAACACATAAGATACTCTTATGTTTCGATGTTTTCCTAAGCTTAGGTTACTCTCCAAGACAACTATAAGGGTGGATTAGTTTGGAATTATAAGGGTTTCGATAGAACAGTGATAGATTTTGGAAGTTTCGACATTATCACAATAACAAGGTTCTCGACATTTGTAAGATGTCGACATTGATTAAAGACCTCAAGATTTACATAGAACGAAGTCGACCCTCATCACAGTACTCGACATCTTTTTATTATTATTATTTGCAAGATCTCGACACCTTAGAGTATGAAACCTCGATATTATTTATTTCTATGTCTCGACATTTTCAAGGGATAGAATAGATCTCGACATTTATATTGTTTAAGTCTCGACATTACTAGTCAACTTCGACATTTAGAAGTTCGACATTTAATTCCTTGATAGATCTCAATAACATTAAGTTCGATATTTGCTATTCAATGAAAGATATCGACAAGTGCTTTTCAACAATAAGATCTCGAGATCTGCAATAAAGAGAATTTGAGATGCTTCATAAATCGATTTTTGAAAACGTATTATAGATACATGTCGAGACAATAGTGAAAGAATATCTCGACATTTTACAATGGTTCGACTTTTTCAAATGATGATCTCGACATTTGTATAATTCGACATCTTTATATGTCTCGACTTTTTCATAACCTATAATAAGATCTCGACATTTTATATGTCTCGATATTTTGAGGGATAAGATGTCGACATGTGTGAGATTTCGACATTGTGTTTTAATTAATAAATTTTCGGTATTTTAGGATTTTTGCTATATCTAGGGTTTTCAATATTTTAGGGTTTATTTATTTTTAGAAATATCATTATTTTTAGGTTTTCATAAATTTTAGGGTTTTCTATAATTAGGGTTTGGGAACTTGAAAACTTATACAGTTTAGCAAATATACTGATATGATAATATTTATTTATTCAGAGGATCGATATATAGGGACTACACCGGACTTTTTATTTGACAATAGCAGGAGGACAGGTAGGTGGATTATCCATCTACAATACGTAAACACAATTATGTGTTTCATATGATTATGTGATTTACGTGACTTATGTGATTTATATGTTTTACGTACGTTTTATATAAATCATGTTTTATGATATTTTTATATGCATGGCACGTGCATATCACGTTAGAGCGAAAAATAGTTATACCATGATGTGACGATAGGACATGAGATATGGACGTACGGGGTAGAATGAGATGTTTGTGATTGGCGACTCTTAGAGGAGTCGAGGTTGGGCTCACTGGGCACCTGGCGGAGACAGACGTGATCGATCTGTCTACCCGGACGTGATCGATTCGGGGTGCATACCGCCGGATGGGATTTTATTTGTGATTAGTGCGGGAGGTATACGACCTGGTAGGAGGACATTGACGTGATCGATCAGTGCACTACCGGCGTAGCTCGCCGCGAGACTTGGGGGTGGCCTCTCAGTAGTCTATTGCGCGCGGAGGTGTCGAGCCTAACCTAGGGCCCTGTATTGTGTGAAATAGGAATGTGGGAAAAGAAAGAGTGTGCATTATATCATGTTGTGAGATACCGGGATCGGGGCTGAGTGCACACTTGCATACATGCATTTTATTCACCTACTGGGCAAATTGCTCAGTGTTTACGTGTTGTAGGTACTGAGTCGACGCTGATACGCGTCGAGACTAAGGCGGCTGGTGGCGGTGCTCCACGGACTTTTGAGGGCGGTGCGGTACATGGATGAAGACCTGTGGAGCGTCTGTAGAATTTTGTTCTTTTGATATTTTTGGGGCTTCGGCCCATGTATAGAGATAACGATGTAGACGTATTTTTTTTATATTAGTGTATATTATTTTAGGAAAAAGTTTTAATTAGACGGGCCTTACGCGACTTACGTTGCGGAAATCCGCCACTAATCTTAATTAGAGAAGTAGAGTAACCACATCCTAGCTGTGGCGGGACGACATCCTGCCTTGAGGAAGCCTCTCGCAGGATCTTCATGACCTTCTAGACCTTATTCTAATTTATATTGTTGTTTTCATAATGAATACGGACATCACACTAACAACTGTTATCATTTGAAGGATGAGATAGAAAGGCTCATACAAGCAGGACATCTGAAGGAGTTTGTCCGTCAAGGACCTGAGCCCAGCCCTCCGGAAAAACGAAAAGGAGGAAGGAGGACCTGCGCCAAACAAGGGGAGGCCGTTACCCCCACCACCGAATAAGGGCGCCCCAGGTCCATCAAGGACCCCCATCCTAATCATCGTCGGAGGTCCCAGCAGCGGAGGCTCTAACCGAGCTAGAAAGTCTACGCAAGGACGACGGGGGAGCTCCGATCACGGGGATTGATGGGGCACACGGAGGCCGTCGCAATGTACAATTCGGATCGGAAGACGAGGCACATGTCACTAGGCCACACAACGACGCCCTAGTCATTACGACGCATATCGCGGGATATGATGTGTCCCGAGTCTTCATAGACGGGGGAAGCTCGGGCGACATCATATTCCTGGACTGCTTTAAGAAAATGGGCCTGGGAGTGGAGCTCCGACCAGTCTCCACTGCCTTATATGGATTCGGGGGACCCGGGATACAGCCCCTGGGAGAAATAACGTTGCCCGTAGGAATGGGAAGGGAACCGGTTCGGGTTGTAAAAACGATCAACTTCCTTGTGGTGGATATCGCTTCCTCCTATAATGTCATTCTGGGATGGCCTGCCATCAACGAATTCAGGGCAATCCCCTCCACCTATCACTTAAAAATCAAGTTCCCCGTAGGGGAGCGCATAGGGGAAATCATGGGGGACCAGCAGAGTTCCCGCGGTGCTACGCCAATGAGGTCAAAGCAGTGACCAAGGAGAAGGAAGCTACTAGAGAGGGAAGCAGTCGTGACAAGAGGGTCAAAATCGAGGGCGGGGGGCCTACGAGCCTACAGCCCGAGCCAGGAGAAGAGCTAATCAACGTGGAGCTGTACCCCGATCAACCCGGAAGGACCACCAAAATAGGGACGCACTTGGGAGAACAAGCCACGAGGGAGCTAGTAGGATGCCTGCAGAGGAACGCAGACCTGTTCGCGTTTTCTCCAAAGGATATGACAGGAATCCACCCCGACATAGCCAAACATCATCTGGACGTCCTACCAGGTGCTAAGCCCATTAAACAGAAGCTCCGATCGTGCGGGGCCGAAAGAGCACATACCCTGAAGGAGGAAGTAGACAAGTTACTCCAGGCAGGCCATATACAAGAGATCCAGTTCCCCACGTGGTTGGCCAACGCTGTCCTGGTGAAAAAAGGAAATGGGCAATGGAGGATGTGTATCGACTTTAGGGACCTCAACAAGGCCTGCCCCAAGGACCACTACCCACTACCAAGAATCGACCAACTCGTGGATTCCACCTCTGGGTGCGAGGTCCTTAGTATGATGGATGCCTACCAAGGCTATCACCAGGTGAGTCTCGATTCAAAAGATTTTGACAAAGTTTGCTTTGTAACTCCAGGGGGAACATATGGATACGTCGGATGCCCTTCGGACTCAAAAATGCCGGAGCCACGTACCAACGGATGGTAGACAAGGTTTTCAAACAACAGCTAGGGAGGAACATGGAAGTCTATGTGGATGATATGCTGGTGAAATCCATACACCTCGCAGACCATACGAAGGACTTAGAGGAGGCATTTAGGGCAACTAGAGGAAGCGGAATGAAGCTCAATCCCGAAAAATGTGCGTTTGGAGTAAGGTCAGGGAAGTTCCTTGGTTACATGGTGACCCAGCGAGGCATCGAGGTTAACCCCACGAAAGTGAAAGCTATTCTCGAGATGCAACCTCCCCAGGGCCTTAAGGAAGTCCAGAGGCTCACAGGGCGACTGGCTGCCCTTAACCGGTTCATCTCCCACTCAGCAAAAAGGAACCTACCTTTCTTCAGAGTGCTACGAAAAAACAAGCAATTCGAGTGGACCAGGGAATGCCAACAGGCCTTCGAAGAATTAAAGGAGTACCTCCATAACACGCCTCTCTTGACTAAGCCCTCGGTGGGGGATGTGCTAGTACTATATTTTTCCGTGGGGGACCATGCGGTGAGTTCCGTCCTGTTGAAGGAAGAGGGGACCTCCCAGAAGCCCATCTACTTTGTAAGCAAGGTGCTCCTAGAGGCTGAAACTAGGTACTCAGAGGTTGAAAGGGCCGCCCTGGCAGTGATGGTCTCTGCTCGAAAACTTCGGCCATACTTCTTGTCACACAAGGTGAATGTGCGGACTAACTTCCCACTGAAACAGACGCTAAGCAAGCCAGACCTATCGGGAAGAATGGTAAAATGGGCCATCGAACTAGGGGAATATGACGTCGAGTTTGAGCGAAGGGCAGCCATAAAAGCCCAGGCCCTCTCAGACTTCGTCCTGGAGACCACTAAGGGACCACCAAAGCACCAGTGGAGAGTATACGTGGACGGATCCACCACTTCTCAAAGGTCGGGAGTTGGGGTCTTCATCATCGACCCAGAAGGAGAGGAGCTCCGGTTTGCTATCACATTCCAATTTCAGGCCTCGAACAATGAGTCAGAATACGAAGCCCTCATCCATGGCCTGCAAATAGCAAAGGAGATGGGAGCACGAGACGTCACCCTGTTCTCTGACTCACAGTTAGTAGTGCAACAAATAAAGGGGAACTATGAAGCAAGGGATGGAAAAATGGTTGAGTACGGTAAAAAAGTAGAGGAACTAATA
This sequence comes from Craterostigma plantagineum, assembly GCA_027422505.1. Classification (NCBI taxonomy): domain Eukaryota; kingdom Viridiplantae; phylum Streptophyta; class Magnoliopsida; order Lamiales; family Linderniaceae; genus Craterostigma; species Craterostigma plantagineum. The sequence goes on from JAPQWV010000050.1 coordinate 3,994,228, forward strand.
AAGACGTTCAATTGTTGTGAAGTTGTGCAGGTCCCTAGGGAAGAAAACCATAAGGCCGATTATTTAGCAAGGATGGCAAGTTCAGGATCGGCCCCTAAAGAAGAAGGCATCACATATCTCGTTGCGGATAAAGAGGAGACGGAGAAGTTCGTGGCGAGCATAGAAGAGAAGGACGACTGGAGAGCTCCCTTCATAACCATTCTTGAGAAGGCGGAGCTGGAGGATAGGAAAGGACACAAACGAATGGTTATGATGGGAGCTCTCCAGGGCATCTTCTAAGAAAGTGCAGGAACGATGGTATTCACATTCCCTCTTTTTATATCAGCTCCCCGCCGTTTGTTTGCCGCCAAGTTCCAGGATTTCTGGGGGGACGTACCACCTAGGGTGTTTAGGAAAGTTGATTGATTGCTTGATGGAATGACTTCTGCGATAATTACAGTGATTTGCTCAGTAATATCTTCCTGTGACAAAGCGACATGCGTCCCTGCAGATGTCTTTCTTTCTTTCCATCGTTCCTGCACTTTTATACACAATAGTCCTTCTCCCTTTGTCCGGTCAAAACTTGTGCCCGTCAGGTCCTTGCAGGTCCTTCCCACCAGGCAGATATTTCATTATGGGCCTCCTTCTTTATGGGCCTTGTTGGGCCTTCCTTGATTTGCTTTTTTCCAGTCCGTCTTAGTTGAGTCCACATCAACCACTCCTCTACTCTATTTATTTTTGGGGACCGAAAGTGAATTGGAGTAAAAAATGACAAGTTCAAACCTTACCTCCCTCCAAGGACCTTCTGTCGTGCTTCCTTGAAAGGACGTGCCTTTTACCACTTCTTTTCCGTACCTCGGGAACCGCTTCTTTTTTAAGAGGGGCTTCTGGAAGTTCATTCCCTATTTTTTGAAAGGTTACTTCGCCATTTAACAGGTATGTCTCTCTCTTTTCTCTGTTTATTTCATCTTCTTTCTTCGTCTCTATGGCTTCCATCATTACAGCTTCAGCGAACCCTTCAACTTCCCCTACTCGCTCCCATCAGTCGATTTCTTATGATACATCACCTACTCCTCCAGTTTCACAGCATATCTCCCATCCAGAAGCTCGTACCCAACGCTCCGTCGCACCTCAGACCAGCAATCGTCCTCGAACCCGCTCGACCGTCGCTTCTGCCATGGCTTCCCATTCTCAGGGCGAAGCTAGATCTGTTGAGTCGCTAGCCGATACTCAGGATTCGGTCGCGCTTTCTGGGCCGCCGCCCCTTCCAAACCCTAGATCCGCCCCTTCTTCTTCTACCGGGGCCCCTCTTAGTGTTTTTAAAGCCTCAACATGTTCGCAGACGGGTTTAGATGCTTTGGTGGAGGGGGGCTTTGTTTTCAAGGGTTACACGGTGAGGATACCTTCGCCAGGTCAGAGGGCTGACCGTACGCCTCCTTCATGTTTGGCGTTCTGGGAGCCCAGGTCAAGGCCGGGCTGCGCTTCCCCATTCCTCTCTTCCTTTCTGAAGTATCCAGGGCCTTCAAGGTCCCTTTGAATCATTTCCAACCTTCCGCCATTCGTCTCCTTATATCGTTCTTCGTGGCGGTGCGAGCTGCGGGAGGCGTTCCTTCCCCTGACTTGGTAGTTTCCCAGTTTTCGCTCAAGCCTCACGGTGCCTTCGTCCTCCCAAGGTGGAATAGAAAGGCACCGTGAGGCTTGAGCGAAAACTGGAAAACTACCAAGTCAGGGGAAGGAACGCCTCCCGCAGCTCGCACCGCCACGAAGAACGATTTAAGGAGACGAATGGAGGAAGGTTGGAACTGATTCAAAGGGACCTTGAAGGCCCTGGATACTTCAGAAAGGAAGAGAGGAATGGGGAAGCGCAGCCTGGCCTTGACCTGGGCTCCCAGAACGCAAAACACGAAGGAGGCGGACGGTCAGTCCTCTGACCTGGCGAAGGTATCCTCACCGTGTAACCCTCGGAAACAAAGCCCCCTTCCACCAAAGCGTCTAAACCCGTCTGCGAATATGTTGAGGCTTTAAAAACACTAAGAGGGGTCCCGGTAGAAGAAGAAGGGCGGATCTAGGGTTTGGAAGGGGCGGCGGCCCAGAAAGCGCGACCGAATCATGAGTATCGGCTAGCGACTTAACAGATCTAGCTTCGCCCTGAGAATGGAAGCCAATGGCAGAAGGGACGGCCGAGCGGGTTCGAGGACGATTGCTGGTCTGAGGTGCGACGGAGCGTTGGGTACGAGCTTCTAGATGGGAGATAGGCTGTGAAACTGGAGGAGTAGGTGATGTATCAGAAGAAATCGACTGATGGGAGCGAGTAGGGGAAGATGAAGGGTTCGCTGAAGCTGTAATGATGGAAGCCATATAGGCGAAGAAAGAAGATGAAATAAACAGAGAAAAGAGAGAGAGACATACCTGTTAAATGGCGAAGTACCCTTTCAAAAAATAGGGAATGAACTTCCAGAAGCCCCTCTTAAAAAAGAAGCGGTTCCCGAGGTACGGAAAAGAAGTGGTAAAAGGCACGTCCTTTCAAGGAAGCACGACAGAAGGTCCTTGGAGGGAGGTAAGGTTTGAACTTGTCATTTTTTACTCCAATTCACTTTCGGTCCCCAAAATTAAATTAGAGTAGGGGAGTGGTTGATGTGGACTCAACTAAGACGGATTGGAAAAAAGCAAATAAAGGAAAGTCCAACAAGGCCCATAAAGAATGAGGCCCATAGTGAAATATCTGCCTGGTGGGAAGGACCTGCAAGGATCTGACGGGCACAAGTTTTGACCGATAAAGGGAGAAGGACTATTGTGTATAAAAGTGCAGGAACAATGGAAAGAAAGAAAGACATCTGCAGGGACGCGTGTCGCTTTGTCACAGGAAGATATTACTGAACAAATAACTGTAATTATCGTAGAAGTCATTCCATCAAGCAATCAGTCATCTTTCCTAATCACCCAAGGTAACCCTAGGTGGTACGTTCCCTAGAAATTCTGGAACATAGCGGCAAACAAATGACGGAGAGCTGATATAAAAAGAGGGAGAAGTGAATATCATCGTTTCTGTACTTTCTTAGAAGATGCCAAAGGACGACTGGAGAGCTCCCATCATAACCATTATTAAGGGTAAAATCTGTCCGGTGGAAACAACACGGGCTCCATCATCAACTCTTCAGGCGTAGAAACAGTGATGTGCTGTGCTATGTGATTCCTTCTTCAAACCTATGGCCTTCGCTGCATTCGCCTGCTGACTTCGAAAATGCCACTATTAGCCATCGCCGAAAGCTTTTTCTTACTTTTGTGAAGGGGATATATTGCGTACATCACATAGAAATCACAGATAAAAAAAAAAAAACGAAGCTTTGATTTTGGGTTCTCACTTGTGGAACTTTCCCATTGTTTATCGAGAGGTGTTGTACAGAAATCTTGAGCTTCTTTTTCTTTTCTTTATTTTTTTGTAAAATCTCTTTCTTCTTACAATGATCGTGTAGTGTGTACTATAGAAAGCTTTCACGTATTACAATGTAGCAGATGCCACCCGTCCCTCAATATTCTGTACTACAATGTGATATGGGACCCACATGCTATTATACAAGGCTTCATTGTTACTCATCGCTCGTCCCGTTCATTGTCCCCAACATCGCGTCCAGGACGCCGCGTTCATTAAATGCTTTCTAATCGATTTTATATTTTATTAGTTTCGAGTCTAAAACGGCCTATTTTATTTAAACTGGCCTATTTTATTTAAAAACCCCACCATTGGTTCTCACTAGGGGTGGACATTGGGTCGGGTAGTCGGGTATCGGATAGTTCGGGTTCGGGTAAGATTTTCACTACCCGAATCCGACCCGATTTACAGCGGATAACCGCTTGTCGGGTATATATCGGGTTCGGATACCCGATGTCGGGTAGTCGGGTACCCGATTTTTTAATTGGATATGACTAAAAATATTATAACTCAATAAACAAATTAAAATATCCATGTTATATATTAATATCACTTACAATATTTGGGTATTTTGTTTTCAATAAATATAATACATACATATCTTTATATGTTAATTTATAAAATTTTGAGTATATATTTTAAATATTTATATCTGCATTGATATAAAATATCACTTCTTAATTATATAATTAAAATAAAAACTTAGTCGAAATATTATTTAAAAATTTAACATCACTCACGTTAGATATTGATATATGTAACTATATATTTTTAATGTTATGCACAAAACTAATATTTTTTAAAAAAATAATATATCGGTACCCGAATAACCCGATCGGGTAGTAAATTACTACCCGATATCCGACCCGATTAATAATTATCGGGTATCGGGTAACCTCATACCCGACAAATAACCCGAACTACCCGACCCGAACTGCCGAACCGATCGGGTTTGGGTAAAACCCGAATACCCGAACCCGAACGCCCACCCCTAGTTCTCACGTGTCGCCGCCACTGCCCACAACCTAGATAAAATGGAGCAGAGAGCTGAAGGAAGGGGGCTTATACACATACATACTTCCAAGCGAGCAGCTTGGAGAGTAGTCAGATTCCGGCGAAACAAAAAAACAAGAGCACGTAGCAAAACAACGATTGGGAGATCTTGGGTTGAACTTCATTATCATTATTATTATTATTATTATTATTATTATTATTATTATTATTTACAATGAATATGCAATAATGCATGAGAAAACACAGACGACTGACGGCCATGCCATGATGTATGATGATCTCATGATGTCACAGATTTATGGTGATTGAGAGCTTATCTTGGCCGGGATCCACCACGAAAGTCTTAACGACTCTATACGACCCATTCGAACCACCAAAACCAACGAGTTCGACCTTGTACGATCCGTGAAATCCTCTGAACTCAAAGCGACGCTGTTCGTCGATAACTCCGTGAGCATCAGACATCCACCTCTTCAGTTCAAGAAATCTCCTACGAGCGACGTTAACCTCCCCTTCGGCGTCGACCAAATACGCATTTTCCCGACTCATGAAAAGCTCCCAGAATCCCCAAAGAATAACTCCCTCCACCGCGGGGTGAGCGTAAGCTTCTCGAAGCATAACTTCCAAATCTTCGGCCCTGACGTACTCGTTGGCCGACGAAACGTCGAGCTCCGTGAACCACACGGGAAGTCCCAGGATTCCGAGCTTGTCCAGAGCCGAACAGACGACGGGGCCCACGGGACTATCTATGTGCCCCTGCACGCCTATCCCGCCCACGGGCGCCCCCTGTTCTTGAAGGTCGAGGATGTGCTGAACGTACTTGTCGGGCAAAGACCTCGAATCTGCGCCGTCCTCGACGTGGTAGTCGTTGACGAAGATATAGCGGGTCGAGCTGACGGGCCATTTTGAACATCTGGCTCGTACGTCCTTCCCAAGACGGTCAAGATAGAACGACCCGTGGAGCATCTCGTTGTTCACGTCGTAGTGCTCGAACTTCCCCTTGTAGCGGGTCAGGGCGGCCCTGAACCGCCCTGGGCAGGTCGTTCTGGCTCAGGGCGCGGACCCACGGCTGGACCGCCGACTCGACTTCCCAGAATATGCAGTGGCCGCGGACTCTAACGTTGAGGCTATTGCAGAGGCTCATCATCTCGTCGGCGTCTCTGTAGTTGAAGCTGCCTTGCTGCTGGGGCTCCGTCCAATACCACTTCAGCTCGTTCCCGAAAATGGCCCAGTTGAAGTTCTTGGAGAAGAAGTCGACAAAGTCTTCGTTGTCTATTTGGGACCTGTTCATGCATGAGCCGAGCGGGAAGCTGTTTTGCTTCTGTTTGACTCTTACGGAAGTCCCAGCTAGCATTGTGGGGTCGGACAAGGTAAACTGTAAGACAACGTCGCGCTTTCGTATCTACAAAAAATCAGGGCTCGAGCGTCAGAAAGAATCGATTCGATATATATATGTATATATACGTATAACCCACAAACTATTATTGATTACCATTTCCGTCTGATTTTCAGGTGTCTGAACCTCGCACGTCTATCCACGGCAAAGATTTGAAACCCGGCGACCATGAGGTCGACCCCAGGGTGGTCGGGACCCTGAATGTAAACCATCACCTTCCCGGGCTGCTTTTCGAGCCTAAAAGAACTGCCGATTTCGTGCCATTTGTCGTCGTCGACCTCAACTTGGCCTCCGTTGACCCACTGACCGTCCACGCCGAGGGCAACGTTGATGCCCTGAGGCTTAGCCGCGCGGCCGCCTATTCGAACCCACGCTGAGACTTGGTACGTCGCAAAAAGAGGCTGATTTTGTCTGTGATCGTCTGGGCGGGACCCATCCACGTCTGTGTACGGTTTGTGATGGGGATGTAATGGCCGCTCAAGGGCTCGTGTGGTCCTAAGGAGTCCCTCGCCATCGAAGGCAGTATGCGCAGGGAACCGTTTGCTACTGCTGTGAGAGTGCAGTTTCCCAAAGGAAAGAAGCCATTCGTACCGTCGCTGAGACTGCTGTTTGCGATGATGTTGACTCCAAAAGCAACGTTCTGCTAACATTAAAAGCAAAAAATACCTCATGGTACTTCAACGATGGCATTTTCTAGTCGATAGTAATTACAAGTTAAGTTTGTTTTACCACGATTTCTGGCGGGAAAGAAGGTGGAGGCTTCGAAGAGTGCCTTACTACCATATCATTTAGTAAGATATCTATGCCTGGCGGTGGACCTTCTAAATAGATAACGGCCTTCGAAGGAGAAGCGTTCAACAGAATCCCTTGCAGGCTAATACTTTGTCTGAACTTACAGAGAAAGACACGATAAAGTATGTTCAAGCTCCCATGCTTCAAGATTTCTCTCTGAAGATTCACAAACTAGCTTTCTTTGACGAAAAAGGAGTCTTAGCATGTGAGCAGATGATCATAATCGCAAATCGCACTTTGGCAATAACCTCACTCCTTCGCAGTGGCCAGAAACACCGTAATCATCGAAGGTAGTGATCTGTAGAAGGAGGAGAAACATAAAAGATAAGATGAACGCTAGAAACTTGATGTAAGAGCTCACAAAGAGGAAAAGCAAAATCAATATATGGGATCTGTCTGAAGCGATCGTTACCGTGCCAATAGAATACGGTTGCACTTGCTCGTCGATAATTCTTGCCAGAAGATCCCAGTTCCAAGCTTTGCTGAAACGATCCTGATAAAACAAAATGCAAAAAATAAATAAGGGAAATATATTAGCACATTGGCCAAGAAATGAAAGCCCGCGACGAGATTCTGGGAAAAAAAATACCTGCAGATCAGGGTGATCAAGGATCTTCACTTGATGGTTTGGAATCTGCATAACTTGAAATTTTAATCATCTTTCATAAACTTCATAAACCAGAAATTACAAGTGAACCACAGAAAATTGTAGAAGTGGAAAAAAAAGAAAAGAGCACTGACCTTAAGCACAGCACTGCAGAGGCCAGATACAGCTCTTCTTTTCTAATACTCCCTTTTCCTCAGCATCACCTGCAATGCCAGAAATCTAGAATCTTAGATTTTAATTGCAAGAGAAAAGGAAAAAGCCCGGAATCAGACAAAGAATCGCTTTAAAGCCAAACACAAATAACTCGATTTTGTGTAAACAGCTTCAAGATATCGTAAGGGACGACAAAGTAACCAACGAATGCTTCTATGCAGACGTACGGCATATAAGGTACGAATAAAGTTACCAGTTGATATGCAAAGCACATGCAGATAATGACCACTTGCAATCAGGTAACTGATATTTCAATACCACTCTTTTCCCACTTCAAAGTACTCAGTCCTTCGAATTTCAATGATTCCAACAATCAGATAAATAATAGCATATGCACCTCAATTCAAGACTCACATGGACTCATCATCGGGGTGTGCAATTACTAGCATGAGGTTTCTCCTCCGAAAAGCACCACCTGAGAAAGGAAAACTAGCATCAAATCAAAAGCACTGAAGCAATGGTATCCATAGCAATCGACGGTACGAACATTATACGAATTACCATCGTCGTTCAAGAATCTGGGCCTGTACGATCCTTGTCGAATTTTGCAAAGAGAAGCAACCCAAAGCACTAGAACTGATATAAAGATTGCCACCCACGCCATATTACGATATTCTGGAAAAAAAATAAGGTTGGAGATTCTAAGATTCGTCAGTGGGGCATTATATCGAACATGTTGGCCTCAGGCGCGATAAAAGGCGTGTACAAGGCCATTAGTCGCATGCTCAGTCTGTTGGAATTTTATTTAACTGCAGCAAAAGATGATAAGGTAATAGATGAGAGATTTGTAATATCAACGTTAGAATAACAAATAATGAAACTGCTTCTACATAATATAAAGCTTAGAGTATTAACCGTCAACTAAGCCTAATAACTACTGGTCCTTATCCATCATAAACTGCCACTAATTGCAAATAGTAAACTTCAACACGTGGACATCAAACCTAAAACAAATTCTTAACACTCTCCCGTGTTTTAGGTGATGCAAACATCAAACTTCTGAGATTCGTCTGGCGGCCGATAATGATTTCGTAAAAATAGAGACTTGATTTCCAATTCATTTTCTTCAGCAGAAGATGAATCAACTCCAGTTTTCTTCACTATAGCACACTGAACATGCCTTTTCTTAGCCTTTCTTGCGTCACAAATTTTGCATGCGATCTTTGAAGAAACCTTCTGTAGTCGACTTGGACAAACTTTTTTCAAACACATTGCTTAATGCAGCAGACTTATCAATAGACAGATTTCTCTCTTGCTTGCGAACAAATGAATCCACGTAGATAGAAGAATCAGCTGCTTTGAGAGAAATAATATTTTCTTTGGCCTGAAAAATAATCTGCTCCTCTTTCGGATTTAGAACAAAACTTCTTCCCTTCATTTTGACTTTCAATATATCACGAGCGCCTGCATCTCTAATGGTACAATAGCAATCTTCGAAGAGAACGCTGAAGCCTTTCTCCATTAGTTGTCCGATACTCAATAGGTTTTGATCAATATCAGGGACAAATAACACATCGGAAATTAACTTCGTACCTGATCTGGTTGAAATTGCAATGGTTCCTTTTCCGTGAACCGATATATATTTTCCATCGCCAATACGAACTCTTGAAGTGATATTATTGTTCATATCTCGGAATAACGCCTTATCATATGCCATATGGTTTGTACACCCACTGTCGATAAGCCACTCTTCGCATGATTCTATGCCCGAGACACATGTGGCCCTGAAAAGATAATCTTCCTCTTCAAGGTGAACCGGTTGAGTGTCAACGGGTTTCGCCACTTCATGTTGCTGCTGATTTTTCTTTTTGCAGATAACATGTTCGTGTCCGGTCTGATGACATATGGTGCATTCAGCGTCGGGCCTTCTCCAACATCTAAAGGGTGGATGGCCCATTTTCCCGCAATGTTCGCAGGGAGGATATGATTTTTTTTTGGTTTCCATACCTTTGTTTGACATCCTCGGGGTCTGTTGATGGCTTGTTTTCGCCATAATTGTTCTTCTTCCATTTAGCTTTGGATTGTATTTGCTCCCTGGCCGCCAAAAGTCCTTCAATTTGTATATTCTCTCTCATCGATCTTCTCTGTTCTTGTGCTTGCATGGCACTAAGTAATTCGGACAAGGAGATTTTTGACAGATCTTTGGTATTTTCCAAAGCGATGATGGTTGCTTCATATTTTTCAGGAACTGTAACGAGAATTTTTTAGACAATTCTCGAATCAGTAAATTCAGAACCGTAAAGTCTCACCTTATTAGCGATTGACAACAATTTGTCGGAATATTCCTTGATCGTCTGAGAATTCTCCATTCTTTGAAGTTCGAATTCTCTTATAAGATTCAAGATCTGCATTCCTTTGATTCGTTGATCCCCTTCGAATTCACTCTTCAGATAGTCCCATATCTCTTTTGCGGATTTCAGAGACATAATCCGAGTGAAAATGGCGGGTGAAACTGCGGCAAATAAACATGCCTTCGCCTTCGATTTCCTTGTCTTCTTCTCTTTGTGCGCCTTTAGTTGAGCCATCGTGGGATTGTTGGGAAGTTCGGGAACTTCATAATCTGCTTCCACTGCTTCCCAGAGATCGAGAGCCTCCAAATATGTCTCCATGCGTACTGCCCAGTGTTGGTAGTTCACGCCATCGAACACTGCCGGAGCAATCGTCGAGAAATTTGTTTCGGCTTCCATGATCTTCACAAATCCCTTAAGATGAACCAAGCTCTGATACCACTGTTGGAATTTTATTTAAGTGCAGCAAAAGATGATAAGGTAATAGATGAGAGATTTGTAATATCAACGTTAGAATAACAAATAATGAAACTGCTTCTACATAATATAAAGCTTAGAGTATTAACCGTCAACTAAGCCTAATAACTACTGGTCCTTATCCATCATAAACTGCCACTAACTGCAAATAGTAAACTTCAACACGTGGACATCAAACCTAAAACAAATTCTTAACACAGTCTACCTCCGGCGCTACAGTAATATAATAATGTCCTTGTCCGTATATTCCTTCATTTTCATAAATTTATAGGTAAAACGCAAATAAATATCGGTAATCTATAGAAAAATACCCAATTGGAAAAAATTTTACACAAGACTACCCATGTCAGAAAATTTTATAAATAGGTACCCCATTTAATTTTACTAGTTTCTTTAGTCATATCGTATCTCACGTGTGTATATTGCGTACTATAACACGTTTATATAGGGTACCTAAATATAGGATACATCGTACCTACGGGCATGCTTGTGTGTTACATAGGGCGTACCTAAATATAACATACGTCGTACCATTTTCTGTTATATAGGGTACCCAAATGTGTTGAGATAGGGTACCCAAATGTGTTGTTTGGTGTACTTTCGGGGATCGGGTACCTATGTGCAAAAACTTTATTCTGTTAGGTACCTACATATAAAAAAAATCCTGACTTGGTACTAAATTACAAATTTTTTTTCAAATAGATACTTATGTAAAAACCCCAAACAATAAATATTGCATTTTGTGTAAAAACAAATAAACCACGAGGCTAATTATAGGAATCATCATAAATTAAACACAGTGTGGAGCCCACATGAGACAGAGACGTAAAACGCAGGAACAATAAACGAGGCTAACTACTAAAGCAACAACCACCCAAAGAAAAAGAAAAGAAGAAAGACGACCTTCCGATGATACGATAACTTCTTCTTCCATTTTTAAGGACACCACAATTCGAAGTGCCGTTGGAAAAGTCTCTCTTGCGTGTAAGTTACAGAACTGTACTTTGCTTATGGAGGAAGCAAAGGGCGATTCTGGTAAGAAGATGGAATTAGGGAGCTTCGTCAATGGTTTCTCCCAAGCTCCTCCTCCTATGTTTGGGAAATCGAGGAGGAGATTGAGTAAATTCCCTTCACTGTTTTCCTTTATTTCGTGTTTTTTGCTTCCAATTGAAGACGGACCCATGTTTTTTTTTACTTCCATTAGATCTGTCTGGCTTTTGCCCTTTGACTAACGATCGATTTGCCAGGTTTTAGAACAGCGAAGGCGACGGAAAAAGTCTCGCCGGACGATTATTCATCGGCGAACAAATCAGTACAAGAAACCTCAGCCGCCGGCGACGCCGCGATGGAGCTGGACCCAAGCGGCAGCAACCCATCGACTATCCTCTCTGAGAAGCGCAAAGCCCTATTCGAGCCCTTGACGCCGGCGACGAACGGAAAGCGGCCGTCGGCGGAATCCTTACTCCCACCGCCGGACTTTGAGTCCGCCAGCTACCCGCGTGGGTGGCTGATCGGTAAGAAGCGTAAGCTCGTCAACGTAGACGTCGTTGAGAGCATGCGTAGGATAGCAGTCCAAGAAATGAACAGAAAGGTCGACAACAACAGAAAACAAAAAAGAAGGAAACTTTTTCTTGATTTCATCCATACATATGCAGCAAGCTTCTCTTTTTTCTTGGCAGGATAGAGAGATCGACGGTCTGAACGAGCAGTTAGAAGAAGATGCTAAGTGCCTCGAGCACCTTCAGACACAGCTGCTCGAAGAACGAAGCAAGCGAGCTGAAGTCGAAAGGCAGAACAATGTGCTTCAGAATCAGATCGCCATGCTTATGGAAATGATTCAGGAAAACGAAGGAGATTTCAATGACGATGATGATGATGATGATGGTACGAATGCGCCGTGAGGTTATATGTTGTTGCTTTGTTGAGTTTATTGGGATTGGTTTTCTTCTCAGTTTTCTTCCTATATTTTGCCTTATTCTTTGCTGTATTTAAGAAATATATGGTGTGTTGTGTAAAGGTTTGAGGTGATGAGCCTCTTGATGTTTGATCAAATGAAGGAAAAAAAAGGTGTCTTGGATTAATTCTTTGTTAATCTGTAAAGATTTTTACAAGTGCTTGGAGTAGAATGTTATATTTTTGTGTTTGTGTGTATATGATTATGAGTAGAGCTTGGGGAAAATACCGAAATACCGTCCTTATCGTATCGAATCGTATCGAAAATATCGAAAATTTTGGTATACCGAAGTTTTTGGTAAGGTATGATACAGTACCGAAAATTTACGGTACGGTAATGGTATGAAAGTTTTTAAAATTAGGTATACCGATTATACCGAATACCGAAATTCTAAAATTTTTAATATTATATATATATATATATATATACACACCTATATATATTATATGATTTCAAAAAATATAAAATGAAAAATTAAGGGTCTTCATAAACTTATTTAGCCCATAAATTATTAACTTATACACAGCTTCCTAATATTAGCCCACCATATTTCACTTATATAACTCAAATAACGTTTAATTTTTGCCTTTTTAATTTTTTTTCATGATTTTTAAAAGCGTGAAGATTGCAATTAATTTTTGTTAATCTTCACTAATTTTTAAATATAGCCGCTTCGTTCTAATTAATCTGTATATAAAGTTGTATTTTGTGGTTATGTAAAGTTTTTTGTCTTACTAATGAAACTAGCTAAAATATGTAAATTATTTAAGGTTAAAAAATTTTTTTATTTTGAAAAATTTGGTATTAATAATCTATCTTATTGGGGCCTAAGGAGTTTGAATTGATTAAAAATTCCAAAATAACGAATTAACGAATCGCGAGACATGCGTGGTAAAAAAACCCTCCATATGAATGGTATAGAAGGTATGATACCGATACCATACCGAAATTTCGGTATGATACCGTATCGAAAATTAAGGTATACCGAAATTTTGGTATGATATTGGTATTTTTTTTTTACACCGAAATTTCGGTACGGTATACGGTATCACAGTTTTGGTACGGTATACCGTACCGATCCACCCCTAATTATGAGCTTGGGAATGAGGAAATCATTCTCCCCGACCTTCACAAGTAAATAAGGAGAAATTTCGCAATATCTCTAATTAGTCCCTATAGGCTGCGTTTAGTTCTACCGATAAGGCAAGATAAATCGATTTTTATACAGAAATTAGTGTGTTCACTTGCCACTTAAAAGCCCGTTATAAAAAGCAGCCTGCTGTTATAATCCATTGGGCCCATTATACCTTAACTCAGGGGGTGGGTGTGATAAATAATCGACCCCTTGCTATTTTAAGTAAATTGACTAAATTACCCCTTAGCCGTATAAATCCCTAGCGCACTGAACAAATCTGAGACATTACAATAGAAGTTCGCGAGGAACAAATCTGAAATCGGAGGTCAGAAATTCAAGCAGCAAATCGGAGGATCCACAGATAAGCACAAGAACGACTTAATCCACAACTATCCCAAATTTTCATAACCCAGAAATTAGGTTTTCATGTTAAACCCAATCGACTGCGTTTACTTAGAATTTTGGAGAATCACCTGGAAATTGTCTCACTGAAGGGTGCTGAGGCTCTGCAAACTGTGATACGAACGAAGAAGACAGAGATGAGGCGATGAAGAGCAGACATAGATCGGGTTCAGCTGTCGTTAATTGTTTGGTTGCGTTATGGTGCCTTTTAGATGTGGAGGATAATTTTGTCATTTCCATAAATTTACCTTGGATAGTTTTGTTCTTATTGAAACCAAACTAGATAATATTAGTGTGGACCAATGTTTTATTATATAGTGAACGGTCCACCAATTGTACATGAGATATTAATCTTGAGTTTTACCTTGTCTTTGCTTATCCAGCCTATCGAAGTAAACGCAGCCATAGAAAATTTAGGCCCCCATTGCTTGTATTGTAGTGTATTTTATTTCGACTTTCCGATCAAGTGTGAAGAGATGGGTAGGGCGTTATTTATAGAAATTGGGTAAATATATCAAAAGTAGGTGTATGTTTGCATTAAAACACCCAAAAGAATAAATTTTATCACTTTGGTATCTTGTTGGAAAAAATTTCGTTTGATTGTTAGTACCATTTTACCATCGTTACGTATCTTTTTATATATCATGTGTTTATGTGGTACCAAACCAAATTTCAAATTATATTGTGTAATGTATATGTATACATGACGTATATATTTCTAAATGTGTTATATACCAAAATATATTTTCATGGTCCCTAAATTTGTAATATGATGTACCTTAAGCCAAACGGATAACGTATAAAAATTTAATTCTATTAGATACATACCATAAAAAAATATGGCAGTGATCAAATTTTTTTTTATGTACTTTTAGATACTTGAGTATAAACTTCCCTTAATTTTGATTTTGATAGGGTATTTTAGGAACTTGGTCTGTTGGGCCCCACTGGGCTCCGTCCTGTACTATAGAAAGAGAAATGTTAGCTCGTTAATTACATCTTTGAAAAAAAAAAGCTCGTTAATTAGACTATCTTTATCGTGGATTGCACGCCTGGTTGTGCAATAAAATTGATCGAAATAAATCAAAAAATTAAATAACTCCCACAACCGGTTGTGACCCAACCCACAACCGGTTGTTGGACCAACCTGGGTCACAACCGGTTGTGCACTGTTATCGATAATTGTTGCTGATTTTTTTGTAATTTTATGATACATTTAATTATATGTTAAAATTTAATTTTTATTTTTTTACCATAATATATGATTTTTTTTCTATACAAATAGAAGCTAATATTGATACAGTTTGAATCACAATTTTAAATTATTTATTTCACTATCACATTCTGTTGTCTATCATAAATTCATATTTCTACAATGACTAAAGTATCTAAAATTTATATCATATAATGTAATTTATTTTTAAACATTCAAATACTACTTTAAATAATTCTAAAATATAAATATCATGAGTTGTGTTGGGTTGTTGATAAAGTTGAAAATTATTGAGGCTGGGTTGAGGTGTAGGTTGTGTATGTGGAGGAGAAAGAAATTAATATTTTACTCTGATGACCGGTTGTCCGGGACATGGATAATTATAGTCTTAGATGGGCCAAGTGCCAAATAACGACCATTGTTAGGTTGTCAATGGGGTGGTTCCATTTTCATCCCCACATATTTTGACATAAGTTAGTAATTATGAAATCACTATAAGGATAATAGTAATTTACTTAGACGCACCAAATTGACAATTTTAAAACAATTTGACTAGTGTGATTGTGACGGCCCATTGTTTTATGGCCTACATATATGTAAAGGCCCAATAGTTAGGCCCATCGCTTTTGGCCCAATCCAATACCACGATCGAGTCACGTGACTGCGCACGTAACCTTCCATGGAGCCATGGAGGTATAAATTGAATTGGGGAAACAACCTTCCTTGTATATCTGAGATTTCAGTTAACTACTATTTCTTTTTTCCCCTTTTTCTTCTCTTTCGTTTCTACTTTCAGTTCTCGATCTGCATCGTTCTAGGGTTTGGAGAGCTTCAGTGGTTAACCTCCCCTCTGCCGTTGGAAGCTGTTCGACTTATCGCTAATATATTTCAATTGGGAGAAAATTCGACGATATGAAGGTCACCGTGAAAACTCTCAAAGGCAGCCAGTTTCAGATTACCGTCCAGCTAAACGACACCGTTAAGTGACGCTTTTTCGTTTCCTCGAATTGTTTTGTTCTGCGTAGATATCTTTTTGTTTGTTTGATGGATTTAGTTATTCACTTTGTTATCCTATTTTATGTGTTAATATGGCGCGTGTCCGATGATTTTTAGTTAATGAGAAAAGTTCTTTTGGTGTTCGAGGATTCTGCTGTTTCTGTTAGATATTTGGAGAAACGAAATTGGTGTGTTAACCTTTTCTGTAATAGTACGTATAGCCTTCTTTAGAGGGATTATATCTCGAGACTATTGAATCATGATATGCAACGGTTTATCAAGTTTTTCTTTGGACGAAAAATACTATTGGAGTGTTTAAATAGGTTTTAGGTTATGTAGTTAATGCAAATGATGGCGGATGTATAGTTTGCTTTCTGGAGCTCCGATGGCTGATTTTCTCGATCTCCTGCTTTTTGTCCTATTGTCTGCATGCTTGCTCACGGAGATATTCTTTAATGGTGCCAGATTATGGCAGTCAAGAAAAAGATTGAGGATGCCCAGGGGAAAGACAGTTATCCATGTGGTCAGCAATTGTTGATTCATAATGGAAAAGTATTGAAAGATGAAAGTACATTGGCAGAAAATAAGGTCTCAGAAGATAATTTCCTTGTGGTGATGCTGGCAAAGGTAATAGCCTTTTTGACTCGGACTTGTTTGCTAAGTTCATGGAACACACTGTATTCCTTCCTTTTACTGCATTACTGCATTTCTTGTTTCTTCTCTTTGGCTGCAGAGTAAATCGTTGGGCTCGACTGGGTCAACATCTTCCCAGGTATGAAGCACTCATTGTAGTTCTGTATTTTTCCATTTTGCATTTTCTAACTTCTCAAATTCTTCTACCAACACTGGAAGCAGCCTACATCGGTTGCTGCACAAGTTCCTACTTCTAGTTCCAACACTGAAGCTCCCCAACCTGCTCCGTAAGTTTGAAACAATTTTAGGCATTATTCATTTTGATTTGCTCCCTCTGACGTACAGTAATTTCTTTACAGTGCCCCAACTCCAAGTAGCACTAGCACCATACCTGTAGTTGATCCAACTGCCGAGTATGGAACTTTGTAATAATTGATTCTCCAGCATTACTGTAATAGACAGCAAGCCAAACTAAACGAACTTTTTCTTCAAGTTAATTAAATATTTATTGCATTGAACCATATAGTAATTATGCTAAAGCTGCATCGAATCTGGTGGGCGGAAATAGCCTTGAGCAGACTATCCAACAAATTATGGATATGGGAGGTGGCAGTTGGGACAAAGAAACTGTCACTCGTGCTCTTCGTGCTGCATATAATAATCCAGAAAGAGCCGTTGACTACCTATATTCTGTAGGATTCTTTGTTTTTATTTCTATTTAGGCTTGCAAGTTCTATCCATGGTGTCTATATGCACAATAACCTTTATTTTTTAACAGGGTATCCCTGAAAGCACTGAAGCTTCGGCTCCATTATCTCAGCCTGCCGTTAATTCAACTGCACTGACCGGTACTGCACAAAATGTACCACCAGTTTCAGGAGTACCTAACTCATCTCCTCTGAATCTGTTTCCTCAGGTCTGTTTTTTATCATGGTGATACTTTATTTGCAATGTTAATTTGTGTTACCTCATGTTTAATTGTTGACTTTTTAAGGAGGCCAATCCTGGTGCTGAGAGTGGTGGTGGTCTTGGATCCCTTGATTTCCTTAGGGGTAACCCACAGGTGATGTTTCATCTCATCGACTATCAAAACATCCCTTGTTAGGTCAATTTAAATGGCTAGTGTTTGACCGTGGAGGTGAATACTTGTGATTAATTCATGTGTTGTTGCACTTTAAATTGAACCAGCTTAGATCTAATCATATCCTAATCTGCTATTTGAAATGTTGTACTTCTGTTAATCTTGCTTCCATTGATTGCATGCAGTTTCAAGCCTTGCGGACAATGTTTCGTGCTAATCCGCAGATCCTTCAGGTAATAGCTCTGTGTATTCTCATGTTCTAAATATTTTCCCTTACGAAGGGAGAAAATAACATCTGCCTGTGGTATATTTCTTATACATATAGCCCATGCTTCAAGAACTTGGGAAGCAAAATCCTTCGCTTCTGACCCTAATACAGGATAATCAATCAGAGTTTCTCCAGCTACTCAATGAACCCGCTGATGGTTCTGATGGGTGGGTTATTGTGATTCTCAACATATAATGGCATATATTCTTACATACTAGGCTTCTGACATATATTAGAGTGTCATATATATATTGTAATGTAGGGGTATATTTTATGAGGATGAGCAAGATATGGCCCATACCGTTAGCGTAACACCCGAGGAGCAGGAGGCAATTGATAGGGTATCGATCTTCTCTCACATTCTCTGTTATAAATTTTTTTCCAAGTCAAACTTAAAGTGTTTGTCTGTGTTCTACGTAGATGGAAGCCATGGGATTCGATAGAGCCCTTGTTATTGAGGCCTTCCTAGCCTGCGATAGGAATGAAGAGCTAGCCATCAACTACCTATTGGAGAATGCTGGAGATTTTCAAGACTGAACTGAAGAAACACGGTTGGCTTTTGAATTTCATTACTAAAACATTTAACGAAAGAGTTGCATTGGCTTTTGTTCAGCTTTTAAGATTATATCTGCGTCTTTCTCTGCCGAGGAGGAAGAGTCTCTCTGCATATTTAGGGTGTTAGTGTGAGGATACTGTTTACTTTTATATGATTGCGTTTGTTATGACTTGATCAAAATCTTAACTGGATTCTTGACCTTATTATCACGAAGCATTTTTATCTCCATGTTATTCTTTTATTGTATTTCTTTATCTATTATTTCATGACTAAAGGTCATATATATGCATAAGCCTAGAGGTGTTATTGAAAGAGATTATGTAAGAGAGATAAAAAGGACCTAAAAATAATCTCTCTTCATGTTATTTGCGATAATCCTCGAACTCCAATTATGATAATGAAGGAATCAAATGAGATGGATCGAACTATTAAGCTCTGGTAAAATCCATAATGAATCTTGATCTTATAATAACTCAAAAAATTAAGCATTTAATATGGGCTCGTTATTATTTGTTGATAATTAATTCTACATGATATAAGCAAATTAGTCAAAGATTCAAATTTAAGGATGGTTTTTTGCTTTCTTGGTACATTTTATTTCCAACCCTACAACGTAAAGGGCCGGAAAAAGAATGAGTAGACCCACGTAAATCGTCCCCATGTAAGAAAGATCAGAGAACATGCGATGCGTTTCCTTTCTTCCCCAATATATAAAGATCGACGCTTTGCTTAGTTAGTGCCCTCCATCTTTCCTTTCTCAACACGCAATTCCCATTTGTTCACGGAATGGCTTTCGGAAATTGATGAAAATTTGACGTATTGATTATCCCATTTTGTACTTTTTTAGGGGTGGAGGACTCGTATTTTTCTTGACCAGTAAGTTTGTTTCTTGCTTTTACGTTTTGGCGATTCAATGCGGGTATAATAATCTCTGTGTTGTACGATCATTTACTTGTTTCTGTAATTTTGTATTTTGTGGACCTAACTTGGAACATTTGATTATTGCCAATCAGAAATAGCTGAATTTGAATTTTCGGTGTTTGCTTCATCATGGGCCGATTTGTTGCTCATCTAGGGCAAGGAAATTCTATATCTCCCTGTTTCTTTATAAGAACCATATGAACATTGATTTCTTTTGCTTACATGAACGAGGCAGAGATTGGTAGCTTAGGTTTGATTAATCCTCCACAGATTTTACAGACATGTTGTTTACATGGAAAAGTTAGCTGTTAAAGATCTGAGGTTCTCGCTTGATTCTTTCGTCCACCATTTCTATGCATTAGCTAAACTGCGAAATCATTTGCAGGAATCAATCCGAGAAAAGGCTCGTCGTTATAACCTAAGAATGGCCGTCGAGAACGTAGTAACGATAACTTCGCCCCATCGCAGATCACAGCCCCAAACCGTCTTCTCTCAGTCTACAACTAAGAAGCAGTACCAAAAAGGCGAAGACTTGGGGAGCTTTTCGACGCTCGTTCAAAGGCATCGCTTTCTTCTTACTGCGCTCGGCCTTCTTGCGTTTCTATGCACTGTTTATCTCTACTTTGCTGTCACCCTAGGGTCTGAGAATTCGTTGTGTTATGGCCTTACGGGCGCCGAGAAAAGTAGTTGTCAGTTGAAGCAGACGAGGAGAGACATGGGTAAGGGAAAGCTTAGGTTCTTTTAGCTTTCTATTCTTCTTAGGCATTTGAGCCCTGAAATTGGAAATATTGAGTTTTGAGACTGTAATTGTGCTATTACTAAAGGTGTTCATCTTAGACATGACATGAGTTGTTAGAACTTGAATGAAACGACTTGCTTTTGATCCTTGAGGAGAATTGTGAATATATTCATTTGGCTAAATTTGAATCTTACTTGTTGGTTGAGTTGAGACATAATGGTTTCCGTGGGACCAATTTCATGATCTATGTTTCTTGTCTCAAATTGATAAACAGAGAGAATTTGATATGCCAATTTTTCGTTTTAAAAATTTTAATGATCATTGGTAGAATCTCATTGGCCCGACTAAATTGCAATAGCAGAGAAATAAATGAACGAAAAATAGTTAGTGCACAAACTGACCGTTGGGACATTTATAAAAGCACCACCCAAGCCAAAAAGCACAAAATTATTACACATCGGTTCAAAATTTCAAATTCGAATAGCCGTTAAATCCCCACATTAATAGAAAAAAACATCAAGAAATCGGACGAAGCAACAAAAATTCCAAACCACCTTTAAAAATTAAAATCTGCCAAGCTAAAAAGCCATGACTGGCTGCAAGAAAATAACAGCCACGAATCAAGCGCATCGCAGCAGTTCGACGTATCGAAGCCCACTCATCGAGAGAAACCAGCCAAGTAGCAGCAGCTCAAGCGAAAGAGTTCCACTTGAATCTCACTTTAGCCTCAACAAGAATCTCAACAAGGAAAATGTGTGTCCAAATTCCAGCCAACATGCGTCCGCTAATTGCAATGAGGGGAATAAAGATTCATCGCATCGTCAGATAAAGGATGGCCCTTTGAAGCCGACGTCACTTCAGCTATGCATAAAGAAAAATGAGCCTGATTTGGGCATTGGGCTGAAGATATGGGATTACTCTGATTCTGAATCTGCTCCAGCCTCTTCTTGGTCGAATCTTCCTAACAGGTAATTTAGTGCAAGTATTTGATGAGTAGATTTCGTTGGATTGATCATATTGTTGTAAAGATTTGCTTTTTTTAGCATGGGCTGTACTTTTATTGCAGGCATTTGCTGTATAGGCCTTTGCCCGTGGATGTTGGGAGGTGTAGCTGTATCATTGTTAGAGATTCTTCGCCAGATGGATTGGATGGAGGGACTTTGTACACTCTTTATACCAATGTAAGAACCTATTTGTAGTTTGCGTTTAAGGCTTTGATATGTTTGGTTTATCGATTCTTGGAATCTATATGAGATTGCGGCTGATCTGTAAGAAATGAATCATGAATTACCGATAAGTGTGTTTGTTTATAGTGATCTTGCATCTCTTATAGGAAGGACAAGGAAGACAAAATCGAATGCTTGCCATGGCCCATCATAGAAGGCGAAAGGGAAGGTCTGAATTCGTCGTAGCACAAAATGCGAGGGGCGTAATGGCTCGGGCAGAAGACAGTTTAATAGGAATCATCACTGCTAACATTATTGGATCGAAGTATCATATATGGGACCAGGTAAAATTCATTTCTTTACCATGGAAGAAGCAAAAAAAATGGGATTTTTTTTTCGACCTCAGTTAATCTTGAGATGGGATTTGATGTGTTTGCTGCAGGGCCCTTGTCTGAATTCAGCCAAAAAAACTCCAAAACTGTTGGCTGCAGTTAGGTAAGGAGCCAAATTTAGAGATTATTTTGCCAAGATTTTATCTTTATTACAATTCACCTCGTTTCGTAGGTTTGTTCCTACTGTCTCGACGTGGAGCGGTTGTTACCGAATTATGAAAGCTTGGATACCTAAGCATCAATCTATGCAGCTGAAGAATGTTAACCAGGTAATAAAATGTGATTAAGGGCTAATCAGTTGCATGAATTATGTCTAAATTTGGCAGTGGAATCGCTTTTTGTTCTTCAGATACAACACATCAATGGATTGCCAATGGAATGGGATGAGAACAGCGATAGAGTTCATCAGTTATACTCAAAGGTTCCTTCTTACAACAAGGTGAGTGATTCAATATACGTATCGAAACTTTTACTGTCTTAAGATAGACGGTTGTTGATCATAGGTGTTACTATATTGCAGACTACGAAGCAGTACGAGCTTGATTTCAAAGATAGAGGAAGGACGGGACTTAAAATCCATAGCTCGGCGAAGAACTTTCAGTTAACATTGGAGGTAACGAAACATTTTTTTCGCCAGAAAGATTTGAATTCGTTAAAAATGTATCCTTTTTGTTGCAGAGAAATGGAAAACAAACTATACTTCAGCTGGGAAGAGTTGGGAAGTCTAAATTCTTGATGGATTACAGGTGAATTATGCTAATAAACTCTTTGTTTCGAACAAGAAAATAGTCTTTAAGGTTCGATTTTTTTTTGTCCTTTTTCAGATACCCTTTGTCGGGCTACCAAGCATTCTCCATGTGTTTGGCTTCCATCGATTCGAAACTCTGCTGCACTGTGTAGTTGAACACAAACTCTTCTTATTGAAGACAAGTTTGTAGCTTTTGAAGTAGCTTTCATTCTTTCATCATTTGGACTGTAAGAACTCATCAGCAATGGCAGTGATTAATGCCCCTTTAGTCATTGAGTTATCGTTGGAAACATCGAGTTTACTCATTCTCCTCCTATATATAGAGCAGCTCATGGATAAAATAAAACCTCGAAAAAACACACATTTTATTAGAAGAATCGAATATGGCAACTAACCTAGGATCAGTAATAATCAACTCAATGCCTTCCCATTCATCCTCAGCTAGTAAAGAATCGACAGAAGATTAATGCATGCATTCTTGGAACATTTTACATATCTTAATATCACAAATTCGCATTGCAACTTTCCCTTCATTGGCCTATTACCTCATATCATAGTTTCGGAACCATCGTACTATTTTCGCCAGCTTGTCGTTCGTACGCCATTGGAATTAGCTAAAATGAGATTCCCTGACAACGTTCGACGACTTGTCTTCTTTTCGAGAAACATTTCCTATGATGACATCATAGTCTACCACTGTCTTCTTAAGGGTAAACATTCCCATGGATTTGGAATGTGTTCAAAGCGAATCCTCTTTGTTTTTCTTACGTGGATTTGTTTTCTTGCAAAGAAGTGGTAAAAAACGTGTCTTAGTTGCTCAAGTTCGTAAAGTTGCTCTCTAGGTAATACGATATGTGTTAGCCGCTTCTCGTCAGCCAATAGCCGCGCGAGTGAGGTGCACGAGCTTCAGAGCGAGTTTGACTAATTAGCTAATCAGATTGAGTAAAAATCCAATTACCAGAACCATTTTTCTTCTGCCAGAGAAGGTACTATCTCTCCGGCGTAATGTACAACTTAAATTTGTCGTACGTGACGCATAGAATGTTGTACAGTTGTTAAATGGAGCATTGACCAATCTAATCTGGGACACGGCGAGAGGAGAGAGAAATTACGGGGAGAGAGAAAGGGAGCTTCGAATCGAAGAGGAGAGAGCGATCAGGGGACAGAATATAGAGAAAAAGGGTTCCCTTAGATTTTCTTGATTCGGTGGATGATTTGATAGGAAGGCGAAATTGGAAGGCGAAACGGAGAATGCGAAGCCAATCTTTTCGGAAGGGATGAGGAGCAACGGTCGGAATGAGTAGCATGTTCTCCGAAGAAGTGAAGCGAAGCAAAAATTTGAAATTTGAAGCTTAGAGTGTACTCTGTTCATTTGGTTCGAGCGTTTGAATCTGAATTCTGAAGTTCCGAAGACGGTCGCACGATTCTCCAGGTTCGGCGAGCTGATATGCAGCATAACGTTTGAAATTTTATGTTATCCCCGATGCATTATGCTGCTGTACTCGGAATTCGAAGTGGAACTTCACGCTCTAACCTTTTGATGAATCGGTGAATTTGGGTTGTCGCTGAATTTTAGTAGTTCTCAAAGCAATTGCTTGCTGTGGTGGTTTGCTGAGAGTTGCAGGGAATTTTTTGTATTTGGTTTTTTAGGTTTTGGGTGAATAAAGGTTCGGTTGAATCTAACTTTTGAAGCTAGAGAGTATCTGAAGTTCATAATTTTGGAGGGAGAGTCAGTTTGGCTGGAAATTTGAGATCTTGTTGTGTGAAGTTGGAGCTTTGATTGTCTGAATGTTTTGAAGGCGAGGGTTAGGATATGGGATTCAGTTCGTCACCGTCGAACTTTCCATTCGACGGATAAAAAGAAAGTATGAAAAGGGGCTTTGTGATGTGGATCAGAAAAGTAATGCTTTAGTTCTTCTTATATAGTAGAGTTTGTCTTTGTTGTATGGATATATAGTTTCCGAGGAGAGACACAACAATGAAGCCTCCTCAGCAGCATTCTCGAATAGATATCGCTGAGTTGAAGGCTCAGTTAGTCAAGAAACTAGGCCCAGATGGATCCAAACAGTATTTCAGTTATTTGCATCGATTCTTGAGTTTAAAACTGTCAAAGGTTGAGTTCAACAAGCTCTGCCTCAGAATTCTCGGGCGGGAAAACATTACGCTCCACAATCAGCTTATTCGTTCAGTTCTGAAAAATGCCTCGACTGCGAAACTTCCCCCACCAATTCATCACAAGGATGAGGAACTTTACCACGACGATACCTCCCACAGTAACACGACTCAGCCTTCTTGTTCAGTTGCTTTATCGAATGGAAAGGCTAAATATTCCCATCAGCTTACAGAGAATAAATCAAGTGGCTCAAACGCGGTGCTTGAAAATGGGAATATAGACCTGCCTGATGTTGATAGGCTAGCACAGCTTCATCAAGAAATTGCCCGACCACCTCATAAGAATAACGAGCACTTGGTTTCTCATCCTTCTAAAATGCTTGAGCTGAGGAGATTGCCTGATGGTTCGGTGCCTGTAAATGACAAGGGCCAGACTGACTTTAGAGATAGAAATGGTAGCAAACAAGATTGCGGGCCAACTCAAGTTAGCGTTGGTGGGGCCCAAATGCCAAGCACTAGTCGCTTAGACTTCTTTAGTCACGGTGCTTTGTTGGACAGCGCCACGTTGAGGGAAAGAATGGAACGTATAGCACTCATTCATGGTCTTGAAAAAGGGGTGTCGTTGGATTGTGCCAACTTACTCAACCTTGGTTTGGATTCTTACCTCAAGGGATTAATTGGGTCTAGCATTGAACTCAGGGGAATATCAAGGTCAGGCCAAAAGTTGCAAGAAATTGATGGGCACAAGCATTTCCCCGATACGAAGCTAGTTAATGGGGTAAGGCCAGGCTATCAGCTTCAGACGCAGGGTAATCGTTTGGTACCGATTTCTTTACAAGAATTTAAGGTTGCCATGGAAACGAATCCACGGCAGCTCGGCCAACACTGGCCATTATTGCTAGAGAAAATAAGCACACGTGCGTTTGAAGAATGAGTCAACATATGTCAGAAAGCTAATGCTTTGTCGTCTGGCCTCAATATGGTCTTGTTCATTGCCTTTCCAGCAAGCTCAGTGCACTTGATGTTCTCCATTCGAAGATACATTTGACCAAGCGTGGGCATATCTCATGGAAATTCGCAGAAATGAACGGAACTGAACCTATATGGTACGTGCTGCTGATGTGGCGATGATGTTGTATGATTAGATTGTCTTTTTTACTTACAATATTCTTTTTCACCTTTTTCTTGTAATTTATGATATGATCAGTGGAAGGAAAGTGTTAGAACAGTTTTGCAGGAATAATATCTGTAGTAGAATCACTCTGTCATAGGCTCAGGTCAGCTTTCACCTAATGCCATAGACATGTATGTAATGTACCTTTTTTAACTATGCAAATTGCTCTCTATTTAATTTCAGCAACACAGATTTAAATTAGTTCGTTTCATGGCTGGTTCTTCTGTCTCCTTACTACTTCCTCAACTTTCAGATGTTGTAGTAACTCAGTATACATTGTAACACAGTCTTGCTGGAAAAAAAAACCTGTCTTTAGATTATTATGATCTGTGCTGTGCTGTGGTTGGGATTATGACAAGGTACATTTACAAAAACGGTCCCAACTTCCAAGAAAAAAGGCGATTCGACTCGATCTGAGATGTAGTAACACATGTTCTTGCACAACATAGCAACTGTATGTGAATCATTGAAGCAGCAGTTTGTTACTCTGTATCTTTTCTCACTGAGCTTGATCATCTCTGGCGAAGGATCGAATTGGTGCAATGTTTCTCCATGGCCATCTTCGCTTGCGCTTGGTATGGCGAGCAATGACCTGAGAGGGCTCGGTTTTCCTCAGCATTTCCCACATGATCTGTACATCCTCGTACCCGCATGTCTGAATGTCGTCGTGAAGCTTCAGAAGCCCAGCGCCTGATAGAAAGAAAGCAGACATCAAATTACTGTTAAAAGAAACAAACAAGTAATATCTTCTGTAAAAACTGTCTTCTTCTATTTGGCGATGGCAAAGGAATCACCATGTTCTTTCCTACAACATTGCTTGACTTTTGGACCATTTTCACTGTCTGAGTGGACTATTCAGATGCTATTTTGTAGGTGAGATGTGATGAAAAGGAATAATATAAGTCAAAACTCAAAAGCCCACCACCGTGAGTGCAGACAAGTGGTGGATTTTGACAAGATTCCCAATTACATTATGGCATAACAATATGACAGAACAAAACAGAAGATATTACACTCCAATCTTCTGGATGGGATTCGAACAAGACCACTGTAATAATAATAATCTTCTTTGGTTGCGTTAGAATCTTTGATACGATTCTTTTTTTTTTTTTATATTCAATAAGGAAAAAAAAAAACAGAAACCCAAATGTTGAAATGAAACAAAGGACTACCTACAATCAAATTTGAACCCCAGAAAAAAAAATTGAATCTTGGTACTTACAAACCAAACCACAGAGAAGAATCAAGAAAACTACATGGCAAGAAAAAAGACCGATAGTTCCTTTGGATGGTAAAATTTTATACTCGTACCGTTCTTGCGAGCCTTAACGCGAGCAGAAACAGAGAACCAAGCTTTCCTTACAGGGAAGACCACTTTTCTCCACAGCTCCATAACCTTAATCTTCACTTTCTTCTTGCTTAACACTGATACTCTAAACCCAGCCAGAACTGTTGTAGTGAAGCTCTTTTATGCAAAAACAGTTGTATATATTAAATATATATACAGTCGATCGATCAATCTTTCTGGTGAGGCTTCGAACTTCGAAGACAAGAACAGAGTTAAACGAAGTGATGAACGCAGTGTGATTGTGGGCTTTGAGCTCGGCTTTAAATATAATCCCAAGACCCATAAATCCTTGACAATTGAAGTGGAAGGTTGTTATTGCCACTTGGGAAGAACGCAGAGACTTTTAGTGAGAAATGTAGGGCCCACATTCACCGACACGTGACAGTGTGCAGCGGTGGAGAATTCTTTATATTAAAGGTGAAACGTGGTCTTTTGTGGATGAAGAAGAGATATGGCCCCTTTATTTATTTATTATTTTTCTTTTATTAGTTTCGTTGTCGATTCAATTGGATTTTGACTTCTTTCGTTGGTTTATTTAATTATTCAGTTAACATTTAGATTTCTATTGAAAATATTGAGATTTTCGAGTTATAAGAGGGTGAATCTATAGAAAAATACCCAATTGGATAAAATTTTGACACATAGGTACCTATGTCAGAAAATTTTACAGATAGGTACCCGATTTAATTTTTACCAGTTTCTTTAGTCATGTCGTACCTTCATGTGTGTATATTACGTACTGTAACACGTTGATATAGGGTACCTAAATATAGCATACGTCGTACCTACGGCATACCTCTGTGTTACATAGGGCGTACCTAAGTATAGCATACGTCGTACCATTTTCTGTTATATAGGGTGCCCAAATGTGTTGTATGGTGTACTTTCGGGGATCGGGTACCTATGTGCAAAAAATTTATTCTGTTAGGTACTTACATATAAAAAAATCCTGACAGGGTACTAAATTACATGTTTTATCCAAATAAGTACTTATGTGTAAATACCCCTTATAAGAGAAGACTTTATTCAGTTAATAAAATTGAAGCCTTTATCTTTGACTGAAGATCGACATATAACATATTAATTTTTTCTGCCCTCTGGACATATATAAAATATAATTCCGCATAAACACACAATAATCATATGCTCTTGACTTTCGGTCGTAGATTGGGGATTATATTATATACAATATATATTTTATAATGTTTTTGAATTCGAAGCTTCAAATCCGTCGGCAGTGAAGTCGCAAGAAAGTCTTAGACAAGACGAGTGTTCGATTTATGAATTAAAACCATCTTAATGCCATTTTATTATTCAAAATAATCATAAGAAAATGCAATAAGCCATAAACAGACGGGAGAATATTCAAATAAGTCATCCGAAGGTCCCATTGTGAAATGAAAGCAATAACAATAAATATTGTGTTTGAACGTCCATGAAGCACGTGATTATTTGAAGTCCTTAAATAAATAGGTGTGTACTCAATCTCCTTGAATGAAAAAAAAAGGCCAGAAAACCTTTTGCACTATTATACATATATGTAAAAAAAAAAAACCTATTTATATTAAAAAAGATACATAAAACTGAGGTTCGATATTGATGATGATAATATGAATGATATAAAACAATCAATCCATGTTCTTCAGGTATTCCTTCGCAAGATTAGTTTCCATTATCAGCTTCTGCTCTCTAATAAGATCATTTCCAGATTCTAGTAAACCTTCCAATGTTTGCTACGCAAGTAAACAAAAAAATCAGATAATAATAATATTAATAAAAAGTTTGGATAAAAAAACATTTTTTATAACAAAAATAATAATAATAATATTAATAAAAAGTTTGGATAAAAAAAAAACATTTTTTATAACAAAAATCCATGAAGAAGAGGATTACCTCTGGGGCAGTAAACTCAGGAAGTTGATCATTCTTTTTAAGCTTCATCAGTGTTTTACCAATCTTTTCAGCACCACCACAATCATTCACCCACTGTTTTTTTTTTTAAATAGACAATATGAAAAAAATGGTTAATGTATAGAAAGATGCGAATTACTGCGTAAATCTACCTTCAGTATGGAGCGATCATACGTTCGCGATCATAGTGCGCCGTAAAAGTCCAGCGCTGCGACGTTAAAAATCGTAAGAAAGAAAATTTTGAATTCAAAAGATATCGACGTCGATCGATGTGAAAAAATGTACCTTGATTAGGAAATTCGCGGACAATCACGGCGATCTCGTCCTTTCTTATCCCATCTTTTTCGTACATTTTCCAGACAATATTCACAATGTCTTCTTCCGTCGGCTGCCTGTAGTAAATAATAACAGAAATGGGTCGGCCTTTCTTCGAAAGCGATGAGTCGTAGATAACTCTAACTCACCAATAAAACTTATCCATTCTTCCGTCGCGAATCAAAGGGGCGTAAATCCTCGAGAAATCGTTGCCCGTCACTATAATCGGGACCCTATTCGTAACGTCGGTTTCTCGCCAGACTTGACCTACGCTCACCCTCGTGGGAATGTCTGCAATGTTCATTAGAGTTCCCACCACAATCTGATTGTTCACAGTCATCTGTGTGTTGCCTGAGAATGTTACGTCGATGGTTTTCAGATAAAGTTGTAAAGCGTAAACGTCGAATGATAAAGAATCGTTCACTTACCAAACCGACCAAGGCCAGCATCGATGTCGTTGATCATCAGACAGCTCATCTTCCCCTGTAATAACGTATAAACTGGTCGAAACTTCGAAGCAAGAATTCTTACACGGCGAAAAGTATGTATTTTTTACCTGGTTTTGGATCACTTGGGAAGCAGTTCTGTACCGTTCGCGAATCAGTTTTCCAGGTTCACCTGTCGTGAAAGGAAAATAAAAAACAGAAAACACAGTTGGGATTTTTCTTGAAATGGTATCTTGAATAAAGGGGTCGTATTTTACCCGCATTTTCTGATTCCAATTCCCCCGCCGACATGATAACGGGTATGACCCCCATAGCCCGAAATATGAGTTCGGTCTGAAACGTTTTCCCTTGTCCTTTCCCGCCCCAAATCCCTGTTTGAGAAAACATTACAACATATGATGATTGTAACTCTTTAAGGAGAATTTGTAATGGCTTAAGATTACCTAATATCAGCGGGATTTTGATGTTGAGGACATGAGCGAGGTAGTTCTTCGCAATGTGGACTACTGCAAACCGAAGTATTCGAAAAGATTAAGTTTTTATTTTCCTCCGACGAGAATCTGGGATTGCATGGTCTTACCGACTTTATCCTGCCACGTGAGAAATGAGGAACATATACTGAAGCGATTACAACCCTAAAATAATTTCATCGCAGACGCACAGTAAGTGTTCGACATTGAGCCGCTGAGAAACTGTGCCTTACCAGGAAGAGTGGAGCGATGTAGTAGTCTCCTTGAAGATACTCGAAAGACCTAGTCGCCTTCTGCCTATAATCGAACACAATATCCGCTGGAAAACGCAGCAGGCGAAAGACCCAAGCATAAATTTCTACAGAAAGGAAGCGACGCAAGTGAAAGTGATGGGATTGTTTTATTACCATCTTTTCCTAGGAAATTGCCGACGAAGAGCTCGTCGATGACGCCGGACCTAGCTCCGACGGCAATATTCATGTTATCCGCCTCAGCTCCGAGCCTGTAAAGGTAATCGTTGCCCAGGGAATCCTTCGCTTCCCATGAAGACTGCTGCGATAGTTTCTTCCGCTGATTTGGGGTTTCCGCCGAGTTTGTATTCTCATTTTCTTCGACCTTTGCGCAGGAAATCGATAAATTGCCGATGGGTTTTCGAGAGGAGAACAGTCTTCGTTTGGTGAGAGAAGGGGAGAAAGGGAAAGAGATAGCAGCAGCAGCCATAGCTGGTCATCTTTCGAGACGTATGGCTTTTTGTTTTTTTATTTTTCAAGCAAATTTTATTTTTTGTGGCCTTGAAAAATCGATGAAGATGGCAATTTTCATAATTCAGTTCTTGTCCGTTGGTTATTATCTTGGCGCCACACGAACTTCAAGGGTGAATATGAATATTAATTATTTTAATTTTTTTCTAGTAACTATTCCCTAATTCAGTATAAACTCTTATTTGGCTTGTCAATTTAAAAAAAATATTAATTTAAAAAAAAACTACCACTACGTTTATGTATAATTTATAGTTAATTACTATTCTTAGCTAATTACTATCAAATTTAAATTATATTTCTATTAAGTATTTTAAATTAAATAAATTGCTCCTTATATATTTATATGTTATTGCACTGCTTTGAATGTGCAAATAGTACTATGTTAAAGAAAAGTTAAAATTTCAAACAAAATCATCTCACTACTTTTAATTACTATTTTGCCCATTTATTTTTAGTTAAATTAAATATGAGATATTCATTTATTAGAGCATTTGATGTGCTAAATATACTATTTCAAATTAAATCGGCTCGCCTCATCTTTGGACATTCATGTATTATATTGATTTATGTTCTATATTGGGCCTTTTTGTGTACATTAAGATGATACCAATATTGGGCCTTTGGCCCATTGGGCTACTGAACCAGTCCGTACAATGAAGCGTGGAACCTATAAGTCTAGGGCGAGTCAGATGAAGAAGATTGTTTAAAAAAGGAAGGGAAAAAACGATAGGAAATTTTTTTGAACAGCTTTCAATGGACACCGTCATCGCCTCACCTCCACCGCCGGAGCCACCACGAACGGCGGAGATCTCGACGCCGGATCCATCTCAGATGGAGGAAGATTCACGGAAGGATTCAGCCTCGGCTCCGCCTCCGCCGAATCCACTGAGAACGACGGCGGACCCGCCGGAGAATCCATCGTCGCATCCTCCCGCCGAACCGCCACTGATCGTAAATTCTATATCGGAATTGAAAAGCCTCACTTTGGCGCTCACGTCGTTCCAGCAGTGCTACGACGATCTCGTCAACCACCTTCACTCGATTAGATCCTCGATCACGGCGATTTTACCTTCGAAAGGCTCGGAAATCCCCAATTCGTCTCCCCCGCAGCAGAGCCTTAACCCTAACAGGCCAAGCTCTGAAAATCCCCCCCAAAAGGCTCACGACCACAAGAATTCCGTGAGCCTGAACAAGGCATTGTGCGGCAAAAGCATGAGGAGGTACATACTCACGCACCTAAACGACTTGGAGAAGCTTCGTGAGGAGGTGCCTCATTCTTTGAAGCTTGCAACGAATCCTTCCAAGCTGGTGTTGGACTCCTTGGGCAAGTTTTATTTGCAGGGAAAGAAGGCTTTTGAGAAGGATTCTCCAATGATGGCTTCGCGGGAGGCATCGATTTTCATTCTGGAGTGTTTCCTTTTGATGATGGGATCATGCGAAAACAAGGATTCGATGGATGTGGATAAGAGCGTGGTAGACGAGGCAGAAGCAGTTGCGGTGACATGGAAGAAAAGATTGGTTACAGAAGGAGGGTTGGCTATGGCAAGTGAGGTGGACGCCCGCGGTTTGTTAATGTTTATCGCTTGTTTTGGGGTCCCTTCTACGTTTAGGAGAAGGGATGTGAGGGATTTGGCTGTGGTGGGAAATGGTAAAGAGGTCTCTGGTTTGTTAAAGAAGTCGAGGAAGTTCATGGATAAAATGATCGGTATGTGTTATCTTTTAGTGTGTGCAAGTGTCCTTCTGCTGGATTAGGTATAGGTTCATTTGTTTCTCCGTTTTGTGGTAGGTATAATCAGGTGAATATGTGGCTTCTCTCGTTGTTATAGGACTCATTAAGTCACATGTTTTTGCGGTAGAAATGAGCATTGCTTGGTTCCCTGGAAAATGGAGCTTAAATCTTAAACATTTTCAAGTTGACAGAATCAAGAACAGTTGAGTGTTGAATAGTTCGAGTGAAACACGTTTGGAGTTTCTTGGTGTTGGGTAACTTGGACGTTGTACTTTGCGTGATTTACGTGCTGATACTCCTGTCGGGCATTAACGTGAATACATTGTTTAACTACTTCTGCGTATCGCATGCAGAAATAGTCGAAGAGCTGCTGAAGGTTAAAATGGACGTAGACGCTGTCAACATGGTCTACACCTTTGGGTTAGAAGAGAAGTTTAACCCTCAAACGATTTTGCTAACCTATCTCCGAGAATCCAAAGCCTCGTGGAACAGTCCAAAACAAGCTGCCGCAGTAAGTTTTCACCATCCACTTTTTCTCATTAACTTCAATTCAACCTCTCTATATTGCTGAACTTTCTTTCTACTTACCATCCTCAGTTAGAGGGAAAGAAGAAGAAATTAGCAGCCTTAAAGTCAATCCGCGAAACCCTGGAGAAACACAAGATCGACCCCGCCAAAATCCTCCCCGGCTGGCAAGTCAGCGAAAACATCAAAAAACTTGAAAAACTCATGGAGTCCAACAAGAAAACCGCCAACAAAAAACCACCACCACCTCAGAAAAGAAAACCAAACGGTATCGACCCATCATCATCATCATTATCGAAGAAGCCAAGGCCTCGAAATCCAACATGGCCAAGCTACCTCAGCCACGCCCAACCACCACAACCACAACAGCCTAACAAGCACAACAGCCACGTAGTCACTTACTCTGCTCCACCTATGCTCTACGGAGAAGCAGCTAGCACAAGCCTGCCACTACCATCAACTCATGCGAATCTCTATCAAACTCAGAGTTACTACGGTGCAATGCCACCTGTCGATGTGTCTGAACAACAAGGCGTGGTTGTGAATAACGGCAACTACCCTTATCAGTGGCACGCTGTTGATGCTGGCTTGATTGAGAAGTACCTTGGCCAGCCTTCGACCGCTGGCTTATATCAATCTCAGCCTTCGATGGAAGGTGTTGGACCATCGGCTGGTGCCGTGGCTCAAGCTTCTGATGTTTATCACTATGCGAATTTTGTCGCCGGGATTGAGCAGCGGCCCGCCGATTATAGTTCGTCGGTTATTGCCCAACCGCCTTATTTATATCAGGTCTAGTGTTTTTATTGACTTTTAGTAGTGTACTAAGGTTGTGCACAGCACAGTAAACAGTTATTTTGCAAGATTATTCTGATCAGTTACTTTTCCTCCTTTTAACTGTTTTCTTACAAGGTATCAAATTTTTTAGTTTTTTCCCATTTGATACACATCTTTGACGTAATAAAGTGAAACTTTCGATCGAAGTCGAAAATTTCCCATATAAATAACACAGTCTTTGTAAGGAAATGTATATATATATATATAGATCGCAACAAATGCTCGGAAAACGACTTTTCAAAGTCGAGTAGCCGGCTAAGATAAGAACACTGAACAGCTCCGAAAAGAAAAAGATTGTAAGAAAAAAGAAAATAGGATAAAATGCATAAAACTCCTCATTAGTAAATCTACACTGCATCAAAATTCCGATGGTTTTTGATTGCATAGAAACCGGTTAAGTAAATCTTGCGTTCCTTGTCACTTTACCCCTAATTCGGGGGTATAATACTCCCTCTGTCCCTATAATATATGGACATTTAGTATTAGGTTCGGTTTTTAAAAAATATAATATTTTAATAGTATAGAGGAAGAAAAGTGTGTGAGTGTGGCACATCTTTTAAGAATATTTAATGTTATTATATTGGTGTGTGATGAATTTTACTAAATAAGTACGGTGGGTTGGTAATACTAGGTTTTAGAAAACATATGGGCCACGTGCTAAATTTGTTGCAGTACAAGGGAGTTTCACGCAATAAAAAAAGTATAGAGGGTTTTGGTGCATTTTGCTAATGTACGAGGGGTATTAAGCATTTTAGCCAAGAAAATATCCCCAAGAGAATAAAAATAGAAAGGGGGGCTCTGCTGCATCTTGCTTAACGAAGGGGAAGGATTTAACTAAGTCGGCGATGAGTTCCGAAATGGGAGCGCAGATCTCCAACACGTGTCAGAGAAGATGGGTTCCTCGCATGACACGTGTCTTCTCTTGCTTATTCGTCGTATCGGTGGGTTTCTTCTTATACGGCGGCTTTACTCTTTCAGAACCAAAAGTACGCAGGAGACCTGAATCAGATTCTATCAGCTCAATGGTACTTACTTTTCTCCGCGTCTTTTCTCAGCCTATGAATTGATGTTTATAGGGGTTTTGCGTGATTTTCATTTTCGTAGTTATTTAAGGTCCCCCAGACAAGAATGAAGACTGATAAAGATGCATTTAATACATTCATCATGTAATATGTTGGCTGGTAAAGACAAAAGAATACACCAGA
The DNA here is from genome assembly GCA_027422505.1 of Craterostigma plantagineum. Taxonomy (NCBI): domain Eukaryota; kingdom Viridiplantae; phylum Streptophyta; class Magnoliopsida; order Lamiales; family Linderniaceae; genus Craterostigma; species Craterostigma plantagineum. The sequence goes on from JAPQWV010000050.1 coordinate 4,029,458, forward strand.
TTTCTACAGTCGTAGTTTAGTAGACATTTTGCTACGAATTCAAATTCAATCTGTTGAAAGCAGGTGAGTGCATATCAACTATCATGGAAACATACCCTTTTCTCTAGGTAATACAGATGTATAAGATGGATCCGAAAAACTCTCCTTTCAGTTTTACAGAGTGTTTTTTCTTACATGCCAGGACAGTGTGGGAGTCCACAAAAACCCTAGCCGATGCTCGGTAATGAGCAGCCACAACTCCCTGTGCAAAGGGTTTAAAATGCTCGATGCAAGCTTCTTCAGCGATGCAAAGGTACTAAAATTGGGTTTTTTGGTGTATTTCTTGAACAGTTTCTAACAAGTTCTTGTCTGTAGATGCAAGAGATCGAAAAGGGCGCCGAGGAGCTGAACATTCCTATCATAAGATCGACCAGGAAATTAGTTGCCTCGGCGAATGGAGGCTTAGAAAATCCTTCTGCGTTGGTTTTCAATCCCACGTGGGATCGTCACAGCACTGCAGAGAATCTAAGATTCAATTATCCCTCTTTGTCGAACGTAGTAAAGCCACAGAACGACGAAGATATTGCGTTCATGAGTGTAAGTAAAGATCTTCACAACACTATCTTTTTTTGTTTCTGCTTTTTCTTACCATGGAGGCCATGTTGTCGCCGTTGTTCAGATTCTGGAACTTGGGCAGTTGATCAAGTCTAAACAAGTCACTTCTGAGGAACTTGTCCGAATATTCTTGAACAGACTAAAGAGGTAGCTATCTATCTATATATGCATGTATATAGTCGAACATAGAATATATTCAATGCTTTCCTTCTGCAGGTATGGCCCGATTCTCGAATGTGTAGTGACTATAACTGAAGAGCTGGCGTACGAACAAGCCAAAAAAGCCGACGAATTGCTGGCAAAAGGCGTAGATTTAGGCCCACTCCATGGAATCCCATACGGTTTGAAGGATATAATCGCAGTGCCGAGATATAAGACGACTTGGGGCTCTAAGTCGTTTAAAAACCAAGTCCTCGACACCGAAGCCTGGGTATATAAGAGGTATTCGATTCCTTCCAATATGCGTACGAATCTAAATCCATTTTGCGTAAGAACTATTCATCGTGCTGATGATGTAATAAATGAAAAAAAAACAGGTTAAAATCTTCGGGTGCCGTACTACTCGCAAAGCTTGTGACGGGCTCGTTGGCGTACGACGATATTTGGTTCGGTGGGAGGACGAGAAATCCGTGGAATATCGAGGAGTATTCCACCGGTTCTTCGTCTGGGCCCGCGGCTTCTACCTCGGCTGGTAATTCAATATGTATATATATATATATATATATATATTTGTATATGTATATATGGTGGACTGGTATATTCAGCAGACGTAAATTAAACGGCGGCAATTTTAGGACAGTAAGTTTCAAATTTGTAGCAGTTTGAGGACAGGTAGAGTGAGTGTTGCAATTTTTGGGACAAAAAGTTTCAAAATTAAAGCAGTTTGAGGACCGCATGTTTCGAAACTCTGGCGTTTATTGTCCTCGGATTTCTTCAGGTTTGAAACTTATTGTTCCAAAATTGCAATCTTTAATTTAGTTGTGCTCAAATTGCTTCAGTTTTGAAACTTATTGTTCCAAAAATTGCAAGTATGTGTGTATAACCGTTGTCGTTCCTATGCAGGCCTTGTTCCGTTTGCCATTGGCTCGGAGACCGCAGGTTCGATCACTTATCCCGCGGCTCGCTGCGGCGTAACGGCGTTACGTCCCACTTTTGGAACCGTTGGCCGGACGGGTGTTATGAGCATCTCCGAGAGTTTGGTATCATTTCTCTCTGTCGCTCTCTCTCTCTCTCTCTCTCTCTCTCTCTCTCTCTCTGGGCTTCAACAAATCATTCTCTAACAGGACAAATTAGGACCATTCTGCAGAAGCGCGGAAGATTGCGCAATCATTCTCGACATAATCCGCGGGAAGGATGAGAACGATCTCTCATCCCGAGACATACCTTTCTCCGACCCCTTCGAAGTCGACATTACGAAGCTCAACGTGGGATACTTGGAAGATGCCGAGATGGATGTAAGTCATAAGAAGATAAAAAAATACCCATTTCGTATCATTTTTCGTATGAAGGAATTGAAAGCTCAAATCTGAAAATAGGTGGTCGAAAAGCTGAGGTCGAAAGGCGTAAAAATGGTGGAATTCAAACTGAACTACGCCGTCGATTCTGCCCAAGGCATACTGAACTTCACCATGGACGTCGACATGTTGGCCCACTTCGACGAGTGGCAGCGCTCGGGCCTCGACGACGAGTACGAAGCTCAAGATCAGTGGCCCGTCGAGCTTAGGCGTGCCCGCGTCGTACCTGCCGTGGATTACGTCCAAGTACGTCGATTTATGTTTTGATGTAATGGAGTTTCCTTTTTTTTCTTACGAAGTGTGTTTTCTTCCCTTCTCAAAAGGCGCAAAGGGCGCGAGGGAAATTGATCGGTGAAGTTAGGGAGAGTTTCAAAGTAGATGCGTTCGTAGGAAACGTGACGGTTTGGGAAAGAGTGTGCGTCGGAAACCTCGTGGGCTTCCCCGTAATCGTTGTCCCGACGGGATTTAAGAAAATTAAAAACGCCCCTTCGGAGGATACTCGAAGGAGAACTGCGGTTACTACTGGGATTTATGCCCCGCCTGAGAAAGACCACATAGTAAGTAACCTTTGCTTTTTTATTCTTCTGAAATGATAACGGTCTAATTTTTTCGCGTGTCGAAAACTTAGGCTTTGGCACTGGCTATGGCTTATCAATCAGCGACCGATCATCACAAGAAGAGGCCGCCGATCGATGACTTGGGTTCTGAAGATTCGATCCCTAATCCGCCTAAAGTCGGCGTGCCTCCAAGGCAGTTACATGGGTACAAGTAAGAAAGTGAAGTGTAAAATGTTTTTGTCACAATGGGAAAACTTCAAAGGTACTGTTTTTGTTGTGATATATGGAAAATAGAAGTTAATATTTACATAAGCAAATAGGGAGCTTCTGTGTCCTACACTGTGTTTAAATGATGCAAGAAAAACATTCAGGCTTCAGTTGAGATGTGATCCCAGAGAGCGTAAGCATTTCAACCAAAACCACAGCAAATAATAATTCCTAAACGTTTCAAAGAATGAAGGGAGGGTGATGATATTATCTGGTTCGAAGATGTAAGACGCATTTGAGGCAAAGGCAAAGATGGGACCTTTTTCTTTCATGCCATTCACGTCTCTCTGAGTTCCTCCCGTAAAAGTCACCTATGTTAGGGAATTGGTCGACAACGATTGAACATCTAAAAGCCGACGAGTGGCCAAAAACAAAGCTTCAACTACCCCTGTGAGCTGCTGAACTACTATGCTTGACTGCCTGTTGCAATGAAAAGGGGAACTTTAAGAACAAAACGTTTTCATAGTTATGGAAGAAGGTATCTGAAATTAGAAAGAATGGCCGGATTAAGTTCACTAACCTTGTAAAAGTACTTTTTCCGCAGTTTAATAGCAGTATGCACACATCTCTTGACTCTGATCTTAAGCACATTATCGTTGAATATCTGCAAAAATGCGTGTAAAGAAGTGATCACATGCAGAGGAACAGAGAAAGATTAGGAGCAGCAGAAAGGAGAAAACTCTGTTCCTACATATGTGGATTTTGGATTTTAGATTAATAGTGCCATTGATGTTGCTTCTAATCCAAATCTTCAAGTTAATACAGTTAAAAAAAGCCACTATGCGTAAGAAACTCAAGCAATAAGGTTAAGGACCTTTCACAAACTACAAACTTGAAGTGCGAACTAGTATGATGAGAAGACTGAAGCAAGACCACAGAAACAAGATATAAACTTGCCTTTATCAGATCATCAATGGAACGTGTTTCTCTGATGATCTTGTGACGATTCATAACAAGGATGGCAGCGACGCAATACACAGGCAATTCATCATCGCCATTTCTTTTACATGCCGCCGTCTTAGAATGCTGCAATCGGTCTATCTTGGACCAGAATGTTTTCGTCAAGCCGCAAAATGGCCTAGCTGATGTCGATCTCATCCCAGTGTTGTCCGAGTTGGAGCGTTCTATAGTTCCATGTTTTGATGGGAAGGCACCCTTTTGTCCACCACTCTGAATACTGATATTTTCTTCTTCAGATTCAACCTCGGGTTCCTTATGTAAGTGTATGGACAATATGTCTGGGCAGTTCTCATCCAAGAGATAAGCTAGTGAGACATCAAAATCAGCAGCCCATATCATCTGCAGAGAGCCCCGAAAAAAAATTGAACATTCACTTCTTAGAATAGTCAATCTCATATGTTGTTGTTTAACCCACAAAAGATACATTGAAACATCAAAATATGGGAACAAAACCCAAGGAGAGAGTAGTATGTGTCCCTTAAAATGGTGAATTTCCAGCAAAGCTGTGACTGTAATCAGAATATATATTTATGGATAGATAGATGCATGAGCGCGTACAAACCTCCCACATGCAAAGAGCATCATTGAAAGAAAGTTCACGGCGGAAGAGCATGAGAAGCATACGGAAGGCGAAGTGAAGGCTTTCTGCACCTATAATGGACAAGTGAGAGAACATCTCCTTGTCTGTAAGTTCCAATATATGCCAAAGTGCTTGCAACTGCTTCATGATGCCAGTTAACCCGTCCATCTTAAAGTTTTCCCGCTGAATAGTAGTTATAGACCGTGTTTTAGCAAACTAAAAGATGAAAAAGAAAGATTACAAAAAAAAGGCCCTACAAACATGCACATACAATTCTTCTCAAGAGCATCTCGAAGCACCAGAAAGCATCAGCATTATCCTCAAAAAGAACAACGAAAGGGGACAATAAGTCACTCATGCCTGCAATAAACCATCACAAGAGTTTTGTACAAGATCTCATCATCAAATATAAATTCACTAGTAAACAACTCATAATGGAAAATATACCCTAACCTTGGCAGTATCCTGTTTCAGGGTCAACCCATGCATACACAGCTAGAATATCTGACATTCTAGCCAAATTTTTTGGATCCTCATAAAATTCAAGATGACTATCCGTTCTGACTACATCAACAACTGAAGAACATATAGAATGAGAAAGTTATGAGATTTCCCCGAGGCACAGCAACCAATATGGGTCAGGGAACACACACAAAAGTAGAAGATTAATGCTTACCTATTCGGTGTAGTGTCCATAGCCAATCAGACACTTTGTCTTCACTGACAGGTCCTTGAGACGACATCGCATGTGTGGAAAATGCTTTTTGAGAATCTGATATTTGGAGACCTTTAAGCAGTTCTGCGTCGCAATCGGGATTATCCAATTGAGAATGTGACTCATGTTGACCAAGATGAGAGGTTTCACTATTGGGGTGATCATATGGACATATATCAGTTGGTGGGGGGTTATCCGATTCGACAATGAGATCAGCATTGCCGTTAATCTCAAAACTATGCATACGTGCATCTAAATATCTTAATCTACACTCTGCGGAAAATTTGCTTTCTTTTACCCTAACTTTTTTTCTGTCATTGTCACAGTTGTCGAACAAATCCATGACAGGCAACGTAGGAAACTCTAAATGATTTTCAGCTACATCTTCTGCCTCGGGTACTTCATGTCTGATTGGGGAAATGAAGTTGTCATGATCAGAAGAGGATGGATGACCAGAGCAATCATACGCTCCTTCGGCAGTGGATTCTTGTTCAATTGCAAGGTCATTTGAGTCACTACTTCTGAATATACATGATGTATCTGTACATTTGCCACCTAATGCAGAATTATCATCTCCATGACTACTGACTACGGAGATTTGTTCACTTTTTGTTTCAGCATTTCTTGCCGTATCATCTCTAGAACTCGTCCTTACGTCCATGACCTTTGAACCAACAACATAGGCCAGCGAACCAGTTCCTATACTTGGGTGCATCAGCTGACATTCTTTAACGAGGTCATTGTACCTTTCCCTGCGAAAGGTTGGCATGTATTCGATTCACAAACTTCGAGTAGCTAATGATAGTCTCCCAACAATCTCCAATGATTTAATGCAGAGCATGCCATTGCAATTGCATAAAACCAGTATAAAAATTTTGAATGTGCCTTAAACAACAGAAAACAGTAAAAAATAACGATATATGGCATAAATGATAGGTTATGGATATGCAAAATTTTGAAGTGACAAATTCTAGTACTCGCATTACCTTCTAGCATTCCTTAACTGCTTCCTATATTCTGCAGAGCTGCTCAATGCATAACAGCCTAAAAGAAACTCCCAGACCTCTGCCCTTATGGATGGATCCACACCCTGCATGAAAAGGAGTCTTTCAGCACGGAGAGAGTTTTTTTCTCTTATTTTTTAGCTGGTATTTCTAATTATTTATACTACTACCAGAACCCAGAAAGGATCGGCTTGAAGCACCACCAAAGTATACTCAAATTGAGCTTCAGGGTCCAATAAAATTTTCAATCAGTCGCTCAATATTCAAATGTGTCTCAAAAACGGACAAGAAAAAGTTGTTCTCAAGAGTACGCAACACTTGAGATGCTATGCTCGGCTAATCAAAGGCGAAGCAATATTGAGATACAAGCCATGCGAAGAACAAGAAGCTACGAAAATAAAAACCTTACCCCTAGAACAATCAACTTCAGCACTTTCTCAAAACCAAAAATCTTTCCATCATTGTCAAAGATTGCCTGCCACTTGTCTGGCTTAAGCATTTTCGTCATCTGTATGAACATAGAAAGAGGTGAAAGAAGTTCTATTGTTATGAAACAATTTAAAACAACTTTTACCACTTCTCAATACAATATGGAACAACACTAAACAAAAAGCCACAAGTTCAAGTAATCACAAAGCACAAGTGTTGATTCATATGTCGAGATTAGTTTTTTATTGTATCAACATTGTCAGGACCTAAAGACAGTTCGATATTATCACAAGAATGTCCGAGATGGGAATGTCAGCAGTGAGATTCTTACGGGTATCACAATCTTTATAGGTGATTGACGAAGGCAAGGCTCCCCAAAATCGCGAACAATAGAACTCACTTTCTGCAAATTGACTGCACCACCTGTCCCACATTTCCATTGCCTAATGTGCCCGTCAAAAGACATCACCCGAACGAACTATTTCTATCTCTCAACGCGCTCTCTTTACACAAATTCGTCAAGGGCGTGTCACAGTCTGCAAGCAAACATCATCAGATGATCAAATACAATCCCCAAACTAAGTGAAAACCTCAAATTGCAAAACAACGTTATCCAATACACAATAAACCATAATTCTCTCAAGAAAGCAGTAACTTGAGCTGATGCTACAGCTACCTGATTGAGGCGGCAGATCTCATTCCCAACAAATTCACCATTTCGGATCGCATTAATATCAGCTAAAAAGGTGGAAAGGAAATCTTCGAGATTCTTTTATATTCCATCATCCAACAAATTGCATCCGCCAAAACAGATAAAGAAAGCCGATTTATATCTTCCAAGGATTATCATGTAAGGATTCGGTCGCACGCAGAGATCGCTGATCGGTTAAGAAAGGAAACAGTAGAGGAGATTTTTAGGGTATTAATTGTTCGCGTGAGGGTAAAATGGTAAACGAAAAGATATGATATCTCTGATGAACAGAGATGAATGTAGGCGTGTGACACCCGAGACGACGCCATTAAAACATCAAAATGGTGTCCTATTTCCTTTTGTTTTTTATTTCTTTATTTATTTCTTCCTATTAACTGGTTTTCCTTTTTCCTTTCTATTTTTCCCTATTTTCTACTTCCGTGAAAGGCAAGTGTGGAATATTTCAAAGTTGGTACACCTAAAAAGGTATTTTTTTTTTACAAAGTTGGTATTAGTTTGTTTTTGAGGCAATTTTCGTTCGGGCCCTGTCAGGGTCTGAATTTAGAAGAGGAAAAAAAAATTAGTTTTAAGGACCACATTTGTTCAGTAACACTTCATTGTTCCGAAATAACACTTCATTATTCTGAAATAACACTTCATTTTCTGAAATAACACAAAACGATAGTCCGATAACAGTTCAAATTTTAGGTCTTATCTCTAAATTTGGGTCATTTATAATAACGTTTTTTCCAAAAGGGTCTAAAGCATTTTTGGGGCCTGAAACTTAATATACCTTCCCTAATCTAAGTGATGAATGAGATTTAGCATCTCCCCTCAACCAAATAGGCCAGCCATGGAATCTACAATTTAAAATTATGATACGACCATAATAAATTATTTTTTTCCCGATAAAGTGAATAAGGACTTTAGTAATCCAATCAAATACAAATCACCGATACATAACATGACGAAAATCAAAGTTAAATAAACTCAAGAAAACACACAATTCTTAAAAAAGCTAGCAAAACTGCAGCCAAGAAACTTGCCCAGCTAAAGTGTGTGTGGATCTGATCGTTACCTCATTTAGCCTCCCATAGTCCCATTCTCTTACACAACTCACATAATAAAATTCCTCTTTGCATGGATTTTTCACTTTCATTCAATTTCGCAGGCGAGAAAGAAACGATGCGTATGGGGTTTTCGAAAGTTGTACTTAAGCGCAAACAAAATTTGCTCTACTACGGCTAACAAGCGCCTTTTCGTTGTTACAAGGAAGCAGAAATTTTATTACAAAGAAAGACATATATCAGCTTTTAAGAACTAAAATCCATGCAAGGTCTAACTGTGTGAACCAATGGCAAGCCTCGCCTTGCCCGGGGCCAAACTTGAGTATCTGAAATGCCACGTGTTCCTTAGGCCAAGGAGAAGTATCCATGTGGCATATCGCAAGCATCGTATTGATCGAACGCAAACTCTTCTGAGGATCGACTAAATCGACTTTATACAGTCGAGTCGAAGCCAAAGAGTGACAGAAATAGGCTGCGAACGGAAGGAAAACCTCGTGGCAGGCGACTATTTTCTTCGCATCGAATTTCTTCACTTTCCTAACCATCACTTCGCTGTCCGAACCTTCTGTGCCCCTCGAAGTCAGCGAAATCAGCTTTTTGTTACTGCCTCCCAAAGTCGCCTTCGCAAACCCTATCATTTCCTCGAGCGATTTAGGACAACTCATCGTTTCCCCTTCTATTGCGCCAGCGTTGCAGTAAGAAAGGGAAGTTTGGACTGTTTCTTTCGTCCTTTTCACCGCTGTAATATCGGGAAATATCTTATAGATGGCTTCCGTGTTTAGAGGGATTTGAGAGGCTATTTGATGGGGCAAGAAAGAACGTTCGGGGATAGATTCTTTAAGGTTTGGGAGATGAATGAGGCCATTGGTTTTAAGCTTTTCGAGCCTGAAGAAGGAAAAAGGGTCTTCCTTTTCGTCGTTTTCTTGCTTGAACGAGGACAACTTATTGTAGGTTTTTTTCGTGGTGTATATATTTTCGACTGTCTTCGAATCGCCGAGCACCGAGTTGCATGCTAATTTGGCAAGCGAGCAGAAGTTGGAATAATCTGATGATGAGAGGTTATTATGATCATTCTCAGACATCATTAGGTTTGCGTAATAGTTGGAGTCTTTTGTGCTCATTGGAGAGAGCTTTCTGACTATGGAAATAGGCATTTCGTTTTCGACGTTTCGAGACCATAGCTTAAGTTGTTCTGAGGCTACTGTTGGCGAGGAAGAAGGAAAATGCTCGGAGGCTGAGAGATTGTCTAAGCTTGTAAGGCTAATTAGGAACAATGCAAGAGAAAGGGAGGTGACATAAGAAGCCATGTAATAATGATATTGAACTAAAGATCGATTTTTTTTTTCCCTGGGGTTTTCGAAGGTGGAAAAACGCGGGTATTTATACACGAAAAGTTTTAGGTCCATCACATGGGCTAGTCGAACAATGCGATCTTCATCGTGATATCGTTCTCATATAAATATTATGACCCGACGATCGATGAGTTGACGAATTAATTGTACAAAATTAGTCGTGATATTGTTCTTTTACTATATGGACAAGAATCCCCCAGGTAGCAAGTTGACGAATTAATTGTACTAAATGCATGGTTGTCCGAAGATACTACTGGTTTTTTAGGCTTATTGTAAGTGTCAAGTGTGAGCCCCTTTGTCTCAACATCGTCACTTCTCTGCCAACTTCATGGGTTATTCGAAAGTAAGAAATTGATAGATACTTAGTTAGCATCGATGTACGCCAAACTTCCCCAAGTTTCAACCTTCTTCACCAAGAAATCAAATTCTATACCTTAAACGGCGTGAAGAACATGTAGTGAAGTAGTTATATGTGTTTTAACCCAACCCAACTATCATTTTTTTAACATATTGTTTACGTTTGTAGTTCAATGTTTCCATGCATGGACACTTTCAGCGAAGAATTGGTCACACTTCCGTGGATCATATTTGAAATTTCATAAAGCGCAGTTGTTCTTCAAATTTATATTCCTCGAGACACTTTGATCATGACCCTTTCACAAAGCACACAGAAACGAGTTGTTTATACATCATACACACTGAGACACATAAAACATACACTTGTTGCAATTACTACACAAAGCGAATCTTAACCATAATTTAATATTACAATAACATAGTACTTGAAGCGAGCCTCATGTCAGCTTAAGAACTAATCCATGCAAGGTCCAACTGTGTAAACCAATGGCAAGCCTCGCCTTGCCCAGGGCCAAACTTGAGTATCTGAAATGCCACGTGTTCCTTAGGCCAGGGAGAAGTATCCATGTGGCATATCGCAAGCATCGTATTGACCGATTTCAAACTCTTTGGCTCGACTAAATCGACTTGGTAAAGTCGAGTCGAAGCCAAAGAATGGCAGAAATAAGCAGCGAATGGAAGAAACGCCTCGTGGCAAGCCACGATTTTCTCAGCATTGAACATCTTAACGTTTCTAACCATCACTTCACTGTCCGAGCCTTGCGTGCCCTTCGAAGTCAGCGAAATCAGCTTTTTATTATTACCTCCGCCGAGCGTCGATTTCGCAAACCCTATCATTTGTTCGAGCGACTTAGGGCAGGTCATCGTCTCGCCTTCTATCGCGCCGGCGTTGCAGTAGGAAAGCGACTTTTCGACCGTTTCTTTCGTACTTTTCGCCGTCGTAATGCCGGGAAAGATTTTCGATATGGTTTCTAATTTTAGAGGGATTTGCGAGGCGATTGTATTGGGAAGGAAGGAGCGTTCGGGGAGAGATTCTTCGAGGTTGGGGAGATGAACGAGGCCGTTGGTTTTAAGCTTTTCGAGCCTGAAGAAGGAAAAGGGGTCTTGATTTTCGGCGTTTTCTCGCTTGAATGCGCCGATGCTGTACGATTTTGAGTACGCTTGTGACATCTTCCTTATCGTTCCGAGGCTAGGACTGCATGCCAGCCTAGCCAGTGAACAAAAGGTGGAATCTGCAAAGAACTTGTCGTTTTTATTAGACGTCATTAAGTCGGCGTAATAGTTGAGGTCGTTTGCGCTCATCGGAGAGAGCTTCTTGACGATGGAGTCGGGCATTTCGTTCTTAACGTTTTGGGACCAAAAGTTGATTTGGTCGGAAGCGACCGTCGATTGCTCGAAGGCCGAGGAAACTAAGGTTGTAAGTAGGGTTAGGAGGAAAAGTGAGAGGAGAGCGAAGGAATGTGTGTTGTTAGAAGCCATTTCTTTTTTCTTGGTAGTGAACTGAGATTGGTTTATGGGGTTTTGAAGATGGATAGAATGGGTGATATTTATGCTTGAAAGAAGGTTTAATGGATATGCATAAAGTGGGCCATTCTGCAATGTGATTTTTGGGTTTTGTCCAGAGTTAGCCGTCCTTAATTCTTAAATCAGTTTGAATCGAATATGAACCTCATCGTTTTTAGCTATGTGACTAATTCATCTGAACTATATCTGGTGTCTCAAGTCCAAAGAAAGGACGATTATCAAGGAGTTCAAATGAAATTGAACGCTTAAATTATAATGGAGATTCGTGGGACAGGCAAAAATCTTTGTGGTATAGAAGAAGACAAAACCCCAAAAACAAGTTGGGATGAAATAATTGCTCAACTTGCAAATAAGATGTGGCTGTGTGAACACACTATAGCTATTTCGGCTCAATGATTTACTGTAAAGACAGTGAAGTGCGTTTTCTGTCTTCATCATCGTCATCATCCATCATGTCTGCAACTTTGTTACTGGGAATCAAACGGCTGTGATCTTACCGACAGAAACTAAAGGCAAGCAATGCAATCAAACAAAAGGTTTCTTCATGCATGGAGATGATGAAGGCTGTAAACTTGTGGCAGATATTCATAGATCTCAATGAACTCATATGAACGCCAAAACTATAGCATCGTTTCTTCAATCTAAAAAACTCAGCATATAATATCAACTATTACTCACTATATACGGACCCTTTCACATGTAACGAAACGACGTATAAGCAAAGAAACGATATCCTCGAAAAAGAACACAGAGAAATGCTCACAAAGGCGTAAGAAGAGAAGCAGTTTCGTTCGAAATAACCTGTAACTGCGCCGTCGTAGTAGAATTCTCCGTCCAATTCTTATCGCCCCAATGCCATAGCATGCTCTCCCAAAAGCAAAACTCTTCGAAGCAAGTGCTCAGCCTCGAGTCTTTTATCTTGACCTTCCAATGACCATCGCTGTAATTGCCCTTCTCAGCCTGCCTTCGATCCCATTCCAAAGCAGCTTTCTGCTTCGATCTCAGCAAGCAATACTTATGCAGATTCTCAGGCATAGCATCGTGGACCTTCCACCACGTTCTATGGGCCACATCGCTAGCAAATTCTCGCAATATATCGACGTTGTGATTACAATCATAGTCACGAAAGCACAGCCATGGCTTCAGCCCAAGGTAGTGAAGGACGTACAGCAAAGGAGGGTCAGCGCCAAATAGGCGAACTTTCTTCTCCTTAATCTCTGGCTCGTCCCCTTCCCAGAAATGCTTCAAGAAATTCATGTGCTTAGGTATTCTATGCCACCATGTGAATATCTCATTAAGGTATCCTTGATCTCCTCCATTGTAGGACTCAATCTCATCGATATGATCCATCAAAAGCTGGAAAGTACAGTTAGAAGGCTCGACCACCATCACGCCCGAGTTGAACAGCGTAGCGTTATTGCCCGTGGCTGTGATTTCGGGCAGCGAGAAGAGGAAGTCTATGTTTCGAAGGATGAGAAGGTCGGCGTCGATGAATATGATCTTGTCGTAGTCGGTCAGTTGCCATAGGCGGAATTTGCTGTAGTTCCACTCGTTGTAGGCCTCGGGCTCGGCCTTGGGGTTTCGTATTCGTTGGATTGTGATGAGCTTCCAGCCCGCAGATTCGAGCCCGGTCCGATGATAGTCGCTGATGGTGTCGTCGACGAGTATGATGAGGTCACGGACCGAGCCCGACATTCGTATGCTCTGAGCAGCGACGATGGCCCCACATACGTAGACGTGGGCTGAGTGCAAGATGGTTGCGTAGGCTTCTCTTCTTGCATTTCCCGAGTATGAGGCTTTTCCTGCATGGAGAAGTGAGGTAAACTTCCACCTTAGAACCTTCTAGAAGCTTCTAAAACGCAGGTAAATAAAGGGTGGTCTTATACTGTACACAAGAACGAGGCTTTTGCATTCTCAGATAAATAGATGGAAATTCTACGATATGAGAATGCTAACCGTCGGTGTTCAAAGGAAGAGAAAGCTCGCAAGACCCAATAGGAAGACGAAGCTCTTCCCTCAGCTCATTCACGTCCGGCTTATAGAGCCATGCATTGCCCCTTCTGACGAGCAGATCTTTGCAGGCGAACAGATTAGGGATAGGAAAGCACTGAGTAATGAGAAGAACGTGGACAGAATGATAGCCCTTGACGGTCGAAGCGAGCCTAGCAGCTTCGAGCTGAAGGTGAAAACGAGCCACGTCCCTTGACCAGTTCTTTGACTTGTTAAGGCAGGGAAGCTTCACAGCGATGAGATCGAGCCTGGGTTTTCCCGGGAAAGATATCTTGGGCAGGTTCGGGCAAGTAGGGACTTCGAACTCTTCTTCCTCGTCTAACCACTCGGGGTATAATGCCTCCCAAGTGATGTTTTCAGGGGCATAGTCTAAGTTTAAGACGACGTGCTCTGCGTCTGGTAAGAACTCCTTCCACTGATCAATTTCTTGCCTGTCGAAGTTCAGCAAACCTATTCCTTTGTATTCGTCTCTTTCGGGTAGTGTATCTAGCGCATCTGAGACTTCGTCCCAGTTTATGTCTAAGGGCGATATGTAGCTCAAATCGAACCCAAATCTCTCTCTTAACCATCTGTCAACCAAGTTTGACCTACGAATCGATGCGATTTCTCTCCATATGAAGAGATGTGGAGATTCGAGAGTCAAATATGAGAAGCGTAAATGATGTGAGATACCTGGGACGTGACCGAGAGATGTAATCGGTCTCGTGAAATGAAGGCAAACGGAGGAATGTCATGAATGCTCCAACGACGATGATGAGCATAACGAGCTTCAGTGTTGGGAACTTGCATCCTAGTAATCTGTCGAGGATTGGACCGTGAAGAGGTTTTTCCCCATCTTTCCAAGCTCGGTTTCTTGATCTTCTCTTGCTGATGTCCGCACTGAGACATTAATGTTAGCACTAAGAAAAAGACATGTTTGCACACTACGTAACACACTGAAATCTCACTCATCTGCAGAGCTTGATAGCAACTAGAAAACAAAACCAACTTTTTCTTCACGAAACTGAGTTTCCCCCTAAAAGAAGGATACCTCTTCCTCGGTTGAACCGTCGTATTGAATGTCTAAACATAAAAGAAGAATCATTTTTGCGAACCTACAAAACGCCTCGACTGCCTTATCAGCTCCTATTCTCCAACAAGATCAGCTCATATGTTAAAACACTCGTAAATATACACAGAATTGCTGTACCATCCATCCCTATTTCGATATACTCGTTTCTCAAACACGTTAAGAAACGAAAGAAGTCAGAGTTTTTCGTAAACGGATTAATACACAAACACATCCCAGACTATACAGCCGCTCCACCTCATAGAAGAGAAGATTCCACCAAAATAAAACATAATCAAAGGAAACCTAATGTGATCATTAGCACAAATATAACAGAGAGTGAGGACTACATGAATGCCGCGACAGAGCCCATATAAACAAACAACACTAAGAAGAAAAGAACCCAAAAAGGTTCCTATACATAATCAGAAAAAAATAGAGCTACGAAGCCACATTTAGCACAGCAAATAGCAACTGATCTCAAGAGCCGAGAACCAAAATACCAAAAAGAAAAAACCAAATAGCATTCTGCAAAGATCAACAGCCGTTCAGAATCGCGACGCTCACCTGTTGTAGCTCGGCTCCAACGACATCGGCGATGAACTGCTTCTCATTTCGGAACTGTTCAGTTCGTCGGCAGCTTACTTCAACAAAAGAACAAACATCTGAATCCGAACAAAACAAACAAAATCAGCTCATCGAATTGACCAAAAAAATGTTTTACTGAAAATGAAGCTTCTTTAGCGTTTTTTATGTTCCTCACCAAATCTGAGAGAAACAGATTCCTATGTGATTAGCAGACCAGCGTATTACTTGAGAAAATGACAAATTAGGAGAATTCAAGTGTCAGATAAAATTAGTTACATAGACATAGACGCAAAGCTGAAATCTATTGAAAAGCGTGTAGGTAAAAACATGGTCGAATTTAGGTATTCCATATATCTACGTGTATAGTTCGTTTGAAAAAATATATATATCTACGTATATAATTTAATAAAAGTATTACAAACATACCAAAATAAGTGATTTAGATATCAAGTTCTTTCTCCTGCTGAGAAAAGTAACGTGGTAATTACCGTAATTATGTAGCAATTAAGTATACGTTGAGCTCTATGTTTGTATATCATTAGATGCACGATTCCCGGCAATAACTACGCCCTTTTGTTTTGGTTCAATAATCTAATAAATTAAATAAAAAGGTTATAGATGATCAAAATGTCCAGGTCAGCCTTGTCTTGTCGTTTTACACAGTGCATACTAGAAAAGTATTTAAAGCGTAACTGCAACGTTGCACGCAATAAAAGCGATAATATTTTATCTATATATATACAGCATAATAATCTATAAATAATATATCAGGAAAAATGTTTTTAGGCTTATACGGCCCAATCCTATATTTTGGTTAGCCCAAATAAATAAACCATGATTGCAGTTTCCAGTCCAAAATTATCGTATACTTCTTCAAAAAAGAATCAATGCCAAAAAGGAAATGCAAAAGTTAGTTACACTAATAAACTTCATGTACTGAAAGATGTTCGACAAAATCATATGTTTGGCGAAGACGGAAAGATATCTAGGGAGTTTTCAAAGGCAAAACAGCAAAGGGCATAACTGATGAGAAAAAACCTTTTGTAGTAAATTGTTTGAACCAACCAAAAGGAAATCAGAGCCTAGTTCGATGCTTTAGCCGAAGAAGAAGATGGTTTCTTCGAGTCTGACTTTTTATCAGAATCAGTCGTTTTTCTTCGGTCCTTTCTCTCCCTCTTCTTCAAGGACGTCATGCGTGCTTTTAGGATGGTGGCATAGCTCGATTGAAAACGTTGGTGATCTTTCGAACCAACCTGGAAGAAAATGCAGATTATCAAACTAAATCTCATCGAATTGAGCAAGATTAAGACAAGATGATAGGTGATGCCAAGAATTGGATGGAATCAATTGTCCTAAGCAGATGAGGGATATTAAAAATCCATCCATTCCTTACTAACTCTACTCTAATATCAAGAATGGGTAGAAGTGATGTAAAGAACACATACAAGTGTTGAAATCGTTTTCTTCCCATCTGTTGCTCGGATCAGGCACTTGTATTCGATCTTCTCGCCAGCCGTATTCATCTTGTTCCTTTTCGCCTTCGACTTGTCAGAGGCTTTTAGATAATAAAAAAAAGCAACGAACCGAAATCATTCTATGAACATATATCCAGCCTCAGGTGCATTGACTTGTTTGCTCAGCTCAAACAATACAACGTTAATTAGCAAAACCAGAAAACTGAAGCTGTCTGTCAAGTGTCATCAGTAAAAACTCACAATCTTAAGAAGTTATCATTGAGAGGCTACACAAGATAATCGAAGAGGGATATCAAAGAAAACTCACAATGTTTCAAAGTGACCCAAACAGAGCCCTTTTCTGTAGTTCGTTCGAACATGTTGGTAAGTTCATTGAGGAATGGATCTGGCTGCAAACGCACCTACATACAGAAGAAATAGAATCAGCAGAAGAAAAGAAAAGAAATAGTCATAAAAGCTGAACCATACTATGATAATTGAAGGATTCTGATTACAATTCACACATGATATCGAGCACCTATCGTTTCGCAAACCAACTCAATAAAGCAAAGATTCACTTCAATCGCTAAAAGTGTTTTAACGTAGGGGATTTTCAGCACATTGCCCCCGCATATAAAGCATAACTTCAATTGGTACAACTCCTCAAGCAGTTCCTTTTGTGTAAGATCATCATTCAATTGCTGACTACTATTCCAATTTTGGATCACCAACCAACCAGCCTACAACGCATAGGATAATGACACCATCGTCTGCAACGATACGATTATTCTCCAATCTCATTAAAGGATATAGATTCAGAACAAAAAATCGATCGAATAATTATCCTGTCCGAATAGATCGAGATTATACATTCAGGAGCATCGAATTTGATTTTCAAATATTTTCCGCTTAATTAACATTTTATCAAACGGCTAAATCCATGTACATCTAAAAGAAACACATAGAGAATTAAAGCTTTACCATGTCCGAGCTCGATCGAAGGATGAACAAGGGTCTTCAGTGATGAAATTTGGATCTTTCTATTGTTTCCCAGAACTGCTATTGTGTTGACGTTGAGGGCAGGGTTTTAACATTTTTCATATCGCGGATCCGACCCATATCAGATAACCGTACCCGTTTCCGAAGTAATTTCTTTTAAAATACAGCCCAATAAATATTTCAGCCCACTAAGAGGTCAATTTAGGGTTCTTTTTTAATCTTCTTCCTCCACATCTTCTAAAAGAAAAAAGAAAGAAAAAATCAACGCCACCAACCACCACCCTTGTAGCGCCCGCCGCCTTGTAAGCAGTCGCTGCTGTTGGCGTGTACTGAGGAATCGTGTGTGAGGACAAGCTATTCAGTTGTTGTTTTTTTCTCCGGCGATGGACTTGCTTTTTGCGAGTAATCCTCGAGATGCTCGATGAAGTCATAAAAAACTGATGGAGATTACCTTTTTTTTCCATAGGTCGTGAGTGAGGCTTCAGAGCAATGGGGAAAAAGGCAGGGAAGTACAAGAAGAAGGAAGCCGATGTTCCTGCGAAGAACAAGTCGCGTTCGTTAAATTTAGATGACGACGACATGATGAATGATGAGATTGATGCGTGTATGTTTATAATCTTTGAGAAATTTTATTATTTTTTGATGATTGGCATGTGTTTGCTTATGCCTGACTATGCGTTTTTCTTTTGTTAGTTCACAAAAATAGAGATGTTGTCCCGCTAAACATGAATGATGACGTGGAAGAATCCGATGAAGATGATGAGCAGCCCGTGTTTGATTTTGAGGTTTACCTGTTTTACATTTTGTGACAGATTTTAACATCCTTCTCCCTTTAGTTCTGAGTATGTATTCTCATTTAAACACGCGTGAGGATTCTCTCTCTATGTTGATCGCTTGATTCTAGAGGAGTATGTCTATCGGCATTCTTTTATTCTTCTGTAGATTAGGTCGTATATTATGTATCTAGACTTGATATGCTTCTTTTGTTATTATTTATATAGGCTCTTTGAGTATCTTACTCCTTGACCTTTTCAATAGAATGATGATGATCAGGATGAGGAAGATGATGACGATGGTGATTATGAGGAGGAAGATGTGCCCCCGAAGGGCCTGGAAGCCCAGAGTAAGCTATAATTTCTATTTTTCCTTTTATGTTGCATTGTTCTTGCCTTTTTGTAAACATCGTAGGGAAATAATTGATCATTAGTAATGATCCTGCAACGAACATTATTTGAAAGCAAAATAACAAATACGTAATCCAGTAATCAAAGTAGTCTTTCCTGTGTCTGTTAATGTATTCGTTAAATGTGTGTGAGTTATTTCAGTGATCTTATTTGTAATGGGTGTAATGTTTTATGTGACTGAAATAACAATGTGGACAGTGTGGATATGGATATGTTTGATAAATGTAAGTATGCGGCGTGCCATATTGATTATGTTTGATCAGTGAGATATTTGGTGGTCTCTGTCTTCCATATCTTTTGTCTCTTTTGTTTGAAAACTTTCTTATCGGGTAATTAATCGTGATGGACTCAGTTGTGAGGACTCAGAAGTATTTGCGGGCCAACTTTGGTGGAGTGGATGATGAAGATGATGCTGATGAGGAGGAAAAAGGAAGACTTGTTTGGGGCAGGAAAAAGGATTTGTATGGTGCTGATGTTGATGAGGTATCATACTAATAAAATATCAACATATTTTATTGTTCTATTTTGTTATCTTCAACATAATGCTCACTTGGTTGGTATGAGCATTTCTGCAGTGAAATCATCTAAAGAAATATTGGTTTATTGGTATTCTACTCAATAGTGTCTAGTGAAAATTCTTAAGATGATTTTTATTTAGATGATAGAAGTTATGACCTCCACAGTTCTGTTGTCTGTCAGTTTCAGCAGTAGTAATATTGAGATCGATCACTTTCCACTAGATTAGACTATCT
Source organism: Craterostigma plantagineum (assembly GCA_027422505.1). NCBI lineage: Eukaryota > Viridiplantae > Streptophyta > Magnoliopsida > Lamiales > Linderniaceae > Craterostigma > Craterostigma plantagineum. The sequence goes on from JAPQWV010000050.1 coordinate 4,049,104, forward strand.
TTTGAGGGTTTGGATTTCGATGTAACATATATCCTTGACAACTGACAAGTCTAGTAACTATTAGGTTTCTTACAAGCTTTGAATTGCGTAATGTTTCGCTATCTAAAAACATCATTCATCCACCAAAAAATATCATTAATGTGAGTGATCTTACAAAGCAAGTGAAAGATGAGTTTAAAAGCTATGTAAGATGTCGTAACTTGAAATGATCAAGAGATTAAACCTTTCATTGGCTAAATTCTCTGATCTTGACAGCTATGAGAAAGTGTATCTTATAATGTCATTTATCCATGTTCACCTCTGACAAGTTTTATCTTATATTTTGAATTCTAAGCCGCAATCAAGTGATGATGAGGATGCAGCTGAGGAAGAAGCAGAGGTTCTGAAATTGCAAAACGAAAAGGCAAAACTTCTGTCAATGGAGGACTTCGGTCTTGGAGATTCTAGTCAAGATGAGAGAGATCATGAGCCCACATTTGAGGTGAACGAAGTTGCTGCATATAAATTTTTATTGTTAGCAGAAAGTTGTGTGGAAGAGTGCTTGATTGAAAACGTAGTGAGCCTATCATGCTTCAGGAACTTTTGCACCGCGGAGAGAAAGGAATCAAACCTGGAGATGATATGGCTTATGAAATAGTAAAGAAAGACTTAAATGCTTTGACAAAAGAAGAGCAAATGGATGTCGTATACAGGTTAGTTCTACTTTCAGTCGCGTAATCCCTGCTGTTGCTTGTTTGGTTGTTATTCTGGCATCAATAGTTTCTTTATTAGTCTTGTTGATTTTCCCTACATGTCATATCTAATGAGGGAAGATAGAAACTTTTGATATTTTTGTTATCCTATTACAGTTATGTTACTTATGTGACTTGTGCTTCAGGTTTCTGATATATTGCTTTTTTTATTTAATTGGTTACTATAAGAGTCTGTCTACACTTGATTACTGTGTTCTTACGGCTTAGTTGCTATTCTACAGCTCTGCCCCAGAATTAATTGGCCTCTTGTCTGAGCTAAATGATGCGATGGATCAGCTTGAAAACAAAGTCACTCCACTAGTAAACAAGGTAAGTTATGATCCTGTTGCTGTGCTGCATCTCGTATGTTATCCTTCACATATCTCGTGAGGTAAGGACCAATGTACTTGGTCATTGATTTATGCTATTTCTGCAACTTGAGTAGAAATCCAGATTGATATGATAAATATCTTCAAGATGGTTTGAGAGAGAGCAATGCTGACAATGAAGTATTTGTTATGTAAAAGTTTAGTGTAGAAGCTGGTAAACTTTTAGTTGAGTGGTTGATGTCTCTTTTCGAGATACTCAACGATTTAGCTTCTAAGCACAATGTTCCTTTTTGTTTATAAAATTTATGAAGATAAAAGGACTAAAGAATGCAAGGAAAGGAGGGTTACATTATCTCGAGGTGAAGCAGCTTTTGTTGCAATGCTTTTGCCAGACGATTACCTTCTATCTACTTCTCAAGTCTGAAGGGCATCCAGTTCGTGATCATCCAGTTATTTCTCGCCTGGAGCTTATTAAGAATTTAGTAGATAAGGTTCTTTTTTGTTATTTTTCTACACTAGTTTTTTTTTGTGAAGCTTCTTTAAGATGTGCCTTGCCTATTTCTATTGACTAAAAATCGTCAATCTCTTGATGCATCTTACAATAGTTTTTCCTATCTTTTGGCGGCAGATAAAAGAAATCGATGAAAACCTTCCTGTTGATATGGACAACATCTTGAACGTTGATGTAAATGATGTTGCAGCTACAGTGTTAGATAAAGAGACTCTTGCATTAGAATCTGATTCAGCAACCAACAGACAAACACCTTATGCAAAAGACACGACCAAGGTATAAGTATTAAATTATCTCGCTATGTATGGTTGATGCTTTCTTTCAAGTATCATATTGTCTTAAGCTACCTTCTATTCCTTTTTTCCAGTCTATAACATTTTCTTTGCATGACAATTCATAGCAGGATAACACGCTTGATGCGGGTACGAAAAATCAAATGAAAAATGAAATGCAGGAACATCATGTAAGTTAAATATTTAAATTTCATTACTCTGCATTTTTGCAGTTTTCCTGTTGTCAAACCATGCCCAGTTGTTGAAATCTGTTTTTCAGATATATCCGGTTCCTATTTCTGTTTTCTTGATGGTGTTTACTACGATCATTGCTTCAATTGTATTTTGTCAGGTCAAACAAGTTGGCGAGCAGCAGAGCTTGGAAATGTTGAAACTGAGGGCTGCCCTGGAGGAAAGATTGAAGAAGAAAGGTGTTCTTACGTCTGTTGCACCCAAGAAAGTTGCAGGCAGCACAAACCTGCAACCTGTAAACAGGTTTCCTTTCCCCCATGTTAATCCCATACTTCCTCTGCTATCAACATGTTGATTAATTGCATCGTCTGATGCTGATCAAAGAAATAAAATAACTCCGCTTTGCAGACAACTTGAAACACTGGATGATTTTGATGACGAAGCTATGGAAGTAGGTAAATTGGCTAACGGTAGCACTAACAAGATTTCCCAGCAACTCCCTCTTCGTCCAAATAAACGGAAGGTATGAAAATCATTTGCAGCCACGGCTTTGTGTTATCATATTTTCAGAATGCACACATTGATTTATAAACTATACAGTGCTATTCCTATCCTTTAAAAGTTCTGTGTATTATTTGTAGCTGAGTTATCACCTAACACACGTGTATGTGTCAGGCTATTTCTGGTGATGATGATTTGCCTAAACGAGACGATATTGGAGAAAGACGACGAAAGCATGAATTACGAGTTCTGTCCAGGGCTGGGGTTAAATCAGGCGACGATGGAGACGACATGGAATTTGACCTTGAAAAGGACGACGAATCGGGCAATGATGGAGATGACAACGTTGAAGGGGAAAGCGACGATGATGATGCTGACTTGGAGTTTTACAGAAATATAGAACGACAACATGCGGCTAAGCAAGCCGCAAAATCCGAAAAATACTCAAGGTACGTATACAAATTCATCTTTTTCAAATAGACCTTCGATATATATACAGAATAAATACGAATTTTCCCAGATCACAGACCTTTTTCTTTTTTTTTCTTTTTGCTGAATCAACGTGAATCTATGATCAATGACAATCTTTACTTACGTAAACTCTTGCAATTTCTTTGATATTCCTTAATCTTAATCTGCGAGAATATTTCGATGACTGCTTATGTACTGTACCTCTACTTTGACAGAACCTCAGAGCCTCCATCTTTGCCCGACGACAACGTAGAAGGAAAGCGTCTCATCACACGCCAGGTACTACTTTTTAAAACTTTACGAGCAACAGTATTTTCTCCACATTACTGATTTCCAAACACCGACTAAATTTTCTGCTTTCGTCCAATCTCCACAGATCGAGAAAAACAGGGGATTGACTCGATCTCGCAAGAAGCTCACAAAGAATCCCAGGAAGAAATACAAGGTAAAATTTTCATATTTAGATTGACCATTGCATATAATGTATAATATATTGTTTTCTCATCCTTCTTCTATTACTTCTCAACAGTTAAAACACCAGAAAGCACAAGTTCGCAGAAAGGGCCAAGTTCGGGACATTCGAAAGCCAGACGGCCCTTACGGCGGAGAAGCCACTGGTATAAACGCGGGAATCAGCCGCAGCATTCGATTCAAGAACTAATTTCTTGCTTTCAGGTGAATGATTTCTTTAACTTGTGCAATTTTGAGATGAATCATTATGTGTTCTATTAAATGGTTGTTTTCTTTTCTTTGACGGGATCCGAAATTTTTGAAGTCATTATTATTGATAATTAGGTCGATTAAGTGGGGTGTAATAACTTGTAAGATTATCTTCAGACATTGTTTAGGTCTAGCCTTTTCTTTTATTGACTTCTCTGGTAAGAAACGCAGGGATGTCAACGTTAATCATATTTAGTTCAATCATTAATATTAGGATTGAACCTAATATTCCAATAATTAGCATAACTGATGGTGAGGGTTACCCCTGTTCTTAAATAACTTAAATGTAATTAGCCATTAAACACCTTTAGTGACTTTCATTATTGGTACTAAAGGCGGCGACAAACATTATCGTATTGCCAAATCATTACATCCTTTCGTTTTTCGCCTCTCTTCCAAACTAATACCAACCTGTACATAAACCATTGGCAAGGGAACCTAAATCACATATCTTATGTTTTTCTTTGTTTTCATGTCCTATAAACGCGCCTCATCATCAATATCATATAATGTTGTCACCTAATATACAAATATAGCCATCATAAAGTCTCCCACTATAGGATAACTAAATGAACATACAATGATATATGACCCATTGTTCCAATTTGGCAATTTCAGTCTGAATTTTCTAATTTTTTCTGTCGACTAATGAACAGATTGGCTACCATCGTGACTTAGGAATTACGATAATTAATAAGTTAAAAGTAAATTTGAACAAACGGAATAAATTTTTGTATGACCCACATACTTACTTACCCTAAATTTTTTTACCTAAATTTATATCTATCCAACAAGAGAGTTGACAAACGAGAAAACGGAGCACACTTGTTTATTCCCCCCATTCCAACCCAAGCGGCCAATGGAATTTCCATCATTGCCCTTCTCCACTCAAATGATTTCCATTACAAGTAACCAAAAGAATTTCAATTTTGCAAAATTATCTCATTTATTTCTCCTAGTTGAAAGCAAACAAAGGGAAAGGAAACAAAAGAGTTGCCATTCAATTAATTCCCACTACTCACAAGTTCCCTTCGTTACACGACAAAAGAAAGATATTTATCGTTTCCAACCACGGTTAACAATGATTCCATGGGCATTATAGTCAATTGAAAGCTCCACGCATGCAACCACTTCGTAAATTCCGCACCCCACAAATCGATAGTCTCTCTCTGCCTTTATTTTATTGCTCTGCTCTGTCCTTTCAAAACTTGGAACTCAACCCACCCCACCACTAATAAAAAAAACAACCATATATGATTCATGTTTATGTTATGTTGATTTTCCCCATAAAGACCGAAGTAACGAACCCACAAATTTTCAAGCTGCTCTACTTACATCTGCTGAGAGAGTGTTAGAGAGGAAAAATGGTGGATGAGTTTATGGTTGTTTGCGTCGACAGAGCAGTGGCATCATCAGTTGCTACGCAGTTTCATCAACAATCTTCTCTTTCATCGCCGGCGACGGCGACGGCGACGGCGACCAACAAACACGGTAATGAAACGAGTCTTCATAGCAGCCATGGTGGTGTGGCTGGTAGTGATGGTAAAGGTGGGATTTTGAACGGAGGTTTCGAAGTTAAAAGTGTATTAAGAGGAAGTAATTTGAGGGAATGCAGAATTTGTCAAGAGGAAGAAGATGAAAAGCGTATGGAAGCTCCTTGTGCTTGCAGTGGAACTCTAAAGGTTTCAGTTTTAATTTATTATATTTAGGATAATGGGGTTTCTTTCTTCCTCCTCTTTGTTTATACTTTTTTCGTGGTCCATTGCCTTCTTTCCTCGTCCCTTTTTTGTCTTAAATTTGGAACATTTATTTTATACCTGCTTTCTTATTAGCCTCATCTACTGGGATTTTAACTCTTTTTTTTAATTTGCTTGGATTCACTAAGCTGAGGTAAATTGTTTGCATTGTGCTACTTCATTTTGCCTTCTTATATATTTTCCCGTCTGCTTTACCAACTCTGCTCAGAAAATATCTCTCTTGCTACTCCGTTTTGCTTCAAAGATTGCATCTTTGCACTATCTGATTTTCTTAGCTCGAATGATGATCTTTGAGCTTTTTTTTTACTCTGATTCTTTTGCTCAGTTTGCTCATAGGAAGTGTATTCAGAGATGGTGCAACAAAAAGGGAGACATCACCTGTGAAATCTGCAGTCAGGTTGAAAAATCTTCAATTTTGAGTTCTTACACATTAGGCACTTAACAACTGTAAATGTAATAATAACTCCTCTTCTCCTTCAAAACAGGTCTTTTCACCAAACTACACAATCCCAACACCACCGAGAATCAACGCCGACGTTATGGCCATCGATATCAGGTAATTATTATTGGATATGCTTAATCAACATAGCAGCAGTTTTTTTTTTTCTTAGCCTGAAAAATTTTGTTCCTTTTTTTTGTTTTCCTCAGGCAAGCATGGGGACATCATCACATAGATGTTCGAAATCCTCGTTTCTTGGCTTTCGCTGCAGCCGAGCGTCGATTCTTGGAATCAGAATACGAAGACTATGCTACCATTACAACCAATGGAACTCTAGCATGCTTCCGCTCTATTGCAGTCATGGTAAGAAGAAGTAAATAAAAGAAAAAGCATACGATAAGATAATCGTTTCTTCAGAACAATGCTCGATATTCATTTTGTGTTATAATTTCTGCAGCTGATGCTTCTGCTGCTGATGCGCCAAACTCTTATGATCTCCAAGGATTTTGGGATGTTTCAAGAATCGCCGGCGCTCTTCAACGTAATAAGTCGATCGCTTAATAATCCATATCGACAAGTCGAGGGAAAGTATTGCGTAATAACTCTATCTCTTTTTTATTCGTCCGATTTTTTCAGTATCAAATCTCTGTTCTCCAACTTGCCGGCTTCCTTCTTCCTTGCTACGTGGTTGCTCGTTCCTTATACTCTGCACAATGCCGAAGGAGGAATCAGGTAAAATAAAATAAATAGTCTTGGTATTATTTATTTGAGGAATTTTATGGTGTTCGCTTTGTGTGAGCAGTAAGCACTTTACGCGTGCACCGTCGATGTGACACGAATTCGTGTCATGTCGACATATCGCATCAACATTCGAAGATATGTGATACTAATTAACACATCATACGCGTCATATTGGTCGACATCTCGGACGATGATGTGACATGTTTACGCTTTATGTGGCACGTGTTATGTGGCATTGATACGTGTGCATAAACATGCCACATCATCATCTTAGGTGGCGACCACTGACACCTAAGATGTGTTAGTAGTATCACATATCATTGTTGATTTGGTATGTCGACATGGCATGAATCAATGCCACATCAACAGGTGCCCAAGGTGCTCACGTAATGCGAACACCGTAAAATTCCTCTTATTTATTTCTTGTAATTTACATTTCTTCTCCTCTAGGGTTCAATGGGGGCGGGCAGGTTGGGTTTTCGGGTAAAACCCGAATGGATTTGGTATGGATATTTAGTGGGGTATTCGGCTATTTGATAACTGAATTTTAGCGGGTCGGTAGTGAAATTTGTACCCAAAAAGTTTTATTATGATCCATTAATAGTTAAAGCCCAGTTAATTTTTGGTTTCTGTTAATTAATGTCCCAATATTAAATCGATGTCCTAACAATCTTTTCCTTCTTACATTAGGGTTGAAAGCCGTCGATCCCAAATGGCGAAAAGAATATTTCGACTTGGTTGCATGCGTTGAAGGTAATGCTTACTAAGATGTTTTAAGTTTGATGTAATATGCCTAGCAAAGAACTCACCCAGCAAGTGTAAATGTGAATGTTTTTAAGAGAGTTAGCTAGGTTTTCTCTTTGTTTACAGATGTTACTTTTATTTAATAATAATAATATATAATTAAAATGCACTCGAGAAATTCAACAAGCGCAAGAATGTCTTCGTCAGTGTTAGCTTCCGTGTTCTTCTCCTCAATTAACGCCGTGGACCATTTAAGAAGGAAATCTAAGGGAAATAATATTTTATTATCGGTGTAATGTTATCGAAATTTGTTGAGAATCACGTGTGTGGCAAAGTTCCACGTCGAAAGTTGCTTCCAAATTAAATGGGTTTATAAGCTTGATCGGTCACTCCTCTTATCACCAATTGGTTTTAAGAAGGAATCCCATCAAGCTTATACCGGGTCCTCTCCGTATGACGCATGTGCGTGGTCTTCGATAACGGATAAATTACCTGAGGCCCGGCCCGAATTTCTACATGGTTTCAGAGCGGAAAGATCCGACTCAATTTAAATATATATATATATATATATATATATATATACATATATATATATGGCGGGTTCGAAAAAAAGAATGGTGTTCCCTCTCGATTAAAATAAATGGGTTCACACGTGAGGGGGAGTGTTGAGAATCACGTGTGTGGCAAAAGTCCCACCTCTTGCAAATTAAATGTGTTTATAAGCGTTATGTGTCACTCCTCAATTGGTTTTAAGAAGGAATTCCATCAAGCTTATACCGGGTACCTTCTCTGTGTGGCGCATGTGAGTGGGCCTTGATAACGGATAAATTACCTGAGGCCCGACCACCAATTTTTACAAAATATGTAGTCTGGAAGAAGGTCATACATTATTATACTCGATTGCTTGGAAATCGATATTTGTGGGCCCAAAAGGACCATACAAATACGAAGAAATGGATCGTTTCATAGCTAGATACTTGGTTTTCATATTATGAATTAAATTTAGTACAAAAACAAAACCGGGTGATCCTACTTTTCAACTGCTTCAATGTAATATATGGGCCCACCAATCCCTCGACTGTGTTCGTTATTTCAACGACATGACACGTGGCTGTCGTAGAAAAACTGATTTCTTGGCGCCAATCGCATCATTTTTGGTTAATTTCTTTGTTAAAATAGTCGGGAAAAGTTTTTCTTTTTCCTTTTAAAAAGAGTGACGTCACGTCGGAAGAGTTCTATCTCTCCTCAGTTCCTCAATCCCTTTTCAACCTCATCTAACGGCTGTATATTAGCTGTCATATAAACAGTATATAATAATATCTCGTCCAACCACAATTCATCGAATCGCCATCATCGTCATCAATATTTATACAAAAATGGACAATCGCTACGCTACCCACAAAATCTACTATATATTTGGAAACAAAAGAAAAAAACACACAATTCAAACAATCTCTCTCTCTCTCTCCCTCTGTTTTTCTTCCTCTGCCATCACTGTCGTAGTACACAGTTTTCAAGCCAGGTTGAAAAACAGCGCCACTGATTCACCTCATTACTTCGTCTGCTACGGAGATAAACAGCGCACCATATCTTTACATGTATGTTGAAACCCTTTGGGACATATGATGAAGCAGGAAAATAGTCGTTGAGCAGGAAAAGTTGGGATTTTCCTTTTCTTCTTTTTAGTGGGTTCTGAGGATCAAACTCCCAAAATCGGTGCGTTTTCAACCTGGGATATTGCTTTCAGTGGTGAGTTTCTTGTTCGTCTATTTACCTTCTGACAACTTTGTTTCTTCTTACTCGAATCTGCTGTTGCCAATGGTTATTCTTTTGGGATGAGCTTGTATATAACTACTACAGCATGGCTAGGGTTATCAGAAAATTACATGACCAAAAACGAGGTTATTCTTGGTGAACGGCGATGCCTAACATAGATTATTATTCCTCTAAGTCTCCTATTTTCAGTTACACTTCTCACATGCATCAAAAATCAAGAAAATGGCAGAAAGGACGCTCATGAAGTTTTCTGAATAAAGCAATGGATGATTATGTTCAGACGATATAGCTTGCAAGATTTTAACATTTAGTTCATCTTGTCTGCAGTACATGAGAGCTCATATGAGTTTGATTCATGTTGGTTCTTGTACTTTGTCTCACTAATTTACTTATTTCTACCATTGATTTAGTATTCTCCAAACCAAATAGAGAAACGATTCGCTTCGATGGATTGAATGAATAGTATTAGAAATTGAGTTCCTTCCTAAAACCTATTGGTGATAGGGATAAAGCCTCTTATATATGTACTGGCTCGAAGAACTTGAATTGTCCGATGTGAGACAACACTCACTTTTTTATAATCTCAACATATAATTTTGCATTTCAGCTGTGGATAAAAAAAGTGTATGATGCATCAGCAGAAGAGAAGCCCCGTCTTTCTCGAGCAGAAGAGATTCGCTGACTTGGCGCACAACAAACGGCCCAAGACCGACGTATCCCTCCTCTCCTCTAAGGTGAGATCAGAGCTCATTCTCAATTTTCAAATGCAGTCGGCGCATAACTAACTCTCTTTCGAAAAAAAAGCAGGAAAAGAAGGAGAAGTTCAGCGAGCGAATATCCGCTCTTCAAGGGCTCGTCTCGCCATATGGGAAGGTACTGAAAAATACATGGCATTTATTTTTCGAACAAATCTCAGTTCTTTCTGCTAAAAGGTTCTAATTAACTAGTTGTGTTTTGCCCGACAGAGTGATACGGCTTCGGTCCTTCACGAATCAATGGAATACATTAAGTTCTTACACGAACAGGTTAAGGTGCTGAGCGCCCCCTACATGTACACTTTACCATCCTCACAATCAAAGGTATCTATTTTTTTTTTTTGGGAGAACGCTTACTTCCTAAAAATCAATTGATGATAGGAGGACATAGCCATTTTTATATAGTGAATTTGAGAGATTGATTTATTCGATGTGGGATAAAGGCCAATTAATGATCTCAACATGCATCAACACGTTTGTTATGTTTATGACCTCTAAATCTGAGCTTTGATGCCATGTTTAGTGATTTTTTTTTGCCCAAAAGTTTAAAATGTTGTAGGCTTGAAGTGAGCGAGCATATTATGAGTTTGAATTTAGATAAAAAATTTTGTATAAATGAAGGGCGTCGAGGGCATTGGTGGACTAAGATCGAAGGGTTTATGCCTTGTGCCGAGCTCACTCATCGAAGGAGTTGCGAGCAGCAATGGGGCGGATATATGGGCGCCTACCAAAACTGACCCGATGGGTCTGAACCGACCCGTTTCTGACTACTAAGCTAACTCTGAGACGACGACACTCTTTTGACGAGATGCTGGCTGATTTCAACTAATATATATGCAAGCATGAAAAAATGCGTTCTTGATTTTTTTTTTCTTTTTTTGCGTTAACTCAGATTGGTTGTTATTGTAGGGGCCTCCCTCAACTGTTACAGTGAAATGAATATATATATATATATAGGAAAAAAATAGCTCGGCTGAAGTCTACAATCAAAGACAAGCCCCCACTAGTTTTTACCAGGCTTTCTATGGGTGGTAAGACTATGTTTCTCGGTGCTTCTCACGATCGGTTGCTGAATATTTATAATTAAAATAAATCAAAGAATTATAATAATCCCACAACCTCTCACAACCCGGTTGGTGGACCAACCTGGTGCACCAACCGGTTGTGCACTGTTTTCCGTAAACTGTTTTGTGGTTTTTATTGATTTTTATGACACATTTAATTATCTATTAAAATTTTATTTTTATTTTTTACCAAAATGTATGATTTTTTTCTCTACAAATAGAGACTAATATTGATATATTTTGAATCACAATTTCAAATTATTTATTTCTCTATTACATTCTATAATTTATTATACTTCATATTATTTTTCTTCCTCCAATGACCAAAGTATCTAAATTTTATATTATATATGTAATATATTTTTCAAACATTCAAATACTATTAAAATTAATTATAAAATATAAATATTACAGGTTGTGCTGGGTTGTTGATAAAGTATAAAAATTGTTAGTTTGGGTTGAGGCGTAGGTTGTGTATGTGGAAGAGAGATAAATTAATATTTTATTCTCATAACCGGCTGTTTAGGTCACAGATAAATATAGTCTAAGTAGGTGCGTGAAGTACGACGTCGTTAAATAACATGTCCTTATTTTGCAATCATCCTCATGGTTTTCCAATTCTAACTTTTGCCACAGAAAGGAAAGAATAGTCCATAGTTGTTGCGTGGTTTATCGCAAACTGCTGAAAGAATTAAAGGAAAACAATAAAGAACGAAAAATTAAAACCTGAAAAATTTAAAAAATAAAAAATAAATTAAATTCGCTGACGAACGCCGTCACCTTTCGATTCCAAAAAAGCCCATCTTTCGCTCTCCAACCAGCCGACACCGTTACGTTTCCAAGGTTCTTCATGGCTTCCCTCTCCTTCAAAGTAATCACCTATTTTCCGAAGCATTCTCTTTCGGCCTCTTTCTCTTCAAGGGTTACGTTCAATCTGATACAAAATGCTGATTTTTTACCAAGTAAATTTAGATTGCATCGTTTATGGTTCCCGCCCAAGTGCGGTTGTTGTTTTTCGCTCTACGGTAGTCTTTAAGGTTTCGATTGCCAATAGCATGCAATCATTTCCTTGTGTGATACGCCGGCGATCTTTGTCTGCAGAGACGCCGAAGCTGCAAAAAGACCATTCAGCCTCGCTGCGACCTCCACGTTCGGGCTGTGGCGGAGCTAGAACATTAGCCTAGTTTGGTCCAATATATAAAAAATTTCATCTCAGTGAGTGATTTCCTTAATAAATAAATTAGACATGACAGTGGGGTCCATCCCTTATATTTCTTGAATAATATGTATATTATTGATTTTCTAATAAGAAATAATAAAAGTAAAAAACTCTGTGGGTCCATGCACCCCACTGATGCAGACGTGGCTCCGCCACTGCGTTCGCGGGCCTCAAAATTTCGAGGCCTAAAGCCCTTACTTCACTTGCTTTACCAAAAACTCGACCTTGTTAAAGTGTCGTTTTAAAAAAATGGAGTGCTAAAAAAGTGCTTGGTAAATTCACGTTTGAATTTAATTAAGATGGTAAATTCAGCAAATGAACTTTCACTCCGAAAGTCCATTTCGTGTGAGTGTCCCAAATAAGCAACTTGGACCTAGAAGTTCTGGCAGAAAATTAATTAAGTTAACGATTTTTAAAGTTAGTGTTCCTAAATTGCTACTCGAACGAAAATGCACACCCTAACACATCATTTTTGTTTTCGAATTATGCCTTCTTAATATTTGAGAACTGAGAACGTCCGTACATGGGGTTCATTTACACGTCGTTCCAAGAACGAGCCACATTCATCTCCCACGGAAACACGGCCAAGCTGGCGCGCGAGCACATGGACGTGAAGCTCACACAAATATGTGGAACCATAGCCGCCGTTGAAAAGCGCGACGAAACTGCTTACACCAAAACAACAGAGAAGCTGTTCGAAATAGACCCTAACGGGACGGTACTCACCTTTGCGGACATGATGAGGAAGAAGATATCAATGCCAGCCCACTTGATGTATGACGGAAGGGATGTCAATCTGTTTGAGAACTTCTCCGCCGTCGCTCAGAGGCTCGGCGCCTACACTGAGTACGACATTTTGGAGCACTTGGTGAGTAGGTGGAAGGTGGACGATTTGAATGGGCTGTCGGCCGAAGGGCAAAAAACGCAGGACTATATTTGTGGATTGGCTCCGAGTATTAGGAGGTTGGAGGAGATGCCTCAGGTAAGGGCTAAGCAAGGTTGCCCTTAAGTTGGATATATGATAAGGAGGTGATGGCTTGAGTTTCATCATTATTATGTTTCCTTGGTTGGAAGTACCTGATTATTTTAATTGTGAATATTTGCAGGTGCTAATAGATTAACAAATATTAATATTTTTTGCATATTAAAATGCTTGTACTATAATATATATATATATATATATATATATATATATATATATATATATATACTATACTAGAGAGATAAAATAAAGAATATAAAAATGTCGTGAAGTTGGTAATTTTCTTTCTATTCAATACTTTTTTAAGATAATCTAAATTGACAGACAAATACGATTCATATCCAGCCATAAAACTTAATAAAAGAGAGCCCTACTGGAAAATGACAAAATTATCCTTACGGCTCGTTTGATACGCTTGTTTAGATAGGTAATAGACGTGTATTATAAAATCGTGTAGTGTTTGTTATGCGTGTATGCATATGTCAGCCTTGTATGGACCAGTATTTTAAAAAGCGTAGAGCGTGTAGCGTCGCGTTTTGGTTCCGATAGCGCGTAGCGTAAATAGCGTAGCGTATTGCGTGAGTATTTCAGGCAATCCACTTATCATCTAAAAAATTATAATATATGGTAATTATAAATGAATAGAGTAGTTTAATTAACTAATATGATATTAATTATCATCAATTGAAAAAATTATCATCTGATCAAATAAATTATTCAAATATCTGAGAACTAAATATACTAAACAAAAAGTAAATTCTATGAAAAAATAACAATAATTTCGAGAACGTTTTAAAATGTGCAGTCTAGTGAGCTTATATATGTATATTCTTTTTAATTCTATTAATTTTAAAAAGCTAATTCGGGAGCTATATGTATTAATTTATTGTTTTCTAAAATAAAGTATTTCTTAAATTTAAATATATGGATCCTTTAAACTCCTAGTCTAGCCTAGTGTAGACTTTTGCAGTCGACCTCTACAACGATGAGTCATGCCTCGACAGTTAGGGTTTCGCGGAGTAATCATTGCGGAACTTTTTAACCCGAGATATGAGCTTGCAATTTGGAATCGAAGCCGATGAGATGCCGAAGCTTTCTGTAATTTGGGTAAATGAAGATGATGAAGCTTTTCTAGTTGAAGCTTTTCCGTAATTTGGGTAAATGAAGATGATGAAGCTTTTCTGTAATTTGTGGAGTGGAACTTATTTAATTTGAAGACGATGAAGACGCTGAAGACGATGGACAGTAGCTTTTTTAATATTTTAATGGCTTTAATATTTGAAGGGTAAAAATGTATTTCCGTCTATTTAGCAAATTATATACACATCTCACACATACATATCAATCACTATCATACTTCATTACCCAAATAATTAAACATTCATATCAAACATAATAACTATGCTATCAACAAAATCCTTGTATACTCATACACAAATAATCTCATCAAATCCAAATACACTGGTATCAAACGAGCCCTTAAAGTTACGATCATACATTAAACCACACTTTTTTTTCAAAAAATCTTTCCGATAAAGTTTTTTTTTGAGGATCCTGAGACCCTGACCAGAAATTTTCTTTCAACAAAACTATTTTTCGAAAATTGTTTTCGAGTAAAGGCTATATATATATTCTACTTGAAATGTCGGAGCTTTTTCCTCATTTTTGGACTATATTTCGACTTTCAGGAAATTCTGTTGGGCCCACCTACAGTATTGGGGCATGCCCATTTCACGGCCCATCTATATTCTAGGGTTTTCTATATATACCAGCCCTTCATTGCTACTCCATCAGACTCCTACATTTGATGTGTGAAGGTCTCTCCATCTCTCTCTCTCTCTCTCTCTCTCTCAGATTCTCTCAAGCGCCTTAGAACGTGCGATGCTTATATTAGGACGGAATTGGCGCTTACCAATCCAATCCAAGTTGTGTTTCTGTTGTTTTGTTGTTTACACGTATTGAAGTGAAATAGCCAATTTGCAGAGCGAGGTCGTCGATAACAATGGCGTAACACCTTGTTTTGAAGGTTGGCGAAAGTAAAAACTAGCGATTCTCCGTGCCCTTCAGATCTGATTTCGTTCTGATTGCGGCCTCGAACAAATCGCCACATGTTTTCTTCTTTTCGTTTTTCATTGGTTTTAATTGTAATATCATAAATTCTGACCTATCAGTTTTTCAATGAACATAAATTAATTCGTGCTTATCAATTTTCATTACTTGTAATTATGACGTGCTGGATTAGAGGCGAAATATTGATAAAAACTAACATTTCGCCACTAACCTATCATGTAATAGTTACAGGAAAATGCAAATGAATAAGCACAAATCAATTTAGCTTGATTGAGTAACTGATCACCCAGGATTGTTGCTATTAAATTGGACTAAAATGAAAAGTAATTGATGAATTATATTTGGAGGAAAATGCAAATGAATAAGCACAAATCAATTTAGCTTGATTGAGTAACTAATCACCCTGGATTTTTCCTATTAAATTGGACTAAAATGATACGTAATTGATGAATTATATTTGGAGGTAGGATGAATTTCCTGAGATATGTGAAAACCTAATGAAAACTGAATTTATTAGCTATTAAAGCTCATAAGACGGTGAAATAATAGAATGAAAATTGGAAACTGAAGTAATGAGATAAGAGATGAAATACCATTCAAGTCAAATTAAACAACGAAGGGTGAAATACTTGATGAAATTGAAGTCACGACATACGATATAAACACGTTATACGGGGTGAAAACGAAGTTAATGACATAAGAGGTGATGAAATTTCATTCGAAGCCATAAATTCATAAAAGAAAATCTTGGGTGAAAATTGATTTCATGGTATAAAAGACGTAATATCTCAAGCCAAGCCAACAAGTGTAGATATCTGTGTTATATAGATTTGTTACCCATACCTAATCCACCTCGAAAGAAATTTATTACTCCCTTCGTCCCGGTAATTTTTGTACATTTTACCAAATCGGGCGTTCCACTATCTTTATACATTTCCATATTTAATAAAAAACTATCACACACAATCAATATAATAACATTAAATATTCTTAAAAGACGTGCCACACCCATACACTTTTCTTCCTCTATACTATTAAAATATTATATTTCTTAAAAACCGAACCCAATCTCAAATGTCCAAAAGATACCGGGACGGAGGGAGTATTTTTTTCCCACCTCTATTTCTGTTTAGATGCAAAACACTGTTTTTGAATAATTAATCGAAGGATTAGAAGCCATAGACTAAACTAAATAATTGCTAAACAAAGAGCGTTACGGTACACCTAAATTACAATACTACCCTCCGAAGCCCTAAATCCCCATTAAACCCCGTGAAAACAGCGAACAAGAACACATTTTCCCTCTTTCAGAGGTAAAGGTAAGCAAAGATGGACAACATAGCAGCAGTGGAGGAGCGTTTGGTCAACGAACGATTGAGGCATAAGCTCAATGAGGTCAACGCAGCCGCGCAATCGCATCTCTCCGGCGTGCAGGACCATATCAATTTCACCCTTCAGGTTCCTTTTTTTTCCTAGTTTTCGTGTTTTATTTCTACCTATTCGCAAGTTTCCTGGTGACGAAATCCGCGATTTTGAAGCGGCTAATCGATAGAAACTGATAGAATTCTTGTGATTTGTGTGTACATTGTTGTTGCAGCAAGCCTACTTCAAGTGTGCGTACGAGTGCTTCGATCGGAGGAAGAAGCCCGACGAAATTGGTGATTGCGTGGAGCATTGCAGTGTTCCTGTGCTAAGTTCTCAGCATCTCGTTGAAGATGAGATGGCCAGGTTTCAGGTTAGTATGTGTGTATATAGAATTATAGATATTGAATATTTAAAGCTTCTCTCTTGAGAACTTTTCCCCTTTCTTAGGGTATGCCATACTTGTGGAATGAAGAGTTACTTGTGAGCTTCGAGTAAATTCTAGGTTGTGTGAGTTAGATTAGATCATACTTTCTTTTTCTGTGATGATTTAGCTTTACTTGAGTTTTAGGAAAGGATATATACATATTTAAATATATATCGTTTGTATCTTCACAAATCCATCTCTTTTGTCCAGAGGGTTGGCCCATTGATGGAGCGGAATATTTCAATCCCTTGATCATTGGTTCAAATCCCTAAACTATCAATGTTGGATAGGATTCTGAACGGTTTCACCTTGTTCCAAGAATTAGTCCCATCTTAGGGAGTTCATTGTCGTAAGCGGTACCCACGATGTGGGGATACCTTGAGACAGGAAAAATGAAGTACTTTTTCTCCTCTAAGAGGTTGTTTGTTTACTTTTAGGTTATGCCATGCTTGTGTGATGAAGGATTACATGTAAGCTTAGAGTTGGACCATGTTAGTCTGTGTCTAGAACATGGTGATGAATAGGCTTTACTGAAGTTTCATCCTTTCGTTCAGCATGTTCTTGTAATTGAGCCTAATTGGTTTTCGATGGCTGACATTTGAGTTGCATATGATATCTTCAATTTTGCAGGAAAAACTGCAAAGGGCTCTTACAGTTTGCCAAGACAAATACGAGTCGGCCAAGCTTCAGTCAAATGGAAGTATCACTATGAAGGATTTGGAATCATGCGTCGAAGCTTCTGTGCAAGAAAGCATAAACATACTGCCGCATGTCGCTGGAAAATTGAAGGCACGTCTCGGGCTTAAAGATTAGAAGATAGTCTCCGCCAATGCTGTTAATAGAGTTATTTCCGTATTTTCAGTAGCATGACTCATATATTGACAGCACCTCAAGTATTAGAACAGCATTCTTGGGCGAACTGTTACCGACTTTACAGTGTCGTGTCATTTACTGACAGTTCACTTGATGATACGATGGAATAAACTTGATCCGTATTTTCAGTAGCATGACTCATATATTGACAGCACCTCAAGTATTAGAACAGCATTCTTGGGCGAACTGTTGCCGACTTTACAGTGTCGTGTTATTTACTGACAGTCACTTGGTGATACGATGGAATAAACTTGATCCATTTAGGTACCCAAAGATCACAAGGCACAAAGATGTCAACTTTATTTCTGGACATCACAGAAATCTTGCTGAAGAACAAAGCAGTGCAGCAACATTTATCATATCATCCATATTACCCCGAAAAAGAACTAAGATTTGGGTGCAAGATTTGCTTAGGCGTCACTCCTGCGTTTCTGATCCTCGAATTTGTCGATAGCTACTTGAAGTTCATCTGTACCACCTACAGCTCTCATTGTGTAGAAATACACTCCAAATACGAAAGCCGCCAAGCCTCCTGCAACTATTGCGTTCTTCGTCTTTGGTGCGAGGGCGCTATATCCCGAAATCCCAGCCATTTTAAGACAAGTAGAGTGCCCTTGATCCTACGGTATGTCTTCAACTCTATGGGGAATCAAATAATGTAATTTTAATGCATCTAAATTATGAATGAAGCAAGATGCGGTGTAATGAACTGCTTTGTGATGCCTAAGGAATGATTTTTACAGGAAAGGAAATGCCCAAGTCGCACCTTTCTGCAGCTTAAAAGATGCAGCAAAGATATTTCCGACATTATCAAATAGCAACCACATTCCTAAGCTGTTAGAAGTTTCGACGACAGAAGGTAAATGATTAGCCTCGGTTGAATCAATGTCCTGCCTAAACCCTAGAATAGAACTTAAAGAAGCACACCAATCAATTGAAATTCTCAATTTTTTTCATACGTTTCAGCGAATCGAAGACCGTATCTTCCATCGGATGAAATCAAGCTTCAAACAAAGAAAATTCAACAGTAGACAGATTTACGAGGCGAAGTACGGCATCGTGAAGCGTAAACCCATTAATCTCCATACCCAATTTTTTCACGAGCTCCTGCGTTTCCTCAGAGTGCAGTATGTTAATTGCATTTATCTAGGCTCGCGTTCGGGCTTATTGGGCCTGAAGAAATATATAGTGGCTGGCCCATTAGGCCCAATACTGAACCCCACATTAAACGCTACAATATATGGAACAACTGCTTACTCTTCAGCCCAATATCAGTTCTACATCACTTACGGTCCAATATTAATTCTACAGCACTCTCCTGGCCTAATAACTATTCTATAGCACTCCTCTGGCCCAATTACATTTATGCGGGGCCCAATATCTAACACATTTCAAGGCCCAATATAAATTCTACAGCACACATGCCCAATATAAATTATACAGTACTCATCTGGCCCAATATCTGTTACACGAGGCCCAATATAGATTCTACAGTACTCTTCAGGCCCAATATAACTTCTACAGCACTCTTCTGCCTCAATATCAATTATACAGCACTCAACTGGCTATATATCAATTATACAAGGCCCAATATCAATTCTACGTCACTCCTCGGGCCTAATACAAATTATAAAGGGTCCATTATCAATTCTACAGCACGTTACGGACCAATATTAATTATGCAAGGCCCAATTCAAATTCCAAAGGGCCCAATATCAATTCTGCAGCACTCTTTTGACCCAATATCAATTATGCGAGGCCCAGTATTAATTATACAGCACTCATTTGGCCCAATATGAATTAGACGAGGCCCAATGTCAAATAACTGGCCCAAATTAATAAGGCGGGCCATGTATCAATTCTAAAACACTCATCTGGCCCAATATTAATTATTCGAGGCCCACTTCCAATTATACGAGGCCCAATATCAATTCTACAGCACTTTTTTTGTCCCAATATCAATTCTACAGCACTCCTTTGGCCCAATATCAATTATACGATGCCCAATGTCAATTCTACAGCACTCCTCTGGCCCAATATCAATTATACACCACTTATTGTCCAATAACAATTATATAGGGCCCAACATCAGTTCTACAGCACTCTTCTGGCACAGTATAAAATGGAGAAATTCAAGAACTTCTGGAAATTAATGTATTTTTTTCAGAAGCTTCGCAATGGCAATAATAATAATAATAATACAGGAGAGGAAAAACAATATAGATCAGTCTTTTAGGCTTCCAAAGAACCTAGATAAAGGTAGAGGCCCATCAGCCTCTTTATTTTCCCGGCTCGATTCCTTGGATCTTGAACGCCGCTTCTTCTCCTTCTTCTTCTTCGAAGATCGAGACTTCGATCTTTTGGATTCTCTCTCATCGTCATCCTCACTGCTGGACTCATCCGAGGATGAACTTGAACTGGAATCTGATGATCTTATTGAATGCTGTGTAAAAGTAGAATGTTTCATCAAGTCAACAAGCACATAGACGGAAAGGTAAATAAAGATGGCAACATTCAGGATTGTGTCAATAAAGTAGTGAACCTTGCGCTTCTTGCTGCTATGTCTCTTTGAATCTTTGTCCCTCTTATCTGCTAAAAAGATCCACGCTTAGCTCGGACAATTAGTCGAAGGAATTAAGACTGCATTCGCTGCCTAACGGATTGATTACCCTTTTTGTGGCGGGATTTACTGCTCGAGTGATTTTTTCCCCGGGCTAGCTTGAGTGCCCTTTCGGCATCAAGCTGGGCTCTATACTCTCTCATCATCTTATCCTTATCTGCTTCCAATTCTCCCTTTTTCATTTCTTCTTCCTAACAATTACATCATTAGAAACTGTAACACAAAGACAAGCATTGTACGATAAAAAGGTGGATCAATATAAAGGGGATACCAGCAGAACCAGCAGAGAAATAATGAACTCTCGAGTTTAATTCTACAACTCAGTGATTACTAAGCCTAGGAGACATTTACAACACAAGCATGTCCCAGAACCATCACTTTCTAAAGTGCATCGAGAAAAAAATAATAGTTAAGGGATGTGGCTGATAGAAACTACAATTTATGGTTAACTAAGCATGCACCACAAAACGGAATCCAAGGAGTATAAGCATCATAGATCACCTTTTGCTTCTTCTTGTACTCCTCCCAAGTTATTGTATGAGAAGTCTTTAGACTTGCCAACCGAGCAGCATGCCACTCTGGTGAATGAAAAGAGCCATCCACCTGTGACGCTCCTCATGAGAAGTACCCAGGATGCATAGAAGGAGTAACAAACAACGCAATTCCAAAAGAAACTTAACAACCCATTCTTAAAAACGTTCAATATTTGTAAGAATGAATATTTCCCTTCTATTTGTCAACTAACCACAACACTACAACTTCTTCCATTACCATACAACATTAGTTGGGAAAAGGCAACCGAGAAAGGAAGCAAAACCAAGACATAACGCAAAATAAGCAAAACAAAAAAAGCCCCCTCAAATTTCAAATAACCAAAATACATAAGCTAAAAACCCCCAAAATTCAAGCTTCGATTAGGTTAAAAAATAAAGAAAAAAACGGCCCCAAGCAGATTCAAAACTTCCGACACCCTAATCAAGCACCGCTCAACTTTTTTTCCTACAGAAAATATTTCCTAAATTAAATGCACATATCACCATTGTTGCGATTTATCCAATCATAAGAAAACCACAAAACTGAATGCACCATAGTATGAAACGGTACGAACCATTCCATCCTCGACCTCTTCTGGCGCAGCTGAGCTGGCACCGACCCGAGATCTCTGCATCGCTTTGTACGCTTGATTCTTCCCCATTTTTCTTCTATTTCTGAGGCGTATCGAGGAAGAGGATTACCAATAAAAGTCGAAAAATCGACTCGGTGTTCGTTTGATTCTTAACGGGCTTGCGTCATTTAGAATAGTTCAGATGGCCCAAGGGTATTTCCGTAGTTTCGCACAAATTAGATGAAGGACTAAGTGGGCTGCAAATACATTATATTAGGCCCAATCAGAATTTTAAAATTGTTATTTTAAACATGTTCTAATTTTATCAAGAAAAAGAAACTACATTTTTTTTTTCATTTTTTTCCTTCTTCACTATTAAGGGATAATTTTAGCGTAAATGTATACTTTTGGCCTTCCATATGGTGTGATATTGGCAGATACGTAAATGTAACTTTTTTTTTCGGCGGTCGAGCCAATGAAAGATCGTTGGCCTACGCTTTTCGTCGAAATGGTTCGGCGAGGTCGATATTTGTCGTAAGAACGACTTAGTACAAACGAACTACGACAAAGAACATTCTCAGATATTCAAATCTTCGACGACGTCGAACCGAACAAACTCATTTCCTGCGACACAGGACATTGTAATAAAATCAATTAGAAGCAAAACTACGCCGTTTTTCTGACGCGTTAATAAAGTAATAAACGCACGAGCCGTGGCGTACCAAGGAAGCTTGAACGTATCTTTCCACCCTCCTTGCTTAGAACAGCTGTCGACGATCTTGTCCAAACGTACGATGATCTCCGAGAATATAGGCCTTGCGATGGGATCCGTGTGCCAACACTCTTCGATCAACCTAAATCGTAGAAGAAGAAAAAAAGCGCATGCGATTACAGCAATTAAATAAGCGCAAATTTCGTACGGGAAAAACGAACGACTCACTCTTTGAGATCGAGCGGAAAAGACTTCGACTTCGACTTGAACGCTGGCCGCTGTTCTTCCAAGCAGATTAACCTCGCGGCTTCCTCGGGAGATTTGTTGGAAAACGGAGGAGTGCCTTCGATCATCTAAATAAAAATAATAAAATTATGTTACAATATCGAAAGGTATAAAGAAGAAGGCCCCGAAAATAACGAATAGAATAGCACCTCGTATAGCATAATGCCGAAGGAGTGGACGTCCACGCTTCTGTCGAAGATCTCGCCTTTATAGACTTCGGGCGCTATGTAATAACCTATTTCATGAACGACGTATTATGCATGGTAATAATGTAAAAAAGAAAAGGCGTATATGCTTTTATTGCATAGGACTCACTCGAACGATCTAAAGCGTCGGGATTTGCTAGTTTCGCCTTATCGGGCGATATTGTCTGCAATTTTAATACGCCGAAGCCTGCGATTTTAGACCGACCTCCCAAGTCCAGCCAAATATTACTGGTGCCTTGGCGGGATTTGAGAACATTAATTAAAGGAATCCGTAGGTAATAAATCGACCGAAGGCTGGTCTAGAGAATTTTACGCAATTGGTTTGCTCTTACCTTGGCTTCAAGGCGCAGTGGATGATTGGCTCGGGCTTGCATTCGTGAAGGTAGTTCATGCCTCTGTGCCAAAAAAAAAAAAAGCTCGCAATGCAGTGCGATACACGTTCGAGGCATAACAAATGAGGAAAAATAGTTTACCTGGCGATTTCAAGCGCAAATCTTAATGCTTTGGAAGGAGACAGTCGCCCTTTCTTTTCAAGGTAAAGAGATAGGTCGCCCTAAAAGATTCACCATTCAAATGAACTTTGTATTAAAGCATGGACCTTTCTTTATCTCTTCCACATACACACAAAGAGGGAGAGAGGGAGAGGGAGGATTACTCTTGAATGATACTCCAAGACAATCATCATTGGTATGTTTTGGGTTACAGCGCCGATAAATTGGACGATATTTGGATGACGAACTTTCTCCAGCAAAGTCAGCTCGTGCTCGAACGAGTTTCTGCAGCAGTAGAATGCGTAATACTAAGATGCAACAGATTCATACTTCAAAGCCATCTACACAGAAGAAAATCGAATATGCGTATATATTTGCAGCCTTAGCTACTAGAATCCACTTCATAGTTCGCAGACATAGTGAGAACATATCAAGAAAAGAGATTCAATTGAAGAAAAGGTATACATGGATTCAGCCATCTACACAGAAGAAAATCGAATACGCTTTTATATTTGCAGCCTTAGCTACTCGAATCCACTTCATAGTTCACAGACAATAGTCAGATATATCAAGAAAAGAGATTCAATTAAAGAAAAGGTATACATGGATTCAAAATCTGCGTGTTTATCCTTGTCAAGTATCTTTACAGAAACCTTCGTGCCATTCCATTTAGCAACCTGGTAAGATCCCTGTCCGAAAAAAGAAAAAAAAATTGTCATTATCGAGGCTCAAGCTAAAACCCGACTCCATACGGAGACATGCTACACACCTTAGAAATTCCATCACTTTTTCGTATCTGAATATCCAAAGGATTGAGTTCATAGTCGGGAACCTCACGGGGATTTGCAACCACCATCGGCGTCTTTCGGGTTTTCTAAGAACATTCACCCCAAAAACTTCTATGAACAAAACGAACTTGCACACGACAAAAGGTTAAAACCGTAATCTTTCCCTTACCGGGGTTTTCGCCCCACGTGCTTTCAGGATCTCATAAACCTCAACATATCCATAAAACTTCGCATCTGCTGCAGCCTGTAATAAACACAGATAGAGCCTTACCATTGGCAGAGCATTGGAAATCAAATACATAAAGCTAAAATATGATGAACTCCCTTCGTACTTAAAAGCTTAAGCTATGATTTGAAATAAGATCTACCGTGCTTCCCCATCGATCGCGGGCATCGATGTTGGCCTTCCTACTCAGCAAAAGCTCGACAACCTCGGCGTGCCCTTCGCAGGCCGCAATGTGCAGGGCCGTTCGCCCGTCCAAATCGATACAGTTCACGTCGATCCCTTCGTCCAAGAGCTCTCTGACGCCGTTCGCATCCCCTCTGCAGGCCATGAACAGAAGCTGCATCGTGGAATTGAGGTTCTCGGGCGCTGTTAGAGAACCTTTGCTGCTTTCTGCTTTTCTTCTTGCAGGATCTAGCGAAGACTGGCGCCCGAAGCTGAATCGTAGGTTGTTCCTCCTCGGGTCGAGCGAGCCCTGGCGCTTGAAGCTGAATCTGCCGCTCATTAGCGGTGATCCGCCGGAGAACTGCCGCGAGATTCCGCGTTTTAGCTGTGCGACGACGTCCATTTTCCGGCAAGCGGATCTTACTCTTAGCACGCCTTCTTCTTCTTCTTCTTCAGAGTATGATCACGACAACACAGACGAAGACAACAGCGAAATCGTAGGTTGTTTCCTCCTAGGAAGAACGACATAGCCGAGAAAGACAGAACTTGACATTCGAAGTGGGCAGATGTTCTTCCTTGACCAAATTCATCACAGAGATCGAATCCAAGATATTCTGTACGTGCACTAATCGAGGGCTGAGCTTGATGATTTTAGGGGGCAAGGGAAGGAAAAAAAAGGGGAAGATTTTTACGGGGAAAGTAATAGAGTTCTTATTGACCAAACGAATCGAAGGTGCATTATTTGCCTCATGTATTTTTAAATTCACAAAGGATAAACCTGAAAAAGAGGTTACCATTTGGTATCTTATTAGGATATCTTAATTGGGCTGCCGACAACTTTTTTCTTTCGGCTAATTGGAACATGGAAACCATAGTATAGTGACTGTAATCACTGATCACATGGTTTTGCTTGGCATTTGTCTCTTCTCTGTCGTTTTTCACGTTTTACAGATTTACATTTGGATCTTTCTGAGGATTCACTCTGTTCCTTGTGTTATGTCTGAAATACTTTACCTTTGAATCGAGGACATGGATGATGATGATGATGATGATGATGATGATGAAGTGGGCCATGAACCCTATTGATCTCAGCAGTCAGCACAGTTCGTCTCAGTAAAACGATTTAACAATAAAAGATATTTTTGCTGGCTAAGTCAAATTTAATGAAGGTATTCATTCGCCCTCAACCACTTTTTGAAAGCAACACAGCACCAACTTAGTCAACAGAAAAGTACGGCCAATTGAAGTTATCAAATGATCGCAAAAGATAAAATAATGGAAACGCATAGTAGTTCTGACTTTCCTTGCTGACTGAGGGTAAGCAGCAAAAAGGATAAAATATTTTGGTTTGATCAGCTGTGGAAGACCCCACGTTGCCCCTTCTAATCAGCCACCACTTGTTTGTCGTTTTGCTTCGTGAAGTTTACGATGTTAACATCAATTGGCGGTCATAATGGGATGGGCACTTGACAATTAAGTATCATTTTGTACAAATACACTCCACGTCAAGATTAAAAAAAAGATAAAAAAATACTATCCATGTTTTGCTGTGTTGTTTGTGAATTGTGCCTCTCCCATTTACGGAATTATACCAGAAAATTAACAAAACAACGATTTGTCGTCCGATGATTTCGAATCATCTTACTGCGACCACATAAAGATTCAACCTTTTCAGTTGTTTCTTGAAGGAATCGAATAAATAAGCTGTGGGCTTTTCTCCAATTCTTCATCCCATTGAAGATTTTGACTCAATTCTCCATCTGGGTTTCTGAGTTACCGTACTGTGCTGTCTGAATCCGCCATGAAGAACTATTAGAGTAACTGCGATTGGAGATTTCAGCTCTCACCGTCGCCGATTCTTTCCGATTCCGATTTCGCCATGGAGAAGCAGATTAGCTTCAGGAATCCAATAATGGAGAAGCAGATTAGCTTCCGAAACCCCATAATCGAAAAACAGCAGAGCTTCAACCACAGAGCCATGGACAAGCAGAAGAGCTTCAAAGGCCTAATGGATAAACAGAAGAGCTTCAGGCTAGCCATGGAGAGACAGCTCAGCTTCGGCTCGCCGGCCGACAGAAGGAAAGGCAGAGACTCGCCCGGGAAACGCGGCGACACGCAGCTCCACCTCGCCGCTCGAACTGGCAACCTCGAAAGAGTCAAAGAAATCATTCAGAAATTCGACAGCATCAACAACGACGGCAGTACAATCGTCAGGGATTCGCTAACCAAACAGAACCAAGAAGGCGAAACTCCTCTCTACGTAGCAGCCGAGAACGGCAACGCCTTGGTCGTCACAGAGCTGCTCAAGTACTTGGACGCCGAGACATCCTCAATTTCTGCAAACAACGGCTACGATCCTTTCCACGTAGCTGCAAAACAAGGCCACCTCGGTAAAAACCCACCCTTTAAACTCATTACAGTTATATCGTAGAGCCGTCGAATTCTCATCATACATGTCTTAAAAAATCTTCAGAGGTGCTGAAAGAGCTGCTAAGGGTCTTCCCAAGCCTAGTCATGACCACCGATGCAGCCAACTCCACGGCCCTACACACTGCAGCTGCTCAAGGGCATACGGACATTGTAAACCTCCTTTTGGACATAGACCCGAACTTGGCTAAGATTGCTCGAAACAACGGCAAAACTGTGCTGCACACGGCTGCGAGGATGGGCCGATTGGACGTGCTGAGGTCACTATTGGAAAAGGACCCGAGCAGCGGCTTTAGGACTGACCGAAAGGGCCAAACGGCTCTGCACATGGCCGTGAAGGGGCAGAGCGTTGAGGTCGTGAACGAGCTCGTCAGGCCCGATCCGTCCGTCGTGGGCTTGGGAGATAATAAGGGGAATACGGCCCTCCACATCGCCGTTAGGAAAGGTCGGACTCAGGTGCGTTTTAATTTTTTTTTCGTCTCGTGTGATTTAACCGTATCTTAACGAGCTCGTATTCGGTAGAACTTGGGATTAACTGGTCTTTTTTCGTCACGTCGTAAGTTGGAGAGTAAGGGTTCGGGTCATATGACTTACTTAGGGGGGGTAATCTGAGGACAGTAATTTTCGAGATTGAAGCAATTTGAGTACGTATGCAAGGATTTGGGAACTTAGTTTGTGTTGTTAAATTTGCTCCAATTTTGGGAGGTCATTGTCCTTGAATTGAAGCCTCGTAAGTTGGGTGTCCTGAAATTGGCACATACGGTTTCTCCTCAAATAGGTAGCTCCGCATAGGTTTTACCAGTCGAAAGTCAGCGTCCTTAAATTGCTTCAATTTTACGGTACAATATGCCCCAAACAAAGTGCCAACTGAAAGTCCGTGTACTCAAATTGCTTCAAATATTTTTGATAATGCCCCGAAGAACGTATATTCGTCTTTCTCCTAAGTAGGCTTTCGAGGCGTTGTGGTGCTTAAATTGCTTCAATTCTAAAAATCAGTATCCTTAAATCGCAATCCCCTAAACCAGGGTCCTACAGTACCAATTGAAAGTCAATGTCCTTAAACTGCTTCAATTCTAAAATTCAGTATCCTTAAATCGCAATCCCCTAAACCAGGGTCCTACAACACTGGTCGAAAGTCAGCGTCCTTAAATTGCTTCAATTTTACAGTACGGTATGCCCCAAATCAACGTAACACGTTCGTTTTTTTTCTCCTCCTCCTACGACAGATCGTCCAGTGCCTCCTGTCCCACCAAGGCACGGACGCCAACGCGACGAACGCTGCCGGCGAAACGCCCTTAGACGTCGCCGAGAAGTGCACGCCCGAGCTCGCCTCGGCCCTCCGACAGGCCGGCGCCGCCCTCTCCAAGGACCTCCACGGCGCCCCAAAACCGCCCACAACCGCCGCCAAGCAGCTGAAGCAGACGGTCAGCGACATAAGGCACGACGTGGAATCCCAGCTCCAGCAAACCTGCCAGACCGGCGTCCGAGTCAGGGAAATCGCAAGGAAGGTCAAAAAACTCCACTCGGAGGGCCTCAACAACGCCATCAACTCGGCCACCGTCGTCGCCGTCCTCATCGCCACCGTGGCCTTCGCCGCCATCTTCCAAGTCCCGGGCCAGTACGTCCAGTCCCGGGCCGAGGACGGGCCCGTCTCGCTTGGCCAGGCCCACGTCGCGGGCGAGGCGGCGTTCTTGGTCTTCATCGTGTCGGACAGCCTGGCGCTGTTCATATCCCTGGCGGTGGTGGTGGTGCAGACCTCGGTGGTGGTGATCGAGCACGGGGCGAAGAAGAAGCTCATGTTCGTGATAAACAAGCTCATGTGGGCGGCGTGCGTCTTCGTCTCGGTCGCCTTTATTTCCCTGACGTACGTCGTCGTCGGGGCCCACGAGAGGTGGCTCGCGGTGTACGCGACGGTGGTTGGGAGCGTTATAATGGTGGCGACGATTGGGTCGATGTGCTTCTGCGTTGTGAGGCATAGGATCGAGGAATCGAGGATGAGGAGCGTTAGGAGGAGGTCGACGATGTCGAGGTCGTTTTCGGCGTCTAACGTGCCTTCGGACGGGGAGGTGTACGGCGAGAGGTATAAAAGGATCTTAGCAGTATGATTTTGTTATGATGGTGATATGATGTAACTGAAAGTAGCAGCGTGCTTTAATTATTACCGTTTTGCTGTGGAAGTTGTATTTGAAGCGGAAATAATAATCTTTTATGTCGCCGGCCGCCGGTGTATGATATACAAGCTTTTTGCTTACGGTGGCAGTGGCATGCTGCGTAGTATATATATAGTAAATATGTCTCCTTTTTCTGTTGTTATTTTTCGTTGTTAATTCTCTTCTTTTTCATGTTTTTTTCCTACTACGAGTCGATTGGCCTCGTTTTCTAGAGAAAATTTTATACTGTGCTCAAGTTTAGAGACAAAATTGTTCAGCTGGTGAGCTCTCGTTTACTCGACTAATTCAAAAGCTCGGAAAAAAAGCTTAAAAATTGAGTAAAATAATAAAATTAACTCACGAAACGGTTCATGGGCTCTTGAACAGGTACAGAAAAACCCAATCGATATAAAGCTATATATTATATGATATTACTATCTATGCGCCATTGAAAGGCCATGGATAATTATCTCCTCAAACACATGTGCTATTAATATAAATATTTTTTGTGTGAAATATTTCATATATATCATAATTTAAATTTAATTTGTATGTTATAAATATGTAAAAAAAAAAATTGATTTATTATAATTTTAACGGTAATCTACAGAACCCATTTATATAAAAAATTTGCAAGTCAGACCCCCTGTCAGAAAAATTTTCATATAAGTACCCGTTCGATTGTGCGTACCATTTTCCAGTCTTGACGTACCTTTCTGTATATGTATTAAGTATCATATCACGTATATATATCGTACCCACATATGGTACCTATATACGGTCTATATGGTACCTTAATGTGTAGTATGATGTACCATTTTCTTACTGTATAACGTACCACAATATGTTTCCATATGGTACCTAAATGTGTTCTATGACGTACTTGCGGCGAAACGGGTACCAATCTGCAAAAATTTTATTCTGACAGGTACCTGCATATAAGAAAAACCTGACAGGGGTCTGGCTTGCGAATTTTTTATAAAAATGGGTATTTTTCTGTTAAATCCCCTAATTTAAAGTAGGATAATAATTAACTAAAAAATATACTAAACTAAATATAGGTAGCTAGTGATTTTCTTATTTTATTAATTACTTTTTCAATTTCAACTGACATATCATCTGATGGTTTATCCTAGCCTCTCACCCTTAAATTTTTTAATTTTATATTACTAATTAAATTTATTAACAAAATAAAATTTCAACTTAACGATAAACTTGTAAGGGTAAGACTGTAATTAAGCAATTAAGGGTAAAATTTTAAATAACTATGACGGACCAAGTTGACAGTTTTTATCCACCTAGACTCCTTAGACAAGAGTATGAGACAGAAATTAAAAAGCATTGGTTGATGTAACGTTATATATTACGCCGTTACACTGACATTTCCACCGTCTTGGCTTGTACTGAGGGGGGTCGGCGTCCCCCGGCGGCACAGAGACGAGAATGGGCGTGCACGGCTTACATGACTTGCACTTTCCGCCGCAGTCCGGCGGCTCTGAGCCCAATATCAAAGCCCTTCTATGTCTTCCAATAGGCTCTCCTTCAAAGGACGACGACGACGATAAACCAATAAGAAAGTAAAACGATGAAATCAAAATAAAGATCGAAACAAGTAAATTCTTCTTCATTATTTTTTATTATTTCGTTGGTGTATGTAAGAATAACGAATGTGGAAGGAACATCGACTAGTTGGCACGTTTTTATAGTGGTTTTTGGTGTAGTGATTTGCTTTATATCCGACGTGATTTCTTTGGGATTGTGTCTTTATTAATGTTAACCGTAGTGACTCAAGTTGGAAGTTATATCGAACAACCATATTGATGATGATTTGCTAGATTTTTTCCTTAAGTTCGAACGGCTGTGGAGGTGATGTTAGAAATAAATAGGCATATTAGATTCATAGTTATGGCACTTCAAAATATACCTATAAATAGTTTTTTTACAGGACAAAACACGCAGACTCAGAGACGATTTGGCCACGCTTGCTTTGTAGGACAAAACTAGAAAATGTGTTAATAGATTAATTTACTTGAGTCGAATTAAAAACGAATCAACGAATAAATAGACATATTATAGCATCTCCAACGGGTACTTCATTTTTGTATAAAACATAATAGTAGAGTACGTTTGTACTCCAATGAAACTCTATATTTAAAACAAGTATTGTGTTGATGAGCAGAGATACAATGCATTTAGAGTACACACAATTTTCAACACAAAAATAAAGTTGCAGTTTCTATTTATTTATATTTTAAGTTATAAAAAAATATTTTAATAATTTAAAATATTTGATATTTTATAATATAGAAGTAAAAATAATATTAATTTTTTTTTATTAATTGATATATTTCTTTTTATTTTAATAAAGTTATAATTAAATAATATGCCGATTTTATAATTTATTTAATTTTTAAATATTAATAATTATAATATATTGACATTTTAATCATTACAATGTAAAGTTTAATAAGTCAATTATGATATAATAAATATGAATTTGATTTTTTGTTTTATGGGTTTGAGTAAAAGTTAGTGTAGAAAATAGAGTTTAAGGATTGGAGTAAAACCACTGTCGCAACTATATTATTCTGTAAAATTGACTGTATTTTTATGTCATGGTTTAAGATAGTCAGGCAATATTACCCGCGGCCCGCGGGGCGGGCTCCGATTTTTCAGGCCCGCCCCGCGCGGGCCGCGGGCTTCGGCGGGCGGGTAATAAATAATATATATTAATTGATAAATATATATATAAATAATATAATTTTTAAATTGTTTTTGGTAAGTTTTATGATTTAATAAAATTAAAAATAAATTATTAATATTTATGAAGTTGAAATAGATTAAATATTTTTTTATTAATTGTTTTGGTTTTGAAGTTTTATTTTTATTTTTTTAAATTTATGCGGGCTAAGCCCGCCGGGCCGTGGCCCGCCAATGGGCGGACGCGGGCCTCACTTTCTTAAGCCCGCCAGTTGGCGGGGTACGGGCCGGGCCGGCCCGTCCCACCGGCCCGTTTTGACAGGTCTAGTTTAAGATGCTCTCCGAAATTTACCTACAAATAGGTGTTTTACGGGACAAAACACACCGATTCACATACGATTTACTTGAGATGTATGATATTTCATTAAGATTCAGCATTATGTATTGCATTTACGTACTTGTTACACAAACAATTTACTTGTGCCTTATTATATTATCCAGCCAATCTTGTAATTAAAGGGGGTTAAAATTGAAGCACCTAAGCAAATATTAACGAAGGATTGATTTTCATAATACAAACATGAGGGACTAAACAGAAATACTAATAAGGAGTAGGGACTAATATGATGGTAAACTCGAATATCAGTGACTAGTTTTGTATTTACGCGCTGGTTGGTTGGATCCATTCATCAAAGCTTCATAAAACCTGGAAAACCCACTACTGTTACGAAAAGAAGACGAAGCAGAGGAAGAAGAAGAAACATGAATTTGAACTGTTTTTGCGCACAATCACCTAAAATTTGCGGCAGTGGTGTTGGGATTATAGCTCCCAATACTAATTCGAGCTGCTTCTTTTTCGATAGGAAACCCGCGAACTTATCAACTCCTCAGGTTCATTCGTTGTCTTCATGGAACCTTCGGCATCAGTCTGGTATGTGTTGTCATTTTTTGTGCTTTCAAAATTCCATTTCAACAATAGATTATGCGTGCGCGGGCGGGCGGGCGATGGTTTTGCTACTGGACGAAGGTCAATGGATAATTTGCTCGGAATGCTGAAAGAAATTTGTTTTTAGCATTTGTAAATATCCATTAATTGGTCGGTTCTTGAAATTTGCGTCGGAATTATTTGCAGGTATTGGGTATTGGGTTGAGAAACAGAACAAAAAGGATTCTTTTGCGTCAACACTCAGTGCAGTTCGACAACTCACTGGCTCACTTACCTCAGCCGAAGGCCTACGCTTCGCCATTGTATGTAATGGCAATCTCAGTTTATTATGATGACCCAGTTTTCGTTTCTCCCTTTCTCTGCTTTCTTTTGCTGGATATCTGTGTTATAGTTCACTGTTTGAATGTCAATGCAAGGGATACATGCTTATTTCCTATATACCTTATAATTGTTTTCTCCATGGCAAACATTGATAGTTTTTGTTGTGTGAAGGTGGTGGCACGCTTCAACGAGATCGTTACCAAACCACTGTTGGAGGGAGCTTTGGATACTTTCAAGCGGTCAGAGAAGAAGATATTGATGTTAGTAAGCTTATTCACCATTCATATTTCGGTTTCTGGTTTTTGTTATGGCTAATGCCCAAATATTTCGAGTAGTGCTTGATGCATTGTTCCATTTTTTGTTTCTCGATATAATACACGATAAAATCTCTTGTTACTAGGTTGTCTGGGTTCCTGGTAGCTTTGAAATTGGTGTTGTTGCCGAGAAGCTTGGGAAGTCAAAAAAATACCAAGCAATTCTGTGTATTGGAGCTGTTGTAAGTTTTCTCCTCGACTATGAAGCTCACACTAACTGTGTGGCTTTCCTTGTCGTAGGCATTATTACACTAAATCTGACATTTCTTCTTGTTAAATACGTTGTGCCACATAATAAAGTTACTCTTGTTTTGACCCGTTTGAAACTCATAGGTTAGAGGCGATACTACTCATTACGATGCTGTGGCCAATTCAGCTGCTTCTGGGGTTCTATCAGCTGGTCTCAATTCAGGTGAACGTTTATAACTAATAAACCATATATGAAAGACGAATCCCATTATATGACATTCTCAAATCTTACTATAGTTTTGTAAACTTGGTACTTTAATTTGACGTTCTTTATGATGACTTACAGGTGTTCCATGCATTTTTGGTGTTCTGACCTGTGATAACATGGATCAGGTAGTAAATTGATCATTACTTTCTTCCTTCATTCCAACCATCAAAGAATCGATCTGTGTGGTAACACAACTCTTTACTATTACATCGTAATGTTATCAGACAAAGTAATCCATTACTGTTTGCAGGCTTTGAACCGTGCGGGAGGCAAGTCGGGAAATAAAGGTTCTGAAGCAGCTCTGACCGCTGTAAGTTGGCTGAGATAATGTTCCGTGGATATGTGTTTCTTTTTCAGCGATTGATACATTCGTCCTTGTTTTGGGCTTATCGTGGCAGATTGAGATGGCTTCTCTGTTTGAGCATCATCTGAAGGGCTGATTCAACGGAGGGCGCAATTGTCTTCTTCAACCCGCAAACTCGGCTCAGCATTTGGTATTTTACGTTACCTTGTCTCTTTGTTCAGAGGAGAACTGTTTCTTGTCTCGGACTATTTATTTGACATTTTTTTTTCTTTACTATCATTATGATGAAAGTAAGGTTTGCGACATACTTTTAATAATAACCAATGGAGATATTGGTTCGAATTCTTCTTTACCATCATCATGAATGCAACGATATATCAATTTCGGTGAAAACCAATAGTTGCTACAAATTCGTTTCATTACCAGCCTCTACATGAAGACCAGCAATATCTTTGGGGATTGTTTAGGAAAACAGTCCTCGAATAAAGATGTTTTTGGGGGTCAAATAATCAATCGGCTATAAGGATTGGGTCATTTGTGTAGATTTTGTGTCTATGTGCCTGAAAAAAAACCCAATGTAAAGTGATAAAGATAACCTTATGTATGATCATCATCAACTAAAAGATTGATGATGCCTTTATTTCTGAAAAACTGTGTTCAAATCAAATGATAGTATCTAGAGAAACCCAACTACTTGACTTCCCAAAGAAGCATTTTCGTCACATCATTACATATAACATCCTTAATAATATGTATGCAACGACATAAAACATTACAACTTCTAGCAAACAAGCCATCACAAACATTTCTGTCCGAGACATATTCCCAATCCAAACCATGCTCGAAAAAACGGCACTTACTACTAAACGTGATAGATCATCCCCACCTCAATAAGGCTGATGTGAGGTATGTGAAGCGCCACAGACGGTCCCCTGCAATTCTTGCGAAGAAACGAATACCCAAAATCAATCACCATTTTCTTCAAGAACGAAGACGACCTTCGAGCCTTTATGTAAGAATGCCCCATGATGTAAGCAACGCCAGCTTCCTTCGCCTGAATCAGATCCACGAGCTCTTCCCTGACCGAAGGATCCATCTCAGGGCTCTGAGGCACCTGAAACCTAACCCTTCTCCTCCTAATCTGAGGGTTCTCTTCCTCGTAAGCCGACCTCAAGCTATGGAGAGTAGACGATTTGCTGCTCTGAATCATCTCAATAGAGTCGATGTCTTCGACCTGGGAAACAACTAAGCTCGACCCAGACTGGAAACTTCTAGAACTTATTACAGCCATCCTACCGTCGTAAGAAACAGAATCGGGGCTGGCAAACTGTGGCTCGACAGCTTCCATCTGAATGAACTCAGCTATGCTCTGTATGAGCTGATTTTCGAAGTCTCCATTGTCTCCTTGCAAGTCTTTGTACCCATACCTCACAACACACCGATACATGCGATATGGCCTGGGGCAAATTCGACCTATGAGGAATCTCTCCTCGGGGGAGACGTAAGGCACTGGGACAGATTTCACGCATACGAAGACCAAGACGTTGTGAAAGGCTGGTAAGTTGGTCACGAAATGGGAG
The DNA here is from genome assembly GCA_027422505.1 of Craterostigma plantagineum. Classification (NCBI taxonomy): domain Eukaryota; kingdom Viridiplantae; phylum Streptophyta; class Magnoliopsida; order Lamiales; family Linderniaceae; genus Craterostigma; species Craterostigma plantagineum. Next base: position 4,084,834 of record JAPQWV010000050.1, read on the forward strand.
AAGATCGATGGCACGCCAGTTGCCAGCTCAGAGTATATGAGGCCTATGCCTGGGACACGGACGATCCCTAGGCTGGGGCCGAGCCCGAGGATCCATTTGAGAGGGACTTTGTTGTGGAGGTCGAAGTTGTACTTCTTTCGAGTTCCATAGTGCCATATGAACATGATGGACATGAAGATTAGGGCGAGGACGAGTGATACCCAACCTCCTTGGGGGACTTTGGTGAACGCTGCTGTGAGGAATGCGGATTCGACGAGCCAGAAGAAGGCGAGGAATGAGATGGCGAGGATGATGTTTTGCTGCCAGACGAAGATTATGACGAGCGCCATGAGGAAGGTTGTAATGAACATCACGGACATGACCGCTAGGCCTGGGAAACAGAAACTTGCAAGAGTGAGACGACTGGAAAATGGGGTCTAAATCGAATTAAAGATGATCTAGGAGGGATTGACAAAATTAGATTGTAGTCAACAATCTGTTGTAGAGCCAATCATATGCTAAATTACACTCATCACTTTGGGAGAAAGCTGAATATGTATTTGTGACTTACCATATGCATTGCCTATTGTGGTCGTGTCGTTAAATCCAATTGCTACGGCGAGAGTAAAAATCATGAGCATCCAGTTAATCTCCGGTATATAGATCTGCCCGAAAATTTGTTTCGAGGTGTGAACAACCTTCACACGTGGGAAGCATCCAAGTGCTTGGCATTGTCTTACGATAGAGAATGTTGCTGAAATTATAGACTGGCTGGCAACAATAGCTGCCAAAGTAGCAATTACAAGGACGGGCCAAAATACAGGATCTGCAAGATAAGAAAGTACAAAACAAAAAAAGTTATGCATTAACAAAATAATCGGGGAAAAAAACTCAACTAAGATGTAAGACAAACTAACCCGGGATTGAATCGTAGAAGCTGTTTGGGATTGATGCGATATTTCTGGAAAGAAAAGCAGCTTGGCCCATGTACTGCACCACCAAGCAAGGGTAGACAAAGCAAACGAATGCAAGCTGGAGAATGGAAATTAAAAAACAAACAAGGTCAAATGCAGGTAATAATATCAACAATAAATCAAATATTGCTCATAGCTGAATATATTCTTCAAAATTCTTTATTGGATTCATAAGGGATTTAATTCTTGTTATCCTGAGAAAATACATATGGGTATTGTCGCATAGCAATGCAAATTTCAACAATCATTGTTTCAACTGCCAGAACAGAGAACAGATTCGAAAAAAAGCATCGTTAGGAACTTACTCTTATTGAACTAGCAGAGAAATGGCCAAGGTCTGCAAACATTGCTTCAGTACCTAGATAATGACGGACAAGTTACAATAAATAAAAACAAATACTTCAACCCAACAAGGCAACAAGTGTACTAATTGCAAATAACAAACATAAGGGTCAAATATGCGTAACAAGTATGTTTTATGAAATATGATGTACATCTACTCACCTGTTATGGACAGGAGGACACCTCCAAGTGAAATCCACCCATCTTTACCAGTTCTATGGAAAAATTTGATTATATAATGTGGTGATAGAGCCACTACAATCTTTGGATTCCAGTGTATTATGTTATATAGTCCAATAACGAAAATTGATATCAACCAGATGAGAACAACTGGTGCAAAGAGATTGCCAACTTTCTGGGTGCCTATATGCTGCAACGCAAATAGTCCGACCAAAATGACGCAAGAAAGTAACAAAGTTGCACCTACAAGTTAATATGAATTATAAGTTCCAAAAAGACTAACCAAGAATAAATATCAATGAGTAAAAGATAAGATCAATAAAGTATATACCATGGGGCAACTTTATGTCAGCACTTTGGAGCCCAGATACTGATGATAACACTGCAATTAAAATGGGAATAGTTTTTAAAGGAATTGCTACAGTAACAAAAATAGCTCTCTAAAAAAAGAAGGAAAAAGTAAAAAGAAAATGAGATTTATATCAGCCTGAGAGCATCACTATAAAAGATGACAACAAGTAACCAACTCACAGAGTGATAAAAAGATAATATGGTACTTAAGTAAGACCCATCCCCAGGCATATTAGAAATATGTCAAATATAGCAAAAATAGAAAGATTGAAAGCAACCGAGAGTCGTTCTGTGAGGTTTCATGATAAAAGTGTTCTCATTTGCGGGATATTAAGTAAGCAAAAAACTTTAAGTGCTTCAACATAAATTAAGCAGAGAGCAGTCCTCAATGATGATGAAAATTCTTCCATCTTGTAAATATAAAATGAGGCAATTTACGCATACCTGATATGGCAGGAGTAATTATGCCATCGCCTATTACCATGCCAGCCCCCAGCAATACTATGACCAACAATGATGTGCGCAGCTTCTTATGCTTCTCAAGAGTTCTCCTAAGGGCTGAAGACGATGAAGACTGTATTGGTTGACCATATTTGTATGTTGAAAGTTCTTCATCAGCTGCTTGTTGACTAGGAAGCAGACTAAATTTCCCATGTCTGCAAAGCAAGGAGTAAAGCGCAAATGTCCCACCTGAGGAATCCAATTATTTAGTTACGAATCAAAGAGAATGAGCAACAACTAGAATATAGCTTACTGAGCCAATTACCTTCACCGTTGTCATCAGCACTAAGGATGATAAACACATATTTGATCAATGGGATGATGGTTAATGTCCAAAAGATTAATGAAAAAGCCCCAAAGATTGTGTCGGTGTCTTGATGGTCATGCAGCTTCCCGACAAAGATACTACTGTAGACATAAAGTGGCGAGGTACTTAGATCTCCATAAACCACTCCAAAGCTTTTGTATGCTAGTACCAGAGTGCTTGGAAAATCGAAGAAGAGAAACTGCAGAAACGAAAAGCTACGATCAGATTTTATACAAGAAGCTCAAAGTGTAAACTATACTTCTAACTTTTTATCCTTTTCTTATATACTCAATGGAAGCTCGAAGATAATCATGCAATATTACAAATTCTATTATGCTTGTTTGTACAGGTATTTAAGAGCCACTAACATTTCTTATTTCATCACAAAGATTACCTTGTTTCTTATAGCCGATGCCATCTTGCCAGATGCTTTACATAAATGACTGATAATAAAACCTTGTTTCAGCAAATATTACTAAATTAGAAATCCAATACCTTTGCATTTAACTTTCTTTTACTCCCAGATCCATCGGCGTTCTCATCTAGAGCATCTTGCGTTCTTGATTCATGAAATGTCCCCACAGCTCCAATACGCTGTGAGTCATTACCTTGTTCCTCGTCAATATCAATCCTGTTCATCTATATACCTGTCACAAGAAATCAGATACCTTTTTCTTTCAGAGGTATGTTAGAATTAGAGGCAAAACTTGAGGAGGTGAGGGAAGGGTGGAAAATGAAACATTATGATCAAACTAAAGCTTGAAACACAAGGGGTAGTCTTTACCTCTAGTTTTTGTAACTCAGTAATAAATGACCACTGAAATGCTCATAGATATTTTACACACAAAACGATAACAATCACCTACTACAACTGCAATGATGCACAAGGACGTCTTTTTGATAAATAAATACCTGAAAATATCAATTCCTTTCAGTTTGCACACTTCCTTTATCGGATCTAATAAACTAAATATAAAGCCTAAGCAGTACTTCTGCTCAAAGCTCAGGCAGAATGAGAACGAGAAAGAAAAAACCAAATTGCTTGTCCAATCTATCCTCAATACACAACAAAGAATTGACAAACCCATCACCATCAGAAATACAAACCAGAAATTAACCTAAATATTGTGAATCAAGTCGCGTTTGATTGATTCGCAATTCACGAAAATCCGAAAAAAACGTTGTCATCCAAAATCGAATCGACAAAATAATGAAAAAAAAGGCAAATCAGAACAACAGCAACGGAAAAGACATCATATGTACACGAAATAAGAAGAAAATGGAAAAACGCGCGACCTTCGTCTTCAACCGTGAAGAAGATGAGCGTCCAGGATTATTGAACTTCGAATTGGGACCGTAAAACAAAACGCAAGATGTGTGCGTGTAAAATCATGTACGTACGGACGCGGAAAAGGCAAAACTAATATCAAATCAATAAACGACTTTCCATCATATAACAAGAATCATAGCATCATCTCATGCGCACCCCTGAGATTAAAGAAGGGTAACATTAGCTTCAATGATGTGATGATGCAAAATAAATAAATAAAAGAAATTATCCAGATATTATAAATAAACCTATGATTGAACCTAATGGTCTTTATGGCATCTAATAATATAATAACAAAAAGGGGTAATTTGATTTCGGCCCCAACATAAATTTCATTTAGACTTCAGGCCCCTGTCAGAAAATTTTTAGTTTTAAGGACCTGATATACTTAAGTGTTTTTTAGTACCACTTCAGGGGTCTGCAGTACCACTTCATGGTTCTGCAGTACCGATTTATCGTTCTGCAGTACCACTTCATCGTTCTGCAGTACCACTTCGTTGTTTGGTAATAACACAAAACGATAGTCCGGTACTAGTTCATATCCACTTATAACACTTGCGTAAATTTTAGGTCTCTATCTCTAAATTTTCAGAAATTGGATCCTTAACCCTAAAAATTTTCTGACTTCTCTCGCCGGAAACTTAATTAGCACTGACAAAAATACTGATAATTCGTCGACGGTTGACAATGGTAACGGCCAGTCTGTGGTGGGGACACCGACGAAACTCATTGTACGGAGTTGGACCATCGCTAACGAGCCAATATAGAATAGGGCACCAAATTTGAGCGCATTTTGAAATTTCTAGAGCTGAGCCTGTTTTTATCATTCTCTCAAGTACAATATGATTCATGCTCTTTTCCCGGCTTTTTAATTAAATTAGGGGTAATTTAACCCAAATTAGACAAAATAGGGGTAATTTGACAAAAATTACTAAAATCGGGTGAAACGCGGTTAATAAACGCGTCGTCGCGCCTATTGGACGCGGCAGCTGACGTGGCAAAGCAAGGGCCCCGTCGGGCCCGCGGGTGGCCCGCGTGGGCCAGCGTCGCTATTAATGGACGCGACGTCGCTCCTAATGGACGCGACGCTGACCGAAATCCACTAAAACCCACTAAACGGCCACTAAAAAACCCACTAAGCCCACTCACGTTAATGGGCACTAAGCGTCGCGCCTATTAGCCGCGACGTCGCGTCCAATGCCAGCGACGACGTCGCCTATTTAAACAGCTCGACTTCTCGATAATTATTTCATAAATTTCATACATATCCAATATGGTGTCTAGAAAAATTCAAGTAGTTGTTTATTATGGCGGTGAAATCATACACGAATCAAACACCATACAGTATAGTCTTCAACCCATTGGTTATCGACGAATTCGTCGCGATACCAATTTCGATCAATTTCTTAGTATGCTGTACGACATGACTTCCGTCGACAACAATGCTTTCTTTTTAATCGTTCGAGTGAAGAACGAACACTATCAACACTCACGACTGTATCATAATCTCCTACTAGTGTCTAGTGATGCCGACCTCGCATACTTCTTGGATCCGGACAACGAGCTCGATTACATTGAGGTCTTTGTCGAGACAACTGAGATTGTTCAATACACTAATCCCGCGCCGATGGATTCGTTTCCTGACATTACTTCAGTTACTGAAGGATTGACGAATATTTCGTTTGCCCCTCAAGAAGATATACCTTCGAGTAGCCGTTGCGTTCCTACTAGTTCGACGGTGGCGCAACCTGAGATCGTTCATGACGGCGTCCGAGATAGTGACGTCAGTGACTCCGAAGCTGACGACGAGGGTGGGGCACTAGACGAATTGCCAGATCCCGCCGATGCCGATGATGAAAATGACGATGAACCAACCCCAAGTGAGCCAGAAGAGAATAGAGCATTATACCAGTCTGTCCCGTTTAATACCTCTTATCAAATGGCTCCCCCAGAAGTTGACGAAACTGGTGGTGATTTTTACGACACGGACGATCCCGCATTTTACGTAGGTATGACGTTTAATAGCAAAGAACAATTAAAATGTGCTGTTAACGATTACCATTTGAGGGTTGTTAGACGTGAGTACCACAGTTCATTGCTCCTTCGTCATCGGTGACTCAAAGAAAACACGTGGTGAACATTCAAGGAAGAACGTGCACTTGTGGAAAATGGGACCAACATTTCATTCCATGTTCTCATGCGCAGGCAGCGTGCCGCCAATGGAATGTTAGTAGCACACAGTTCATTGCTCCTTTCTATAGTAAAGTAGCATATTTTCAGTCATATCAGGGAACGTTTATCCACTGCATGACGAGCGACATTGGGAGCCTGCTGATTTTTTGCTTGTCCATAATGAAGACCAACGTGAAAGAAGAGGACCGGGTAGGCCAAAGACAACTCGTATTCGCAACGAAATGGATCAAGGCAGCTCAAGTCGGAGACAAAGTCAGAGAGGTCGTGGGCGTTGATTGTCGGCTTCGATGTTGGTTGATGTAGTTCAACGTTTTATCTGTTGGTTGATGTAGTATGTCGTTGTACCTATTTAAGTATTTGGAACGTAATTTTAAATTTAAATTAACGACTAAAAAAGTTGCTAGAAATATAATAAAAAAACAGATCGCAAACAAAACAGCAAGAAACACAAATAAATTTCTACAGTTGTCCCAATTAGATAATACTGAAAATAAAAACTAAGGTATATAATGGCCTCCTGTGCCACATCTACGTGGTCGTCTATTCCTGTGCAGATGGCCACGGTCAACAGGAGCTTCGGGCTGCTCAGGGCGACGACGTCGCTGCTGGGGTCGCGGCGGTGTCTCCTGCACAAATGGCTGATACGGAGGCGTGGCCTCGTCGTCGTCATCATCATCATCAGCAGCGCCGTAGCCGAGATCAAACCCCGGCGGTGTAAAGTAAGTACCATCCCCGTACTGTGACGTACGACCACGTGAAGACGACGGGCCAGGGTCATGCGTCCGACCACGCGAAGACGACGGGACACTCATGTGTGTCGAGGGGACATCAGCGTACGACATATGTCTTCGCTGTCGTCTGTCAAGGAAAAGACCCTGCATCTGATGTATGAGGTCCAATCCTCCATCCATATCTCCTCCTGTAAGTACCACCTCGGCCCTATCGACGTGCTGTGCCTAATAGGTAAAAATTAACGTCTTTATAACGCGTCCAAAATAAAATAAAAACCTAAAGAATGACAGGTAACTAACCATAACGTCGATAAATGCACTATCTCCCATCTGGAATCCTCGGTTCATGTGGACAGTCGATGGAGAGATGTAACGACGGGTGACCCTCCAGTACCATGGATAGTAATCTAGAGTGCAGTGCGCACCACCAACTATCTCCATCGCACCGACTATCCTCTCGTAGCGAGACACCCACAAGGCTTCGTACTGCTCGTGGAAGGCCCTCCAATCCCTTCCCGCGACGTTACGTGTACTGTGTCGATGAAGATCAACGTCGAGCTGTCTCGGACGCTGCGGGACGGACTGAACCATCCCGAACTGTCGTAGCACGCGATCGGGATAGTGCCACTCAACTATGTTATAGAAGATGAGTGGACACGACGATCGAACGGATGCTGGTCGAGAGTCCGCTCTCAACGCCATAATCTCTGGTGCCTGATCGTCGTAGGGTGCCCAGACGAACTGCTCCATCGACATGCTATCGATCGACTCACGAATCGCACGCAAGTTCGAGTGCGTCGATGTCGTATGATCGAAAAGCGCATTCCACCTGAAATAAAATTATAAATATTTTTAGGAAAAAAATTAAATATTCTAAAAAAACGCCATATATTAATTTTTTTAAGAAAAATATATTAAATATACTACCTCGCAGCATGTGCCGGCATGGGCAACTGAATTTCATCTTCCTCGGTGGGCATCATCCGCACTCGAGGACGGATAATAACGGGCTGAACAGGTAATATACGTATCCATGCCCATACCTACACAAAATTTAAATTAATATTATACCTCAAGCAAATTCAAGTACACAAAAGAACAAACCTGTAGCAACCGCAAAGCTCCACCGATGTTCATCTTCTGACGCTGGCACGAAGTACAAAGTTCTCTGTACAAGAAGGCCAGCACGGCACTGCCCCAACTGTAAGTGTGCACGGCGTCTATGTCTTCGAGCAGCGGAAGTAAAGTCATGGACGCCGTGCTGCCGCTGGAGTCGGGGAACAAAACCGATCCCATAAGCAAAAGCGCATATGCACGTGCCCGCTGATCGACCTCATAATCTGAGCTGTGATCATCGATCTCGTTGGCTTCTAGCCAGTCTGCAAATTTCCTCAGCGACACCTTCGTCCCGGTGTACGCCCCCACAGCAGGTCTGTAACCAGTCAGCTCCTCCAAGTAATCGAGCCACTGATCATGCGTCCTGTGCTGGATAACACCACTGACCGAGTGACCATCAACGGGGAGTCCCCACAGCACACCGACGTCCTCAAGAGTGACGGTGGCCTCACCCACAGGCAAGTGGAACGTATGCGTCTCCTTCCTCCACCTCTCTACGAGGGCCGTGATCAAGTGTGGATCTAACTTCTGAGATCCACAACTATACACGCCGTAGAAGGACATAGTATCCAACCTCTCCAGAACACGACCGTGCAAACCGCACCGGTCGTGAAAGCTTACCCCAGACGACACTCTCCAAACCCCTAACGGTCAAAGGTGTGTCGAGGGCACCATCAGCGTTGGATAGTACATCGTTACAACGATGACTATCCTGGAATATCAAAAGTGATCTATCGATCGGACCGTAATATTCGTTCGTATCCATCCTAAATTAGCGTTTCAAAGTCAATATCGCAACAAAAAACAATAAACAAACACATAAATTGACTCATATACTAACAAACGAATCAAATAACCTAGAAACCCTAATTTCAAAATTAGGTTTCGAAATTAGGGGAAATTAACCTAAATCGAGTGAATTAAGTAAAATTAACGAATAATATCAATCTACTAAGCAACCCACAATATGTAAAGCACATATTATACCAAAAACACAAATTTAAACGCAAGAATTCGACGAAATTTAACGAAACATCAAAATCAAGATTTAAACGAATTAGGAGTTTCATACCCAAAGAAGCTTAATCGATGATGACGAGGAATGATGGATCTATCACGTGGTGTTCGTCGCCGTGAATCGCCGCTATAAATCGCCGGAATCGGTGGGGAGGAGAAGAAAAGAAATGGGGAGGAAGAAGAAGAGTTCGCGGCTATATTATCCGCGTCGTCGCTGCCATTAAGCGCGACGTCGCGGCTATTAGCCGCGACGATAGGTCTACTGGGCCGTCAGTCGGCCCAGACCATTTTTTTTTTCAAAATCAGGCCCGATTTTCAAATATCGGGCCCGATCTGGCCCGGTCTGGCCCGCGCATGGATCGTCGCGCCTATTAAGCGCGACGTCGCGGCTATTAGTCGCGTTTCACCCTATTTTAGTAATTTTTGTCAAATTAGCCCTATTTTGTATAATTTGGTTTAAATTAACCCTATTTTAATTAAAAAGCCTCTTCTCCCCCTATAAACCGTATTGGTCATTCTTCAATTAAGTCCCAATAGAATGAAATTTGAACATCATGACCGGCTAAGAGATGACTAAAACTTCTATCGGGACTAATTCTGAATCGAATCTAAATTTCATCTTGAGTACAGATAACCCCGACTTCCAGTAGAACCAATTCTCATAGCTCGTGTGTGCAATATCAAGTTCATAAAAATTACGAGTTAGAACATTCAATTAGATCAAACATTTGGTCACCGTTTGAAGATATTATGAATTCGACCACTTAGAAACAAGTTCGTACGAATACAAAGAGTTCCTCAGAGAAAAAGGGCGGCTCTTCTTTTTTAGTAAATTGGAAACTCACAAGTGCAATTACATCAGCAAAACATATGAAAGTCCACATTACTATATTATCACAATATCCATCCAATTGGCTCACATTACGCACGTCACCGAGCTCAAATAGTAGGATACTCTAAACAACACAACACACTGCCCATCAATCATGACATAACATTCCCAATCAGTTACACATAACCTCCCTCTTACAAAAAAGGCATTCTTGCAAGCAAAACTTAACCCACTTGATGATTATTCTATGCAAGATTCTTACAGCGCAAACAACAGCAGCAAAAGCATATGAAATAGACAAAGCACTAAGCAGATAGCAAAACCTTAATTTACCTCTCCTTCTCCTCTCTAAAGGAAAAATGAAGGAAGGTGATGCTCCAAAACAGCCAACAACTCCTCCTTATTCCCCGGCCCATCTAGCAAAACCCCTCCAAGCCTCAACGCAGCCTCCACTAGCAAACCCCTATGCCTCTGAGACAACAACCGCCCGCCCGCCGAAACACACTCCCTATACAGAGGCAAGTAGCCGATCGTCACCCTCAAAGGCGCGGGCAAATCCCTAAGACAAATCCCAGATTCGCCCCACTTCAAAATCCTAACCACGTTCGAAAAATGAGCCTCGCCCTCTCTCCTCCCCTCCGAAAACGCCAACTCAGACCAATTCTCCCTGAGGAAAGATCTGAGCTCAGGCGCCACAGCCTCGTCATCACTCTTAGCTATGCCGTCGGCAACGGCGTAGGTGGCCGACGGGTCGCCCAAGAAGTCTGAGCGGAGGAGAAAGGAGACTCCTTCGAGGGACCCACCGCTCCTTTCTCCGGCGGCTTTGAGGATTTCGACGCTCAGGGCGGTTAGGACGTGGTGGGGGACGACGGGAAGGAGATAGGCTGCGGCCGCCACCTGGCTGGTCGAGGTGGCTGCTGTTAGGGCGAGGCAGAGCTCCATGTCTCTACAGCCTCGCTGGACGAACCATTGGACGACGGGCAAGCAGCCTCGCTCGGCGGCTCGCATCAGCGGGCCAAGGAAGGCCACGGCATTTCCCTCCTCGACGAGGCATTCCATGGTTTTGATTTTGCCGTAGTGTGAGGCGAAGCCTAGGGCTAGGTCGACGTCGACGTCCAAGCTGTTTCTTTGAGCGATCTGATGTGGGATTTTGAAAGATACGTTTAAGCTTCTGAAATTATAGGGACTAAAGTACAGGGCAAACAGTGAATATAAAGTAGATATAAGGAACATCGTGATGAAATTACCTGCAGCAATATGCGAACGAGTTCGGTGCTACCGAAGCGTGAAGCCTCGAGAAAGCACTGATTAACATTGTCGGCGCCGCTCTCGACCAACATGCCCAACAGTCCTTGAATTGAAGTTGCCGAAATGCCAGATGCCCAGCCAGGGTCGAAGGAACTGGAGAAGAGCGTGAGAGGGAAGCAAGCTGCGTCGAAAGCTTCGGTGAAATCCTTTCCGCTGAGATTATTCCCGGCGTAGTCTAGGAAGGTCTTGAAAGCAGATAATTGTAGTTGAATTTCGACGGGGGAATTATGACCCACTCTGTCCCTATTGCCCTGGCAACGCGAGTGAAAGCTTATGCACTTAAGAGCCCACTCGGTGAACTTCTGAACCTTGGCTCCAGCTTCTGCCTTTAAAACTTCGTCCCCGTTGCACTCTTGAAGCCTTCCTTGCAACCTGAATAGTGAGAGGGTATAATCTTGTTAGAATGTGCTAGAAAATCTACACTGTTATAGTACCATTGCAAGTAATGCAATCACTGGTATATTAGGATGATGAAATTGGGAAAGAATTATGTTATCGATATATGCACATGAACGGAGCAATCAATGTGGAATGGGGTAGTATTCAACCTTTGTGCCATCACAGAAACGGTATCAGCAAGGCTCATTGTTTGGCTTTGACACGCAGAAACACACGAGGCAAGGAATGACGTCCTAAGTGCGGCTCGAGTGAAGTCATAAGCGCCATTCGCAATAACTTTCTTAATTAATCCGGTGATTCCATACAGTTCTTCTTGAGTGGTTAGAAACCAGATTGAATCCAGCGAGATGCAGAGAGCATCGTTCAAAGTCTGAGGATCAGCCAGTAAGATGAGACTCTCGGCTAGTTCCCAATCATGGGTACTCATTGCCCCTTGAACAACCTGCCCAGTTCAATTCTATCATGTCGACTTAGCTTCCTCCCACTTTTTCCAGGCTCATAATCAGCAGCAGAAAATCTCGACTTGAGTTTCTCGGCACCACAGTTACAGGCGCCTGTTCCGAAACTTTGATTGATTATAAGTGGAGCTTCTCTGGCGAAAACTACGTTAGAATGGCTCACCAAATCACTTTTCTCAGAACTAAAAACGGCAACATCTTTTCCTTTGTTCTCATTGCCTGACGCCAGTATATCAGCTTCATCTGTATCCATTTCCAACATTTCAAGATCAGAGGACAGTGGTTCATCCATGTATGATTCGTCCCCAGCGTGTGAATCTTGGCCAAACTCACCTGCAGCCTGGATTTCTTTTTCTGATATGAAAAATTCTTCTGTATCCATTCTTACTCCTCGAAAATAAATCAATGGCACAACGAAAGAAGCAAACTATGACACTTCAAAGGACTAAATGTTTCAACAGTCCCTCATTTATTGGTAATTGATAGACATTTCGAGGCTAACATGACAGACTTCTGATACCACTAACATGTACTTATCCAGTGAAAGGACCCTGAAAATTCAACCTGGAACCTAAGAAAAATATCTTCGGTTTCCTTTTATCAGCTGTCTCCCTTACAAATTGCTAACTCTTCAGTAACCATATATGACAAACAGGCAACAAAGCCTCAATACGAAGACCAGAGTTAAACGAGAAAAAAAAAAAGATGACTCAGAGACTAAAGACGATATCTACTAAAGATCACAAATTCCAATATCCCTCTCGTACCACGAACGGAGACCAATTCCATCATCAAACCTCGCATAGAACGAAGAAACAACTCCAAATCAAAATAAACCCCTATCGCCTCCGAATCTGTCAGATGCACGATCCACGGGCAAATTCCTGCGATTATCGAATAAATATTCATCGTCAGAAGTTGGAAATAGAAGTTTGAACTCAAAACCACAGCAGCCACGAAAAAACTAACACATCAAACACAACAGCACAAATGGAAAATATGTATCACATGGCAGCAAATCTGGGATAGCAAACATATTGAATCAACAAGACATAATGAACATTTTTTTTTCTTCTTACTTCCTCGCATAAATTTAGGACGAAAAACGGAATAACAAAATCAATATTGTTCATGATACATGGCAAGAATATAGTGAAGAGAGAGAAGGGAGAGATACCAGAGATTGCACCTAAAATAATTGAGTGGAGAGAGAGAGAGAGAGAGAGAGAGAGAGAGAGATGAATGCGTGGGTGGCTGTCTATGTCCGTCTCTTTTATTTCATCACTGACCTCACCCTCTTTGGTATTCTTTGGCATTTCTCATTTACATTTCATTTTCTCAACTTTATATTTCCTCTTACTTCAACAAATGTCATATTTAATTTTTTTTCTTCAACAAATATATATTATGGTCTAGTCATGAAAATTCTAATAACTTTAACGCTCAATCTATCTTTCACCTAGCAATCGTGCCCCACATTTTGATTGAAGTTCACCTTAAAAGGAGACAGCTCCGACTTCTACATGTAACATGTTTCAAGCCATGTAAACATATAGATAGTTATGGAGTTTGAATGCGTCATCAAGGAGTTAATTAATTTTCTTAAACCACTTGCCTAAGTCCACGTAATAGGCTCAGTATCTTTTCAATGGGCCATTGAGCATGACAATCTTTTGATTAATGATAATTATTTTGTAGGAAAAAAATGTCTAAATCAACAATAATTTCATACGTTAACTGTTTGGCCCAAAGCAGCTATCCATTTTCCCATCTTCTCCTGAAAAAATGCCACCTTTGATCAAAATCAGCAAATAAACACACCAGGGAGAAGACTGAACGCTGCAATGGAGCGAATCAAGAAATCAACCCAATAAAAATCATAATCCAATGGAGAACGAGAATGAAAATGCATGGCTATTGAGATCCCTTTTCCGCAAGAGAAGCGGAAAACAAAACGGAGGATACGGCGATGTCATACCTATCCTCTCTCCCACCGCAAACTCCGTAGTCTCTCGCTGTAGCAGGCACATAAATACGATTTCATTTCCCAAGATTTGATTGGATTTTAATGTGTATGAAATACCGTGATTTGATTCTTCCTTGATAGGATCGTCGGCGTACCTACGAAAGAGCTGCAGAAACAATTCGAAGCTGAGGCAACCAACGATTCTTCCTATGCGAGGAACATGGTGGAGTTTAGCTCGTACAAAGCACTGCACCACTGCATTGCGAGGACGGATTATTTGAACGATAAGGAATTCCAACGCCTGACGTTCGATATGATGGTCGCTTGGGAGGCGCCCGACGCAGATAGCATTAGCAGCTCGCTGCAAAGGGTGAGAGGCTAATGCGTTTCAGACTATTTGATACGATGTTCGGCGGTTAATTAGTTAAAAACTCGATATTTTCGTAGGAAAATAACATACCGAGCGAAGACGGTCAAGAAGTGGAGGGAGAGGACGGTTGGTCTTTATTCTTCTCCAATTCGACCCGAATGGCCGTTCAGGTGGTCGGTTAGCTTCTCCTGAAAAAAGAATCGTGGAAACATTTTTTAAAAAAATATATATTGAAAAAACTTATGATGAATAATCTAACGCAATGATACGTAAAAGGTTGACGAGAAGAGAACCGTGGGGCCCGAGGCGTTTGCACGCATAGCTCCGGCGTGCCCTATGATCGCGGATATTATGACGGTTCACAATCTTTTCGACGTCTTGTCGAGTTCCACGGGGCACCGTCTTCATTTCCTCGTTTATCAGAAGTACCTGCAAACTCTCGAAAAGTATGCATATAGAATCTATCAAAGATATACCAAGGATTGTCATGAATTTTTTCTCATCGATTTTTATGTCTTGTTTTCGGCGAAGGATTGTTAAGACCTTGCAATCCGTAAGACCGCAAGTTATTTCCACTCTTTCGCTCGTTGAATATGAAATCATATTGGACGTCGGCGGAACCATTCCTACAAGGCCGGTATTACAGCATATTGGGATGTCCGCATGGCCAGGTAAAACCTTAGGGTGCGTTTGGTATGCTAAATTCGACGCGAAAGAGAACAGAAAAAAGTGTCAAAATACGACAGGTGAAGCACAACGTACAATGGTTGTCGCGTACCATAACACCTTTTCTTTGTTTTCTGCATACCAAACACGCCCCCAGTTTGCAGTTTTCTATCGGAGGTTATAGAACATAAGTATGCATTGCTTCTCATTCGCGTCATTATAGGACGACTAACGTTGACAAATCACGCCATCTACTTCGAACCTGGCGTGGGTTTGTTCGATAAGCCCGTGAGATATGACTTGGCGATGGACATGAAGCAAGTTCTAAAGGCGGAACTGACCGGGCCCTTAGGCACTCGGCTCTTCGATAGAGCCCTAATGTACAGATCAATATCCAAGTGGGTTTTTTTCTTCTCGAACATATTCGCGTCGCGGATTCTTATTTCTTCAACTCTTTAAAATCGATCCTTCTTTGTGTAGAACAGAGCCTGTATATTTCGAATTCCCCGAATTCAGAGGCTGTTCAAGGAGAGACTACTGGCTGGATATAACCCTGGAGATTCTCCGAGCCCACAGATTCATAAGGAAGTACAGCTTGAAGGGTAATCAGCAGAACGAAGCGCTTGCTCGAGCAATTCTTGGCGTCTTAAGATTCCGCGCCATTAAAGAAGGCTTTGGTAAGAGATCTGCGTCGAACTATGGAACCCTTTTGTGTTTTAACTTGTCCGAAAGTCTCCCTGGAGGAGATCAGATTGATCGAGCCCTATCGAGCCGTTTGAGATCCATTAGCTCTGATTTCAAAGAATGTGATAATGCTTTGAGTTTTAAGAGCCAAGTCTATCCCAATGCCCTCCTTACTATTTTGGGGCTCAAGATTTCCGCATTTGGAGAGATGGGTATGAAGATCGAAGCAGCGAGGCATGTGGGGGATGTTAGCGTCGGCGAACTGAATCCGTTGGAGACTATAGTAAAGCAGTTGAAAAGGGATACTCTAAGCACAGAAGTAGCTCAAGCCACGGTCGACCAAGTGAAGATTGAAGGCATCGATTCGAACTTAGCTGTGATGAAGGTTAGTTGGCCTTTCGTCTTTATAGTGTTTGATCGACGGAGAATGACTGTTAAGTTACTCTGTTTTTGTTTCTCGGTAGGAGTTGCTTCTGCCATTTTCCGAAGCTTATAATTGGGTGCAACATTTGGCGTCGTGGAGCAATCCCTACAAATCTCTGCTGTTTCTGTGTTCCATCAGCTACCTAATCTGTCGGTAAGAAAAATTCATCAAGGGGCGTATTAGAGAAGCGTAAGTAGCTGAAAAAGGGTAGAGAAATATGTATGTTTTTCAGGGGTTTGATCAATTACCTGCTACCATTGGGCCTCATGCTTTCGGCATTGGTGATGCTCTGGCGAAGATGCGGCTCTAGAAGGAAACCATTGAACGTATTTAAAATCACGGCTCCCCCCTGTAAGAATGCGGTGGAGCAGCTTATAACTTTGCAAGAAGTTTTGACTCAAGCCGAGTCTGCCATCAAGAGTGCCAACATCGTTCTCCTCAAAATTCGGGCAATTTTGTTTTCGGCGGCGCCAAAGGTAAGCCCGCCTTTCCTTTCATTTCACGCAGTCAATAGCCTTAGGTGATATATACCCTACCTTGACTTTGACTCGTAAAGAAGATAAAGCACTTACAAAGCCCAATATCTTAACTTTCAGGCAACGGACACGGTGATTCTCCTGTTGATGCTAACGGCTCTCACCGTGGTCATTTTCCCGCCGAAGCACATAATGCTGTTTATCTTTGTGGAGCATTTTACAAGGAATCTGCGAATGAGAAAGGAAAACAACGATAGATGGTTACGACGAGTAAGGGAATGGTGGATTCAGATTCCAGCTGCTCCCATTCACGTCGTGAAGCCTGATGATAAGAAGAGGAAATGAGGAGAAATCAACAGGTCATTACTACTCACTGCTGCTCCACACATACATTTTAGTCTTAACGATCTATTTTGAACATGTATTTTCGAGGATACAATTTTAGCAATAACATGTTTAACTTCTATACACTTATTTAATTAGACTGCTCCAACGGTTTCGGAGTATAACATATGCCGTGTTACAAGAAATGGCTTGCACCATCATCTTTCCATTGACGGTCTTGTCTACTATAAGACCGAGCCTCAACAGTGTCTCGACGGCTTTGTCTACTGGCATTTCAATCTGCAGGCATCGTAAGAAATGTTCAGTTCTCAACGGAAATATTTGATTTTTAAGTTTTTCTGCGACAAAAATGTTGGCTTGAAGATAATACCTTCTCTTTAAAAGCATTGTATATAAAGGTCTCGCATTTATCCGCAATATCCCTCCTGCTGCTAACCTGCTGCAATGCAACGGCTCTCAGATAGTCAGATAGTATATATTTGAAACAGTTATATTGAAGAGGATATAAAAAATTAATTCGTGTGAATAAACTATTTTTTTCGTATTTTGTTCTGATTGGTTGATTCGATTGGTAATGCTAAAGTTCATCATCTGAGATCTTTTTGCAACAATTTTTCACATGGAAAATTTAATTCGTAGCATAAAAATTCCAAACTAAAACTGGCCTGGCCATTTTCTGCCTTAAGTAGGATTGCATACACCAAGATCGCTTCTTTGTACTGCATAAATAGAATTTCCAACAACAGGAAAAATATATAAGTTGCACAGAACCGATAGGAAAGCATATCGAATCCAAATAAAGATATAGATACCAAAAGAAGTTCTATATTGTCTCACTTGCTGCTGCTCAGAAGCATCAATAAGGAAATGAATGGAGCCAAAGCCACTTGCTACAGTTTTCTCGTACAGCGTCCTATTAACCAAAAGCTGTAAGTAAAGTTCAGAATCAGTAAGCTCCACAAACAAATCTAGACACATTTCTCAAAGAATAGAGAAGAAAAGGAGAAAAAGAGGTGCATTTGTCTCACCTGATACCTATCCCTTGTTTGTTTATAGCCAAAAAAGACACGACTAACGTATATAATCAGCGCAGTGGCGGCAATTACATCTAACATAAATGCAGATCTGCGAAACCAAAAAAGGCAAAAAATAAGGAGTATGTGGGCTGGATGCAAAGCTGAAAAGAAGCCATTAGAGTTAGGAGTGGGTACGGGGATGATCGAATGTCCTGGAATTTGTAACTAAAGAAGTATGCCAAGAGCCCCAATATTGTTGCAACATCCAACCGTACCTTAAGATGGATGAAAAACTTCAGAAAAAGAAAAATGAATATATTCCCACAAGTTACAATGTGCTTAGGTTTATCAAGAAGATAAACCTAATGGATTCTTTTACCAGTTTTGAAAGATATGTATTACACATTACCATACCGTGTCAAGGATCCGGAAAGACAATTTTTTGTGAGGGAAAACAACCTACATAAAGCAAAGAAAACGTTATTTTTGTTTACGCTTGACTCAAATTGGGCATATAAGTTCAGAAATCAAATTACTACCGGCAGATCTGGAATAGGAATTCTCTCATAAATCTTCATTTGCACTGAAGGAATCTCAGCTTTGTCTCGCATGTCCCGTTCTCCAGTTCCTTCAATGTAGAACAAGACTAGTTCTTGAAACGAAGGCTCCTAGAATCAATACAGTTCTCAAATCTCATTAGTGATCGCTCGCAAGACAAAACATGCTGATACTGGAGAAATAGAGTCAGCTCGATATGGTATTATGGTTCTAGAAATGATTTGACAAAGAGGACACTGACGATACTTTTAGGTTCCACAGGACAAAAAAGATTCATGTAGGAAAAGATGGATACAAACTATTTGGATCAATTCTGGCTCCAACACGAAAAGATTGCAACTTAATGTTCACTGGAATCTTCATAGTTTAGGATCCTCTCTTTTCACCTAGACCACGTAACTGGAACATTCGCAAAATGTTGAAATAGCTGACAAGAAAGATTGTCAAGTCATAATCACTTGGTAGTGATATACTGCAGATTTAAGGTAGTTCTAGGAATTAAAAACACATGAGTAGACACAAAGAACGCATGGCACGACTGACATAAAAATTAAGATCTTGTAAGCTGCACAATACGACTTACATGTATGTACCTGGACGAAAGACTTTGAGAAAAGTATCGATATGAATGTTTGTAGCATCTTCTTGAAGTCATTTCCACAAGCTTTACTTGAAGCAGGTTTAAAAATGTCACTAATTGATATCCTTGATAAGGTCTGGCTGTGATGACTGCAGACGTAAATTTCATTTCCACAAGCTCAATTCCATAATAGAGCTCTTATAAGCATATAAATATGATAATTGGAGTATTCATCTCACAATTCAGATGCATTTAGCTATAATGCTGTTCTATTAAGAAACCAATTTCAACTGAAAACTCAACTGGTTATTGGTCCTTGATTATAATACTAAGCAACCTAGTAGGATCATATAAAAAGAAAAAAAAATAAAGGAGAGACCTTATATTGGATGAGGAACCATCAAGATCAATTTCTTTGTCAGGCGCTGTCATTCCTAGACCGGTCCATACAAGAAATTTTCTTAAGAGCCTCTCACGAGGCCCTACTTCAGAGAGAATTCCCTCATAACGATCTACCGCTTTTTGTGCAGCAACCCAAATTGGAAGGTCTTTAGCTAGGACCTCAAGGTCATCAGATGTACGATCATCATCTGAGTAAGATTTGATGAATGATGAGAATTCCTTCAGCCAACGGTCATATGTATCAGGGGAAATTTCTTCTATTGCTTCCTGTGTAATGCTTTTCATGGCCTGTATGATAGAAAGGCACAAATTTATGTAAAGCTTGTCTTCAGTTACAGAACTACATAAGGCCCAAAAAAGTCACGGAAGCTGTAGTATAATGATGGTGCATAATTTGGCAATAAATATTAACTTATGGACCGCAAATAGCTGCACAACATGACTTGGTAAACAAGTGTTAATTTCTGGTTTCTGACTGCTGAAGAGCCGAAGCATAAAATAAATGCTGATAAACTGGTAAGGCTAGGATTTCTTATTTTCTGGATGGGTTTTACCATTAGGACTTGGATTCATAGGGCTCATTAAACTGGTAAAGAACATAGTCAAAGCTGAGTTCATCCCGTAGATACCTCGTTTAACCAAATGCCAAAGTTTCCCAGTGGTTTGGAGATGAGCAGAAAAAACTTCTGCAACAACTTTGACTGTAAGTAATCCAATTTTTCGGCAAGTAGCAAGCCTCTTTGCCTTTCAGTACTATATCCCCGCCTAAAAATTAAAAACTGTAGTGAGAGATGGGTTAATAGTCTGGAAAGGATTTGTGTGCTTGACTTGGTAAATGACCATTTTACAGATTGTTAAGTGAAGGCCTTCTACCATCACAGTGTACATCCAACTGAGAAAGAAACATCTTAAGCGTCATCTTAACTCATTCATCGAACTCAATTCCACATTTAGCAGGCTGTTAATGGACTTCATCATAAACTATGATGTAAGAAGCAGAGTATGCACCACATTCCAAAATTCATCTAATCACATTCATAATTAGCGTGAATTTTTGAACACTTGTTGTACTACTGAGGCGATATGCATACCTGAATATAATTGCACCAGACTCAGATATCCTTTTCCAATCAACATAAATTGGTAATGTAAGGAGATAATCGGTATTGAGTGCCGATGTCAACAGTAAATCCCTCGGAGACAACTCTTCAAATTCAGCATTGTAGAGCAGCTTCATGAAGGACCGTTGAAAACGAACAGGAATGGAAATTCTAGAGCATTAAGCAGCAAAATGCAAATTATAAAGGAAACATGGGAGAAAGAAAAAGGAACACAAAAGCTCCAATCGATAGTAATTCACTAATTCTACTCAGTTTCTCTATAGTATTGAACAGCAAGATACCTTGGACTTTTGATAGGATTTCTATTGCCTTTCTTTGATGAAAAGTATGCAAGTATCTTCTTCAAATTCAGAGAAAATCCAGAGGATTTTGGTTTACTATTGCCTGATTCATCATCCTGCTGTTTGTCCATGAAAGTATCTGCAGGTTCCTGACTCGAGTCAGTTTTGCTGTTGGACAAACGCGTCAGTTCATAGTCATCTCGCATTTCTTCTAAAATAACTTTGTGCTCCGCGTGAAGGATTGAATCCAAACATCTGCAGTTAAAACATAATAAAAGCAGACAAATCGAAGCTGTATGAGCTCATTTCCACCATACAAACAAAATTAAACGTAACTGATGAAGTGAGAAAGTGTAGGCTATGTATAAATCCAAGCATATTTCCTGACAGTGAATCGTTAATACGCGAAGTATGAAGTACCGAGAAAGAGACAGAAGCTCTCCGGCCTCTTCATGTGAGGCGAACATGCTCGAGACAATCGCATCCAAAAGCACGGACTTAGAAACCGATATGCATCTCTGTCTCGGAACCACAATTCCAGAAATTTCCACATTTCGTCTTCCACTCTTATTATGGCGATCATCGCCATCATTGTTATCGTCATCTCCGTTCTCCTCATCTTCGCCATCGACATCGTCAACTGTTAACATGATTGGCTTACTTTCCGACTGTGGAGCTTCTTCTTCCTCTACAGAAAGTGATAACGAGCAATAACAACTCAAGCGGTGGAGTGAGCCAGCACCACCGCCGAGTATTACCGCCTTACGACGACGGCATTGGTAATTCCAAGAGGCGGAGTACGACGGCCGGTGGCGGCTGATTCTAGAGCACCGAACAATCTGCAAAGACGATAACATCACATCATCGGTATATCGTTCTAGCTGTATTCTCTCGATTCTGGCTACTACAGCGCTCTCTTTGATTGATCACCGAGAGATACAGAGAAAAGAGCAAGCGTCAACAATCTCCACCACACGCGTCGGCTTCCGTGGCAACTGATTTAGTATAAATATAATTTCTACAAATATTGTATTCTTTTGTTTTTTCCGCGAAATTATTTATAGAGACATGATTTTACTGTATTGTACAATTTTTACAAGATGGCCCAGCCCAGAATTGACGTAAATCGCCTATTTATGAAAATCGATGAAGACGATATGAAAAACTAAGTGGGCTAGGATATGTTTTTATCACTATGCCAGCTACATGGGTCGGCCCAATTTTGTCATATAGTAATTCAATCCAATCAAAGCACTAATAAGAAACATCATACGATCATCTTACGGAGACGAAACAATAAAGCTTCTGATACACGCAGAAAAAAAAAAGGAAAAACCCTACTAATTAAACAATGAACTGAAACCATTAATTTAGTCTAGTGCTCAATCATACGATCATCTTCTTCTTCGTCTTTGTAAGCATACAAGCAAAGTTTCCGAGGATTCATCATGAGCATCAACCAATCTCTGTAAAAATCACTGTAAAAATCAAAGTAACCCTTGCTCAGCGGCGGTATTAGGCCGGCGGCGGCGGCGCCGCCGTGGCGGGCGAACATTCGCTGCATCTTCAAGGTTTCGATCAGCGTTTCTTTCAACTGATTTTTCAGTCCGATCTGACTCCTTGCTGCGTCGACGAACGAGGCGATGATTTGAACGGCGATTCTCATCGTCGGCGATCTCCGACGACGATAAAGACTCTACGATCTTCGTCAGCTTTTCCATGCCGAAAACCTCGTTCACCTGTTTGAAAGGCTTGATTTCTTGGAAATAAGGGAAGAACAAACAAGGTCGCCCTTGTTCGCAGTCTTTTCTCCAGATGATCGCACACAGCACAATATTGCGGCGGTGACGGCAGCGACATTCTTTTTCTCCTTCCTACAATTATACTGAATAAGAATTAATATCTACATATATATATATAAGGTAATATATATCTAATTAAATCGGTAAACTCCTTCAAAAATTCAAATCAATCCTAATTCCTATCATCTAATGATGCCTAAAATACCCAAATAAAGTGCGATGGGACATAGACTGAATCCGAATATAGTGCTTGCCTATTAAATAAGGATTAATTCCTTATCGGCCCTTTCTAACTTTTAAGGTTTAAACTTTCTTTTAAACCCTCGAATGATTTCTTCCTTACAAATACTCATTTGAAAATTTCTTCCTGTTTAGTACCTAAAAAGCTATTTTCAGCGTAAAAAAGACAAAAATACCAAAAAAACTGAATAACTATTTCAAATGCATTATACCAAAACAATTCGTTATTTTACCAACAAAATTGGACATTATACCAGAAAATGTTGAAATTATAACATCTGTTTTCGTTATTATACCAGTAAATAATGAGATTCGAATTTTATACAATGAAATTGGACATTATACCAACTGATTATGCTATTATATCAGAAATTATAGAAATTATACCATCCGTTTTCGTAATTATACCAATAAATAAATGTATTATAATTTTATACAAAAAATAGGCATTATACCAAATGATTTTATTATTCTAGCAGAAATTGAGGAAATTATACCGGAAAAATTCGTTATTATACCAACAAAATTGGACACTATACCAAATAATGTTGAAATTATACCATCTATTTTCGATATTATACCAGTAAATAATGAGATTCAAATTTCATACAACGAAATTGGACACTTACCAACTGATTATGCTATTATACAAGAAATTATAGAAATTATACCATCTGTTTTCGTAATTATATCAATAAATAAAGGTATTATACTTTTTTACAAAAAATTAGGCATTATACCAACTGATTTTGCTATTATACTATAAATTGAGGAAATTATACCATCTGTTTTCATTATCGTACCAGTAAATAACGTTACTATAATTTTATACAGCAAAATTGGACATTTATACCAACTGATTTTGAAATTATACCAAAAATTGTAGAAATTATACCATCTGTCATTTGGTTATCGTACCAGTATATAACGTTATTATAATTTTATACAGCGAAATTGGACATTTATACCAATTGATTTTGAAATTATACCGAAAATTGTAGAAATTATACCAACTGTTGTCGTAATTATACCAACTGTACATTAGACCAGTTGGTATAATAATTATAACAGTTGGTAAATAATCAAAGCAGTTGGTATAATGCCCAATTTAATTTCAGAAAATGGTACTTTCGTCCGTTCACTGTTTGTGATATTAATTAGACAACTTTTTCGCATATGGGCAATGCAAAGAAAGATTTTTGCTATGGGTACTGATAAGGAAGTTCAAACCTTGAAAGGGCCTGATAAGGAATTCACTAGTACTGTCAATCCTAAACAATGAGGGACCGGCCCGCTCCGCGGCGGCGCCTAGAAACTATTTTTTATTTTAATTACTAATAATTTTAATTAATTATGGTATTTATTAAACGATGATAAGTATGTTGTTAATTACGTATTTGATAATAAATATGATATTAATTAGACATCATTAATGAACCATTAATTAAAATTCTAAAATAATTAAATATTTATTTTCTATATTTAATATTTATTTTATATATATTATATATTTATAAATATATTATATTATTACAATTATGGCGGGCCGGCCCGCGGGCCACGGGCCAAATTTACCGCTCTAGAATTCACGTATAAAATAATCTGGCGTTTATTTTGTTTTGCTTTTAAGTTAACACTAAATTAAAATTGTATTAAGAGGTTTCCAAGTAAGAATAGAATTTCAAGCAAATTGTATTTGATGTTCCATTACACTACTTAGACAGCGATATTGCATAGGATTGGGCATGCTAATATGACTAGATAAAAGAAGGGAAACTAAACAAAAAAAAAAGAAAGAAAAAGAAGCTCAATCTGAATATTACTTTCATACCTCAAAGCATAAGAAGCCCAATCATGCCTAAAAAAGGGTCCGTTTAGTTTGGTGGATAAGACCACATAAAGCCATTTTTATCTAACACAATCTTGTTCACTTTGAAAGAGTCGATTTGTATGAAGCCCGACATAAAATTCCAGCCCACTGCTATAATCCATCAAGCCCGCTCTAACTCATCCAATGGGTCCGGCCTAGATAAGTAATCCAACCCACCCTACTAATAGCGAAAATACGAAAAAACACTGATTCCTAAAACCCAAGCTCAAACGACGAAGACCCGCAACAGGACCAAAATTATTCCACCAATTTCCAAACAATTTTGCTCCAGCCAATTTTGGAACCTGTCAGATGACATTATAGGAGGCGATTCCGGCATTGATGTACCCACTAGAAGATTGTCTAATTTCAATTTCGACTTCATCTTGTTTACGGAACCCTAAAACTTAATCATTGTCGTCGCCTGTGATTGGAAAAAACAAATCAGAATGTACGATTGTCGGTGTCTGTAGTTGAGCCGTTAGTGATCAATCGATGAATCTCTTGTTTTAATTCTACAATCTTTGAGTTCGAGTTTCGTTTTATATCGCAGCTACTACCCATGTTATTTTAAGCGATTTGGCTGTTGGAATAGATACATTTTGTTTTGTTTCTAGTGAATCATATTTGTTGTTATGTGTCTCTAATTGTGATGCAATGAAGTGAACAGAACAACAACGATAAAATACATGAAAGAGACGATATGATTTTCTTTTATTTTACGGGTTAGAACTGTAAATTCACAAGGAGTTTTATGTATCTTAGTTGTGGAAATCAAACTGTGGTAAATGGAAACCAAACGATATTTAGGTAATGTCTATTAGCATGCATTTATTATTGGGAGATAAAAATTATAGGACCTTTTCTTATCTCGTGCAGCCACAAAGGAGAAGTAGCCCTACTAATAACGAAAATACAAAAATAACCCTGATTCCTAATTTTCATGTTTGCAATTCACCGACGTAAGATTCTTCTAGTCTTGCTTTTCTTTGAGCTCCGCTCTTGCAAATCGCCCGCTGGGCTACCTTCTGCGGCGGTTGGGTCCTGCGGCAGTTGTTTACTACCACCTACCCAGCTTGGGTCTGGCGGTGGTGCTTGACGACCACCTACTTCACCGTCGTTGGGTCTGTTGGTGGCAGTTGGCGAACTTGGCTTTGAATCATTGAACGGAGAGCATCTCGAGTACGATGATCTTGCGAAGAAGAATAGGCTTGGAAGCACAGAAATTGGGGATTTGTCATTTTGATGAGCCAATCCTGGTGAAATTCCGAGTAATTAGGGCCTGCTTGCGGTACTTGTACTCCATAATGAGCCTGACTCCATTTCAGCCCTTTTCCTATTCTCTCCGCACTGACGATGATCGATTTTGATGTGGAACAATAATTAGGCAGGCTAAAAAGAGATTAAGGAAATAATTAGCTTATGATAATTATTAAGAGAACTTAGTAAAAAATATGAGCTTTCTTGAAAAATATAAGGTTAGATGGTGAAGGGAGACTTTTATGGACCTCCTACAGGTTTTAGGGACCTCCAACACACTTTAGACTGAAAAAAGAAGAAAAAAAGTCAAGTCTGAATATTATTTTATTACATAAAATTAAAATGATAAGAAGTCCAGTCTGAAACTCTGAATACTATTTCTCCACTGTAATTTTCATTTTGTAGTTCGACGATGAAAGATTTTTCTAGTCCTGCTCTTCTTTGCGCTCCACTGCAAATCATTGGCTAGGCTACCTTATGCGCCTGCTTGGTCCCCCGTAAATCTCAGGTGGTTGACTGCAACCTACTGCTCCGCCTTGAATCCAATGATTTAAAACGCGTGAAGCGCAGTGTGACGCATTTTGGCTCCGGAAGCGCGCAGCGTAAATTGTGTAGTGCATTGCGTGAGTATTTCAAGCAATTAAGTTACAATGCAGGAAAACATAATATATGACGTAAATTTGCTATATTGTAGCTTATATTCTCCAATAATATATTTAATTCACTCCATTTTAATTTTTTGCTTCCCATTGGTTACTCAATTTGTTATAAATAACAAAAGAAAAAGATAAATACAATAAAAATAAAAAGTAATAAAAGTAACTTGAAAACGGTTAAATAAGAAGGGAAAAATAAGATAACGATATTTTCTCTCTCCAATTACATTATTCCACATATATAGAAAGTTTAAAATAGTGTATTACACGTATGTCGAGCAAAAAGATAAAATTCGGTCAAAATGTTCGCTTAGACAGAGTAAAATGATAAAATGAATAGAAAAAATGAAAAAAAAAAGTTACGCCAAATTTTTTGCTCTTCGTCGCGTTTTTAGAAAAATATACGCATATGCGCGCTATGATGCGCGCAACAATATGCTTTTAAAAACACTGGTCGAACCGAAGGCGGTGGTCGACTGCTACCTACTGCGCCGCCCATTTTCTCCGACAGTTGACTGCCACTGCCGGCGGTGGTTTCCTGCTACCTACTGCACAACCGCTTGGGTCTGGCGGCGGTTGTTTACTGCCACCTACTTCACCAGCGGTTGTGTCCGCCGGGGGAGGTTGGCGCCTAGGGGGCTTGGCTTTGAAACATTGAAAGGAGATCATCTCGACAGCGATGATCTTGCGAAGAAAAATACGCTTCGAAGTACGGAAATTGGGGGTTCGTCATTTTCATGAGCCAATCCTGGTAAAATTCCGAGTAATCAGGCCCTGCTTGAGGTACTTGTACTCCATAATGAGGTGCAATTTGTGGAAGCTTTACATAATCATCGTACTCTGACTTCATTTCGTCAATTTGAATTATGATAAAATCGTTTTAATTTTACTTTTTTTAATCAAAATATGTTAAATTACATTATAAGATTTATTTTTCATATATAAATAAAAATGTTATGAAAACGTCATTTTTGTATTCATTTTAAGACTTTTTCAAGTTATAATTTCTCATTATGTTACTATTATAATATGTTATTTCTTCTTATATATGTAACATTGTCATGAAAAATGTTTACAACACACATTAAGGTTTACAAAGAGCTTGTCGTTTTTATTATTTTGTTTAAACGTTTTATTTATCTCTAAAGTTATAACTAATAATTCTGTTATTGATTACAATATGGAATTAATTTTCATATGTGTAATAAACATCTGGAAAAATGTATATAAGACATTTTGAAGATTAGACCACGGAGTAAACGTTGCTTATTATTGGTTTTTAAATTTATTCTTCGGTTCCTGACTTACAATGTATCATTTTGTCATTGATAACAATATGAAATAAATAATGTAAAAATTTACAAAAAATATTCTAACGATTATACGAGGAACTATATGTTTCTTATGTTCAATGTATAATTTGACTAAATTTATTGTTCTTTCATTAATACAATATGTAATTTATTATCAGGTATATACGTATTATGTAAAACGTATACAAGATGATATCTTCACGATTTTACCGCATACATAGTCTTTCCTATTATTTGTTTAAACATTTTTCGACCCTCCAAGTTACAACTTCTAGTTCCGTCGCTAGCACTGGCGATCATAAAGCTGATGAAAAGATAACAGAAAGTCTCGTCAGAAATAGAAAGAAAACTGTTTAGATGTTCAGCGCCGAATACTTCATGGAGGGTTTAGAACGATTCCATCTTTTCGGCGGGAAAGTACTTGGCCAATGCACAAGGTAATTGGTCGCATCTGTGTTTTCCAAGGTATCGGCACAACCCACAAATTATGATAACATATGGATAGTCCATTTTCGCCTTCCTGATGATCCAAAGTGTAATGGAGGGAAGATAATGGTGAAGACCAGTAACAAAGAACCGAAGAAGAAAAAAAATGTAAGAATGATTTTCGTTGTTGGGTAGTATTTGATCAATGGAGAGGTGCGTGCCACCAACATAAGATGGATACCGTTGGATACATCGTTGAAAAGGGATAAATCGGTCGCACGCTTATGGGCCAAGTTGGCGTTGCAAAAGCCCAATAAACATGAATGACCGCCCCAATTGGCTGGCTCGGAAGTTAAATGCTTGCTATACTATGAGAGTTTTGTTTTGAGGTGATCTCCAAAACATCACCATGATCTTCACATCACATATTCATCACTGTGTTTATCTTTCGTGATGAGTCATCACCATAATGAAGGATCACCTAGGTGATCAAATATTTCAATTTTTGGATCACCTCCAAAAAGCTAGGTGATCCAACATTACGGAGATGATGTGGTATTTAGAATTTTTATTTGGACAATATTACCCATTATATTTTAACATTTATTACTTATATAACCTTATTCATATTTTAAATTATATAACTAACTATTTTAAATCTTAACAACATATTTAATAATTAAAATATAAAATGATATTAATAATATTATAATAGACTTATAATTAATGGTTAAAAGAATTTTAAACTCGAAACTAAAACATTGATCATTATTACGTAAAACATCATCTCAACATAAACATATTAATTCACATTACATATATGATATAAGTAGGCTTAAATATGTCATTTATGCAATATCACCCCACATATCCCTGTGATTAATTAAACATAATATTATAATATCACCTTGATATGCGAAATGAAATATCACACCAAACAAACAAATTGATGATATATCACCTTGATCCACGTCACTGATACTCACTTACGGCGATGCAATTATCACCGTGAGGGTAGATCACTATAAACAAACACCCCTATATGTGTCGAACAAATCATTGGTGGAAAAAAGGCTTCGAAACTTAGGGAGGCGAGCAATTTAGTTGGTATCTTTTGGTTGATTTCTCTTCGTTAACTATTATCTTCGATTATGCAACTATCTTCAAAATAATCTTCAACAATCTTGTAAAAAATAATCATGAAACAAAGAAATTGCATGTAAATAAACCCAAGAATAAACAACAAAGAATATATCTCATTTACCATTTTCCCCCAATTTCTAACCAAATCAAATACAAAAAAATTAAAAGCTAAATCTATCTATGACGAGCGTTGATGTCTCTACTAATAGCACAAGACATGGGCGTGAACGCCAAAGCCATGAGCAATCCAAGGATGAGTATAGGAATCAGCAGCAGCATCAACGGCGGAGGAGGTAACGGCGGCAACACAAGAGGAAGAAAGAGAAGAGACGCCGTCAAGAAAGCTAACAGAAATAGGGATTCCGCCGTGAAGTAACGGAGCAAAAGGCTGGCCGGCCTTCTCTTCTCATGGTGGTTACCCGCCGCCGCTTGTGTGAAAGACAAAGAACGACGGTAATAATACCGTTCCATCTTACCACTCGCCGGAGAAATAACACTTTCCGACGCCGTCGTCGGCCTTGAATGTGCTTTTCCGATGCTGCCGGCCATCTTCTTCAAGTGATGTCAGAAATCTTGGATGAGATCTAAAGAGAGGATGGGTGCAAGAGAAAACAATGTAATGAATGCTAGTTTTCTTTTTTTTTTATTTTTTTATTTTTCCTTTTATAAGGTTGAAAGAATCTAAGAACTATGCATGTATTCTCCTAAAAAAAAACTATGTAGGAAAAAGGGGATTTAGATACAGTGAATGGGGGCACAACTCACAATCAAGTACGAAAAAAATGGATGGTGGGATTTCACATTTTTTCTTCGGTTGAATATTCAATGCAATTTGAAGCTTAGGTTCTTCACCCTTATAATTGAATTCTAAATGACGAAAAAAAGAAATATGTATATATAATAAGTGCATGATGGTCACGTCATGTAATAATAATATAGGCAAGTTGCGAACAAAGAGAATAATTAGCAGCCGGCAAACACTTGCATTGATCCGACCAAGTCATGTGGGCTTATTTTTTCAATCCATAACTTGCAATTGCCGTAAAATCACAAAAGTACAAACGTGCTAAACACCACACAGAGCCGTTTGGTCGCATTGCGCCAAACGGAGACCAGTCCTCAAAAAGAAAAAAACACAACCCCACAAGGGGAACAACACTCCGTAGTCATGTGGGCTTTTAAACTTCTCACATTTTGAACTTGTGAAACTTGTTAGTTATTTTAACATAACATTTGATTATTGTTTTTTTCACCTCAAATTGTTTCACCACGATTGATCATCCCGGCTTGCAACCGTCCAAAGTTCACACATACAACAAAAATATTGGCATTCGGAGTAGATATATCATATATCCCACCACTTCGAGGTATCCCTTGGGATAGTTACTACATGGTGGAATAATATTGTCTATTGATGCTATGAGAACAATGTAAATGGATAAACCCGACACGAACCGCACCCGAAAATAGCAGATTTGGGTTAACATTTTCGATCTGTTTAAGTAAATGGATAAACCCGAACCTCAACTCGAATATTTAGTGGGTCAGCTTAGGGTTCGAATTTTCAACACAAAATCAACCCGTTTATCAACTCATTAACCCAAATAATGTAATTTATTAAAAGTATCCGTAATATAAATAAAATAAATTGCTTTTACTTAATTATATGACTTGTCTTATTTGAAATTTTAATTGTTGTTGATATTTATAAAAAACAACTGGTTTGTTTGTCTAATGTT
Source organism: Craterostigma plantagineum (assembly GCA_027422505.1). Classification (NCBI taxonomy): domain Eukaryota; kingdom Viridiplantae; phylum Streptophyta; class Magnoliopsida; order Lamiales; family Linderniaceae; genus Craterostigma; species Craterostigma plantagineum. The sequence goes on from JAPQWV010000050.1 coordinate 4,116,190, forward strand.
TTATTTAATTTGTGTTTATAATTCTGATTATTTAGTTATTTTTTCTTTTACTTTTTTTTTTATTTTAAACGGGTTAGCGGGTTAATGGGTTATATTTGGATTAAAATAGGTCGGGTTAGGGTTCGATATTTCAATCGTTTAAGTAAACAGATTAGGTCATGGTAAGTTTTCAACCTATTTATTAAACGGGTTGAACCGAATGTGACCCAAACCGACGTGCGTACCACCCCTAGGTACATGCAATACTGACTAGTCAAATATTAAATGTTTGAGTTTTCATCTATATAGGTGCTATCTATCTAAACTAAATGCATGCATGAACTTTACAAATAAAGGTAGGTTTGTTGTGATTGTGATTGTGAAGAATTATCGTCCAGGGGATGATATGAAAGAACGCGTTTTGTAACTTTAATTACGTGGTCGTCATAATTGATTGCAATTTCAACTTTTATTAGCAGCCCCAGCCCTGTTGTAAATTTCAATTTTGCTCTTATTTTAAATTATTATCCAAGCATATATGATTTGGTTTCACTATTGTGATATATAAAAGATAGAATTCAACAGTTAGTTTTCATAAAACCAACCTTTTGATAATATCTTGTTCTTCATATATAAACCACCACAGTTCTGCTTACAATTTATCGAATTCGATCCTGGTAGTTTTCTGGCGACTTCATTGCACGACGATATCATATCAGCCTTACACAATTTACATCATAGAATGAAACAAAGAAATCAACCCCATATATACAGACGAATCTTGTGAGCTGTTCATTACATCGTGGTATTCCTACAACTTCCAAACAAGAAAATGCAAGCTAAAGAAGAAAAAAAAAACAATTACAAATAAATTACGAAATTCTAACACGAACTATATGTCCATAGAGAATCTGATCAAGCTTATTGCTCATGTTTCAAGAATCATTAAAGGTATTAACTCCATGGTAAATAATATAAGCTTTGGACAAGATTCATACACCAGCAAAACACGAGAAAAACCTATGATGCTGTCTGAATTTCGCGATTTGTCTGCCATCATCACCATCTTCCTCGCCATGAATGGGCATACGATTAATCTCACCACCAACGCCATCATCGCCGACGATCACTGAATTGCACCGACGATGATGGGGCCCACCAAAGCTCGGAGCTTTATCTAATTGGTCCATCGTAAGGCTCTGCGATCTCCTCCTTCTTCCAAGGTACTCAACGTTGCCATAACGATGGAAGTAGGAATCTTCTATGTTGTAGTTCTGGGCTGAGACAGAACTGAGGAACGAATACTTACTTCGATTGCTGTTCTTCTTTATGGATTTGTACACCATTGGGATCAAACCTTCCATTTTCCTTTTTCTTATTTAATTCTCGAGAGAGATAAATGCGGGTCTTTGATTTGCAGAAGACTTTTGGCGTGGTTTACGTGGATTTGGTGGTATGTCTGAGATTTTCTGAAATTCTACTTCTTATTGTCTTTGCCACGCTTATCATATGATTGAGTGGTTTAATACTTGGAAGCATCAAACACGTCACTAACATTTGACGTGGAAGAAACCGTGGTTAGTTCTGTTGTATTTGTCTTAGGTAAGACACTTTTTATGCATTATCTAATATCTCTATCATATTGATTTAACAATGATCATCATATTGTGTTTCTGCATATATCCTAAATATAAATAATTTTTTTAGGATAAGATCGTTGATTTATTAGGAAACTGAAGAAATCAAAGTGTTGACTAGTTGATATCCTAAATAATCATATCTCCATCATATTGATTTAACAATGATCATCTAACGTTGATCTGATTGATATTCAAGTTATACCTAACAAGTTCATCCTCGCATGTACAAATCTCACGTCTCAACAGATTTGTGCACGCCCACTGATTAATTAGTAACTAATATATATTTAGCACATCCTATGTACGTCCAAATATATGATCATTTTATATTATTATATTATTAATTAAGTTATTTAAGAAAACATATTTTAAATCAAACGATGACATTGTGGTAAATCAAAATATTAATGGTATAGTTGTCAAAAAACTAACTATTTACCGACCAAATAGTAGTTTATACTCACCCCTCACCATTAATATAATACTGGTACATTTTCGCACACTATATGCGTGCGCTTTAAAAATATTTTATTTAATATTATCTATAATTTTGAGATTACTAATTTTTTGTGATTAAGATGAAACATATAGAAAAATAATGTATAAGGATATAAGTACAATACATAGAAAAATTAGAAGTTATACGAACAGTATTCAATAGATTAAACTAAAAGAGACGGACTAAATTATAAATAAGTTGACATATCAAATTTTGTAATTTATAGCAACCCTATACCAATTATGTAAGAGTATAAATATAGAATAGATAAAATAAAAGAAAGCGTACACCAAAGAATCCACAGAGAGAAACGAAAATGACATAAATTAGATCATATGTCCAAACAAAGAAGCATAAATGTCGTTCTCATAATGTATGCTTAAGAAATAGAGTCCGACGACGGGGCGACCGTGATGATCCCTATCTACATATCGCCTCCGAGAGAATCCTTTCGATTTCATCATTCATGATGAGAGAGATAAGTCAAGTAACTTTAACAGAAATCGATTTACCTCGACCCATAGAGAACCCTTTAGTGCCGTCGGGCATACGAGGGACGGGCGATGTTTTTGATACGCTCGCCTTTTCATTACAGACGGTAACTTCTATCTGCTGGCAACCTAAGACGTTGCTGTCGCCGCCCATGGAGTGATTGTTATTCCTTATCACACGCCCGTGGCCTTTTCCCTTATTGCCCTTGCCTTTGGCCTTCGTGCTAGTACTGAAGTTGGTGTTGATGCCAGCGTGCTTACATTCTTTCCTCTGCGCGCTGCTCGACGTGTTTTCTTCCACCTTTAGAATGAATAGTTGAAGCACATCAATTATTACCTACTTCTGTTAGAATGGTGCATCATTTGTCTGGTTTCTTGCTATTTTTTGCCCGTGAAACGAGTTCACGTTAGCAGTAAACGAAAGAAAACATTGCAGCCTTACTTGATTCTCATGAAGCTCAGCAATGGGCTCTGAGGATGAATCTTCAGAGTGATTCTCCTTGAGATGGTGCATATCTCCAACAGCTGTATCATCTTTTGTACTAATTGTCTGGCCTTCATGACCAACTTTTCTTGCCCGCCCTTGAGAAGGTTTTGCCTGCATCAACAAACAGTACTTTATTGACTTTGTAGACATTGTATTAAAGTCACTATATGATGAATAAACTGAGATAGCAGCGACTAGATCAATAGGTGTTGACTCTAACCAAGCAATGGACAGTAAATAGCAGAAAACGTATGGCCTCAAAATGCAGCAGCCAAATTGGGTTTACGATAAACTTATTCTTCGAGTAAAAACGAAAATGTAAAGCACGTACCGCACTTTTAAGTAGCAAACGAATTTTCAGACCATTTCTCCAACTTCCATCAGTTAGTTCAACCACCTGTCAAAAGAGATCTTAGTAAAGAGGCCACTGAAAAAACTGGATTCTGCAAGGGACTCAATAGCTGAAAAGGTCCCTACCGCCTTTTCAGCCAGCTCAGCAGACTCGTACTCCACAAAAGCGTGAAACTACATAAAATATCAAAAGTTAGTTAAGAAGCATCGGTACATTGGAAGTGAATATCCATGTTTCTGATCCAAATTATGTAAAAAAAAAAACAGAAAAAAAAGAGGACTGTTGTTCAAACTGTACCTTCCCGGTGCAATTCATCGCATCCCCTTTTCCATGTTTGGAAGCATTTGCGGAACCATTGCTATAAATCTGTGGTGGGCAGGTACGGATTGACTTCACACTGGTTAAAATTATTAAACAAAGTATGAGAACGAGAAAACAAATATCAAATAAAGGAGTGATATTACTCCATACACAAATAGGTAAAACTTACTTTCCAATGGATGAGAAAATTTTCATTAGCTTCTGATGAGAATGATCATCGGGTAAATTTTCAGCAATGATAATGCGAGACTGCAACCATAATACACAAAAGAACGACAGGAGATCAGACAAAGAGGAAAAAAGAAAATTAACATGCTAAGAAGGCTAATACATAATGTACTCTTGGTCAGCTCAAGAAATGACAAATTGAAGTCCATTAATCTGCAAAGCTAAATTAGAATTACATGATGAAGATACAAGGAAGTTTCACAATGCACCTGCAATTCTTCCATATCTGATTCTGACAACGGATACTGGCGTCTGACCTTTTTACCGTCTTCGCTAACAAACTAAAAAAGGTATGCCAGGACAAAAAAATGAAGAGGAAGAACAAGGGGAAACATGTTTATATGTTTAATAGTATTGACAAAATGGACATATTTTCATAAATGGCTGAAAGTTACCAGTTTCTTTGACTTCCGAAGGATGTTGGCAAGGTCCATATTACCACTAATGGCAGCTTTGATCTTCTTAAATGATGCAACAACAGAAAGTGGCACTGCATGAGGCAGGTGCCAAAGTCGTTGAGATGGGATTGCACACTAAACTATTGTCGAGGAGTACAAATATTGAAGTCCAAAAATACGTTTATAAAACAAATGTTTAAGGAACAATTCACATGAACATTTTTAATCTGATTCTAACAGAATTCTACACGACAACAAAGAGCTGCGATATAAGATGGTAAGCTCACCATATCCTTCTGAATCCTGGGTCATATGCTTAAAGAGTTGGTCAGTAGTAGCCAAATTAATATCACTGAAGTAAAACTCGACCTGCAGAAGATTAGGATGACAAAATTAATGATACAAAATTTCACAACCAGCAGCAACAAATCAAATACAAACAACCAATCAAAACGTAAAATCCCAATAATAGGCCCCAGTCAATCGATCATCCAGCAAACCAACACATAGAAGCGACAACCTCATATTCCCAAACATACTAAACAGATAGAAATAAAATAAAACAAAGCTCACTTGATTAAGAATCTTTTGATTAGCATCGGACGACGATCCTTGTTTACCGGCGCTGCAGCTGCTACTGCTAATTCTGCCGCCACTATTACGAGCATCGACTGAAAAATCCGCAACAGAACTATTCACGACGCCATATGCGTCGTAGAACGAAACATTATTACTACCGTAACCATTACTAGTGCTCTGGTGGTGGTAGTAGTTATAGTAAGGCGAGGTCGGCATCGGAATCGGAATAGCCACCGGCATCGCTATCTGCGGCGGAGGCCTCGGCCTACTACGCGGCACAAATTCAGGAGCCTCCGCGTTTAGCTGCGGCTGCAGTTTCATAGTTAGGGCTTCTACGGAACCATCATCTTCCATTTTTTCCTTCGATTCTTCCTTCTCTTCCTGGCGATGATCCATCCGACGATAGCTCGATTATACTCGATCGCGATCGACGACCGATCTGGGCAGTAATCAGTCTTACTGCTGTTCTTAGTGTGGGTGTGCGTGAGCGACTGTGTGTCTGACGATTTTTTGCCTAATCTGACGCTGACAATCAATCTAGGCGCCCCACACAGAGATGGATATATAGAGAGAGAGCGAGGTATTTATAATTTCATTGATTTAATAATTTTTATGTTTTATTTCATTTTCGTCTTTACTTTCTAATTAGATACAACCCAACTCCACTTAGAAAATGACAGGACACATTACACTTTAATCCCACTCATGTTAATTTCACTAGCTAAAGATGACACATATCATATTTTTATTGGGAGTTAATTATACCATATTGATAGGTAAGCCAAGGCCTTAGTGAGAAGCATGAAATAATATATGCTAAAATTTAATAGTTTATTCTACCCTACCTATACTATTCATTAATTTCACCCACTCTGACCGTCTGGCCTTTAACATAACCTATTAAAAAATGTGTGATTAAATTATAAAATTACGTTGATGAATTTACACAAAATAATGCGGACCAAGTATTTTTTGCATTGATAGTCACCCTCGGTCTAATTTCGCTATGAATGGAATCTAAATCTTATTATTTGCTGTTAGAAAATTATAGAGCACGTTTAATTTTTTCTGCCCCATATATATCTCCTCCCAAGTCCATGCTTACTGTGATATTCAAACTGCTATTGGTCGTCGGTCCTAGCGCTATATACATATATACTTACATTAATTATATATCCCAAATAGTAGGTTTTATCATAAGTAAATATCACACATCGGTCTAGCTCCTTTCTACATAATAAGCTATCGAGATTCGAGTCTCGATAATGCAAATTTCGATATTTATTTTTGAAACCCTAATTAATAGAACTCTACTAACTACCATTAAACCAACTCCACGCAGATAAACATATCAGTATGTGATATTATTATTATTCATATAATCTCCTTGTGCATTCTCCTTCCTTATTACAATCTCTACTGCCTCATGATTTCCGACATGACCATGAAGCTCGGAATTGCTCGTCGTCGTCTCCTCCTCGTGTTTCTTCGAGTTCTTGTACACGAAATACAGTATCATTTGCACTATTCCAAGCGCAAAGCCCAATACATTCGGCAGCTGCGTTATTAATTATTCATCGTAATTTTTGTAAAAAGTATCTTGCACGCGAATAGAAAAAAATAAGAAAGAAGGAAAAAAAAGACGAACTCACTGCAACGTAGTAATCTTTGATGAGCAATCCGTAAAAGAACCACATCGTCGCGCATATTGTGAGGAAGAACGACAGGGCGAAGGGCATATACTCCACGCTCTTTGTCCTTACGACCCGTCTCTGCATATATATAAATATGTATATATGTGTGTGTGTGTGGACAATTTCGCATTGTTATAGTTAGGGTTAATGATAGGGATTTAGGGTTTATGGTTTTTTTTTTTTAAAAAAAGCATACCATTATGCTTAATGGAGAGGCGAAAACGGCTATGTTAACAGTAGCGCAAGCCCAGCCGACAAGAGACACTCGTTTGGAGCCTTTGAAAGCTAATAGAGAGACGAGAACGATAAACCCTAAACCACCGCCGTTGAAGAGGAAAGCCAATCTTATCGTGGATATCTTCAAATAATCGTAGAAAGTGATACAATGAGTGGATATATATTGTATATATAGTACTGTAGAGTTTCCGAACTAGGGTTTTTGAAGATGTATTTAACGAACTGCTCGTTGTATACCTTCGCGTCCTTGGACGAATATACGATGAAGATTAAGAGGTAAATCATTTCAATGGCGCATCCAATGGCATTGATGATGGCGATCAAGTAAGCGTTCGTCTTGAGCAAGGCGTAGTACAGAAGCAAGGAAGCGCTGAACAGCGCGACGGAGTAAGGTACTGCTTGGTATCCTTGGGATGATTTCTTGTGAATTATTGCGTAAAACGTTGGCCTGCATATACATATTATAGAAAGAAATACATGTGCTGAGATATATAAAGCGATTATGAGGGTTATGCGTGAAATGGGATCTTACACTGGGGCCAAGAATACCAGGAAAGACACTATGTTGCCTGAGGAACATCATAGGAAGCACATATACAAATTAAAGCTGGTTAGACCATTAATTAGTTCATGTCATGACAACGCAGAGAAATATATATAACTGCTATGAAGACACTAACTAATTGAATCAATCTTTTAATCAACGAGTGAACAGTGATTTCAATGTTCATACCCAAAAGACCGAATACTAAAGCCAAGCTTTCAGTACATAGTAAAGCCATATTTTCGCTTTCTTTAAGGACTTGCCAAGAACAATATGAAAAAGCACGATGATGGGGGAACCTTGGACGCATGCTTTGATCTTTATTTATAGCAGCGAAGATGATGTCTGGTTTATCATGGAGTGTTTTGATGGCAGAAAAAAACCCTGTAAAATTGAGACACGTCGTGACGGATATATTATCATCTGTTCGACACGTCATTAGCCGGGCGGATTTTTGTTTAATGGCCATGCGCCATTGACTTATGTTATTACACGAAAACATGTGTTGGAATCTTATTACCAACTGAAGTTGCATTGAAATAGTGGGACATGATCGAAAGCCCTTATCGTCATGAGGCACCACATCAATCTGCTATAGGTATATGGCCGTCCTTGATAGAAAATATTACGTAAAGTTATCAATTGAGAAGAAGGAATTATGTGTATGGTCATTTCGAAATATTCGTGAACAAAAATATATATATTTCAAAGATTTCATGCAGAAGAAGCTTTTTTCCCTAGATATGTCGCTTGATAGCAGATTTACTAATAAGATTCTCCACTAAATCATTTTTGTGAATGAGTTACAAATAATGTCATCATATCCATTTGCCTAACATCCTTGCTGTGATGTTTTGCTATGTTTTGTGCTAGCTTTAGCAAATACGGAGCGCACACCACAGTCTTTCCATCCTTTCACCATTTCCATGTTCAGTGCTACGATCTTTATGTAATGGTGCTCATGATTTATGGGCTACGAAATAATTAACAGCGATGATATAATAGTGAAAAACGAAATCGCCTGTCTATCTTGTCCTTGTTCAAAAGTAGTTCAGTATGTGTAGAAGTAACTCTAATTAAGTCGTAGTTACGAAATTCACGTTTAGTCCTCTAACATGTCGTCACTGCCAAAACTAGCATGGAAACTTGGTCAAGTAAGAGCAGCAACCTAGAGCAGATTTTCTGAACGAGAATTTTTTGAGGTTTTCTTCGTTTATTAGAGTGGATAGGCATATCCACGAAGGTATCTTGAATCGACACCCGATTCTCTTACCAGCGCCACTCTGCCAGTTCGAGCCACCTGAGAAAAAGAACGGAAATTAGATACGAATTATGATCTTTTTCGTAAATTTACTTCCGTTTAGTCAAAGTCTTCAAAGGAGGAAGACGCATGGTTTTGTTTTAATGCAATCGATCGAATAGAATACGACATAATGCGACTGCCTTCTTGTACAGTTAGTGTTGGTTATTCGTCTTTGTGCAATTGAAAGGGCAATATAGATTTGTCTAAATCAACTCGGCCTGTGATTATTTAAAAAATGACTGAGAAATCTGTTTTTAAGTTAAGAAATGGTACTACCTCACAGATGCCATATGGTTCCAACAGTCTTTGCAGGGCAACCATCTTGTGCAAATCTCCCGTGAGCTAACACAAACAATATTCAAAAGTTACATTCAATTTTAGAGCAGTTATCATTACCATACCGTAATCCATCAAATGGGAGTAAGTAGTTGCTACCAGCATTTACCTCGAGTGTTATAGTGTGGTCGGAGACATCAACAGCTTTTGCTCTAAATATACTAGCAATATCAAGAACATTGCGGCGAGCGGCAGAATTCACAGCAATTTTGATTAACATGAGTTCTCGCTCGGCAAAAGGCAAGTGTGTGAGATCTGTGACCTGAAATATGAAAATCTTCGTCAGAAACGTCACCGATCAGAGAGCGGTTCGCGAGAAGGAATAAAGAGGTTATATGGCAAGCAACTACTTATACAAGCATCCTCTCTGTATATTGCATCACTTTAAAAAACTTGAAGAACATATTCCCATAAGCCCCAAAGAAAAAAGAAAGTCAAAAAGATACTCGTGACGGGTGATGAGGAGACTAAAGTGGAACACCAAACATGGCATCACATAATTCCATCATTAATTACGTAACATACAGAACTCCTTTTGAATCCATAAACTCTTGAAGGACTACAAAGTAAAAGGGAAGTGACTTAATCAGCTATATAGACAGAATTAGTTGCAGATTAAAGTATATCAGATAGATACAATGGCAAATAATAGATTCTACAATATAGTCCTTATATTCCAATCTTTATTTGCAGGACAGAATAACTACACTATAATCTCTCACCTCATGAAGATCCACCAGTTTGTAAAGCTGCTGGACTAGTTTACTAATGGATTCATCTGTCCCGGGAACAACCGTAGTTATGCGAGAACGCCCTTCAACTTCAGAGTGACCAACAGCTAAACTCTGAATGTAGGAAGCACCGTAAGAAATGGTGCAAAAGAGGATCAGCGATTCATTAATAGAAAATGCAAAAATAGCAGCATACTTGAATATTATATCCTCTCCTAGCAAAAACCCCCGTCACGAGGTTAAGTACTCCCGGAGCATCATTAACAACCATAGAAAGAGTGTGGGAGCGAAGCCCCGTGGTCTGCAAGAATGAAAAAGAAAGACTGAGCAAAGCAAATACTATCCATATACTATGGAAGAAAAACTGTGTATGGGCTTTTATGGCATCATGGTGAACTTGACTCATTCTCCATCACATGGGATATGCCCCACTTCAAAATTAGATACCTCAACTTTGGAATTAAACTCGTAAATTAGGAAAATAACAAATCAAGACGTGTATGAGATATATGTCGGAGATGAAAGATAGAAGGAACTCCTCACATCTTCATCATTCAGAACTCCCCAGTGAGCATCAAGAACTTGATTGACAGTGAAATTATCAGCAGCTTCCACTGGATAAACATCTCCCTTCATGTTAAATAACAAAAAAACTTATCAGAGATTCCAACAAAATACAACGATTGAGTATGATTATGAAAATGACACAATTTCTAATATGTTTCAGATAATCACCCCAACAGATGTATCAGATTCTTTCACATCAGTTGACTTAGTAGCAGTCCCTGAAATTGCATCCAATTGCCTTGGTTCTTCGAGATCTGGATATGAAGCTGCTGAGAATCGCCAAAATGGAGCAGATGCGCCCATCTTTTCTCTTCTCAATGCAATCTAAGTCCAACCAATACGATATAAAGAAATTGTTATACAGAATGAATAGATAGCTTAAAGATATTTAGTCCTAAAAGAAATACCTCATGGTATTGTCTAAAATGTATCAACTAATAAACATATCATCTACCTTTCCTGTCCTAGCAATCTCTCTAATGCCAAATTTACTTAAGTTCCTTTGCACAGCAACAATCTTCCCTGGATCTCCAGTCACCTGAAGATTTAATTCAGAAATATCATAAATGAGAAATCAATATTCAATAGATATTATGTTTCATTCCAAACATCAAAGTCAATAAAGTTATAGCTAAGTAATCAGAAAATAATCAATATGCAAGTTTTATATCCTTAAAGCAAACAATGGACCTCTATTGTAAGCGAGTGATCAGATATGTCTACAATTTTTGCCCTGAATACGTCGACAAGCCACATAACCTGTATATATAAATCAGAAGATCTTAAGAATACGTCGGCGATAATGGTTAAAGAGAAGTCTGAGGTTTAACTCTAAATGACCTCATAGCTATATACAGAAAATTGAAGCACCCGGGTAAAGACAAATCATAGGAAATGAATAAAAAAAAATACACATATTTAATATCCTGCTAGTGTGAAGAGTAAATGTGCAACCGGAAGTCATACTCTACCCCATACACATGGCACATTACACCCTACTAATGTTAAAACACACATACGTGTGTTTCACTAACATATCTGTGTTTCACTAAACATGCATAACACATGTCATATTTTTATTGGGAGTTGGGTTATACCCAAATAGGTAGGTAAGCCAAGGCCCAATTATAGATGGATAGAACAGTTACCTCTGCTCGATATTTTGGATCGGCATTAATTTTTATGAGCATTAATTCCCGTTCCACTTGAGCGTCCTTTGAGATGTCTTCGACCTGGGTCACAGCCAGAAGGGATCAATTTACCAACCAAAAGTATAAATATTAACTATGTCACAATGAGGACATGCTTCGCCAAGTTGCTACAAATGGAACTGATGAACAAGTAGAACCTGAAGCACATCAATAAACATGCTGAACGAACATAATAAAGAGACATCATATCTACTAAATGGATGCTTCTTTGATAGCTGTATTCCATTCTGAGAATATTATGATGAATGACCCAAAAATAGTTTGGGACCTTCAAGACATTAACGAGCTTCTGGAGCTGTTCCATGACTTGACGAAGAACACTTTCTGTACCAGATACCACAATTGTGAACAGAGCCTTATCTTTGTTTAGTCCAACTGCTAGTGATTCAATATTGTAGCCTCTCCTGGCAAAAACTCCAGCTATCCGATTTATCATTCCGCTTTCATCACCAACAAAAACTGATACTGTATGACGTTTAACCCTATAAAAATATTCATGGGAATAAGTGAATATGTCAATGTCAATTTGACTTTCATTAGAAAAGAGATCGCATAATTAGAAGAAAAGTATATCTAAAACGTGGTCATTCAGGACCAATGAGTGCCAAAATCCTGATAACTGCACTGTTCTCATGATTCCAAAACATTCCGTAAATGTTCAAGTAAAATCCCCGAAATTATTTCTGTATACTTATCAGAGTTTAAAACAGGTAAATAAGCACATCACAAGCACTGACATGCCAGTTGTTTTGGACATCTCGAACTCCAATATTTAATATCAAAATCTATGCAATTAGCAACTTCTGTAGAACATGCTAAGAATCCTCCAGCCAATTCTGTATTCAATTCAAATCAGAACGCCTAGACTATTAACGTTCATAACAAAAAAATGACATACGTTGGCCTAGGAGCTGAAGAATTAGCAGCGGTGAGACCAATCGGATGCGAATCTGACAGCGGAACAGCGCCGTCCTGAGCGGCGGAGACTGCAAATCGTCTTTTGCGGTTTGACAAGCCATTCTGTAGTAAGAATTTCACGCAGCCAATACTATTACCATCAGCTCTAGAATTAAACGAAGTCGAGGCTGATTTTGAAGCGTAATTCAGAATCTGTAACGTAGTATGAGACGATACAGCCGCCATTAATACCCTCTAGTCTAGACCTCTATCTCCTTCTCAGGGCGTTTTCGAGGGAGCTAGCTAGCTGCTCACAACTCACAAGTGAGCAACGAGCATTTGAGACTTTATATAAATGGACCTTGACTGGCCCATTATGACGAATTGGGCCGTTTAGGCCCTTCAGCTTAAGCATTTACGGGCCGGGTCGGTTCGGGTCGATCTTTATTACAGGAAACCCAGCCCTGATATCAAGACCAACGGAAAATTCTTGCCGAACGATATTTCAACTGAGGTCATGAAATCTTCAAGGAAACCAATACCTCACTTGTTCTTGAAAGCGACGACACCTTCGAGGAATCATGCCAGAGATCATTCTCCGATTTCCTGCTTTTCTTCATCTGAATCATCCACCAACATAGTTGATGCATCGCCCGCATGTCGCCGGGACAGCGAATTTACAGCTACCCGCCATCTTGATTCGCCTAAACGCATCATCGGAATCTCTTCGTTCGAGCATATATCGTCGAATAATGGATCATTCCTCGCCAATTTCCTCGACAGCACTCGAAAACGACCGCAATTGGATCAGATGGAGTTCAAATTCGCTCAGAGGAGACTGTACTCGTCGACTTCACCGTCAGATCCGCGGCTTGTTTCTTCCAAGGTGAAGCCGCCGTCGGAAAATTCCGATCCCATCGATGCGAGCTCGTCGATGAGGAAGCCAATTAGCTTATGGCCTGGCATGTACCATTCGCCGGTGACCAACGCATTATGGGAGGCAAGATCGAGATTTTTGGAGAAGCTGCCTAGCAATGCCGAGGAGGACGCAACTTCACAGGCTGAATTGATCAAACGAAGTCCATCACAGAGTAGGACAAGCGTTCTTTATAAACTCTCTGATGACGGTATACTTAGAGAGCAGTATAGGAATCCATGGAATGAGATTAGGATGGGGAAATTGCTCGAAGACCTTGATGCTTTGGCTGGGACGATATCAATTAAGGTAGTCTTCCATACAATTTGAACTGATTGTTTTGCGTTGGATTAGCTATTGTTCAGATGCATTTTTGGTAGTCTTGAACTTGGCTGTTTTGAAACCAGCATTGCTCGGGCGAGGATAGCTCCACAAGGCCCATACTGTTAGTTACTGCTTCAGTGGATAGGATGGTCCTCAAGAAACCTATTCGGGTTGATATCGATCTTACTATAGAAGGAGCTGTTTCATGGGTTGGTCGATCATCGATGGAAATTCAACTTAAAGTTACTCAGTCTTCAGAAGGTACCATTCGTCGATGGATTGCATGTATTGCTATGATCCATTTATCACTTGTTTACTGATTTACGATTTTTGCGTAATCGGTCGATCCCTCTTCTGCAGTTGCACTCACAGCAAACTTCACCTTTGTGGCCCGTGATTGTAAAACTGGAAAATCAGCTCCGATCAACCAAATTTCTCCTGAGACAGAGGCAGAAAAGTTGCTGTGGGCAGAAGCAGAAGAACGTAACAAAATGAGGAAAAAGAAGAAAGGAGAAGAACGGAAGAAACAGGCCAATGATGAAGAGATGAATGTGCTTAGCCAGTTGCTATCCGAGGGCCGTGTTTTCAGTGATATGCCAGCTTTGGCAGACAGAGATAGCATTCTCATAAAGGACACTTGCCTTCAAAATTCTCTGATGTGCCAGCCACAGCAGAGGAATATCCATGGAAGAATTTTCGGTGGATTCTTGATGCGAAGGGCCTTTGAACTGGCCTACACTACTGCCTATTCTTTCGCCGGTAGCGCGCCTTGCTTTGTAGAAGTCGATCATGTCGATTTTCTTAAACCTGTGAGTTTGTAAATCTTTGTCTCTAAATGTTACAAAGTAAGCGTATATTCCATCCTTATATATATAAAAAGAAGATTTCTTGCTGATGCAGGTGGATGTTGGAAGCTTCCTAAGGTTCAAATCATGTGTGTTGTATACAGAACTCGAAAATCCAGCGCAGCCTCTAATTAATGTTGAAGTTGTGGCTCATGTTATGCGACCCGAGCTTAGATCCAGTGAGGTTAGTAGATTCGACCTTGCTTTCTTCTTGATCTATCTATAGCTTTTGAGTCTCCCATAATCTTTGTTTCGTTTGTAAGGGAACAAATGCATACTTTTCCATACCTGACTCTTGTTTTGCTGATACTTCTAGGTATCCAATAAATTCTACTTCACATTCACTGTTCACTCTGATGCATTGGAGAATGGTCAAAAGATACGAAACGTAGTCCCCACTACAGAGGAGGAAGCACGGCGAGTTATTGAAAGAATGGAAGCTGAGCGATCTTGGAAGTAACTTAGCTTCGGCTTGGAAATCATTAGCTTTCTCACGGACCTGGCATTCATAGATGGTGTTTTCTTACATAGAATTCAATCTAACATTTCTCCGCCTGCAAAACGACTTCACCTTAGAATTGTCTACATATTGAGATGTTACGGAAATAGGAACACTGAGTTTATACATTACATCGAAAAGGATGCCTTGCTTTAATACGAAGAAGACGAGCTATCATTGTCTGAGGAACTACATTGCTGCTGCTTTTCATCAAAGCTGCGAAATACTTGGCCAAAGTTCAGGTAAGTAGGTACTTGAATTTGGCAGGCCGAGTTCATCATGGCTCGCTCGATCGCCTTCCCAACGTCTTTACAGACCTGATCAAGCGCAGACAAGAAGTCTCGGACTATTGTGAATATCCTCAGCCGATGAGCTTCTTCTTCGCCCCAATCTCCGTGGAAATACTCGGTTAAGCCCTTCACCATCGAAAGGGTGATCCCCTCTCTAGCTTGGGTATCAGCAACCTCAGCCTCGGCCCTCTTCAAGAACTCACTCATGCTGCCAGAAAATCTTCTGTCTCTAACATCCAATACCACTTGCCTAACTTTACCGACCCCACAGCATAGCTTCATTACATCGTTACCAAGAGCTTCTCTATCCACGGAAGCTGCCTTCTTCACATTCGTAAGCTCTCCCCCGAGCTTTGAAACAACTTGAAGGCCGAGCTTTCTGAGCTCAATTTCATCTTGAAAGGACAAGCTTTGGCTGTGGTCTGCTGCTGTCTTAAGCAGACGCAAGCCTTCGACCTGTGTCATATTTTGGACAACAAAGTGAAGAAGGGTGGTTTTCCTGTCTGATCCCTTGACGCCGGCAAGCTCGAGGAGTGCTTTGAGCCCAAAGTTAGAGCTCCCAATGTTCATGTGGTTCCCTGCATTTAATATTGCTTCCAGAAGCTTCCGGAAGATTCTGCTGCTCTTCAGTTCTTTACATGCAGTCTGCAATTAAGAAAAAAGCATAAAGGTATATGATATGCTTACATGGCAACTTCAAGATTGCACCTTTTTGTTATAACTTACCTCCAAAGTGTCGAAAGATCTCTTAAGATGCTCGACTTCAGAGTCAAAATTGGCCACGTAGAGCATGGCTTCGATTCGCTTGAACGGAAAAGGTATCTCAAGCAATGCTTTAAGAAATCTCTCCGAAACACCATTCTTGACCGGCGAGCCATCGACACAGTCTTTCATCTCCTTTAGTTTCTGCTCTTCCTTTTCAGTAGGAGCCATTTTTAACAGACTCTCTAAAAGCTCCGAGCTGAGGCCTTCGGTGTTCCCTGTTTCACCAAGTTATTACATGATCACCTCAGTAGTGCAATAACAAGCAGTGTAATAGCAGAGGTAAAAGACAGCCCACAATTGCGTTTAAGAAACGATAGATGTTCAAAACCTTCGGTAAGTGCTTTGCAGACTTCATCGACGGTGATGTTGAGTGCCCTCAACAGTAAATCGATTTTTCGGGACTTGTCGAGGTTGACGATTGTCTGGCTCTTTACACCGACTTTCGTATTCACATCAGAAGAACTCATCGTGAAGAGGGTCTCAAATCCAATCATTTTCTCATCGAATCTGAACATAAAACTGCTCATGTAAAATTTAAGCAGACTAGGTAGTATCATTTCTCTTCTCCTCGGACGCGAAATGAAATCTTCGGAAACAAACACATGTAGAAAGAAGTTGCAATCAAGAATTAAATATAAAACGTGTAGTTATAACAGTCGCTTCATCTGACGTAGGAAGGAAAGAGAACATATCATTGAATAATAAACATATAGTAAGTTAGGCAGGCAAAATCTTACTGAAACGAGTTAGGTTTCTTGATATGTTCCCAAGGAAAAGGCTTCGCTGTAGTTGGGCGAAACTGCGCAAATGCTCTCGGCGGGGAGGGGCAGTCTGGGGATTTCACTGATTCTTCGCCGCTAAGTGAGGATGGGCTTAAAGGGTCATTACAGTAATGGGCGGAGTGCGTCTGTGAAGGAGCATCCCAATCGAATGATGGGCTGATAAAGGTTGAACCTTTGCCGTTAAAGGCGTCACCTTTACCAAGAATGGTATCGGCCGTTCTTTGCGACGAAAACTCGTCTCCCTTTTCATCTTTATCTTCTTCTCCTTCCTCCTCATGACGGTGGCTTCGCTGTTTATCATTCTTTAAAGAAGCAGAAAAAGTACTTGAACTGTGGCTGTTTGAGGTGGCGGCGGTGGGATTTGGGTGGTTGCGGGCAGGCAACGGTGGCAAAGGGTGCAGCTCCGGCGACCCTACTGCCACGTATTTCGCCCGTGCATCTACTTTGTCGGCAGTCTTCGAACCATTGCTATCGTCGGATTTTCCCATTGCCGATGAACTGCCGACGTTGCGAGCATCGTCGTTATCATCTGCGCCGTGGAGATTCAGGCGCTGACGATGATAAAGGTGGTGCTTACGGCGGCGGCTGAGAAGAAACACGATTAGAGCAAAGGCGAGCATCAGCAAGAGCGACAGCGACACGGCGAGGGAGACGAGCTTGACCACGTGTGAAGAGGCTCCTCCGTTCTTTGCTTCTGAGGGAAGCGTGACGAGTGAGGATATGTTGGCAGGGAACGTCACGGCGGCCGAGTCCGCCGGCGGAGGCGGCGGAGGCGGAGGAGGTAAAGGAAAGAATGGGAAGAAGAAAGAGCTGTTCTGCGTGGTGGTGGTGGTGGAGGTGTCGTCGTCCACCGGCGGCGATGAGGAAAAAGGGTACTTAGGGTAGCTCGGTTGCGGTGGCGGCGAAGGTGGTTCGGCTATGGTTGGGTACAGAGGTTGGTGAAGGAGACGGCGGTGGTTCGCCGCCGTGGAGTGGCTGAGGCGTAACAGTGTCATCGCCACCGCGAGCAAGGTGAGGAGCATACTACTAATGTCACTATTACGAAGCATTTTTCTTGAAACTCTATGAAAACATTTCCTTACACAGATTAATGAAGCTAAGCTAAGTATTACGAACATTGGCTCAGTTCCCAATAACACAGTGATGATCTGTCGTAATAATGTAGCAAATCTGTCCTCAGCTGCGCCGAGCTGACATAGCACAGTTCTTGAAAGGCTTTGGACCGTCTCTCAAAACCTTGTAGCAGGTGCCAAATTGATTTCGCCAAATCAATTTTCTGCGTAATTACGTTTTAGCCCTTCAATATTGTTTATTCTTCTGTTAGGTGAGCTTGTTTTTTATTGACCATTCAGCATATAAAGTAACTACGAACATCTTCACGTGGGAGAAAGGAAAAAGCAATTCCTATTCATTTATGGGCGCCTGATAATTCAAAGAAAATAAGCAGACGAAAGCTGCTAATATTCTAAAGGACGATCGAATGCTTTTCTTCTGTTCACATCAATTTTGCCGCAAGAGTTCACATGAGAAACGATGCATATGCTCTGCTATAAATAGAGGTGCTCAGCAAAGGGAAGATACCACCACAACACACTGGTCTTCGTTCTTCTTCTCTGATCATTTTCTGTAGCCTACTGCTTATATTGTTGTAGTTGCTTTTGTATCACGTCAGTGTACGTTTCTGTAATCACTCCACATAATAAAGAAGTTCTACCCTCCGGCCCGTGGACGTAGTTCATTCTGATCGAATCACGTAAATCTCGTGTCACTGTCCCAATTTATTTTTCGTCTCTTCTATTATTATCGTCATTTCTCGGGCAAAATAATTATCGGGGATTTCCGCACATCCTAACAAATTGGTATCAGAGCCAACCCCGATTTATTTTTTAGCCACCATGACGATAACAAAAATGTCAATTGAAAAGTTCGACAGAAACGTCAACTTTGCAATGTGGAGTCTCAAGATGGAGGCCATACTCATTCAAGACGGTTGCGAGGTGGCGCTTGAAGGCGCAAAGAAGAAACCAACCGAAATGAAGGACGATCAATTTAATGAATTGGACAAGAAAGCCAGATCGGCTATTATATTAAATCTCTCTTACGAGTTTTACAGGAAGTTGCCACGGAGACGACGACCATGGGTATGTGGGATGCGTTAAAAGCAATCTACATGAAGAAGACTAAGGAGAATCGACTTTATTTAAAGCAGAAGCTATACAGTATGAAAATGACGGAAGGTACTTCTATTCTTTCGCATCTCGATAAATTCGATTCTATCATTATTGATTTGGCGAACGTAGAAGTCAAAGTGACGGACGAAGATCAGGTCATAATATTGTTGTGTTCCCTTCCCTCGTCTTTAAAGCATTTTCGTGACACCATAATCTATGGGAAAGATACGATATCGTATGCTAGTGTCAAATCTGCTTTACAATCGAAAGAACAGATAGACAGGGATATTACGGGAGAAACAAGTGGTAGCCAGGCAGAAGGCCTGTTTGCACGGGGAAGACCAGAACGTAGAGACGCTGAAAATAGCAGATCTAAAGAAAGGTCGAAATCCAGGTACAGAAATAAAGTCTGTAATTTTTGCAAGAAAAAAGGTCACATTAAAGCTGATTGTTTTAAATTAAAAAATAAGGAGAAAAATAATCAGCAATTTAATAAACCCGCTGAAGCTAGTTTAGCTGCTGATGAGAGCGATGGAACTATTTTTGTAGCAACTGCAAATATTGTTAGGTCTGATAATGAGTGGATCTTAGATTCGAGTTATTCTTACCATATAAGTCGGAGTCAAGATTGTTTTTCCACATATGAAAACTTCGATGGTGGATACGTCTTGATGGGAAATGATGCTCCGTGTAAAGTTATTGGTAAAGGCACAGTTAGGATCAAGATGTTCGACGGGATCATCCGAACGCTCACAGAAGTCAGACATGTTCCAGATATGAAGAGGAATCTTATCTCTTTAGGCACACTTGAATCTCAAGGGTGCAGGTTCTCAGGTGAAGGTGGAGTTTTGAAAATTGCCAGAGGTGCCCTTGTCGTGATGAAAGCTTGCAGGTCTGGAAATTTATATGTTTTGCAGGGAACTACAGTTACAGGTTCCGCTGCAGTTTCGACATCCCCGGAGGTTGATACCACGCAATTATGGCATATGCGACTTGGACACATGGGAGAAAAAGGCTTGACAGTTTTAAGCAAGCGGGGCCTACTTGTGGTCAAAGTACTGGTAAGATGGACTTTTGCGAACATTGTATTTTTGGGAAGCAGAAACGAGTCAACTTCAATTCGCCAGTTGTCCACAGAACAAAAGGTACTTTGGACTATATTCATTCTGATGTATGGGGTCCTTCTCGTGTTCCGTCCAAAGGTGGTGCAAGATATATGTTGACTTTCATTGATGATTTTTCAAGGAAAGTCTGGGTCTATTTTCTTAAACAGAAGAGTGATGTTTTCCTAACATTTAAACAATGGAAAGCTTTGATTGAAAAGCAGACAGGAAAACAGATCAAGCGGTTGCGGACAAATAATGGCTTAGAATTTTGTGGAAGCGAGTTCAACGAGTTTTGCAAGAATGAAGGAATTGCTCGACATCAGACAGTTCGAATGACGCCTCAACAAAATGGTGTTGCCGAGCGCATGAACCACACGCTTTTAGAGAGAGCTCGATGTATGATTTCTAACGCTGGGTTGACAAGTGATTTTTGGGCTGAAGCTATCGCTGCAGCATGTTATATTGTCAACCGTTCACCGTGTTCACCTATCAATTTCAAGACTCCTGAGGAAGTATGGTCAGGTACTCCTGCTGATTACTCCAACTTAAGAATATTTGGGTGCCCAGCTTATATGCACGTAAACGAGGGAAAGTTAAAGCCTAGAGCTAAGAAGTGTATTTTCCTCGGTTACGCTTCAGGGGTGAAAGGATATAGACTATACTATCCTGATCCCATGTCACCCAAAGGTACATTTGACGAGTGTTCTATGTTACATTCTTCGAAAGAGTCTACTGATTTTTCTAATCAAGAAAAGAAGAATAGTGTACACAGCGAGGTGGAGCTCGAGATCAACAAAGATCCTTCAGATGACCCTGCTACGAGTTCAACAGATCAAGAGGAGCCAGATCCTGATTCAGATCCCGTTGAACATGAAAGTATCGAGCAGGAATATTCTATAGCCAGAGATAGGGAGAGACGGGAGATTCGACTACCACAGTGGTAGGTGAATTTAGTTTCGTACGCTTTATCAGTGGCACAAGAAACAGGTGGAGGCAGCGAACCTTCTACATATTCGGAAAAAGGCGATAAGCGATGATAATTCTGATAAGTGGCTGGTAGCGATGAATGAAGAAATAGAGTCTCTGCACAAGAATGGTACGTGGATTCTTGTGCCGCTGCCAAAGAAAAAGAAAATAGTCGGATGTAAGTGGGTCTTCAAGAAGAAAGAAGGTTTATCTGGTACGGACGATGCAAGGTATAAGGCACGATTAGTCGCAAAAGGCTATAGTCAGGTACAAGGTGTAGATTTTAATGACGTATTCTCACATGTTGTTAGACATAGCTCTATTCGTGTATTACTTGCGTTCCTGCCATGTATGATTTGGAGTTAGAACAGCTTGACGTCAAGACAGCGTTCTTACATGGCGATTTAGATGAACAGATTTATATGAAGCAACCCGAAGGCTTCATAGTTGAAGGCAAGGAAGACCATGTATGTCTACTGAAGAAATCCTTATACGGATTAAAACAGTCTCCAAGACAGTGGTATAAACGGTTTGATTCTTTCATGTTGGGTCATGATTTCTCCAGGAGCAAGTATGATAGTTGTGTTTACTTCCGGAAGTTAAATGACAGTTCGTTCATTTATCTATTGTTATATGTTGATGATATGCTCATTGCGGCTAAGAATCTTGCAGAAATTCACCAGTTGAAGGCCTTATTGAACGGTGAATTTGAAATGAAGGATTTAGGAGCAGCTAAGAAGATTCTTGGTATGGAGATTAGACGTGATAGAGGAGCTGGTAAGTTACACCTAACCCAGGAAAGTTACCTCAGAAAGGTTTTAGAGAGATTTGGCATGAACGATGCCAAATCAGTCAACACTCCTCTTGCTAGCCATGTTAGGCTAACCGCTGCTCAGTCACCATCATCAAATGAGAAAGAAGCGTACATGGCACGAGTTCCCTACTCGAGTGCAGTCGGCAGTATTATGTATGCAATGGTATGTACACGTCCTGGTATTTCACAGGTTGTTAGTGTTGTTAGCAGGTATATGACTAATCCAGGGAAAGAATACTGGCAAGCAGTGAAGGATTCTCAGATACTTGAAGGGTACTCTAAGCTTTTGTTTGGAGTTTGGCAGAAACAGTGATACTCTCGTTGGCTTCGTCGATTCAGACTACGCAGGTGATCTCGATAAACGACGATCTCTTACTGGTTATGTATTTTGTATTGGAGGTTGTGCAGTTAGCTGGAAAGCAACTCTACAGCATGTAGTGGCGTTATCTACTACTGAAGCAGAATACATGGCCATTACTAACGCGATCAAAGAAGCTTTATGGTTGACATGGTTATTCGGCGAATTAACTCAGAGTCAGGGAGTCATTACTATTTTCTGTGATAGTCAAAGTGCGATTCATTTGACTAAGGATCAGATGTATCACGAAAGGACTAAACATATTATATCAAGTATCATTTTATTCGTGATATCATTGCAGATAAGAAGGTGTTTATCAATAAGATCAACACGAAGGATAATCCTGCGGATATGTTTACGAAGGCTCTTCCAGTTTTCAAGTTCAAGCATTGCTTGGACTTGATTGGTGTTTCAGAAATGGTGTAGCCCGTCAGGGCTATGGTCGGAGGGAGACAGAGATAAAAGTATTACTAATTAAGGTGGAGTAATTTTTTGGAATCAAGCTCAATGTGGAGATTTGTTAGGTGAGCTTGTTTTTTATTGACCATTCAACATATAAAGTAACTACGAACATCTTCACGTGGGAGAAAGGAAAAAGCAATTCCTATTCATTTATGGGCGCTTGATAATCTATATACTATAAAAGTTGGATAGAGATCCTATTGTGATGACACGTGGCAATAAAATGCCCCCACCATTCCACAGCAATAAAAAAAATGGTAGATATTCAGCAAAAAATTCCCCCAAAACCATCAAAGGACGTGGTTTTATTGTATTTTGTCTATGTTCAATGGTACGAAGTTGAATAGTTTTACTTTTTGCTATTTTGTGCTGATGTGGCAGGCCATTAGCCATTTTATTTCTTTTTGCTATACACGGAAAACGAACAAGTCTGGGATTAATAATAGGTCAGATACACAATCGTACAATCGAATTGATTTACCATCAAAGGCAAGCGAAGAGCCTAATAATGTTCACTCGCCTACCAAACCCAACAATCCACTCGAAGCTCTCTGCCACCTACCTCCTCCTCTCTGCGTACCCAAACCACCGCTTTTCTTCCCCACACACGGCTTCAGTTCGTATCATTACGATTTACAGCGCCATTCTTGAATCCACTTCGAGGATCTTTATATAGTAACTTGCCATGTTTGACTTTTACAGGTTTTTATTGGATTGCAGTCGGTTATGGCAAGACAGGCTTTCAAGTCCGTGTTTTTCATTACGAAGGGTTCGAGCAGCAGGGTTTTTAATCGAATCAATACTTTGTTTGTGCTATCTAATGTAGCTTTTTTCGTTGGAGCAGCAGGTAATAGCATGACCGAGCCAATCACTATGACTGAGCTGCCAAAGGAAATGATTTTCAAGAAGCCCAAATTAAAGGCTCCCTATTCTTCTTGCCCTGATAAGAAGCTTTTGAAGCCAACATTTCCAAGCAAAAGGACCATTAAGGGCCGAGATCAGAATGACACTTCTGAAGGTAATCGATCGACCATTTGGTTGTTTTTTGCAAGAGATTTAAGTGCACTATTTATCAAGCAAATGGATTGTTGAGTTTTAGTAATGCCCAGGTATGGAGTCTACCCAATTTGAGCCGACAAGACAACTCAAAGGATCTATCCTAAGGCCATCCAAGCCCATGGCAGACAAATGCCCATTAAAATCATCCATAAAAGCAGCAGCCAAAGCACCTGAGATTTCCAAGTGGAGCAGTTATATCTTAGATGAAGATGAGGACGACTACGATGACAAGTTCGAGCCTCAAAAAAGAATGAGATCATTGCATGACGTCGTCGATGATCGAAGAGGTAATAACGATCCACTTGAGACGACACTAACTGTGGATGAACCCGATTGTGAAAATGTCGATTAGAAGTATCTATCAATTTTATTTCTGCACAGTGATTTGATTGTGTATGATGGATGGTCCTCCGACGCTCAATATTGGGAATGGTGATTTGCCAGCTGATACTGGTGTTGGGGATTTTACCAGTGTACAGTTTTAAGGCAGCATTTTTGCGGGGGAAAAAGAATATGGAAATGAAGGTAACAGTAATGTCGAGAAGTTGAGAAGGAAGTAGTACGGCGATTTCTATAGGAGTGTGGAAAGCCAACAGTCGGTCATTTCTTAATTACCCAACAATCCTTAAACCACCTCTACGGCAAGGAGTGCTGCCACGCGTGCTGTGAATTTCTGGAGGAGAGCTTACCGGATTAGGGCTCCATCGCAACTAAGCATCGACGACGTCCACGGATGCAGTGGACAGAGCTAGAAGACAAAATCAAGCAGTGGAGGGCTGAAAAGAAGAAGCTCTAAAGGGAAATTTCAAGAACCAATGTGATTGCGGTTTTGGGATATGCCAAGATTGTCACTTCGATTGCCTGGAAAGGGGCTGGGGATAATGCCCAAGGATGTAAGGCACCATACAAGGACGTCAACGGTGGTAGGTAATTCCATCACAAGTTCCATCTATGGCTAAAGACTGTGACCAGCTACACAAATCATTTTCAGGTTTGTTCTATCCAATGATAGACGGCTTTTTGTGTTCCTCTTTTGATGCGAGATCATTTTTTCCTCATTTAAGAGATTTTTATATGCGTTCTTTGATATAGACACTTATTGGAAGGTTTTATGCAATGGAACAGACGCTTATATGCGCACGACTGAGTGAAGAAAGAAGCACGACACAAATTCCTCTCGCGGGCGAATCGTAGACCACGGCGGCGATAGAACTCATCTTTTTTTGGTCGATTATTCTTCCCAAGCCAAGTGAGAACGCCGATCGAATTGTTTGAGGTCGTCTTCTTCGTACTGTCACACTCATGGTCCATACTTTATATAAAAGGTATCACCTCTTACTCCGATAGCTCCAATGGTCGCGCTCAGTCTTTCAAGGAATACACCAAAAGGCCTACGCTGGTGATCAGAGGTTCACTAGCTATGGAAAGAACTGTAACGGAGCTAGGAACGGTTTCAGCAGCTACGGACAAGATTCGAATGTGATGGGCTCGACTTTTGGGAACTATGGCGAAACAGCAAATGGTGAGAATGACACTTTTACTTCGTATGGGACGAATACAAACGTTCCTCAGATTAACTTCAATAATTATGGGACTACCTTAGCTTCACAGGATGACTTTATTTGAGAGTCCGACAAAACCAAACGTGGGAGCTATTAAATCCTCATCTTAAATTGTTTTTTTCCAATTTTTGTTTGGTGAGTTTGTGTTCATCGTGTAAAGCTCCCGCTGCATTAAATTCTCATCTTAAATTGCTTGCTATGTCCGTTCAGCTCCAGACTTTTAGCCTTTTCTTTGTGATCGTAGGCGAGGCTGCAGGCGAGACGTTTCTTTTCAGAGAGAATGCTTGAGCTTGAGCGAATCTGGACGAGGTCGGCGCTCCTCGACGAGTCCATGGTGTCCCAGCAATACGCCTGCGAGGTGTTCGCTAAAATTCAGCACATTCTTAGTCTGATGACTTTGCTGTAGGAGGATGCTGATGAAGTTATAGTTCCAGCAGCAAAGCACAACAAAGGATGCCACTGCAAGAAATCGGGGTGCCTGAAGAAGTATTGTGAATGCTTCCAAGCGAATATCCTCTGTTCTGACAACTGCAAGTGCATGGATTGTAAGAACTGTGAGGGTAGCAAAGAGAGGCAGGCTCTGTTTCATGGAGAACATTCCCAGAGCATGGTGTATATTCAGCAAGCTGCAAATTTTGCGATTACTGGTGCTGTTGGCTCCTCCGGCTATGGTTCCCCCCCGCCGCAGGGCAAGAAACGGAAAGGTCAAGATATATTATTTGGATCAGCAATGGAAGAAGTAATAACCCATGCTGCACGGGCTTGGACACGGGCAACAGGTTATTATCGTGGTCCTTACCAAAATAAATATATATGGTAGCAAATAATAGATGAGCTAATGAACGCCTATAATCTTGAATTGGATTATCAAGTGCACTAATTGTTGATGTTGCGATGACCCTCTGGGAAGAGGTAAAATTAAATAGGAGGAAAGAGTGGAGTAGATTACATTGTATAACGTGCAAAATTGGAACCTAAAGAGAGGACTGTTAACAACAGAATTATTCAGATTTGTGCATCAATCTCATGCTAACTCCTTTTTATAATCAACAGATCAAGGCTTCCGTATCAGCCCCCTTGCGTTCGCCCGCCCCTGAGCTGCATATTGGCAATGTTTCTTCTCTTGGCCCTTCGAAGCTTATATATAGGTATATACTGCCTTATTCAGTTTCAAAGTATATAGTATTCTGTTTGTGCCCTTTTGTAACTCTGCTTTAAAACTGAATTCTGTCATGAGCTTCGTGAGGGGAGCTTCGTGTTGTGATGCCGGCCTGAACTATGGAAGGTGGTTTCCGCGAGCTGAAATCTTGGGGCATTTTGGGGGCAGTGAGGTCGAAGATTTTATTATATAGCGTTAAGACTGTCAATAATGTTCTTTTGTATGATTGACAAGAGTTAGGTGCTAAAAATAGGTGATGTATACCTTTCGCAGTGGGTTTTCACGCCGCCAATTACCTAAAATCACGCCGTTAGACGACTCATTCACGGTTCAACTGCAGAAGCGAATGCAAAAGTGGATCCTCTTTTCGGGCGCTCGGATAGTTGATGGTGATGCTCCGGATACAAATACCTTATATATGATGTATCACCATCAACTACCCCATAGACTTCAACCTTATTATCATAACGCATTTTAAAAATTCCAAATATTACTTCCTCTTAAATAAATGAACAGGAGACACAATAGACCTGTGCATCGCACAGGGCAACAACTAGTTCAAAGAAAATAAGCAGACGAAAGCTGCTAATATTCTAAAGGACGGTCGAATGCTTTTCTTCTGTTCACATCAATTTTGCCGCAAGAGTTCACATGAGAAACGATGCGTATGCTCTGCTATAAATAGAGGTGCTCAGCAAAGGGAAGAATACCACCACAACACACTGATCTTCGTTCTTCTTCTCTGATCATTTTCTGTAGCAAACTCCTTATATTGTTGTAGTTGCTTTTGTATCACGTCAGTGTACGTTTCTGTAATCACTCCACATAATAAAGAAGTTCTACCCTCCGGCCCGTGGACGTAGTTCATTCTGACCGAACCACGTAAATCTCGTGTTCTATTATTATCGTCATTTCTCGGGCAAAATAATTATTGGGGACTTCCGCACATCCTAACATCTAAAAATATCGTCACCGATCGTCGACGTTATCTCTAGCTAAGCCTTTAAGCTCGCCACTTCAAACCCAAAACACGCAAAAGGTTAGAATCAAGCAATTACAATACAATCGCAAGTGTGCGTCGTTTTAATTTCTGGTTTTGTGTTATGTTGCAGAAATGGCGTTTTGCTATAGCTGAATTATGTCTCGCAAGTTGTGTTTTATGGTTCTAATCTAAGTTGTAGTTTACTGCTGCGAAAAGGAAGAAATTTTTGGTCTGTTTTGATCGATTTAGTATATGCAGTTTTGCAGACATAATCAGCACGATGGATATGCTCTGCGCCTACGCGCAGTTCTCTTGCTTCACTACGAGGAAGGATTTGCTCTCTGCTTATACCATCATAGGATTTGATGGGAATAATAGGAGCTCGCTGAGGCGCGTGCACAGCACCTCTATACTGGCATTTGCTCGGAAGGATTTGAAGAGAAACGACGCAGACCATGCCGTTGAGGCCACTGTAGTTACAGCTGACGTGGACGACGGCGAGGATTTGAAAGGGAAAGGCTCGAAAGGGTCGGGAACTACGGCGAGGGGGCGTAGGCTGTTGAAGGTTAGAGAGGAGAAAAGAAAGAGAGAACACGAGCGCCTTCACAAATATCCTGACTGGGCAAGGTAAATTGATCTGTGGCTATGGTGGTTGTAGTTTGTGATTGTCTGGGATATTTTTCTTGCATTATAGCTTAGATTTGTGTCCGATAATCTGCTGCAGAGTGTTAGAAGATGCCTGCAAACATGATTCTGAACTCAGGGCTGTTCTTGGAGATAGCATTGGTGACCCTGAGCAGATGCGTAAGAAGGTAATTTAGCTCCATTCTCTTATGCTGATGGTTTTTTTGCTTAAAATTTTGTAGAGGTGGCATAAATTTCGTTCTCTTGTCTCTTTGTTTGGGGTTTTTCTTTATTCATTTAATAGGTTGAGGAAAGAGTTCGACAGAAGGGTAGGAATTTCCAGAAAACTAAGACGGGCTCTGTCCTAGCATTCAAAGTTAGCTTTAGAGAGTAATTTTCCTTTTACTCTCTTTCATGTCACCTACGCTGTTTTCATCTGCCAATGCTCGTGCAAAAATGTTCTTCTGTGTTTGCAGTTTTAACCCGCTTGATTCTTACATATGGTTCGAATTATATGGAGCGCCTTCTGATCGAGACGTTGATCTTCTTGGAAGTGTATGTGATCCTCTCTATCTTAATTCTTACCGTTACTCTTATGTTAAATTATGTCTCCTAGTTTAATCCTATCACTAGCTTTACATTTGAGCATCATATGCAACATATCTCACAGGTTATCCAATCATGGTATGTAATGGGCCGGTTGGGTGCATTCAATTCGGAGAATTTGCAGGTCTCGGCCTTTACTTCTCATCTTCTCGACCTGATTATTGGTTAAAGAAAATGTTACTAAACCAATCTTCTTGGTCTATGCAGCTCGCGAATTCGTCAATGGAGTACGATCCCTTATATGATGCCGATAAGGGTTCTAAGGTTATGCCTTCTTCTTTTCATGACATTGGCAATGTAGAATTCCAAGACAACTGGGGCAGGGTCTGGTATGCGATTCGTACTATCTACCTGTCTGAAATTTCATTTTTTTCATAGCACAGAACTTTCATCTCTCCTCTCTGTCTCTCTCTCTACAGGGTAGACCTTGGTACAGCTGATTTCTTCTCCATAGATGTTCTTCTCAACTGCTTGACCGTACTAAGTTCGGAGTAAGATATCAACTTATTCGCAGGAATCATATGTCATCTTCCTCGCATCGCTGGCCAGTGTCCGTTTATAGCAAACTACTGCTTGTAATAAAAATGCTCATCTCTATCTTTTTGCAGGTATTTAGGCATTCAACAGGTGGTCTTTGGTGGTCGAAAACTCGGAGATTGGGAAGAGGACATGACAGATCCTGGCTTTGGCTACAAATCCTTCAAAATATGATCATTTACACTTAAAAAACTCACCGTAAGTTCGTATGAGATTATATATGCTGGCATTAACATCTTGAAAAAATCTCAAAAATGCAAACAGGGAGAGAGATTTATGTACATAATGGCGCATACAAATTGGGTCAAGAATCCTCCAAGAAACACAAGCAATCGGTTACAAAATCGGGGCAGTAATCTTCTAACGTTTCGAAGCAGCTTTCGTCGACGAATTCGTAGGTGAAGCAAAAACTGCAATTTTTTGCATGTCGAAAGAGGTAAACGGAGGGACATTCGAGGAGGGACAATCAACGAATTGAATAACTATAAGGATATACTTACCAATTGACGATCATCGCAGCTTTCATTTTGTTATTGTCCTTCTTCTTCTTCTTAGACATCTTCTGTGCTTTTGGTGCCTCCATTGCTTCTTCAATCGCCTGGGTTGCTTCATCAATTGCATCTTCCATTGTAGTGTGTGTGTGTGTGTTGTTTTCTGTTCTTTCTAGATTAGTTTTTCTGATTGTTGAAATTAATCTCCAATCTCGTTCCCAAAGTAAACGATATCTTTCACTTAAATAACTCATTTCCCTATAGTATACATATTTATATGTAACTTGGTCTATTTAGCGTCATGAATCATAGTTTGCTTAAACTAATTCGAGCTCGATTCATTTACAACCTCAAACGTAACAAAATGGTAAATACGATAATAGACCGAAATTGCTCTACACAACTTCCACAGTTTCAGTCACAAAAAAAATCTTAAAAACCATAAGAGCAAGAGAATATCAGAACCACAATAGCAAAACTACAAATCAATCTCATAGTTGCACCTCTCTATCATAAATCCAACTAAAGGCAACCTTGGGCCCTTGCTTAGCCCTTCCCTGAGCCCTCTCCTCTAACCTCCTAATCCTCGGAGCCAATCCGCAAACATAGTCCTGCGCTTTTTGCCCTTCGGCCGACAGCCCATTCAAATCAGCCACCTTCCAACGACTCACCAAGTGGTCCAAAATGTCAGCGTAGTCCCTTGCGGTGTAGATGCCGAGCCTCTGGGCGACGGCGGAGAAGTTCTCAAACAGATTGTCGTCCCTTCCGTCGTACATCAAGTGGGCCGGCATCGATATCTTCTTCCTCATCATGTCCGCAAAGGCGAGTACCGTCCCGTTAGGGTCCACTTCGAAGAGCTTCTCCGTTATTTTGGTGTACGCAGTTTCGTGGCGCTTTTCATCGGCGGCTATCGTTCCGCAGATTTGGGCGAGCTTGACGTCCCCGTGCTCGCGGGCCAGCCTCGCCGTGTTCCCGTGGGAGATGAAGGTCGCACGTTCTTGGAAAGACGTGTAGATGAACCCCAGGTATGGGCTGTTCTCCGTTCTTG
This sequence comes from Craterostigma plantagineum, assembly GCA_027422505.1. Lineage (NCBI taxonomy): Eukaryota > Viridiplantae > Streptophyta > Magnoliopsida > Lamiales > Linderniaceae > Craterostigma > Craterostigma plantagineum. The sequence continues at coordinate 4,147,050 of JAPQWV010000050.1, forward strand.
GATCCTAAGCAGATGCAATAAAAAAAAAAAAGAGGTTTTGATTAACATTATGCTCTGTCACCAGAATAGGTATCGGAGCTCAAGCCCGAAAATCAATCCTAGACGTGAATGGACGTGTTGTAAATATAATCTATACGATAAAATGTTACACTCCCTTCAAGCTTAAACTTTTAGGTGAAGTGATCATAAAACAGGTCAGACCGTCAGACCAGCATAGGTAACAAAATGATGATACGAACCATTCCTGAGCCGATCAGGTACTGAATGGTCTTCTCTATCTGCCTCATGTCGACCCGGCCTGAGAGGTAGAGGTACTTGTTCAATAAATCGCCGTGTCTATTCTCCTCGGCGGTCCAAGCCCTAGTCCACACGGCCCAAGGAGTTGGGCTCGCCCCAGTCTCGTCCCTCACGCCGTCCAACGTATTGAGCATCGTCTGGTAAGTAGGGAGCGCCTCCTCGGTGATCATGTCCCCGACTAAGACGACAAAGTAGTCGTCGGGGATTTCCTTAGCCCTCCCCCTCAGCTCTCTGACATGTTCCTCGAATCCATCCGAAGAAGGGTCGGGCAAGAAATCTTGGGGTTGCCAGCACTTTTCGACGGGTTTGAGGTGGATTAGTAGGTTTTCCTCAGCCCAGTTTTCCAGGGACTTGAATATTTCGATCTTTTCGGCGGGCATCGAATGGGTAATTTGAACGTGTACCTCACGGGGCGGTGTGAAAGGTTTCTTAACAGCCACGGCCTCCCTGGTTAATGATTGGCTAGAGGTTAGTCGTCTATGAAAGTTTCGATTGGCTCAAGCTCATCGTTCGATTCAAAATAGCTAAACATGGAAAGGAAACTAAAACCTAGATGGAAGCAGTTCGAAAGTACATAATCGAATGCAGGGCGAAGATGTAGAATGATTGATTTAGGGCTGGAGAAATCAACCACAAAGGACGTGAAAAAAACCCTTTTCTTCCAGCAACTAAATCTTACGCAAATTTCGGCAGAAATCACAAGCCTAGATTGAGCATTCCTACCTAAATAAAGCTTCGCATAAGTCCGCCCACCAATTTGCATCAATAGCATAAGCATTTACCATAAAACAACGAAAGCACGGAACAAGTAACAAAATAGAAAACACGTAGGTGCAATCACAGCGAACTAGTCGAAGAGCAAGATAAATTGAAAGAGGAAACGAAACTAGGTTAAATAACGAAAATTTACCTCGAATTAGAGCTAAGCGTCGAAGCCATGAAGAATCTGGGAGATCTGAGGCTGGCCACTGGTGGCAGCGCAGAAGACGAAGGGTGGGACCTGAAGTTGATGCACTTCAGCTTCAACGCCATTTTCTCCCCAATCTATTCACTTCGCAATTGGATTGGCAGGTTATGCGTTGCTTTATACGAGGCTCTCCTTCCTCCACGAAAGTGGGGTGCTGAAAGTCTCTGGTGGAAGATCTGTGGGGCAATATTCAACTTGGCTTCAAAGACTTCTCAGCATTCATTGTATATATAATTTCTTTGCTCGAGTGCGTATTTGTGCGTGTTTGCTGCGCCTTTGGTTCACAGATAGCACTGCATTAAATGGGGTGACGCCATACAACACAATTACTACGTAATGTATTTATTTTCAGTTTCTAATTCCTTTATTAAGAAAATGAATCGTGTATGTTAAAAAAAGGACGAATATATATCGTACTGGCCGCTTTGCGTGCCATGTTTTCTATTTCGAGCGTCCCACATAATTCTTCCATTTCCATTTTTGGTAAAAATTATTCCAATAATTAAACTAATTACACCATTTATATTAAAAAAGACTTCTTAATTTGCGTGCACACTAATAAGTTTTCTCTCTTCGTACCTTAAAAGTGTACTATAATATTAAAATAATGTAGTTTGTTAATATCCGTGCCCACTAATATTTGGGAAGAATAAGATGGGACCGAGGAAGTACAATGTCAAATTTTGGCAATTATTATTATTTTTTGTTTTATTAGATTTTAAAATAGTTGATGGGCTATCAACTAAATTGGCCTTTAAGGGGGTTTCAGTTACATGAGTCGTTTTTTGTGTATTGGCTCATCTAAATTTTGCAAAGTTGGCCCATTTAGCAATATTCGCTTTACTGAGGTGGGTCATGGGTGGAGACTATGGTTGGATTAGATATCTTTCACCTGAAAAAGAGCAAAAACTGAAGTCTTAGCTTGCCTATATCTATACTAAGTATATTATATTAAGTGTGATGGCTTACTATTAACGGCTAATTTGTCCGTAAAATATTTACAATTTAATCTCTCTATTTCTAATTTCATTAATCAAATAATTATCACATTTAACCCTCAATTTTAGTTATTATACTTTTACCCTAATCATTATTTTTCTTATATATATAAAAATTATATTTCATCTACTAAACATATAATTATAAATTCATAAGTAAACTTAAACAATTATACTTTAAGTGCATAGACGTGCTAATAGTACTAGTTGCAATTAATTTTGTGAATTTATAAAAAATTAAGGACCTATTAATACAAAGTTTGATCACAGGAATCTGTTCTATAACTGTTATAAATGAATTTTATTAGAATGTATCTATTTATAATCCAATTATGAAAATAAACTAATTTGTGATTAGGCTATCCCACTCCCTAGAGAGATAAACATTAACAATAGAAAAATAATACTTATTGAAATCGATAATAATAGAATTTCCCTTTCTGCTTTGTTTTCTCCCCTCGAAATTGGACTTTTCTTCCTTACAGCCAAAAAAGCTCGCACCCAACCACTGAAGTGGACATTTCCACACAAATTCATGCACGACTGATCTTTTGTGTCTGAGCTGGTTTGACTTTTCTGTTTTTACCCTCTCTTCTCCGTCGGGCCTCTCTCGCCTGCGGTTACGATTCGTGCAGTGTTGCAGCGATGGTGGTAACGGTTTCTTTGCTGGCGGACGCGGCGGTGGAGTTTCTCCTGCCCTCTTGGAGGGAGGTTCAGGTAACTTTGGCAGCCACGGTGTTGGTGATCGTTGCTTACCGGTTCTTCTTCGCTCACGGCGGCGGCGATGATCGGACGCTGGTCGAATCTGTCGACGCCGTTGATGACAAGGAAAAGGTAAAATTTGTAATCTCGCACGATTACTTCGATTAATTGATAACTCCTCCTCTACTTCAACTAATTAGTCATGATTTCGTGATCGGATATGAACACCCGTTGTAGACGGTTGTCATCGACCATGTTGTTCTGTAAATTCGCGCTTTTGCTATGACTCAGTCAATCTGCACCTGATATTGTTTATTTTGCGTGTTTGTGTAATTGATGCGACCGTTGATAGCAAACTAAGCTTTGGAAGTTTGATTTTGCTGGTTGCGTGGATGTTGAGTTCTGATTGGTTGTGACAGACCCTTGCACTCTTGTCAGGATCAATATTTAACTTTAGTTGTTCTCCTATAGAGGACGTATTAAGGCTCTGTCTTGATCGGTAGTTGTTCCATGTGATATCTTGTGATGATTGCACCCTTTTTGCTTGCTCAATAGTTATGTGATTCCTGAGTATTTTTCTACTTGCTTGACATGCAGTTCTACACTTCTTTTGTAGATGGGCCAGTTTAAAGGACAGACTAATTCTGCGTATTTAGTTAAGGTACTGTGGAAGCATCTGTAAATGTTCATGTATTTAGTTATGTATCATGATGATTCTTCAGCTGTAGTTTCAATAAAATGCCAGGCCTATGACTATCTGGGACTTATTGTTAAATTACTAATTTCTTTTCAGGTGGAGCTGTTGGCAGCGAGAAATCTCATTGGTGCAAATTTGAATGGCACATCAGATCCTTATGTAATCATCAGTTGTGGCTCAGAAAAACGCTTTAGGTAATTGCATCTAATTTTGTGTTCGGACTTGGTACCCTAAGGGCTTAGACAAGGAGGATCGAATGCCCTCATAATTAATGCGTTTGGTCATCAAAGTCACTGAAATGTCTCGGGACTCATTGTTGGTGAAAATTCAAAATGTTAGACTTATCTAGCAATTACTCCCACCCCGAAGTCCTTTTTGTCAGTATAGTGAACCCTATATGTTGGTCATCGCTCCTAGAAAATCAATCTAATACGTTGTTGTCTAAACTGATTGGACCCTGTTTACATGTTTGGCGTTCTTACGAAAATAGTTATTTCTGTTTACATGGTTTTCTTGTAGTTCCATGGTGCCTGGTGCAAGAAATCCCTTGTGGGGTGAAAAGTTTGATTTTTCTGTTGATGAGCTTCCAGTTGAGGTAATTGGTTTATTTTGGCAAATTAGACTGTTTTGCTAGTGGCGTTGAGACAGGCACGCACACACACACACACACACACACACACACATATATATATTTTCTAGTGGTTTGTGTATGGCCCAAAAGTACTGGAGCTCATTTCATATCTTTGTGTGGCAGATTGATGTGGCAATTTATGATTGGGATATCATTTGGAAAAGTGCTGTGCTTGGTTCCTCCACAATTCCTATTGAACAAGAAGGCGAAGTTGGTGCTACTTGGTATACATTAAATCCGTCTGGCCAGGTATCAGTTTATGCAGTGTTATACTTATATTTTAACTGGAAGTTTTACATTATCATGTTTCATAGGAACTCATTATATCGTTGCGGTTTCTGATTTGACAACCCCTGTTTTTGTTTTGTCATTCCTAGGTCTGTCTTGGTATAAACACCTTCAAACTCCGAACAAATTTGTCCAGGTATTTCTTAAATTTCGACATTAGAAGCAATTATCTGCTGATTTTCCATTCATTTGATCTGTATGTTAACTAGGTTGCTCCCCTTTTGTTAGCCCTTTCAAGTCTAGTCTGAATAGTACGAATTGTGATTTGTGATTGTGAAACACTGAGACCAATTAGACTGTATATCATTTGTTTGACACGAGGGTGAATGATTCTAAAATTTGTCAAGATTCAAATTCAAGGAGTCTTGTTTATTTAGAAATCGTTACTTGTGCTAAACAATAATATAAAACGATAAACTGCTCCAGTAATTTAAGTTTTTTGTGGATATTGCCGTTGATATTGATATCTAAACCAAACAAGGAAAGGAAGAGTCCTGACTTCAAGTCTTCACTACCACCCAATTAACAAAAAAAAATACAGAATGAGACACCTCTACAACAACATTAGCTTTCAGAACTTTCCGTCCAACGTGGATTTTTAACCTTTAGCACCAATCAATCCTGACATGCTCCTAAACTTAATAATGGCATACTGGGTTGGTTGACAAGTTTAACTTGATTCTAGACTGATGCTGTCCAAGTTTCACAATATCCATAACAATACGTAATGCTATTGTAGATTGCATGTTTCATCCTCCACTTTACTCAATCTCAAATTTAAATGAAGTTTTTTGAATTTCTTGTTGTTTTTGATATGTCCATTGTTGTTGTTCTGACCAACTTAGCATTTCTATTCTCGAAGCCAACTATTATCTAATTGTTCTGGTAAATAATTTGGTGTCTGACTTGTGTGGGTTACCACTTATTAGGGATTTGAACGGTTTTGCTGGTGGTAATCGTAGAAGGCCTTTGGATAAACAAGGTCCTACAGTTGTTTATCAGAAACCGGGGCCACTGCAAAACATATTTAAACTTCTCCCAGATGAGGTATTGTTGCCTTATTGCATTTGCATAATCATTTTGGGCAGTATTTATCTCACAGTTTACCTTTTGGTAATTCCTGAACTGACATTCATGAATCGAAGTTTTCAGCTTAGCTAAATACAGCAGCTTATATTGGATATGTTGTTTTCCAGGTTGTTGAACATAGCTATTCTTGTGCGCTTGAGAGATCATTTTTGTATCATGGCCGGATGTATGTATCTGCATGGCATATATGCTTCCACTCTAATGTTTTCTCAAAACAAATGAAGGTCAGCTTCTCATATTTTAGTGCTTATGGTGTATCTGCCTACTTTCCACAGTTTATGTTAAATACTTAAATTCGAGAAGTGTATTGATAGGAATTTCTTGCGTAACCCGTTTCATTAGTGCGCCTCTTTGCATTATGTCTACTTGTGATGTGGAATGCACTTTGAGAACATTGTTCAATGAGAACGCACTTGCATATTGCTTTAGCAATACACTTGGATCAAATGTTCATTGTTAGCCCTTCAAATCTACTGACACTAAGTGACATGCCGTCTTTTTTCCTCCATAATTATACAAAGCTGATGCTAACTACTGACATGCCTTATTTATGCAGGTTATTATACCACTTGGAGATATAGATGAGGTATGGTATTGTTTTATGTTCCATTGCTCTGAAGATTTTCTAGATCTTGGTGGGATGATATGCGAATGAAATGTTTGACGTAGTTTATATTTCTCAGATCAGGAGGAGCCAGCATGCAATTATAAATCCTGCTATAACAATAATTCTTCGAACGGGTGCCGGGGGTCATGGTGTGCCACCCTTAGGAAATCCTGATGGTAAGTTCACAGTGCTTCAATCTTTCCGTTTGCTGAGTTTATTAAACAGTATCAAGCTGCAAACAGAAGTATAACAATATTTCCATGGAAGAACAACTAAAGAACTGAGGTTGTGCATTATCAATTGACCCTTGTTACTTCGACAGGTAGGGTCAGATACAAATTTGCATCTTTCTGGAATAGGAATCATGCGCAGAGAGCTTTACAACGGGCAGCCAAGAATTATCATGCCATGTTAGAAGCTGAGAAGAAGGTTTGCTATTCTACATTTGACAAATGCGTCTCAGTATGGGCAATTGAATGAATACCCGTACATAAAACCTTTTACTGTAAACAGTGTTCTGTTGTTTTTGAAGCTGGAAATTTTTCTGTCCTCTATATTTAAAATGCTTCCTCGTGTCTTTATGAGCTACAGCATGCTATTTGCAGGAGAATGAACAGTCAGCATTGCGTGGCAGCTCTATCAGAGCCCGATGCAGTGAAAAGCAATCTAAGATCACAGTGGAACGGGCGGCCACAACCAAAAAGTCCCAACCATTCATCAAAGAGGAAGTGCTTTCTGGAATCTACAATGTATGTAAATCCCCACATCCTTGCCAAAACACCTCATCTAATTCTAACAGATGAAACATGACTTCACCTCTTCCGTAATTAACTCGCAGGATGCTTTTCCATGCACGGCAGAAACCTTTTTCAAAGTCTTGTTGGACGATGATTCGACATTCATTCATGAATATCGGTCTGTGCGGAAGGATACTAATCTCGTTGTAAGTAAGGATTATTGCACAATGACAACTATTGCCTCATGAGAAGGATAAAGACTTATGCAGGCACCCTCTGCCTTTGTCCTATTTTTAACATTGCCCCAAATTAGCATCAACTCATCTGAATGCTTGGTTTTAGCTCAAGTTTTCTCTTACGATCACTGCAGATAGGTCAATGGCATGCTTCAGATGAGTATGATGGTCAAGTCAGAGAAATTACATTCAGATCCTTGTGCAATAGTCCCATGTGCCCGCCAGATACAGCTATGACAGAATGGCAACATGCTTTGTTATCAGCTGATAAGAAAACACTGGTGCGACTTGTTTTATTTAGATACGTAAAGCTGTGCAATGTGTTTCTCATTGGTCTGATTAGTCATCAAATGTGTCTAGATCTTTGAGACCGTACAGCAGGCACACGATGTTCCTTTCGGGTCATACTTTGAGGTAAGTATGAACATAAAAAGAGGGCGGGTAGCAGCAAGGTGTGATTTATTTTTATCACCTCAATTCCTTACTAGTTTTGTAAATTAGATCCACTGTAGATGGTCAATCGAGACGAACTCAGAGTCTTCATGCACCTTGGATATTAGAGTTGGTAAGTGTTGATTGTTGATTATAATCATGATGTAGATTTAATTTGGTAAATTTCTTGTTTGTGTCGGCATCTATGCGAACAAAATTGAGGAACTGAAGTGGAGACTCATTTTGTGTACTATATTACTTTTAACTGTTTTCGACCTTTAACGACCATTTTCAAACTTGGTCTATAACACTCACTACCAAGAATCTTGCAAAACCCCGTGAAAATCACAACTTAAAAGACCGTTCTTTGATTGGTTCGCCATGAAAAAATCGTTTTGGACCTCCAAGCTTCTGAAACTTGTACTACCCTTAATTGCAGGTGCACATTTCAAGAAATGGTGTGTGATGCAGTCTAAGATCAAATCGGGCGCCATCAATGAGGTAAGAAACTTTCTTAGACGATATAATAACTTCAATGTTAACTGAAGAAAATGTCCAGATTTATCTATTCGCCCTTCGCAGTATACGAAAGAGGTGGATATGATGTTAGAAGTGGCTAATAAGTATATCAAGTCGAAGGCGACCTCTAACGGTGAGACTGATAATGTCGCGTCGCCGACTCCCGACGATCTCGAAAGTTGACGACGTTTCTGTCGATCGAATATTTGTTGTATAACCGTTTTGGTCGAAGTTATGTATCGCCGTGCCCTATCTCCTCGATAGAGATCGAGTGGCGCGCTTAATGTAATGTTATGTATGGGTGTTTGTTAACTTTTCCTTTTTTTTTTTTCTTTTTGAGGGATACATACATATAGGTTTTTCTTGATGTATTGGTGAGAACGAAAATATGATTTTGCCATATGCTCTTTACGGTCCTTTATTCACGTCAATGTCGAACCTGGTGAGTCGAAAACAAAAAGTTGACGGTGCTAAGTGAAATACACGAATTGAAGACAACCCCTAGGTCAATCCGTTAAGTCCAAGAAGTTGGTGCAAAATGAAATACACGAATCGAAGACAACTCCTAGGTCAATCCGTTAAGTCCAAATACTTGATGGTGCAAAGTGCAATAACACAAATTTAAGACAGCCCTAGGTCCATCAGTGAAGTCCAAATAGTTTATGGTGCAAACTGCAATAACACGTAGTTGAAGAGCAGCTTGCTACTACAGAATAGTACAACTACACTGCACAATCAGCTGCTAATTTTCTTAGGATTTCTTCGCGAAGAGCTGCCACTTTCCGCTCTCGTTGTGATTGTGCATCGCCTGTGTCGATTTGGCAAGAGGAATCAGCTGAAGCTCTTGTAAGTAAGTTTGATTCTTATGGCGCCGAAGCCATTTTTCTTTTTGTTAGAATTTCGCTGCGAATAGCATGTATCATTTTACCCGAAAGTATGCTTGTACTTTGAATATACTGGCGATTCGTTGCTGTGATGTGTTCCGCGTTCTTCTATTACTATTCTTTTCTCGTTTTTGTAAGTTTGTCAGTGGGAATTTGCTGTCAAGGATACATTTGACCGCAGTGCTTCTGTCTTGAGTATCGTTTAAGTATTTTGGTACGTCAGTTGCTGCTTGACGATTCTTCGTCAGTGTAAATAGCGCGTTCGTAACCCGCTGGCTGAGGAAAAAAATTTGTACTGTACTGTATATTTGCACTGATTTCTCAAAACGATGAGGAGCACATCATTAACACTTTTGATCTGTTTCAGTTTATTGTTTAGAGCGTGGGGCGTCGAATGGCAGAGTCTTCATCGCCATCGTTGGACATTTTAGTGCGTGAGCCTGAAGGCTTCACCGTATGGAATGGTCCACCATTCAGCAATGGGGAGCCAATTGTGAAGCTGGAACATAAGACAGCGTGTACAACCACAAAGTTCAGCGACGACGGATCAAGGCTCATGATAGTTCACTCCGATTCTGTCGTTGGTGTCTATGATGCTAAGAAATTGGTCGAAATAAAATCTCTGCAAGTACCCAATCTCCTAGCTGCTAGCATATCGCCGTGTGGAAGTTATGTTCAGACATTTCAGAAGTGCATGTCTCCACAGGACAAGAATATTGTGTTGTGGAGGACGGAGACGGGCGAATCTGTTTACCAAGTGTTGCAGAAGAACATGACGAAAGCAACATGGTCTGTGTGTAGTTAGTTCTTACTGCGTGCGATTGCATGAATGAGTATTCATGTGGAGTTTATTGATTGTTTTCTCTCGAATTTTCTCTAGGCCGTCGATTCACTTCAGTTCTGATGAAGCTGTTGCATGTCGTATGGCTGCAAATGAAGTACAATTCTTTGATCCTAAAGATTTCTCAAAAGGGATTACTCACCGGCTAAGAGTACCTGGAATTGCTGCGATCGAGCTTTCTAAAAATCCCGGGTCATATGTTGCTGTGTTTGTTCCCGAATCTAAGGTTTTTTTGTCTATTTTTGTTTTGGGGGTTTAGCTTGAAAATTGATATTACATTACTCCCATTTATATTCCATATTTGTTATGAAGTTTGTCTAGATTCCTACTTCTGTACATTTTAACAATATGGTTTCTGATACTATGCGTTTCTTATCTTACAAAAATTTACATTTGTTTGTTTTGTGGTCTTGGTTCTGCAGGGCATGCCGGGCAATGTTCAAGTCTTTAGTTGCTCAAAGGATCTACAAAGTCAGGCTGTGGCTCGTAAGAGTTTTTTTAGGTGCTCATCGGTGCAATTGAAATGGAACATTGGTTCGACTGGGCTCTTGGTGCTTGTGCAATCAGATGTTGATAAAACGAACCAGAGTTACTATGGGGAGACAAAGTTGAACTATTTGACAACAGATGGAAGTTATGAAGGACTAGTACCACTACGTTAGTATCGTCTTCTTTATTGTCTGATTCAAATAATACATTTTTTAGCTCCAAATTTAGTCGCTCTTAGCACAACTTTTTCATTGCTGATTTGTAGGTAAGGAGGGGCCTGTGCATGATGTTCAGTGGTCATGCTCTGGTAAAGAATTCGCAGCAGTCTACGGATGTATCCTTACTTGTTTTAGTTTTATGAAGCGACTAGTCACTTCTTAGTTGTAGATTTAGGGACTTTGAAATGGCCATTTCTTTTGGTATGAATTCAACTTCTTTAGTTCCAAAGACTTCAAGTTGGCTAGCTAGCTTATCCCAGAAACGGCAGTCTATTCTGTGTCTTTAGTCAATTCGCATTCGTAACTTTAAAAGCTAGATGAGTTTGGAAACATACATGATAACATCACCTTTCCCAAACTGATGGTTGATGTTTAAGGTTATAGTTTGGTTTGAAGCGGTTTCAATCCATTTAGATTTCTACTCCGTGTTTGTATTCTATCCTTTTCCCTTTCACTTTTCTCTAGCATTTTGTTTCTCTATCCTTGACATATTTCAGTTATGCCTGCCATGGCAACAATATTTAACAAGAAGTGCAATCCTATGCTGCAGCTTGGGGAGGGCCCATATAATACTATTAGATGGAATCCCAAAGGAACGTGTATCCTAAATTATATAGACTCGTCTCTCTTTCTCTTTCTCTTTCTCTCTCTGTATATATATATAATACATATAATATATATATAATACATAATATATATATATATATATATATATAACACACTTCTACACCTATAACATGGCCCTTAACTTTACTGCACAGTCATATGTTTAGCAGGCTTTGGAAACTTACCAGGTGACATGGTACTTTTTCTTTGAACTCACCCATTCATCTATTTTTACGTTTGCTCTTGGTTTATTGTGAATTCTAATCATCATAACACTGTAGTTGTCTTTGCAAACATTCTCTTTTGCCATGCTTCAATTAGGTTAATGTTGTCTATATGCAGGCATTTTGGGACTACTCGGAGAAGAAGATGCTGGCCACAACTAAAGCTGAATTATCAGTCTCAAGCGAATGGTCCCCTGACGGGTGCTATTTTATGACCGCTACAACAGCTCCTAGACTTCAGGTCGATAACGGGTATGTTTTCTATGTTAGACGTAATAATCCTTTTTGCGATTTCTATAATGATGTCTAAAAGTTCTTCTGTGCAAACTGTGTTCGGCTCATCTAATGTTTTGTGAATTTTCATTAAAGGATCAAAATATTCCTCCACGATGGATCCTTATACTTCAAGAGGACGTACAGCAAGTTGTTTCAGGTCGAATGGAGACCCGAATCTCCTGACAAGTACGGCGATCTTCAAGAGCTTTTAAAATCCGTCGAATCCTTGAAATTAGACGAAACGACAAAAAAAGGTCAACAATTTCATTCATTCATCTTTACACTGCAGAGCAGACTCGTACTCAATTCACTAAAAATTCAATGATACCGTGATCGTTCCGATTATTCAGGACAAGGACAAAAAACTGCTACGGTTGCTTCAAAATCCGCTGCTTCCAATGCCGCCCCACAAAAACCCGCTGCTTATCGTCCTCCACATGCCAAAGCAGCCGCCGCAGTTCAAGCAGAGGTATTAATAACTCTTAAATGAATCGAAAAGAGATGATTTTTTTTCTTCGAAAGATCGATTCAGTTTTACCTTTTGAAACAATTGTTTAACTGATTGTTAAAATTTCTTTCGTGCAGCTATTCGGTCTGAGTGCTTCTGGGTAAGTAATTCATATCTCCGAGTCCTTCCTAGTTCCTTCCCACGAAGCCTTTTCGTTAGTCGATCACTAATTAACTCCTTTTTACGTATGAACTACAGAGAAATGAGTAAGAACGCTCTGAGAAACAAGAAAAAAAGAGAGAAGCAAAAGGAGAAAAAAGCCGCAGAAGCTTCCTCTGCCGCCGGCGGAAGCTGAGCATGCTCGACCCGCCCGCATAGTAAGTTATAATTCGAATATCTGAGGTTTCGATGTATAACAATAATTTCGTCCGATGTCTTTTTTTTTTCGGCACATGGATAAACGATCATATAGTGAAGATTCTTGGCAAGACTAACACCGCGCTGGAGATTTTTTTTCCCATGAAATCTAATTATACTCTTTTGCGTTAATGCTGGGCATGGAAACTATTGATCATCCATAGGCCTGGTGTCGGCCCACATAATATGGTCCACCCATTTCATGGACCTTGGGTTGGGTTTGACCCGACCCGTAGGTTTGGCCCAGCCCAAATGGTATGGTCCATAGTCTGTGAACCTTGGGTTTGTTTTAGCACCGATCCATATAGCCATAGGTCTGGTTAATTCTTTTTTCCCTTTTATCTTTAAATTTTTAAAATAAATAATTGTGATTTATTATATCTTTATTTTTTACTAAAGAAAGGTAAATAGAAAGAAACGAACTAGCGAATTAGAAGAGAAGCGAAGAGAAGCTCCACCAGTTATATAATGATCTGAGATTAGCTTTATTTGGTGGACCGAACGTCAATTTCGCTAATCAAAAAACTAAAATTGATTTCGAAATACATAATAAATCTAAATATTTCATTATAAATTTCCTTTAAATCATAACCTTACTGCAAGGATGTGTTTTGGATAAGAACTAACAAGTATTGGATTAGAAATCAAGATTATATAAAATACAATTTCAAGTTCTCAAAATTTTCAAAATATCGAAATCTCAACGAAAAGGTCTCCACTTTAGTTATAAATAATATATCCTCGGATCTCTACATATATATATGCTCGTGCCTTTCACAGAAACACACGCACGAACTCATCTTTCACTACCTATTTTTGCTTTGCTTTCTTTCTTTCAATTTCGATTGGGATCACAATGGCTTCGACGACGAAAAGTAGCAGCGGCGGTCTGATCGTCTCGTTCGGTGAGATGCTGATCGATTTCGTCCCCACCGTCTCCGGCGTGTCCTTGGCGGAGGCTCCTGGATTTCTGAAGGCTCCCGGCGGAGCCCCGGCGAACGTCGCGATCGCCGTCGCGCGCCTCGGTGGACGCGCCGCATTCGTCGGAAAGCTTGGAGACGACGAGTTCGGTCACATGCTCGCCGGGATCTTGAAGGAGAACGGCGTGTCGGCCGACGGCGCACCCTTCGACAAGGGAGCGAGGACGGCGCTCGCGTTCGTGACACTACGCGCCGACGGGGAGCGTGAGTTCATGTTCTACAGGAATCCTAGCGCTGATATGCTGCTCAAGCCCGAGGAGTTGAACCTTGAGCTCATTAGATCTGTAAGCGACTATAATCTCTCTCTCTCTCTCTCTCTCTCTCTCTCTCTCTCTATATATATTATATATATATATTATATATCGCGCGCGTTGAATACAAACATCAGCCGTTGAACGTATGCCGCTTGCGAATTGATGGTTGTGAATCTCACGCGCGGCTGTCAGTATTGCGACTGATTGTTTGACCACACTGATTTTTCCAATATTTTTTAGATATTTAAATGCATTATCTAAAGTATTTTATTGTTTTTCTATGACATTTTATGTTTCGGCCGTAAATTGTCTCGTTGATGACGTCTCTGATGATGTAGTATGCTGCTACTGGTTTGTCGTTGTACCATGTTACATTTATAAGATCTAATATAATAGCAATAGGAATAAAAAAAAGATCTAATATAATAATAAAGAAAAAAGGAAAAAGTATGCTAGACACTCGTCTAATTCTTCATTTCCTAACGCAATATTTCATGTCAGCAAGCGATTAATCGAGTCACCCCTACTCTACTCTTCATCATCACATCGTACTCTGTTCGGATCATACTTAATAAATTAAGTGCATCCCAATATATTTTTTTTTTCTTGGTGATATATTATGTTAACAGGCCAAAGTCTTCCACTACGGATCGATAAGCCTTATCGTGGAGCCGTGTCGGTCGGCGCATCTCAAGGCCATGGAAGAGGCAAAGAAGGCGGGCGCACTCCTCTCCTACGACCCAAACCTTCGCCTGCCACTGTGGCCTTCGGCGGCCTACGCAAAGGAGCAGATAATGAGCATATGGAAGACGGCCGACGTCATAAAGGTCAGCGACGTCGAGCTCGAGTTCCTCACTGGGAGCGACAAGATCGACGACGCCTCCGCCATGTCACTCTGGCACGACAAGCTCAAGCTCCTCCTCGTAACGCTCGGGGAGAAGGGATGTCGTTACTACACCAAGGTACCGTAAAGTACCGGGCGAAGTGTCATTTTTAGTCACTCAATGTTTGGTTAATGGACGTTTTTTAATCTACATGTTTTGAGATGCCACTTTTAGTTTCCATTGCTATAGCTTTTTGTGTCGGTTTGGCTCGTTTAATTTAACCGTTAGTCTGGATGGAATTTGGATTTTTGTGAGTCGGCTCGTGAGTCTATATCCAAACTAGCGGCTAAATTAACCTGGAGAGCCAAAACGGCACAAAATCTGGTATCTTGAGAACTGAAATTGACGTATCGAAACATGAGAAACAAAAAAGCTCCATCTCAAACATTGAGGGATCAGAAACGACGTTGTTCCTTAACTACTCTTAGCGAAATAATGAACGATAATTTTGAACGATAATTTGATTTCGTTATTCTTCTTTTGCGTATTCGAGTGCAGAAGTTTAAGGGATCGGTGGATGCCTACCCAGTGAAGGCGGTGGATACCACGGGAGCCGGCGACTCGTTCGTCGGAGCTCTATTGGTGAAGCTCGTCGACGACCACAGCTTGATCGACGACGAGCCGAGGCTCAAGGAAGTGCTCAAGTATTCGTGCGCCTGTGGGGCCATAACTACTACCAAGAAGGGCGCAATCCCGGCCCTTCCCAACCACGAAGAAGTTCTTCAGCTCATCAAGAAATGAGCCCTTCTTTTTTTTCCCCCTATTTTCTGACATTAAGCTTTAAAAGGAGAATCAACTCCTTCATTCATGCTTTTTCTTAGGTCTCTAATTTTCTAGTGCAATAACGATGGGACTATTAAACCGTAATAAAACCATTCGCCGAGTTTTTTCTGATTATACTATCTATACAACTATTTTGTTTTTTCGGTATTAGAATGCGATTGTTTGCGGGTAAGTGCCGACGACTTCCATGCATAAGCTTCTCCAAATGTGCTTGCATTTCAAGCGTCTTTCGAACATGTTGCTCAAGAACGATTCTGCCCAGCGTTCTTTGTCTCCCTCCGAGCTAAGTGCGTACGGTACGGTGAAACTGCACGTCAGAGAAATTTTCGTCGATTTTATTGCACGAAGTAGTAAATTATTACCCAGCGAAGGCTCGATGCAAGCTTACCTCATCAGTTCCTCGTTCTTATGTCCCTTTTCTGATGCATCGGCTCTATAAAAGACATTGGATTTCAGATTGTTATATCTGCAGAAATGCATAACACTGTAACTGATTGTTTAGGTCTTACCTTTCAACCATAATTCGATAAATGTGAAGCGATTTTGTCGACAGATTGAGCCCGGCTCGGTCGATGCACTCCATACTGAATAAGTATACGACGGGATATCCAAGAAGCCACCTGTCATATCGTAGCACAAAATCCCACGTAAATAACCGAAAATATGTAAAAAAAAATATTAACTATGTAAGTAGCACAAGAATCGAAGTTGTCCTCACACAATGAAAGTATAAAATAAGGCCGGCAGTTCTTACCCGTTGAGGGTCGGGATAGTGACCTGGCATTTTTGAAGGCAGCAACTGAGATCAACTAACGTAGAATTAGTCGTGATGCCTAAAGCACAGTCCGTTTTCAGCCTGGGAGAATCGAAAACTGAGGCGAAAAGGTTTTGGACCGAATTGAACGTTGCTAATGCTTGACTTTCGTCGGTCTCTGATACAAACTGGAATCAATTGCGTCGGTGCATTTTCATGTAAGGAAGAATACGAATACTGCAAGAAGAAGAGGGTTACTGTAATAACCTTTGGAGGATCGATCTCAAGATCGACGAAGAGCACCAAGTCCCTTTTCGCCAGGCTTGATTTCACAAACTCTCCGAGCTCGACGGTGTGAATAAGGTAGACCATATCGTCTATGATCATCACACGGAGAAGCTCGAAAACTGAGGATTCCTGCAAATTCGTACATCATTTGAGAGTCAGTAATGATAACGAACGCAAATTCGAACAATTCCACGAGGTTAGGGCATGAAACTGTTAAACCTGCTGGCAATGCTTGAGAAATGCACAGAGACGATCGCCCAATTCGGGCATCTTTCCGCCGTAGTCCACCATTATTACAGGCCTCATGCCAGTGCACAAGGCTAATGTATCTGATCAAGGAAGACTTTTAACCATCAAAACCCATGAACCAAGAAAGAAGATAAGTGATAAACCACAAAGACCCTTAACTTTCCACCCAACACATTCAAGACAGAAGCAGGAGAGGGAAAATCCCACATTGTTACAACCTCTCCATAAGAAACGTTGGGTGTGCTTCTATCATGTGGAAACTTCACATTCAAGGTAAGAGGAGTTTACCATTTTGAAGATGGCGCTTAGATGAGGGCTTAAGCCGCCATTTTATCTGCGCTAGGGATGCTTCAAATACCCTTAAAACATGTCCCAGTTCGATTTCTTTAAAAGCCTCCATTTCCAGTTTTCCCTCTCGGGTATAAGGTCGCAGTACGGCGGTGTAATTTCTTGAAGTAAAAATAGCAGCTTTTTAGCAGTTGTAAGTGACGCCGCCGCCAAATCGATCGGAATCAGACACCAACCAGATGAACGATTAATTCGAGGGCCTGATTGTTTATATGCGAAACGTTTTGGACTGTAATGTAAGTAAAAAACATGCGAAGGCCTTTCGTGTAATTTGCATTGTCATTTTAAAGAAAGTTTTAATTCAATCTAATTAGTGATTCATCGTCTTCAAGGAAGCATATCTTTCTTTAATCAACTACGTCCAAGACATTCAGAAGCAGGCCTCTGTCCACCGCGACACAGCAGATTACTCCGCGGGCAATTGAGACAATTATGGGCAACGCTCACCCTAGCTCCGCCGCCCTCCCCGGCGCCGTTCCCCGGCGCCTTACTCACCCCAAAGCTCGCCGGCAAATCCCCCTCCAACAGGTTATAATCCAACAAGAGCCTCGTCCACCGCCGCCGTCCGACGAGCTCGCCGTACTCCGACGGAATCTCGCCGCTGAACATATTATGCCCGAGATTCACCGAACTGAGGCTTCGATACGTTCCCAAATACATGGGCAGATGCCCGTGAAGCCTATTAGCCTGCGCCTCAATAACCTGCAACTTGCTGGGCCGGTCAGCCATCCTAACAACCTCCATGTCATCGAATCGGTTATAAGACACGTTGACGTAGGTCAGCTCGGGCAGCGTAAGCACGTCCCGGCTGACCGAGCCCGAGAGCCTGTTATCGCTAACGTCGAGCCTCGTTAGGTACCTAAGCCTATCGATGAACGTAATGTGCCCCGACAACAAGTTATGCTGAGCCGATAGTAATCTCAAGTATTTCGGAAAGTTGGGAAGGTTCCCGAAAAGCTGGTTCATGCTAAGGTCCAACTCGGTCAGCTGCCATAACGCGGTCAGGTCGGGAATCCTGCCCGAGAATTCGTTGCCAGAGAGGGTCAAACGGGTCAGGCCTCGAAAGACCGACACGTCGCTCGGGATCTGCCCGGAGAGCCTGTTGCCCGAAAGGTCGAGCACTTGGAGCCTCTTTAGGTTTCCGAACCCGCCCGGGATGGTGCCCGAGAAGAAGTTTTCGGGCAGGAGGAGCCTCGTGATTTTCTTTAGGTCGACGATGGAGTCAGGGATTGGGCCCCGGAATTTGTTGCGCCCGAGGTTTAGGTATGTGAGCTCGGTCAGGTTTCCGAGGATGGGCGTGAGGAAGCCCTCGAGCCCGTCACTCTCGAGGTTGATCTCGGTGACCCGGGCCGGTCCCGCAGTGGGGCCCGCGGTCGAGCATAGGACGCCGAGGAAGGTGGAGCCGGGTGGGTCGCATGGGTCGACGACGAAGTTCCACGAGTTGAGGAAGGAGGTGGAGGATATGGAGTTTGGGTCGATCGACTGCTTTATAGATCGGAGGACTTGCACGTCGGACTGGAGGGTCTCGGAGAGGGTTGTCTCGGGAATTCCGAGGAGGAAAAGGACGGCGGCGAGGATGGCGGTGGTGGTGGTGAAGGGAGGAGATGACAAGAGTTTGGCCATGGTTTTTGGAGTGTGGTGCCATTTGAGGAGCTTTGTCTTGGCATAAGTATTGCTTGGTTTCTATCATTACAAGTAGGTAATTGGTAGAAAGTGTGAGGCTTGCTTGTCTTTTCTTATTGTTGTAAATTAGGTTGTTAAATGTTCATTGCCTTCCTAGTACTGGGATTGATTAGGTCAATAGTGTTTGAGATCATCTGTTCCACTTTTTGTTCCAATTTGCGTTACATATGTCAAATCCTGCGGTTGAGAAATTTTCTTTTATCTATTTAGTTTTTCTCTAACTTTTGAAATACCTACTCCACCAAACCATAAACTCATCATTATTTCGTGTAATTTATATGATAAAATAGATAAACATATCTTTTATTCTCTGTTTTATGATGATTAAATTGAAATACATATTTTATATTTTCGATATTTATAAGAATCAATTTTTTTTTTGTAAATTTATTATGGTGAAACATGTAGTGAAACACTGGTGGTGGGTGGAGCAGAGATCCAAACCGAGTAAATACCATCTTTAAGGTTTTAAATAATAGTCTCCTCCAAGTGTTAAGGACTGTTATACACTTGTTAATCGGGTTTCATAGAAACTGGATATGTTAAACGCATTGGTAGTCATCATTTTAACTAATAGATTACATGTTGAAATTTTCACTGAACAATTTTCCTAAAGTAGAACTAGCTTGTGACATGACAAAAATACCCTTAAATTTAAAAGCCACCTTACTAAAAGTGTGTTTATTTTTACGACATCTACACATAAAATACCTACTTGAATAATTTTTTTGCAGATAGGTACCCATGTCAGAAATTTTTACAGATAGGTACCCGATTTAATGTTTACCATTTTCTTCAGTCACGTCGCACCTTCATGTGTGTATATGTCATACCATAACACGTTGATATATGGTACCTAAATGTGTTTGTATGTCGTACCTTATGTGTTATAGATGGCATACCTAAATCTGTTAATACAACAACATATGACGTACAACAATACTTTGATATAGAGTACCTAAATGTGTTGTATGGCGTACCAGCGGCGGATCGGGTACCTATCTCAAACAATTTATTCTACTAGGTACCTACATGAAAAAAAAAAATATGACAGGTACCTAAATTATATTTTTTTCAAATGATTATAAAGACCAATTATTTTTAATGTTTGTTTTATTCAATGTCAATGGCCATTTTGTAATAGAACCGTAAATTCCGACGAAGTAGTTCGGTCGAATGGGCTTGGCCCAATTTAAAATTGAGCTGAATAAGGTCCGGCCCAATTTGTTCCGTGGGTGGTTATTAATTGGGCTAATTTAATGGTCCATTAAGTTCCGATCAGTTTTATCAAAATTACATCAATTGCAACGCAACGATCTCTCTTCTCTCTCTACCGCTCAACAGTTCTGGAAGAATGCTGCGAAAACTAAAATCGTTATCTCGCTCCAAATCATCACTGTCAGTGTTCAATGGAGCTGCGATTAGAATGCGAAGACACCTTGACAAGGCTTTTGAATGTGAACACAGCGATCTTCATAATTCACCTGCGGTGAAGTTTTCGACAAGGACTGCACGGTTGAGTCGAAGCACAAATTGGTTTTCGAAGTTCCACCGTGGAGCAGCTTTTTGCGGTAGAACATTGGGATTTCGTAGGGGCTTCTGCAGTGAGTCAGTGACAAGAGAGAGTATGAACTACGATGTTGTGATTGTTGGAGCTGGGCCAGCTGGCTTGTCAGCAGCTATAAGGCTGAAGCAAATGTGCAAAATGAACGATGTTGATATTTCTGTGTGTGTATTGGAGAAAGGGGCTGAAGTAGGTAATGGTTTTACTCGATGTATAGATTATAATTTGCGATATGTGATCAAATGAAGATGCGATTCTGCAGTATGCATGCTTTCTGTATTTCTAGACTTTATCAGCAATTATTCTTCTTACGTGTTTCTTTTATCGCCCAATCGTGCCTAGGTGCCCATATATTGTCAGGAAATGTTTTTGAGCCACGAGCGCTGAATGAACTTTTTCCTAACTGGAAAGAAGATGAGGTTTGTTTCTCCTAATTCTTCCTAATTTTGACGTATCAGTTTCATCTATTATGTTGTTTTATAACTGTCTTCTGAAAAAAATATAGTTTCTCCCATAACAAATGCAGGCACCCTTGTACGTTCCTGTTTCTTCTGACAAGTTTTGGTTACTGTCCAAGAATCGTTCGTTCCCCCTTCCATCTCCATTCAACAACGAAGGAAACTATGTGATTAGGTAATACGGCTTTCCCGTATTTTGATGTATCGAGAAGTTGCCTCAACTCAATGTAATATGCATCTTTACTTATCGTTGTTGTTCCATTTTGCAGTGAGCATAAATGACCTTTTAGACTTATTCCTATCTACACTATCAATAGATAGTACATACATGCAAAAAATGTCAATATGCAACCTTTAAATTTTGTCATAATCGTATAATAGTGGACTGAAAAGATACGGTTTCAGTTTGAGTCAGTTAGTCCGTTGGTTGGGTATGAAGGCTGAAGAGTTGGGAGTTGAAATATACCCGGGCTTTGCAGCTAGTGAGGTACTTTTATCTCATATTTGTGGAAGCGTAATCTGATTTTTCAAGAGGTATGAGCTCCTTTATCCTGTAATTTCAGATTCTATATGATGAAACTGACAATGTTATTGGCGTGGCAACCAATGACATGGGCATTGCTAAAGATGGCTCTAAAAAAGACACTTTTCAACCTGGAGTGGAATTGAAAGGCAAGTTTTGTGATATTATTCTATCATCTTGTTTGGCAAAGTTTAGCATCTGACCAAGGTACTGTGCTCATTCATTGCTTACTTTACCAAGGATGTCTTTAAGTAGACAACAGAGCATCCAAGACTCTGGATAAGCTTAAAATTGTAGAACTAAGAGAAGCATGAAACAATTAGACCATGAATAATTGTAGTTTGATTGTTCAGGACGGACCGTGCTCTTTGCAGAAGGCTGTCGTGGGTCACTGTCTGAGGTTTCCCAAAATTAGACTTATTTTTCAATTTTTTTTGATGGTACTATAACCTTGTGTCTGCTATTTTGATTTCCTTAACCATTAACAAACTGAACCGTGTAATCAATTGGCAGGAAATTATAAAAAAATTCAATTTGCGAGAGAAAGGGCAAGGGCAGCATCAGACATATGCCTTGGGAATTAAAGAGGTAGGATTATATAGTCCTATGTTAGATTTTCTATTGCTCAAGATTCTGTATTTTTCTAATATTCTTGCCAGATACGTTTCAATGTGACCCACAGAATTAGTTTTGAAACTATCACCTTTCCGTTTATTATGTCTCGATTTGATGAAATTTCCCTTTATACTCTCACGTTAATATGACAGGTATGGGAAATTAGCGAGGACAAGCATCAACCTGGTTCTGTGCTTCATACAATAGGTTGGCCATTGGACTCCAAGACATATGGAGGATCTTTCTTGTATCATATGAGTGATAAACAGGTAATTCTGCTGTCTCACAAACTCTCCAATGGAAGCCATTACTCCTTTGTTTTTGCATGAGATCCAACATTAGTTTGTCAAATGAGATCCAGTACTTTTTGCTGCACAGGTTGCTATAGGTTTTGTGGTGGCTTTAAATTATCACAATCCTTTTTTGAATCCTTACGAAGAGTTTCAGGTAAATTTTGGAGCATAAACATAATTGGCATTTTTTTGGGTAATCATTACTGGTATATCTTATTATAGATATTAGACAATTTTGATTATGAAGTTAAATTAATATCTGATGTGAATGAAAATCTCATTTACTTTTTTCCCGATTTCAGAAATTTAAGCATCATCCTTCTATCAAACCTCTCCTTAAAGGAGGCAGTGTTCTCGAATATGGAGCGCGGACGTTAAATGAAGGAGGCTACCAGGTGACTTGATTTCTATGTCTGGGTTCAAACTTGATAACTTCATGAGAAAACTCTGATACATACTCCATTTGTTGTTATTTTAGTGTAATATTTCTAGAATATATGACCAATTAAAATTTCACCATAATCTAAACAAAATGTGAGTTAAATTTCAGTCAATACCATATCCAGTTTTCCCCGGCGGAGCCATCATCGGGTGTTCAGCTGGCTTCCTAAATGTACCGAAAATTAAAGGATCTCATACAGCTATGAAATCAGGTTATTAATACTCCGTGAAAATTAACTAACCATTTGCAACTCCTGTTTTCTCAATTATTTACGACTATGAGTACTATTATGAGCTTGTTTTCTTCTGTAGGAATGTTAGCTGCAGAATCAGTATTCCACTCGCTTCAGACAGGATCTTCTTTAGAGGTCTTCTGGGACAGTTTAAAAAGTTCTTGGATTTGGGAAGAACTTTACTTTGCTAGAAACTATCGACCTGTAAGTAGCTGCGTTGCGTTATTTTCTGTAAAATGTCCACATTTTTGTTAATGGAGTCCTTAGTCTAAAAAGTGTAAGGTTTGCCCAGCACGGCTAGTGAGATATTATTTTCTTATGAACCTAATGCGCAATGGTTTGCCACTTCCATCTTGCAGGGATTTGAGTATGGTCTTTTTCCTGGTTTGGCACTCAGTGCACTTGAACAGTAAGACAAAACCTCTAAATTATTTCTCAGGTTTTATATTGACGTGGGCCTTTTATGGTTAAGTGCTTCAGTAATTCTAATGGTTGAATTTACTATTTTACCACAGTTATATAATGAAGGGACGATCTCCATGGACGCTGAGGCATGGCAAACCCGATCATGAGGCAACCTATGTAAGCATTTCATAGTAAACAATCAAGTGATTTGTATATGAAATCGAATCCTATCCGACATGATTCTTTTCTGTGGTGGAAAAATGAAAAACCAAAGCTTTATACATCTTGACTATATTACAGGAAGCGAAAATATGTAGACCAATCGAATATCCAAAGCCCGATGGCGTTGTATCTTTCGATGTGCCAACATCATTATATCGGTAATTGCTCTCTCTTTCTACCCATACGCCTTGCATATTCTGTGTGTTAACACGCGTGAAATGCTGATATTTTGGCCTCTTTTCATTTTTCTGCAGGAGCAATACCAATCACGACCACGACCAACCCCCTCACCTTCGTTTGAAGGACCCGAATATTCCCGAACATGTAAATTTACCTGTATACAATGGACCTGAGACACGATACTGTCCTGCTCGTGTTTATGAGTAAGTCGTGCTTTGCTAACAATGGATGAAGTAGAAGTACATCATGCTTAGGACTTCTTCATACAATCATCAATTAATTGAATGATAGGTACGTTGCCGACGAAGACGGTAAGCCAAAGCTGCAAATCAACGCTCAGAATTGCCTTCATTGCAAGGTAGGCCACAGTAATATTACATTGCATCATCGCACACAAGCTTTACTTGGTATCATCATTTCTTATTAATTCCCTAAATGCCTCGTGTAAATTCATAGGCTTGTGATATCAAGGACCCAAAGCAGAATATAAAGTGGACAGTGCCTGAAGGTGGAGGTGGACCTGTATATACAGTCATGTAGAATAGAGTATCTTCCCTTCATTGCAGAACATTGTAATAACTTCAAGACAAGCTAAATATGACTATTTTGAAGTCAAATTTCAATAACCAATAAACCAGACTACACTACAAGACTAGAGCACCCAGATTCTGGGTATATAACTTAACCATTACCAACATCTAATCCTTGGAAGCTGATGAAGCGTTATGACTGGGATCACTTTGGACCGAAGGTGGTGCAGAGATTCTGACCTTAACTTCACTGCTCGCCTGAAGTCGCTGCTGTAATGAGGATGGATTTGGATGCTGCATGTGTTGTTGCCGGGACTGATTAAGTTGATACTGTTGCTGCTGAGTCTGAGAATTTATTTGGAGTTGCTGCAGTTGTTGGGCTGTAAGCATTGTTGTGTGCATGTTGGCATAGTACTGTTGTTGTTGGTTAGCTCCATAAGACCCGGGATAGTTGTTCATGGGTCCACCGTTTGGTATCGACTGACCCGTCAAGGCTTTCAAATGGTGTATTTCTTCCTTCAACGCTTCGTTTAGTGCTATGTTGTCACAGTGAATGTTTATGTCAGAAAGAGAACAAGAGTGAACGAAAGCAAAAGTGCGCAACAAAACAGAAGAATGAAAGGAGGCTTAGGGTAAGTTTTGTACCGTCTTGCAAATGAACTTGCTGTTCCATGGTTTGTAACCGCAGCTTGAGCTCACCATTTTCAGATGTTAAGCCATTGGTATCTCTCTGTAGGCGAGGGAAAATCGAGACGGATTATTGAAGGATTTTAAAAATCATTCATAATTTGGCAGTTAGTAAGAGACGAGATCATAACCTGCAATAATGTCAACTGAGCAGATAAGGAAGTAGCTTCTGTCTGTAGAGTCTGGATTTTCCTTTCAAGCTCACCTATGTATCTCATTTTCCTTTCCTTCGACCTCGCTGCCGATTGCCTATTGGCCCAGATCCTGTAAGGAGATGCAGAGAAATAAGAGAAAACGAGCAACCTTTCATATAAGAAGACGGAGCTAAACAATCCCCAGATGACAAAGATAGGTTATGCTAGCTAAACAAAAAAGCTACAAGAACACAGATGCTAATCAATACTCTTAGCAAGCATTAATCAATCTCTAATCAATACTCTTAGCAAGCATTAATCAATCTGAAATATTACCGCTTCGCACGCTTTGGATCAACAAGAGCTAGTTCAGCAAGCTTCGCAGCAGACACAGCTTTCTTCGAATCGGCCGCAGATAGTTCTTCTGAGCCCATCATGAGCATCTCCTCTTTAATGCTAGTTGACCCATCCATAGACTGACTATATTGATGCCTAGTCCTTGGCTTATCGCTCGAAGCTAAAGCCACGTTATCAACTCTTTGGTCATCTTTCGGCTGAACACGATAAGCAGATGAAGACCCAGGCTCTACTAAGATTCCTGAAGTTGCAGAAGAAGAGTTGACCTTATCCATATCAATATACATCGAGAATAAATCCTCATCAGTTTCGTCGGAGAAAGACGGTCCATCGAACCCACCCACAAAGCCAAGATCGACGTCGAAGTTAAGATCGTCGGGAAGTGTAAGAATCTCCGAATGGGCTCGCCTGTGTCCTGAATTCTTCGGTGGATTTTCAGGCATTCGGCTTATGTCGTGGCTAAACTGGGCAGAATCAGAAGGTAACAAACCATGGCTAAAGTAAACGCCGTGTTCTGAGGAACTGCCCGGCCCTAAAGGAGGCAAGTTTGAAGATTTCGCTTTCTCTTTGTTGGTATTATGACTAGCAGTGGATGACGAGAAGGCACCGTGCCTACCCAAAGGCGGTAGCGAGTTACCACTGTTTTGGTGAGACTTGTCCTTATCCATCAATCAAAGTCGACGAAACACCTGAAAGAAGCAAGTCGTCCAAATGTACAGTTCCGAAGAGTTAACGCGGAAGATTGCCTTCTCATTTCTTGATATATAATATACATATTGAAGCACTCATACGAAAATCCAATCAACAAATGTAGATAGTTAGGGCTTTTAGCAGAAGGGTCCTCAGTAAATAAACTCAAGGATGTGAACGAGAACCATGGAGATCAGTAAAAGGTAGCTCGACAAAGATCTGATAGCTCAGTGACCTTACAGTAAATGGCTATGGCATAAGCGAATAGAACATTAACACAAAAAGGAAAAATCAACACCAAAGCAGCAGCATTTAAAAGCCCATAAACAGAGTGCAAGCAATTATCAACGCCAAAGCATAAGATTCTCAAAACTGATCGTTGGAAACACAGAACAAATAGATTACGCTATGAAATCCCCCAAAAAACAAAGGCTGGAACCTGCTTACGCCAATATGAAACTTTTCCTCCTACGCCTAGAATTAGATCTCTAAACGCAAACGACGAGAATCAAACAGCTCTTCCTCTTGTTTTATAATTTACCTTTTTTCTTCAGGGAAATCAGCAGATAACTCGTATGTCACATGGTCAGACCAACGCATTCAGAGTCAGACATGAGGAAGCTTCAAAAAGACGAACAAATGCTTGTGTGCATCTGCGTGCGATGTCAGGCAGGAAGAATCATAAAGATGTGAAATCACTAATCAGTGTCTACATAAATAAATAAAGATGGTATTGAATAATAATAAATGAAAAATGTGACATGTTGATGAGATGCCAAATTTTGCAATTTTATGTTCGATTTTTCAGAGTTCTTTTCTGGAAATTTATTTAATTATGATTTAGGAATTTATTAATTTGCTATTCTTTTAATGATCTTTAACTCTTGCCCTTATCAGTTGGTGGATATTCAATGGACGTGTAGGGAAAAATATTGTATCATGGATCTGTAAATGTCTTAATCTGAATTTCCTGATTTACCAATCATCATTCATCATTTCATCTTTACCTTCTTCGCCTTTTTTTTTCCAATCTTTACCTTCTTTCATCAACATGTATTATAATAATGGGTCTTTACACAAATTATATAAAAAATTCGCAAATCAGATATCTGTCAGATTATTTTTATATGTAGTACCTGTCAGAATAAATTTTTTGCAGATTGATACCCGTTCCGCCGCAAGTACGTCATAGAATAAATTTAGCTACTATATGAAACATACTGTGGTACGTAATACAGTGAGAAAATGGTACATCATACAACACGCATTAAGGTACCATATATACCGTATATAGGTATCATATGTGGGTACTATATATACACGTGACGTGGCACTTAATACACGTACAGAAAGGTACGTCAAGGCTGGAAAAATGGTACACACAATCGAACGGGTACTTATATGAAAATTTTTGTGACAAGGGGTTTGACTTGCAAACATTTTATGTAAATAGGTATTTTGATGTAGATACACCTTAATCTAACGAGCTAATATTTTATTTTATTTATAAACATCCACCTTTAACTATTTCACAAGCTACATTGTTGAGCTATAGTGGGCTTTGAGTACATTGGTGATGCATATCTATGCTGGGCTTCTGTACAATAATTTCGGGCTTTGAGGAATTCTCACAGTGATTTCGTTGGGCCATTGAGAGTAACAAGCCCGAAAACGGAGACCGATGTAGCATCGTCTTCTCCGGCGACGGCACACGCCGGAATAACGTCCGAAGATTAATTAAAGGAATATGAATTAGAATTTTGTGGTTGATTTTAGGTTTCGATATGCTTCGGGAGCGACAGTGCAGTTCGTGCGAAGAGATTGTCAGCTTCGGTCTCATTTTTAAGGTTTTGTATCTAATCCGAAGTTTCTTCTCATAACGTTAGCTGCTTATTGGTTCAGGAATCAAAAAATTTTTGAGTCTCCATGAAATTCAGTTCATATCGAGCTCAATTTGAGTGGTTTCAGAGATGTAAATCATGTTTGTTTCACCGAATGAGAATAATAAAACGTTGGTTCCTACAGTGGCGCCACCTTTCCATCATCTGTTCTCCGATTGATAAACATTGAATCAAAAGAATAGTATATATCTTCTGTAGCAAAAATGTCTGTTACATGCCAACGACGAGATTTTTCCCCGGGCAAGTTTCCATCTCTATTATGCGAAAAGAACACGAGCTTTCTTCTTCTTTCCACATGTGTGTAATCTTATGTGTCTACCTAGTATGTATATGATCTGCTACTATTATCCGTTTTGATTTGCCTCTACACATCTGTCACAGGTTTTAAGTTGTCTCCTATGGGCTGTCTCATTCCATATTCTATCCCTTCATTATGATCAGGTTTCACAGAACCATCTGAAGAATGATGGTGTTGTTCGTGGTGAGCATTCACCATGTTTACGAGAACCAAAGCCACCATTACACACGATAAGAACGCCAATGACGCCCAGACCATCCTCGCGTATCTCTTCAATGGCTTGCAATGGTTTTCAAGAATTTCTGAGAATGCTACCTTCACTGTTTGGCACTCGACAAGTTGTTCCATGCCGGGATAAACATCGAGCAGCTTCTGTATAGAGGTGGAGTAAGCTTCGATCATGTTGTAATAGTTTGCGGGAAGCAATATTCCTCCATTGCATTCATTTCCTCTAATGTCAGGACAGGCCAACACTCTTAGTACCTTTCAGAACGAAGAGATGCTCTTTGTAAGACAGTTGTTTTGAGTAATGTATCAATTGAATTTGTTTGTTTGTTGATCTTAATGGTTTTACTGACCTGTGGGATCTGTCCTATCTGGATCGAGGTAGCTGGGCAATTCCAAGGCTCATACTCATGCATAGGAGGAGGAGAGAAGGGATTGCAAACTTGGACAACGTTTCCGTAAGAGGATGATATGTTTCTGTTGACCTGTGTTTATGTGGCTTATTAGACAGTGCGTCGGATACATGGATTCATACACAAGCTACTAGAATCGTGAGAACTTAAACGCAATGTTTATGTTATAGCCTTATCACCTCATTCACCATGTTGTATACACCTGCGCTAACTTCAGTCAGCACGGATTTTGCAGAAAGCAGTTCATCGCAGGGTAAGATCGAGCTCAAGCTGTTATTGTAAGGATCCTTTTGGAATCCTTCGAGCGCCGTGCAAGTGTCTCCAGCAAAGCTACGCGAGAATAACTAAAGTAAGCACGTGCTTGTTATTAGTTAAATCTCTAGAGCTCTTTTAGAACTTGTTGGAACTTACTTTTGTAAGAAGAGGTATATACCAAATAGAAACCAGCTTATTGCTGTTAAAATCCAGCAAACTGCTATCAATCTGCGATGAAATTGTATGTGAAACGATGAGAAACACGTGTTTATTATTTCTATTAGATCGATCGGACTCGAACCAAACTCTTAATCTAGGATACTTACACTTGAAGAGTTTTACTAAACTTCAGAATCCCGAAACCTGCAACCCGAAACATGATAATTCAGCAACTTGATAAAAACAAAGGACGAAATTCTCTGTTTTTAGATATAATTGTTTCGCATACCTAACATTGCGATCACAGCCACCAGTGTTAAAGAAAACACGACGGCCGTTACTACGTATCTGCATGTACATGAAAATTCACGTATCACAGATGGTTCATACATGTTTTTTACGTTGTCCTTGAAGGGCAAAAGTGGATGAAAGGAAGAAAAACTCACGCAATCTTCAGAACCTTGTCGATCAAGCGCCTGTTCTTGGACGCTTGTCTCTCTATCTCGCTGGCCTGCAAATTGAGTTCCTGGGACGTCGATGTAAGAAACTTAGTGGTATCATCATTACCATTAACATCACTTAAGCTTCCGCCCATCTCCTTCATAGCTCTTGTCGTTTCATATATTGTATGTGAAGCTTCATCTGCTGTATCAATTATGATGTCTATGATAGTCCTTGCCCGAGAGTGGAACTTCTTGTTACCTCCAAGAACTATCCCGCAAGCAGTTCTGATGATCAAAGAATCAATAATACGTCTATCGTTCTTAGAAGACAGAAAAAGCAAGGACGAATTTTCATGGATCGATTTAGTACATACATTGCAAGGACTGTAATGCAAATCGCCAGAAGCAGAGGAAGCAGGTGATACTCTCTGCTATGACAAGACCTTTTCCGTAACTTTCTGCTCCTCCTAAGACAGGTTCTTCTTACAAGGATAAAGATTCCATATCCTACGCCACAGAGTACCCAAAGCACTGCAATTGCATATCCAGGTACACCCGTGAATACCGTAGACTGTATAAAAATATATATATATATATATATCCCAATCAAGGTACTGAAGAAAATCCCAAAAATATGTTTTGAATTTGGCAGTTTTATGTGAAATACTTACGCTCCAATAATGCTTGTTGGTTACGTCGTACCCTCCTCGGTATTTCTTGAAACTATCGAGAGGGTCGACTCTTAGGGTATCATCTAATAAGTAGGTATTGGTCTCTGTAGCGTTGTCGACGTCTGCCAATATACGCCCGGGAAAACTACTCGGCGAGGTGGGGAGTGCTCGAATATTCAGAACTGCGATGGTCGTAAGGAAAAAGAGTATGCACTTCCATTTCGACGACGACGTGTACCCTCGACCAGGTAACATTTCTTTCGCCCTGTTTATGGTCATACGAACATAGGGCACGATAAATTTGTTAAGGACGGTGGCGAATCTTATAATGTAATAACTGCCATCAGAAGGCAGGTAATAACACTCCCTCCATTGTAGGAAAGCATAGCATCTATAGGTAGAGATTTAGAGCAGTGGTGAACTGTGGCTGCTTTTTTCTCTTATATTATAGGTTAGTATAGTCATCAAACGAGTATAATAGGCAAGTTGGTAATAGCAATGAACGAGCTTTAGCAAAAGAAAATCAATGGGTTAGGGACGTTCATAAAGGTTATTTATGGAGCAGCTTAGGTTAGAGGAAAGGAAGAACCAAAACAGAAGAAAAATGAAAAACGACTTTATTAAGTTCAATGCATTAAACGACTCTTAATTCTCGTCAGGTCATGAATTGTAACCTAATGCCATGCTCGTATTTACTATTTTGCAGTGTTGCATTCTATTATTTCCATTATGAAGCTGCTTTCGATTTATTGTTTGATCATCGTCGATTAATAAAAAGGAAAACCCATATGGCAGGCAACTGTTCTAAACCGTTTCTCTAAAAAGGAAAATAGGACAACATAAAAATAATAACGAAAGCAAAATGAAAACCCACCTGAAAATAATCCGTTTCTCCTTCTTCTTCTTCTTCTTGAGCAGATATGATTAGGGTTTTCTAATTGCCTGAATATGTTAATGAATGAATCCAATATGTATATATGTACGTAAGATAGGAGAAGCAAATTGGATCTCAAGTGGTGATGAAAAGTAACATATTCAGGAGCCTTTTATGCATATATATATGTGTGTGTAAATAGATCTTGATGACAAGGAAAGCAAGCTTTTCAATTGTCTCTACGTCGTTTCAATATTGTACAACTTACGCAGAAAGTCATGCTTTGAATAATAAACGACGGTCTAGAATGTATGAAGCATTCAATGAATGTCTAAATTTCTGTCGTGATATGGTGGCGCTTCCTCGTGTGGAAAGGTTTTGAATCAAAGTCAAACGTTTCAACAAATGAACTTTCCAATGTGCTATTTTGATGTTTTACTTTTGGGTATTGGAATTTGGCACGCGCCTTTTCTCATCAATTATAGTTGATTATAAAATACAATTAAATTTTATAATAATTTATCTTCTATTGTGATATGATTATTTCTTTTGTCTAAGTCGGTACTATCAAATAGTAGAAGCAATACTATTATGTTGATGTATTGCCATACGTTACCTTTATTCTGAACGCGTGGTCATATCGTGCTCGTGGCCGCCAAAAATAAAATATTATTTTAAATAACTTAGAAAAACACTCCAGTAGAAACTCAATATAATTTTATAGTGCCATTAAATATACCATAAAGTAATAATTACAATATATCGACTACTTGGTTCATGTTAAATCGAATCAGAACTTACTATCGAATATCGAATATCCTGACTTTTATCTATACTAATCTCTTATTACAAATGCATACCGAGCCAAATCGATACATATTAAGATAACGAGTCCAAGTGGATTTTATCACTTTTTACTTGTCCTTTGAGGAATAGGTTATTATCATCTTTCTTTCTATCAAATTGGATAATCAAGTAAAGATTAAAGAATCAGCATCCTTTTATAGACTATCCTCTAATCCAGTTCGAATTGGGCTTTTACATGGGCACTTATAACGAGGCCCAAAAGTTAATAAATAAAGGTTTATATATCTTTTTATTTGAAAAACTAAGCATCCGTATTCCGCAAGGAATACGTTGAAAGGAAAAACAATTACAGTAAAACCTCTATAAATTAATACTCTATAAATTAATAACCTCTCTAAAATAATAAAATCTCCTGGTCCCGGCTTGGGCCTTTAAATTCGATAAGATAATAATATAATAATTTTTTTTGAAAATCCCTTTATAAATATTTGGTCCCATTAAAACTCTAAATTAATAATTCATACAAATTACAATTATAAACTATGGTAATTTGCTAAAATAAGGATCTATTTGTTACGATATTTTCTTAAATATTAATCTAATTGGAATTTATTCCTAACTTTTTTAATTGCAATCAATAGTTCCGATGTCGAGTTTTCTAGCTGCAACAGAAAATTGTGCAGGGTTGTTGTCGCCTTTTTGTGTCGCTTAATAACTCCAACCTTCTAAAACTTGGCTGAACGATACTCCAATGATATCCTGCGAGCATTTGATATTGTACCTTGACTAATTTTCGAACAATATTTTTCATTAACTCACACTTGTAAATCATTTTGAGTACAAGAATATAATTAATGAAAAATATTTGAATTCATTTATCTTCAATACATTCTACAGTTGGAACTCTATAAATTAATAATCGATAATTTAATAAACTCTTTAATTAATATTTCCGGCCGGTCCCGACTCGGGGATAACGTACTAAATTAATAATTCTCTAAAATTATAAGATAATAGTCTTTTGATAATTTCTATAGGCCCCGTATAAATTATAAATTAATAATTTCATATGTAAAAACATCATATTACATGAACGAAGATATAATTAAATGTACATTAACACCATACGATTATGATAGACTTGAGAGATTGAAGGTTTGATCCTTAATTTGACATTCAATAAGGACATAGGAGATTGAAGGTTATTTGATGTTTGAGAAGTTTGAAAGGTAATTAATATACACAATAAATTAATAAAATATTAATTTATCAATAAATTATTAATTTATCGATTATTTAATAACTCTTTTAATTAATAAATTTGGTCGGTCTCAACTGTATTAATTTATAGAGTTTCGACTGTATATTGTTAAATTTAAAGAGTATCTTTTAACTAATAAAATATTAATTTATCGATATATTAATATCTCTAAATTAATAAAATTTCATGGTCCCAACGTTATTAAATTATAGAGGTTTTACTGTATGTGGATCATCTTGTAAGTGAGATGAAACCTGAGGGATGCAAATGAAAATTACTAACCAACTAGTTTAGACAACTAACGAAAGGGATGACGTGTGCATCAATGATCGAACAGCAACAAATAAAGTTGCTTGCCGCAATAATTGAAAAAAGACAAAGAAGCCCTTGATTAGATTATCGGTCACTAAGCTTTAACAAAATGATTAGTCATCTTTAATTAATAGCCGTTCAATCATAATTACAATCGAATCGGAAAAACAGCCGAAGGAGGAAGAATCGAGTTCGCGAGGTCTTCGTTCAACTTAGGAAGAGGAGGCATTTTCTTGAATGCGGGCCCCATCTCATTCAAGCTGTAATAAAATCAGTAATCGTAATAATCAAAAAAGGCTAATTAAACAATGGTACGAAAGTGGATTACTTTGCTAATATCTTGAAGAGGTTGTCTCTAGCTTGACTCAGAAGACCAATGTTCTCATGTATCTGAAAATGACAACGCTAAAAATATAAATAAATATGTACACAATGCATAAATACCTAACTTTACGACGTCCGTTCCTTAATATGTTATTAATACTAATAGATCTTTCATTACCTGATTAGTGGCTATATTCGATGATATCTGCTTAAAAGCACAAGCATTCTGCTGAAGGAGATGACGAGTTGACCCACCAATATTATTGTCTTCACACACAAAAGTAAAATTAAATAAAAAAAAAACAAGACTGATTTAGAACGAATTATAAATCAAGAAAAAAAATTACATTATTACCAATATTGTAAGGAAGGGCATTGTCATTAAATGCTGGTATAGTTCTTGCATGAGAATGAGATCCACTCGACTGCATCGTCATGCCTAAACGAGAACAACCTGGCCGTGTCGAACAACTATCATTCACATTTTCCTGCATTTTTTTTATTTCATAGATAAAAATTCATAAATTAAAATTCTCCCATCTCCAATCAACGATGAAATAATAAAATAAAACCAAGTTGCCCAAAAAGAAAGAAAACTAACTCGCCTTTCTATCCTTGGCCTTCCTCGCATTCATATCATCTTTCCTTCTCTTGTTCATCTCTTTCTTCTAACGAGTCAAAAAAGAAAAAGGAGGGAAGAAAAATAAATTCGACGACAACAAAGACAAAATCGGGAATATAGGGACTTAATTAAAAACACTACGTATATATAAGATTATAACTAAAAAAACCGATTTCACCGTCATCCATCTGCAGCGTAACGCCACGTCACGGACCGTTTTGCCCCTAAGCTGCACAGCAATCTTTGCATAGCGAATGATATTCGATTCAGAAGCATACCTAGAAAAAACCACGTGCTAAATTAAGAATAAATTCGATATAGGAAAAAATACATATAAATAAATAAATAGGACATTATACTTGGCTAAACCCTCCTCTAATATAGCTTGTTCATCATTAGTCCAATCCATAGATATTGTCTGCTGATGTTGAAAGCTTGGAACTCCCCACTGATGATCTCCATTATTGTAAGAAGAAGAAGATGAAGAATTGTTAATAGCGTAGATTTGTTGTTGTGGGCTGCTTCCTTCCACATATGTCCCACTTGAGCTATCCATCATGTATTAATTATTTATAACATGTATATATATATATATATATATATATGTCGATCTGTAAAGAGAAGAGAAGCTGACAAAGAAGACGGCGAAGACTGCTCTTTATTGGGTGTTTTAGGGATTAGAACGAGAAAGAAAAGCTGGGCATGGATTAGTGAGATTGAACGGAAGGTGTGAAATTGGGAAGAAGAGAACAAAAACACGTAAAGGAGATGGAAGGAATCTGAAAGTGCACCACGTTGAGGGTGGGAAAAAAAAGAATAAGAAAAAAAAGTTTTTGTCGTGCTATATATATAAATATATATACATATACATACATTGTATATATATTGGAGACACGCGTTTTAATATTACGAGAGATACGTGAAAAATAAATAAAAACTCTTTTTCACCAGGTGGGATTTGCCGATTGGGTGTTGGAAAAAAGAAGTTGTGCAACGCCAAGCCCAACATAAGTTTCATTTAGGTTTCAGACCCCTGTCAGAAAATTTTTAGTTTTAAGGATCCTATACACTTTTTTAGTACCACTTCATATACCTGCAGTACTACTTCATGATTCTGCAGTACCAATTCATCGTTCTGCAGTACCACTTCATCTTTATGTAGTACCACTTCATTATTTTGTATAACACAAAAGTATAGTCCGATACCAGCTCATATACACTGTATAACACTTGCGTAAATTTTAGGTCATTATCTCTAAAATTTACAAAAATTGGGTCCTTAACTCTAAAAATTTTCTGACAGGGGCATGAAACCTAACTTAAAACATCTTTTAGGGCCTGAAATTTAATTAGCACTATTTTTTAGTATTTTTAATTCAGGCCCGTTAGAACTTTAATTTAAGATTCAGGCCAAAAACTTTAGTTTTAAAAACCTAATTTTTAAAAAATTTAGAGTTAAGGACCTAAAGAAAAAGTGGTGTAAAAGTTATAAGAACTGGTATAGAATGATAGTTTTGTTTTACAATCAACATATTGTTATTTCAAAACAATGAAGTGGTAATGCAGAAATGAACTGGTATCGAATGATCATTAACTAGTATCAGATGATCATTTTCTGGTACAAAATTACAACATATTGTTATTTCAGAGCAATGAAGTGGTACTGCAGAAATTGGATCTTAAAACTAAATTTTTTCCTGACAGGGCCTTAATCCTAAATGAAACTTCTGACGGGCCTGAATGATAAGTCCCATATTTTTTTGTGATGTTTGGTGAAAAATAATTATTTTTCTCCACTATCTATTCTATTATATAAAGAGCTTAGGGTGGCTATAAACTGCGCAATTTGGTATGTCAATTTAATAATGATTATTTACACCCTTATTTATTAAATTATAATTTTATCCTTTATATTTTCATTTATTACAAATCTATCCCTATGTTAAAATTTTATTGTTTAAATTACTTTATTAATGATATGAAATATTCCATGCCATGTATAAACAAATTTAACATATTTGCACACACACTGGGTGTGCTACACATACTAGTATTATGTTAATACTTACTAGTATTATGTTAATGTGATTAGTTGCAATTATTAATTTTTCTCTTTTACTAAAAAATATGAGGAAGTGGGGGCTGACGCGTCTGAGTGGCATCTTTAACAATATTTTAGTTCTTTTGTTTTACTTTATAAAAGAAGCGAGGTTAGGGTTTTCTTTATTACATACTTTGTCCCGATTTGACATTGGACAGTGTAAAGAATGGTTTGTGGAATATATTAAATAGTTTTTTAACAATATTTAATATTATTAGAGCATCATTGATCTTTCTTTGATTTCACTTTATTATGATTTCAGTGTCGTCGTGGAGCTAGTAGAAACCTAGATCATCTTCCAAGTGCTAAGTTTACTACAGTGCTTGAACACTTTCACCTACTGCAAAGATGTTGTTGTGGGCTTTATAGCTTTTGACCTTTTATGGCTGTCCACATAATCTTTATTTCGTTCTTTTTCTAGTGCATGCATTTGTAAGAAAAAAAATCAAGAAACCACTATACTATACAATAAATTAAAAGAATATTTGATTATATACATGATGGGACGTATTTGATGCGCTGCAAATATCATATGCAAAGAATTAGGATTTTCTTTCTTCCCTTCTTTCCGTGTATTATTAAAAGACATTATCGACAACAATGTCTCTTCTAGATATAGATGATATTACATGAAGACTAAAGTCGTGGGCATTCATTCTTTCATGGCTTCCGATTACATCACAGATTATTTAACCGTTAAAAATTTGAATGTAAACGTTTTGATTCTATAATTATGAAGTAAATACTTGTCTCAAATTTAGAAAATTTAGGATTTCCCATCCAAGTGGTTTGTCTTGTCCAAAATGTTATATGTGGGCCCTCAAGGACAATCCCATACCGATACAGTTGATAAAAGATTAATGGGCCGTTTATTGGGCCTAAAATCACTATATTTTAAGCCCGCCCAAAAAATCAATGGTGCATATAATTTATTTGCACAAGTAGCACACGGGTCTTTGGCTTTGCGTCTTCAACAGCACAGTTGTTTTCAAATTCCTAAAACCCTTTAGTTTCGATTTTGTCTTCCGCGGAACAAAGTGTAAATTCTGTGTGCGTTGACAATCTGTTGATTGACGGTGAAGAAAGCGATAAGGATGGGGCATCACAGTGCGAACAAGAAGAAAAAGAAGCGCGGTGGAGGCGGACGACGAGGACCACAGTCGAAAGATCACAATTCTATTGCTAACGAAGACAATTCCGAAATTGTAGCTGAGGAAATCACTGCTTTGTAATCCGTTAATCTTCTTAATTTACTTTTTCTCGTTTTCCCCTAGTTATGCGTAATTGTTACTTCCATCACTTCACTTTCCTGGTATGTGCATGTTTCGACGATTATGTACTGTTTCATCATTATTGTGGTAATGCTGATAGTATTGTGCTCTTTGGGCCATTGCATAGATTGAGAAAATAAGCTGCACTTTCGTATGAGTGCAAAGATAATGTACTTGAGTGAGGCTCGAAAGTTGCAGTGCTGATTTGTATCGTGTAGTTGTAGATTTTTGTGGTCGAAAATGAACTGTACGATGTCGTGATTTGTTAATACTTCTTGAAGTGTTAACACAAATTGGAAATGATATAAATGAAAAAAGAGATGAATAGAAGCTATGATCCTTCTCTTATGTTTTATGTAGGCCTTTGGTTCCACTGCTCATATTATTGCTGGGTTGTACAAGTGAAACACTAACTTCTTGATTCTTGGAATTCCAGGTGTTCGATATTTCAGGAGGATTGCAAAGTTGTTTCTGAATCACCTCCTCAAATCAACGTCCAGCTAAGGTTTCATATGCCTTACCAATTCAACTTATATGGCTGACATTTATATCCGGAGTTTTATTCTAAGTATTTAGAAATGAAATCATAGGCCATACTCAAAGGATACCGGATATGAAGATTCTAATGTTTCTGCCCTGCTTTCAGTGAGGTTTGTAGGCTACTTTAATTCTTTATTCAAGTGAAATTGAGCATTTATCTCATTTTTGTGTTCTTGCCTCAGATACATGCAAGGTTATCCATATAAATGCCCGAAGTTGCAGATATTACCAGAGAAAGGATTATCAAAAGATGATGCTGATAAACTTCTTTCACTACTTTATGATCAGGTAGGACAAAAGTGCATACCTCTTCAGATCAAGCCAACATTTGGAGATGATCAAATATTTGTGTACTCTCCAAAGAAAGGACAATCTCCACACACTGATTTATTTATTTTCCAATGTTTCTCAATTTCTTAAATAAATTTGTTGAAAACCACTATAGGCTAATTATAATTCTCGAGAAGGGCGCGTGATGGTTTACAACTTAGTGGAGGCCGCACAAGAGTTTTTATCTGAGATTATTCCACAAGGGCAGGTGCATGAACCTGTAATCACAGTTATAGTTTACAAGTTAATTCCAGAAGATTGTATGAATTACCTTTTGCTTTCATTCCCAGATGTCTTCATTTCTATGACATGTATGTCATCTATTTACCTAGATTACTTATGTTCCAATTTTATGTTCATATATTTCGAGAATTGTGGATGAATAATTTCTATATCGTCTAACATGGATAACAGAACGATTCAATCAAGCTATGTGAACATTAGGAAATGCTTTTATTAGTGTTTCCCTTAAGTGAATTGTCCACCGGAAGTTATAATTCCCCACTGTAGCTCTTCAACTGATTTCCTTTTGTAGGTTGTGCTTCGGGATACTGATAAGAATCGTAATAAGCCTCCTCAGACCGATGCTACTGCATTTGGAAAGAACCCTTTTCTTGGAGGACCTTTCATTTGTAGTCATGTTGATCTTTTCAGTGGTTCTGGGGAAATTTGGCACTGGAACATTAAGATCGAGGAGAGCAGCAAGGTAATATCTCCTCAAAGACATGGAGTTTTCAAACCAGAGAGTACTGATTTGAACAAAAAATCGGATGGGCAAGTTACACAAACAGCCGCAGGTAGTCATAAGCCAAAGTTTCCACAAAGTCCAATGAAACTTAGCATCCCTGAAGAAGACAGTGAAAATGAGAAAGAAAGTAGTGATTCTAGCAGCAGTAACTCATTCGCAAATGCTGGCGTTGGCAATGTGAAGGTACTGTTTTTTCCCTTCGTTCCCTATAATCTTAATTAAGTGGATGGGTAAATACCATCAAGTATCATTGAACAAGTTCTTTTAACTGCTAAAAATTGGTTTAAGTTATAACGATGAACCTGCTCCCAGTTTCTTGGATATTTTTTAAGTAAAAATATTGATGTTTCTTGATGAGGGAGCATAAAGTGTCGAGGAAGAAGGTTTCGTTGTGTTCTACTCCTGAAATGCGTAGATTTATCTAATTAAGAAAAACGCCACCCTTGTGAGTTTTAGGTAAAATACCTCTGTACTTATTTAACTACATGTCATTTTATTCCTTTTGCAGGATATGTTCGTGGGAGGAACTCTAACTGAAAGTGATTATTGCGATTCAGACGAGGATTCTGCACCAGCACCATCATCATCATCTTCATCATTTGAATCTGTTGGTGATGCTCAACCTCGTCAGACTATAGCAAGAGATTTGATCTTGGTAAGTTTCTTATGTAACCTTGCTAAGTTAACTTTCACTGTGGTAAATTTGTTGCTTATATGAGCTGATTGATGCGTCTTTTAGGCCCACTTGCTTCGCCTTGCCTGTGCTCCTAAAGGACCACTGGCTAATTCATTGCCGGACATAACAAAAGAGCTCCTCAATTTAGGGGTACACTTTCGCATTTTTAGTTTTGCCAGGTTAGTTTGTAATATGTAAGTTTCTACATGATATGCAAAAATTATTATTCAGGTTGTCTCAAAGAGCGTACAAGATTTTGCTAGTGAATCACCTTCTTCCTTTGAAAAGACTTTTCAGCGTGTCTTTAAGCAGCATATGGTAATTTTGTTGATCAATTTCGTTCTCTACAAGATATTATCATCTGGTTTATATTGCACCTTTCTTTACTCTTTGTTAACAGAGTTCGTCAAGAATATCTCGCTTTTGGGAAACTGCTTCAGATTTTGCAGGAGATAATCTTCCAGTTGCAAGTTCTCGTTATTTAAATGACTTTGAGGAGCTCCAACCTCTTGGTTAGGCCACGAATCATTTTATTTCTTCTAGACAAGCTTCCTTTTATAAAGATCATGATTTTCCCTGTTATGCTAAACACTGTATGTTG
This sequence comes from Craterostigma plantagineum, assembly GCA_027422505.1. Taxonomy (NCBI): domain Eukaryota; kingdom Viridiplantae; phylum Streptophyta; class Magnoliopsida; order Lamiales; family Linderniaceae; genus Craterostigma; species Craterostigma plantagineum. The sequence continues at coordinate 4,188,040 of JAPQWV010000050.1, forward strand.
AGTAACGTTTCAAGCTGTGCTGCAGTGATAATTGCCCTTTCTTATTTGAGATACAGGTCAGGGAGGATTTGGTCATGTTGTGTTATGCAAAAATAAACTAGATGGAAGACAGTATGCTGTGAAGAAGATTCGATTAAAGGACCAAAGCCCCCCAAATGACCGTATATTGAGGTGCGTATTTGTTATCAAAATACTATGATATAAACGGATCCTTTCATGCAACGGTGAAGGCACATCATTTTAAAGAGCTTATGTATTGTCAAATTGTGTTAATGATATATACTGTGTGTTGTTTCTAGGGAAGTAGCCACACTTTCTCGTTTGCAGCATCAACATGTTGTGCGGTACTATCAGGTATCAGCATGAGTTGGCTCATTTTGCTCACATTTTCAGTAGCTAGATTTCTGTTAACATAATTCAACATCAGTAATCGTATGGAGGACGTTGTATTGTACCTCTCATGCTTATCCTCATAACCTTCAGGCTTGGTATGAGTCGGGAACTGAAGGAAGTCCTGGAAATATTATATGGGGTTCTAAAAGTGGTATGAGCTCCAATTTCAGTTTCAAGGACACAGGTTCGTCAGATCAATCTGGATTTGAACATAAGCTCGAGTCGACTTACCTCTATATTCAGATGGAGTACTGTCCAAGGTTTGCTACTCTTTAACAAATTGGGAGAAAACTGATATTTAAAAATTCAATACAAGAATGCTAATCTTAACCATTTGATATACTGAAGGACGCTGAAACAGATGTTTGAATCTTATAATCTTTTGGATAAAGAACTTGCATGGCATTTATTCCATCAAATTGTAGAAGGTCTGGCTCATATACATGGACAAGGAATCATCCACCGTGACTTGACTCCTAACAACATTTTCTTTGACGCACGCAATGACATCAAAATTGGTGATTTTGGTCTTGGTAAGACTTAAAATGGCAAGAGCAATGGCTGATATATCAATTTGTAGCATTTATTATCTGCTTGTATCTTGTACATCCAAGTTTTATTTCTTCCTTATTGATTCTTTTTAAACTCCTCTAAATTTAGTAAGTTTTCCTTTACGTAACTCCTCATCGTGCCTTCTCTTGCCTTTTCCAGCCAAGTTTTTGAAGTTAGACCAATTGGACCAGGAAACAGATACTGCCGAAACAGTTGGAATATCAGTTGATGGCACTGGTCAAATAGGTACTTACTTCTACACTGCTCCAGAATTAGAGCAAGGCTGGCCAAAGATCAACGAGAAGGTTACATTTTTCATCTAGACGTATGTTTCATATCCTCTGAAGTTATGGTTATATATGTTCATATTTTTGTAGGTTGACATGTACAGCTTAGGAGTTGTATTTTTTGAGCTGTGGCATCCATTTGACACAGCCATGGAAAGACATGTAGTGCTTTCTGATCTAAAATTAAAGGGAGAACTTCCGTCTGTGTGGGCCTCAGAGTTTCCAGAACAAGCAGCCTTGCTCAGACGTCTAATGTCTCCTAGTCCATCAGATCGTCCATCAGCCAATGAACTTCTTAAACATGCCTTTCCACCTCGAATGGAGTATGAATTGCTAGATAGTGAGTTTTTTCTTTACGTAGCTGGATATAAAGTGTAGAAAACTAACTTTTAATACTAACAATCTCTTTCTGCTATGCACATAACTATGGTAGATGTTTAGGCATCTGATAACTGTGGTATACTTTTCTGTATGTTCTGTATATTAGTAAAAGGTAAAGTAAAATTGATGATATGGGCCATCCTACATGGGGATTTTTTTTCTCTGTTTTCCAGGAAAATTTGCTTAGTCAGGAAACTTAATTTGAAGTTGTTTCCGGCATTGAAATACTTAATGCATGGGTTTCTATACAATAACCTAATGTAGTCTTGTTTTTCTGGAACTTGCAGATATGCTGGGGACTATTCATATATCTGATGACACCAGCATATATGAAAAAATTGTGTCTGCAATTTTTGATGAGGATAAGTTGAGCACAAAGGCTACACATGAGGATGTTGGAAAACTGAAGTCGGCTCTAGATGATTCTGAGTTGATTCTCTTGTCGGATGTGAACACTGCTCATCGAGATCTGGTCATTGATGCTGCTACTGAAGTTTGTAGGCTGCATTGTGCAAAGCACATCGATATCCTGCCAATGAGAATGCTGGGTGATTTCCCCCAAGCTAATAGGTGTGGTACGGCTCCATATTTAACAGAAAATTTTCGGATATATTATATTCTTTCTCTAGTTTTATAGCGTGTTCATCTTGAAATTTTGACTATTATACTTGTGGGGTTTTCTTCGTCAAGGAATTCTGTCAAGATGTTAACCAGTGGAGGAGACATGGTTGAGTTTTGCCATGAGCTACGTATCCCTTTTGTGAAATGGATCATCGGGAAGCAGGTAGCTCTTTTGTTTTATTTGTCTGTACCTTTCTATTATGTTTGTGATTAAGAAATGTGGTCTCGAACTATGGACTAGCATTCATTTGTACGGTCTCATTCTAACAAGATGGAGTAAGCTAGTTTATAAGGCTAAGATACAGCATCATATTAAATCTTGTATAAATGTTATGCGACTATGAAGATTGGTGGGATCATATGTACAGTCTCATTGCCAAGGCTACGGGGATAGACTATACCATAGTGAGCCTTGTATTGACCTAAGTTACAGTTACATAGCCGAGAATAAGGTGAAAATATTGCAAATATATTGCTGGTCCTCCTGACTTTTCCAATTATATAATATAAAATATGAATGTTGGTGTTGTTTGTCTTTATATCTAATTTTAATATGTGGCGTGGGTATTTGCCTGTATCTCTTGATCAATCAGACTCTAAATGTGTGTAGAAATCATTTTTCCGCCGCTATGAAGTATCATATGTTTACCGAAGGGCAATTGGTCATTCACCACCAAATCGTTACCTCCAGGTCCACTTGACAGAATGAAAAATTTGTAACTGCTCTACATTGGTATTAAATTGACTTATAATTTTGCATTACCAATGCTCTCTAATAGGCGGATTTCGATATAGTGGGTGGAGCCATAGCACTAACAGAGTCAGAGGTCGTGAAGGTCCTACACTTGTCCACTTCTTTGTCTGTATTGAGCTTTGACAATCAGCATTTTCAGCAATTAACTTGTTTTGAATTTTTAGTTTTGGTGCGGATTCCAACTCTGGTGTATGCTGAATTGTAGGCAACTGTGGACATCGTGAGTCATTTTCTCCATTCAGAATACTGTGACATTCATTTAAATCATGCTGACCTGTTGGAGGCTATTTGGTCCTGGACGGGAATTAGACCAGAGTATAGACCGAAAGTGGCTGAGGTGTGGATCAAAGTAATTTATGAAAGAAAAACATATATATTTTCCTTTCATGAATTTATGTATTATTTCCTTACAGCTACTCTCACTCTTGGGTTCTTTGGTTCCTCAATCTTCCGAAAGAAAGTCGAAATGGGCATTAATTCGGCGTCAGCTTCGGCAGGTTTGCTGACAATTATTCCTCTAGTAATTGAAATTGATATACTTATTTGTGTTCCCTGCTTCACTGTTATGTGTTAATGTTAGTGGGCATTCTCTTTTTATTTCAGCTTATTAATGTTATGTCATTAAAAATTATGGAGAATTTGTATTTCTTTTCTTGTTTCCATCTCTTGTTGCCTTCTTATCATTATATACTTTTCTCTTAAACTTCTCCAGGAACTTGGTCTTGCTGATGATGCTTTAAATAGATTACAGACCGTAGGATTAAGATTCTGTGGAACTTCAGATCAGGCACTTCCCAGACTAAGAGGTGCCCTGCCTGCAGGTACTTAGTTATCAGTGTACTTGAAAGCTTGTTAATTTTTTGTAATATTACTATGGAGAGTACAATGATACAAGAATTATTGTAGATAAAGCCACACGCAAGGCTCTTGATGAGCTGTCAGAGCTTTTTAACTACTTAAGAATATGGAAGATTGAGGGGCGTGTCTTTCTTGACGCGCTCATGCCACCAACTGAACATTATCACAGAAAATTGTATTTCCAGGTATTAATGCTAAGTTTAAATGATAATGCTTTCTTCGATGACTTGTCTCAAAGCTATGAAACTACTCTCTGGTTCCATTTCAAAGTGTCCTCATTTTCTGCAGTCAATATCCTTGATTCGTCTATTATTTTTGTCCATCGGATGAAACTTAATTTGCACCCTAATGTCTCTTTTTTTCTAGAATACTTTGTCAATGTATAATTGTTCACATGAAAGTGGTGTAAAGATCCGCTAGTTTATGTTGGTTCCGAATAGTTGTAGCTTGTAGCTATTGTGTCACAAAGTTGAGCTTTCTTTACCACAATATCCCAAATCTTAAAATGCCGCTACTACAAATTTGTTACTGTCCAGTCACAACTGTTTTCTAACTCCATGCAGTCATGAAGGTACATCGTCATACGCCATTCGTAATATGTTCTGGGAAACATCTTGAATTGTAAATTTGTTTACACATATGCAGATATATCTAAGAAAGGACACTAATTCTGTGGCGCAAACAGAAGGTATATTGCTTGCTATTGGTGGGCGTTATGATCATCTGTTACAACAGATGACAGATTCCAAACATGTAGGTTCTAACTGTGTTTCATTTCCTCTTTCTCTTTTTGTCTTTTTTCCTTCTCTCCCTCCCTCACACACACACACACCAACTGGTTTATGGTCCAATTGTACGGTGAATTTTTGCAGAAGTATATTTGTGCATGTCCAACTATATACCTTCGGTTTTGCTGAATAATGGTGCAGCTATGTTCATCTGTACTCAGCAATTACTGTTATGCCTCTCCTATTTCTAGAAATCAGGGCCTCTTGCTGCAGTTGGCACAAGTATAGCTCTAGAGACGATTCTGCTTCGTTCTTCCATTGATGGAAAATTTCATAGGTGATTATCTTGATCTTGCTCGTTAGTTTAGACCATAACAATATCATTCACCAGTTCTAACTTAATTTTGAATTGAGAACTTTTAGAAACACCACTGGCATTAATGTACTTGTCTGCTCAAGAGGAGGAGGTGGCTTGCTTGTCGAACGCATGGAACTAGTTACCGAATTATGGGAGGAGAACATTAAAGTCAGTAATGTGATTCTTGTAAGCTATCGTGTGCTGACATTCACATGTAAATATACTGAATTTAAGACTTTACAGGCTGAGTTCGTCCCCCTGTGTGATCCGAGCTTGACGGAACAGTATGAATATGCAAGCGAAAACGACATCAAATGCCTCATTGTGATGACTGACTCGGGTGTATCCCAAAATGGTTCGGTCAAGGTAAGATTGATTGCAGCTCTTTGCTTAAGAGACATTCTTACTTTCAGATTGTTTCTGTGAGAAACGATGTTATCTGAGGTCACCCAGTTCTCTGTGTAATTATTTACTGCCCACTGCTATCTGAGGTCATTTTAAAACTATGCCATTCTGCATTGTAATCTTTAACGTTCATTTTTCACCGCTGCCTTAGGTCCGACATCTAGAACTCAAGAAAGAAAAGGAAGTCGAGAGACAATACCTCGTCAAATTTCTATCTGAAGCTATGGCTACCCAGTTCAGAAACCCATATATTTGGAGCTAGGTCAAGTATTCCTCTCAACCAGAGGTTTTCGCTAGTATAGTCACATCCCAGCTGTTATTCCTCTTGTGGATGAATGATGGTGGAAATCCTCTATGATACTCTCAAGCCCAGATTAAAGACAGCTCTTCGGTCTCGGGACAGCGAATTTCTCTGACAAAGCTTTGAGGTTTACATCTCAGGTATTAGTTCGTGGTCTCAGTAGAAGACGCCGAATACTTTGTGTAGTATAGAAACAGAAAAGACTTATAATGCCCAGCTGGTGAAATTTTGTGTTTCAGATCCTATTCATCATATTCAGGTAAATGATTTTGTTCATATACATTTAGATATTTCATGCATAACTCTTGACACTTCAGATATTCTCAGTCTCACAACAGCGGCTCTCTTTCTCCCCCACCTTCACCATTCTCCGCCCCAATCCCCAAAGCCCTTATCTTCCAAATCCTCTCAACTTCCTCGAAACTCAAGCCTTTTGTCTCGGGCACGAAAATGACCACAAACATAAACGCCAAGACAGCCACGGCAGCAAGAATCAAGAAGGTGAGCCCCGTCCCCACAGCCTCAGCCACGGTAAGAAAGGTCTGAGCCACAATAAGGTTCGAAACCCAATTCACCGTAGCAGACATGCCTCCGCAGACCCCCCTGTACGCCTCGGGATAAATCTCTGAGTTTATGGTCCAAGGCACGGGTCCCATGCCTGGCGAAAAGAACGCTATGTAAAGCGCCAACCCCATTACGGCTACCCAGCCGTACAGTTGGTCTGAGGAAGACGAAGCCTGTAAGAAAAATGCCACGGCGAGGACTATGAGGGATATGGTAACTCCTGCCAAACTGCTTAGGGCTAACTTTCTCCTGCCGAAGTGATCGATTAGGTATATCCCGAGGATTGTTCCTACGGCGTTCATGCAAGCTACGATTAGGGATAGGAGAAGCGCTAGTTGATTGGAACTGAATCCAGCCATTTGGACTATGGTCGGGCTGTAGTACATCACCGTGTTGATGCCAGTGAATTGCTGGAATGCCTGCGAATTTTACGCCGGCGGCAATTAGTTAGTTAAAAAAAAGGATGAAACGCTGGGACTGTCAGGTTGCGTTTGGGGTATGCGTAATTCGCGTGTGGGAAGCACGGCGGAAAACCAAGCTAGCGCACCGAACAGTGGTACTTTTGCGCTTCAACCGCCGTACTTCTCACCGTCGAATTCTGCGTACCAAACGCAGCCTAAGGGGTTTGTTGCGTACTTGCATTCCCGCCCCTGCCAGAAAAGCGAGCCTCAGCTCCTTCGACCTGAAGACGTCGGCATAGCTGAATCGACCCTTTCTCCGTCGCTCATCTTCGAGCGCAGAGCCGAGCTGGTCGATCTCTACTTCCAACCTCAGCGGATCGTAGATCTTCGAAAGCACTGAAATGGCTTCTGATTTGTCTCTCTGCAAGCAAAGACCTCAGATTACGAAAAGGTATTAGAAAACACTTAGAAGTGTAACAACTTCTTACAACCTTCATGTAAAGCCATCGAGGAGATTCTGGCAAGAATATCATAAGAACGAACTGAAGAATCGCGGGCAATGCAGCTACGCCGAGCATCCACCGCCACGTGCCTCGAACCTCGGTAAACCCGAGGTTTACAAGGTAAGAAAGAAACTGCCCGCCAGTAATCATTAGCACGTTTGTGCTGACCAGTCCGCCCCTAATCTCCGAAGGGGCGGCTTCTGCTATGTACACTGGGGCAGTCACGGAGGCCACTCCCACGCCCAGACCGATGAAGAACCGCCCGAGGATGAGTACGTAGGGATTTGGGGCGGCAGCCATCGTAATGGACCCGATTATGAATACGACGTCTGCGTATAAGGTAGCCTTCTTTCTCCCGAACCCGTCGTTGACCCAACCGCCCACGGCGGCTCCTATCATCGCGCCCACTAGAGCCATGCTCACGATTGTTTCCTGTGAGAAACGGGTCGTGGGCTCTGAGATTTAGTTTAGGAATGAAAATGATCTCTATGGGGCTGACCTAATGGCTTCAGATGATTCAGATTGGTATTTCACCCCCTCTAGGCTATGGGTTCGAGTTCTGTTGATTATCATGGGTGAATTTCTGACTCTTGAGAGATTAGACATATTTTTGGAGTGTGTGGTGCAAGTCAATAGCCGATTGAGCGGGGATATTCTGATCGTAAAGAAGAAGGGGGAATAATAGATCGATGCGCACCTGTAAAAAGCTACTGTCGATCGATCGACGTCGGGGAAATCGTCTTTGATGTACAGAAGGGCGCCTGATATGACTCCTATTTATGATTAGGACTAAAAGATTAGTTCTGTAGTGAGGATTATATACCAAAAACCACCCCGCAATAGATCGGCATGCTAATTCTCTCATAAATACCGGTGAGGAATTTTACCAGTGTCGTATCCGAAGAGCAAGCCACCTATGCCAGCGATGAGGGTGAGACCCAATACGTAGGAGTTGCTGAAGTACGTAATCTTTCCGTTGATGACGTCATTGCCGTCTCCTATGTCGTAAGCTGAGCCACTGCTCTGCCCACCGAATGACTCCGCCGCCGTCATCTTACATACAGTATGTTTCTTCGTAAGAGATTAAATAAATACACGCAAACTAATATTCGATGAACATATCCATATCCAAATGATTTTGGTGAGGTGGCAATAAACTTATGGCTGAGGATAGATGGTGAAAAGAACACCGCAAGAATTTAATTCAATTATTAATGTCCACTTGACGACGGAGACAACTATCTCATTCAGCCAGCCACGAACTCTTGAAAAACGTTTCATATAATGTTTTTATTAAAACTATCATTATTATTTTTTTATTCAGGTTCATTTTACTCGGTTTTGGGCCTTTTCTTCCAAAAGTGTTACTAAATCTGGGTTCGGTGATGAAAAAGCGATTTGTGACCCAACAGAAACTTTTTCAACGCGGACGTCGGGACGAAGGGCCCACTGCAATGGGCCTTGTCCGTGATGAAAAACTGATATGGAGGCCGAATAACATTTTTCAAAGCAGGTATTGGGCCTTGTCCGTTCTAATGGGCCTCATCCGTGCTAAAAAGTGAAACGTGGCCCAACAGAAATTTCCACAACGCAGATATGGGCCAAAGGGCCCATTTTACTGAGCCTTATCCGTGATGAACTGAATAGTGGCCCAAATAACATTTTCACAACGCAGGGATTGGGCCTTAGGACCCATTATATTGGGCCTCATCCGTGATGAAGTGAAATGTGGCCCAATATAAAAGTTTCCAATGCAGATATTGGGCCTCCTGGACCATTATAATAGGCCTTATCTGTGATGAAAAATTAAGCTGTGGCGCAAATAACATTTAACGCAGGTATTGGGCCATAGGGCCCATTAACGTATCATCTGTGATGAAAAAGTGAACTGTGGCCCAATAGAAATATTTTCAAAGCGAATATTGAACCACAGGGCCCATCAATCCGTGATGAAAAACCGAGTTGTGGCCCATATAACATTTTTCGACGCGGGTATTCCATTTATAATGGGCCTTTTCCGTGATGAAAAACTGATTTGTAGCCCTAATAGGAAATTTTTTAGCGCAGATATTGGGCCACAGGGCCCATTATAATGGGCCGCTTCCGTGATGAAAAAGTGATTTACGGCCCAATTATCATAGATAATGAAAAGAACAAAGTACTAACTACATCAACTATTAACATCCACTGATGACCGACTGCTATTTGATTCAGCCAACCATGAACCAGCGCTACACGTTTCTCATCATATTTTTCGTTTCTCATTATATTTTTATTAACAAGGGTGAGACACTGTTATTTTTGTCAATATTTTATATTTTGTTCATTTCTCGGTTTTAGGCCATCCTTACATTTTGAACTTGGGCCCTCATATTACGATCGTTGGCTCATTCAGAATCCCCGCACAGAGTTCGGACTTATTGTTGATTACAGGTGTAACAAAACTGAATTTCCTGTATAAACGTTTATCCTATGGAGCCTTGGGAACAAATACACATTGAAATGAATATATATATACACGGAATAAATACGTAGTAAAGATAGCATATGATACCTTATTAGCTCTTTGCAGTAGTAGTACTGTGTTTGGCCACGAAAGACTTAACCAATGGATTCACAAGATGAGGGGCTTCGTCCTTGAAACCGAAAAACTAATACACGTCAACTTTTTCGTCGATACAAACAATTAGTTAATCTGAGGGACGAAACAAACCTGAGGGCAGTGGCCAACATTAGGCAGAACGACGAAATCCTCGACAGAATCGAAATCTCCGTAAGCCCTCCCAAGTTCAATTGGTTCCCAAGGGTCTTTGTCGCCCCATGCCACTAATACAGGGCACTGAGAATATAGGACATACTCAATCGAAAGTCTCAAATATGATGTAATTCGATATAAAGAAAGCTTTGGATGAAAACTAAACCTTCACTTGAGGAAGTAAATCCTCGGGCAGCGGTCCACCCGAGTAGCATATAAATTCAAGAAAGACATCTACCGCGCCAGGGTCAAGCCCTGGCTCGAGAATTATCTTTACTAGTTCGTCTGTTACCTTTGAGGTGTCGTAATAGCACTGAAAAACACATTTCCCAAGTTAGTTAGTCGTTGAGGCGTGGAACAGATTCAACACTCATTCAGATAGGGAAGATTCTTTCCATTCTTGTAATGGGCTAAGCTTTTCGCTACAGTTATTACTCCTTGACAGTGGTTGAAGAGAAGAGGTAGATAGTCGCACAGTTATGGTTTGAATTTAGTACCTGACAGAGAATGTTCCTTACAGACTCTGGCGTGGCGACAGAACGGAAAAAGAATTTCCCAACGAATGTATTCCTGCAGTCAAAATTAAATATGATAAATTTTTTTAGAAGTTACATGAAGACATTTTGGTTTGCCAATAGAAAAGACATTCACCTCAGCAGATTCTGAAATGACTTTATTAAAGGCCTTGCAAACAATGGCTGTTTCTTGATGTGCAACATTCGAAGGGAGATGTTCAAGAGAATAATGCCCTTGCAAATTGAAGAATCCATTACTGCCGCCTGAAGACCGACGAGACCTGTATGTACATAGAAGACTTTACGAATCGCATATAATGTTAATTATGCATCATATATATTGCAATGATTTTTGATAAGCAACAGAATGAAAAAGATCTTCACAGTTGGTCTCAGTGGACATGGATATGATGAAAGTATTTGGTTGAATGACAGCAGCAATGTAAGTTTTTATGATAAAATTCACAAACACGGAGTTCACCTCCGATGGAGTTGCAGATATAGAAGGCTTCACTTCCGACAATTTCCTTACAGAAGTCATTTAACTGACTGCCCCATGTCTCGAAAGTGTAGAAGGAATCCAAGTTAAGGTTTCGTGGATTTGGTTTGTCTGAATAACCATACCCAATGAGGTCGATCGCATATACCCTGTGCCCAAGTGCAAGAACTGGTATGTTCTTTCTCCAGTGATCACTGTCGATGATAAGAGAATGCCGAAGAAACACTTTTTTTGTTCAGATCAGCTCAACAAATTTATACAGAAAATGCACGAAATGCTCCATGTGTCCATATCACATCAGAGAAATCATAGTTGAAGCTAAATTAAGTAGTATAGTGTGAGAAGGCATAGTTAACATAACATATACTCGAGTTCTCATTAACTGACTTCTTAATACTAATTCTGTCTTCGTATACAACTAAGTATCCTACTATCACTAGTTTTCAACGAAAGAACTTTTACTTCCACAAAGAAAAGGAGACTGCAAATGTATTATGCTACCATGAATTAATAATACCTATATAACATGGTCGAGGAGAATCGAAATTGAAGCTAGCAAATGGACCTGTTTGCTCCAAAACCATGAATCAAGACCAAGGCAGGCCCTGTAGTTCCAGCATACTGATACCGAATAGAGTAATCTCTCCATTTCCACGTACTGCAGAGCCAAGCCAACATCTTAACCACTCGTCAAAATTGCAATTTCTATTCAAATTTATCAAATTAAAAAGAGGCGAAGTTTTGACCTAGTTTGAACTTCAGGCACAGTGGGCGCACTTTTATCAACGGCTACTCCATCGTCGTCATCATCGAGCAGTACGTTGACCACAGTCGACGCTCTGTACTTGCTCGACGAGCGATTGACTCCTGAAACCCTTCGTCTCCCAGCAGAAATCAACAATCTGCTAAAGCTATAAGGAACAACAGCTACTTCGTTCTTCGGCGTGAATTGAATAAACGAAGAAACAGGGAAGTGAACCGTCGACATTCGTCGACGTCGATAGTTGCCGAACTCTACAACAACCAATCACAAAGCGTATGGGAAAATACGCTCGAAAAGAATTTTCCACAATAAAGACGAAGACATGATGCGATTGGATTAACGCCACTTGGAAATTGCAGGACTTCTTATTTCGTTCGTTGCTACTCTTCGGTAAATTACATTTCAGACCCTAAACTAATTTTTTAATACATGTAATGTAAAATACCATTCGCGGTATTGTCAGAAGACTTCGTTAGAAAAATAGATGCTTATTCGAAATAACTGAATTTAGTTGGGGGAAAATCGAATTAACCAAAAGAGCTAAACCGTGAAGATGCTTATTCGAACTTTTCTTACAGTACATTTCATCTAATGAAATTTGAAAAGAAAAAGATACGAGACGTTATTACAGTAGGTACAATAACAACAGTAATTTTACAACAAAAGACGACGTAAAAAAAAACTCAAATGTATCAAAATTTCAGAAGCAACAACAATTATTTCGATCTATTTCCATGAACTTAGGACATCACCTTGCTTCTTTATATACAGATAGATAAACGTTCTTTCTAAAACCTCTGAGAGGTGTAATTCAGGCTTGATATTCCTACGTGTATATATATGCATTTCTGCTATGAACCTTCTGTCCTCTTACACCCACAAGTGCAACTGTCCAGCTCTTTGTTTAGCTTCTGCAGAGATCAATTAGGTAACACAGCAAAGTTCTTAATAAACAGGCGATTATCGATAGTTAATAGAAATCAAAGTGTAAATCGTCGTATCTACGTTTCTTATGAAGAAAGGGTTTGCAAAAACTCACCTCAACCTGGCTTTGGAGGCTCTTAATGTGTTGTAATGCCAAATCCAACATATCAGCATAACTTGTTTGCTGCAATAATGGAGGACATCATTATCTTGAGTATATCATTGTCAATGAAACGAAGAAAGAGTTTTACAGCAAAAGTAAGTTGTATAATACCTTGTCCATGTTTGGAACAAGATCCTGCAATTTCTTCAGCTTTCCGCTGATTCTTGTCCTCCTCTCCTGCAATATTCGTTATAGCATAAACCCTTTAAATCAATTCGTCGTCGAGCAAATCGACAGAAGACGAACATTAATTAGCATATATATATGTACCCTTTCTGCAATGCTGCGTGGATGTGTTGCACAGCCTCGCTTCGCCCGAGTTTTGCAAGGGACCGAATCTTGTGGGACGTGTAATAACTTATCCATAGGCATGTCCATAGGTAACACAACATGAGACATGCTGAACTGAAACTGAACACAGTCCAGGAAAACAATCAGCAACTAATATACCAAAGGCAATAGGCTATGAGTTTCTTTCAAATTAGCCTATACATATATTATACCTGATGAGGTTCCATGGCGTCGATATTATTATTACCGCCGCCGACACTTTTGGCCCTTTTGTTCGAAGACGAAGAAAATGTAATCTGATTATTGTTCTCATCCCACGAACCGATACCAAAGGCATTGCTGCTGCTTCCTCCAAAAGAATGATTCGCTGGTTTTCTATGGTTGTTGTTATTCTCTGCATCGACTCCATCGACTATTCCTTCGTTTTCTTCAGATATTCGAGAGAGGAATTCTTTGTGAGTGAAGCTGAGCTGAGAGTTTAACCTTGCGATACCTCGGCCATTGTTTTCAGACAAGCCCTTACTATGATTGTAGCTTCCCACTCCACTTGTAATAGAAAACCCTGATTTTAAAAGGGTGATGGCCTTTTTAGTACGTAACAAAGGCAATGACTGAAATTCATTTGTGCACAATTTACTGTCATTGTATTTTATCCCAGCATATACAAATTAAGGTAATTTTTCAATAAAAGATAAAAATCTCATAGCGCATTTAGGATCAATTTATGAAAAGATTCAATCTTTACCATAACTCCAGGTATATTATTGTTTGCTGTAATCTATGCGACGACATGTTTCCTTTTTAGGGTTTGGGGGGCAATTAGGGTATACTACACCGTAAGTCATTTTCTGAGGTACATGTTCTTAACAAATATATATTGACCATATATTAACAAAAAAGTCTTGATATAATATTAAATAAATAGTATAGATAATATCAATTTCACGTGACATCGACGGTAGTGTCTGGTAAAACGCAGTTTCCACTAAAGAAAATTAATATTCGGTTCATGCATCTGAACAGCTATGGGTCCCAAATAAAAGTATCACACATTTTTATTCAATTATACTAATATTTAATCCTTCAACTTGCTTCACCTATTCATCAACTTGCTTCAAAGGGAATAAATACTTTCGAGAATCTACTTAAGGGTGCGGATATGTTCTACTGTAGATGAAATCTATACATAAATAAATTAATAAACAATTGTGATGCTTATGTAGAAATTAAATTAAAATTGAATTCCGTGATAAACCTAGCGGTTTCACTAAAACGGTGGGCGACCTAAGGATAGGCTACTTTTCTTTACCCTTTTGCCCCCTGACTTTTTTTTATGATAATTCTTCCATCTAATTATTAAGATTACATTAAGTAAAACTATGTGTATAGAATCTTTAATTGCTTTTTCCTCCACTATAACCTGTTATCCTTCTATATACACAACCAACAATACTAAGATCCAATAATATTATATTTCTACTATGAGCAAAGCAGTGAGACAAAAAATATGTTAAGGTTCCATACATATATATAGATAGAATCGGAGTGCAGCATCTTATAATTAGGGGTGGCAAAATTCCCACGGCGAACCATCCCCGTCAGGACCCGAGGCTATTCGGACGGGGAATCTCCGGTCAAATTGGGGATGGGGAGTTGACGGTGATTCCCCGTCGGTGAAAGAGTGGGGATGGGACGGGGATGGTAATCATGTTTCCCACCCATCCCCGTCCCCGAACCCGGCCCCGTTTGAGTCAAATGGTGATTCACCATTCCCGAATAGATTTATTAATAAATAATATGAAAGTAATTTGAATCAAGAATTTTCATAGATCATCCTTTTATATTCAAGATCGTAAGAATAAAAAAAATTCAACTCTCAATAGTTCTTCACAAGACACGCATATTTCAATCCCATATTTATATCAATTTTTAATACTCCAATATCATATTTTACATATTACTTTGTTTATATTACTTATTTTATTTTTTGTTGCAATGAGTTACATGAATATGGGGAACCCAAATCTCCCACGGGAAACCCGATCCCCGAACGGTGATTACCCATCCCGAACCAACTCATTCTAAACGGTGAATTAGCGGGGATGGTATTAAGAACGGGAATTTGGTACGGGGACGGTATGTCCATTACCAGCCCCGAACTCGCCCATTGCCACCCCTAATAATCTTGTCTCCTACACCTCGACAAAGCATTTTTTTCTCCATTATTATTATAGAACATACACATGATCATGAAATTCATGATGTCTTTGATTCATTTGTAACACACACCAACCATATGTAGCAAACGAGAGCATTGAATTTCTATCATACATGCAATAAACATAGATTATAGTAAGTAGCACACGGTAACAAAAAGTGATCGCCAAAGAAGAAGATATATGCATGTCATGCGTATAAACGGTAAATAATCTAAATTTAGAGATATCATAGATCTTGTTTTAATCTTTACATTGCCTTAATCATCAAATGTTTTGACCATTATATGCACCAATGCATTCAAAATATTGAAATATCAACGATCACTATTCATTAACTTTAAGTTTCACCAAGCTAATATATATATATATATATATATCATGGTTCTAGTCGATATATCTCATATAGAGATAGGTAAACAAATATTAATCAAGATACCATAAAAAGATTTGAATATCAAACATAAAATAATAAAAAGAGGAAAAGTGAGAAAATAGTAAATACACTGACCTGCATCGCCGCCGCGGCTCGCACTCGCAGAAGCAGCCAAGTGATTGAGGAAATGAGCCGGCGAACTCGTGTGCCTAACCAAATTAGAAGGACCCGACCCGCCAATTGGAAACCCATACCCGCCGCCCGACCCGCGCACTTCACGGGCATTATTACTAGCACCGTCCTTATTATTGCCTGCCTCCGCCGCCTTGCGATGATTCTCCACGTTTTTTCCCGCCAAAAAGGGGTGATTTAGGTTCGGCGTCGCCGAAGCAACAGATTCAGCCTCGGACGAAGGGAATAGAAAGTGGTGGTGTCGATTTCCGATGACAGAGTCAACTGCGGTGGAGATTATCGAGCTCGGCGCCGACGCGTACCTCATCAGACCGCCTCCAGCGGCGCCGACGCCGCCGGCGCTGGCCATGGAGCTATGCGACGAGGAAGACGTGGACGATGGGAACATATTGCGGTGGTTCTTTTTTTTCTTTCTTTTAAATTATGGAGCAAGTTGTTTTAGAGAGGGTTGAAAAGTTGGAGAGCCAGCGAGCGAAGATTTATAATAGTAGCAAGTGGGAAGGTGCAAGTTGCTAAGCGTGGTGCGGTGTAATTACATTTGTGCCCCTGGTCGTTTCTTTACCGTTGAATGGTGTTTTCTATTGGCTGGCCATGGCAATAATATTAGGGAAATAAAATACCACTAATTGGCTAATTTTCATGCCCACATAAGCCAGCGTATTAGACTTTGCAGGGTTCTATTATAAAAAAAATTATCAATAGTTCACAAACTTTTTATTTAACGATCTGATATCTCAGTTATTGGGGCTCGTTAATCCATTTCCATCCAATACCCATGAAGCTCAAGGTATCAGCCTGCCTACGTGGATTCCATTGTATAAAACTAATACCAATCTGCAACAGAAAAGCTCACTAACTAAGCTTATACAGGTCACAATCAACCGATATGAGATTTCGGATTTGAAATAGATTACCTTCAATGAATTTTTTTCCAGAACATTTCTTACAAAGTTACCACAAATTTCTTATGAACTTCAAAAAAAAGGGGGAAATTAGGAAATAGTGCGAACTGCGAAGTACAAATGAGTTGAGGGGTTTTATTTACCCATAAGCTGTACAAATGTATATTGGTTACATGAAGGTATATAATACAAAAGATTTCAAACAGATCATTTAGGTTGTGAAGCAGAGATTTTGCAGGCAATGCAATGTAATAACATAGAACTGTCATGGCACACGTTCAAGAACCCGTTGAAGAGCCCTTTTGATCCCATCTTGATCGAGCGATGTGATTAGTTGAATCTCTTGCACCTGAAAAAAGAAAAGGAAAAAGAAAATCGATCAACGATGGAAATCAGAAAAAAAAAAAGCGTGGTGGTAATAGAGTTGGCATGGCATGCCTGCCGTCCAGCACGGGCCAGGAGAGTGTACTTATTTCCGGCGGGCGGTGCCTGTAATAAGATAGATATAGAAAAGATCGAATGGAAAAACAAAATAGAAGAATGAAAAAAGGGAACACATTGTGATGGTTTTTAGCTGTTACGTTCGAAAGCCAGAGCTGTAGATCTTGAGAAACCACTCGCTTTTCGAATCCCTGGCGACTGATTTTGACGCTCTCTATGCTGAATGGGCACACAGGAAAATTTTTCTTACAGTCATTGCGTTGTGATAAAAATGGGACAAGAAAACGAATGCCTTAATCATAATTACCCATCCTCATTCAACAGCTCTTGAATGATCGTTTCCAGCCCAGGTAAGGGTTCGATGGTGAAGTGGTCACTTGCATCTATTGAATCCGAGGAATCCTGTAAACAAACGTTAAGAATAATGCTTTATTGGATTCTAACATTAGTTTACGCATCGGTGATAGTTTAATTTTCAGACAAACCTGAGAAATAACTTTGTCTAAAGTCTCTAACAGAGGATCTTCCTCAAGTTGTTTTATGGACAGCTTGACCCGCGATTTCTTACTGCATCATACTTCCAACATCAGATAAAATGATAAAAAGAAAAACTTTAAACGAAACAAATCTGTCACAGTTTCTGGCCAAAGGGCGTAAAACTAAACGAGGGAGTGACAGTATTCTTGCAACTACAGCAGCAATCACCTATCTATATTCAAAACCTTGACCCTGACTTGGTCGCCCTCGGCGAGAACGTCTCTTACGTCTTGCACTAAATCCCAGGAAACTTCGGACACATGAACTAGCCCCGTAAGGTGGTACAAGCCTTGTAAGAAAATGAAAAACATAAGATTGAAATATACGTATATATAACATATGCTTTAATGGGATTCTGAATTTACCATCTTTGAAGCGAAGATGAACGAAGGCTCCATAATCCTCTACAGATCCCACCACAGCATCGTAAACGTCTCCCACGTTTAGCTGAGGAGAATACTTCGACCAGCTAGCTTCCTTTTCCGAGAAGATCAACTTCTTGTTTTCTTCATCTGCTTGGATCACCTAAAGGGAATAAGGACTTACTTTAAAGCTATGAACAATGGCAGTGTACATCACTTCAAAGGATTATACTGAGATTGACTCATACCTTCACGGAAATAATAGAACCCACCAAAGATCTTGCCGCCTCTCGGATGTCTTTGCTGGGTTCTGATGCATAATAAGACAACGATGCAAACTACTAAGCTGATCACAACTTTCTTACCTAACGGAGAAGTAACACCATAAGAAAGGGCTTGTTTGTCTGTACCTTTACAGGTATGTGAGGGACTCATCTGCGGGAAGGGAAGAAAACCGACTAGTGAATAGAATTTTACAAGCAAACCACCGCCGTTAAATCCTTCGACTCTTCCCTCGTATATCAGTCCCTTATCGTGGTAAGCTCTTGCTGCTTTCCAATCCGCAGACCTCTACTTCTTTGTTCGACAAAAAGGAGTAAGGTAAGAAGCCATTCTATCTAACAAAATCGAATCGATAGCTATGACCGTATGTAGCTCTATATATCATTGCAACAACAGGCCGTGCAATCATTATAAACTCCCTGAGCATAAAATGTGGCCATTCAGTAATTTTGGCAAACAGCCTTCAAGCACAAAATGGGACAGTCTAGCTGGTCATGGCCAAACTAGGTTCAGCCATCAAAAAAATCACAGAATCAAAATTCCCATTTTTCGAAAGCTAGCAAGCGCCACTTTCAAACTGGCAATGGAAGAAAAATTCGAATCGTAAATTAGGGTTTCGTAGGGACAGAAACACACACACCCGGGCTTGAGCTTGTCCGATATCCTCCTCATCAGAAAGCACGGAATTGTTGACCTTATCATCGACTGCTCCGCCGCTCGCAATCGCCGCCACTTTCAAGGAAGTTGGCCTCTTACTATTAACATGGCGAGGCAGATTCAAGGGACTGGCGACAAAGAAAATATCACAGCGCCTGCAAATATTAGGAACCCCAGCTGTTTTTTGAGCTTGGCGCGAGAACAATGCCACAGAAACCGAGGATGCAGCGACGACAGAAGGCATTACTGCATAAAACTCAAGGAGAAATAAACCCAATGAGAAATTTCAGTGTAAGATTATCTCACGAAGAAGGAGAAGAAGAATAAAACGAGTTCGTGTCGCTATGATCATAGATTCGGATTATTTTCAAAGACTCTGTGGATTTCGTGCATCGCTACTAAATGTGTGATGACCATACAGACACGACGATTGTGTGTGCATGAGTTCGTTTTTACCGTTAAACTGCAAATACCAAAAAAAAACATTTTTACCGATAAATGGTTGCTTTTTAATATAAAAAAATTTACATATTCATAAAGTTCAATCTGCCAGTCTTACTTTTGCGCTCGGCAGCTCTCAAACTTACTGGTGTTCAAAATAACCGAAAAACCGAAAAAACCGATCGAACCGTAAAGAACCGAACCGAAAAGACCGAAACCGAAAAAAACCGAACCGAATAGTAGAAAACCGAACCGAACCGAACCAAATTAAAATGGTTCGGATATCGGATTAAGCATACGTAAAACCGAAAAAACCGAACAACCGAACTGAAATTATCATGCTACATTAAAAATAGAAAAATATAAAAAATCATTTGTTTTTCCATTTTTAGGTGCATGTTTTCCACACCAATTAAATAGTATTTTTTTTCCAAATAATTTGTAGTATCTTCAAATGAATGTTTTTATATTTAGGTTTGATTTTGTTCCATTTTCATGTTTTTTTTTTCGTACCTTTGAATTATTTTGCTACATGTCACGTTCCATAAATCCTTCTTTGTTTTTTAGTAACCATAAATTGTTTTACGTATTTTCAGCTCATAATATTTTTTTGTGATATTAAATTCCTAACCGAAAAACCGAACCGAAAAAACCGAACCGAATTATAAAAAACCGAACCAAACCAAATTAAAACGGTTCGGATATCGGATTAAGCATACGTAAAACCGAAAACCGAAAAACCGAACCGAAATTTGAGAAAACCGAACCGAACCGAACCGACCGATGAACACCCCTACTCAAACTCATCCAAGAAATGAATACAAGATTATATATATTACCAAAACCTTCAGTTTTTTTAACTTTAAAATACACCTTAAATTCTCCAAAAAAGAATATCTCTTTCTTTTCGTCTCTAAAATTAACAGCCTATCTTATCCTTCCTTCGCAAAAGGGAACAAACAAAGAAGGTGCATTTGATCCCCACCATAAAAAAACCCACAAAAAACCATCCAAGCAAAAGGAGAGAAAAGAAAAAGGCGACAACTCTTCACTTCATCTAAGAAGCTTGAACTGCTAGCCGTTGCAGATGATCGATGAACACTTGCAAGCTTACGTCATCAGTAAATATCATGTCCGAAACCATATTCATCGCCTCACTCGCATTGTTGTATGTGGCCGAAGGATTCAACTTTGCCAGCAAGAATCTCGCCTGTTCGTCCAAGAATGTAAGAACATAAAACACCCAAGGATAACACAATGATGGCCTTTAAGCGCATATAGAAGTAGTTTTTGAAAGGTATAAAAAGTTAAACTATCAAGAAAAGGGGTATAGGTAGAATAGAATACAATACCTGAGAGCCATGTTGGTCGCAAACGACGAGCCTTGGAACAGGGAATCGTTCGTGAATGATCACTTGGGCGTCTTCATGTGGGGCTTGTAATAAAAGCGCAAAAGCCTAAGATGATAAAGATCGTTTTCATGCGAAGCTCACTGTGAGTGATTTTAATGGTATTTACTGTAAGACTAAAGATCTGCGTAGATGTAAGGAGAAAAAAAAAACCTGATGCTCGGGCTGATTCTGATAGCCCATGTTCCTCCATTGGGCTATCGTCATTCCGTGAAAGATAACTACGCTGAAGTAAGAGTCGAGCAGTAGGATTCGGTCGGCTGATATGGATTGCACGTCAAGCAAGGCTGGCGAAGGAATCGAATTGAATGCGTATGACATAAGCGATGGCTGAATCATCACTGCTGCATTGCTTATTGTCTCTCTATTCAACAGTAAGCGAAAGTAGGCTGTTTCGTCTGGACTATTATTAAATACCTACAGAGAGAGAGAGAGAGAGAGACAGAGGGGGAGAGAGAGGGAGGGAGGGAGAGGGAGGGAGAGAGAGAGAGATAGATTAAATGGCAGTTAGAAAGCAACAATGCAGATAAAAGAATAAGAAATTTACCTGTACAAACTGTGATCTCCTTAAATTAAATATGAATTGAGGGAACAGAGAAAAACAAGGGTTCAGCGTGAATGACGCTGGATCATCTTTCCGATAGTCCCCAAATTTAGAACATAGCCGAATGAGATTCGTATCCAACCACCTTGTGGCATCGAAACCTTCCTGAATATGGGGAAAAACGCTAAAGTTCTGAACAAAAAACTGCACAAATTAGGGAACTCTACCAAATATTACCTCAATCTCCAGTTTGTGTGAAGCAAGTCTAGCAATTACTACAGCAGCAACTTCTTGATCAAAACCTTGAACTAAATCCTGCATGTTGGGCAGAATAGGAATCACATCATTATTTTTGGTTACTTAGAAGATGCACTTTGAGCGGGCATGTCGAAAATAAAAGATATGCATCTTCATAGAATGACCTACCTCATTGCCCATAGTACTATCTACCCAGCGTCTAGTGACAGTTGTGACTCTAAGCCTCGTCTGGCTATTCATGGTCTGATAACTGTTGAAAATGACTATCAATTAAGAGCTAAATTTCAATGTTTTGAAACTTATAATAAGGCGGTAACGTGAAAAGAGGGGATTATCACATACCTAGTAAGGAACTGTATGTATAACTGAGGATTTGTCCCAGAAGGATCAGACTTTTCGGTAGAAGAGATGTCAAAGAAAACAGTTAAGCACGTATTCTTGTCCAAGCCACACATCTTCCATGCTGTAGTGTTTCCTTGTCCTATCACTGTGTTGGCCACTGAGGGCCCTTTCTGTAACAGGCACACCGATCAGTAGCAAAAAGAGACAGCGAGGGCCACTGTTTTAAAAGCATACATACGACATTCTAAATAGCTAGGCAATTTCAGGACGAACATACCTTCTCCAATGATGTGCATGGCCCAATAATGCCTTTGGATTTTTATGTCCTTTGAGCAATTGATCTCTAGTGTTCCACTGAATGACAGAAATGATGAGTCTTGGCTGACCATTCTTAAGACAATTTCCTTCATTAATGCAAATAATTCGTTCTATTTTAATTGTACCACGAGATTATATAACTGAAGGTTCTAATGGTAATTAGCATATTTGCTAAAGCACATGTACACAGAAGAAAGCTACAAGATTTAGGTTGCTTTTCTGCTCACTTGAATGACAGACCCAAAGATTGTTCTCCAGATTCGAAAAGGTGCTTGAATGAGTCCCTGAAAACAGAGTGCCCAAAACTTTCAGCCAAAACAACGAGTCCACCTGTCCTTTCAATCGCAACCTTCATTTCTGCAATCCCAATCTGAAACACATACAATAACAACAGTTGTACACTATACATACACAACTAAGACCGACGCCCACCCATCCCTAAGTTCCTAATCAAAACTGCTGAGAAGAGAAAGCTCTGAAATACATAACACCCAAGCGGAATTCATCACAAACCTGATCGAGTGCAGACGCAAAAACATCCGCCCCTGACTAACCAGCTGTCTGCCAAGATCTTCATAGAAACGTTCTGCTTTCTTAAAATGTGGCGCTGCATCCTTGTCAAGATCCTTATGCGAACGGACTGGATCTGACAAATCTTTCGTTACAATCTACAAATAAGGAATTCAATCTATAACTAGCAACTTTATAGGCAACAGATCGTCTAAAAATGGGAAGAGAAAGTGACAGGAAAAAAGCAATCCCAAAACAAGCCATTAAGTGTCAATAATTTACCGATCCAGGACCTTCTGTGCATGGCCCACCGACTAAAGCAACAATCCTTGCACTCTTACCCGCTGAAGACGCACCCAATAACCCCGACGCAACACTCAACGCCACCCCCGTACACCTCAATGCTCTATTCCCCGGCGGCACCGGCCACTGATCGGTTGACAACTCGTCCAACAACTACACAACCAATGATACAGATGGGACATGAATAATCACATCATTCGAAAAAAGGTCAATCTTTTCAAAAGACCACGCGCACACACTGAAACACATCGACACTCCAAGAACATAATGCATCACATAACAAAATCAAATAATCCCCCCCAAAAAAAAAATCCAATCTTTTTGCGTAAACAACCAATCACACAATGCCCTACCGTAGGTAAAACATATTCGCGCTCAGAAGCTGGCAATAAAAATCGACCCATGCCCATATTGGGACCAGCATCAGCCATGGGGCTTAGGCCACCGCCACTTTTCTGTGCAGGCCGTCGACCACCAGCAACACCAAGACCCAACTGCTCTAAAACTTGATCTTTAGAAAACTCCTTTGATCCCCTAAAAACGTACAATTTCGACATCTCCGAGAATCCCAATTCGTGAACCTGCACCTGCGTGCCATACGAAATAAACCCCACCATCGCATTCTCAGGAAGCAAATCAATTGCCCTTTTCAACGCGGATTTTGCAAATTCCAACTCCTCCTCAATCATACAAGTGTCCAACACAAATAAATATATCGGAGATGAACCCTGATTCGCAGGGATCGAGCCATGACCGTAATTCTGGGGATATGGGATAGAATACTCAATCGAGGGGAAATTAGGGTACAATTCAGCTGGTAAATTTGTCTGGGAAATGGAGGAGTAATGCTGGGGGAAGTGATTCCGTTGGAAGCAAAACGGGCAGACCCAAATTAGGGCCGCGAAATCGACGCGGCAAAATGGGTTCAAAACCGACGAACAAGTTTTGCATCGTAGAGGAGGATAAGGCAAGATTTGGAGATCATCATGACGTCTGATCGGCTGAATAGAAGCCGCGATTGGGATCACACACTTGGAAGCTTCAACTTTCGATCTCGGCCAATTGAGCCACGTCATGCGAACACCTTCGATTCCTTCGGGATCCGTTTGGGCGAGCTCCGGCGCGGCATCCATTGGGGAGGGTTAATTCAAGATGCTATGAAGAGTAACTCAATTACCGTTTAGGGGTTTTCGGAGAATTTAGGAGATACAAAAGGAGAAAAAAGGAAGAGAACTGAAGGAGAAGGATGGGTAGCTGCCTGCCGTCGACGTCGTGTGTGGAATATATAGTCAAAATTACAGAGAGATTTATTTGACTGTGTTTTGCCGGGATAAAGACAATAGGTCTATATTTATACCTGACTACGGAAATATAATGCATAACTGAAACTGATCCTTTCCCGGGTCGGGTCAGATCAGTTCGAGTCGGGTCAAAGGTACAACCTATGGAAGCTGTAGTCCTAAATCTTTACCCCTACCGTTAAACCTACATAATTATAACGAACGCCAACCCTTTGTCATCAATGGACAGTATTGTAATATAATTCGTTGACCAAAGAGAAAGCGAAGAGAAGTCTCTAGATTCTAGAGTGTTTCTCACTTCACTGCTCACTCCTTTTCCTTTTCCCCCTATAGAACTCTCTAGACTTAAATCTCAGCTGATATTACTAAGCTCACCTAACTGATTCCTACGTTGTACGTCGTCGCTAGGCCAGATTCTGGTTATATAGGAGGATTGTATTGTCTTGAATCAGCTCAAGTGAAGCAAAAAGCCTCCTCTTTTCATAAAAATGGACGGTGATTTCGACTTCCCAGGTGCTAATAACATGAACGACATGGATTCCGACGATGATTTCGCCAACGAGGGTATGGCCAAATTGGATGACGACGCCGACGTTCCTCTGGGAAGCCCAGTCCTGAAAGTGGGAGGCGAGAAAGAAATTGGAAAGGATGGTCTGAAGAAGAAGCTGATAAAGGAAGGCGAAGGTTGGGAAAATCCCAAATCGGGCGATGAAGTCGAAGGTAATATCATCGGATATTGCGATAATTTTCTTCGAATTGGGCGAATTCTCGACGATTGTTGAATCTTTGCTGCAGTTCATTACGTGGGCACTTTGATCGATGGGACTCAGTTCGATTCCAGCCGTGATCGCGACGCTCCGTTCAGATTCAAGCTAGGCCGAGGTTTGTTTTTTTTTTTTTCGGGGGTTTAACAGCTTTCATTCCGTCGATTAAGAGACTGAACTATGCAAGCTGCTTTGTTCGAATCCTCTCCTTATATACGCAGGAGATGTAATAAAAGGATGGGACGAAGGCATAAAGACTATGAAGAAGGGCGAAATTGCCCTCTTCACCGTACCTCCATCGCTCGCCTACGGAGACTCAGGTTCCCCACCAGCCATACCCCCAAATTCGACTCTCCAATTCGAAGTCGAATTGATTTCGTGGACGAGCGTAAAAGACGTATCGAAGGACGGAGGAATTCTCAAGAAAGTATTAGTCGAAGGAAATGGTTGGCAGAATCCCAAAGACCTTGACGAAGTATTCGGTGAGTATCTTCTTCCCTTTTTCTCCGTTTCTGTGGTTTAATTGACTTCGAGTGTGTGTGGGATTTTTGCAGTCAAGTATGAGGCTAGGCTCGAGGATGGAACGGTTATTGCGAAAGAGGACGGCGTGGAGTTCACCGTGAAAGATGGTAGCAATAGTTCGAATGCGTTCTTTCTTTTTCTCTTTTCATCTTCTCGGTGTAGATTATGCAAGAATGTTTCATGTATAGGTTGCTTCTGTCCCGCTATATCGAAAGCAGTGAAGACCATGAAAAAGGGAGAGCAAGCGCTATTGACCGTGAAGCCTGAGTGTAAGTTAAAATCTTTGTCCCGACGTCGGTGGTAAGAATTAGTAAGTAAAAAAGAAAATTCATCGGTAGTGACGAAATGCTTGCACAGATGGGTTTGGAGAGAAGGGCGGCGATGAACCTTTCGTTCCGCCGAACGCCGATTTGCATATTGATCTCGAGTTGGTCTCATGGAAATCAGTTTCCGACGTTAGCAACGATGGCAAAATCTTGAAGAAGGTCTTGAAGGAAGGAGAGGGATACGATCGTCCGAGCGATGGCACAACCGTGCATGGTAAAAATTCGTTTCCTTAAATTGCTTCAATTTTGAAATCAGCGTCCTTAAATTGCAGCCCTTAGGTTGGGTGTCCGAGCGATATGATCAATGTTTTTTGTTCTTTTTTTTTTCGGCGGCTATTGCAGTTAAGATTCTAGGAAAGCTCGACGATGGGACTACCTTCGTGAGGAAAGGGTACGATGATGAGGCACCATTTGAGTTCAGGGTTGATGAAGGTAATAAGAATAACCGTACATTTTCGACTTTCTTATAATAGAAGCTAAAACGATATTTTTCACATTTTATGTTCAGATCAAGTCATAGAAGGGTTGGACAGGGCGATAAAAAATATGAAGAAGGGCGAAATCGCAAGCATCGTAATCCATCCCGAGTATGCATTTGGGTCGGCCGAATCAGTGCAGGATTTGACGACCGTGCCCGAAAATTCAACCGTTTATTACGAAGTCGAAATGGTTTCTTTCGAAAAGGTTCGGTCGGTCGCTTGTGTTCGTATCCTGTCGGGCAGAACTGCGTCGAATATATTCTGTAGTTCAATCGTTCGACTTAAAACTAAATTTTTTTCAGGAAAAGGAATCGTGGGATATGAATAGCGAAGAGAAGATCGCCGCGGCGGGCAAGAAGAAGGAGGAAGGGAACAAATGGTTCAAAGCGGGGAAGTACCGTCGAGCGTCCAAACGATACGAAAAGGTGAAGAAGTATGAATTTTGCTTGTTTTCCTTAAATATATCTTAAAAAGCGGATTCTTTTGCCTTAGGCTATTGGGTATATTGATTACGACAGCTCATTCGACGAGGAAGAGAAGGAAAAAGCGAAGGTTTTGAAAATCTCATGCAACCTCAACAACGCGGCTTGCAAGCTTAAGCTGAAGGACTACAAGGAAACGGCGAAAATTTGCGCCAAAGTCCTCGAAATGGATGGATATAACGTCAAGGCCCTTTACAGAAGGGCGCAGGCGTACATTCACCTTGTCGAGTTCGAATCTGCAGAAAACGATATCAAGAAAGCGCTCGAGATAGACCCCGGAAATAGGTGTATTTTATGTCGCTAGTATGATTATCCAGCCCTTTTTTTTTGCTCGAATTAACGTAACAATTAATCGCAGGGACGTGAAATTAGTGCACAAGGTTCTGAAGGATAAGGTGAAAGAATACGACAGAAAGGACGCGCAATTCTATAGCAGCATTTTCGCGAAAATGAGCAAATTGGAGCAAACTCAATCTGCAGTAAGTCCATTAATTACGCTCAATCAATATGCCTGTGATTTTTTTTGTTATTCATATTGAGTTCTTCTTGAATGCAGAGTGAAACTGCAAAGCAAGGAGTTGTCACGGCCGCGATTAATAGTAAGGGTAAACTGAGAAAAAACAAGCTTGATAATATTAATGACCAACTCTTTTAGTACACAGTTGTCTAAGTCTATGTCTGTCTATGAATCAACTCGTTTTTTAGGTTTCAGATTTGAGTCGTGTAATAAGTGAGTTGATCATAGAAGGTTCTCATATACTCTTGCGTTCTCTGGCTACAGAGTTATCTCAGTTTTGAGCAGATTTCTCACGCAAAAACACATATTTTCGGAGAATAATATGTTGTTAATACTCTTCAGGGCTGAAGAGCATGGTTCAACCTTGGAGCTCGGGCGAGAAAGCTCTCAGTTCTACGAGGTTTTGGCTGATCATCATAAGTTTGCTTGTAATAGTTATTGCGCTCGTAGTAGCTATGTATGTGAACTTCGATGACGGTGTAGATCAAATGGTTGGATTGTGATCGTATTGTGTCCTTTATATTATATTTGAAACAATATTCGGCTTAACTTTAATAACATTGTGTTTGGTTTGTGTAATTTGATATGGAATTTGATAATAGAATCGTAAGTAGAACTATCGTTGTCTTTGGCTGGACAAAAACTGACGTGGCATGAAAATAGTGGGAAATTAAGGGACAACTATTTTCTCCCCTATTAAAGCGTGAGGAAAGTAATGGACAACAAAATCATGATACATTAAAATATCTTTAAATGTTAAATTAATAATATTCGGACGGTTATGTTTTATTAATTTACAAAAATATTAATATATCGATAAATTAATATTTTATTAATTATTTTTTTAAAAAATCACCTATCTCTTAGTCTATGTCAATGTGCGGAATGAATCAAATTAGAATTGGAGTGAATATATATGATTACATGCAATTATATTTAGATATGTGACATGGCGGCAGTAGCAAAACTCATGAATTTTGTAAAACTATAATATTTTTTC
This sequence comes from Craterostigma plantagineum, assembly GCA_027422505.1. Lineage (NCBI taxonomy): Eukaryota > Viridiplantae > Streptophyta > Magnoliopsida > Lamiales > Linderniaceae > Craterostigma > Craterostigma plantagineum. The sequence goes on from JAPQWV010000050.1 coordinate 4,216,537, forward strand.
AAATCACCATAATATGTAATCGTAAAATTTAAGAATTATTAATTTAGACTAGAGTTTTAATGGGACCTAATATTAATAAAAGGATTTTCCAAAAAAATATATTATTACCTTATCGAATTTGATAATTTTTTACGAAGGCACGAATAGGACCAGACGATTTTATTATTTTAGCGAGTTTATTAGTTTATAACTTATAGAGGTTTTACTGTAATTCATTAAGTCCATTTTGTATCTGTCAACTTTAATCCTCACAAGATTATCTTTCCTGTTTACACATTAAAGAAATTGTGGTCTTTACACATAAATACCTACTTGGATAAAAACTTATAATTTAGTACCCTATCAGGATTTTTCTATATGTAGGTACCTAACAGAATAATTTTTTTGCACATAGGTACCCGATCCGTCGCAGATACACCATACAACACATTCGGGTACCCTATATCAACACATTTGGGTACCCTATATAATAGAAGATGGTACGCCGTATTAGCACATTTGGGTACGCCATATTGAAACACAGATACGGCGTACGAACACATTTAGGTACCCAATATCAACATGTTATGGTACACCATACTCACACAGGAAGGTACGGCATGACTGAAGAAACTGATAAAAATTAAATCGAGCCCATCTGTAAAATTTTGTGACATTGGTACCTATGTGTAAAAAATTTATTCAATTAGGTATTTGTATTTATGTGTAGATGTCAAATTTGGTTTTTCCTTTGATTTTAATTTTTTTTTTTCTTGCATTTCTTTACCGTCATATTCCTCAAACAACTCACAATTTGATGTAAGATTAGGGGTCTCCATGAGCTGTTGGAGAATGCTCATCAAAATAGTTTATATGTTGATATGATATGATCAACACATGTTGAAAACCTATGGGAAAAGCTAAAAACATATAAAAGCCATAGTAGAAATAAGATAGAAAGTCGGCATACAAAAGTCTAGCATGGAGGTAACTCTAGGACATGGATTAATAACTCGAATCATCGAATATATTACACGTATCTTATCTATCTATGACAATACTGCCGACATCTTTTCTGCATATAAATGCACTGCCTACTGATCCTTCCAATACATTGCATATATATGCATAAACATAATAAATACGGAGTGGAAATATACGGAGTGGCCTACCTAAGGAAAGTAAATTCGTTTCTCAACCACGCAAAAGCCCCATGCAAGAAATAACATGTAGAGAGGACTCACCAATAAATTCCGTAGGGACAGTTTTGACTTGTTCGTACTTCTTCTTTATTACATTACAGATCCGATCATATCCATCTAAGCTTAAAGATTACAGATACACGCGCACATATATAATATTATAAGGACGTGGATAGTGGACTTTTTTTAATTATATAACTCAATCATTTAAGACACCAACGGCCAACTAAACAGAGTAGAAGTGGCGTATTAAGATCAATCAATCGATCGTATCTTACTTTAGCTTATCTCCGTCTATAAATAGGGGACGTAAACGCAGTTCTTTAGCTCACAGCAAATCCAAGTACACAAATAACATCGTATAAAACACGCACACACATTGTAATGATGGCTTCCAAAGTATTTCTCCTCATTGTTCTATGCATGGCCGTGGCCCTCTTTGTCTCGTCGGAGTACGTTGTGGCTCGTGAGATGGCTGAGACTTCCAACGCCGTCGACACATGTGAGTTCATTAATCTTCATGTGAGTATAACCATCTGTGACGTGGCATTTTTTAATAATGAATTTCCGTTCTTAGAGCATATGGAGGCCCAACGTTGATACAAACGTTAAAATTCATTACTTACCGTAACTTTTTATGCCCACTTTTTATGAATTATGGATACCGAACCATAAAATGATAGCTTTAAAACCCGCAAAGGGGACATTGAACCTTAAAACGAGGCCCCAAAAAATAGTCTCGAAAAAATTGTGGCCATGTGAAACGGGCCAGGATGCACATGCCCAATGCTCCGATTTATGCATCATAAGAGGTGCTAGCAGAACATGAGCAGCATAAGATTTCTCTCTTCATATATATATATATATATTATTGTACTTCAATGAAATTTATGAAGTGATTTATCGTCGCCGTGCTCAGCTGAGAAGCCTAATACGTCCGGCGAATTGAAAGATGCCAAATATTCCGGCGGCGGATATGGTGGCTACCCTGGCGGTGGTTACGGTGGCAACCCAGGCGGTGGTTATGGAGGCGGTGGACGTGGTGGTTATGGTGGTGGTGGCCGTGGTGGTTATGGTGGCGGTGGCCGCGGTGGTTATGGTGGAAGAGGACGTTGCCGTTATGGATGCTGTGGGCGAGGCGGATATTATGGAGGTTGCAGATGCTGTGATTACGCTGATCAGAAGCCCGACGCTGGTTACACGGCGGCCATCAATAATCCTTGAGATGATGATGATGATGATGTGATGAAGGTTATATTTGTCCCAATCCTCCTATCATAATAAATAATGAACCTAGTTGATGATTATATATTGTAACATGGTGTAAGAAATTAAACGCGTACATGTATTATGTGTGTTGTGGTATATGTTGTGCGTTGAATAAAGATGCATGCATGGCATGGAATGGTGACTTCTCCATTTCATGCATGCAAGTATTACTGTTCGGTTTTTTTCTGTGTTTTCTCTTACGTTCCTATTATCCCTAACTCAGTCGGTTCACGCCGCACTGATTATGGGTTCTCCAGATGAAAAAAAAATCCATTTTCACCCAATAACTCAGTCTATGGAGAGATAAGGTTATTGAACCTCTTATGCTACCTAATGAGAATTTAGTAACTTAATTCTTAGCATCAACCGCATACAGTTGCGCCGAAAGTTATAGCTGATGGTGAGGGTGCAACGCTAATCTTTAAACCGCTCATCAGCGAGGCCCAACGTTGATACATACGTTACAAATTTAATATTTATCGTAGCTTTTATGCTCAATTTTTTTTATGAAATATGGATATCGAACCATAAAATGATAGCTTTAAAACCCACTAAGGGGACATTGGACCTTAAAATGAGGCTCCAAAAAATAGTCCCAAATTTTGTGGCCATGTGAAACGGGCCAGGATGCACATGCCCAATGCACCTATTTATGCATCATAAGAGGTGCTCGCAAAACATGAGCAGCATAAGATTTCTCTCTTCATATATATGCATGCATGCATGTACTACTGTACTTCAGTGAAATTATGAAGTGATTTATCGTCGCGCCCTCAGCTGAGAAGACCTAATAACAATTATTTTAACAAATATTTAAGTGCACTATAGCTTATCCTAATTAAATGTTCTAAAAGTATCATCGGAACATTAGACCAAAGCGAACATGGTTTCATATTGTAAGTTCAATATATACCATCAACTGCATTCATTGATAAAGGCCACTTGATCTGTGTCCTTATAGAAGTGCGGCGGTCCCGAAATGGATGTATACACACTAAGTAGTAAACTAGTGACGCAAATGTTGACAGTAATCATATGTTACTCAGATGTTACTCAGAGGTCGATTCCTTTGCATTCTGGCCTTTCTTGAATGTTGGGCCAACATTTGGTTCAACATTCTTCTTCATAAACTTCTTGAATTGCTTCACGAACAATGCCATAGTCTCATCATCGTCAGAATCAACCTCAGATTGGAAATCAGAAGGCTGACTGACTAGAGCAATGCTTTTACCGCGAGATGCTCTTTTTTGGACTTCGAGGTTGGTTTCGTAGTTCTTCATGATGTTCATCAAAGTGTTGAATTCCATCGTGCTCAGATTATATGCTTCCTCGACGGCCGCTACCTTCATATTAAACTTTTCAGTTAGCGTACGTAAAGCTTTAGAAACCAGTACCTTATTAGCAATCGGATATCCGAGGCTAGCACATTCGCTCGAAATCAGAATCTTCCCAAAGTATGTGGTAACATCCTCATCATCCTTCATTCTGAGGTTTTCGAATTGGTTGAGGAGATATCGTAGTTTGGTTTCCCTCACACTCGCATCGCCTTCGCAGTACCTGTGAAGTAGATTCCACACATTCTTCGCCGTAGTACAGTTTTGAATGATCTTGAACATAATGATATCAACCGATGAGAAGATGGCGTTAAGTGCTTGGTCTTTGAACTCGACCGCATTCTTCTCAGGGATTGTCCCTTCATCGATCGGCTTGTCAACAACTTCGCCATCAGCATCTGGAGGAGATCGAGGTGGAGTGTATCCATTAAGCACAGTTTCCCACGCTCGCACATCTATGGATTTGATGCATTGTCGCACGCGAACCTCCCAATATGCGTAATTGGAACCGTCTAACACAGGGACTTTGCCGAGATAGTTTGAGCTTGTAACATCCATTATAAAGGATCATAAACGCTTAGTCACGTCAAGCGGAGGCTCTGATACTACTTTGAAGGTGGTCCCGTTCGATATGGATGTAAAATACTAAGTATAGACTAGATGTTGGGTAAAATGTCGGGGTAACGCTCAACCTAACATTCAGGCGCACAGTGGAATATCGTAATTACTTAGTGACGAAAGCAGATGAACACAAGATGTAAATCTGTGCAGCAAGTTATAAAAACTTGCTGTGTGCCTCAAGGCGAAATTCCACTACAGCAATGGATGGCAAAGTAACTATCCGAAGATAGTAAAAACAAGCCTAGAAAAATTACGAATCTAAAATATTCTGAAAACTACGAATCTAAACGATCCTGAAAAACTACAAAGTCCTAAGACTTTTGCAAAAGAAATACTAGGCTAAAAGGAGACTTTGGCTCGCTCAAATTCTCTCAATGAAACTCTATAATTTTCGCTCATAGCTCTCAAAAGTTTTCTCGTCCAAAGGTGTAAAGTTGCAGCTCGAAATCTCCTCATATTTATAGACCTTGGCTCCCTCTTGAATTAGTAAAAAGGTCCCTTGAATATCTCTTCAAATATCTCCTCGAATATCTCCCTAAATATAGTATATATTTAGTTCGAATCTTCTCATCTCATTGGCCGATCCCTTATCTCCTATTTATGGTAGCTGGTTGAATAATTCTCTTTTGATATTCAGATCTTCTAATCTTGGTCGTCGCTTGACTAGTTCTCTTTTGATCTTCAAATATTTTATTTATAGTAAGTGCACTTCCCAAATTCGTTCAAGCAGCTCCACACGCTTTCCACACGGTTTGATCCATTCCCTATCCTTGTTTACATCCTGCATATCACTAAAAATAGCCAAGAACCAAACTAAACACGTTTTGGGTATGAAAGATAAAACTGAGAAATGAGACATTCTCGGCCAACAAATGTTGGACATAATGTTCCCCTAACATTGCCAGTGTTGAACCCTGAACATCAACATTGTTCATTAAATACTACTTTGTCTCTACTAGGGTTGTCAACGGGGCGGGTTCGGGGCGGGGGATCCAATCCCCGTCCCCGTCCCCTGCGAGGCAAACGGGGACGAAATCGTCCCTGTCCCCATCCCCGCGAGGATTCCCCGCCCCGTCACTATTTTGGAAACAAATTCAATAATATTATTTAAATTATATTTTAATATTTTAATATTATTTAAAATATATTTTAATGTTTATAAGCTATATTTTAATCATATATATATTATTTTAATATTTTCAAAGTATATTTTAATATTGTTTATCTTATAATAATATTATTTGAATGTAATATATATTATTTTTATTATCGGGGACGGGGCGGGGATATCCGCGGGGAAAAATGTTCCCCCGTTCCCGCCCCGCAGGGATAGAATTCGGGGCGGATCCCCACGGGGACGGGAATCCCCGCCCCATTGACAACCTCCCCGTCCCATTGACAACCCTAGTCTCTAGGGAGAAAATGTGGACCAATTCATATTTTAGCTTTAATAAGGCTAAGGCAGAGAAGTCTTGGTCTACTTATAAGGAATCTATCCAAAAAGACAATAATGGAGGAAGCTCACTACTCGGGTGGGGAGTATCATCCCATGAATCTTCCGAAATCATGTACATATCATATCTCTCCATATTCAATGTATTCTTAGTTCTATAAATATAAGGAAGAAAGATCACGGTTCATACATCTCCATACATATTATTGCATCACTCTTTGAGACCAGCAAACTCACCTGCCATGGCTCGTTCTTACAAAGCTGTTGGGTTTCTTCTCCTCTTTGTAGCGACGACCCTCTTCTTCGTCTCATCAGCTGCTCGCAACCCATGTGAGTTTCATTCTTCATCATCATTTTTTTTTAATGTATATTATTGTTATTTTGTATATATATATATATATATATATTATGGATATGTATATCCTCGTAGTAGTCATATTGTTATCATCAGCCGCCATTGATCGCATACCCTGCACTTTTGTTCGCACAACTTCGACTCCATCGATCTCCGATTATATTTACACATTTTGTTTATACAAAACCTCAATATAATCATGGCTGCGAATCGTTATTCCAAAGCTTATGTTGCAACAATAACTCTTCTCTTCCTACTATTCGCATCGAACGATTCTCTGCGTCTCATCATCAGCTAATAATAAAGAGCCATCGTCGACGAAGACGGTCGAAGTGGACGCAGTAAAGCCGCCCAACGTCAGCAAAATTTGCACCAAATTTTCTTTGTGCCGCCGTCCTAAGCCATCTAAGCCGCCGAGCAGCGTATGCAAGTTCCTCAAATGCCCTTGCAAATACCCTAACGTCGCCGCCTGCGTTCAATGCTGTTCCAATTAATTAAATTAATGCATGTCTGAAGTTGTTGAAGTGTTCTTGTTATAGAATATACAAATAAATAAATAACCAAGAAATATCTGTTTTTGTGTGTTTGTGTGTATTGAATGGTGTGCTATGCTATCGTTGTAATCAGTGGCGGAGCCACCGTTGGGACAGTGGGGTGCATGGACCCCATTGGATTTTTTTTTCTATATATTCTCAATAAAAATATTATAATATCTAAATAATTCATATGTTTACTTGAAATCCCAATAGAGTATTTTATTTATACTATAAGGGAAGATAAAATCCTATATATACAATAAAATGTATGTTTCGTCTAAATGCTCCACGTGTCCATTCCGTTTTATTTTTTAAAATCCATATATCGATTCTTTCACCTTCTATTATTAGAAGAAAACTATTGTATACACTTGAATGTTGCAATAATAATTCTTCTCTTCCTATTCGCATCGACTACGATTCTCTGCGTCTCATCAGCTAAAGAGCCATCGTCGACCAAGACGGTCGAAGTGGACGCAGTAAAGCTGCCGCCGTCCATCAGGAATTTTTGCGCCAAATTTCCTTCTTTGTGCCGCGGCCGTCCTAAGCGACCTAAACCGAGCGACCCCGTATGCAAGTTCTTCAAATGCCCTTGCAAATACCCTAACATCCCCTCCTCCGTTCAATGCTGTTCCAATTAATTAATGCCTATATATATATATATATCTATATATATATTTGAAGTTGAAGTTTTAATCTTGTTCAAATAAATAAATAACGGAGAAATATGTGTTTTGTGTGCAGACATGCCCAACCGCCGGTTAACCGTAACCGGCGGTTGGCGCCGCCGTCTAACCGGCCGGGGGCGGTTGCCGGTTAGCCGCCCCCGGTTGACGGTTAGAGTAACCGGCGGTTGGTTAACCGCCGGTTAACTTAACCGGCGGTTCCAACCGCCGATTTTTTTTTTTTTTAATTTTTTTTATTTAATGTTTTAATAAAGTTAGGTTTAGTATATTATTTGATCGAATTATGTATCGAAATCCTGTAATCTACTATATAATTTGTAAGACAATTAAAAAAATCTACAACATTTTATAACGAACTTGTACTTGTACAACACAATATGTAGACAAAATTTTAAATAATAAATTACAAATTTACAATACAATACAATACATCTACGCAAATTTGAAGTCGCTTTGTCCGAGAAAGACTTCAACAAGTCCAATCGCCTAGCTGGGCGACTGGACTTGTTGAAGCCCATCACGTGCTAAGCCACATTTGCAAATCTTCGCAAATCTTGAAGTGTCGGCAAAGCAAGTGCATGTGGGGAAGCAGCGAATGATTTCAAGAACGCTGATGAATCAACTATCAAGTACGATCCGTCAACGCATCCTGAAATCACACGTTGCTAACTTGATTGCACTTGTGCCAATTTACAGCAGTGCAGTGCATGGGAGAAAGCAGCGTATGATCTCATGAGCCTTAACGAATCAACTATCAATTATGATCCGTTAAAGCATCCGGAGATCACACGTTGCTAACTTACTTGCACTGCACTCGCGGAAACCCCCTCTTCTTCGTAATCTTCTTCCCTATAAAAAAATGCATAAACAATTAAACATGCATGAGTTACATTATATAATTTTAAAAGAAGTACAATATGCAATTATAGAAATATTTACTTATCTTTTTTCGGGCTTCGTCGTGAGTCGTGACTCGTCGCAATAGCCTTGTTCAAATTAATTAGTACCTGAAAATAACAATTCATTAGTGTGCCATATAAACACATATAAATATTTGTACAAAAAAAATAAGTTGTTGGATTGGATATTTATCTTTTTCGGGCTTCGTCGTCGTAATAGGATTGTTTAAATAAATTAGCACCTGAAAATAACAATTCATTAGTTAGCAATATAAACATAATAAATATTTGTACGGAAAAACAAAATATAATAGTTGGATACTTATCTTTTTTCGGGCTTGTTGGTTGATGTGGAGTCCAACTCCACGCCTCGCCGAATGCCTCTAATAATCATCACCGTCGCCGCCGCCGTTGCCGCTCGTCTCCGTGCCGGTGGTGTCCTCCAAAAGGTCGTCAGGCGAGTCGCTGGCACGCTCATCTTGGGTGCGATACTCGGCTCGAGTCCAATCGTCGAGAAGACATTGGTACTCGAGGTTGTCGACACTCAAGTTCGAACGCTTCTCGCTCAAGGTCAAACCGCCCATGCTAAAAGCATGCTCCACCGCGACGGTCGATACCGGGACGGCAAGGATCTCCCGAGCGATCCTCGCCAACGTTGGATACGTTGGCGACACCCTCGACCACCATCTAAGGACGTTGAACTCATCTTCGTCCTCGAACTCGAAAGTCGTCGACATGAAGTTATCGAGTTCTATGTAGGGGTTTTGGGAGGACCTTGGACGCTTGTTTGCGTTGAGAATGTCATAGTAGTCAGCTAATCGTGAAGAAGATCGACTACTAGTAGAGCTAGATTGACCGCGCCCCGATCCCGATCGGGACGAGTCGTGGCCGAAATCGGGCTTATACTCTTTAAAGAGATCTTTAAAGAGCTATGTGCTCGATCGAGTACGCTCTGCCAATAAATGCTATCGACTACCATACCCGACGATACCTTCGTATAGTAACATTCTAGTAGTCTACCCGTACCCTCTAAACGCCATCTCGGATCCAATATCTTCGCTATAATGAAGACATCCGGTAACTCAAAAAAATATTTGAGCCACTTGGTCGTCATGTTCCCAACGGCCTCGCCGACTACTGCATCAAACCTTAGCCCGTCGAGTATAATTGCGACTTTAACGCAATGATCTAACGCTAGTATGGAAGTCGGGTAATATGAACCCGACATCGCCTCGGGCGGTGGGGTTGGCGTGGTCGGGGCAGGCGGAGCCGAGGTGGTCGGTGGCGGAGCCGAGGTGGTCGGCGGCGGCGGAGCCGTGGAAGAGAGGCGACGCGAGAGAGAGAGAGAGAGGAGAGAGCGAGAGATTGAGAGTGAGAGTGAGAGAGCGAGAGATTGAGAGTGAGAGAGTGAGAGAGAGCGATAGAGAGAGAGTGAGATGGAAGAGATGATAATGATTAATGATATCATTTATTTAAACTTTTTATTTTTCTTACCGTTGTAACCGGCGGTTTGTCCGGTTAACCGCCGGTTATCGGTTAAACAGCCGGTTACAACGGATTATTATTTTTTTTTTTAAATTTGAATTGGGGGCGGTAAATTCAAAATTTGAATTTTAAATTTTTTTTTTTGAATTTACTAACCGCCGGTTAACCGCCTAACCGGCGGTTACAACCGGCGGTTTGCGGTTGGTCAAAACAACCAACCGCCCCGTAACCGGCCGTGTGCGGTTGCCGGTTACGGTTGATTTTGGGCATGTCTATTTGTGTGTGTGTCTACTTGGTGAGTGTCAGAATCGAATGGTGTGCTATGCTATCGTTGTAATGTTAAAAAATGTACTGTATTGTATGTAATCTGGTTTGTTAGCAAGTTGGCGTCGCGGATTTTCGACAAAGTATTACATAAGATTATTTATTATATACGTGTTGTATAGTATCTATATACTCTAAGAGAGTTCGACTTCGATTTTAATGGTATCTATGAACTTTATTGTCGGCTACTCGTTTTTACGAACTAAATAGTAATTAATTATTCACAACTCGATAAATATTGTAAGCATATGTATATTTACCAGATTGCTATTCACCGCCCCCTTTTTCCTAGTCACCGCCCCCTAAAGGGCTATAAAAGACATTTTTGCCCTTATGATATTTAAATTAATTTAAAAAGAAAAAACTAACTAAATATATAATTTCGATACGAAATAATGAAAACTACATACAGAAATAAATTCAACAATCGATCGATACAGAATTTTTTTTTTTGATTTAACATTTTCGAACCGATCGATCGATATTTTCGGACTGATCGATCGATATTGTCGTAAAAATCATTCGTACGTAGATGAATTAGCGAAAACGGATGGAAATAGTTTGAAAAAAGTCCCGACCGAACCGAAATTTCGGCCGGCGCTTGGCATAGCCGAACAGTAATTTCGGTGCTTGGCACAGCCGAACAAGGCACGACATCGGCCTGTGCTGCGCCGGCCGATCGCGGGTGTCGGCTTGCGCAGCACCGGCCGAACCATGATTTCGGCCGCCACATGGCACAGCCGAAATTGTGTTTCGGTCGTGCCTTGTGGCGGCCGAAATTACCGTTCGGCAGTGCCAAGCGCCGGCCGAAATTTCGGTCCGGTTGGGACTTTTTTCAAACTATTTCCATCCGTTTTCGCTAATTCATCTACGTACGAATGATTTTTACGACAATATCGATCGGTCGGTCCTAAAATATTAAATCAAAAAAAAAATTTCGTATCGATTGATCGTTCGAATTTATTTGTGTATGTAGTTTTCAGTATTTCGTACCAAAATTTAGTATACACGTTAGTTTTTTCTTTTTAAATTAATTTAAATATCAAAAGGGCAATATCGTCTTTTTCAAGCCCTTTAGGGGGCGGTGACTAGGAAAAAGGGGCGGTGAATAGTAACTCCCTATATTTACATATGGCTCTGTTTATTACATGGCCGTACCATCCACTTGTAGGACTGTTCATTCGGTAAAAACCGAACCGAACCGGATTTTTTATTTTAAGAACTGACACCGAACCGAATTTAATCGGTTCGGTTTCGGTTTAAATCGAGTTTTCGCTGTTCGGTTCGGTTAAAAACAGAAAACCGAAATTAAATGGCTGAAGAAAATCTGAAATTAATTGCTCCAGGCGAGCCATTGGTTTTACATCCACCCATACAAGCCACTTAACAACCTAACTTAATTTACATGCAAGCAACATAATCAATTGCAAGAGAAATCCATGGCGACGACGCCAACACTTCGATTCTTGAACACCCTCATAATCCGACGATGGTTGATTCCGTGCCAACACTTAACGAACCTAATCCAGATAGAGCTTGAGAGCAGAGAGCCTGAAATGCTTTAGAATCGCAGATGACGAGCGAAGAGGGATGAGTTAGCTTAGGTTAGGGTTAGAGATGAGATGCTTTAGAATCGCCGATGACTTGCTGTTTTGTAATTTGGGAGAAAATCTAACCTGCAAAAATAATTTATTTGTATTTGGTTTGGGTATTTCATATAGTATTGGGCTCGTATTTGGTAGAGGATATTATAAATTTGGCGGGTCCCGGGTCCCGCCAAACCCGACCCATACCCGCCCCGCTGCCATCCCTAAATGTGAGGCATATTTTCGTAGTATATATCATGGTAATTATGAGGAAAAATATATTTAAAGTGACAAATTTTTTGTTGCCTTTATATGTTTAAATGTGAGGACGTTCAAAATATGTGACAGAATAGTACATCTATTGTGAGAAATATTTCGTCACAATAAGAATTTTATGCGAGGAAATTGCATTCCTCACATATGCCAAATCGTTAAATCGTTGTGTCTACAAATCTCACAATTCACACGCGCACACACTTCCAATTTCTTGTTAAGCAAGAAGCCATCATACCTGGCAGACTATAACTGCAATAACCTTGTAAAGAAGAAAGTCTTATACCCCATCTCAAAAGTCTTATCCTATCAGAGTTTCTCAGGGAATTTCAAGACTAAGATGAATAATGTCCCAGCTGAGACAGAGCTGGTCGCGTCGTAAACGGCCAAAAATAATAATCACCTTGTTCACTAAATACGAGTATAGCGAAAATAAGGATCGTCTCCACAAGGAAAATGGTTGATTTACTTCTAATTTTAAGCTAGATTGATGATGATGCTGATAATAATAATAATAATAATGAGGATAATAATGATAATAATTATAGTGGTAATATTAATATATAATAGTAATGATAATAAATATTACAATAATAATATCAATATTAATAGTAATGTTATTGCTACTAAATATAGTTCTAATAATAATAATATAACAATATTAATAATAATATTAATACTAATAATAATATTTATAGTAATATTAATATTAGGGGGAGGGGGTTTTTTGACAAAATTTAGATGCAACGATAAATGAGAAAATCGAAACGAAGAACGATTAAATAGTAGTTGCTACACATATTAATCAAAGCGTGTATGGAATAATCGACATATTGAACTGAATAAATATAAGCTTACAACCGTGTATTGCGGCCTTGTTTGTAGATTCTCGCACGAGCAGTACGTGTCGCTTTATCCAACGAAAATCAAAGGTAACATAACTACTTCGATATGCTTCCTCGAGTGTGTGCTTAAGACTTATATCATAAATGACTTATAATATAAAAAGTTAAAAATGTCGAACAGCAACTAGAAAATTAAAGCAGTAGTCCTTAAAATGAAAACGGGCAAAATTGAACTCTCACACTCGTCTCTGCTATCTTCCTCAACTGCTCAAATCACCTCAAAAATAGATCTCTCACAAGCATCGACATCTGCTTCAAACTCTCTACCAAACTAAAAAATATAAAGGTAAAGGAAACAATACTAATACACAACAAATCTCTTTGCTTAATTTCTTCTCTCTCGCTCAATCGCTCCGACTCTCCTCAAGGTACGAAACCTCTATTAACTCAAGATCAACAACCAACTAATGAAAAATATTTGGAAATCGGAAGTTTTTGATACTGCTGAAATCAAAACAACAAAAATGGAAAATAACAGAACTGATCTCTCTTCTAAAATGTTCTACCGCACTTATAAAAATATAAACGATGGGGTCCTCATCTGTCTCAGACCTCTCCCTTTTATAGACGATGGAAATGAAGTGAATTTCCCAAAATAGTAGCGTGGAAACAAGAAGTCGGCTTTATCACGCGTAATACTTCTATCTTTCATCTTCATCCAGCAATATTTTTCAACGACAAACTCAAACCAAGCAGCCATAAGATGATTCTCTGTGTAATTTTTCTTCATTGAGCCGCGCGCGCGTGTGTATTTTTCTTCTTGCTCGATGGTTTGATAAACTCCTTGAAAATGATAGATATCTGCTCCCATCTTTTATTTATTATGTGGTTCTTAATTCTTGCTCTATGAATGACATGTTGTAGGGCACACCCAAAGCAAGTGTGCGTGTATGATATCTTGTCCCCTTTTGTATTTGTTTTCTTGGTTTTCGTTGATTTTCTTCTTCCCTTAATTGCTGTTTAGACATCAAATAAAATAGAATAATAAAATAGAATTACACAATATATGACATAAATCGAAATAATAAGCACTCAAATATCATGTATTTTTATATTCTATCAAGAGCCTAGGACTTACACACAAGCTTCCAGCTCAGAGAAATGGCAGAAAACCATGAGGGAAGAGTTGCAGGCACTGGAAGACAATGAAACATGGACTGTGATGAATCTGCCTAGTGGAAAGAAATCTATAGGAAGCCGATGGGTGTTCAAGATCAAACATAATTCATTAGGCGAAATAGAGAAGTACAAGGCACGGCACGGTTGGTAGCTGACAACTCTTCCCACAAAGTCTTGAGCTTAGTGAAATAAACTGCTATGCTATTGCTTCCTTGCGCCAGATTGATCATTGCCCTCTTTAATTGAAAGATTCTTGGTTTATTCGTTTGACCAAATCTTTCTTCCAAATCGACCCAAACATCTCTGGCCAACGAGCTATATAGAATACTTGCAGATATTTCTTTCGAAACAGAGTTTAAAATCCACGAGATAACCACATTATTGTTTCTTTTCCATGCATTCACCTTATCCTTGTCAGTGGCAGGTGGAGGCCGAAGATCCCCATTGACAAAGCCCTTCTTGTTCCTGCCGATAAGAGCTATCATCATCGCTCTATTCCAAGTGACATAATTGTCACCATTCAGTAGCTCATGAACAAGAAGTTGGCCCGATGTGTCGTTCGTGTTCAGAAAACATGGATCATTTGCCAAGATTGTTGCGTTCGTGGCTGGCGTTGATACTGTTTCTTCTGTCATCCTTTCAAACATGAATCAATTCGCAGCTAGAATGCAGTTTGCTCTGATACCATAACAAGAAATTGGAAGTGTGTGTGCGTGTGAATTGTGAGATTTGTAGACACAACGATTTAACGTGGTTCGGATCAATAGAATCCTACATCCACGATCAAACGATCTAAGACTTTTATTGATAGTCGTTTGAGTACAGATCAGAAGAATATGATAACCTTCTTGAGAATTACAGAGATGAACTCTTAAAACAGAGAGAAAAATGTAAAATGAGCTTCAACATCACACGCTCCACACTGCCTCAGCTTTTATATATGAATCTCGCGCCAAAAAATTCCTTATGTGTAGAAAAGGTCGTTCACACTCGCGATTGTGCACAGTGTAGCCTCCTATTAAACGCGCGCTGCACATGTTCAAACAAGAACAGACGAGTTCAGTCCTTTAAATTGCTGAACATTCTTCTTCCTTTGTTCTTTTTCTTCTGCATAATCTGATAGGTGACAATAATGAGTCCGTGCTACTAATATTATTCACGAGCTCTTTTAATTAAGAGGCAGTTGCTGATTTATTTATCCATCCATGATGAATGATGATGATGATGCAATAAACTAAAATCCTATTTCTCTCAACTTGATCCTATCTCAACTTACATTGCCATTAATCAAATTCATGACATGAAACCACGCAACCCATCAATCAATTAAGCATCATCATTTATTCCATCAAAATTAATAATTTAGAAAATATTTCATCATCACACGCAACCTTAGAAAACCCACAAGATGAAGAAACTTAACATTAAAGAACGAAAATATTCTATCCACATATTAAACTAGAAACTAACACGAAGATAAAACAACTTAGGAATCCACCAAAGCAAAAACAAACCAAGGCATCGACGTTTGTCCTCTTGACAAGTGGCTTAAGCCCTCTTCTGCCGTGTAACCACAACCTCAAATATGCAAAAATTGGGAAACTGTGTTCAAATTCTTTAATATTATCACCAAGTATTGTCTTACTTAGATGAATAAATCAATTCAAATAAAAGAATCCCCATCGCTCCATCCCTCACACATTTACTTTTTTTATTATTTCTAGGGAGGAGGAAATTCCTGCAAGGGATAAGCATTGCATTCACACACTACACAGAAAGAATCTCCTTTCGAGGTATCTAAGACAGTGGTATTTTTAAGACAGTAGAGCAATCTCCTAACACGACAATTAATTTTTTTATTTTTTTTCCAAAAACACGACAATTAATGGCCGCTTAATTATTATACACATCGATCTACCCATCTTCCTAAGCCCACTATTATTATACCCCTACCTCTCTCTATAAATAGCTAGAGCGAATCGATAATATCTGCATATAGTTCGCACAACTACGACTCCATCGATTCGATTATATATTTACATCTTTTGTTTTATACAAAACCTCAAGATAACCATGGCTGCAAATCGTTATTCCAAAGCTTATGTTGCAATAATAATTCTTCTCTTCCTTGTGCATTGCACTGGCAAAAACTAGTATATGGTGGAACACACATGGTGTCATATATAGACAATATAAGACGCCTTGTTAACATAAAGTTGGCATCCTTATTTACATAACACAAAAATTAATCTTACAAGGAAAATATAATATTGGCCGAAGACGATTATAAAAATGTTTATCTATCTAAAAGTCTTAAAAGTCAACGTTGAAATGAAACGACATATTTTCCACATTGACACGCATTCTCGGAACACTTGTCCTCTTTTAAACCCATGCCGAGGGGCAAAGTTGTCATTACAGTCTTGTTCGAAAGTCAAAACATGAGCAGCATAAGATTTATCTTTTTATGCATGCATGCATATGCTACTGTACTTCAATGAAATTATGAAGTGATTTATCGTCGCCGTCCTCAGCTGATAAGTCTTAATAACACATTATCTTAACAAATATTTAAGTGCACTATATTTTATCCTAAGTAATATTCTAAAAGTGTCATATCAGAACATTAGACCAAAGCGAACGTGGTTTCGTATAAGTTCAATATGTACCATCAATGGTTTTATATTTGATAAAGGCCACTTATCCGTGTCCTTTTATATATATAAATATAAAACAAATGTAATACGAAATTTCCTGTCTTTGTATTTATGCGTACAAATATATCATACTGGCAGAGAGAGCCATATGCGCTTTCCTGCTAGTGGTGAGATATCCACAATAATGATCGACCGATCATCATTGGATGAAATATCCAAAAATCAAGTCGATCAACATGTTAAATGTATTCTTCTTCTTTACCCTATAAACCATATCCATTTGATCATATATATATATATATATATATATATATATATATATATATATACTACCGGACTCCAGTGAAATTATGAAGTGATTTATCGTCGCCGTCCTCGGCTGAGAAGCCTATAGTAACAGTTATTTTAACAAATATTTAAGTGCACTATATTATATCCTAATTAAAAGTATCATGAACATTAGACCAAAGCGAAAGGCATATAAGTTCAATATATACCATCAACTCGTTTATATTGATAAAATACTAGTTGAATGATCCGTGTCCTTGTATTATAAATATATAACAAAATGTATACGAAATTTCCTGCGTCTTTGTATTTAGGGTCAATTCGAAATCAGGCCTCTTTAAGGGTTTGATTTCGAATTCAGGCCCTGTTTAAGAATTTTTTAGGTTAAAGGACCCATTTTGTGTGGTGTAAAAAAGTGGTATGCAAAATATATGAACTGGTATAGAATGATTGTTTTGTGTTACAAACTTTCAACATACTGGTATTCAGAGCAATAAAGTGGTACTGCAGAAAATACAGTTGTCCCTCTGCTAAGTTATCCCCCACTAAGTTATATCCTCCGCTAAGTTATGAAATTTTGACGGAACGAACCCCGTTCTATGATGACTAAGTTATAAGTTATAAGTTATCAACGCCCGAAATTTATAACTTTGTGGAGGTAAAATTGTTATGAAAATCTCTTTGAATCTGACATTTGTAACTTTGCAGAGGGAAAATCAGGCACGCATCCAGCTATCTAGAGTGGTTTGGTGCTTGTTCTGGTGGCATAGGTCAGTCTGCAGGGAGTGGGGACGGCGACGTACGATCTGATCTTTCTCGTCAGTGATGTCTAGCATAGAGGAGAACAGCAATGCTATGAAGCTTCTCGTCTTTAGAAAAGGTAACGACCTCTAGCTCCTCCTCAGCAATTTCGGCAGCGGGCTCTTCCTCCGCTTTCACCAACGCAATGGTCTCATCATCCATCACCTCAACGTGAGCAACCTCCTGCTCTGCCGCATGATGCAGAAGCTCCTCAATTGGCACGCAGTTGGAGAGAACCAAGCGCTTCCATCGCCGCTCCCTCCACCGCTTCCTCCACATCGTTGTTGTACGATGCACCATAATTAAAAAAGTCCTGTGTGCTGGAAGCAGTTGGAGATTGTACATCTAGTGATTTCCTTCCAGGCAACTAGGCCCCACTTCATGACCGTGAGCTGGTCGATCTTGAAGATGTTGTCCTCTCCACGGTCATCCCCCCACTAAGTTATAACCTCTGCTAAGTTATAGCCTGCCACCTCCACCGATAAGATAACTTAGCGGAGGGACGACTGTAAACTGGTATCAGATATCATAAACTGGTACCGAATTATGATTTTGTGGTACAGAATTCAACATATTGGTATATAAGAGAAATAAAGTGGTACTGTATAAAATTGGGTCCTTAAAATTAAATATTTTTCGAAGAGGATCTGAACCCTAAACTATATTTATGTAGAGGCCTGAAATGAAAATTCCCCTTGTATTTATGCGTACAAGTATCATTTGGGCTCTGCTAGTGGTGACATGACATATATATTACGTCATACCAAAAAAAGCAAGTCGTCAACATGTTAAATGTATATTCTTATTCTTCTTGACCTGCGTACCATCCATTTGATCATGTATATATATATATATGTATATATATTGTATCTATCTTCAACATGGCATAAAATAGGCAGCTTGGACCACTAACTGACTAGTGGTATTTTTAAGACAGTAGCAGTCATTACTCATCACCGGCGGCTTGGACTACTAACTTGACTAGTGGTGTTTTTAGGACAGTAGAGGAATCTTCTAATAACACGACAATTAATGGCCAGCTTAATTATTATACACATCGATCTACCACCCATCTTCCTAAGCCCACTATTATTATACGTACCCCAAACCTCTCTATAAATAGCTAGAGAGGATCGATGCAATTATTCATATAATTCACACAACTACGAGTTCCACCGATTCGATATTATATTTACATTTTTGTTCATACAAAACCAATCATGGCTGCAAATCGTTATTCCAAAGCTTATGTTGCAATAATAATTCTTCTCTTCCTTATATTCGCATCGACTACGATTCTCTGCGTCTCATCAGCTGAAGAGCCATCGTCGACGAAGACGGTCGAAGTGGACGCAGTAAAGCTGCCACGGTCCATCAGGAATTTTTGCGCCAAATTTCCTTCTTTGTGCCGCGGCGGTCCTAAGCCACCTAAACCGAGCGACCCCGTATGCAAGTTCTTCAAATGCCCTTGCAAATACCCTAACGTCGCCGCCTGCGTTCAATGCTGTTCCAATTAATTAATGCCTGATAGATATATATATCGGAAGTTGAAGTTTTCTTGTTAGATACAAATAAATAAATAACGAAGAAATATATGTGTTTTGTGTGTGTGTGAACTACTTGGTGAGTGTGAGAATTGAATGGTGTGTGCTATGCTATGGTTGTGATGTTAAAAAATGTACTGTATTGTATGTAATCTGGTTTGTTAGCAAGTTGGCGCGTCGCTGATTTTCGACAAAGTATTACATAAGGTTATTTATTATACGTAGTACAGTATAGTATCTATATACTCTAAAAAAGTTCGACTTCGATTTTAATGGTATCTATATGAACTTTATTGTCGGCTACTCATTATTACGAACTTAAATAGTAATTAGTTATTCACAACTCGATAAATATTGTAAGCATGCATATGTATACATATGGTTTTGTTCATCACTTAACAGCATCTCGGATAACCGTACCATCCACTTGGAATATATTTTTCTCCATTATATACTATGTCTCTACACATCAACACATCGAGAAGATGTGGACCATTCATATTTTAGATTTAAGGCTAAGGCAGAGAAGTCTTTGCCTACTTAGAAATCTATCGAAGAAGACAAAAATGGAGGAAGCTCACTACTCGGGTGAGAGTAACATTCCATGAATCTTCCGAAATCATGTACACATATCATATCTCCATATTCAATGTATTCCTAGATCTATAAATAAATATAAGGAAGAAGATCACAGTTCATACATCTCCATACATATTATTGCATCACTCTTTGAGACCAGCAAAACTCCACCTGCCATGGCTCGTTCTTACAAAGCTGTTGCGTTTCTTCTCCTTTTTGTAGCGACGACCCTCTTATTCATCTCATCATCGGCTGCTCGCAACCCATGTGAGTTTTCATTCTTTATTCATCTTTTTTTAATGTATATTATTGTTACTTTGTATATATATTATATAATATATATATGTATTATTTATGTATATCATGCGTACAAATATCATTTGGGCTCTGCTAACGGTGACATGACATATCCACAATAATGATCGACCGCGATCATTCGACGAAATATCTTAACATATATACAAGATAATATGGATTATATATATTGCGTCATAACAAAAAGCAAGCCGATCAACATGTTAAATGTATATTTTTATTCTTCTTGACCTACGTACCATCCATTTGATCATATATATATATATATATATATATATATATATATATTTAAGACAGTGTAGTCATCGGCATTTGATCATATATATATTTTTAAGACAGTGTAGTCATCCTCATCACCGGCGGCTTGGACCACTAACTTGACTAGTGGTGTTTTTAGGACAGTAGAGGAATCTTCTAATAACACGACAATTTCGATCTACCACCCATCTCTATAAATAGCTAGAGAGGATCGATGCAATTATTCATATAATTCACACAACTACGAGCGAGTTCCATCGATTCGTATTATATTTACCTTTGTTTATACAAAACCAATCATGGCTGCAAATCGTTATTCCAAAGCTTATGTTGCAATAACAATTCTTCTCTTCCTATTCGCATCGACTACGATTCTCTGCGTCTCATCAGCTAAAGAGCCATCGTCGACGAAGACGGTCGAAGTGGACGCATTCACGCTGCCGCGGCCGCCCATCAGCAAAATTTGCGCCAAATTTCCTTCTTTGTGCGGTAAGGGTAAGCCGCCGGATATTGGGAAGATTTGCGATGCTGTAAGATGCGATGATTGCAAGAGCAAAAAACCTGTCACCTTATGTAAAGTTTGCTGCAAGAAACAAGCTTGATGAAGATGATGATGATGATGATGAATTGTGTGCGTGAATAATAATAACTTCAGTTGTTGTTGTTGTTGTTGTATTGCTTAATAATAATTAAATATTATCGATCATGTGTGTTGTCATGTAAGAAAAGAATTGGAGTGATGCTTAGGCGACGAGTAATGTATTGTGTACTTTGATTGCGTTGTGCCGAGTTCCGTTGAAGCCCAATAAACATTTGTGATATACCTATATTTCCTATTAGCCATTTTTACGTGTTCCTCTCCTGAAAATTGGAAGAAATATGATGCAGAAAATATATTGATAATTGTATGCAACAATGGAACTCGGCACAACCCAAAAATCAAACCTTGCGACTTACAATGAAACATAGTAAGCTGTCGATTGTTAAATAAGTTCCATACCATATCTAATAGAAGATATGGAGAAATAATAAAAAAAAAATAATGAAGAAAGAGACGAAGCAAGATCACGCGCAGCACTCAAAAGAAGAAGAATTGCATTTCTTATTTTCAATAGTCAATATATCATATCAAGTCTAAGATAGCATATCAAGAAAATCTCAAAAAGTCTGCTAGTCTTATCTCATTTGCTTTCTCTATTTGTTTTTTTCTTTAAGTGTGTACTATATATATGGGTGCATGGATGCGCTAAATACGGAAGTGAGAAACCCAAAAAATAAAGCTGAGAGTGTGGTGGTTTGTATGCATGCATTATCAATAAAAGAACAAAGGTTTCGTTCCTCTCATTCAGCTCGATAATAATTCGTTCCTTCTCCCAAATCTCTTCCTCCTCTCACACGTCAAACATTCGACCCTCTACAATATAGAAACAACAAATTGGTATCAGAGCCATGTCATTCGAAGTCATGCCCGTCCCGCGCCTCACAAAATCAACTATGATAGTTGGGTTATCCGAATGAAGGTACTGCTCGGATCGCGAGGCGTATGGAATATCGTAGAAAAAGGGTACACCGAACCGAAAAAAACGGACGACGAGGCTGAAAGTAAGGCGTCGGAAGAATCTCACAGACTCGACGATACAGCGCTCAACCTCATCCACCAAGCGTTAGACGATCCCGGCCTCGAAAAGATAGCAGGCGCGAAAAATTCTAAGGAAGCATGGGAAAAACTGGAGACAACGTACAAAGGCACCGACCGAGTAAAACAAGTACGGCTGCAAACGCTTCGTGGCGAATTAGAAATGACAAGAATGAAGAACGGCGAAGGCGTATCCGATTATATAACGAGAGTACAAACCATCTCGAATCAGTTGAAGAGAAACGGCGAGGCTCTAACGAAGCCTGGGTCGTCGAGAAAATTCTCCGCTCCCTGACGGACGAGTACGAGAACGTGGTATGTGCAATTGAAGAATCCAAAAATCTCGAAGAAATGACGGTCGACGAACTCTCCGGTTCGCTCGAAGCTCACGAGCAACGGAAGAAAAAGAAGAAGCAGGAATCGTTGGACGAGGCCCTACAGACGAATTTATCGTTGAAAGATGACAAAGCGCTATATACGCATCACGGCCGAGGTCGAGGACGAGGTCAACGAGGACGAGGTTTTCGGCCAAAATTCAGGCCGAGGACGAGGTTACAATCACGAAAAAGAAGGACAAACGAGCAACCAAAATTGGAGAGGACGAGGCCGAGCACGAGGACGAGGCGGTCGCTCAAATCGACCGAGCGTTGAGTGCTACAATTGCGGCAAGTTCGGGGACTTTGCAAAAGACTGTTGGGCCGACAAAAAGGTGGAAGAAAATGCGAACCTAGTCGCACAAGAGGATCCAAAAGACGAAGGCGTTCTTTTAATGGCGCTCGAGGGTACGAGTCCCGGCAGCGACATGGTGTGGTATCTTGACACCGGTGCAAGCAATCATATGAGCGGATACAAACATCTCTTTACGGATCTAAAGAAGATCGAGGATGGCCATGTGTCCTTTGGAGACGCATCGAAAATTGAAGTCAAAGGCCGAGGGAAAATATGCTTCTCTCAAAACGACGGCAGACAAGGATCGGTCGAGGACGTCTACTTCGTACCCGACTTGAAAACGAACATCTTAAGCATGGGCCAGTTGCTTGAAAAAGGATGTTCGGTGTTCATGAAGGACCGCTCATTACAACTAAGAAACAAAGACGGAAGAATGATCGCACGGGTCGAGATGGAAAGGAACCGAATGTTCAGACTCAACCTGAAGGCGATTCAAGAAAATGTTTGCGAGTTGACGTGGAGGACAAAGACCATTTGTGGCATATGCGATTTGGTCATTTGCACTACGATGGCCTAAAGGAGCTCTCAAAAAGAAGCATGGTCCGTGGAATGCCGGTGATAGAAGGTGAAAAGAAGCTTTGTGAAAGCTGCGTAATTGAGAAACATACGAGGACGACGTTCCAGAAGCAGGCAGAATATCGAGCACGCAAACCGCTCGAGCTCATTCATACAGACATATGCGGGCCGATCACACCAGAATCATTCGGTGGACGGAAATATTTTATCACTTTCATCGACGACTACTCAAGAAAGACGTGGGTGTATTTTTTAAAGGAAAAATCAGAAGCGTTCGAGACGTTTAAAAAATTCAAGGCTATGGTCGAAAAGGCGACAAGCTCAAACATCAAGGCGCTCCGATCAGACAGAGGTGGCGAATACATGTCAGGTGCTTTCGCTAATTTTTGCGAAGAACAAGGCGTTAGGAGGTTCCTCACCGCGCCTTATTCACCACAACAGAACGGCGTAGCTGAAAGGAAGAATCGAACCATCCTCGATATGGTTCGATCAATGTTAAAGAGCAAAGACATGCCAAAGGAATTCTGGGCCGAAGCGGTACGATGTGCCGTATATATTCAGAACCGATGTCCACATCACAGCCTCAAGAATCAAACACCGCAGGAAGCATGGACCGGCCGAAAACCGACGGTGGCGCATTTCAAAATATTTGGAAGCGTGGCGTATGCACATGTGCCCGATCAAAGAAGAGCCAAGCTCGACGACAAAAGCAAAAAGCTCGTGTTTCTTGGGTATGACGAGAAAACGAAGGCGTACCGGCTCTATGACCCTGAAAATAAAAAGGTGATAGTAAGTCGCGATGTTCGGGTTGATGAAGAAAGTTCGTGGGGCTGGAACGTTGAAGAAAACACAACGCCTGAAGAACCACTGATCGTTGCACCAATACCTGTTCCGATTTCGTCTCAAGAAAATGACGAGGAGGACGAACCAAGACAGCCGAGGATGCGAAGCATGCAGGACCTGTACCGATCAACCGAACAAGTTCACCTAGTCTGCTTACTGGTCGACTCGGAACAAATTAGTTTCGAAGAAGCCATAAGAGACAAGAGATGGAAAATGGCGATGGACGAGGAAATAAAGGCGATCGAAAAGAACGACACATGGAAACTTGTGAAGTTGCCAAACGGGCACAAACCCATAGGAGTAAAATGGGTTTATAAGAAGAAAATTAACGCTCAAGGAAAAATTGAACGTAACAAGGCAAGATTAGTGGCGAAGGGTTACAAACAACGAGCAGGAATTGACTACGATGAAGTCTTTGCTCCTGTTGCAAGAATGGAAACAATTCGCCTGCTCCTTGCCCAAGCTGCACAACTTAGTTGGCCAATCTATCAAATGGACGTAAAGTCCGCTTTTCTAAACGGCGAGCTTGAGGAGGAAGTCTACGTGGAGCAGCCGCCGGGATATTCAAAATCAGGAGAAGAAGGCAAAGTGTTAAAATTAAAGAAAGCGCTTTACGGGCTGAAGCAAGCGCCGCGAGCTTGGAACACTCGGATCGATGGGTACTTCAAAAGGAACAAATTCGAGCAATGTCCGTTCGAGCATGCGTTATACGTCAGAAGAGAAGGAGGTGAAATGATCATCGTCGCCCTCTATGTCGATGATCTCATTTTCATGGGGAGTAGCGAGAAAGCAATCAACGACTTCAAAAAGGCGATGACGAAGGAGTTCGAGATGACGGACTTGGGACTAATGAAATATTTTCTTGGTCTCGAAGTAGAGCAAAGAAGTACGGGAATTTTTGTGTCACAAGAAGCATACGCAAAGTCTATATTGAAGAAAAATAAAATGGAGGAGAGCAACCCGGTAGCGACACCAATGGAACTTGGAACAAAACTGTCCAAGTTTGAGGGAGGACAAGGAGTGAATGCGACCGATTATCGAAGTCTCGTGGGCAGTCTGCGATACTTGACATGCACGAGACCCGATATCGCTTACAGTGTTGGTGTCATTAGCCGTTATATGGAAGATCCAAGGCAGTCACATCTAAAGGCGATCAAGAGGATTTTACGATACATCCGAGGAACACAATCGCTCGGACTATTCTATCCAAAGGCGAGCGACTGCAAATTAGTCGGATATTCTGACAGCGATTGGTGCGGAGATATCGATGATCGAAGAAGCACTGGCGGCTACGTATTTTATCTCGGAAATACGGCATTCACCTGGTTATCGAAAAAACAACCGATCGTAACTCTATCAACCTGCGAAGCAGAATATGTGGCAGCATCTTGGTGTGTCTGTCACGCAATCTGGCTGAGGAACTTACTGCTCAAGTTAAATCTTCGACAAAATGAGCCAACTGAAATTCGAGTCGACAATAAGTCAGCGATCGAGTTGGCGAAAAATCCAGTTCATCACGAGAGAAGCAAGCATATTGATGTGCGGTTCCATTTATTAGAGAACACGTAAAAAATGGAGAAGTGAAGATGGTACAAGTCGCGAGTTCGGATCAAGTTGCGGATATTTTCACGAAGTCATTACCGACAAATACATTTGAAAATCTTAAGCGGATGCTCGGGATGAAAGATCGAAAGGTATTGAACTTAATGGAGGAATTTGTTGAATAAGTTCCATACCATATCTAATAGAAGATATGGAGAAATAATAAAAAAAATAATGAAGAAAGAGACGAAGCAAGATCACGCGCAGCACTCAAAAGAAGAAGAATTGCATTTCTTATTTTCAATAGTCAATATATCATATCAAGTCTAAGATAGCATATCAATAAAATCTCAAAATAGTCTGCTAGTCTTATCTCATTTGCTTTCTCTATTTGTTTTTTTCTTTAAGTGTGTACTATATATATGGGTGCATGGATGCGCTAAATACGGAAGTGAGAAACCCAAAAAATAAAGCTGAGAGTGTGGTGGTTTGTATGCATGCATTATCAATAAAAGAACAAAGGTTTCGTTCCTCTCATTCAGCTCGATAATAATTCGTTCCTTCTCCCAAATCTCTTCCTCCTCTCACACGTCAAACATTCGACCCTCTACAATATAGAAACAACAAATTGGTATCAGAGCCATGTCATTCGAAGTCATGCCCGTCCCGCGCCTCACAAAATTCAACTATGATAGTTGGGTTATCCGAATGAAGGTACTGCTCGGATCGCGAGGCGTATGGAATATCGTAGAAAAAGGGTACACCGAACCGAAAAAAACGGACGACGAGGCTGAAAGTAAGGCGTCGGAAGAATCTCACAGACTCGACGATACAGCGCTCAACCTCATCCACCAAGCGTTAGACGATCCCGGCCTCGAAAAGATAGCAGGCGCGAAAAATTCTAAGGAAGCATGGGAAAAACTGGAGACAACGTACAAAGGCACCGACCGAGTAAAACAAGTACGGCTGCAAACGCTTCGTGGCGAATTCGAAATGACAAGAATGAAGAACGGCGAAGGCGTATCCGATTATATAACGAGAGTACAAACCATCTCGAATCAGTTGAAGAGAAACGGCGAGGCTCTAACGGAAGCCTGGGTCGTCGAGAAAATTCTCCGCTCCCTGACGGACGAGTACGAGAACGTGGTATGTGCAATTGAAGAATCCAAAAATCTCGAAGAAATGACGGTCGACGAACTCTCCGGTTCGCTCGAAGCTCACGAGCAACGGAAGAAAAAGAAGAAGCAGGAATCGTTGGACGAGGCCCTACAGACGAATTTATCGTTGAAAGATGACAAAGCGCTATATACGCATCACGGCCGAGGTCGAGGACGAGGTCAACGAGGACGAGGTTTCGGCCAAAATTCAGGCCGAGGACGAGGTTACAATCACGAAAAAGAAGGACAAACGAGCAACCAAAATTGGAGAGGACGAGGCCGAGCACGAGGACGAGGCGGTCGCTCAAATCGACCGAGCGTTGAGTGCTACAATTGCGGCAAGTTCGGGGACTTTGCAAAAGACTGTTGGGCCGACAAAAAGGTGGAAGAAAATGCGAACCTAGTCGCACAAGAGGATCCAAAAGACGAAGGCGTTCTTTTAATGGCGCTCGAGGGTACGAGTCCCGGCAGCGACATGGTGTGGTATCTTGACACCGGTGCAAGCAATCATATGAGCGGATACAAACATCTCTTTACGGATCTAAAGAAGATCGAGGATGGCCATGTGTCCTTTGGAGACGCATCGAAAATTGAAGTCAAAGGCCGAGGGAAAATATGCTTCTCTCAAAACGACGGCAGACAAGGATCGGTCGAGGACGTCTACTTCGTACCCGACTTGAAAACGAACATCTTAAGCATGGGCCAGTTGCTTGAAAAAGGATGTTCGGTGTTCATGAAGGACCGCTCATTACAACTAAGAAACAAAGACGGAAGAATGATCGCACGGGTCGAGATGGAAAGGAACCGAATGTTCAGACTCAACCTGAAGGCGATTCAAGAAAAATGTTTGCGAGTTGACGTGGAGGACAAAGACCATTTGTGGCATATGCGATTTGGTCATTTGCACTACGATGGCCTAAAGGAGCTCTCAAAAAGAAGCATGGTCCGTGGAATGCCGGTGATAGAAGGTGAAAAGAAGCTTTGTGAAAGCTGCGTAATTGAGAAACATACGAGGACGACGTTCCAGAAGCAGGCAGAATATCGAGCACGCAAACCGCTCGAGCTCATTCATACAGACATATGCGGGCCGATCACACCAGAATCATTCGGTGGACGGAAATATTTTATCACTTTCATCGACGACTACTCAAGAAAGACGTGGGTGTATTTTTTAAAGGAAAAATCAGAAGCGTTCGAGACGTTTAAAAAATTCAAGGCTATGGTCGAAAAGGCGACAAGCTCAAACATCAAGGCGCTCCGATCAGACAGAGGTGGCGAATACATGTCAGGTGCTTTCGCTAATTTTTGCGAAGAACAAGGCGTTAGGAGGTTCCTCACCGCGCCTTATTCACCACAACAGAACGGCGTAGCTGAAAGGAAGAATCGAACCATCCTCGATATGGTTCGATCAATGTTAAAGAGCAAAGACATGCCAAAGGAATTCTGGGCCGAAGCGGTACGATGTGCCGTATATATTCAGAACCGATGTCCACATCACAGCCTCAAGAATCAAACACCGCAGGAAGCATGGACCGGCCGAAAACCGACGGTGGCGCATTTCAAAATATTTGGAAGCGTGGCGTATGCACATGTGCCCGATCAAAGAAGAGCCAAGCTCGACGACAAAAGCAAAAAGCTCGTGTTTCTTGGGTATGACGAGAAAACGAAGGCGTACCGGCTCTATGACCCTGAAAATAAAAAGGTGATAGTAAGTCGCGATGTTCGGGTTGATGAAGAAAGTTCGTGGGGCTGGAACGTTGAAGAAAACACAACGCCTGAAGAACCACTGATCGTTGCACCAATACCTGTTCCGATTTCGTCTCAAGAAAATGACGAGGAGGACGAACCAAGACAGCCGAGGATGCGAAGCATGCAGGACCTGTACCGATCAACCGAACAAGTTCACCTAGTCTGCTTACTGGCCGACTCGGAACAAATTAGTTTCGAAGAAGCCATAAGAGACAAGAGATGGAAAATGGCGATGGACGAGGAAATAAAGGCGATCGAAAAGAACGACACATGGAAACTTGTGAAGTTGCCAAACGGGCACAAACCCATAGGAGTAAAATGGGTTTATAAGAAGAAAATTAACGCTCAAGGAAAAATTGAACGTAACAAGGCAAGATTAGTGGCGAAGGGTTACAAACAACGAGCAGGAATTGACTACGATGAAGTCTTTGCTCCTGTTGCAAGAATGGAAACAATTCGCCTGCTCCTTGCCCAAGCTGCACAACTTAGTTGGCCAATCTATCAAATGGACGTAAAGTCCGCTTTTCTAAACGGCGAGCTTGAGGAGGAAGTCTACGTGGAGCAGCCGCCGGGATATTCAAAATCAGGAGAAGAAGGCAAAGTGTTAAAATTAAAGAAAGCGCTTTACGGGCTGAAGCAAGCGCCGCGAGCTTGGAACACTCGGATCGATGGGTACTTCAAAAGGAACAAATTCGAGCAATGTCCGTTCGAGCATGCGTTATACGTCAGAAGAGAAGGAGGTGAAATGATCATCGTCGCCCTCTATGTCGATGATCTCATTTTCATGGGGAGTAGCGAGAAAGCAATCAACGACTTCAAAAAGGCGATGACGAAGGAGTTCGAGATGACGGACTTGGGACTAATGAAATATTTTCTTGGTCTCGAAGTAGAGCAAAGAAGTACGGGAATTTTTGTGTCACAAGAAGCATACGCAAAGTCTATATTGAAGAAAAATAAAATGGAGGAGAGCAACCCGGTAGCGACACCAATGGAACTTGGAACAAAACTGTCCAAGTTTGAGGGAGGACAAGGAGTGAATGCGACCGATTATCGAAGTCTCGTGGGCAGTCTGCGATACTTGACATGCACGAGACCCGATATCGCTTACAGTGTTGGTGTCATTAGCCGTTATATGGAAGATCCAAGGCAGTCACATCTAAAGGCGATCAAGAGGATTTTACGATACATCCGAGGAACACAATCGCTCGGACTATTCTATCCAAAGGCGAGCGACTGCAAATTAGTCGGATATTCTGACAGCGATTGGTGCGGAGATATCGATGATCGAAGAAGCACTGGCGGCTACGTATTTTATCTCGGAAATACGGCATTCACCTGGTTATCGAAAAAAACAACCGATCGTAACTCTATCAACCTGCGAAGCAGAATATGTGGCAGCATCTTGGTGTGTCTGTCACGCAATCTGGCTGAGGAACTTACTGCTCAAGTTAAATCTTCGACAAAATGAGCCAACTGAAATTCGAGTCGACAATAAGTCAGCGATCGAGTTGGCGAAAAATCCAGTTCATCACGAGAGAAGCAAGCATATTGATGTGCGGTTCCATTTTATTAGAGAACACGTAAAAAATGGAGAAGTGAAGATGGTACAAGTCGCGAGTTCGGATCAAGTTGCGGATATTTTCACGAAGTCATTACCGACAAATACATTTGAAAATCTTAAGCGGATGCTCGGGATGAAAGATCGAAAGGTATTGAACTTAATGGAGGAATTTGTTGAATAAGTTCCATACCATATCTAATAGAAGATATGGAGAAATAATAAAAAAATAATGAAGAAAGAGACGAAGCAAGATCACGCGCAGCACTCAAAAGAAGAAGAATTGCATTTCTTATTTTCAATAGTCAATATATCATATCAAGTCTAAGATAGCATATCAATAAAATCTCAAAATAGTCTGCTAGTCTTATCTCATTTGCTTTCTCTATTTGTTTTTTTCTTTAAGTGTGTACTATATATATGGGTGCATGGATGCGCTAAATACGGAAGTGAGAAACCCAAAAAATAAAGCTGAGAGTGTGGTGGTTTGTATGCATGCATTATCAATAAAAGAACAAAGGTTTCGTTCCTCTCATTCAGCTCGATAATAATTCGTTCCTTCTCCCAAATCTCTTCCTCCTCTCACACGTCAAACATTCGACCCTCTACAATATAGAAACAACAAATTGGTATCAGAGCCATGTCATTCGAAGTCATGCCCGTCCCGCGCCTCACAAAATTCAACTATGATAGTTGGGTTATCCGAATGAAGGTACTGCTCGGATCGCGAGGCGTATGGAATATCGTAGAAAAAGGGTACACCGAACCGAAAAAAACGGACGACGAGGCTGAAAGTAAGGCGTCGGAAGAATCTCACAGACTCGACGATACAGCGCTCAACCTCATCCACCAAGCGTTAGACGATCCCGGCCTCGAAAAGATAGCAGGCGCGAAAAATTCTAAGGAAGCATGGGAAAAACTGGAGACAACGTACAAAGGCACCGACCGAGTAAAACAAGTACGGCTGCAAACGCTTCGTGGCGAATTCGAAATGACAAGAATGAAGAACGGCGAAGGCGTATCCGATTATATAACGAGAGTACAAACCATCTCGAATCAGTTGAAGAGAAACGGCGAGGCTCTAACGGAAGCCTGGGTCGTCGAGAAAATTCTCCGCTCCCTGACGGACGAGTACGAGAACGTGGTATGTGCAATTGAAGAATCCAAAAATCTCGAAGAAATGACGGTCGACGAACTCTCCGGTTCGCTCGAAGCTCACGAGCAACGGAAGAAAAAGAAGAAGCAGGAATCGTTGGACGAGGCCCTACAGACGAATTTATCGTTGAAAGATGACAAAGCGCTATATACGCATCACGGCCGAGGTCGAGGACGAGGTCAACGAGGACGAGGTTTCGGCCAAAATTCAGGCCGAGGACGAGGTTACAATCACGAAAAAGAAGGACAAACGAGCAACCAAAATTGGAGAGGACGAGGCCGAGCACGAGGACGAGGCGGTCGCTCAAATCGACCGAGCGTTGAGTGCTACAATTGCGGCAAGTTCGGGGACTTTGCAAAAGACTGTTGGGCCGACAAAAAGGTGGAAGAAAATGCGAACCTAGTCGCACAAGAGGATCCAAAAGACGAAGGCGTTCTTTTAATGGCGCTCGAGGGTACGAGTCCCGGCAGCGACATGGTGTGGTATCTTGACACCGGTGCAAGCAATCATATGAGCGGATACAAACATCTCTTTACGGATCTAAAGAAGATCGAGGATGGCCATGTGTCCTTTGGAGACGCATCGAAAATTGAAGTCAAAGGCCGAGGGAAAATATGCTTCTCTCAAAACGACGGCAGACAAGGATCGGTCGAGGACGTCTACTTCGTACCCGACTTGAAAACGAACATCTTAAGCATGGGCCAGTTGCTTGAAAAAGGATGTTCGGTGTTCATGAAGGACCGCTCATTACAACTAAGAAACAAAGACGGAAGAATGATCGCACGGGTCGAGATGGAAAGGAACCGAATGTTCAGACTCAACCTGAAGGCGATTCAAGAAAAATGTTTGCGAGTTGACGTGGAGGACAAAGACCATTTGTGGCATATGCGATTTGGTCATTTGCACTACGATGGCCTAAAGGAGCTCTCAAAAAGAAGCATGGTCCGTGGAATGCCGGTGATAGAAGGTGAAAAGAAGCTTTGTGAAAGCTGCGTAATTGAGAAACATACGAGGACGACGTTCCAGAAGCAGGCAGAATATCGAGCACGCAAACCGCTCGAGCTCATTCATACAGACATATGCGGGCCGATCACACCAGAATCATTCGGTGGACGGAAATATTTTATCACTTTCATCGACGACTACTCAAGAAAGACGTGGGTGTATTTTTTAAAGGAAAAATCAGAAGCGTTCGAGACGTTTAAAAAATTCAAGGCTATGGTCGAAAAGGCGACAAGCTCAAACATCAAGGCGCTCCGATCAGACAGAGGTGGCGAATACATGTCAGGTGCTTTCGCTAATTTTTGCGAAGAACAAGGCGTTAGGAGGTTCCTCACCGCGCCTTATTCACCACAACAGAACGGCGTAGCTGAAAGGAAGAATCGAACCATCCTCGATATGGTTCGATCAATGTTAAAGAGCAAAGACATGCCAAAGGAATTCTGGGCCGAAGCGGTACGATGTGCCGTATATATTCAGAACCGATGTCCACATCACAGCCTCAAGAATCAAACACCGCAGGAAGCATGGACCGGCCGAAAACCGACGGTGGCGCATTTCAAAATATTTGGAAGCGTGGCGTATGCACATGTGCCCGATCAAAGAAGAGCCAAGCTCGACGACAAAAGCAAAAAGCTCGTGTTTCTTGGGTATGACGAGAAAACGAAGGCGTACCGGCTCTATGACCCTGAAAATAAAAAGGTGATAGTAAGTCGCGATGTTCGGGTTGATGAAGAAAGTTCGTGGGGCTGGAACGTTGAAGAAAACACAACGCCTGAAGAACCACTGATCGTTGCACCAATACCTGTTCCGATTTCGTCTCAAGAAAATGACGAGGAGGACGAACCAAGACAGCCGAGGATGCGAAGCATGCAGGACCTGTACCGATCAACCGAACAAGTTCACCTAGTCTGCTTACTGGCCGACTCGGAACAAATTAGTTTCGAAGAAGCCATAAGAGACAAGAGATGGAAAATGGCGATGGACGAGGAAATAAAGGCGATCGAAAAGAACGACACATGGAAACTTGTGAAGTTGCCAAACGGGCACAAACCCATAGGAGTAAAATGGGTTTATAAGAAGAAAATTAACGCTCAAGGAAAAATTGAACGTAACAAGGCAAGATTAGTGGCGAAGGGTTACAAACAACGAGCAGGAATTGACTACGATGAAGTCTTTGCTCCTGTTGCAAGAATGGAAACAATTCGCCTGCTCCTTGCCCAAGCTGCACAACTTAGTTGGCCAATCTATCAAATGGACGTAAAGTCCGCTTTTCTAAACGGCGAGCTTGAGGAGGAAGTCTACGTGGAGCAGCCGCCGGGATATTCAAAATCAGGAGAAGAAGGCAAAGTGTTAAAATTAAAGAAAGCGCTTTACGGGCTGAAGCAAGCGCCGCGAGCTTGGAACACTCGGATCGATGGGTACTTCAAAAGGAACAAATTCGAGCAATGTCCGTTCGAGCATGCGTTATACGTCAGAAGAGAAGGAGGTGAAATGATCATCGTCGCCCTCTATGTCGATGATCTCATTTTCATGGGGAGTAGCGAGAAAGCAATCAACGACTTCAAAAAGGCGATGACGAAGGAGTTCGAGATGACGGACTTGGGACTAATGAAATATTTTCTTGGTCTCGAAGTAGAGCAAAGAAGTACGGGAATTTTTGTGTCACAAGAAGCATACGCAAAGTCTATATTGAAGAAAAATAAAATGGAGGAGAGCAACCCGGTAGCGACACCAATGGAACTTGGAACAAAACTGTCCAAGTTTGAGGGAGGACAAGGAGTGAATGCGACCGATTATCGAAGTCTCGTGGGCAGTCTGCGATACTTGACATGCACGAGACCCGATATCGCTTACAGTGTTGGTGTCATTAGCCGTTATATGGAAGATCCAAGGCAGTCACATCTAAAGGCGATCAAGAGGATTTTACGATACATCCGAGGAACACAATCGCTCGGACTATTCTATCCAAAGGCGAGCGACTGCAAATTAGTCGGATATTCTGACAGCGATTGGTGCGGAGATATCGATGATCGAAGAAGCACTGGCGGCTACGTATTTTATCTCGGAAATACGGCATTCACCTGGTTATCGAAAAAACAACCGATCGTAACTCTATCAACCTGCGAAGCAGAATATGTGGCAGCATCTTGGTGTGTCTGTCACGCAATCTGGCTGAGGAACTTACTGCTCAAGTTAAATCTTCGACAAAATGAGCCAACTGAAATTCGAGTCGACAATAAGTCAGCGATCGAGTTGGCGAAAAATCCAGTTCATCACGAGAGAAGCAAGCATATTGATGTGCGGTTCCATTTTATTAGAGAACACGTAAAAAATGGAGAAGTGAAGATGGTACAAGTCGCGAGTTCGGATCAAGTTGCGGATATTTTCACGAAGTCATTACCGACAAATACATTTGAAAATCTTAAGCGGATGCTCGGGATGAAAGATCGAAAGGTATTGAACTTAATGGAGGAATTTGTTGAATAAGTTCCATACCATATCTAATAGAAGATATGGAGAAATAATAAAAAAATAATGAAGAAAGAGACGAAGCAAGATCACGCGCAGCACTCAAAAGAAGAAGAATTGCATTTCTTATTTTCAATAGTCAATATATCATATCAAGTCTAAGATAGCATATCAATAAAATCTCAAAATAGTCTGCTAGTC
Organism: Craterostigma plantagineum; assembly: GCA_027422505.1. Classification (NCBI taxonomy): domain Eukaryota; kingdom Viridiplantae; phylum Streptophyta; class Magnoliopsida; order Lamiales; family Linderniaceae; genus Craterostigma; species Craterostigma plantagineum. The sequence goes on from JAPQWV010000050.1 coordinate 4,251,563, forward strand.
TTATCTCATTTGCTTTCTCTATTTGTTTTTTTCTTTAAGTGTGTACTATATATATGGGTGCATGGATGCGCTAAATACGGAAGTGAGAAACCCAAAAAATAAAGCTGAGAGTGTGGTGGTTTGTATGCATGCATTATCAATAAAAGAACAAAGGTTTCGTTCCTCTCATTCAGCTCGATAATAATTCGTTCCTTCTCCCAAATCTCTTCCTCCTCTCACACGTCAAACATTCGACCCTCTACAGTATAGAAACAACATCGATTACATATATTTTCAGACATGAACTGTCTAATTCCAAGCATAAATCAAATCTCCTGCGCCTTTGTATTTATTCGTACATATATCATCTTGGCAGAGAAAGGCACATGCGCTTTCCTGCTAGTGGTGCATATCCACAATAAAGATCTTATTCGATGAAATATCCAAACAAATATATATATATATATATATATATATATATATAATAAGATAATGCATATAATATGGATTATATATATTGCGTCATACCAAAAAGCAAGTCGATCAACATGTTAAATGTATTCTTCTTCTTTACCCTATATATATACCATCCATTTGATCGTTATTGTATCTATTCTTCAACATGGCATAAAATGTGGGCCGCTTGGACCACCAACTCGACTAGTGGTATTTTTAGGACAGTAGAGTAGAGCAGTCTTGTAATAACACGACAATTAATGGCCAGCTTAATAATTACACACATCGATCTATCCATCTTCCTAAAGCACACTATTGTACCCCTAACCTCTCTCTATAAATAGCTAGAGAGGATCGATGCAATTATTCATATATGTTGTTCACACAACTACGACTCCATCGATCTTCCATCATATTTACACATTTTTGTTTATACAAAACCTCAAGATAATCATGGCTGCAAATCGTTATTCCGAAGCTTGTGTTGCAACAATAATTCTTCTCTTCCTACTATTCGCATCGACTACGATTCTCCGCGTCTCATCAGCTAAAGAGCCATCGTCGACGAAGACGGTCGAAGTGGACGCAGTAAAGCCGCCTAACGTCAGCAAAATTTGCGCCAAATTTCCTTCTTTGTGCCGCCGTCCTAAGCCGTCTAAGCCGCCGAGCAACGTATGCAAGTTCTTCAAATGCCCTTGCAAATACCCTAACGTCGCCGCCTGCGTTCAATGCTGCTCCAATTAATTAATGCCATCTGAAGCTGAATTTTTCTTGTTATAGAATATACAAATAAATAAATAACGAAGAAATTATGTGTGTTTGTGTGTCGTGTGTGAGCTACTTGGTGGGTGTGAGAATTGAATGGTGTGCTATGCTATCGTTGTAATGTTAGAAAATGTACTGTATTGTATGTAATCTTGTTTGTTAGCAAGTTGACGTCGCAGATTTTCGACGATTATTTATTATATACGTAGTATAGTACTACACTACATACTCTAAGAAAGTTCGATTTCGATTTTAATGGTTATCTATTGAACTTTATTGTGTGGTCACTCATTATTACGAACTAAATAGTAATTAATTATTCACAACTCGATAAATATTGTAAGCATGTGCATATGTATATTTACACATGGTTGTTTATTACTTAACAGCATCTAGTATGACCGAACCATCCACTTGATATATATACTTTTTTTTTTCCACATATGTGATAATTGTCCATTATATACTGTCTCTACACATCAACACTTCGAGAAGATGTGGACCATTCATATTTTAGCTAGAAGGCTAAGGCAGAGAAGTCTTTGCCTACTTAGAAATCTATCGAAAAAGACAACAATGGAGGAAGCTCACTACTCGGGTGGGAGTATAATTCCATGAATCTTCCGAAATCATGTACATATCATATATCTCCATATTCAATGTATTATTAGATCTATAATTATAAGGAAAAAGATCACAGTTTACATATCTCCATACACATTATCCATCACTCTTTGAGACCAGCAAACTCACCAGTCACCTGCCATGGCAGCTCGTTCTTACAAAGCTGTTGCGTTTCTTCTCCTTTTTGTAGCGACGACCCTCTTATTCGTCTCATCAGCTGCTCGCATCCCATGTGAGTTTCATTCTGCTTTATTCATCTTTTTTTTTTTTCTTTTGTATATATTATTGTTCTTTGTATATATATATATATATTTATATATGTATATACTCATAGTCATATTGTTATCATCAGCCGCCGTTGATGCCATACGCTTTCGGAACCCTTTTAAGTTCTGTAGTAAACTCCACTCGAAATGCCAACCGCCGAATATTGAAGATATTTGCAAGACTGTAAGATGCGATTGCAAGAGCAAAAATCTTAGCACCGTATGTAAAGTTTGCTGCAAGAAACAAGCTTGATGAGGATTGATTTTGAGTGACATAAAAATAACTTCAGTTGTTGTTGTTGTATTGCTTAAAAATAATTAAAAATTATCGATCATGTGTGTTGTCATGTAAGAAAAGAATTGGAGTGATGCTTAGGCGACGAGTAATGTATTGTGTACTTTGATTGCGTTGTGCCGAATTCCTTTGAAGCCCAATAAACTTGTTAGTGGGGTGACCTTGATGACATCTTTGACCATTCAAAGATGAGAAACGTTTGCAGTAAAGGAGGAAAAGGGAAAGGCTGCTGTGCCTTTGACAGCTGACTAACAACGCATTCAAACAAAAAGGAAATATCGGCCGCATGCTATGGAAGAAATTGTCTGGATCTTTATTCAAGTGGGTTGCATTAAGTCTAAGAAAGGCAACTTTATCTTCTTCAGCTCACACGAGGGATCAAAGAAACACTTTGCCTATAAATAGGCAGTGTACGATGAAGGAATAACCACCACAGCCTATCAGATATTCTCGTCTCCGGTCATTTTCTGTAGCATACTCCTTATATTGTTGTAGCTGCTTTTGTATCACGTCAGTGTACGTGTCTGTAATATCTCCACATAATAAAGAAGTTCTACCCTCCGGCCCGTGGACGTAGGTCATTCTGACCGAACCACGTAAATCTCGTGTCACTGTCCAAATTTATTTTTCGTCTCTTTTATTATCGTCATTTTTCGGGCAAAATAATTATCGGGGATTTCCGCATTTCCTAACAAATTGGTATCAGAGCCAACCCCGATTTATTTTTTAGCCACCATGGCGATAACAAAAATGTCAATTGAAAAGTTCGACAGAAACGTCAACTTTGCAATGTGGAGTCTCAAGATGGAGGCCATACTCATTCAAGACGGTTGTGAGGTGGCGCTTGAAGGCGTAAAGAAGAAACCAACCGAAATGAAGGACGATCTATTTAATGAATTGGACAAGAAAGCCAGATCGGCTATTATCTTAAATCTCTCTTACGAGGTTTTACAAGAAGTTGCCACGGAGACGACGGCCATGGGTATGTGGGATGCGTTAAAAGCGATCTACATGAAGAAGACTAAGGAGAATCGGCTTTATTTAAAGCAGAAGCTATACAGTATGAAAATGACGGAAGGTACTTCTATTCTCTCGCATCTCGATAAATTCGATTCTATCATTATTGATTTGGCGAACGTAGAAGTAAAAGTGACCGACGAAGATCAGGCCATAATATTGTTGTGTTCCCTTCCCTCATCTTTAAAGCATTTTCGTGACACCATAATCTATGGGAAAGATACGATATCGTATGCTAGTGTCAAATCCGCTTTACAATCGAAAGAACAGATAGACATGGATATTACGGGAGAATCAAGTGGTAGCCAGGCAGAAGGCCTGTTTGCACGGGGAAGTCCAGAGCGTAGAGATGCTGAAAGCAGCAGATCTAAAGAAAGGTCGAAATCCAGGTACAGAAATAAAGTCTGTAATTTTTGCAAGAAAAAGGGACACATTAAAGCTGATTGTTTTAAATTAAAAAATAAGGAGAAAAATAATCAGCAATTTAATAAACCCGCCGAAGCTAGTTTAGCTGCTGATGAGAGCGATGGAACTATTTTTGTAGCAACTGCAAATATTGTTAGGTCTGATAATGAGTGGATCTTAGATTCGGGTTGTTCTTACCACATAAGTCGGAGTCGGGATTATTTTTCCACATATGAAAAATTTGATGGTGGATATGTTTTAATGGGAAATGATGCTCCGTGTAAAGTTGTTGGTAAAGGCACAGTAAGGATCAAGATGTTCGACGGAATCATCCGAACGCTCACTGAAGTCAGACATGTTCCAGATATGAAGAGAAATCTTATCTCTTTAGGCACACTTGAATCTCAAGGGTGCAGGTTCTCAGGTGAAGGTGGAGTTTTGAAGATTGCCAGAGGTGCCCTTGTCGTGATGAAAGCTTGCAGGTCTGGAAATTTATATATTTTGCAGGGAACTACTGTTACAGGTTCCGCTGCAGTTTCGACATCCCCGGAGGTTGATACCACGCGATTATGGCATATGCGACTTGGACACATGGGAGAAAAAGGCTTGACGATTTTAAGCAAGCGGGGCCTACTTTGCGGTCAAAGTACTGGTAAGATGGACTTTTGCGAACATTGTATTTTCGGAAAGCAGAAACGAGTCAGCTTCAATTTGCCAGCTGTCCACAGAACGAAATGTACTTTGGACTATATTCATTCTGATGTATGGGGTCCTTCTCGTATTCCGTCCAAAGGTGGTGCAAGATACATGTTGACTTTCATCGATGATTTTTCGAGGAAAGTGTGAGTCTATTTTCTTAAACAGAAGAGTGATGTTTTCCTAACGTTTAAACAATGGAAAGCTTTGATTGAAAAGCAGACAGGAAAACAGATCAAGCGGTTGCGGACAGATAATGGCTTAGAATTTTGTGGAAGCGAGTTCAACGAATTTTGCAAGAATGAAGGTATTGCTCGACATCACACTGTTCGAATGACGCCTCAACAAAATGGTGTCGCCGAGCGCATGAACCGGACGCTTCTAGAGAGAGCTCGATGTATGATCTCCAACGCTGGGTTGACAAATGATTTTTGGGCTGAAGCTATCGCCGCAGCATGTTATATTGTCAACCGTTCACCGTGTTCACCGATCAATTTCAAGACTCCTGAGGAAGTTTGGTCAGGTACTCCTGCTGATTACTCCAACTTAAGAATATTTGGGTGCCCAGCTTATATGCACGTAAACGAGGGAAAGTTAGAGCCTAGAGCTAAGAAATGTATTTTTCTCGGTTACGCTTCAGGGGTGAAAGGATATAGATTATATAATCCTGATCCCAAGTCACCCAAATTCATAATTAGCAGAGATGTTACATTTGACGAGTCTTCTATGTTACATCCTTCGAAAGAGTCTACTGATTTTTCTAATCAAGAAAAGAAGGATAGTGTACACAGCGAGGTGGAGCTCGAGATCAACAAAGATCCTTCAGATGACCCTGCTACGAGTTCAACAGATCAAGAGGATGAGCTAGAACGTGATTCAGATCCTGTTGAAGAGGAATGCACCGAGCAGGAATATTCTATAGCCAGAGATAGGGAGAGACGGGAGATTCGACTACCACAGCGGTACGTAAATTTAGTTTCCTATGCTTTATCAGTGGCGCAAGAAACAGGTGGAGGCGGCGAACCTTCTACCTATTCGGAGGCAATAAGCGATGTTAATTCTGATAAGTGGCTGGTAGCGATGAATGAAGAAATGGAGTCTCTGCACAAGAACGGTACGTGGATTCTTGTGCCGCCGCCGAAGAAAAAGAAAATAGTCGGATGTAAGTGGGTCTTCAAGAAGAAAGAAGGTATATCTGGTTCTGACGATGCAAGGTATAAGGCACGATTAGTCGCGAAAGGCTATAGTCAGGTACAAGGTGTTGATTTTAATGATGTATTCTCACCTGTTGTTAGACATAGCTCTATTCGTGTATTACTTGCAATCGTTGCCATGTATGATTTGGAGTTAGAACAGCTTGACGTCAAGACAGCGTTCTTACATGGCGATTTAGATGAACAGATTTATATGAAGCAACCCGAAGGCTTCATAGATGAAGGCAAGGAAGACCAAGTTTGTCTGTTGAAGAAATCCTTATACGGATTAAAGCAGTCTCCAAGACAGTGGTATAAACGGTTTGATTCTTTCATGTTGGGTCATGGTTTCTCCAGGAGCAAGTATGATAGTTGTGTTTACTTCCGGAAGTTAAATGACAGTTCGTTCATTTATCTGTTGTTATATGTTGATGATATGCTCATTGCGGCTAAGAATCTTGCAGAAATTCACCAGTTGAAGGCCTTATTGAATGGTGAATTTGAGATGAAGGATTTGGGAGCAGCTAAGAAGATTCTTGGTATGGAGATTAGACGTGATAGAGGAGCTGGTAAGTTATACCTGACCCAGGAAAGTTACCTCAGAAAGGTTTTGGAGAGATTTGGCATGAGCGAATTTGAATTTGAGATGAAGGCCTTATTGAATGGTGAATTTGAGATGAAGGATTTGGGAGCAGCTAAGAAGATTCTTGGTATGGAGATTAGACGTGATAGAGGAGCTGGTAAGTTATACCTGACCCAGGAAAGTTACCTCAGAAAGGTTTTGGAGAGATTTGGCATGAGCGATGCCAAACCAGTCAGCACTCCTCTTGCTAGCCATTTTAGGCTAAGCGCTGCTCAGTCACCATCATCAGATGAGGAAGAAGCGTACATGGCACGGGTTCCTTACTCGAGTGCAGTCGGCAGTATTATGTATGCAATGGTATGTACACGTCCTGATATTTCACAGGCTGTTAGTGTTGTTAGCAGGTATATGGCTAATCCAGGGAAAGAACACTGGCAAGCAGTGAAGTGGATTCTCAGATACTTGAAGGGTACTCTAAGCTTTTGTTTGGAGTTTGGCAGAAACAGTGATACTCTCGTTGGCTTCGTTGATTCAGACTACGCAGGTGATCTCGATAAACGACGATCTCTTACTGGTTATGTATTTTGTATTGGAGGTTGTGCAGTTAGCTGGAAAGCTACTCTACAGCATGTAGTGGCGTTGTCTACTACTGAAGCAGAATACATGGCGATTACTGACGCGATTAAGGAAGCATTATGGTTGACAGGGTTATTCGGCGAATTAACTCAGAGTCAGGGAGTCATTACTATTTTCTGTGATAGTCAAAGTGCGATTCATTTGACTAAGGATCAGATGTATCACGGAAGGACTAAGCATATTGATGTCAAGTATCATTTTATCCGTGATATTATTGCAGATAAGAAGGTGTTTATCAAGAAGATTAACACAAAGGATAATCCTGCAGATTTGTTTACGAAGGCTCTTCCAATTTCCAAGTTCAAGCATTGCTTGGACTTGAGTGGTGTTTCAGAAAATGTGAAGTAGCCCGTCAGGGGCTAAGGTCGGAGAGAGATAAAAGTATTACTAATTAAGGTGGAGAAATTTTTGGAATCAAGGTCAAGGTGGAGATTTGTTAGTGGGGTGACCTTGATGACATCTTTGACCATTCAAAGATGAGAAACGTTTGCAGTAAAGGAGGAAAAGGGAAAGGCTGCTATGCCTTTGACAGCTGACTAACAACGCATTCAAACAAAAAGGAAATATCGGCCGCATGCTATGGAAGAAATTGTCTGGATCTTTATTCAAGTGGGTTGCATTAAGTCTAAGAAAGGCAACTTTATCTTCTTCAGCTCACACGAGGGATCAAAGAAACACTTTGCCTATAAATAGGCAGTGTACGATGAAGGAATAACCACCACAGCCTATCAGATATTCTCGTCTCCGGTCATTTTCTGTAGCATACTCCTTATATTGTTGTAGCTGCTTTTGTATCACGTCAGTGTACGTGTCTGTAATATCTCCACATAATAAAGAAGTTCTACCCTCCGGCCCGTGGACGTAGGTCATTCTGACCGAACCACGTAAATCTCGTGTCACTGTCCAAATTTATTTTTCGTCTCTTTTATTTATTATCGTCATTTTTCGGGCAAAATAATTATCGAGGATTTCCGCATTTCCTAACAAAACTTTTGTTATATACCTATATTTCCTATTAGCCATTTTTACGTGTTTCTCTCCTGAAAATTGAAAGCAAATATGATGCAGAAAATATATTGTATAATTGTATGCAACAATGGAACTCGGCACAACGCAAAAATCAAACCTGCGACTTACAATGAAACGTAGTAAGCTGTCGATTACATACATTTTCAGACATGAACTATTTAATTCCAAGCATAAATCAAAAATGCGACTTACAAAGTGCTGCAGAAACAAACAAAAATTAAAATTAAGGGTAATTTGACAGATATCCAATGCCTACCCGACTGAACAGTTTCCCCTTACAAACCCTTGTCTCCACAACAAACCCTAATTTTTTATTGCGCAAACCCTGTGCGAGGCATTGGCTTTTGTTCCTAAGTAAGAATGGCCATTCACAATATTATTAATTTATTATTATCTCTCATCAATATTACGGAGTGTTTAACATATTATATTTTCTTATACAGTTTATAATATTTATAATTTAAGATATCAAATGTTTTCTACTATATAAAAGTATAAGATATGCGATGCATAAAAAGTCAATCCTTACAGGGGCGGATCCAGAAATTTTTAATCGGGGGGCCGTAAATTTTTTATTTTTATCTTTTTGCTTTCCCGAGTCATTTTCAGGTAATCGACTGTGGTACCGCCGCCACACTCGATGATGAGATTAGTTACATGAGAATATTTCGCTTGAGATATATCTACATTGTTGACTAGCTCAATTTGAAAGATCATGATAATATCAACTGACTATTAAGACGAAAAGGAAAAAGTGTCAAAATAACTAAAAAGTAACTCAATAAGAATAAAAATAAACAAAAATGAAAAGAACTAAAAAGTGTAATAATATAGTGCATAAAATAATAGAAAGCGTTAAGATAACTTTAAAAACAAAGAAGAAAAGAACTAAAAGAATCTATATACTATAAAAGTTGGATAGGGACCCTATTGTGATGACATGTGGCAACAAAATGCCCCCACCCATATTGGAAACTGTAATTTTTTTTTGTCTAAATGAGATGTATTTGGCTGTTGATTTTCTGGCTATCTACAAACGTATATGTGGTATATCAAAGGTCACAACTGATAACGAAGAGTCATAGCAAGCACTAATTAGTTCTGCGATTCATCATTTGCAAGGCAGAAAGAAGCAAAAACGACGGGCCTCCCTTTCCACCCAAGCTGAAGGCAGTTCTTCTCAGCAGCCAACGTATGCCCATCGCACCCACGATACTCAGACATCATCGTCCTCACTCCTAGCTCGGTCCAAACACTTCGATGAACCCACCCCGTGCATCGCCCCAAGTTGGCTTCATCTTTCTATCAATTCATTTGTTGTTTGGGAAAAAGGTAATTCTTGGAGGATTTCTGTATTAAAGCTGCTTGAGTATATCTAGGTTTATTGCTGCGGTTCCTTTTCTTTCCAATTCATCAGTTAATTAGGTAGGGTAGATAGCTTATTAGACTTTGCTAATCTGGATGAATGAGGACCCCTTATTTTGTATTCCAGTGATATGCACTCTTTAGAGCTGGGTTTCTCCTATTTTCGTATACTTTGTGACATGCGTTTTCTGTTCATGCTTCTGTCCACTGATTGTAAACGGGGTTAGAGATTTTTTCAAGGAACTAATGTATTTTTCCCATGTGGACTATCCATTCTTGGATCTTCTTTACCATATCTTGCGTTTTGAAAATTTTATGTTCTTTAAATTACAGATGAATGTGGAAAACTACAGAAGATGGCCGGTGTAGTCCGCACCGGTGGGAAAGGTACATTGAGAAGGTTTGTTTTCTTGTGCTTCACTTCACATCCATTCTGTTCTTGCAGAACGACTCAGTGATCATATGCAATCTATAGTTTTTCACGACTTGAAGAAAATCTTTTTTCCAAAGAACTTACTAATGTTTCCCTAATTGAACATCTTTTTGCTGACCTCTCAGGAAGAAGGCTGTTCACATGACAAGACAACCGCCACCGATGAAAGGAGGCTACAGAGCACACTGAAGAGAATTGGAGTGAATGGCATACCCGGGATCGAGGAGGTCAATATCTTCAAGGAGGACGTCGTCATACAGTTTGCCAACCAAAAGCTGCAGCTCACGACCCTCATCAAAAGCCCAAACCACAGCGAAGGACGCTGCGAACATGGGTTGATTTACCTTTCTTACAGACATACGAGGTGGGTTGCTTCTACACTTTAGACTTTAGCTTTTTCATTCTGCTTTTCTTTTTCTTAGAAAAAAAATAGTGGGTTGGGGATCCTGGTCAGCTCCTCCTCCGGCGGACTTCGGAACATGTCGCTGACGAGCCCAGACAGGTGCTACTCCATCACTTTAAATGGCAACTCTCCCCTCACCAACAACTGCAAATGCAGGGACTCCTCAAATAGCGGCGGTGCCAGCAAATACCTTTCTCTGTCAAAGGAGAGCGCCGACGAGTGCGTCGCCTACACCGTTCACATCCCGCTGACGCCGGACCACCGCGTTTTCTCAATTTCTCAGAACAGCCCTACTCTCAAAAAGAACTGCAGAGGGAAGAATCCGAGGACGAGCAGCAACCCTAGATGCTCATCAAAGATAATAAACTTGAGAGCAGTCGATATAAGGTTGCTTCTGTTTGAAATTGAATCGCTCAATATCTTATTTGAAAGTGTAGTTTTGTCGTCAATACAATGACATCAAAGAATTACAGATCAGATTTTATTTTTGGTGCCTTTCGTGTTACATGCATCTTGCATTAGCTATCCAACGAAAGTTTCTTACATGGGTTTTTTTTTTTCTTTTCCAGTCGATGCAATAACCTAGCTTCAATCGGAGTTTCCAAACTCCTTCAGCAGTCTCACTCGCTCGAAATTTTGAGATGGGGGTATGCACTCTCACGTCCCTGCATCGTATTTCTTCGTTTCAATTCTTTTACCTTTTTAACGATGTTTTTTCTTTGCCGCATTCCATACTAAATATGACACAGAGGTTGCCCGAATAGCGAATCTACTGCACATAGATGCCTAAGCTGCTTAAAGCCTCGCCTCGCCTCGCCGACGTTGAAGGCGAATCATGGGAAGATACCGACTCCACCGAATTTGCCTACGGCGCACAATCCCTTCGATGGTTTTTGTGGGTACGCAGAAGAGCCATTTAAAATTTTTTTTTTTCGCATCAAGAAATTAATTATTTACACGTTATCTTTTTCGCAGCCGAAGATCGACAAGGATTCGTTGGAGAACTTAAGTATCGAATGCCCACGAATCACAGTGAACCCAAGGCCGTCGTCCCCTTTTGGTTCTAAAACGCCGCCGAAAGAAGCGTTCGGTGAGTTCGCACTCGAGGAACGCATAGTAGCGGATATAAACCCTAAAACTTGGTCGCCCGTCGCCGGATTTGTTGCGCTCGAGGGGATTATTAGTAGGTTTTCACTTGGTTGGCAATTAAGTGAATTTTGGTATAGGTTTTCATCTTTTCTTGATTTTATTCCTCCTTAGAAAGATAATAAAAGGCGCTTATTTCTGTGGTGACGGTCTTAGATTGCTGGAAGACAACTCCCCACGTGAGAAACTGGTCATTTATGTCTAAATCCTTACTTTCGTCTGAAAAATAATAAATACAAGTCTCATGCGATTTTACAGGCTGAAGAAGAACGACCGTTTTTTCGTTCATTCATCATGTATGCCATTCTTAGTATTATGTTTCGAGCTTCTGTTTTCTATTTCTAATTTAGTTTCTTTTTCCCCCTTTTTCATTGGGTAGGTTTTGCTACTTGTTGAAGTTATCTCATGTAATTTACGAAATTGATGACAAATTTATCGAGTTGAACAAACTGTTCGCGGTTACATGGATCGAACTAGACTTTACATGGAATATGTAGTCTTGCTTAATTAGAGCGACTCTTTTTCTACTATTGACTGGAATGTGTGGTTCAGTAATTCATAGCGCTCCAAGTATTAATCAGATCAGGTTCGCTAATCTCTCGATGAGCCTCTTTTATGATAGTTATCTTACCAAACCTAATCTTATTTTATATTAGTTTGTCTATAATCCGATCCATGCGTCAGAATCTGAACAACGCCGATTTCAATTCATTTTTGCAAGAGCTTCGAGAGGTAAATTACGTTCGCTTTTTACTTGCACATGTGTTATACGTGACTTTGGTAGCAAATAATATAAGATATATTGTTCGTTTAATGCTTTATGGGTGCTTTTTGTGTTTCATGCCTTTGTGGAGTCGTGATTTTCCTAACATTTCGAGTGTTTTTTGTAGAACAGTTGTGCGCGCACCTGTTTTAATGAAAACACCATAGAAAAACAAGGTCGTTCACTTTACGTCTCTTGAAAGGGTTTAGGTATTATTATGATCATTTCAGTTTAGATAAAATTAACGGGTTTACTTCTTTCTTTCGAGCTTTGCCAAGGGGTTTGTTCATTGTTGTGTAGAATTTTGTTTACTTAATCAATTTATTTGTTCTTTATAATGTCCTTGGTGTATCGGTTCTGAGTGATATTCTTCCGTTCCTGAATCGTTTGATTTTGTTTGGTTTCATTTTTTTCATTTTACATGTCGGGATCACCAGTTTTGGTATTCATTAATAATCTCTCTCCGCGTGGAAAAAGCCTCAAAGGAGAGCTGTAGCTTAGACAGTGGCTTATCTGCAGTGAACATCGAGTCTGACGAGCTCGATTATTTGACCAAGCGATTCATCGACGACTAGCGATGGCAGCGGAACAATCATCCGACAAGTGGGAAAGATCAAAGAGCCAAGCCGAAGAATACAATGAAGAGCCCATAAAAAAGGTGAGTAGCTATGAGCTTATATATTTGCAAGAATCTTCGTAGGTAGATACTGATATACAATGTTTGTTTTTAGGAGTTTAATATCTCAACCAAGTAAGAGGGGGCCCATTGAGATTCAATCGTCGCTTAAGTACGCAAGAGAACCTTCAGATGCATCAGTGAAGAATATATATTAGTTTTAATGGTCGTCTAATTCCATGTACACTTTCGTAATTTTAAGAAAACCTTCGCAGTCTTTATTTTCTTTTAAATTTTTCTTTTCATTGGAGGTTTACACGGGAGGATGAGATGATGGTTGTCTTTTTGTTGTTAGAGTTGGTTTTGACATTTATATTTTGGAAGTGTTTTGATATATTAATTAAATTAATAATATTCTTACCTATGATTGTACTTCTCCCCGTGGAAAATTTCTTATAAGTTCCTTCAGACTTGCATCGTGCAAATAGCAGCAGTGCAGTCTTACGTTTCTGAAATTGCTGTAAATATTTCAACATTCTTACATATCTTGAGGTACTCTGTCGTGCGGTCCTGCAGTCATGCAGTCTTACGAGATGTTCTTGCAGTCGTTCAAATGCGTAGTATGGCATATTGCAACTGTTCAACCTCAACAATCATGCAGCCCTCACAATGTATTCCGTTACAGAATATCTCAGAAATATAGTGCGTTTGGGACTGTGTCACGTCTGTGCAACCGAAATATGTGAAGAACATATATTAGTTTTAATGGTCGTCTAATTCCATGTACACATTCGTAATTTTAAGAAAACCTTCGCAGTTTTTATTTTCTTTTAAATTTTTTCTTTTCATTTGAGTTTACGAGGGAGAATGAGATCTTTTTGTTGTTACAGTTGGTTTCACATTTATCTTTTGGAAGTGTTTTGATATATTAATTAAATTAATAGTATTCTTACCTATGATTGTACTTCTCCCCGCTAAAATTGGAAAATTTCTTATAAGTTCCTTCAGACCTGCAGTCGTACAAATAGCGACAATGCAGTCTTACGTTTCTGAAAATGCTGTAAACATTCTAACATTCTTACATATCTTGAGGTTCTTTCGTGCGGTCTTGCAGTCATGTAGTCTTACGAGATGTTCTTGCAGTCGTTCCCATGTGTAGTAATGCACAACTGTTCAACCTCAACAATCATGCATTCCTTAAGTCAAGCGGTCATACACGTTACTATTACAAAGTTGCAGTTGCACATTTGCAAATAATATTGCAAACTAGTAGCCGTGCAAGTTCACAGTATTGCGGTCAGTGCCGGAGCCACTTGACGCCTATGTGGGCTTTTGCCTACCGTAAACAAAATTGTGGATATATACATATGACTTCCTCAAACAATGTGTGTGTGTGTATATATATCTATATGTAATTATGTGTTATATATTATATATATAAATCTCCATATTATTTGTGTTCATTTTTTAAAAGGTTATATAGACATCTTTAACATATTGTTCGATGTTCGTGGTGAACCTTCAGTTGATAGGGATGAGATTCTTTGAAAAGGCATTTCAAAAAACAAAGCTTACGATACCATATATTCTTCGAGATTTTGGCATGACAGACTCGATAATTAACTTCACCATTTGTAGAGACCATGAGTTCCCCATCGGGCGAGAAGGTATTACAAAATCCTTAATGTATTTATTTTTTACAGTTACTATTTCATAAAATAATTTTTCATTTCTTTTATCTGTACAAACCAGCGGCGAATGTGGTGTATACATGCGGCTCTTTCATTGATGTTTGCGTATGGTGTGCATTATGTTTCACCCGAGAAGATTTAGTAGTTCAAGAAATTCCTCACCATATCAATATTCTTCAACAACTGGTCTTAGTTCTTCGAACCAATAATATAAATATGTCATAGCAAGTCTTTATTATTTTATGGAAGATTTATAACTTTGCTATGAATATTGCGTAGTGCGTCCACTTAAAAGATGCAACATAATTAATCGCTGATAGGCTAACAATCGCATTGTATTACGTTACAAAATATCTCAGAATATAGTGCGCTTAAGACTGTGTCGCGTCTGTGCGACCGAAAGAATAAGTGTCTATGATTGGAAGACTGTAGGACTGTGAGACTGCATTACTTAAACATGTAAGACTATGCACGGCTATGAGACTGCACTACTTAAACATTGTAAGACTGTAAGATTGCACAACTACTAAAACAGGACTGTACGATGACAACTATCAGACTGCATTATTTAGACATTGGAAGACTGTAAGATGCACGACTATGGGACTGCAGAATATGTTTTTGATTAATGATCATGAAAAGCTAAGCATAATCCTGCAATAATTTTATATTACATAATAAAATATCGATGTGTGTGACAAAAACTGGCAATAAAATATTAATCTGAAAGTTGAATTTATATTTGACAAAAATAACCCTTGCATTATTTGGAAAAAAATATAAGCAATATCCTTTCTTTAATCTCATACATCGAATATAGACAATTACCCACAAACTATCTGGATACCATGAACATATGTTAATCAACCACGCAATGAAGAATCAATGTAGAATGAACAGTCGTGCATGCAAAGTAAACTGAAAGGGCATTATAAAATATTATTTAATCAATCGTGCAATTTATTTTATGGTGTCTATCATAGCACTCATCAATCAAATAAAAACATGATGGACTATTTATACATAATTTAAAACATAGATCATCTTAGTTACGTTATTGTATGAGTCAAATCAATACAAGTAACGGTCATGCATGTCATTTTATGGTTTCATCAAGTGCATTTTATCGATCATGATATCTATCTGCATGAACGACTGGAATTTTTCTTATTAACATATGCGTGCCGTGTATATACTTGTCACGAAACACAGCATTTCAATGCTCAGATGGAATAGCTGCAATTCTTCAATAGGGATACAACGTAAGGGTCATCAAAGAGACATCTGATGCACTAACCTCCACGAATAGGGCTGGAGTGATCTACATCTACGTTAATACAACCTTTCTTCGCATCAATTTATAATATAATATAATATAGTATAATATAATATAATATATATAATTCTAATATTGATACCAATATTGAGATATGAGCGTGTATTTACACAGTTTGTAAGACTTTTCTATAAGCAAATTTTGAAAGCCGAGCGATTGAATGTTATAATTTACACGAGTATTATTATTGTCAAATTTTCATTACTATTTATTTGCAAAATGCATTGACACAGCTGGTGGTCTCGCAGTTGGGCAGCAGAGTTAGAACTCAAAATTCATGTTTCGAGGATCATTCTTTCCTCATCAGAAAAAACGTGGTCGTTCAAATTACGAAGTTGATAATTTCCTTCCCCTCAGAGTATGTTATGCAATGACGACTAACAAAAGTTAGGTTCTCTATCTATTTGAAGACGTATTTAAATTTCATAACAAAATATCCCGTGGTTCCGGATTGGTCTTAATAATCAGTTTTCAAGATCTTATAGGTTGTAATCGGTCTTGCACGTTTGCATTCTTATAAAGCTACAATCACATACTTGACAAGAAGTCTTGCAAATTTATAATCGTGCGAATTCGCAATCTTACACTGGTGTAGTCTGACAAAGTTGCAAATCGCAGTCTGACACCAATATAGCCTTACAACTGGATTGAATTCGTTATCATCACTTTCATCTGAGAATGTGAACAAAGAATGCCAGCAAACTCAAACTTTTTGCAGCTACATGTCACTGCGCCTTTAGATGAGTCATACATCACCTTGTGCTGAGAATGCTTTCTGAAAGGCATAACTTCATACTCGAAAATTCCTTCACGTTCACCATGGAGTTCCGCTGATGAATCATAAGCCTTTCTCAATTCATTCTGAAATAACTCAAACACTTCATGCGTGTATATGCTAGCCGCGTGCTTCAAAATTTCAACAGGAAAAGAAATCACAGGTCTACTATGGCTTGTTCTTAAATCTGCTTTCAACTCCTTATAGCGACGGTCTTCAATCAATCGATCAAAGTGTTGAAAAAATTGTAGCAAACTATGCTTGTAGCTAACATATCTTTTAAGCACACTGTTCATACTTTCACTACGCTGAGTAGTCATCAAGTCCGCACAAAATGAATGTCGACCATATACTAGTCCCCACTTCTCTTTGATCTTGAACATTCTCTCAAGCCACTCATTACTTTGAAGCTCATATTTTTCCAACATTTCTTGCCATGCATTTAAAAAATCTCCCTCATCCTCGTAATCGTATACACAAGAGCTGAAGTCTTTAGAAAAATTCGCAAAGCGTGCGAAGACACTGCTCAAATGTGTTGCTGCATTTTGATAGATGTGCCAAATGCACAACCGGTGATATGTTTCTGGCCATGTGGTTGCCAAAGCCTTAGCCATTGCTGCATCTTGATCAGTGAGAATGGTTTGAGGCTTTCTATCGTTCATCGCTCTAGCGAAAGTATCAAATAACCAGATAAACGTAGCAGCTGTTTCGTCATACAAAAATGCGGCACCAAAGATGATAGTTTGCTTGTGGTGGTTTACTCCAACAAAGAGAGCAAACGGTCGACACTCCTTATTTTTCCGGTATGTTGTGTCGAAAGAAACTACATCACCAAAATAAGCATAATCAACCCTCATCTGCGCATCAATCCAAAGTATGTTAGCTATCAAATCACCTTCATCAACTTGAATGGCGTAAAATTGGAATCATCTAATTGCCTTTGTTGCAAGTATTCAAGTATGCCACCAGTGTCCCCACTCTTCATTTCTAGAGTTCTCTTTGATCGCAAGTAGTTTTTAAATCTTCATAAATAAATCCGACATTTTCACGCCCACCCACTTGCTTCGTCATCAATGTAAACCCTGCTGTAGGTGCAATTCCTGATTTATCTATAGCTCCGCTTGAGCTGCTTGTGCAGCAGTTACTTTTCTATGAGAGTTCAAGAGAAACGCCTTTTTTGGACTCACTAAATCATGACCACTATGATCAGCATTAAAATCAACAACTTTATACTTACCATAGCGGCCATTGACCGTCATCAATGCACGACAACCGGTTCTTGTTTCCGGGCGATGGGACTTAACGTTGACATCTCTTTTATCCTTTTGTCTATAACCTTCACATGAACAACAGAATCTCCTACTAACAATTTGGTCACTTTTTTGTGGAAACTGCTTTTTCGAACACTAAATCCAGTCAGACGAGCATATTCATTGTAGAAGTTAAACGCCTCTTCTATAGTATCAAACTCCATACCAATTCTTGGAATTGTTTTTTCCGAAATGTTTGACTTGTCTTCATTACCTTGATCTGAAATAGCCCCATCGTTATTATCTTTCTCTATAACACACAGTTCCTGTGTGTTTTGTTGAGTAAAAGTAGGAGAGTGATCTCCATCCATCGCCTGTGACAGATATGCGTAATGACATTGGAAAATATTACACAGTATAATCAACAGAAAATAATATGCACACTATAATTAACAGCTCCAACATGTCAAGCACGCACTCTAAATTATTTTGAGTGAAAAAAAGTAATGACATTGGAAAATATTACACAATAAAAATACACTAGGTTAAATCTTTGGCAACGCAATAGAATTAGAACTCACCCAAGACGATTCGATCGATCGGAAATATGAACTTTGAATATTCGACCTTGATGTGTTTGAGAAATTGGGCATTGTAAAATCTGAAAAAAGAAAAAAAATTCCAAAACCCAAACTGCAAGAAATCGATTTTGAGTGAAGATGAATGTTGGAGCTGAAATTTCTTTGATTTTCGGATTTGATAGCGGTTTCCTTTTTTCCATCAACGATCTTCGCTGTTTTCGCCTCCCATGGTAATGCTAGCAGAGATAGTGCAGACGTTTATTTTGGCTGATTTTTGCTACTACTACGTCAGAAGGTATAAATATATATATAAGTTTGAAATGATCTACTTCTCTGTTAATAATACAAGTTCGCAACCGTAAAACACACATACATACATGCATTTTGTATCTCTGTGCAGTGTGATGAATGGGCAGCTAATCATCAGCCTAGCCTCCCTTTGCCCCGTCTGAGAAATTTTAGGACCAAGTGTTAGAGTTTTGTTATTGCATGAGGTCGTTTTTAGCCGAGACATATCCTTGAATGAGCGCATCAAACATTTAAACATAAAAGAATGCATACTTTTGCAATAAAAAACACACATTACCTATTTTTGTAATTGGACGTTAAAGAAATGCCTATTTTTGTAATTTAATCTATTTTAAGAGCATATCGCTTAGCAAAGTAGGAATAATACAATATTATTCGTTGACCAAGTCTTACATTTAAAGTTTTGATGAGAATTGAGATGCGTGCGCTGCAACCTACCAATTCAGAGTAGGTTAATTTCTATCATCCTCGAATAAAGCAAGGTTTTAATTAAACAAAACGTATGGAGCTTCGAGCCTTAGTATTTTACTGATAACGAAGAGTGAAAAACCACGGCCGAGTCGGCAAAATCTTCACTATAGTAAAAATTACAACCTTCGAATTTTTACTATCTCACTTTTACCACTCGTGTTTACCTCACACCTCTCTGTGGATGTGGAACCCTATCAGTTTCTACCCGAACTGATAACCTCACAACTCACCCGGACTACTTCTCTCTATATATAGTAAAACTCGAATGAGCTTGTGATGATAATAACTGAAGAATCCTCAGCCTATTTATAGATGTCTTCAGCTCTTCTGGACCACTCAAAACGGGTGGCCAGGAATGCGCCGCGTCGCCCTTCAATATCAGCCGTTCATTAAATTATTATATATATAAAATAATATTATAATATAATATTAATAATATTTATATATATATATATATTTCAATGATGGTGGGCGTCGCTTTTGGTTGGCTGGACCAACAATTCTCCCCCTCCAGCCTCATTCATTATTTGCGGGGAAGATCTCTTACCGCCTCAGCGATAGCCCATGCCGGCTTGACCGGCGCAGAACTCTGTCTTCTCCTTGGGAATCACCTTCGTCAGAATATCCGCAATATTCTTGTCTGTGTGAATCTTCTGCAGCTTGAACGCTTTCTCCTCAATAGCTAGTCTGAGCCAATGATAACGAACATCGATGTGTTTCGTCCTCGAGTGATACATAGTATTCTTGCTCAAGTCCAAAGCACTTTGACTATCGCAAAATATTATGTAATCCTCCTGCTGAATTCCGAGCTCCTGAAGAAATCTCTTCAACCAGAGCATCTCCTTGCCAGCTTCCGTTGCTGCAACATACTCCGCTTCAGTAGTTGATAAAGAAACACATTTCTGTAACCTCGACTGCCATGAGATGGCTCCCCCTGAGAATGTGAATATGTATCCCGACGTTGACTTTCTGCTGTCGAGATCACCGGCCATATCAGCATCCGTATAGCCTGTAAGAAAACATTTACCACTTCCAAATGTTAGGCATAATTTGGAAGTTCCTCTCAGGTACCTCAAGATCCATTTTACTGCTTCCCAATGTGACTTCCCGGGATTTGATAGAAATCGACTCACAACGCCAACTGCATGAGCGATATCTGGCCTTGTACACACCATGGCGTACATCAAACTTCCGACCGCCGATGAATATGGAACATCTGGGACATCTTCTCCGTCTTCTGTTGTCGATGGACCGGATTTCTTTCGCAACTGAAAGTGCGCGGCAAGTGGCGTGCTAACTGGCTTAGCATCCTTCATATTGAACCTCTCTAGAACTCGTTCAATATAGCGCTCCTGAGATAACCACAATTTCTCAGCTTTCCGATCTCGGGTAATCTCCATTCCGAGAATCCGCTTTGCCGAACCCAAATCCTTCATGTCAAACGTCTTTGACAAATCTTTCTTCAACCCGCTAATCATCTCTGCATCTTGTCCGACAATTAGCATATCATCAACATACAGGAGAAGAACGATAAATTTACCGTTAGAGTATCTCCGGACGTAAACACATGGATCTGCATCTGTTCTCTTGAACCCCTGATGTACCATGAAATAATCAAATTTCTTGTACCATTGCCGTGGAGCTTGTTTCAGACCGTACAAGCTTTTCTTCAGCCGGCAGACCATGTCCTCTTTACCTCTAACCTCGAACCCTTCGGGTTGCTCCATATATATCTCCTCATCAAGATCACCATGCAAGAATGCGGTCTTCACGTCGAGTTGCTCCAAGTGAAGATCCATGGTAGCAGCTAGTCCCAATATGACTCTGATTGAACTCATCTTCACGACAGGTGAAAATATCTCGTCAAAGTCGATCCCCTTCCTCTGAGTGAAACCTTTGACCACTAATCGAGCCTTGTATCTGACCAGCTTGCCGTCATCCTTCTTCAATTTGTACACCCATTTGTTCTTGAGTGTCTTCTTCCCTTTCGGCAATCGAACTAACTCGTATGTATCATTCTTTTTCAGAGCATCCATCTCCTCTTGCATAGCCTTTATCCAACAATCTTTGTCCCTACAAGATTGTACTTCTTGGAAGCTCTCTGGCTCCCCCTCGTCAGTAATCAATATATAATCAGAACTTGGATACCTCGTAGATGGTTGGCGTTCTCTAGTTGACCTTCTCAGCTGAGGTTCAACTGCTTCTTGCACATCTGAAGGCTCCCCCTGCTCAGTATCTTCAGTGTGTTCATCTACGACAGGTTCATCATCTCCAATAGCTGGCTCTTCTGTTTCAGGTTCTGATTGTTGCATTCCTTCCTCCGTGGCACTGTCATATGGAATGCTAACTGGTGTATAATCGTCTACACCTCCACCTGTGGATTTCGCCGCATCCACCTCTGAGTCGCCCATGGTCTCATGCTCATGGAATACTACGTCGCGACTTCGAACAGTCTTCTTCTTCTTTGGATCGTAAAGCCTGTAGCCGAACTCCTCGTCTCCGTACCCAACAAAGATGCAAGGATTCGATTTATCATCGAGCTTAGATCTTTGTTCCTTCGGCACATGCATGAACGCCTTGCAGCCAAACACTCTCAAATGCGAATATGAGATGTCTCTACCAGTCCACACCTTCTCTGGTATATCGAAATCCAACGCCGATGAAGGTAATCGGTTGATAAGATAGACTGCAGTGTTGACAGCTTCCCCCCAAAATGACTTAGATAGATTAGCCATCTTGAGCATCGCTCGGACTCGCTCCATAATGGTTCGATTCATTCTCTCTGCGACACCATTTTGCTGAGGAGTGCCTGTCTTCTCATGCCTAATGCCCTGCTTCGTGGAATAATCTCTGAACTCCCGAGAGATGTATTCACCACCATTATCTGTGCGTAGACACTTTAGCGGCATTCCCGTTTCTCTTTCCACCATCGCATGGAACTTCTTAAAATAGTAGAACACCTGGTCCTTCGTCCGCAACAGATATACCCAGGTCTTGCGAGACGCATCATCAATGAAGGTCAGAAAATATTTGCTGCCTCCCAGAGATTCGACTTCCATGGGTCCGCATACGTCAGAGTGTACCAACTCCAACTTCTTCATTCGCCTGGTTAAGTTCTTCGCAAATGAAACTCTATGTTGCTTCCCAAATAAACAGTAATCGCAGGGGTTCAACGCTTTCTCCTTGGCTACTGGTATGAGGGACTTTCTAGCCAAGACATTTAACCCCTTCTCTCCTACGTGCGCCAGCCGTCTGTGCCACAAATTTGGAGAAGCATCATCTTCAACTGCATTCAGTTGGTTAGCACATATCGTTCCGTGCATCTTGTATAGCGAGCAGCATAGCTTTCCTCTCGCTACCACCAATGATCCCTTGGTGAGTTTCCAGTTGCTATTCGCCATCTCATTATAGTATCCTTCGTTGTCCAGCACCTTCACAGAAACTAGGTTGAGACGCAGGTCTGGAATGTGTCGCACATCTTTCAGCCGCAATGTGCACCCTACGCTCGTCTGGATACAGATATCACCGATCCCCACTATTTTAGAAACACTTTGGTTACCCATCTTGGTAGTTCCAAAGTTTCCCGCCTTGTATGTGGAGAAGTATTCACGCCTTGGAACACAATGGTAGGAGGCACCAGAGTCCACTACCCATTCAGTGCTTGTATCCGCAACATGACAACAATCTGCTTCATTCACCAGAGTAACCTCTCCTCCATCGTTTGAGGCGATTGCAGACGTGTTCTTGTCATCGTCTTGTTTCTGTTTTCCATTGAGAAGTCTACAGTTTCTTTGTAAGTGGCCAACTTTTCCACAATGGTAGCACTTCCTCATCTCCATGGACTTGGATCTATTTTTGGACTTGTCATATCCTTTTGGTCCTCTACTCTTGCTCCGACCCCTATTCACCATGACAAGGGCCTGATTTCCCGTACTGGTACTGGCAGCATCCTTCCTTCGTATCTCTTCATTGTAGAGTCTATTTTTCACCATCTCCATCGTGACTTTACCACTTGGTGCGGAGTTAGTGAGCGATACCACCAACATATCCCAGCTATCAGGTAGAGATCCCAATAGTAGACATGCTTGTAGCTCATCATCAAGGACTAGACCGGCACTTGTGAGTTGAGTTACCAGTCCTTCGAAGTCGTTCAGATGTTCAGCAACTGATCGTCCCTCGTTCAGCTTCACATTCATGAGTTTTCGCATCATGAATACCTTGCTCAGCGCATTCGTTACCTCATACATACCCTCCAATTTCGTCCAGAGTTTGTAGGGGTCTGTCTCATTTCGGACGTGGTTGTAGAGGCTTATGTCCACCCATTGGCGGACCACAGCTAGCGTCTTTCTTTGCAATTTCTTCCATAGGTCAGCATTCCCGCCTTCAGGCATCTTGCCTGCATTTTCGATTGGTTCATGGAGGTCTTTGCAATAAAGATAATCCTCCATCCTTGATTTCCATATGGAGTAATTCGTTACTGTCAGCTTGATCATTCCTCCGTCGTTCTCCATGGCCGTCAAAATTACCAGCAACCTACTAGTACCTTTTCTGATGTGGAAGATCAGTCAAAGCTGCAACCACAGAGCATACTCAGAATACTATCAGGCTCTGATACCACTTGTTGGGAATGGTGGTGGGCCCCGCGGTGGTCAGTGGGCCCCGCAGCGGAACAGGTCCCGATTTGGCTCGGTACAACGATCGGGAGAAGTGGGACCCACGGGGTAAATTTGGTGGGGCCCGCACAGTAACTACCACGGTAAAAATAAAATTACCGTAAGGTAAGAAAGAACACCAGAACTTTAACGTGGAAAAACCTCTGTTAACGAAGAGGGAAAAACCACGGCCGAGTCGGCAAAATCTTCACTATAGTAAAAATTACAACCTTCGAATTTTTACTATCTCACTTTTACCACTCGTGTTTACCTCACACCTCTCTGTGGATGTGGAACCCTATCAGTTTCTACCCGAACTGATAACCTCACAACTCACCCGGACTACTTCTCTCTATATATAGTAAAACTCGAATGAGCTTGTGATGATAATAACTGAAGAATCCTCAGCCTATTTATAGATGTCTTCAGCTCTTCTGGACCACTCAAAACGGGTGGCCAGAAATGCGCCGCGTCGCCCTTCAATATCAGCCGTTCATTAAATTATTATATATATAAAATAATATTATAATATAATATTAATAATATTTATATATATATATATATATTTCAATGATGGTGGGCGTCGCTTTTGGTTGGCTGGACCAACACCATCAACTTGTGTTATATTGAAATGATAAAAGACCAGTTGATTTGATCCGTGTCCTTCTATTATATAAATATATAACAAAATTTAATACGAAATTTCCAGCGTCTTTGTATTTATGCGTACAAATATCATTTGGGCTCTGCTAGTGGTGACATGACATATCCACAATAATGATCGACCGCGATCATTCGACAAAATATCTTAACATATATACAAGATAATATGGATTATATATATTGCGTCATAACAAAAAGCAAGCCGGCGGCTTGGACCACTAACTTGACTATTGGTGTTTTTAAATACTACTTTGTCTCTACACATCAACACTTGGAGAGAATGTGGACAAACCGCTCATATTTTAGCTTTTAAGTCGCAGAGAAGTCTTCGTCTACTTATAGGTAATCTTTCGAAAAAGACAATAATGGAGGAAGCTCACTACTCGGGTGAGAGTATCATTCCATGAACCTTCCGAAATCATGTACATATATATCATATCTCTTCCATATTCAATGTATTCTTAGATCTATAAATACAAGGAGAAAGATCACAGTTTTACATATCTCCATACATAATTATTGCATCATCACTCTTTGAGACCACAGCAAACAACTCACCTGCTGCCATGGCTCGTTCTTACAAAGCTGTTGCGTTTCTTCTCCTTTTTGTAGTGACGACCCTCTTATTCGTCTCATCAGCTGCCCGCAACCCATGTGAGTTTAATTCTTCTTTTTTTTTTTTATTTATATTATTGTTATTTTGTATATATTATATACTCATAGTCATCATATTGTTATCATCAGCCGCCATTGATGCCACACCCTTGCGCTTTTTTCCCAAGCCCATTCCCATTCCCAGGCGCATTCCCACTCCCAATGGCTTCTGTAATAGAAACAAGTTGACATGCATTTGCGCGGCTGCAAGATGCGATTGCAAGAGCAAAAATCTTGGCACCGTATGCAAAGTTTGCTGCAAGAAACAAGCTTGATGAAGATGATGATGATGTATTGTGTGCGTGAATAATAATAACTTCAGTTGTTGTTGTTGTTGTGTTGCTTAATAATTATAATTATCGACGATGTGTGTTGTTATGTAAGAAAAGAATTAGACTGATGCTAGACGACGAGTATTGTGTACTTCGATTGCACTGTGCCGAGTTCCTTTGAAGCCCAATAAACATTTATTATATACCTATATTTCCTATTTAGTGGGCTACTTCCTTCAAATCAAAGCCATTTTATGTGTTTTTCTCTCCTGCAAATTGAAAGCAAATATGATGCAGAAAATATATTGTTAATATACACATTATTGTATGCAACATACGTACCGGTATTTGCAGTGTTGTAAGATGCGATTGCAAGAGCAAAAATCTTGGCACCGTATGCAAAGTTTGCTGCAAGAAACAAGCTTGATGAAGATGATGATGATGATGTTGTTGTTGTTGTTGTGTTGCTTAATAATAATTATGAGAATGTGTGTTTTGTCATGTATGAATTATGATGTAAGAAAAGACTTACTAGAGTGATGCTAAGGCGACAGAGTGTTGTGTGGTGTTTGTGTACGTACTCTGATTGCGTTGTGCCGAGTTCCTTTGAAGCCCAATAAACATATATTATACATATTTTTTCTATTTAGTGGGCTACTTACTTTAGCCCCCCTACTACTATCTGCATTTGTTCGCTTAGTGGATTTATGGTCCGAAATTTAAACTCAAGAAACAAGAATTTGTCAACTTTGATGATATTATACATTGTTTTATTTTTTGTATACAATTACAAATAGTATTGATATATATCTGTACTCTTATATTAATTGTGAGCACCCTTTAAAAACTGTCATTTTTAATACAATTTGGTGTATCATTTACACCCAAATTTTGGATCAATTAGTTAGTTATTTTTTACATTAGGTTTTAAAGAGGTCGAAAATCACATTTTAATGCATAGGATAAAGATGCCGAACTGCTCACCCCACGTCTTTCTACTCCACCGTTTACACCAAATTGGTTATTAATTCTATAAAATTAATTCTAAAATCAATTTTAAATTCTTAAAAATAATCTAAAAATTAACTCCAACATTATAATTTCACCTAATAAAATTTAAAATATAAATTAATATATAAATTTTTATAGTCATGAACACATTGGGTGTGCCAAAATACTAGTATATATATATAGTGGAACACATGATGTAATATATAGACATATAAGAGCCTTGTTAATATAAAATTTGCATCCTTATTTACATAACACAAAAAATAATCTTACAATGAAAATAGAATATTGGCCGATGACGATGATAAAAATGTTATCTGGATTATTATTCACCGCCCACTTTTTCCTAGTCATCGTCCCCTAAAGGGCTGCAAAAGACGATTTTGACCTTTTGATATTTAAATTTAAAAAGAAAAAACTTAGTCTATATAAACAAACAACACTTTCATATCACAATCACACACTCAAATCATACTAAAAAACAAAAAAAACTCAAAATTGCATCCTTATTTACATAACACAAAAAATAATCTTACAATGAAAATAGAATATTGGCCGATGACGATGATAAAAATGTTATCTGGATTATTATTCACCGCCCACTTTTTCCTAGTCATCGTCCCCTAAAGGGCTGCAAAAGACGATTTTGACCTTTTGATATTTAAATTTAAAAAGAAAAAACTTAGTCTATATAAACAAACAACACTTTCATATCACAATCACACACTCAAATCATACTAAAAAACAAAAAAAAACTCAAAATTGCAATGGATCGACGACAGAGACAGGGGAAAGGAAATGGCCTATTTGCACGACTGGTAAGCAAATTTTCAAAAAATTCATTCGTACGTAGATGAATTAGCTGAAAAAAAAAGACCCGATCGAATAGTATTTCGGACCGTCGAACGGCACGGCCGAAAAAGTTTTTTCGGCTGTGCAGGAGACCGCCGAAATATGTTTCGGCCGTGCTAGTGCCGGCTGAAAATATGTTTCGGTCGGCACTTCACAGGCCGAAAATATTTTTTGCCGCCTCTATAGGCGGTCGAAAATGTTGTTCGGCCTTTTTTTTTAAATAAATATTTAATTGCAGACCAAGGGTGGGAAGTCCCTACACGGAGGTAGCAGTAGATCCCCCTCCCCCCTTGGAAGGATCTGGAGAGCGCCACACGAGGACGCGCACGCGTTGATGCATCCGTTCAACGGGAGGAGGAGAGGCGGCAGCAAGCGACTGCTTCTCAGGCCGTGTATGCAGATTACGATCCACATGCGGGGTGGTCTGGAGTAGGGTGGGGAAATATACCGAAATACCGATATACCGTCCTTATCGTATCGAAACGTAGCGAAAATATCGAAAATTTTGGTATACCGAAGTTTATGGTAAGGTATGATACCGTAACCGAAAATTTTAGGTACGGTAATGGTATGAAAATTTTAAAAAATTAGGTATACCGATTATACCGAAATACCGAAATAATAAATTTATTAATAATATATATATATATATATATATATATATATATATATACACACCTACATATATTATATTATTTCAAAAGAATATAAAATTGATAAAAAATATTATAAGGATCTTCATAAATTTATTTAGCCCAAAATTATTAATTATACCTAACTTTCGAAGATTATTGAGGCCCACCATGTTTTACTTACATTAAAAAAAACAAAAGGAAATATAAAATACATGTTTGTTTCTCTCACTAATTTTTTTAAATAGCCATTTCGTTTTAATTAATCTATATATAAAGTTGTATTTTGTGTTTTGTAAAGTTCTTTGTCTTACTAAGGAGACTGACTAAAATATTTAAATTATTTAAAGTTATTTTATGAATTAAAAATCTTTTTATTTTGCAAACTTTGGTACTAATAATCCATCTTATTGGGGCATAGGGAGATTGAATTGACTAAAAATTCGAAAACAACGAATTAACGAGTTACGAGACCCGCATGGTAAAAAACTCTCCGTGTGAATGATATAGAAGGTATGATATCGATACCATATCGAAATTTCGGTATGATACCGTATCGAAATTTAAGGTATACCGAAATTTTGGTATGGTATTAGTATGATTTTTTACGATATCGAAATTTCGGTACGGTAAACGGTATCACAGTTTTGGTAGGTATACCGTACGGAACCACCCTTAGTCTGGAGCACCCGATGATGACGTACCGGATGATGCAGCATCGTTTCAGTCATCCGATGACGATCCGCCATCAGATAGATGTCATGACTGCAAGCGAGGTATCTTATCAATTTATATTATATATTTGTGACAATTATTTAAAAATTGTGAACTGTTATCAGGTTGCTTGGCTGTCGTACGGTCCCGATACAGCGTCGTAGCACCCGAGGACGCTTTTCGTGGGTTAGGTTAGATATCGCGATGTCGTTGAGCCCTACTCGCCCTCGAGAGCGTTGCGCCAGCTGGGGTACGTGCAGCTCATCCCGCCGTCGATGAGTCCGCCACAGGCGGTCATGCCGGCAGACTTGACGAGGTATAAGGTGGACTATTCTGCCAGTTCGGCAGAACATCTTGGTGTCAGTTCTCGTACGCCTACATCATCAACCTCTCGTACATCAACCGGGCCGCCGATGAGTACCTGGTGAAACAGTTGGAGGGTACATGGACTGGTATCGGCGGCATTCTCATCATCGCCAGCTTTCGTCGAAGGCGGGATCCTCATCGGGCGGCATACCCCCGCGTAGCCACGGTGACTACGTATGTAATTTAATCGCTTTTTATATGTATTATTTCTATGTACAGTGGTACAGCTCGATCTTAACTAGCGATATGCTAGCTAGGATGCATCTGGACGGCTATCCGCCCACGGAGGAGTTCAGAGAGAGGCTCGACGACCTCAACGACTGGTGGCGCCAGGCCCCATGATTTTCTTTTTTTCTTTCCTTTATGTATCGGACGATTACTTTTTATATGTAATATTTTTTGCATCTTTATTCCGTTTCGAATTAATAGATAGTACAAATTATAACACAAAAAAATTATATATAGAGGCACAGTAATTTCGGCCGCCTGTAGAGGCACAGACAGGGCCGACGGCATGCATGGACAGGGGCGAAAAATATTTTCGGCCCTCATGGCAGGGCCGAGATGAGTTTTCGGCCAGCTGAAGGTGCGGCCGAAAATACTTTTCGACTGTGCCATGAACCGACCCGAAACTTCGTTCGATCGGGACTTTTTTACGTTCGAATTTTTTTTTACGTTTCCACGTTTCGATCCATTGCCGAAGATCGTTCGACTTTATTTTGTGTATATATTTTTCAGTATTTCGTACCGAATTATAGTTTTTCTTTTTAAATTAATTTAACTATCAAAAGAGCAATTTCGTCTTTTTGCAGCCCACAGGCGGCCGAAAATTTTTCGGCCAGCATGGACAGGGGCGAAAAATATTTTGGGCCCTACATGGCAGGGCCGAGATGAGTTTTCGGCCAGCTGAAGGTGCGGCCAAAAATATTTTTCGGCCCTCTCTGTGCAAGGCCAAAATATACACTTTTTACCTTTTGATGTACTTATTATTAAAATATTCAGTTTCTTAAAATCCGTGCAAAACCTCAAATGTCCAAAATCGTTTGGGACGGAGGTAATATGTCTCTACACATCGAAACTCGGAGAAAATGTGGAGTGGACCCTTCATATTTTAGCTTCAGGGCTAAGGCAGAGAAGTCTTCGCCTACTTAGAAGTCTATCGAGAAAGACAATGGAGGAAGCTCACTACTAGGCTGGGAGTAACATTCCACGAATCTTCCCGAAATCATTTTCATATCTCCATATATACAATGTATTTCTTAGATCTCTATAAATATAATGAAAAAGATCACAGTTTTACATATCTCCATACATAATTATTGCATCATCACTCTTTGAGACCACAGCAAACAACTCACCTGCTGCCATGGCTCGTTCTTACAAAGCTGTTGCGTTTCTTCTCCTTTTTGTAGCGACGACCCTCTTATTCGTCTCATCAGCTGCTCGCATCCCATGTGAGTTTCATTCTGCTTTATTCATCTTTTTTTAAATGTATATTATTGTTATTGATAAACGTATATTAATACGTTTATTGTTATGTTTATTTGGGTTATAATAGGAAACTTTTGATCATTCCATGCATTTATTGGCTCTATTTACACTCATTTAAATATTGTAGGACCTTCGAATGATTATCGAGAAAAGAGGAACGAAAACGAGGCGAAAACGACGCGAAAACGGCAAAGTTTGAAGCTGCCAGTAACAAGTCACGGCCGTGAACGCTCTTGCAAGAGGCCGTGAACGAGGGCAGTAAGCGCAAGGAGAAAAGGTTCCAAGAGTCACGGCCGTGAATCACTTTGCACAAGGCCGTGAACGTGAGCAGAGAGCTCAAGATCCAGTGTCGCGGCCGTGAACGATCATGTAAGAAGCCGTGAACGTGGACAGAGAGTTTTAAGGAACGCGTCACGGCCGTGAATACTCATGTCAAAGGCCGTGACTCGCGGCAGAGACTGAGCAAACGCTCTGCCATTCAGTGTCACGGCCGTGAACCTGTATGAAAGAGGCCGTGACCCTCTCCAGAGAGTCAATATTTAGGTTTTTTAAGCCGCCGTCACGGCCGTGAAGATCGGTGCACGAGGCCGTGACTCGTGCCAGGAAGTCAAGAAATAGGGTTTTTAGCCGCCTTCACGGCCGTGAAGGCCCGTTAAGTGGCCGTGAACATGCCTAATTTCAGGGTTTTAGCCCATTTTCGAAGCATAAAAGGAGGGCTTTCCTTAGAACTGAGGAGAACTTGATAAGGACGAAAACTTAGAGCAAAGAAGAGAAGGAAGAACACCAGAAGCAGTCCCGTGATTCGGAGAAGCTCAAGGGACGATCGACGACGAAGCTACGCTCATACGATCGAGGAACGAGAGCTCCACCTCGGAAACGCCATATTCACTTCTTAGGGAAGTTTCTATGAGTTCTCTAACCTCGTTACCTTTAAATCTCGTTGTTGTGACGTTCAATATGAGTAGCTAAACCCTCTTGTGTGTTTGGGAATAGATGAACGTTGGGTTATGTCGTAGTTAAGGCGTAGGATAATCGTGAACACGTGTATTCGACAATTTATCGTTCTATGATATTGTTCTTTGTATCAATATGTCTATGTGTTGATATGAATGTGTGGTATATCGTTTAGGGCGACAGCTAAATAACGATCAGGCCGTTCGTAGACGTTAGGATTCGAGTATAGGGCGACAGCAAATACTCGATCCTCGCCATCTAGTAATCGCTAAATTTAGATTCCCACGAACGTTTAGGGCGACAGCAAATCCGTGAGTGGGTAGGAAATTACTGCGATTTAGTCGATTTTCACGTAGGAACATATTCCGTAGCTTTGGCGACAGCACCTAGCGGGATTCGAATTCCCGAACACATATGTCATCTTAAGTCACTTTTATTACTTCTAGTTGTGTTCCTTAGTTTTCCGATCTTTAAGTTGTTCTGTTAAGTTAGTTCGTAGTATAAACAAATCCTACTCTTTTATTTAGGCTAAATATCGATTCGATAGGTTAATACTAGTACTCATTTTATTCCTCGTGTTCGATACTCGGATATTCACTATAGCTATATTACAAACGATAGGTACACTGCCTATCGCGCGTGATTCTAGTTATAATATATTCGTTTTAATTATTACTTGACGTACTCGCACGATCTTTTATTTAAACACACACGCACGCGATCAAGTTTTTGGCGCCGTTGCCGGGGAATAATTTGATATTAGGAACACCTGTGTTCGGTAATTTAGCCATCCACTTATTTGTTACTTTGTTCTAGTTATCAGATTTCTTTGATCTGCGATTATTTTTCCGGTTGTGACTTGTTAATTAACTAACGAGAGTCGTTGGTCTTCAGGGTGTACTCTTACAGTGAATGACCCGAAATCATCCATCGTATCCACTCATTGAAGCACCTCCGAATTTCGAGCGTACGTTGCGACGAAGATTAAGGCAGGAAGTAATTGGAAGTTCTTCGTCCGAAAATTCATTTCAGCTAGTTGACTATTCTCAAGACACAAGAGAAGGTTCTCAAGACACGACAAACGCTTCTCACATCGAGACGTCGGTTGATAGTTCAGGGACACCAAAAAAGATGGCAGATCAAGAAGTTAATAACGAGGAGCAATCACTGCAAGATTTGCTCAAGCACGACACCCTTGGTGGTACGGAATCGGCAATCGTGATACCACCTTCGAGAACAACAACTTCGAATTGAAACATTCGTGGCTTCAAATGATATTTCAGACGGCTCAATTCGAAGGAAGGTCCGAAGATGATCCGTACAAACACATAAAGGCGTTTCTAACAATTACGGACACTATCAAGATCAATGGAGTTCCAAACGACACCATCAAGCTTATGCTATTTCCATTTTCTCTCAAAGACAAAGCAAAGGAGTGGTTGGAGCTATTACCACCTAGGTCTATCACTACTTGGGACGAGCTACGAGGAGCTTTCCTTGGCTACTTTTTCCCGCAATCAAAGGTACTTCGGTTGAAAACTGAGATTTCACTCTTTCACCAAAAGGACACGGAGAACCTCTACGAAGTTTGGGAGAGGTACAAAGCCCTACTAAAGAGATGTCCGCAGCATGGAATGACAAAGGCCGCAATCGTTAATCGATTCCATGAAGCACTCAATGATCAAACGGCCCATATGCTAGACGGAGCCGCAAACGGAGGACTTGTGAAGCTCAGTGCCACAGAAGCTTGGAACCTAATTGAAGATTATACAAGGAACAGCTTCATGCGAGGCAACACAAGAATGAGGGTGCCTGGAGTGTTCGAAGTAAGTGAGGACACGGCAATGAATGCTAAGTTTGACGCTCTTCAACAACAAGTTGCCACGACGCAAACTCAACTTCAGACGATGATCAATGCGCTACTACCGAAAGTTACCCAACCACCGACCGTTAATGCTGTAATGACACCGATGACCACCGCACCACCGCAACAGATACCTTACATACCGCATTGTGGTAATTGTGGTGCAGCCCACGAGACGTCGGAATGTCAAGTCATACCACCGGTGGAACACGTTGACTACATGGGAAATTATCAAGGACAGAGAAGCTTCCAACCTCGAGCACATCCTAATCTTTCTTATGGAAATCAAGGCCATCAAGTGCAAAGGCAATCCGGTTTCCAACAAGGGCCACCACCGGGATTTCAAGCCGGAGGATCAAGCAATAACTATCATAATACGGCTCAGGGTTCAGGATCAAATGACATGAGGGATATGAAGGGTATGATGGAGAGACTCCTTTCAAACTTCGACAAGACTACTCAAGCCCATGAGAGTCGATTAACAAAGATGGAAGAACAATTCCAATCCATTGATCTCCGAGCTCAAAATACAGATGCGTCTGTACGAAAATTGGAGTTGCAAGTTGGCCAAATGGCGAAGCAGTTGGCTGAGCGAACTCAGGGATCACTCCCAAGTTATACCGAACCAAATCCCAAGGAGTATTGCAAGGCAGTCACTCTGAGGAATGGACGAGAACTGCAAGAAGTACCCGCCAAGAAGAAGACCAAGGAGAACGCCAACTTCGAGAGCCACGATGAGCCCGAAGTGGAGGAGATCAGAGGCGATGATATCGAAAAGGCCGAAGCTGAGAAGGAAAAGGTCGAGCCTGAGAAAGAAAAGGCGAAGGAGATCGAGCGGCCGCCGGTGAAGCCATACCAGTCGAAGATTCCTTACCCGGCTCGACTGAAGAAGGACAAAGACGAGGCACAATTTGGTAAATTTATGGGTATGTGTAAGGAATTGCATATTAACCTGCCTTTTGTTGAAGCCATTACGCAGATGCCCAGCTTCGCCAAGTTTTTGAAGGACCTATTGACGAACAGGAGGAAACTCGAACATGTTTCCACGGTGTGCTTACGAGGGGAATGCTCGGCGATACTTCAAAACAAGATGCCGAAGAAGCTCAAAGACCCAGGGAGTTTTACGATTCCCTGTCTTATAGGAGACTTAGTTGTTGAACGCGCTTTAGCTGATCTAGGAGCTAGCATAAATTTAATGCCGTATTCCATGTTTAAGCGCTTAGGACTAGGTGAACCACGACCCACTAGGATGAGTCTTCAATTAGCTGATCGTTCGTTAAAATACCCTAGGGGTGTTATTGAGGATGTCCTAGTAAAGGTAGGTAAATTTGTGATTCCCGCCGACTTTGTTATCTTAGACATGGAGGAGGATGAGAACGTTCCATTGATTCTAGGTAGACCATTTTTAGCTACCGGTGAAACTATGATAGATGTTAGAAATGGGACGTTAACTTTGACGGTGGACGGTGAAAAAGTTACGTTCAATATGGCTGAGTCGATGAAGAAGACTAATGAGCATGATGATAAGTGTTACTACTTAGACGCTATTGAGCATGATTTTTTCTTTTCTGTACAAGGTCTATCACAGTTTCCCTACGAGCAGGATACACAGCAAATTTTGGCAATTGACGAGTGTGGGGAGGAAGTCGACGAGCCCATCATAACTATCGACGAGAGTAGCGAAGAAGACAAGGAAAAGAGCTCGGTCGAGGAGCCACCCGTCCTAGAGTTGAAGCAGTTACCTGACCACCTCGAGTATGCGTTTCTCGGAAACAATGGAGGGCTACCAGTCATCATTTCATCGAGTCTCGACGACGGACAGAAGGGCCAGCTTTTGGAAGTGTTGAGAGCACACAAGAAGGCATTGGCGTGGAAGTTATCCGACATCAGAGGGATCAGTCCGAGCTACTGTACGCATAAGATCCTGATGGAGGACGAGTTTAAGCCAGTCGCCCAACGTCAAAGGCGACTCAATCCGAATATGAAAGATGTCGTGAAGAAAGAGGTTATTAAGCTATTAGACGCGGGGATGATCTACCCTATCTCAGATAGCGCTTGGGTAAGTCCGGTCCAAGTGGTCCCGAAGAAGGGAGGAATGACGGTCGTCACTAACGATAAGAATGAATTGATTCCAACAAGGACCGTTACTGGGTGGCGTGTGTGCATCGACTACAGAAAATTAAACGACGCCACGAGAAAGGACCATTTCCCCTTACCATTTATTGATCAAATGCTAGAAAAATTATCTGGTCATTCATTTATTGCTTTCTCGATGTTCTTTCAGGATATCTGCAGATTCCCATTGCACCTGAGGACCAGGAGAAGACCACATTCACTTGTCCCTTCGGTACGTTTGCGTATCGAAGGATGCCATTCGGTCTATGCAACGCTCCGGCCACCTTCCAGCGATGTATGATGGCAATATTCGACGAGTTGGTAGGTGAGGTAATGGAGGTGTTTATGGATGATTTTTCGGTATTTGGGTCGTCGTTTGATGTATGCCTTGCTAATCTGAAGCTTGTACTCGCACGCTGCGAAGAAACGAACTTGGCACTTAATTGGGAGAAGTGTCATTTCATGGTTCGAGAGGGTATAGTTCTGGGCCATAAGATTTCCTCTAAAGGAATCGAAGTGGACCGAGCTAAATTAGAGACAATAGAAAAATTACCTGTCCCCTCGAACGTGAGATCAATTAGGAGTTTTCTAGGACATGCTGGCTTCTATCGTAGGTTCATTAAGGATTTTTCTAAAATTGCTCGACCCATGTCTAGATTACTTGAGAAAGATGCTCCGTTTGATTTTAACGATGAATGTTTGCATGCCTTTAATTTGCTTAAGGAGAGATTGATTGCAGCACCTATCATGGTTGCCCCCGATTGGGGGTTGCCCTTTGAACTAATGTGCGATGCAAGTGATTACGCAGTGGGAGCCGTGCTAGGGCAGCGTAAGGATAATCATTTCAGGCCAATTTACTATGCCAGTAAGACGTTAGACACAGCCCAGGCAAACTATACGACCACGGAAAAGGAGCTCTTAGCTATCGTGTTCGCCTTCGATAAATTCAGGTCATACCTTATTTTATCGAAAGTTATTGTTTTTACTGATCACTCCGCCCTTAAGTATTTACTAGCGAAGCCGGACGCCAAGCCTCGGCTAATTAGATGGGTCTTACTCCTTCAAGAGTTCGATATAGAGATCCGAGATAAAAAGGGGGCAGAGAATTTGGCGGCGGATCACCTCTCTCGATTAGAGGAGTCCGAAATTTACAACAAGGACGGCAAAGAAATTCAGGACACATTCCCAGACGAGCACTTGTATGCAATACAAGTGGTGAGTGACGATATTCCTTGGTTTGCAGATTTCGCTAATTATCTTGTTGCAAGGGTTTTACCAAAGGGATACACAAGTCAGCAAAAGAAGAAATTCTTTTCTGACTTGAAGTATTACTTTTGGGAAGATCCATATCTGTTCAGGCAATGTGCAGACCAGGTGATACGACGATGTGTTGCTTCCCCTGAGACGACGAAGATTCTAGGGCATTGCCATAGCGGACCAACTGGAGGGCATTATGCAGCCAATCGAACAGCTCAGAAGGTACTGGAAAGCGGGTTTTATTGGCCAACGATTTTCAAGGACGCCCAACGGTATGTTGATATTTGTGATCAATGTCAGCGCACAGGTAATATCTCAAAACGTGATGAAATGCCTCAAAATTTTATTCTAGTTTCTGAGATTTTCGATGTTTGGGGTATAGATTTCATGGGCCCGTTTCCTAGTTCGTATAATAATAAGTACATTCTGGTTGCTGTAGACTATGTGTCTAAGTGGGCCGAGGCGCAAGCTTTACCCACGAACGATGCTAGGGTTGTTGTGCGATTTTTACGAGCATTATTTTCACGATTTGGGGCACCTAGATGCATCATTAGCGATAGAGGCACCCATTTCTGTAACACCCAATTTGCACGTACCTTAGATCGATATGGTGTTAAA
Source organism: Craterostigma plantagineum (assembly GCA_027422505.1). Classification (NCBI taxonomy): domain Eukaryota; kingdom Viridiplantae; phylum Streptophyta; class Magnoliopsida; order Lamiales; family Linderniaceae; genus Craterostigma; species Craterostigma plantagineum. The sequence goes on from JAPQWV010000050.1 coordinate 4,288,761, forward strand.
CACAGCATGTCCACCCCTTATCACCCTCAGGCTAGCGGTCAGGTAGAAGTCGTGAACCGCGAGTTAAAACGTATTCTTGAGAAAACTATAGCTGGGAACCGTAAGGAGTGGGCTAATAAGCTTAATGACGCACTTTGGGCGTATAGAACCGCGTATAAAACACCAATAGGTACTACACCGTATAGATTGGTTTACGGGAAGGCATGCCATCTCCCCGTAGAAATCGAACATAAAGCCTATTGGGCAATTAAGTCATTGGATATGGATTTGGGGAAAGCCGGTGAAAAGCGGCAACTCCAAATTAATGAGCTTGACGAGTGGCGTTTATCAGCTTATGATAACGCCAGAATGTATAAGGAGCGTTCAAAAGCCTACCATGATAACAAAATTAGGCACAGACGAGAATTTCAGGAAGGGGACCAAGTCCTCCTCTTTAATTCTCGACTTAGGCTTTTTCCTGGTAAGCTTAGGTCACGGTGGTCAGGACCGTTCACTGTTACTCGTGTTCTCTCATACGGTACTGTTGAGATTTCAGGTATGGGACAGGGTACTTTCAAGGTGAACGGGCATCGATTGAAGCATTATTATGGAGGCGAGGAAGATTTAAGCGATAAGGAGGTATTATACCTCGATTTCAAGCTAGTATAAGAGCCTAGGAAGGACGTCAGGCTGAGACGTTAAAAGAAGCGCTCCTTGGGAGGCAACCCAGGTATTTCTATTTTATGTTTTAGGTATATATATATATATATATAAAATCTAAAACTATATATATATATTAAATTAAATAAACAATAATAACAACAATAATAATAATAACAGTAATAGTTAATTAATAATAAGTTTATTACAAACATTGAAGATGGGTACAACGCAGAGTCTAGAGACGAGATAGGAACGATAGTTTTACTTCATAAACGATGGTTACAATACCATTACAACGTGTGAAAGACCAACACAAAAGCAAATTAAAACAGCGAATAACGCAAAAGACAAAACAATAGTTTATTTTGCTTCATAAGGGCGGGTTACACACAAGTGCACCTTGCGATAACCCAACACACGAAAGCAAGTAAAACTCCAAACAAGCCCAAAAGAAGAGCAAGGTAGAGTGATACCATATCTAAATTACGACGAACCCTTGCATACTCCTCACTCTCATCCTCACGACCTTGCTGCTGTCCCCAATTCATAGTGGCTAGATAACTCTTTCTAAAATAAGATTGTTAAAGACGTGGGTGTATGGTAGATGATGCTATTGTGTTTTTCTACCACTGTCTATTTATAGGCATGAACGGCACAAAAATATCATTATCATACCCGACAATCCATTAAATGATACAGACGAATTTTTGACTTGGAAGATTTGACGCCGCGTGAGAAAGTGATATTTCTCTTGTCGATTACAAGATTTTCCTTCGCGCAAATCATTCTCGAAAAAATTCGTCGATTGCGTGTCAATTATAGTAAAAATATATATTAAATGATAATCATAATAAAAAAAAAAACAAAAAAAAAAAACAAAAAAAAAAAAAAAAAAAAAAAGGGCAAGTCACGGCCAATGACTCACAAGTCACGGCCGCGACTTGGCGCTGCAACACGCACTGCCCTTCCTCACGGCCTTTGCTCAAGAACTCACGGCCGTGAATGTTAGTATCACAACACATTTCGCGCACTGTCTCAAGTCACGGCCAGAGGGTTAACCGTCACGGCCGTGACCAATAAAAATAAAAAAAAAAAATAATAATAATAATAAAAAAATAAATAAATAAAACAAAAAAAAAATAATAATAAATAAAAAATAAAAAAAATAAAAAAATAAAAAAAAATAAAAAAAATAAAAAAAAAAAAAAATTCGTAATAAATAATAAATAAGAGTCACGGCCAGTGTCTTGAAAGTCACGGCTGTGACATAGACGGGCTTAACTCTCTGCCCGAAGTCACGGCCAATGACTCCATCGATCACGGCCGTGACTCTGCTGATTCGATTAGACTGCTCGTCTTCACGGCCTGGGTACTGTCGTTCACGGCCGTGAATGTGACGGATTTTACCTTATTAAACCTTCATTTCAACACTTTTCGTCTTCTCCACTTCAAAATCAACCAAAGATCAACGATTCTTCATCTCTTCCACTCCAAATTCATCACATCTCCGCCGCCCAACGCATTTCGCCCCTAATTCAACGCGATTACATCAACAAGGTATGTGTTTTTTTTGTCTCCAAAACTCCTTCTTTGCGAAATTTGAGGATTTTTCGAAGGTGAGATCGATTTTGCTGTTTACAATGCTCTCTCATTACTACATTTATGCTATAAACGTGTTGGGCTTGATGGATTTGTAATTTTCGTGCGTCAATTTCAATTTTGGGTGAGGAACCCTAATTTCGGAATTTGGGGATTCCCAAAATTGGACCTACTTTGGTGTTTGTATTGATCTTTATGGTTAGATATATGCTTTGAATGCCTTGGGTTCGATTAATTTCTTGATTCCGTCCAATAATTTTCATTTGGGAATGATAAACCCTAATTTTACAAATTGGGGAATTTTGGAAATTGGAACGGAATTGATTGCGTTTAATGGTTTACTTAGCGTTGATTCATCGTTTGAAGTTGCAGATTATGCTTGGTTAATCGATTATTGCGATTTGAATGAGTATTTTAGTTGGTCTATTATGTGTTCGACAAAATGCCGCTTTGAATGTTCATATGTTCTTGCTTTAGAATTGTCAATTTTGTCGCTACGTTGGTCGAGTCGAGCTGTGTTGATTATCTTTTTCTCGCCAACTAACATTTGGACTTCTAGGTACTATGGGTCGAAGCCGCTCATCTGCATCAACGAGTCGTCAACGTCGAGGCCCAAGCACGAGCCGCACACCGTCACTGCTAGAGTCTATGGGGCAGTTTGACGACGAGACACACCAGGCCCGTTACAACAGGCTAAAGAACACGGAATTCATCCTGACTGATCAGATTGATCATGAGACGCTGGAGAAGTACAACATTGACCAGCAGGTGGCCGGATACCTGTCACTGAGTGGGTGGCTAGAATTCTTCCACATCGACGAGCCGGGATATAAGGAGCTGACACTGGAGTTCCTGTCCACCTTCGCCCACGAAGAATTTGGCCGGAACAAGATCACATTCCGGGCGTTTAACACGGAGGAGGTGGTTACTATTAAAGACTTCTGCCGTGCAATTGGAACACCGGAGCTACCTTACGGGCATCAAGGACTACAAGACTTATACTACAAGAATTATCTGGAGAACCCGGATGTCCGACAGGCCGGTTGGGCAGAGATTACGAGACCCGGCGAGCCCCCCTTCAGCGTCAAAACGTCGAAGGCCTCGTCGCTCAGGAGCCCCGGCCTGCGATATATCCACCGGCTCCTGACGACTTCGCTCACACCTAGGGGCGATTCACACGGCGCGATAGGCCTTCGCGACCTCTTCTATTTACTCAAGATGCAGCGCGGGGAACACGTACACCTAGGAATGGCCCTGAAGCACGCCTTCGCGGCACAGGCCGACGTTCGTAGCCACGGGAAGATCGCAGTAGCGCCATTTGTTACTCGGATCATCAAAGGCCTTAACCTATGGCCAGAAAACCCACCGGAGATGGAGATTGTGGGCGGGCGTAATCCGGTCAACGAGGATATGATGGTGAAGATGAAAATGTTGATCAAGGCTTCCACCTGGTCTCGCTCGAACAAGGTTTACGTCTGGCATGAGGTCTACCATGGGCAGACAGACCTGGGCGACTACCCAGAGCCACTACAAATTGAGGGCGTGGGGCCATTCCCAGTTCACCCAGACACTGCCGGCACTTCCCATTCCTCCGGCTACCACGAGGGGGAATCATCAGGGGTCGCTCCTTACGCGTCAGCCGCAGACCTTCACACACTGCGCGAGGACATGCTCCGCTACAATCAGGAGGCCATACAGCGTGACGAGGAGACACGACGCCGTCAGGACGAGTACGAGCGTCGCAACGAGGAAGCCCACAGACGCTATCGCGAGGAGCAAGAGCGATATGAGCTGGCTCTTAAAGCCATGGAAGACGCGGTCAGGCGATCACAGGAATCACTGGCGTTCCTTCGCCCTCGGCAGCCCTCACCACCACCACCTTAGTTCCGACTTCAGTTGGAATTTTTCTTTTCTAAAACACTTTGTGTGTTTGGTTTAGTCATCACGACACTTTTGATGATTATGACTCGTTTTGCTATTACTTTTTATTTCTATCGTACGTTTAATTTTCTTATTAAGTGCTTACAGGAAACGTGACACGAATTCAGACTACGAACCAAAATATTCACAATCAGTGAAGCAACCATGTTCAAACTACATCAAATGATAGAGGCAGGGCCACGCCAATTTTTCAGGGGAGTCACGTTCTTTTCAACTTCTTTTACCTACCTGTTATTTCTTTTACACGTTGAGGACAACGTGAATCTTAAGTGTGGGGAGGGGGAATTTTGTTAAGAAATTTTGTTGAAAAGTTACGTGAAAATTTTTATGACGTGTTTTGGGCTTTTTAATTTATAAAAGTTTGGCATGATTATTTACATTCATCTCAATGAGGATTGCATATTAGGGAGTCTAGTGAGCGATAAAGACATGCATCAGTGATCTAATCTTTTCAGCATGAATAGATATAGTATTACTTTGAGAGATTCACACACATAACCCATGTTCCGTTGTGAGAGTTTGAGCTGACGAGCTTTTGCTCATTTTTTCTTGATTGTGTGAGTAGTGCATAATTTACGTCTCTCTAGAACTTGCTTGTTTGATACGCATTGAAATTGCTTATAGTATGTTTTGTATGAATATGACGAAGGCATTAGGAAATAAGTCCACGGCCAAAGTTCCCGACCACGATTGATCACCGTAGTTAGCCACTTTGTGCCTAAGCCTATTTATTCCTTACACCTCGTATATCATAACCCTCTGACCTAAATAAGCCTCCAGAGATCATTTGAACCCGAGTTAAGCGGAAGTGAAAGTCAAATGTCAAAGTCGGAAAGCGCAGAGATGACGGCCCGCCGGAAGTGAACAGTTTGTTGAAAAAAAAAAAAAAAAAAAAAAAAAAAAAAGAAAAAAAAGAAAAGAAGAAGAAGAAGAAGGAAAAAAAAAAAAAAAGAAAAGAACCTTTCCTCTGATAATCTTCCGGTCTCGTGTTTTCCACATCATCCCCTAATTTATAGACTTGGAAGAAGAAAGGCATAGTGGAACGCAGCAAAAATAAGAATATGAAGACGGCGTAATCAGAAAGGCGAATTGTTGACGTGCTTTAGACAATGACATGAAGATCGACACGACTGCTACTCATATGTGATTCTATTACCACTTCAATACTATCTGAACCCATTTAACCCGAAAAAGACCTTCTGATTCATGCTAACTGCTTTAAGTAGTAGACGTGCGATTGACTTGCAAGCATATGGTTTAGACTAGATTATTGCATGAATTGAGTGATTCACCGATTTTTTTTTAGCCTATACACTGAGTGATTTGAGTGAATCCCTGCGAGGTGTGGATCTCGATTAGTAGTGCTAAGGAAATTCGTGTCGATTAGTGCTGATTATTTTGTGCAGTGTCCATAATTGCTTGCTTGATTCCATTTTGTGATTTCCATCTGCGTTGGTGAATTGTGAATGGTCGTGCCGTTATCTTGATAACCTTTTCTTGCTTCTTAATTTGCTTGAGGACAAGCAAAAGCTTAAGTGTGGGGAGGTTTGATAAACGTATATTAATACGTTTATTGTTATGTTTATTTGGGTTATAATAGGAAACTTTTGATCATTCCATGCATTTATTGGCTCTATTTACACTCATTTAAATATTGTAGGACCTTCGAATGATTATCGAGAAAAGAGAAACGAAAACGAGGCGAAAACGACGCGAAAACGGCAAAGTTTGAAGCTGCCAGTAACAAGTCACGGCCGTGAACGCTCTTGCAAGAGGCCGTGAACGAGGGCAGTAAGCGCAAGGAGAAAAGGTTCCAAGAGTCACGGCCGTGAATCACTTTGCACAAGGCCGTGAACGTGAGCAGAGAGCTCAAGATCCAGTGTCGCGGCCGTGAACGATCATGTAAGAAGCCGTGAACGTGGACAGAGAGTTTTAAGGAACGCGTCACGGCCGTGAATACTCATGTCAAAGGCCGTGACTCGCGGCAGAGACTGAGCAAACGCTCTGCCATTCAGTGTCACGGCCGTGAACCTGTATGAAAGAGGCCGTGACCCTCTCCAGAGAGTCAATATTTAGGGTTTAAGCCGCCGTCACGGCCGTGAAGATCGGTGCACGAGGCCGTGACTCGTGCCAGGAAGTCAAGAAATAGGGTTTTTAGCCGCCTTCACGGCCGTGAAGGCCCGTTAAGTGGCCGTGAACATGCCTAATTTCAGGGTTTTAGCCCATTTTCGAAGCATAAAAGGAGGGCTTTCCTTAGAACTGAGGAGAACTTGATAAGGACGAAAACTTAGAGCAAAGAAGAGAAGGAAGAACACCAGAAGCAGTCCCGTGATTCGGAGAAGCTCAAGGGACGATCCGACGACGAAGCTACGCTCATACGATCGAGGAACGAGAGCTCCACCTCGGAAACGCCATATTCACTTCTTAGGGAAGTTTCTATGAGTTCTCTAACCTCGTTACCTTTAAATCTCGTTGTTGTGACGTTCAATATGAGTAGCTAAACCCTCTTGTGTGTTTGGGAATAGATGAACGTTGGGTTATGTCGTAGTTAAGGCGTAGGATAATCGTGAACACGTGTATTCGACAATTTATCGTTCTATGATATTGTTCTTTGTATCAATATGTCTATGTGTTGATATGAATGTGTGGTATATCGTTTAGGGCGACAGCTAAATAACGATCAGGCCGTTCGTAGACGTTAGGATTCGAGTATAGGGCGACAGCAAATACTCGATCCTCGCCATCTAGTAATCGCTAAATTTAGATTCCCACGAACGTTTAGGGCGACAGCAAATCCGTGAGTGGGTAGGAAATTACTGCGATTTAGTCGATTTTCACGTAGGAACATATTCCGTAGCTTTGGCGACAGCACCTAGCGGGATTCGAATTCCCGAACACATATTTGTCATCTTAAGTCACTTTTATTACTTCTAGTTGTGTTCCTTAGTTTTCCGATCTTTAAGTTGTTCTGTTAAGTTGGTTCGTAGTATAAACAAATCCTACTCTTTTATTTAGGCTAAATATCGATTCGATAGGTTAATACTAGTACTCATTTTATTCCTCGTGTTCGATACTCGGATATTTACTATAGCTATATTACAAACGATAGGTACACTGCCTATCGCGCGTGATTCTAGTTATAATATATTCGTTTTAATTATTACTTGACGTACTCGCACGATCTTTTATTTAAACACACACGCACGCGATCAGTTATCTTGTATATATATATATATATATATATATTATATATCCTCATAGTCGTCATATTGTATCATCAGCCGGCGCCTTTGATGCCATATCAGGCAATTTTCGCAAGCCCATCGACCGTATTATTAAGTTCGACCCTGTTAAGTTCTGTAATAATCCCAAGTTGAAATGCAAGGACGCGTCGGATATTCTTGACCATACGGGCCGGACTGAAAACTGCGGTTGCAATAGCGATCATCAAAGCGCCTTGTGCAAAATTTGCTGCAATAAACCAGGCCGCTGATGAAGATGATGAATTGTGTGCGTGAAGATTTAGTTGTTGTTGTTGTTGCTATGGTTGTTGTATTGCTTAATAATAATTATAAGTGTGTTGTCATGTGTGTTATCGACAAATGTGTGTGATGCTTACGCGACGAGTATTGTGTACTTTGATTGCGTTGTGCCGAGTTCCTTTGAAGCCCGATAAACGTTTGTTATATATATACCTATAATTTCCTATTTACTGGGCTAGTTCCTACAAAGCCGTTTTTATGTGTTCCACTCCTGAAAATTTGAAAGCAAATATGATGCAGAAAAACATATTGTTAAAAATTATACTCAAGTGTTAATGAAAGAAATAACAAATATAGAAAGAGACGCAACTGATACTCCCATTTTGCAGTTTTGTATACATGGATATGGAATCGTGTCCCCTTAAACCAACTGTAATTACCATGGTGGTTTGAATCTGATGAAAACTTAATTTTTTTAATGATTTTACTTTTTAAAACTGATGGACACGTGTCGTATGTTGTTTGAGTGAACTGCGACGCGTGAATTGCTAAGATCCAATAAGCCGAACATTGATTCCCTCATGTGTCAATTTGGGAAGAGTATAATTATTAATTCTTTACTTTTGTAATATATTCATTTATTATTATCTCTCATCAATATTACGGAGTGTTAACATATTAAATTTTTTTATACAGTTTATAATATGGTGATTAGATAATACTCCATCGTCCCACTAATTTTATCCCATTTTGCCATTTCGAGCGTCCCACTAATTTTATCGCATTTCCTTATTTAGCAAAAAAACTATAACAAACTATCAATATAATAATATTAAATATTCTTAAAAGACGTGTCAAAATATACAATTTTTTACCTTTTCATTGTACTATATAATACCACTTTAATTTACGTGCCAAAGTTGCCGGGACGGAGAGAGTATTTGATATCAAATGTTTTCTACTATATAAAGTGTGAGGATTGATTCACAAACTCAGATGGAATGAGCAAAACTGATTGTCCACTGAAGTGCTAAGAGCTCGACTTTGCTGAAGAATTGCTGAGCAAAGGAAAAGCAACTTCGATTTGAGAAAGAGTTGCTGGCGGGAAGAGTTTTACTTACTGAGTCGCTGCCGTCATCGACGTTTTCTTCTCAAGCTAAAGGAATTGACCGTTAAAGTCGGTTATTCACGAGGGACGAATGAAGATATACAAAAACAGAGTTTTTTGTGTGTGAGAGAGCTGAATTCTACTGCGTGTAACTTTTCTGTGAGTGAGTGAGAAGAAAAGTTGGGAACACGAGTGTTGTAGAGTGGAGAAAGCTCTGTAAAATCCTTGAATTCATATCAATAAAGGATCGGTACTTGGACCGTGGACGTAGGCTACATATCGTAGCTGAACCACGTAAATCTGCTGTGAATTTTCGATTTCTGTAAAATTTGATTCAAGCAGTTCAAACTCAATCACGCTAGGTCAGTGATCAATCTTACCTGTGAATTGAGAGTTGTTGAGCCGATTATCCCCAACAACTGGTGCGGTGAGCGTGGATCTAATACGCGCTGAAGCAATCTGCGAATTGAAGAAACAGAATCGAGGAGGATGAGTTCATCGCGGTTCGAAGTTGAGAAATTCACTGGTCTGAATGACTTTAGCCTATGGAGGTTGAAGATGAAAGCTCTACTGGTTCAACAAGGATTAATTGAAGCTCTTAAGGAAGAGAAGAACATGCCTGTCGAGCTAAGTGCAGCTGATAAGAAATCGATCATCGAGCGAGTTCATAGTACAATTATCCTGAGCTTGGGAGACAAGGTTTTGAGACAGGTCTCTAAGGAAGAAACAGCTGCTGGATTGTGGCTGAAATTGGAGAGCTTGTACATGACAAAATCCCTTGCAAATCGGCTCTACCTGAAGCAGTCACTATACTCATACAGAATGACTGAGGACAAGCAAATCGATGAGCAAATCGATCAGTTCAGCAAATTGATCCTTGATTTGGAGAACATTGAGGTAGAGATAGAAGATGAAGACCAGGCATTGCTACTCCTCTGTTCTCTTCCCAGGAGTTACCAACACTTTAAGGAAACACTCTTGTATGCAAATGAAACACTGTCATTAGAGGATGTTTTGTCTGCTATACACTCAAAGCAGCTGAACAACAAGAGCGAGGCTAAACCAATGGTGAATGCTGAGAGCTTAAGTGTTAGGGGAAGATGGGAGAAAAGAGAGGGAAAGAAAGGAAAGAAAGACAGGTCAAAGTCAAGAGGAAAATTCAAGTGAAGGTAAAATGCTACAATTGCCAGGAAGAAGGGCATATTAAGAGGTTCTGCCCACAGAAAACCAAAGGCCTGCCTCCAAAACTGAAAGAACAGGGTGAGGTTTCAATTGTTTCTGATGGTTATGAATCAGCAGAGGTGTTAAATGTGGTGGAGGTTGATAAGTATAAGGAGTGGCTAATGGACTCAGGATGTTCCTTCCACATGACATCAAACAAATCTTGGCTAATGAACTTCAGGAGCATTGAGGGAGGCAGAGTACTACTTGGAAATGACACACCATGCAGAGTGCAGGGAATTGGATCAGTAAGATTGAGGATGCACACAGGCAGTGAGATAATCCTAGAGGATGTAAGGTACATCCCAGAACTGAGAAGAAACCTAATCTCAGTTGGTATGCTGGATGATTTGGGGTATGAGACAGACACTAAGAATGGGCAGATGAAGGTATTCAAGGGCTCATTACTAGTGATGAAGGGAGTGAAAAGGAATGGGGTCTACTCACTGCTAGGCTCTACTGTTGTTGGAGCAGTGTCTTTAGCAAAAGATGAAGATGACCTTGCAGGTCTGTGGCACAGAAGACTAGGCCATGTAAGTGAGACGGGACTTAATGAACTCTCTAAACAGGGGCTGTTAGGAAGTAAAGGACTGAACAAGTTAAAATTCTGTGAGAACTGCATCTTTGGAAAGTCTCACAGAGTAAGTTTTCAGACTGGGAAACATACCTCAAAGGCAGTCCTGGAATACCTGCACTCGGATCTGTGGGGACCAGCCACTGTCATGTCTCATGGTGGAGCAAAATACTTTATGAGCATAATAGATGACTACTCTAGGAAGGTGTGGACAATTATGCTAAGATCCAAGGATGAGGCACTAGAAAAGTTCAAGGCCTGGAAAAGGACTGTGGAGCTTCAGACTGAGAAGAAAGTGAAGGTGCTCAGGACTGATAATGGCCTTGAGTTCTGCTCAAATGAATTTAACAAGTTCTGTGAGAATGAAGGAATAAAAAGACACAGAACTATTCCCTATACCCCTCAGCAAAATGGATTAGCTGAGAGGATGAATAGGACCTTGCTCGAGAGGACCCGATGCATGTTAATCAGTGCAGGTTTACCAAAGTCATTTTGGGCAGAGGCAATAGCCACTGCAGCCTACTTAATTAACAGGTGTCCTTCTACGGCCATTGGGTGCAAAACTCCAGAGGAGCCGTGGACAGGCTCAAAGCCTAGTTTAGATCACCTCAGAGTGTTTGGATGTGTTGCTTATGCACACATGAAAAGGGACAAGCTGGAATCCAGGGCAATTAAATCCATTTTCATAGGTTATCCTGAAGGGGTTAAGGGATATAAGCTTTGGATCTTGGAACCAGGTATGAAAAAGTGTTTCTTCAGCAGAGATGTCATATTCACAGAATCTGAGATGGGCAGCCTTGAAAGGCCAAAGCTGTCCGACAAAGAAAATCAAAATGGATCAGATTTTCTGGGAAAATTGCAGCTTGAGGTGGAGCCTCTCAGAACTGTGAGAGAACCTCAAGAAGAATCTGATGAGGAGGAAGAGACACCTGAAGATGATGGAGATACCATCTCTGGAAGTGGAGCACCTACAGAGTCAGGTATAGATAATTTCTCTGATTATATGCTGGCTAGGGATAGAACTAGGAGGGAAACCAGAGCTCCCAAACGTTATGGCCAAGCAGATGTGATTGCTTTTGCTTTCTTAATGGCTGAAGAGATTGGTGAAGAACCAAAATCTTACCAAGAAGTTGTGAGGAGCAGAGAAAGAAAACACTGGAACTCTGCTATGAATGAGGAAATGATATCTCTATGGAAAAATGATACCTGGGATCTGGTGGAGAGACAGAAGGACCAAAGGGTGATAAGTTGTAAGTGGATTTACAAGAAGAAGCAGGAAGCAAACTCAGAGGTGAGGTATAAAGCAAGATTGGTAGCTCGAGGCTTTACCCAAAGAGAGGGAATAGATTATAATGAGGTTTTTTCTCCTGTAGTGAAGCAAAGATCTATAAGGCTGCTGCTCTCTTTGGTGGCCCATTACAATCTAGAGCTCGAGCAGCTTGATGTAAAAACAGCTTTCCTCTATGGGACTTTGGAAGAGAAAATTCTGATGAACCAACCAGAAGGTTACATAAAACCTGGGACTGAAAGTCTGGTATGCAGGCTAAAAAGGTCACTGTATGGACTGAAACAAAGTCCCAGACAGTGGAACAAGAGGTTTGAGCAGTTCATGCTAAAGAACAGCTTCAGGAAAAGTAAATATGATCCATGTATCTACATCAAGGGAATGCACGGTCAGAGTGTCTGCTACTTGCTACTTTATGTAGATGATATGCTTGTAGCCAGTGAAAGTAAGCAGGAAATAGACTTTGTTAAAGGGCTGCTGAAGGCTGAATTTGATATGAAAGAGCTCGGGCAAGCAAAGAAGATTCTGGGAATGGAAATCATCAGGAACAGATCTGAGAGTTTTCTAAAGCTTCAGCAAAAGGATTATCTTACATCAGTTCTGAGAAGGTTTGAGATGAGTGATTCAAAGGCAGTAGTGACCCCTTTGGCTACCCAATTCAGACTAAGTAAGGGAACTGAGGAAATACCATATGAAGAGGCTGAGTATATGAGGAAGATACCTTATGCAAATGCTGTTGGATCAGTGATGTATGCTATGGTCTGCACAAGACCAGATTTGGCTTATGCCCTCAGTGTAGTTAGCAGGTTCATGGCACAACCTAGGAAAGATCACTGGATTGCTTTGAAGTGGCAACTGAGATACATACGAGGAACATTGGATAAAGGTCTAGTTTTCAAGCCAGTTAAGCCACATTCGACAGAAAACAGGAATTTTATCAGTGGTTTTGTGGATTCAGACTATGCTGGTTGTCTTGACACTCGGAAGTCTATTACAGGTTATGTATTCACTGCAGGAGGGACTGCAATAAGCTGGAAAGCAACGTTACAAAAGGTGGTTGCTCTATCAACAACAGAGGCTGAATACATAGCCCTGACTGAAGCTGTTAAGGAAGCAATTTGGTTAAAAGGAGTTGCTGCTGAGTTGATGATGAAAGAGCAGAAAATTGAGGTATTCTGTGACAATCAAGGAGCAGTTCATCTCGCAAAAGACAGTGTTCATCACGAGAGGACAAAGCATGTAGATGTCAGACTACATTTCATTCGTGAGGTAATAGATTCAGGAGAGATCACTGTGAGGAAGATCTCTACAGACCACAATCCAGCTGATATGTGCACTAAACCAATTCCAAGCAGAAAATTCAACTATTGCTTGGAGCTGATTGGGTGCAAGGATTCTCCCTGAGCATGGGAGGATGAGTTCCAAGGACCGTGGCCTAAGTTGATGAATCAAGGTGGAGATTTGTGAGGATTGATTCACAAACTCAGATGGAATGAGCAAAACTGATTGTCCACTGAAGTGCTAAGAGCTCGACTTTGCTGAAGAATTGCTGAGCAAAGGAAAAGCAACTTCGATTTGAGAAAGAGTTGCTGGCGGGAAGAGTTTTACTTACTGAGTCGCTGCCGTCATCGACGTTTTCTTCTCAAGCTAAAGGAATTGACCGTTAAAGTCGGTTATTCACGAGGGACGAATGAAGATATACAAAAACAGAGTTTTTTGTGTGTGAGAGAGCTGAATTCTACTGCGTGTAACTTTTCTGTGAGTGAGTGAGAAGAAAAGTTGGGAACACGAGTGTTGTAGAGTGGAGAAAGCTCTGTAAAATCCTTGAATTCATATCAATAAAGGATCGGTACTTGGACCGTGGACGTAGGCTACATATCGTAGCTGAACCACGTAAATCTGCTGTGAATTTTCGATTTCTGTTTTGTTAAATTTGATTCAAGCAGTTCAAACTCAATCACGCTAGGTCAGTGATCAATCTTACATGTGAATTGAGAGTTGTTGAGCCGATTATCCCCAACATAAAGTATAAGATATGCGACGCAGTTTTTAACAATTCAGTATATTTGATATTACCAAAAAAATTAACAACCATTATGATATTACAGTTTCGTAATTATAATATATTATTATTCTTATTCTGATGCATAATTAACTTATATTATTAACTTAAATATTACATATTTAAACACATTGAACGGGTAAAAAACTAGTATAGGGTGGAAGTGGAACACACATTTGTTATATATATATAGACAATTATAAGACGCATTGTTAATATAAAATTTGCATCCTTATTTCATAACACAAAAATTAATCTTACATAGAAAATAGAATACTGGCCGACGACGATGATAAAAATGTTATGTAATTATAAGTCTTAAAAGTCAACGTTGAAATGAAAACGACATATTTTCCACATTGAAACGCATTCTCGGAACACTTGTCCTCTTTTAACTTGGTCGATCGATGCAATAATAACAAACCCATGCCAAGGGGCAAAAATGTCATTACGCTCTTGTTCGAGAGGAATCCCACAGCGTATAAAGAAGAGCAAGCGTAAGAAATGGACATAACTCAACTAAAAGGGATTCTCTTTCGCTTCTTTTTCCTTTCTTCTCTCTTTCTCGTCCCCAATTATTTAGTATATATTCCATATTCTATATTCTCGCCGATGGATGAGCTATAGCAATTATATATAAAACGATGTGAGTAATCGAATAGTAGCGATTCAGTGATCCCCTTGAGCTGTTTGCCACCTTCCTTCTTCTCAGTACTGTTCCAATTTCGTGGGTGTGTTGGAATTATCGGTGGATCGTATGAGAGATTGAGAATTTCGAGGTTTTGGGGGATCGTAATTGAGAGGCTTCGGACACGATGCTGTCTCTACAGCAGAGCGATCCGAGGTTGTACGGCCTTAGTTTGCAGGGTGGACAGCCTCAGCAGCGCCTGCCGAAGGTTGTCTCAGATGGAATCAAGCAAGAGCTTTCTCGTGAAGGTCTGTATTATGTAAAATTATATGATTCGTTGAAATCCTTTGTTTTTGTCTGCGTTCTCTTTTGAATTCTTGGAAGGGTTTCTTTAACGGGTTTGTTTTCAGTGTATTTGAAACGAGGGTTTTGTAGCCGATGAGGTTTATATATGTAATTGGGATTTTATGTAATTGTAAGAAATGAGGGGTTGAATATTCAGCCTAATGACTTCCTTCTCCTCCATAGACAAGCGTTAATCGGGAATTCCAATTCCGTTTGTTCTTCACTTGGCGACTATTGATTTCCGTTTCTTTTTCACTTGGGTTTATTTGGCAGTTTCGTATTCTGAATGTTTTTCTTCTCGTGCTTAACGGCTATGTGTTATTTAGGAAGCGTAGATTAGTCGTTCATTGATGAAGCGTAGAGTTGTGCAGCTCTGTTTCTTTTAAAAACCCGATCTTTACAATGGGACTGAGATCACTATTTATTCCTGCGTCATAACATGGTCTTTGTGACATAATCTCTTGGGGAATGGTCATCAATGATGCCATTTCCTTGTTGCATAAAGTTTCAAACTCTTGAAAGATAATGGTTTTTTTTGCTGCTTTATCTGCTATCGTTGTTATCCTATTCTTGAGCTGAGAATATTTCCCTTTAATACTACGTTTTGAACTAATGCAGTTGATGAAGATACGCTCTTAAGCCTTGCTCATCAGAATTACAAAGCTGGTCACTATGAGCAAGCACTAGAGCATAGCAAGGCTGTATATGAGCTGAATCATCGCCGTACTGATAACCTCCTTCTCCTCGGCGCAATTTATTATCAGGTTAATTTTTTGTAGGATACAAGTACACGTGATTTATGATATGTCTCCTTTGGTAGGAAATTGAGTTTTTTTTTCTTCTGATTTTGTAATTTAGTTGCACGACTTCGATTCGTGCATAGCCAAGAATGAAGAAGCTCTTCGTATTGATCCACATTTTGCTGAGTGCTATGGGAATATGGCAAATGCTTGGAAGGTACTCTGCTGTGATGGAAGCTACATTAGAGGTTATTTTTACTATGTTTTCATTATTCTGACATGCTAACTGAATTTCTTTGTGGCTCAGGAGAAAGGAAACGTTGATGTTGCCATCCGGTATTACTTGATTGCCATTGAGGTTTGTGAGAACTTCCATATCCTATAGATACTGTATTGACTTTGTTTATTGTTTTCGTTTGCTATAAATGGATATTAGAAAAGAAGTTGTTCTCATTGACGATCTGAATGTTGCTGCACTAAATTTGTGTTTTCATTTTTTTTTTCCTTGAGAGCATGCCATAGAAAATGTATTGTCGAGGACCCTTGCCAAAATAATCTTTAAGTGAAATATGGCCATGAGCTCAATTCATCTGCTTTCTTGAGACTTTTTTTCAGTTATCTTTCGTTACATGTATTATTCACAAATTCTATCGGCAAATTTCTGCAGCTTCGTCCTAATTTTGCGGATGCATGGTCGAACTTAGCTAGTGCTTACATGCGGAAAGGAAGGTTAAACGAGGCGGCTAAATGTTGTCGTCAAGCTCTTGCGTTCAATCATCGTTTGGTAAATTCATTCATCCTATGTTTATCATGACAACTTTTCACTTAGTTGTTTTGCACTTACTTGCTTCACTTTATGTCTGTTTCAGGTTGACGCACACAGTAACCTTGGAAATCTAATGAAAGCTCAAGGATTACTCCAGGAGGTAATATGGAATCCTGTTTCTTTCGTGTTTTGATTGCATCTTTATTGTGTCATAGCACGAGCTTAGGTTCGTGTCTTCTATTTATAGCTTAACGGATTCTGCGTTCTGTGTTCTTTATCTTCATTACTCCATACCTTCAAAGTGTTCATTTTCTCAGTTAGGATTCTATGAATTGTTACATGAAACTCTCCCTGCAACAATTGCCAATGATATTCAAGAAATTATGTTCTTTAATCTTGCAAATAAATCTTTTCTTGTTCTCTTTTGTATCCATATTTCTTGTTCTGAGATCCTCTGATGTATGTTTCAGGCATACAGTTGTTATCTGGAAGCTCTTCGCATACAGCCCACTTTTGCTATTGCGTGGTCTAATCTTGCTGGGCTTTTTATGGAAACTGGTGATCTTAACAGAGCCCTGCAGTACTATAAGGTTTTAAGTTTTTCAGTTTGTTTGTGTTGCCATAGATTAGCTTGAGTGCTAGGAACATGCTTTGGGGTTGATTATGCTTTATTTTGCCTATGTGTGAGCTTGTTTTGTGCTTTCTTTCGTATGTTAATCATGTTTATAGGAAGCTGTCAAGTTGAAGCCGAACTTTGCAGATGCCTACTTGAATTTGGGAAATGTTTACAAGGTAATGCCATTATTATTTTAGACTGTAAGTCGATGATACGAGAAGATATGCAGGAAGATGCTCTTCTCTTTGGTCTAGGCTTTGAACATATCGCAAGAGGCCATTGTTTGTTACCAACGAGCCTTGCAATCACGGCCAGACAGTGCCATGGCTTTTGGTGAGTAAATTGAGTGAGTTGTTATAACTTTGATATTTCCTTAACTACTTTCAGTGCCCTTGACTTATGTGATGGTCCAAAAAATTGTCTTGTGCTTCCAACTGACATTACGGAGCAACTATATCAGGCAACTTGGCCGGCGTCTATTATGAGCAAGGAAACCTTGATATGGCAATCTTACACTACAAGCGAGCCATTGCTTGTGATGCTCGGTTCCTTGAAGCATACAATAATTTGGTTAGCATCAATGTTGTAATAAGTCGTGGTTGGATGATTTCTCCTCACATACGTCTAACATATTATTTTTCGCAGGGCAATGCGTTGAAAGATGCTGGCAGATTAGAGGAAGCAATACACTGCTATCGCGTTGGTTCTCTTATCCTATTCATTTAGTGCTTATTTTCCACATTCTATCTCACATGGACTAACTTATGCTCTCTCTGTTTGTGAAGCAATGCTTGTCTCTTCAACCTAATCACCCTCAAGCTCTGACAAATCTTGGGAACATCTACATGGATTGGTATGAGTTTCAAACAAAATGCCTATTGTCGCAAATTTACTCTGCAAAACGATTTTTTTCTTTCAATATTCTTTTTGAATTGTGCACCTTTCGATTCTGCTTAGGAACTTGATGAGTGCTGCAGCTCAGTGCTATAAGGCAACACTATCTGTGACGACTGGACTTTCTGCTCCTTTCAATAACTTAGCAATGATATATAAACAGCAGGTTTCACTTTGATTCTTTTGCATTCTCCTAAGCAGTGCAGCTTCTCATGCTAAGACCCTTTTCACTTGATATTAACATTTGGCTCATATGATTTTTTTGTGGCAAACAGGGTAACTATGCTGATGCGATATCTTGTTATAACGAAGTTCTTAGAATCGATCCATTGGCAGCTGATGGCCTTGTGAATCGCGGAAACACTTTCAAGGAGATTGGAAGGGTTAATGAAGCTATTCAAGACTATATGCGTGCGATTGCAACTCGACCAGCCATGCCTGAGGCTCATGCTAATTTGGCATCGGCGTATAAAGACAGGTGCCCCTTTTCCTCTTTATCTAGTCTACCTATGTGTGATGTTGTGATTGCATGCGAAGGCTTCATGTATGAACTTCAGTCATTTGTTGTCTGCAGTGGTCATGTGGAAGCTGCCATAAAAAGTTATAAGCAAGCGTTGATTTTGCGCCCAGATTTCCCAGAGGCAACTTGTAATCTTCTTCACACTCTCCAGGTAATCTAGTTATATGTTATTTTCTTGGCTATTAGTGTTTCCCTAGTTGAACTCCGTGAACAAACATCCTATTTTGGCATGTTGTCTATCTCAGTGTGTGTGCGACTGGGATAATCGGGACAAAATGTTTGCTGACGTCGAGGCCATTCTTAAGAGACAGATCACGGTTTCTAAAATTCCCTTCTGCAGTTCATCTCATCATCATTTCATTGAGGAAAGTGATATTTATTCCATTCCTCCCAAAATTGTTTTACTGCAGACGTCTGTTATTCCAAGTGTGCAACCTTTTCATGCTATTGCATATCCTCTCGACCCGTTGCTTGCTTTGGAAATCAGGTTTTCTACTTTTCCATCAATATATATCGGATTTACTTTGTATAGTTCCATTTACACTACCCAATTCGCTGCATTTCTACACATGTAGTCGGAAATACGCTGCTCACTGTTCGGTTGTTGCATCCCGCTATTCCCTTCCTCCTTTTAACCACCCTCCTCCTCTACCTTTGAGGGGTGGAGGCAGGAATGGCCGATTAAGAATAGGGTAACTCGATGAAATTTCGTACTATTTTACTCATAGAAAAAGTTAAACGTTCTTCTGTTTTTCCCCGTAAGGACTTAGATAAGCATTTGTCTTGCCGTACCCTTTTCATTCTTCTCAGGTATGTTAGCAGCGACTTTGGTAACCACCCCTTATCACATCTTATGGGATCTGTGTTTGGGATGCATGACAGAGCAAATGTTGAGGTAGGTCTCTGTAATAGTTCAATTCACTTGCCAATTTTTTTATGGCTCGTGTCTGTCACAATATGGCTGTTTTCCTATTAGGTTTCTGTTACTATATGGGTGTTGTTATTACTAGGTTTTCTGCTATGCCTTAAGCCCAAATGATGGTACTGAATGGAGGGTGCGTATACAATCTGAAGCTGAGCATTTCATAGATGTGTCGTCTTTGTCGTCCGATATGATAGCAAGAATGATTCATGAGAATCAGATTCAAATTCTGATTAACCTTAACGGTTACACCAAGGTGGTATCAGATCATTCTTTCTTTTCAATTGTGTTTTCATCATTTATTGTTTATAATTTATAAGTTCGTTTCCCCACATTCTTTTTCAGGGTGCGAGAAATGAAATATTTGCCATGCAACCCGCCCCAGTTCAGGTCTCTTACATGGGTTTCCCTGGCACCACCGGCGCTAACTATATACAGTACTTGGTTACCGATGAGGTAATAGGTTTTTCCTTGGTGCTTCGTATTGTTTGTCTGTATTGTCCATTCCATTAAACGTTTCTTTGGTCGTGCAGTTTGTCTCGCCTTTGCGGTACTCCCACATATACTCAGAGAAGATAGTTCATCTTCCTCACTGCTACTTCGTGAATGATTACAAGCAGGTGAACATCAGAATAGAATGTACATATATGTGTATGTATCGTTCGTTTATCCTTTTTACTATAAAAATGACATGGTCTTCTGGCGATGTCTTGTAAGAAAAATCTCGACGTACTGGACCCAAAATGCCAACCAAAGCGATCAGACTACGGACTGCCCGAGGACAAGTTCATATTCGCTTGTTTCAACCAGCTTTACAAGATGGATCCCGAGATTTTCAATACTTGGTAAGAACACTTACCTCATGCGTGTCCTTGTCTGTATCGTATGCTCAATTAGTCTTCATCTGATGTGACACGTTTTTTCAGGTGCAACATTCTCAAGCGCGTCCCTAATAGCGCACTTTGGCTTCTGAGGTTTCCAGCGGCCGGCGAGATGAGGCTTCGTGCATGTAAGTCACTAATGTTCGACTTAACATTATTTTTAAATAAAATATATGAATTGTTTTATAATTTAAATCGAGTCATTCGACTTTTTCAGATGCTGCTGCCCAAGGCGTGCAGCCAGACCAGATCATCTTCACAGATGTTGCCATGAAGCAAGAGCACATAAGGCGCAGCGCTTTGGCCGACCTATTTCTTGATACGTATGTTTTCATATTTATTCTTGCATCAATTATCCATTTATTCGTTGTATCACTCAAAGATATTTTTCGAAAATAGGCCTCTTTGCAACGCACATACTACTGGGACCGATGTTCTCTGGGCCGGCATACCTATGATTACTCTCCCATTGGAGAAAATGGCAACTAGGGTTGCTGGCTCGCTGTGTCTGGCTACAGGAGTTGGCGAAGAGATGATAGTAAACAGGTACTTCTTACAACCTTTGTTTCTTACCACCATCTCTTGAGCTCGAACATGGCTGTAATGTATTGCTCGTTACGCTATTTTGCATATATTTTGCAGTATGAAAGAGTATGAAGAAAAGGCGGTTTCTTTGGCTTTGAATCGCCCGAAACTCCAAGATCTTACCAATAGGCTCAAAGCTGCTCGCTTGACTTGTCCTCTGTTTGATACCGCTCGCTGGGTCAGTATTCCCCTGTTTTATCTTAATTTTTTTGGGCGTGTAGATGAAATATAATTGTTGACCAATGGGGAAATATAATGGGGTAAGAAAATGCAGACTTGGATGTGTTTATTATATTGACTGTAATAAAACCATGCAGGTGAGGAACTTGGAGAGAGCCTACTTCAAGATGTGGAATGTGCACTGCTCTGGCCAAAGCCCACACCATTTCAAAGTTACTGAGAATAATTTAGATTTCCCTTGTGATCATTAACTTGCCTTCATCATTACAGGGAAAGGAAACGCGGCATTGTAGATTAAGACAAGGATAATATGAGCTCTGTGTGTGCTTTATTGTGTTAATCAGAGTCTGATATGTGCTTGGAAGTGTATTATTAACTGATGATAAGCATTCTTATTTTAAGATTTTCCTACTATTTATGATGAACCTTGTTTCATTTTTCTCCATTTATATTGCCTTGTGGAAAAAGGATTGATCTTTACTTTTGGGTCATTTGATCAAATTCTTGAGAAATGTTTCCAAGTTGGAAGCTCCAACGGCCAAAGAGATGGAGCAAATTTCTTTTATTTCCTTTCCCAGAAAAAATGGGCCAAATTTCAAATCGTTGCATTAATCACATAAAGCAAGTAGAACATTCGATAAATCACATTAAGATACAATGCTTAATCGCGGGCGACGGCGACTACTTGTTTTCCGACGTTACGGCCGGTGAATATCCCTTCAAGGGCAGTAGGCCCATTTTCGAGGCCGTCGGCGATGTCTTCGACGTAGGTTATCTTCCCCTGTTTGACGAGAGGCAAAACCATCTCCAAGTATTTAGGGTACAGATGAAATTGCTCGCCTGTGTTGAATCCTTGGATACGAAGTCGTTTGATGAGGCACTGTATCAGATTGTTCACGCCGTCTTGCTGCTGGAGGTGGTACTGAGAGATCATTCCACACACGGCGATGCGGCCGTGGTCTTTCATGTTGGAGAGCACCGCGTCGAGCATTTTGCCTCCGACGTTGTCGAAGAATATGTCGATTCCGTAGGGGAAGCGCCTGTCGTGGGAAAAATTGAAGATCCGATTTGAATCTGTGAGTTTTTCTTTTTTGCCCTAATTTCAATTTCAATTGAAGTAGCGGGCGCGATGAAGCTTTTTTGCTGCTTGTTTACTTAGGGTTTAGAACTCACCTCCTTATAGCTGAACTCAAATCCCTCTCCTCTTTGTAGTTGAATGCATCGTTGAATCCCAGCTTGTTTTTCAATATGCTAACCTTCTCTTTGCTCCCTGCACTTCCAACGACGTAACAGCCCATCAATTTGGCGAATTGGCCGACAAGCTGACCAACAGCGCCAGAAGCTGCAGAGATGAACACGGTTTCCCCTTTCTTGGGCGAGCAGATTTCGTAGAAACCAGCGTAAGCCGTCAACCCAGCATTGCCTGGAGAATCTCAGAGAACAACTTCAGTAAGTGTTTTCTTGTCTGCATATCATGATACAGTAGATTAAGTTCCCTGCTTTTGATTACCAAGAATTCCAGTGTAGTAAGAGAGAGGAACATCTGTGTGTGTGATTTTGAAGTGACCATCAGGAGCTGTGATAAGGGTATACTCTTCCCATGAAGTGTTGCCCCAAACAAGATCTCCTTTCTTGAACTTGGGATGAGTAGAGTCTACTACTTTCGATACCCCTAGTCCTCGAATGATCTGCATATATTGTACACTGAGTTAGAAAGAAAAGGTAGACCTAATCGTCGATCTATTGCAGATGATGAGGGAATCAACTTACAGATCCAGGGGAAGAAGATGGCATGACGATTCCCTGGTAAGGGTCGCACGAAAGGTACAGGTTCTTCACCATGACTGCATGCTGACGATTGCTCGGTACCTTTGGGACGATTGCTGAGGTTTTCACCGTCATATCAGATGCTTTTGGTGCGCCGTTTACACGGTTTTTGAGTACTACCATGGTGTTTCTGATCGATTCTTCAGCCATGTTTCTTGGTATGGAAAGTTTTTCCTTTTTCTGCCTTTTTGGTTATGGAACAAATGTTTCTTGAAGTGATTGCTTGTGTATGATGATGCACTATGCAGGCAAAAGGGTCGTATATTTATAGGTCACGGTAGGAACACAAGTAATTGATCTATTTGGTCATATTATATCCATTATTTCTAGAAAAATCGAATTCATTTATGGTAGAATTGGAATAAAGTTGAACGTAGACTTATTTGCATTCGCCTTCCACGTTTGACTTCTTGAAATGGTGTCCAATAGAATTGACTTTCTAGAAGGGATGCAAGTGCACCGATTGAAATTAGTTACTTTTGACTAACTAGTGTTGCTCTTGGACAAGACTAGAAGCCCATATTGTTTTTATGATCCAAATAATAAAAACTTGAAACATAGGAAATGTTATCAATGGAGGGTCGTTGGAGCTAAAACCGACTTATTGAACACGTGCTCGAAGAAATAATCCGCGAGCACGACGTTTGCGGCGTCTGAAGGGTGGAAAGCGTCCCAAAACACATACTCGCTTCGGTTTCCGCACAGCTTCGAGTTTGGTACACAGAGCCCGCCCAGTTCCTTGTCCACGTTGCAACAAGAAACGTTCGAAACCTTAAAACCTGGCAAGAGTAGAAATCGAATTGAGCTCGGAATTTATCATTGTGTGCTTTCGAAAAAGATTGCGAATGAACGATGCATGTAGGAACAGGGGTTTACTGCAAGGCTCGGGGGGTTCGTTGACCCTCCGATCACCCTGATTATCCATTAGGGTTTTAGAATTCTGGATCCGTCCCTGAATGCATGCATGGTTAGGGTTTTCGAGGAAAAAAACCCTCACCGTATGAATTGGGATTTTCGATTAAATCGAGGACTGGCTTGTAAGTATCGGCAAACACGATCTGCGACGAGGGGAGATGCGCGTTTAAGTTCTCCGTTAGGTTTTGCACTTTGGCGTTGAAGTGCTGAGCCATGAGGTTCACTTGGCTCAGGCACTGTCCATGGCTCGACTTCACCCTCTGTGACGGTATGCACCCGAGCGGGCCGAGCCCGTGGAACACCATCTTCCTTGCCCCGAGTTGATAAAGCCTCTAGGATTAATCATAAAAGCCAAAATTAGAGCCCGAGAATCTCCACAATGTAAAAAGCTCGTCTTTTTTTCTTACAGTGAATTGCTCTCCAAGGGTCGAGACGAGCAGTTCGACGAACTCGTCGTGCGTAAACTGCTGCCCGTCTTCGAGGAACGGCTGCAGGTAATTGTTGACGTAGTCGTTGCTCCCTGAAAAGAAAATAAAAATAAAAAACCCTCGGTACAATCAAATCTTCGCCTTTTAAGCTACACATTAAAATTCGTCGGAGAAAAAAAAATTCCCCTCACCTATTCCGATGAAGTACACTGCTTCGTTAGTCAAGTTGTTGGCTGCTAAATCTCCGACTTTCGCACTAATCCATCCCTTCGTCGTCTCGAATTTCGTTATCTGATCGTTGAACGTCAGCCGCTCGATCTGCCACGCACGGAAAAGAACAACATCTCAACGGACGAAAAAATACGACATAATAATCTCCTTTATCAAAATCGTTCGATTATTTAATTACAAAGTAAAGCCCAGTTTCGTTGAGAATCCCAGCTCCGCCCGACGCATAGTTGACTCCTTTCAATATCGCATCGTCGCTCGGCGATAGGGAGAGAAACGGCGGCGGCGAAGGTATTCCGAGCTTAGCGGCTGAAAATAAAAAAATTCGTCGAAAATATATGATTTAATAATTAGGTTATAAGTGTTTTATGGTGTTGAGATTATAATTGGGTTTTATACCATATCGAATAATTCAAATTCTTCAAGCCAATATAATATATATATATATATATGTGTGTGTGTGTGTGTTTTCCTCCTATCACCAATTGATTTTAGAAGGATTCCTCGATTTCTAATGTTAGGGCTCACAGATTATATCGCCGATGGTTCTTCCGTTGGTAAATCTCCCCGTGGATTTTCCGCCGTTGTAGTCCACACCGTAGTGAGGGAAGTTCGATTTTGCGAGGGATAGCTGTAAGTAGTTGTTGTTTCCTACTTCTGTTAGAGAGTCGCCGAAGATGAACGTCACCATGGACGAAGAAGAAGACGAAGATGAAGGAAAGAACAAAATGAAGGCTATTATCATAGTAACTATCGTGAAAATACTACAGTTCTTTCCCATTTTTTGTCACCTATTCTTGCCTGGGAATGTATCTTATGTAATAATAACGAGAGTGATTTTATAGTGTCTGCTTTTTGAGTGTCATCTCTTTAAGGTCGTGAACTAGTTCATTAAGTTTCGTTAAGTAGGTGACTGAGTGATTGATTGTCTTAAGATACAAGAAATGGTTTATTTGTTTGGAACATTAGTGCAATTTCTTTGAACATATGGTTTTTCATATAGAAATGGTTGGCCAACTCATTACTACTACTACTACTACTACTATTTTCTTAAAAAAAAAAAATTCCACTAGGTACTATTCGCACACAAAACAATTACAACCAAGTTCAGTATGTGTACATCGTTTTAAGTCCATGCCGACGGTTAAATTAAGTTCAACTGAGAATGAATTCTTGATCTTTTGCATGTGTATTCCACTATGTATTCTAACTTAGAGAAAACCGTTACACCTCTCCGACCAAGTGTTTAACACCCGTTAACATCATTATACTTATAAATATTATTATACCGAGTGTCTGAAGTTGAAGATAGAAGATAGTGAAGAGTATTATATGTCCGAGTTTTGGACTTGATGCGTAGTAGATTCTTTAGATGTGAGAGTTATCTTCCCTATTGGATCTTCGAATGTCTCTAGAGGGCTACACTTGACTCTTTAGCCACAATTAAATTGTTTTAGCTATTTATAAAACTATTGTTTCGGAAAAAAACTACTCCCTCGTCTCATTGTTTGTGGACATTTGAGAGTTGGCACGGTTTTTAAAAAACTGAATATTTAAATAATATAGTACAATTAAAAGGTAAAAAAATATATTTTGACACGTGTTTTAAGAATATTTAATACGATTATATTATTTATGATAGTTTTTATTAAATTAGGAAATGTACAAAAGCTAGCAGGACGCGTGATATAGTAAAATGTACAAAAACTAATGGGACGGAGGGAGTATTTAACTATATATATAACTAGTTTTGGCCCGTGCTATGCACGAGATTTTATTTTAATTATAATAGTTATTAGTATAATTTATTATTAACTAAATAAAATGGCATGTGTAATTACAACCCATTATATACTAAAAAGGTAATTTGTATTTCTAATGATGACATGTCATGAATTAGTTATGAGACCGGTCAATGAGAATTCACGGTCAACTTTTATAGTGTATAGATAGAATATAGATTCATACGATATGTTCCGAAAAGCAAAGATTACTTACTATTACATTAGGGTTCACATCTATAGTGTTTTTACTTCAAAATCCTTTCTTTCCAATCATCGCAAACTCAAACTCACACAATCCTCGAGTCTCTAGTCTCTACTACGCCATGGATATACCAAAACCCGACCAAAGAAGCCCTTCGCACCCTCATCATCTTCACCAACTCATCCACAAAACATTGGCTTCACTCCAAGCCCACGCCTCCAACGTGTTCCCCAACCTCCATCCGCCCAAATTCCCCTTCTTTTCGTCGATTTCGAGCCAGAATTCCGCGGCGCCGCAGGTCGACTTGGGCCGCAGAAGTGCTCCAGGCGCGTCCACGAAGAGCCGTGGGATGTCGGCGGAGGCCATCGAGGAGAGGCTCGCCGGAGTACCCGTGTACGCGCTGAGCAACGCATCTCAAGAGTTTGTTCTTGTTTCGGGGACGAACACTGGGAAAAGCCTCGGCCTTTTCTGTTTCGGCGAATCCGACGCCGAGGCCCTCCTCGAGCAGATGAAGTCCGTCGACCCATCGATGAGTTACGGCTCTCAAGTTGTCCCCGTCGCTCTTAGCAAGGTATTTGGTCTGGTGGATGAAGTTTGTTCCTTTGCAGCATTGGGTCGAACATGTGGCGTGCTTGATTGTTCCTTGAGTTGTTATGTGTATTGGACTGCAATTTGAGTAATCTCATGACTTGGTATGCCGTTATGTTATACTCTTTGTTTGGGCTGTTTCCGAAGCAGATTTGTTAGTTTGGATTGGCTGGATATCACAGAATTAGCATCATACCATGGTTTCTTTCGTCTTCTATCTCGCAAAGACATTGTTTTTTTTCAGGATCTTTAGCCTGGCTTATAGAATCCTTATTCTTTCCTCTGATTTTCACCGATTATTGTCAGTGAAGTAACTAAAGAAAACTACTGTTTCAGGTTTGTCAGCTTAAAGTCGATGGTGTGGCTTTAAGATTGATACCTGAAGCTTCCCAGATAAAGAATGCTTTGAAGGTGAGCTTCTCTGATCAGTGGGTCGCAGTCGCTCTGTTTCATCGCATGCTTCTCAATTTATTTTCATTTTGATACGCTCTTGCGAAGTTCAGAAAGCATAGATACTTACTCTGTTTCTTTTTTTCATGCATGATGTTCGCATTTTTAAACGTCTCTTCCATCCAATAATATCTTATAGGAGAGTCAAAAGGCTGGCGTTGACATTGATTCTTTCGCTGGAGTTCCAGTTTTCCAGGTTTATTGAGATTGTCTTCTTGAACTCACCTATTACAAAATTTATTTCTATATCGCCACGCCAGACGCCAGTTGATTCGTTGCTCAGCCATGAAAATAATCGTTGCTAAACTAGGAAGATCCTATCATTTTATTTGCACTGATATCCGTATATTACAGTCCAAAAGCTTGATTTTGAGCAGCCAAGAGAAGAGATACCGTCCTGTTTTTTTCAGAAAGGTAAGGAAAATCATCAATGTCCTCAGTCACCCTCTCTCTCTCTCTCTCTCTCTCTCTGAATCTCTTTCAAAAACTAAATTCACCATCTCAATGCATTGCATCCTTTCGCCATCCAATTTCCTCAGGAGGATCTAGAGAAGTCGCTAATGAGAGCCTCCCACGATCAGAGGCAGCTGAATCCTAGTTTAAGGCAAGGCGATATCCAGGTAAAACCTTATAGCATCCCATGCCCGTGATTTTCATTCATGGTAGAGTAATATCGTGATTGAAACTACATCACTTTTATGCCATCTCTTTAGGTTGCCGTTCTTGAGGATATAATACAAGGAATGAAGGTAGTAACCAAGCCAAGAATCTTTTTGGTGCCACTATTTTAGCAATTTTTTTTCCATCGAATAGCGATTGTTTTGTGGGTTCATTGCATTGTATGCTTTTGCAGGACGATTCTGTCTCTTCGTGGGACGACGTCGTCTTTGTCCCGCCAGGCTTTGATGTCTCGACCGATCCCTATCGAAGAAAGTAGACAATGGCTGGTAATAAGAAAACAGGTGAGAACTTTCTCTGTGTATCTTCTCTTTAGGAGGTAATATGTTAGTTCTATTTTATGGCAGCTGTGAGAGAATTATGTTGCATATATTATATATATATATATATTGATATTTTCCTGCGTGATTTATTTATTATTTCATTTTTAGCACTGTTGAATGTTGATCTATGTTTTGTGATTATTAAGGTTTTTAAGATTTATTCTTATTGGGCTTTCAAACAGTTTCTTGGGCCGAACTCTTGTAGCCCATTGCCTAAAATCTGAACTATTTTATGTAGCCCATTTCAGTTACCAGAAGAAGATGAATATTTTTTTTTAAAAAAAAGAACAAAATACAAAAGACAACTCAGTCCCAGACCAATACTAAATTGGAAGAAAGCCATATGCTGTCTACACAAAGACTTTTGCTGATCAAACTCTTTCAATGTGCTATCGACAGCTAATATCCTCTGTGTATGTGTATATATGTATATATATTAATTAATTGTTGCAGTTATATTTGGTCAAGCACATAGTTCTTGTTAATCATTATCATTAGGTATAATCTTCATCATTCATTCTAACTATATAATATAATGTGTTTCAATTTGAACAAAATTCAACCGTCCTAAGAAGCGTAAGGCATTTTTATTGCCTGTTTGTAGGGATAGGCTCAAGATTTCAGTTTGAAGCAAATCTATAATAATGTTACTATCACAAATCTTGGTTTTTAGCAAAACCAATCCTCATATTTGTTCCATTTTTCGACAGCTAAATGATATCAATTTGTTTTTGTCCCTTGTGGACCATTTTCTCCCCGTGTGGGAGTGTTTGTTTTCATTGTTTGGTGCTCCTATGTGAGCCTTTGTTCTTTCAGTTGACGATGTATCGGTGAGACTCCTTGAGCTATTTAACTTTGTATCTTTGTTATTAATGAGAGATATCGTTTCAAAAAAAATAATCATCAATTTGAAGAGTCACAATCGAATAATATTTTATTTAATAATTTAAGGTTTCTAAGAAAATAATAGAATAAGACATGGAAAAAAACATACGCGTTAGGTTTAGTTTACCCTGTCCATCCATTAAAGCCTCACACAATCACCACCATTCTTTTTCTCTTTCCTTCACTAACAAAGCAGATCTACTAAACAATGACTCTCCATCGCCGCCGTCTCCTCTTCATCACGTGCTACCTCGCCGTCTTCATCCTCCTCCTCCGCCCTACATCCGCCGACGACGGCCCCGTCATGTCCGCCCTCCTCAACTCCCTCACCGCCCCGCCGAAAGGCTGGTCGACTTCCACCCAGTTCTGCAATTGGACCGGCGTCCGCTGCGACGCGACGAACACCTACGTCACGTCGATCAACCTCGATTCTTCCTCGATCGCCGGAACTCTTCCGTCTCAGCTTAACCAGCTCACGCGCCTCCAGACGCTCGCCGTTCAGAAGAACTCGCTCACCGGAATGCTGCCGTCCTTCGAGAACATGACGGCGCTGGAAACAGTCTACCTCAACGAAAACGACTTCACCGGCGTGCCTTCGAATTTCCTGCTCGGATTGACCAGCCTTCAGACTCTGAGCATCTCCGATAACATGAACCTCGCGCCGTGGCAGATTCCCCCTTACTTGCAGGAGAGTTCAACCCTAGTCTCCATCTTCGCGTCGAATTCGAGCCTGTACGGCGCAATCCCCGACATTTTCGGGAGTTTCCCCAATCTGCAGAATCTGAGGATCAGCTACAACAATCTGACCGGATCTTTGCCGAGCTCCTTCTCCGCCTCCGAGATTCAGAACCTATGGCTGAACAATCAGAAATTAGGGTTTTCAGGCGCCATCGATGTGCTGGCAAACATGACCCAATTGGTTCAGGTTTGGCTCCACGAAAATGCCTTCACCGGCGGAATCCCTGACCTAACCAAGTGCGTCAATTTGTTCGACCTTCAGCTAAGAGACAATCAGCTGACCGGCCCAGTGCCAGACTCTCTAATCAACCTTCCCAAGCTAGTCAACGTCACTCTTCAGAACAACAAATTGCAGGGCCCATTTCCTCAGTTTCCCAGCCGAGTAACTCAAGTCACCATCGGGACGACGAACAGCTTCTGTTTGGACAAGCCGGGCCCGTGCGATCCTCAGGTGGCCACGCTCCTCGAAGTCGCCGGAGCCATGGGCTATCCGATGCCTCTTGCCACTTCTTGGACGGGGAACGATGCTTGTAAGAATTGGAGGTTCGTCAACTGCGATTCTGATCAGAAGAACGTCATCGTCGTCCAAATAGTGAAGCAGGGATTTTCGGGGAGCATCTCCCCCGCCTATGCGAATCTGACCTCACTGCGCAATTTGGTGCTGAACGACAACAACCTGACCGGCGTTATCCCGCCCGCGCTGACCGCCCTGCCCCAGCTCCAGATATTGGATGTGTCGAACAACAATTTGTCCGGCCCAATCCCAACTTTCCCCAGCAGTGTCAGGTTCGTCAGCTCGGGAAATTCGTTTCTCGGCAAGAACATCACCACGGGCGGCGGGTCAGGGGCGGGCGGGCCGGGCTCGGGCAGCAGAAGTAATGACACGTCTGGATCGTCCAAGTCTGGCTCGGCTGGTCTGATCGCTGGGGTCGTTGTAGCCGTCGTGGTGTTTGTACTCGTCGTGCTCTTCGTTTCTTACAAGTGCTACGTAAGGAAAAGACGGTCAAGGTATGGGCAAGTCGATGGGTCAGAGATGGGCAAGGCATCGGCCATGGCCGTGAAGCACAACAACGGAGGAATCAACGGTAATAACAATAACCACGCAAATCCCATCGTCCCGAGCGAATTACAGAGCCAGAGCAGCGGCGATCACATGGAAATCCCGACGTTCGAGGGCGGGAGCGTGACGATCTCCATCGAAGTTTTAAGGCAAGTGACCGATAACTTCAACGAGGCGAACGTTCTTGGGCAGGGAGGATTCGGGGTCGTATACAAGGGCGAGCTCCACGACGGGACGAAGATTGCTGTGAAGAGGATGGAGTCTGCGTCCGTTAGCACGAAGGGGATGAACGAATTTCAGGCAGAGATCGCCGTTCTTACCAAGGTAAGGCACAGGCACTTGGTGGCGCTTCTTGGGTACTGCATAAATGGCAATGAGAGGCTTCTTGTCTATGAGTACATGCCTCAAGGGACTTTAGGACAGCATTTGTTCGAGTGGCGGGAACATGGGTACGAGCCGCTGACGTGGAAGCAGAGGGTGACGATCGCCTTGGACGTGGCGAGAGGGGTCGAGTACCTACACAGCTTGGCTCAGCAGAGCTTCATTCACAGGGATTTGAAGCCTTCGAACATACTCCTTACGGATGATTTCAGGGCGAAGGTCGCAGATTTTGGTTTGGTCAAGAACGCCCCCGACGGGAAGTATTCGGTCGAGACGCGGTTGGCTGGCACTTTCGGCTACCTCGCGCCTGAATATGCCGGTGAGTTTTTTTTTATTTGTTTAGGTGCATGCTTTCTTTCTCTTGTTCGGTGCTAAAAACTATGCATCTAGTGCTTGTGATCGAGATGGCTCGAGAAATTTGAAAAATTATTAGGGTTAGCTATTCGCACTGCTTGGTGGGTGAAATTTTCAGGATATCCAACTTAATGAGTTGCAATCTAAGGACGCTAACTTTGGTTCTCGACGCATTGCGTCCTTAAATTCCTTCAATTCTCAAAGTTAGTGTCACCCGACTGCAGTCCCTTAAGTTGGGTGTCCTGAAAGTGCCGCTCTCCCTAAGTCACAGGGCGAAAAAAGAAGTCAAGACAAACTTTTAATACTTGCCAATATATGAAGTGAACACAAAATTTAGCATGTGGAATTATAGGGACGGTATCTTTCAAAATTAAGCAATTTAGGGACATTTGCCTTTGGCTGACAAGATTTTTATCCCGTTCATTATATAAACAGCAACGGGACGAGTGACAACGAAGGTCGACGTCTACGCCTTCGGAGTGGTTCTCATGGAGATCCTGACGGGCCGAAAGGCACTCGACGAGACGATGCCCGACGAGCGTTCCCACTTAGTGACGTGGTTCCGAAGGGTCCTAATCAGCCGCGAAAACCTTGGGAAGTCCATCGACCCGATC
This sequence comes from Craterostigma plantagineum, assembly GCA_027422505.1. Taxonomy (NCBI): domain Eukaryota; kingdom Viridiplantae; phylum Streptophyta; class Magnoliopsida; order Lamiales; family Linderniaceae; genus Craterostigma; species Craterostigma plantagineum. Next base: position 4,321,207 of record JAPQWV010000050.1, read on the forward strand.
GTCGACTCCGACGACGAGGAGGCGCACGAGAGCATCCGCAAGGTGGCCGAGCTCGCGGGCCACTGCACGGCCCGCGAGCCGTTCCAGAGGCCCGACATGGGCCACGCGGTCAACGTCCTCGGCCCGCTGGTCGAGCAGTGGAAGCCCACGAGGCCCGAGAACGAGGACGAGGGCGTGCGTGGGGGAATCGACATGGGCATGAGCCTTCCCCAGGCATTGCTGAGGTGGCAGGCCGATGAGGGAACTTCGAGGATGTTCGATGATCTCTCTTACACTCAGTCGAGCATTCCTTCGAAGCCCTCGGGTTTCGCGGATACCTTCGGATCAACGGACTGCAGGTGACGGGTTTTCGGGTCGGGAATGTGGGTCCAACGCGGGTATATTTTTTCATTTTGTTTTTCGACCGCGATTATTTTTCATATGTATGTTTTTTTTTGTCATTTTATTCTTGATGCGCGGCTGAATCCAGGCTGGCTGTTTTGATAACATGGGTGGGCCCCTACCTAACGAACTTGTGTAAGATTTCGGGACATATTTGCTGTAACTAAGCTGGCTGTGCGATAAAGACTGCTTTTTTTATTATTTTTATGGTTATCTTCTCAATTATTTAACGAAGTCTAGGCTTTGGAAGACTTGGTATAGAAAGATGATTTCCATAAAAAAAACAAACATATAATTGTTTTAGTTAATGCCTGTAGGAAGGCACATGTTGGCAGTTGGAACTTTTGTTGTCTTGATTGACGATCTGTCCGAATCTTGCGGGCGGTTGCGTAAGTGGTTTAATTTATTGAATTGTGATGCAATCCAAAACCATATCATAGTAAGTAATAATCCGGGGAAAATAATATAGTTACTACATATCTTATAGTCATAATAAGTATATATTTATATCTACACCTAAATCAACGCCAATAATCAAGGTGGGAATGTAGGCTATAAACATGAATGTGTGATGTTGTCGGTATATAATCATTGGCAAAAGACTTGTTGTATGAGTAAATTCTGAAAAGAGACGTCTTAAAATGCTTGGAATTTGGAAATTATTCATTATATATTGTTGAACCTAAATTAACGCCAGCAATCAAGGTGGGAATGGCCTCAACATTAACGCAATCGATTTCTTCTTCAAATGCAGCTGCTCTTTTCTTTCTTTGGGCTGTGAATGGGCTTTCTACAGTTAATGTTCTTGAGCAGAAATGCTTTTGATATTTCACAAAGTTTTCATCTGCAAATTCCCATCTCAATAAAAGTAACCCCCACAGCACAGCCCAACAACATAAAGTAAAAGCAAAATAGTGGAACGGATTGAAATAGGACTAGGAAAATAACGAAGCCTTTGTTAGAAGGTGAAATATGAGTTGGCGCCTCGGACTTGCGTGCTATTATTTATTCATCAATATGTTATATGTTTAATCTAACTCAAGTTCGAGCCCATTGTAAAAATTTCGAGCTAAAACTAGACCATAGACAACCATAGTTAGTTATCTATCGTAAAAGTCTCTATATCTGCGACAAATTTCGAGCAAATAGCCATACATATGAAACCTGTATAAAAAGACTCGCACTTTTTTACACTAAGCACGCCGTAAGATATCCAAGATTCACAGAACAAGTATAGTATACGACTTCTGTTCTCAGTCCAGGCGGCGTCTCCCATCTACGCCCTTAAACGAGGAACACATAGTTGAACAAAAACACAGTAAACATCATTGCTTACTCAGTTTCAAGAATTGGTAAGAAAACTTTCAAGCATCAAATTTGGTCGATAGAAAATCCTAAACCGAAAAAACCAAGCAGAGAAGCAATAACAAACCTTTCGACATGAGTTACGCGGCCACAGCATCGAAACGCTTCAACGCATCGCAGTTCGGCGTCTGCCTTCTGTATCCCCAGTGAAGCTGCTGCCACTCGAGCCTACAGTTGCGCACTAGAGCAGAGCGATAGTCGTCCTCAACCCTTTGCTCGACAGCTGCCCGTTCTTGACTTTCGGGCGGATACTGCTGCTCGTAATTCGACGACTTGACGTAATAGTTCACGCCCTTTGGGGAGACAAACTTGTAGCTGTAAGAGTAAGTCTGTGATAGAGAGTAGATGGGCTCCGAAGAAGGCAAGAAGTTCACCAGCAAGAACAGTAGAATAGGCAGAATCTGTATCATAGTCCTCAGCCAATTAGGGTTTTGGTCAGCTCCCACGTTATTGGCGTTTCTGACCCTAACCCCAGGCCCGAACGAAAACCCACCAAAGTTAGCAGTGGTTCCTCCGTAGAAGAAGTTCCTGAAGATCTCATCAGCGTCGAACTCTGCCTCGTAAAACCCATTACTGTACCCGTAATTGCTGCCTCTCCTCTCATACACGGGCTCCTCAGACCCAGTGAGATCGTATTTCTTGCGGTTTTCTTCGTTGTTCAGACACTGAAAGGCCTTTGACACCATCTTAAACGCCTCCTCAGCGCCAGGAGCTTGGTTTTTGTCTGGATGGACTTTCAAGGACAGCTTCCTATAAGCCTTGCGTATGTCTTCTGAGGTGCAGTTCTTCTGCAGACCCAAGATTTCGTAATAGTCTTTTTTCCTCTTTACCTCTCTTATTACAGAGACCTGATCCTCCGTGTAGGTGGCCGACGAGGATGTACTTGATGAGGCAGGAAAACGGCGGCGTTGCCCAGATTTGAGGGGATCGATTGTGTTTCCATCGGGGGTTCGTTTGGCTTCACTATGCAGATCGTTGATTCTGGACGATAGGTCATCGATTTCGATAGATGGGTCCAGTCGACGAGCTTTGGTGAGAAACTTCTCCGCTCTGTTTTTGTCGCCCGATGATATCGCACTTTTGGCGATGTTCAAGCACTTCAAGGCCTCGTCTTTGTTCCCATCCATCTTCTCACCAAACCACAATAGCAGACAATTATGGCCTGGTAGGTGACCTGTGAGGGCAAAATATAACGAGCAGGGTTTTTACAGCTGCCTTTGATACGTAAGAAGTGGAATATTAGCAGCAATCCAATTACAGATCGATTAAGGGGAGAAGGCCTTGCAAGAACCAAATTCCAGAATTTATACAGCGCAGCAATCAATCAATCAATCATCAGTGAATTAATCAATCAGATTCGAAACCAACAATATTCAGAAGAATTCCAAGCTGAATAAACTGATCGATTAAGAAGTCGATCCGAATTCAATAAGCTGCCGAAATAGAAATCCCAAAATCCTATCAGAAAAAAATTAATCGTACCTTTGCCAAAATCGCCCTAAAGAAAGGTCCTTGAAGACTACTTCTCAGCTGAAGAATCGAATAATTCAACGATTGAAGCTAACAATATTGCATTCGAGCGTCGGTCCAATGACAAGCGCCGTACGTTGTAAATTGCAGTGTCTCAACAGTCAAGATATTGACTGATCAACGGTGGAGGAATTATCAGTACATACACAGTTTCTGTTAATTACAGATAAACCCCTAAACATTCCAAGAATTACCAGATCCGCCCAACTACCTCACCAACCAAAACCACAGAAAACCCTCTATAAAAATCTCACAACCCAAGCCTACAATTCTGCACGCAATCGCTTTCTCTCTTCCATAGCAAATCTCAGATCTCAGATCTAAAAATCACCTCCCTTCTCCAGCCATGTCTCTCTCCGTCGAGAAAACCACCTCCGGCCGCGAGTACAAGGTCAAGGACATGTCCCAGGCGGACTTCGGCCGCCTCGAGATCGAGCTCGCCGAGGTCGAAATGCCCGGCCTCATGTCTTGCCGGACGGAATTCGGCCCTTCCCAGCCCTTCAAGGGCGCGAGGATCACCGGCAGCCTCCACATGACGATCCAAACCGCCGTGCTGATCGAGACCCTCACCGCCCTCGGCGCCGAGGTCAGATGGTGCTCGTGCAACATCTTCTCCACCCAGGACCACGCCGCCGCCGCGATCGCTCGCGACAGCGCGGCTGTGTTCGCCTGGAAGGGTGAGACGCTCCAGGAGTACTGGTGGTGCACGGAGAGGGCACTCGACTGGGGGCCTGACGGCGGGCCAGATCTGATCGTCGACGACGGCGGCGACGCGACGCTGTTGATCCACGAGGGTGTGAAGGCTGAGGAGGAATACGAGAAGAATGGAACTGTCCCCGACCCTAATTCGACCGATAATGCCGAGTTTCAGATTGTGCTGACGATAATTAGGGATGGGCTTAAGAGCGACCCTAAGAAGTACACGAGGATGAAGGAGAGGCTCGTCGGCGTCTCCGAGGAGACCACCACCGGCGTGAAGAGGCTGTACCAGATGCAGGCTAATGGCACTCTCTTGTTCCCCGCCATTAACGTCAATGACTCTGTGACCAAGAGCAAGGTACGACTGTATTTTAAATGGTGTGTCGTAACTCATAAGTAGATCTTATCGCTTAATCGGATCTGCTTTGTTTTCCATTGTTTCTTTGGCTTCATATTGACAGTGCCCTACTTGTTGATCTAGCTTCAATCTGTGTATGCCTCCTCGAATGTGTTGATTTTGCAATATGTCGATTCGATCTGTTGATCCATGGCTCCATACTTGCATTAAAGACGTGTTAAGTAGATCTTATCTCTTCCTCGTGTCTTCTCTATGTGCCATTGTTGCTTTTGGCTAAGACGTCTCAAGTAGATCTTATCCGTTCCTCAAATCTTCATTGTATGCCATTGTTGCTTTGGCTTCAAAAAATTGACTACGTACAATTAGATCTAGCGTCTATATATGTAAATAGCTTCAGATTAACAAGCATTGTTGATTGAATTACTCATACAATAAATCTCAGATCACAGAACTGCTTATAATCACTACAGCTTGATGTGATCCAATCGAATTCTGTTCACTAGACCGTCAAAAATGTAATCTTTTGTCTTCCTAGCTAGCTGCCCTCATTCTTTCTTTGATTCACTTCACAGTTCGATAACCTCTATGGATGCCGCCACTCCCTCCCCGACGGCCTAATGAGAGCCACCGACGTTATGATCGCCGGGAAAGTCGGCGTTGTCTGCGGCTACGGAGATGTAGGCAAGGGCTGCGCCGCCGCCCTAAAGCAGGCCGGGGCAAGAGTCATTGTCACTGAAATCGACCCAATCTGTGCGCTCCAAGCCCTCATGGAAGGCTACCAAGTCCTGACCTTAGAAGACGTCGTGTCTGAAGCAGACATCTTTGTAACCACCACTGGGAACAAGGACATCATCATGTTATCCCACATGAAGAAGATGAAGAACAACGCAATCGTGTGCAACATAGGCCACTTCGACAACGAAATCGACATGCTGGGGCTCGAGACGTACCCAGGCGTGAAGAGGATCACCATCAAGCCTCAGACCGATCGGTGGGTCTTCCCCGAGACGAACGTTGGCATCATTGTCTTGGCTGAGGGCAGACTTATGAACTTGGGCTGTGCCACGGGCCATCCCAGCTTTGTTATGTCTTGTTCTTTTACGAACCAGGTTATTGCGCAGCTCGAGCTTTGGAAGGAGAAGAGCAGCGGAAAGTATGAGAAGAAGGTGTACGTTTTGCCTAAGCACCTTGATGAGAAGGTTGCTGCGCTTCACCTTGGGAAGCTCGGGGCGAAGCTGACGAAGCTGAGCAAGGATCAGGCCGACTACATCAGCGTGCCAGTCGAGGGTCCTTACAAGCCTCCTAATTACAGGTACTAAGAAAAGATTTCGATCGATCTGAGGAGAAAAAAGAGATTTAATGGACTGGGATGGTGTCTCACATATTGTCTGCTTTTTTTTTTTTTGGAGTTTATGTTTTTGTTGGGAAGAACGGTTTGTTTTGGTTGTGTTGTGTCGTGGTTGAACTGCGCTTTGGTTTCTTGTTTTCCGTTTTGTACGAGTTATTGTACGGTGAAACGAAGGTAAGCATTGTGCTCTTTGTTTGGCAATACGTTTATGACTTCAGTAGCTTTTTCCGATACGAATCTTACGTTTATGACTCGCACCTTGCAATGACTTCGACAACTTATGTGGTGGGCAATGAAAATCTTGGAGTGTGATATGTGTTTTCGTCTCTTTTATTTCTCACTTGACATGGAACGTAATATAATGATGACGATGATGATTATAGATAAAGGTAAAGTTTACTTTATAATTTGATGATGTTAGGTTAGGGAAAGAATTAGTGGACTTAATCAAGGTCTTGCTTGGTAAGAATGTTGGTGGGAGAAGTTTTTTGTCTTTTGCACTCAGCTGACCCAAATACATTCTACTCCATGTCATGAATATGATCTCTTAACGTGCATTGATTGATAGTTGGAACTTAGATATGATATAACTTCTCGAAAGAAGTAAAAGGTTCGTCTTTTATGTCCACCGACGGAATTCAAAACAATATAATATTGAATGTATAAACATAGGAGTAAAATAGAGATTGAAATGGGGCCACCAAATCATTTCTCAGATCTGAAGTTCCAAACCATAGATTTTGAGATCACACTCCCCACCGCATTTAATATGCGCTGGCATGTCTTAATCATAACTTACAAAAAGTTCCATTCTATATTAATTTAAAAAGATATTTAGATTATCCTTCTAATATAATTACAAAAGAAAATTACCTATATAATTCCTATTTTATCCCCAAGAACGTCACAAATCTCACAAAGCGTACATTTACTTGTTTTTTCTATTCTATTTTTGCATGATCTGCGTCATCACCTCCCAACCCAACAACTACAAGGGCATTATCGTCATTCACCTCAACCAGCCATCTCTTATATAAACCAACGCACATTTCACTCGCAAGCATATCATCATCAACGATCATCACTCTTCCCTCCATATCTCTCTCTCTCTGACACACACACAGTTCATTCATTCGATCCATTTTTCCTAGAAAATAGGTAATCAACCCCATCAAATGGATTCAGTTTCTTCATGGGGAAACGCAACGCTCTCCGAAATCGATCCAGACATCCACGATCTGATCGAGAAGGAGAAGCGCCGACAATGCCGCGGGATCGAGCTGATCGCGTCGGAGAATTTCACCTCCTTCGCCGTAATCGAAGCCCTGGGAAGCGCACTCACCAACAAGTACTCCGAAGGCATGCCGGGGAACAGATACTACGGCGGAAACGAGTACATCGACGAGATCGAGAACCTCACGGCGTCGCGAGCCCTACAGGCGTACCGCCTCGACCCGGCCAAATGGGGCGTCAACGTCCAGCCCTACAGCGGATCTCCGGCCAATTTCGCCGCCTACACGGCGGTTCTGAACCCCCACGACAGGATCATGGGACTGGATCTGCCGTCCGGCGGGCATCTGACCCACGGGTACTACACGTCGGGCGGGAAGAAGATCAGCGCGACTTCGATTTACTTCGAGAGCCTGCCGTACAAGGTGGATCAGAAGACTGGGTACATCGATTACGACAAATTGGAGGAGAAGGCGTTGGATTTCAGGCCAAGGATGATCATCTGCGGCGGGAGCGCATACCCTAGGGATTGGGATTACAAGCGATTTAGGGAAATCGCAGATAAGGTCGGCGCATTGTTGCTGTGCGACATGGCTCACATCAGCGGCCTTGTGGCTGCTCAGGTACGTCGCTAATTGGTCGATTGCTGACTTTTCTTCATCATTGCAAAACTTACAATTTTCAATGCCTTCACTGTATAGGAAGCTGCCGATCCATTCGAATACTGCGATATGGTCACCACCACGACCCACAAAAGCTTGAGGGGTCCAAGGGCAGGGATGATCTTCTACAGAAAGGGTCCCAAGCCAGCCAAGAAGGGCCAGCCCGAGGACGCTGCCTACGATTTCGAAGACAAGATAAACTTCGCCGTCTTCCCTTCTCTTCAGGGCGGGCCCCACAATCACCAAATTGGGGCCCTCGCCGTGGCCTTGAAGCAGGCAATGTCGCCGGGATTCAAGGCCTACGCTAAGCAGGTCAGGGCCAACGCCGTTGCCATTGGGAACTATCTGATGAGCAAAGGTTACTCTCTTGTCACGGGTGGAACAGAGAATCACCTCGTTCTTTGGGACCTTCGCCCTCTTGGGCTCACTGGTTAGTACACTGTAATTCATCCTCGGTAATTAGCATCGAGTTTTGTATGGCTTATCCTTCTTTTTGCAGGCAATAAGGTGGAGAAAGTGTGCGATCTCTGCAGCATTACTGTTAACAAGAATGCTGTGTTCGGCGACAGCAGTGCTCTGTCCCCTGGCGGCGTTCGTGTTGGTAAGAATCTCATGGCGTTATTCCATGGTCCCATTTTATTACGTTGATCGATTGATTCGAGAAACAAAAAAAACGTTTGTGAAGGTGCGCCTGCGATGACGTCGAGGGGATTGGTGGAGAAGGACTTTGAGCAGATTGGGGAGTTTCTGCACAGAGCTGTTTCGCTGACGTTGAAGATACAGAAAGATCATGGTAAGCTGTTGAAGGACTTCAACAAGGGATTGGTGGACAATAAGGACATCGAAGAGCTCAAGGCTGACGTTGAGAAGTTTGCTTCTTCTTTTGACATGCCTGGTTTTAAGATGTCCGAGATGAAGTACAAGGACTGAAACTATATACTTATTTCCTCCTATTCATTTGCTCTAATTATTGTGTTGTTTTGTTTGAGTTTTGTCTCTTTGATAGAATAAGTTTTCGCAAGAAAATATAGTTCGTTTTGTTAGAAAGTTGGACGGGCTCATGGAAGTTCATAAATTATGCAATTTGGCATATTTGTACTACCTCTTTGATTCGTTATTGATATTGTATTTAGCTATGCAAGTTCGTAAAATACCAAGAGATTATTGGTATTTATCCACACGAACCCTCATTAAAATAAAATTTCAGGTCGAAACTTTAAAAGCTGGAAATCTGCGTTAAAGAAACAATGGAAATAATTATAAAAATATGTAATCTCCGTTCATGCTTAAACTTCTACGCTATAAAATGAATTCTACTTTGGCCGAGTCGTCCCTCTTCGTTATCCGACAAATGCTTCGAACCTTTGCTATCTTAAAGGTCGTTATGCTGTCCCATTTCATCATCTGCAGTTTGTTGAAATATGTGGTGAGGGGACATATGTAAAATGGTAGCTGAAACTTAGTTGTTGACATTTAATGGTTCCCAACTTATTCATGTTTGCCTTGAAAGTCTTTGTAATTTAATTAATTGAAGATGTCTTCAGCTCATGTGAGTGACTGAGATGCTACACCTTTTGCATAACTTCATTATATATGTTGCGTCGGTTTGTAGCTTTTGTGATATCATTAAATGTCTCAATTATAAAAACCATATGCGTTTTGGCCCCACCATAAAAACTCACTAAAATCTCATTTTCTTTCTGCCCGACACAAAATCCTTGTACAGCAAAAACATAACACGCAAAAAACGGATAAATTGAATCCTCTCTTTCACTAACATTACAGAAAGTTGGCAAAATCTTTGGCCCAATCCTTCGCCACGATTCATGTTCAACAAAAAAATATATACTAACACTTTTTTGCTTTTCTCCCAAGATCTAAAAACACAGTAGTAATGTGCATGATTATGTTACTCAACCGATAAATATATTTTTTTAAATATGTTGACGAAGAAAAAGTTAAGGAAATTAGGGGTTTTTTTTGCGTATCGGTCGGTTAGATTTGGGCACGCCTCGGGCTCATTTCTGGTGTCGGTTGAAAGACCGGCGATGCCACCGCCGGCGTTCCCATGTCCTTAGTTTTGTGTAGAAGAAACGTACCGCACAATATCGTCACAAACCCGCAAAGTTCCGAAATTATTTGCGACGCATTTTGCGAATCCCATTCCTAAAAAAAATAAAAATAAACAAAATCCATCCCTTGTTTACGTCGGGAGGCAAAAATATTTGGACATGTCGAGAGATAATTAGGACAAAATCAAAAACCTTAAACATGATCATGCTGGCTAAGATGGTGAGCGTCGTGAACATGACATAATACACGGGCGAAACCACCGCCGTGTTGAAAGTATCCAACGCCTGGGTTTTGGGATCGAATAATCAAGTTATGGGCCGACGTTCAGGAAAAACTCAAAAAAATAGGATATAGCGTTTAGGGTTCAGTATATATCACCTTGTTAAGGTATATCAGCTGCATGACGCAGAAGGCGATCACTAGTATAGTGAAGAACCAGGTTTCGAAGTATACGAACTGATTCGAGCCCGAGAACGTCAGCTTCAAAGCTATGGCAACCGTCTTCACCGCCATGACCTGTGTAAGAGTTCTATTTATCAGAAACTGAGGGCTTCATCCTAAAAATCAATTGAATTGACTCATGAGTGGGATATATTCCATCAAATATGATGCTTTTAGATTATTCTTTTTAACTCGTTCTGTTTACAGGTTGATTTCGGAGCAATTTGAAATAAGAGAGAATAATCGCTTACCGTTAGAGATCCCATGAGCGAACAAATCCCGATGTAAACGACCATGTGAGTTTGCCCGTACCGAGGGACGTATAAGAAAATCAAAACCGCGACGAGCGCCATGACTATCGCAAAGTAGACAATAAACCCTAATACAAAAAGAGAAAAATTATCACTATTATTGAAAAAATTTAAGGGGTAGCATTCTAATTACGCTTAAATACCGGGCTCGGTTGCAAGCTCCCAAACTTGCTTCACCGAAACGATGTCCTTCTCGAACGGAGCATGTAATACTATGGTGACGGACCCCACCAAACAAAGCATACAACCGACGATTCCAAACATGTGCAACCTTTCGTCCAAAATGCAATGAGCCAAAATCGCACTGCATTATTATTGAAAATTCGTAAAAATGAAGTCTACTTTTTTTTTTAGAAAATCGGAGTAAAACGATGAATTATTACCTGAAAATGATGCTTAGGGCTCCGAGAGGTGTTACGAGGATGGCCGGGGCATATGCGTAGGCTGCAAAGTTTAACAATTCTCCCACAAACACTGATAGAATGATTATATACGCAAAAATTATTATCGATCGATTTTTACGAGCTTCGAATAGATGAGCTGCGAATTAATTCTTACTCGAAATCATCCCGGCCCACCACATTGGTTCTTTCAGGTAAGCAAAGCCGCCTTCGTCTGAACGAAAAAGATTGAATTTTTTTAGGGTTTTATGATCCTTTCTTCCATTTTATCAGAAAATTTCAATCAACCCTAAAACGTAAAACCACCTCCATGAAATCGTTATCGTATATATCAATAAATTAGTAGAAAGGAAAGAAAAAATTATACGAACTTGCTCGAGTTCCATAAGTGCTCGCCTTCATTAGGCCTTTCTTCTTTATGATGAAGCTCGAGCCTATGAATACGCTTGAGGATATTGCTAACACAAACCCTCGAATGTTGTCCGAAATTCCCACCATTTCTCAGAAATGGAGAGACGATTGAAATAATATCAATTTCTCTGAAGCCAATGCATTACTGCACCAAAACGAAGCATATACTTAAATACGCACACAAACATAATAAACGAAAAGAGAACGATCTTTTTATTACCTTCTGAGAAGAAAACATGGAAAAACGCCACGAACAACAACGACCCTTAGGAAAGGCTGTTGATATCAAGAAATCAAAATTCAAAACTGGGGAGGAGGAAAGATTTTCTCCTTTTTTTTTTCTTCTTCCTCTTAATCAAATTCCCTTTTTCTCCCTCTCTTTCCTCTCTAGAAAATCGTGAAAATATCACAGAGAGAGAGAGAGGAGAGAAAGGAATCAAGAAAAAATTGTTATGAATGAGAATAGATCGATCGAAAGCCAAGCCAAGCCTGCGGTACGTACGTTACGTCCCACAAATCTTTCTTCTTTTTTCTTTTTTTTTTTTCTTTCAATGGCGTATGTATTTGGGATAGGATCTCCGTATCTCGCGTTCTTGAAACCTTAATGAATAATCGTCCATCTATGCTTTAACTACATTTATTTTTACACCAATTAATCTCCAAGGGAATGGAAAGTAACGATTTTGATTTTAATGCTGCCCATGAATAACATTGAATTACAAGATAATAAGCCCATTTTATTGCCAAGAATGTGATTACTTTACCTTTTCTTGCCGAAAGCTAAAACAGTCACGGATTAACCCAAAATTACCTTGATTAACCCAAAATTACCTTTTTCGTCCCATGAGGCATTGTCTAATTTTACTCCCAGTATGTTTATTTCGTCCCTCAGCAAAGGGCAAGTAGGCCAAGCCCGTTAAACATGGGCCTTGACGAGAATGTTAAAACAAAGGATAAAAGAGGACTTTAATTATGTCCACGTAGGGGTGTGCATAATTCGGTATACCGGCTGAATTAACCGAATTATCGAAATTTCGGTTCGATATTCGGTTTAAATTTTTTTTCTGTAATTCGGTTCGGCATAGATTTTGGATTTTGATAAATTCGGTATACCGAATTACCGAAAATTTTAAATTAATATATGTTATATTATATTAATATTGAAAATAAAAATATAATTATATTAAATTAAATTTATTAAAGTTTTTTTATTTTTCTATTCAAAATTCGGTTATTTTGGTAAAAATCGAATACCGAACCGGGAAATTCTCTTCGATTTTCGGTTGAATACACAAACCAAAATTTCGGTTCGGTTCGGTATGGTTTGTACCGAACTGAAAGCCCTATGTGCACGTACTAGTTTTTTATCCGTGCAGGTATAACTTATATGTAATTGCAGGGATTTTATCAGGCCCAATTCCAACCCAAACCCAGACCCGTATAAGCTTGTGGGGTTCCTCCCTAAAACCAATTGGCAATAGAAGTGAACCCACAGCTTATAAGCCACTCTAATTTTTTCATTCCATCGGTGTGGGACTTGATTGTTTGCATCCAACAATCCTTCCCTCAAATTCAAGACCACACAACGGGCCTCCCCTTCGACGATTATCTGCACCAAGCGCTTCCCCGCAATCACTGCACCAAGCGCTTTCTTTCACGTTCACCGCACTATGTAGGGATTTTATCAGCCCAATTCCAGCCCAAATCCAGACCTGTATAAGCTTGTGGGGTTCCTCTCTAAAACCATTTGCAATAGAGGGAGTGAACCCACAAGCTTATAAGCCACTCTAATTTTTTTTCATTCCATCGGTGTGGGACTTGATTGTTTGCATCGAACAGTAAATATTAGATGTTAGTAGTTAAAAATGATTCAGTAGTCCACACACTTTTGATTAATAATCTACTAGTTTTTTTACCCGTGCAATGCACGGTATTACTTATTTGTAATTATTATATGTTAATATAATTATTAAATTTATGTTTGATAGTGGATTGTTATTGCCCGAATTAACATGTCGTAGTGGAATTTTTGTTATTAATTTGTTTATTTTTAAGTTATGGGTCACGAGGCATCAAATGAGAACACCTGCATTTGCATTAATATAATTATATAATATATACACGTCACATTTTGCGGAGTAAAGACAACATCTTTGCCACGACAAAATTATCCCAAAGTCCTAATTAATTACGTATGTTATCGGTAACAATCGCTGTCAATTAGTGGAAGATTGTATCAGCGACAATCATGTGTAGAAATGAGATTAGATGTTGAATCAAAAAGAAAACACTATCACCAATTAGTTGACCATGAGAAGTTTGACTAATTGGGTGTGTCCAAAATTGACCATGAAGGGCACAAAGGGAACAATACAAGATTTCTCCGTGGCAGTATTAATTTGGCTCTGGAATCATAACAAATTAATCCTATAATTATGAGTTAATCGCTGTCATTTGCTCGGCATTAACAACAAAACTCCCACTATAATATGTACTTCTTACATGCTTACGTAGTTTAAACCGATGAGCACTTTTTTCAAATTATTTCTTACATAATTAATTAATACCGTGGATGAACATTGCGTCACTGTTATATAATGCTTCCAAAGGCTAATCAACTAATTCAATGAAGATATAGTTAGATTGATATGCTATATAATCAATATTAAATTAGTTGATTAATGGCCGACCACTTGCTTGCTTCCATCATATCCCATGATATAGACATAGATGATAGTACTTGCATTAACTATATTAAGCCAAGTTAAAGAAAATATAGAGAGGACAATGTGATTTACAATATTATATTGAGTGTTATCGTTAGGGAAGGTACAAACCCCATGATTAAATAAACCAAGACTGTAGTTTACGTAATTTACAAATAGAGGTTTTAATGCTTTTTTCAAATTGCCGATGACATGCATGCAATTTAGCCATATGTTAATAATGACCAAACATATATAACCTAAAAAAGCAAAGGTAACAATCGAACTTCTCAATACATTATTACACAAGAAGTGGTTGACACATATACAAGATATGATTACACAAGAAAACACCAAGCCATTCTTTATCTATCCCAATAAAACAAAATAAAATACAGAAAAAAAACAAAAACAAAAAAAACAAAAAAGACAAACAGTTCTTACAAATAATCAATAAAAACCAAACACAGCATCAGCTGACGCCACAATGGGACACTGAAGATTATTATGACCAACAAATCCCATCATATTATTATTATTACCGCTCATCACATTATTAAAATTATTCGTCGTCGTCATCAACCCATCTCCGAGCAACAAACGGTCAGAAATCTGAGAGTAGTTATCCTCAGTTTCAGTCATAAACAACTCTCCTCCATTATTGCTGTTGTAGCTGCTCATATAATCCAAGATCCCATTCAAAGAATGGACTCGCTGGCTCAGCTCCATCGCCTGAGCCCTCAAAACGGAGTTCTCAGCCTCGACCCTCGAAAGCTCCGCCGCCGTCACGGCCAAGCTTCTAAGAACGTCGCCGTTCTGCAGCCTTAGCTCCGCCGCCTGCGCCGTGAGGTCGTCGACGTGCTTCTGCTTCCTCATCCTCGATCTCTTCGCCGACTCGCGGTTGGATTCCATCCTCCGCCGCTTTCTATGGTCCATCAGTAGTCGCAGGCTGTTCTCCTCCTCCGTCGGCGGCGGACTGCCGCCCCACGAGCCGCCGCCGGTGGTGCTCGATGATGACATGGGTTTTTATTATTTCTTTTGTAAGAAAAGAAAGGGGGGTTGTGTACGTTTTTATTTATTAAACAAGATCTTATTTTAAGCTTTGATTTATTAGTTAGGGTTTCGTTTTGTTTATGAGAAAACGTAGAACCAATAGAGAAAGACGACTGAGAAAGATTGAACAAGGTTAGTTCTTCGCCTTAGGGAAGAATTGATCATATAACCTGACCTGAGAATTTCACTGAGTACTACAGGCGACATGTATTAGCAGAAAAGAAGATGAATTATATCATTTTAATTTAGTTTTCTTGGACGAAATATTTTCTGGGATTTGGGTAAATTTCTGCAGAATAACGGTATGATTAGCTGAGTAAGTAAAGAAAGAGGAAAGGAAAAGAGAGGGGGGAGAAGAGAAGAGGTTCATGACTGTGGAGGATGGTTTGATTTATAGATGGTGAAAGTGGTGCTAGAAGATGTAAGAAAGTACGTAATCAATTCGTATATTATTATTCAATATAGGCAGAAAAGCAATAATGCAATACAAAATTTGGAAATTGGAATCTTGTTTGTGTTGTATGATTAAGAGGTGGAGAGTACGATATTGACGAGGCATGTGATGTTGTGGGGTTTGTTCGAAATATATTTTTCTAACATTAATGTTCAAAAGTTAAAAATTTCTCGTACAGGGGGGAATCAAAATCAGATCTTAATTTTATTTTCTTACTGGGTTTCAGTAAAAGAGTTAATAAAGTAGAAATTTCTGACAAAACGTGATGCCCACAAATTTATTGAGGGGCAATTTGATGTATAAGCCCATCATAAGTTTCATTTACGTTTCATGCCCTGTCAGAAAATTTTTAGTTTTAAGTATCCGATTTTTGCAATACCACTTCATTGTTCTGTAGTACCACTTCATTGTTCTTCAATACCACTTCTTTATTCTGCAGTACCACTCAGTGGTACTGCAGAACAATAAAGTGGTACTGTAAAATAATGAAGTGGTACTCCAGAAATCGGGTCCTTAAAACAATCTGACAGGGGCCTGAATCCGATTTTAAAACAGAAATGGCCCCTTAATCATAATTAACACATTTATTAAAACTGAAAGTCTTGCATTATTTATTGTACGGTAAAAAGTTCAGATATTTACCGTTGGAACTGGAAAGTGGAAACTGTGTTTTGCTATTAAGGAGGTAAATCTCGAATTGGGTTGGGTGTTCTACATAGGATTCTTTTTTGTTTTTGAGTGTAAGAAATAAATAATGAAAAGAAATGAAGGGAAGATTAGTGATTTAAAATTTTCTTAAGTAAGAATATTCTTGGCAGATGCCTTGGAACATGGTCATTAGAGACAGCTAATGAATAGATTAATAGTTAATACGAACTTTGAAACTGCAAGAAAGACAGCATTGCTTAGCTAATTATATTTTCAACTCTATCATTGTCGTATGAGTTATGACTGCCGCCCACTAATTAATTGGTTTTAGTTTCCGTTTCCCATTTTTTCTTATAAACGAAGGTTTATTTTGCTTAGCCTATACGTAAATAAGCTTTATTTTATGTCATCAATATATATATATATATATATATATATGTTAATTTGCTCGAAAACATAGTACGTGAACCCAACTCATAATTGTGAAGAAAACGTCTGGCAAGAGCGTGGCTTGTCTCAAAAGAAAATATTTCCACACCGTCGAATGTTTCTATGTCATAATTTAATTAGTAATAACCCCAAAAATTTTATTTTGACATTCACAACAGTGAGTAGAGTTATAAGTCAAAATTTCTAGTTTGACAGATAAATGTTGACTGTCTTTAAAAAAATTTATATCTTGATAGTAATTGTGATAAAGAAACTTTGAAAAAGGTCTCACTAATAGTTGTGTTCGGCTATTACCCTAAGTTATCACAAATCTTCATCTGGTAAAGAATTACCATAAGTTATTTAATTTGATAAGTGTAAGTAAATTAACGTTTGGAATCATACGGTTATCACTTAATTGTTTCAAAAAATTTATTTACTATGCAATACTGTTTATATTCAATCTTATAGTGAGAGTAGGGCATAACACATGCCCTAGTTTCCCAAAGCTCACAAAGTTTTAATATAAAGAATTAAAGATTAATATAAAGAATTAAAGATAGACATGACATGAAACCAGAACAAGCCTTTTAGTTGTCGAGATTTCATTGGAGAAGGAAAAAGAGACAAACCTAAAGTAAATATTAGAAAAAGAAAAATTCTAAATTCCTAGTAGCTTCAATTCAAGATATATGCACTTGAATATCTTTTTCTTTATCTTTCCCTTAATTATATATATGATGAAAACAGCAATTGCTTATCAGTTGAACATTCGAGCATAATAATGTAGATAGGCCCTACTTACAAAGGCTATATGACCGACTTTTATCTCTTAATTAATTGCAATAAAATTCTATGTGGAATTCCACATTTATGGTTGTACACTACGCACACGCATTTCTTCATAGCAAAGGCAAAGGCAATGAGATAAGTTTGGTGCGTCGGTAGGCTATGACTATATCTAGATGTGTATATATATCATATGTAACTCTCGGATTGGACTAGAAACCCTAATAAAATAAATGAAAAAAATAAGAAACACGATAATCGAATAAATCGAAGTAGCAAGCATGTGTGTTGCTTATTATGATAAGATGGTGCTCAATTTTTCCCTATATTATTTTGATGCTACAAAATCAAATGCGATGGCTTCGGAATTGCAATAAAAGTGCTTGTTAATATTTCATGAAACTATTACAGCCGAGGACCCTACGGCTTGAGCTTTTCCGTTCGAACGTTTCATATATTAGTTAAATATATATATATATATATATATATTTATATATATATATATATATATATATATTCAATGATAATGAAGAGCTGCTGTCTGTTCTAGGTTGCACTCATGATAGTTGATTGAAGTAAAATAGTAAAATAATTTCGAAAAGATAAGGATTAGCTTTCGTAATACTAAAAGCTTTTCTTGGTTCAGGACACTAGTATACATTTCATTCAACCATATAAAATAAAACAATGTTTTGACTAGGAAAATAATACAGAAGAAATACAGAAAAAGGACTATATGTAGGCGGCTGTGGAAAATTCACGAGAACAGGCTGAAGATAAGATAAGATAAACTTTATAACCTTTTTTCCTCCGAATTTTTTTTTTTTACCTTTTTTAATGCAACTTCTATGTTGCTCTTTATTTGATTTATTCGAGATGGGGCATTCAATAATAAAACAGTTAAATAACTAATGAGTCGAATGAGAATCATGTACTGTTCAACCTAACAAAATCGAATGTTCATTTTTATCACAACAGCGAAAAGTTTCGTGGGTAAAGTCCGTTATCAATATTTATCTTCTGATTGAATAATTCGTATCTACTTTACGAGATTTCCCTTTTTTCTTTTCTTTAACTTTATATCTTTGCTAGGGAGGGCCTCGTGTCTCCCCATTTGTGGAATTGATTTTAATATATATATATATATATATATATATATATATATTAATATTTGTGTCTTGTTGCATGACAATGCACTTAACAAAATATAGGACAAACATTCACTATAATGAGGGTACACGAATTCTCATTTTCTAGCTATTCTTCTCATGAAATTATTATTATATCACCAATAGCTCACTATTTTTAACGAGAGAGAGAGAGAGAGAGAGAGAGAGAGAGAGAGAGAGAGAGAGAGAGAGAGAGAGAGAGAGAGAGAGAGAGAGAGAGAGAGAGAGAGAGAGAGAGAGAGAGAGAGAGAGAGAGAGAGAGAGAGAGAGAGAGAGAGAGAGAGAGAATGGGCCTTTAAGTAATAACAAATTTTGGGTTCAACAATTGGCATGTGAGAATTCATAGGATTTTAAGACAAAGCTAGAAAAACCTTAATGGGCTACTTTTGTTTTAATTATTTCCTGTATTTCTGTTATTTATGTGCTCTGCTTTCTGAGTTTTATAGTATTACATGATGGTCCAAAAATCTATTCCTTAACTTTCACGAATAAATTTATATCCTGAAAATAAAATTCTTCAATGTTCAAATGTAAATTTATTTGAACTAGTCCTATCATATGGAATTACATAGTAATATATTACAATTAGCGTATATATATGTATATATATATATATTAATTTAGAGCTGAAATAAGCTTTTCACTGTTGTTCGTGCCAAAAGGAATATTCTTCATGTGGTTTGTCTATTCTCAGAACCTGCACGCTTACTATGTGCACATGTCTTGTTTCTTTAATGGCCCGAATATATTTACATTATTATGGGACATTATTTTCCTAATATAAACACATATATATGTATGTTAGTCGATTGATTTGCAAATCGAACTTACGTCAGGATTATTACTATGTGACCAAATATAAGTTTTAACGTTCCAGGAAACCTTAGATACAAGGATAAGCAGTAGTAAGCCATATCTATTTAAGAAAGCAATAAGTGTCGACATAATAATCAACCACAAGGGTTGAATGGTTGGTTTGAATAGTCAATCAAGGGAGCATTTAAACGTGGGAAACACTTTTCAAAGTGGTGCTGAGGATTGTTCATATTACATTGTTCACACCTTGGGATTTGCCTATAAAAAGGGCATCGATCGATCACATGAATATCATCCCATAGAAGATAAAAATAAGAGAGATAGAGAGAGAATAAAAATAGAGAGTTTGTCGGTATTTTTCTCCGACTATAAAGAGAGATATTGAGGGTTTTCTCCTTTATAGATTGAGAGGTTGTAACTCCTATATTTTTTCTATAGTGAATTCTTCTTCCTTGCCCGTGGTTTTTACCCCGATTTGTTTGGGGGTTTTCCACGTTAAATCCCGGTGTCCACAATTTATCTTTAATTACCCAAATATTAGCCGCAATATTATTCGACCGGGTCCGCTGCCACGCCAACAATTGGTATCAGAGCCTAGCTTGGGTTTTATATATCTGTTTATCGTATGCTCTGTGGTTGCCACTAACGTGGACCCTCCACATCAGAAAATAATAGATATTATACTGCCCTTGTTACGGTGACGAAAAAGCCGGTACGAGTTCAATAATTATCTGCTGCAACCCCGTCGGAGGTATCGCTCACGACTGAGCAGAAATTATGGCGGCGAAGTTTGATATCGAAAAGTTCAACGGAAGGAATTTCTCACTGTGGAAATTAAAGATAAAGGCGATCTTGCGAAAGGACGGCTGTCTGGAGGCTATCGATGGAAAACCAACCACCGTGACAGATGACAAGAAATGGAACGAGATGGACGGGAGCGCTGTCGCAAATCTCCATCTGGCACTAGCAGATGAGATATTGTCCAGCGTAGAAGAAAAGAAAACGGCAAAGGAGATTTGGGACCACCTAACAAATTTGTACGAAACGAAGTCGCTACACAACAAAATTTTCTTGAAGAGAAAATTGTACACCTTGAGAATGTCAGAATCTACTTCAGTGACGGAGCATCTCAACGTCTTGAATACTCTATTTTCCCAGCTAACATCGTTGGGGTACGTCTCAAGAGCGTGCAGAAATTCTACTTCAAAGTCTGCCTGATTCGTATGATCAACTCATCATCAACCTGACGAATAAGCCTGCAGATGTCTCAACTACAAAAGAAGAAAATAAATCCACCGATACTCTGGTCTTTGACAACATCGCATCTGCTGTTCTCGAAGAAGAAAATCGGCGAAAGAACAAGGAGGACCAGCAAGCAGGATCTCAACAGGTCGAAGCTTTGACGGTGATGAGAGGGAGATCAACGGAACGTGGTTCAAGTGGGAGTCACACTCAAGGCAGGGGAAAATCAAGAAGTAAGAAGAAGGATATGAAATGCTACCACTGCGGAAAGAAGGGTCACTTGAAGAAGGATTGTTGGAACCTGAAAAATTCCAATCCTCAAGGAAATTTGGCAAACGCGCCAGGTGGAGACGTACTGTGTAGCGAAGCAGCTATCTCAACGGAGAGCAGGAAGGCGTACGATGAAATATGGCTTCTTGACTCGGGCGCAACTTATCATATGACCTCTCGAAGAGACTGGTTCAACCACTACGAACCTATCGTAGGAGGATCTGTGTACAGTTGCGAAGATAATGCCTTAAAGATCGTAGGCGTTGGAACCGTGAGGTTGAAGTTGCACGACGGTACAATTCGCACTATTCAAGGAGTGCGGCACGTGGAAGGTCTGAAGAAGAATTTATTGTCTGTGGGACAGCTAGACGATCTTGGCTGTGAAATCAAAGTTCGGGAAGGAATAATGAAAATATTCCGTGGAGCACTTGTAGTCATGAAAGGTGAAAAGGTCGCTGCAAATTTGTATATGCTATTGGGAGAGACGGTGCAAGAAGGGGAAGCGTCTGTGGCTTCGGGAAATTCAACCGAAAAATCTACTATGCTGTGGCATCAAAAGCTCGGGCATATGTCTGAACAAGGTATGAAAATTCTTGCGAGCCAGAATCTACTTCCGGGTCTCACGAAGGTGTCACTACCGTTCTGTGAGCATTGCGTAGCAAACAAGCAGCATCGGCTACAATTTCAACACATCAAATTCCAGAAGCAACGGTATTCTAGAATTGGTTCACTCTGATGTATGGCAATCACCGGTTTCATCCCGAGGAGGAGGGAAGTACTTCGTGTCTTTCATCGACGATTACTCCGGAGATGTTGGGTGTATATCATCAAGAGTAAGGGAGATGTGTTCGCTACCTTCAAGAATTTCAAGGCTCGGGTCGAACTTGATACAGGAAAGAAGATCAAGTGTTTGAGGACGGATAATGGAGGAGAATACACTGGTAGGGAATTTGATAGCTTTTGCAAAAGAGAAGGCATCAAAAGGCACTTCACTACGGCGTATACTCCACAACAAAATGGAGTGGCGGAGCGGATGAACATGACTCTGTTGGAGAGAACAAGAGCCATGTTGGGAGCTGCAGGTCTGGATAAATCATACTGGGCAGAAGCAGTCAACACCGCCTGCTACGTGATCAATCGATCGCCTTCAACGGCAATCGATCAGAAGACGCCGATGGAGATGTGGACCGGAAAGCCAGCGGACTATTCCAAACTCCATGTATTTGGAAGTCCTGTGTACGTGATGTACAACGCCCAAGAAACTACGAAGTTGGATCCGAAGTCCAGGAAGTGTTTGTTCTTGGGGTATGCTGATGGTGTGAAGGGGTATCGCCTGTGGGATCCCACTGCGCACAAGGTTGTCATCAGCAGGGAGGTTATCTTCTTAGAAGATAAAATAATCGGAGAAAATAATAGCACTACAAAGGAAAGCCCAGAAACTACGACGATTCAGGCGAAAGGGAAGTCTGTGGAACAAGATTCTTCTGAAGCTGCACCGGAGCACGAAGAAGGGCCAGCCGAATCTTCAGAGCCAGAACCTAGAAGGGGCACACGCAAAAGAGCCGCACCATCCTGGCATGAAGATTACGACATGGACAGCAACGTTGCATACTGTCTTTTAACTGATGACGGAGAGCCATCAACTCTTCAAGAAGCACTGAACAGTTCAGATGCAGATCAGTGGTTGGCGGCAATGCAAGAAGAAATGTAAGCTCTACGGAAAAATAAGACTTGGGAGTTGGTGCCACTACCTCAGGAAAGAAAGGCAATCGGCAATAAATGGGTCTTTAAGATCAAGCGGAACAGCGACGATCAAGTAGAGCGGTTTCGTGCAAGACTGGTGGTTAAAGGCTACGCTCAGAAGGAGGGCATTGACTTCAATGAGATTTTCTCACCGGTGGTTCGACTGACGACAGTTCGGATACTCCTGGCGATGTGTGCTACATTCGACCTACATCTAGAGCAACTAGATGTGAAGACATCTTTTCTTCATGGAGATCTTGAAGAAGAGATTTATATGCTCCAACCGGAAGGTTTTGAAGACAACGAAGAGCAGAACTTGGTTTGCAGGTTAAACAAATCTCTATACGGTCTCAAACAGGCGCCGAGGTGTTGGTATAAGAGATTTGATTCCTTTATCATGAGCCTTGGATACAACAGATTAAACGCAGACCCTTGTGCATATTTCAAGAGGTTTGGTGAAAATGATTTTATCATATTACTGTTGTATGTTGACGACATGTTGGTAGCAGGCCCCAACAAAGATCGAGTAGAAGAACTCAAGGCACAGTTGGCTAGGGAATTTGAAATGAAGGACTTGGGACCAGCAAACAAGATTCTAGGGATGCAAATTTACCGAGACAGAAATAACAAGAAGATTTGGCTTTCGCAGAAGAATTATCTGAGGAAGGTCTTGCGACGCTTCAATATGCAAGATTGTAAGCCAATTTCTACCCCACTTCTTGTTAATTTCAAATTATCCTCAAGTATGAGTCCTAGCAGTGAAGAAGGGAGGATTGAGATGTCTCGAGTACCGTATGCATCAGCGGTGGGAAGTCTTATGTTCGCGATGATTTGTACACGACCAGACATTGCACATGCAGTGGGAGTAGTGAGTCGGTACATGGCGAATCCGGGCAAAGAGCATTGGAGTGCGGTGAAGAGGATCCTACGATATATCAAAGGAACCTCAGATGTTGCATTATGTTACGGAGGAGCAGACTTTACTGTCAGGGGGTACGTTGACTCTGATTATGCAGGTGATCTTGACAAGAGCAAATCTACCACGGGATATGTGTTTACTCTTACTGGTGGAACCGTAAGCTGGGTATCAAAACTTCAGTCCGTTGTCGCGACGTCAACTACTGAAGCTGAATATGTTGCAGCTACGCAGGCAAGTAAAGAGGCGATATGGTTGAAAATGATCATGGAGGAACTCGGGCACGGACAGGAAAATATTCCTCTGTTCTGTGACAGTCAGAGTGCCTTGCATCTTGCAAGGAATCCAGCTTTTCATTCCAGGTCAAAACACATACGAGTCCAGTATCACTTCGTTCGTGAGAAAGTGGAAGAGGGCACGGTAGATATGTTGAAGATTTATACGAAACACAACCTAGCAGATTTCTTGACGAAGGCGGTCAACACTGACAAGTTCGTTTGGTGTCGTTCCTCAAGTGGTCTGGCGGAGACGTAAGCAACATGAATGGCAAGGGAGAAAGAATGGTGTGAAGATCTGATTGATCCTCAATCAAATCTTCAAGTGGGAGATTGTCGACATAATAATCAACCACAAGGGTTGAATGGTTGGTTTGAATAGTCAATCAAGGGAGCATTTAAACGTGGGAAACACTTTTCAAAGTGGTGCTGAGGATTGTTATATTACATTGTTCACACCTTGGGATTTGCCTATAAAAAGGGCATCGATCGATCACATGAATATCATCCCATAGAAGATAAAAATAAGAGAGATAGAGAGAGAATAAAAATAAAGAGTTTGTCGGTATTTTTCTCCGACTATAAAGAGAGATATTGAGGGTTTTCTCCTTTATAGATTGAGAGGTTGTAACTCCTATATTTTTTCTATAGTGAATTCTTCTTCCTTGCCCGTGGTTTTTACCCCGATTTGTTTGGGGGTTTTCCACGTTAAATCCCGGTGTCCACAATTTATCTTTAATTACCCAAATATTAGCCGCAATATTATTCGACCGGGTCCGCTGCCACGCCAACAATAAGCATGTTTTTTTTAACTATATTTAATGGTAGTGTGTGATTGATATTATTAAAATGATCATAAATAGAAGTTGTAGTAACTCCACCAATTTTTTATTTAATTGAAGAATATCGTATATATGTAATTAATTGTGCAATGTGTGACACATGACGATCAAATTTAAATTAGTTTCATATATCAAGAAAGCATAAACATTCTTCTCCTCCTCCCAATGGTACTTTGTCTTCTTCTCAAGCACCTTTTTATTTCACAGCCAACTTTAGGCCTACTTTTAAGGGTTTTGCCAAATATATGCAACTTTAAAGGTTTGCAATAATATAAATTTAATAAAATTAATAGCATCCGAATTAATATAGTAAAATAATTCTTACTACTACTGCGGTTTGAATGATGGGAAGACCAAAGTATATCGAATAACTATTTCTTTTCTCTTTAAAGGGTGGTGGGAAGTTGTGTTTCCTTGATTTAAGGTATTCAAATTAATAACAATATGAAAAATATGAAAATACCAAACGCAGCTCAAAAGTGAAATGAGTATCGATCGTAATTACTTACCTATTCAAACGTAAATAAATGCTAAATGGATACGAGAAGATCATATATAAATCGTATATTACACGCCGCCAAGATAACACAATTTTGACCTATTTGACGGTCTATACTAACAAAATCTGGTGCCAAAAATCTATATAAAATGATTATTTAATTACCGACCCGCGACACCTTTTCTTGCATAATCATCTATATCAATCTCTTGAAATTTTCAATGAAGTTCATTTAGCTGTACTTACAGCTTTTTAGTGCAATAAATCCTATACTAATGTGAGATTTTATTTAGTTAGGAGTACTTAACGAGAGAGCCCGACGTAAGCATAAAATTTAAGGAGTATGTAACTTAATTACCATGTAATAAAATACTAAGTACGATATATGGTAGCACGCCTCGAGGATGAAAAGGTTAGGAAAAAAAATAATGGTGCAGAAAAAAGGCAAAGGCAAAGCTTGCCCATACTCTGCTATCACATTCTCCCAGCTTCAACTTTTTAGAATGATATGAAACTTTATGGGATTGATATATTTTAATATCGACCATATAAATAGATATTAATCGTACAGAATAATCGACAGCTTTTATCTGATTAAAAGAATTAATAATCAAACATTAGCTTTTTCAATTATTTATCGAATTGATCTCACGCTGGGAAATGCTTTTTAATTAGTATTTATGGCAAAAACAGACAAAACAGTCGAAAGGTAAGATTCTTTAAAAGAGTGTTGATTGTCTAATATTATTTAATCATCGATAGATCAGGTAATTAAGTATACTTAGCCTCTCTTGCAATTTCTTGCGTTTATGCCCTACTAAAAGTACAATCCCTAACACATGAGCCGATAAAGCTATAGTTAAGCCAAAAAATATTTGATTTGGTTTAATAAGTTCCGAATCCGATAGTTATGAACTGTGATTTTACATAATAAATGGTATATACCAAAACTATAAACCGATATGTTTAAAAATAGATGAAGGTTTCATAAAACCCTAGCCGTTCCAGAATCCTACTCACCAGAAAATACTCCAAAATCTATTTCAACATACTTATAAGTAACATTTGTACGATGATGTCATGTCAAGGTCAAGATGACATCATCCATGGGTTGTCCTTTCGATACAGTCAAACACAACATAATGTTTTTTGAGACGTTTATACAAACACATACTACACACATGTGTGTCTGTGTGTGTAATGTCTCATGCGGCAATAAAGATCATTCCAATCTGAGGGTATTTTATTTTATCTTTTATTTTTTTGTTTTATTCCCCCCTTGTTTTTATTATGTCCCCTCGCAGTTTGATTATCCTCTTAGGTTGTTTTCATTGATTTCCTCAATGGCCAAATATTATTAGCCACAATTCATTTGGGGCTTCTCAGCTCTTATCCCCTTTCCAGTTGACATGATTTACAGCACACACACGTACAAAACTAGAGATTATATATATAGAAATTTTATGGTGCTCACCTGTGGACACCTGTTGATGTGGCACTGATTCGTGCCATTTTAACATCTCACATCGACATCTAAGATTATGTCGTCTTAATTAACACCTTCTAGGTGGCATTAATCGACATTTCGAATGCTGATGTAATAAATTGACGCGATATATTCCATTGACATGTAAAATGTTATGTAAGGCGTCAAGTTGTCACACCAACATCAACAATGTCGATTAATGGCACCTATAAGGTATTAATTAAGACGACATAACTTTAGATGTCGATGTGTCACGTTGAAATGATACGAATCGATGTCACATTAACAGATGATCATATAAGGTGTTCACATAAGGTGAGCACCATAAAATTCCTCTATATATATATATATATATATATGAGAGAAGGGGGGATATATATTTGCTAGTACCATTTTGTTGAAAAAGCCTTGAGACTTGAGACTGGCAGGAGCCATAGATAGCATATAGGTTTACAAAAAGACATTCGATGACATAAATATCACATAATTGTCCATGTTATTGAGCGATAGGGACGATAATACTTGTTCCTTTTACAAAGATTAAATAGGGCTTCGATATATAAATAGATGAATTAAGGCATAAAGTGAAGAGGTTAATCTAAGTACATGTGAATGGTTCAAAATCGTTCTTTCTAATTGTTCCCTGGTTTTGAAGGATGTGCCTTCTATGAAGAGGAGATTGAAGGACTAAAGAAAGGGAAATATGAAAAAAAGGTGATTAAAGGGAACATAGGGAGGTATATGGTTCCCATACCTATCATGTTTTTCTGAGAGAGAGAGAGAGAGAGAGAGAGAGAGAGAGAGAGAGATCATACCTATACCTTTTGATATTTTAAGTTGGTATTGGGATTTTCAAGTGCGTTAAAGAAGAATCATACATCATTATGGAGTCGGCAAACATCCATCAAATGCTCCATGAACATCATCTTATTGTTGGCTCTTGTCCTCCTCCAACTTCGTCTTCTTCATTAGCTACATCTTCTTGCTTTGGAGTTTCAACAGCTACTCATGATGCTGCTTGGAATACTCACAAATCAATCTTGTAATAGAGTTTCTCTCCCCCTTTCTTTACACAAATTTGCCAGATTTGCTTTGATTAAAGAAAAAAGAAATATATGCAGACACAGAGATAATAGTAGTGGCCATCATCATCTCCTTTTACTTTTCTTTTCCACACACAGTCTTCTGTGATTTGATGTGCAAATTGAGAAGGGATATCTCTTCAAGCACACAGTTATTGGGCTTAATCATGCTTTTAGGGATTCTCTTATTTTGATTTCAGACATAGAATCTCTCTTGTCTTCTCGTATATAATCATGCATCTTTTTATAACCTCGTTAATCATTTATATTTATTGGTGGATTTCATTCTAGGGCTTTGAATATTTTCATCTCTTTCTTTCTCATCATGTCAAGTATATCTTATTACAGGAATAGCACAAGCAGCTTGAATCCACACCCTAATAATGAAGCTTCACTGAATCAAAGACAAGAAGAGAGCAATAACACTTTGATGGCTCCAAACTCGAGCTTTAATTACTGGCCAAATCACAGCTTCATTAACATCCAATCTGCAGAAGATTTGCAGCAGGTTTCGAGGATTAAGGAAGAACTAGCAGATAACTACTACCTCAGATACACTGAACTCTTGGGGAATAACAGCCCTTGTTCAAGCAGCAACGATCAAGAATCCGTGCACAATGATCATCACCTCAGCACAAAGTTCTTGCTCAAATCGTTCTCATCTGGGAATCTTGAGAGCAAAGATCGCAGGGGAGATCTTTCGTACTCGGGCAATGTCGATGTGAATTCAAGGAAAGGGTTTTCT
The DNA here is from genome assembly GCA_027422505.1 of Craterostigma plantagineum. Lineage (NCBI taxonomy): Eukaryota > Viridiplantae > Streptophyta > Magnoliopsida > Lamiales > Linderniaceae > Craterostigma > Craterostigma plantagineum. Next base: position 4,349,580 of record JAPQWV010000050.1, read on the forward strand.
CAGGTTTTTCCTAGTGTCCCAGTTTCGAGCTTGCTTAATGGAGCAGATTTCAGTATAAGTCATGGGCCAACGCTTGATATGAACTTGGAGGCTTTAGATCTCCTAACTTCTTCGAGACTAGGTGGAAACTATATGAACCATTGTTTTGAAAATCAAATTGGGATGATGAGAGATGGTTTTTACCATGGATTTGATCATCGTATGCATCAGCAATCTCCTCAGCTCCCTATGCATAGCAGCATCAGTAACGAGGTTAGTTATTAAGAAGCCCTTAGAGGAAGTAACAGTAATTATTATTACAGTATATGAGACATTGTCTGCAAGAACAGCCACGAACAGTATATATTCTCTTCCTTTTATTTCTTGATGATACCCTTCACACGATATTTTTTTCATTACATCTTTTCTTACATATGATATAGCTATTTGAAAAAACAGGAAAGCTACGACCTTTTTCTTTTATTTTGCTTTCTTTTTCTTTAAACTCTTCCCTTTATACATGAAAAAAAAAACTTTTTGTTTTCCCCATCCTGTACTCAAAGGCTTAAAGCCTCCAGCTTTTTGCAATATGCGAGTGAGCTACTTTACATTTTTACAGGGTTTTTTTTTTCGAGTCTTTTTATTCATGGAAATTGACAAAGAGGACCACGATAATTATCCTTCATTACCATTATTTTTATTGAACTATTGTAGTTATTGTTGTGTTGAATTTCTTAAGGTAACAAACTCAAATGGAGCAGAAGCAGAAGAAGTGAAGCGACCCAGAAACAAAATCGATTCGTATTCGAAGCCTATAAATCAAATTACTGCGGCTAAGAAACCGCGGTTTGAGCCACGCCCTTCTTGCCCTCCATTTAAGGTTTGTAGAGAAAACCTAAAATTTCCATCTCTATGAATATTTGACTCACACACACACACACGCAAAACGCATAATATCATGCAATTATGTTCTGTTTATTACACGATTTATTACATCGAAGCAGGTGAGGAAAGAAAAGCTTGGAGATAGAATTGCTGCACTTCAGCAGTTAGTAGCACCTTTCGGCAAGGTACTTAACATAGCCCTATAGTACTTGGCATGCATGGACGAACCCTAATTAGTAACCTAATCATTTATTACATATAGCTAACTAACTAATATGAATCACCATAATAAACTTAACATGGTACCACATGTCTGATTCACTGTGGTCCTGTTAATTATCCTTGGCTTTTATCATACCTCATATATAATCATCAAATATAAGCACATACATAACTAATCAAATGAAAATCCTGAGAACATCAGTCTGAGATGTACAGAGAAAATGAGGGGTCGTCTTTGAAAGTTGCATGCTTGTGGGCTTCAGAAAACGAGGATATATTCTTTTTATAAGATGCTGTCAAGATAGATTTTATTTATTATAGTATTTGTTATATATGTATATATATATAGAGAGATTGTCATAAAATATGGTAATATGTAATAATACTGCAGACAGACACGGCAACTGTACTTATGGAAGCCATTGGATACATCAAATTCCTTCAAAACCAAGTTGAGGTACTTCGATATTCTTGTCGATATCTATTAGTCATTATCATGCCGTCAATTTTCTTCTTCCTTATTTTATTTCCGATTTATCATTTCACATTTGCATCAGTTCTCTTTACTCTAACCAACCCTTGTCTCTATTTTAATCACAATCTTGGATTTTAACCTTACATAAAAAATCACTTGTTGCTTTAAATGAAGTAACCATCTTCTCATTTTTTGCAGACACTAAGCGTTCCTTACATGAAATCAGCACGCAACAACAAGTCCAATAGATTGACAAAAGGGGTAAGAAGCTTCTTAAATTGACGATATAATAATAAACTTAATTCCAACTTTTATTACAAATCCACACATAATATGTATTCTCTGCGCAGTGCCCTATAGATAGGAACGAAGAAGAAGAAGAACCAAAGATCGACCTAAAAAGCCGAGGACTTTGTCTGGTACCTTCGTCTTGCCTATCCTACATCACCGACGGCGGCGGCGGCGGCGGCGGTGCAGTTGTATGGCCGCCGTCTCGCTATGATTGTGCGGCGGAGCAAGCCAGCTTGAATTATTAAATATGTGTTATTTAATTAAGAGTAATTACTCCGCTTTTGTTATTGTGCCCTTTCTGTTATTTTTTATTACAGTTTCATCCTCGGTGGAGCAAACTTGGTCACCCTTTTAAGAATGAGAGAGATTTTGGTGAGAATATATTGTGGGATGGACCAAGTTTGATCCATTTGTGGTGAGCATATTGTCATGCTTTTGATTTTAATTTCCTCTAATATATGTTGTTTGACTATTGTTTTTGTTAGTTATTATATTCTTCATTCCCATTTAATTTGCTACTTACTTTATTAATTAAATTATTGCATGTTATCTAGCTAAGTATGCTAGCTAAGAACGTGAAACCATAATAACAATATAACAATAATGATAATAATAATAATAATAATAAAACTGTTCGATGTGTAGGTGTTGTTGAAGGAAAGATCCTTTTGTTATTTCTTTATAGAAATTAAAAAGAGAATTACTATGCTAAATTATTTGGGAAAAAGGAAAAGGTAAAAGAAAAGATAAAATAGCTCTTATGTAAGCAAATAAAAACACTAATTGAAGAAAGAAAAGAACGACAAAACACCACAATTCAAATTGACGGATTAATTGCGAGATACTTCAATTTCAATCCCAAGTCTCGTGACTTGAATCCAGGATCTGCTGTCCACTGATCAGTGGTAAGTGATCACCAGCTCCTTTCGTTCTGTTTTAGTCTCGTCATCTCGATTAATTGCGGAATTTTGACGCTATCTCTTTAATGTTGTTTGGTTGTGCAATTGAAGGAAGAAAGCTATCTGTCGTGATTTGTCTTTGTTGAAAGGTCCATCAAAGTTGATGGCGACGCGGAAGGGGATACTATCAGGTGGCAATGTCAAGAAGAGTAAAGTAATTGGATCTCGGGTCCATGTGGCAGTCGCTGTTGTCTTCCTCGCATTCATCGGTTTCACGGCTTTGTTCTTCGTTTACGGTGTGTTCTCCGACAAGTTTGGATTCTATGTTATTCCTGTTGTTCTGGTAATTTAGTATTCGATTTAGGTCTATGGTGTGCCGTGCCTTTTATGAAGTGGCTTGGTTGTGTTTAGTTTTAGTCTTTGAAATATCGAATTGAGTTAGCTTATTTGGTCAAATTTTGGTTTTTTTTTGGACGGTGTTCTTTAATGCAAGTGATTTGGGAAAGGTGCGACTGAGTTGTGGTAGACGTTTGTTAGTTATGGTGTTCGAAGTTCAAGGCTGTTCAACTAGGATTTTTCCGTGCTTGATGGAGCTGAAGATTTTGTTAATTAATTGTTGGTTGAATCACACATTGGTGAAGTTTGCTATTTTGAATGTATTGATAGCCTTATATATGAAGAATTGGGAAGCTTTGCAAAAGGTATGACAATATTTGACACGTGTTCATGGCACAGAAGTGGAAATAGTGATAGTAAATTGAATGTCAGTGTTACTTCGATTGCAAGCTGCCGTTACTGGTTATCGAGCTTTCAGTTTAGTTGTCTTATACTGTTCCCTTATCACACAGGAAAAGTGTGCTACCCTCATCATTTTTGTGTGTCTGAACCTTGGCTCCTTGCAATAAATGAACCATCTACTGGGAAAACTGATTTTGATCCCTCCATGTAATGCAACAAAGCATATCAAGTTTCGATGGGAGCCTTTTTTGTGACTTTTGTTGTCCGTGCTCATACCCCTCATCTGCTATAATTTACTTTGTCCTTTGAATTTTTGTAGATCAAAAGGAAAAATTTGGAGATTCAAGTAGTCAGGTAGGCTTCTTTGCTAATGCTAATTTTATTTTTATAATCTTGCTGACCTTTTGTCTTAACAAGAATACTGTTGCATAACAGGGTCTTGGTTGGAGAGAGAAGCAGGCCTTGGAGCATCTTAAACCTCTATTGTCTAAAGAGGTAGTTGACGATTTAATAAGCATGCTCGTGCACTCTGAAATAGGCTCTTAACATCTTGCAATTGCTCCTGTTTCAGCTTATTGATGTCATTAGTGCTGGTGTTGAAGATCTAGGGCCTTTCAGTGTTGATTTTTTCAGAAAGAGTAATTTGTCAGCATCATGGAAATCTGTTGTGCAAGACCCTAGTGCTGACAAGACCACTTCTTCTGAGGTTTGCGTGCTAGGTATATAGCAAGTATGTGTCTCTAATTGTACTTTACTGAATCTTTCTCTTTCTCATCTTCCAAAGTCAACTGAAGAAGCTTCAAATGCAAAGGACGAGACATCCAAAAGTACTTAATCATCTTTCAGTAAATTCTATAGATATGATGCTTAATTCACAATGAAATTGATAATTATTGAATCGAATTATTCGTCTTATCCAGCAGACAGTTCCGAATCTTTGGAGACACCCGCCATCCGGGCTAGGAGGGTGAGTAATATGACCGTCCTTAAGTGCTGTGGCTCTTTCCCTTTCTGCTATAGAAGAATGAATGATTTCCATCTGCAAAAACCTTTTTTTTTTCCTCCTAAAAGTCTTCTCGAATAACTCGCAGCAACTGAGAGAAAAAAGACGCGAAAAACGTGCTGCTGATCTACTAAAACAAGATGCTGAAGTGATCGTGAAGCTCGAAAATGCAGCCATCGAACGCTCTAAGTCGGTGGATTCTGCAGTTCTGGGGAAGTACAGCATATGGAGAAAAGAGAACGAGAATGAGAACACCGATTCAACTGTGCGCTTGATACGAGATCAAATGATCATGGCAAGGGTGTATGTAAGTCTTGCGAAAATGAAAAATAACCTCCAATTGGCTAGTGAATTGCAGGCACGTATCAAGGAAAGCCAGCGGTCTTTAGGAGAGGCCACCACTGATTCTGACTTACAGCACAGGTAATAATCATGTACTTGCATCTTTCATGGATCATCTATCATGAAATTGTTCTCTAACCTGTGAACTTATGCACGTGACAGTGCTCATGAAAAGATTAAACTGATGGGTCAGGCGCTTACTAAAGCTAAAGAGCAATTGTACGACTGCAATCTGGTCACTGCAAAGCTAAGGGCCATGCTGCAATCTGCAGACGAGCAAGTCAGAAGTCTGAAAAAGCAGAGCACTTTCCTCAGCCAACTTGCTGCAAAGACTATACCAAACGGGCTTCACTGTCTGGCCATGCGCTTAACGATAGAATACTACCTCCTTCCTCTAGAGAAAAGAAAGTTCCCAAGACTCGAGAATCTGGAAAATCCAAATCTTTACCATTATGCCCTCTTTTCTGACAATGTTCTTGCTGCTTCAGTGGTTGTTAACTCGACAATTATGAATGCCAAGGTACTGAGTTCCTTTCTCACCTTCCTTCTCTTTCATATGCAAACTATACATATGATCTCATATGATTTACGTTATATTTCCTGGATTAGGGTTACTCTAAATGCAGTAATGATGAATTAAGATAGATACACAATCTTACTCACACAGAGGGGGTTACCCATCATTGTAGTCAATTGTATGCATGTCTTTTCTGACAAGTTTCTGATTGACATGAAAATCTGAAATACCTTTTCGAGTGTCTGTTTTCCGACACGGGCTCCTGCAATTTTAGAATATAACATGCAAAAGATTGATTCCCTTACAACATAGCCATTGTTATCATGTTCGCAGGAGCCAGAGAAACACGTTTTCCATCTCGTCACTGACAAGTTAAACTTCGGAGCCATGAACATGTGGTTCCTCTTAAACCCTCCTGGAAAAGCCACGATCCACGTCGAAAACGTCGACGAATTCAAGTGGCTCAACTCTTCATACTGCCCCGTCCTGCGCCAGCTAGAATCAGCAGCCATGAAGGAATACTACTTCAAGGCTTCCTCTCATCCCAACACTCTATCCGCCGGTTCTTCGAATCTCAAGTACAGAAACCCAAAGTACCTTTCGATGCTCAACCACCTAAGGTTCTACCTCCCGCAAGTCTACCCAAAGCTCGATAAAATCCTCTTCCTCGACGACGACATAGTCGTCCAGAAAGACCTCACTGGCTTGTGGGAAGTTGACCTCCGCGGAAAGGTGAACGGCGCAGTCGAGACGTGCGGCGAGAGCTTCCACCGTTTCGACAAGTATTTGAACTTTTCGAATCCTCACATTGCCAAGCACTTCGACCCAAACGCCTGTGGGTGGGCTTATGGGATGAACGTCTTCGACCTCAAGGAGTGGAAGAAGAAGGATATAACCGGGATATACCACAAATGGCAGAACATGGTACGTCTTATTCCGTCTCGATATAGAAATCGTACATTTTTCGTTCCAAAATTAAGTTCATCGTATATTCTTTGTAGAATGAAGACAGAGTTCTTTGGAAACTCGGTACTCTGCCGCCAGGTCTCATTACATTCTATGGCCTCACACATCCTTTAGACAAGTCCTGGCACGTCCTCGGCTTAGGTTACAATCCAAGCCTCGACCGCTCGGAGCTCGACAACGCTGCTGTCGTGCATTACAATGGAAACATGAAACCTTGGCTCGAGCTGGCGATGAACAAGTACAAGGCCTATTGGACCAAGTACATAAAATACGACCATCCTTACATGAAGAGCTGCAAACTAACCGAATGATTCTCAGACACGAAAAAGTTAAGGTAAAAAAAAAAAAAGCTTCCTCCCATAATGACCGTCGCCTAACACCCACTCCTCAATCGCGGGTTTATTTCTTTAACATTGTTGTTGATAAATTGCTTTCATTCATCTGTATTTGTGGGGAAAAAGATTGCACTGATTGTATTATTTAGTAGTAGAAAAATCTCTAAGCTGCGAAAATGTTGGGTTATTTTTCTTCTAAAACTTGTGTTCGAGAAACTCGATCAAACTCATGAGGGCGATTTGGGCGTCTTCGCTCTTCATGAGTTCCCCGGCGACTTCGGCTGGCGTGGCCTTCGCGCGAGCCAATAGCTCTTCGACTCTAGGAAAGAGGGCGTGGGGCTCGACGACTCTCAAGTAGTTGTAGGCGAGTATCTTGAACCCTTCGAACGTGCAATAGGACATTTCTACGTGCACGTCCATTCGGCCCGGCCTCAGCAACGCCGGGTCCAGACGGTCCTTGTGGTTCGTGGTGAACACTACGATTCTCTCGTCCCCACAGCTCGACCACAGGCCGTCGATGAAATTGAGAAGCCCAGATAGCGTTATCTGCACACACAAAAAAAGAAATCAATTTAAGGGCATTGTTAACTGCAAATTTTGCAATTTAAGGACACTAACTTTCAAAATCAAAACAATTTAAGGACACCAAGTGTCTAGAAACGTAATATTTGGCTTGAACTTTGACGCGTCTCCAGCACGTGTCGAATAATTTGGTAATGATGTCTGTGGCGTCAAACTGTTGCTTATTTGGAAATAAATTTGCACAACACTTTTAGGACACCTAACTTACGAGCTTGTAATTTAAGGACAATGACTTTCAAAATTGAATCAGTTTAAGAACGCTAACTTAATTTAAAGGCCTAGGTTAGGGATTCTTAAACTGTCACCTACCTTACCAAAACAATTTACTGCTAATTAAGTTTCAGGCCCCAAAAGATGTTTTAAATTAGATTTTAGGCCCCTATCAGAAAATTTTTAAGGTAAATGACTCGATTATTGTAAAATTTAAAGATAAGGACCTAAAATTTACGCAAGTGTTATACAGTGCATATGAACTGGTATCGACTATTGTTTGTGTTATTACAGAACAATGAAGTCGTACTGCAGAACGATGATAGTACTGTAGAACCATATGGTACTGCAGGTCCATGAAGTGGTACTATATGTTCATGAAGTGGTACTAAAAAACACTTAAGTGTATCGGCCATTAAAACTAAAAAAAATCTGACGTAAGCATGAAACCTAAATGAACTTAGAGCTTGACAACAAATTGCCCCAAAAATTTAGTCAACCCAAGTTTTACTACAAAACTATACTTTTATACCAACGATGTATGTAATGTATCAACGTTACCTTGTCATCCTCATTTACTGCTGTAGCATTTTCGCTCTCTCTGCTCTGCAGCCCTACGTTGCAATCAATATCTTCGATGACAAGAATCGACCTATTCGCCGAGCCAATCAGCAACCTCCTAAGATCGCTATTACACTGAACCTCCCTCAAGTCCAAGTCATAGACGTCGAACTTGAGGTGGTTCGCCATGGCAGCAACCAAGCTCGATTTCCCAGTCCCAGGCGGTCCGTACAAAAGGTACCCTCTCTTCCAAGCTTTCCCAACCCTTCTGTAATAATCTCTCCCGCCCGAAAACCTATCAAGATCCTCGATTAGGCCCCTCTTCACGCTCGAATCCATGGCCATGGTATCGAAATTCGCCGGGTGGTTAAGACCCACGGAGCTCCAATAATCCGACCCATTGTAGTCCACCGTGTGCAGCCTCACTGATTTCGCTTCTTCTCTGATCTCCTTCGCTTTCTTTAGCACGTAAGGAAGGTAAGATTTCAGCGCGAGAGCCCTGTGCTTTTTGTGGCAGGTCAGCTCAAAGTACCTAAATTCGGGCCTTTTTAAGCTCTCTTTGCCGTTTCCTTTGATGGGGTTCGAGTGTAGGGTCCACCGAAATGTGACGCCGCCGTAGGAATCGACGATATCTTGGTGCTTGTCGACGGTGACGGTCATTTCCTTGTCTTTCTCTGGTTTGTGGGCCTTGATTCTGATCGTAGAGGGAGAGATTTTCGTGGATAGGTATGCGTTTGATGCTTGGAACATTTGGTTTGATGTTAAGCCGTCGGATTCTTCGAGGACGATGGTGAGCTGAGATGAGAGTCGGCCGGCGATTCTGCTGAGGTAGGAAGAGAAGCCGGCGGCGATATTTTCCGGGATGAGGTCGTTTGCTATGGTTTTGAAGAGGACGATTGAGCCCACGATTGAAGCTGCTGTTGTGAGCACTTTGCTCGACGAGGGCAGAGATTCGTAGGAAGAGGATGACATCATCGTCATCATGTTGTGTTTTCTTCAGTGTTCTTTCTCCATGTTTTTTCGGGTTTTTTAAGGTTTTTTGCTCTTCCTTTGGAGCGAAATGTGTAGTGTGTTTCTTGGAGATCAAGATATTCGTAGGTGAGTCGGCTTTTACTAGGGCTTGCAATTATCTTATTGGGCTTAAAGCCCATATTCAAGAGCCTGTAATTGGGCTTTACTAACTACTATTGTGTATTGAATTACCATTATAATAAGGTGAATCGGTAGAAAATAGTCAATTGTAGAAAAAATTTGCAAGTCAGTACCCCCGTCAGAATTCTTTTATACAAGTACACATTCAACTGTGCGTACCATTTTCTCGGTCTTTATTTTTTGCGTACCACGTCACGCATTTATATAGTACTCATATATGGTATCTATATACGTTCGATACGGTACCTTGCGGCTGATTATATGATGGTACCATTTTCTAGTTGACGTACCACTATACGTTTCTCTATTATACCTAAATGTAGGTGTGGGCATCGGGTCGGGTAGTCGGGTACCGGGTAGTTCGGGTTCGGGTTAAGATTTTCAATACCCGAACCCGACCCGATTTACGGCGGGTACCCGCTTGTCGGTTATATATCGGGTTCGGGTACCCTACGTCGGGTAGTCGGGTACCGATTTTTAATTAGAATATGACTAAAAATATTATAATTCAATAATATTAAAATATTCGTGTTATATATTAATATCACTTACAATATTTGGATATTTTGTTTTCAATAAATATAATATATACATTGATATAAATTATCAGTTGTTAATTATACATTAATAAAAATTTGAGAATATATTTTAAATTTTTATGATGATCTATACATTGATATAAATTATCAGTTGTTAATTATACACTTAAAATAAGAAACTAGTCGAAATATTATTTAAAACTTTAACATCACTCAAGTTATATATTGATATATGTATTATATATGTTTTTAATGTATGTACAAAAACTAATAATTTTTTTTTAAAAAAAAATATATCGGGTACCCGAATAACTCGATCGGGTAGTAAATTACTACCCGATACCCGACCCGATTAACAACTATCGGGTATCGGGTTACCCGATATCCGAAAAATAACCCGAACTACCCGACCCGAACTACCCGAACCAGATCGGGTTCGGGTAAAACCCAGATACCCGAACCCGAACGCCCAAACTACCTAAATGTGTGATATGATGTACCTTGCAGCGGGGCAGGTACCAATGTGTAAAAATTTATTCTGACCGGTACCTCCACGTAAAAAAAGATTGCAAAGTACTGATTTGTCAATGGTTTATATTACCGGGTATTTTTATGTAAAATCTCCTTGTTAGAATTGCCATTATAATAAATGGAAGTCTTTAATTTGAACTTCGATCCTTCCTTGAAGGGAAAGAAAACCCATCTTTCTTCACATACTACAATACACAGAAGCTGAGCTAAGACTAAACGCAGGTCATTTCCAAATCCTTCGAAGGAGTAAAACGATGTTTCGCAATCAGTACGACACGGACGTGACGACGTGGTCCCCCGCCGGGAGATTGTTTCAGGTGGAGTACGCAATGGAGGCGGTGAAGCAGGGCTCGGCGGCGATCGGGCTCCGATCGAAGCGCACGTGGTGCTCGCCTGCGTCAACAAGTCGGCGTCGGAGCTGTCGTCACACCAGAAGAAGATCTTCAAGGTCGACGACCACATAGGCGTCGCCATCGCCGGGCTCACCGCCGACGGAAGGGTTCTGTCGCGGTACATGAGGAATGAGTGTATTAATTACTCGTACACGTACGAGGCTCCTTTGCCCGTGGGGAGGCTCGTTGTGCAGTTGGCCGACAAGGCTCAGGTTTGTGCTGGTTTTTTTTCTACTTTGTTTCTTAGGGCATTTTAGTAGGTAGGTCTGCGATCTTTAGTTGATTTTTGATTTTGTTACAAGCTTTAGCTTGGCGGTTTACGTGTGCTGATTTTCCAGAAATGCAAAGTTTTTCGAAATCAGAATGTGCTTCCACTTAGAGGGACTTAAGATACGCTACTGTGTCTCGTTGATAGGCAAAAATGAAGGTAGATTCTAATGGGGAATTCTCGCCTATCCCATTCTTAGTGGTATGAGATAACTTATATAGGGGAGATCGTGACTTTCGCATTTGTGTTGATGGACAGTCAGATTGAGGTATTTCGATCATATATAGATATTTGTATTGGTTATGAATCTTGGGAATTTAACCTGTTTGATTTGCTTGTTCGTGTGTGGAGAACACGAAGGAAAGATTCCATTGGTTGCCTTTCCTTGCCGAATCTTTGTCCAATAGGCGATGTGAATTATTTCGTTTACGTCGTTCTATTTTCTGTCGGTGCTAATGAAAACAATATTCAGAAAATTTGCATATCTACCATGCGCACTAGAATTCAAACTTTTGAATTAAGTTTTGTTTATACGTTTTTCTTCTGTGTGTATGAGTTTTGATTTGATAAGGAAATAGAGTTGAATTAGTAAGAAGGAATTGTATGATTACCTTTTGATAATCGAAACCTGGCATCTTGAACGATACGGTCAATATCTGATAACGATGTTCAGTTACAAAATTGAGCTACCTTTACAATCTTATCTCCTTTCAGCTCAGTTGAATCCCGAGATTTTCGTTCATCCCTCCGTAAATTTTCTGAATCAATCTCAGGTCTGCACACAGCGCTCGTGGAAACGACCCTACGGCGTCGGCCTTTTGGTCGGCGGCCTTGACGAGGGCGGGGCCCACCTATACTACAACTGCCCGAGCGGAAACTACTTCGAATACCAAGCGTTTGCCATTGGGTCCCGCTCGCAGGCTGCAAAAACCTACTTGGAAAGAAAATTCGAAGCGTTCGCAGAGTCGTCGAGGGACAACCTCGTAAGAGAAGCACTGTTCGCCCTAAGGGAGACATTTCAAGGGGAGAAGCTCACGAGCTCCACGTGTACGGTTTCCATCTTAGGAGTCGGCGAGGCGTTCAGTGTTCTGAGCCAAGAAAATGTTCAGAAGTTGATCGATGAGTTTGAAGTTGTCGGCGAAGAACAGCCGCCAACAAATGCTGATGAGACTCCGATGGATATTTGATTTTTCGAGAGGTCTGAGTTTTACGGTTCCCGAAAATGAGCGTTGCTTCGCCGAGGCTTACGGCTCTTGGGATCTTGGTGATTCTCTGTGTTTGTCATGTTTTTAAACTTGAGTGAACTTCTGTAATCTTTGTGATGCCACTTGAGATTGTTATTTTAGTCCTAAGACTTTTGCAAAATTTATTTTTCGTACTCTTATTGATCTTCTATTCAAAATTCGTCCAGTATGTTTACTAGGCATATTTTTATGATTTATATGATCTATTTATCATTGATATCATTCACACTACATAAATTGACGTTTCTTGTTGAAGCAATCTTACTTTTGCTGCCGGGAACAAGGCAAGAAATGGCCGGAAAAGTTACAAATTTGAATATTTATGACTGAATTGTGTAAAAATATGGATCTAGTTTTGAAGATAAGGGGGCGAAAAATAAATTTATTGAAAAAATATAGCACTAAATTTGAATTTACTCAACAATTATTAAAACTTAGTACATAAGCACATTCTATGTATAAGAAATTAATTTGAGGATAGTTGTAATATTTATCATTATTATGGGTAAATTGTAATTATTATTGACACACCAAATTAATTAGATGACTCAAAGTCTCTCTCACTTAATAAAATAAGATAATTTGTTCACGTTTCGACCAACAATATGAATATGAAATATCCAAATCCAAAGATTTATCGCATACATATATCATATCAGATAACAGGAAAAATCCATGTAATGGCATAACATAACTCAGTGCAGATATTTCGGACTGCAAAAATGAAAAAAATGAACACGAACCAAAAGCAAAGATGAAAATCCCATCTCAGAAATCATTCCTTTTTCCAGCCTTATTGAAAAGGGAAATAAATACGAATTTCATTTCGCGCCAACGGAAAATCCAACAAAAAAACTCTCTCATTGGACGGCTTTCTGAGGTTTTTCTGGGAGAATGTTATCGGGAAGGACGAGCTCGGGGGGAGTTTCGCGGACAACTCCGATCATGGAGTCGTACTCTTCATCTCTGCGCGCAAACTTCTTTCTCAGCATCTTCTCATATTCGATCTCCTCGAAAGACTTCTCGTTCTCAGCTGAGTGCACCTTCGCAAGGTTTACGTAGTTGGTCGCAGATTGGGCGATGAACGCAATCTCTTCTTCGCTGAGCTTCCTTAGGAACTTGGCTGGATTACCGGCCCATATCTGTTATCATGTAAGAAGTTAAGAATACATCGTTTTATGTGCGAAAGCGAGACACATAGTATATATAAATAGAAGAGGGTACATCGTTTTCGTACTCTTATTGACCTTCATTCAAAATTCCCCCAGTATGTTTCAAAAAATTGAAGTGATTTATGGGCACAATGCAGACATAATATTTTTACTGCAACTTCAAAATGTGATTTGCACGAAATAATTTGAGGATAAACACTACGTCACCAGAATTGCTTATTTGGGGAAAAATCCTACGCGACAGTTCCATGACACCCAACTTCAAGGGTTGCAATTTAACGGCACTACCTTTCATAATTGAAGCAATTTAAGAACAACAAATTAGAATTCTGAAGCATTGTATCCCTAAATTGCTTCAATTTTGAACGTTAGTGTCCTTAAACTGAAACCCTATAAGTTGGGATGTCATGAAAGTGTCATTTCCCCTAGTTAGAGAGAGAGAGAGAGAGAGAGAGAGAGAGAGAGAGAGAGAGAGAGAGAGAGAGAGAGAGAGACCTCGCCAGAAGGGACCCTTGTGTTCTGCCTGACAAGAGATCCCGCGGCAACCATGGCGTGTTTCTCGACAACCACTCCGTCGAGAAGAGTGGCTCCCATTCCAACAAAGGCCTCGTCCTCAACCGTGCACCCATGTACAACCGCACTATGGCCTACAAGTGCGTTCAGCATTTTTTACGTTTCAATTTGGAGGTGATTGTCAATATATAGATCGATGTTAAGAGAAAAAAAGGATCGAAGCACTCACCGATGGTGACGTTATTCCCGATAATAGTAGGCAGCACTTTCCCGCTAAGGTTAGATTTAGCCACGTGCACCAAAGAGTTGTCCTGTATGTTGGTCCCCGACCCAATGCTGATGCTGTTCACATCGCCTGCGTGTACATAGTTGTAAAAGGGGAATTTACTGTTTGAAACGAGTGTAATCTAAAGAAACGAGATTTTTCGAACCAAGTACTTACCACGAAGGACAGACCCGTACCATATTGATGACCCACGGCCAACTTGGACATCGCCGATAACGGAGGCGCTAGGAGCAATAAAGGCGTCTTTGTCAACCACGGGAGATTTGTCGAAGAGGTTCATCAAAGTACGGTGCCTAGAGACTTAAAAAAAAAATTAAATATTAGTGAGATGAAGGAGATTTAGTGTAGTATAGGTCGAGTCATGCTAGGCCAAAGAATCATGGCTAGCAGGCAATTACTTATGCAATGTAGTCATAATTAAAGAATCATACTATGAACTGCAACATCCATGAATGAATGCTGTGTGGCTACCAAAGGCCAAGGCACAATGCAGAAATCATTAAGGGCACGTTTATACACTGCCACCCGTCAAGAACTTGTATGATTCTTGAGTCTCTTTTATGCGTATTTTAGTTTTTACAACTGAACCTTACATGAAGACCCATACCACGAGAAAAGGAATCACGATGTCTTTCGGATTATTGTTCTAAACATATCTAGCATAGGTTGACATGACGATAATCTTTCGATTCTGAAGCGTGTGCCTCATAGGGGTAGCTTAGGACATTGATATTACATATAAGCTTCAGACGTTGAGATTCCTCAGACTGGGAAACAATGGTTGGTTAAACGATGAAGGTTAGAATTTCCGTCTAATCAACAGTCAATGATATATCTATAAACATTCTACATTACGATGAATTTCTGGCTACACATCTCACCTTTCATCTACTCTAGTCCAGAGAATTCAGTGCCACTCAAAGGCATATCATAGGCATAACAACGACCAGAAAAGAAATGCCTTTCACTGCATTGTCTCAAAAGTTCAAAACGATTTCGCCACTCCTTCGAGTTATGATATTATTACGACTTAAGTACCTCCACAAAAATGATTACCTCAGAACTAACATAACAGGCAACTTTCCGGACAAATTATTTCATGGCCTCTCAATCAAGAACACAAGCCAAGATCAATCATCAAGAGCCAATAATACCCATAGAAGCTGAATTGTCTTGCACTAAAATCCAACTCTAAGTCTCTATCTTCAAACTGAAAATCAAAGCTGCTACCTACATAGATTATCCCATAGGACTATTCAAATGAATGCACAATTCAGCTCGGCCAAACTCGTTTGCACCTTCAACAAGCCAAAAGAATAAAATGCAAGAATCGACACGAAAACCCCTAAATGCAGCACATATGAAAACTCAATTAGGTCCGCGGTCAAATTACATTTCGCACGCACAAATTCAACAAAAAGCGGAAATTAACGAGTAATCGGAAGCGATTCAGCAAATGCGAGTAATGGTATCATCCCAGAAACGATCAATCGAGAAAAATCAAAGCAAACAACACTCACGCTGCTCCTGGAAATAGTAATTCCCTTGGAGGCGACAACCGAGTCGATCCATGGCTTGTCCCGTCTCTCTAATCCAATTTCCCAAGGTATACACAGCTCTTCCTAGACTTCCCATTTGATCGGAGTATCACTACCACAAAACCCAACAACTTCGATGGCGTGTGATCTGAAGAACACCGAAAATTCTTGACAAACCGAAGTTCTGCGTGGCTTCGTTCTTCCCAGGGGTATACGTGGGATTTCGCCACCCCTTACTCTTTTGACATTTAATAGAGAAAATGTATTAAGCCTATTAATTAATTAAAGAAAACCCTCCCTTCCCCACTCGAAATTTCTTCAACCATCTTGTGTGCCGTTAATGCAAATTTAGGTTCGAATTCTCTCGCACTTTCAGGTAAAGTCAGCATCTTTCGTTGTCTATTTGATAATCATCAGATGTTTTTATTTGTTCACGGTGAGAAATTTTGAGTTTAATTCAGTGCTTCATCCTAGTTGTATCGGTCTTGAGTAATTTGGATTGCAGTTTAGTTTAGTTTAATCTTTTCTGGGCTGAATCAAAGTTCAGGTTTGCACCGTTATCATGATTATGTAAATTGCAGGCTAGAATGTTCTCTATATTTTCTCTTCACTGCACTGAAATTTTATTCCCTAATTTTGATCTACTGTAAAGAAAAAAAAAAGGTTTCGATTTAGGCGAAGAAATGGAGGAAGAAGAAGGCGTGAGCAATAGCACCGTGCCAATATCACCATTATCAAAGTGGAGAAACGACTATGCTCGTAAATTCCAGTATTACTTGGATCGATCAGCTCCACATATGGGCCGAAGATGGCTTGGAACTATTTTAGCAGCGGCGATATACATTTTGCGTGTTTATTACGTAAAGGGTTACTATGTAATTTCCTATGGGCTCGGTATATATCTCTTGAACATTCTGACGGGATTTTTGTCCCCAAAAGTCGACCCCGAGTTGGAAGTTTTCGACGGTGCTTCTTCGCCGACTGGAAGAGACAGAGAGGAATTTAGGCCTTTTGTTCGTCGCCTGCCTGAATTTAGGTTCTGGTGAGATAATTATCACTATTTCAAGTGACCATTTATGAATTTGAATCGAAGGATGTGTAATATTGTGACCAACTTGGAATCTTGGCTCTTGGGTCAGAATCTTGATAAGCAATCTTATTATATTACTTCTGTTTTTCGGTAATCGTTTTTGCAGGTATGCAGCTACGAAAGCCTTCTGCGTTGCGTTTCTGATGACGTTCATATCTATCTTCGATGTCCCAGTTTTCTGGCCCATACTTTTCTCTTACGGTACTTTCTTGTTTTTCCTAACGATGAAGAGGCAAATCACTCATATGATCAAACACAGATATCTCCCATTCACCTATGGCAAGCAGGTCAATCTCTAATCTGAAAAAACGTATTTTTTAGCATTACAGTGTTTTTTTGGTTTCGATCGGTCTATGTATGTGAAAGTTTTCCTTCCCTTTGCTTTTGAACAGAGATATGCTGGAAACAGATCTGCTGGGAGTAGCAGGTCTAGTTCATTCAGGGACTGATATGTCATGTTTTCGTCGAATAGTACGCATCAAATTTAACCGATGTATAATGTATATATATATATATACATACATACGTTCATGCATATATAACTTGCTGAAATCTTCTAAGCTATGGTAGCTTGGTATGTAAGTATGAGGCTACTACTTAAGTTTCTGCAATTTGCTGCTGTTTTTCTATTCGTCTTCTTGATGATTTACCATGTTCAAGAATCATGATATTTTGATGATTAAATATATTATAAGGTCAAATACAGTAAAATATTAAATAACTTGTAGGCCATAGATATCACAATTCATCAATCATCTGCGTCATCATCAATCATCATGAGCAAGGACAGTTCATTGTTGTTAGTTGGCTTGTAATGATAAAGACATGTCTATAGTAGAATGAATATATATTCAGTCATTACAGATAAAGCCTTTGTTTGGTAATACTTTATATTTCATAATTATGTTCATCTACAGCTAAGTCTTCAACCTCCCTTGCAGCAGCAGCGCAATAAAAGCCCAAGAACCTTCTCTTCAATCATGGCTGCAAAAATAACATCATTTCTTTTTCAATCTTAGGTTTCTTTGTAAAATCAAGAAATGAATGTTAGAACTTATGCGTTGATATTGTTCTTCTGGGCTGTCTTAATCGTCGTCACGCCCATGCTCGTTCGTTTATCTGCTTCAGCTAAGCTCTACGAAAGAAATTTAAATTTAGGTACGTATTTATTCATTTTCAACAAGCCTCTCATTGTTACTGACTTATTTGAAATTTTAATTCATTCATTTTATTTTGTAGCTACAACGAAGGATTAAATCTGCTGCATGCAAGAAGAGCACTGGTGCAGAGATTTTCGATAGAACCATCGCCTCCGCCGTGTAATACACGATGATAATCGTATGAAATATATATTCCAATCGACTGTAGATTCAAATAAAATAATATACGACGTTAGTCTGTATGTTTATGCCCTTATCTTTAGGAACATTTTTATCTCGAAGGCATTGTCTTATAGTTAAAATTCGATTCTGATTATTGCCCACTACCCATTGATTTTTGACGAAAAAAGGTTAAAGATCCAGAAAGTTACATTTTGTAAGTAGTTCATTTATTTCATTACAAGGTAAAAAGAAAAAAAATGGGACGAGACATAATTTCTTGCAGCTTTTAATTGAAAGAGATGGAAATTAAGATTCTAAAGAACTAATAGATGGGATCATGTGTAACATTATGAACATCCTCTGTCTCTCTAAGAAGTAAGACAACAATAACTTATGGTAAGAGAAATAAAACAGACTTAATTGGGCATGATTCATGAACACCATTGGGAACACAATCAATTCACCCCCATCTTCTCATCAGCCTAATAAAGAACAAAGTTTTACAATTCTAAACTATGCATTCACACAAGCACAACAATCTAGTCGGGCCGAAATAGCAGCAATAAAATCAATGGATGTCCAGGCGCACATAAACAAAACCAAAAAGGAGAAAGCAATTAGCCGATAGTACCTTGAGTGAAGACGACGACGACGAAACAAGGGCTTGAAAGCTGAAGGAAGAAGAATACATAGTTGTATTGTATGTAGAGCTGTCAAAGTGGCCCGTGGCCCGCGGGCCGCCCCGCCCCGCCCCGCTAAAGTGGCGGGTTGGGCTGAGCTTTTTCAGGCCGCCAGGGGCGGGGCTAAGCGGGCCAGCCCGCGCGCGGCTGCGGGTTGGCGGGGCGGGGCGGGCTAGCCCGCGGGCCGGTCCGACATTATTGTAAATATATAATATATTAAATAAATATATTATATTGAAAATAAATACTAAATATAGAAAATAAAACTAAATTAATTAGATAATATAATTATTATCATAATTAAATAAAAATTATTAGTAAATTAAAATTTTAAATTAAAATAAAAAATAGAAAAAAATACTAGGCGGGGGCTGGCCCGCGGGGCGGTCCCCAATTTTTTAGGCCCGCCATCTGGCGGG
Source organism: Craterostigma plantagineum (assembly GCA_027422505.1). Taxonomy (NCBI): domain Eukaryota; kingdom Viridiplantae; phylum Streptophyta; class Magnoliopsida; order Lamiales; family Linderniaceae; genus Craterostigma; species Craterostigma plantagineum. The sequence goes on from JAPQWV010000050.1 coordinate 4,368,731, forward strand.
CGGCGGGCTTGCCCAGCCCGGCCCGCCCCGCCAAATTGACAGTACTAATTGTATGTATCTGAAGCTTGACAAGGCAATTGTGTAAAAACGAAATCTAGCCTGCAATTCACACAATCATGGTAGCGGTGTCAAACAAAATCCTGAATTGCTATTCACCGCCCCCTTTTTCCTAGTCACCGCCCCCTAAAGGGCTGAAAAAAGACGATTTTGCCCTTATGATATTTAAATTAATTTAAAAAGAGAAAAGGGCCTATTTTCACGACTGATAAGCCAAATTAACGTAAAACTTTGTTCGAATTTCAACTCGACCGAAAAAAAAAAAAAAATTCGACCGAAATCAATTTTCGGTCAGTACTGTACTGACCGAAAATTGATTTCGGTCAGTACTGTAACGACCGAAAATCGATTTCGGTCAGTACAGCACCGACCGAAATCAATTTTCGGTCGGTACAGCACTGACCGAAATCAATTTTCGGTCGGTACTGTACTGACCGAAATCAATTTTCGGTCGTTACAGTACTGACCGAAATCAATTTTCGGTCAGTACTGTAACGACCGAAAATTGATTTCGGTCGATTTTTTTTTATATATTATTTATTTTGATTATTTATTTATAATATTTATTTGGATTATTTATTTGTATATTTTATTTGGATTATTTATTTGTATTATTTATTTGGATTATTTATTTGTATATTTTATTTGGATTATTTATTTTTATTATTTATTTGGATTATTTATTTGTATATTTTATTTGGGTTATTTATTTTTATTATTTATTTGGATTATTTATTTGTATTATTTATTTGGGTTATTTATTTATATTATTTATTTGGATTATTTATTTGCAAACAAATATTGAAAACATATATAAAATCCGTCCGATACAATAAAAGATAAAAAAACAATAGCAACAGCGTCAAGGGGCCTGGCGCCACCGGTCGTTGATGTCATTCAGCCTGTGTCGGAACTCGTCCGTACGCGTCGTTTCACCACGATGCAGACTGGCTAGCATGTCCGAACTCAAGCTGTACATCGTGTTGTACCACTGCACATAGCAATAATACGTACGATTACACATATAAATATAAAAAAATCGACATAAGATTTAATTACGTACGTAGTCGGCGTGGCTGCGCGGGGGTATGCATGCCGATGAGGATCCCTGCTCCGTCGAAAGCAGGCGAGGATGAGAATGTATCTCATACCAGTCCATGTACAAGAAAAATAAATAATCCAAATAAATAATACAAATAAATAATCCAAATAAATATACAAATAAATAATCAAAATAATAATCCAAATAAATAATATAAATAAATAATCAAAATAAGTAATAATAAGAAAAAAAAAAAATTCGACCGAAATCAATTTTCGGTCGTTACAGTACTGACCGAAAATTGATTTCGGTCAGTACTGTAATGACCGAAAATCGATTTCGGTCAATATAGTACTGACCGAAAATTGATTTCGGCCGGTACAGTAGTGACCGAAATCAATTTTCGGTCAGTACTGTAACGACCGAAATCGATTTTCGGTCATTACAGTAGTGACCGAAATCAATTTTCGGTCAGTACTGTAACGACCGAAAATTGATTTCGGTCGGTACAGTACCGACCGAAAACTGATTTCGGTCACTACTGTACCGACCGAAATCAATTTTCGGTCAGTACTGTACTGACCGAAATCGATTTTCGGTCGTTACAGTACCGACCGAAAATTGATTTCGGTCACTACTGTACAGACCGAAAATTGATTTCGGTCACTACTGTACCGACCGAAAATTGATTTCGGTCGAATTTTTTTTTTCTTTCGGTCGAGTTGAAATTCGAACAATGTTTTACGTTAATTTGGCTTAAGTCGTGAAAATAGGCCCTTTCCCTTTCCTAGTCCCTGTCGGCGATCCATTGCGATTTCAGTATTTTTTTTGTTTTTCTCTGATTTTCGATATGTGATTTGAAAAGTGTTGTCTGGAGAGAGCTTTAAATAGATATTTTTATTGTTTATTATAATTTTCTCTTTTTAAATTAATTTAAAAATCATAAGGGCAAAATCGTCTTTTTCCAGCCCTTTAGGGGGCGGTAACAAGTAAAAAGGGGGCGGTAAATAGTAATTCCCAACAAAATCTGAACTTTTATCAGTCCATAAAACATTACACTAAATTAAACTGCAATCCAAATTACTAAGGACCGTAGGATGACGAACTGAATTAAACTAAAATTTATCACCACGAACAGATAAAAACATATGATGATTATCAAATAGACAACGAAAGATGCTGACTTTACCTGAAAGTGCGACAAAATTCGAACCTAAATTTGCATTAAGGGCACACAAGATGGTTGAAGAAACGAGTGGGAAGGGAGGGACAGATGGTTTTATTTAATTAACAGGCTTAATATATTTTCTCTATTAAATGTCAAAAAAGTAAAGGTTGGCGAAATCCCACGTATACCCTTGGGAAGAACGAAGCCACACAGAACTTCGGTTTGTCAAGAATTTTCGGTGTTCTTCAGATCACACGCCGTCGAAGTTGTTGGGTTTTGTGGTAGTGATATTCCGATCAAATGGGAAGTCTAGGGAGAGCTGCGTATACCTTGGGAAATTGGATTAGAGAGACTGGACAGGCCATGGATCGACGAGGTTGTCGCCTCCAAGGGAACTACTATTTCCAGGAGCAGCGTGAGTGTCGTTTGCTTTGATTTTTCTCGATTGATCGTTTCTGGGATGATACAGTTACTCGCATTTGCTCAATCGCTTCCGATTACTTGTTAATTTCCGATTTTTTGTTGACTTTGTGTGTGCGAAATGTAATTTGACGGCGGACCCAATTGAGTTTTTATATGTGCTGCATTAGGGGTTTCTTCTTTCGTGTCGATTTTTGTATTTTGTTCTATGTAGGTAGTAGCTACGATTTTCAATTTGAAGATAGAGACTTAGAGTTGGATTTTAGTGCAAGACAGTTCAGGAAAAAACGCCTCGTCTTCATGGGTTCCCCGCAGGTAATTTTCACTGATTTGGTTAAAGAGAAAATTCCTCTTTGATGATCATCCCAGATAGTCATCGACATTTAACTCAAATTCAATACTGCATTTTCAGGTATCGACCTCTGTTCTCGACAATCTTCTCACTGCTTCTTCAGCACCGAACTCTATATTCGAGGTACTAGCTCTGCTTTGCTTTATTTTCCGTATAGTTGCTTGTATCCCTTTCATCGTATCCCTCTATTGGATAGTATTCTTTTCCCCTGGGGCAACTAAACACGGATGCGTTGTGATTCAAAAGGTGCTTAGTGTTAATCATTATTTGCAAAGCTTATAATGTACATAAGATAGCGTATTCTTTTGTCCTTTGGATTTCGGTCTGTTAGAAATTAGTGAAAATACGAGCCATGTGTTGGTAATCCTGTCAAGAAAAAATTCAATGGTCCAATATTTTTTAGATTTTATTTTTAAAGCGACGCATAGCAGTATAAAATTAGTTTTTTTGTGAAAATGAAATGTTTTAGAGTTTATACCGTGATATGTATGTTGGCATGTTTCAGATTGTGGGTATTGTGACTCAACCTCCTTCAGGAAGAGATAGGGGTCGGAAAGTAATGCCTTCTGCAGTTGCACAATATGCTTTGGACAAAGGTTTTCCACCTGATCTGATTTTCACGCCATTGAAAGCAAGTGAGGTATATTTCAGTAGTTGATGTCTTAACCAATGAATGGTTCAAGTTTCATCTTGTAATGTGCAACTTATCGTGTGGTTAACTATTACAGTGATGTCTTTCTGCTTCTCGTTCTGCATGTTGGCTGTTTATGGCTATTGAATGAGATTCACGTCTTATGTATTGCGACGTGCCGTTTGCACGGAGCTATATTTTGAACTTCATTAGAATTACTGTGCAGGAAATATTTCTTTCGAGCTTTAAAGCTTTGGACCCTGAGGTCTGCGTCACAGCTGCGTATGGAAATATCCTACCTACGAAATTCCTCAAGATTCCTTCGATGGGTCAGTATGAATATTTGTCCTTAGTACCATGGTATGCAGTGTCCAATGAGCATCGATTCTTGAAATTTTTGCCAAGATATTACAATGGTTATCCAAGCAAATAATTGGCATGTAATAATATAGAAACGCTTATGTAGGGACGGTTAACATACATCCCAGCTTGCTTCCTTTGTATCGAGGCGCAGCACCTGTTCAAAGAGCCTTGCAGGTTAATAATTATTGTTTCTCTGATTCTTGTTTGCGTTCTTTGTCTTTCTCAGTTTCTTTTAAACTTTACGTGAGAAATAAATGAAATTCATCAGGAAGGTGTGAAAGAAATAGGAGTTTCACTGGCATATACTGTGCGCCAACTAGATGCTGGTCCTATAATTGCTCAAGAAAAAATGGATATAGACGACAATATAAAGGTACCTCTTTTTCATTTTTCTTGTGCTTGCCTTAGCTTAAGTGAACTCCAAGACGGGAAATACAAATTGTGATTCGGTAACTTAACAATTAGTGAAAAGGGTTGAGGACCCGTAGTATGATCAATCATTGATGTAGATTCTGTCCATGATTTTTAATGGTAGTTGCCTTTTGTTTAGTTTCCTATATTTATTTATTATCATCCGTTTTAGCAAATTTCTGATCGAGCTTTAGTGGTCTTTGCACAGGCTACTGATTTGCTCAACCTGCTATTTGCTCGAGGTCTGTTTTTCCCATACCTCATTGATATAATACTTTGCATATACAAACTTCAGATCAAATTGTTATATTTTTCAAGCTTCCGTTCCTTCGATTTAGGACGCTAACATTGAACATAACGGAATCTTACATTGCGTTGTTTCTAATGTAGGATCCAAACTTCTGATCCATCACCTTCCCTCAATATTGGACGGATCAGCGAAGGCTAAAGCACTTCCTCAAGATGAATCCATGGCTACTTTGGCGCCAAAAGTAAGACATTTCGCTCCTTTGTAACTCTTATTTTGGTTGAAGATAGTCTCAACAATCATGTAGCCATCGTTTCTTTCATTATTTGCAGATAAACCCCGATGAATCTTGGCTATCCTTCGATGACAACGCTACAGTACTTCACAATAAGGTTTATCTTTTCTTTTTTCGTTTGGAAGAAATAATTAGTGTTAGTCATCATTTTGTTTAATATTTTCATTCTGATTCTGAGATATGTATGTTCATAAACCTCTCAGGTTCGTGCATTCGCAGGTTGGCCAGGAACACGTGCAAAAGTCTTAGTCGGTGATCATAACAATGTCATAGAGCTCAAAATCATCGCCACTCGCGTGCACAGTAATAACGAAACCCCGATCTGCGAAATGGGTGATGTTTTATTTTCAAAAGGCTCTTTGATATTCGCTTGTGGTGAGGGAACGGCGCTTGAGGTAGTTATTAATAATTTTTTAATTTATATTCATTCTTGTCTTACACAAATACTTATTGGTTGGTAAGGATATTATTTTGATACATGGGATCGTTCATCATATCTGAATTAGGTGTTAGAGGTTCAGCTTCCTGGTAAAAGAGTTGTTAACGCAGCTGCATTTTGGAACGGTCTGAGAGGCCAAAAACTGAAAACGTGCAAAGCATAACCCAAACCATCTTTTTCTCTCTTTACTCCACTGAAAAACTAAAGTCCAGGTAATGAACATTTAGTTTGCTTGTTTTCTATGATCTTTTTGAGGAGCTACTTATTTTGTCCTATGTCTCAGTTTTATGTCCCGAAAACAGCGAAAAAATGTCGTTATGTCATACTATTTGTATTATAGTGTGTGTGTGTCTGTGTGCGCGTGGACTTTATCGTTACGAAATTCAATTGATGGCTCATTTTCATTTCATTAGATTCCATGCATGAAGAATCACCAAAGCAGATATGCGAACCGAAGTGGAAACTGTGACATTTACAAGTTCTTCAGGTAAAAGCAAAGAAGACAGTCATCATTTCAGGTGCCTATTTACGAGACATTATGCCAAGAAATTGCAGAGAATCAATAACGTTTATATTTTCGTAGCATACGATCTGGTGATCTATTTATCAGAAAACCCGTAAAGAGATTTGAATCTCAGCTGCTGTTTAATTGAAAACAAATCGATCAAGAAAATACTTTGTTCACAAAAACTAACACTAGCTGCTACTAAGTTGTGAACATTTCACATCCAAGAAACTACTCATTGTTTACGATATTCGTTTGAGCTCTATTTCTCTGCACTGACGTGGCTTAGCCTCAAAAACACGTCCGTTTTCGTAAACGATCGCACTTTCCTCTGCCAAAGAGTTGCTTCTCTACGGTTTTAGCGTTGTAGTAATTGTCCCACTTGGGACGTTTTCCAACTTCATCTTTGCTGCTGGTACGAAGGCTTTTATATCGAGCTCTGCGTCCCCCATCTTGTCGTCGGGCATGAACGTATCCCTGCGTCGTAAACTTGCTGCTAGCAGATTTTTTTATTTTTTATTTTTCAGTGAGTGGGGATTAAATATAATTAGTATTGATTTGATTGGAGTATAAGATAAAATAAAGATATGAGGATTATTCTTAATTGTTATTACCAGTTTGATGGGGAGATTTGGGTCGTGAATAGATATTGTGAGTTCTTCATACGCTCATCTTCTTCACCACGAGTCTTCAATTTCTGTTGATCCAATCCAACAAATATTATTATATATATAATACAAATAAAAAATCATCTGACTTCTATATATGCACAGCGAAAAATATTAGATCTATAAAGATGAGTTCTAAGATAAACATCCCTACCCATTTCATTGAACGACTACGAACATGGAGTAAAAACCCTAACCTTTAAGTTTTAACAAAAAAAAAACACATGTTAACGAAAAAAAGGAACAAATAAACATTCTTGGACATCTATCATGTTGATCCTCAGCAACCCCAGCAAGTTTTCCATATATTGTTTGCAATATCGCAGAACAGATCTTAGGAGTTTGTGGGTGATTTTTTTTTTTTCGCTATCTATTGTATTTGGGTCCACATGCTCAATGGATTCTGCAACTTTTTTTTTATTTTTATTTTATATATGATCTTAGGAAGTCGAAGGTTGTCAGAGCAAACCAATGGGAGTGTCGCAGAATCAAGTGAGTTGTACCAATAATAAATAGATAGAAAAGAACCATAGCATATATAAACTAGGTTGAAACGCTGCAAAAGAAGAAACACACGTCAGTCAAAGCATGTGATTGTTGACTTTTCAATAATGGAGAAGAAAACCATAGGAGATCAAATTGAATTTGATCACCTATGAGCTAAGCACTTACGTGCTTTGTGCCCTAAACACCTATAAATAGGCTTAGGTGCTCAATGTAATAGACACCCCAAATCCAAGAGAGAAAGAGAGCGAGGGAGAGAGAATGAGAGGGAAAAAGAAAGAAAAAAATGGAAATCTTGTCCGTGCGGATAAGGGTGAGAGCGGGTTTAGTTTTACTGGAGTAGTTGGGAGTAGGTACAAAAACATTACCCGGGTGGGTAAGGGGTCTCGGGTTTTGGGTTTAAACACGAGCGTTATTTTGTACGATGTAATATTCTCAAATATAGTAAAACTATGTCTCTCCGTGGATGTAGGCGGTATTGGCCGAACCACGTAAAAATCTCGGTGTTCTCTTGGTGTCATTACGACTTTAATTAATATCCCGATAAATTGTCGCGGGGTCCAAATACAACTACCGCTGGCCCGGAATTAAATATTACCGCTAAACCCCAACAAGTGGTATCAGAGCCAAACCCTACTGGTATTCTAAGTATGCTCTGTGGTTGCAGCTGTGTCTGATCTTCCACATCAGAAAAGATATCAGAAGGGAATATCGATCGGGGGGAGCCAGTGTCAGAGCGAGGTTCAACGAAGTGATGCCTTGTGCTGAAGAAATGATGGTACAAGATGGACGTTGATGGGATGCTCTGTGTGGGCGGAGCTTGTGCGGCGGTGGAGTTTTGGCGAGTTATGGCAATAGTGCTGTGAGGCAGGTCATTCTTTTTGTGGAAAATATCTGATCAGTACTATTTGGGCCGGGCTGTTGACAAGGATAATAACGACGGATGACAACAAAGTGCGACAATGTGCTAGTGCGGGAGGTTTCACTCTGTGGCAGAAAAGAGTGAAGGATGTGCTCGTTTGTCAAAGCTGGGTGATAAGCTTTGATGGGAGACGAGGATAAGTCGGAGTAAATGACGAAAGATTTGGGGTCAAGATGTGTCGGAGAGGAAGAAGTAAGGCCCTGTTACTTCTTACCTCGTTTCCTGATTCGGGTGATAATTTGATCACAACCATCGTACGATACGATGCAGACGGTGGATGGTGGAGTCAACTCTTTTGGAGCATGAAAAGAGAAGGCGGTCAAATTTTGGTGATAGCTGGGTGTTGGCTATTTTTCAGAGTGAATCATAGAGGAAGGTGATATGCCAAAGGGATTTGGGACAACAGCAGGTCCAAATCCAGGTGGCAGGAAGGGCATGTGATGCTACAAATGTGGTGAGTCGGGACACATCAGAAGAACGGTCCGACTTGGAGGAAGAAGGACAAGCGGCTAGCAAAAAATTCCACATGAGGGTACCACACGGGTTATCTTGGAGACGTTCTCACGGTCTCTAATGATGGCGCTCGTTCTCAAGAACAAAGATATTAAATTCGGGTTTGCTCCGAGAGAATATTTTGATGCGTTTAGGGAAATGCAAACGGTTTTTCGATCTCCATGGGCTGATGGATATCGTTGTGTTGTTCGGTGTGTTGGAACGGGGAAGATCAAAATGGTTAGTGGAGCGGTGCGCATTTTGGGTGGTGCGACGTTGTCCCAAAGTTGCGTAGTTTTTAATATTCTTGAGCCAGTCAGATTTCAGGGCTATGGGGTTTCATAGCAGGGGGAGTCTGGGAAAATCACACATGGCGGAAATGGTCCTACCAAAGGGAGAAGAGTGCAAAGGTTTGTATCGTCTGGGTTCACGAAAATTGCTCGAGCGTGGTATAAAGGCAGACGATGGTGAGAAGGAAAATCCTGCTGGAGAAGGGGTTGCATCGAAGTCCCTCTTCGGGAATCGACGGATCGAGTCGGTTCAACATAGCTGCACATAATATTGGCCGCTGAATGAATCAAGTGGGGTAGGATCAGAATTCTTGATTCGGATTATGTGTAGGTGCTACAAGGAAGGCCAATGGACGTTCGGGGTATTTACGAACGAGTTACTCTCATTCTCGGGTTCGCTGGAGTGCTCTCTAAAGAAGGCGCAGATGTTGAAAAGGGGGGAGATTGTTGACTTTTCAATAATGGAGAAGAAAACCATAGGAGATCAAATTGAATTTGATCACCTATGAGCTAAGCACTTATGTGCTTTGTGCCCTAAACACCTATAAATAGGCTTAGGTGCTCAATGTAATAGACACCCCAAATCCAAGAGAGAAAGAGAGCTAGGGAGAGAGAATGAGAGGGAAAAAGAAAAGAAAAAAATGGAAATCTTGTCCGTGCGGATAAGGGTGAGAGCGGGTTTAGTTTTACTGGGGTAGTTGAGAGTAGGTAACAAAACATTACCCGGGTGGGTAAGGGGTCTAGGGTTTTGGGTTTAAACACGAGCGTTATTTTGTACGATGTAATATTCTCAAATATAGTAAAACTATTGTCTCTCCGTGGATGTAGGCGGTATTGGTCGAACCACGTAAAAATGTTCTCTTGGTGTCATTACGACTTTAATTAATCCCGATAAATTGTCGCGGGGTCCAAATACAACTATCGCTGGCCCGGAATTAAATATTACCGCTAAACCCCAACAGTGATGATGTAATCATCCGAGATGTGTTGCTTTCCAAGCCCTATGTGTTTTGTTTGCGTCTGAGCCTGCAATAAAGATTCTCCATTGTTCGTAACAGAATGAAAACAACTAAAACGTCTCTGAATTGCCCGCATATGAACTACTAGAAACTCAAGTGGATAATAGAATAAAAGGGAGACCTTACTCTTGTTCTTTTTTTTTTTCATCCGCCAATATCTTCTCCATTCTTTTTCACTGAAAATCAAGCCTGAAGCCGCTGAGATTTAACTTCTTATTATATACTGAACTCACCGCTCCTTTACAGCTCAAGAACAGAAGAAAAAATTATTGTTGGCAAACTATCTCTCTCACGTTGTATGGAGGGAATTTTTTTATTATTTTGATGGCTTGCACTATCGAATAGAAAAGAAGCAAAAAAGAGGTTATTAAAATATTTAGTTTTTCTCACAACTCTCTGACACAATTGCTCGTTTCTTTCTTTAATGACACGCACAGCTATTCATGTCTCTCCCTCTCTCATTTTACTACAAACACACATGCATATATATAGTATGTATAAGATAACGTGCATATCTAATGATATCTAATGATATCTATCCTCAAACGGCGCTAGATAGGATATGCAATATTTTCTTTGGACTTTTCCTTTGATATTCAACTGCTTTGGCTGCTGCGTTGATTTCTTCTTCTATTTTTTCTTCATATCTTATCTTTTAGATTTTTGGTATTGGATTTATTCAACAAAGCCAAACAAATTCATTCCCACCAAATTCTTATTTACACAGAGCTCATAAACTATTCAATAGATTACAAACCATCAATGAAAACCTAAGCATGGATTGTCCAAATTCATAAATCGAAAGCTAGTAATAACTTACAACACATAAGTTAATCCCCATGAGGAAATTCTTTATAGCGATGACCCGAGCGTTCATTAGTTTCTTGTGTTTGTTTATCTACGGCGAAAAACATAACTCGTCACCCAATATATGGCAATTACATCGAACCTGAGAGCAACGGACCAGCGACAACGGTCGGCGAGCAGCGTGAAGCATCCGAAGGCGGGCGGCGAGTAGCTACCAGCAACCGGTGATGCCGTGACGAGCTGTTAGAGACGACGGACGAAGAGATACGAGAAATATTTAAGAAAATGCCATTTGATTTGGTCCACGTTAAAAAGATAGTCTCCGAAATGTTAAAAGTCCAATGTACCCTTACTAAGTCTGCGTAAAAGACTATTTTACCCCTCGTTAATGGCAATAATAACACGCTAACGTAAATTACTTTTTTCACAGAGGTTACCGCAGAATATGTAAAAGCACTGATAAAGTAAATAAATATAATATCTAAAAAAAGAACCCATTATACAGATCGAATCGAATATCAGCAAATCGATCGTTCCCTTCATGTATTTTAACTATCTCCCTCATAGAATTCTCAACAACAATGGCAATTAACGTGTGATCCCAAAAAGTGAAGGTAGTTGTTTTTTAATTTAGGAAGAAGTTGTCGTCTACCTCAGGACTACGCTAGCAGTTGACCCTAATTTGTAGCGCATGGGACCCTAATTTCAAGCGCAGTGTGCGTTAATTCCAAACGCAGGGTACTCGTGCTTGCAACAGTAAGGGACCGTGCTTTTAAGCTCATGGATCTGTGCGTGCACGCGGAAGGGAGTCGTGGGTGCAAGCGGTGGGGTCTGTTGCAGTGGACCCGTGCTTGGTTGAACAGGGGACATGTGCTTGCTAGCGCTACCCGTGCATGCAAGTGCACGGGACCCGCACGTAGTAGTAGGGGACCCGCACAGCATAGCAAGGGACCCGCACATAGTAGCTGGGGACCTATGCGCGCAAGCGCACGGGACCCGCACTGTAACGACCCGACTTCCTAGATACGTATTTTGGCGGATTTTCGCAGCGTAAGCAGCGGAAAACCCATTTAATTAAAACTTTTAAAATATAATAATACAAATACGTTCGATGTCTAAATCATAAGTTCAAACCCAAACACATTTTGATTCATTTGGCCGAAGCCCAATAAGTCCAAGCCCAAATTTTAAAAACACGAAACATAAACTCGTTCCACAGGTCGCGTCCCATGTACTGCGCCGCCCTCAAAAGTCCGTGGAGTCACCGCCATCAGCCGTCTTACCTACACACGTAAACCCTGAGCTTTTGCCCAGTAGATGAAAATATGCATGAATGCAAATGCTCTCACATCCCAAACTCGACACATCTCACAAAATGCACGCTCGACTCTTTTATAATATCTCATCATCAACTCAACTAATCTCATCACAATCAGGGTCCGAGGCTTAGGAACTAAAGGCAACACGCGCGCGCAGGGGTCCGTAGATCGGGAGGCCCCACTCCCCACAAGGGTCAGTAGCTCGGGAGGCCCACTCCCCACATCTCAATCATATAGTGCGCCTTAGTCCTAACCTCAACTCATATCATTCGACAACCATCAATCGGTCATAAACTACCCCACTGAACATCACTATACAATATTACCGTGACTCCACACAGTTCTCTCTTTTCGTACATGTGTATGCAAATGTCGTGCAAATAGAATGCAACATATAAAATGCATCATTTAAACAACAACATATCGGCCCGATATATAATCTCGGCCCGATCTAAAAAAAACTATCATACACCAAATAATTCGGGACCAAAGCCCGCGTTCCGATTTAATCGACCCGAAACCTTAACCATAGAAACTCTCCCGAAATTCACTAATAGTTCCCAAAATTTAATCATTTTTACTTTAAGACCCTAATTTCACAATTGGTCCCTAATTTAATATATTTTAAAATTCTAACGTCCAACTTTCAAAATATCACTTAAATTTCTAATTTAAAAATATCTTTATGAATTTTGCACTTAAAATCCCAAAATCTCATAATTTACTTTTTAGGACCAAAAATTTTCCTAAGTTTCAGATCTGCCCCGAAAGCTTTAGAAATTTCTTTAAAAATCTCCCTTGTTCGGATTTTACATTCTCAGCCCCCACAATTTTAAAACTTTTCAATCTAGTCTCCCAATTTTTGAAAACAAAACTATTTTTATACGGCTGTTTTGCGACAGTTTAGTATTTCTCAATGATCACAGAGTAAACGACGTCCGATGGACCTGAAATTTTAAACATAGATAAAGAACTTGCAAAACTTGATTCTGTCCAAAGGGATTTTTAATCCGAATTTTAGATCGTGAGATATGAATTTTTGAACCTCTTGGCCGAAATGGATAAAGAAAACCCTAGAAAACACTAATCCTCCCCAAGTTTTGTTCTATCCTCTTAATCACAAGTCCTCTAACTCTATTCTTATGTTTCATAGACCTAAACTTCATAAAGATTAAGGTATTAAGCTGGCCGAATTTTAGCATGTAAGCATCATCGCGAAAATCATACAAGAAATTCACGTTTAGCACATAAACACGTATAAATTCGAAAGAGATCATGCAATCACGAAAAATTCACGGATTCAAAACTTATTTACGTGTGTAGGTGATCTTCACCTACCTTAATCCGTAGAGAGCTACGTAACAGGTTGTGTAGTATGATCCCGACCCGAGAGCTTCGATCCCGAGCTTCCGGAGAATTTTCTCCTCCTCCTCCTTCTCCTTTCTTTCTTTCTTCTTCTTCTTTTTTTTTTCTTCTTTCTCCCTTTCTTCCTCTATCTCTCGGCCTCTCTCCCTTCTTTCTTTCCTTTCACCTTATTTATTTATTTTGCCCTCCATGTGTATTAGTTGTTGAATGGTACTTGTTTATTTCAAAGATACCCTACCCTCACATGCATGGAGGAGGAATATTGAGGATGCCATGTGGGTTCCTTGTCATCATGAAGGAAACTTCCCACCCACCTTCAATTATTTTCGTCCTCCCTTTCAATTTTTTTTTTTTTTTATATTTGAGCTTTAGTTTCTCATTTTTCGGCCCCTTTTAAATTCCTCGGGTCCAATCGTAAATTCTTGGCTCGACACGGAAAGAAATCGGTGTATGTTCGAAATCGACTTCACACATTCCGAATATTATTGAAATAATCCCGTATTAAATTTTTACGGGTATTACATTCTCCCCCCCTTACAAGAATTTCGTCCCCGAAATCACCTCTAAAGAAATAATTCGGGATAACGATTCTTCATATCATCTTCTCGCTCCCACGTGGCTTCTTCAACTGCTTGGCTTCGCCACAGTACTTTGACTAACGGAATATTTTTATTCCGAAGTCGCTTCACTTCGCGCACTAAGATTTCAACTGGCTCCTCTTCGTAGCTCAGGTCCGGCTTGAGTTGCTGGTGAAGTGATTCGCTTCCTAGTACATGATTCGGGTTCGTAACGTATTTACGTAAGGTTGATACGTGAAATACGTCGTGGACTTGGGCTAACGAGGCTGGTAACTCCAGTTGATATGCAACTTCCCCGACTCTCTTAAGGATTTGGAAAGGACCAATGTACCTCGGACTGAGCTTGCCCTTCTTTCCGAATCTTTTCACGCCTCTCATAGGAGATATCTTCAAGAACACCCGATCGCCTTCCAAGAACTCTAGTGGCCTTCGTCGTTGATCAGCATAGCTCTTCTGACGACTTTGGGCTGTCTGCATTCTTTCTCGGATTTTGGTGACCGCCTCCGTCATTTCTCGTATCATATCGGGACCTAAGAGTGCTCGCTCACCGATCTCGTCCCAGTGGATCGGGGATCGGCATTTGCGCCCGTATAAAGCTTCGTACGGTGCCATCCCGATTGAAGAATGATAACTGTTGTTATACGAGAATTCGATCAGAGGAAGAAATTTGCTCCAGCTCCCTTTGAAGTCTAAGACACAAGCTCGGAGCATATCTTCGAGGGTCTGAATAGTTCGTTCTGATTGCCCGTCAGTTTGGGGATGATAAGCAGTGCTGAACGAAAGCTTCGTCCCCATTGATTTCTGTAAGCTCATCCAGAACTTGGACAGAAATTTTGAATCTCGATCCGAGACGATGGACGAAGGAATCCCGTGAAGTCGAACTATTTCTTGAATATACAATTTAGCATGTTGCTCCAAAGAGAAAGTTGAACAAATAGGTAGAAAATGGGCGGACTTAGTTAATCGATCTACAATTACCCAAATGGCGTCGTGGCCTTTCGCAGTTTTCGGCAAGCCGACGACAAAGTCCATGGTAATATGATCCCATTTCCACTCGGGAATAGACAAGGATTGCAGCATCCCAGCCGGCCTCTGATGTTCTGCCTTGACTTGTTGGCAAGTGAGACACTGGCTCACGAACGTCGCAATGTCTCCCTTCATTCCCGGCCACCAGTACGTCTCACGTAAATCTCGATACATCTTCGTAGCTCCGGGGTGTACCGAGTATGTAGTGGCGTGCGCCTCCGTCATTATGGTTTTCCGGAGTTCTGCATTATCGGGCACGTACAGACGATTGTTATAGAATAAATTCCCGTCTCCTTGTAATTTGAATTCTGATGAAGTCGTGATTGTTTTCTCGCTTGTCAATTTCAGATACAGCTCGTCTTGCTCCTGAGCTTTCTTGATCTGCTCCGGCAACGTAGGGTGAAGAGTTAACGCCGCCATTCTAGCCTCGATCTCGCCAAAATTTATTACTTCTACTTCGAGGTTGTGGAGTTCCGTGTTCACCGCCTTTCGACTCAATGCGTCGGCGACTACGTTTGCTTTGCCGGGGTGATAGTTGATCACGCAATCGTAGTCTTTAACGAGCTCCAACCAACGTCGTTGCCTCATATTCAACTCCTTCTGGGTAAAGAAGTATTTCAGGCTCTTATGGTCGGTGTAGATCTCGCACCGTCCCCGTAGAGATAATGACGCCAGATTTTTAGGGCGAACACAACTGCTGCGAGTTCGAGATCGTGCGTGGGGTAATTCTTCTCATAAGGTTTCAACTGTCGGGAGGCATACGCAATTACCTTCCCATTCTGCATCAGCACGCACCCCAAGCCAATCTTTGAGGCATCACTGTACACCGAGAAGCTTTCGGTACCGGAGGGAATCGTAAGAACTGGAGCCGTTGTCAATCGTTTTTTCAACTCCTGGAAGCTTTGCTCGCATGCTTCCGTCCACTTGAATGGGACATTCTTCTTCGTCAGGTTCGTGAGTGTCGAGGCAATGCTGGAAAAGTCCTTGATGAACTTTCGGTAGTATCCAGCAAGCCCGAGAAAACTCCTGACCTCCGTGGGAGTGGTTGGTCGTGGCCAATCGCTTACGGCTTCGATCTTGCTGGGGTCCACAGAAATCCCTTTTCCGGAGACAATGTGTCCCAGAAAGGCCACTTGCGTGAGCCAAAATTCACATTTCTTGAATTTGGCATAGAGTTGTTTTTCCCGAAGAATTCCGAGAACCGTTCGTAAATGAGCGTCATGTTCCTCCTTCGTTTTAGAATAAACGAGGATATCATCTATAAAGATGATTACGAAGTGGTCGAGGAAATCTTTGAAGACCCGGTGCATTAGGTCCATAAATACTGCTGGAGCGTTCGTCAACCCGAAAGGCATAACCAAAAATTCATAGTGGCCATACCTCGTATTGAACGCCGTTTTTGGAACGTCGGCTTCCCGAACCTTCAGCTGATGGTACCCCGATCTTAAATCAATTTTGGAAAATATAGACGCTCCTTGTAGCTGATCGAACAGATCGTCAATTCTGAGCAGCGGGTATTTGTTTTTGATCGTCAGTTTATTCAGCTCTCGGTAGTCGATACAAAGTCTCATCGACCCGTCCTTCTTACGAACGAACAGGACCGGTGCTCCCCAAGGCGAGAAACTGGGCTGAATAAATCCTTTCTGCAATAGCTCATCAAGTTGCTCTTTTAACTCTCGTAGTTCGCTTGGTGCTAAACGGTACGGAGTCTTAGAGAACGGTGCTGCTCCTGGAGTTAGTTCGATCGCGAATTGGAGTTCTCGATTAGGAGGTAGTCCCGGGAGATCGTCAGGAAATACGTCGGGAAATTCATTTGCAACGGGTACGTCTTTTAATTTCGGTTGAGGCGATTCGTCGGTCTTTATTGCAAATAGGAGAAAAGACTCACATCCCGAATTCAGAAGTCGTTGGGCTTTTAAGGCAGAAATTTGATGGATTTTGCTCCTCTCCTTCGCTCCCACAAACGTGAACATTTCATCTTCAGGAATTTGGAACGCCACCATCTTCTTCCGGCAATCGATTATGGCCCCGTATTTCGAGAGCCAATCCATTCCGAAGATAACGTCGTAGTCGTTCATCGGGATCACAATTAGATCTACACTCAAACTCCTTCCTTCGATCGTCACGGGACATTTCTCCAACACTAGATTAGTTCGAGATGGATCCCCGTGTGGTAGGGTTACTACATAGTTTTAATCAGATAAGGTAGGAGAGATGCCTACCTTGGTCACATATTTGGCCGACACAAACGAGTGCGTGGCTCCAGAATCAAACAACACGGAAGTAGGCACGTCGTAAATTTGTAACGTACCGGTCACCACTGTAGGATTTGCCTCTGCCTCTTCATTGGTAAATGTGAACACCCGTGCTGGAATCGGTGGTGGTCGTG
The DNA here is from genome assembly GCA_027422505.1 of Craterostigma plantagineum. Classification (NCBI taxonomy): domain Eukaryota; kingdom Viridiplantae; phylum Streptophyta; class Magnoliopsida; order Lamiales; family Linderniaceae; genus Craterostigma; species Craterostigma plantagineum. The sequence continues at coordinate 4,386,040 of JAPQWV010000050.1, forward strand.
CCTCCACCTCTTCATTAGACAATGCAAACACTCGAGCTGGAGCTGGTGGTGGTAGCGCCTCCGCCCTTTCATTGGTCATTGCAAATGCTCGAGTCGGAACCGGTGGCGGTCGTGCAAGCGTCTGAGTCGGGTTCCTGGGTTGATCGCAGGCTCGTGCGTAATGTCCCTGTTTCCCGCAGAGATAGCAGACGACGTTGGGGTTGTATCCAACTCCAAAGCAGACACCGACGTGGTTACGCCCACATTGTTGACACGGTGGTGAGTTGTATGAAGATCGGTTCGGAACGCTGGGTGGTCCCTGGTTCGGCCTCGGTCGCCAGTTAGATGGTCCCGAGCGACCTCCTTGATTAGGGCCTTTCCCGAAGAATGGTCTCTTTCGGTCACCTCCACCTCCCTGCTGACTCTCCGTTCTCTTCCTTGCTTCTTGCGCCGCCACGATCTGAGCCTCTGCTTGCTCCGCGATGATGGCTCGTTCGGCCACTTGTGTGAAGTGCACACCAGGGATACCCGACATGCTTACGTCACGGTAAATCTCGGGTCTGAGGCCCACCATGAAACGAGCCACCTTTAATGCATCAGTAGCTACCATGTGTGGAGCGAAGCGAGATAGCTCTTCGAATTTACGGACGTATTCCGGCACCGTCATCCTTCCTTGTCGGAGGTTGATGAATTCGTTCATTCGTTGTGCTTGCTCGTGGGCTGAGAAGTATTTTTCGAAGAACAGTTCTTTGAATCTATCCCATGGCATCGTAGCGGGATCGTTAAGGATTTTGATGGTATCCCACCAAAATCGCGCACTTCCTCGTAACATCGAAACGGCACAGAGAACTTGTTCGTTCCCTGGCACCCGACCGTATACGAACATATCTTCAATTGTTCGGATCCAGTCTTCTGCCATCGAAGGATCGGTAGCTTGCTCGAAAGTCGGGGGATTCAGTTTACGAAACCTTTCCCCGATAATTTCCACACGGTCAGGATGTGGAGAGGATCGGTGCTCAGATGAGCTCCGGAAATTGATTAGATCGTGGATTTGAGCAGCCTGTTGCTGGATCAGCTCAGTCAAACAGCGGATGGTATCGTTCTCGCGTGTGTTGTTCTCACGAGTCGGGGATTCAGAGCCATCCCGACGACTGGGCTCTCCATCATTCCCATTTCCCGATCGTGTCCTCATTTTCTAAGAGTCTACAAGTTCACATAACATAGAAAAGCACACACAGAAAAAAAAACACATAAGCATTTACATGTATTCACGTAATAGTATAAAACTTACAGACGTAGGCTGATCCTCCCGGCTTTTGAGCGGCAGTACATGGACGGTCTACAGAACCTAAAGCCTAGCGCTCTGATACCACCTGTAACGACCCGACTTCCTAGATACGTATTTTGGCGGATTTTCGCAGCGTAAGCAGCGGAAAACCCATTTAATTAAAACTTTTAAAATATAATAATACAAATACGTTCGATGTCTAAATCATAAGTTCAAACCCAAACACATTTTGATTCATTTGGCCGAAGCCCAATAAGTCCAAGCCCAAATTTTAAAACACGAAACATAAACTCGTTCCACAGGTCGCGTCCCATGTACTGCGCCGCCCTCAAAAGTCCGTGGAGTCACCGCCATCAGCCGTCTTACCTACACACGTAAACCCTGAGCTTTTGCCCAGTAGATGAAAATATGCATGAATGCAAATGCTCTCACATCCCAAACTCGACACATCTCACAAAATGCACGCTCGACTCTTTTATAATATCTCATCATCAACTCAACTCATCTCATCACAATCAGGGCCCGAGGCTTAGGAACTAAAGGCAACACGCGCGCGCAGGGGTCCGTAGCTCGGAGGCCCCACTCCCCACAAGGGTCAGTAGCTCGGGAGGCCCACTCCCCACATCTCAATCATATAGTGCGCCTTAGTCCTAACCTCAACTCATATCATTCGACAACCATCAATCGGTCATAAACTACCCCACTGAACATCACTATACAATATTACCGTGACTCCACACAGTTCTCTCTTTTCGTACATGTGTATGCAAATGTCGTGCAAATAGAATGCAACATATAAAAATGCATCATTTAAACAACAACATATCGGCCCGATATATAATCTCGGCCCGATCTAAAAAAAACTATCATACACCAAATAATTCGGGACCAAAGCCCGCGTTCCGATTTAATCGACCCGAAACCTTAACCATAGAAACTCTCCCGAAATTCACTATAGTTCCCAAAATTTAATCATTTTTACTTTAAGACCCTAATTTCACAATTGGTCCCTAATTTAATATATTTTAAAATTCTAACGTCCAACTTTCAAAATATCACTTAAATTTCTAATTTAAAAATATCTTTATGAATTTTGCACTTAAAATCCCAAAATCTCATAATTTACTTTTTAGGACCAAAAATTTTCCTAAGTTTCAGATCTGCCCCGAAAGCTTTAGAAATTTCTTTAAAAATCTCCCTTGTTCGGATTTTACATTCTCAGCCCCCACAATTTTAAAACTTTTCAATCTAGTCTCCCAATTTTTGAAAACAAAACTATTTTATACGGCTGTTTTGCGACAGTTTAGTATTTCTCAATGATCACAGAGTAAACGACGTCCGATGGACCTGAAATTTTAAACATAGATAAAGAACTTGCAAAACTTGATTCTGTCCAAAGGGATTTTTAATCCGAATTTTAGATCGTGAGATATGAATTTTTGAACCTCTTGGCCGAAATGGATAAAGAAAACCCTAGAAAACACTAATCCTCCCCAGTTTTGTTCTATCCTCTTAATCACAAGTCCTCTAACTCTATTCTTATGTTTCATAGACCTAAACTTCATAAAGATTAAGGTATTAAGCTGGCCGAATTTTAGCATGTAAGCATCATCGCGAAAATCATACAAGAAATTCACGTTTAGCACATAAACACGTATAAATTCGAAAGAGATCATGCAATCACGAAAAATTCACGGATTCAAAACTTGTTTACGTGTGTAGGTGATCTTCACCTACCTTAATCCGTAGAGAGCTACGTAACAGGTTGTGTAGTATGATCCCGACCCGAGAGCTTCGATCCCGAGCTTCCGGAGAATTTTCTCCTCCTCCTCCTTCTCCTTTCTTTCTTTCTTCTTCTTCTTTTTTTTTTCTTCTTCTTTCTCCCTTTCTTCCTCTATCTCTCGGCCTCTCTCCCTTCTTTCTTTCCTTTCACCTTATTTATTTATTTTGCCCTCCATGTGTATTAGTTGTTGAATGGTACTTGTTTATTTCAAAGATACCCTACCCTCACATGCATGGAGGAGGAATATTGAGGATGCCATGTGGGTTCCTTGTCATCATGAAGGAAACTTCCCACCCACCTTCAATTATTTTCGTCCTCCCTTTCAATTTTTTTTTTTTTTATATTTGAGCTTTAGTTTCTCATGTTTCGGCCCCTTTTAAATTCCTCGGGTCCAATCGTAAATTCTTGGCTCGACACGGAAAGAAATCGGTGTATGTTCGAAATCGACTTCACACATTCCGAATATTATTGAAATAATCCCGTATTAAATTTTTACGGGTATTACACGCACATAATCTCAAGGGCCCGGCACAGCATAGCATGGGACTCGTGCGTACAAGCAGCGGTCGAAATCAGGATTTCGAAACGTAGCTTTCGAAATCAGGACTTTCGAGAATTGTCTTCAGAAATAAGGATTTTCGAGACCTGACTTTCGAAAATCATCTGGCTTTTGCAAATCCTCGTCTAATCATTCAATCTAATTAACTTACAATTTCTTATATTTAGGTTATATTGAAGAAGTAGTTTGCCCGATGTGATTAAGATTTTGAGTGTCGGATAACACTGATGTCACTTAACGTCGAAGCGAGCCAGAAGAACGTCGAATGTCTAAACGACAATGATTTAGCAGTATTTACGGAATGGAGTCCGTTCGGCAAACTCGTCAAAGTTGCCGCTGATTTCAATTTGTCGGCGCAGTTATTGTGGTATCTCATCAAGAAACAGATGCAACTTCACGACCATGAGGAGCTTTGCATTATCCTTGGGAACAAACTAATTCATTTTTCAAAATCGGATGATTGCCTAAACATTGGGATGAAGTTCGCAACGTACCAGAAGTGAACTTCAGTGCGGAATTCCCTCAACTACATTCTCTGGTAGATCAACGGTTCGTATGTCGTACTTTGTGCAGTGAGTAGAAGAGTTGGTTGCCATTAATATGCAGGGCATGATATCGAGAAGTCGAAGTTGGCGGACCTCTACATTGTCGTCGCCGTCTTGCTACCCCGACATTCAAAGAAGGATGCCGTTGTTCCTTCTTGGTTCATTTATTAATTGTTATGGTGTCCACCTACCGTGAGCACCATAACAATTAATAAATGAATTTTCGTGTTGCGATATACATGACTACTCTGACTTGAGGCATGATAGTAGTCTTGTGCGTATTGTGCTTTACTTTTATCCTTTGATTGCTGGATAATCACAAAAGGGATATTTTTGGTATTGTATCAGTGTGTATGGAGATTTGTCTGTGCCAAAATAGAATTCGACACTTATATAATAAGTGAGTTTCCTATGTTTTTATAGTTTATGATTGGCCAAGGCAGGATGAATTGATATTCATAAATGAATCATTTAAACTTGAAATGGAATCATAGTAATTAGATCAATTGGGTTTTGACTTATAATTCCATGCCCACGCTCTAATCGGGAAATTAGTCGTCGAAAGGATTTTACGTGTATGCACTTGCAAATTGAAAAGGTCTCGCTACTTCGCTCAATACTAGATAATCACGCTAATTAATTATTGTATTTTAAGTTGGACTTAAATTCAAAATAAAGCTCATCACGTCTTAATGTTTATAACGTCTAGAATTATTATTCTCTTTAAATGGTGATTTGAAGAAATAATAATTATATTCCTATGTGAGTAGGAAACGGATTGACTCAAAGTGGGAGTAAGTTTGTAACATATATATCGTATATATGACTTAGTGGAAAGGAACGTTTTGACTCAAAGAAGGAAATGGGTATTAAGAAATATTAATGTGAGATGAGTATTAAAGAAATATTAACGTGAGGTGCGCAATTAGGTTACAAAGTTCTTGTGTGTGTATATATAGGTATATTGTTGCATACAAGAGTAACATAACGAAAACTCACAAAGACACTCTTACTCCCATTTTCCTGTTTTGACGTGAGCACACCAACAAAAGAAAAAGTTTCTTTTGCTTATTCCCTTTGTGGTTCTCAGTATCGATTTAAAGAACCGGGATTTTTTCTACTAGCGAAGAAATCATCTCGGCATCGTAAACCAAAAGGTGGAGTCAATTTGATGGGAGGCATTTGAATCCTTACGGCGCGTACGAGTACGGTGACGTCTATGACGAACTTACGAAGACAGCGTTCGCCATTAGCTGGGAATTAATTCTCTCTCCTTTTGTCGCATAAGAAGCTAAATATGTAATATACTAAACCCTAGCCAAGCAAAATTCGTACCACTTACGTGATTTTAAAAGATGACGATCCCAACAATCGTTAGAGAAACCGACGCGGTGAACATTTATACAATAAATGTACAATTTCATTTCGAAGTTTCCGCTGTGATCGCCTCGTGCGGCCCTCGCGCCTTACCAGTCAGAGCCACTGGTTTTAGCATCTTTAAAATCAGATTTTGCTTTGCTTGTTTATACGATAAACAAATTTTCATGAAACACGTAGGTTGTTAATAAGAAAAGTGTTTTCTGTGAGCAAGGGAATATATTTTTGTTGATATGATGATGACGGATGATTATTGCTAAAATGCATTTACATGTAAATGATTGCTTACATAAATTGGTGAATTTATTCGTTTCAAATTCATGTGATGAATGTTTTATCATGTTTTCTTTTTCCATGATTATTTGCATAGGATGCATGTTCCATTTATTTGAATGATATTTGTTTGCGCTTCATATGATGATTTTTTATTCTAAGTCGATGAGGCCTTGAAAACCCTAAGTTTTGAAACATTGAAGGAATCTAACTTGATTAGTTCCATATCAAATCGAAATGGATAAAATAGGTGGAGACCTATTATTCCATGCCTTCCATCAAAGGTAGATGACATGACGATGCTATGGTGCTTGGTCGCTGGCCATGAGTCGTGGAGTGGACTTGTGCGAAAACCTGTGATCTCTGCCAAACATATATCGTGAGGTGGTTTCGTCTTTGTGTTGGCCACGAGTCGTGGGACACCTTGATGTTCCATTTGCGCGAAGGTTTGATGGGCTTGATTGACACGTAGTACACATGAGCTCATAAAATTTGGGCATATAGGAAAAGTTAGGCAATAATCTTGAAGGCTGTATGTTGATACAATTGTCAAAGCGTTGACAACCAATATAATTTCTCATGGGCTCATAAAATTGAGGTGTGAATTATTTTTAATTGGACTTCAAGCCCACTATGAAAATGTTATTTTCAAAATATATTATGGGGTTTAAATAAAATAGTGGGAGGAATTTAATATAAAAGACCTTATATTAAATAGATATTTTTTCATAGTTTGTTTATTTCTGCTTCGTTTATTTCTGTATATTTTTATACTACAATGGCCAAACATCCATTATTGCAAGTATTCTTGAGCCAAACAAGTCGACCGGCTCAAATTTCGTTGACTGGTTGAGAAACCTTAAGATTGTCCTTTAGTCTGCAAAGAAGGACAATGTGCTCGACACAGCCCCTCCTCTTGTACCTGATGATGAGACGTATGAGGACTACGAGCAGTATCTTATTCATGTTGACGATAACCTACATGCTCGATGCTACATGTTAGTATGTCAAATGAGTTGCAGAGTCAGCACGAGCCATTTAATAATGCTAGAGATATTCTTGTTCACCTACAAGAGTTGTACGGTGAAAGAACTAGGCAAATGAGATATCAGATATCTAAAGATCTTTCAGATGTTGTATGAAAAAGGGCTCTTCAGTCCAAGTGCATGGGCTTAAGATGATAGGCCTCATTGAAAAGATTAATTCGCTTGGAGTCGTTATGGATAATGAGCTCTTTGTGGACCTTGTGTTGCAATCTCTACCTCCATCATTTGACAGTTTCGTTGTGTCAACTTTAACATGCACTCCATGGAGACTACTCTCCCTAGTTGGTGAACATGTTAAAGACGACTGAGTCCACTGTAAAGAAGAACAAGCCGGTGCTTCTCGTTGATCCACTTATAAGGCAGCGGTGTCTAAGAAAAGAAAGTGGAAGGGAAAGTTCCCCCAAGCCCAACAAGAAGTCGAAGCCAATGGGGCAAAGGGCAAAGGAAAAGAAAAGGTTAATTCTCAAGCCGATCACAAGTGTTTTCAGTGGCAAAATGGGGCACTGGAAGAGGAACTGCAAGGAATACCTTGCTAGCATGAAGCTTTCGGGTATGTATTATGTTGAAGTTGACTAATTCAGTTAACGATGCTTCTTGGGTATTAGATACCGGTTGTGGCTCATGTATCTGTAATGATATACAGATGATGGCAACAAGCAGGAAGCTGGACCGTAACGAAAGGGTCCTTAGTATGGGTAATGGAGCAAGAGTTGCGGCACTAGCTACTGGAACTGTTTCTTTAGCTTTGAATAATCGTGTTGGTTTATCTTTGAATTATTGTCTTTATGTTCAAGACATTATTAGAAATATTATCTCTATTCCAGTTTTGGATAGAGAATGTTTTAAGTTTATTATTGAGAGTGGATGTTGTTCCATTTTCAAAAATAATATTTTTATATATTCAGCTTGTTTGACAAATTGTTTATACGCCATTACACCGCAAAGCCCAGTCCATGCAGTTCAACAAAATAAAAGAAAGTTAGATGATCATACTTCATTTGCACTTTGGCATGCTAGATTGGGTCATATATCTGAAAAGAGGATTCACAAATTAGGGCAAAAAATCGACCTTAGGGGAGATGATAAGTTGCCTACATGTGAGTCGTGTCTTAAGGGAAAGATGACCAAGTTACCATTTGTTGGACAAGTGGAGCGAGCCAAAGGTCAATTGGATCTGATTCATACAGATGTTTGTCGGCCACTAAGTGTTAGTGCAAGAGGAAACTATCACTACTTCATAACATTTACCGATGATTTCTCTAGATACGGTTATGTATACCTTATGAGGTATAATATGATGCTTTTAAAAAGTTCAAAGAATTTGGATCTGAAGTAGAGAAGCAAAGTCATCGTAGCATAACGATTCTTCGATCTGATCGAGAAGGCGAATACTTGACCACTGAACTTCTTGATTATTAAAAGAGAATGGGATTCGGTCACAGTGGACTCCTCCTGGTATTCCACAACTTAATGGAGTTCCTGAACTTCGGAATCGAACTTGTTAGACATGATTCGATCAATGATGAGTTTCACTGCTTTACCTCTTTCATTCTGGGGCTATGCCTTAGAAACGGCGGCGCATCTACTAAACAGAGTACCAAGTAAAGTTGTCCTAAGTACACCCTATGAGATATGGTGTGGCAAGACACCCTCTTAGAGGTATCTCAGAGTATGGGGTGTGCTGCTTACGTGAAGCAGCAAATGGGAGATAAATTGGACATGAGATCCATTTTATGTAAATTTGTGGGATATCCAAGAGAGTCTATAGGATACCTACGATCCCCTCCGAACAAAAAGTTTTTGTTTCAAGGAATGCTACTTTCTTTGAGGAAGAGTTCCTTTCTGAAAACAGTGGCGTCCCAGTTTTCTGGCCCATACTATTCTCTTACGGTACTTTCTTGTTTTTCCTAACGATGAAGAGGCAAATCACTCATAATGATCAAACACAGATATCTCCGTTCAACTATGGCAAGTAGGTCAATCTCTAATCTCAAAAAGAAAAATGTATTTTTTTTAGCATTACAGTGTTTTTTCGTTTCGATCAATCTATGAATGTGAGTTTTCCTTCCCTTTACTTTCGAACAGAGATACGCTGGAAACAGATCTATTGGGAGTAGCATGTCTAGTTCATTCAGGGACTGATATGCCGTGAATTCTTCGAATAGTACGCATCACATTTCACCGATGTATATTGTATATATATATATATATATATATATATATATTTGCTATATGGTGCCCACCTACCGTGAGCACCATAAGCAAATCTCTCAATGTGTTGCATTTTTTCGATTCTCAACGTCGCCAACACCTCCGTAGATCCCTGATATCCATTGTTAACCTAAATCACCCTCTCCAACACGTTAATTTTTAAGAAAATTCATTATTTATTGCTCACATGTGGATGGCGTACTAATGTGATGATTTTCTTAAAATATATTGGAGTGGGCGATTTAGGTTAACAATGGATCCGAGAGGGTCTACGGAGGTGTTGGCGACGTTGGGAATCAGAAAAACGCAAAATATTGAGAGATTTGCTTATGGTGCTCACGGTGATTGCTCACGGTAGGTGGACACCATAGAAAATCTCATATATATATGTATATATATATATATATATATTAGTATATACATACATAGATTCATGCAGTGGTGGATCTATTCATAGGGCGGGGGGGCCATGCCCCCCCGGAAATTTTCGAAAATTTTAGCAGTATATATGTATATATACAAATAGTAGATATATAAGGAGTGTTTCTGTATGTATTAAGCAAATAGAACCTAGCATAGATGGTTGAGGAAGTTGTCATCTGCTTTCTGGATCCGGGTTCTCACCTAGAGGTGTCAGTATTATTACTTTTTTGTACTAATAAAAAGCAACACACGGCCCATAGGAATAATTGCGCTGCCAAGAAAATGTAGAGACACGGCCCATATCAAAATTGCTCAATTGGCTCGTTTACCAATTTAATTAATTGTTTAATTTGTTTGGACGAACTTAAATCTATTTGTTTTCCTTTTTAGTTTTTTTTTTTCTAATTATTTAACCATATAGTAAAAATAACAATAAATACATAATTGTTTCTAGGAACCTAAATATGGAAACTATAATTTTTGCAAACATGATATAATTCAATATTATTTAAATAATTTAATTTTAACAAGATAAAATGAATATTTCTTATTAAAAATTCTTATTCCGTCATGGACTCCCAAAATTTTAATTTGATGAGCCGTATTCAAACTACAACAATTATCTGTCATATAAAAAACAAAATATCGAACAAGTAGTGCAGTTTACCTACACAACACATGATTTGTGTTATTTCTCCTGTATTTTTTAATTCGCGTTATATAAAATATAAAATTTATGTTGATCATAAAAAATTCGTTTCGAAGCCCAAAAACCCATAAAATTTTCAAGCACTTTGCAATAGACATTGATGCAGGGGCCACATCCGATCAGTGACGGATCTACAGCGGGGCTCGGGGGTCTGTTGCCCCCCCCCCCCCCCCCCCGCCGGCCGGATTACCCCTTAGGCGAGCTCTCCAACGGGTACTGGTTTTCCTTCTCGGCAGCTGAAAAGGCCCCCCAAAGAAGACGATGAATAGGGCAGCCGTTGGGTTTTATTTCCAGATTTTGGGTTGGGCTAGGCTTGTTAAAAGAAAAGGTTTGGGCTTTTTAATTCTTTTTACTTATTGGGCATTATTTGCTGTTTTTGGGCCATTACTTATTTCATTTTTATTGTTTTCCTTGAAAATTTTATTTATGAGCCGTAACTTAGCCTTTGAACTTGTTTAATTATTTTTAGTTATGTTGTAAGTTTTTATTTATAAAGGAAAATATACAAACTTACATTCAAAATAAAAATTTCATTACCCAATAAAATAAATTAAGTTAAAATCGTACATAAAAAATACTAAAGTTGTCCAAAAAATTATATGGTTCTAGATGACGGATCAAAATCCGACCCTGTCGCGCCCCCCAAGCGTATAATCCTGGATCCGTTACTGCATCCGATCTCTTACTTTTACATCACGGCCCACCGACAAAAATTTTCTGGATCCACCCCTGGATTCATGCATATATAACTTGCTGAAATCTCCTAAGCTATGGTAGCATGGCGTGTAAGTATGAGCCTACTACTTAAGGTTCTGCAGTTTGGTGCTGTTTTTTCTATTCGTCTTCTTGATGATTTACCATGTTCAAGAATCATCATATTTTGATTATTAAATTTATTATAAGGTCAAATACAGGAAAATATTAACTAACTTGTAGGCCGTAGATATCACAATTCATCAATCATCTGCTTCATCATCAATCATCATGAACAAGGACAGTTCATTGTTGTTAGTTGGCTTGTAATGACAAAGACATGTCTATAATAGAATTATATATATTCAGTCATTACAGATAAAGCCTTTGTCTGGTAATACTTTATATTGCATAATTATGTTCATCTACTACAGCTAAGTCTTCAACCTCCATTGCAGCAGCAGCAAGTCAATAAAAGCCCAAGAACCTTCTCTTCATTCATGGCTGCAAAAATAACATCATTTTTTTTTCAATCTTATTGTAAAATCAAGAAATGAATGTCAGAACTTATGTATTGATATTGTTCTTCTGGGCTGTCGCAACCGTTATAACGCCCATGCTCGTTCATTTATCTGCTTCAGCTAAGCTCTACGAAAGAAATATAGGTACGCATGTATTCTATTTCAACAGGCATCTCATTATTTGCTAACTTATTTGAAATTTCAATTAATTCATTTTATTTTGTAGCAGAAATTTACAAGTACGAAGGATTAAATCTGCTGCATGCAAGAAGAGCACTTGAAACCATCGCCTCCGCCGTGTAATACACGATGATAAATTCTTATGAAATATATATTCCAGTCGACTGTAGAGTGTAGATTCAAATAAAATAATATACGTTAATCTGTATGTTTATGCCCTTATCTTTAGGAATATTTTTATCTCGAAAGCATTTTGTCTTATAATTCGATTCTGATTATTACCCACTATCCATTGATTTAAACGAAAAAAGGTTAAAAAAGATCCAGAAAGTTACATTTTGTAAGTAGTTCATTAATTTCATTACTAGGTAAAAGGAAAAAAATGGGACGAGACATAATTTCTTGCATCTTTTAATTGAAAGAGATGGAAATAAGATTCTAAAGATATATGTCGTCAAAGGTTCACTGTGTAGATATGAAGATTCTTGAACCCTTTTAGCCTGAATATATATATCTAACTAACAAGCAAAATATTTGTCGAATAAAAGAATATTTAGTACCATAGTATAGAGGGGTCGAAGAGATATATGTCTGTCTCTGTGTGGGTAAATAAACACCTTCTATTACATTTCATGTTCAAAAACAAAATAAAATGCTTGTGAAGTTGAAAATTTAATTAAAATTACATGCTTCGTAAATGAAATCATGAATTGTTACATATTATCTAACTACACAATTAGCTCAGAGCTGCTAAATTGTCTTTAGTCTGCAATGAAATGTCAAAATAGAGTCGATCGATAGTTTAAGGACAAGAAAAACAATCACATAGCAGACGTAAATATAATGAAGACTTTGGAACGTTGTAAGGTAACAGATACTGATGAAAAAAAGCACCATTTCCAACATTTTTAACAAAGGTCAACATCGTAAATGACAAAAACGATATTAAAAATGGTAATGGTACGACTTAATTAACTATATGCTTTGACGTAATTGGCTTGTAATAAATCAAATTAAAGATTTTGAACTTTTTGCAGAGATTTCGCATATCAAAGATGATGGAAGCATAAGAATCTCCAAGCAAGATTTGCAATTTCTTCAAGTTGCGTATTGACCTGCATTTTAATTCAGAATCACGAACAGTAGATAAGTAGCATGATAAGATTAAATAGAATGTTTATTTATATATTTATACATACATATATTCTCGAAAAAAAGAAAGCAGAATATTACAATTACCCAAGAAGTTTGTTCTGTGTCTCGTTATCGTATCTAAATCTTAACAACTTGTGAAGGCTTTCGAATATATATACATGGTATCTAATCCGAGCCAACTAGTTTTGGAATATCTTACCTATAGACATATCAATTTATTTAAAAAAATTTAAGGAAAAATGACATTTCCTTGCCTTTTAGCACCAAACTATATCATAATTCCCACTATACCTATATACATCGCAGACAAATGACATTTTCATTAAATATAAACGTTGACCACGTTTCCTAAAGGTGATACTTAAAGGAAGTGTATCACTTTTTAATCTTATATATTATATATCTCCAACACGTTCCCCCACGTCTAGACTGATTTTTTTATTATCTAGACTTAGACGTATAGTTCTCTTAAATGAGTGGTCGTGATGTTTCGTACCCATGACCTATGTTCCCTAAGCTCTGATACCATGTCGAGTGATCACTTTTCCTAAAAGGTTAACCTTAATCTTACATATTATTATACTTCCAACAATAAATACATACAATTTAAAGAATTAAGCATTTTCTCCGCCTAAAATATAAATAGCAATCAACATAATACAAAAGACATCAAATATTATTCTTCAATAGTCTCTCATAGCTCTTTTCCTCCCCTATATATAAACAACTCTCCTCTCAATCAAATTACTACCCACCAACACAATCCACTTCATCTTACCTTCAAAATATTCTTCCTTACAACATCTAAATAAAAGCTCTCTATCAACAACAACAATAATAATAATAGTAATAATAAATACGATAAGAATGTCGTCGGGCTATCGCGGGTCGACGTCTGTGTGGACGGCTAAGCAGAACAAGCAGTTCGAGGAGGCACTGGCTAAGTACGATAGGGACACGCCCGACCGTTGGGCTAACATTTCCCGAGCCGTGGGCGGGAATAAATCTCCCGAGGATGTGAGGAGACACTACGACGCACTGGTCGAAGACATAATGCAGATCGAAAACGACCAAGTCCCAATTCCAAACTATCGAACCATTCCCTATTCGTCGAACCAAAGGAGGTAATGTAATCATATTAAACACAGATAAAAAAAATTACGTTCTTTTTTTCTATGATGACGTCATTGTTCTTCAATTTTATTTGCATGCATGTATTTTTGTTTTTGTTTTTTTTTAAGCTTACCGTATTTATATATAATTGAAATGTTTCGACAGGATTTTGAAGAATCTGAAGCTGAGCTGATTTGATTGTATTATTATTATTATTCGATTACCACCAATCATGAAAGATGGTTCTGTCCAAGGAATTTTAATTTACTGTTCATCAGTCAAACTCTCGTTGTCGTATCGGTTAGAATGAGAATAATAAATAAATGTGTGTATGTAACGTTGGCTACGTGTAAGGGGTCAATCGAGCAATTTGTATAAGATAAATAATTACTGTTATGTTTATTATTAAATTATATACGGTGTGGTCATATATAGTTTGTTAGCCACTCAGTAGCCTTCTTTTTCTGTACGTCGCGTGAAAGGAAAAATGATTCGAGCTTCCAAAGAATGTTATCTACCGACTACACAAAAAACAATCAAGAAGTAAATCCCTATATCAAGAAATGATTGATAATTAATATGGAGACTCTATTATTATACTATTCTAATCGATTTGTCACGATACAATAAACTTCAACATATGAAGTGAAATTTTGCCCAATGTCTTTGTTTTTCTCGTCCACGTTTGTCGTAGTCTCCAATTTCTGAATAACTTCAATATGAATCGAATCTTAATTATCGAATATGAGACGACCTCAATTTTCAAGGGAATTAATGTTGCTTTGCATGTACTGTCCTAAGATTGGTAAATTTTGTGATAAATTTTGGCCCCATTAAAAGGTAAAACTTAGTCGTTGGAGAATAATATCAATTTGACCCTCAAACTTCTATCTTTGTCCAATTTCATCCCTTCAATATTTAGGAATCAAATGTAGTTTCCTTCATTGATGGGAAATAAAATTCCCTTATATCCCAAATCCCCATTAATTCATGTGAGTTACCATTCTTAAATCAAACTTTAATATATAGAATAGTCCATTCAGCTTCAAACTTAACAACTTATTTAGCTAATCAATGATAGAATTATCGGAATTGCCACACCCTAATACATACTTGGATGGAAATCGCCACTAAAAGCCTATATATTGGAGGTCACAACCAATATTTAATTTACTACTCTCAATAATTAATTGAAGTCAAACCCACCTGAAGATCTATCACTACTTAAAAAGTACAAGAACTCATCATCATAGAAATCTTAAACCAACATTAAATATTTAATCGAAAGAGAAGCTTGCAATTAGAATAATCAAACACACAAAGCTCCTCCGCTGAGCTAGTTTTCTTACCAATTAAACATAATTAACTGAAAAAAAAAAGACAGACATTAAGAAACGGAAACTACTACTTAAATTAACTACTACCCCTATAAATAGCTTATGATTATTAGCTACCTTAATTAAAACCCTTGATGATGCTGATGCTGATGATTATCGCTATTATCACCATTGTTATTATTATTTCCTCCCCTCTGAATATCATTAACGCCTCCGTCATTAGCACCGCCGCCGCTGCTAATCTTCTTGGCCGCCGCCGCCGACGAGGCGGACGTTGTCTTGTTGTTGTGCATCCAAACCTTAAAAACTTGTCTTTTGACGCCGACTTCGCTGCAAAACCTCTGTACCTGAGAATCGTCTTCTCTAGGTATCCTCCAGCCAAGCCTTTCGGCGAACTCAAGCATCCTCTCCTTCTGCTCCGCCGTGAACTTCGTACGGAACCTCTTCTTCCCGGAGGAAGGCGGTGGCGGAGCCGTGGAGTGGAAGTTGTGGTGGTGGTGGTGGGTCGTCGTCATCATGTGTTCGTCTCCGCTGGAAGAGTCCGGCGTGCCGATGCTGGTGGAGCCGCCGGCGCAGCCGGCGTAGGCGATCTTGACAGGGTGGACGAGCGGGCCTCCGCCGTAGGCGGGGCGGTGGTGAATGGGGGGAGGGGTGGTGGAGATGGGGTGGTGGTGGTGAGGGTGCTCCCTGCGGTGGAAGTTGCGGTGGCAGGTGCAGGCGGCGCATTTGAGGGACTCTAGGGTTCCGTCGGGGCCGGAGGGCATGAACTCGCCGCAGCCGTCGGTGACGTGGCCGCCCATGGAGGCGGCGTGGTTCTTGAGGCACTCGCGGTACGTTGTAATTGGGTGGTTGTTGCTGTTGTTGGTGGGAGACGGCAACGCCGCCGCCATCACGGCGGCGTTGGGGTCGGGCACGGCGGGCACGATGAGCTGATGGGCGTTCTGCTGCTGCATGATTCTTGGTTCTTTGCCGTCGATGACGTCGTCGTCGTTTTCTTGGCGGCGGTTGTTGTGATGGTGGTGGCCGCGGTTGTGATCAGCGCCGCCGCCGCCGGTTAGTGACATAATATCTCGGCCGTTCTTCTCTTCCTTTATATTAATTATTACAAGAAAGAAGAAAAACGTTACACAAAATTAAGATCAACAAGCACAGTAAATTCACTGTAATAAACCCTAAAAATGGCCAAAATGTGAAATCTTGGAAGAAACCTAACCTTGAATTCTGTAAATTCATGCGGAAGATAGAAAAGGTTGAGCACTTTTAGCAAGAACTTCAATTACCCTAAAAACCCTAATAAAAACTCTTAGTTACTTGGACTTAAACACAAGCTTTCTGATACCAAGAATTCCCAGGAAGAAAGAGATGGGCTGCAAGAGGGAATTGAATTAGAGCTGAAAGAGAGTTCTTCTTTGAGTGTGTGTTTGTGCGTGTTTTTTTCAGTGACATGTGAGGTTGTAAATGTGTTGCAGAGGTTCCAACAGCCAACTAAGAATCCAACAAGAGACAGCTTGGTTCCTTACGAAGAAGCTAATAGTGAGAGAGAGATAGATAGAGAGAGATGAGAGAGATTTGAGTGGGAAACAACCAACTCTTTGTTATTGCAAAGATTCTAACGTAACAATACAACTAAAACAACAAAGAGAGGAAAAGAGAGAAAATGGAAAAATGGGAAATAAAAATCTCTGAACACAAAAAACAACCGACAATGTCATGTTCGTCCTCTCCCACGCCCTGCCACTTGGTCCCATCCAGCCTTCATTATTGCTCAACGTTTCTCTTCTTAACTTTCTTTTTCTTTTTTAATTTTTTTTGTAAATTTAACTTCCTCTTGCAAAATTCTCCCCATGTACTCACTAACCTTTTCATATTTTGCATCTTTTCTTTAAGTAGTAAATAGGGTTTGGTTAAAAAAAGGAGATACAAAGCGTGTAAAAAGTTGAGATTTTTTTATATTGATACGAGTGTGGAGAATGTATTATGCTATACCATCTAATATTAATTGCGTGACGTATATGTTTCTTGGTAATTTTATTACACATAGAATAGTACACTTGAAAACTTCAATTGTTTTTATGTTCGTTGAGATAATAAATGAGGTTGGAATGTGATTCTGCGCCTGAGATTTGACAACGTTCTCAGGCTTTATTGCCTTTTTTTTTTCTACATGTACATTTATTATCCACCTTGACTTCGATTCAAAATACATCTCTTTTTCTTCCTAAAAGCGTAGGTTTTATATCATCACTACCACTACACGACATATTAGGGCTAAGACAATAGAGTTAAAAAGAATCAACGATAACCATAATTCTAGGGTTTGGATAGATGGGGAATTAAATTGAGGTTGGTGGGGCCTAAGCTAGAAATGATATGAAGATGAGATCATGTTAATTTTTTATTTATATTTTAAAAATTTAAATGGAGAGGGAGAGGGACAGAGGAGAGGATTAAATGCTTTGCTGCTTTGCTTTGAATTTAATTTTTGATGATTCTTTTTGAGTGTGTATGTATATGAATGCGTGGTTGTTTGATTTTGTGTGTGTCAGACACTCTCATTGAGTTATCGTTTTCAAGTACAGATAATACTATAATTACAGTATACATACATACACATACATATACATACATATATAGTATATATACATCAATGTACATATATATCGTTGGATCAGAAAAAGATGGGCCAACAATAAATAACGTGTAGTTTGTGGTCATATGTGTGTATGAGCTCTATGCAGAGCAGAGAGAGCAGAAGACGGGCGGGCCCCACACCATGCTTTTATATTTTTGATAATTTTTCCACATTAGATTTCAAGTCTTTTAAGCCATTAAGCCAAAGACTTCAATCAACCATGTCATATTTACATCCAAGAGACATATTGCAATCTCAAAAAACTAAATAAGATGTACTTAGAGAAATATATGCAGTCTTTCATGGAGAGAGATATATTCTAACCTCGAACTTACCACTACTACTACTGCTACCAAACTAGTAAATGGGGAGGGAATAATATTACACAATTGCCACTATACAACTGAACATTGATTTAATGATTATCTATCTCCACAAGAAAAGCCCACCAATGAATGTATTACATCCGCTCCTCTAATCATAGATGGTCTTTCTTTTCTTTTTTTTCTTTCTTTGCTTATTTTATGAAGCAAATATATCAAATTCATGAGGCATGAAATCTTCACTTGGTCTGTAGTATTTATCAGGAGAGTAGAGGATCAGATTGCTCACTTTGCTTGTGTAAAGACAAGCAAATCTCTCCACCTTATTTTAACCAAATATTTTCAAATAAAAAAAAACCCACCAATTTTCGAACTAATAATAATATATTTCAAGTCACAAACTTAAGAGGTAACTCACCTGATGTGCAAAGCGAGAGTTCTGATAGCCAGTCTTCATCAGCTGTCCCCATACCTTGTGGAACTGCAAACAATTGAAAATAATATTGCATTCGACTTTACCAAATAAAAAGAAATATAAGTAAATATTTGATATTAGAAGTAGAAAATATTCAGTTATGAGTATATCTTGGCTGTTTTGTTGTTTACCTTCTGATGACAATCTCGCTGTGCTAGTTGATGGCTAAGCCTCACTTGCTCTTGCTGAGACTGAAATCATATATATTTTGTTTGTAGAGTCAATATAATCATATTCGAAGGCATAGCAACAAAGGAAGCAGAGAAATGTTATCTGATACCTTTTATTCTTAAAGCATAGGATTATTATTTTGTAAGATAACTAATATCATCAATGTTCAATATATTCATTTGAGCTAAATGTGTAACCTGCAATCTCTCAAGCTCAGCAAGAAGCTCCGTCTTGTTGACAGCATCTTCACCGTCAAACCTGACCACAGATAAGCACATCAATGAGGAAATTCAACTCTTATTGTCACAGTTTAGAAATTTCTATAAATTAATGATTTTTTTTCCTCAATATTTATTACTCTACTAGTTTAGCGTTGCTATGGAATCGCAATAGCAAACAAGGCAAAGAAATTCTGGATATAGCAAGGCTGTCGAGTTACCGTAGAAACCACTTCAAATGATGTATTTCATCTTCAATGTGATCTCGCTCATTCCGCAATAATTGAAGGTGCTGAAGAATTAACAGTGAAACAGTATAATAAAGATGGTATAAATACAGTATAGATCACAATTCACATACATCAGAAACATGAAGAAAGTATCAGACATGGAAAAATTAACTTCTCTTTTAACCATCAACATTCAAATGAAAGTAGCCAAACCATCCTAGATTGATGAAGAAATCAACTGATTCCAAAGAAGAAACCCAGTTATCAACATATGCAGCCTCTAGTGACATACCTTACGAGTGTCTTTTAATGTCCAGAGAAGCTCGACTTCCTTCTCGAGCTCAGGGACAACGAGCATGGTTCTCCAACCTAAGCGAAAAAAAGTTTATTCTAGTTTAGATTTCAGAAAGAGAACCAGAAGATTTTACAGATGATATGGAGATTCTATGACTTTCAAAATATTCTAGACTGAAAATAAGTACATGAATCGAGCAAACCAAGAAAAAATATATGCATGTGGAAGAGATTCCTCAGGACGTACCAAGAACTTTTTTACTGCGCAAAATATCTCCATATATGTGATCCCCGACGTAAAGTACCTAATGATCATATGTCAATTATCCAATGTAAGACAGATGTAGGTCATGAAAAATAAGTCGAAGTGAAACTCTCCATGAAACCCATTATAATACATATAGTTTCCCTCAAAAAATCACAAATTACCTGAGAGCTTGACTCTATGGTCAGTAACTTGTGCAGATGACCGACATTTCCACCCTAACAGGCAAGTTAAGAAAACAATTATATTAAGGATGATAATAATGGCCAAGCAGTTGCTTTGTTATGAATTTATGTCGCGCATAGAAAAAAACCTGATAAACTTGACAAGCTTTGTCAAGGTTCTTCATTGGTGCCTTCAGAGAATCATCTACCTGGTTAAGCAACAAGCAATACGTCAAGCATATTGAAAAGCGGCTTACAATGTCCCATCTGTAAAAGACTAAACGTGTGAACTAACCGAAACCATGGGGGTTCCATTGTCTGTATTTATCAGCATACCAGACTCTGGCTCAACCTCAAAGATATTAGCACGGTTTTCATCATGGAAAAAACCAGGTTTAGCACTGTCCAAAAAGAAGCATAAAGCAACACAAATATCAGGTGAGTTTTATAAATCCAAAAAAATATGACCTATTATAATGTACCATTGGTTTGACGTAAGCTTCA
Source organism: Craterostigma plantagineum (assembly GCA_027422505.1). Taxonomy (NCBI): domain Eukaryota; kingdom Viridiplantae; phylum Streptophyta; class Magnoliopsida; order Lamiales; family Linderniaceae; genus Craterostigma; species Craterostigma plantagineum. The sequence goes on from JAPQWV010000050.1 coordinate 4,406,508, forward strand.
TGGAGCCATAAAAAATAAAAATGAGAAATAATAACTTTGCCCATAAAAAACTGCCTTGAATAATGAACTTAATATTCAGCAAGCAATATGAGCATGGTTCGATAGTTTCATAATCTACTCTTTACATGACGATGAGGAACAGAGAAAGAATGGCTTTGAATCTATTATCGAAATCATATAATTTTTCCTTGGCATTTGGGCCAGTAATAACTTCAAGCAATATGGCGATTTTTAAGTTTCAGGAGGGAACCTACCTCCCAGTAATAACAACATCGAAATGCCGGAGCCAATCAAAACTCAAAATAGGACAATCATTCTCTGTTTTCAGTCCACAGAGGAAGTTCATTACAATGTTTGTGTAATCCCAGAGGCTGCAGGTGAAGCAACACAAACTATTAGCTACATTTTGAAATGAAACAAATTGTTTGGAGGTTTCATTCCATCACGTTTAGTTGAACGAATTATACCGACGAAGTTAAAATTTTAAGTGGAAAAAAATCAGAATGTCAGATGAAATTATTAATAGGCAAACGTACATCCTCTGTAGTTGCGTAGGAAGTTATGTACAAGCACAAAATAATTCCATTTTTAATCAGGGGAACAATCTGGTGAACAAGCTCATTCACAGAGGTCTGGTTATTTGATGCTAAAGTGTTGCAAGTTTTTAGATTCCTTTTTGTCGTCCAGAAAAAAGAAAAGACTGGCTAGGTCAATGAGGGTAATTTCACAAAGAAACTACAGAGAAATCCTTCACGATGATTAGCAAAATTTGCTAATTAATTAGTAATGTGTTGCATACATTTACAACGTAATCCTGGATAATCAATACCTGTTGGTCACTAGGAATGTAGCGCGACCAGAATCTCTAAGCATCTTCAGCAAGGGAACAATCGATGAGTCCTCATTGATATATCTGACGAGGAAACAATAAAGGTAAATTCAGATAGCTGTTCCAGAAGATGTGAAAGCTTTGATAGATAAAAAATTGAGGTAACAATGCTCATAGGTAAAGTACCGCATGTACTCAAAGTTCAGAAACACATTCAAATGAAATCTCAAGCGTCTTCAAAAAAATAATACTTGCACAACTAACCAATCAAATCTAAACATTAAGTATCTACGAACTTGTCTCATGCTTGAACATAGTAGATTAAACATAGTAGAACTTCGTAAAGGCTGAAAGCCAGCATGTTGAATCAGTATTAGAACTTCTCACTTAAAAATAAAAAATGGAACCAACAATAGTCTAAAGAGAAAACGTGATATATAACCATAAATAAGTAGTAGTTTTACGTAAAAAAAAAAACCCCAGAAAAGTAATATGCATCTCCAACAAGCATAACCTTGCTTCTGTCTTTTTCAGGCTATCCCCTTCTGGATTTGTTGTAAGTTTCAAAAGTGGGCGTTCATTATCATTCGGCCCAATGAAATGATAAGACAGAATCACGGAAGACACGGTTGACCAATACACTTATTTTTCATCTCAGTCACATGTAAAACTTCACAAAGAAAAATAATCAATTGTCACGTTCTTTTTTGAGCTATTTAATAATTCGAAAGTACCTGCCGGGATCTTTTGCAACCATCTTCTTCAATGTTCCATCACGATGACACAAATCAACTGCCGCTCGAACGTCTTTGTACATACGAGAATAACTGCAACAGACATTACCGTGCAATTATGAGCAAGTAATTGATCTCGAACCAAGATACATAATTTGGCTTCATAATCATACAAACACAAACATCAAACGTTAATGGTCAACATCCGATTCTGCATCACATGCATAACACTTGATTGTGTATAGATTTAGCGAACATATATACATATATTATTCCAGACTCCAGAGAGACTAGTAACGATCTAAAATGATAAGCGCAAAGAGGAATATGCTACGGTGAATATGCTACGGTGAATGATTGAGAGTCCATTAGCCAGATATAAGGTTCTTTAAGGAGCTGTAATTGTATGACAAAGATCCACCACTAGTGAGTATGAGCGGAATTCATCGGTTTGAACACGTGACACATGCTTTGTAACAAGGATTTTTGCTGTTCTTAAGATAAACACCAACGGTAACCACTACAAATTACTCTAAGCATTATTACTAAACTAACAGCCAATTAAATTAGAGTATTGCTTGTCGTGTACAGTCAATGTAATCGGTATGGCTTTTCAAGAAAAGAGTCATGCATACAGAACTGTTGGACAAAATAAGCAAGGAAAGGAAAACAAACCACAAAACAAACATGTAGGAAAACAGTTCTGACTCCAAACATCCTCAAACTCTTACCATTGTAACAAGGATTATTATAAATGAATGTCTCAGCTATTGCACTAGATGATTAAAACAAATAATTGAATTCTCTTACTCTGCAGGTATTTTTCCAGGATTGTTATCCTTGAAATCAACCAGTTGCGCAAATAAATAAGCTTCAGCCAACGAGAAAAGTGTATCAATTAGAGCGTATTCCGGCTCATCAAATGCTTCGCGGATCAATTTACTTCCATATATAGCCACTTTATCTTCTTTGGACAGCTCTGTGAACCCGTGATAAGCCACCTTTACGTATTTGTGCCTATCCATCTGTCACCATTAAAAGCGCATGAGACCATCCAACTTGATATTTGTGAGGACAAGAAAACCTAACCTTCAATATATTGCCCCTTTTCTTATCTAGAACTAGTCCTCTGACCATGTAAGTCCAATCGAATGACCACTCCAGCAACTAAATAGAAACAAAAGTTAACTTTCGAAAATGCCATTCACATGACGTAGTGCATATATATGTATAACTGATAATGTAACTTCCTTTTAAAAAAAAACAGAAAGAAAAGAGAATAAACAGCAAACCTCCAAAGGGTACCCTAAGTCGTTGACCAGCTTCTTTACTGTGCCGTTGTAGGCAAGTGACTCAAATGTCTCTGATTTGTACTGGGCAAGAGTATAATCCATATCAAATCCAACAGCAACAATACTCTTCATATTTAAAGATCTGTTGCAGAAGATTTGCTTTCCTATATCAATCTTTCGTCCCCCATCCGCAGATGACCACACGCTGTGATGCTTATCACCACCAACTCCAGTAATAGTTTCAAACATTGTTGCTTTGCGGTCCATGTTGTAGTTGGTTTTAAATTTGCTATTACCCGAGTCTGTAGCAAAAAAACAAGACAAAAGAATTAAACTTACAAGCATTGCAACTATAATCATTCAAGCTAATAAAAGTACATACTAAAAGATAAAAAATTACAAAAATTCCGTGGATTTATGGAACAGATAATATCATGAAGACCGAACTCGATTGCTTAATATCTTCTATTGCCAATAACGGGAACTGTATAGAGAAATTTACTTTCAACAGGCATGCTTACATATATGTAATTGAATAATTGACTTAAACAAGAAACAAGGTAAATTACTGGGAGAACATACGGAAATCACGTAAGAAAGGGAATTTGGAAAAAGAACACATAAGGAAAAAGAATTGAGACTCCATGAAAACCAAAACGAAAAACATGAAAGGAAATAAAAAAGAAACCATAAAACAAACCTCTGCTACAATTGACCTTCCTTGGACTCGAATTCCAAGTACAGAACACCTTCGACGAAAACCACGATGACGACAACGACGAAGAGCAATAAGAAGAAGAAGACGAATAAGGATACGAAACAACCGAAATGCAGAGAGAAGCTGAAACACGCGCTCTGGCGAGGGGCATTTTTTTTCACTCCCACAGATCACTTATGTAGAGCCATTGATATTCTAGCACCAAAACGCTTCCGAAACACGACTCGAATCGGATACTTCCGAATTTATCCTCTAAGCAACAGCTCTTCAATGCCTGCCTCGGGCATTAAATTTGGGGATAACGACGAAACTAAACAATAAGAAAGATTCACCTCCCAATATTGCTGTCTTGCGCGAGAATACGGACGAATCGTCACCTTACGTCGATGCTTCTTTTCATCCTTTTCCTTTATTACTTCAATTTCGTGAAAAAGCTCCGATTTGATAGACCGCCACGTGGCGACGGAGGAGGTGGAAGAGGGTGGTGGTTGGCTTCTTTTGTTGCTATTTGGGGAAGCTATTTAATGGAAGCGTGTGTGTTGTGTGTGTATGTATATTTATTTATTTAATATTTTTTTTCTGAGTTGTAACGGTAGAGAAGTAAGGGAAGGGAGGGGAATCGAACTACAATTTCCCCCCATATACTTCTTCGTTGTTTTGTTTTTAGCCCTTTTAAGATATTAAGACCATCTCCAACCGGGAAACTCATTCTCAAACCCAAACGCACTCTCAAACTCAAAATGCATTAATTCGATCAACTCATTCCCAAACTTAATAGACTATATTGTAATATTTACTTCTACATCAATTTTTATAAATTTTAATACTGTACGCGTATTTATAACTTTACAAATTAGACTTCAAATATTATTTTTAATTTTAGTCACAAGAAATTAATAATGTTAATAATAAAAAAATACATACATAGAAAAGCATCCATATCTACGTATTAATGTTTATTAAAAAAGACATACTATATATTTACATATAAAAAGAATGGTCGATTATGAGAGAAGTATGAATGATTGGAAGTAAAGAAGCCGATTTTGTCAGCCTTTCCTTGGGGAAATACGAAAGTGATGTCAACTGTCCTGTCCGTCTTTGTCTAGATATGCCACTTGGCTGCTTTTTGTGACACGAAATATAGTGAAATGACTTGAATGCAAATTAAAAAGAAGCAACGCATATTAACTGTCTGAAACGCAAACTTGCGCCGAAAGGAGGAGAGAGATGATAGAAATCGCATTTTGGGTTTAGTTTTTGCGTTCGATTGGACTAAATTTGCCTCAAATTTTGCGTTTTGGTGTTCGATTGGATGATCTAAAACAGTACATGTCCCCTACCCCTGGGTAGAAAATGCTACGGTGATAGATTCAAACACACACATTTGGTGAGGACTAAAAGTTGACAACACCACTCGTTTGAATAATTGCAAAAGTCTGGAAATTTATAAATTAAATATTTAGTTTGGGAAAATTTGAAGTATTTGTGAAATAGAAATTTTTCGAATATCAATTGGATGAAACTGTTAATTTTCTATTTAACAGGGACCTCGATTGCTATAACGGAAATTTAGTGTCACTTATTTGTGATGCGGACAAGCTGATGATTCTCTGCCTGAAAAATTTTATCGAGGCAATCGTGAAATAAATACTTGAACCTTTTTAATTATTAATTAAACTATTTTTTTAGCATCTTTAGGTGACTGTACTTCCATTCGTCGTCCAAATTCCAATTTTTTTATAGAGAATATATTCTTCGAACACTCATCCTTCGATTCCCCAATTGATTTTCTCAGCGGTTAAGTAGGTAGAGGTAGAGCGTTAGTTCTAATTCATCAAATGATTATTATTCGGTTCCTCAAATATGTGACACAAAGAATGTTGGTTCGAACTGTACTATCAAGGCACTCCTCTCCGATTTAAAACACAACACCACAAAACAATCGATATTTATGCGAAAATGCATTTGCTATATTTTTTCCCAACTATTAACTCGACTGACTCCTACACAAGAAAATCATAAGAAAAGAAATGATAAATCAAAGAACTGAGGCATTCATTCGATGTCGTTGCCCAGAGAATTTCTTCGGGTTTTAACGTCTAGTCTTCGACTTGATTCCGTTTTCGAGCAAGCATCGTTAGTACAATATTGTAGGCTGTGACATGGAGTGACCCAATCGCATTACCTTCTAACAAAACAATCATCCGAGGAAAATAAGAAACCTAATAAAATTACAAAAGAAACCGACCATAAAGAAGGAAAGTGAAGGAAGGCACTCCGAAAATAATACAGTTTTCAACCCGCAAAGAACCCACAGAAAATGAAAACAGAGCTCAGGACAAGATTCATTTTCAAGTCAAACACACTATTATAAGTTTTAAAGTTTCTAATGAGAAATAATAGTTATCGATTTGGAAAACACTGACCAGTAAAAATTAATATTTTTCTTAAATGAAAAAACCCAATTAAAATTCACTCTAAAGGATCGATCCAAGTGGAGTCGAACCACTATCCTCTCAACGCGAAAAGTAGCTATTGAGCGCTCTACCACACTTTGAGCTTATGGACCCATCCATCACCAATCAGCCGAGAACAAATCCAGCTCCTCGAACGTAATAGGTCTTTCATATTATCAGCAAAATCCCAAAGCATTATTGAGGCAAAAACATCGAATAAAAACGACCCATAAGTGTTCAGAAAGTCAGAACTTTAAATTACTGCAAAAATAATTATTCTCACGAAACAAAACATTCAGGACAAAATAGATCAGAAATCAGTTATATTAGGAAAAAAACCTGAATTCCTGCGACCAATATGTTAAGTAAAGAAAAATAAGCCAGAATACCGCAACACATCCCTGCTGTGCAATAAGTCATCATCTTAGTTTCAAAAATACTGATGATATTTCAAGATAATCGGATAGAACCGACTGATATCAGTGCTGCTAAAAATTTGCCGGGCCAGAATGGCGGAGCAAATCCCACCGTCAGCCATTTTTGCTTTCGCCCATGTTTCAATTTCCGCTTCTAAAACTGACCAAGATCCAATCCAAGCACTTCTCTTCCAGCAAAAATCCACTTGAAAATATATCCAAATATCCCAAGAGCGATTTCATCGTCTAATACATTCCATAACCCTCAATATACAAGTTACAATATACCCATAATACAAAACATTGCATTGAAACCTTCCCAACGACCAAGGGACACTACTTTCCCAGCAATACAATATTGTTAAAGACATACAAACATTAAGGCCCAGAGTGGGAAATTGCAACAGAAGATCTAACCACATCAAGAATAAAGTTTTTAGCATTTGGTGCTCAAGGAAGAACGTTTGCAGACATTATGCATATAGCATTGACATAAAAGCTTGATGTTGGTTTCATGTAAATATATGCAATTAGCACCAGTAAAAAAATATCATGTTCGAATTTATTTATGTCATATAACCGACAATCTACGCAGCAATTTCAACTGATGTATCTCCAGGTCGTCATCAAATGGCAATACCATAAGGAAATGTTAATTTATAAAAAACAAAAGATGATACCTTGAGGGGATTAACGAGTTTTGTGCCATGTTTGACTGCAGTCCGTATGCTAGATATTAGCGCATCTCATCTTCGATAGAGCTTAAAAGGCGATGAATAGGCCAGACGATGATTTGCGTAAAATAACGGAGATGGAGACGCAAAGGGGATAGAGAGACGAGAGGGGAACAGAGAGAACACAACACACACACAGAGGGGAGAGCCGGGCAAAAAAACCCCGTACCATCTCCCCTCCGAACCAAAAACCGATACTTTTTATTACGTGGTGTGACCTGCCATGCGAGCGCACCCATCATGGCAAAGGTCGGTTTAACACATCCACCTAACAGGGCATAATCGCTACGCTACACGCATCTCAGATGGATTGACAACAGATAAATACATGATTTATCTATATACACAAACCATCAAGACGCCATCGCCGTATCTTCCCTTGATCGTGCGATCAACCAGAAAAAGGCCATTCACGCGGAGCTGTCCCGCCGCCGACAAGAGTCCGCCGTCTAAGAAAAGGGAGTACAAGATGCAATCAGATGAAATCGCAACAAATCCAGTAAGAAATCATAATGTTCGAGCCAGAGCAGAATCAAGAACCTTAACCTCCGAACCTAATCCAAAATTGCGCCAGACCTACAGCAGCCACGAATCCAATAGGCCGATCTCATCAGATCGGTACGCCTATCTTCAAAAACGAGCAGCGTACCTCCTCGGCTCGAATCCATAACCGAAACATAGATCGGAGGACGATCTACAAGAATCTGCAGTCAAATTTGCAGAGAGAGGCGTAAGGCGTAGAAGATCTGCGAAAAATGTCAGAACGAGTCTCAAGTTTGAGGTTGAGGCTCATCCCCAAAGAGATGATGGGCGTTATTTATTGAAGGGTTTCGGATGATCCAACGGCTCAGATTGTTTCTCGCTTTCTCAGATCAACGGTCCGATTAGCTTTATTACTAGATGGATGAGTATCGTTGGCGAGAATCACGTTTCGTATGTGCGTTAAAACGTTCGGGGCCCACATGCCAATAAAGGAGGCGTGGCTCATCATGGTACGCTTATTTTCAATATCTTCCAAATAAATACATCGCTATTTAGTAAACTTACGTAAAAATTGAATTATTCATTTTTCTTTTGTATTTGACCCTCCAGTCAACGCAATATTTCGAATAAGTTCATTCCAAGAAACGAATTTGAACCTTGTGCCTCAAAACAAACCTGCATCAACGTTGAAAAGATTATTCAGAGACATAGAAAAAGAACCTTAACAATGTCCAACCTTTTACATGTCTAAACTGTCCTCACAACAAACTATATCAATGGCAAAGAACATCAATACATTCACATGAAACAACATACCACAAAGGTATACACATCGATTCAACATGACAGGTTTTAAGCTAAAAATATTAACAAACTCCCTCGATTGTCCCAAACCACAAAGTTCATCAATCGTTTTTCTGATGCAAATCAGCAGAATTTGCGCTAAGATTACCGTTGAGAGCAGCGTGGTAGACTCGTTTCTCAGGCAACCCAATATCCGAAAGCATCAGATTGCCCTGCACCGATAAAATTTTTATTTATATCCATTTTATTTCAGAAACTGTCAAACAAAAATAGTATAACAAGTAACCTCGCGGGCCATGAGGCGCCTAACGTTTTCTGCGTAAAGCTTTGGGTCTTCCTTCTCTTCTTCGGAGGGAATGTAGACGGGCAACTTCGTGACTTCTATGTGATTCACAAACTGACACAGAAGAAGGATAACATGGCGTACCTACACATTATATATACGCCCTATTTTAGTTCAAAGTATTAACGAAAACTTAGGTAAAAATATTTATATTCGGCGAAAAACTTTCCAACCCACCCCTGACATAGAGTCCCACGCGGGGCTAAATCTTTGGTAGGGATATCTTATAATGATGGGAAGGATGGGCGCTTTCGCCAAGAATGCGCCAGTTTTGAAGGGAAGAAGGTAGTCTCCATTGGTCGTCGTTCCTTCTATTGAATCAAATGGGATCGGTTTATTACACGGTAATAATCGATGTTCTAGTTATTGCTCGCTTATATGGGATAGAAACAGAACCTGGAAAAAGCATGATTTTTGGAGCAGAGTTGCTACGGTGAGCTTCTCTGATTCTTTCGTTCACGACTCCTGAGATAAAGAAGGTAAGTAACGTAACAGCTTTGTGTTGCTCGATTTGTAGGAAAAATTTGATAGATTTGAGTACGAAAGAATTTACCCGATGTGCCCTTGAAGTTCGACGATTTAGACTCTCTCTGTACATACACACAACCTAGACACTTGCTGTAATGTAGAAGCAAAGGAAACAAATATGGTAAGGAAGATCGCACTTGCGCAATAATGATATAGAACAGAAAACAGAATCGAGACCTTATGAGACCGACGAGGGGAAGCTTAGCCACAGATTTCTTCAGACAAGAAACAGAGAAAAGTGAAATCAGCCAACAAGATAAACAGTGGCAAGAATCGAATGAAGAAACCTACGAATTCCTCGCTAACCTTAGCAACAAAGCTCGGAAACGAGGAAGACATGTGATACAGAATGTCTATATACGATACATGATTAGATACAATGGCGCCAGGCCTATTATCCACTTCTTCAGATTGATCATCGTCAGCTGTCTGAACAGACTGAACAGAGCAGTAATCAATTGAACTCATCAATCAGTAATCAATAAGAACACACACAAACGCATACTCAGAGAATTCAAATTACCTCACTATCTTCGGCGTCAGCTATTGTGAACTCAGAAACCCGATAAAACCCGAGGACGAACATCATAGCCCTCGACAGAAACCGACCCGACCCGACTATAATCGACCTGCGCCACCCGTTTATGTGAGCGTAGTCTTCCTGCCCTTCGCCTTCGCCGTGGGGAACCAAAAACGCCGTACACACGCGGCACACCAGGTAGTAAGTTACCAAAATAACCAGCGCCAGCAAAACCCTCGCCGGCGCAATCGTCGCTAGGGCCAGGCCGAGCAGGAATTTCTCGACCAACGGAACCTCGCCGCGGCCCATCGGTCCGTACACGTCATGCCTGACGTAAGCCGCGCACTTCTTCTCTAGTTCTTCGAGGGAGAGGGTCTCCTCGGCGGATGGGTCGGGTTTGAGGAAGGGACGATCGTCCGCCGTGGGCCGTGGGTTTTCGGGTTGGCGTGTTGTCAGCTCCGATTCCATAATTCTTTGTTTTTTTTTTCTTTTTCTGAAATTATTTATTGATTATGCGGCGGTATCTTCTCGCATTTTCTCGTAAGCTGTAAACGCAACGTACGTATCTTTCTTGCTCTGCTAATAAGGAAAATAATAAATATTAATTATCCAAATATTTAGATTATATGCAATATTTATTGCCGTAAAATTAAATTCGAAAGGAAAAATCCAATCAATCGGAAATCTGACGTCACCATCTCACTTCTGCTTGCAAATGCTGAGCAACAATCACAGCATCTCAATCAATGCTTCAGATTCGGATTCCGAGGACCAATCGTCGCGGACGCGGGTGCATTCCCGTCGGCGGCGCAAGAAATCGAGCCATCGCCATCGGGCCAGGCCTGATTTGACCCGAATAGTCGTGCGCGGAATCCTACGGTGGTGGCCGGCGGTGATTCTGCTCTTCCCAGCTGGGTTACTGATTTACGAGGCCGTGAAGATCGGCGGAGGGTCCACGCAGCCGCCACGTGGCGGGAAGTCCGACGACGCAGCTGCGAAGAGTAAATCCAATGGGAACTTGAACAGGCTCGATCCCTTGACTAGAATGGTTGGGGGTGTTCGAGAAAGTGAGTGGGCGTTTGATTCGTTTCTTTTTTAATTGGATTTTGAAGGGTTGGATTGGTTCGACGTGGAGGATTAGAGTTGAATTCTATATAATGGCGAAGTTTGTGCTTTGAATGCTAGCTTTTCTACATTGCCTCCTATCCCAATGTGATATCAACTTGTTTGTTTTTGCTTCTCAGCTTCTTATTTATAGCTTCCGCGTAGTGATTGAAAGGAATTTCAAGAAATTATCTAAGTAATTCTTGTCTCGTTTGCATCGAGTTTGCGTCCTCTTTGTAAGAGATGAATTGAGTTCTGAATTTCTTTCTCGACTCTATTAGGGTGCTTGAAGATCCTCCCACCCGAAGATCTTGAAGTCCTAGACATCCCAGATGAGATAGACACTGATGGCCATGTAAAGAAGTTAATCTACGCAAAAGAGACTGATAAAAGCTACAACGAAGGAAGATTCAACTTATCTAACGTATATTCTGAAGGTACGAGGTTCAACTTTTTCACCGGCAACCAAACTCTTGAGCAGAGAGACCGAAGCTTTAAGGTAAGTAAGCTATTTCATGAGCTCTTTACACTCTTTGAAAGGTAAGATTCGAAATGAAAGTTTATGCTTCAGGCGAGTGAAACAGCTGAAGTTCACTGTGGTTTCCACAGAGATCACGGAGGATTCAGCATCGACGATGAAGACAAAACTTACATGGAAAAATGCAAAGCCGTGGTTTCCACTTGCGCCTTTGGCGGTGGAGATGATCTTTATCAACCCATTGGAATGTCCGAGAAGTCGCTGAGGAAGGTGAGATTTTTAGGCTGAAAAGCGTGGAACGAGCGTAATTTCTTAGACTGAAAATTTGATGGCAGGTTTGTTACGTAGCTTTCTGGGATGAGATCACTCGTGCTGCCCAAGAAGCACAAGGGAACAAAGTCGACGAAAATCGCTTCATTGGAAAATGGCGCGTGGTGATAGTTGGTAAGCTGCCCTTCAGAGACCAACGACTGAACGGTAAAATCCCAAAGGTATGGAATTTCACATTCAAGTGTTTGTAGTACTAATTTGAAATTCGAACAATAATTGTTTAATACAAATGATGTAGATGCTCCCACACCGTCTTTTCCCAAATTCGAAATATTCGATTTGGGTCGACTCGAAATCCCAGTTCAGGCGGGACCCGCTAGGCGTAATAGAAGCACTGCTTTGGCGTTCTAACAGCGTCTTTGCAATCTCAGAGCACGGCGCTCGAAGTAGTGTCTACGACGAGGCAAAAGCAGTCGTCAAGAAAAACAAAGCAACGCCCGAGGAAGTTGACGTTCAGATATCTCAGTATCGCAAGGATGGATTGCCAGAAGATAAAAGATTCAACGGCAAGAAAGGTATGTGTACTACTCGAAAATGATTGAAAAATGATACGCCTTCCCACAAGCTTTTAGCTTTTAGGTGAATTGGTCATTCAAATTGTATCCGAGCTCATAGATCAAAGAAGTCTTAAGTACGAATCCTCAAATCAGCCTAAGATTAAAAACTGATATACACTTCCTACAAGCTTTAGCTGACGTCATAGTTGATTTTGATGCACGGTTTTTTTCTTTATGTGAAGCTTTAGCTGAGGCGTCGGTTATTGTAAGGAAACACACGGCGGAGACCAATATGTTCATGTGCCTATGGTTTAACGAGGTTGTAAGATTCACCTCTAGGGATCAGCTTAGCTTCCCGTATGTTCTTTGGCGGCTCAAAGGGTTAACGAGTCTTAATATGTTCCCCGTTTGTACGAGGAAGGATCTCGTGAATAGTATGGGCCATTTACGAAAGGCGAAGCCTTTAACGAGGTGATTTTGTTATTCTTTTTTCTTGCTGTGAATTGTAAAGTGATGGCACGGAAATAAGGTAGAGGAAGGATTGGTTTTTGATCGAATGTGTTCTTCGATTGATTGTTTTGGCTCGGCGGGGATTCGATGGCGGCGAGTTATTACATTCTTTTGAGTGTTTTTTATCGATTTTTTGGGGGCGTAGAAATATGTTGTAAATTTGTTCATTGGATTGTTCATCTGTGTTAGTGTGTTTGACATTCAGCTACTTTCATAGCTTCAGTGAATGAGATCAATCAAGATGTAATTTTTTTATATATATAATTTCAAAAGTATATGTTTTTCTTCCTCCCAAGATAATATACGTTGCAAGTCCAAAAGTACGAAGAGTTTTGTTTGTCCAAGGAAGTAAATCAATATGAAGTGTAGTTCTCAAGTCGATTCTGTATTTAGACTTGGGAATTGTACAATAAAGACGTTTATTATTTTTCAACTACTGTGAGATGGCGTCATCCATCTTTCATTCGTCAACTTATTTTATTTTTTTATGCTTTATCCAAAACAATAATATACCAACAATAGCGATTATATTATATCAAACCAGTAATAAAAGCTCCCCATTTTCGTCGCCAGCTGACGAGTTAATAGGATCTATTTCTTCTATTGAGAGCTTTTCTGAGAGACAGAGGGAGAGAGAGAGAGAGGGAAAGAGAGAGAGAGAGAGGAACTCAAATGGCGAAAACGAGCGCTGACGATGCTGAGCTGCGACGCGCCTGTGAAGCGGCGATCGAAGGAACGAAACAGAAGATCGTAATGTCGATTCGAGTGGCGAAGAGCCGTGGAATATGGGGAAAATCTGCAAAATTAGGCCGTGGCCAGATGGCAAAGCCGCGTGTCCTCGCCATTTCGAGTGAGATAACTGTTCTAACCTCCGATTACGCATTATGTACACGACGGTCATGCAGACGTTCGTTGTTGTGTGCTTTTATGTGCAGTTCCTATCGTCTTCATCGTTCAATAGACTATGCGCGCACGTTATTGTCCTTTATGCAGGAAATTTGTTGCATATACAATAAATGCAGTTTTGTCCTATTTTTTTCTTTTAGCAAAAAGAACTGTTGGCATGCATGTGCTCCGACTCGCAATTAATGTGATAAAATAATCCAGCGAGTACGGACAGATTTTATAGGAAGAGTTGGTAAGCAAGGTATTTGTCTGGGGAACCTTGCTTCTCTGAGTTTTGTGGCGAAGGAACCTATGTAGGATTTGTGTTATAGTTGCGAAAATGATAAAATGAGTTTTCTATGTTGATTAGAGTCTGTTGATTGTTACAGAAGAATGCCCAGGTGATATTTTTATCGTTGAGTTTTTGATAAGGAAGTCCTAGTTTGCTGACGAATAAAAAGAAAATTATAGTGAAGGGTTGTAGGAAACGTATTTACAGAAGAAAGGTAACATTTGAGGAAACTTATGCATAACGCAGGAAGAATGTTTTTCCTATTTTAACATCTTGCTGTTAGGATGCGACCTTTAGCTCCTGGAATCAGCAAAAACTGATTAGATGCTACCTTGCTTTTCTTGTCACTTTGAGTAAAGATTGGAGCTTTTTATCTCATGGAATAATATGGATGACGATAGATTGATATCTAGACTTTTCCTATCAAATGTCTGTATGAGTAACGATAAGCGATTATTTGTCAGCCAAAGCGAAAACTCAGAGGACCAAAGCTTTTCTCCGTGTGCTCAAATATTCTAATGGAGGGGCCCTTGAGGTAAGCACGTGATTATATGGATTCTGATTTTGAATTCAGTGAAAAAAGCCAGTATTTAATTTGGGGATGCATTAAAAGTTGATGTTTTAAGTGCTCACTGTAGAACTGCTATAAAGAGAAGTGCAGTGATGAAATTAACATAATATATTAGGTAGCATGTAGCTATCTGTATCTTGCAAATTTTGTTAGAAAAAAGACATCGCCTGTATTAGGATTTACTTTTGGCTTCTGTTTAACCTTTTTCTTCCGTTTGTAGCCCGCAAAACTATACAAGCTGAAGCATCTTTCGAAAGTTGAAGTTGTAACGGATGATCCCAGTGGATGCACGTTCATGCTGGTATGGCTCACATATATATCTCTTCTGAATAATATTCTTTTCACCAAAAAATGCAATTATATAACTGGCTAGATACACCATTGTGATCTCATTTGATATGGATCCTCTGAATGCGAAGGGTTTTGACAACCTTAAAAACAAGAGTGTTGCCCCTCCTCAATGGACAATGCGCAATGTCGATGATAGGTATGATAGAGAACTGATGGTGCAGATATTTCTTTATTAGGCAATATATGCCTTTAAATGCTTGCATTCCTTTTCATGTGCAACATCGATTTCTTGTGTTAGGAATCGTCTACTACTCTGCATCATGAATATATGCAAGGATGTATTGGGCCGTCTTCCTAAAGTTGTAGGGATGGATGTCGTGGAGATGGCTCTATGGGCTAAGGTGAGTTTTTGTATATTAGTCAATGATGAACCATTCTCATCATACAGACTTATGGTTGGTGGTTGGTGATTTAGGAGTGAACTAGTTGGCACATAACAGATGCTTTCAATGTTCACTGATATGTGAATGCATGCAATGATTCTATGTAGGCTATTGAAGGTAATAACTATATAATTATGTTTGTGAATATTTCACAGGACTCCATACTCATGAATATATTTTTGGAATACGCAATCACAAATGATCGTGGGAACAAACACGCCAGTATATATTAACATGGGCTAATCCTTGTGATCTGAGCCGTAGCTGCTTCATCGGAAACGATTTGTATACAATAATTTAGATCATGGAGTATGTTTTATATTTCTCGCAGGAAAATGTATCAGCAGCTACTAAGCAGCAGAGAAACCTTCAAGATGGACCCTTATATGACTATGTTGCAGAAGCCGATGACACCCAAGTTATGGTTGAAAAAGAACTTGTGTCTCAAGTGGAGGAAGAGGACATGGAGGCTCTTTTAGGCACGTAAGTGTTCCTTGTAAATCGAGAGAACTAATATTCGTGCCGACTCTTCTTGATTTTACTTCAACCATGTTTAAAGAATTCATTCTTTTTCAGATATGTCATGGGCATTGGTGAAGCAGAGGCATTTTCAGAACGGTTGAAGCGAGAGCTTCAAGCATTAGAAGCAGCAAATGTGCATGCAATCATGGAGAATGAGCTTGTAATACAACAGGTGCATAGTTTCCTTTGGTTGAACATGTTACTCTAAAGTTGTTTTCTGTATTTAAGTGCATCGATATGGCTTTAAACTTACCATTTGATAATGCATTTTTCAGGTGCTTCAAGGACTTGAGACGTCCAGTAATTGTGTAGAAGACATGGACGAATGGTTGGGCATTTTCAACGTAAAACTTCGGCACATGAGAGAAGACATAGAGTCGGTATGGAATTCTATACCTTGTCAGTAATTATTCTGATGAAATTTTGTTAGTGTTCGGCTTACCAAGAATGGTGTTATGTAATTTCTTGTCATGCAGATTGAGAACCGTAATAACAAGCTGGAAATGCATTCATCAAATAATAAATCGCTAGTTGAGGAACTCGAAAAGCTTCTCCAAAACTTACGTATACCATCTGAGGTCTTTCTATATACCTTCTGATTCCATACGGTCTCCTTACATATCCATTTACGATAGTCTTTTTACATGACTCTAATTTTATAATTTTGTTCTTTTACTCTTAAAATGAAGTATATAGCTTGTCTGACCTCGGGTTCATTCGATGAGGCCCGTATGCCTCTGAACATAGAAGCATGCGAGTGGGTAGCCGATGCAATACAAAAACTCGAAGTTCCCCAATTGGATAGCATGTATGCAAAAATGAGATCAGTGAGTAGAGATTTGGATAGTCCCTCTTCTTTTATTTTATTACCTTCTCTTATTTTTCCTTATTTTTTGTCATACCTCTTCTTAGGACATCAGCAATATAGCAGTTTGTTGAATGTTGCTAATCATGACTTTCCTTTTGTTATTTACCCTTGGGAGTTATAGGTACGAGAGAAGCGGGCAGAACTGGATAAACTGAAAAACAGTTTTGTTAAAAGAGCATCTGAATTCCTGAGAAACTATTTTTCCAATTTGGTGGAATATATTCTAAGCGACAAGAACTATCTCTCGCAGGTACTTCAATGAGACCGCACACCTGAGATATTATTGATCTGTTACTGAAACAGTAGCAAATCTGTTGTTCACTTGCATTGTCAGCGAGGACATCTAAAGAGGCCCGATCATTCTGATTTGCGCTTCAAGTGCAGGACATATGCTCGCCTATTGCAGCATTTGAAGGTTTGATGAAGAAGCTCCATAATGATAATTTAATGCTGTGATTCTAGACTCGTTCTCTTCATAATGCTTCTCGTTTACAGCATTTCTAACCGTTTCCTATATTTATAGGGTCTTGATGAGAATTGCTTGGGGCCGTTGAGGAAAGCTTACTCGAGCTCTTTAAATTTGCTTTTACGTCGGGAGGTGAGGAAACAAGAATTGCATCTTTGACAGTGAATGAATTTTAACGTCTGAACGCATGTTTTTTGCATCTTCATACCAGGCCCGAGAGTTTGCTAATGAACTAAGATACAGTACAAAAGTACCTAAGAATACTATTGGGGGATGGCTTGAGGGTTCAATAGGGTCAAGTGGAAATAGCATAGACACTTCTGCCGCTTCTGAGGCGTACTCCAAATTGCTCACAGTTTTCATCCCACTCCTCGTCGATGAGGTTGAATTACTCTTCTTTATATATGCCTCTGTTCTCTTTCTTTTTTCCTTTTTTTTTTCTACAGAAAGTCGTCGACATTTGTGTAGAGTTCTTTCTTTGCACGTTTCACGTGCTTTGAAGTTGAAGCGCTTGACAACGAATCAAACAAAAGTGGTGATTCGGGCTCCACGAACGCAGAAATAAATGCCAAAGGTGGTACTGTGTACACCCTCTTAACGGTACACAACTCTCACTTTAACGTATAAGAAGAGAGTCATCAATTATTTTAAATAACTTTGTAGGGCGAAAAACTGGAGATCACGAGGCGTTAAATGAATGTCTTCGTGATTTGCTCGACGGTATACAGGTATCATCGCCATATACCGCTGTCTTACTCTTACTTATGGTGCAAGTGTTTCAGTCATGGTATATTGCTTTTTATCTGTGTCGAACTCTAGGAAGATTTCTATTCATTGATGGACTGGGCTTACAAGATCGATCCCCTGCTCTGCATATCCATGAACGGAATCACAGAAAAATATATGTCTTGTCCAAAATCTGATGCAGCGGGATTTGTTCGACTTTTACTAGATGACCTAGAGTCCAGAATCTCTATGCTGTTCGGTCGAGTAAGTTGTACTAGTCTTCTGTCATAAATCCATGAGAACAAGTCAAGCTATAAAAGCTATGGTAGTACGAGCGACACTGAACCGTGTAAACTTACTATTGATGATTTTCTTTTGCATGTTGTCTGAAACTTCTCAATCTATAGTTTGTCGATGAGTCGTGCCATCAGATTGAAAAATACGAGAGGAACGTTCAAAAGGTGGGAGTCTTGCCGTACATACCCAGGTGATGCAGACATAAAATAGTCACATTCTTGCATACATCAACAAACTACTCGTGGACTTGAAATCGTCATAGACGAAATTATATTTCGCTTTTTACAAACTTATTGTGGTTTTAACTTATTATTTATCTGGAACTCATTGCATGCTAGTACCTATAAGTTATGACTATGTTTCCTTTCTCAATGTTCTTTATCTTATTTATCATACACGAACTTACTATGTCTAGCCTCATTATAGATTTGGCGCTCTTGCCACTCGTATGGAGCAGTACATCCAGGGAAGTTCAAGGGATTTAGTTGATCAGGCCTATACAAAACTTGTGAGTGTTTCCTTACGTTTTCCCATTCATTAAAATCTTCTTCATGGTACGGTGCCTCATAGGTTTATTTTCTTTCACATGATATTATTCTCTGATCACTGATGCATAATTTGCAGATTACTGTCATGTTTGTCACACTGGATAAAATTGCTCAAGCAGATACGAAATATATGGATATTCTTCTACTAGAAAATTATGCATCATTCCAAAACAGGTGAGATCATTTTATCTTGCTTTCTTTTATTCAGTCCATAACCGTAAGTTTCTGCTTTGGTCTGATGACTGAGACTTCGAATACACAGCCTATATGATCTGGCCAATGTTGTCAACATTTTAGCCAAGTTTTATCACAAGGCGAGTGAATCGTATGAACAAGCTTGCTCACGCTTTATAAGCGTGATCATCTACTACGTGAGTTCATCTCATTTATATATCTCGAAGTTTCTTTCAGTCTTCGAACAAGACTACGGAGTGTAACAACACTATGTTTGTTTTTTTCTATTTTCTCCCTAAATGAAGCATTTCGAAAGGCTTTTCCAGTTTGCTCACAGAATAGAGGATCTGATGGCCAATGTCCAAGCTGAAGAGGTTAGTTTGTAAATATCATGACTCACATTATGCCCTTCGCAGGCACAAAAACAGTTATCGCTCACTTTAAGACTGAGAGCACCCCTTTTTTCAAGAGGATACAAACCAAACTCTTTTACCAAAATATTTACAGATCCCTTTTCAGCCTGGATACTCGAAAGTGGATCTCAGGAAAGTCGTAAAGTCGAGTTTATCAGGGGTATAATACGCCATTGAATCTTTCGCTTGAACTATTAAGCTACTCTGTAACATAAAGCACCCATGACTTTTCTGTTTTTCTTTTCAGATCGACAAGACTATCAGCCAAATGTACAAGAAGATGCAGAAAAATCTGACAACCGAAGAACTAGTGCCTTCACTATGGGAGAAATGCAAGGTACTATATTATACACACACACACAAATATCAAATACTTGAAAATGTAATTGGATGTTCATCCTTAATGTGGTGCAGAAGGAGTTTCTTGCCAAGTACAACAGCTTTGCTCAGCTAGTGAATAAAGTCTACCCATCAGAGACAATCCCAGCTGTCTCAGACATGACCAAATTGCTTGGATCCATGTAACGTATATACATACACATCATTTTTCGTCTCGAATTCAAATAACCTACATATGATATAGTTTTCCATCACAAATTCGAATTCTATCAACACAGTCCAAAGAACTAAACCGCACGGCTCAACAAACTGCTCGAGCCCGGCGAACTACTCCTATCAGTAGTCCACGAGCCTTCCACCGAGCCCACCATCTTCACCTCCGACGAATCCATACTACAACAAATGTCCCTCTCCCTAACACCAACCATCGGCCTATCGCTCGAGCTCGAACACGAAGAATCCCGCGAGCAGCCGCCATGAGCCCATCGGCTCGACCTGATCAGCTCCAACTCAGCCGCCACCTCAACCATCAGCGGCCTAGCATCCCTATGAAACGCCAAGCACCTAAACGCCAACTCCCCAACCCTATGAACTGACTCCACCGTCCACTCGTCTAGGGTTTCCCCCAAGAAGGGATCCAAAATCTCCACCAACCGCCCCTTCCCAATTCTATCCACAGCCAAGCTAGCCAGGTTGACCTCGTTCTCGGGCCGGGCGAAGTCTACCGCCTTCAGGCCCGTTATGATCTCGACCAGCACCACCCCGAAGCTGTACACGTCGCTCTTATCAGACAGATGAAAGTGCTGGTGGTACTGCGGGTCCAAGTACCCCGGCGTCCCCTGCGGGGCCGTCGATACGTGCGAGGACTCCGCCAACCCCAACCTCGAAAGCCCGAAATCGGCCACCTTCGACCTGTAATCGTAGTCGAGTAGTATGTTGCTCGACTTCACGTCCCTGTGGTAGATCGGCGGAGCCATCTCATTGTGCAGGTGGGAAATTGCCCGAGCCGTCTCGCACGCTATGGCTAGCCGAACGGGCCATGGCAATACTTTCCCGTCCCCCTTCTCCTCCCTGTTCAGGTGCTGGGCTAGGGTTCCGTTGGGCATGTACTCGTAGACTAGGATCTGCTCGTCGTGGTCCACGCAGCAGCCTAGGAGCTTGACTAGGTTGGGGTGGCTTACGGTGGATAGTATCTTTATCTCGTTTAGGGTTTGCTCGATGGAGGAGTCCCTCTGCTTGATTCTCTTGATGGCGGCCCACTGATCTTCGTTGTTGTTGTTGCTGCTGAGTTTGCCTAAGTAGACTGTGCCGTAGGAGCCGTTGCCTAGCCTTCTTTTGTCGGAGAAGTGATCGGTGGCCTTCTCCATTTCCTTGTAGGTGTAGATTGGTATCGTTATGCTCGTTTTTTGAGATAGTTGCTCGGTTCGCCTGGCTTGGGCGCGGAGCTTGGACTTCTTTCTTACGTAGATGGAGATTAGAGCTATGATGGTCATTAGTGCGGCGCCGGCTGCTATCCCTGGGAATTTTTACGAGAACGTTTTTCCAATGCATTTAGACGAAAAAGTGACGCTATAATTCATTGAACGAAATACTACGAACTATGCTGCGCTCAATAAACGTTCAAGAAATAATTTTGAAAATTGTATTTACCTCCAACTAGAACAACGATCCGAGTAGTTCCGCCACACTTGCCGGAGAGGTACTTTGAAGGGTTGCAAGCAGATTCTGCATAATTTTCAGGAAAATATATCACGATATGAATCAAAGAGCTGTAATAAACATATTGTATCATCGAAAAGAAATAATAATAAGGGGACCTTTAGTAATAATGTAGACCAAATTGACTCACTAGCTATATAAAAAGAAACAATATGTTCATCCAACGACTGAAGTTTGTGCTTTGGGTGCTGTTCCTCAATCATTTTTTTCTTTTATGAATTTCAGGAGTCGTTATTATCTCTATTGACGGTTGTCCTTTAGTTATGTTACGTGAATTTTATAACATGGTAGGGTTGAATAAATCAAAGAAATGACTGATTCCATCAATTGAATATTATGCTGTATGCTATACCTAGACTTTGACATTTTGATTTCTTTTCCCATTTTGATTGTCACCATTCCCCTAAGGTATCAAAGAAGCCGTATATGTACATCCTAAATGCTACCATAATCGTTAAGGAACTAACAGTCGAAATCTCATTAATAGATTCATTGAAAAAAAAAAAAGAAAGGAAACCCCATCCATTACTTCACAACTCACGCGAATGATTATTTCAATCACACCCATAATTTAAGGAGAGGACTTTGAAGGCCTTTGAGAAATATATATGATATATCGTTAACCAACCACTACCTTATTTGATTAATCATTACGAAGGAAAAAGGAAAAAAAAAAACTCACCTTTGCGACATCCAACTCCGCCGCGAAACCCATCTCCGACGTACCCTTCAGAGCACTCACACCTATGCGCCGCCGACCCATCACTTCCACCGCCGCTAATACTAAACGGAGTCACATTTACACACTTTGCATTTCTATCACAGCTACACTCTCCATTCACCCACCAAGACATCCTCACCACTTCAACATCCAACGAAATCCAATCATTCTCGAACGACCCCTTCGTCGAACCGTCTCTAACCATCGAGATCGCCGAGAACAAAGTCCTACAGCTGCTATGCAAAATCTACTCGAACAAAAACGATCGCATATAAGACCATCGATCGTTGGAATTGATTAGTTACAACACTATTTGTAGGAATTATAACAAAATAAAATTGGTACAACCCCTTCAAGTTTAAGCTTTAAGGTGAAACCTGACCCAGGCCGAGATAGGCCATTTAAGAAAGAAATCGGCCTAGACATGATGGGGTACGTTGGAAAAATAAATATATAAACGCTAAAAAATATGATGGACTGTCCCTGAAGGTTAAGCTTTTATGCGAAGTGGTCAGTCATGATGCATTCAGCAGCAAAACCCTAACCTTTGTATAGTTCACGAATCCCGAGAAAGTCGCGTTGCCCGAGTAACAACTAACGCTCTGATTCTTGGCGCCGCAGTCGTGGAGCTCGAAGTTCGTCTCGATCGCTGTCGTCGGGACGAAGCACGTCGAGGCCGTGCGATTGGCCGAGCAATTCTGAAGGAGGACGGCGTTGTTCCACGACGGGGCGTAGTTGGGCCTGAAGAGCCCGGCTAGGGCTTTCACGGGCCGATCGCAGGCCGCCGGCAAATCGACGATGATCGTTTCGTTCGTTATGGATTGGACTCGAAAATTATTCGATAAGAGTATCGTATTGTTTTCCTTGGTGCAGTTTAGTTGGATTGGGCAAGAAGGCGAAAAGCCGAAGGGGTATTTTAGTGTGTGCGAGCCGCAAGTGTTATTACACGGCGGCGGGGAAGACGATGATGATGACGTGGCGCCAAGGGTTTTGAAGGAGGTTGTGATGATTGCTACTATTAGGGTTAGGGTTTTGACGAAGAAAGGAAGGAATATGTTTGGTTTCATGTTTTATTGTTCTTCTTGATGAGGTGCATGGAGATTTTGGGTTTGGTGTGTGTAAGGAAGGAATAAGAGTTGTTTTTGAGTTTGGATTAAATTAGATTTTGGATTGGTTGAAGAAGGAAAGTAAGAAGGAAAATAGTGTATGATTGGGAATTTCAATAATTAATTTGGTGGTGGGGGTTTTCTTTTGACTTATTATTAAGATGCTTCTTCACAAAATCACACGCACTTGTGTATAGATATATAGGAAGTCTTGTCCTTTTATTACGAACCTATTAACAAGGGACAAGCTAAGAAGAATGCGAATTGATCCAAGTCGTTTAGTCAATATTAAAGACTAAGAATGAGAGAAATGAATAAGTATATCTGGGACTTTTGTCAATATTATAATTTGAAATGAATTGGCAGTATGTATGTATTTTCCACGCAAGTGAAAAGGAAGTCATTTTGGACCGTTTTAGGTCGCGTGAGTTTAAGACAAGTCAACACAATTTACGGAATAAGATCATTTAAAATTCTAATTAAGGACATAATTGAGAGAAGCGTCGTTAGTATAAAAGAAACGGTGGATCGAAAATAATCTTTCTGTTTTCCTTGGTAATGCACATAATTAATTAGGTCTCCCCGTTTTAACAATCATTCTTATGTAATTTGGAAGTTATTATACCTTCTTTGTTTATTTCAATAATGCCAAATGGTCGACGCGGGGTTAGCAGTACCATATTGACCACTATAATAAACAATAAAATTGTTAGAATTTTTAACGATACGTGTGTGTATATATATATATATATATGTTACGGTGCTCATCTTGCGTTAACACCATCCGTGGGCACCTGTTGTGTGGCATTTTTTTGTGCCACGCCAACATGCCAAATTAACTCGGACGGTTCACTAATAGTATGAGTAGGTTATAGATCTATATATATATTTATTAATGATGATGAGTGCACTTGCGTTATGCTTTATCTGGAAGGTCAGGGTCAAGTTTTGGTTTACTTCAATCAGGTAATTCGATTAAGACATTTAGGGCCCGTTTGATTTGAGTGTATTTGAATTAGATGGGTATAAGTTATTTGTGTATGAGCATAGAAGGATTTCGTTGATAGAGTATTTTTTATGTTTGATATGCGTATTTTAATTATTTGGGTATTGATTTAAACTAGTGATTGATATGTAAGTTTGAGAGGTGTATAGGAAAGTTAAATATAAGTAAATGACGACATTGCCCTTATATAATAAAAGATATTCATCCTATAAAAAGAAAAAAATAAAAAAGAAAAGTTCAAAGCCATCTTATTCCATCGTTCAACAGGTGTTCTCGGCGGTGGAGTTCGCCGCCGCCTTATATAATAAAAAAATATTCATCGCTGAAGGAGGCCACAAGCCCTGCGTCCAAACGTTCGCCGCCGGCCAATTTGACCAAAATGACCCTCGCGGAGGAAGCCGCTAAATTCCATCCTCCTTCAACAGGAGGTACTCCGGCATCGCGTTCAGCGACACCTCCGCCGTGCAGGACTACGTGGTCTGGTCTGTGGGCTTAGAGATTCCGACTGTCGCGGTGGCTGCGTCTCTCTTGGTGTTCTCGGCGGTGGTGGAGTTCGACCTTTGGCTCTGGGAGATGGAGGAAATTGGCGGAATGGCACTACAAATTAGGGCGTTCGATCTCTTTGAAGCTCAACAATGGCTGATGAAATTGCTTGGGTATAATTGCTAGGAAATTCGATTCTTGTCTGTTCAACAATCCCTCAGTTCGATCTGTGCGAGGGTGGCTGATGAAATTGCTTGGAAATTCGATTCTTATCTGTTGGAAATAATTGGGGAAATGATGAGGGTAAAATTGACATGACGAAATCTGTGTATCGGTATAACCACATGTGATATGGGTATGATTAAGCAAGGCTAATAAATGCTTTATGTGTAACAGGCGTGTATTATTGTTACAAAGATAACAAACAACTGCAAATTTAATGATACCCACGTGATACCCATGTACAT
The DNA here is from genome assembly GCA_027422505.1 of Craterostigma plantagineum. Classification (NCBI taxonomy): domain Eukaryota; kingdom Viridiplantae; phylum Streptophyta; class Magnoliopsida; order Lamiales; family Linderniaceae; genus Craterostigma; species Craterostigma plantagineum. Next base: position 4,431,624 of record JAPQWV010000050.1, read on the forward strand.
GGGTATCAAACGAGCCGTTATAATTTTATCATGTCATGCTCATGCATACACGAAATGATGGAATTAATACTACGATAGATAACATAAAGTTTAAATTTAACTTTAAATTGGTCCATTTAGCATAACATTGGATTGGACTTTCCTTATCGGCCCATTTACTCTATCGAAGCAAAATATCAGCAAATGTACAAACAACAGTACAGAGGTATAGTCTCTTTTATTTTTTTCTTTAATCGTAATTCGTAGTGGCAATAATAACAATAATAATAATAATACCTAGGACAAATTTAAATCATGTCAACGAATAATATGACAAAGTATAATATTAAGCACAACGAATAAATGGTTTGGCGTACGAGTTGCTATATGCCCACCACATTCTTCTTTTTCTTGTCACAAAAGAAATTTTGAATATTAACTAAATATATAGGTTTTAGATTCTCGATATGAAATTTCTAAGTATGGAGTTACAGATATAAATCCTATCCATTATACCATTTCGCTAACATATCCCTTATTCGGGTAATAGATAATAGAAATATTACAAGTGTCGATGGTTACGTAATTGCACCATATTTGCTTTAACATGTATTTTGCTTCAATTCATGGCTTTTTAACCGTTTTAGATTAAACGTCGCTTTTGCTTTCCCTCCTGAATTTTCTAATAAAAGAAATCGTAATATAATAAAACAATACTTTATCGTTTGCGGTAAAAAATATCATTTTACTCTTAGGCTATGTGTCGACACCAGGAAGGTATTTACCTTATTTATATATTATCACTTACCCAAAAATTAAAGAATATACATCTATATTTATTTAACCGCATTCACCGCATATGGCTCCATGTGAAAACTATGATGTTGAGTCATATCATCATGCAAAAAAAAAATAAATTAAATTGACTATCAAAAAATGGAAACTGAAATAAAGTGCGTGCATAAAGCCTGAAATCCTTTATGCCATTTATTTCTATTTTTTCAATCAAGAAAAATACTATATTATAATAATAAATTTAATGTATCCTTAAAGCAAACATGCATTCAACTTATGGTTATATCACAACAACCCCTAATAAGACACAAGACTAGAAACCCTAGTAAGTAGGAATCATGTAAAACCAATAATATGGAGACATAATAATATAATTTTTTTGATTTATTTCTTCTTATAGACCCGTGAAAACTATTGGTTTAGCATAATGGCTTTTACCAAACTTAGGCAGACACAATATATGATCCTTAAACGTTGCTTCTGATTTTATTACCAACAGTCGATATTTGGTTGGATTCATATCTTAAATAGTGAAAAGAAGTAAAGGAACATCACATGACTACACAACAAATGGTGGGGCTAAAATAACTGTAGAAAATTTTCCAGGTGGCTGAAATTCATCGATTAAGGTGCATAGAATTGGAAAATTCGACACGCTTTTATGTATATTATATATATATATATATATATATATATATATATATATATATATCACAATGTATATATGTATTGCTTTTTATCCAAATAGAAGGAGAAGTTATGTGATTCTCTATCCTAGATAAGATCCTTACAGTAGAAAAAATTTATTGTCTCAAACAATTAACCCTAGAGTTTAGATAAGTGGGTAGAATTATTTCTTTTATTGTCTTTTTGGACGTAGGCGAGATGGAGAAATTGTGTAGTTGTAATATTATTTTCCATATTGCGTCATCTAGTTAATGATCTCACAATTTAAATAGTTCAAATAATGATTAAATAGTAGGAATAATTAAATATTAAGATAGCCCCCTACGTCTATGATGAGTGAAAACATAATTAGTTTTTTCATCTTTGGCAAAATACAGGATATATTATTTTGCCTTTTCATTCTTCTGACGAATGATTACAAGTGTTCGTATTGCTTTTACTAATATGCTTTAAAGTGGACAACATATATATATATATATATATATATATATATATATATGTATGTATAGATGTGTGTGTGTGCATACATTTGGACGTTATATGATTAACCGTAGTTGTATTCTACATATTAATTAACTTAATCATTCTAAGCTACATAAGGCGAGGCCGAGGGAGTACATGTAATAAAAAAGATAACTAAAGAGGACAATCAAGGCGTGATTAATCAATTGTACGTGGCGTTTAAAGTATAATTATCCACAACAAATAATCGTTAACGTAAGGTTTTATTAAGACATCATTATGTTTTAATGGACACAATGCAATGTAATAAGGGCAAGGTAGGTATATGACAATTAATTTAATAATGATGAGAAGAAATATCTATGCAGCGTGTATGTGTCAACTCATTAATGGAAAAAGATAAGACCTAAAGTCACACTACGTGGAATAAATTTACCTTAATAAAGTTTTTCTTTGGCAAATTAAACGTAAGTTAGAACGTTGTTTCGACAAATTTACACTACAAGGTTATTAGATCGATATTTAAATCATCACACAACCTCTCTTATTTTTTTATTTATTCTGTTCATCGTATCCTTCAATATTGACGCTTTATCACAAGCAAGCCCCATATATCATCATAATAACAATTAATATCTTCACCCCTCGATATAAATATATTCTCTCCCGCCTTCATTCTTACATCATATCATCACCCTCTCTCTCTCTCTCTCTCTCTCTCTCTCTCTCTCTCTCTCTCTCTCTCTCTCTCTCACACGCAAACTTTTCACTATTTCATAATCATTTGATAAGAGTTAATCAATAATAACCTATGCCTTCAAATCCTAGGAAATACTTCTCATCTTCCACGGAAGAAAGCTCCGATGAAGACTTAGGGTTGATATCTCAACTCATTACATACCCTAAAAATGGGCTAATAGCATCTTTAGCACTCGATGAAGGGCACATATATTCGCTCGCAGCGAAGAACAACGTCGTTTTCATAGGATCGGACAGCAAAACTCTAAGAGCGTGGTGGAGAAATAACATGCAAGAAGAAGTCTTGAATTTCAAGTGTAATAGCGGTTTCGTTAAGGCGATCGTAGTGTGCGATGACAAGATATTCACGGGGCATCACGATGGAAAGATTCGAGTTTGGAAGGTATTCGATAATTGCGCAATATACAAGCTTTCAGGTACTTAATTAGAGAGCATCTCCAACTCATATTGTCTTTTTTATTTTTGAAGTCGATTAAATTTTGCCCTCCAATCGAATGCTAAATTCTACTCATTTTTTTGTGTGTTGATGAACTGTATAAATCTATTTTTAGGGTGATGCTGTGAAAAAAGTCTAAAAGAAACTGCTGTTTTTAAAATATGTGAATATTGTTATAATAAAGCCATGCCAAGTAATCTTTTTTATTTGATAAAGAATTGAGCATGTAATTTAGGTTTTGTAAAATGATGCGAGTTATTGCTATTATTTTATTTCGTAATAGTATTTAAAATGAATTAAAATTAAACTAGTACGTTCAAAATAAATTTATATATTAACATTTTCGCACATAACTTTAGCCTATAATTTGCTAAACTATTACAACAACAAAATTGAAAAGTGAACAAAAATATACAAAAAAAAAATATTTAGTTTAGAAAATAGAGTTAAATTGACTAAATGTCTTAACTACATAATTTTGTTAAATTTAACTGTATTTTCATGTCGTGAATTGTACACGAATTAGGGTTTGTAATTTCCCCATTCAATTTAGCGATCTTTTTTTTTCCCAAATATCTCATTACTCGTTTCTTCGCAGAAACCCTCCCAACAACGCTCGACGTGCTTCGAAACTCGATGAACCCTAACGGTTACGTTAGAGTTCGCCGCCACCGAAAAAGCGTATGGGTGAAGCACAACGACATCGTTTCTTCCCTTACAATCAACAAAGAAAAGGGTTTGCTCTATTCTTCTTCATGGGACAAAACATTCAAAGTATGGGACATTCGAAGCTCAAAGTGCATCGAATCTATCACAGCCCACAACGATGCAATAAACTCCATCGTCTCAAACGGCGACCACGTCTACACTGGCTCCGCCGATGGCACTGCAAAGGTGTGGAAATTAGAGCCGACGCCCACGGCGGCGAGGCACGTCCTTGTTCAGACGCTGACGGCGGGCCGGAACGGCGGCGGCGGATCGGTCACGGCGTTGGCGGTCAACGGGTCGGGTTCGGTGGTCTACGCTGGCTCGTCGGATGGGGTCGTGAGGTATTGGGCGGTGGAGAAGTTATTGGGCGGCGGAGGTGTGTTGAAGGGTCATAATATGGCGGTTCTTTGCCTGGCGGCCGGCGGAGATAGGCTGGTGGTTAGTGGGTCGGCGGATAAGAGTGTAAGAGTGTGGAGGAGGGGCGTCGGTGGGGTCCACGCGCGCGTGGCGGTTTTGGAGGGGCATTTGGGGCCGGTGAAGTGCCTGGCGGTGGAGGACGGCGGCGGCGGCGGTGGAGGGTGGGTGGTGTACAGTGGGAGTCTTGATAAGTCGGTGAAGGTTTGGAGGGTGGAAGATGATGATGATCATGGTGATGATAATCGTGAAATTGGTTGAAAAATGAAAATCTTTCGACTTTATTGACTTTTATTTAAATTGTAGGTTTAACTAAAGACTAAATTACGAGTTCGTGTCTGTGTGTGTGTGCGCGCTATGTACGGTCGATGTAATAATTTGGGTTTAGAGATGGTAAATTATAATTTTGTTTTACGGTTATGTAAAAATATAATAATTACTAGTCGGACATAAAATTCTAGCTAGCCCATAATATTCGTTGGCCCGAGGAGAGTCATTTTACCTTCTTTCGGGCCTTTTAATGGAACCCTATCAAAAAATAGGCCCGATATTTATTCCTTCAACTAAATGAAACGGGCCGTTTTAGTCCGGTTAATCAAGAACAAGAGAGAGAGAGAGAGAGAGAGAGAGAAAGAGAGAGAGAGAGAGAGAGATAGAGTTTTCTTTTGGGCATCATCGACTAAATTCTCAAATTTTGTTGTCATAAACTAATCATAGTAAATAAAAAAAATACATTGATCTTCTAAACTTGAATTTCATTTAGAACTAAAAGGGGAAGTTATGGCAGTTAGCAATATCTAAGAACAGATGACTTAGGTAGGGCCATCCATCAATTTAGCCAAGTCGACCTTCCTAAGCTGAATTCAAGATCAGGGACACTTTCTTGGTGATGGGAAGATGACCATGAAGCTCTACAAGGAAATTAAATTATATAATCATGAGTTCAAAGATATATAATTAAAAAGCAGCACTAGATCTTCTCGATACAATGATGGTGTCTGAGAAAATAAAGGGGCATATTTAAAAAGTCACTCATTCACTCACCTGTGAGCAAGTTGTAATGTGTTTGGTTGTAATGATGACATAGATAATGGAGCAGAGAATGAGTTCGAAGCAGTGAAATGGGTCTCACTATTATGATTATTCTTCTTCTCAGAGTTTGAATCTTCGAACATTGTTGTACTGTCTAGTTTCAACCCCATATCTGGTTCGATTTCAACTGCAAGATTTTAATAATAATGATGTTGTTGATGTAATGAGAGAAGTTATTATTGCCCTAAAAAAAAGATGCAGGAAATTGAAATAAATGGGATCTAATAATGGAAGAAGTAAAATCCAAAAACTATACCTGCAGATTTATCTGTGCTCTTCACTGTTCTATACATCTGCATGACGAAATATATAGAGCAAAAAATTAACAAAAAAGGGAGAAAATTCTGAAGATGTGCAAAAGATGCTCTTTTGTCCTAACCCTATTGTACTTAATTACCCAATTCATCACAAGACTTGACTGTACAACTCTCTAAAGCAGAAGTCGTCATACATACACAAAAGCATAATAAGGAAAAAAGAAGAACGAAGCCATGCAATAGTAAAAGGCATATTTTTGCAGACCTAACTAAACTCAATGAAAAAAAACCCCAATCTCAAGAAATAAAAAGATAGCCCACCTGCAAATGACTCTTCACGTGAGCTAACGTTAGATCCTTCACATTCATCAGCTCTAGTACGGATTTCGGAGTTGCCCCTGTAAGAAAAAAAGTGATGATAATGAGTATATAATATATCTATGTATGTATCTACGTAGAGTTTGAAGTTTGGCCCTAAACATACTTTCATGGCCGCCAAGTAACTGCACAGCGTGGACAAAGTGGGCGTGAAGAGTCGAAGTCCACCTCATCCTCGGAGCTCTAACGCTTCTCCTTACACTGTTCATCATCCTCGACGACGTCCTCTTGAAATCTCGGCCGTATATCTGAGGCTGAAAACTCTGCTGCTGGCAATAATATCTTGGCATTTGCACAGAAGGTAATGAAGGAGTTGGATTACGATGATGATGATTCAAGCCATTCATTTCATGCCCTAGGCTCAAACTTGGATGCTGCTCAAGCACAATAGGATGATATTGATTATGATTATGATGATGGTTCCACCATTTTCTTACATCCAAGCTTCCATTTTCGTGGCTCAGATCACTACCACTGCTCGCAGAATCAGTCGAGCTTCTGTCGTAGTTTTGCATGATCAAGTGATTGATGTAATGCATCTTCATCGCTTGATCATTGTTGTATTCTTTGAACTCTTGGCCCTGTGTTATTGACGAAGGTGGGCTGATTTGTAAAGAAAGATCGGGCATGGAGAATGAGCTATTAAGGTTGTCTGAGATATTGAATCTGCTCATTATTATCTTTTGCATCAATAGGTACCGTGTTAGGGTATTATATATAGGGAGCACAAAGAAGAAGCTTTGAAGGTGAAGAAGAAAGAAGAATAATTGAAGATTAAGACAGCGTTTTGGACTTTTTGGGAAGAGAGATAATGAACTGTTGAAAGCTGTAAAAGTATGTAGTATATATAGAAAAAGATGTTTTTCTTGATTATGTTATGAGTACCTTATGATTTGCATGGTTCTCTGATAGAGTTAGAGTTTCGAAGGTACAAATATATTTATAATATAGGTCTAAATATCACTTTCTTGACGGTAATTTCGAGATGAGAGAAATAAAGTACATACGATTAGCCTTTTTCTCTTGCAAGGAATATTTGGCTATCATATCTTGTCGATGAATATTGAGTTGTGTAATACGTTCTCGATCCATTACGTGCATGTGATCTTTCATTTATGTAATTAATCTATTGTCAAAATAATGAAATTAATGTACCAAATATAGTTTGGTTTGTATTTGTAACATTTTATTATATTTTCGTGTAAGTTTGAGTGAGGAAATATACATGGAGGTTAGTCAAGATACTGTTCAATGTAGAATCAATAACATTAATTTTCTTTTGTTAGAGAGAGAGATTATTATTAGATATATAATATATACTAGGTAGTCTTTATCTGTACGTTGGTAAACATCTAGCTGACGTGAAAGTTGTCAATATAATATATAATATATATGTGTGTGTGTTATTTTTAGACAAGGTATTTATACTATATTAGAATGAGTACATAGGAGTCAATAAGAGTGTTAAGAGAATATTTAGAAGAAATGTGTGTCAGAGAAATAAATGGCCATTCTCAGATCCACATGCTGACCATTTAATTTAGCCAACGCTTGTATCATGGCCAAGCTAAGACTTCAAGCAAACTTCACTTGCAAATACACAATATACATATATATATTTATATTATACGTGCAACTATAGAGTGCATCATTAATGATTTAATATCACTCCATGGCACTACTATGCTTGCAAGCGCGAAATTAACATTTTCGAAATAGGGACAGTCGGGTTAGGTAAATGGTAGTTTACATCTTCAAAGGGAAAAAAAAAAATTCCAAATTGACTATATAGTAGCTAAGAAAATAATGTGCAGCGTATAGTGTGGGGAATTTGACTATAAATATGTTAGATTTTTTAAAAGAATATTGTTAACTTGTTTGTTTGTTTGTCAGAAGGTACACCAATATTCCCTCCCCGTGTCGAAGTGGTTCTTTCTTATATTATTAATTAATATTTGTCGAATAGGTGTTAGAGCCCATAAACCTAATCTTAATCAAAAACCCTAATCACGTGGATATTTGTAAGAACGCATACAACAATACAACCACATTCCTCGGCGTAAAAAATTGCAGCATATATGCTTTTAATTTGCTTGGTACAAAAAATCTCACGTGACCTTCTATATGTAGGCGTGACATTGTCTTCAAATACATAATAATGCAGATTATTCTTTGCTTTGTTCTATTCTCTTGTCCTTATCTTTCAAAACCCTAAATTTATTTTTTGATTACTTTTTCTAGCGACAACTTATTTTTGTGCCTGCCTACGACCGATGCTTACGCCCCGTTAGTTAAGTAATATCGCAAATAATGTTCTTTCTCAATCTAAATTTCATGAAATATGTGAATAAAAAATCGTAATTTTACATGGAAAGAGCTGTTAAGTGAAGTTGCTTGATATTATACTGATTTTATGTGCGTGGCCATGATATCGGATATTAGAGGTCATTGGAAAGACAAAATATACAAGTTTTTGTAAAGTTTGCAGCCAATTTTTATTCCGTTTGATTATTACATAATATCACAAATAGGGTTTTCCGATCTATTCTGAAATATGTGACAATTGTTAATTTGCATGGAGAGACGAGTCCTTGAAAACAAGATTATGATATCCTATATGAGCGAGCCATAGAAAAGAAATATAATTTTAGTTTGGAAATTTTCTTGACAAACATGTTTTGATTATAACGATGTTGCTTATCTTGCTAATCACAAACTCGATGTAATAATACTATATATAATTAGCATTCCTATGAGATGCATTGGACTTTTTATTTGAGGAATACTTTATACGATCGGATCACAGAAGAGAACAAAGGCGAAGAAGCTATACGTAATAAAAATTATTTATTTAAATTAATTTCCAACGCAATGGTCAGCGCCTGATGCGCTCTAGACTCTTTGGGAAATGAGAATTTTCAACCTTATCTCTCTTGGTTTATAACAGCCTTGTTAATATTCTCATAAGATATAATATGTATTTATTTGAATAATAGGCATTTTCCTAGTTTGTTAACTTGGTCTACATCTCTATCGACCTAGTTTTTTTTTGAATTGTTGAATTTTAGGGTTTTGTGTATGGACTTTCAACGGCTATAATATACCAAATTATAAATAGGATTTCTGACGATCAAATTTACGGGTTGTAACTTGAAATAAATGCTACCAATTGAGGTGAAATAATGCATGAAAAAATAACTTAGAATCATATCAGATAGAGGCTTTCCAATCAATATTTTCAATAGAAAAAATAAGTCGGAATAACATATAACATGTGAATGTGTTAGTTTAATATAAATGCTTGTAAGGTTTGATTTATATTCTATATTCCATAAGTTTGTCCTTTCTTCTATTCGTTACGTTACTCCATTCTTATTGTCATCTATTAGTTTCATTCTAATATAATTGTACGTACAAGAATATAACTATTGATTAGTGGGATTTAAAAATAAAATATATAACAGTATCGAACGTTTAGCCCCTATTAAGGTGCCGGGCCGGTGCATACGCATCTAATATATTTATAAGAAATGCAGCTAACTGAAAATAATGAAATAGTTTAGATAATTTGGCCTTTGATGATATAACGTTGACTGAACATATAGGTTAGAAATGGCTGTTAGGTCAAAACATTTAATAGAGAATCTTATTGCATTGGCTTATTCGGTGTTTTAAGTTTCTGTATGTTATATTTGGTAGCTTTTCACTTAGAAACTCATATAATTAATCCACGAAAATTGAATAATTACTGTATGGTCCCATTGGATGGTTTTGTGCGATGATATATTTAATCTTGAAATGTTATTTCGCATATGACGAGAAACAAAAAGGAAGGAAAGAAGAGTGGACTTTGATTTGAATCTGTAGTATAATTATTTGGATATCAACTGAAGAAGCAACCCCTTTGTGTCCCTGCGAAAATTATATATGTACATATATAATATCTTCATTTCTTGAGACTTGTGTGATATCGTTTTGCATGGTGGCCATGGAATATTCATTGTTTGAGAATTAATGCAAAAAAATTATGACAATATTGTTATAAATAGGGGAGGAAAAAAATGAAATAAATAACGATGATATAGTGAAAGGAATCAAATCAGCGTAATGAACGGCGTTTCGACTGACGTGAGACCATATGCATGCCACGACATATTACTACGCACAATAATAATAATAACGTAGGTTTGGAGAATTCTTGCTTCCTTTTCACTCCATACAATGCAAAAAGAATATATCTTCATTCATATTAATAATTAACGTTTGTGTGCGTGTATGTGTGTTCTAGAGTAATTCTTTTTTCACATAAATCCATGCTTATTGTCGGTAGCTTTGGTCAAATTGATCGATAACACAAATTCCCAAGAACCCTCATGTGCTGGAAAAATAGGGCTCCACTTCATTCCATTATATTCTGAATTTTCTTGCATTTCATTTACCATTAGTGAAAAAAAAAGGTATGCTCTTGAGGGTTTTCCATGATCTTTTGGAACTCGTAGTTTTTGTCAGTTTTCCTATAGAAGTTTTCTTGAATAAATCTCAAATAAGTTGGGATTGTAGAAGTTGAATGTTATTCCATAACTAACGAGTTCAGATTTGATTCACACTAATCCTAACGCTGTTATAATAGGATTAAACAAGCTTAGAGAGATTAAACCAAAAAAAATATGGGCCATAGGCAAAGCACTATTTTGAAGCCATAATCAAGCCCAGTAAAAAAGTGTCAGCTAAGCTATACATACAAATTACAAACTGCAATAGTTCTCTTCCTACTTTGGCCTTCCATTCAGAAAAAAAGAAACAGTTGCAAATAAGAACAGACAACATAAGACAATAAAGCATCATGTGAGTTACTGAAGCAACCATTTACACCACTGAAATCCATCTCAGCTTTTACACAGTGATGTTCTACGCTTTGATGCTTTCACTGCAACGTAAGGTTCTTCTTTGTCCCGTTAAGATAGTTCAACCCTTTCTTACCAATCCCGCAAATGTGAACGCGCATTTCGCAGTGTCCGACGAGTTCGAAGATGCAAATGTCTCCCATTTGTACATCGTTTTCGCGAACGAATGCCATCCATCCTCCGCAGAAAGTATGCAGCGTCTGAACCTTTACGGTGGGGACAGAGTTCACAGTCCAGCATTGACCATTCAGATTACGAAGAACAATCTCTGATCTACAGTTTGGGAGGTGTTCCATAGAAAACTGATATGGGATTTTCTGGGATCGTTGAATAAAAGTCAATATCTATGGCGCCATTTTATGATAGGTAAGAAATATAAAAAGCTCACCAGAGTAAATGAACCGCTGACGTTGAACTTTTTCATGACTCTAACGAAATGGGGATAGCTCGAAACGAAATGTTGGGCAGCCATTTTCTCCTCGGGGGCACACTTTAGGGACATGCAGCCTTTAGTGTGAGAGCCTGGCTTGGTTAGGGGGGAAAATCGCTTGGGAACGTCTGATTTTTCGTATGAGAAGGGAAAAAAGATGAGACCTTGAGCAAGGGCAATAAATTAACAGATGGAATTTACACTAAGGAAATGCAACTAAGAAGATACCTGATTCTATGATAGATTTGTTAAAAGCCCCTTTCGATGATTTACGTCTCGATATTTTATTTGAGGTTGTTGTGCGACCATGGCTTCTCCCTGTTTGACTCGCCTCGTCGTCGAGGCCTAAACCTTCCTTTCCAACTCTAAGAATCCTCACTTGAAGCTCATATCTTTGTAGAAGCTCAAAGATACAGACATCGCCTATACCAATATTATTATCGCGGACGAAACTCAACCATCCTCCGCAGAATGTATGGGATGTCTTTGCCTTCGCCGTAGGAACTGAATTTACTGTCCAGCTTTCTCCTTTTAAGTTGCGAAGGACGATCTTCACCTTGCAATCTGGGAAATGCTCTGTTGCAAACTGATAAGGGATATTCTGCGACGATAAGATAAGAACAAATGACGGAATATAACATAAACCCATGTCAAAAATCAACGTATCAGAACCATGTTTTGCTTAACGTGAAAGAACTCACCAGAGTATAAGAACCACTTATGTTGAATCTTTTCATGACTTTAATAAAGCTGGGCAGCGAAGATGAGAAAGATCCAGCAATTCGTTCTGCTTCTGATGCCGACAATAGCATATCTAGATTGCCATCTCTATTCATGATAGATGGATCTGCTTCAAATCGGTTTTTGTCTATAACCATAAAAAATAGCCTTGCTGACCGAAGATTAAAGAAACAAAACTATAAAAGTTAAAAAAATGAAAGGTGAAAAACATGCCTGAACTGTCATCATGAACCACAGTTAAAGGCACGGCGACAGTAATAGCATTTTTCAACAGACAAAGACCATCAGCTTCTTGAGCCCATTGTTGCTCGCTCAATACATTCGTACCATCCATATGATCTTTATAAGGGGCATCACTGCACACTTGGGAGCATCTCAATTTTTTGGGAACAGCTTCAGCAATGCTATCTAGCAGATTCGATACTTCCCTACCCCTTTTCTTCAGTACACGACTGCTGTATCTGCTCAAATCTTGACTACTCATCGCAGAGAACGCAGTCTCCTTTTCGCACATACTCCTGTCGAAAATTTGCAACGAAAACTGCAAATCCCCGTCGTACCTAAACACTAAGGTGTCACCATGTTCGAGGAAGTGATCTCTAACGAAAACCGCCCACTCGTTAGTGAAGAATAAACCACCATCAGCTGGAATTAAATCAACAAACCAACTGTTTCCACTAGGACCGACTAAAATTGCTGTGTCTGGGGCCTGATCCTCCATGTGCTTTACGAAGTGATATGGAATTCTCTGAGGAAAAACAGATGGTTTTAGTAAAGCCTATGCATTTCTAATTGAATCAATACACTTCATATTCTCATCTAAGTTAAAGGATCGTACAATAATCCCAAAATATGCGAATTCTGCATGCATCAAGTCTCATCTCTCGCTTTCTTTAACAACTAACAAGAAAAAATTAGCATGATGAATCTGACTCTAAATCCGATTTCTTTCACACAAATACAAACCTTAGGGCATACATGAACATGGAGCTATAAACTAATTCGTAAGATTTTAGCTGCATTACATGTTGGCTAATTGCAATTGAATACAGCTGTAGACGAAAGAAACAGAAATTACCGTCCTCTCCGAGCACAGAGAAGGGTCGAAGCTAACGAGGAAGTGCGGTCGCCTTGAATCCCACATCTCTCTCCTCTCTCTCTCTCTCTCTCTCTCTCTCTCTCTCTCCGGCGAGAAACTAGTTAAATCAAATCTAATTTGGGTGCTAATATATCCAGAGCAATTATTATATTGCCAGAATATTTTCACACTAAATGACATTTTTATTCTGCTTATAGTAATGTAGGAAAACGATACATTTTCGTCTTGGTTTAGGGGTAATTTCGGTATTTCAGTGGAAAACCCACCTCGAATAAAAGCCTCCAAAATTCCCTTAGATTCTGCACTTGTTGAATTTTACCTTAATAAAAAATACTATCACGACGAAAACCTACAATTCTTGTTCATCTTTTCCGATCAACCTCCGTCGCTGAGGGTTCATGGCCATACGATTCACCGTCGGATACTCAGCCACCGTAGCCTCGAATATCTCCGGGAAGTTATGTCCCTCGCGTCTGCTGAACGCGCGCGCGTTCCTACACTCGCCGTCCCAGGGACCCGATTGCGCTGATTTCAATCCCTCCGCCGAATCGAAGAAACCGAAGCATAATTTCTCCGGGTATCCCACGTCGCATATCGTCACCGGGCTGGTCTCACTGATCAATGAGTCCATCGGCGGCGGTGGAGTCAGTGGCCGTGGCGGTGTGTTGGATTTTGGTTCGACCGCTTTGGGGGTTTCGCGGCTGCGTGCATCTTCAGTTTTTCCGTTTCTTCAGGGATCGAAGTGGTTGCCGTGTAACGAGTCGGCGAGCGTCGAGGTTGATAGAGGAGGGAATTTAGGAAAAAGCGGTGATAATGTGGCTAGAGAGCGTTCACAGGAAATAGTTGGGACGAAGAGCAGTGCTTCTGCTCATGGTGTTCGTGTTAATAGTCGTGGTGGCGAGGGATGGATGATGAAGCTGATGAATTTTGGTTTTACGTCGGATGAGGCTAAGGCAGCATTTACAGCATATAGCGTCAAAATTTTGTTCAAATCATCATTGGTAGAACCCAGGTCGATCCCCTCAATGTCCATGTACCCAACTCTAAATGTTGGTGATCGGATAATAACAGAGAAGGTATGATTATGCTGTGGTTAATCAAACATTTGAGCTGTTGATTATCTTGTTTTGCCTTTAAGTTATGTTGGCTTGTTTGTGTAAGGTTCAAAGTCTGAACTTTAAATTGTTGAGTTTTGTTCTTGAACCAAGATGAGGTGATGCATCAGCATTGAGGAATGAAAAGGCTGATTCTTTTTTTGCTACTTCATTTGGGTGTTACGTTCCAGATTTCGTACGTATTCAAGACGCCTGAAGTCAATGACATTGTGCTATTCAAGGCTCCTTCACTTCTTCAGGTTTTTTCAAATTTTCTGCTAGCATTGGTTTACATATTTTTTAGTATCCAATTCTTGTTAATAATACGTTAGCAATGCTTCTGTTTTGGTTTGGCGTGATCAATAGCAAATTGGTTATAAACCTTCGGATGTGTTCATCAAAAGAGTGGTAGCAAAAGCAGGCGACTATGTTGAGGTAATCAGTTGAGTAACTCAATAGATGTACAAGTTATCCTTTGGCCATTGCACAATTTTCGTTTCTTGTGTAGGTTTCTGGCGGAAAGTTGTTGGTCAATGGCATTCCTGAAGAAACGGATTTCATCTCAGAGCCAATTGAATATGATATGGGCGTAACTGTAAGTCTTTGTGCATACTATGTAGTAAACTATTATGTGAGTTAGTGATAATTCGAACCCTTTCAATAATAGTCGTCATACATACATATCATCATGAGTTGTAGGCTTGTAGCCTGTCTTGAGTCTTTGACACGTGCTAAGATTCGTCCCCTTCGAAACCCTCAACTGTGTACTTTATTCTTCTGTAGCTTGTTCCCGAAGGTTGCGTGTTCGTGTTGGGAGATAACCGTAACAACAGCTTCGACTCTCATAACTGGTACTATAATCCCAAGTAAACATATGCATTTTCCTTCTTACTTGGTGAAATAAATTCTAGCCTCATAACTGCTGCAAATTTGCAGGGGTCCTCTGCCAATGAAAGACATTATTGGAAGATCAGTATTCCGTTATTGGCCTCCTTCGAAAGTCTCGCAGCATCTCTACGATTTAAGTCCCATGAGGAGCAACGTCGTCGCATTTTCTTGATCTTTTCCGCCTCATATCAGTACGGGTGCGTTTGGTCTGCGGAATTCGAGGCGGAAAAGAAAAGAAAAGTGTGGTCATAAGCATGAATCATTGTACATTACGCTCCACGTGTCGTACCATTTCACTTTTCCGTTTCTTTTCCACGTCAAAATCTGTAAACCAAACGGAGCCTACGAGCTTTGTTGACATCGATCTGAGTAATTTTTGGAGTTTCTCTCTTCATGCTTTTTGATGTACACACTTGGGTTGGGAATAAGAATATCATGGTCTTGTCTCCATTGAATCTTATGAAGCACGAATTGAATATAGTCGAATGGTTGACGATGAGGTTCAGATTCATTCTGTTTGAGCATAGTCGAAGTTTGTGGGTGTTTACCTCAAATGGAAACAAAAATTTGTCAATTGCATCCTTACATTTATTTTAATTTTGTTATATATATATTAAGGTGAATCTATAGAAAAATATCCAATTGAAAAATTTTTTTACACATAACTACCCATGTCAGAAAATTTTATAGATAGGTACCCGATTTAATTTTATCAGTTTCTTTAGTCATATCGTACCTTCCTGTGTGTATATTGCGTACTATAACACGTTTATATAGGGTGCCTAAATATAGGATACGTCGTACCTACGGGCATGCCTGTGTGTTACATAGGGCGTACCTAAATATAACATACGTCGTCGTTATATAGGGTACCCAAATGTGTTGAGATATGGTACCCAAATGTGTTGTTTGGTGTACTTTCGGGGATCGAGTACCTATGTGTAAAAACTTTATTCTGTTAGGTACCTACATATAAAAAATCCTGATTGGGTACTAAATTACAAGTTTTTTTTCAAATAGGTACTCATGTGTAAAAACCCCATATATTAATACGAAAAATTTGATTTTTATTCTCCACGGAATTTATGCAGCTATTGTGCAGATTAGGGCTGGGGAAAAATACCGAAATATCGAAATACCGTCCTTATCGTATCGAATCGTATCGAAAATATCGAAAATTTTGGTATACCGAAGTTTTTGGTAAGGTATGATACCGTACCGAAAATTTTCGGTACGGTAATGGTATGCAAGTTTTTAAAATAAGGTATACCGATTATACCGAATACCGAAATTCTAAAATTTTTAATATATTTTATATATATATACACATCTACATATATTATATTATTTCAAAAAATATAAAATGAAAAATTGAGGTCTTCATAAACTTATTTAGCCCATAAATTATTAACTTATACACAACTTTCTAATATTAGGCCCATCATATTTTACTCATGTAACTCAAGTAACATTTATGTTTGCCTTTTTAATGTTTTTTCATGATTTTTGAAAGCGTGAAGATGCAATGCAATTACTTTTTGTTAATCTTCACTAATTTTTCAATATAGCCGCTTCGTTCTAATTAATCTGTATATAAAGTTGTATTTTGTGGTTATGTAAAGGTTTTTGTCTTATTAAGGAGACTAGCTGAAATATTTAAATTATTTAAGGTTAAAAAATCTTTTTATTTTGAAAATTTTTTGGTATTAATAATCTAGCTTATTGTGGCCTAAGGAGTTTGAATTGAATAACAAATCCAAAACAACGAATTAACGAGTCACGAGACATGCATGGTAAAAAACCCTCAGTATGAATGGTATAGAAGGTATGATACCGATACCATACCGAAATTTCGGTAAGATACCGTATCGAAATTTAAGGTATACCGAAATTTTGGTATGGTATTGGTATGATTTTTTTGGATACCGAAATTTCGGTACGGTATACGGTATCACAGTTTTGGTACGGTATACCGTACCGAACCACCCCTAGTGCAGATAGTCAAAATTTTCATATTGTGAAATTTTCGACGCTTTTGAACATGAACAACGATTTTGACCTTAGCTACTCTTCGACTTTTAAGGCGGCTGACGTCATGCCTCATGAAGCCTATTATGGTCATTTTCAGCTGAAATCCTCGCTATCTTATTCTGATAACAGAGTTGCCTCCACGATCTGCTTCTAACTATTCGCCTGAATTAATTGTTTTGCGGCAAATTCCTCAAAACATGTCTGAAAATTGTGTGGCGTTAATTCGGAAGGCGACGCTGTTGATGCTCCTTACCGTCCCTTTCTTCTCTTTCATCCAATCGACGGTGACGTCGCCGCCGTCAACGCCACCGCGACGCTTCAATCTATCTCATTTCATCTTTCCAAGAGTCACCGCCGCCCTCACTGAATCCAACGTCACTCCAAAACCCCCACATATACTACAGGTGAGCTTTATCATTCGCGATGCCCGATTCCGCTTGTTCGTATATGGGATCGTTGGATTTAGTGATTTTCGGTCTAGAGAAGTTGTAATTTTTACTTCGTCTTCACTATTTTGCTACTAACTAGACTCTTGAAATTGTTGTAGTGTGCTGAAGCTGGATAGTAAAATTTCCCGTCAATGTCTGAAGATTGGCTTTTGAAGTTATTGATTTGACTAAGTCGATGTGTTCTTTGGATTCTATTCAGGGTGTTTTGAGTGCTATTGCTAGTAGAGAGAAATGGGCATTAGAGGACGTTAACGTCTCTCAATTGGATCTGAAGAAAGCAAGATACGGGTCGGCCCAGGTGAAAAATTTCCGGGTTCGGGTAAGAAAGAGTGAGATTATGGTCAAGATGTATGAAGAAGCATTGGTATGGAAGAAACTGAGCATTAATGGGTCCTCGGATTTCGAAACTCTGGTTAACGCTGTCGGCGCAAAGTCTTTGATCGATAGTTTTGAGATCGAGGGCCCTTCCGAACTATGGGTTGTTGGTGATTCTGATCGATTCTCGCTGGAGTTGCCTGTATGTTTCTTACATAATGTTGTTTCTTGCTTGTCTTTTGTATCCTTTTATGCTACTACATTCTTCATTCTGTGAAGATTTGCATTTACATGTACGTCTTATAATGCTGCTAATTATTCTTTTTCACTTGCTCCTGCTGGGCTTTGATCATACAGTTTAACATCACTCGCTCGGGCTTGAGGCGAATCTCAATTGGTAGAGGGATCACTGTGGAAGTACGAGGCGCAGAGGAAATATCCATATTTCATCCTGTCAGCAGCCATCAATCACAGCAACGAATTTTCAATTTCGGAAATTTAGACAAACTCAGATCTAAAGGATTTGGAACGTGCAAAGCATTAATGCCAATACGTATCATGGGCTCTGCATCAGTGATAGCATATCGAACTCAGAGACCTTCTTCACCTATCCGTACAGTATCTTATTCCAGAGATTCGATGCAATTAATGCCAGAAAAATGTTACGTTGGAGGACCAAAATACAACAATAAGGCAGATCTAATCAGCTCTTTGAACCTCGGAGTATCCGTTCTTGGGAAATTACTTAGCAGATTTTTGGATCGAAATTTCACCACAAATTCTGCTTTTCGATCTCTCAAGGAGATAATTAGTGCATCAACAGTGTTTCGCTTTCATTTGGAACTGGAAAGATATGTTAGAGGGAATGATACCTACTGGAGTAAAATGGCCTCATGGAGAACACGACCAATTGTCGAGCGTGTGTGGTTTGAAGTTACGGCTATAATTGAAGGTGAAATTTTGAAGCCATTATCCATTAAGAAGGTCAGGCTTTTCATTGACGTGGATTCTTTTGCTTGGAGTAGTTTATTGTCAAATCTTTCGTTCAGTAAGTTTCCCTCTGTTCTTGTATATCCCGAGGCATTAACATTGGATGTGGAATGGTAGCACAAAGGTTCGTTTCTTTTTTTCTTTTCAGAGGCTATATAATGGTGGCCTTGATACCTTTTTTATGGCCTTTTTGTGCTCTATAGAAATGTACGTTCGTGCATATACACTATCACGTAGCTTCATTGTATGAAAAGTTTTTTGTGCATACATAGCTTTTTTATAACTGCAGCTATTGCATCAGATACTGAGACACGGTGTCCCAACTCATACATTCTTATTCTTCATATAATGAATCACAAATCCCAGAACTAACTGTTACAATCTTTTACTGATATGCTGACATTTACGGCGTAGAATTCCTGACAATGCTCACATCAATCCTCTCCTCTACATAGTCCTTGAGAACACTGTCTTCATCCTTATTTTCGACCTTCTTATACTTGTACCATGAAGCACAGACCACGTAAACCCCGAGATTTATTACACTTAGCCCCGCCAATAGCCAATAGAAGTACTCCAACCTATCTCTGTTCAAATTATTACTAGCTAGCCACCCCTTACTCACCTTGTTCACAATGTTCACCACCACGGTGCTTGTGTAGTACCCAAAAGCTAAAGAACACCAAGAAATCGACGTACCTAAAGACTTAGTCCCTGAAGAGCTCTCAGAGTAGAAGAATTCTAACATCCCTACAATCGTAAACATATCAGCCATCCCAAATATTAAGTATTGTATGCCTAACCAGAATACGCTTATAGGTAATGGGCCTGGTGAGTCCACCATATGATGATTTCTTGCTACTCTTTTTCTATGTGTTTCTACGATTCCACTTACTAACATGGATATGGCTGAGAGCACTAATCCCACCGCAATTCTTTGGAGATGTGTGATTCCTGTCGGGATTTTGGTGAATTTTCTAGCCAAGGGGACGAAGAAACGATCATATATTGGGAGGAGTATGATCATGAATATTAAAGGGATAGCTGGGATTGAAGGTCCAGGTACTTCGAAATTCCCTAACTTTCTATCCATTGTGGTGCTTTGTTGTATGGTGAATGTCTGAAGCTGGGCTAGGCACGTGTTCATGAAAACCGTGCTGAGTATTATTGGCATCATTCTTATTAAGATCTTTGTTTCTTCGATCTGTGTGACCGTGCATAGCTTCCATGATCCTTGAGTCATGGTTATGTCTGCGTCGTGTGTGCTTCTCACTATTGCTGCATGATCCAAGAACCTGAAAAAAGTTTTGTACGTTAATTTCAGAAGTACTTACAAAAAATTAAGTAAGCTTCTTACTTGAATTGATCTGTCTTTTGTAGAATCTCGTTATTTCCAGCTTCTTTGTCATGAATCTCATGCAACTCCTCGACATTTTCAGGTACTTGATGCTTCCTATTCCTAATTGCTGCTATGAATACCTTTTATCAAGGAAAGCCCATTTAGCAAAAATCCACCTTTGACGTATGTCCTCTTCTGTTCGTAAAGAAAAAAATAACGGTGATCATCTTACCTGCATGATTCGAACCAAAGGGCTTCCCTTGGGCTTATTGCATCGATACAACGATCTTCCCATACTTAGGAACAAAATACCCATCGCAACAGCTACAGCACAAACTCCGAAAGACCAATCCCATCCAAGATTAGTACTTATCCAAACGACGAAAGTGACCCCAAAAACTGCCCCCGCCGAAAAACAAAACATCAACCAATTGAAGTAGCTGGAAATCGAAGCAGCTTCTTTAGGGTCATTTTCGTCAAATTGGTCAGCTCCAAGAGAAGGTAGAGATGCTTTTACCCCACTTGTCCCTAGTGCTACTAAGTATAGGCCCGTGAACAATATTGCTTCTTGAACTTTAGTCGCTGGCTCGCATTGATCGATTCTGCTCGGTGGCAAATCTTTGCAGGGAAAAGGTCGAAGCTGTCTGAAATGGGCTTGTACTGCTAGAAGTGAAAATCCCTGGAGAAAAAACGCCATAAAAAAGGTATGTGCTTCAGTTAATCCTCTGTTCTATTTCTCCTTTCGTATTAGCTATATGTAGTAGTAAGACTTACCATAATTTCTAAGCACCCAAACATGATGCATGTCTTAAACCTCGATAAGTATGAGTCTGCGATAACTCCCCCGAGTAATGGCAAGAGAAACGCAGTTCCCATGAAATTTGTGACCGTTGTAGCAGATTTCGTTAGGCTGAAGTTCATGTATCCGTAGAAATAAGTCACCAAGCTCACACCGTTCGACAGAAATGCCATGGTCTCCAATGCTACCATGGCTGCATAAATCGTCCTTAATTTTTCAGTACACGCATGCAAGAAAATAAATCCATGCAATTTTGCTTTCGCTCACCGAACACGAATACAGTAGCACGATATCCCCCGAGCCTTGTCTGCTCCATAACTCGAACCTCACGATTCTTAAGCATGCCCTGAAATTAAGGTACGAGAAAAGCGTTCATCTTTGTCTCTCTTGCATGGTAATTGCATACACATTGAGACATTACTGTTAGATTCTTACCATTCTTTCCCTGCAGATGACTGTTTCTTCTTCGTATTCGAAGCTCTGAGTTCGAGGAGATGCTCAGGTTTGTACTCTGATTATATAGAGAAACTTGAGCTCATACGTATTATGTTAGTAACCAATGAAAAACGAGGAATCTTATAACAAGGATACGTATTACACTATACGATCCAAGTCAACTTGGGAAGGCCGTTTTTTTCCTTATTTTTTGTTGGAGGTTGTCTGAAACATAGGGTCGAAATATCTCTTTCCCAACCACCATTTTTCATTAATTAATGAATCGATAGCATGCTCATGTTTTGACTTCTGCGTAGTTAAAAGCTTCAAATTTTTTTTCCTTCCGTAGAGTCAGCAATTAAAGGGACGGCTTTGTTTGGTTGTGAAGTGGTTTCAGATTTCTCAGATGCCATTTAATCTTTTAGTTGTCGGTTGCCCGTTTTGGTTCAGAACACAGCTTTGATTAAATGATATGATCCATATTCTTCTTCTTATATTATTTTTGTTACTATTATTATTATTCTAAAACTACTTCATGTTAGATACTTTATGTTATTTGTTTGTTTGTGGGGTTGGTCCAAGATTCTTAGTAGGAACAAAAAATAGGTTCTTGGGACAATGCGACATTTCAAAGCTTATTTACTATAGTTATATAATGTATCAATCCATAGTATACATTATATAAGTAATACAACAAAAAAAGGAGACACCTTGCTCATAGGGTTACTGCATTATGTTTGTCTTTAGTTGGTGAGTGAAGTTCAATGTTCAAAGTAAAGCTTTAGTTCATTGTGCTCGTTGTTTGTTACTCCTCGTTGTTTTCAATTGAAATGTTTATAGAGCAAACATATATATCTAAATCTTTAAAGAAAAATTAAAGTTGTCCCCTCCCCTACTATATATTCCACCAACTAGCCTAATATATTATTTGGTAATGAATAGATTATCAAGTTATCTAAAAGCTTAATTCTATAGGGATATACCATATTTTTATTTTAAATATATCGATTCTTGAGGATAAATTAGGGAATTATGATGCTAATTTATTCGTCTTAAAGTATAAATAAATAGATTGGATATTTATTTAGTCGTATTAGGCCGACCCACTTCACTTTTATTGGGCCTAATGGCTTTTAGAAAATGGAGCGAAAAGGAAAATTGGAACATAAAAAAAAAAGAAAAGTTAATAATACTCATTTGTATAAAAACTTGCTAAGTCAGGAATCCCGGCGTTTTTTATACGTAGGACAAGTACCTATTAGAATAAATTTTTTTCATATTGGTATTCCGCCGCAAGGCACGCCATATAACCAATTTAGGTACCATATAGCTACGTATTGTGGTAGATAAATACAGTTATAAAAGGTACATCATAGAACACATTAAGGTACCATATATATATATATATATGTATATATATATATATATATATATATATACGTATATGAGTACCATATAAACGCGTGACGTGGTACATAATACACATATAAAAGGTATGTCAAGACTAGATGGTACCCATAGTCAAACGAGTACTTATATAAAAAATTTCTGATATAGGTACTGACTTAGCTATTTTTTTATGGGATCTTTATATATAAGTACCTAGTTGGATAAAACTTGTAATTTAGTACCCTGTCGGGATTTTTTTATATGTAGGTACCTAACATTGCACATAGGTACCCGATCCTCGAAAAGTACACCATACAACAATTTGGGTACCTTATATTAGCACATTTGGGTACCCTATATAACAGAAAATGGTACGACGTATGCTATATTTAGGTACGCTCTATGTAACACACAGGTATGTCGTAGGTACGACGTATGCTATATTTAGGTACCCTATATCAACGTGTTATGGTACGCAATATACACACAAGAAGGTACGATATGACTAAAGAAACTGGTAAAAATTAAATTGGGTACCTACGTGTAAAAATTTTATCCAATTGGGTCTTTTCTACGGATTCACCTTTTTTTATTCGGTATTTTCTGTAGATTTCGAAAAAGAAAATAGAGAAAATTGACTTTGAAATTGTGTTGCGAATACTGCCGTAGAAGAATTCGATGAATCGCTTGGCTCAGTTGTGACACTTAGACCAGTGGTTGAAGTTGATTTCCCGCCAATGGAAGTATCGGAAAATCTGATTCTCAAAATCCACGAGTCAGTCGCCGGCGGCGTCATACATTTTGCAGCTCCGGCGTCGAGTTTGAGAGCAAATGAACTCGATCTCGTGAGTATAATCCATGAACTTCATTTTACTTTTTTGGGGATGTGTTTTTTTCTTCGTTTGATTACTCTGTGAAATCGTTACCTGGTGCTCAAGGTACGGGGAATGCTGCAAATGATGCAAGGTTTGTCGAGTTCTTTGTTCAATTGGGACGAGAAGGAACAGTTTTTCCGAGTTAAACCCGGGATTTACGTGAATCATCTGTCGCAGTCGAGCTTGTACAGTGTGCTAGATCAGTTTACTTATGCTGCAACGTGCTTGAAGTTGGTTGACGTTTTGTTGAAGAAAGTTGAGAAATTGAAGAGCCCTTCTTCACCTACACTGAGAGCATTTACGTCTTCAGTTTCAACATGGCTAAGAGTATGAAGTGCCAAAATTTGACTAATTTTTTAATATGTTGTTTCCCTCCTTACTTTAGATGTTATTGTTTATCTGCTTTTCATTGTAGAGGTTGCTAGACATTGCTTTAAGAGAAGAGGTCAAAGTTAATAGCTCAGATGGTAGTACTGTGCCGACTATATTGGGGTTGTCGAGTTCCTTATCGAGGTTTGGCTGTTCGTTATCTGGCTTGTTGGATAAAAATAAACTTTCTTTGTTGAACAACTGTAGTTCCGTTATTCTGGTGCTTTTGTTATCTTAAAAATTAGTAAAATCGATAAATGGTCCTGCATTTCCCGTTATCAGTTTGCCTCAAATGCTTTGTGATGTTCTTGATCAATCTTGTTTTATAGTCTTTGTTCAGGCGCAGAGTGTTTGTTTCAAATAGTGGACGGAGCGATTCCACAGCGGTATTTTGAACTTGACCCCCATGTTCCAGCTGCAGATATTGCTGTTCACATTCTGAACTATCTTTACTTGATGCGCAACAAAGTCTGTATCGTGCAGGGGGGAGAGGTAGTTCATAAATCATAATATTGATGTTTGTTAGATATCATATTTTTCTGCACGCATTAAATCTCGAGGTTAAATCAGAGACACTATGTTGTAAATCTCAGGAGGATGCATACCGCATGCTACTTTCGATACTTACAGGAAGCTTGTCACCTTACATTGAGAATCTTGACTCTTGGCTCTTCCAAGGAACTCTTGATGATCCGTTTCAAGAGGTATTTCACCTTATTCGGTATTAGGAAAACCTGTCATGTTCTCAAAGCTGCAGGCTTTGGTCATAATTTGTGCATTTTCTGCAGATGTTTTTTGTTGGGAATGAAAATATCTCAATAGAAGAGGCTGAATTTTGGGAGAAAAGTTATCTGCCTCGATCTGCCATGTCCGAGAAATTAAATTCTGTTGATTTTGCTACAGTTGGGAATAAAAACAGCAAAAAGAACTGCAAGGTTTGCCCGTTCTTCATCGAAGATGCTGCTAAGGCTATCATATCTACCGGGAAATCGTTGAAGCTGATCCGACATGCTCCGATGACATCCCCTGCGGCGGTTTCTTCAGGCAACATTGAGATTCGAAACAGCATCGGAGGGTTGACACTGTCAGAAGCCTTTTGTATATCACTAACTGCTCTTATCGGACATGGGGATCACATTTCTCAGTCTTTATGGCAAGATGATAAATATCAGTTACTTCCCGCTATCAAGAAAAGTGAGGAACCAGAGGGGTTAGATGGAAGCTTACAAAACGACACACAAGCTCAAAAGTTCTGGCAAAAGTTACTTGATGATACACTATCCCAGAAGAGAAGTATTTGTTCGCAATACTTTTCATTTAATTTCCAGCAGAAAGGAAGAGAAATTTGTCCAGGAAATACAGAAAAACTTCGCCAAACATATATTCCTGAAAATCCAACTATTACAGTTTGCAATGATATACTCAGCGGAAATAAGGATTCTTGGAGCTCGCTGAATATATCTCAAGCATTTTTTCTCCCCCCATTAGATGATGAATTGCTAAGGCAGGCTATACTCGGTGATGAAGATGAAAATCGTTTGATGATCAAGAAAACCGATTACACTTATGGCTTTCACTTTGGTGAAGCAGAACGCATAAGATTTCATAAAGATACTAAGATGCTTGAAAGTTTGCTTCCTTTTCCAACGCTTCTCCCGTCTTTCCAGGTTTTGTTATTATATTAGTTTAATTATTTTTTTAACATTTTATGGTTTTCTTCGGTGTTTAAAAATCTGTCTTTCGAACAGGATAATCTTCAGATGTCAGAGTCTTTGCCCTTTCAGAATAATAGCGCAGTCCAATCAAAAATCCTTAACTGGATTCAAGATGTCGAACCTAAATGTACTCCACCTCCATCTGTGATTCTTCAGCAGTGTCTTCTCTTCTACATCAAAAAGCAGGTTACCGTAGTACTTACTTTACATATATTTTAGTTGTTGATGATACTTAAGATTTCCCATGTGCAGGCTGATTATGTAGGAAGGGCTATGCTGTCTAAGTTACTCCACGAATGGAGATTGCTAGACGAGTTGGGTGTACTCCGTGCCATATACTTATTAGGATCTGGTATTTAAGATAATGTTTTTCTCATATGTTGGATGTATTTCATGTGTTCGTATTGAAATCTACCAACCGCAGGTGATCTGCTCCAGCATTTCCTGTTGGTAATCTTCAATAAGCTAGACAGAGGGGAATCCTTAGACGATGAATTTGAGTTGAACACAATATTGCAAGTATGCCACATACCTACTGTTCAACGAGTCTCGAATCTTGGATATTTAAATGTCGATTACTTCTCTAATTGCCACGTTTTCCGATTTACAAAATTTAGAAATTTTTTAGTTCATCTTTGTAATGCCTAGAGAGTTGAGGAGTAATTGTAAGTTTTGCTGAATATGTTTTTGTTATTCTCTACTCTTCTTACTAGGAATCGATAAGGAATTCTGCTGATAGTGTGCTATTGGCTACACCTGATTCATTAGTCGTGTCAGTTGCAAACAATCCCGGTTCAACTGAAGATGAGCCTAGCAGCCCTTCGATTTCCCTGTCAACACCTCGAAAAGTTAGAGGACAAAACTATGGAATGGAGATACTCGACTCCTTAACGTTCACATACAAGGCACGTTTTTTTGTTTAGCTTTTCTCTTCTAAGCCAGCTTAATATTAGTGCAAAAAAGGTTTCATGGCCTCGAATATTAACACAAACAGGTCTCATGGCCTCTTGAACTTATTGCTAACCTGGAAGCAATAAAAAAGTACAACCAGGTATTGTCTTGACTTCTTTGCTTCGTATTTAGTAAGAAGTCAACATTTCACTTATTGATAGTTTTGTTCTGCCTTCCATTTCTTCAGGTGATGAATTTTTTATTGAAAGTAAAACGTGCAAAGTTCGTGCTCGACAAGACTAGGAGGTGGATGTGGAAGGTAATTTAGAATGCTGGGGGCCCAAACTCAATTTATATCTCCTTGTTTTGGAAATTGTGTTTCAAGATAAAACAGATAAAGTTGATCTCGACTGTGCGTTTTTCCCAGGATCGACATACTTCGAGGACGACTCGCAAGCGCCACTGGCTTTTAGAGCAAAAACTGCTCCATTTCGTCGACGCCTTTCACCAATACGTTATGGACAGGGTAATATTAATGCTTATCCAACGTGTTTTTTTTTCCTAGCAACATCGATACAGCTAAGTTAATTGATGAAATTGTTGTGTTCGAGAAAACCCCATTGATGATGAGCAGGTATATCATAACGCTTGGCGGGAACTTTGCGAGGGAATTTCAGGGGCGGGAACCCTCGATGAAGCAATCGAAGTACACGAGGCGTACTTGCTGTCCATTCAGAGACAGTGCTTTGTCATTCCTGACAAGCTGGTCTCTCTCTCTCTCTCTCTCTCTCTCTCTCTCTCTCTCTCTCTCAAGAATCTAATTACTGCGTAATAATTCGTATCACAGTGGGGTTTGATTGCCAGCCGCATAAACAGCATCCTCGGCTTAGCCCTGGACTTCTACTACGTACAGCAATTCCTAGTAATCGGCGGAGCGACTTCTACCATCAAAGCGAAGGGGGCGAAGGAAATCGAGCGAATAGAGAAACAGTTCGACGACTGCATGGCTTTTCTTCTCAGGGTAACGTTACGTATATCTTTGCTCTTCTTCGTCTTTGATGATATGAAAACAAAAAAACCCGGGAATTCTGCCAAGGCTTCATATGCAATACAAATCGCGGGATTATGACGTATATAACATCATTGCATTTGCAGATTCTTTCCGTGAAGCTCAACGTCGGGCAGTTCCCGCACTTGGCTGCTTTGGTGACTCGTATCAACTACAACTTTTATTACATGTCGGAAGGCGGGAATTTGATAACTGGCCGAGGCCGAGGTTCCAGCGAATCAAGGCGAGCTTAGTTTATTTATTTATCCATTTCTTTTCTTTTTTCTTTTTTTTTTGGTTGGGTATATATAAGAACAGAAGCTTGTCTCGAAATTAATCCTTGGAAAGTTATCATCATCTTTGAATTGGGACCGAAAGTGTTCGAAAAATGTGGGAAACATAAAGCAGATGATGGGTAAAGAAATGACATTTTTTTTAAAGGAAAGCTACGAAGTGTAAGAAATTGTGGGATGACCGACCATTCACGTTTTAAATAAGGTTTCATTGGAGGGGATGCTATAGTATTATTATATTGGCCAAACCTATGGGGAATATTTACCTTCTGAACTTTAATTTGCCGACATGGGGAAATAATATTTCTTTTTCTTACATGAACGTGTTTTATTCATTAGTTATTTTTCTGCCCGAGGAAAACAGACGACATGTCTGATGACCCACCCACGGTTGAAATACAAGATCTTTTTTTTTTCTATATGTATTCCACATTAAATTCAATTTAGCGGATTAATTCTCTTGTTTGTCTGCCCCAAGTCTGAGTGAAGAATATCAAATCTTAAATTTAATATTTTTATGCTTTTTGATAATTGTTTACCAAATTCTTGTTAAGATAAGATTTCAGTAATCAGTACTTCAGGTTTCAACGTTCACACGTGAAGTGGTAGTTCAAGTACCTCTTGTACTTCACAGAAACAAGAACTCAAAAATTTAAATAATAATTTATTTTTCAATTTCCATTGGCGAATAAGAATTCAAAGGAATATCAACAACTTTTAAACGAAAAACCCAGAAAGGTAAATAAATGCTTAAACTAAGAAAGGAAAACAAATATATGTTCTTCCCATCACAATCTCAACCCTGAAAACGCCGACGCCGACGACGGACCACCACCCTCTTGATGAAACGACGCCGTCACGTACTCCCTCACTTCCCTCGCTATCACATCCCTCATCGCATTCCAAAACCCATCCGCCCCCACCGCCGGAGCCTCCACCGCCGCCGTCCCAGGCGGCGCCAGCCTCAGCTCCGTCATCGGATCTTCCAACCCAAAATCCCCACCACCCTCCTTCTTCACCTTATTACAAACCCTCTTCTTCTCACTAACACACTGATTACTGTACTTCCTCTTCAAAGTAGAGTTCCAATGGTTCTTCACAGCATTGTCCGTACGGCCGTGGAGCAACCTAGCGATGGTGGCCCACCTATTTCCGTACCTATCATGGGCGGCCAAGATCGCCGCATCCTCCTCCGGCGTAAACGGCCGGTGCTCGATCGCCGGACTCAGCTGATTGCACCACCGCAAACGGCAAGATTTCCCCGATCTGCCCATTATGTGCTTGCTTATCAGTGACCAGTTCCTCGCGCCGTACTTCTCCACAAGCTTCGTCAGAACTCGGTCCTCCTCGGCGCTCCACGGACCCTTTATCATCCGCCGGCCGGCGCCGTCGTTGCCCGGCGGCGACTTCGAGTTCGTGTCTAAAGAAGTCGTCGATGACGACGACGGTGATGAAGATACAGAAGATGACCGCCTGTTGTTGAAGGTGTAATCCATTTCCTTTTTCCTATTTTATTACCAACGGATTAGAATTTAGGTGAGACTGAGAAGAATAGTGTGTGTTCTTTGAGGTTTCTTTTCGAGTATATATAGAAGGAAATATGAATATAGGTGCATGCATTATAGGGGTTATATTTTACTTTTTAAAAAAATAAAAAAGGTGGGCTGAGGTTGGTTCTTGGAAACTTCGCAGTTAAAAAGAGAAATGCGTTACAGATTTGGGATTATGTTCCTTAACACATAGGTTGTCTCTTAAAATTGTGTTGCTTTGTCGTTTAGCGAGGGGAAATGACGATATTGGACATGGGGTGGTGATTAATTTGATTATTAATTACAGGGATTTTGGGGGACAGGCTAAGGTTCATTGCATGGGGGAATTAATGACAAGGGTTTTTCTTGGAGTTTAATGTCTTATTTATGTATGTGGTCCAGGTTCAAAGTTGACGATATTAATATTCATGATACGATATTTTATGAGATTCATTTTGTACTCCTTCCGTACGACAATTGAATGTCTTTGTGTAGTATATATAGCTTTGTTTCGATGAGATTATGCAATGTACAATAAATGAATTACGTGTCGATTGTTTCGGATACGAATGTATTGTACTTGGGAAACTAAAGTAGGGACAAATTGGATGTATTATGTATTACGTGTCCTAACTCGATAATTAAGGATAAATGATTGTCGTAACACTTCACTTGTGTATCGAAAAAAATTGAAGTTTATAAATTGTGTAAAAACACTAGGAAGGGCATATGTGTCATTTTCAAGTGTTGGATAAGCACAAACTGTCCTCGAGAAGTGAAAAAGGAGACACTCACTACCCCAAATACTCATTCTATGAGGCTCTCAATCCTATCATTATAACCTTAAAGAACCGTTTTTAACTAAATATATATAATTTAACTATTTAGTTATTACAAAACAAAACATGCATAGGCAATTTAGAACTCACAAGTGGGAGCCCTCGCTTTTTGACCACAATTCCTAAGTATAGCTGTAAAACAAACGGCGAAGACGTATGTTAGATTACCTTTTTATTTGAAAGAAATAAAATTGATGTTTTAAGACATATAGAACGATCTTTATTTTAATTTTGCTAGAAAGTAAGAAAAAATTGCATTTGTAATTATGGATAAGTTTGAGGTTGGTAAGCGTAATTACGCCAATGACATTTGCGGACGATTTCCACGTAAGATGGGCCCACGCCAACCTGGAAGAGTCTCACGTGGATCAAAAATTTGAACCACGTGGGGTCCACTCGCCGTTGCGGAGCGTGGGCGTCCGCGCAATTTGATAATTACTAGCTTTGACTTTTTTGTGAATGAGAATTATGCGAATGCAATTTCTAATTATAATTATCAGATGATTTGGAACGGAGGTGGATGATAAAAAAATAATTACATAGCAATATCGCATACCATAATAACATTCTATTTTAATAGCGCATTAAGAAAATAAATCGTTCTGATAACTTAATGTAATGTATTTTCTTTTTGGAAATATATATATTATTATTACATTGAATAGAATGAAACAAGAAGCAGTTGGGCAGTTGCTTACATAACAGCTGTCGGCTGACAATTCCACCGACCTGCTTTTTTCGAATATTTATGCACTACTCTACAAAAGCCCATATTTTCATTATTGAATAAAAACAAAATACTAAACTATGCATGATTAAAGGAAATACTTGAATTACATAACAAGTTATAACACAATATATTATTTCCTGTTTAACGATAATTTATTAATTTTGCCCAAGTTCTATCAAAAAAATAACGGGGAGGGACCCAGAAAATGTTTCCCTCCACTCAAACCGTATATTTAACTAAAATATAAATAAATCTTAGTATATATAGCCCTAGCCGCATGCATGCTTATTGTTGATTGTATATATTTTATTTTATTTTTGTCGATTACAGTTGCAACCCAAATGATGTCGCATGGTCAACAAATTGGTTATGGTTGTTAATAATTTTTTGTAACATTTAACAGATTTGCGAAACATAATGTGTGTATGAGAATTAATAATTAGGACAGCTTGCCAGCGACTTATTTAATCTTATAGAAACATTATTATTCAACAATATTGGTAATCTCCTCCTTTTGTCGGTAAATCCCTTTTTCGGCGCTTCACTTACCGGCAAACAAATTCGTTGATTAGATAAATAATGATATAGTTTAAATGAAATTTATAATTTGAGGAAGTTTCGACTCCTCCTTCCTTAACAACCGAAGAATCTTTTATTATTGCAATTACACTCTAAATACAAGCAAACTGCCTATATATGATACGTAAGTGTTGGTTCAAATCTAGCAAAGACAGCTCATTTGTGATCTTATTGTATCCTAACATAATCATATTTAATGATTTAATTTGTCTCATTGCCTTCTTCGAGTGGCTACCAACCAAACCTATCTACATACCTCTTCAAATTCCTATACAATAAATAATTCGACCATTGTTTCATATCTCGAGGATGATAATTAATTTAATATATATTTATGAAGCATTTAAACAAACTGGGGAAACTTCACTTAAATCCATATTAGACATACTTTATATCATATAACTCCCTTGTCAGAAAAATATATCACTTAACTCCCCGATTTACTGTTTGTACCAATTTATTCAGTCACGATTTACCTATTTATGTTTGTATTGTGTACCACAATATGTTGATATAGTGTACCTAAATGCGTTTGTATGGTGTGCATGCGGCGGATCGGGTACATATCTGGAAAAAGTAGGTACGTTGTAACACACATTTAGGTACACTATATCAACGTATTGTGGTACACAATACAAAATATAGAAATGTACAGCGTGACTTAAGAACGTAGTACAAACAGTAAATAGGGATTATACTAGGGAGTCAAGTGATAAAAAGTTTGCAAATAGGGATTTTAAGTGAAAGTGTCCGTTTAAACTGA
Source organism: Craterostigma plantagineum (assembly GCA_027422505.1). Taxonomy (NCBI): domain Eukaryota; kingdom Viridiplantae; phylum Streptophyta; class Magnoliopsida; order Lamiales; family Linderniaceae; genus Craterostigma; species Craterostigma plantagineum. The sequence continues at coordinate 4,464,125 of JAPQWV010000050.1, forward strand.
AGCCCATGTATAGGAAATAGAAGCATAGGAACGTGTAAATAAAATGATGCTCGTCCAATATGCCAAACATTCAAAAGACTATCAATAATTGAGGCCCAAGTTGTATTTGTATTTGTATTGTATATAGTATAGATTGAACAGTTACTATAGGTGAGGTGTGGTGAATGTTTACCATGTGGAAATTAAAAAGGGACTAAAATTAAACTTTTACAAAGTTAATTGCAAATGAACAATTTACCAACGATGTCTATCTAAATCCATGGTAGATTAAATATTACAAAAATGGGCCCAATGGCGTTATGCAACGTCTTCACCACTCTCAGTCGCTACTACCAATTTCCAACAATCCATCGTCACCCATTCGTAGCCTTCACAATCCGAGCTTCAACTGCCAAAATGTCTTCGTCTTCTTCTTGTTCTTCGGAAAAAGTGCGCACTACAGCTCCATATGGCTCGTGGAAGTCCCCAATCACGGCCGACGTCGTATCGGGCTCGGACAAACGGCTCGGCGGCTTTGCGGCCGATTCAGCTGGGAAGCTTTACTGGGTCGAATCGCGTCCCAATGAGTCGGGGTAATCGATTCTTCGAAATAGTGTGAAATTCAGCATTTTATTTTAATGGTATGGCAGTATGATACTATGGGTTACCGAGGTGATTAACTTGCTTTGATGGGCTTGTGAGCTTTCATGTAAAATTCGTGGTTTGACTGCAAGGTGACTTGTTTGAGATTCGATTCATGAAGTGTATCAAAATACTTAAGAAGATCGGTTTATTGCTATATTTCGTGGCCATGGAGGTAGAGCTCTTTATGCTATACATGATAATGTTAGGCTGTGACAAAACTTGCAGATGATTGAGTGTCAATGGAAGAAATGGTTGTACTATAGTCACATATTTCCGTACGCATTGAAGCTTATGTGTTTTACAGAAGAACAGTGCTGGTAAGTCAAGGGGAGAATGAGCAAGATCAGCCGATTGATGTGACAACTAAGGATTTTGCAGTTAGGACAGTGGCACAAGAATATGGAGGCGGTGCATTCACCATTTTCGGAGATAATTTGGTATTTTCAAATTACAAGGACCAAAGGCTCTATTTGCAGTCAATTTCATCTAAAGGTAGATCTCTTAGGCTGACTCTGATTTTAGATTCATTATTTTGTGCAGCAGTTTGCTCTATCGTATTGTAGACGAGATGGTCTGTTATTGACGGCATGAATAAGTGTCATTGCTTTTAATCATACTATTGTGGTTTTAGTTGAATAGTTGTTTCATCATTGTTGTGTTCATAAAATATTTCTGCAGATTCTGTTGCTCTGCCGCTCACACCAGACTATGGTGGGCCACTTGCTTGCTATGCTGATGGTGTATTTGATTCTCGATTTAATCGGTTTCTGACTGTGAGAGAAGGTATGTGTTAGAAGATTACATTTTCCACTCAGTTCTTAAAATCTTGAATTGCTTTTGGAATGATGGTTCATTGCCTCTTCATCTTACATAATCTTTTAATTTCTTCCTTGATTGATTTTTCTGATAGATCGTCGTAAAAGCTGTACAAATGCCACAACAACTATTGTTTCAGTTGGTCTGAGCACCAGCGTTGTCAAGGGTAAGAGCGATCTCTATGCATAAATGTATGAGCCTTCCATAGAACCTCAGAAATTCTGTACGCAAGCGGACATATATTTATTACTAGCTTCCACGGTGTTCTTTTTAGCCTAAGTATCAAGCTTCATGGTGCAGAACCCGAAATACTTGTTGAAGGCAATGACTTCTACGCTTTCCCTCGGATAGACCACAAAGGAGAACGTATGGCGTGGATTGAGTGGGGTCACCCCAACATGCCATGGGACAGATCTGAACTTTGGGTTGGATATATATCTGAAGAGGGGTAGGCAGACACAAAAGTTCAGAAAAAATGAATACATATCCGTTTTTTGCACTATCTCTAACGCACACATGCTACATTGCAGAACCATTCATAGGCGAGTTTGTGTTGCTGGTGGTGATTCGTCTATTGTCGAATCACTGACTGAACCCATGTGGTCTCCTGAAGGTATGATTAACTTAATGCATCGTCACTTTCCAATCAGAAGCATTTAAAACCTTATTAGGCAACTTCCTTTTTTTTTGGTGAAATTCAATTCTTTTCCTATGTAGAGCAGGGATCTATTCAAAATCTGTTCAATTAGAAGCATTGACCCTTCTCAGTATAACTGTATAGCTTTTCAACATTAACGTTTAATTTCTGAGATATTTTCTTGTTGGCTTATAGTCCGAAGGTCACCTTATGCGACTTTATGTTTCCTTGAAAGCTAATTGCTGGTGTTTTGGTTCTTTCTTGTAGGGGAGCTTTTCTTCGTCACTGATAGGAAAACCGGTTTCTGGAATATCCACAAATGGGTAATAATATATTAGCAATTTTATGAACTTTGGTTCTTCGAGTTATGATTGAATTTCGTGGAAGAAATCAACATTTCACTTAGATGTTTAGCATAGTAATCGTGCTTTGTATTTGTCATTTAACTGATCTTCAATGTAAAACCCAGGTGGAGTCCACGAGTGAAATACAACCCGTTTTCTCCTTGGATGCAGAGTTCACAAAACCTCTATGGGTCTTCGGCTTGAGCTCATATGACTTTCTCCAAAGTCCTGATAAGTTAATTGCATGCAATTACAGGTGATACGAAGAAACTACTTCTTACGGAACAAACGTTCTTTGCGATAATTCCCGCCCGTCTCCGCTTGATATGTTAACATATTTTGTTAATTTCTTACTTCTCAGTGTGTAAATGAAATATGATGTGGTGGTAATTTCTCTGCAGATTGAATGGGAGGTCATACCTTGGAATCCTCGATGTCATTCGAAACAAATTATCTCCTCTTGATGTTCCCTTCACAGATATAAACAATCTGGTAACTAGCATCTTCGTCTTCTTTCAATTGATATTCGAGAACACAATAAGTCGGTTTATTACTGAAAGAAGTATTGAATATGGTGCGCAGATAGCTACACCCAACTGCCTGTACGTTGAAGGAGCATCTGCAGTGCATCCCTTATCAATAGCTAAGGTAATGCAATCTTTCTCTTCTCTTCTCTTCTCTCAGAAGCCCAAATACAAATTCCTCAAAAGTGAATCTTCTTTCACCACCATCTAAATCGTTTAAAAAAAATGATTATTGATATTCTTGACTTTCTGGGAGATCTTAGCTCATTGCAATTGTTCCATTACCTTACAGGTGATCCTTGATGAACAGAAATCCAAAGTAGTTGATTGCAACATCGTGTGGTCATCTGCTTCCATACATTCGTCTTTCAGACCATATATAAGCTCGCCTGAACTGATCGAGTTTCCTACAGAAGTCCCGGGACAAAGCGCATACGCCTACTTTTACCCTCCAACAAACCCTTTATTTCAATCTAGCCCCGAGGAAAAACCTCCGCTGCTGTTGAAAAGCCACGGTAATGCCTTTTCCTATCGAATTACATGCTAGAGAAACATAAAAGGAAAAAACAGATGAAGTAATAACCTTTCTACTCAAAGCATACTAAAAAATTTGAAGCTTTGACACGCTATATACAGGTGGCCCTACTGCTGAGACTCGCGGTGCTTTGAATCTCAATATTCAATATTGGACAAGTCGAGGGTGGGCTTTTGTCGACGTTAACTATGGTGGAAGCACTGGTACATTACATAACATATCTCTACGATCTTGCTATCCTTTCTTTCCCCATAAATTTTATCAAAAATTAATTTCAAAAGGTTATGGCCGAGAATACCGAGATAGGCTACTCGGGCAATGGGGTATTGTCGACGTTGACGATTGTTGCAGCTGTGCCAAATTCTTGGTAACACTTCGTTTCTCCTCAGTAAATATTAGTGTTCGCATCCCTTTTTTCGTATATAATGAAATCTCGGCTTTCTTAGGTTGACTGCGGAAAAGTTGACGGTGAAAGATTATGCATTACGGGCGGATCTGCGGGCGGGTACACAACTCTAGCTTCTCTTGCGTTTAGAGACGTTTTTAGGGCCGGGGCATCTTTGTATGGGGTGAGTGATTTTCGATTAGTGGATTATTTTTTTGGGTCAGTCGAAAAAACTTCTTACTTGGACACAATGATTTCAGGTGGCCGATCTAAAATCTCTGAGGGCCGACACTCACAAATTCGAATCTCACTATATCGACAATCTCGTCGGTAAGGGAAGCAAAATCAGATTTTTTTTTTTTATCGGCAGAAAGAATCGAGTTTGTTACATTATATCGCCCGTTCGAACTATTTGCAGGCGACGAGAAGGCATATCACGAGCGATCGCCGATTAATTTCGTCGATAAATTTTCCTGCCCAATCATACTGTTTCAAGGATTAGAAGACAAAGTACGCTGAAAAAATTTCTCCGACTTTTTTTGCATGTATATTTTTTCGTAAAATTATCGTTCTATTGCGCATAGGTGGTGCTTCCCGACCAAGCCCGAAAGATATACGAGGCGTTGAAGAAAAAAGGCGTGCCCGTCGCTTTAGTGGAATACGAAGGGGAACAACACGGTTTTCGCAAAGTACTTATCTTTATTTATTAAAGATACGCCGAATATTAGTCGCTTCCATTTGCGACGAGCTTCTAAGTTTTTCGGGAAAAAGAGTTCATGAAGATGATTATTATTTTTTCAGGCCGAGAACATCAAATTCACCCTCGAACAACAGATGGTTTTCTTCGCTCGCCTGGTCGGGTGCTTCCAAGTTGCCGACGAAATTGCGCCCATTAAAGTCGACAACCTCGACTGAGAAAGAGGAGAGTTGTGTTTTGTTTTTGTCGTCTCCTTTCGTTTTTCGGAGGACTGCAAATTATTAGAGAGATTTGCTTAGCAGTCAACAGAAATTAAATCTCGAGTTTCGTCGTACTGTGGATGCGCTTCATCGTAATTGCGCCTTTTGTACGTTCGTCGTCTGCTTCTCGATTTTTCGATTGGTCCGCATTTCCTCCTAAATCGAGGAAGCGCAAACGTAAATGTAAAAGAAAACGAAAAAGCGCAACAAACTCGAAAAGGATGCGCGGAATTCAGTGCCACTACGAAAGAGGGTTTTTAGGATGGATTAATTTTTTAATTTTTCATTGGGGAAGTAGTGATTGGAATATGATGGCCCATGGCTGAATCACGAAATCATATATTTTCCAGAATACGACAAATATGAAAAAAAATATTTTTCCTGACTGCAAAATAACAAAACAAGTGCGACTGATTGTTAATTGTGACATAAATTATTAATAATTGATCGTTACTCAATTTTACTGAAAATACAAATCACAGCAGATCAAGTCATAAAACCTCTTCATGATTTCTCCGTTGTTCCCTTCCCTCCCCTTCTACAGTCGCTTTCATCACTCTTCAGAATTGAGTATTTAGCTGGAAATTTTCGCCCAGCATCGTCTTCTGCGGATTCTTGGTATATGCGAACGATGTGGATTGTGGGAGTTTTGGTGTAATTGGTTGATCGATGCGTCGTGTTGTGTTTTTTTAGATGTAAATTATTTATTTATAGGGATAGGCTTCGACACTGTTTCTTGTTGTTATTCGAGTGCTAATGGATGTGGAGTCGCTTCTTCTTCAGTCGTCCGATGAAGAAGAAGAGGACGACTCCGTTGGGCATTATCGATCAGTGGACGAGATTCTATTGAACCTCTCAGACGACGAAGAGAACGCTGTTGCAAGTACTAGCGGCAGTAATTGGAGAAGGGACCATGGTTTGTCGACGAATACGTATAGTACAGTTGCTAACGAAGGCAATCGAAGTGGTGGCTTGCAGTTATTTAGTGGTAATCGCAGTGGATTGTTGATTAGGAGGTCAACTGTTACAAAACCTGGGGCAGCTTTGGCTGCAGCCATCGCAGCTTCGAGGCCCATCAATTTGAGAAGGCAAATTACCAACAGAATTTCAGACAAGGGATCGGAAAATGGTAGTGATTTGGGGTCGTTGGGTGGTTCTTCTTTGTCTGCTGTTAGCAAAGAACAACCTGAACTCACGCTGGAGAAACTTGATATTAGCCCCCAAAAGGAAGACAATCCCGTCGAGAGGGATTTTTCTGAGGATGATGCTAATGTTTCAACCTTTGATGAAAGTCTGGTGGACGCAGCCCAAGAAACGCAACGATCGGTAGAAGATGATCCCTTGGATTCTTCTTCTGAAGTCGAGGCAGCTCACGAAATGCAAAGAGAACCTGAGATGTATACGGCGTTGGACCGATTAAATGTGGATGAGCAAGCGGTGGACAGAAAAAATGAGGCTGGTGTTGCTGATGAATTTGTCGAAGAACATAGTGAGGTGGTTCGTGATGATAGTGAATGTATTAGTGTAAGGGAAGAGGTGCGTCAAGATCTGGCCGATTGCACTGAAGATGGTTCACGAAATGAAGTTACAGATACAGGTCAAGAGTTGATTTCCCATCTGGAAGATAATGATATTTCGAAAAATGTTGCAGATATGGTTCGAGAATCAGTTTCTCACTTAGAAGAAGAAGAGGATGATGATAAGGAAACTACCAAGTTACAGCAGCAGACACCTGACTCTTCATTAAAGCCATTGGACTTGGCCGAAGAGATTGAGAAGAAGCAAGCGTCCACAGGGTTGCACTATGTAGAAGGTGCAGCTTCCCAACCAATGAGGCTTGAGGGTGTCAAAAGGGGCTCTACCATATTGGGATATTTTGATGTTAGTTCTGACAACATCATCACTCGGACCATATCATCCCCAGTTTTCAGAAGGGATCATGGATCGCCTCAAGCCGTGGCAGTTCATATCAACTACATTGCAGTTGGATTGTCCAAAGGATCTATCTTCATTATATCTAGCAAGTACAATGCTCATCATGTTGATCAAATGGAAGCAAAGGTCTAGAACTGTATTCTTATGAGTCTAATTTCATCCAATTCAAAGTGATCCGGGTTATAAGCTAACATCCTAGGATAATATTATCTATTTAAATGGCTTATATTAGTTTCAGAAGTTACCATTATTGCCGCACGAAAGCATATTATGTTTGGGCATGCGTCATAAAATCTTCTGCTAAGTTGTCCAACCCATTTTCCAGATGACACCGCTTGCTTTACAAGGGGATGGATCTGTTGTCCCAGTAACTTCGATTTGCTTTAATCAGCAAGGAGACCTACTTTTTGCTGGATATGGTGATGGCCATGTCGTAGTTTGGGACGTCCAAAAGGCATCGGCGCTTAAAGTTGTCGCTGAACATAGGGCACCAGTAGTTCATATCTTATATCTTGGCCAAGATAGACAAGTTACCCGGCAATTTAACGTGATAAGCGGTGATAGCAAAGGTGTAGTGAAGTTACTTCAGTTTTCGGTAGTTCCATGGATCAATAGAATCTCCTATACAAAACCAACAGTAAGATTATATCTGAAAATATTATCTTTATTTATGTGTTAACTTCTTAATAGTGAGTTATTGCATTGATGTTTAAAACAGACACTTTTAGATGAAACCACTAGCAGAGTACTATGTGCTTCTCCATTACTCTATACTGAAGCCTCTGGAAGTGCAGTGATGCCTTATCAAAGTGGGAGTGCAGTATCAAATAGTATTGGTAGCATGATAGGTGGTGTGGCTGATCAAGGGGTTGTTGTTTTCGGAACATATCAATCTGCTCTTGTGGTAAGATCTTCTAATGGTCGATATGAATGGAAATTTCCTGTTATATATCATAAATCTCGCTAATATTAATCCTCTCATAGGCAAAAGTTAGTCCCTCTGTTGAAATATATGCTCAAATTCCCAAACCTGATGGCATTGGAGAGGGTGCCATGCCATATGCTGCTTGGAGATGTTTGTCTCCTGATTATTCATCTGGTATGTATTAATATTCTTCAGATATGCATCTATAATATTTCTATGTGTTTATTGTCAGTGTTGTATTGACATGGCTTGATCTTCTATCCCAGAAAAGACTTCTTTGGAGACTTCAGAAATAGTGTCACTACTGGCTATTGCTCGGGACCGGAATGTTCAGATTGCCAAATTGGTGAAATCAAAGATCAAAGTTGTAGAGAAGTGGGCCCTTGAAAACACAGCAATTGGGCTGGCATGGTTGGGTGATGAGGTTCACGCGATATTTTTTTTTGTAATTCATGTATACTTGCATGAGTTTCCCTATTTAAGAATCCTGTTTAGGTAAAATCCTTTTCTTCTGTTCCAACAGTTTTAATTCTATGTTATCTAGGTATTGGCTGTTCTCACTTCGACGGAACAACTCTATTTGTATACGAAAGATGGAATTGTTATTCATCAGACAAGCTTTTCTTTGGACAATCCTCAAGGAGATGATAAAATTTCTCATCACATATACTTTGCTAATGCTGTTGGCAACTCAGAGAAAGCTTATCACAATACTGTTGGTGTTAGGGGTGCTTCTATATATATGCTTGGGCCAGATCAGCTTACAGTTTGCCGCTTACTTTCTTGGAAGGAAAGGATTGAAGTGCTGCGAAGAGCAGGTGACTGGATGGGTGCTTTAAACATGGGGCTGACACTTTATGACGGAAAAACACACGGTGTTATTGACCTTCCAAAGAATCTGGATAACATAAGAAAAATTGTTATACCATATTTGGTGGAGTTGCTTCAATCGTATGTCAGTGAAGTATTTTCCTATATATCAGTGGCATGTGGCAACCAAAGTGTTGATGAGATTAAGGAGCAATACGCCCGTGCCGGTGGTGTTGCAGTAGAATTCTGTGTGCATGTCGGGCGAACTGACATTCTATTTGAGGAGATTGTAGCTAAATTTTGTGAAGCTCAGCAGAAAGGTAATTAACTAATTCTTTCTTGTTGCTAGTTTTTAGCATTAAGGTGGGATGAAGACCTTGAAAATCAAGAAAACTAAGCTATTGACTAAACTATCTCAACTTGTCAGCGATGTGCAGTTTGCTCTAGTCTTCTATAGTATATTAGATGAGATTAGTGTTTGAATTTGATGCTTACAATGCTTGGTCTTCTCCGGACAGAGACTTTCTTGGAGGTTTTGGAGCCATACATTTTGAAAGATTTGCTGGGTTCTCTTCCGCCTGCGGTACATTATGCTTTTGCCTTCTCCGGTCAGTAGTGCATATGAATTCTGGACTAATGTTACTTACTTAATTTTTTGCTCATATGTATAGATCATGCAAGCATTAGTTGAGCACTACAGCAAGAGAGGATGGTTACAGAGGATCGAACAGTGCGTCCTTCACATGGACATATTATCCTTGGATTTTAATCAGGTAAAGTTTCTGCGCGAAAGTTCTTTGACGTGGAAACATCAATTTCCTTTTCTACTTTCAGAAGGAAAATGTGCCTGTTTTGTAAATCTTCATGCTTTACCTATCCTCTGCAGCTTTTTTTCCTCACTATCCATAACTGATTTCGTGACATAGGTCATCCGATTATGCCGGGAGCACGGGCTGCATGGTGCATTGATATATTTGTTTAATAAAGGTCTTGATGATTTTAGGACTCCACTTGAGGAACTGCTGGTAGTACTGCAAAATAGCAAAAGAAATGTTGCTAATCCCCTTGGGTAATCTTACTATACATTAGAATGGTTTTTAGAAGTCGATGGCTCTTATTGAATTTTCAGGCTGATAAAGAGATTTGTAGATGGGTGATGAGTCGTTCATATAATACTCTTGACATGGCCTCTTTTTACAGGAATAAGTATTGATCTGTACATGGATTTATTACCATAAGTAGATCGGTTCAAGGTCAGACAGATTTTTATTGAGATGGCACTGATTCCAAATTGGTTGGCGTATATATAATTACTTAACTCTGCTGAATATAAAGATAGTTGCTTGCATATTGAACTTGCTGTCTGTGAAAGTAAAATTACTCTAGAAGTTGTAGGCTTACGTGTGCATCTTTTCATGTCAAAATGTTTCGATTGTTGCTAATTATTTAGGCATACTTTCGCTCATGTTTTATTGCCTTATCAAATTATTTACATTGTAGCCTATTGAAGCAGGTACAGGATGCTTGTTTACCTGAAGTACTGCTTTCAGGGTCTGGCGTTTCCCCCAGGTACGTGTTAAATGATGCTTCATAACTCCAAATTTTCTGCTAGCTTTGACTCTTTTAACCTCTCAACTTATAGTTTTCTGTTTCATCCATAGTCGTTAACAATAAAAGACTATATAAAAAAAGAGATGAGTTTGCTAATCTGATTAAGATGGATGTAGTTAAAAATTCTTACCGTTTTATGTACCCTGCAAATCTACCCAAAACCCTTAGAATGAGGTAGGTGGAGGATATAAAGTTTTGTAACATTTCCCTTTATCAATTTCAATTGGATCTCTTTTTCCTTAAAGCTGTTTGGGTGATTTTATATTATTCCTGCCAGATATTATAGAGTCGACTATTAAAAGGTTATGATTGTTTAATTCAGGGCGTGGAGTTCTTCCTCCTTCGCGTTTGTCCTCCCTGAGGAAAGAGCTTTTGCTTTTTCTGTTGGAAGGACCCAGTGCAGCCAATGTGCCGAAGGCCGCAAAGTTGCAATCAAATGGAACCTGCTTAAACCTGCTTTATCTTTTAAGGCTGGATACTGAAGCAACTCTTGATGTCTTAAGATGCGCCTTTTCTAAAATCGAACTCCCTGAGGTGACCCTTGAAACTGCTGACATTGATCTCGACGCAGCTGAAAATCAGCAGTTAGTTCAAAAAGTCGTAGATGTGCTTGCTTCTGTGCTCGGTGGTAGTCTTTCCCAAACAGAAGTATCGACATGCAGCAAGGGGGATAGTCCGGCTGAAATCTGGCCATCTAAAGAAGATAGCGCACATGTATATGATTTTGTGTCTTATTATGTTGCTTACAGAGGAGCAACTGTCTCAAGAGAAATCCTTCGTCAAATTTTGGAGTACCTGACATCAGAATCCAATACCCATTATGATATGCCAGAAAAGAGAATTCAAGTGTCAAAAAGAAGAGAAAAGCAGCTTCTTTCACTACTTGAAGTAGTGCCTGAAACACAATTGGATGTTCCTTATCTGTTGCAGTTGTGTGAGAATGTTCAGTTTCATCAGGTAATTAGCCCGACTTCTTTTTTTGTGTGCTTTTTTCGTGCTCCCATTTTATCATTGTGCTTTTCTCCTTTTCCAGAAGAATGAGTTAGCTGTCGGATTCGTATCTGTAGTTCTCCCTTATTAACTGTACATGAGGTTATTCAAATAGTGAGAGCCACAGATTAGATAATTGTATACTATAAGGCGGAAAACTGACAGAGTAGCACTACCACTCAGACATGAAATTTCAATTTCGCTTATGTAATTGGTACTTCCTCACTCTTCATTATGTTTTTCTTTTTACAACAGCTACAACTTAGTTATTAGTAATACATAAGGTTACAAACCAACTATATACCTGATAACATGTAAACTATCACTTTGGCATCTCATTCTTGTTATTCTTTTCTGTTGGGAAAAGGCTTGTGGATACATCCATGCCATGAGGCATCAATATATAACTGCTATGGACAGCTACATGAAAGCCGCAAGTGAACCAGTATATGCCTTATCCTTCATACATGATATGTTGAGGTTGCTCAGAGATGAAGAACGTGAATCCTTTGAATCAGCTGTTATATATCGCATACCAGAGCTTCTTAGGCTGAGCAGGTATTTGTTAAAGACTTCAGGTTTCTTTTAAAAGTACTTTGAGGTTAAATAGATCCATATCTTTCGAGGGTTGTGCTGTTTAGACGAACAGATTAGGAGGACGTGGCATGTGCGAAATTATGCACGTTGGTGATATTTTCATTCATTGCGTTGCAGGGAAGGGACTTATTTCCTAATTCTTGAACATTTTTCTGGAAAATCCCAATATATTTTGTCCGAGCTTCGTTCTCACCCAGAAAGCCTCTTCCTTCATCTAAAAACAGTTTTTGAGGTTCATACAACAGGCACTATCGACATATCTTCTTTGGAAAATGACGATGCTTTAGAGTTTCCCAGCACTAGAAGAGCTCAGCAGCAGCCAACTGGTGTTCAAATTTTTCTTGAAGCCATGTCCAGCTCACTGAAACATCTGCAGCACAACAAAATTACAGTTACTGATGAAATGACTGAGACGTACTTTGAGGTGAATACATCCTAAAACTGTATGAAATAGTTTTGCTTATGAGGCATCGCTTTCAAGACTAGTATTATCAGGATTATCTGGATTAAATTTTTTTGGCCTTTGCTGAAACTATTTCTAAATTTGTTGTTCCGAAGTACATTGAAATAATATTTATGTTGCGCAAAAAGTTCTACCGAGCACATGCAAGTTTCTGCTGCTGGTGTGCGTGACCTATGGTAGTTGGTATAGGATGAGTATATCCCACGTCTAGTGTTAAATGTACCTGGCACCACAGATATGTGTAAATGCAGGGATATCAAACTAGTTGTTTCCCTTACATTATTGGATGATAAAAAATAATCATATTTTTTTTTCTACCTGGCACCACATATATGTGTAAATGTAGGGATATCAAACTAGTTGTTTCCCTTTCATTATTGGATGATAAAAAATAATCATATTTTTTTTTTCTGCAGCTATTATGTCGATACGACCGTGAATCAGTCATCAAATTCTTGGAGACATCAGAAAGCTATAGAGTAGAACACTGCTTACGTTTATGTCAGGATTATAAAATACTTGACGCTGCTTCTTTCTTGTTGGAAAAGGCTGGATATGTAGGAAGTGCTCTTTTATTGATCCTTTCTAATCTGAGTGAGAAATTTGCTGCACTTGATACTGAAATTCAAAAAGGCTTATCTGGTAATACTTTTGATGATCTCAATGCCACCTTGAAGAAAAAAGAGGTACTTTATATCCTTTTCCTTGATCCTTCCTCTTGCCCTCATTAAGTGTTTCTCCGTATAATGCTTGAGAAAATATTACAGGTTTCTGAAATACTTGACTTCATTCAAGCTTGTATTAGATTGTGCCAGAGAAACAGCCCTCGTTTGGAAGAAGATGAATCTGAGTCCCTCTGGTTTCAGTTACTTGATTCGTAAGCCAACCTTTCTACCGTGTGCTACTTTAATCTCTGTACTTCTCTTCATCTATTTGATTTGTCTCATACTACACAAGCCATACGGTTTCTTGCACATGTAATTTATACATTTAATGTTGCCCGAGTGATTCGTAGATCTATCATGCTTACTCTTAAGAAATTCGATGCTGACCTGGATTCATATTGCCTGAAAACCAAATTTTCACGTGTACTGGCTTGCCTTAATCATCGTCTTCGATTGGTACGCAGATTTTGTGAGCCATTGATAGATTCAGGAAGTACTACAACAGATTCTGAGACTGAAATGCTGCGGAAAAGTCTCGTTGGCTCATCAATCGAGTTGGAATTCGATTGGGGAACCAACACGAGATGGAAGCTCTCCAAGTCTCATAAAAATGCTCCATTGATGAGGAAGCTTTTCTCTGTTTTCATCAGAGAAATTGTGGAGGGAATGATTGGATATGTTCAACCCCTGAGAATCATGATGAAATTTCTTTCAGATAATGGCGATCAAGAATTCGGTGATTACAAACTCACAATACTGGGGATGCTTGGAACATACGATTTTGAAAGACGAATTTTAGTGCGTATCCCTTAATACCTGTTCCCATGCTGCATTCATTAGCTTATTTTTTAAACCACAAGCGAACTCTCATATGTAGTTCATTACATTCCACAGAAAATGGGTTCTGTTATCTTAATTGCAGTTACTCTTCTTTTGCATAGGATACTGCCAAAAAACTGATCGAAGACGATACTTATTACACAATGAATTTGCTCAAGAAGGGTGTATCTCGTGGCTTTGCTCCAGGGAACCTAGCCTGCTGTATCTGTAACTCCCAACTCTTCAAATCTTCGTCTGATTCTAACATCCAAGTTTTCGGCTGTGGCCACACAATGCATCTCGAGTGTCAACTTCCCGAAAACGAATCATCATCGTCAAGGAGTTCATTGGCTGGTTGCCCTATCTGTGCTCCTAGGAAGAAATTTCAAGGCCCAAATGGTAAATCTCTGTTGGTCGAACATGGATTGGTGAATAAGGTGACATCAAGAACAACACAACGAACACGACGCAACCCATCTTTGCCTATCGATCACGATATTTCAGATAGCTCTCACAATTCTCATTCGATTCCACGGGTATGTTCTACTATTTTGGGTCGTATTGCTCGATTGTCTTTTGTGATCATTTGGTAAAATTTTTTATTTTTCGTTTTCCTACAGTTTAAGCTGTTAGAGAGCATACAAAAGGATGAGAAATCGATTCTTATGGAGATGGAACCTCAACTTAGGCTGGCACCGCCTGCTCAATATCATGAGAAGGTGAAGAAAGGGAAAGATATCTTATCTGGGGATGGCGGTAATCTCGTTCCTAAATCCGATAAATCAAAGGTTCGGAATATTAGGGACGTTAAAGTGAAAGGATCATCCGTTCGATTTCCTCTCAAATCTAACCTATTTGGTAAGCTACTTTCTTAACTCTCTCATGCAGTTCTTTTTTGGTACCATTTCCTCGGTTATATATACGGATTCAGTATTCAGATTCTTCAGTACAATTTAATTCGATGATGATTATTTTTTTTTTTCATTTCAAACTTTTAAGGTAAGGAGAAAATCACTCGGAGATGAGACATAATCAACGCTTTCTGCAGTGAAGATGCAGTTCAAATGCTTAGTCTTTTCATTCTTCTGTGTAACCGTTTTCCTTTTTTGATCCCTGAGCTATGTTCAACTTCGTTGTGTACATAAGATTTTGTTTTCAGTTACCATGTAGTATGTACTCGTATTTTGTCACAGCTCTTTACTATGTTCTATCATTCTCTGTAGACATCTAAAACCTGAGAAATTCATTGCTCACCATTTCTAACATTTCAAAGAATAGGTCAATATATAGCATATAACGTTCGAAGTGTTAAAAACCCGAATTGGAAGTTGGAACAAACTATGAAACTCGTTAAAATTGGTCATGTGTAAGAAAAAAGGCCATATCTACTTCTGCCCGAAACCTCGATCAGATTCAAATTAGCGGTCTATAATCTGTTTACAAATCAGTCGGAAGCAACATCAACTCCTCTCGACTTCAAGAATTCCTTAGCTTCAACAACATCCTACAACGAATGCAGTCTTAATCAGATTTAACCAAAGCATAACACATCAGCATTTCCAAAAAATAGATTTGATGCAAAATTCAAGAACCTGTTGTAGAAGAACTGCCTCATGTGGGCAGGTAGGGAATTGCATCAGACCAACTCCCACCATTAACAGACCGTAACATCCAAGTGAAACAATTAAGTAGATGGGCAGCTGAAAAACCAATAAAATGAGTTATGCAAGATTGGCACAGTGCAGTGGAATGACCTCATTGATACGTATATGGAGACCACCATAAATATTGACTCGTAACTAATAGGGGTTCCATCACTTGGTGATTAAGCTGAAAAGTATATAAATTAGAAGCTCACCAGCCAAGTGTAGCTCTCTGGCACTATAGAGGCCCGCAAAAGACCTATCCAGAGGGAAGTTATCGCTACCACGAGCGAAATCAGCTTCACTATGTGCTTCATTGGATCTTGATAGAATCAAGTGACCTTTAACAGGATAAACAAAGTCATTATTTGGGCACATGAACGAGTAGTTTCCACTTAAACAAGCCAAACAACGAATGGACTCATCCTATCAGTTCAATTACACTGCCATCAGAAGGGATAGGTGTGATAATTATTCTCACAGTTCCATTAGAGAAGAATGAATGGAACTCAAAGCCCTTGCGCAAATATTCCCAAACATCACGTGGCAGTGGAATTTCATCCTAAAAACAAGATCTTTGACATAAAGTGCTTCGTTCTTGAGCACACATTCTACCCCACTTGACCGATTAAGGTTTCATAATCGACTGAAGAGCAGCTAAGATGGAGACAACAACGCATTGAAAATAAGCTTTCTTCAAACATCCTAGATAGGCAAATTCAAATTGCCCAAATAAAAATAGGAACAATTCAAACAGCTGGTTCGAAGAAAGAAGCAGCTTTCCTCACCAATCGATTTGAGAAAAGGGGGCTCTTCTACAAAATTGACAAGAGAAAAATAAACGTACAACCCAGCTAGCTTTTCATATCCATAATCTTCTCCGTAAACCCTATTGAAATGGAATCACGTCAATTTTCCTGATTCACCAGATTCAGATCGAGTGGAGAACAGTGGTCATATCAAATCAAGTGAAGCAGCTCAAAGAGTTGCGATTAGGGCCAATGATATGAGGCTTTGTAGAACGATTAGGGTAAAAGTAACAGCGTGTGCTAATTGGGCCACATGACGTTTTTTCAGCACGGATGGATGAGGCCCATTATAATGGGCCCGGCGGCCCAATATCTGCATTGATAACTTACTATTTGGGCCACAAATCATTTTTCATCAAGGAATAGGCCCACAATGGGCCGTATGGCCTAACAGCTGCGTGAAAAATTTACAATTTGGGCCATAAATCATTTTATCATCACGAAAAGGGCCCACTAAAATGGGCCGCGTGGCCCTCTTGCGTTGAAAATTTTCCTATTTGGCCCAAGGTTTCCGTAGGTGAACCTGCGGAAGGATCACTGTCGAACCTACGAAAAAGACCTGCGAACACGTTCACCACGCTAGGTCGACATCCGTACCGTGCGGGCTAACGAACCCCGGCGCAGAGCGCGCCAAGGAAAACCGAAGCGAATGCGCGTCCGCCAAGCCGTCTCGGCCGCGCGGCCGGACGCCAGGCAGGAGTATAAGTATAATATAATTGTTCTAATTTTAATTTTGAAATATTTATGTTAGTAGATGAAAATCATTTTTATATATAAAAATTAATGAGTAGGAGTATAAGTATAATTAGGGGTGAGCAAAAATATCCGGAAAGCGGATTCCGTCCGGTATCCGGTTTTCCAAACCCGGAAAAACGGATATCCGGTTTTAGAAACTGGATCGGATAATTAGGGGTGAGCAAACATATCCGGAAATCGGATTCCGTCCGGTATTCGGTTTTCCAAACCCGGCAAAACGGATATCCGGTTTTAAAAACCGGATCGGATATCCGATCCGATTTATTTTAAAAGAAACCGGGTCGGATACGGATAGTGGTTTGTCTAAAATCCGGATATCCGGTATCCAGTTTTATATTTAAAAAAATAAAAAATTAAAAAAAATAGTCCAAAAAGAAAAATAAAGGTCCAAAAAGGAAAAAGAATCATCAAGTAAAATATTTAAATTTATATTATTTTATTATTGAAAAAAACTTTGTTGGAGAATTGAGATAAAAAAAAATATAAAAACATCGAGATGAAAGTTAAAAAAATTAATGTGATTATGGTATTGTGTTTTTTATTTATTATGTAATTTTGAATCATAAATTCACATATTGTGTGAATTACTATGTGTACAAATTCTTGTATTAAAAATTTTTTTTTTATTGTGATAAGAAATAAAAAATATGATTTTGAAAAAAAAATAATAAAAAATATAAGATAAATTTAAAAACCGGATGCGGATATCCGGTTATATATCTGAATAAACCGGATATCGGATTTTCGGATATCTGATTAAAACCGGAGCGGATACGGATACAATTTTCCGATATCCGAAAACCGGATATCCGAATTTTGAATATCCGAAAAATTGAATATCCGGTTTTGCTCATACCTAAGTATAATAACTAAAAATTGAGGGATTAAATATAAAAATTATTTAATTAATGAAATTAGAAGTGGGTTAAATTGTAAATATTTTACGGACGAAATGACAGTTAATAGCCACCCCTCACCAATCAATACACCATGTTGTTTGGTATTAAAACAGAGTAACGGTAAAAAAGGAAACATTTGAATTAGTAATAAGATCGAGCGGGATTGACGACATTAAGGCGGACGCTTTCGTTACCATTGTCGTGCTGCTCTTCCACCATCTCCCTGGCCGACTCGATAAGAGACGCTCCGACGTCGTCCAATGTAATGGACTGAAGCGTGTCGATATTCCCAAAACCCGACGGCAATTCCTTCAAGAAACTCAACCCGGCGATAACCAAGTTCTCGAGGACGGGAAAATGCGTCTCGTCCGCCGTCCACCACATCAATCCCAATCTCCTCATCTCAAAATGCTTCAACTTTCGAAACCCTTCCTCCGGCGGGGCCCACCCGAACCCTGTGGAAGTCACCTTTAGCTTGAGAACTTCGAGGTTCGGCAAAAAGGCGACCACGTCGTTTATATCTTCCCAAGAAAAGTAGCAGTCGAAGAAACTAAGCCTCTTCAACGAGTAGGGAAAAGCAATGTAGTCCGCGCTGAAGAAACCCTGAATGAAGCGTAAGGACAACGACTCGAGCTTACCCAAAAGATCGAGGTTATTGAGGCAATAGTACGGCCAGCTCGGCGCTTCGGACCCATCCATGCCCTTCCATTCGTACGTTAACCCTAATTTCTTCAGATTCGGGATTCTCATCACAATCTCCTCCGTGCACCGAAAATTCGAAACTCGAGTGAGCGTTTGCAAGCTCTCCAAGACGTAGAACGAGTCGTCGTCCTCGTTTGGTTCGGATAGCGTCCTTCCGCCCAAGTTCAAGTGCCTCAACAATGGCATTTCCCATATATCAGACAGGGGCACACGACACTGGTCGAACGTAAGGGCGTACAATGTTTGGAGATTCCATAGGAGAGTGATGGAAGACGGGTACGAGAATTCTATTGGAAGGGACAAGTGAGTGATCCGAAGGTAGCGCACTTTAGTCGTCTGTAGGATCGTAGCGGGCTCGCCGCCGATCGTATCCATCACCCTCGTGAATCTTATCCTGTTAAGCTCCGGAAAATAAACTTTCCTACAACCGCCGCACACGAAAGATCGAACGTCGGCCGTCGACGGAGTGGGAAAGAGGTTAATCACGGAGAGATTCATGCTCTCATGCTCTCCTTCCTCGGCGCAAAACGAACATAAATTTCTATTGGAGTGATGAACTACGAATTCTTGAAACCTCGGGACGCCCAAGAGGTCTTCCTTGATGTATTCCCTCATGCACAGGTCCCTCAAGAGGTCGTGAATTCCGCAAGTTTTGATGTTTCCTCGTCTTCCTCGTCCGCGAACTTCTATTATATTTCGGGCGACGAGGTCCTCCAAGTACCCTTCCGCGACTTCTTCGAGGGTTTTGTCGCGAGCCGACGGCTTTAAAAATCCGGCGGCTATCCACATCTTGACTAGCTCGGAAACGCGGACATCACTGTCTTCTCCGTAAACCGCCATGTGGAGGAAACAGGGCTTGAGGTGGACCGGCAAGTAGTCGTAGCTTAAAGACAGTATCTTTAAACAATTTTCGTCGTTCTCCGAATTAGCGAAAGAGCTCACATTCTCGGAAACAATCCTCCAATACGTCGGCGTCATATCGGAATTTGCAAGCAGACCGCCGACCACGACTAGGGAAAGAGGGAGCCCGCGGCAACCCCTTGCGATTTTCCTTCCTATTTCGGTTAATTCGGGCGAATGGTTGCCTCCTCCTACTCGGGAAAATGCCCTTTGTTTGAATAAATCCCAGCTATTTTCCCCGTCTAGAAGATCCATCGAATGCCGATTTCTAGGCCCCAACGAATTGGACACCTCGGACTGCCTAGTCGTCAACAGAATACGACTTCCATTCGAATTATTGGGGAAGAAGCGCTTAAGTTCGTCCCACGCTTGGACGCTCCAAACGTCGTCCGCCACGATTAAGTACTTTCGGCCGGACAACGTTTGGTACAATTCTTGTCCTAAATCGTGCGAAGTCGCGGTGCTAGGTATGTTTTTTCCGCCTCCTATGATCCCTTCATCTAATAGGCCTTTGAGTATGCGATGCACGTCGTGATTTTGAGACACGGTGAGCCAAATTCTTATCGTGAAGATATCCGCAGCGCTTTTGCTATCGAAGGCATATCTAGCGAGGGTAGTCTTACCTATTCCCGGCATTCCGACTATAGGGATGATCTGAAGGCTTTGTTGATTTCCAGTGAGCTTATCCATGATTTCTAGCAATGACTTGTCTAATCCGACGGCCCTGATTTTTCCATCGGAGGAAGAAGAAGAAGCTTCTGATGGGCTCGTACGGTTAAGCTTCTGATCAGCAACGGTCGTCGAATTTCGATTCTTTAGGACAGATCTGTTTATAATGCGGAAGAAAGATGAATTCAAGCAAGCCCAATTTCGATCATTATTATTATTATTACCGGCCTCTAATTTCTTGATCAGCTTTAGCTTGATGGAGTTGAGTTTTTTATCGGCTCTTTTTATGCCTCGGCAGAAAGAATCGAACCACTTCGTATCTTGTCGGTAGCCGTGATAGCTCAGGGCGATGAGATAGAGCATGTAATCGTCGATTATGTCATCTGCTGCCTGCGTAATTTTTGGGATCTTTCTAGCCAAAGAATCGACGGCGGCGTTCTTTGTTATTTTCGAGTGATGGGCTTGGAGAAATTCGAGCAGCGAAGAGAGGTTTTCTTGCAGGGTTTGGACATGGGAGGTGCTTGCAAGAAGACGGCGGCGTGAAGGGTGAAGAACGTTTTCGACGACTTGCATAAGGGATAACACCGATGCATAAGCTGCGACCGCCATTTCTATCTATTATGAAGTGATTTTTCTTTTCCTTTCGTTGATTCTTGGAGGGTATTAGGAACAATTGAAGTTTTTTTTTCTGGCTTTATGAGATGAGACGTATAGTTCAAGAATCCACGTGAGATGGGGACGAAAAGTACGACAACTTTAATATTCCTATTTATGAGTTTTATATAATCCCTCCGCCCCGGTATCTTTTGGATATTTGGGATTGGATTCGGTTTTTAAGAAATATAATATTTTAATAGTATAGAGGAAGAAAATTATATGGATGGCACGTCTTTTAAGAATATTTAATGTTATTATATTGATTGTGTGTGATAGTTTTTTACTAAATATGAAAATGTATAAGAGATAGTGGAACGCCCGATTTGGTAAAATGTACAAAAGTTACCGGGACGGAGTTAGTAACTTGGAGTATGAAGTACTGTGCCATCGTTGACAATTTGTGGCGATAAATCGTTATTATATTCTCGCAAAAGAAGCCCTCATTGGCTTTTTGTCAAAGTAAACGCAATGCAAGTGTGGAAGCCTGACAATTATGCGGACAATCTTGGGCTTCTTTTCATATTATGATTCATTTTGCTACCAACTACATATTAAATGACTTGAACATGTTTATGGTCTTCTCTCTTAAAAATCAATTTGTTGTATATTACGTTTGTGTGTATGTCTATTAGGTCCATCCAGTCCAGAGGCTTACCGTTGGGCTGCTCAAAATTTTTCTTAAAAAATATAAAAACAAATCATTTTTCATCACGGACAGGGCCCACTAAAATGGGCCTTGCGGCCCAATTACTGCGTTGAAAAACATACTATTTGGGCCACAAACCAATTTTTCATTACGGATAAGGCCAATTACAATGGGCCGTGTGGTCCAATAGCTGCGTTGAAAAACTTATATTAGGGCGCAAATCAATTTTTCATTAAGGCCCATTATAATGGGCCATTATAATGGGCCCTATGGCCCAAGAGCTGCGTTGAAAATTTTACTATTTGGGCCACAAATCATTTTTTCATCACGGAAAAGGTCCATTATAATGAGCCCTACGGCTCAATAGCTTGCGTTGAAAATTTCACTATTTGGGTCACATCATTTTTTATCAGGATGAGGCCCATCATAATGGGTCTTGTGACCCAAGTTCTTCGATGAAAAATTCGCTGTTTGGGCCGAATCACTTTCATCACATATGGCCCATATACTGTGATGAATAATTTGCTATTTGGTCCACAAATCAATTTTCAAGCACCCATTTTAATGGGTCCTGTGACCCAATATCTGCATCGAAAATATTGCGATTGGGGCCTAGAATCGCTTTTTCACGGGCCCAAACTCTGCGATGAAAAATTTTCTAATTGGGCCGAGTCACTTTCATCACAGATGAGGCCCATCGGCCCATATTCTGCAATGAAAAAACGAATACACCGACCATAATGATGTATGGCGTTGAAATGAAATTTTCAAACAAACCCCAAAGATCAGACAACCAACACAAGATGTCAAAACGGGCCCGCTGGGAGGGGTGGGGGCATAGCCCGTCTACTGGCGGGCCTGAAAAATGAAGGTCCGCCCCGCCTGCGGGCCTGGCGGGCTTAACCCGATACGAGAGACCCATTTTCGATCGACTATGAGGAAACAAAAATCTGTAATAAAACGGAACCTAATGAACGGTATCTTATTACGACGATCCGAAGTTACAACACAAGGAAATACCATTAACCAAAGACGACGAAGATACATAGTGCCATCCATATAAACGAGCCAATCACAAGAATCGCCCTACTCCATATTATCCAAATCATCATACCTTCCATTCTTCGCCGGGAAATCGCCCGGCCCAGAAAGCAAGAACGAAAACGAACCCTCAGAATCATCGAACGGCGGCCTTGGAAACTCATTGAATCCACCAATACCATTCGTCCCAAACCCTAAAGGCGAAAAATAAGCAGCAGTAGGATCTTCGCTCGACCCTTCGACATCCATAACAACATTCTGAGACATGCCCATTACGTTCGTAGCATCAGACTTCAAATTAAAATCGAACATTTCGACCTTACTATTATTACCACCTTCGCTGCACTGTCCAAGATCAGACACAACAACAGTTGCCTTCGATTCCTCGGTAGGTATCGCCGGCGTATGCCCTTGAAACAGAGCAATGTGCCCGAACAGCTTATCCTTCCTCGAAAAAGTCGTCCCACACGAGCAAAGCCACTTATCCCTACCACAGTGCTTTTCGTGGGTCTTCAAGTCAGCAATCACCGAAAACTTCTTGGCGTTACATCTGCTGCAAGTGTAAGTCTTATCGCAGTGCGTCCTCTTGTAATGATTCTTGACACATAGGATGGTCTTCAACGGCTGAAACTTCTTGTGCTCTTTGTTCCTCTTGCAACCCACGAACGGGCAAGAATACCTCCTTACAACGACGGGCTCGGAGCTAGGCTCGGCGTGAGGCTTGGCTAAGGCGGCTGGGGTTTTGTACTCGTCTCCGTGGCCCCTCATGTGCATACGCAGGTTTGCGTCCCTCTTAAACCCTTTCCCACATATGGTGCAGAAATGCGTGTGTGGGGCGAGGATTTCGTCCTTTTCTAATTGGAGGATTTCGTAAGAGCCCGGCGGCAGATGCTCCCCTTCGTCGCCCTCGTCGTCGCTCTTCATCTCATGGTCCGAGTGATCTTCCACTTTGTTCACGATTGGAGCGACGGGAGAATTCCCGGGATTGGTCAAATTACCAATTTGCCCCTGGTGGTTAGCGTAGCCCTCGGGGGAAAGGCCGCCGTTCTTCAGGGGAGGAAGGAGGCTGCCGGCGGTTGAGATGAGCTGGACGATGATCGAAGTGAGGTCTGTGGTTATGAGCTGCTGCTGCTGCTGAGCCATGAGCTCGTCTGACTCTGACCGGCCCGAGCCGTGGCTCCTACGGGCGACGACTGTGTGGACCATGTTTTGGAGCTCGTGGATCTTTCTCTCGAGGAAGGAGAGGTTGTTGAGAGTTGCCATTGGGTCCCAGTTGGGAGTTTTGTTCGATTCTTGGGCATCGGGCGATTGTTTAGGAATCTGAGGTTGTAATGGTGGGTCGGAGCCTGGGAATTTAGTAGCTCTGTAATCGAGAAACGACGAGGTTTCGCCCTTTTGGGCTCGAGGGATTGAGTTGAAAGGTTGATTTTGTGGGGCAGAGTTGTAAGGGTTACGACGTAAGCTATCGTCTGGGTCCATGTTACGCTTTTCGCCTGCAAAAGATGAGATGACAGATGATGAAACTAAGCGACAAAGAGCTTTTCAAACAAAGATATTATCAGAGGAGTAAGAAAATGGTAACAGCTTCGAAAACGCATGAAAGAAAATACAGTATTACGGTATTAAGGATGAACAATATTGCATTACGTTGAAATGTTCACTTTGCGTAAGAACTTAAGCTATTTCAAGATATTCATCCAACAGTTCCAATCCGAAGAACACGCTACGGAACGCTATAATTTTCCAGATAATTTGGGCTCATCTGTTTTGAGCTTTAATCCACGTCCCATCGATCAGCACAGGAACGAAAAAATCAATCAAGAAAATGCTTGGTAAAAAAGTGGCAATTGAGAGAAAGTCAAATTGATTTCAATAGCTAAGATCCCTAAAATTGACCTGCAAACACATGAAACCCCCAATTTTTCCCCCTTTGTTCGTTAGTAAACTTCAAGTCCAAGCCCTACTCAACATCGAAAAGATTGTCCCAAAAACACGTAATAATTAAATCACAATCACATAAGCTAGAAGTAACGGCTCAACTTTCAGGATTTCAGGTCAAGCGATTGAAATCGAGAAAACGCCGAATCGTCAAAAAAAAATCAGTAGCAAAAATCATAGATGAGAAGAAAGCAGATCGATAAACTCACCAGATTAATGAGACCCAGGTAAAACTTTCCTCTGTCGTTGATTTATTTCTCTTTCTCTTTAATGATTAGATGCTGACTGAAATTTTTTTGACGAAAAGAGCTACCTTGGAAAGTCTATCAGCATCCCATCCCATGATCCATCATATAATTATATAATAATATATATTCATTTCATCATGGGTGTGGTTCCGAGAAGCTTAGTTTATATATAATAATCTTAAATTAATATAGTGATAATATTAATTATATCAATTGTAACAATCAATGAATACAGATCAATTGATGATCTAATATCGACGTGGGGCCACTACTTCCTCGTCAAACAATTTGCTCTAATATATTTATAAATGTATATGATTACGTCACCATATTATAAAAAACATATTCATGGTTTGAACATTTGTCTTATGATTTAGTGAGATACGACCAATTGAAGATAATGAATGTATTTTCAGATCAACTGGGGATAAATACGAAAACCGATTGAATTTTTATCAGGAATATTCAGTAATATTTTTCTAAAAATATATGAAAATTATAATCAAGAAAAGAAAAAGATGCCCATGTATTGTCCATTTTCATCATTTATCATATTCGATATACCCTATCATAATATACCCTTCTACAAAAAGCCAATAAAATGAGCCTCAAAAGCCAATTTTAAACAAAATCTGTCCAACAAAGAAGCCACACAACACAAATACACTGAAATCCCAGATATCAGGTAACTTAAAAAAAAAACTGTTAAAAAAAAACCTCACTTCTTCTTCGTCGACTTAACGGGGACGCCTTTGTACATGTCGACCTTCTGCTTAAGATCGTCCCTCCTCGGACGTGCGACTCTATTGTTAGGATCGAAAAGCAAAGCCTCTTCGAACGCTTTCAGCGCAGATTTTAAGTCGTTCGTCTTCTCGTAAGCATCTCCCAAGTTGTTCCACGCCGTGACATAGCCGGGCTGAAGCTTTACAGCGTTTTCAAACTGTGAGATAGCCTTCTCCGTTTTACCATCTCTAGCGTAAGTAACGCCGAGGGCATTGTATACCTTTGGCAAGAACCAAAAAGAAAAGGGAGATGAGATGAGAAAACGATTGTACATATGATGTAATAATTTGGAAGAAACGAAAAGAGGTGGTTACTTGGGCGAGGTCTTGGTCTTCGCCGTCCCACTTTTCGATAGCTTGAATAAGATACTTAGTAGCCGCGGGATAGAACTTTCTCCTCAGCATCACCGCCCCGAGCTCGAATAGTTCTGTCGCAGAGGCGTCGCCACTTCGAACTTGCTCCTTTTAAAGACATATATATAATATAGATAAATAAACACGACAAAATTGAGATGTTTCCAAAGCGTGTTAGAGAATAGAGACAAGGAAATAGGCTTAATTATATATTTTTTTGGGTCAATTCATTATTAGTCTAACTTGAAAGGTTGCAATTTTAAGACAATAAGGTTCAATCTTGAAGCAATTTGAGGAAACCTAAATTTCACGATGCAATTTTAGGACAATAAGTTTCAAACTGGAAGCAATTAGAGGGACAATTAACGTCGGATTTTTTTAACTTGCACTCCAAAAGTTGCTCAACTTATTGTCCTCAAAATGCTTCAACTTAAAATTTACTGTCCTTCAGGTTTCCTCAAATTGCTATTATCCTAAAATTGTCATTTCTTAATTTAGGTGTCCTTAAAATGTCAATCCCCCAAATATAAAGAAGTAAAAAAACAATCAACCAAAAGAATATAGAGAGAACGTCGCTTTACTTGGAGCTCTTTTGCAGAGAGGTCGAGCTCCCTACGAACGAGGACCTGGCGTATAACGAAATAAGATCCCAGACCGAGCAAAGCTAGAAGAAGCACCAAGTAAGAAAGCTGAATCCCGAGTTCGAACAGTTCCCCGACTTCATAGACAGCGTTGGCTCTTACATTTTCTCTTGCTTGTGCCATTTGGGTAGGAATTAGCCATGGAAGCGAAGAGCACAGAATCGAGGAGACTAAAGAAGGCGATGGCTTTCCTGGCGTTTGTGCCTCCTCCATAGCAACTGATAGCTCCCACAAGAATCCTAAAAAATGGGTTGGCCATTCGAAAAGATCTACTTTAGAATAGAGAGGGCCATAAGTACAGGAAAAACAATTCTTTACTTACCTTCGTCTTTTGCCGAGCATGAAATGCCTAGGACTCCTTCATTTCCAGGCACCTAGAACAGCCATTTACCATATATGATAAGCACGAGCCAACTTTACGGCTATGACTAGTATTTTATTCTTTTTATTCACAAGAAATTGGACGAGCGGGTAAGTGGGCTACTCTTTGCTCATCGTAATATCTTGGAAATATCTATACTACAACTATGGAAACACCATTTGAGCAGAGCTTTCGATGGCTAGTTAAGCAACATAGGGGCAACCTTGCAGAGATTGTCTTGAAAAAAAATGGCAGATTAAGGTAGACACGGTAAGGAATTCGGAGATACACTAACGCACTCATTAAGACAGAATGGCATAATAGCTTTCTACGAATAAGGCTCACACTTGCAAAATCCCTCACGCTCATTAACCCCACGTTCACTAAGCAGAACCCAGATAAACCATCGACAAAATCAACAAATTAAGGAAGGAAATTGCACACACTTGCAACCAAAATATTCACGAGCAGCATCCTACTTCAGGAAAACATCGATGAAACCTCAACAATTTTGCACACAAAAGACCTGAGCTGAGAGCTTGGGACTCTTTACCCTTTTTCTGGGCTTCTTCCTCAACCAACAATAAACTGTTTCATCCCTTCGATATACTGAAAATTCACAAGAAAATGGAGCTGGGTTTCGCCTTCCTTGCGGCAATAGCTTCGAGGCAGTAGAATTGGGACTTGTCTCGCAGCTTAGCAGAGAAGGCGAAAATTTGCAGCTGACGCTTAGCATTCTATCGAGGTTTCTCCGATGCTGATGATATCTGTAAATATGCGTCAAAAACCCTGAAACTTAAGCAGCATCAATGAAGAATACACTACATTAATGGTCTGTTTTCGCCATCATCGTTGCTACTCGCTGGATTTAATGTAATGGGGTTAGCTTGCATTGAATTGAAGATAAAGTTCGGACGAGTCTATCTCTGCCATTTGCCAATTGCCCAAATCAGACCGGTCTAGACCGGACATCGAACCGGGCGATGTAAACTAACATAATATACCCTCGAACCGAAGGCCCAAATACCATTTTCTTGCAACCTAAACCTATGTTGATAAGGGCGTGTTTGCCCACTGAGCAAGGCCCGTTATTTGCTGGCCAACAATTTGCATATTTAATAAAGTCTATTTTTTTTTTCTTTTTTGGAAGACTGTTTTATTCGTGAAACATGGTTCCATAGGACTTTTACGTGGAGGCATGATGAGAAACTTCTCATCTCATACTCAACTTGTGGTTGTGGAGGAGAATTAAACAAGAAAAGGAAACATTTCAGAGCATTTTCATAATAATCTCCACCGTGTAGTATGATATTATATATCCTAATTTCACTACGATTATCAAACATGAATCTACAGATAAATACCTATTTATCTAAAAAATTTGCACGTCAGTATCCATTTCAGAAATTTTTCTAAATAATTACTCGTTTGATTGAGTGTATCATTTTCTCAGTCTTGATGTACCTTTTCATATTATGTACCACGTCATGCGTTTATATGGTACGCACATGTGGTACCTATATACGTCTATATGGTACCTTAATGTGTTATATGAAGTACCATTTTCTTACTCTATGGTACCTATGTTCTATGACGTACTTGCGGCGGAACAGATACCAATCTGCAAAAAAAGTTATTCTAATAGGTACATATATATAAAAAAAATCTGACAGGGTACTGACTTGCGAATTTTTTATATAAATGAATATTTATTCTGTAAATACCCAACCATATATGGCATTTTCGTGACTAAAACGAATTCGTATTCCTCCCACGTAATTGACCGCTAAATGATCTTGTTTCGGAAATATAATAAACAGGACAAACATCGATGGAGCCATAAGTGACCGATGACGTATATGTATTTGTTTGATTCCTAGCATTTACTGAGATTTATTATGACGACAAAATATATAAATTTATAAACAAAACACACTAGGCAAGCACGTGAATTTTTTTTATTTGGATGTAGTTAAATTTCAAGCATTGATATGAGTGACTCAATTCTCTCGCAATACAACACCAACAAGCTAACGAACAAAGAAGCAGAATTAATGTTCATTATTATAAATAAAATAGTAATTATACCATGCAAAACACTCGTAGCAGTTAATCTTGCTTGCCATCTTTTTTCACTTAAAAATATCAAAAGCTGATCATACAACGTGTCTTCGGAATTGTATGATCAAGATACTACTAATTTAATTAATACGGAGCAGTTATAGAGTTCGTCACTTTTCCCTAAGGTGCTGAAAACTTTATTCCATATAATAATAATAATAGTAATGTATAATGTTCGTTATATATATATATATATATATATATATATATATATGATGTGCGTTTATATTTTGATTAACAAAGAGGCAAATAGCACCACATAGTATTTAATAAATTGTAACATTTAATAAAGATGAAAGACGAAATTAGTTGCCCCATCATAATAATAGCCTAAAAGCATCTCCAATGCAATGCACAAAAATACACAAAAATAGTTAATTTTACATAATAATACAACTGACGGTGCTTTTACTCCAATCCATGAACTCTACTTTTTACACTATTCAACCCATTAACTCTATTGTTACACTAAAAATCAAGTTTCTATTTGTTATTATCATAATTGACTAATTAAACTTTACATTATAATGATTCAAATGTCAATATATTATGGTTATTAATATTTAAAAATTACATAAATTATTAGCATATTATTTAGATTTAAGTTCATTAAATAAAAAGGAAAATATCAATAATTGAACGAAAATTAATATTGTTTTTACATTTATTATTATAAGATTGTCAAATATTTTAAAAATAATTAAAATATCTTTTATTAAATAAAATATAAATAAAATAATAACTCTATTTTGTGTTGAAAATTGTGCATAATCTAGAGTATCTATGATGGTCAACACAATATTTATATTAAAATTGAGTATCTCTATTATTTTATTTATTTTTACACAAAAACAAAGTATTGAAGATGTTCAAGGTGCCACGACTAATCACATTACAATATTCATTCACCGCTCAAATGGAAATCTTAAACGAAGAAGACGGAGAAAGCATACGCCAATCCCTTCTGAAATCAACCGAGGAAAACGCCAAAGCCATCGACGACGACGATAATCCATCTTCCCTTCTTCATCACCAAGAAGAACAGCACATCAGCAACAACAGTAGTCTCAGCGCAAGAATCTGGGAAGAATCTCGAAAGCTATGGCACATAGTGGGCCCCACCCTCATCTCCCGCCTGGCCAACGCCACCATGAACGTCGTCGCTCAGTCCTTCGCCGGCCACCTCGGCGACCTCGAGCTCGCCGCCTACTCCATAGCGAACAACGTCATCGTAGGCTTCAATTGGGGCCTCCTCGTAAGAAAGAAATTAGCCACTCACCCATTCGATATCTTTCTTAATCATCTGTGATTTTTTTTTTCTAATTTTGATGATTAGCTGGGCATGGCGAGTGCGTTGGAGACGCTGTGCGGCCAAGCCTTCGGCGCAAAGAGGTATAGCATGTTGGGCATATATATGCAGAGGTCATGGATAGTTCTCTTCTGCTGCTGCTTCTTGCTCCTCCCTCTCTACGCCTTCGCCGCGCCGGCGCTGAGGCTCATGGGCCAGCCGGCCGACGTGGCGGCGGAGTCGGGGAAGATGGCGCTGTGGTTCATACCTCTGCACTTCAGCTTCGCATTTCAGTTCCCTCTGCAGAGGTTCTTGCAGAGCCAGCTAAAGACCGCCGTGCTCGTCTACGTCTCTGTCTTCGCCATGGTGGTCCACGCCGCCGTGTGCTGGCTCCTCGTCGGCGTGATGGGCCTCGGAGGCGTCGGCGTCGCCGTGGCACTCGACGTTGCGTGGTGGGTTTTGGTGGTGGGAATGTTTGGTTACGTTAGTTGCGGAGGTTGTCCGAAAACTTGGAAAGGGTTTTCTGGGGAGGCGTTTTCTGGGCTTTTTGAGTTCTTGAAGCTCTCTGCTTCTTCTGGCGTAATGCTTTGGTATGCTTTTTTGGCCTTTTGTAATTATTGTTGATGCAATATTATTATTTAGTCGTTTATCAAAGCTTATTATTTTCCATTGGTGTCGTCTTCTTCCTTATTCACAGCTTGGAGAATTGGTACTACAGAATATTGATCGTTATGACTGGATTTTTCAAGGATGCAAAGTTAGCCGTGGATGCACTTTCGATATGGTAAGGATTCATTTTTAGTGTTTTCTTGAAATTTGCGTAAAAACATTAATTAATCTGTGTCGTTTTTTTTTTCGTTTCGCCAGCATGACGCTCAACACATGGGAGATGATGTTCCCTGTCTCGTTCTTTGCAGGAATAGGGTATGTACCATGCATTCTAATTCATTACATAAAAAAAAAAAAAAATTGAACTTTTTAAACATATCATATTTTAATTTCAAGGTTTAAGATGTTCCCAAGTCAAGCCAATTCTTCTCTAACCTTCAACCTTAGGTTTGTTGAATCGACGGTTTCATCCTAAAACTAATTGCAAAGAGGAAAAGATGATCATTTGACTTATATATACCGATCAATCATTGAGATTAGTTTCCTAATGTGGGACGAATAATTTCAAATAGAATTTTCTTGAATAGGTAGTTGTGACGATTTGCACCGTGATTTACTGGTCGCCGAGCCCTGATAACATTTTAAATAATCAATTTTCAGTTGAGATTTTATATACCACTAGTATTTCCTGCACCCTATGGTGTGCAATAAAAAATAATTAATTATTATTATACTAAGGAGTATTTAATAGTGGGTAGTTTCTATGTGTTCGTTTAATTAGTAGGTTGTGACTAGCGGGTCTTGAGTTTAATTTTTATTATTATTATTTTATTAATGAGAAATTTTTCGCACCAAATCAATTTGAATTTGAACGATTGGTATCCAACCCTGAGCTTTTATCTAATAGTAAAGATGATAGTGTGTCAAACGAAAAATTCACCTAAAATGTAACCTATCATATTTTAATTTTATATATATTTTTGTTGCCAACATATTCTTCGCATCATTTGCTAAAATACAGCGTAAGAGTGGCAAACGAATTAGGGGCGGGAAATGCTCGAGCTGCGAGATTCGCCACGAAGGTCTGCGTGGCTCAATCGACCATAATAGGGCTCTTCTTCTTCGTCGTAATATTAGTTTTCCGAGGAAAACTAGCTTTAATATTCTCGGCGAGCCATGATGTCATCAAGGCCGTCGATGATCTATCGTTCCTCTTGGGCTCGGCGTTGATCTTCAATAGCGTCCAGCCCGTCCTATCGGGTAAATATTATACGTATATACATAGCAAAACAATAATCATATATTTTTTTCGCAGTAGTTTGTAATAATTATATCGAATTTTTTTTTCCCAAAGGCGTCGCGGTGGGCTCGGGATGGCAAGGAACGGTTGCATGGATAAATATTCTGTGCTACTACGTTATAGGCCTCCCCCTCGGATGTATATTAGGATGGGGATTTAATTTACAAACCTCGGTATATATATTTATTATAGTTATATTTTGATTTCTTGAATTTTTTTTTTGTATTTATCTGTCATTTTTGTTTTATTTACAGGGGATTTGGGGAGGGATGATATTTGGGGGGACGGCAATACAGACAATAATATTAGCTGTTTTGACGGTGAAAGCAAACTGGGAAGCCGAGGTATATATATGCATATGCATACATTGACTCTCATATTATATAGTACATTATAAATAATATTTGAATGAATGGTCTCAGCAACATATATTTGTGTTTGTTGCAGGTTGAAAAAGCCTCTAAACGAGTCAATAAATGGTCAACGCCTGCCGCGGAGATTCAAAACTAAAAATCTCCTATTATTACTGCCCTGATACTGTTCAACGTTACATTTCATGTCTTTTCCCTTCCAACTAAATGCAAAAATAAAAACAAAATTATGACGAAACGAGAAAGGAAATATTATTCAATTAACATTGCAGCAACCGTTGTCGCATTTCCAATATACAGACAAAAGAATACATACATTCCCATCTGTAATAACCCTCAGAAAACCTTTGCTTCGTAAAATATCAGCAGCAGCGTACATATTATATCTAAGGGGGGACACATTACAAAGCTATGTATATATATACAACACATAAAATACACACATATATATAATTAAAATCGAATATTCAAAGGTAGGTCGAGTGGGGTCGATTTTAAAAATCCTCAACCGATTCTCGCCTCCTCGGAGTTGAAGTAGGGCCCACATAGCTTGCAAGGGTTCGAAGACCTCTGAGAGCACCAACGGTCGGGGACGCTGAGGAAGTGCGTGTCGATGAACTTTCGAAACCTCTTCTTGTATTCTTTGGGGGATACGATTGTGGGCAGTGTGTTTTTCGGGACGACGAGGGACGACTTCACCCAATTCTCGAGCTGCTTGTCCCAAGTGTATTGCCTGAGGTAGTCGATTATCCCGCAAACAAGCTCGCACCGATGGGCGTCTACCCCGACGAGAAGCGAATAGTCCATGACGTTGATCGACTGAAATAATACAAGAAAGAGAGGGTGCGTTAGCCGATCGTTTCGTATCTTGTGCAGCGTTTTATGGGTAGCTATACATTTTTTCGTGAGACTTCATGACACCCAACTTAAGAGGTCGCAGCTTTTACCGATACTGACTTTCAAAATCAAATCAAATCGAATAACCAACGTGTCGAAAACCTAATTTTTTGTCTGGAAAACTTGCACGTGGAAGTTTCAGGAAGTTAGTGCAAGGCACAAACTTTCAGTACTGAAGCATTGTGCAAGTTTAATGACACCCAACTTAGGGGGATAGGAGGCTAACTTTCAAACTTAAAACAATTAGAAGAGGCCACCCTCATGGGGTTACGGGACGAAAAAAGTAATCGGGCAAGCATAATTTGTTTTTTTTACCAACGGTCGTTAAGTTTATAAAGCAGACTCACATTTAGGAAGTTAGTGTCGTTGTACACGGCGCGCTGAAGGTTTCTCTTGGACTTTCTGCTGACGTAGAGCGGCGAAACGTTCATATCATTGACAAAGTTCTGATCCAAGAGAACGTCCCCAGCACCGTCCCCGGCCGAGTTAAACCTGGCGTGCAGAGCCCCTTTCAGATCGTACTGCTTAGTAATCTTCCTACCGAACGATAAATTCTCCATGACAAGGAGATCGTGCCTCGACTCCTTTCCATTCTTCCCCGCCCTTATTACAACCTTCGAAAAAACCCAACAAAAAAAAAAGTCTCATAGAAAGCAAACAGACAGCTCTCGAGAACCCCAACAAGAAACAAGAAAGACAAACCAAAACCTGATAGATCCCGAGAATCTTCGCCAGGCACGTCTGATTCCCTAACTCGTAGCACTGACTCATGTACTCAAAGTAGTTGGGCGCAAACTTCATGAACGAGTCGAACTCTGTCCTTTTGATCTCCTTGATGATGAACCTATCGTCCAAAGTCTTGGCGAAGAACGACTTGCTCTTCCCGCCCTTTGCGTCCCAGTTCTTGCATCGGCTCAGCGAGGCTATGAACTCCTTCTCCGAAGGGCAGCACCGATCCCTGAGCCGCCCGAACTCGCCTGCGTAGACGCATATCACAGAGTACTTTCGAATGCCCGGGCTCTTGCCCAGGCCCATCGAAACCTCGGGGTGGTTCGCGCCGTATGAGACCAGCGAGTCCAATAGGTCCAAGCCGTCGAAGCTCGACGAGTGCGAATCGCCCAAACTGAGAGGGTGGGCCCCGTCAGAGTCGAAGGAGCCGAAGGAAGACAAGTGAGGGGCTGAGAAGGAGAAGAGACGGGGAAGGTTTGTTGTCTGATGATCGTCGATGGCTGCTAAGCCTTCGCTCGAAATTGATGTATCTTCCAATAGGGTTAGGGCGCAGGCTATTATGCTCGAGAATTCGTCTTCGAAATCAGAGACTATGTAGTCGTCGGTCCCGCCGAGGGGAATGTGAAGCCTCGAGCCCTCGTCGTGGATGAGCTTATGGGCAGCGGAATCTGAGGTATAGCTGTTGAAAGATTCGAACTTGGGCAGGAATCCTCTGTGGAGGTCGTCCATGTATTCGCGGCGTATGTCTGAAAATGGGGCCCATATCCAAGTTTTGTCCTTTTCAAGGCTGGAAGGATGGCTCTTGAGTCTTACCAATTGGGTCGTCGGTGCTTTGTCGTCTGCTTCTAGAAGCTGGGTATCCTCTTGAGGCTTTTTATCAGCATCGCCTTGTTCGTCAGCTACGACGTCGGCCATCGAAGCTTCATCCTCGTTATCCGAAGATTCTTCGGGCAACTGCTCAATGGTCTGAATCGACGGGTCAAGGTTGATTTCAGATTCAGGCGAAAGTCCAACTACAGAGCCACAGTCGTTTACTTCAACGGTGACATCGCCATCGTTATTTTCCGGCCCAGTTGATTCTTCTTCCTCCTTCGATTCAGACGATTTCTGTTCTTGCACGAGAATGTCAGATTCGACCACGATGAGATCTGAGGATAGCAGCGCATGGAGCCTCTGATCCCATATACACGATTCAAGCAAAAGTTCGAGGCGTAATCTGTTCAGTCTCAGAAATTTGCATATCGCCGCGTCAACTCCGCCCTCGATCTCCGACGCAGTTTGAACGTCAACCTGAAATTATTATCGGTTCAGTGAGGAAAAAGAAAAAAAAGAAAGAGAGAATTTTTTGGTCCAGGCGTCGGAAATTGGAGAGAAGAGTAAATTCTGACCTCGAACTGGGATTTCTCCAGCTTCAGCATCTCTAAGATGTCTGAGAATTTCTTTTTCGAGCCCTGAATGCTTAGGCTTACCCCGGCGTATCGATCTCCCAGCTTCTCCAACGATTTTTCGATCTCGAGGAACACAGAGATCCCTTTCGCATACACCTTGAGGAAAGGAAAAACCCAAAGCAGATGTCAGTCGATGTTGTAAGAGAAAGATAGATAGTCAAAGTTAACGCCCTTACATTGTCAGAATCTTTCTTTAGCAAATCGTCTTTGATGGGAGACTGAAACTCCATCTTCTGAAGCGGTAGGGACACAGAGTAAGTCCGCACAGTCGTGTACTTAAACATCGAAACCATCGGCCCTAATCTGCACTTGCCATAACATACC
Source organism: Craterostigma plantagineum (assembly GCA_027422505.1). NCBI lineage: Eukaryota > Viridiplantae > Streptophyta > Magnoliopsida > Lamiales > Linderniaceae > Craterostigma > Craterostigma plantagineum. The sequence goes on from JAPQWV010000050.1 coordinate 4,499,895, forward strand.
ATTTTCATCACAATCTCATAGTTTTTTGGCACAGAAGAATAAAAAAGACAAAAAATTCGAGGCGAACCCAAAGAAGAAGATGAAGTCCTTGTGGAAGGAATGGCCGCAGCTCGATAAACTGCTGAACGACGAGTGGTTCGAAAACCCTAGTTCTAGAAACTTCCCAAACGACAAGCCACGGGCGGCTACAGATATCAGAACCCTTTTCGTACATTTCGACGAGCCATTCGACAAACACCGACCACATCGGCTCCACATCCATAGCTTGCCCTCGGTTTCACCTGGAAGAACGTTGGCCGAAGGCAGACGCCTGACTTGGATGGTGAGCTGCTTATTGTGATGCGCGTAGTAGAAGAAGTGAGCCTCGGGTGGTTCGCCGCATATCTTGCATTGAAGCCTCTGCACAAAAAGATATTTTCAGATTTCAAGCAGATTTGAAACTACGAAAAAGCTAGTGGATTCACAGACAAAAACCTGATTGAGTATGTTATCCTGTAGGAATTTCCCGAGGGGAACGTCGAAGCTGCGATAGAACTTGATGTGGGAGAAATGGCGCTGTTCGCACATAATGCCCTTCTCAGCATTTCGACTGGACATCAACACCAAAATGCTCTCGGAATCTAACACGGAGTTGATCTCTCCCTTGCTCTGAGGTTTGCCCTCGGCCTCTTCGCCGTTTGCTTGCAGGGAAGCTGATAGATCAGAGATTTTACCTTGAAGGAGATCTTCCTGGTTTTGTACGGCGATTTGTGGGCCCGGCGATATCTGAATATCATTTGGGGCAGGACTTTCGTGCTCGTTTGAAAAAGGAAGGCTATCGTTCATAACTTCCTGAATAGACGCTGACATGGATAATCCCGGGAAGGTTGAGGGGTTGCTCGCATCGAACGATAAAGGGGAAGTACTAGGCGACGATGGGATTAGATTCCCGTTAGTGTAAGGAATGTCGAGCGTGTAAGAAACGCTGCTTTCTTTGTGAGATTCTTTAATCGTTGCTTCATCGTTGATATCGGTGAGAGCTAAGTCCACCACTTCGTTAGGAGATATGGTGGAGAACATCGACGTCTGATCCAAAAGGAAGGAAGTCTCGAGCATCAAATGGTAGGCCATGACGACAGCGCATCGAACTACGCATTTGATCTTTTTCAGCTCTTCGCTGCTCGCGCCCATCAGCAGAATCTGATTCGATTTTTATTACAACCCTCAAAAGTTTGCAAAACAGAAATGTCCAATTTTCGATTTTAACATATACTTACGGTACATCCGAGGCGTGAAGGAGCGCCCTCGAGGAACATTAGTGTTTTGCTCGGCTTCTTCGCTGCTCCCTCGGCGTCGTGTTCTTCGATGAACTTTTCGATGTGAAAGGAGTCGCACTGTCTCATTTTCTGACCCATCGAACCCTCCGAGGAAGAGATGGGCGAGCCAATATACCGAGAGATCCTCTCCAGGCGATGGAGCTTCATGTCCAAGACCAAAGTGATCCCTTTTGCAAGAACGGTTTCTTGTATGCCCCGAGAAACAGATTTCTCGACGAGAATAACGTTAGGGTTATACTTGTTCATCATCTCTACGGTAGACTTCAAGCCTACATCTTCCTGTTTCATTACATACATACTCATAAATAATCAGCAAGACAATGCAAGGCCCAGAGACAGTAAAGCAGGTAATAATTACGTTGGAAAAATAATAGCGACCTGCGCCATCGACTCGAATGACGATAAGCCACCGCCCGAAGCTTGATCGAGTGAGCCATAGATCAAAAGAAGCCTGGGATTCTTGTACTTTGTAGGCATGTGCTTGTGTGCGGCGTGTTTCTTGAAGACCAGCCCTTTGATCAGTCGGCTACGAAAAATAACACGGGTGTTGTTCTAACAACCTCAGACGATGTAATAAAATCTCCACTAAAAACGAAAAAAAAAAAAAAGAATTAAAGTACCTTTCGTTCCTTGCGCCCGTCGCAACGCACTTGATCTTAACACTCCCGTCGGGGTCCATCGCCTTACCTTCTTGGGTGTCAGGCTTCACAAAGGAAGCAGCGTCCCACGACAAAGAAGTGACTATGTCTATCCAATCTCCTTGAGAATCGATCCCTACGGATTTAACTAGTTGCCCGACGAGCGCCATTAATTTCCCATTTCTTACATCGTTCATCGCTTTGAGCTTCTCCTCTCTTAACTTGTAATTGCCCCCTTCTTCGCCATCGCCGTTCAAAGAGGTCGATTTCGCCCAAACTCCATCGCCGCCCTCGTCGTCATCGTCGTCGTAGTTTGCGACGCTCCCAATTACGTCGTCGTCCTTGTCGTCGGGCTCGGGCGGGAGCCAAAACTCGGCGTCGACTTCGTCGCTCAGCGAGGAATTTCCAGAAGCTTCTTCAAGAGACGAGGGACATTTTTCTCCTTCTTCAACGTTATTGTCTGCCCCTTCAACGGTAGGCCTCGAATGGTCGGCGTCATTAATGAACTCTTCGCCATGTCCATTTTCTACTCTTTTATCGATTTGATGAAAACCCTTTAATTCGATTCCTACGTTTGAGTCGTCATCTAAGTGCCCTTTAGGCGAAGTGTAAGGATCTTCTTGACTACTACTGTCAGTGCTGACATCTTCCTCGTATCTCCTGAGAATCGAGATTGTTATTACACATTACTTGATATACATATGACATTATGGGCAAGAGAATCCCATACCTGTCGTAAAACTCTGCTTCGGCAGAAGCGTCGTCGCCTAATTAGTTTACGAGCAAGCTTGATAAGTTTGAAGAAGATAAAAGATAATGAAAAGGAAAAGAAGCGTATAGTGAAGACTTACTCAAGCTCGATAAGTTGCTGTTATTGCTTCTTAATGACTGGGTGGGACTTATGGATGGTATTACGCCCGAGCTTGGAATTTCTTGATCCGAAGAGGCTCCGTGGCCCTCTTCATTGCAAGAATTACAATAAGAAATAGATTTTTCGCTAATTAATTCTGGGATATTTCCATTATCCTGAAGCTCGGAGTTATCTGATTTTTCCAATATAGCACCACAATTACGGCATGTGTTACATGTGACTTCCATCGCAGCTCATATCATCCTAAAGGTGAAGGTGGATTGCCTGAGAATAGACACCGAATTTAGCATAAACTTTTGGTTATTGAAACCATACATCATGATAGTCGGATGAACAGATAAAACGAAAACCAATGAAATCCCACCGCTAAATATCTGGATTTTAAAGCTCATAATTGGCGGCTTAAAAAAGGACAAAAACAGAAGCTTTCTGATTGTGTACAGAAAGGGGTAATTCACCATGGACAGGGAAAAATCGAAGAATGGAGATCTGATCTTGAAGTTTTATAGAGTAATTGCCCAGAATCAAATCAACTTCAAAACAGAACCACTAAAATCCACAAAAAAACGCAGGCAAGAGAAACATGAAACATCCATAAAAGCAAGAAATCCATGGTAAGAAGGTCAGTTGACTACTAAGTCCACGCATAAGATTAACACAATCGAAATAAATAGATGATAATCCTAATCCACCGTAAGATATACAGATCACATCTTTGCTAGTTGGATAAAATAACAAGTAATTCGCCAAAACAGCGAAGAAAATCGGCTACTTCAACAGACCTAACAAGGAAGTAACATCATCGAAAAACTTGAAAGTACCTCCGAGGAATACGATTAGCACAACATCAGTCATCAAATTTACTGCATCCGTCTTGGAGAAACTGATACCTTTTTCTGGGAGCTCAATAACTCAAAATAGGGTTTGTAAGAGCCAACGGAAGAAAATAATCACTGAATTCAAGAATGTTATCAAGGAAAAGAGAAGAAAAAGCTTGGTGTGTCGTCAAGTGGGCCCCACACAGCAATATTGGGATTTACTGCTTTATACGTATAGTAGATTCACGAACATGCGTATGCTTAAGGTGAAATATTAAGGAATAAAAGTAGTAACAAATATAAATATAATATTCGATTCTAATATCAGTAAAATATATATATAATCTTCTCGTTTCTTCTTTTAGAATCAATTCTAACATCTAAGGTGTCAATTTTTTGTGCAATTTCACGTAAGGATTCACTTCTTTCTCAGGTTGTTTAATTTCGTGTTGAGATTCTATGTTGGGCGTCTAGAAAATGTATCTACTTTTCGTTTTATCTCTTCTATTTTCTTGACTTTACATTGACAGTTTACAGCATTTTAATATAATTTTATGCTTTTTAAATACAAATATGGATAATTACTTAACGTCATATTACTAAGAAAATATCGTTAATCAGGAAAATCTTCCGTGCAATTGATGTACATGACATTGAAATTTGAGTTCAATGTTTCAATGTTAAATTCGGTGATATTTCAATGTTAATTGAATTCACATCGTCTAAAGTGGACTTAGTCGACCCAATACACTAATTCCTGAAATAGTAAATAATAATATACTAGTATGAAAAATAATAAAGAAATAAATAGCTTGAAATGCACGCGCTTGGACCAAAACATGGTTCAATTCAAAATCTCGCACATTCGTGCCGGCATTTATTACATCATTGAATGCATCAAACTATAGAAAAAAAAATTGGAGTTGCTCACACCACATGGTTAGTTTTATTAAACGGAATATATGCGTTTTGAGTGTCACGCAAGATAAATAACTATTTTAATAAATTTATATATAATAAACTAGTATAGCATGGTTGCTTTGGATGGGTTTCAGTTTTAATTGTATGTAAAGTTCAGACAATAGATTGTTAGTCAATTTTACTTAGAAATAAGTCATATATATATATATATATATATATACGGTGGGATCTACAAGAAAATACAGTTATCGTTTAATTAGATATTAGTTGGTCAGTCGATACTTAAATCCGATGCTGACATAACATCTAGCGATGTGTTCTTTTCACCAATAATAATATCCTTGAAACACAAACGCCACATAATAATATCAATAATAATACTAATAACACTTTGAGGCAGTATTATGATTTCTACATATATCTCAGTAAATATATGCGAAGTAAATTAAGCGGGACAAAATATTAAATTCTGAGTGGGTTTCGGCAAATTACATCATATGAGGCGGAGAAATCACGAAACTATATAAATTTTGTATAATTTTCTCTCTCTACTTTGGGACAACCTCGTTCAACGAAAACGGCTAAACAGTCACCTTCAATAAAATTCTTGGTTAGGAGTTGTATATTTCTACGCATGAACTTTCAACTCTTTTAACAAATTTCGTTTTCATATACTTTTATTTGCGATTTATTTAGCCAATAAAAATTGACCCCTAACATAGATTTTGTCAAGGAAAGAAGCTCCTTCATATTTGACAAATTCGTTTATTTGTAAACAAAGCAAAACAACCTTTGGCTGTGACAAATGAAAACTGATATGAACATGTCCGTCGTTTTGTACCAAACCTCTCCTCTATATAAAGAAACATATATAACATTAATCTATTTACTTCCATCAACCTATCACAATAATAATAACTAAATTAATCATTGAGGAAATGAACTAAAAAACGTGAGATCATCATTCTTCGCACTAAATCGATTCAATTTCTGAAAAAAAAAAAAAGAAAACGCGCCCTTCATTTCCTTCTTCGCACGGTGGGCTTAATTGGGCTTATTAACCCAAGAAACATATGCCTAAATCTCAGTGTAATCAAGGCGATTAGATAAAAATGCAAGAGAAAATCAATGATCTTGATCAGTAATCGTCCAAAATTCCTTGGAAAATGAAAGAGAAGCACGCACATACACGAATAGAACAACGCGCACCAAATTCAACAGAAGTATTAATATCAGTTGATCAATCAACACAGTCAAACAAACACATCCTTTTCGAAACAGAAAAAACACAGATGCTCATCTTATTCACAGCACACAGTATCGTTATTTCCCTGTCCTAAACTTTTTCACATCTATCGATCAGATTCTTACCTTACTTAGGGGTAGGAATAGAAGCAGCAGAAGCAGCGACAGCATCGCCTGAAGCAGCTGCACTGAAAGGACCTTATTGCCCCTCTACCGCCTCCGCGATCCGCCGTCTGATTGGGGACTGGCGATGTAATTTCCATTTTTTTTTCCTTCCCCTCGCGCGCTTTCGAAAGTCGCACTGAAAATGGTTTTCGTAGGCAGGTCTTATCATCCTTATATACGCTCTCGGCCCAATTATTATGGGCTTATGACCCAAGTAGTACTATGTGGTCCCTAATCCTATAGATTGTTTTAAAAGCAAATTCTTCGTCTTATTAGGATTATATTCATGTGTAAACTAAGTTTCAGGCCCCAAAACATATATAAAGTTAGGTTTCAGTACCCAGTCGGATTATTTTGGGGTTCAGGACCCGATTTGGATGAAATTTAGAGATAAGAACCTGATTTGACCAAACTATTATACAGTGTATAGGAACTAGGGCTGAGCAAAAATATCCGAAAACCGGATTCCGATCCAGTATCTGATTTTCAAAACCCGAAAACACGGATATCCGGTTTTAAAAACCGGATTGAATATCCGATCCGATTTATTCTAAAATAAACCGAATCGGATACGGATAGTGATTTGTCTAAAATCCGGATATCCGGTATCCGATTTCATATTTAAAAATAATAGAAAAATAAGAAAAATAGCTCAAAATGAAAAATGAAAGTCAAAAAAATAATAGAAAAATAAGAAAAATAGCTCAAACAATGAAGTTGTACCGTAGAACGATGAAATGGTACTGCAGGACCATGAAGTGGTACTACAGGTCAACGAAGTGTTACTACGGTTCATGAAGTGGTACTGAAAAACGTTTAAGTGAATCGAGTCCTTAAAACTAAAAATTTTCTGACAAGAACCTGAAAACCTAAATAAAACTTAATTTGGATCCTTACCTTTAAATGCCCCTATATTTATTTATACCGTTCCATTCAAATGACCATCTTGTAATTATGGGATACGTTCGAACGACCTATTTGATCAATGTAATTAAAAATGATGCGGGATTAGCAATATATATAGTAAAAGAATGTACTGACAATGTAAATTTGATAGAAAAAAAACAATAATAATGTCGGGATTTAAGCAACGAGTCAAAACAAAACAAATATCAATAAGCGTATAGGAAACAAAGGACGCCAGCCAAGCAAACAATATATCAGTTAGATTTTCTCAAGCCAGCCAGCCCAGCAACGTGTTGCGACTTGCGTCTCTCCCCCCTTCAACAACTAATTATTATATAACCTTCAATAACAACAAAATAGAATTAAAAAAATCATCACAGCACTGCGTTCTTTTCCATATCAAAAAGATTAGCAGCAGCACTTACCTTTCTTGCGGCGCCACAGCTTCGCCAGCTTCAGAATGACCATTATTGCTCATCAATCCGACGTTGTTCGAAGAGTTCTCTCCAACGTCAATCACAACCCCGAACAGCCTAAACGACGACGGAGATGGCCTCAAACCATCTTCAGCTCGATCCTCGCTGCTGCTCAGCAATTGCTCCTCAGCAGCAGCAGCAGCAGCCATGGGCGACGATGGCTCTTCGAGCCCAGGAAAAAGAATCAGATAATTATTCGAAGGAGGGGTAGCTGAAGGCTGCTGGGAGGGATGATGAACAAGAAGCCTTTCTTCTTCTGCTACTAAGTCTTCTCTGTCTTCGTCGTTGTTGTTGGTGGTTGATGGTGGTGGATGAGTGAATCTTAACCTTTTGGGAAGAGGGGCGAATGGTGGGTATGCAAGTGCTTGTAAGGTGGTTGCGTCTAGTACACATTCAACCTCCCATGGGCTCACCCTCGGAGAGATGTTGTGGTCCAGTGATGGTTCATCCCAAGCTATCTGTGCGCATCATCAATAGACAATACACAATACAACCAAGATTGGATCATCAGTAAGTTTGTGATTATTATTTATCAGCTATTTGCATGATTCAGACCAAGAAAGACCTTTATAGGGTTTACTGGGAGTTAGCAGACAAGATCAGATAAAGATATGTTAATTACGACCTTGAATAGAATATACGACAATAATATATATATGCAAATGAATAACGTCCATTGACAGAATTTCCAAAACAATACCTCACGCAAGGCTCGTTTTCCAAACAATGGACGACGAACAAGTGCGCGTGAAGCCATGAACAAAAAGCACCCAGCCCATAACAAGAAGACAGCACAATAACAGTATATACACATGGATGCAAATATATACGCACAGACATATAATATATATGTATGTATATGTACCTGAAGCATCTTCCATGGACATTGACCTCGACTGACGGCGACCACTGAGCCTTCAACGCCCGTCATCTTCGTCGAGTCTGCGCCCTCTATCTCCATCCTCACCCTCATCCCAGGCCGCCAGAACATCCTCAGGGCGGTGGCGTCCACCGTCTCCACCGGCACCACAAAGGGCGGAGAGATTCCTGCTGACGCACCAGGGCCGCCACCTCTCGGCTTGTACACGACCTCGAAGCTCTCCCCCCGCTTTGCCTTCTCCAACTGAGCAACAACATCGTTGGAAAACCCACCGCCGATGGAACTGCTCGTGGAAGCCCTCGACGACGCGCCAGAACGGCGGACTCCGGCGAAGAGGTCGCCGGTCGACTTCTTCTTTATGAAAACGACGGAGTCGCCGGACATTAGTAGCTTGGAGTTTACGTACTTGCTCCACCCAGTGGTAAGGAGGTGCCTGCGCGGCGTTCCTCGGAATATGTGCCTGAAAATCCACGGCCTGTGGTTCAGGTCGAGGATGGTGAGGTTCTGGACCGGCGGATCGGCGGTCAGATCGAGCTTGGGCAGAATAGATTCCGCGCAGAAGCGTGGGACGGAGAATCCCCCGCCGTTGTTGGCGTCCGACGGCGTCAGCGTCTTGGAAAACCAAATGACGTCGTTTTGAAGAGCGATTTCGTCGGAGTTCGTCTCCGCCGCACCGGCGGCGGCGGCGAAGCAATTCCTGGTAAAATCGGAGGGTGCTGGAACACCACTGACCGGAAGGAGCGCGATTCCGGCAAAAACCTCCTCCGTGACGGAATCGACCATGAATTTCGCGGAAATTACACGGCAGGGAACGATCGGAAATTCCGTATTAGGGATACGATCGCCGTTGCCTCCGAAAGGAGACTCCTGCTCGAGGTGTCCCTTGGTGAAGTAGAAGACGTAGCTGTTCGGCGGTGGTACGTGGACGGTGACTCCCGCCACCGCGCGCCAAACGGAAGGATCGACCTCCGTCGTCGTCTCGGCGGCGGACATATCTGTGCAAGCTAAGCTAGCTAACAGTTCTCTGTGAAATTTGTGAGAATTGTGAGTGTGAGAGAGTTTTTCGAGGGGTATTTATAGTGTCTGGTAGTCGGGGGTCAATGGAATTTGGCGACCCCATCTTCGAACTGACTCGGTTTCGAGGCCGTTATTTATTTTTCTCTTTACTCGCGACATTTTCTACGTAAACGGATTTTCCGATTTATTAAACCGAATTCGTATTGAAATTTAAAATAAAAAAATTCAACTGCGACCATAATATGGGTTTTTGGCCCAACCGAACCCATTGTTCGATAGAAAACTCATACATGTGAAATTCTTGTCATTTAAAAATTAAATATGTTTAAAGAATGTTAAAGAAGTGTAACAAATATTAGTATAAAAGATTGACACATAATATATAGGTTGAACTAATCAGCGCGGGTAATTTATTTTTACTCGCGCGACATTTTCTACGTATAATCAAACGGATTTTCCGATTTATTATACCGATTTCGTATTGAAAATTTAAAATTGAAAAGTTATGCGGAAAAAAACAAAAAAATAACTTTATTGTGGTTCAACGCAAGGTTATGAAACCGGGTTTCGGAACCGGACCGGAAATTTTAGTGGTTTAAGGTTTAGTGGTTTAACCGTATCAAACCGGAATCAAACCGGAGTAAAACTGGTATCTTAAATATAATAAATATTAATTTTATAAATGAATCAATCAAATAATATAGAAAATATACAATCTTTATGAATTTTTTCCAAATTATAATTTTATCAAATTAAAGGGCAAAATTAAATAAAGTACATTGTGTTGGTCATTAAAAATTAATTGTGCATTGGTTAAAAAGTGTTGAATCTATCATTTGGGGTCATATTGAATAGAAATAAAAAGTTGGGTATTAAGTAAATTATAAAATAGGGTCAAAATTGAATAGAAATAAAAAGTTGGGTCATAAGTAATAGAAGAGAAAATGAATAGCCAGAAATTGAACCCAGGCCCAGTAGATATATTTTCGACACCTTCACCACTGGCCAACCTTTTATTTCATTAATATAATTCTTTTTCAGCGATTGATACATTTTATAACGTTTTTTCTTTTTTTTTTAAAAAAACGAAGACCGGACCGGGATCGGACCGGATTTTCGGCCGGTTCGCGGTTTTCCGGTCCGAACCGGCCGGTCCGGTCCGGTCTTCAAAACCTTGGTTCAACGGCGACCATAATATGGGCTTTTGGCCCAACCGAACCCATTGTTCGTTAGAAAATTCATATATGTGAAACTCATGTCAAATCAAATGTGTTAAAGAATGTTAAAAGAGTGTAGCAAATACTCCATTAGTATAAAAGATTGACACATAATATATAAGTTGAACTGATCTACGCGGGTAAAGGTCTTGAGTCACAATCATGAAGTTTAAGCTAATGGACAACATATCCTATGATTTTCTTTTTAAAGAATTGAACATAATATTATATTAGCAATCTCTCTATATGATGGACGGTCTTACTCAACGTTGGTTCATTTGTTAAAACCTATTTGGTTACTCTCAATTACGTATCAATAGTTCAAACCACGCTCAAATGTAGGGCATTTCTCACTTTCTGGCCTATTCTATTTTATACTCCTTCCTATATTCATAATAAGGAATTTAGTAGACAAACATCGAAAGGCAAAGTCACAAAGTGATAGGAATAACGGAGGGTAATTCTATTGGCACCCACATTTTCTCTATTTGCACCCTCTAATTAATATTTAGAGTAAACATTAATTATTTACCAATTACATACCCTATAAAAAAGGAAAAAAAGGAGTTTAATGATCATAATTTAAGTAATATGTAAAGTAATATTAAATATATACCTGCTGATTAAAAAAGCAATTTGGCGGGCATGGTAAATGAAGGCCCGCCCTGCCAGTGGGCCCGGCCCGTCCTAAAAATAAAAACACAAAAATTATATATATAAAAAAGAAAAAACATTAAAATAAACTAATAAAGTTGAATTACTCCTAATCAAATAATAAAAATTTATTTTGTTATTAAGTTTGATTAAATTAAAAGTTGGATCTAAAAAATATAATAACCCATATAATTCATTTATATATTAATTTTTTTAAAAAATATTTTACGATATTTGGCGGGCAAACCTGTGGCCCGCCCGGGCTTACCCGCATAGGCTCGCCCTCTGACGGACCTGAGAAATGTCGGTCCGCCCAGCCCTACTGACGGGTAGCGGGCCTGGTTGGTCCGGCCCGTCCTAAAAAATAAAAATGAAAAATATTACATAAAAAAATAAAAACATTAAAATAAACAATGAAGTTGATTAATCCTGATCGAATTTAATTCTTTAATAATGTTATTAAACTTGATTTAAAAATTGAATCTCAAAAAATATAAAAAACTATATAATTCATTTATATATATATATATACATTTTAGAAAATATTTGATATTGGGGGGCCCGCCCGCGGAACGCGCAGGCTTACCTGCATAGGCCCGCCCTCTGGTGGGCCTGAGAAATGGCAGCCCGCCCCGTCACTTTGGCGGGCCCGTGGAAGGTGGGGCGGCCGGCATGTGGAATGACTTTATTAATTATTTTGAATAGTCCATGTAATTAATACTATTGATTTAGTGGAAGATAAATTATTAAATTTTTTTTGAATCATGTGATTATTTAAAATTTTTATTACAAAAATCAAGTGTTAAGGGGGTGTAAAAAGTGATATAGAAGGTGTAGGGGTGTAAATAGTAGGACCGGTTATGGAAATAGTTTAACATAGAAACGCTCGACAAACATTCATCCCAGTTGAAACTGAAACATGTATATAGACATTTATTGCACGAGACACGATTGTCAAATGTATGGGCAAAAATAATAAACAAGTCAAAAAAAGATTAATAAATAATAGTTAAGCTTTTGTTCTTTTGTAATTATTGATGCCATCTTTAATCATTCATTCGCACATGTAATTCAAAAAAACCAGTGTACTCTCTCGCCCTCTTTCGAGTCTCCTGCATATTCTCTTGGTGGGCTTACTGAAAAAAGGATAAGTTCATACCATTCTTGTTCTTACCTCTTAGATTCTTCAAAAATTTTCTTACAATTGTCCGATAAATTGGAAGAGGAAAAGCTGAAAAAGGAAAAACCCATGAAGACTAAGAACAGAAACGGGAAAGTTTCTGCGAAATGGATTCCGATTTTCTCCATTTTCTCCTTCGTCATTGGTATGATATACGCAGACAAGTACGTATAGCCGTCCAAGAACTCGAAAAGACTTCAATTATTTCGCCAGTAATGTCTCTTACAAGCGATAGATTCACTGTGTTAACTGATCTGTGTTTTCGCAGATTTTGGGGCCCTTTGGAAGATAAAACCCATCTCATTACTCAACAAAGACTCGACCATGAGCTCAGAATCGTGGCCGAAGATCGCAGGTTTAAGAAAAAGGTGCCTCCTTTATCACTGTCGACGATGTAAAAAATTTTCCCTGTTTAAGTATGGGTAAAAAGCTTAGAATCTTGATTTTCATTTGCATTTAGATTTAGATTCAGATTCAGATTTTTTTCCTGTTTACAGAGAGATGGAGATCAAGATAAGGATGTGATGAACGAGGGTATTCAGAACCCACCAAGCAATACAGTGAGCAAAACATACCATTTTCTAGTTCTGCTACAACAGCCTATGTTCATAATTTAGGACAAAAAAGATTCGAATTTTAAGTATATGTGTTCAGATCATTGGACAAGTCGATTTCGATGCTGCAAATGGAGTTATCTGCTTCGAGGATTGTCCAAGAAAAGGGGACAGCCGAGGGCGAACTCTATGAAGCTTCAGCTCGGAGGAAGAACGATAAGGCGTTTCTTATGGTAATAGGCATAAATACTGCCTTTAGCAGTCGAAAGAGGCGGGATTCGGTTAGAGAGACATGGATGCCTCGAGGTCCTTTTTTTTGCTGACATTCTTGGCCTTGCTTGTAATAGATTCGATGATTCGATTTAACGATATTGGCGACTGAAGTATCTTTCTTTGTTCATTCTATTGCTTATCAGGCGAAAAGCTGCACAGATTGGAGGAAGAAAAGGGCATCGTCGTGAGGTTTATGATCGGCCACAGGTGACTTTTTTTCCCCGAGATTGTAATCGCTCAAATTTAGTTCTCTATTCGCCTTTTTTTTTACGTCATATTCGAACGCCTTTCTTTTACAGTGCGACGTCGAATGGCATACTTGACAGAGCCCTCGACGCTGAGGAAGCGCAGCATGGGGATTTTCTCAGGCTGGTAAACGGAATTCAAGTCGTTATTTTTTTTTCGCCCTCATATTAGAAAAAAAAATCTATTTTTTTTTTAAAATCGGGCGAGATTTTAGGATCACGTCGAAGGTTACCACGAGCTCTCGGCGAAGACGAAGACTTTCTTCTCCGCCGCCGTTGCGAAGTGGGACGCCGATTTTTACGTCAAGGTCGACGACGACGTCCACGTTAACTTAGGTAATGATAAAGCGTTCGTTTTTATTTTTTCGACAGTTTTGTAAGAACGCAATTCGTCGAAATATTTTTTTTTCTCTTGACAGGGACGTTATCGTCGATCCTTTCCCGTCACCGCTCGAAGCAAAGGGCTTACGTCGGCTGTATGAAGTCGGGCCCAGTTTTGTCCCAAAAGTAAAATCGAATACCTCCTAAAAAAATGAATGAAATCGCCATCCGCAATTCTTAGATGTCTTACAAAATTTAGATGTTTTTTTCCATTTATTACAGGGACGAGAAATATCATGAGCCCGAGTATTGGAAGTTCGGGGAAGAAGGAAATAAGTACTTTCGACACGCAACGGGGCAGATTTACGCCGTTTCGAAAGATCTCGCCGCCTACATCTCAATCAACAAGTAAGAATCTTCGTTTTTTCTTACTTGCATTCAATTCGTGTAATAACTAAATAACCCGATTTGTTCTTTTGCTGTGTTTTTTCGGCGTCGGAAGTCCCATACTTCACAAATACGCTAACGAAGACGTGTCGCTTGGCTCATGGTTCATCGGGCTTGAAGTAGAGCACGTGGACGAGCGCAGTATGTGCTGTGGTACTCCGCCAGGTAGGGGTTTTTGTCGAGGGAAAAAAGCGCACTTTTTTATTTTTTAATTTTTTGGAAATTTATTTAATTTTGGCGGTTAAAATATGCAGATTGCGACTGGAAGGCGCAGGCGGGAAACGTATGTGCGGCGTCGTTCGATTGGAGATGTAGCGGGATTTGCAAATCGGTCGAGAAGATGAAGTTCGTGCACGAGCAGTGTGGTGAAGGAGATGAAACTCTTTGGAATTCCTCGTCGTGAAATAAATTAAAATTAAAGCCCGTCTTCGGCCGACCTCGGACGAGAAGAGAAGCTTATGAGAAACATAAATAGCCAAGTTTCGTATTGGGTTCGGCCCTGTTCGGTTACGGTTGGAACTGGTGGTTACAGTTTGGATTTTTATTCTTTTATTTTTTCTTTAAAAATATGAAAAACAAAAAAAAAGTAGGCCCTTCGGCTTGAACAGTAATTTTCGAACGTTCAGCGACGGTTCGATCTTCCATTATAAAAACTAGTATCGCACACTTGGTGCGTGTGCTTAACTATAATTTTATTTAATATTATTTATAATTTTGAGAGTACTAATTTTTAGAGTTTAAGATGAAACATAATTTCTCAATATAAAAGTAGAAGGATAATGATACGTTAAAAAAGTAGAACTTATATGAAAAGTACTCAATTAATTAAATTACAAATAGAATGACTAAATTGTAAATAAGCTGATACTAAATTTGGCAGTTGATAGCCACCCTATTCCTAGACCAATTATATAAGAGTATCGATTTTAATCATTAACTTGTATTTCTCACACACCCTATTTGTATGGAATAAAAAGAGTTAATTATTATTAAATATTTTGATAAGTAATATACTTTGGTAGTTATTATGAGGTTATAGAAGGTACGTTGCTAAATCTTTTTTATTTTTCTAATAGTTGGAGAAAAAATCTTATTAATCAATTGAAACAGAGTGGTTTATCCCAGCCCGTCACTTTTTATAATACTAGAATAGATGAGAAAAGAAATAATAAATTGGGTAGAGCTTGAATGCGGTCCCACTTTTCAAGAGGCCCATGTGTGAAATATTGGGCTACGGCCCACATAACATTGTGCCTCATGTCGGAGGCGGGGACTCATACGTTGACTCCAAAACACGAAACATCAGACGGCAGATCGTATCAGTTAATATTCAGATCGACCGGCCATGGAGAACTCCGATGTGTTCGCGTCGTCGACGGCGCCGATGACGTGGCACGATTTCCTTGAGCGCATGCGTCATCCCTCTGCTGCCGAGTTTGTGAAAGCAATCAAAAGGTATTGATTGTATCGGGAGCTACTGTAGCTCGTTGGTATGTGTGTGTGAACGTTTGCTGACGGCGAATCTTTCTCTAAATACGTGAGATCGAAGCGCAAAGTGCTAGGCAGTTGTCAATTTTAAGGCGCTGATTGTTGATAGCTTGAATTGTTGAGCTGGCTAGATGTTGGTCTGCATATGATATGCGTGTTTTTGCCTTGCAATTTAGGATAAGGTGGTTTTCATAACTTGTGGTTAGGTTCTTGATTTGTTTGTGAGTGCTCAGCTGTAGTTCAATTCTTTAGATCTTATTTCGTACTTCGCAGAAGCAGCAATGTAATCATTAACGACTATAATATTCTTTCTTTAGCACTTATTGCCAATTTGAGTCAGTCTATTCATTTTCTTCTCGCCGAGTACTACTGTATATCTGAATTGGGAAATTTTTCAGTTTTATAGTGTCATTTTCGAATGATGCGCCAGATGCCGAAAAGGACAGTGCGGCTGTGCAGGATTTCCTCGGCAATATGGAGGCAGCGTTCAGAGCCCATTCACTTTGGGCTGGATCCTCAGAGGAGGAGTTGGAGAGTGCAGGTGAAGTAAGTGTCCACTTTTGTAGATGGAATTACAATTTATTCGTGTTGATGGTGATGATAATATTATAATGGTGTTTTTTCCACAAATATTGGTTACATATTCCAAAATGTAAGAAATGATGCTATACTTTCTAGTGATAGAATGATTTTGTAGTATTGGTTTGCATGCCATATCATGATTGTTCTTTTGTTTTCTAGGGACTTGAAAAGTATGTCATGACTAAGTTATTTCCACGAGTGTTTGCTTCGACCCCGGAGGATGTCAAAGCTGATGAGGAACTCTCCGAAAAGATGTCTTTAATTCAGCAATTTATTCGGCCAGAGAATCTGGATATCAAGCCAGTATTTCAAAATGAATCTTCATGGTTGGTAAGTGAAGAAAATCAACCTAAACTTGTTTTCGTTGAGTGCTTTCATGCGTAGATAATTTTGAGGTTTTTACACTAATTTTGAGGTTTACAATAATTCGTGGGGAAATAGTCACTGCTTACATAGGTTACGATTACATTGTGACTGAGAGGCCTGCCTGACTGATACTGATTCTATTATTCTATTGCTATAAACTTATTCAGAATATTTGCTTAGTTCTTCATTCCAAATCTTGATTAGATACCCTGTTACTGCAGCTTGCTCAGAAAGAACTGCAAAAGATTAACATGTACAAGGCACCAAGAGACAAACTTGTCTGCATTCTTCACTGTTGCAAGGTTATTAGCAACCTATTGTTGAATGCCTCCCTTGCATCCAATGAAGAACATCCCGGTGCTGATGAATTTCTTCCTGTCCTCATTTATGTCACAATAAAGGCAAATCTCTCTCTCTCTCTCTCTATGTAGATATATAAACATATCTCTCTCTCTCCCTCTCGTCAATTTAAACTTGTTGGTTTTACACAGGCTAATCCCCCTCAGCTTCACTCAAACTTATCATACATACAACGGTATAGGCGACAAACACGCCTGGTTGCTGAAGCAGCCTACTTCTTCACTAACATGCTCTCCGTAGAGTCCTTCATCACGAACATAGACGCAAAAGCCCTCTCAATGGACGAAACAGAGTTCGAAAAGAACATGGAATCTGCCCGAACGCTTCTCTCTGGACTCTCCGAAATCCCAGACAATCAGACGAGCCAAACGACTCGCACTAGAGATAATACCCCTCAAAACGAGCCCATGGAACAAAAACCACCTTTGAGTTCTAATAAGCA
The DNA here is from genome assembly GCA_027422505.1 of Craterostigma plantagineum. Lineage (NCBI taxonomy): Eukaryota > Viridiplantae > Streptophyta > Magnoliopsida > Lamiales > Linderniaceae > Craterostigma > Craterostigma plantagineum. Next base: position 4,517,277 of record JAPQWV010000050.1, read on the forward strand.
TCAACGCTCGCTATCTGTCGAATCTTCCGAAAGTAGATCAAGAAATGAGGATCCATATGAGAGAGCTCAGTCGTCATCTTCCGTAAACAAAATCCCATCAGTATCCGATCTTGAAAATAAAGGGGCGAATATGTTACTGAAGGAAGGCGAGGCGAATCGATTTTTTCGGGATTTCCCGTTCTTGTACTCAGAAGCAGGTGATCTAACCTTGGGAGACGTGGATGATCTACTCAGTAACTATAAGCAAATTGTATTCAAATACGTTTGCCTTGCGAAAGGTTTAGGCGTGACGAGCCTACCTCCGTCGACGATTGAGCCTAAAGAATCAGAGAAGGCAGTCGAATCTCCGTCGAACGACGACGTGCCAAACAACTCTTCAACTACAGCAGATGATTCAGGAAAAGTAACGGAAGTCGAAAAGGATGATAATGATCGATCAAAGTTGCCCGAATAAGTCGTTCAATCTCAGGGCGACGACGACGAAAGTAAGTGAAAAGAATCTTCAGAAATGATCGTTTTTTAGATGTATGATGGATGTCTTAAGACGGAGATGCATTGGGACTTCTGTTGTAAAGAGAAGATGTGTACACATGGCAGGTATTTTTCCGTTTCTTTATTTGAATTCTTTGGCAGAGATTTTTTAGTTTATTACATTTGAGTATGGCTAGTGAATCTATTGTGATGATGCAATGGTTTGAGTTGCTCCAGCTTTTATTCGATGAAGATATCTAAGAGTCTCTTTCTTAGAAATAGTTTGAAAAACATTTGTATTTGCTAATAAAAAGTAGCCAATCGATGTGAGCTTGCAAAGGGGTTGGTAATTGGTTGTTGCCTAACTTTGCAATTATGATCTGTATTAGCCAATCGAAGAAATGCGTATGTGTTTTGTAATAAAGATTTTTTTTGCGTGGAGTTATAATTAGGTATTGCAATAAATTTGGAGGTAAGATCGTGTTGTAGTGCAAGTATAACCACAAAAACTAGTCGAATAGCCAAACCTAGTTGACCTTCGTTGTTGTCTAGCAACGACTTTCTTGCATTAGTTGCCCATTCCTTGGTTAACTGAAGAATGGGTCTTATACATCATTATTGTCCATGAAAAGTTGAATAAATATAAATAATTTGGAAAATGATATGTTGGTATGAGTTGTTCATTTTCAAGATTGGTCTTTCGAAATAATGTTAATAATAATATATAGATATAGAACTAGTGCGTAGCGTGAGTATATTTTCATTGTCTCATTTAATTGATTGCCGACCTTTGATGAAAAGGATTTTAGTTGGCCATTAATGGCAATTGAATAATACCCAATTTTTAAGGGGCTGATTAATGAAAGATAGGACGTAACTATGTGGTATGATGGTATCAAACTTTTTATTTGGTTTTAGGTTTTGAGGGTAGATATGTATTGGCGTTAACATTTTAGGCTTAACTCAAAATATATATTTAGTTTAAAATATATTTTTTCTTGCTTTCCGATATATCTTTTACTAAACAGATGTATTTCATAAACTATAGAAAAAAAGAGGATGATAGAATTACAGGTAATGCTGTGTTGTTTTTATTATTTTAATTTATTACCATCGATTGTGATATTGCATGCCTAGCCTACTGAAATAATAGTGACAAAAATATATCATCTTCATCATATTGTCACTACACACTTGGACGATTTGCAGTGAATTTTGGTCCATATATATGGCGAGTCTAGGGACAAAGTATAATTAATGGTAACAACCTCTCTATATTCGGTGATATTATTAAGGCATTTACTACATAAATTGCTGTCTCGTACTTCTATTTTTTTTTTCTATTATTGTATCATATTAGGTTTGCAATAAAAGAAAAAAGAATACATAAATAATCAAAATAAACTTGACTTCCATTTCTAGTACGGTAATCTACAGAAAAATACCATTTATATAAAAAATTTGCAAGTCAGACCCCCTGTCAGAAAAATTTTCATATAAGTACCCGTTCGATTGTGCGTACCATTTTTCCAGTCTTGACGTACCTTTCTGTATATGTATTAAGTATCATATCACGTGTATATATGGTACCCACATATGGTACCTATATACGGTCTATATGGTACCTTAATGTATAGTATGATGTACCATTTTCTCACTGTATAACGTACCACAATATATTTCCATATGGTACCTAAATGTGTTCTATGACGTACTTGCGGCGGAACGGGTACCAATTTGCAGAAATTTATTCTGACAGGTACCTGCATATAAAAAAACCTGATAGGGGTCTGACTTGAGAATTTTTATATAAATGGGTATTTTTCTGTTAATCCCTTTCTAGTAAAACTAGTCTAGTTTCCTTTTACATGGAACATGACATGACACTTCTCATCTCATCGCATGATTATGAGCACCTTAAAACATTTCGTGGTTATCCCGCATTGATAAATGGAGTCCATGATAGTCTACACAAGACTCCAAACAGTAGTTTCATCATTTCCATTCTGTTTAAATATACATATATATATATATATATATATTTCTTAAACTGTCTAATTGTAAAATAAGTCAATTCATCTTGACCCGTTATGTGTAAATTAACAATGAAGATAAACACGGTATACAATCCAAACCATGTCTTATCTTACAGTCAAAGTTATTACCACAATCGTGCAATTAAATATAATATTTCCACGACCAATTATATAGTTCCTCAAATTTTATATAAGATATGTATTTTGTCTATTATCGGCATCGTCAAGCCGTGAATTACACTTACCACCTACTTATAAGAATTCTCTCTCTCTCTCTCAGACATATGGAACTTTGAAGAACACAAATATGAACTTATACGTTGATAATTCAGACCAGAAGATACTACACTTGCCCATGTTCTGCAGATTATCAATCAAAGATGTCAAAGAAAACTGCCAAAACTACCACAAAAAAGGCCAAGATCGAAGCTTGAAAGAGCCCTCATCGCCAAAAGTGAGCTGCATAGGCCAAGTCAAGAGGAACAGCCGCGTCATAAGCCCAACCACTGCCGCCAACCACCGCCGCCCCCACCACCACCGCACGGCGGCCAAGCCAAGAAAATCATCATCTTCAGCCTTCACGAGCAAAACCCTATTTCCCAACGCCGCCAATTATATGCTGAGTCACACCGCAAGTAGAAGTTGCAGGCCATCGATCGCCGGCGAAGTTTCTGCAAGAAAATCGATGGTTATGAGAAGGGACTATGGTTTGAATTACTGCTGTCGTAATCGTAAGGTTGTTGATGATCATCGTGGCGATGGTAATGATTATTGCGTGGATGTAAGTAATATGGACCCTCCATTGCCAGTGGTAAAGAGATCACTGGGATTTCAAGGGCGCTGTGAAGCTGTGAATATATGGAAGAGAAGGTTTAATGGCGATACAGAGTTGAAGGCTCTGAAGATTGAATATGATGCTCCTTGTGCTATTTTCAATCGGCCACTAACCACAGTTTAATTTAATATGTTGTTATTACACGCTATACTGCGAATTCAAATTATAGGATCTTTTATTTGTGTTTCTTGTTTACAACTTTCCCTTTAGTTTCCTCTCCATCTTGCTTTCCTTTTTCTGCAAACAGTTTCCGACGGTGATGGTCAATATATTTCACGGTTTTGTTCAAGTTTTTAGGTTAGCATCAAATTTGGAGTATACAACTGTGGTGCCATGATGGTATCAATTGTCTTTATTACGCTAGTACGAGTTTGGCCAAAAAGTCAAATAAAACCAAACATCTTAGTATTATTCTGCTTTTTCAGAACGATGAAACCTTATTGTCATTTGAGAAAGAATACACACGTAAAGACGCAGGAGATTATTTTTCAAACTATTAAACTGCATCTTATAAAAGTGTGAACGATAAATAGTAATAATAAAAATTTGGCCAGACCAAAAACCAATGGACACATATTTTCTTAAAAAACTTAAATAGTATTTGCTTGTATTACAATCTGGCAAAAGTGACCGAAGACTGTCTTCATGTGTTTGTCGACACCACTGAAAATTTATATATATATATATATATATATATATATATATATTTCAAAAGCCTCATCAAGGGACTTGAATAATGGTACAGTTTGATGTTATGTCATGAAAAGAAAGAGACAGATTCAAAATGTATTGGGTCCAAACTTATCACATTTCCAACTTCTTTCCTCATTCATGTGTGTATATATATACGTATATATACATGCATATACTATATATAATATGTGTGTGTGCGTGTCAGAACACATTTAGATAAATACCAAGAATCATATTACATATACCTCACCTACTAAGAAAAAACCAACCAAGAGATGTGAGAACTGAGACTAATCAAAGCAAAGGTACCAGTAACAATTAAAACTACTTATGTACACAGTAGCATAGGAAAATGAACTCACTTGGAAAAAAAAACTAACATGAGATTCAGCAGCATTGGCTTAGCTCTGCTCTTTATAAGGAGTCCATATCAACCTACTAACGTTAACTTCGAGACCTCCACGCCCAGCAGCTTTAAGGTGACGGTCGAGCACTTTAGGGTCAGCACATATTACGTGCTGACCCTTACGGTATTGAATCAAGTCCAAGTTCTGAAGGGTTGCTAAGATATCCTCGGGTTTGATTGCTGTCATGTCACTGAGCTCCTAAGAGAAATATTAGCAGGCAAATGGATGTCTCAGAATGATGAAACTAGATAAACGACTAGCAAGGACAACAAAAAAGATATAGCAGATTGAACATAATTTTGAAGATACGACTGTGATAGCTTCAAATGGTCGAGCTCTGCTAGAAGACAAACCTTGATGGAGATATTTCCCTTGTGTTTTTTCAGTATCTCTAGGAGCACGCATGTCCAGTATCCTCGATAGCTCAGAAGTCCCAGGTCTGAAAGGGGTCGTTCGGGAGTTCCAACTTTGTTTTCCTTTTTCGACAGTTCGTAGGCTAATCATAGAAATTGGTAATAATGTCATGAGCAGGTAAAGGAAACACACAACATAGACAGTAGCATTGATGGCTGAAAGCATACAACATAATTTTGTGTCTCAGTGATGCGCAAACTGATAGTAATGAGATGTAACGAACAAATACCACATATAGTAAGTAGTTATTACTGCATAGTCATATATATGCATAATTCTTTATTACAACGATAATTCTAGTATAGGAAATGACGGACTTACAAAATGCTATGAGAAATTTCCCGTAACCTTTCCTCTGATAAGGAGGAAGAGTAAGAATGCAAGCTAAGTTGTAGGACTCCTCTGAATGCTTCTCCTGCATATCAAGTTAGAAATATTTAAGATGTACTTGTTCGAACATGCAATAAGCCTTCGATGCGTATTAAAACAAACAGCTTATGACAAATATAGTATTTATAAGGGGCTTTATTTGGTAAGACTGAATCATAGTTGCGGTTAGCCAAGATACGATAAATTAAAAAAATGAATAGAATCAATAGGTTCAGTTTCGGCTATGTGAAAAAATATAATATAGCATGTTATGTAGGCTCAAACTATGCAATTAGCTCATAAAGATTACCTTAGAAAAGTAACCGACCATGTGGCATCCTCGATTATCACATTCACACAGGACATAAAATAAAAATAAATCTACATCATAGTATAGGGTCTTGTGATCGAGAAATAATTTGGCAAGGTAGCACAGATTTTGCCCGTAGACCTTGTTCCTTTTGCCATCAACCTGTTACAGTGTTGAAGTTTACTCTAAATGTAAATTTCTAACAAGTGATGTTAAATGAAAAGAATAGGACAATTCAACTAAAGCCAGGCCCCCGAAAAAAATAGTGAATGCAAGTGGATTACAATGACGTAGTTAAAAATTTCCCATGTGGTGCCATTTAACTGCAAAGAGGAGTCACCAGTAATTAACTGGTAACTGAAAGATCGAAGATAAGAAAAGGATTGGTTTCTCTCTTAAAAACAGAGAAAAGTGAAGAAACGTAAATTTCATCTTAAAGGCCAAGACAATGACTGTAAGTAACAAAATATTGTCAACTCAAAAATTTAGCTAAGAGAGCAACACATCAAATATAGAACCAAAAATAAAAAATAAAAAAAATTTGCATATATTCTAAGATGGGAGGATGGCTTACCTCAAACATTGACAAGGTCCCATCTCGATAAATCTCATCACCAGGTGGATGCTTTAGATCACATTTTTTCTGCAATTAATACAAGAACAGAAGTATAAGAGCTGAAATTTAAATCTAACAGTTAAAATACCATTATACCTAAAGAATTGGATGTCATTCAATTACGCTCAGAGAAGAGAGCAAAAAACATGGGCTCACCATATGCCTCTGAAGTTGTTCTTTGCGTTTCATGAAATTCAGGCAAAACTCACAAAAGAACAGCTTTGAGCAATCATTGTACTCCGGAGGGAATGGGGAAAAGTACCAAGTCTCGATCTCATATTTTCCAAGTTCTATTTTCGGAATATTCTTTACTTTTGTGAACTCTTCATGTTCACGCAAACTAGCAGCATCAAGCTCCTCATGACCCTGAAAAAACCAGGACAGCATCTCATTAACCAATTTAAACCTTCTAGAACATGATAGTCTAGTGAGGCAACAGCGACCTCTATGTGTATCTCATCAATCTTCCGTTTTTGATGGCGTGTCATTTTCAAGTTTGTCACCTGAAAATCCTCAAACATAAGCACATAATCAGTCAGGTATGGTATATTCAACTAGAAAGCAGAATTTCGGATGACATGTTAACCAAATATTCTCAGTCCAGTCCTATAAATTCCTTACAGCTACAGGAGAAAATGAAAATACAAGCAAGAGAAAAAGATGTAGTAAATACCAGGCCCAGCACAATGGTACTGCATCAATTTGTCTTAGTATATTTTTTACAGCCAAAGTTTGATTGAATGTTTAAATAACCCAAGTGATTACCTAAGGAGAGGTGCATACCTTATCTTCCACCTTATCATCAACGTCAGTCTCCACAGAGTTAAGGTCAAGTTGTTCAAGATTCACCCATTCATCAAGCCGACGGTTAACTATCCAAGGCAAATAACACATCATTAAAAATTATTGAAACTAAATATGAAAATGTGAAGCAATAATAAACACATCAACCCAGCTTCTTACAGGAAAGAAGCCCTATAATGCAGTGTTCCGGTGTTAAAAAATAATTAAGATAGTTCCAGCAACACCATAGCTCAAGTAAACAATATCCGACAAAAAACTATAACAAATACATCATCTCCCCTTCTGCAACATGATTATTAACAATAATGCTCTCAGGTCAATACCTAGTGTATTTCAACAACACTTGTGGTCATAAATGAATAACTTTTACAGCCATTATCACACAAGATTCTATTATTTAATCTAATCATATTTCAAGAAACCAATAATCATGTATAACAAACACAACCAACCACCGTTGCAAACAACATGCGAAATTTCAATAAGTTTTACGAAAATGCAAGTAGAAATTCGACCAAAATTCCTAAAACCGCAAATAAAATTTTCCCTACATTCGGTATAGTGTACGTAGTATTCATAATCGTTCGATCCTCCGTTGGGTATCTTGCGGCGTTCGATGACCTTCACGGGATGGTGATTACCGTCCCGCCACATGCAATTGACACGCGTGCCGACCTCCAGGGGCAGAATCGTCATTTTTACAGATGTCTTCAATGTAGATCCGCCTACTCCGTCGCTGGGGTTCGCCGGGGAGCTGCCATTCGCGAGCGCAACCATATGTTTCTGCGAAATTAGGGTTACTAATTTGGGATCGACTTTATCTTTTTTATTTTATTATTTATGATATTTTTGTCTTAAAGCTGCGAAATACTCCATATCTTATATTAGAATATATAAAAAGGAAAGGAAAATCAGTGTATTCAGTGCAATTACGGTCCAAAATACCAAATATTCGGCCCAAAAGGCCCAATACTTCTTGATCAAGCTTTATTAGTCTAATTGTTAAATATATTTTTTTGGTATTATTCTTTATATTTTTCTACCACAAATAACCGTATTCAACAGATACTTTCTGTTTAAAATTTTCAAAACTGGCACCAAGAACGAAAACACGGATCCATAACGTCATCTGAGATCTGACCCATTTTGAAATTACGAAATTGCCACCATTCTTTGTCTTTTAATTCTTCCCTAAATATCGAGAACGGAAAATAAGGAACCCTAACCCTAGCCACTACAATCGCGCGACGACGCACTGAAGCGTTCATTTACTACCCGTGAATCTGTAATTCGCCTCGTGGGGCTGCAGATTGGCGTCTGAATCTGGCCTGTTGTTTTCCAATTGGGAGTATTAGGGTTTGCGCTCTCTAAACATAGGGTACTTTTATGGATCGTTATGTTGGAATTGGGCGGTGTGCGATATGACCGGCGGTGGCAGATGCAAGCGGAGGAGGAAAGAAGCGGCTGGTGGTAGATTCACCGCCGCCAAGGACGAACAAAACGAAACCCCTAATTTGGGACCAGAAATTACTGAAAAGCCCTCGGTCTCTTCAGAAATTACGAAACTGCCCCACCGTGGAGTTGAGTTGGATCTTTACAGCCTAGCTCTTAAAACACTCTCCTTTAGTTCCCCCTTTGACTCCGAGGAGTCTTCAGCGTCTCAAACTGTTATCTCGGGTCCTAATAGCCTTCCTAGCCGGGTTTCAGGATTGTTGGGTAGGCATTCGGATTACAAGAATCGTCATAAGAGGGTCCATTTTGGGTTGGAGAGTAAGAAGAAGAAGTCTTCAGCGCCAAGCAAGCCAAAGGGGGGAATTATCTGGGCGGAAACGGAGGATTACTTTAGGGAGCTGAGTGCTGAGGATATTCAATTGATTGAGAGATTAGGTTATGACAGGCATTTGAGTGAGGATAAATATTTCCACATCCCATCTTTTGCAGATGATCGACATGAGAGATATGAGGAATTTAATGCGAAGCTAGCTGATGGGTGTGGGGCGACTTGTTTGAAATTGGAGGATGGGGTATCTCCCGATTGTAATGGGAAATGTGAGGTTGATGGGGGAGAAGTTGAAGAGGACGACGGGCCTCGTTCCATGGATGTGGATGGTGATGAGCCCGAGGCAAAAGAGGCAGAACTCAATGAGGAGTGTAATGTAGAAATAAGCCGTAACCCGGGGGAAGGAATTAAATCTTTTAGTGGTGTTGAATGGCTTTTAGGATCAAGGAATAAGATTTATTTGACATCAGAGCGCCCCTCCAAAAAGCGGAAGCTTGTGGGTAGGGATGCAGGGTTAGAGAAGCTCATTGTAGCACGTCCAGTCGATGGGTTAGATTCGGTTTGTCATTATTGTAGTTTCAGTGATGTTAGTAATCCTTTGAATTGCTTGATTAGATGCAGTTCTTGTGGTATGGTAGTCCACCAACGGTGTTATGGAGTTCAAGATGATGTAGATAGTTCTTGGCTGTGTTCATGGTGTAAATGGAAAAATGCTACCACCTCAACTAGTGAGTCTCCGTGTTTGCTTTGTCCGAAGCAAGGGGGTGCACTTAAACCTGTGCAGGGTAGGGGACCTAAAAATGAGAATGATGTTTCGAACGTTAAATTTTCTCATTTGTTTTGCTGCCAATGGAAGCCTGAGGTTTACGTGGAGAATATACGGACCATGGAACCGGTTTTGAATATGGATGCTGTAAAGGACACCAGAAAGAAGTTGACTTGTTATTTGTGCAAGGTTAAGTGGGGTGCCTGTGTGCAGTGCAGCAATGGTATGTCTAGACCACTTTTATGGATATCTTCATTTACATTTTTTGTTTTGTGGGGGCATAAGGATGTTGATTTTTAATTTTTTTTTTATTTTCTGGATTTATGGCTTCATAATACATATTGTAGAAATTGATTGTCTATTCACTTTGTACCATATTATTAAAGATGACTATGCACAATTTTTTGTCCATACAAGAAAGTCTATGTTCTCGAGCAAATTTGTTATTTTCCATACCTGTATGAGAAGATATGATGTTGGTAAAACCTTATCTTATGTGCTCTGACTGAATCAGTCTGGTTATTGAATTCAGTAAATAAGTTCCGATAAATCACAATGTTTGTTAAGATATAAGTTGAATAAACGTTCATGTTTGTGACTGTAGAGCATATGACGCGGTATAATAAGTGTTGAACTTTCCAAAGGAGTTGATATAATATTTTATATTTGTCATAGTCATTTGATATTACAGACCGTGTGTTTGTATCATGTGTTACCATAATATGATGGCTTTACCAATTTTTTCACACATTTGGAATCAGAAGGATTTAATAATGGGAGTAAATCTACTCACATGAATATTTCTTTACTAAGGTTCTGTTTTTGTTAAGCTGATAATACTGTTGGTACTCGTAGGATCTTGTAGAACTTCCTTCCACCCGATTTGTGCAAGGGAGGCAAGTAACAGAATGGAGATATGGGGAAAACTTGGATGTGATGAGGTTAGTTCAATCTGTAATGCTATGATGAAATTATCAAATTACATAGTTTTTTTTTTCCATACTTACGATTCTGTTGTATGTTTTTGGGTATTGTTTTAATGTTGAATCCAATTTCACGGAATATTGTTCTTAGACTAGGTTTTCAGGACTACTGAAATGAAATAATGTGCAATACTTCCCTATTCATGTATTGATATTCTTAATTTACAATATTTCTTAGATTGAGTTGCGCGCTTTTTGCTCTAAACATTCAGAAGTCCATTGTGATGATGGAGATCAGGAAGGTGGGGACATATCCCCGACAGGTAATTGATGTCCTACTATTACGCACCACAAGCCGACATTTATGGTTAGATTCTCGAACAATTTGAAGTCGAATAAGCTGACCATATTCGGCTGTTAAATTGAACAGGTGACCTAGATAGTAGCAAACCAAATGATTCTGAGTCTCATCTGCAATGTGGAGATGCACTGCATTCTGCTGATAGAGTAGAAGGAAATGATGGTGATATTAACACTTGCAATTCCATCGTGATACTTAAGAAGGTAGTAGGGAATCTTGTACTGCCGTCGATATGTTTTCGTTTTTGTTCGCTTACCTTTTTCGTTCTCGTAGTTGATTGGTCTGGGGAAAGTCAATGCTGCAGATGTGGCTTCGGGCATTGGCGTATCTCCAGATTTATTGAATTCACTGCTCGCTGTAATGTTCTTTCTTTACTGTAAAAGTTCCCATAATTGTATTGCATGTTTGCTTGCTCTCATATTGAATTTCCTTGCGTAGGATAACAGCGCGGATCATGAACTACAGGACAAGCTATTCCCATGGTTGAAAGACCATGATTACATCAACTGTTTGCAGACCTTGAAGGCAAATATTAGATCTCCCACTTCACCCAGAAACGGGGTAGAAGCTGAAGGTGTCGGAGCTGTTTCTGTTGTGGAATCTGTAGCTGTCCCTGTTAAATCCGTTCCACCTCGCAGAAGAACCAAAAGCGGCATACAATTCACAAAACATGACAATTCTTGTTCCTCTAAGGAGAAGTTTAATGACAATACAGCCGATGGTGATCTGGATTCATGCCTTCGTGTAAGAGAAGATTCAAATGGTTTATCAGAAGAGCCTCTGGCCAGTGTTGATAATAAGGTATCATTACCATGCTGTTGATTGGAGGTATCCAGCCTGTGATGATTAGATGGTTGTAACATTTATAATATTTCCCTGTGGTTTTGTTCTGAAGGTTGAGGTTGATCCTGGGGACCGCCACTATAGTTCGGCAAATGATTCTATAAAAAATGAAGGTAAGCTGGTTGGTTATGTATCATACAAACATTGTTCTGTTTAACTTGTTTCTATCATTTCATTCTGTTGAGATTTTTTCTATGATCCTTTATTTTTATATTCTGTACCTCATCTTTGCATTCCTTGTCGGTGCTACTCTATGCAGCTGCGACACAATCTTTATCTCAGTGCCTTTCCAAAGATGGTGTTGCAGGGGAGAGTAGGCAGCAAACCCTGCAGATTACTCCTCAATCTCCTTCACAAAAGTAATCATTTGATACATGTTGCCCGTTTTACTGTCCTTGGCAGAGTTCATATCCAATTAAATGGCCGAGTACGTAGTTTGTCCTGACTCCTGAGTATGCTAATTCATTCCAGCTATGCTTTACACAGATCCAAGAAATGCAGCCCAACTTCTTCATACATTCATCCGTTTATCTATAGTAAACTGTTGCGGAACAGGAATGATGCATGCGAGAGGACTCTTGCTCAGAACTTTGGTTGTAAGTATCTCCAACATCTTTCTTTTTACCTAAAGTTCGGGTTTCTTACTAAATTGGTCGGCCGGTTTGATAGATGGGGATGGGGACTCTTATCAGTTAGAGGCGCATTCTATTGCTGGATCCTATTTCAATAATAGCCACGATCTGCAAGCAAATCCCAGTGATATGGTTTCACAGCATGATGATGGGGTGAACCTTGATCAATTGGTCAAGGCGAGTAACTTGGTTATGCTCAAACTTTCTCCTGCGGATGAAGTGGAAGGAGAGCTTATATATCATCAGCAGAGACTTCTCTCTAATGCTCTTGCAAGAAAACACATTAGCGGTCTCTATTCTTATTCTGTGTAGTTATTGGAACACTTTTTTTCCAATATGTAACTACGCATACCATTATAACTTACATAATCTGTTTTGTCCAGATAATTTGATTTCAAAGGTTGTTCAGAATCTTCCACGGGAGATTGACATGGAAGTGCAACGAAAATGGGATACTGTATTGGTTACTCAGTACAATAATGAACTCAGGGAAGCGAGAAAGCAGGGAAGAAAAGAACGTCGGCATAAGGAAGCGCAAGCTATCTTGGCTGCTGCTACTGCTGCAGCTGCTTCTTCATCCAGGATATCATCTATTAGGAAGGATGCTCTTGATGGATATCCTAGTCATGAGGTTATATACTTTATTGGACATTTGTCTCTTAAAAAATCTTTTCTTCTACCTCTTACTCGTTTTTTTCTGCCAGATATTATTATTTAGCAGAATCTCCTGAATATTTTGACAAACCTTGCTTTTTGTCTGCAGATAAATCTTAGAGCTAATGCAATCTCTGGATCTGCTGTTACGCGACTGTCGTCTGAGTCAGAATTTCCAAAAGACCATCGCAGAACTTGTGATGTGTGCAGGCGCTTGGAAACTAATCTCAATCCAGTTTTAGTCTGTTCAAGTTGCAAGGTTTTTTACAATCCCTTATTTTGTTTTATGGTTACTGATTACCTTTTCTTTGGAAGTCTGGACGTTATTGCTGATTACCTTTTAATTTTTCCATGTCAGGTAGCAGTTCACTTGGATTGCTATCGTAGTGTTAAAAGCTCCGCAGGACCATGGCGTTGTGAATTGTGTGAAGATTTACTTTCTTCTCAAGATTCAAGAACTATCGCGACAAACTCCTCTGGAAGGCCTCAGTTTGTTGCCGAATGCACGTTGTGTGGTCAAACAGAGGGTGCCTTTAGGAAATCAGTAGATGGCCGATGGATACATGCCTTTTGTGCTGAAGTAAGTGATTTTTCTTAGTTACTTTGCTGATTTGAACCAGTTCCATTCTCATCGCTTACACGAATCTTAAATTTTTAATATCAATGCAGTGGGTTCTTGAGTCGACATATAAAAGGGGACAAGTAACTAACATTGATGGGCTGGTAAGCCCATTATTTGTATGGATATTCATATTTCTGTGTCTTACGCTTCTTATCAGTTCCACTTATTGTGCTGCTCTATTCTTTCTCAGGTTACTGACAACATGGGAACTGAGACATGTGTTGTTTGTCGCTGCAAACGAGGAGTTTGCCTTAAGGTGAGGATTATTCACGATTCTGTTCAGACATACCCGTTTCTATCTGCTTTATATCTTTCGGAGGTCATACGTTGTATTATTATTTCCTTTGCAGTGTAGTTATGGTCACTGTCACAGCATGTTTCATCCGACTTGCGCCAGAAACGCCGGTTTCTACATGACCTTGAGGACTAATGCTGGCAAGTTACAGCATAAGGCATACTGTGAACGGCATAGTGTCGAGCAAAGAGCAAAGGTTTCCTTCTCACTAACTATGACGAATTCTCTGTCCTGGCAATTCGTGTGGAGTTGATTTTGGTTGATGTTTTATTCTTATAGGCCGATAGTCAAAAGCATGGGGTTGAAGAATTTAAGAGCCTCAAACAAGTTCGGGTAAGTGATCGCAGGTTCATTAGCTAAGCCGATTCTATTCAGTTCGTCCCCTATATTTAATATTCTTCTAAATGCGAACACAGCCTGGCTAACACACTGCTAGAAACACTTCCATCGTTGCATTGGTTTCTTTGTGACATGTATTATTCAATTGCCTGATGTTTCTCCATCCTTAGGTTGAATTGGAGAGATTACGTCTTCTATGCGAAAGAATCATCAAGAGGGAGAAATTGAAAGTAAGCAATCTATATCTATATCTTCTTCATAATCCCTCCTCTGTAAATCATCCTTCACATCTGATCAATCATCTGGGCATAACTCTTATCATTTTCCCACTCTTTTTTCCTTGGATTTTGACCTAATGAATTCCATCTTTTGCAGCGTGAATTAGTTCTTTGCTCTCACGATATTCTCGCCTGTAAAAGAGACTCTCTTCTTTCTACTACGACCCGTCGCCCTTATTACCAGCCAGACATAAGCTCAGACTCGGCCACTACTTCTAACCGAGGCTACACAGATAGCTACAGATCAGGCAGTGAAATGATGGTTCAAAGATCGGACGACGTAACAGTGGACAGCACCGTCGCAGGCAAAAGACACGCCACAGTTCCCAATTCTCAGGACAGCGACCAAAAAGCGTACAGCACTTCTACGATGCAAAACCTTAAACCTGGGGAAAGAGTTCCCTTTTCGGGCAAGCAAATCCCACGGAGGACTTCCCAGCGTAATCTCGCCAATGATGCTGATAAACAGTCGCAAAGTAAGTGATGTTGTTATTCATATACTTTCTTTAATCTTTACTGCACATGTCGATGATGCGTCATAAATTGTTTTGTTTTTTTTTCGCTTTTTTGATGGGTCAGTAAATGGTTAAACAAAGCTGAAAACGTTCGCAAAGAGAGCTTGTTCGATGTTTCCCATTCAGTGCATTGTAAGAAATGTGAGGCAGAATGTTGATGAGTGCTGGCGAATGGCGTTGAACTGTCGAGAAGTGGTGTTCGACGGATAACGATACTGTTGTATATGAATTGTGATAGTATATGCCGTACATGGGTCTCAATATATTCGATTCGATTAGTCGTAGTTGTAGCCGTATCATACCTTAGGTTTGATTTTGTTTTATTTTTCTCTTCTTTCATTTGTTACTTCTTTTTCATGAAGTCTAATTCTGGTATTAGGAAAGGGGCAGTTGTAGACGTGTCTGAATTCTAACTGTACAAATATTTTTCTTTAGTGGTGCATTGCATGGCTGTGTAATAAAGCTAGTGATTAGTGTGTAAGTAGAGTATTTTTTGATTCTATTTCTTGTGAGATAGGTAACATACAGAATTCATGTTTTACGTAAAAGGAAAATGCCAGTAACAACTTTGAAGTGTCAACCTCAACCGTTTGAACACCTCCGTTATAGTTTTGGCCTCGGCTTACCTATACAATTGTGTATAATTTCAACTCCCATTGAAGTTATGACATGTATCATTTTTATACACACGTATGTGTGTTTTAATGTGTTTGTAGGGTAATGTATTCCATGTCATTTTCTGGATGGAGATGGATATACTTTGGGTAGGAAAGACCGAAAACTATAGTTTTTTCTTATCCAATAATTAGAAGTGACGTCTATAGATAAATACCTAATTGAGTAAAAAATTTTCAAATCAGTATCTATGTCAGAAACTTTTACAGATAGGTACCCGTTTTACTGTTTATACCAATTTTCTCAGTCTTGCCATACCTTTTTATATGTGTATTGCGTACCACGTCATGCGTTGATACAGTACCCTATACCGTTACTATATGGTACCTTAATATGTTATATATGACGTATCATTTTCTCAACGTATTACGTACCACAATACGTTTGTTATAGGGTACCTAAATGTGTTAAATGGCGTACCTGCGGCGGATCGGGTGCAAAAAAATTTATTCTATTAGGTACCTACATATAAAAATACTGACAGGGTACTAAATTACAAGTTTTTATCGTAATGGGTATTTATGTCTAAAGAGTCCTAATTATAAACCGAAATTGTTAAAATAGGTTGGATAATCCGGTTATATTGAACTGGCGTGCATTTTATCTTTCAAAAAATCTAGAATGTCATTAAAAAATGGTGCTTTTGATTTTCCTGAATCCCGAGTATTTGCTTAACGATCAACGGTGTTTCTTTAGAAAAAAAAAGACAATTATAGGCGGCTGTATTTAAAAAATAGTAAATTAAGACTAAACTTTTGAATTGAATACGACATTTGGATGATAAAATTCAGAAACCTTCGTATGATATTATATTAATGTCAAAATTGACAAACTTTGGTAAGACGAAATGTAGCGATTTCTTCAAAAAAAACGCAACAAACTAACCTTGCAATTACATTTTTTTTTACTAATTTCTAGCAAATTTTTTTTCTTAATACACCCCGAAGATAGAACTATCTCCGAATGAAGGGAAGTATATCCATTCCATCAATAATATAAGACTATTTTTATCAATGACCCGACAACCGGTCGTAATATAATTAAATAAAATAAATCAAACAAGTAAATATTACAACCTCCAACAACTTGGTGGACCAACTTGGTTCGCCAAATGTGCACGGTTTTCAAACTGATTTTGATTTTATGATATATTTAATTGTCTATTAAATTTCATTTTAATTTTTTTACCAAAATGTATGATTCTCTACAAATAGAGACTATACATTTTGAGTCACAATTTCAAATTATCTATTTGTCTATTACATTCTATAATCTATCATAATTCATTTATTTTTCTATCTCCAATGACCAAAGTATCTAAAATTTTATATCATATAATGTAATCTATTTTAACATTCAAATACTACTAAAAACAATTATATATAATATGATAAATTGATAAAGTATGAAAATTGATACGTTGTGAATGTTGAGGAGGGAGAAATTAATATTTATTCTCATGACCAAATAAACATAGTCTAAGCTATTAAATTTGTGACCAATGTTTCACAATATACTCCTAAAATAGTAGGCCATCAATGACCCGCAATTCAAGTTTAGAAGACATTTAATTGGGAAAAAAACCAAATATATATATATATATATATAAAATAACAATAATGGTAAGAAAAACATTATTATCCAGCAATTTAAAGGTCATCTGTGACAACCACACGGTCGTCTCTCAACAGTGTCACCGCCGCCGGCATTTTCTTTACGGCCGGTCGTCACCGTATTTGCCTGCCGGAATTTCGTAGAACTTGGAACTACCTTACACACTGTAATTAGGTGCTGGAACTTCAGAGGAGAAACTCACAAAAAAATCGAATTCTGAATCGTCACATGGACTTGGCTTCACACGGCGACGATGCGCGGGATACCGACAATCTTCTCTCCTAGCTCCAATAAGCGAAATTCCAGCTCAGCCTCGACCAAGGGCCGAGCAACCATGCCCAAGCCGAGGCTCGAGCGTCGCAACGCGATGAAAGATATCGACTACGATTTCGTCGACGGCGCCGCGTCGGCGGACCTCTGTTCTTCGTCGCCTTCATCTTCGTGTTCTTCGTCGTCCGAGGCTATTCGGGCTCGTTCGCTCGATCTGTACGATGGCAAGACTAGCTTTCGAATCGACGGAGCTGGAGAGTTCAAACTTCTGTGCGAGACCCTAGGGTTTAGTGGAATTGAGGATTTTGCGATTTCGCCGGAGGAATACTCCTCTGTGAGGTTGAAGTCTAAATCCGTCCCTGTCTCTGTGCTTGATCGAGTTGTTGAGAGTGCAATTGGTAGAGAAAGTGATGGTATAAATGATGTGCGTAGGGATGTGTTGGGTGTTGGGCTTGAAGATAAATGTGGTGAATTGATTGGGGATAAGTTTGGTGGGGTGGAGATGAGTAGGTTTGCTGGGATTAATGATGTAAATTCGACTGATAATGGTAATGATTCGGTCGATAATGTTGGTGCTCGAGCTAACCAAGTGATCAACGCTGATGTTGGAGTGGATGTCACTAGGTTTGTAGATGAAGTTAGTGTTAGTGAAGTATTATCGTGTAATAATAGGAGCGATCGATCTAATGTGTTCTGTGGAAATGGTAAAAATGGAATAAAGGGTGTGCGACCACCTGTTTTAGCGCCACCTCCGATGATGTCTTTGCCCATTATTGATAAAGAGTGCTCAACATGGGATATGCTGAGGGGGTTTGGTCCCGAGAGCGATAGTACAATGAGGGCTTCGAGGTTTAGGCAAGAATTCTGCGACGAGGATTTGGAAGGAAAAGAAGGGGATCGGACAAGGAGGGTCTTAATAATGGATGAGAACTGCGTGTTGTCTGGATCGTGTTCTTTCACTACAACAGCTTCGGTGGATGATGGTTGTTCGACTTCTACAACTACACCAGTGTCTAGTGTTTCACCGACCGTAGGGTTTAAGCGTGTGATTGTGGAGTGGCAAAAGGGTGATCTTTTGGGGCGTGGATCATTTGGTTCTGTGTATGAAGGGATTGCAGAGTATGTGGTATTTTGTTTTTGGATGCCATTTAATTTCATTAAAAAAATTTCGCCGGCTCTTATACTTTCTTTTTTGAATTGTTTCGAGAGATCCAGTATTAATTCATTAAACCTTTGGGTTTCTCCTTTATTGCAGTGCTGGGTTCTTTTTTGCTGCGAAGGAAGTATCGTTGCTTGATCAAGGGGATGAGGCAAGGGAATCCATTCTTCAACTTGAACAGGTTTAATAGCAGATTGTTTTTTATGCTTCTTGATTCCCCTGTGGCTTAATAACTAAATGATTACAAATTCGTTTTTACCAAACTCTGATTTCATGTGAATTTCTTTTTTCTTCTTTGTTCAGGAGATTGCGTTGCTGAGTCAGTTTGAGCATGAACATATCGTACAATATTATGGCACACAGAAGGTACTGTTTTCTTGAAATAGAGTTCTTTGATGATAATATTTCCTGATGTTGCATTTCTTTTGTATTTATTCCGATTCTTTTTTTGTGAAGATCATTGAACAAAAGGCAATCATGTGCATGCTGCTTGTAAATTTCTAAATGTTTTCCCTGTATTTATAGTATACAGTACCTGAATATCTTGTGTGTTTGTTGTTCTTTCATTTGTAGGATGAGTCACATTTCTACATATTTCTGGAGCTAGTAAAGCTCTCCCTGTTAAGCCTTTACCAGAAGTACACTCTTAAAGATTCTCAAGTATCCGCTTATACCAGACAAATTTTGCATGGTTTGAAATATCTTCACGACAAGAATGTGATCCACAGGTGATTAAGCACTTTAAAGCAGCATTTATGTATTGACGATGCAAAAAGCCAATAGTTTGTTATAATTTCTCGATGTAAGTAAGACACAGAGGAAACCAAACACTGAGTTGAAAATTGATGTAACCTGAAACAGGAGTTAAGATGAAATAGAAAGGAAACCCAATATGTGGCCGCCATCTTTACATAATTGTGCTCACATCACTTCCTATTTTCTTGTTTATCACAGAGATATCAAGTGTGCAAATATATTGGTGGCCACTAATGGATCGGTGAAACTTGCAGACTTTGGCCTTGCAAAGGTGCCAAATCGCCCACTCTTCTCTTTTTCCTTCTATTGAAAATAGCTTCTGTAAAGTGTTTTTATGTAATACTTGAATATTCTATTTATTTTTACGCAGGCCACCAAATTGAATGATGTGAAATCTTGCAAGGGCACTGCATTTTGGATGGCTCCTGAGGTTTGTCTTTTAAACTTCTCATTAAAATATAAACGTGAATAATTCATTTCGATTTTCCTATAAAACTATATGGAGATTAAAATCAGTGTGTTGATTGTCCAATGATTGTTATCGCAGGTTGTGAGGAGTCGTGGTTATGGGCTACCAGCAGATATATGGAGTCTCGGATGCACCGTGCTGGAGATGCTGACCGGACGATTTCCATTTTCCAATATGGAACCGGTAAATTTTAACCTAGCCAAGTCATTACATATTTCTGAGTAATTTAAGCAATTCCATACTAGAAATTTCTTCGGTGCATCCTTCTTTATAATGCTTTGTTGGGTAATGCTATTCTACTTGTAAAAAATATGATAAACCTCCTAACTTGAATAAACTAGTCTAAGCATTGTATTTTAGATATTTAATATACATGAACTTCCTAATAAAATTGTCATGTAACATAGAAACCGCTTAACTCAAGTTACCCATGTTGTAAATTCTAGTTATCACTATACATATCACCGTATTCCCTGCTATATTTCTCTGAAGCAGAGTCAGGTTATTTACATGCTTTGGATATATCTGTGTTCTCAAATTATAAAGCACGGTTGAATAAATTGCTCTACGATATCCATACACGTTTCTTCTCCTAAAGTCCACTAAATAAAATTTTGACTACTTACTAACTGCTCTAATCATTGTGTTGCTCAAAAAATGTTATTTTCTTTCTCAAAAATCACAGATGGCAGCAGTATTCAAGATAGGCAGGGGCGAGAGGCCTCATATTCCCGAATCTCTCTCCACAGATGCTCGAGATTTTATACTTCAGTGCCTTCAAGTCGATCCGAGCATGCGACCAACAGCTTCTCAGCTATTGGATCATCCCTTTGTGAAGCGACCACTTCCCTCATTTTCGAGCTTCCCTTCACCTCATCACCTCTCCCGACAACCTTAAAACAAAAAAATCTGCCTTTTTTTTCTTCTCAATTTTCTTGCGTGTCTTAGTTTGCAGCTGAGCGATAAAAGAAAAGCATCCAAATATATGGTGGGAAGGATTGAAGCCAGTTTCCCATTGCACAAGCACACTGCTTCGATTGTCGACGACAAGAAAAACTTACCTCTTACGTGGTAATGACTCTATTGCCATTCTAAGCGCTTCCTTTTTTTTCATCATAGAAACCAATGAAGCTTCTGTAAATTGTTAGGGAGTGTTTTTTATTGTTCTGCGAAGAAATTTTTGTCTTAGGTTGTCAAATTCTTCGTACTTGGATCTGTTCTGTGTCTACTGTTTTGGCGAGGTTTGTACAGTTAACCGTAGAAGTGTATGATGCCTACTGTAATGATTGATTGGTTTTGTAACAACTAACAAGGGTGATGTTTCTTTTTGTTCCTCTCTTTTTTTCTAAATGTATCAAAGTGCGATTTGAATTGTTGAATGTTTCCTATCTGATATTTTGGGATATGTATAAATTCGTGGCGAACCAATTCTCTTTTACTAGCAGTTAATTTTCCTCGAGGCATATAAATAAATAAAGCTAGTGTAGTGCCTAGTGTTTGCGAAGTGTACAGATTACTATACTATGAAGTCTGAACAATACAAAAAGAAAAAGCCCATAAAACCCCAAATGTTAAAAATAAAATTATAATAATAAAATCGAATGGTATATAAATAGAATCCCATTTTCAGTGAAGGAACGAGAGCGAGCGAAGGTACAGTGAGAGAAGAGAAAGGGTAGGGTAGAAAGTTCCAATCTTGTTAGTCGCCTCGCCATATTTAATCTGATAACATAGCTGATATCATTCTATAGATCAACAACGAAAAACTGTGGCTCGGGTTTTTTAGTTTTCAGCACCGATTATGCATAAATCTCCACTGTCAGGCCAGCGTAGATGTTTTGGCTTGTCGCAGTTTTCTATCATTTTTTGTTTTCTGACGTTCCATTGACGCTGCTTTAGGATAGATTATGTTTGCTGTCGGAATTGTTCTAATGCATTAATTACGTGCAGCCCATTCGTACCTTTGGTGGCGTTATTTGATATTGGATGTCTGAATGATGATGGGTTCTTCTAGGGTTTATACTTTTAATGTACAAGGAGTTGTTTTAACCTGAATCTGTGATCGTGGGGCTTTTAGGTGATATGATACCAGCTCATAAAATTGATTACTATCGATTGAATATCAAATTTATGGTATTTGAGCGGCATTTGATGTTATACATGGGTTGTAGTGGGGTATGAGTTTGTGAATATAAGAGGATGAATTCAATAAATGATGAATTTTGTTGCTGGGTTAACATGAAACGTTATCTTTCTGGGGATTGATTGTACCATAAGAAGATGAAGACCCGAGCACAAATTACACGATTGGTAGTTGCACATCATCTATAGATGCTATCGAACTGAGAAGTCTTGTCGCAAATCAGTAGGCCTAGATGTGCTATGCTCGTTTCGATCCAGAGAATTGTTTTCTATTGCGCGATTCGCTGTTTGTATATTGAAGTTTTTGTATGTTATGTAGCTCTATATGATGGGAAGTTTGTCTAGCGAGTCATTGAGGATGATAGAGAGCTGATGGGTAGCTAAAAGGTTGATGAAGCTTGTTCGTGTTTCAATAAGTTTAAGTGATCGTTATCTAACTGTGCTGATAGATGATATGTTTGGAGGAATAAGATATGTGAAGCCTTCTCGAAGTTGAAACAGGGCAATTAACTTTAGATAATGAACAGTCCCGCACAAAAACTGTTCTTTAATTTATTGGTTTGAACTTATTCATACCATACCCTTGTTCATCTTCGCATCGGCATTTAGGAGTTCATCATGTTTATAACATTCTTTCTCACTATGCTCTTCTTTGTAAACGTCAGATTATTCCATGGCAAAATCGAACAAAATGCAGTCGATCTCCGATGCTCGACGTAGGGGTAACCACCCTCACAAGCTACCATCTTGGGGCACTAAATCATACAGAAGCGTGCGCCATCCAAATAAGCACATCATAACAGCATCAGAAAAGAAAGAGTGGAACGACGCAATCTGCTCTGTATGCATGGAATATCCTCACAACGCTGTCCTACTTCTCTGTTCATCCTACGAAAATGGCTGCCGCCCTTACATGTGTGAAACAAGCCACCGCTACTCAAACTGCCTCAAACAGTACAAGAAAGCGTACGCCAATACCTCCTTGGGTTTCCCCGAAGATTCAAACTGTTTCAGCGTGAAAAGTCAACTGCCCGAGCTCATCTGCCCGCTCTGCCGCGGGCAGGTCAAGGGCTGGACAGTGGTCGAACGTGCCCGCACCTACCTCAACGCTAAAAAGCGCAATTGCACGCAAGACAAGTGCTCCTTCGCCGGGACCTACGAACAGCTAAGGAGGCACGTGAGGTTAGAGCACCCTCTTTCATGCCCGCGCCAAGTGGACCCCACACGGGCGGAGAAGTGGAAGAAGTTGGAGAGCGAGCGCGAACTGAACGATGTGTATAGCACGATTATGTCTACAATGCCCGGCGCCGTTGTGATTGGGGATTATGTAATCGAAAGGAACGACCCGTTCGTCGACGACCCGTTTTTTATCCCTAGGTTCAGCGAGGTCAGATGGGTCGACCCGGTATTTTCTCCCGACGATGACGACGGGGGCTATGATTCTATCGAGTTGGAGTATGTTAGGCGCAGAGCTCGGAGGAGGATTGCGGGTCGTAGGGGTAGGTTTTTTGCTGCTACGCGGGCGGGGAGGCTGAGGAGACGAAGGTAGTGAAATTATTTTTTTCGGAATTTTCGATTGAGACCTTTAATGCTATGTTCTTTTGTTTCTTGGCTGTTTTATGGATTCTTGTCCTGGGCTGTTGAAAGATTGCGTGGTAGTGTCACAGAGGGTCTCTGCTTTGGATGACCTTTTGTGTTGCAGATTTAGGAATGTGTAGGAGAATAGTGAGTCTCTGATAGTTTTTTTATTAGGTCATTTTGTTCTCTGCATAATCATGAAACTGCGTAAAATTCATGAATCTTCTGCATATATTTTTCTCCCTATTTCGTATTCTTGTTTATTTATTGGATGTTACTTTAACTCGGATTACTTGTTATACTTGAGAGCTATACATTTCCATCAGATTGAATTTGGCATCAAATCACTTGTTTACTCAGATTACACTTTAGTTTAAAAACTTGCTATTTGGGTCACAAATCAATTTTTCATCATGGAAAGGCCCTTTATTATGGGCCTTGAGGCCCAATATCTACGTCTAAAATTTGCTATTCGGGCCGAAACGTTTATAATGGGGTAGGCCCAATATCTGCGTTGCTGTTTGGGCCACAATCACTTTTTCATCATAGATGAGGCCCTAAATAATGGCAAGTTCTTTGACTAAACTATTTGGGCCACAAATAACTTTTTCATCACGAATAGGACCCACTGAAATGGGCCTTGCGGCCCATACTGCGATGAAAATTTAGATTACGGGCCACAAATCACTTTTTTCATCACGGATAAGGCCCATTGAATGGGCCTTTCGGCCCATATTCTGTGATGAGAAATTTAATATTAGGCCTACAAATCACTTTTTCATCACGGATCAGGCCCACAACAATGAGCCTTGTGGCCCATATTCTCTGATGAAAAATTTAATGTTTGGGTCACAAATCACTTTTTCATCACGGATGAGGCCCATAATAATGGGCCTTTCGGCCTCTGTGAAAAAATTAGTGTTTGGGCCACAAATTACTTTTTCATCATGGATGAGGCCCATTATAATGGACCTTGTGGCCCAAATTCTTATGAAAAATTTAATGTGGGCCAAAATCACTTACTCATGACGGATTAGGCCCATTATATTGGGCCTTGTGGCCCAAATTCTGTGATGAAAAATTTAATGTTTGGGCCACAAGTCACACGGATGAGGCCTTGTAGACCAATATCTTCGTTCAAGAATTTGCTATTTGGGCCACAAATCTTTTTCATCACGGAGAAGGCCCAACTGATTGGGCTGGGCTTGAGATAACTAGTTCGACATGCGAGGTAGCCCATTGCCATAGTAATCCTTTTCGTCTTTTAAGAAATGAATTGCAATTGAACTTTCTAAAAGCGACTTTAACAAAAATAAATAAAAGATAATAAAAATCCATTCTCACGAGTCATGAGATTTTTATGCAGAAAAGAATCAAAGATGAATTTGATTGCTGTATAAATGGGAAAAAAAATCACACTGTCACAACAATGAAGATCCAAAAGATAAAATGAAGAAAAAAAGAGTCACAATGTGGAGAAGGTAGACAAATAATAATATGGAAAAACAGTCTTGCAAGAGAAAAAAGTCTTTCCTTTTTCCTTCCTTCATGGGATGGGAACCTTATGCTATACACTGAAAATGAACTTCCTCACAGAAAGTCTCTTCAAATTTTCATGTTAAGCCACTCAACTCAAGCTGATTTGATTTTCATTCCAAAGACTGATCATTAGTTATCTGACCAAAAATATCAGGACAATTACTCCAGTCCCTTCGCTCCCTCGCCTCCCAATACCCTCCAACGTATCGATACGTATCGTCCCCCTCGCCTTTAGCAAACCACCGCGGTTTCCACCCCCTTTCTTGCATTTTCCTCGCCTATTTTCACAAAAAATCAGACAAACATAAATCCAAAAAAAAATCCCAATTTCCTTACACTCGGTCGGGCCCACCGTTCTTCGAGAAGCATTTTTACCTGTCGCTGGCGCTGCTCCAATCGTAATTTCTCAGCATTCGCCATCTCGTACTCTCCGTTCTCTAGGTACCTCTGATCGGGCCTCAGTCTCGAATCAGTCGGCGGTAGCTTTTCCTAAACGTTGCAATATAACATATATATATATATATATATATATATATATTTGTAAATATTTCATAATATTTACCTTAAAAAAAGGGGGCAGTTTTCAGTTATACCTTAAGACCAGGGGTGAGCTCGTTGAGCGTAATAGCAAACCGTGTGAGGTTGTACCTAGTGGGAAACATAGGAGGTTTACTACTCCTCCATAGCACACGAGCTTCTGAGAGAGATTCGTTGTCCTTCACATAATGCATACTCTCGTCCCATTTCCCGAATAGAGATGCAGCTGTTTTTCCAGTCTTGTTATCTTGAACAACGCCTTGAACCTGCCAGGAAAAGAAAAAACTCTTTAGAACAGAAGTAATTTCAAACATTTTTTTGACTTGTTTTCATCACATAATGATAACCTGGTGAGGATTTCTATCGACGATGGATTGCTCCTTGAACTTCAGCTTGCACGAGTAGTCGCGGTTTCCTTGAATAGACATCGTGCCGTAGTGGTCGCAGTATAATTTTCCCAAGATGAGGTTATATATAGATGTAGTCACCTTTTAAGGAGAAAAAAGGGCAGGCACCGTATTCTCAATGCAATCGATCGTACGAGTTATTAAGAGGAAAAAAGAAAAAAGAAATCGAAATCTTCGGATCTAACTAAAGAGGGTAATGGAAGTACCTTACTCCATTGGAAGACCTCACCGTCCTCGAATTCAAGTGTAAGAATGCCGACGGGCTGCAGATGAATCGATCGGCCCCAAAATTTGCTTTTTAAGTTGCTATCGCCGTAAAATTTCCAGCCCGTGCCCTCACAGTGGCACGCTACAACCATAGGGTGATGGCTCACCTGATAAAATAGTATCAGACATATATTTCTATTTCGATCATAATATGGGTCGAAGATTAATAAAGATATCAGTTTCAAACCTTCTCCGAGAAGAATTTGATCCCTTTATCTGGAAATTCAGCTTCATAAGTTTCTCCTAGCAATGGGTTGAAAGGTTTGCATGCCCTCCCTTCAGTGCAGGCATACCCAGAAACAGCAAATGCTGCTACATTAAGAATCCTCATAAGGCTATTCCCCTGTAAATAATTTAATATGAATACACCAATCTCAGATACTATGAGTAAAAAAAAAATCGCAAGAATAAAGAACCCACTACCTTCTTTCCCCATTCATAAGCTCGATCAAGCAGATACGAATATTCCAAATCCTCAAAACATTTCTGGAGAGAAGAGAGAGGCTCGTTGAAGTAGACTGGCAGACAAACTTTCGTGAGATCCTTACCAATGTTGTCCTTAATCATCGACCACAAACTGACGCCTTTTTCCTTCTCGATAGGGTCGGGCAGTTTCTTCCGTCGCTTCACGTGGGGGAAGTTTGTTCCCGCACTTCTAATCGAAGGATCGACTCCATCCTCGAATTCAAAAGCGTGTAGTTCCTCATCGTCGGATGAAAACGAGGACATCCTCAAATCAGATCCACTGCTTCTAAAGGAGCTTGAAGAAAGAAAATCTCGAGTGTCGAAGAATGCATTGTCTTCTTCATCTGTATCTTCCTCTGCTGCATCTGCCCTTTCGTTTTCATCGTCAGATTCGCTCGAGCTTTCTGAAAAAAGCATATGAAAGTTGATTTAGAATCCCACAAGAACTACATTTACAATCACAAAGAAAACTTTGTAAAACCGTACAGTTAATGAATGAAGTTTATGACCCAAACGGGTTCTTACCAGTAGACTTATCTTGCCTAGATCTCGAGGATGATCCAACTTCTTTATTGTGTTTTTGGCTCTCGTCAACTACAGTGTTCTCCAAATCGACCTTTTCTGTCTACACATAATAGCAACACGTTCAAAGGCAGAAGTTAAGAAAACATGGAAAATGAAAGAAGAAAGAGTATTGGATTTACAGAGTAAAAGAACATCTAGGCATGCAATAAAAGAAGGAACTGAAATTGAAAGCAGGTGAACAGTGGCAGAACATACAAAAATTTCAAATACCCCAACTGAGGGCTCCAATAGCCATTTTTCAAACAAATAGAGGATATTGTATTAAATTGATCACGGGTTTGATGATCAAGTTAAAAGAATGTAACGCAAAAAATGAATCAAGATTTTCCTGCAAGAAACCAGAAAACTCCCCACAACATTATCCAGATCAAATGCCAGATAAAAACGGATCTGGAACTTAGCTAAAAAAACTGGGGAGAAGGAGGAAGAACAAAGAAGATTTACAGCCTATCTACAACTCACACGAAAGCGCAGACCAGCTAAAATGCATTTGAACAATCCATAAGCACAAATTGTTTCTCGAAAGATGAGGGAAGCCCTAAAATGTGACCAAAGAGTTTTGCTAATAACAACTAACAATCTCAAGCATTTACCTCTAATTGTCGCAATGTGTCCAAGAGGACCAAATGCTTTTGCTTCCAGACCGTCAATTGATTTTGCAGCGATGAGAACTCAGTTCTCATGATCTGCTCACTCTCGTGAATGGCAGATTCACTTAAACCTTCTTCGAGCAATCTCTGCTTTAACCTATCGGTCGAAACAGCCACATTATCCACTTGAGCCATTAACTCGCTATTGGACAATCTCGGGAACATATCTTTTACTGCCTGTAGTGCCTCTATCCATGCCGTTCGATCCTCTCTGCTTTCAGCGATTAAGTGAAGCCTCTTTGTTCCCGAAAAGATGGAGAATTTTTTCTCATCCGATCTGCTTTCTCGAATTGATGAGACCTAGACACAAGTACATTGTAAGAGACAAGAAGACAAAGGAAATCATCACCAGCAAATATGAGACTACTCAAACGTAAGCAAGGAAGAGGTCCCTAACAACACAAGCACGGACAAAACACACTAACGAAAGCACCTCAATTCAGACCGAGTTTCAATTTGAACCCTATCACATTTAAAAAAAACTGCAAAAACAATCATATAAACACCACCAATAGAAATTAACCTAAACCCTCATAATTTCTTTTCTCATGGATAAACACAGACAAGCCTCATCCCCAAATCTAGTCGCCAAGCTAATCATGTCTTCCTCATACATATCAATTCATTACATTCGAACTAACAAAGACAGCCATCTTTATGTGCAAAGATGGCTCAATACCTCCCCATCCACCAATCCTTCTCAAAAAAGGATCCAATCCGTACATAAAAATCGTCCCAATAAAAAACGGCACCATCAATTTCAATAGGAACTAAACCAAGCAACTAAAAAATAATGATCTTTATGCACCAACAAAAAAGCCACAGCACCCACTACACACAAAAAAAAACCATCCTTCACCAAAAAGGCGTCCTACTCTGAGTAAATCAAAATCCTCACCACTAAAAAATGTACGCTATGGATCACCAACAAGAACAACCTAAACAACCAAAAAGCAACCATCTTTAATCAACAAAAGCATAAAACATCCACTCAACCTTCAGGTGAACTTCACCAACTGGCCTCCTAATCTTTCCAGGAGATCCACTACTGCCATTCTCAGTCTTCGGCTGAATATGATTGCTGTTATTAGAATGATTTTGGTATAGATTACGATTCCTCCGCCTATTCTCCCTCGCAACTCGCCTCATCGACTCCTCACCAATTACCCTTGACCCATTCTCCGTCTCCCTACCCAGCATGATCTTATCAGGACCGTGTATCTTGTAATAACTAAGCACCCCATCTTGCAATACAAACCACCTCGGCCTCCACCCACGGCCGTAGTTAACCCACTTGTACAGAACCCCTGAAATCCCATTCCCCACGGCGTCGTTTATGATCTTCAATTCTTTCCCATGGCTACTGCCAAGACCTGCGTTAGAAACAGTAATGGTACTGATACCAACAGTATCAGACGCATGTCTGCTACTGGCGACGCTGCTGCTCTTGCTGCAAAGAGGGTTGTGATCGCGCGCCGACGAAACCCTAGTAATCGTCAACGCATCGGAGATTGGCGGCGTTGACGGCGCGTCGGCGGTGGTCACGGTCATTGACGACACGCAACAGAAAGGATGCATACTACTAACGATCCTAAAATCACCTGCAGAAATAGATACGATTGTGGCTTGATAAGGGTTTGGTGATTCATAACAAATCACGGGCTTCGATCTGTTTTCATCTTAGTTTTCTTCCTTCTTTCAGGTGAGACTTTGGTTCGAGAAGGAAGCGACTCTCTACGTGCGTTTGATTGAGTTTGTATCAACTCAAAAACCTCAATAGGATTTGAGGAAACGTGTCGAGCGAGTGATTCGCTCCATTTTTCCGCTTGAGGATTTGCAGATTTGGAGAAAGAGAATTGAAAATTGGAATCAACGCAAATTGTGGAACGAGTAAATTTGCAGAGGAGATGGTAGGTGTCATTTATTGACCGTATTACTAGTTTTTTAAGCAAGGTAGTATATAAATATCATTTTTTAAAGTTATTTTCGTAATTGAAAATAGTTAATTATTCAGATCGTTTTAAAGTATATATAGATGAAAATCTTTGGTAGTTAGCTGCTCACACAAATTATAGATATTGAAATATGGACAATATGTAAGGATTTAGGACCAAGCATGTGGTCCGACGCATCCATATCTAAACTAGTAATAGTAAATATCGTGTCGTGTTGAATTGGCTTTCAGGTTATTAATATTGCTAATATTAATTACTAAATTAAATGTCAAACAAACGATAATGGTCCTATCTTTTGACTAAGAGTATAGATGGCTTATTTAATACGTACCGAAAATTCGAAAATTATTTGCCAAACTCGTCTTTAGCGCAGCTGGCAAACTTATACTATTCTATTCTTCCTCTTTTTCTTCTTTCTAATCTTTCTTGTTATTATAGATTTATTCAAAGAATAACACCTACATGGATGCCACATTGTATATATCGGCCTATGCAAGGCAACAAAAACTACTGTTATAAATTTTTAATTATTATTCTGCTAGCTGTTCTCTCTACCTTTTCCCTTTGTTTTACTGTCTCCACATGCCGAATAACAGAAAATTAAATACTACAAAAAAATATCTACAACAGTTTACCTCAAATTTACAAAATCATTATAATTTACTTAATTAAAATGCATTAAGTAGGAGGTGCTAACCAAGTAGCATATACGTGCAGGTCATAAAGCCATGATTGACTGAACCAAATATCACGCCATGACATACAATTACAGATTACCATGTCCGAATATTATTAAAGATTTTGATCAAAATCAAATGAAATCTTTGACCGTATAATTGCAGTCGTGTCTTAGATTAAAGCAACGTGCTTAACTTTTGATGGGTCCCACCCGACCTCTAATGAATCATGCACAATTTTTTATCATCATTAGAGAAGCAAATACAATAAATACAATTTGAATGATCATGAAATGTAGCATTATTAAGATTAAGAATGGATGTTAGTATGAACATTATAGGATTACGACATGAAAGACATGAAAAGACTAGCATGGTTGGCACTCGTGAATGAATGATTTTACCTAAAACAGGCAAACTTTATTTAAAAATACAATCATACAAACAACTACCGACAATTGTGAAATTTGTTCTTAAGCTGAATTATTTTTAAAGGCCTCGCCTCGGCAAAGAAGAATCCAAGAAATACCAACCGTTTTCGTAGTTTTTTTCCCTGGGAAACAGAAAAGGGTAGGTAAATAAGGTGAAGAGCTTTGTAATAAACTCACACCACTGTTAATTATTCTCATGTTTTGTCTTCTTCTGTTAGAATTTCAACTACAGATTAATTGTTAAAGGTTAACCATAGATCAGATCATTAGAGGACAAAAAAGCAGACAAAGATAAAAGGAAGAAACATTCTCACAGTATTCATCACATGGCGAGCTGAGGTTCAGCTTTTCCTTTGCTGTTGGTTGGCTTAAGATTGCCATCAAGCAGAAACCTTTTTTCAGCCCAGTAATTATCTGGCAAGTCCCTTAAAGAGATCAAAACTTTAGCCACATGGAGTTAAACATCAATTTTAAATCTTAATATAAGGACACAACACCGCACAAAATGTTCAATGGGGCTTTTATTTTTTTGTGATCTGTCAACATTTTCTACACTAAAGGTTCTTCCCAGGCCCCCCTTTTATGTCTCAACTGAGGATATCTGTACTACAAACGTGGGAATGAATAGAGAACAGAAGTAGAAAAGTATCCATATAACGTCAGTTGATTGACGGAATGTGTACATATGAAGAATAGTATTCTATCTATCTATCTATTAGACTTTTCCCAGATAAACTGTTCACAGAGACATGCGTTGATGGGTGGAATAGATGCAATAGGCTTTTACACAGTACTTTTCTGTTAAACTTGACAGTCTTCTTCTACTGAACTATTTGGCATAGGTGACTTTGCATATTGTAAGCCTCTTTTCATATATTGACATAAGCAACAGATGTGGGATTACTCTCACTTCTTAACATGCCTTTTATTACTAAAACGTTGAAGAGATTCAACACACTGAGCTCCAATAAATAACAAATGTGTGTACCTGCACGGATTTAACACGGATCCACGAGCAAACAGAAGAGTAATAAAAATCCATATTCCCAAAAGAAGCGATCATAGCACAGCCCGCCATGCACTAACACATTGGCTAGCTTAGCTGCTTCAGCAATGGGTGAAAAACCAATATCCTTGCAAGAAGATGAAGCCAATACATTATTCTTACTTTCTCTGTTTTCAAAGGAATGAATTTTATGGCAATCAACAGTCAATGATCCTCAAGAGAAGATAAACGCGGCGCTAAATCATTTGATATGCCCACCTCACTCCAATTTTTAGGAATGCTGCTCAGTGCTCAGGAGAGAAAATACACAAATCGGAAACTAGGGATAAACAATCATCAATGCTTTCAGATTTATGGAAGAAAGCAGCCATGATTTTGATATCTTCGCGTCCTAGACCCTCCAAAAAGCAGCATTTAAAGCAGACGCTAGGTTTTTATCTGATCATAGTCTGTCATGCACGATCATATCATATCGACAAGCTTATCTGCTTCATTCTCCGAATGCGGAAACGACCTTCAAATTTCAATCGAAAACCAATCGAGAAGCTTCCACGCGTTATTCGTCTTCAAACGACGAGCCCAATTCGTTCTCAGCATCAGTTTTCCCCGCAGAGAGAGATTAGACGTTTCATATGGCTTTTACTAGCTGAAATACAAGCGTAGCCTTCGAAGAGAGAGAAAGATGGGAAAGGGCAGCTCTTTAGAGAGAGAAAGCGAGGAAGCCGTACAACTGAAACTGAAACCCAAGCCCAACTTCTTACGTTAAAGCCCAAGCCCAACTGATAACGTAAATCTCTTGTAAAAATGGATTTTGTAGATAAACATTTTGTTTATTTAGGTTTTACACATAAATATCCCCTCTGCAAAAAAACTTGTAATTTAGTACTATGTCAGCATTTTTATATGTAGGTACCTAACAGAATAAAATTTTTACACATAGGTACCGATCCCGCGGTACGCCGTATTAGCACATTTAGGTACCGTATAACAACGTATTGTGGTAAGTAAATACATTTAGAAAATGGTACACCGTATTAGTACATTTAGGTACCATATAGAAACCGTATAGGGTACAGTATAAAGCTGGACATCGTACGCTATGCTCACATAGTAAGGTACGGTCTTTACACATAAAATGGTAAATCGGATACCTATCTGTAAAAATTTCTGACATAGGTACCGATTTGTAAAAGTTTCAGACATAGTTAGTGAGTTGTAAGTTTTTATTAAAGTAGAATGTGTAGATTACACACTTATATTAATCTATTTTAAATTTAGAAGAAAAAAAAAAGGTTTTAGTGTGTGAATTCAAGGCAAAAAAGGAAACGAGTCAGCTTTTTCTTCTTTATGGGTAATGGTTAAATGTAATTGAGTTAATTAATGATGAAGTTCTTGTTCTTAGCAATGCTCTCATCTCTAGACATTCATTCTAATGTTTGCGTGCTCTTTACTGATTTTTTTTTCCTTATTACATTTCCTCTTTTTTGTTTTACTTCTTTCGATGGGGCAGTCGTGTAGGTAGTACCTTATCATGGATTCAAAGTTTAAGAATTATGGCACTTTTAATGAATTTTACATGCCAATTTAATACGAGAATGGGACATAACAAATGCAACAATATTTTGGATAATTGCACCGTTATACCGTGGAGGAAGTGGATAGTTAGTTCTACTTTTAGCCAAATCACATTGCAATAATTGCACACACACGATTGGCTGCGGGTCAAACTGACCCGATAACCATTTTAAGACCCGCCCGTCCGCCCATAAAAAATCAGTACAAAAACGGTCTAAAGAGGGAAAGGAAAGAAAGGCATCTCCTCAGTTTCACTCCATCTCTACTAACTCTCTCAAAAGCTCAACATTTTGAGGCAAACTCTTCCATTCCTTCTTTCACTAAAAATGACAAAAACCAGAAAATCAGAAAAGCAGAGCAACCACAAAAACCACACAGCTCAGAAGAAGAAGCCACACTCATGGGCGGCCGTGGTGAGCCTCTTCACCTGCAAGTACCTCCAAGTACAACCCCATCAGCACAACGTACAACCCAAGAAGAAGAAGAAGACCCTCGAAAAACACAGCAAGAAAACCAAGTGCGCGGGCTCACTATGCAGCAACACTAAACTCGCCGAGAAGCCCGTAATCGCCGCCGCCCCTTCGCCGCCGTCGTCGGCGTCTTCATCTCCTCAAGGAAACAAGAAAAGGTCTTCCTTTTCCCTGACGTCGAGGAGCTCGTCCGACCACAGCAGATCCATGAGAACTAATAACTACAACAGCAACTCTATCTCTTCATCGTCGTCTTCCTCGAACTCAATCTTCGCCGCTAGCATGTCTAATCGTAGGAACACATCGATGCCTTTTAGGAGATTTTCGGGCTGCTACGAGTGTAAGATGGTCGTCGACCCAGTTCTTGCAATGACTAGAGACCCTTCCCTGAGGAGCACCGTTCGCCCTTGCGCCGACTGCGGCGAAATCTTCATGAAAGCTGACAACTTGGAGCTTCATCAGATCGTTAAGCACGCTGGTAATATAAAATAATACTCTTGACCCTTTTTCTTAATCCTTCGTAAAGAAAGACAGAGAGTTCATTGCTCTGCTGTCATTCCCTACTGTACTCCTTACACATTGACCACATTAAAGTAAAAAAGGAGACATCTTTGGTGTTTTCTTTGCAGTAACTGAACTGGGCCCTGAAGATACGAGCAGAAACATAGTGGAGATCATATTTCAGTCAAGCTGGCTCAAGAAACAAACCCCAATCTGCAAAATCGACCGCATATTAAAAATCCAAAATACCCCTCGAACCATCTCGAAATTCGAGGAGTACAGGGACACAATCAGGTCAAAAGCCACGCCCAAGAAACACCCACGCTGCCTCGCCGATGGGAACGAGCTTCTGCGGTTCCACTGCACCACGCTTATGTGCTCGCTGGGCTTGAACGGCTCGTCGAGCCTCTGCGGCGGCTCGTCGAGCAATAGCTGTGGGGTTTGCAGCGTAATCAAGAATGGGTTTAGGCTCACGCCGGAGATCTCTGCGAAGGGCATACTGACGACGGCGACGAGCGGCAGGGCACACGACAGCGCTAGGCTGGCGCTGGACGATGGGCGGAGGGCGATGCTCGTCTGCCGTGTGATTGCGGGTCGGGTCAAGAAGAACCCGTTTGAGGGAGGTTTGGTGGATGAGTATGATTCGGTCGGCGGCGGGTCGAGCTATTCGGGTATGGATGAGTTGTATGTGTTCAATCCTAAGGCTATATTGCCTTGCTTCGTTGTAGTTTATAGGGGCTTTGGTACTTAATTAATTGAGATTTTTTTTCGATGTTTTTCTTGGTAGTAATAAGTTGTATGATTTCTCTTGGATCTGTATTTTTATTTAAAATCTAGTACTATATTGTTTGTTTGTTTTTGGATTCTCATCATCTCTAACAAATCATATGGCGTTTTATATTAGCATAGATGTAGATTGATACATCAAAATAATGTCAAAAATGTAAGCCTAGATATAAAACACGTAAAGGAAAAAGATACAAATTGTTTCCAAGGAAAAGAACAAGTCTTGGAAGTTTGCCTTGTGGGGAAATGAATGAAAACAACTGAAGCTTGTGTGTGTTTTCTCATGATGACTCTGAAAAAGGATAATAAAATAAAAAAGGGATGAGCATGCAATTCCCTTCTGAGCATACACACAACTTTAGCCAGAAGAAAAATTTATATTATACTGCACAATAAAGCGAAACAAATAGTACATAATATTTATTATATTCGGTAAAAAAGCAAAGAAGAATCATCATTTATTACATTCGAGCAAGCCATTTATCCCAACGGCAACATTTTACTTGCTATGATAACTCATGGTGGATTGATTCTTACTCAAACATAATTATGGGGTACCAAAATATGGACATTTTACTATATCGGGCGTCCCAAATCGTTTTGGACATTTCCTTTTATAGCAAAAAACTACCACAAACAATCAATATAATACTATTAAATATTCTTAAAAGACGTGCCAAATATACATTTTTTCACCTTTTAATGGTACTATATTATTAAAATATTCAATTTCTTAAAAACCGTGTCATATCCCAAATGTCTAAAATCGTTTGGGACGGATGTAATAGATATTATGCACACACATGTACACTTTAGTGAATGCATTTTTTTCCCCCGACTGATGGTCATTGTTTTTTTTTCGAAACCCTAAACGACGACTCATTTTTAGCCCTTAAAACTTAACATGTCTGCAGAACGGAGACAATAGCACCTACGACGAGTTGTACCCCAACGTCCACGACCGTACAACATACGAACTTGAACACTTCCGTCATAACGAAACCGCCGCCATGCTTTTAACTTTGTATCTCTCTCGAAAACTATAAGAGAGATTTAAGACCCCGTTTGTTATTACACTTCCTTGAGTTACGGGTAAGGACATAGTCGCAGTTCCTCCTTGAGCAAAAGCCATGTCAAAGAGATGCTTCATGGTCGTGTGGACTTCTCCTATGTACCTTCAAAATATAATAGTACTAGTTAACAGCCACAACAATACTAATTCAAGATTTCTCATAAGCATGTGAATATTTTGATGAATCATTAGCTTGTATGTTGATGTGTTTGGTATGTACAGTTTTACATAAACATATTGAGTCTATGTACTCAAAACTTATGCGTACATGTTTAGAAAAGCACGCTCATTATTTATTCTTTTCCGAAACGATAGTTCAATATGTAAATAAAGAAATATGTATACACGTTTAGATAAACACACATCTCATGTGAGATATCATTATGAACCAATCCAATAACCAAACAGATATTCTACATCTTATACTCATCAATAATTAGTTCTCTATATATCTTAATGAGCCGACCTACCAAACAAGCACTTGGGCGAGTTATTGAGGAATCACAAATTTTTTCTTTAGAAACTTATGCCCAGACATCCATTAATTAGTTTTATATAAACCTTGCTAACTTAAATCCTCCTAAATATAAACCCAGCTATCAGACAGACACTTACGAATTTAAACCGTTTCAAATATAAACTCTAACGGACAAGCACTTAATATAAGTTAACCTAACCTGTCGCCGAAAAAGCATTGGGCGTACAGCTTGATGACTATGCTCGCTCCGTAACCGAGCACACCGCTCTCCTCGGCCACGTCGCACGCCATCACTTGGTTCCAAGCTGGGTTCAACTTGTTCTTACGATCTGAGGTTGTTCGCGCCTTAATCAGATTCTTCTTCTTGTCCGAAAGTACGATCGAGACTTTTGCATAGGCTCGCGTCTTGAAGAATTTCCGAACGTTGGGTAGGTTCTCCGCCGAGATTCTTGTTAGATGAAACTTCCACGTGTAGAATTCGTTCTTCGAAGAAGGCATGGTGTGATCGTTTTTCTGTAACAATACTAGGGTTTTATGCACAATGATACTTAAGTACAGTGGGATTATATTTAGTCATTGCCAATGTAGTTTCCTCGAAAAGCATTACGATGGAATTATTGGCCTTCCATAATAAGTGAAAGGGATACTTTTGTTTCTACTTGATCGGAATGATTGAATAAATCTAAAGTCTTTCTTTTTAAGTGCTCGCAAGACTTTGACTTTGCTGGACTTAACAACGCCGGAGACGAAGACTAATATAATTTGGTTCTTCTATGACATTGTTTTAATTTTTTTACATACGGTGTCTAATCTCCAATCTGGTTTTTAATGCGTGTAACACTAAATATTAATGAATTCTGCCGAATTCTTGCAGACTGTAACTTAAATATATTATGAGAACATTTACTGATAACTCTGCTATGACTTGCACGAAACACAACAAAACCCTACTTGCGAAAAAAATAAAAAATTGGTGACGGCCGTATACAGTTGTATATAAAAATTCACAATTCTCATTACCGCCAATATAAGGGTTACACTTTTGTTGCTACTTGATCGGAATTATTGAATAAAGTTCAAGTCTTTCTTTTCAAGTGCTCGCAAGACTTTGACTTTGCTGGACTTAACAACGCTGGAGACTTATGCCCGAAGACTAGGGTTATAATTCGGTTCTTCTACGACATTGTATTCATTTTTTACATTCGGTGTATCTAACTCTCCATTCCAGGACGTTATAATAATGAGTGTAGCACCAATTAATGAATTGTGACGAATTCTTACAGACTGTAACTTTAAACATATTATGAGCTCATTTTACTGACTTTTTTTTCCAGCTCATTTTACTGATGAGTGATGACTCGGCTATTTATTTATTTTACTCATAATTCCGCTAGACTTGCAGGAAACATATAGCATAACCGCATACTTCAAAAAATAAAAAATAGAATTCTAGTGACCACCGTATCGCACGAAATCATCTGTCTCAAAAACCGGTTGAAATCCTCTGTCCGATTTATCCTGTCTCATTTCCTGTCTCACTCGTTTAAAATTGATTTTTATTTTTATCGGAAAATATTGATATGGATATCAAATCGATTATCATAAAACAAGGAATAAATTGGATGTGTTTATTTATTTTTATCATATAAATCTCATGAAATAACAACGAATTTATGATTTGGTGGACTATGTGATTAAAATAATTAATAAATAAAAAACAAAATTTTTGAACCGTCGGATTTAATTTTAACGGATCTGATCATTTTGGGACATAGAGGGGGGGGGGGACATGTTTTTGAGACAGATGATTTCGTGCGATACGGCGGTTGAAATCCTCTGTCCCATTTATCCTGTCCCATTTCCTGTCTCACTCCTTTAAAATTGATTTTTATTTTTATCGGAAAATATTGATATGGATATCAAATCGATTATCATAAAACAAGGAATAAATTGGATGTGTTTATTTATTTTTATCATATAAATCTCATGAAATAACAACGATTTTATGATTTGGTGGACTATGAGATTAAAATAATTAATAAATAAAAAACAAAATTTTTGAACCGTCGGATTTAAATTTTAACGGATCTGATCATTTTGGGACATAGAGGGGGACATGTTTTTGAGACAGATGATTTCGTGCGATACGACGGTTGAAATCCTCTGTCCCATTTATCCTGTCTCATTTCATGTCTCACTCATTTAAAATTAATTTTTATTTTTATCGGAAAATATTGATATGGATATCAAATCGATTATCATAGAACAAGGAATAAATTGGATGTGTTTATTTATTTTTATCATATAAATCTCATGAAATAACAACGATTTTATGATTTGGTGGACTATGAGATAAAAATAATTAATAAATAAACAACAAAATTTTTGAACCGTCGGATTTAAATTTTAACGGATCTGATCATTTTGGGACATAGAGGGGGAAATAACAACAATTATCATATTTCGTGCGCTCAAAAACATGTCCCCTCTATGTCCCAAAATGATCAGATCCGTTAAAATTTAAATCCGACGGTTCAAAAATTTTGTTTTTTATTTATTAATTATTTTAATCTCATATTCAATCATAAAATCGTTGTTATTTCATGAGATTTATATGATAAAAATAAATAAACACATCCAATTTATTCCTTGTTTTATGATAATCGATTTGATATCCATATCAATATTTTCCGATAAAAATAAAAATCAATTTTAAAGGAGTGAGACAGGAAATGGGACATGATAAATGGGACAGAGGATTTCAACCGCCGCCGTATACAGTTGTATATAATAATTCACAGTTTTTTTTTGGATAAAAATAATTCACAGTTTTCATTCCCTCCAATATAAAGGTTACACTTTCACATTATGAACAATTGAAAAGTTCACTGGTTCTCAAAACTTTTGGCAACAATCTTGTTATCCAATATATAAATCAGCCATTTTAAATATACAAATATACATAATCATCAGCGAGTATTTGAAGCCTTAGCCTTGTTATTCAAGCTCGCCAGCTCCTCCACAATCTTCCTCTCTTCCCCGCTGAGCTTCCTCGGAATCTCAACCATCACTTTAACCAACTGATCGCCCCTCATATTACTCTTATTCAAGAAAGGCACGCCCTTTTTCGCCATGACCAAAGTCGTGCCCGGCTGGGTACCCGCAGGTATCTTCAGATCCACCGACCCGTCGACCGTGGGCACCCTAACCGTCGTCCCGAGTATCGCGTCCACGTAAGAAACCCTACACGTGTAGAGAATCGTCGTGTCGTCCCTCTTCAGCACCGGGTCCTCCGAGACCTCGATAATTACGAAAAGGTCCCCGGGCGGCCCGCCCCGCCTGCCCGCATTGCCCTCCGCCCGAACCCTGAGGCGGGACCCGTCGTCCACCCCGGGCGGGACTTTCAAACTAATTCTCTTCGACTTCCTCACGCGCCCATCTCCGCTGCAGTTGCTGCAGGGAGTCGAGATTTCGCCCGTCCCGTTACAGCTCGAGCAGGTCATTACCTGCTGGAAAACGCCCAACGGAGTTCTTGCCGAGGAGACGACCTGCCCCTGTCCCCCGCAGGTGGAGCATCTCGACGGGTCGGTCCCGGGTTTGGAGCCCGACCCGTCGCACGTCGGGCAGGGCTCGAGTCGGGCGATTTCGATCTCCTTTTCTACGCCGAAGATTGCTTCTTTGAAGGTCAGTAGGAGGTTGTGGACTTGGTCTTCGCCCTCGGTGGCTCGGGTCCGCGGGGCCCGCCCACCCATTCCGCCGCCCATGCCTTCGAATAGGGATTCGAAGAGGTCGAATGGGTTGCTGAAGTCCTGGTTATATATATTACTACAGTTTTTTTTCGGTGTTTTATATGTGTTTGGGTAATTTTTGAGGTTGCGGATTACTTACCCCCATGCCCATGCCGGCGCCTTTGAGGCCCGCCTCGCCGTACTTGTCGTAGATGGAACGTTTTTCGTCGTCTGATAAAACCTATTTTATTGCATTGACTGCTGTTGGTTGGAATTTCTATTCACGGGTAATAAAACGTTTCGTAATGATTTTTTTTTTGGGTTCTGAAAAGAATGGTATGATACCTCGTAAGCATTGCTGATCTCCTTGAATCTTTCTTCGGCGCCGGGTTCTCTGAAGGGGGGTGAAATAAGGGGAAAAAGGGGTAAGAAAACAAACGTGGCGGTTGATGAAGGAAGGATCG
Source organism: Craterostigma plantagineum (assembly GCA_027422505.1). Lineage (NCBI taxonomy): Eukaryota > Viridiplantae > Streptophyta > Magnoliopsida > Lamiales > Linderniaceae > Craterostigma > Craterostigma plantagineum. The sequence continues at coordinate 4,558,496 of JAPQWV010000050.1, forward strand.
AATGGGATTTACGACTCACTTGTTCACGTCTGGGTGGTAGGATCTTGCCAGTTTTCGATATGCTGCGAAGAGATTTTTTTTTTCGGTTAGAAAGGAGGTGGCAATCATGTAATAGAAGGAAAAGTGAGTTGGCATGTATTTCGGAAACGATTCTTATGGTCATAAAAATAGATGAAATGATGAAAAACGAAGAAATTATGGAGATACGTCGTCCTAACAAATTCAAAAGAAAATCGCACTTACCGCTTTTGATCTCTGACTTGGTCGAGTTTTTAGATACGCCAAGGACAGAATAGTAATCCTAGGGTACAAACAAGAACGAAGAAGAAAACACAAATGTATGAATTTTCTGTACAGAAAAAGAGGTAAGAACATGTAAATGTAAATCATTGTAGAACTAGATTATAGTAAGTATAATCTTACTCTCTCAGCTCTAACGATAAGCCGAGCTCCTCTTCTCTGGCGTATATGGTTATGCGAGCGAGAACAGAAAAGTGAATGAAAGGGTTCTTGAGAAGAGAACGTCAAAGATTGAGAATGAGATGAAATAGATTCGACCCTGCTACACGCGCTGCAGATATAAAAACAACACAATGAAAACATGAATCTATAATCGACACAGTCTCTATATAGTGAAACCTTCGATGGAACAATCTAGCTGTGAGATCAAGCATTCATTACCCAAGGCTAAAGCAACGAATAGAAATCTCTCGTTCATACATAATCAAGTTACAAATCACAATGTCTTTCAGTTCTAAAATTTCGAATCCGACACAGACTCAATCTTGTTCTGTTCATTAAGTCTTAGTTATGTCTTTTTCGTAATGAACATTCAAACACATGCATCACGAAAAGAACATTCAAACAGGCGTAAACTATTTCTCGAGAGTAAAGAAAACTCGTGTAGAGAGAACAAAATCAAGCACATTACATCCAAATGACACGCACAAGCCACTATCTATCTGTGCAATTATATGCCAAAAAAAAATCTTACAAAGTTAAATTTCTTTTTGTTCCGCAAGGATTCAGCATAAGCCGAGGTTGATTTCTCCACCGGACAGCCCAAGTATTTCCACAAGGTACGATTGCCATATAAGTTTACTGTACAAACAAAATCACTCACCTTTAATAAGACTGCAACGAGAGAAAGTGAAACATTAGGTTTAAGCTACTTCATTATTAAGCTAAAACAGATATTCGTATCATTTGTATATGGAGCTCAAACTCATCTGCCGATACAAAGAATTCGAAGAGAAACAAAAAAAAAAGTTGCATTATATGAACCACACAGGGCGAACGAAATTCAATCCTTAATCTTTAACAGCTACCCTCAGCTTTTTGCAACAGATTCCACCATTGATCATCAGCTGAAACAAGCTATTCTATCACCAAATGCTAATTTTCCAGCTGAGTTACAAAGAAACCATCCCAGAAATTTCAACTCCTCTGACTTCTACATATGGCGAAATCTTGACAAAACATAGAGATAGCTAAAGTGTGAATAAATTAAACTGAAATCAATCCGTCGTTACTTACGTCCAAAGCCCTGTGAAGAATTGCGTGGTCGCAGGTGAAAATATCCGTGAGTTCGTTGGACACAGAAGAGAGAGGCCAAGGCGCGTCCGCAGAGATCTTTATTTTTTTTTCTCAACAATAATAGGGAAATTCAGTCGAATGAAAATTAAATATTCCCTCCGTCCCGGTAACTTTTGTACATTTTACCAAATCGGGCGTCCCAATACATTTCCATATTTAGTAAAAAACTATCACACACAATCAATATAATAACATTAAATATTCTTAAAAGACGTGCCACATCCATACACTTTTCTTCCTCTATACTATTAAAATATTATATTTCTTAAAAACCGAATCCAATCCCAAATGTCCAAAAGATACCGGGACGGAGGGAGTAGATATTATTATATATATACAAATAAAGCGGTATTTTTAATTAAATAAACCAAAAAAAATTAAACATTACCAAAACAAACATAAAATGTAAAGTATTAATAAAATAAACAATTTCGTCATCTGGGATGACGAGTTACTTATCCCCACTGGCAATGCAGTGATGTGGCGTAACTCGTCACCCCAGATGACGAATTACTCTAACTCGTCATCTGGGATGACGAGTTAGATCTGTTTTTTAAACATGACCGCGGCGAAGACGAACAGACGCGACGAAGACGAAGACGAGACGCCGACGACGAACAGACGCGACGACGAACCTCCGCGACCGCCCAACCCACGACGAAGACGAACCGCGGCCGTTCCGCCTTGCCCGCGCGAGACAACGTGACCCGACGCCCCGCCGCCACCCACCTTCGACGGCTTGCCATCCCGTGCCCCGCCGCGCGCCGGCCGTCCTCCGCCCGTCGCCCCACCTTGAGCCGCTGCCCCGCCTTGACCCGAGGCCCCGCTGAGCCGCTGTCCCGCCTTGACCCGAGGCCCCGCTGCGACCGGCCGCCCCGTCGTGACCCGACGCCGTGCCGTGACCCGACGTCCCGCGACGACCCGCTGCCCCGCGGCGACCCGACGCCCCGCTGCGACCCGACGCCCGCTGCGACCCGACGCCCCGCTGCGACCCGACGTACTACGCCGATTTACGGTGGGTGAGCGACCCTTAACGATACGAATGTAATGGGTTTTTGCATTAATAGATTCATTATCGAATGTTAATTTCTTTTGTTGATTTGTCTGATTTCATTTTTTTGGCTTTAGAATGGATTTGGATGCTTGTTACGGGCCTGTTGATAGTTCGGTGTTGACGATGCAGTCAAATCACCGTAGTAGAGACTTACTATTGGATGCGAATAAGCTAGATAGTACTATTAGAACTAGGTCGTTAGAAAATGTAGTGTGGGGTACGAGAGAAGCACCGAATCACCTACACGGTCGCTTATTAGGGAAGTTGAACGATATGGGTCTATACAGCGTCTATAGCTGTATGTCACAGAGGGTTGACCCTCATTTGATTACAGCATTGGTAGAGCGTTGGAGAAAAGAGACTCATACGTTTCATTTTTATGTTGGTGAGGCGACGGTTACTCTACAGGACGTAGGTATATTGTGGGGTTTGCCTGTAGATGGTAGTTGTGTGTCCGGTGTGATCCATACGAGGACGGTCACACAGTGGATAGACGAGTGTGAGCGATTGCTAGGTTTTAGACCACCGAATGATAAAATTAAGGGGTCCGCGCTGTCGATGAAGACCTTAGCTAGTTGGTTGTTGGATAATCCGATAACGGATGATAGTGATGAGGAAGAGGTCGACTGTTCAGCACGGGGTTATGCGATGCTGCTCTTCGGTGCGGTGATGTTCCCCGATTGTAGCGCCAGCACCGTATCGTTGACGTACCTTCAGCTGTTGGACGATATTGAGGAGGTGCGGACGTTTAGTTGGGGTAGTGCGGTGCTGGCATTCCTATACATAGAGCTTTGTTCGGCATGCGAGCCGAACAAGCTAAATATAGGCGGACCCCTACGGTTGTTGCAGGTAATTATATAGAAACATTATTTAATTTAATAGTTATTTTAAAAAGCTATTTAGACCGTGACTTCTGTTTTAGGCATGGGCATATGTGAGGATCTTGCCTTTTCAGCCAGTTCGGGGTGTTGATCGTATCAGGATGGAGCCCCAAGAAGTCGACGGGATAGTCTTACCCTGTCCGCCACATGCTGCGAGGTATGGTCCATCATGGATTAGTTGCGAATATTTTTCCTTCTTACATTTATAATTGTTGTGTAAATGTTTGACAGGTGGAACACATTTTTTGATTTTACTACATCGACGAATTCGAACGTACGCACCATACGCGAGTGTATTGATCGGATGCAGCCCCATCAATTTGCATGGACTCCATACAACATGATGCTCCCGGAGATTGATGCCCTTCCTCCCGAGTGCTTGCCGAGCGCTTGTCGTTCGACGTGTCCACTGATATTCTTCAATATCGTGGAGTTTCATTACCCAGAACGAGTACTTCGGCAGTTTGGGATTATCCAAGGAATTCCCATTAACCCGCAGTATCGGGATACTAATCTTCATACGTACGAGCGTCGACAGCGATCGGGGATGGATTGGAGGTCGCATCATGCAAACTGGATTGGATTATGGGAGGATCGAGAGGATAAAGTCGTTAATGGTACTCCCGCGACTGGCTTCCCCTCGGTGGAGGATGGATATTACCAGTGGTATCACCGGATCACTCGCCTTTACATATCTCCGCATGCGAGACAGATGGAGCAGGGTTTTCAGATGGGGGATGCGGTGTTTATGTCGTCAATCGTAAGTTTAATTTATGTTATTATTTTTATTTATTATTTAATAGCCCAATTGATATAAACTCGACTGTAATTTTTAGGAACGCGGGGTGCACGACAGCCTTACTTACGCGAGGGGCGGCGATTATGAAGAGTCCATCCGTCTACTCGAGCAGATGGATAACTTGTTCATCTCTCGGCGCCGGGTTCGACGAAGCAGTGAGGCCGGAACATCTCACATACATGAGATGGAAACATCTCACCCATATGATGCTGGAACATCTCACATACATGATGTAGGACAATCACAAGTGCACGAAGATGTAAACCCGTCTTTCTTCGAGGACTTGTCGCCCTTTTTGGGATCATCTGCAGCCCAGCACGGCTCGCAGCCAGAGTATATGGATCATCAAGTACGTTAAATTATGATATGTTTGAATTCCTTAAAATTTTTATTAAAATTATAATTTGGTTATCATATTTTAGTCGTTTGTGACACCATCACCACGACCGCGGCGACCTCGAAGTCCGGCAGATGATGCGGAGCAAGGTATCCGTCGAGGAAATAGAGTTCGTAGGCCAGCTCGTTGTGGGACTGGCGGTCACTTGGCGCATCATGGCAGATAGAATATTATGATATGTATTATATTTTTATATTATCATATGTATTATGATATCTATTTTCGGCGATTATTGTTATCATTATATATATTTATTATTAATATCTAGTATTTAATTTTAATATTATTATCATATTTTTTTTGTTATTATTATCTTTATTATAATTGTTATTATTATATTTATTATTTTTTTTATAATTATTATTTACTATTAAGGAACCAAAACGGTGAAAACAACATTGTATATTATTTTCAACGCCGCCCGCGTTGTCTAGCACGAGTTTCACCCCTATCCATCTCATTCCTGATGCGATTTCGACTATATCTACCGGGACCAAGTCTCTCTCGGCGAGATTCGTTATGAATAAGAGTCCAATTTTCGGCGGTCCAGTAACGTTCATCGTGCAATGGTTCGAAGGTACCTTCGTATGTCTTGTAATACTCCACCTTACTGTAATACTGCGCCACTAAATTACCGGACTGAATTTGCCATTGACGACAAGCCGCTTGTCCATGAGAACATGGGATGTTATACCTGTTCCAATTTCCACACGTGCATGTTCGATCATTGATCCTTACCACATATGTGCGCTGATGAATTCCAGATGTTATGACTTCTGCTGTATGTTGTCGGACATCAAAACGATATACTGTGTGATCCCAAGATTCTGCCGTCCCACTTTGAAACAATCTCGTCGCATAACGTGACCAAACCGTTTCATTATTCGCCATTAGGGACGATGCTTCTTGAAAGCGATCACGAAAGTACTGTACGCACCTGTGAAGTTTAAGAAATAAAAGAAGAAGTCATCACAACAAAATTATAAAAAAAAATATAGTCGTGATTAGAGCTTACCTGTGAAAAGTGAAATCGACGATTGCTCTTGCGGGTAGCATTCGAGCACCTTTTAAAACCCCGTTGAGTCCTTCTGAAATATTAGTCGTCATGACACCACATCGATAACCACCACCGTCGTGTACTAGCGTCCATTGCTCGAGCCCTACTTTTTCTAACCAAGGCTTCGCTCGTTCGTTAATTTGCGCAATCTGAGCCATGACGCGATCGAATTTATCCAATGTTGGCGCAGTACCGGCTCTATGACATAGATCTTTCAATTGTTGGTCCTTGAATTTTTTGTAGAAGTTTGACTTAACATGGCGAAGACAGAAGCGATGCACTCCATTTGGTGGACGAAAGAAATCAGTGGCTTCTACTGTTCCCGTAAGACCTGTACACACCATATACGCCACTAAAAGTAACTGATTTTACAAAAATAACGAGTAAATTACATTACTAAGATTAAATACCTGGATGACGATCCGAAATAAGGCAAACCATTGATTCTCTAGAACAAATATGTTCAAATTAGTAAGGAACCAAGTCCACGAGTGTGTACTTTCTTCCGTAACAATGGCAAACGCCAGGGGAAAGACGTTTTGGTTGGCGTCCAGCGACGTAGCAATCAGTAATTTGTGTCTAAATTTGGAGTATAAATGCGTACCATCGACGCAAACAACTTTTCGGCAATGTTTGAAACCATCGACGCTCGGTTTAAAAGCCCAGAAGACATACCCGAGCACGAAGTGTCCAGGTCTCCCTGTCTCCAGATTCAGCCACCGCACGATTGTCCCTGGATTGTAATGCTGCAACGCCTTCATAAATATTGGGAGTTTGGTAACAGACTCTTCCCACGTACCGTAAACATTTTCCATAGCTCTTTTCAGACCATGCCATGCTTGAATATACGAGATGTCATAGCCATATTTATCTTTCACAAGCTGCTGGACGTTCTTGGGTAGGAACTGCGGATCGGTTCTCACGGTTCCAACCAACAAATCAGCAATAAAATTTCGAGAGATGTTACGGTGTGTGCTCGCCAGTTCAGTCATATAGCAAGTGTGTGGTCCTTCAAATTTTGTAATAGACCAGTAACCTTTTTTTGGCTTGAAGGATGCCCTCAGTCTCCAAGGGCAATCGGTCGTGTGATCACATTGAACACTCCAACGTGTATTGCTGCTTTCGTTGACGTTATACTCGCGTCTAGCAACCCTGATCGAAAAATCGTCGACGGCACGTTGTAAATGTTTCTTAGTTTGAAAAATCATACCTCGACAAAATGAAGGGTTATCTCTGTCATAGAACTCCCCGTAACCACCGTAGTCGTCATCACTAGGAGGTGGCATTTGGTACGTTTGGAAAAATGGAACGGACTGAAACATCATTGGAGCTGCAGAGTCCAGCGGAGTTGTATCATCTGGGCCATCCTTGTCGTTGTTCTCGTCGTCATCGTTGGGATCGGGTAACTCGGCCAGTGGATCCTCATCGTCTGCTTCCGAATCACTAACATCAACGTCTTCCTCGGGTTCAGGCACGAATTCTGGCACGGGTTCTGACACGGATTCTGGCATATCGAATGGAACACCAAGCGTCGTTCTCTCCAGAGAAACATTGCTGAACCCTGCCGTAACTGAGATAATGTCGGGAAACTCCGGACATGTATAACTGGAAGAACCAACTTCAAACGTAGGAAACTCGCATCGCTCCTCAAGATTGCGATGAGGCTCTTCGTTCAAATCGAAGTTTGAATTTTCAACCGCATCAACAAAAACTTCAAGACAGTCGTTCTCCGAATCGGGATGTATGAAAAATTGTAAGTCGTTGTCGTTGGAGATTTGGAGTAGCTGATGAAAGTGGCGGGAATGTTGAAAGTATTCATTTTTCCCGTAGACAACGAACGAACAACGACTACTATCAGCACCCGTAACTTCGAACAACAACGATATAAACTCGGAAAAATTGGTATTGCGACGAATTCGCCTATATGCAATAGGACGGATACTATATTTGACGGTGGAATCGGACGATTGAATTACTTCACCGCCGAAATATACTATGACTTGTACGCGATTCGACACCATTGTGTAAATTGTTGTATGTTAGAATGATATGGTTTTTATGCGAGTAAGGGTGGTTATTTATAGAGAACTAACTCGTCATCCCAAATGACGAGTTACATAACTCGTCATCTGGGATGACGAAGTACTCCAATTATTTCCGACACGCTGCATGCGCATGCAGGTTGGTCGGGAATAATTGGAGTACTTCGTCATCCCAGATGACGAGTTACGTAACTCGTCATTTGGGATGACGAGTTAGTTGCATAAACACTATGCACGGGTCAACTTGACCAGCCATGACGGTCAGCGGGCCACGTAGACAGTAACTCGTCATCCAGGAAGACGAGTTACGTAACTCGTCATCCTAGATGACGAAGTCCGTTATTTTATTAATACTCTCTGTTTCTGGTTTATTTTTATAATAGCTATTTTCTTTTGGTTTATTTAATTAAAAAACCCAAATAAAGCAGTGTTATAATTACAGTTTTAATCCTTACAATTATAAACATCTGAAATTAGACCCCATTACTTCTCAATTTCTGTTTAACCCATCCTTCGACTTCGCCACAAACACATGGCTCATTCTGGCTTAACTAGGCTTATCAGTAGAGAGCCGAGATTCAAAGACGAAGTCTTGCAAGTACATAAAAAGAGATTATCGATTTCGCAATTATATCCAATTCAATCCCAAAGAATTCGACACAATTTTTAATTAGCGTAGCACCCATTAATCTAAAAAGCCACCAACTTGATCTACAGTAATTACGGCGGCCTTTAAAATGAAATTTGGACCAAAGATCATGAGTATGCGTTTTTATAAAAGGATCCACAGCTTGTCTTAGCTTATAATATCAAATATACGATACAATACAACCCATTAATTGTTGTTGGTAAGTACATCAAATCAAATAAAAGGTTCACAAACCCATCCTCGACAGCACATACACATGTTAACCACCGCAGCACGAGCCACACGCAGGGAGAGAGCCTAAGAAAAAGGGCAAATTCGACCCAAGAGTCAAATACCAGACAATAAGCAGCGGTATATGTTAGATAAAGTTGTTAGAGAACTAACGAAAGAACTTACTATGATCGATTCCTCGAACGTTGTCCATACCACGAGGTGGCCCACGTGGACCTCCTCCACCGCCATAAGGGCCGCCGCCGGGACCACCGCCTCCGTCCCATTTCTTGCTGGCGCCTGATTGTTTCTTGTAAGCATCAGATTTATCCATCTGATAAATGTGTTAATGAGGAGAATTGAGGTAAGGTTGATACAATGTGTTGTTAGATCTGTTGAGAAGTTTTCAGTTTACCGAAAACATGGTGGCGAAGAAGGCACTGATGATGCCAACGATGGCCCAGAAGAAATCTGTGATGGTTTTTAGTCGCCATATTGATCTCTTCGATTTCACGACACCTGCGACAGAGATATAACGTTATTTTGCAGTTCCAACGCACGAAAACGCAAAGGATGTGGTTAGAAGTCTAACCTTCAATTCGCATTCAAAATTTATTCCCCCTCAAAAGCATAAATGTTTAACCACAATCCTTACCACTGTTATGAACTACTAATTTAACAGATTTTATGAAAAACTGGGTTCGAATAAGTGAAATGGTCCTAGGAATTCAGAGAAGCTGTACCAAGATATAAAAGGAATAAGAGCTTGACGGCGAAAAAGGAAAAGGAAAACGATTGCAACTCAGAGATAATTCCGTGCCAGTTTTTATCGATTAACAATGATGAATTGATTAGAGTAGGTTAATTAAGCATCGAAAAATAGCGAGAGTCCTACCCAACCCTAATCCGCCGAAACACCATATTAGTCAACGATCCAATAGAACTATAAGGCCAGCGTGAAGCACATCGTAACATATTTATAAGACGAAGATCTATTACGAGGAAATATTCATATGAGGTTGCAATTATGGCTGCAAACATCAATAATACGCGCTGAGCTGAATCGTGAAATCAACGAAATTACAAAATACAAGGTATCGCCGTCAATATATCGTTTACATCGATCGACGAAGTGATGAATTACAAGAAGATGGAAATTACCTCTCTCGACATAAGCCATGGATTCTGAAACCGCAAAGATTCACGAGAAGCTTCTTTGGTTCTTTACCCAATTTATAATTTATAATCTATAAATAGAAAAATAACCCTTTCTTACGATAAATTTCATGCGTACACACCCTACAAAACAAGACAACCCATTAATCTGACGCGTCATAATGTGATTGGTCGAGGCCAACAAAACAAGTATTTTCGTCCATGGGAACAGTACACGTCAGCAATTCGTATTTTTATATCTCTATTTAATTGAAGAATTGTCGCGGGTAAATATATTTTTGGTCCAATAACGTTTACGATATTGACTTTTAATCATGTAACTTGTCCTTATTTAGAAATAGTCTTGCAACTTTTACGAAATTTATTTTTTGCTCTCTAACTTGTATATACTCGAAACTAATCCATCATTTTACACCATTTAGAGGAGGAAATGTACATTTAAATCAAAGATATACTACTAATATTTTAGTAGACTTCTTTGAAGTACTCTATGTATGACGAAGTAATACGATGTAAATTAATTCTCATGCCGACAACAATGTCACCATGTATGCATTCAATCCCATTTACAATAAAATCATGGGTAGCAGATTTCATAGTACATTTCAAGATCTTCAAACAAAAAGTTCCCACCTTTCCCATTAAATTTTCAGTCAGGAATCTTCAAACCCTCTCAATTCAATGCCCCTTATAAATATACAACACTCTACGAAAGATTCCTTCAAAGATCACAACATACTCCAAAATCAGCCCTTTCAAATTCAAGAAAAAGGCAAAAAAAAAAAAAAGATGAGGCCCATAGCGATCGCAACGCTTATCCTTACACTTCTATTTCTAACCTCTTCGTTGCTCGTAAATGTGATGGCTGACGAAGGAGACATCAGCAATTCAGGCTTTTGCAGTACGAAGTGCGAGGCCCGATGCTCAAAGGCGGGCCGTAAGGATCGTTGCCTTAGGTACTGTGGAATATGCTGCAGCAAGTGCGAATGCGTGCCCTCGGGGACTTTTGGGCACAGAGACGAGTGCCCATGTTATAGAGACATGAAGAGCTCAAAGGGCACGCCGAAATGCCCTTGAGCTGACACTTCTGTGCTTTTAAGACAGTATTTTATTGCATGACGTAATAAGATTTGATTGCTTTTATGTGTAATGATGCTGAATGGAAGAATAAAACTCGGGAAAATTCGACTTATTGTGAAAACAGAGAAGTTCGTACACAACGTAAGAGATCTAAATAATATAGCAGGAAAGTAACAGATGATATTAAGAGGGGGTAGGTCGTATCTTTTTCGAGGCTAAGATGGTCGAATCATTTCAGCATCTTTCTGCAGATGAACTTGCTAACCCTGGTTGACGCTACTAACCACGGTATGATTCCAACCTGAGTTAGTTACGGTAGTAAACATAAGCACTCAAATGGTCGAACAAGCATTCTAGTAATAGTGAACATTAACCAGAGATTCGAGTAACGTTTACCATAACATTATCTTTCAAGGTTTTTCCCGCCCTCCACGACAAAAACCCGCCTGCCCAAAAGTAAAAATCTGAGATATCGAGGTGTAACAATCAAGCTCTGGCGAGAAATGCAGCAAACTCTGCATAAAAGTGATACGATAAAAGTTAAAAACTAATAAAGCTACCAAAGGGTTGGACGAGTTCATCGGATACAGAGGAAACTGGGATTTGCCAGAACCATAGGATCAGAGCACCGTAAGTAACAATCTGCTGACATAAAGTGTTGAGTGAGTCGAAAGGCGATATGAAAGTACGAATGTTTATAAGGGGACAGAGGATGACCTTTGCTATCATTAGAATCTTATCATGCGAACCGAGCGAAGATTTCAGACCCTTCTGCATTTCTTGATCTGTGTAGAAGTATCGATGTGTAAAAGCAATTATCACGATATATACATCGAACGAATATGTTCAAGGTTACTGTATAAATCTTGAACTTAGAGAGAGGTTGACATACATTTAGCTAGTTCCTTCTCTTTGGCAGCAGCCATTCTTCTCAGTTTAGCAGCTTGAGCGAACGTCGAAGGCCTTAAATCAACACGAAAGACAATTATTTGACATAGTATTACTCATCAGCAAGCATATTACATTGCCCAAAGAGCTCTGTCTTTTCTTATCTAGCAACCAAAGAACTAACTACCAATAAAAGAAGTGGATGGTCAATCTACTACGAACATATATCGTTCATATTGGCATACTTCTTAATGCCCACCATAAATCATCAAACATGTAAATGTGGGGAGATATCTCGAAAATTAACTGAAACATCAGACCGTTTATCGACAATCTAGGCAAGATTCAACGGAGAACTAGGAAAAGCTATACAGCTATGAAAGCAAACTTTTAAAACTAACAATACTTCATTGCAGCAGGGCAAAGGAAAGGAAGCACACTCACTGTGACAAAGAATTCGCCTCCCTTAAAAGCTGCTTGATCTCTGCTCGCAAGCTTTTCTCCTCCTCGCTCATCGATCCTTTCTATTAACGTCACACCAGCACGTATTAATCAAAGGTACTAAAAAGGAATATGGTAGCATAAGGAAACGAACACTTCCCAATGAAACCCATCAAAGAATTGATTCGATTTCTCCTTTATTACAAGCGCCCACACACACACACACACGCACGCACGCACGCACCTTGTCTTTGCCAGCGTCGAGGTACTTCGCGGCGACGTGAAAAGCAAATACGAGGACGAATATCAATGGAGCAGCGAGTGATTTCCCATGATCCATTAGGCTTTCTTCCATTTTCTTTTCTTCAATCGATTAGAAACCTACGCGTTTCTTCTCCTTCGATTCGCACAAAGACCAAGGTTCTAAAAGATGACGAAATTGGATTGGAATCGTAAGATTAATCAAACTCGCGCTTGTCTCGGTAGGATCAAGAAAACATGTGGTGAGTTTTCGATATTTCTTTTTTTTTTAAATTTTTTATGTCTTTCGGGGAATAGTTGTATATATAAAGCTTGGATGGTTCTTCCCAAAAAATTCTTTGCTTAACAAACGTGCGACGTTGCTGTCATTTTCTTTTACGCTTTAGTTTCATATTAAAAATCTTCAATTATATGCGAATTACGGAATGGGCCTTGATAAATATGACAAAAAAGGTAAGTATATGGGCCTTCATCAGGCAAATCTATAATTTTCAGCCCATCAAAGATCAAATGGGCCCGAAATAGGGTATTACTTGCTTTTGTCAGTCAATTAGATGGTTTCCACACAAATTTTCATATTCTAAACTCTAAAGTTCGTGTATATAGTCATTATAATAATATACACATTTCGGCTAATTTCAATCTTAATTTGAACATCAAAGTCAGCTGGACTAATCTCTATGATTTATATGTATTTTTCCAAGTTTACATGGACTAAGATGCCAATGTTAATGAAATTAATCATTAACTTTCATTGGGAGATATAAGAGCTCGAAAACATGAGAAGAAAAATTAATTATAATTTCATTTAACCGTGGCACTGCTGGCGATTAAATGCGATAGGTTCGCACTGTAGAGGGAAATAAATAAAATCACTAGATTAGCAATAGAAATTATGTAAATTAAATATATTAGTCGAACGTGTCATGTCACGTCATGACGTATATATTTTCGCTTGACTAATTCTCATTATATATATACTAGATGGTGAAGCCGTGCGTTGCACGGCGTTGGACCAACGTAGTCCGGACACTGAATGTACTAAAATACGCGTATTTTGATATAAAGAGAAAATCACAGCGTACGCAGTCAAAAAGTATTATGTTATAAATTAATACAAAGATGTGATGTTAGATTGTTCAGGGCACGTACATGCATACTCGTATGAAATAAATTACATGCATTAACAATGCGACGATTACACCTAATATCTACAAGACAATGTTGAAATATTCATTAACTCGTGCTTAGCAACAAGATGTTGATACATATGTGTAACATTACATTAGAGAAATTTTTGATAATTGAAGTTAAAGCAAATATTAAAATGTTTCGAAGAACCTTAAAATTTATCCGATTCATTTCCAAGTTATGAAAAGAGATTATGTCTAACTTGCAGATAATTATGAAAAACTTACTTCTATTATTATCTTTGTTTGAAAATATTTTTAGTCCCCTAACTAATAAATCTTAGTTCCATCACCAAAGCTTCTAAAGTTCCGGGCAATTAACGCCGAGTATTCCATTTCCTGGTAAAAGGACACATCAAAAACTATCTCCACAAATAGAAACTAAGTAAAAACATTGAAATTGTGCACTTAAGCATTCTAAAATGTAAAATTGAACTTTCCTTGCTTCATTTTCTCTCGTTATTTTTTTGTTCCTCATCGAAATTGTTGTTATATTGCATTTTCCCGCTAACGTTATATATGCACAACGAACCACGTGTCTTGATGGCGGGCTCATAGTCACCCACCGTTTATCTATAATACCTATTTTATGAAATGTATTATGCTTAATATGTGATGTAATTATAATTTATAATTTTAGTTAAATATGATATATATAAGTTTGCGTATTATTTCATCTTGGAAATACAGGTAATCCAAACAGATAATTTAAATAAATTTTATTAAATTAACAAACTTATATGTTATTTAGTTATTATTTATATTTTTAGTTTATTGTGATATACATAATCGAAAAGAGAACGAAATCAACTTAGAAATACAAGTAACCCTTACAGATAATTAACATATATTTTATTAAAATAAGTGATTTTATTATAATTTATATATTTTGTTGAACATGACACAGACTTTTCCATTATAATAAAGAAAAGATAAACAAAAAAGAAACAGAAAAGAATCAACCTAGAAATACAGGTTGCACAGACAGATAATTAAAGGCAACTAATAACCTGCAACCCACTGTAAAAACTGGCCACATTGAGGCTTTTATAAAAGTAATAGATATACGCCGGTGATATTTTTTTATGCGAAGGTGAATATTAACAAACGGGCCATTACAATCATTCTAGTTGTCGAAGTTATCCAATAATTTCATTTTCACATCATTATGCAATCACAATCTTCTATAAATATAATTATAAAACTAAATTTTATAATTAGACCTTCGATTGATTCAAGCCGGCAAATGGCTGGTGTTATAGAGCTAGTGACAGGCTCATATACATACGTGTTTGTAACGTTACATTTTATTTTATTTTTTAATGCATGCATTAAATTTAAAACATGGATCACCATATACTAATACGATATATCCATGAGACTTTACTGTTCCTGAGAATAATCTCGATATTGATCATGTTATGTGACAAAAATCGTGATTTTATGAGCATAGGGTAATATGCAATGATGAAACCAAGATGCTGCCGATTAATATCTCTATCAAAATTATGACAATATTACTTTAAATAAACTTGGATTCCCTGATGTGCTTGGAAAATTATCAAGATGAAAGCTCAGTGTCGTAAGTATTTTTTTATAGTATTACCCGAATATATATCCCCTTTCAACCTTTGTAAGTTTATTTTTATTAATAAAACTATAATTGCAAAACATATATCTATCTAT
This sequence comes from Craterostigma plantagineum, assembly GCA_027422505.1. Lineage (NCBI taxonomy): Eukaryota > Viridiplantae > Streptophyta > Magnoliopsida > Lamiales > Linderniaceae > Craterostigma > Craterostigma plantagineum. The sequence goes on from JAPQWV010000050.1 coordinate 4,573,903, forward strand.
TAGAAAATCCATATGGACTTAAGCTAGGAATTAATCATCATACTACACAACATTAAAATCGACCAAGTAGACGAGAATTTTAATAAAACACTTGTTGCATTAACCCACCATCAAAGCTCTCTCACATTACATTAATATAATCACCTTGTCATTATATAAATCATTAAGATTAAGACCCTAATCTTAAAATAATCAAAAGACATTAAAGAATGTATAAAAGAAACCCTTGTTCTAAAAACTAACCCCACAAAGCCTCTCAAGTGTACCACATCCTTGTCTACATCTCCATTCTCTTCATTGATTCCACTCCTCTATAAACCCCTTCACCCCACTTCAAAATTTTCATTAATGCTAAAAAAAATACCTTCAAAAAAATCGAAATTTTCTTCACCATTGGAGGCCATGATTATGATGGACTTCGATTATTCATCAAATGTTACTAATGAAATCAACGATTGGAACACTTTCTCGCCGGCGGTCGACTGGGAAACACTCTCCCGCGAACTCCTCGCGGGCCCCACGATCGAAGGAAAAGCTTTCTCCGATCAGTTTCCCATAGAAACCCTAATCGATGATTATTATTGCATCGAAGACTCAAAGGAAATAAAGCTTATCCATTTACTCACGGCAGCCGCCGAGGCCCTATCGGGCCCCACAGAGCTCCAAGAACTAGCCAAGGTGATATTGTTTCGGCTCAGCGAATTGGCCTCGGCCCGCCACGGCTCAACCATGGAACGCTTAGCCGCCCATTTCACCCAAGCCTTGCAGGGCTTGTTAGACGGGCCGGGCCCTAATAACCCTAGCCCGAAGAACGGGCCCTTCGAGGAGGTCAACGACGACGTTATTACGGCCTTTCAGTTATTGCACGATACTTCGCCCTACTTAAAATTTGCGCACTTCACTGCCAATCAGGCGATCTTAGAGGCCGTGGCGGGCCATGGTAGGGTCCACATTGTGGACTACGACGTTATGGAAGGCGTTCAATGGGCTTCGTTTATGCAGGCCTTGGCTTCGAGGAACGACGGGCCTTCGGGCCCACACCTAAGGATCACTTCCTTGTCGAGGCGGGCCTGCGGGCCGAGTCCATTGGGCTCGGCCCGAGAAACGGGCAGGAGGCTGACGGCCTTCGCCGCCTCTTTGGGCCTACCTTTCTCTTTCCATATGTGTAGGCTGACGGGCCACGAGGGCAAATTCAGGCCCGAGGCCCTCAAATTGGCTAACGGCGAGGCCTTGATCGTAAATTGCATGTTGAATTTGCCGCATTTTAATTATTGGGATGATTTGAGGGGTGGGGTCCTTTCGTTCTTGTATGGGATGAGGGCGATGGGCCCGAGGCTGGTGGCTCTTGTGGAGGAAGAATGTGGGCCAGCGGGCGGATCGGCGGGCGGGTTGGCTGGTCGGTTCATGGATTCTCTGCATCGTTATTCGGCGATTTACGATTCTTTGGAGGCGGGATTTCCGATGCAGAGAAGGGCTCGAAGTCTTGTCGAACGGGTCTTTTTTGGCCCGCGGATCGTCGGGTCGTTGGCCCGTGGAGAGGGGGATGGGTGCTCGTGGGCCGGACGGATGGGTTCGGCCGGGTTTCGACCCTTGGAGATTAGCCGTGCGAATCATTGCCAGGCCAAGTTGTTGCTTGGGCTGTATGATGATGGGTACGAAGTTGAGAAGTTGTGTGGTAATAAGCTCGTTCTTGGCTGGAAAACAAGGCGACTGTTCTCTGCCTCTATTTGGACATCATCGCAAGATTAAGTGATTTATTTCTTCTTTTTTTTTTGCTATAATTTTCCTTCGTAGCATACATGATAAAGTCCATTTTGTAGATACGTGTTGTAGTTGTAGTTACTAGTTTCATTTTGCCATTTTATTTTACATAGTAAAGCCAAATAAAAATAGGGACCTAGCGAAAAACAAAAGGAAATGAAGATGTGCACCAAGAAAACAAGAAACATATGCGTAGATGTTCTTTCTCGATGTCTTGTCGGATAATTTTCTCTCCTTTTCGATAATTACATGTTTACGTTCATAACTATGAATACCATACACGAAGAGCTACTAAAAATAGGATTTGTTATACTATCCGTTAAGATTTTTATTTTAAATTCACCATGGATAGAATAGATATATGGTGCGACTTATACATTTATTAAATAAAAATAGGGGAGCTTTCACTAAAATCCTTATTTGTTAAGTGAAGTTTCCCATAAAATAATTCAAATTAAATATCATGGACAACCGTATGATATTATTAATAGTGTTTAAGATGAACGTGAATTGCAAGCAACCAGCCCAGCACATATTCATTGTAGCCCAAGACACCTTTTGGGATTGCACTCAAAAACAGAGCAAATAATGTTTCAGAATTAAGAGCTATGTACAATACAAGGGAAACCAACTGCAGTCATAATTTACAGTAAATATAGAAGGAACATTGCACAATTTTTCCATGAAGAAACTATATACAAAATTAACCTGGGATTTTGATAACTTCAAGCATGAACCAACCCCTATCTTCATAGGGCCTTCAGAGCAAGTTTGGTGGAGTGATGAACACCAAGAGTAGCCAGTCTCAAAATAGAACGACCTTGGTATACACTGCAGAAAAAAATGCCCAGTTATCCTGATAATTAACGCGTTTGTAGTTGTTATCACTCTTAATCAATGACTATATAAACATCAAAGAGATAGCTCTACTAATGCACAAGTCAGAGATCCATAGATAAAAATCTAGATGCAAAAGTGAAAGTAGCATTGGCATTTATTGGTACTTTTTTGTCACTGCTATATAATTGAAAACAGTGTTAAAATATTCGGAACTCACCTTGCCAGCACAAGGCCCCATGTTCCGAGGGTGTAGAAGATTTTGCCAGCATGCCAAATGTTGAGCATTTTCTCCACTTTATTTACTCCTCCCAGGGCTTTCATCAAGGCTGCAAAGAATACAACACACAACACACAACATAAAAGCCAGAATTGGCAAAACATATAATCCAGAAACACAGACATACATACGCTACAACATGAAAAACATACCCCTCTGCAGCTCCTTAGGGGTTAAATTCTGTAAATTTGAAGAGCATTAGTGAGTAAGTTTACAACATGAATGACTGTCTAACAATCGAAGTGATGGCAAAGTAAACAGTGGTGACATACATACCTTAGCTTTAGGGTGAGCCAAAATGCATTTGGCCATAAAGTTTGCCACTCCTTCCACCACATGATCCTCTGTAACAACAACGTAACTTTCACTATCAATTCCACTCTTCTCTTCAATATTTCTGGGGACCATGTCATCAGATACCCACACCCACCAACTCGGTTCTTCGTGATCAACATTAATCAGAACTTCAACCTTTTCAAGATCAGCACCTGGTTTAAGATCAATAAGCAATAGCAACACGGACATGTGATCAATAAGAACCACGTTTAAATGAAGCATATAAAAAACGTTTAAACTTTAACCAATGACATTATATTTAACACAAGGTTAATGATTTATTATAGTTAAAAAGAATCCAGTTTCTTCTATTCAGCATCTCAGCCAACCTCAAGAGCATTACCGTAGCCTTCCAATTCTGGTCGAACGAATAAGAGGTTTTGCAAATCTGAGGTACCCCATAACAAATTTCCATAAAGAGAAAAAATTATATGAAAACCTGTAGGGTCGTCAAAAGGAAATTTGGAAACAGATTCTCCACGATAATAATCCAGCTCATTTGTGAAGCTTTCAGAATTCACGGCCCTCAAAAGCCTCTCATGAAGCTGCAACACGCACAAACAACTAAGGGAATCAGTCATACAAATCTACCAACAAGTTTTAAACGCGGAAAAACTAAGATATTTAAAAATAAAACCCCCATACACCAGAGGGGCAATTCTCTAGAAAATCCTGCGAACTCGAAATCTGCTCGATGAGATTTAAATTCTTCTCAAGCAGCTCGCGAAGCCTCCGATTTTCGTTCCGCAAGAATTCAATTTCATTTCCCCCCATCTCGATTGCAGGTTCTAACGACTCCGTTCCCTGCGCGTGTGGTGGGTGATGGTGGTGACAGACCTCTAAGGCGGTCCACGCCATGTCGGCAACCTCCAAAACCGTTTTCGCCACCTCCATCGACGCGTGGCTCACCATTTTCACAGCGATGACGATTTCTGATAAAATTATCCTCAGCGCCTCGTCGGTTTTGATAGTCGATTGCTTCTACCTCGGAATTCTCGGGGAATCGGTGATTGGATAATTGCTTCTGTGGATAATTCGCGGTGAATATGAAAGAGTCGTCACGTTTCTCTGAAGTCGTCAAGACGAAAAAAAGCGATTTTTATCGATGGTAGATATTTAGACTGGGCTGAGCCTAAGGTGCAAATTTTAATTAAAATCAATTTAATGGGCCAATCGTGTCATTAGATAGGGCCCAAGGAGGGATATACTAAGGGTAAATGACAACTCTGCCCTTCACAATCAGTATAAATTCAAAATTAGCACAAATCGATGCACAGCGTTTCACACGCGGTCGCTTTCTCTCTCTATAAGCCCTCTCGCTTCGCTCCATGATGATGATGCCTTAAACACTTTGAATTTGATACGGTTAGCTCATCTGTATGCGTCGTGGTTTTACATTTTGCTGCTAGATTTTTCTTTTTTTTTCGCCGCATTGCCGAGATTTTCTGTTAATTTATGTTTTCTTTTCTGCTTGCCGTCATTCAAATGTGTTTCACGCGCGGTTTGCTACTTTGTTGTAGATTGATTTGTTGTTGTTTCTTGTGCAGGTTTTCTTATCTTGATTGAAGATGGCGGACGCGAGTGGGGAAGTGGAAGGCGAGTTGATTGATCGGAACAAAGAACCGTTTCAGAGAAAGAGGAAAAATGTTGAGAATGTGGACAAAGATGACATTTTCAGGGAAGCTCCGAGTGGAGAACAGTTGCATGCGTTAGTAAAAGGTGGTAAGAAACTGAAATCTATGAATGTTGGAAAGAACGCGGTGGATTTGGAGTTAGTGAGTGAAGATGATGAGAATGTGAGTGATGTGCTATCACGCGAAGAAGTGAGTTTGATCAGAGAGCCCTTGTCGGAAATACCCAAAAAGAAGCGAGGGCGGCCTCGGAAGGTTGATGTTGATCTTGATTCCGAGGTTTCTTCGTTTGGTAAAAAGGAGGGTAAGAATACCATTGGTAAGAATGGTCATGATAACGGAAGGGAAGCAGACACTAGGCGTGGTAGGCCACCTAAAGTGGAAAGTGTTAACAAGAAAGTGTTAACTGGAAAAACAAAACTTAACGGTACAGAAAATAAAGCTCGTGAAAAGCTGGAACGTGAAGTTCGTGTTAAAAGGGTTCCTGTGGTTGATGGGGAGGAATTAGTGAATGGTGTTTTAAAGAAGAAGAAGAAAATGAATGTGACAGTAAAGCACGGAGGTGGTGAGATGGGGCTTAGGGAAAAGAAGCAATTATTGAAGGATCAAATAGTCAAGATGCTTATGGAAGCTGGGTGGACTGTTGAACTCCGGGAAAGGCAATCAAGGGAGTACCAAGATGCTGTTTATGTTGATAGGGATGGGAGAACTCATTGGTCTGTGACATTGGCTTACAAAAAATTTAAGCAAAAAATCGACACAGGAATGGCGGAAGAGATAGATGTTTTGGCATTTAACCCTATACCTGAGGAAACTTTTAGCATGCTTTTTAGGACCACAGTTAAAGGTAAGAAAGCTGGTAAAAAGAAGGGGGGTGTTGAGACTGTCATGATTAAAAATTCGAAAGCCGGTAAGAAGGACAATGTTAAGATTGTCTTGACAAAACATCCAAAAAAAGTAAATGACGGGATCAAACCAAGATTAAATGAGGGAAAACAGCGTGTTCTTTCTGCTCGTATACCTAAGGAAGATTCTGATAGCGGCGGTTTTGAGGTATACGAAGGAAAGCGCACGTTGCTTTCGTGGATGATTGATATGGGAACACTTACTGTTGGCTCAAAAGTGAAGACTAGAAAAGGCAAGGGCGTGCTCCAGGGGAAGATTACATATGAGGGGATATGTTGCAACTGTTGTAATATAATGCGTACGGTCCAAGAATTCGAATCTCATTCCCAAAATACAGTTGGGAATTCATATCAGCACGTGTATTTGGATTCAGGGGGAGTTTCACTTTTTCAGTGTTTGGTTGATTCCTGGAAAAGACACATGAAGAATGATAACATGGGCTTCATTAGTGTCGATGTGGATGATGACCCAAATGATGATAGATGTAATGTGTGCTGGGATGGTGGTGACTTGATCTGTTGTGATAGCTGTCCTTCAGCCTTCCATCATGGCTGTTTGAGCATTGAAGTATGAACCTTCTCCCTTTATAATTTTTATGTTATTACACTTTTGTCATGGTAAGTAAATGCTGAATGCCTTGAGTTTCTATACGGCAGTTCACAGATTATTGATGGCCATTAATTTCTTCAAAAGATATCTATTGCATTCCCTATTTTCATTTAGTGCTATTTTTACGTGAAAACAAGTGACGTGGACATATTTGTGTCGGTACTCACATAATTATTGTTTGGCGTTATATCTTCATAAGTGCAATGTACATGTTGTGCTCTTTGTCTTAAACATGTGCCTTACTCATATTTTCTGGCTTCAGGTTCCTGCTGGAGATTGGAATTGTGCTTACTGTTCCTGCAAATTCTGTGGACATGTGGCTGATGGTGATCAAAATCCAGCTTCTGAATTGCTGACATGTCCCTTATGCGAGGAAAAGTGTAAGTTTCGCTGCAATGCATACCAGTTCCTAACGCTTTACTATGCATCATACTATTCATACTTCATAAATCTTCACCGTCTGTAGTTCACGCACGTTGTGTGACCACTCGGAAACATTTTGGTGACTTCTGTGGGGAAGAATGCTTCAAGGTGTGCGCTATTCTCTTCTTAAGACGATATATATTTGTTGCCTTTACTGTACCTTTACTGATATCTCTAGGTCAGATTTCTGAGCAATTACAGGTTCTTCTCGGGGTTAGAAATGAACTTGAAGATGGATTCTCATATAGCATTCTTCACCATTGTGTTCTTGATGGCGATCTATGCTTCCATGAAATAGAAATAAATTCAAAGCTGGCCGTTGCCTTTTCTGTTATGGATGAATGTTTTGACCCTATAATTGATGAGCGAAGTGGGACCAATCTAATCCACAGTGTTCTCTACAACCGTGGGTAAGCAGCCATGTCTAGACATATTATATTCGCTAGTTAAAGATCTCTGTCTTTGAACGATGAACTGGATCCTTCACGTAAACTACAATGCCTTCTTTGGTTTTCTACCTCAGGTCAAATATTAAGAGATTGAACTGCGGTGGATTTTATACCTTTATCCTCGAAAGGGCGACGAGATTGTCTCTGCAGCATCTATAAGGTTGTCGCATATTTCTTTTTGGAGATTATACTTTATTAATTCACTGATCTTTTTTCTTTATACTACAAATAGAATCCATGACACGCAGTTAGCAGAGATGCCCTTTATTGGAACTCGATTCGCATACCGTAGACAAGGACTGTGCGGCAAGCTTTTAACTGGTATTGAAAAGGTATAATGATCTTTCTTTTAAATGTCTTGTTTTTAGCCTCAAGAAACGTAAAAGACGACGTTTTTAAGTAACATACTCTTCTCAGGTTCTTTGCTCCCTTGGCATCGATAAGCTCGTGATACCAGCAATATCCCAGCTCAACGAAACATGGACTAAAGTATTTCGTTTCAATCCACTCAAAGAATCTGATAGGCTTGAAATGAGGCGCATGAGCCTCATTACGTTCCCGGGCGTTGACATGTTGAAGAAACCTATGCTACACCACCATCCATCTGCTGAAAACCAAATAATTTCAACTGGTATTTGCACTTCTGGAAAAATGCTTGAACAATTCAAGATCAATATCTGATGCTTTCCCTCTTAAGTTTTATGATAAAATGTCCTTCGCATATTCATTAACTTCGATGAATTTTATGCAGAGTATCAAATCATGCAAGCTAAACCTGCATATGATGCTGCAACACCTCTGGTTAAAGATTCTGACAGCGCAAAAGATGGCTCATATCCAAAGTCCAGTGAAGCTGGAACTAACAACGAAGAAACGCAAGTACAAAACAAGTTCAACGGAGAACAGCTCGCTGCTTCAAATCCCGGCGTTTCGTCTGAGAGTGAAATCCATTGCAATGGCATTACAGAAGAAGTTGAAGCTACGACTGATACTTCAAACCTCAAAGCAGTCGAACGTAATAACAATATGCAAGTTATAGCCATTGATGATGATGATTTGAACATTGAGCAACAGCAACCCTCCATCACGAGTAATAACAGGAAGCGTAAGAAACGTGGCATCGCTAATAATGTCGAGATGCAAATGAAGTTGAGATGGAGCTTAAGATTGCAAAAAAACACCGACTGAGCTAACTTCCTTAGACACTTTCTGTTCTCTAACTGGGATCATCTGTATATATACTCTTGGTAGGATATGACTGGGTAGGATAGGATAGCTTTGCTCGTAATTAAAGCTTTGAGCCATTTGCTGAACTGTTTGAGACAGTCAATTGCTTGAAGCAGTTCTTTATTAAGGTTCCTTCTCTCCTGGGCATTATTACTCTAAGAGCATCTCCAACCGATGCGCAAACAGGGACGCATATAAGAAAAGTAGTCCAATGGATACCAAAACGCAAACCAAAAATGGGTTTTTTCAGTTTTTTCGGAGCAAAAAACGCATATATGCGTTTGCAAAAAGATCCAACGCATAACTTTTTAACTCTTACAACAGCATCCCTAAAATAATTTATTTTAATAAAAAAGGACGGAATTCAGGGCTGTTCATATCATGTCAGCACATTTGTCAGAAAAAGTCCTACTTTCATTTAATATATGTTCTACGAATTCACTTTGGGAAGACCAAAGTCTTTCTTGATTAGACTTAACCATGTCATACCTGCCCCCACTTGTTAATTTTTTTCGATGTATGTATGTATAAATAATATATAACTATGTATGTATAAATATATTTTTATTATTAACTTTGTTAATTTTTTTCGATTAAATCAAAAATGATATTTAGTAGTCTAATTTGTAAAGTTGTAAAATATGTGGGTAGTATTGAAATTTGTAAAATTTGGTGTGGAAGTGAATATTACAAAATAGTTTATCAAGTTTGAGAATGAGTTGATCGGTTGGAGAAGAATTACTGCATTTTGAGTTTGAGTATGCGTTTATCGGCTGGAGATGGTCTAAAATGGGACTCTACCTGTATAAATAAAGTAAAAAAGAAAAAATAGAATAAAAAGATGGATGATGATCCTTGCTCATAATAGTTCAACAATTACACACTCTTTCAAACTTTATCGTCTAACTTATCCGCGCTGACTAAAGGGATCATCTCGACTTTATTACGTGGCGTACGAGGTGTCCGAGGAGTGCCAGGTGGCGCCTGTTGGGAGAGCATATGCCTTACGTAGCCGTAAAAAGTACATCCAATGAGAGTTATGCCACACCCAACAGCATTCATGAAAGAAATTGGATTCCTGAATATGAGCCATGAACATGTCACAGCTACTGCAACCTGAAAATTTATCAAGAAGACAGCCTATTACGAAGAAAAAATTTGATTTTTTTTACAGTCGAATCGAAGATTAATGGTAAGTTAAGGGCGAACGAAATAGAGGCGTTATTACCTTAAGATTTCCTGCGACATTGAAGGTCACGGCTGTAGTAGAATGGATGACATAGAAGATAGAAAAGTTGAGGCAAAAGGCCGAAACGCCAGAACCGAAGATGATGAGTAGGGAAGAAACGAGCGAGGGACATGTCTGAAGCCACTCCACCACTCCAGGACCTTCTAGAAGGAGGGCTGGTAAGGCCAAAATCATAGTTGCAAATGGCGCCATATAGAACACAGTGTTTATACTGCATGGAAACTCAATCTTTTAGATAGCATTAATAACAACGTTCAAGGGAAGAGAAGAATATTCCATGGTAAGGGAATGATGTGAGGTTCTTGCCTATCGAATTTGAATCCATGAAGTAATGATTCGGCGAGGATGGTCTTAGTCGAAGTAGCAAGGCAGCCGAACAAAGCAGCACAAAAGCCAGCCATGTTAAAGCTCAGCTCTGTAATAGAAGTGAGAAGAATCCCTCCAACGATAGGAATTAACGAAGCCCAAATTCTCACGTCGAAGTTTTTTTTCCAGACTAGCCACTGCAAGATAACTGTTTCCCAACACATTTTACGATATTCACACATTTTACGATGTTCTTTTCTTGTTCGAAGATATGAAAAAAAAATGAATCAGTGATGAATTTTATAAATATGGCTGTCATTATCACCTGTTGTTGCAGGGGTGAAGGACTTAATAGTCTGCATGAAGGAGACGGGAATATACCGAAGGCTTACGTTTCCAAGAACGATGTTTATGCAGAATATAAACGACATGGGAAAGATTCTCCTCCATCGATCCTCTGAGTCGACTTGAATAAGGGGTTTGAGTTTCAGCACTTTGATTACTACGTATGCGCCGACTGCTGAGGAAATGAAGTGAACGCAGGACACAGTTAAGGGAAACTTGAAGTCCAGTTTCTGACAAAAAGCAAAGAGTTAGTAAGAGATGTGTCATTTTAGTTTACCGAAACTAATGAATGTCAGAATCTTGAATTTACGGCTGGTTATTGCACACATAACCGAGCCGAAATTAGAACAATCGACGGGGAACTGATCGCCCCAAAAAAATGAGTGAGAAAAAGTCACTCATTCTTGCCAATAGCTAACATCATAATTCATGATACTAACATCACAATTCACAAGTATCATCTTTATCGTAAATCGTACTATCTCGACTCAGATAACAAGATTTCCCAATGAAGCATAAAACAGAACAAAGAATTTCACAGGGAATAAAAACTGAACACCAAAGAGATCAATGATACAACAAAATATTCCCAAAAAAGGTAATTGGCAGAAAATGTACGAACACCGTGTATCTCACTCACCTGAAAGATCCATTTGTTCATGATAATAACAGTGACATTGAAACCCCACCACTGAATAATAGCCAATAACGAACGAATCACACTCCACTGGCACAGAAAACTCTCTTCCATGTATGATTTCTTCCTCCGCAACAAGATCAGAAAACGGAGAAGAAAAAAAAGGCAATCTTTTAAAAGAAATGTAAACCAATAAAAATCAGATCACCGCAACCAAACCCAAATCAGAGATTTATGCAAAGTAGAAACTTTCAGCTGATAGAAAGAAAAACAAATCAGTGATGTTATTGTGACGATTAGGACATAGTGGGCATTAACCTTTCGCTGGTTGTTATGGCATGCCCTGTTTGTGTTTTGACGCGTGGTACATTCAAGAAATTGAGAAATTTGTGGCATTTTGTATCTGTAATTTGATTTCTCTTTTTTATTGCTTTTTTTTTAATTATTCCAAAAAAATTATACGTCGGCCCATTATATTTAAGCACTTGCTTTCTACACAAAATCAACTACTCCCTCCGTCTCGGTAACATATGGACATTTGAGATTGGGTTCGGTTTTTAAGAAATATAATATTTTAATAGTATAGAGGAAGAAAAATGTATGTGTGTGGCACGTCTTTTATGAATATTTAATGTTATTATATTGATTATGTGTGATAGTTTTTTACTAAATATGGAAATGTATAAAAGATAGTGGGACGCCCGATTTGGTAAAATATACAAAAGATAGTGGATATCCGAAAAGCAAAGTGCAACACTTGAAAGTAAACGGTCAACGCCACCTTCAGAATCACGTAAAGGTTTCTTTCAAGTTAATCCCAAAATCAGTAACTTGGTTTTGCTTGCCATTCAATAACGGTTAAACAACTAATAAGTAAAAGCTGGTGCACATGGATGACAAATACTTGAGGTTTATTAGTTCCCTTTGGATATACAATCAGCCTTAAAACTCCATGCTAATTTTACGACAAACGCCAGCAAGGCCACAGCTGCAACACTCAGGGAAATAAATAAGAAAGAAAACCTAAGTTCATTACACATATGTAGACTACACTACCTTTCCTAGATCATGATGGGAGCAGAAGTTTTTCCTTCTTGTTTCTTATCTTCACCTGCATATACATGATTTAACGATTTTTTAGCAATGTGCTGAAATCTGAAGAATGAATCCTCAGGCATATGACTGGAAAAAAAAATGATAAGCCCTTGAGCTAAAACCCAACTCCCTATAAGGAAACACAAAGAATAGGTCAGTAGTCTAAGGCTGAGATAATTCACGTAACATTCATCCAAAAGCCCGTTACAGAGACCAGATTCTTGACTTATAATATGATATAACGGATCATAAGCACGGGGGGATACGAAATAAGAGGCCACCAACTAACATTGAGAAAAAGAACATCATTTCTCGGCAAGAGATATGCTTCAACTCTAACAGAAGAGAGATGATAAGACTTTGGAACTGGAAGCCCCTAAGAGAAGTTCTTCGGCAAGCAAAGCAATGGTTAAGATAGTAATGACACTCAATGACTTCCAGGGACCGATTGATGATACTAAAAATGAGTTAATTCTAAAATTTCAGAGCGAGATGAAACTACATACATCATGGGCCGAAGCCAAAAAGATCACTCACTGACATGCGAAAGGCTTTGATTCAAGAACTTGCAGGGATTTGTTTCTGCTTAGACACATCCATTTCCTACATAGAAGGAACTCTTGATCCTACATCATACGCATTAGCTCCATAGCCTACTTCAATCAGATATATATCCATTACATCTCTTCTAATTGCATCTCATGTTCCAATGTTTCATACTAAGAGGTTAGAATCATATCCTAGAAACGATGAATCAGCTCCAGAAGTCAAGTGATTTCAGCTTAGTATATCGAAAACTAGTTTCAGGATAATGATGATAAACACTTTCACATACTTCCCAGCAAAAAAATTCAGGATAATGATGAATCAGCTCCAGAATTCAAATGTTGCTGCTGATTATATCGGAAACTAGTTTCAGGATAATGATGATTAACACTTTCACATACTTCCCAGCAAAAAATTTCCATCTGTACAGAAAACAATCCAGCGATTACCAACCAGAATGCGCCGGCGAAGGAGGGACCGCAACTTCGCCGTAAATAGACTTGAGCTTGGAGAGCGGTACGACGGCGTTATCCAAATTTGACTCCGCCTCGGCGTAGAGCTTCTGCTTCCAATCCCACATCGTCCTTTTGATGCTTTTATTGGTTTTGATGAGTTCGTCCTTTTCAGCTTCCAGCGCTTCGATCGTTCGCTCCTGAAGTACGGACCTCCCTGCAAGTGCGCCGAACACGGCGACAAGGAGCGTGTTCACCACGGCGTTGCTATTCACGGCGCGGTTCAGCGCGTTCGACAGTCGATCCATTTTCGTCACGCGGCGGCTCGGCGCGTGGGGTTTTTTATGGAGGGTTTTTTAAGGGTTTGTCCTCGTAATTTTCCATTCATGGTTTATATCGCACTTCACCCCTCACAATGAGGTAGTTATGAATATAGTCCTTCATAATCAAAATATTGCAGTTCGCCACTTGGTGCATTTTTCCATTTATAGCTTATTATATCACAGTGAATCTACACAAAATACCATTTATAAAATTTTCAAGTCAGTACCTCTGTCAAGACACTTTACATATAAGTATCCGTTCGATTTTGTGTATTATTTTCTCAGTTTGACGTACCTTTTTATATGTGTATTACGTAGCACGTCATGCGTTTATATGACCAATGTATGATACCTATATATTCCATATGGCACCTTAATATGTTATATAATTTACCATTTTCTCGTTGTATTATGTACCACAATACATTTCTCTATGGTACTTAAATGTGTTTTATGACGTATTTACGGCGGAATAGGTACCAATGTGCAAAAGATTTTTTCTAATAGGTACCTACATATAAAAAAATAAATCTGACAGGTAATTGCTTGCGAATTTTTTATGTAAATCGGTATTTTCTGTATATTCCTCTTATATCATCAAGGTTTATTGAGTGTTTATTACATATAATATACCAACATATGTACCCAGAGCTGGAGAAATACCTAAATATCGATATACCGTCTTTATCGTATTGAAACGTACCGAAAATATCAAAAATTTGGTATACCGAAGTTTTTTGATAAGGTATGATACGGTACCGAAAAGTTTTTGTACGGTAGTGGTATGAAAATTTTAAAAATTAGGTATACCGATTATACCAAAATACTAAAATTTTTAATATTTTATATATATATATATATATATTATATACGCACCCCTACATATATTATATTTTCAAAAAAATATAAAATAGATAAAATATTATAAGGATCTTCATAAATTTATTTAGCCTATAAATTATTAACTATACCCAACTTTTTGTTAATCTTCACTATTTTTTTTTAAATAGCCGTTTCGTTTTAATTAATCTGTATATAAGTTTTATTTTATTGTTATGTAAAGTTCTTTGTCTTACTAACGAGACTACTAAAAAATATATAAATTATTTAAGGTTATTTTATGAATTAAAAATATTTTTATTTTGAAAATTTTGGTATTAATAATCCATCTTAATGGAGCCTAAGGAGTTTGAATTGACTAAAAATTCAAAAACAACGAATTGACGAGTTATGAGACACGTATGGTAAAAAACCCTCCGTGTGAATGATATAGAAGGTATGATACCGATACCATACCGAAATTTCGGTATGATACCGTATCGAAATTTAAGGTATACCACAATTTTGGCATGATATTGGTATGATTTTTTCCGATATCGAAATTTCGGGTATACGGTGTCACAGTTTTGGTACGGGATACTCTACCGAACCACCCATATATTTACCAACATTTCCTAACGTCCAACTAATTACAGAAGTTTCCTATCCACAAACTCCAGCTGTGATTTATTATCCTAAAATGAAAATTAATCCAATGAGTGCGAACTTGTGGTCAAAACAAGGACAAATAAGAAACGAAGAAAAAAAAAAATACAATTAAATTATTATAAACCCGATAAATAATTTTGACATTTTCACTCGTCCCCGACTGAAAATACAACACTCTTACCCTTGCTCATTGTTCTCTCCGCCAATCCGAAAACGAGGCCCTTTTTGGATTCAAGCATTTATTAATCTCTCCGTTTCTTAGAATAAATCAGTCACATTCCGTCGATTTTGATTTTTGATTTGCGGAGGTGTTGTGTGTTTGCTCAGTGAGAACAAACGCCTCGTTCGTTTCGGTGATAAAGGTTGGATTTTTATTCAGTAATTTGATTTGATTCGTCGTTTGTTGAGCTGGGCTTCCATTGACATTGCGTTTTAGTGAAATTCCACATTTTATCGTTATTGTGTGTAGGAATGTGAGGTGGAAAAACGTAAGCTATATGAGATGTCTGATCAGGGGTGTAGATTTCTTCGTATGTATTTTCTTGTTTTCTTCTGTCTATGTTTGGGATGTTATTTTCTTATCGTGTTATGGGAGGCTTTAATGTTTGAGATTTCAGCTATTAGGTTGTGATTATTGAATTTTTGAAATGAAGCAAAGTGTATTATTACTACATCTGTGCAGTGTCCGAACAATGACGGCTCCCTATTACGTCGGCATCATTGTCCCCCTTGTGATAACTCTTCTCCTTCGTAACACAAAGAAGGGAAAGAAGAGAGGCTTGCATGTCGACGTCGGCGGAGAACAAGGCTATGCCATACGAAATTACCGTTTTGCCAGCCCAGTGGAATCGGCCTGGGAAGGGATAACAACGCTCGCCGAGCTTTTCGAGCAATCTTGCAAGAAACATTCGGACATGAGCCTGTTAGGAACCCGCAAACTGATTTCCAGGGAAATGGAAGTTTCTGACGGAAGATCTTTCGAAAAGCTTCACTTGGGTGATTATGAGTGGTTGACTTACGGACAAGTTTTTCAGACAGTCTGCAACTTTGCCTCAGGTTTGGTGAAACTCGGGCATCTGAGGGGCGAGCGTGCTGCTATATTTGCTGACACTCGTGAAGAATGGTTCATTGCTTTGCAGGTATGTTGATGATCGTAGGATCGAACATATCTGTTTAGGACCAGATCTGTCTAGGATTTGGATATCTTAATTGCAATTTTATTTCCTCAGGCTTGTTTCAGACGCAACATAACTGTTGTGACCATATATGCGTCTTTGGGCGAAGAAGCTCTATGTCACTCGTTTAACGAGGTCCCATTTCTCTCTCTCTCATACACACTCATGTCTGAATATATAAGTACCTCATGTAATATCCTTGAAATATTTCAGACGGAGGTCACTACTGTGATCTGTGGATATAGGGAGTTGAAGAAGATAGCAAACGTAAGTGGACAGCTCGACACTGTTAGGCGCATAATATGCATGGACGATGAATTCAAGGCAGATTCTTCGTTGAAATCCTCGAGCGCCAACTGGACAATCACTTCTTTCTCGGACGTAGACAAGCTAGGCAGCGAAAATCCCGCCGAGGCAGATTTGCCTCTCAAAGCTGATGTTGCCGTGATTATGTACACTAGTGGTAG
Source organism: Craterostigma plantagineum (assembly GCA_027422505.1). Lineage (NCBI taxonomy): Eukaryota > Viridiplantae > Streptophyta > Magnoliopsida > Lamiales > Linderniaceae > Craterostigma > Craterostigma plantagineum. The sequence continues at coordinate 4,590,445 of JAPQWV010000050.1, forward strand.
TACTGGCATGCCAAAGGTCAGTACTTTTAAAACAAGATTTTCTTGTTGAATTTATTACAAACCTTATCTATTACATGTTTAATCTGTCTTAATGTAGGGTGTTATGATGACACATGGAAATGTTTTATCTACTGTATCTGCTGTAATGACGATTGTCCCGGGATTAGGGCCTAAGGATGTGTACTTAGCATACCTGCCTTTGGCTCACATTCTTGAACTAGCAGCTGAGGTAATCACCATCAGATTTCTAAGAAGTAGTAGTTTATAATATTGTCTGAAACTATCAACTTTTTTTGCTGTAGAATCTTATAGCAGCGATTGGGAGTTCCATAGGCTATGGAACTCCGTTGACTCTTACAGACACATCGAATAAGATTAAGAGAGGAACTAAAGGAGACGCAACTGTTCTGAAACCAACACTAATGGCTGCTGTTCCAGCGATCCTCGACCGCGTTCGTGACGGCGTTCGCAAAAAGGTTTTGCGATTTTTTCCAACGATTCCTTCGTTAATTTCTTGCTAGTTTTATTTATTTATTTATTTATTGAGGCAAGAGTTGTGATCAACAGATAGATTCAACTGGGGGGCTTTCGAAGAAACTGTTTACGTTGGCTTACGATCGTCGATTGGCTGCTATAAATGGAAGCTGGTTCGGCGCGTGGGGCTTAGAGAGGCTTCTGTGGAACCTTGTCGTGTTTAGAAAGGTCCAAGCGATTTTGGGGGGTAAGATACGCTTTATATTGTCGGGCGGTGCTCCTCTTTCTGCCGACACTCAAAGATTCATCAATATATGTCTCGGGTAAGTAAGTATGGATTTAGCTTTTTTTTTTTCCCTCGAATATAGTTAACTCTCTCTCTCTCTCTCTCTCTCTCTCTCTCTCTCTCTCTCTCTTTTCTGTCTTTTGAAGGGCTCCAATTGGTCAAGGTTATGGGCTCACGGAGACGTGCGCTGGCGGCACTTTTAGTGAATACGATGATACTTCTGTTGGCCGTGTTGGTGCTCCTTTGCCTTGCTCGGTCATTAAGGTAATAGTTTCATCAGTATGTCTGAAATATATATATGGATTGTTCATCCTCGAATACAATGAAATAATCGGCCTAAGTGCATGAGCAAACAGTTCTTACACAAATCTTTCTTTTTTTCGCAATTTCAGTTGGTAGATTGGCCCGAAGGCGGATATCTGATCAGCGACAATCCAAAGCCACGTGGGGAGATAGTCATCGGCGGTCCAAACGTTACACTTGGGTACTTCAAGAACGAGGAGAAAACCTTAGAAGTTTATAAGGTATATATATATACACACATCTGAGCATTTCTTCGAATCGAAATATACATTTTCTTACAGCGAGTTCATTTTATTTTATTTTAATGTAAGGATGATGAGAGAGGAACGAGGTGGTTCTACACAGGGGACATTGGGCAGTTCCACGAAGATGGCTGCCTTGAGATAATCGACCGTAAGAAGGACATAGTTAAGCTTCAGCACGGAGAGTACGTTTCCTTAGGGAAGGTACTACACATCTCAAAAAGATTGTCTTTTTCTTTTCTATCTCTTTTTCGTATCAACTATGATCTAATCAGCTTATTACTACGTATGCAGGTCGAAGCTGCGTTGATAGTTAGCCCATACGTCGACAACATAATGATGCACGCCGATTCTTTCCACAGTTACTGCGTAGCTTTGGTAGTTGCTGCTCAGTCCTCGGTAGAATCTTGGGCTTCGAATTTAGGAATCGTTTACTCAGATTTCTCGGATCTGTGTCAGAAAGAACAGACTTTGAAAGAAGTCTCCTCTTCGTTGCACAAGGTAAATGAAAGTTATTTCGATTCAATGCTGGATATTAAATCGCAAAATCTAATGGCGGAATATTTATTTAATTGTTAGGCTGCTAAGGCTGCAAAGTTGGAGAAGTTCGAAATTCCGGCGAAGATAAAGCTCTTGTCTGAACCTTGGACGCCGGAATCTGGGCTTGTCACGGCGGCTCTCAAGCTAAAGAGAGAGGCGATAAGGAAAGAGTTCGCCGGAGATCTTTCCAAGCTCTATTCATGAAATTTTGTTTGCTATTATCTTTGTCTTGTCTTGGCAGCTGACTTCATCAAGATTCTTGAATGTTTTGCATCCACTCATTCTTGCCTTTTTTTTTTGTCATAAAATCTCGAAGTTTTGTTATATATATTTGAAGCTTAAATTCAATTTTTCTTGGATAATATGTAATGGGTCGATTCAGACCGAATTTAGTTAGAGTTTTGGGGCTAACTTCTAACACAAAACGACTTGTCCCTTTTCTTTCACCTTATCTTAGCACATCACTTCTTCTCAATACAATACACGTACCAGAAATTCACACCGCAGAACACTATATATAAACACCTCATCTATCTTATAGTTCTCTTACCTTAGCCTATTTTCTCTCTTCATGCGTACGTACATGCAACATATAGAAAAAGATGAAGAGAATAAACAATAATGATTACGTAGATGAAAGAACATGGCGTTGTTTACTACACAATGAAGTACCTGTTATAGGAGTCTGTGCTTTGTGCTTGAATGAGAAGTTGTTAGTTTTAGCAGCAGCTTCAAAGAAGAAGCAAAGACGACGATGTAATAACAATAACTCGGCTAATAAAAGGGCTTTGCCTAAGATCTTTGCTCTTACAAGTTTGCTCAATCTTTTGGACATCAAGCCGCAGAAGCTTATGGTTTATGAGAGCTCATCAACCAGTCAAGAAGGTTAATTAATTAGGTTTTCTTTCTTTTCTTTCATTTCTGTCATTTTCTGTGGATGGATTTGGAGAAGATGACGGCCATGAAATTTAAATTTTCAGATTCATTTATATCAATCAAATTCGAAGAAAATGGCGTTGCCTCATGGGACAAAGGAGGAAAAACCAGTCATGAAAAGTCTGTAAGAGAACTTGCTAAACATCGACCGATGATGAGGTGGCGTAAGCGGATTGGCCAGATTTTCCAGCTCATCAAATGGAAGAGGTTTAACAAAAGGCAATAAAACTCCTATGTTGGGATCAAAGGCCATCATAGTATAGAAAGAAAAGAAGACTTCCTTCTTCATCCCATTTACTCAATTCTTATAAACTTTGTACGTGTTTTAAAGTCTCGGTTTTTAATTAATAAAGAAGTGAAGAGTTCATTACATCGATCATTGGCTATCCGCATGGATGACTGGAGAAAGGGTTTGAGTTGAGGTGATGTGAAGAATTTTAAGTAATGATGGCTTATATGATTGAGATGATATACATGTATAGTCAAGAAAGAAAGATACGATTTTTTATCACAAGTTTGCATGCTTGTTGTGGTGATTATTCAACCAAGTCCTATGTATTACAAAAGCTATGTAATGTGTAATAGAATGATTCTTGCCGTTTTGCATTGGCTATCGTCTATACAAACATATACACAATAGAAAGATTTGGAGATTCTTGTCACTAAGCCTTGACTTTAATTACATTGTTGAAACATCTCTCATTTATTTATACACACACATACATACACTTACATAGAATTTTGCCATTTATCCCCACCTATGCAAAGTGGGATGCATGTGCAAAGGACTAATATGTGTGTTTGGTTACGTTCATTCAATATCACGGCCACATCTTTAAGTACTATGTTTTCTTTTTCCCAACGCGTGATCTTCTTGATATCGTGTTCGTGTTAGAAAAATATCATGAAGCTCAACTATATGCATTTAATTGATGAAACCTTCCAATATCCGACGAATGTATCAATTATCGACTTGAAGATTAGCCTCTCAATTTTATATATTTTTTCCTCTAGCATCAAGTATAAGATAAAAATAGGTTTAATGAGATCGATCACGTAGGGCCCACCATCTCCCTCCCATACCTTCAAAAGGAAAAGGGTGGTAAGAGAATCAAGAAAGAAAACATGGGCTTACGACATAGCAAAGTGCATCAGCTTTAACTTGCTTTTCAATCAGTTACATGTTAAAAAGAGATCCCTTTATTTCTTGCAATTTGAAACCTAGAAAAAACTCCTACAAAGGCACGTTGTTTTTGTCACATAGTACGTCGAAGGTGGCCATTTTCAAGAAAAGCAATGATCAAAACAATGCCCCATCAAAGTCTTCTTACAACCTCTTATTAAGCCCCACCTTTTGCTCTCTTTCTTTATTAGTCAATTTTCTTTACGCAACAAATCCAAATGCTCATTTATTACAAATCGTCCTCTACGATTTCTTTTAGTTGCAGAAAGAAAATCTTGAATCGGATTACTCTACTCATGGTGTTGCAATTACGAACATTAAAATAGAGATTCAATATTTTCAGTATTATGTTTAGTTACGTATGTGCATCATATAAGAACGAGCTTGGCAAAGATATGTAGTACTGAGGGCCACTCTTTAACTGATTATACTTCAAATTATTAGACATGTTGGACCTTAATGAGTTATTACCAACACAGCCATGTTCTTAAGAACAAGAAACTGTCCATATAATTGATCCCTCCCAAGTGATTTGCTTGTTTGTGATTATGTGTGTGTGAGAGCAATCATCATTAGCTAAAATTAAAATATTTTTGTTAGGAACTCACAATTCAAGAAATTTTTTGTTCAAAACTATCAGAACAGTTGATATTACACACAAAATAGTCTTAGAAAACAGATGAGGATGAAATATCCGAGAACTAACAGAGCTCTTACTTACCTCTTCTCTCCACAAAAATATCTCGCAGCTTCAAGGGCGAAATACGTAAGGATGATGTCAGCGCCCGCCCTTCGAAGGCACATCAGAGACTCCATCATCACTTTCTCTTCGTCGATCAAGTTCATCGCGCCGCCAGCTTTAATCATCGAATATTCCCCAGAAACCTTTGAGAAAGATTTAATCATAATTATATATTATGTCTTGATATTACGATTATTACATATAGGCTTGTCGAAGGTACTTTACCTGGTAAGCTGCGACGGGCAGAGGAGAATTATCGCGGAGAAGCCTAATGATGTCCATGCAAGGTAGTCCAGGCTTAACCTACATAGCCCGAGAAAAATACAATTTAGCCAAGAATGCACTTAAATAATTAAAACAAAATAAGAAAAGGAAATACAAACCGACCAATAGAATATCAGCTCCTTCAGCCTCGTCCTCGCGGGTCTCGACGAGGGCTTCTCTGTAATTTGCAGGGTTCATCTGATACCTAAACATTTCATGCAGTTGGGCTTTTCATTACAAAGAAGAAAGCCTTCGACTAAGCAAGGAAGGAAGGAAAAAAAAAAAGAATGTGAGTAATGCTGATGAGTACGTACGTTTTCTTGTCTCCAAAACGTGGATTCGAGTCAAGCGCTTCGCGGAAAGGGCCGTAAAACGAACTTGCATACCTATTTAAGCATCAGTTTTCAGATTTCGCAGTAAAATATGATTTCTTTGAGGAGTTACTTACTTGGCTGTGTAGGACATAATCGAAACGTGCTGAAACCCTTCAGCGTCGAGGGCGGTGCGAATCGCTCCGACCCGTCCGTCCATCATGTCGCTGGGGCTCACCACGTCAGCGCCCGCTCGGGCCTACGAAAGAAAGAATTATCTCGAAAATTTTATGAACTTGGTTTTGGAATTTAATTTTTAGGTAAGACCATCATAGAGTTGTTCGAATATGTTATGCTTGTTGTTACCTGGGAAACCGCTTGCTTACACAGCTGATGAACGGTTTCGTCGTTCATAATAACTCCTGCAGATACGATAGTGTGGAGACAGTTTAATTCCAACCGAAAAAAAAAAAAAAATTACTTTTTTACAGCCAAAAATCTTACCATCTTCTCTGACAATGCCATCGTGCCCATCTGAGGAATAAGGATCTAGGGCGACATCGGTGTATATGACCTAAAACCGAATATAGGACACTGAAACAAAGGGAATTTACAAAAAAAAAGGTAAGAAAACGAGCATAAAAGCGTGTGCATACGAGGTCAGGAAACTTGTCTTTAAGGAGGCGTATTGTCCGAGGCACTAATCCATTGTCATTATAGGCTTCATCCCCTGTAGAGCTCTGCATAGTTGAGCTTCGTTAGCATGCAAACCTTCGCTTCTCATGAGAAATTGTAGAGAAAAAAAAAGTCGAGGCTTTGCTTCGATGAATGATGTAAGAAAAACCTTTAAAGCATCGGGGATTTTAGGAAACAGCACGACACTATTAACGCCAACAGCTCGAGCCTTGGATACCTGAAAAAGAAAAAGATAAGCTTCTTCAGTAAAAGAAAAAAGGTAGACAACTTCGAAGGAAGCGCAGCTAATGTAATAACCTCTTCTACGAGCCCATGCCTCCAACCAAGCCTGTAACAGCCAGGCATTGCTCCAATTGGAGTATCTTCAATGCCTGAAAAGTCTCATAGGAGACAAAAGCATATTACAAACTAAGAAGACTTAATAAGCAAATATTCACTCGAGAGAATCAGACGTAAGCCTATAAAAAAAACACCTTCGTGGATAAAAAGTGGATAGACAAGATTCGCCGGACTTAAAGTAGTTTCCTGAAAAGCAGCTCTCAGCGTCGGAGTTCTACGATTCCGGCGAGGTCTCCGTCCAAGTGGCTGTAAAAGACAGTCATCTTAGTGTAATGTAATAAAGAAACATAAGGGAAACAATATCCAACAGATTGTAATAGTCTCGAAACAGAGGTGCAATATATATCCTATAATCCTAACATAATCAAAGACGTTCATGTCAGACTTTGAACATTTACCAGCGAGGGAACGACGGGCGTGCCAGCTGGCGGGGCGGGTTTTCGAGGCGCGGGAGGTGCTTCTGGAACATTCCCGGCAGCCACGGCGGCTTCGCATTCTTCGTTGGTCATTTGCGTCTTGTTTATGTGGCCATTGGCATCGGCCCTTATCGTGAGGCTCGGGGAGAAAGTCTTGACTGAAGTGGGCCTCAAAGAGACTACGTTTTGATAAATTTTCAACGGCTTGAGGCCTGCGTAGTCTGCTTTTAGGGATGCGTTTGTGCTGTAGTTCGCTGAGAGCATCATCGAAGCCATATTAGCAAGCTCCTGCAATGGCATGGAACAGTATTGGGTGATGAAGAAAGGGACGCAATGGACGATGATTAACTAATATTTTCAAACTAATCAACTTAAGATTGTTAGACGAACGACCATCTCCAACCGAAAAACGCATTCTCAAACCTAAACTCATTCCTAAACTCAAAATGCAGTAATTCTTCTCCAACCGTTGAACTCATTCGCAAACTCAAAGGACCATAATCTAAATATTCACGTGCACAACTACCTTAAGAAATTTTCAATTCTATCCACTTATTGTCTGATTTAACAAATTATACCATGATATGATCTTAAACTAGATTGAGACGAGACAAACCGCTATCGATTCGATTCGGGCATAAATGCTGGGGCTCACATGGAACAGAGAAGGCTCAGTAATCGGTCTCTGTAACAGGCATTGAAGAGAACCGTCGAAGGGTATAAAATTCTTGAAGATGTTAAGCTCTGATAAAAACGAAACCCATATATTTTTCTCAACTAGTGTAAGCCCTGTTGAGATAGTTGCACGTGTGGTGTGAGGACAAAATGTCCCACATCGATTAATTCACAAAAATAACAATGGGTTTATAAGCTTGATGGGCAACTCCCCTTATCACCAATTGGTTTTAAGAAGGAACCCCATCAAGCTTATACCGGGCACCGATCCTCCGTGTGACGCTTGTGTGCGGGCCTCTTTAACGGTTAATAATTACCGGAGGCCCGGCCCAGAATTTCTACAAGCCCAAATCATGTAATTGACAATGTAATGAACTTCAAAGAATTGTGGGTATAGATTCACCATTTTCACGAGCACAGTTGTACATCGCTGTGAGATGGGGGAAAAATTTCAGAAAATTCACATACCCGAAGAAGTCGAAGGGCAGCAACGGTCGGAAACTAGAAAGTTAAAACACCAAGAAATGTGAGGAAAGACAGTAGAAAGAGAAGATCCAAAACAGGACTCTCTTGCAATTATTAAACATGAGACGCAAACGTCAGTTTAATAGGAGAGAGAAAGAGCATCATTTTGGGTCTCGTTTTTGGTAGTTGGAGTAATTTTATCCCATATTTTGGGTTTTGGAGTACCACTAGAGATGCTCTTAGGAGCCAACACTAGGAAAGAACTTCAAGAACAAGAAACAGACAATCAAATGTCAAAGTTTTTTGCACTTACCAATTCGCAAATGAAACGGTAAGAGGCCGGACTTGTAATGCTGCTTGGCCTACTCGCGGCTGAGCAAGAAAAATTAAAATCTGATGATTATTCTTGGATAGATAGATAGAGATCGAAGATTAAGCCAGCCAAAAATGGCTTTTCAGCTCAAGTCAAGACCACATCTTTAGAAAGGAACAATAAATTCAGAAAATTAAACGAGGAAGCTCAAACGAAACAAAAAGATGAAATCTTTGAGATGATATCACTACGCAGATGGAATCCCAGATAAAAATTCGCTATCGAAAAATCTGAAATTAGTACAAAAAAAAAAGAAAAGAAGAAAATCTCACCTTGTGGTCGGGTCTCTTATCTGCGGGACGGTTGAATTGGAGAAGAGCCAATAGGAATTAGTCTGGTCTGGCAGACTCAAAAGATAATTAAGATTGATTTGACCCTTTACGATAATTAATTTTTATTACCAACTTATAGTCCGAACCCTGATAACAAAAATCAAGATTATTCTAACATTATCATATGAGGTATTTTTAATTAAATAAACCAAAAAAAAATAAACATTAACCAAATAAACCAGAAATAGAAAGCATTAATAAAATAAGGATACTCGTCATCTCAGATGACGAGTTATTTAATTCGTCATCCTAGATGACGAGTTAACTTGCCAGGCTGGCGGACTTATGAGGTGGCGTAATTAGTCATCTAGGATGACGAGACACTAATAACTCGTCATCTGAGATGACGAGTTAGATCTGTAATTTAAAACCCTACATGACGCCGCGCCGCTCTGGATTGTGACGAACTTCGACGACGAAGACGAAGCCCGACGACGACTCCGCTGCCTCCTCCCTTGCCTGCACGCTGCCGCCCCACCCACGAAGAAGAGGAACCACCGCACGTCCCTGGCCCGCGCGATCGTACGCCCCTTGCCCCGACGCAGTCCGCCGCCACCGCCTCTGCCGTCGCCGCGCCGTGACCCGCCGCCGCCCAGCCACCCGACGCCCTGCTGCGAGCACCCGCCGCCGCCTGCGACCCGCCGCCGCCCCACGTAGCTTGCCCGGGCGAGCCTCCGCCCTTTGGCCCGATCCGCCGCCGCCACCGGCTCCGCCGTCGCACCGCCCCGCCGCCGCCACCGGCGCCGCCGTCGCACCGCCGTGAGCCGGCGCCCCGCAGGCCGCTGCACCGCTGCCCAGCCGTGACCCGACGCCCAGCTCTGACCCGCCGCCGCCTCGACGACGTACTACGCCGATTTACGTGAGGTGAGCCACGCGTGACGATACGAAATTATCGAATGCTAATTTTTTTTTTTTGATTTGTTTGGTTTCGTTCTTTGAATGTAGAATGGATTTGGATGCTTCTTACGGGCCTATTGATAGTTCGGTGTTGACAATGCAGTCAAATCACCGTAGTAGGGACTTATTATTAGATGCGAGTACGATAGATAGTACTATTAGATGTAGGTCGTTAGAAAATGTAGTGTGGGGTACTAGAGAAGCACCGAATATCTTACACGGTCGCTTATTAGAAAAGTTGAACGATATGGGTTTATACAGCGTCTACAGCTGTATGTCGCAGAGGGTTGACCCTCATTTGATTACAGCATTGGTAGAGCGTTGGAGGAAGGAGACCCATACGTTTCATTTTTTTGTTGGGGAGGCGACCGTCACTTTACAGGATGTAGGTATTTTGTGGGGTTTGCCTGTAGATGGTAGTTGTGTCTCCGGTGTGATCGTTTCGAGAACGGTCACACAGTGGATGGACGAGTGTGAGCGGTTGCTAGGTTTTAGGCCGCCTGCTGATAAGATTAGGGGATCATCGCTATCGATGAAGTCGTTAGCAAGTTGGTTGTTGGCTCATCCGATTACGGATGATAGTGACGAAGAAGAGGTCGAGTGGTCAGCACGAGGTTATGCGATGCTTCTCTTCGGTGCCGTGATGTTCCCCGATTGTAGTGCCAGCACCGTATCTTTGACTTACCTTCAGCTGTTGGAGGATATTGAGGAGGTGAAGACATTTAGTTGGGGTAGTGCGGTGCTGGCATTTCTATACAGAGAACTGTGTTCGGCATGCGAGCCGAAAAAGCTAAATATAGGCGGACCCCTACGGCTATTGCAGGTAATTATATAGCATGCTGATAAAATTTATAGTTATTTTAAACATTTATTTATCATAAGGGATTTGTTTTAGGCATGGGCATATACGAGGATTTTGCCATTTCAGCCAGTACGGGGTGATTATCGCCTCGTGATGGAGCCCCGCATAGTCGACGGGATAGTGTTACCGGCCCCGCCACATGCTGCGAGGTATGATCGTTCTTCTTATGGCTACGAATTTTTTTTTCATTCGTACATTTATAAGTGTTATGTAAATATTTGACAGGTGGAACACATTCTTTGATTTTACCACGTCGACGAATTCGAATGTACGTACCATCCGCGAGTGCATTGATCGCATGCAGCCGCATCAATTTGCATGGACTCCGTACAATATGATGCTCCCAGAGATTGCCGCTCTTCCTGAAGAGTGCTTACCTACGGCTTGTCGATCGAGGTGTCCATTGATATTCTTCAATATCGTGGAGTTTCATTACCCCGAACGGGTGCTTCGGCAATTTGGACTTATCCAAGATATTCCAATTATACCGCCGTATCGAGACAACAATCTTCATACGTACGAGCGTCGTCAGCGGTCGGGGATGGATTGGAGATCTCATCACGCAGTCTGGATTGGACTATGGGAGGATCGAGCGAACAGCGTCGTGGATGGTCCTCCTGCGACTAGCTTCAATTCGGTGGTGGATGGATATTACGAGTGGTTTCATCGGATCACTCGCCGCTACATATCTCCACACGCGTTACAGATGGACCGGGGCTTCCAGATGGGGGATGCGGTATTTATGGAGACCATCGTAAGTATAAATTTTGGCATTAATGTTATTTGTTTAGTAGCCCAAATAATTTAACTCATTCATTTATAGGAACACGGGGTTCACGAGAGCCTTCGTTACGCGAGGTCCGGCGAGCATGACGAGACCATCCGCTTATTGGAGCAGATGGATGGCTTGTTTATCTCGCGTCGTCGAGTTCGACGAGGGGGTGAGGCCGGACCATCTCACGTACATGGGGCCGGATCATCTCACATAGCCGGATCATCTCACATGCATGGGGCCGGAACATCCGACATGCATGGGGAAGGAACATCACAAGTGCACGAAACTGTGAACCCGTCATTCTTTGATGACTTGTCACCGTTTTTGCAATCGTCTGCAGCCCAGCACGGCTCACAGCCAGAGTATATGGATCATCAGGTATATTCCTTTCAATTTGGCAGCTAAAGCCCTTAAATTATTTACGAAAATTAAAATTTGGTTATAACATATTAGGCGTTTATGACACCTACACCACGGCCGCGACGAGCTCGAAGTCCGGGAGATGATGCGGAGCAAGGCAACCGTCGAGGAAGTAGAGTTCGTAGGCCAGCTCGTTGTGGGACCGGCGGACATCTAGCGCATCATGGCAGATAGAATATGTCCACTGATTTTATTATTATTATTATTACTGTTAGTGTTTTTATTATTGTAGGCCAGCTCGTTGTATTATTACACGAATTATTATTGCTTTCAGTTGTTATGATTATTATTATTATTTGTATGTTATTATTATTATTTTATTTACTTATTATTATTACTTATTATTATTAAATCTACTTATTATTACAGATATGATTATTATTATTATTATTATTATTTGTTATATGTACTTATTATTATTATTACAGAAATTGTTATTATTATTATTATTATTTATTATATGTACTTATTATTATTATTACAGTTATGATTATTATTATTATTTATTATATGTACTTATTATTATTATTACATATATTATTATTATTTATTATTATTATTATTTATTATATGTACTTATTATTATTATTACAGATATGATTATTATTATTATTATTTATTATATGTACTTATTATTATTATTACATATATTATTATTATTAATTATTATAATTATTATTGTGATTGTATTTATTAATATTTATTATTATGATTATATTCATTATTATTTATTATAATTTGAAACCACATGGGATATATAAGTTGAAAACGGTGAATACAAAACTCGTATAATATTTTCAACGCCGGCCGCGTCGTCTAGCACGAGTTTCACCCCTGTCTATCTCATTCCTGATGCGATTTCGACTATATCTACCGGGACCAGTTCTCTCTAGACGAGCCTCGTTATGAATAAGAGTCCAACTTTCGGGCGTCCAGTACCGTTCATCGTGCAATGGTTCAAAGGTACCTTCATATGTCTTCAAATAGTCATGTTTACTGTAATACTGCGCCACTAGACTACCGGAGTGAATTTGCCACTGACGGCAAGCTGCTTGTGCGTGAGAACATGGGATGTTATACCTGCTCCAATTTCCACACGTGCATGTTCGATCGTTGATCCTTACGACATATGTGCGTTGATGAATTCCAGATGTTATGACTTCTGCTGTATGTTGTCGAACATCAAAACTGTACACAACGTGATCCCAAGATTCTGCCGTCCAACTTTGAAAGATTCTCGTTGCATAACGTGACCAATCAGTTTCGTTATTCGCCGTTAGGGACGATGCTTCTTGAAAGCGATCACGAAAATATTGTACGCACCTGTGAACGATAAGAAATAAAACAAGAAGTTCCCCGAAAACAAATTTAAAATACAAAACTAAGGTCGTGATTAGAGATTACCTGTGAAAGGTGAAATCGACGATTGCTTTTGCGGGTAGCATTCGAGCACCTTTTAATACCCCGTTGAGCCCTTCTGAAATATTAGTTGTCATGACACCACATCGATAACCGCCGTCGTGTGCTAGCTTCCACTGTTCGACCCCTACTTTTTCTAACCAAGGTTTTGCTCGTTCATTAATTTGCGTAATCTGAGCCATGACGCGATCGAATTTATCCATTGTTGGCGCAGTACCGGCTCTGTGACACAGATCCTTCAACTGTTGGTCCTTGAATTTTTTGTAGAAGTTTGACTTTACATGGCGAAGACAGAAGCGATGCACTCCATTTGGTGGACGAAAAAAATCAGTGGCTTCTACTGTTCCCGTAAGACCTGTACACACCATATATGCCACTAATCGTAAATGATATTACGAAATAACGAGTAAATTACACTATTAACATTAAATACCTGGATGACGATCCGAAATAAGGCAAACCGATTGATTCTCTAGAACATATATGTTCAAATTAGTAAGGAACCAAGTCCATGAGTGTGTACTTTCTTCCGTGACAATGGCAAACGCCAGGGGAAAGACGTTTTGGTTGGCGTCCAACGACGTAACAATCAGTAATTTGTGTTTATATTTGGAGTATAAATACGTACCATCGACACAAACAACTTTTCGACAATGTTTGAAGCCATCGATGCTCGGTTTAAAAGTCCAAAAGACATACCCGAGCACGAAGTGTCCAGGTCTCCCTGTCTCCAGATTCAGCCACCGCACGATTGTCCCTGGATTGTAACGCTGCAACGCCTTCATAAATATTGGGAGTTTGGTAACAGACTCTTCCCAAGTACCGTAAACATTTTCCATAGCTCTTTTCAGACCATGCCATGCTTGAATATACGAGATGTCGTAGCCCTATTTATCTTTCACGAGTTGTTGGACGTTCTTGGGTAGGAACTGCGGATCGATTCTCACGGTTCCAACCAACAAATCAGCAATAAAATTTCGAGAGATGTTACGGTGTGTGCTAGCCAGTTCAGTCATATAGCAAGTGTGCGGTCCTTCAAATTTTGTAATAGACCAGTAACCTTTTTTTGGCTTGAATGATGCCCTCAGTCTCCAAGGGCAATCAGTCGTGTGATCACATTGAACACTCCAACGTGTACTGCTACTCTCATTGACGTTATACTCGCGTCTAGCAACCCTGATCGAAAAATCGTCGACGGCACGTTGTAGATGTTTTTTAGTTTGAAAAATCATACCTCGACAAAATGTAGGGTTATCTCTGTCGTAGAACTCCCCGTAACCACCGTAGTCGTCACCAACAGTAGGTGGCATTTGGTACGTTTGGAAAAATGGGACGGATTGAAACATCATAGGAGCAGCAGGTTCCAGCGGAGTGGTATCATCTGGGCCATCGTCGTCGTTGTTCTCGTCGTCGTCGTTGGGATCGGGTAACTCGGCCAGTGGATCCTCATCGTCTGCTTCGGAATCACTAACATCAACGTCTTCCTCATGTTCAGACACGAAAGCTGGCACGGGTTCTGACATGGATTCTGGCATATCGAATGGAACACCAAGCGCCGGCATATCCAGAGAAACATTGCTGAACCCTGCCGTAACTGAGGCAATGTCGGGAAAATCCGGACATGTATAACTGGAAGAACCAACTTCAAACGCAGGAAACTCGCATCGCTCCTCAAAAGTGCGATGAGGCGCTTCGTTCAAATCAAAGTTTGAATTTTCAACCGCCTCAACAAAAACTTCAAGACAATCGTTCTCCGAATCGGGATGTATGAAAAATTGTAAGTCGTTGTCGTTGGAGATTTGGAGTAGCTGATGAAAGTGGCGGGAATGTTGAAAATATTCATTTTTCCCGTAGACAACGAACGAACAACGACTACTATCAGCACCCGTAACTTCGAACAACAACGATATAAACTCGGAAAAATTGGTATTGCGACGAATTCGCCTATATGCAATAGGACGAATACTATATTTTACGGTGGAATCAGATCGGTGAATTATTTCACCGCCGAAATAAACTATAACTTGTACACGACTCGACACCATTGTGTAAATATGTTGTATGTTAGATGATATGGAAATATGAGAGGAGGGGGTGGTATTTATAGAGACATAACTCGTCACCCCAAATGACGAACTAAAGTAATTCGTCATCCCAGATGACGAATTATTATAATTATTCCCGACCAACCTGCATGCATGCAGCGTGTCGGACGGAAATAATTGAAGTAATTCGTCCTCCCAGATGACGAATTACATAATTCGTCATACCAGTCGACGAGTTACGAAAAAGCACTGTGCACAGGTCAACTTGACCAGCCACGTCGGGTCAGTCGGGTCAGTGGGCCAGCTAGATAGTAAATCGTATTCCTGGATGACGAATTATATAACTCGTCATCCCAGATGACGAAATTCTCTATTTAATTAATGCTTTTTATTTCAGGTTTATTTTGTTAATGGTTAGTTTTTTTTTGTTTATTTAATTAAAAAAACCATCATATGATGGGTTCGTTAAATAATTATTAAAATCATTGTATATTGTTATTATCGATATTAAGATGACTAAGACCATCTCCAACCGATAAACGCATTCTCAAACTCAAACTCGTTCTCAAACACAAAATGCAGTAATTCTTCTCCAACCGTTAAACTGATTCTCAAACTCAAAAGACTATGCAATAGTATCATCTACACAAATTTTTATTAATTTTCTGAACGACCACATATTTTACAATTTACTAATGAGACTATGATTTATTTTAATTCAATTGATTTTTTTTATTAAAACTAATAATGAAACTATTAACTATAGATGTTAGTCTCTGAGTGTATTTTCGTCATCATTACATTTCATTTAAGGTTTATGATTATTTTTGTTTTCACTATTTATGTGTTACTGTCAACTTTATTGAGAATTGCTATTTATGGTGAAAGCTAAAGTAACACTAAGTAGCTTTGCTTTTATGATTTCATGCCACGACAGCAACAATAAAGCAACAGATACTTAATGCAAACGCATATTTTTGGTACAAACCTATCTTTGCGTTAGAGAGACCATATATTCCCTCAATCCCAATAACTTTATCACATAACTTGGCACGCAAATTAAGATGACATTATATAATAATATAGTACAATGAAAATGTAAAAGTGTATATTTTGACGCGTCTTCTAAGAATATTTAATATTATTATATTGATTGTTTGTGATAATTTTTTTGCTAAATAAGGAAATATGATAAAATTATTAAGGCTTGAAATGGAAAAGTAATAAAATTAGCGGAACGGAGGGAATAACTCATTTTGAGTTGGGTTTTGAGGTTCAATTGGAGTTAATTTTCGGATGTATTATGAACTTTGCAGCACGGTAGGAGTTGTTATAAGGAAAACGTTTATTACACCGTGCAAAGAGTAAATAGCGAGGTAATCGATAGAGGAAACATCTGATTCTTGAAAAAAACATCTGATACAAAAACTAACGTCAAAACAACAAAAACAACAAACATTACGTGGTTTTGGTTTTACAATTCCTCCTTCCGAGATTCGTTCTTACCAACGGCAGCTTTGTTCTTTTCGATGAACTCGATTATGGCTTCCTTAGTCCTATCTCCATCGTATTGCAGTAGCTTTCCATTAGACGTCTTAAAGTATAAAGTCGGATAACCTTTGATGTCGAATGTGTCCTGCGGGTAATCATTTGCAGTAGCATCCTGTCCAAAAAGAATGTAATTTGGTCATTACATCAACAAGAATTATAAAAACAACAAAAAAGTGAAACAAAGAGTTATTATGATGCTGAGTTCTCACCATCTTTGCGATAACGACGTCTGCATCGCTTGAAAATGAGACGGCGATTTCGTCTAATATTGGCGCTAATTTCTTACAGTGGCCGCACCACGGTGCATAGAATTCCAACAGAACTGCGTAAATGAGAAGACAAGTGATCCATGTTCGCTGTAAAGATGCCATTTTTTACCACTGTGTAATGAATCGGAGTTTTGGGGAATACCATTTTTCCCAGAATCGAAGACAAGCTCCTGCATGTTGTCACCAACGACAACCCTAACGGGTTCGTTATTTGCTTCGGGGATGGGCTCAGATTTCCTGTATGGTTGCACTTTTCCATCCTAAACATGGAAGTATTTATTGAGTTTGAAATGCAAAGGATCTTAATGTAGATGTCATATGATAATGAGGTGGGGGGGAATTTTTGAATAACCTTGAAGTCATTAACCCATGATGCAATATGGTCTGGCTCAACGTTTGCCTTGAGGTACTTCTTACCATCGTTAGTCTGGATAACGATGAGAGGAACCTGGTCGTCTTTCAGCCCAAAGTACTGT
Organism: Craterostigma plantagineum; assembly: GCA_027422505.1. Classification (NCBI taxonomy): domain Eukaryota; kingdom Viridiplantae; phylum Streptophyta; class Magnoliopsida; order Lamiales; family Linderniaceae; genus Craterostigma; species Craterostigma plantagineum. Next base: position 4,607,736 of record JAPQWV010000050.1, read on the forward strand.
TTTTGAAAGTAAGTGAAGTAAGTCAGCACAACGATGTTTTATCTTATATTGAGAACGAACTCTGGAAACAAATGCAAACCTGAAAGGCACCTTGACTAGCATCAACATCACCCATGAGGAAGCTCAAGTCGTTTCCCTTGTAAAGTGCAGCCACGTCATGATATTTAGACTTGAATGCATCAAACTGTTCGGTGCTGAAGTTCAGAAACAACATTGCCTGGGAACAGTAGAATTTTAGCTTAGTAGTCGTGCAAAATTAGTGATTACAGAAAGGCTACGGGATGCTAGCGTTAGGGCATATGCTGGCTCCAACATCCAATAAGAAATATTTTAAGGTGTGATTTATCATATCGTTTTTCTAAACAGCTAGATGTATCTGAAAAAGAACATTAATAATAAAACCGCAAAACGTAATTAAGGCCAGTTCAAGCTTCAGCCAATACAGTTGACGACTTTATTATTACAGTTATCTAGAGTGCGTAGCTTGTAACGGAATGGATACATAAAGCTTCTGAAGGAAAAGTCAACGCACCTTTGCATTAGGGCTGTTGAAGAATTTAATAACAAAGGGGTGGTGCTTTGGATCCTTTTTGAAAAGGGTTACAGTTGGGGTGCTCGTCTCTTCGACGAATTTCACTAAAGCATCTACATTAAAGTCCTGCATAGACCCAAATACACAAACCATTATGTCTCGGAGAAAGATGCTTTAGCAAGAAAAAGTTGTGAATGATAATGCTCGGAACAAAAGGTCAAAAATGATTCTTACCTGGAAATCCGCAACGCGTTCATCAAAAGGCTTAAACAACCTAACAAGAGGTGCTGGAGCTGATGAATCCCCATGAGGAAGAAGTTTGGAATCTAGGGTATGACCAAACTCGTAATCAGCCCGTCATCTCTCAGATAATGTTGTGTAATTTTCATAATGGTCTCCAGAAAATTCTGGAAATATACCAACCTATCGAACAATCAAAACAGCAATTATTAAAACCATCATCCCGTAAGACAGGCACATAGAGAGGGGGAGAGAACTCACAACAAGTATCTTATCACTGTCAATGACAGAACTCGCATCTTCAGGGGCTTTAATTTCAAAAGAAGCCGGACCACTTTGTTTCTTCAAATACTCGACGATACCATCAGCATCTCGAGGTCCCTTGTAGTCTTCGACAACACCACCACCGTACCTTAGTATCTTAAGCGTGGGATAGCCTTTAATTTCGTACTCTGCAGCAAGGGATTTGTTCTTTTCTTCGTCGGCATCAACTTTCGCTAAGACAACTGGAGGATCATTGGTACTTAGAACAGAAGCAGCCTTTTCATACTGTCAATAGAAGCAAAGAAATGAGATTTTAATGTCAAGTATAAGGCACAGAGCAATCAGATTCACCGTCTTTAGGAAAAAAAGACAACGGAGATAAATAATCTATTTACCTCAGGAGCAAGTTTCTTGCAGTGGCCGCACCTGAAACGATATGCAACAGCTACATCAGAAGATAGCTTCAACCAACGATTCAGTATTATATGGACTAGGATTAGTTCGTTGCGGAGAAATTGGAGCAACAAATATTACAATCAACAACACGAATCGTACTGATTGTCCCTGGATTGTAATGTTTCAACGCCTTCATAAATATTGGAAGTTTGCTAACAGACTCTTCCCGTACCATAAACATTTTCCATAGCTCTTTTCAGAGCATGTCAAGCTTGAATATACGAGATTTCGTAGTCATATTTACCTTTCACGAGTTGCTGGACATTTTTTGGGTAGGAACTGCGGATCGATTTTCACGGTTCCAACCAACAAATCGGCAATACAATTTCTAGAGATATTACGGTGTGTGCGATAGCTCAGTCGTATAGCAAGTGTGCGGTCCTTCCAATTTTGTAACTGACCAGTAACCTTTTTTTTGGCTTGAAGCATGTCCTCAGTCTCCATGGGCAATAAGTCGTGTGATTACATTGAACACTTCAACGTGTAATGCTGCTCTCGTTGACGTGATACTCGAGTCTATCAACCCTGATCGAAAAATCTTCGACGACACGTTGTAAATGTTCTTTACTTAGAAAAATCATACCTCGACAAAAATTAGGGTTATCTCTGTCGTAAAACTCCTCGTAACCACCGTAGTCGTCACCACCAGGAGGTGGCATTTGGTAAGTCTGGAAAAATGGGACGGACTGAAACAGCGTTGGAGCAGCAGATATCAGTGGAGTGGTATCATCTGGCTCATCGTCGTCGTTGTTATTGTCGTCCTCGTTGGGATCGGGTAAGTCGGACAGTGGATCCTCATCATCCACTTCTGAATCACTAACATCAGCGTCTTCCTCGTGTTCAAACACGAAATTTGGCACGGATTCTGACATATTGAATGGATCACCAAGCGGCGGCATCTCCAGAGAAACATTGATGAATCCTACCGTAACTGAGACAAGTCTGAAAAATCCGGACATGTATAACTCGAAGAATCAACTTCAAAATTCCGATGAGGCTCTTCGTTCAAATCAGAGTTTGAATTTTCAACTATTTCAACAAAAACCTCAACACAATTGTTCTCTGAATCGGAATGTATGAAAAATTATAAATCGTTGTCGTTGGAGATTAGAAAAAGCTGATGAAAGTGGCGGGAATGTTGAAGGTATTCATTTTTTGCATGGACAATCGACAAACAACGACTGCTATCAGCACCCGTAATTTCGAACAACAACGATATAAACTCGGAAAAACTGGTGTTGCGATGAATTCGCCTATACCCAACAGGGCAGATACTATATTTGATGGAAGAATCAGATGATTGAATTATTTCGCCGCCGAAATATACTATAACTTGTACGCGACTCGACACCATTGTTTGAGTTATTAAAAGAAACCGACAATGGTAGTACGGTGATATGAGTTAGGTCGGCCAATATATATAGAAACTTAACTCGTAACTTGATGATTGAGTTAGATAACTCGTAATACCGAAGTACGAGTTACGTTAATTATTGAACAATTCACGTAACTCGTATCACCATATTACGAATTAAGTTGAATTGTTGCCGCACGCTGCATGGCCATGCAGGTTGGTCGGGCATTAAGTAACACGTATTCTCAGAATAGGAGTTATAATTCGTAATATGGTATTACGAGTTACGTTAGTGGCATGTCAGGTCCACGAGTCAGCGTACCAATGTATCTCGTATGCTGGAAATACGAGTTAGTAACTCGTAATCTGGGAAGACGAGTTTCGCTATTTTATTAATACTTTTGATTAGGGGTGTTCGTTCGGTACCTACCGTACCGAACCGAACCGAAATTTCGGTACACCCCTAGTCGATACAAATACCGAACCGAATTTCTCGGTTCGGTATTCGGTTTTTACCGAAATTTTTTCGGTAAAAATTCGTTTTTACCGAATTTACCGAAATTTAAATAATAGTAATAAAAAATTCGATAATAATTAAATTAATTCCTATATTAATATAATATATATTTTATTTTCAATATTAATATAATAAAATATATTTTAATTTTTAAAATTTCGGTAACTCGGTATATCGAATTTACCGAAATTCAAAATCAGTACCGAACCGAATTTACCAAATTACCGAAATTTTATTTTTTTGAAGTACCGAATACCGAACCGAATTTTTCGGTTTGGTTCGGTTTTGTACCGAAATTTCGGTATTTCGGTAATTTCGGTCGGTATACCGAACAACGAACAGCCCTACTTTTGATTTCATGTTTATTTTGTTAATGATTGATTTTTTAATTATTTAATTAAAAATACCTCATAGCTTCGTAAACAAATGTTGATCAATTTCCGCGCTGATCTGTAATAGGAAGCACCCCCATTCAACATGTGGGCTTCTGCACCTAATTTTCTGAGTATGGTTCGAGAAATCTGGTCTGTACCATTGTCTGGTACTAAGCTTTGGTGTATAGCTCAAAGGCTGCGAATGCTTAGAACTCCTCTGAGAGCTCTAAATAACAGTATGTTTCCTAATATTGTGAACAGTGCTGATCAGTTGCGGATGAAGGTAGAAATCGCCCAAATCAAGCTACGGGATGACCCCCTTAATTCGGAGTTAATTGATGAAGTTAAGCATTTAACAACAAACTTTGAGTACCTTAGTGCAGCTGCCACTTCCTTCTTGGCTCAGAAGGCTAAAACATTATGGTTGGAACAAGGGGACATGAATACCAGATTTTATCATGGGGCTATAAAACAGAGAATCTATAGCAATAGAATTTCAGCTATTAACTCAGTGGAGTCTGGGGAACTTCTTACTGATCCGGTGGAGATTGGGGATCAGTTCAAAAAATACTACACTCAGATGCTTGGCAGGGAATCTGTCGGGACGGGATCGGTGGAGGAGAACACTATTCTGCAGGGCCCTTGTCTCTCTGTACAGGACCAGTTGCGGCTGCTCTGCCCTTTCACAAGGGCGGAGGTGAGAGAGGCCATGTTCTCTATAAATGAGCACAAAGCCCCCGGCCCGGATGGGTATAGTAGCGGGTTCTTCAAGAAAGCGTGGTCTGTGGTGGGAGAGGATGTTATTGAGGCTATAATGGAGTTCTTTGAGAGGGGCTTGTTGCTGAACAGATGAATAGCACCACGTTGGTTATGATTCCCAAGAAGGAGCAGCCTAGCACCGTGGAGGACTTTAGGCCAATTGCGTGTTGCAATATTCTATACAAGTGCATCTCTAAGCTACTATGTGCACGGCTTAAGGAGGTACTACCTAGACTAGTGAGTGATAACCAGAGTGCATTTGTCAGGGGCAGATCTATTATTCACAATATCTTGATTAGCCAAGAGCTCATCCGACACTATAAAAGGAAGAACGCATCACCTAGGTGTGTTATGAAGATTGATTTGAGGAAAGCATATGATAATGTGTATTGGACCTTTTTGAAGGAACTCCTCCTGAAGTTAAAGTTTCCTCCGCGCTTTGTGGGATGGATAATGCAGTGTGTGACAACACCTAGCTATACCATTGCCATTAATGGAAGCCTTGAAGGGAGGTTTGATGGGAAGCGGGGACTTAGACAAGGGGATCCCATCTCACCCCTTCTCTTTGTCCTTGTTATGGAATATCTTAGTAGGAGACTACAGATTGCGACTCAGTCTGAGTGTTTCAGGTTTCACCCAATGTGTAAGAGCTTGAAATTGGTGAACCTATGCTTTGCGGACGATTTATTAATATTTTGCAAGGCAACGGCAGGATCGGTCTTGGCGATTAAGCATGCCCTGGATCACTTTACTGCTGCAGCTGGACTGGAAGCTAACTCGACCAAGTCCAACTTATACACTGCTGGAATCTCGGGGAAGATGGTGGAGGAGCTTAGAGCTATCACTGGTTTTATGGTGGGAGACTACCCAATGAGATATCTGGGTATTCCATTGTCTCCTATGGAACAGAATAGATTGTCATCTATTAGTGCAGAAAATTACTGCTAGGATAAAGTGCTGGACAGCTCGAGCTTTATCATATGCTGGAAGGGTAGCTCTCATAAATTCAGTCCTCTCTACCATGTATGGATATTGGGGATCAATTTTCTTGCTTCCAAAAAGAGTGATCAAGGAGGTGGACATAGTTTGTAAGAATTTTCTATGGGGAGGGGCTGAGGATACCAGAGGAATGCCATTGGTAAGTTGGGAGCAAGTTTGCCAACCCAAGAGTGCGGGGGGTCTGGGAATTCGTAGCTGTCTGAAGTGGAATCTGGCGTGCATGGGCAGGCAGATTTGGCAACTTGCCTTGAAAGCGGATGTTTTGTGGGTTAGATGGGTACATGGTTATTACGTAAAAGCTGGGTCCGTTTGGGAATATATCCCCCCGGCGGATTGTGGATGGCATTGGAGGAAACTCCATAAGGTTAAAGTGCTTTTTAAAGATGGGTATGAGGGTGATAGGTGGAAAGCGAGTATGGATGGCTGCTACACCCTTGCTACAGGGTACAAGTGGCTCACTAATAATCAGTCCAAATGCCACGTGAGCTCGGCAGTATGGAATAGATACAATCTTCCTAAACACAGCTTTATTTGTTGGCTGCTTGTGCACCAAAGGTTACTATCCAAGGAACGGCTTAGAGCGTGGGGGATCCATGTGATTCAGAGGGAATGTGTTCTGTGTGATAAGGAAGATGAGACCATCAAACACCTATTCTTTGAGTGTGTGTACAGCAAAGAGTTGCTACGGCTGGTTGTGGCGTGGTTGGAGGTGGAAGAATGCCCCACCTTGTTTGATAGATGGCGGCAGTGGCTGAGTGGCCTGGGAAAGAAGAAGCAGCGTGGGGCGAAGATTGTACTTGCGTGGATTGCTGCGGCTGTGTATTTCATTTGGGAGGAGAGGAACGGCAGAATACATGCGAGGGGATCTCGCAATGTAAAAGAAATATTTGGGATGATCGTGAGATTGATGAGGACACGCATAGCTGGTTTGTGTCATGCTAAAACTGGAAGAGATGATGGGCGTATATACCAACTTACCACGAGTTATAGGCCGTTAGTTTGAAACAGTAATTGAGGCGTGAGGTGGATTTGGTTTTGTGTAAACTTTGATCTATGTTGGTAATGAATTTTATTCCTACCAAAAAAAAAAAATGTTGATCAATTTTTACTAGAATCTGGCAAAAACTGCCAGCTTTGCGCTGTGGAGGACCATTATTCTGTTATGTTCAGTCTCAGTCCAAATCTTAGTACGAAGGGCCAATCTTTAACAGATTATACTTCAAAATATCAGACATGTTGGACCTTAATGAGTTATTACCAACACAGCCATGTTCTTAAGAACAAGAAACTATCCAGATATATAATTGATCCCTCCCAAGTGATTTGCTTGTTTGTGATTATGTGCGTGTGTGAGAGCAATCATCATTAGCAAAAAAATTTTTGTTAGGAACTCACAATTCAAGAATTTTTTTGTTCAAAACTATCAGAGCAGTTGATATTACACACAACATAGCCTTACAAAACAGATGAGGATGAAATCTCAGAGAACTAAACAGTGCTCTTACTTACCTCTTCTCTCCACAAAAATATCTCGCAGCTTCAAGGGCGAAATACGTAAGGATGATGTCAGCGCCCGCCCTTCGAAGGCACATCAGAGACTGCATCATCACTTTCTCTTCGTCGATCAAGTTCATCGCGCCGCCAGCTTTAATCATCGAATATTCCCCAGAAACCTTTGAGAAAGATTTAATCATAATTATATATTATGTCTTGATATTACGATTATTACATATAGGCTTGTCGAAGGTACTTTACCTGGTAAGCTGCGATGGGCAGAGGAGAATTATCGCGGAGAAGCCTTATGATGTCCATGTAAGGTAGTCCAGGCTTAACCTACATAGCCCGAGAAAAATACAATTTAGCCAAGAATGCACTTAAATAATTAAAACAAAAATAAATAAAAAAAAACGAAATAAAACCCGACCAATAGAATATCAGCTCCTTCAGCCTCGTCCATGCGGGTCTCAACGAGGGCTTCTCTGTAATTTGCAGGGTTCATCTGATACCTAAACATTTCATGCAGTTAGGCTTTTCATTACAAAGAAGAAAGCCTTCGACTAAGTAAGGAAGGAAGGAAGGAAGGAAAAAAAAAAAGAATGTGAATAAGGCTGATGAGAGCTAACGTTTTCTTGTCCCCAAAACGTGGATTCGAGCCCAGCGCTTCGCGGAAAGGGCCGTAAAACGAACTTGCATACCTATTTAAGCATTAATTTTCAGATTTCGCAGTAAAATATGATTTATTTGAGGAGTTACTTACTTGGCTGTGTAGGACATAATCGAAACGTGCTGAAACCCTTCAGCGTCGAGGGCGGTGCGAATCGCTCCGACCCGTCCATCCATCATGTCGCTGGGGCTCACCACGTCAGCGCCCGCTCGGGCCTACGAAAGAAAGAATTATCTCGAAAATTTTATAAACTTGGTTTTGGAATTTAATTTTTAGGTAAGACCATCATAGAGTTGTTCGAATATGTTATGCTTGTTGTTACCTGGGAAACCGCTTGCTTACACAGCTGATGAACGGTTTCGTCGTTCATAATAACTCCTGCAGATACGATGGTGTGGAGACAGTTTAATTCCAACCGAAAAAAAAAAAAAAAAATTACTTTTTTACAGCCAAAAATCTTACCATCTTCTCTGACAATGCCATCGTGCCCATCTGAGGAATAAGGATCTAGGGCGACATCGGTGTATATGACCTAAAACCGAATATAGGACACTGAAACAAAGGGAATTTACAAAAAAAAAGGTAAGAAAACGAGCATAAAAGCGTGTGCATACGAGGTCAGGAAACTTGTCTTTAAGGAGGCGTATTGTCCGAGGCACTAATCCATTGTCATTATAGGCTTCATCCCCTGTAGAGCTCTGCATAGTTGAGCTTCGTTAGCATGCAAACCTTCGCTTCTCATGAGAAATTGTAGAGAAAAAAAAAGTCGAGGCTTTGCTTCGATGAATGATGTAAGAAAAACCTTTAAAGCATCGGGGATTTTAGGAAACAGCACGACACTATTAACGCCAACAGCTCGAGCCTTGGATACCTGAAAAAGAAAAAGAAAAAGATAAGCTTCTTCAGTAAAAGAAAAAAGGTAGACAACTTCGAAGGAAGCGCAGCTAATGTAATAACCTCTTCTACGAGCCCATGCCTCCAACCAAGCCTGTAACAGCCAGGCATTGCTCCAATTGGAGTATCTTCAATGCCTGAAAAGTCTCATAGGAGACAAAAGCATATTACGAACTAAGAAGACTTAATAAGCAAATATTCACTCGAGAGAATCAGACGTAAGCCTATAAAAAAAACACCTTCGTGGATAAAAAGTGGATAGACAAGATTCGCCGGACTTAAAGTAGTTTCCTGAAAAGCAGCTCTCAGCGTCGGAGTTCTACGATTCCGGCGAGGTCTCCGTCCAAGTGGCTGTAAAAGACAGTCATCTTAGTGTAATGTAATAAAGAAACATAAGGGAAAGAAAACAATATCCAACAGATTGTAATAGTCTCAAAACAGAGGTGCAAATATGTATCCTATAGTTCTAACATAATCGAAGAGTTCACATCAGACTCTGAACATTTACCAGCGAGGGAACGACGGGCGTGCCAGCTGGCGGGGCGGGTTTTCGAGGCGCGGGAGGTGCTTCTGGAACGTTCCCGGCAGCCACGGCGGCTTCGCATTCTTCGTTGGTCATTTGCGTCTTGTTTATGTGGCCATTGGCATCGGCCCTTATCGTGAGGCTCGGGGAGAAAGTCTTGACTGAAGTGGGCCTCAAAGAGACTACGTTTTGATAAATTTTCAACGGCTTGAGGCCTGCGTAGTCTGCTTTTAGGGATGCGTTTGTGCTGTAGTTCGCTGAGTTGACCATCACTGAAGCCATATTAGCACACTCCTGCAATGGAATGGAAGAAGAACGGGACGCAATAGACGATGATTAACTAATATTTTCAAACTAAGCAACTTCAGATTGTTACACGAACTTTCAAGAACAAGAAGCAGACAATCAAATGTGAAGGTTTTTTTGCGCTTACAAATTCGCATATGAAACGGTACGAGGGCGGACTTGTAATGCTGTTTGGCTTACTCGCGGCTGAGCAAGAAAATTAAAATCTGATGATAATTCTGGGATAGATAGATAGATAGATAGGTAGATCGAAGATTAAGCAAAGCCAAAAATGGCTTTTCAGCTCAAGTCAAGACCACATCTAGAAAGGAAAAATAAATTCAGCAAATTAAACGAGGAAACTCAAACGAAGCACAAACAGATGGAATCCCAGATAAGAATTCTCACGAGAAAAAGCTGAAAATTAGTACAAAAGAAAATAAGAAAAAGAAAATCCCACCTTGTGGTCGGGTCTCTTATCTGCGGGACAGTTGAATTGGAGATGAGCCAATAGGAATTATTCTGGTCTGGCGACGCAAGATAATAAATAATATACATGATTGATTTTACCTTTTGCTGTAAGATGAGAAAACCCCCTTTAATTTTTATCCAACTATAATAATCTTTGATTCTCCTGATAATAATAGTGATGTTCTAGTTTTGAATTTAGGGGTGGTTGGGTACGATATACCGTACCAAAACTGTGATATCGTATACCGTACCGAAATTTCGGTATCCAAAAAAATCATACCATTATCATACCAAAATTTCGGTATACCTTAACTTTCGATACGGTATCGTACAGAAATTTCGGTATGGTATCGGTATCATACCTTCTATACCATTCATACGGAGGGTTTTTTACCATGCATGTCTCCTGACTCGTTAATTCGTTGCTTTGGAATTTTTAATCAATTCAAACTCCTTAGGCACCAATAAGATAGATTATTAATACCAAAATTTTCAAAATAAAAAGATTTTTTAACCTTAAATAATTTACATATTTTAGCTAGTCTCCTTAGTAAGACAAAGAACTTTGTATAACCACAAAATACAACTTATATACAGATTAATTAGAACGAAGTGGCTATATTTAAAAAAATAGTGAAGATTAACAAAAAGTAATTGCATTGCATCTTCACGCTTTCAAAAATCATGAAAAAAACATTAAAAAGGCAAAATTAAACGTTACTTGAGTTATATAAGTAAAATATGGTGGGCCTAATATTAGAAAGTTGTGTATAAGTTAATAATTTATGGATTAAATAAGTTTATAAATATCCTTAGTTTTTCGTTTATATTTTTTGAAATAATATAATATATATAGGTGTGTATATATATATATAAAAATATATTAAAAAATTTAGAATTTCGGTATTAAGTATAATCGGTATACCTAATTGTAAAAACTTTCATACCATTACCGTACCGAAAATTTTCGGTACGGTATCATACCTTACCAAAAACTTCGATATACCAAAATTTTTCGATATTTTCGATACGATTCGATACGATAAGGACGGTATTTCGGTATAGCCCTAGTTTTGATAAGTGTTCAGTTAGACAACATGGTATCTCATCTTAATATGTAAATTTACAAATTTGACCCCCATCGCACAGTGCAATATACCACATCGCTAACAGATTCATCTCCTCCAAAGCTCTGACCTTCACCACATCGCCCATCTCCGTTTCTGATCAGCCGCCATCATCACCATATCCTCTCCACATGACGGCCGTTCAACAAATCTGCACCAAAAACCTCACTTTATCGTGCACAATCGACTGAACCAATCTAGACAGATTGAACCCATATCCAATGCCATCTGATATCTGCGGTATTAAACACAACCTTTTACGAACGGATTTGAAGAATTGAACCCATTTGGCGCTAAAGAGGCGGAGCGACCCAATTTTCCTCCGACATTCGCGGTAGGGCTCGAAGCTAATTACCGTTCGCCCAGATTTTCCGGCAACTCCAGATTCAACACATTGGAACCGTTCTTCGGAGATTTTTTCCCATCAGCAGCTCACCGCCGTTCTCCGATTCGCCACTTCCTTCGCTTGCTAACTGATCAAAATCTTGGTTAGGTCACGTCACCACGATATAATATTTGCCGTTCTCCGCAGTCTTTGATGAAAGGGGAGTAGGGTTATTATAATATTTCAAGGGTGTTTTAGTAATTGCCTATTTAGTAGTGAGTTGGATAAATTATCTCGGCCATATCCTTTGGTTAAGTTATACTGGACTTGATTGTTTATAGGAGCGGACCGTGATTTATCTCGGGCTCTATCCAAATAGGTAAACATTTTTTGAAGTGAACAATATTAGTAGAGATAAAAAAAAAGTCGTTATCTTACGATAATTATTTTTTATTACCAAATTATTGTCCTGAAACCTGATAACAAAAATCAAGATTATTCTAACATTATCATATGATGGGTTTGTTAAATAATTATTAAGATCGTTGTTATTGTTATTATAGATATTATGACGACTAAGAAAAAACGTTTGTTACACCGTGCAAAGAGTAAAGCGAGCTAATCGATAGAGGAAACATCTGATTCTTGAACCAAAAAAAAAACATCTGATACAAAAAGCTAACGACAAAACAACAGAAGCAACAAACATTACGTGGTTTTGGTTTTACAATTCCTCCTTCCGAGATTCGTTCTTTTCAACAGCAGCTTTGTTCTTTTCGATGAACTCAATTATGGCCTCCTTAGTCCTATCTCCATCGTACTGCAGTAGCTTTCCATTAGATGTCTTAAAGTATAAAGTCGGATAACCTTTGATGTCGAATGTGTCCTGCGGGTAATCATTTGCAGTAGCATCCTGTCCAAAAAGAATGTAATTTGGGTCATCAACAAGAAATATATAAAAAAAAATGAAATTTGAGTTGTTATTATGATGCTGAGTTCTCACCATCTTTGCGATAATGACGCCTGCATCGCTTGAAAATGAGACAGCGACTTCGTCTAAGATTGGCGCTAATTTCTTACAGTGGCCGCACCATGGTGCATAGAATTCCAACAGAACTGCGTATAAGAGAAGACAAGTGATCCATGTGTGCCGTAAAGATGCCAGTTCTGACACTGATATTGTGTAATGAACCGAAGTTTTGGGGAAATACCATTTTTCCCAGAATCAAAGACAAGCTCCTGCATGTTGTCAGCAACGACAACCTTAACAGGTTCGTTATTTGCTTCGGGGATGGGCTCAGATTTCCTGTATGGTTGCACTTTTCCATCCTAAACATAGAAGTATTTATTGAGATTGAAATGCAAAGAATCTTTTAAAGTAGATATCATATGATAATGAGGTGCGGGAAATTTTCGAATAACCTTGAAGTCATTAACCCATGATGCAATATGGTCTGGCTCAATGTTTGCCTTGAGGTACTTCTTACCATCGTTAGTCTGGATAACGATGAGAGGAACCTGGTCGTCTTTCAGCCCAAAGTACTGTTTTTGAAAGTAAGTGAAGTAAGCCATCACAACGATGTTTTATCTATATTGAAGACGAACTCTGGAAACAAATGCTAACCTGAAAGGCACCTTGACTAGCATCGACATCACCCATGAGGAAGCTCAAGTCCTTTCCCTTGTAAAGTGCAGCCACGTCATGATATTTGGACTTGAATGCATCGAACTGTTCGGTGCTGAAGTTCAGAAACAACATTGCCTGGGAACAGTAGAATATTAGCTTAGTCGTGCATAATTAGTTAGTAGTCGTGCATAATTATACAGAACAGGCATATGCTAGTTCCAACATCCAATAAGAAAATATTTGAAGGTATGATTTATCATATCGTTTTTCTAAACAGCTAGATGTATCTGAAAAAGAACATTAATAATCAAACAGCAAAACGTAATTAAGGCCAGTTCAAGCTTCAGCCAATACAGTTGACGACTTTATTATTACAGTTATCTAGAGTGCATAGCTTGTAATGGAATGGATACATAAAGCTCCTGAAGGAAAAGTCAACGCACCTTTGCATTAGGGCTGTTGAAGAATTTAATAACAAAGGGGTGGTGCTTTGGATCCTTGTTGAAAAGGGTTACAGTTGGGGTGCTCGTCTCTTCGACGAATTTCACTAAAGCATCTACATTAAAGTCCTGCATAGACCATAATACACAAATCATTATGTCTCGGAGAAAGATGCTTTAGCAAGAAAAAGTTATGAATGATAATGCTCGGAACAAAAGGTCGAAAATGATTCTAACCTGGAAATCCGCAACGCGTTCATCAAAAGGCTTAAACAACCTAACAAGAGGTGCTGGAGCTGATGAATCCCCATGAGGAAGAAGTTTGGCATCTAGGGTATGACCAAACTCGTAATCAGCCCGTAATCTCTCAGATAATGTGGTGTAATTTTCATAATGATCTCCAGAAAATTCTGGAAATATACCAACCTATCGAACAATCAAAACAATTACTAAAATCATCATCCTGTAAAACATGCACATAGAGGGCGGGTCGGGGGAGAACTCACAACAAGTATCTTATCACTGTCAATAACAGAACTCGCATCTTCAGGGGCTTTAATTTCAAAAGAAGCCGGACCACTTTGTTTCTTCAAATACTCAACGATACCATCAGCGTCTCGAGGTCCCTTGTAGTCTTCGACAACACCACCACCGTACCTTAGTATCTTAAGCGTGGGATAGCCTTTAATGTCGTACTCCGCAGCAAGCGGTTTGTTCTTCTCTTCGTTGGCATCAACTTTCGCTAAGACAACTGGAGGATCACTGGTACTTAGAACAGAAGCAGCCTTCTCATACTGTCAATAGAATAAAAGAATCGAGACTTTTAATGTCAATTGTGAGGCACAGATCAATCAAAATTCACCGTCCTTAGGAAAAAGAGACAACAATAAATAATCTATTTACCTCAGGAGCAAGTTTCTTGCAGTGGCCGCACCTGAAACGATATGTAACAGCTACATCAGAAGATAGCTTCAACCAAAGATTCAGTATTATTATATGGACTAGGATTAGTTCGTTGTGGAGAAAAGCAACAAATATTACAATCTACAGCATGAATCGTACTGAACCAAGCTTGAATAAATTGCTCGGTATAAAAAACAATGAAAAGCTAAAACCAATCACACGCCAATTACAGAAAGCAAAATAACGACAAAACAGGGAAAAAAGACAGACATATACGCACCACGGAGCGTAAAATTCGACGACGATAAACTTGTGCGTGGCGACGAAATCAGTGAAATTGGAGTGGTCTAACGTGACGACAAACTCCTCCGATTTCGATTCATCGGCTCGAGAGATCGATCGAGATAAGATAATCGCGATGAGGAACACGAACATCGGAACCCTGGACAACACCATTGTGAGTCTATTCGAACAGAGCAGATCTGAGAAATGCCGAGCAAAGGGTTTTTACCAAAAGGTTTTATCCGATGTTCATTCTCAAGACGTGTTTAGCTTAGATTAGCTTAGCTCAGCTGAAGACTGATAGCCAAAACAACTAAAACCGAAGTTACGATTTTGTCCTTGCGACGTTATTCCTTATTTAATTTACATTAAATATTCACATTTTTTATGTGATGAGAAAGAATGATGAAAAAAAAACACAAAATGAAGAGATAAAACACAAAATAAAACCGTAGTTAATTCTCATCATTCCAACAAAATACATGATCGATACTACCAAGAAAACCGAAATTAGAGAAACAAAGACAAAATGTATCTCAACTACATTACATAGCTCCACTACACTGCATCCAAAAAATTTCTAACTAATAAATTGAATCTCTAACTTTACACATAAATAAACAAACTCACTTACCCCACCTCCTCCTCAAAACGACCTAAAAATCCTTACACCACTGCTCTGATCTGACCCACTAACCTCACCTACCTACCCCGGGCGGGCCCGTGGACCCCACAACGACCCGCCACCGTAAAATTACGACAAGGGCGGGCCCTCACCAGCCAGCCTAACATGCCCATGAGCTTCAACGGCTTGCTTGCTAAAGCTCTCCAACGCCTTAAAAATAGGCACCAACCCGCCCTTCAAGCTGCTCGAAGCAGCCTCGTGGACGAGCTTCATAGCATCCTTGTGCTTAACCCTCTCTTCGACAACCTTCTGCTTCATCGTGTCCAAATCCACCTTGAGATCATCCGACGGATCAGATCGAACGACGGACATCTTCGAATCCTCATCGCCCGCCTTCCTCTCGAAATCCTTCATTAGGTACTCAGCGTTGATCCTCAGCCTCCCCTCTTCGTCCTGCCTCTCGTAGAACTGACGAAGGCTCGTCGCGAATGTGTTCATCGCGTTGGCTACCTTAGACCCCGATATGGATTCTAGGGCTTGCTTCCAATCGTTGCAGGTTACGAATATGGGCGGGGCCCCGAGCCTGCCCGGGGAGTAGGGTACGGGCCCGTCGGGGGTTTCCTCTGCTTCGTAGTTGAGGCATTGGAGGAGCCATTTGTTGAGGTCGTCGGCGTACGATTTTTGGAAGTTGATCCATTTCTTGAAGTGTTCGCACCATGTTCGGAGCTCGTTTTCGAGCTCTACGGTTGCCTGGGAATTCGAGTCGGGCTGATGAAGGGTGGTTTTGGCTCTTAGCTTCCTCATCTTGCTTTCCATTATGGCTTGGAACTGCTTTCTGTGGCACTTTAGCATAGCTTTCCACATGTTGATCAGCCTAAATAGAAACATATCGATCTCAGATTTGTTGCATTTGCAGCAAATTGCAACGAAGGGAACTTTTTGTACCCGTGAATTAGAGCAGTGACTTGTGGTTCTAATTCTTCGTCCCTCAGCTTGTGTATCCTCGTCGAAACAGAATCGATTGCTTTGATGCTGACGTCGAGCTTCGTGAGCAACTTTCTAGTAGAGGCTCGAGCGGCGTCGATCTTCCTAGATTCGGCTCCTTCGTCGACCAAGACTTTGAGCCTTTTGCATTGCTTTTCGTACATAACCCTGAGCCTCTCTTCGTCCTGATAGAAGTAAGAGCAGAAAATGGAAGATAAAACTCATATATGCATCCAAGAAAGAATTCAACATTTTTTCAGACATGTGGCTCAGCTATTACCTTGACTTCCTTATACAGCTTCTGCTCCCAAGCATAGAGCTTGTCCATGGTGGACGAAAGGTTGCAAGCCTTGGCATTCACGTCATTGCCGACGTCCTCAAAGTACATTTTTGCGAGCTTCGAGGTTCGAGAAGCTAGTTTAGCAGATTGCGTCGAAGGGGGATCGTCTAACGATAATGATGGAGATACTAAATACATCATCCTAGATCCAATTGCTGCAAGACACAGTTTAAGATTTTCTTTAAATATCAACACAAACGCAACAAAGCCATCCATCCATCTGAGTGAAAAAGGAAAAATCAATGGCGACACAAGAGTATTACGCACCTTTAAGGATGCTCGGGCGATAAGGCAGCTTACCAACCTCAAGCATCACGGCCACTTCTTTGCCAAAACCCGAAGCAGTCTCAAACTCATCTCTAATCTCAGCCACAACTTCTTTAAGATTACGGTTCCCATGAGGTGACAGCGAAGTTACGCTGCTGAGAATCGATGAATCGCCATCGTGCTTCGAGGTCTCTCCAAGCTCAAAAGTAACACCTTTCTTCTTCGTCACTGAACCTTCATCGACGCTTTTCAAGACTACACTCTCAGCGCTGCTGTCCTCATCTGATAAATGAACCGAACCGGGGATTTCCAAATCTGGGGACGGGTCGACCCATGAAGCCCCGTCACTATGCACCGGCGATACGGGCTTTTTAATACTCTCCTCCTCGACATAATGCATCGATGTTTTTTCACTTCCCTCGCTGTACCTAGAGTTTGAAGATGGTTTTTCGCCTTCTTCGCTGCGCAGGGAAGGCACTGAGTTTGAAGTACTCTCACCCTTTTTAAGTTTGTGAGCTGTTTTTGAACTTCTTGAACTACTCTCACTCTTATGACTTGGCTTTGAACTTCTCCAGCTATCCTTGCCGCTCATATATAGAGATTTCGAACTGCTCGGACTATCCTCTTGACTCCTATGAACTGGCCTTGACCTATTCCCTTGTCCTCTCGATATCTTCTTGCCGTTTATGACCTCCTTAAACACCTCACTCTCTGTTTCTTCTTCCAAATCTGGGATTCCCTCTCTTACTCTAACCTCAGTTGAATCTGGGCTACTTGTATTTGACTGGTATACAGAACCCGAATAATAATTGCCAGAATAAACATTATCAAACCCATCAAATGGGTTGAAGAAATCCCAAGCTGACGCGGTAGGCTCCGGCGGCGGTGGCGGAGGAGGAGCCTCCTTACGCGCGTTA
This sequence comes from Craterostigma plantagineum, assembly GCA_027422505.1. Taxonomy (NCBI): domain Eukaryota; kingdom Viridiplantae; phylum Streptophyta; class Magnoliopsida; order Lamiales; family Linderniaceae; genus Craterostigma; species Craterostigma plantagineum. The sequence continues at coordinate 4,625,405 of JAPQWV010000050.1, forward strand.
CCCTCACCACCACCACCACCCGTCGGAAAGAACCCATAATTACTATTGTACCCTTGAGGGAGATCCCCCCAATATGAGCTGTAAACGCCGTTGTTTGAATCTCGTGGAGGCTCGTGGATGACCGTACGGGTCGCCGGAGCTGATTTCTTCATGTAATAGATATTGTCGGGATTTGCCGGATATTGCCAATGGGGCATGACGTCACGCGGGTCCCATGGATCCACGTAGGACGGCGGGTACGAAAAGGGGAAGGAGCTAGGGTAGGCGTATGGGTCAGGGTACGGAGCCCCGAAGGCATTGTTGAAATTACCCGGGTACCTATTGAAATTGCTGCCGCCGGCATCTTCGCCGTGCATATGGCCGTGAACCTCCCCATTACTGAAGCCCTTACTCCTGGAATAATCATCATGGTGATGGTGGTGGTGGTCGTGGCGGCCGTGGCCGTGGTTGTGGTGGTGGTGGTCGCCGTGATCTTCTGAATCTAACTCATCATCGTCGCCCGAACTCGAAGAATCGGATAGGTCCAAGTGCGAGTCCACCTCAGCATCCTCGTGATTCTTGCGTATCTGCGAAGAAGAAGCAGACGAAGACGGCAATTCCTTCGCGCCAACGCCGTCGGAATTTTTCTTCTTCCAATTAGGCGGCAGAATCAAAGACGGCGAAGACACGGAAGACTCCGACAGCTCCGACGACGACGAACTGCCCACGACAAGCTCTTCGTCGACGAATTTCCTCAGAGCGTCTCCGACGTGTTTCAGCGAGTGGAAATACGAAACGTGCGCCGCGGCGAGGGCGTACCGGTGGTTCGCGGCGGCGCGTACAAGGTCGCGGCGCTGGCGGCAGCGGACAACCAGCGGCAGGTCTTCGGGTTTCGATCCGTTGCAACCCATCGCCGCCGCGTCAGAGGGATTTACTCCGGCGAGGGCCCATTGTTTGATGTATTTGTTGTGAGGGTTTAGGCAAGCGTTGGTTGAGTTCTCAGTGGCGGTGTGTGATGAGAAGGAATGTACAAGTTAATAAAGCTTAAGGTACAATCAACGCTCGTCTAAAATGGATCCGAGGGATGGAGGTTGACAATAAATGAAATATATGTGAAAAGGAAAATAAATTCTTTAGAAAACGCGGTAAATAAACTTTCTTTGGCAAGAGATTTCCTTTCAACGGATTATTTAACATAAATATCATACAATTCTAGAGATTTTATTTTATTTTCTCTTTTCATCAATGTGAAGATCAATCAATAAATCATATTTCATATCATCGTAATTTTATCTCAATTTCCTTTTTTTACTAATTTTGAGATTCTTATTATATTACTATTATTTATCCAGAAGCACGCGTCGATGAGAGGACATTGAACTTAATGCAAGCTTTGGAATTTAATGCATAAACAAAACAACAAAACTAAAACCTCATTCTTGGCCAATTTTGAATATTGGAAATTGTTCTTTCGTGCGAGATAGTGGTAAGAATTGTCAATTGAGAGTAAGAAAATAAACACCACTACTACACATGTTAGTGTGTGTGTAGCTCTTGCCTAGAGATGTGTGTCAAGAGTGTGCGTGTGTTTAGGGATTTGTGTACTGCGAAGAAAGAAATGTGAAAGGGAAAGATGAGTAGAGAAGGGTCTTAATTATATGGGGATTTGGTTCTTGGTTTTCTTCTTATTTTCAATGAAATTATAATTCTATAATATAGTGTGTGTGTGTGTTATAGTTTGTTTTCTTGTAGGGTTTTGGATCAGCATCAAGTGACTACATGTGATTTACATTATACCCATTTTGGGCTATGTTTATTTATTTTATTTTATATATTATCATTGCGTGTGACATGTCCGGATATTATCATATGCCTACTTTAGTTGGAACGAAGCATTTTAAATATTTAAAACTTAATAACGAGAGTATAGAAACTCCAATAGTAAAATACTTGAAAATTCATTTTTTTCCCCACGATTTCCAACAGACCAATTTCGTCCCAAGAAAAATGACCTCTTTCAAGAGCTTATGTTTTGGGGACTATAGTAGTTGATTTCCTATGGGGTAAAAAAATAAATAAATGTAGTAAGTGTAAATTTTATTTTTATAGAAAAATGTATAGGCGTACGTGATGATAATGTATGTGAGGATGTGAGGGGAGGTGGTGTCAGAAGAAGAGGACTCGAGGAAACCCTATATTGGAATATGTGATTATTACAATTTGGCATCATTATTACCTCTATATGTCCTACACAAAATAATATTATTTTATTTATCTTTTAATTTATTTACATGAATGAGGTTAAAAATGCATTAGTGGCATTGGTTCTTGTAAAGGTCTACTAGGGTCAGGAGGTTTTCAACTTAAAAAGCATAGTTGTAGGGTAAAAGCAAAAAAGCAATTTCACATCTGGTTAGTGAATGTGAATATTAATACATGTTCCCCTATGCCCAAAAGTAAAAAAAGGAAATGGAGTTCAACTTACTTTGAATAGTTTGTAACTTTAATAACTAGTTTTTTCTATTATAAATGCAGCATCAAGTAACAAAACTATGGATTGGACCAATAAATTTGGGTCCAACACTGAAGAAGACTATCAAGGAAAAAATACAAAGGTGATGATAACGTTGGATTTAGTGGGGACAAAGGACACATAATTCGAAGTAAATTTTAAAACCAAAAATTAAATGATGTTGCTTCTGTTTATGACCAAACTAGCTAGAGTTTGGATGTTGAATCTCTGTCGGGCCCACACTTTTTATGTCCCCACGGCCCAATATCAGATTTGTTTAGGCGCTTTTTGCGAAAGGTACCCACCTTTTTTATATTTTTCTTACACTCTCACGAATAATAAAAATATAATATCGATAATCGATTTGTTATTTGTATTACCATCGGTCACTCGATTTACGTTTAGAGCCCATCAAGAAGAACAAACTTTTTTTAGTTTTCACCACGAGAATTTGAACATCAACTTCGTCGTCAATTATAACGAGTCAATTTTAGATACGCTGTTTTCTTTGAAATTACGTTTTAATATTGAACGAAGGACGATATTTGGTGCCACATCTAATAATACCACGTGTGTTTAAGAATCTTGATTTGATCGACACGTGATAACTGTCGGGGAAGAAATTATTTAAACTAAGAGATGAAGCAATGTGGTGGTTAAGGTCGGAATGTGGTAGTTGTTATAGAATACATATAGATAATACTCAACAAGTATATAATTTCAGATCTCCAACGGTTTTTTAATAAACAAAGAAGAACATGTTATCTTGTTCGCCTAATCTTAACAAACACGTTATACGGTGATTAGTAGTACAATTGTCGGTTAATGGTGAGATCTCAATTTATACATGTAAAAAAAAATCAAATGGGCTCATTCATTCAGTTGTGATCAATCTTATTATTGGACCAGTCCAATATTATGTAACTAATTCAAAGACAATCCAATGTTTTTTCCTTGGGTTGCGTCAAATATGGTTCCCCCATAATTGGATGAATGAAGGCCCATTTTTCCAATATTTTTGTTACACCTACATTAAACACCAAAATGGTGCTTGAACTATACCACAGTTTCACTGTTGGTGCTCAAACTTTAAAATGTGCCGTTTTGGTTCTTAAACTTTGCAAAACCTGTTATTATTGGTTCCTTGACCTAAAGAACAGGTAAAAGAACTAAAAAGGAATATTTTTGCAAAGTTCAGGAACCAAAACGGCACATTTAAAAGTTTAAGTACCAAAAATTAGTATTTTTTTATATATACATGATATTGTGTAAAATTAATATAAAATTCATATTTGATTACTATGAGATTTCTTTTTTATTTTTTTATTTTAAAATGTATCTCAACACAATTACACCGTAATATGTATGCCTCTTGAAAAAATATAGAAGTTAACAAATGTAAAAAAATTAATTGTTGTTGGTGTTATTGTAGTGGTATGCCTCGTGAAAAAAAAAATCGAAAGAAATTATTGTGGTGATCGATTTGAATATATTCGATTACTACGAGATTTTAATTTTTTATTTAAAAAAGTATCTCAACACAATTACACCGTAATTATGTATGCCTCTTGAAAAAAAGAAGTTAAAAAATATGTAAAAAAATTTAATTGTTGTTGGTGTGATTTTGTTGGTATGCCTCGTGGAAAAAATTCGAAATAATATTGTGGTGATCGAATATGAATTTTATATTAATTAAATTAAATTCTAATTATTAGTTGCTCAAACTTTTAAATGTGCCGTTTTGGTTCCTGAACTTTGCAAAACTGTTACATTTTAGTTCTTTTACCTGTTCTTTAGGTCAAGGAACCAATAATTGCAAAGTTTAAGAACCAAAACGGCACATTTTAAAGTTTGAGTACCAACAGTGAAACTGTGGTATAGTCCCAGCACTATTTTGGCCGTTTACTCATATACTAAAATCCAATGAGTTGAATTTGAACCACATTCTTATTTGCATACTCTGACCAAGTCCTATCTAAGTTGAATATGAACTCATTATGGTATTTCTTGCACACCCGACGTGTGTGCTATATAATATTATCTATATTTAAATAGAAGGACAAATTTGGAAATATAAAAATATTATGTTAGTGGGTTGTTACACTAGTTTATATTATTATTATTTTATTAATTAATGAGAAATCTACAGACCAAATTAATTTTGAACTAGTAGTTTGTTTACTAACAATTAAGCTAAGATAAATGGGAGTTAGTAAGCTAACATAATGGGTACTTTTTTAATATTATATTTATATTTTTATTGTAATTATTATTGTGGGACATGTGTCAGCACTCAACAAAACTACATTTAAATGTATATTTAGGATTGACGGTTTATATTTCACGCTCACCATTTATATATATTATAGATGAGACTAACTGGATTTACCATATCCGATGAGTTGAATTTGAACCCACCCTATTATTATTGGCAGACTCCGACTAAGTCCAATATGAGTTGAATCTGAACTCATTATTGATTTATACGACTAACTCGGTTTCTAGCAATAAGATAGTTAAGAAATTGAGGTGGAAATCGAATCATTAACCTCTATTTGAAGATGTCAGAATTCGACCAATTGACCAATTCCTTCGGAACTTGAGGGTCTTAACATTATATATCTAGAGACACATGATATATATTGAACTAAAGGTGTGCATCGGCCGAAACGTGAAGGCCCACAGGCCAAGTACGCGAGTTCAAGGTGGCGTGCGGGCCGGGCCGGTGCCTTGGCCCGTGCGGTGCCTGGCAGAAAAAAATTAAACCTTTGTCCTCGCGAGGCTCGTGCCTCCCGTGTCGGAAACGAGTTGGGCTTAAAAATATGTATAATTTTGGTAGAAATGTGAGTAATATTACCAGTTATAAGAACAAGAGCTGTATTGTGAATAATGGGTTCGCGAGCCGTGCTAGCGGGCCAGCTACGAGCCAAGGATCGGGCCTCGTTGGGGGCTGGGCCAAAAAATCTATATGGTGAACGTCCGATATACGCGGCCCATGAAGCGACTCACGGGCCGGGCTCGTGCCTGCTACAGGCTCGTTCCAGGCCAGCCCATTGGCGTGCTAGGCCGATAGCGTGCTAGCCTGGCCCGTACACACCTCTAGTCGAAATCCATCTTTTTTATATTTATCTACGCTAGTAGTTTTGCACACCTGTACGTGTGCGCTAAATAATATTAAGTAAATTTAATTGTGAAATAATTAATACTAAAAATAGAAGGACAATATTATTGGGTTGATTTAATAATTTTATTAATTAATTTTTAATAAATAAAGACATAACAGCTGGTCAAATTATGATTGATTAATAGATATATTAAAGAACAGTTTTTAACCCGGTCTCACAATTAATATAGGATTTATTAGATGATATACTAAAATATTGGCGAAATATATACATGCAAAAAATTGGCGCCAAAAAATGGAGAAGGGGGAAACTTATTTTCTTGCAGCTCAGTTCCACTAAGAAAAACCCTAAGACCCTAAAACGCTGCTGCTGAGAATCGGAGCTGCTCAATCGCCGGGGGATTCCTGAATCGGCGTCGTTTTTGTCCACAAGATGGCGGAAGGAGCTGTATCCCCAATGGCAATCGACGATGACAACGATGGTACTTCTCACCTTCGAAACCCTAACGGGAAGGGCAAAAACGTCGTCTCCTCGGGCTCGAAAGCCGCCACGCCTTGGGTCGAGAAGTACCGTCCTCAATCCCTAGACGACGTTGCTGCTCACCGGGACATAGTCGAGACCAGTGAGTACCGAAATTACTCGTCTACACCACCGTTTTTGTTAATTGTATCAAAGCTAATCGAACTTATACGCATGGTTATTAGTGATTTTAGAGTATTACTGTTTGGTTTTCGATCTTAATTCATGCACCTTGAATATTAATTTAAGGGTTTTTTCCCTGCAACAGTCGATAGACTGGCGAATGGGAATAGATTGCCTCATTTGCTACTGTACGGACCTCCCGGAACAGGGAAGACGTCCACTGTTTTGGCGCTGGCGAGGAAGCTTTACGGGAATAACATGCACAATATGGTTCTAGAGTTGAATGCATCGGATGATCGTGGTATTGATGTGGTCAGACAGCAAATACAGGACTTTGCGAGCACTCAGAGCATTTCGTTTGGGTAAAGTTTTGAAAACAGAGTATCCTACTTGATGCACATTTCGAGTCTGTTTTTGTGTCATTTGTTTGATTTGTTTTCATGAGAGACTTTAGACATAGTCGATAGGTAACCGTGTTGTATTTGTTTGATGTTTATTGTATTGGACCCTTGATTTGTTTCTTAATTAACATGATCTGGCTTTCTTGTAATTTTACGAGTTTTTTGTTTAGTGCAAAATCGGCTGTGAAGTTGGTTCTTTTAGACGAATCAGATGCCATGACCAAAGATGCGCAATTCGCTCTTCGCCGAGGCAAGCATTTTTTTTTTAATTATTGCTAGACTGATATCAGATGATCTTGATATTGGTATGCTTATCTTTACAGTTATTGAGAAGTATACTAAGAGTACCAGATTTGCAATGATCTGCAACAATGTGAACAAGGTTATTCCAGCGCTACAATCCAGATGCACGCGGTTTCGTTTTGCTCCACTCGATGCTGTTCATGTTACTGAAAGGCTTAGACACGTAATCAGTGCCGAAGGGTAGGATGCTATCATCTTAACTCTCCAAAAAAAGTTCAGAATTTTTAGGTTAGTAAATTAAGTGATGATCTTACCATAACAAAATTAACTTTCCATCTTTTCAGTCTTGATGTTCCTGAAAATGGTCTGAAGGCCCTTGTTCGACTTAGTAGTGGTGACATGAGAAAGGCCTTGAATATTTTACAGGTTCGTTATTCTTTACTGTTTCTCATCTCTTCCCCGTTTCCGCTAAACATTATCGAGTTATTCCAATTAAGTAAAAGGTGGCCTTCGTTATATGTGGGCCCCTGCCAGAGAAGGCATAGATTGCTTGGTCTCATAAGTGGGAACGGATACTGCATAAGATATTGCAATGACATTTGATTTTCCTGAGATTTAGTTAACACTTGTCGGTTGTGTGCAGTCGACACATATGGCTTCTCAGCAAATCACGGAGGAAGCAGTGTACCTATGCACAGGGAATCCCTTGCCTAAAGACATCGAGCAGATAGCCCATTGGCTTCTGAACGAGTCCTTTGCCACTAGCTTCAAAAGTAAAGCGAATAACCAAACACATAATTTCTTTGCTTTTGTTGCTTACAAGTCCACTTTATCCACTTTTTGTCCCAAAATTCAGGAATAAACGAAATCAAAACCAGGAAAGGGCTTGCCTTGGTTGACATCGTTAGAGAAGTAACGATGTGTGTACTCTATTTCGTCTTACACTCAACTTTGTCCCTTCTTTATATTCACATAACTCACCATCTCTCTGTTTTTCTTATCAGGTTCGTCTTCAAAATCAAGATGCCGACTGATGTCCGCATTCATCTGATCAATGAAATGGCTGATATAGAGTACGCACGTATATATACTATATAATATTTGGCCTATGTCGCCCTTATTTTCGTATCATTATGATTTATGTATGTAGTTCACGCAATTTTTTATGCAGGTATCGGCTGAGCTTAGCATGCAGCGACAAACTGCAGCTTGGATCACTTGTTGCTGCATTTACTCGAGCCAGAATTTCCATAGTTGCTGCGGTAAAATAATTATCAAAAGCTTTTGTGTGTGATATATGCTTTCGCAGCTAACATGTACCTGAGTTTTTTCTTTGAGATAAAATCTTCAATTTAGTTTGAGTTGATCCTAAATTGAATCTCTTAAACTTCAATTTGTCATTACAGATCCCTTTCATATAGTTTGTGTCAACTCGAGCATATGAAGCAGTGGTATAATACAACTAATGAATAATAGTAAGTGAATATGTTGAATGTTTTTACAACGAACGAACACGCCTACATATAAATACACTTTAAATACAAACCCGTTAGAAGAGAAGGAAAATTACACTATTAGGCGTACCCCTCCCACGCGCACACTCATGGACAGACATAGCATCGTCTCATGTGCCACGTTGGAAACAAACGACGCCAATAAATTAAATTTGCTGCTTTTTTTTCTTCCATATTTCCTAAAACGGTTTGGCGGGGAAATCAATCTGGTTCGGGTCGACCTGGTGAAACCCCGACCCGAAATACCCGCACCCATCTACGTACCCGAAAGGCTGATAATCGAACCAGTCGCTGCTGCCAATCTTTGACTGGCTCTCCACCTCGGGCGACAGCAAGTGCTCCGACGCGCTCGAGTCCGCCGTGTGCAGCCGTGGGAGGTTGTCCGAAGCGCCGAGGTACGTCAGATCTCCGTACGTCGAAGCCATGATGGCGGGCTTTCGGTCAACTTCCGATGACGTCACTGCCGACGCCATCGCCGCCGTCGGCTTCTGTCGCTCGATGGTTCCTTTCTTGTTGTATATGCGGCAGAGGACCCAATCGTCCAGCTGTATAGATAGATTCAACCACAGCCGTTAGATCTACAAGATATTTTTTCCTTTAATATTCAAAAAAAATCAGCTGCGGAAAGTTAGGGGAGATTGCAACCAATCATTTCTCTCCGTTTTTAGTCAAAGGCAGCTTACGAGTTACGAGATAAGATTGAACAATCTTTAAACAATAATTAAAATTTAATTATTTTAATTACTCACCCTAAGGCTATTGCTCTTCCTCCTCGCCGATCGATCCACGTCAGCAAGGCGATACTCGTGCATAATCCAATTGGTCTTCTCGCCTTTAGGAGCCTTTCCGGCGTAAAACACCAGCGCCTTCTTTATCCCGACTGGCTTCGGATATCCGATGGCCTTATCGGCGCCGGTGGCTTTCCAGTAACCGCTTCCGGCGGCTCGGTTCGGCCTCGAACCGTTTGGGTACTTGCGGTCCCTGTGCGAGAAGAAGTACCACTCTTTCTCCCCGTACAGAGCCATGCCTGAGATGATATACGATTCAGAATTCCAATCGATTTAAGCTGCAATTCCTCAGAAATTAGGCAATTAGTACAGCAGATTGCTTCGTTTTCAAATGATTACCTGGAAGCTCCCATGGATCGTACTTGTAGAGATCGATCTCCGCGATTATGGGGACTGAAATCGACTGCGATGCGCACCTTCTGCAGAGATAATGCATCACTAGCTCTTCGTCTGTGGGGTGGAATCTGAAACCGGCGGGTAACTGCAAGTCCACTCTGGCGCTGGCCATTTTCGTAATTCCTCAATCGATTTTCTAATTTATTTTTATTTCGGAAAATGTTTGATGGGAGAGAGAGAGAGAGAAAGGGAGTGTGGGGTTTCGTGAAACTTAGAACGCAAGAGAAAGAAGGGAATATATAGAGGTAGAGAGGGATGAAGGGACACGTGGCGCTCGGAGGAGGAGTGGGTCTTCTAGAAGAAACGTGGGTGATAACGTTGGGAAGGACACGTGGCGCAAGTTGAAGAGCTGATGTAATCGCTTGCGTCATCGTTTTTGGAGTGGAGCGAACGTGGAAAGTTGCGCCTGTCATTAGCAAAACGGTGGGAACGACAGTTGTTTCACAACTAGGTTAAGGTTTGGTAAGGTACATACCTTTTTGAATTTAGGCAAAATTATAAGAGTGGCTCACTAAGTATACCATTATTCGATTTTGATCACTATGTTTACCAGTTACAAAACTAAGTCACTAAGTATGTATACAGTAGTAAAATTGGGTCATTAGTTACAAAACTAAGTCATTAAGTATGTATAATAACAAAACTAGGTCACTAAGGATATATATAGTTACAGGATCACTAAGTATGTATACAATAAGAAAAAGAGGCCAGTGACCCGACTGTTACTATATGCATACTTAGTGACCTAGTTTTATAACTGGCAAAAATAGTAATCCAAAATCGAAAATTGGATGGCCCATTTTATAAAATTGCCTTTTATTTATTTTTAATTTTTGTTTACAACACTTACTTGTCTTTGTATTGTTTGATGATTATTTCGAAGTTAGAAGTCAATAGTCAACGGAATTTGGAGGTTGACTGCTATGATCAGTAGTGATGAGTAAGTGCTCAAGTGTCGATTTTCAGAATAGAGGACTGCTGAGTGCTGAGTAGGCTATTTTTCAATTAATTCAGTTATTAGGTCATGAGTTATGACTTGAGGATTAGTTCTATGTTGGTCAAATTTGATTTATATCATATCATAAGAAGGTCACAACATAATGCATTGATGTTGTAGTTTTCTTGCATTTTTTTTGCAATAAATTGTGCAAAGGCTCATGCAAGCACGACATATGTCATGTAGGAAAGCTTATTTTGTGGCATCTAGCAAGCTAGGTGTTCTAGTTATATAATCTCGTACATTTTTTATGATTATTAATGTTATACTATAGTTCTATTAATAAATGTTTCTACAGAGCACTTTTGTGGTGGACCATGTGAACAGGCATTTATCGTGTCATAAACAAATGTGATATCAATCCCCACCGTTTTAGGTTTTCTATTTTTTTTTTGTGTAAAAAAAGAAGCAGTTCCTAATGTTATGCACTAAATTAATTGACAATGTTTTATGTGTAGTCTTTAAATATACTTTTTTTTCTCATTGATGATTAAAACCTTGAAATTTCCATTTTTTTCTTTTAAAGTATTTGTTCTCTTAAAGATTTTTTTCTCAAGAATATTCGTAAATCCAGTTTTATCAATATTATAGTAGTAATATTATGATCCATCCTTTTGTAATGTCTTGTAATAACGAATTCTTTTTTCTTTTAGCATGAAGAGTATATATACCGTACACGTTTCTTTCGACAGCAACAAGACATTGGTAACTTGTATGTATAATATTTTTCTTGGTTTAAAGAGTAAAGGGACCATTTTTATTGTGAAAAAGTATACATTAACTTGCAAAAGGACAAACTGATTTTGAGAAAGATTCATATACAAAGAAAAATAACTCAGCTACACTGAAGCTTCGCCAGTAGAAGCTGTCCAGATGAATTGAACCATGTTGTATTTTTATCTAAAAAAATAAAAATTATATGCATTTAATATTATATGCATTTCTAGGATAGGATTTACGTGGTGACCTATCATTTTCGTTATTAAATCAAGAATGACGGTGCTCGTGATATTGATGTATATATATCGTCGTTACTTGTTAGAAAATTTAGGATATTCCACAGTTTATACTCCATTTTTTGCCTTCATTTTTTACTAGTATTTCATATATTATATATAATCAATCGATATTGCAATGTCTTGTAATCATCAATATTTTATCATGTATTAGTATCAACTTAACAAGTGGAGTGAACTTTTTTGAGCACTAAATTTCTTTAATGCTTAGCGATGGTTATAATACTACAAAACCTTAATATTATCATATCATTTCATATAATTGGAATAGATATCTTTAATCGTGATTAAACTTTAATTTGAAAATTCTCCAATGAAAGTATATATGCGGGTCAAGGGTCAAAACTTGGAAGATGTGCATTAAATAAAAAGATTTTGGGGGCGTTTCTATATCAGGCCCCATCGTAAGTTCCCTTTTGAGTTCAGACCCCCTTCACATTAATATAGTTTTAAGGACCAATTATAAATAAAATTCAAAGTAAATGACATAATCAATGATTTAACGAAGAAGAGGTATGAATTGCTATACTTATGTTACCAGATGTTATTCAAATGGTATCAATAAAAAAACTATTTGAACGATCAATTTGCCCCAATTCTCGAGCATACTGGGCACAAGATCAAAATTTTGATGTGCAACCGACGATATCAATGATATTTACGTCGTCATATTTAAGATCGGTGAGGAATAATTTGTAGAAATTCATTTACATGTGATGTGGTATTTTGTAGATATGGAGACGGTAATAGGCCCATGAAGCTTTTGTTACTTTTTGTTACGAGTGAAGTATAAATTGGAATCAAACTATACTTAAGTGGTATAAATTACATGTGTTGTGGTATTGTATAAAGATGGAGACTGTAATAGGTCCAAGAAGCTTCTGCAATGTTCTTATTTTTTGTTACGAATGGAGTATAAATGGTTACCAGAATATTATTGTGGTAAAATTTGCACGTGATGTGGTATGGAAATTAGGGATGGCAATGGGCCGGGTCCAGACCCGGACCCGCTTCGGACCCGCCCCTAATGGGCTGGTATTTTAAAAATAACCGGGTATGGATCGGGTAATGGAATTCAATTCCTCTACCCGGCCACCCGCCTATATTATTAATTTAATTTTCTTATATAATATATACTTAGTGTTATAACTAAGGTTTGAGTTTTTTAATTTTATATCGTCTTCTTCCTATTCACGACGCCGCAGCCCACACTCCACACCACTGCCACTGCGAACACCACCACGCGAGCACCCTCAGCCACCACTTGCGACCACCGTCAGCCATCATCTATGCACCATCAGCCACCACCTGCGGCATCATCTGCGCACGATCTGAAAATCAAAGCTTCCTCTAAGAGGAATCGATCTGGAAAAGACGACGACGACGATGACGATGGTGGAGAAGATGATCAGAGACCATCAAAGAGATAGTAAGCTATCTAGTCTCACCTATCTTAGCTTAGTATTACTCAACTCATCTGCTCTTTTGGGCTATAAGACCTGCAGTTGTCTTTCTTAGGAAGAAAAAAAAATTCAATGTCGTTGGGTCCTTTATTTCATGGAATGGTCTGGAAAACAATGTTCTTGGTTGAAACGCTACTCCTTGTGGTACATTTTATTCGATGTGGCCCATGTTATGTTATCCTCCAAAGCCCAAATGAAGTGGGCAAAAAAAAAATTGAAAAAGTCTATTTACCGGGTCTAGCGGGTTTGGCGGGTCTTACCCGATTATTGGGTCTCGGGGCGGGGGCGGGTCGTATCCGGGTCGGGTCTGGTAACGGGTCCAACTTAAAGTTAATGGGCCGGGTCCGGGTCTTGCCAGACCCGGTTCAGACCCGGCCCGTTGCCATCCCTAATGGAAATAGAACTAGTTCAAAATGCAAAATATTGTAAAAATAGAAGCAGAGCCATCACCAAAAGTGCTAAATACAGTCAAAACACAAGCAGAGCCATCATTCGACGTCGTTCTTCTTCCCAGCAACTTTCTTCTCCTTATTCCGGCCACTTTCTTGGCAATCGACGGGGTTCTTCTTCGGAAACATCGCAAGATTCGTCGATGAAGTGTAGAAATCGGTCGGGTTTCGTCGATTAAGGGTTCAGATCAGTAGAAAATTCTTCGGGTTTTCTCGATGAAGGCTGGAAAGCTAATTTAGGGTTTGTGGTACTGAAAATCGAATTAAGTCTCAGTGCTATTACAGATCATTTAATAATACCACTTCAATATTAATAAATATCAGTAAATAAGATTTATATACCACTTTATAACACGTAAGATTTAGGCTAAAAAGTTTGATGTAATTTCTGAGAAAAATAAGGGTGAACATGTCTTTTCAGCCTGAGTTCCTTTTTTCTAACGTAAATATTAACTGGGCCCTTCTCCCTATTTAAAACACTAAAAGGGCCTGAAATCTACCTGAACTTGTTAGGAGGGCGTGGAATCTAATTAGCCCTAGATTTTATTTCTTTGTCTTTTATTGTGGAAAATCTCTATCTTCGGACAAACAAAAAATTAAGTAGATGCACGTTTTATCATCATATGTCACGCCTGACTTTGAGTTAGGTGAAGGGATAATCATCGACTTGAAATTTGTCAAATCACGTGTTTAATTTATTTATTGAATTTTAATTTCCAAACGCAAAAGGACTATAAATATGTATTTTGAGATTACCGACGTGGAGATTTTCTTTGTAAGAGGAATGAATGCGTTACATCATTAATAATGGTATATCATTGACCTAATAACAATTCAATATTTTCTATAAACGCGTAAGATACAAAACTATTTAATATTTAGGATGAGCTCGTATTTAATACGATTTTTCAAATATTACTGCTCGCGTCACATGTGAGAGTCATATCCACGTCTTTGGTATTTGTCACATTCATATATCATAAGGGCTTTTAAAGTTCAGCCCAACATAAGTTTCATTTCGATTTTAAGACCCTCTCATGAAATTCATAGTTTTAAGGACCCGATTTTTGCAGAAACACTTAACAGTTCAGCTGTACCACTTCTCTGTTCAACAGTACCACTTCATGGGTCTACAATACCACTTTACGGGTCTACAGTACCACTTCATGGGTCTACAGTACCACTTCATGGATCTATAGTACCAATCATGTACGTGTAACATTTGTGAAAATTTAGGTCCTTATCTCTAAATTTCATAAAAATCGAGTCTGACAAGGGTCTGAAACCTAATTTAAAATATTTTTGGGGCCTGACTCGTAAGTTAGACTGTATTGGTACATATTTATATTGTATATGAATATGCTCATGCTTTACTACAGTGTACGTTTTATTGTATGGCAAACCTTATTCTCGTGAAATTGATTTTCTCGTTAATATATTTTTACGGTAAAGTCCTAAAAACACCCCTGTAGTTTTTTGAAAATCACGGTACCCCCTTGTGGTTTGTAAACATCGTCGGACCCCCTCATATTTTAGAAAACACATCTGAAAACCCCCCAGTCAGCGTCGGACGCCCTCAAACGCGCGCTTTATGCACCTGGGACACATTATTCACTTACTTTTTTTAGTGGGAATGATGAAATTATTCCCAATAACTTTACACACGCTCATCTAAAAGACCTCACAAATGAAACGAAGCAGACCCTCCTCAAGTATTACAGTGGTTAAATCCGATGAGTAGCAACATTGAAGATGATACGTCGGACAACGAGAATGTACAATCACAAGTAAGGAATGGCGTGAACTCAGATCAGTATAATGAATTGACAATAAAGATCAAGGCGCTCGAAAAAATGAGATTCTGATTTTTAACCTGCCCTGAAGACAAAATCTGACCGTATAGGACGAGAGTGATACATTATTAAAACACAAGGGGGTTACATGATGTTTCTAAACTACAAGGGGGTCCGATGATGAGTTTTTAAACTACGGGGGTTTATGATTTTAACCCATATTTCTATATCTAATTTTAGGTCAGACAAACTTCTGACTGATTAGGTGTTGACAATTAAAACTGCGGCTAGCTTTCATAATTAGATAAGGTTAAGAGTGGATTAATCGGATAAACATAAGATTCAATACTTTTGACATGGTAAAAATATTTTGGAGAGGAGATGAATCTATTTGTTTAAAATATTTGAACTCTTCTTCACTGTGCGTCTCAAGCACTAGTTATTTTTAAGATCTTAAGATTGAAACTTTGACGAAAATCAAATACTATGTCTTCTGCTAGCGTCGTGTTTTTATATTATTGTTATTAAAATATGCCCTAATTTAAATAGAACATAATCTACTTTGTAAATTAATTGCTAATATGTAAACGAGATGGGTTGGGCCTTTCGCCCTTTGTCCATCGATCACAATACAATTTAACTTCAAATCTCCAAGAATTATCATAAAATAATGAGATCGACTTAATCACTAACATATTACATCACGAAAATTGACGAATTTACAGGTGTGGAACTGAAGTAATTATAGACTTGGAAGTTGGAATACTTGCAATTCTTTGATGTATGCAAGAGTTAACTATCGCAATTATCACATTAAATTGACTTAAAAATAACATAACATGAGACGTAAATGTAATCGCTTAATTTTCCTGTGCTGCTTCTATTTTAAAGTTAAGCAATCTCATGAAAAGCACAATGGCTTTCACTCAAAATGGGAAAGAGCAGCAGCAAATCCCAAAAGGCTCAATAAATTCAAGAAACTCTGTAAAGAAAGAGACAGAGATAAACACTAACTGCTGAAGAAGAATCAACTCTCAGTCTTTCCTCTTCTTCTTGGATTTCCTCTCCTGATAATGATCTCCACTGCCCCTCTTCATAGAATCCTCGCTGGACTTACTCGTCGAGTGCTTTCTCTTCAACGAAGCCTTCGAAGTTTCCGCCGAAGCTGTGCTCTTGCCTTTGCTGCTCGGCGTGGAGAAACCACTCGAAGGAGGATGATTTCTGGGCTTAACGCTCCGTGTAGGAGCTGGCAATCGGCGACTAGACATAGCCGAAGATGTTAGAGATGATGGCCCGAATAGGTTCTTGCGGGCTTGGAACTCGCTAGGCTCGGGGTAATGAATCAAAGAAACACATCTCGATATTTTACCCGCTGTCATAAAAAAGACAAAGATCATCAAGAAAACATCACATTCCACGACAATCTTGACCGTAGAATTGATTCACAACACTCTATGATGTCTATCGAAGAATTTTCAGAGACTGATGGTTATGGGGATCTCAATAAACTATGCTATACCGATTTTAGTCTTTGATGTTGAAGTTGAGAAGACAATAGGATTAGGACCTTCTGATCTGCAACTGATTACATCATAGAACTTGCCTGCAAATAAAATTAGGGATTCAGCATTTCGATATAGCCGAAAAAATCAAACTAAGAAGAGGAGATAAATCACCAGAAGTGGCCTTGAAGGATCCAAGATGCCCATCAACACCATCAAGTTTCAATGCCAACTCTTTTGCATCAAAATCAGCTGGCTGCAAAAACTGTTAGCTCAATCGACAATCTCAGATCAATCGAAGGGTAATTTTGACTGTCTATTAACCTTCAAAGTTTTTCTTCTACATAATTTACCCCAACGAAAAACAAATACCCAATCAAACGACTCAAACGAACATTATAAGAAAAATGATTTCTACGACACAGAGAAGGTGAGAGGTACTGTATTCGTCGGCAAATGGATAAGCCACAGTTCAGTTGAGTCTGATAGGTCGAGCTCGATGAGAGGGTCTTTCGTGTCACCCACAAACCCAGACGGCGGCTTATAACCAGTCTCAATTTCAGACATAGCCACCAAGTACCTCAACGGCGGAGAAGGCGGCGGCGTTTCGGCGACGGCGGCGGTGGAGAATTTGCTTGCCCTGTTTTCTCGAGAACGTGGTAATAGGGTTTTCTTTTCTTTTATTACTATTAATTAATTTTTTTCTGCATTAATTGATGAGGTGTGACAGGCGGGCAAATTGAACGGCCAGGATTACGTTAATAAAGTAGGCTTATTAAAGAAAAATAATTATCCTAAATTAATTTTACCTCACTTGAATAATTAAGCTCAATTTCGGCCCATGAGCAAGTTTACTAGCTCGTGTTCGAACTTCGAAGTTCAATTTTTTGGTCCGCGGAATTCAATGCGGAAAAGAAAAAAAATGTGTGGTTATGCGCATTGTATCATAGTACATTACACTTTATCTATCGTGTCATTTTACTTTTCCTTTTCTTTTTCACGTCAAAATCCGGAAACCAAATGGAGCAAAGGTGCAAAAATTAAAGAAAAGAAAAACTCTTCTAATCGATAAGTAATGACTGAGCTTTCAGACAATCAAAATAAGTTCGAGCTTGGGAGTTCGAGCTTCAGTCGAACTAAGATATTAAAAACATTAACGTAACTCAAATTAGTCTAGCTAGCGCATCATTTAAGTATCTTAATATTCTCGGAACAAATTTCCTGAAATTCTGTTCTCTAAAACAATAATCGAAACTCCATTAGTGTACAGCTACAAGCCGATGCGAACTCAATAATATGGTAGCACTCGTACTATGTTTATTACGGAGGATCAAATATATACTATTCTCACTTTTCAACCTTATTATAATAAATAACACACATATGTACAACAAACACTTCAAACTCACTCTCCATCTTCACTTATTCGAAAGTACAAGTCTTCAAAAGTACATCAAAATCGCATTAGCCCACTCATCATCATCACCATCACCCTCGTCGATCCTCGGAGAAGACAGATAAGAAGCGAAAGAAGTCGAAAAAGGCGAAGCCGATTTCCTGCTAGAAAATGACAAACGTGGCTGATAACGATCTAAATCGTTGTCCGAATTATGGAACTCATTTTTATTGCTTTTCTTGGCCTTTTCGCACTTCCTCTTCGGAGAGGGAAAACACCCCGAAGAAGAGACAATTTCGGGCCTCATGCGAAGGGAAGATCGTCCACGTGGAGATGATTTGATCGAACGGCTCTCCTCATTAGGGTTTGATATGATCGTAGGGTTAGGGTAGGCCGAGGGAGACGGCGGAGGTTTGAGCTTCTTCGGCGAGGAAATGATAATGGAGTTCTTTCTTCTTGGAGGTTCTTTTTTCTTGGGTCGCCCAGCATGGAGTTTCGGGTCTTCGTGGGTCGGTTCTTGTGGGCTGTAATGGGTCTTTGGCACGCCGGGTCGGATCTCCCATTTGAAGGGTATTGCGCCCGGTTTCTTGAATGAATCGTCTTCTACCTTCATTTTTCTATTTTTTTGTTAATCTTTTTTTTATGTGTGATGCGAGTCGTGCTATTAATATAGGGATTAGTTCTTGGAATTGATTATCGAAGTCAAGGCTCGATCAAAGGCGTTAGAGGTGGGGGTGGGTAAGTGGGGCCCATTTGTTATTGTTTGATTAGTTAGTTTCCATGAGCCACGCCGTGCATTTTATCTCCAAATGATGCGTTTAGTTGGGTGGATAAGCCCATTAAAGTACTTTTATCTAACACAATCTTGTTCAGTTTGAAAAAATCGATCTGTATGAAGCCCGATATAAAAGTCCAACCCGCTGCTATTAGCTATCAAGCCCACTACAATTGATCCAACGTGTGAGGCCAATATAATTAATCCAACCCCTATTAAATGTAAAAAGACAAAATATCCTTATTCCACCCAATCATAAAGTCATTTTTATTTCATGTAGTTTATATGGCAAAAATAAATAAACAAACAATAATTTATTCCTTATTTATGACGATCAAATTGACATCCATATCTTATATTTTTCGATATTCATAAGAATAATTATTTTATAACTATATATTGATTTTGTAAATTTACAAATAATATAGAGATCAAATTTTTATTATGTTGGAAACTAAACAATATCTAATAATTCCTGTACAAGATTATTATCTCACATTTTAACTTGGGTTTTTTTATACTTCGTAAAGTCTTTAGTACATATATATTAGCAATCTTTTATTGGGTCCCAAGAAAAGGTTTATTATATATCCGCTAATTAAGTTTCAGGCCTCAAAAGATGTTATACGTTAGGTTTTAGGACCCTATCAGAAACATTTTAGAATTAAGGACCCGATTTTTGTAAAATTTAGAGATAATGACCGAAAATGTATGCAAGTATTATACAGTGTATATGAACTGGTGTCGGACTATCGTTTTGGTTATTACAGAACAATGAAGTGGTAATACAGAACGATGAAGTGGTACTGCAGAACGATGAAGTGGTACTGCAGAACCATGAAGTGGTACTGTAGGTCCATGAACTGGTATTGAAAAACACTTAAGTGTATCGGTCCATAAAACTAAAAATTTTCTGACAGAGGCCTGAAACCTAAATGATACTTATGTTGGGTATCAAGTTGCCCCTTATATATATTTGTGTGTGTATGTATATAAAGGGATTTCTATTAAGACTATGAATGAAATTACAACTTCGACATTGCGGTTCGGCAAAATAATTAACTACAACCACGCTAGGCCTCCGTTGTGCTCTTACAAGTTTCGAATTGAAGATTGTTGGGGATTTTTGTTCCATTGAATGGCTAAAAAATAAAATAGAATAAAATCGACATAATTTAATTAGTTTGTAGAAGAACTTCCATTTATCAAGAACCGCGCGTACAAAGTTCTTTTTTTATTGTTGTAGAAGAATTGAAGGCATATATCATGTCAAACTCCATGGAAATCTCTCGTCTTTCCTAAATATATGTTTACTCTGTAGATATTATGAATTCTGCATTTTAGGTAAATGTTTTAGTTAGCTTTGGAAAGTATTTGTTAGGTGAGCTTGTGTCACATGGTCTTTGACCATTCAAAGTTCAACAAAGCAACTACAATTTGTTAGGTGACCACGTGGGATGACAAAGCAAAGAAGAACAACGAAAGCTGCGCCGATATTATTATTAAAAAGTGGACTGCTACTTTATTTTCATTTGTTTACACTGACGAGGGAGCACGGACGTTCGCCTATAAATAGGTTCATCTGCACAAGGAAAGAACACCACCACAGCCTATCAGATATTCTCGTCTCCGGTCATTTTCTGTAGCATACTCCTTATATTGTTGTAGTGCTTTTGTATCACGTCAGTGTACGTGTTTGTAATATCTCCACATAATAAAGTAGTTCTACCCTCCGGCCCGTGGACGTAGGTCATTCTGACCGAACCACGTAAATCTCGTGTCACTGTCCAAATATTATTTTTGTCTCTTTTATTTATTATCGTCATTTTTCGGGCAAAATAATTATCGGGGATTTCCGCATATCCTAACAAATTCCCGATAATTATTTTGCCCGAAAAATGACGATAATAAATAAAAGAGACAAAAATAATATTTGGACAGTGACACGAGATTTACGTGGTTCGGTCAGAATGACCTACGTCCACGGGCCGGAGGGTAGAACTTCTTTATTATGTGGAGATATTACAAACACGTACACTGACGTGATACAAAAGCACTACAACAATATAAGGAGTATGCTACAGAAAATGACCGGAGACGAGAATATCTGATAGGCTGTGGTGGTGTTCTTTCCTTGTGCAGATGAACCTATTTATAGGCGAACGTCCGTGCTCCCTCGTCAGTGTAAACAAATGAAAAATAAAGTAGCAGTCCACTTTTTAATAATAATATCGGCGCAGCTTTCGTTGTTCTTCTTTGCTTTGTCATCCCACGTGGTCACCTAACAAATTGTAGTTGCTTTGTTGAACTTTGAATGGTCAAAGACCATGTGACACAAGCTCACCTAACAAATCTCCACCTTGAGTTTGATTTCGAAAATTACTCCACCTAAAATTAGTAACACCTTTAGTTACTATCTCTGTCTCCCTCCGTCCATAGCCCCGACGGGCTAGTTCACCAATTTTAGAACACTAATCAAGTCCAAGCAATGCTTGAACTTGGAAACTGGAAGAGCTTTCGTAAACGTATCTGCAGGATTATCCTTCGTGTTGATCTTCTTGATGAACACCCTTTTATCTGCAATAATATCACGAATGAAATGATACTTAATATCAATATGCTTAGTCCTTTCGTGATACATCTGATCCTTGGTCAAATGAATCGCACTTTGACTATCACAGAAAATCGTAATGACTCCCTGACTCTGAGTTAATTCGCCGAATAACCCTGTCAACCATAATGCTTCCTTAATCGCGTCAGTAATCGCCATGTATTCTGCTTCAGTAGTAGATAACGCCACTACATGCTGTAGAGTTGCTTTCCAGCTAACTGCACAACCTCCAATACAAAATACATAACCAGTAAGAGATCGTCGTTTATCGAGATCACCTGCGTAGTCTGAATCGACGAAGCCAACGAGAGTAGTTCTGTTTCTGCCAAACTCCAAACAAAAGCTTAGAGTACCCTTCAAGTATCTGAGAATCCACTTCACTGCTTGCCAGTGTTCTTTCCCTGGATTAGCCATATACCTGCTAACAACACTAACAGCCTGTGAAATATCAGGACGTGTACATACCATTGCATACATAATACTGCCGACTGCACTCGAGTAAGGAACCCGTGCCATGTACGCTTCTTCCTCTTCTGATGATGGTGACTGAGCAGCGCTTAGCCTAAAATGGCTAGCAAGAGGTGTGCTGACTGGTTTGGCATCGCTCATGCCAAATCTCTCCAAAACCTTCTTGAGGTAACTTTCCTGGGTTAGGTGTAACTTACCAACTCCTCTATCACGTCTAATCTCCATACCAAGAATCTTCTTTGCTGCTCCTAAATCCTTCATTTCAAATTCACCATTCAATAAGGCCTTCAATTGGTGAATTTCTGCAAGATTCATAGCCGCAATGAGCATATCATCAACATATAACAATAGATAAATGAACGAACTGTCATTTAACTTCCGGAAGTAAACACAACTATCATACTTGCTCCTGGAGAAACCATGACCCAACATGAAAGAATCAAAACATTTATACCACTGTCTTGGAGACTGCTTTAATCCGTATAAGGATTTCTTCAGCAGACAAACTTGGTCTTTCTTGCCTTCAACTATGAAGCCTTCAGGTTGCTTCATATAAATCTGTTCATCTAAATCGCCATGTAAGAACGCTGTCTTGACGTCAAGCTGTTCTAACTCCAAATCATACATGGCAACGATTGCAAGTAATACACGAATAGAGCTATGTCTAACGACAGGTGAGAATACATCATTAAAATCAACACCTTGTACCTGACTAGAGCCTTTCGCGACTAATCGTGCCTTATACCTTGCATCGTCAGAACCAGATAAACCTTCTTTCTTCTTGAAGGCCCACTTACATCCGACTATTTTCTTTTTCTTCGGCGACGGCACAAGAATCCACGTACCATTCTTGTGCAGAGACTCCATTTCTTCATTCATCGCTACCAGCCACTAATCAGAATTAACATCGCTTATTGCCTCCGAATAGGTAGAAGGTTCGCCGCCTCCACCTGTTTCTTGCGCCACTGATAAAGCGTACGAAACTAAATTTACGTACCGCTGTGGTAGTCAAATCTCCCGTCTCTCCCGTCTCTCTGGCTATAGAATATTCCTGCTCGGTGCTCTCATCTTCAACAGTATCTGAATCAGGTTCTGGCTCATCCTCTTGATCTGTTGAACTCGTAGCAGGGTCATCTGAAGGATCTTTGTTGATCTCGAGCTCCACCTCGCTGTGTACACTATCCATCTTTTCTTGATCAGAAGAATTAGTAGACTCTTTCGAAGGATGTAACATCGAAGACTCGTCAAAAGTAACATCTCTGCTAATTATAAATTTGGGTGACTTGGGATCAGGATTATATAGTCTATATCCTTTCACCCGTGAAGCGTAACCGAGGAAAATACATTTCTTAGCTCTAGGCTCACTTTCCCTCGTTTACGTGCATATAAGTTGGGCACCCAAATATTCTTAAGTTGGAGTAATCAGCAGGAGTACCTGACCAAACTTCCTCGGGAGTCTTGAAATTGATCGGTGAACGCGGTGAACGGTTGACAATATAACATGCTGCGGCGATAGCTTCAGCCCAAAAATCATTTGTCAACTCAGCGTTAGAGATCATACATCGAGCTCTCTCTAAAAGCGTTCGGTTCATGCGCTCGGCAACACCATTTTGTTGAGGCGTCATTCGAACAGTGTGATGTCGAGCAATACCTTCATTTCTGCAGAACTCATTGAACTCGCTTCCGCAAAATTCTAAGCCATTATCTGTCCGCAACCGCTTAATCTGTTTTCCTGTCTGCTTTTCAATTAAAGATTTCCATTGTTTAAACGTTAGGAAAACATCACTCTTCTGTTTAAGAAAATAGACCCACACTTTCCTCGAAAAATCATCGATGAAAGTCAACATGTATCTTGCACCACCTTTGGACGGAACACGAGAAGGACCCCATACATCAGAATGAATATAGTCCAAAGTACCTTTCGTCCTGTGGACAGCTGGCGAATTGAAGCTGACTCGTTTCTGCTTCCCGAAAATACAATGTTCGCAAAAGTCCATCTTACCAGTACTTTGACCGCAAAGTAGGCCCCGCTTGCTTAAAATCGTCAAGCCTTTTTCTCCCATGTGTCCAAGTCGCATATGCCATAATCTCGTGGTATCAACCTCCCGGGATGTCGAAACTGCAGCGGAACCTGTAACAGTAGTTCCCTGCATAATATATAAATTTCCAGACCTGCAAGCTTTCATCACGACAAGGGCACCTCTGGCAATCTTCAAAACTCCACCTTCACCTGAGAACCTGCACCCTTGAGATTCAAGTGTGCCTAAAGAGACAAGATTTCTCTTCATATCTGGAACATGTCTGACTTCTGTGAGGGTTCGGATGATTCCGTCGAACATCTTGATCCTAACTGTGCCTTTACCAACAACTGGATTTCGACCTTTCTTTAGATCTGCTACTTTCAGCGTCTCTACGTTCTGGTCTTCCCCGTGCAAACAGGCCTTCTGCCTGGCTACCACTTGTTTCTCCCGTAATATCCCTGTCTATCTGTTCTTTCGATTGTAAAGCAGATTTGACACTAGCATACGATATCGTATCTTTCCCATAGATTATGGTGTCACGAAAATGCTTTAAAGACGAGGGAAGGGAACATAACAATATTATGGCCTGATCTTCGTCCGTCACTTTTACTTCTACGTTCGCCAAATCAATAATGATAGAATCGAATTTATCGAGATGCGAGAGAATAGAAGTACCTTCCGTCATTTTCATACTATATAGCTTCTGCTTTAAATAAAGCCGATTCTCCTTAGTTTTCTTCATGTAGATAGCTTTTAACGCATCCCACATACCCATGGCCGTCGTCTCCGTGGCAACTTCTTGCAAAACCTCGTAAGAGAGATTTAATATAATCGCCGATCTTGCTTTCTTGTCCAATTCATTAAATTGATCGTCCTTCATTTCGGTTGGTTTCTTCTTTGCGCCTTCAAGCGCCACCTCGCATCCGTCTTGAATTAGTATGGCCTCCATCTTGAGACTCCACATTGCAAAGTTGACATTTCTGTCGAACTTTCCAATTGACATTTTTGTTATCGTCATGGTGGCTAAAAAAATAAATCGGGGTTGGCTCTGATACCAATTTGTTAGGATATGCGGAAATCCCCGATAATTATTTTGCCCGAAAAATGACGATAATAAATAAAAGAGACAAAAATAATATTTGGACAGTGACACGAGATTTACGTGGTTCGGTCAGAATGACCTACGTCCACGGGCCGGAGGGTAGAACTTCTTTATTATGTGGAGATATTACAAACACGTACACTGACGTGATACAAAAGCACTACAACAATATAAGGAGTATGCTACAGAAAATGACCGGAGACGAGAATATCTGATAGGCTGTGGTGGTGTTCTTTCCTTGTGCAGATGAACCTATTTATAGGCGAACGTCCGTGCTCCCTCGTCAGTGTAAACAAATGAAAAATAAAGTAGCAGTCCACTTTTGAATAATAATATCGGCGCAGCTTTCGTTGTTCTTCTTTGCTTTGTCATCCCACGTGGTCACCTAACAAATTGTAGTTGCTTTGTTGAACTTTGAATGGTCAAAGACCATGTGACACAAGCTCACCTAACAAATCAATGAGCATAGTCATCTTTCTAATATAGAAAGCTCCTAATTACTTGAATCAAGAAAGAGCTATATAAATCGACCAGGCTATGTTATAAAAACCATTTTAGACAAAGCCTATACTTAAAAAAAAACCCACAAACATACATAAATATTACAGATCACCACCACATATTACATCACATGAAAGCACAACACAACATAACAAATGAAAACCAAGAAGATAAACATCGAAACATTGTCATCACATCTCACATACAAACACACACAATTCAAATCACATAGCTTTAACAACAGCTTCAAACCTCGGCTCCTTGTCCAGAAACTTCTGCTCACTATAAACACTCATATAATCCCCAAACACAAACTTAGGGTACTTCTTCACTTCCTTCTCTTCCTTCTTCTTCTTCGTCAGCATAGGCGCTGGCTCAATCACAGCTTCGAAAGAAGGGTTGTAGAAAGAAGCGATCGACATTCTATTACCATCCTTTGTAGCCAAAACCCTATGCCATACGCTCTTATACTTACCGTTGCTAAGCACCTCAATCTGATCGCCTACGTTGATCACTATCGCGTTCTTCGTAGGCTGAACGTCGACCCATTTCCCGCCCTTCAGTATCTGAAGTCCCTTCACTTCGTCGTCTTGAAAGAGGAGAATTACGCCCCCAGCGTCTGTGTGGGCCCGCAAACCTATGACCTTGTCTGGGTTAGGGCAAGGCGGGTAGTGGCTCACCTTTGTCCCGAAGAACGCTGATTCGTCGTTTTTGCCCTTTGTGAACGCCTTGTTTATGTACCCCTTTGGTAGCCCTAAGTTCTCTTCCATTATTTCGGTTATTTTTATCGCTAGCTTTCGAAGCTCGGTTCTGTATTCCTTCATCGTTTCCCTGGAAAATTAAAGCGTGGAGTTTTAGTGAAAGACTTCCTAACGATCGATGGATGGTTTGAGAATTAGGGTTTCTTTTTTTTTTTTTTACTTGAAAATGGCGGTTTTCGAAGGCCAATCAGCGTCGTTTTCGTCGGTGAGCAAGAAAACGTCTTCCCAGTCTGAGTTTTCGAGCTTTGCGATATCGTTGGTAATATTATTACCGTTGTTATTTTTTTCGATCAGTTCGTTGAGTAGTTGGACGGGCTTCGAATTCTTGAAATTTGGCTCTCTTTCAACTTTGTAGATTTCGGCAGCAATTCGTTTCACTCTCTGTAAGAGCTCCTCGGAGATTCCGTGGTTTATTAACTGTAATAACATTCGAAAATTAGGATTATATATAAACAAATTGTTGGTAAGCCATTTTTTCGCCTCTTGAAAAAGCACTAACAAGTATGACATATATATATATATATATATATATATATATATATGTATGTATGTATGTATGTATACCTGGAAGAAACCCCATTCTTCGCAGCAGTGAGCAATCTGAGCCAAAGTATTAGCTCTTTCTTCGCCTTCGACCTTTGAAAAATCAATCACTGGGATCGTCATTGGGAATTCGAATGGGTATGGTACTCGAGAATATTATACGTTTAATTTTTATTTTTATTTTTTGGATTTTATGCGCTTCTTTTTGCAGTTGAAAACACTTAGTTATGTGGTGGCTTGAGAGCTTGGAAGCAGGCCAATTTATAACAGGGGTTCAAATTATTTAATTTCCTGTCATTTAGGAATGTCAACCCCATAAAATAATGTCTAATGTTTAAAAAATAAAAGTTCAACGATACATTTTTTTATATTGAAGATAGCAAGCCATTGAAGTCATGCAACGGGCGGTGCAAGAATGTGTCAAAACTCAAAAAGGTTTATAGTTATTTCTCTAATGATATCCCACAACAGAAGCATTCTTCCTCAGTTTATTATGCATCGAATTATATTTAAATTAATCATTTTGTTTCTTACATTATCTCATTAAAGACACAGATTTGGCTCTTGTCAGCGTCATAACACAACATATATTATTAGTTGTCCGTAATTAGTCAACTCCTCGCAATTATACATAACATTAAAGATTTAATTTTGCAGCTGTTGCGTTACTGGTGCAACTAATCTTCTTTGTTCAATGCATGGAAAAGCTGCCTCGTTCATATATAACGCAATCCCATATATATTATAAGTTGATGAAACAAAGTCTAGCAAGACTTCATATTAATTGAATTTATTCTAATAATAAAAATTATAAATGTTTTCCTTGGTGTCTCAATATTAGGGGTTTCTACTTTTTTTTTTTCCGCTTGGTATTTAAATGTCGGCTAGTTGGTTGACCTGAGAAATTATTATTTTAGTCATCCTCGATGACTTTCTCAGAGTCCAAAACATTGAACTTATGTGGTTTATGAATTATGATCGATTATAGAAGATCTTCAGCCATAGTTTGTGGGTGAAAGTATGCATATTGTATATATTTGCATGTTTATATATATATATATATATATATTATATATATATGTATGTATGTATGTTATACCTATATATCGAAAAAAGTCAATAATTAATATGTGTCTGCCCCTGCATGTAATAATTGTGTTTTTTTCTTTACATTACATGATTAGTATCTGTCTTGATTGGTTTGTAATAATATGATTTGGACGCTAATCATGTTACCATTTTGTTAATTAATTATGTTATGGTTTTCAGAAGGCTGACTTTTTTTTGTCTAAATTATAGTGAAGGATGACGACGATTAAAGGTAGGTGACGTGCAGCATGATGCAATGACTTATTTAACCTGGAAACGACTTTAATAGTCAAATTATTAAAAAATTGAGATTGTTTTTTGATATAATAAAATATGGGACTGCGTTTTTCATTAAAACCCTGCCTTTGTACAATGAATCTGCCGCCGTAGCAGAAAACCCTAGAATGTATTTGCCTCGTTAAGCAAGAAAGGTGATCATATTGCTAAGTGAAAGACCATTTTGAATTGAAGTGCAAGAATTTCGATGGTTCAAAATTAATACGATAGAATGTCCAAGGGAATCAAATCGTGAACATCTCAAAAGTGGAGCTCATGAATTAAGGGTTTAGGGTGAAGTTACACATATAGGTATAATATAGGAAAAATTATAAAAATGACTCACTAAGTCCATTTTTTATTTTTGATCACTATATTTGCCAGTTACAAAACAAGGTCCTAAGTAAGTATACCACTTTTTAATTTTGGGTCACTATGTTTGCCAGTTACAAAACTAGGTCACTAAGTATATATATATACTAACAGTCACTAGTTACAAAACTAGGTCACTAAGTATGTGTATATAGTAACAAAACTAAGTCAATAAGTATGTATATAATTACAAATTGGGGTCACTAAGTATGTATATAATAAGAAAAAGAGATCAGTAGCCCACTTTTGTTAATATATACATACTTAGTGACCTAATTTTTAACTGACAAACATAGTGACCCAAAATAGAAAATTGGCATATTTAGTGACCCATTTTTATAATTTCCCCTATAATATATTAATTAGTTTTCGTAGTAGAGAATGAGGTTCATATTTACGTCAGAAAAGTATATCACTTAAGGACCCGTTTTACTGTCTGTACCAGTTTCTTCAGTCACGTTGTACCTTTCTATGTTTGTATTGTGTACCACAATACTTTGATATAATGTACCTAAATGTGTTGATACGACGTACCTTATGTGATATATACGGTGTACCATTTTCTCAATGTGTGACGTACCACAATACGTTGATATAGTGTACCTAAATGTGTTGTATTGTGGTACCTGCGGCGGATTGGGTACCTATATGAAAGAAAATTATTCTATTAGGTACCTAAGTGATATTCGTCTGACAAGGGAGTTAATTGATAGAAAGTTTGCAAATAGGGATTTAAGTGAAAGTTTCCCAAAAAATAATACCGTAGAATAATAAAAATTTAATTTATTTTGTGCGTTTTCCCCATGTCAACGGCGTACCTCATACGTATGTATTACATTTTAATATTTTATACGTCGGCATAAACGAGTCATTGATTTAGGGATTTCAGACCTTTATCACTTTATGTAAAGTAAATTATTTATAGTATCAACATAAATTGTCAATGCACGCAACTTCTACGAATTAGGATACGGTTTTTATCATAAAGCTAAAACTATATGCGTATATATACACGCAAGGTGATCGAATTGGCCGACCACGGTAATGCTACATCATATTATTATTTCATTGATTACTATTTTATTTTTTTACACCTCTCCTCACGCACATACCATACAC
Source organism: Craterostigma plantagineum (assembly GCA_027422505.1). Classification (NCBI taxonomy): domain Eukaryota; kingdom Viridiplantae; phylum Streptophyta; class Magnoliopsida; order Lamiales; family Linderniaceae; genus Craterostigma; species Craterostigma plantagineum. The sequence goes on from JAPQWV010000050.1 coordinate 4,655,259, forward strand.
ATACATATATAGATATTGCAGCATTACATTTAATTTCCCCAAATACAACGAAGTAACATCTATTATATGAATCATGGTCATTAAACATTCACAAGGGCATGAGTTTCAAGAATTTGTTCTCAAACTTTCATGCTTATATCCAACTATAAAACAAAGGGAAATCAAATTAATGGGGGAAATGTCAACTTCATGCATATAATGAGAGACCAAAGAGTATTACATACATCACAGATACTGTTTCAAGTAACTCTTCGCCAAACTCTCAGCATTTGATCCCCAAATAAACTAAAACCAAAGTTATATTCTCAGCAAAGTAAAATCAAGAACCGCACAGATTCAAATCATATAAGTTATCAAGTCGCTGGGCTCTCAGATCTTGGGGTTCAAAGTTTGCTACAGATTAAGGTTTGGACATAGGAGCAGTTATTGCATCGCTGCGATGTTTGATCCTTTCTTGCGATGTATTCTCATGGCGAAACCGAGAATAGTCACCAGCCACTTCGTTATTTGGCTTCTTCCTTTTCACTTTCCTTTTTGGCAAATCTTCATCTGAGTTCATACCATCAATGGAGCTGTGAGTGCTAGAGCTTCCCTTCCTCTTTTCTTGCTTATTAGGCCTACTATCAGTGTTGGGAGATAAAACCAAGGACGGCATAAGTGAATTTGCAGCAGCTAGGCCAAGAAAATGGCTCGTTCCTCCATGCGAAGATTGGCTGCGAGGATCTGAGGTGACTTTGTCGCGAACATTCGTCGATTTCAGGGCAGTTTTAGCAGCTTCTTTGCCTCGACTAGAGCTATCTTCAGGCTTTAGTGCAGGCTTCTCCTTCTTGGGATTTTCTTGATTCTGAGAAATAGGAGATGAAGATGTTTGCTTGAGAGAAGCACGCTTCGTGTGTGAATTATATTATATACACAGAAAAAAAATAAGGAAGAAAAAGATAGATGAAACCAATACCTTGGGCTGGTTGGACTGTAACTTCCTCTTCTTCGCTCGATAAATTGCATTTTTAATCCCATTGTTATCCATCACCCCATTAGGCCAAAATGCAGCAAGCTGTTTCAGAAAGGCATAGAGTTGTAACTCTCCTTAGAATGGGACCCTCATTTATAACATCATATCAAAGCAGATTCGATCGAGAGACATGTGACGGTTTACCTCTTCATATAGCCTTTTGACTGGTGGCCCTGAATCTTCTTCCAATTTCTGGCAAGAAAAAATGCGTAAGAAAGTTTAGAGTACAAGTGTAAATCTATTGAGGTTAACCCTTGATAAATATAGTGAGGAAAAGATAAATCACCTCAATATAGAGATCGTATAAGTCGCAGATTTTGTTTCCCAGAGTCTCATCCATGGTGTATTTCCTGATTGCAGACTCCATCCCTCGCAAGGGAACTTCTTGGAAAGGGTCAGAGTTTGGAGTTTGCTTTTGCAACTACAAAAGGACAAATATCACAATCCTAGTTATAGAAACAATGCGCACCATGTACTACACAGACATAGCGGCTTTGAGGGGTGGAGGTTCAAATAGTTCGGAAGGAAGTTCGATTCATTTCGAAAAAGGTAATGGAGATAAAAAAAATATGTTATTTCCTCGTGGTCAAGATGAGGGGTGATTAAGAAACTGAAACCATAATTCTTAAATAATCAGAATTGTGTTATGAAAAAAGCATCCATACTATGGAATTCATATGCTGAATCCGCTGGGCAACCATCTCTGCAACTTCAAGCTTCATCTTTTGGAGCTGATCATCCTTCGCTTGTTTAACTGACAGTCCCATGTTAGCCATATTTCTAATATTCCTCTGAAGACAAGAACATGTGTAGTTAGCCGTTTTGCTGCTCAAACCATTGATAGGCTCACGGTATATGGAAGATATATATATATATATATATAGAGAGAGAGAGAGAGAGAGAGAGAGAGAGAGAGAGAGAGAGAGAGAGAGAGAGAGAGAGAGAGAGAGAGAGAGAGAGAGATATTATATATATGAGAAGGAAACAAGGTAAAGGCAAATGATACCCTTAGTGCCCTAAGTTGCATAAGATGTCCTACAATGCCCATCAACCGACTGAGGACCTCCATTGATATCTTCCCATCGCCAGTGTACTGCAAGCAAGCCGAAGTACAAAAGGTCAAACTACATAATATCCTTAAAGAACAGCCTAATGAACAAAAGGAGGTTGAAGGGACAGTACAGAAATGTGGTAGGTAGTGTAATAAAAAAGATAATGATCTATGTACCGATAAACGAGCAACTTTTGCCAGCTTCTGCTTTATTTCAGGTGTTAACCTCCTTTTGACTGCCTGAGAAGTATTATCAGATATCTGGACTTCCGCAGAAGCTGGCCTCGCTGTCATTTTGGTGAAGTAAACAAGATATAAGCATTAACAAAGCTTGAGCAGTCATAGCAGAAGTATAAAGGACAAGAAAAACATGAAATAGAAAGTAACATACATTCATTGACTGTCTTCTCCAACTCTTCAATGGCCTTTTCAAGCATTGCACTTCTCTGTTTCATATAAGATCCTTCTTTTCTCGGCAGAACCAGATCCCTCTGAGGACATATCAGTACATGAAAGAATCTAATTAACCACCGTACAATGATATTAACAGGTAAAGCATGCAACTTTTAATCTCTGAGCGAAAATTCAGAAATTTTCCGAAGAACAACTTCTCTAAATTCATAGATCATTCAGAAGTTTCAGAAAAGCAACCCTCAAGGAAAGCAGATACAAATTCCGTGGGTATCACAACAATGCAACCTAACCTGCCTATCTAAGAAGGCAAGACAGCTAATCTTATAAGCCTAATAACAACAAGCTCTTAAAAATCTCAAGCAAAAACAAAACACTTTAATATTCAATGACCGGTAAATACACAAAAAATTAAATACCAAGAATTCCTGGGAGTTCCTGCTAGGGGTTGCAGGTACATTAAGATCAAACTTTCCAACAGGCGAAGATTTTTCTTTGTGCTGAATGTGTTGCTTCATTTTACCAACATGATCTGATTGCCGGCCGGGATGAGATTTGTATAGACTTGAAGTTTTGTCAATCGATTTTTGAGCTAAAATATCTTGAAGTTTACCACCCTCTTTCGATCTGCTACTACTGTTCTTCGATGGGCGAACAATCTGTTTGTGAGCATCTTTCTCCACCCTGGCATGATCACGACTCAATTTCTCCGATGACTCCAATGCTACTTTGGCTTCAATCCTTTTCTTCTTTACTGCAATTTCGGCAACATTTGCTGCAGAAGGCTCATGTATGCTAGTCACAGGCGTTCCAAGCAGCTGACTAGTCAGGTTTCTTTCAATCAAGGATGATGCTTTTTGACTTTTATTCCCGGATTTCACCTTTTTGGGAGCATTATTTGCATCATCATTGCCACCATCCCCTTTCAGCGCATCTTTATGTCGTCTCTTTTTTGGCTGTTGTATTGCGGATGGGGGAGGTTCACTGAAATGTAGAAAAGTAAACGTTTAACAATAAATGCAACACCTGCAACAAAAGCCAACCCTGAAACGGAAGTAGTTAGTTCGGTTCAACGACTAAACAGGATTCTGTATGTGATGAAGTAAGAAGTCGGTATGGCAATTAGCTCAGGGTTATCCACGTGTATGGTACAATCAAGCATTAATTTCCGACATAGCACGACAAATAATCTAGTCAACTGCCCTGAATAACAATCACTCAGTTGCAGAGGATGACACGTTGCACAAATTTTAAGAGAATGTAACCAACAGCAAATATATACAGAGCGAAACTCACATGCGTTCCAATTTCCCACGATTAATGAAAAAGCCATCATGCTTCAGTTTTGATTTGTCAACCTGGAAATAGTCATCCTGCACAAATGGAGTCATTCTTTAGCCTATATGAACGGTACGTATATGATCAAGAAAAATAAATACATTAAGCAATGCATCCCACAAAGGAAGATAGAAACCCACCAACTCAGCATCATCAATGAAGGAATCCTCAGTATCATACTCATCATCATCAGGCACATCACCTAGAACAACATCTTCTTCATCACTACTTCCATCATTACCCTACAAGCTCCACCAACAAACAGAAGACGAAATCAACATATATCATGTATACTAAAAAAGTTAGACTCAACCCAGAAATCAATCAAACTACATCAACAATCCATCAGATCACCAAGAACACCTCGCATAAAACACATGACCCAGCAAATTAAACACTAACGGAGAAACCCTCCTCTCAGGTACACGAAAAGCCTCGCCCAATAAGCAAAGCGAGCAGATACAATAATTCAAACAACAAAACCTTCAAACAAACACCAATCAAAAAATTTAAAACAAAATCAACCACATACCGCATACATGCGCTCGATCCTCTCGATCACAGAGCTCAATCTGTTCGTCCCGGCCGGATCCTGCGGTTCCCCGTCGGCCTGCCGCGGCTTCCCCACAGGCGGATGGAGTGGAAACGACAGCTGTTGATTCTCGACCCCGAGTGAGCCAGGCCCATTACCTCCGCCTATTGAATCAACATTTGTGACGTTTGCTTCTTTGAGAAGCTTCTTCCACGAGACGGTGGTAGTTTCAGATGGTCGGAGCTCGATTTTGAAGCGAAATCGGTCTCCGAAGGATTCGAATTTGGACACGGGCTTCGATCCCGGACCGCCCGTGTCCGGTCCGTTGGATTCCGGCATGAATTGAACTGCCGATTGATCGCTTAGATTAGGGTTTAGGCCTTTGGTGGCAAATGAGAGGGAAGTGAAAATTTAATCTTTGTCTAGGATCATATGTCTGAGAGTCATGAATGATGAAAGGCTCAACCTTTATAAACACCAAATGACTAGTAACTGAAGTTTTTTTCATTTCTTTTCTGTTTTTCTTTCCCTAAAGCTCTTCTGAATTTAATGATATCATTATCCTTTTTTCTTTTTCTTTTATTAGAGATGTCATTATCCTTTTCTTTAGAGTAGATGTCATTATCCATTGCATTCAATTAAAAAATCCACACATATATCACAGAACACGCACAACACACAGTGAGAAATCTTATGGTGTTCACCTTATATATATAATATATATATACATATGGAATCGTGTTGGTTAGCCATTGCTTTCATTTCCGGTTATTGTAACGATTTTTAAAAAAGTTGAAACAAATCGTTATTATATAGCATTGTTCTAACAGAAATTGTCTGTTTAGATTTCGAAGAGACAATCTTCAACGGTTATCCTTGTTTTGAAAGGAAACTATAACCGTGGGTTCCACGGATTTGGAGAATTGATATTTTTCGCGAAAAAACGGTCTTTAAAAGTAAAACAAGTCGTTATTAATGTATAGTTGCAACTGAGACTACCTGTTTCAATTCGAACTGTTTTTTACCGTTAACCTTTTCTGTAACGGAACTAGACCTATCAAAGTCTCCTGCGAATCGAAACCGTTTATATTCATGAATGATATCTTTTAAAAAAAAATATGAAACAAGCCCTTATTAGCAAGTTTCCAACATAAACTACTCATTTTAGCTCCGAACAGACAGTTTTGAGACCGTTAACCTTGTCTTTCGAAAGAAAGAAAAAATTGAACTTGGTTCCGCCCATCGCGGGGAAATCAAAACCACTTATTGTTTACGAAAACCGATTTTTTTTAAAAAAAATAAATTTGAACCAAGTACTTATTATGAAAGGTTCCAAGGGAAACTACCCGTTTTAGTTTCGAACCGTTCCCGCAAATTGAAATCACTCATCGTCCGCGAAAAAGAAAAGATGCAAATTCGAAAAAGTTCATTGCATCTGCTAATCGTTCAAAAAATCAACACTTCACACAAAAGTTAAAGCTAGCTACTCAGACAAAAAGAAGTTTGAACAAGTTTTCAGACAGCAGTTTCTAAGTTACTCATCAATTCAGAGTCTTGGCTGCACTTAGAAGCATATCAACCCCGCCCGACTTGCCCATAGCCTCTTCTCCCCCCATCGAATCTCCATCAGCAAGAGACTTCTTCTTGCCCCTACTCTGCCCAGCCTCGAAATCCCGCCTGGCTTTCTTCACCTGACTCATCCCATCGCAGCATTTCCCGCAAAACCACTTGCCTTTGGGCACGCTCGCCCGAGGAGGGTCCATACAGTACATATGATAAGCATCATCGCACCCATCGCAAATCACTATTTGGTCATCGTCTCTATCGACAAAGCAAGCCCTACACAGGCAAGAAGGGCAGTACCAGCGAGGCCCGTGGGCCGCCAGCTGCTGGCCCGTCAAGCACTTCGAATGGAAGAACTTCTGTGGGCAGAGAGAATGGCTGCAAATTCTGTAGTCTTGTCTGTTTCTGACACGGGTCTTGCAAATCTTGCATTCTGGGATTTTCTTGGCTTCTTTGCCTGAGCCCATTTCGTTAGGATCCTTTAGCTGCTCTTCCCGTTCTTCCTCGTGAGGGAACTCATCTGCGTCGAGAGATGATGGGATGGTTTCGAGCCTATCGCACGCTTCGCAGTCTTCGTGGGGGGATTCGATCTTTGTCCTTGAGCAGTTTTTGCAGAACCAGCTTTTGCTCGGGATTTCATTTAGCGCGGGCTCGATGCAAGTAATGTGGTACATTTCTTCGCAAGAATCGCATACTAGGCAGTTCTTTCCATCTGTTTTCTCTCTGCAGTGATGGCAGGTAAGAACGTCATTGAGGTCTGAGATGCCTCTGATATCGCCTTTGAGCATAGTAGATTCCTGCGCCATTTTCGGGTTTCAGTTGCTAAGATTTAGTTATAAACATTTCGTATGAATGAAGAAGAAAAGAAAAAGGAACGGAGCAGTTACATCAAGTGTGTGAACCGTTGAAATCCCATTTGTTGAGCTTCCCATCTGAGGAAGGTAGTAAAAACAGATTTACGTCCATGATATCAGGTATCGAACAAACTGAGTTAACTCTACGAAAATATACAAAAAAAAGGAAATTATTTAATTATCTGACGACAAACTCATTTACCTGTCCGTGGAAAGAGGTCAGTGCTTGGTCAGCCATGGACTTAGCAAGGGCAGCCATATCTGTTCCAATCTTTTCAAGCTTCATCAAAACCTGCTATGCAAGTTTATGCTTCAAAACCTTATCAAATTCACGTAATGGTTTCAGTTTCAAATAAAAGCGTACCTCTTGAATGTCCGAATGGAGGAGAAGTGGCGAGCTTTCATACGCTCCTTCCTTCATTTTTAAGTTTATGGGGCCGAAATCAATTGCTTTTCCAGCATCTATTCCATTCTCTACTAAAAAGCAGCACAGTTCGGAGAACTCGTCTGAATTAAGAAACTTCAACACGTTCGCCTGCCAAGTCTGTTCGACCGAATCGTGGTTTGAGCCGTTTGGGAGCACATTCACATGAGCTTTTTTAGCATCGTCGTGGTAAGAAACGCACGTGCCTCGATTTCCAGCAAGAAAAGCTGCTTCGAGGCAACTTTTCAAGCCACCTTCTCCTTCGAGCGACTGATAAAGTTGCGCAAGAACGGTGTTTCTGCTTTTCTTGACGATGCAAGAATGGCATAACGATGTTGGGAAACGATACGTTTCTTGACTGGCTTGACCATATAATTGCTTCAGTAACTGCAAGAGGAACATATGTTCAAACTTCATTTTCAGAAAAATACTCCAAACAAAGAAGAAAGATGTTTAAATGCAAATCACACAAGCCCTAATTCTTCTCCACACAAACCATGAAAAAACTCTTTTTGTTTCATCTCAAATTCCATCCGAAAAACAGCAAACCTATAATGTTTTTTTCCTTCAGGCAAGACTAAAATCAAGAATGTTCTGTCCACAGTACATTCCAACCCTAATTCCATCAACAAACAATCGATAACCAGGCAACAAAAAAAAAGAAAAAAGACAAACCTCGTCCCACGTACTGTACTGTACATCCCAAGAACATCAAATTCAGTATGTCGCAGCAAAAATAACAAAAACGACTGAGCAATTTCAAGAGAAGAAATCTTACATCCTCAGCTGTTAATTTCTTCCGTCGTTCGTACGCGAGTAAAGGAACTTCACCCTCCGTCGAACCGTTTTCAAAATCTGCCGCACCGTTTCTTGTCCTGGCGTCGACTACAAACTGCTGTAACTGAGTTGCATCCCCAACCATGGAACATAATCCTCTTCGAGGGCGCAGCATCTCTCAAAGAAAGTTCTTTTTCAAAAATTTTCGCACAGCTGCTACAGTCAGATGATTTTCTCTTCTTGTTCTACTTTTATTTACTTGTAACCAACTGCAATTTCATGGAAGTCCATTATATATAGTGATATTACTTTTAAAAGGAATGTGAGCATCTTATGTAGCCATTTTGGCACAAATTCGTGCCATGTCAACGGCCCATTGACACATTGATGTTATGTTTTTTTAATTAATACCTTTTAGGTGTCATTGATCAACATCTCGAATGTTGATGTTGCATATTAACTTCTTATACATGCGATCAATCTCGAATGCTGATATTACAATTTAACTCCTTATACAACATCTCGAATGCAGATATTACAATTTAACTCCTTATACATCGCATGTTATGTATCAAAGAAATATTTCAGGTCTAACATGCCACATGGGAAAAATTCTTTTTTTGTTCTACTTTTATTTAGCCCTTCAACTTGTCCTCTTGTTGATTTTCACCCCATACACTTTAACTAATTACAACAAGTCAACAACATGAGTTTCACTCCAAACCAGTCCACCTTCATACTCAAAACACCGAAACAAAACTACAACAATTACATAATACGATGAAAAAAGATTGCATTTTTTCTTTCCCTACTCCATGCTAATCGCACACACACAAAAAAAGGTGTCTTTTTTCTTCTTTCTCAAATCCTTTTCTCGCAAATTAAAAGCTTCCTATTAGAATGAGGACCTTCCCAGAATCGAACAAGAAAGGGACCCATCCCATGGCTTTCCCTATTTCTTGAAGCTCATCGATGACGTTCGTCGTGTCTTGTATGTAAACCCGCCCATTCGGTCTGAGCATTCGATCCATTTCGAGCATTATGTTCGTGATATTACATCTGCTTTCATTACATACGAACGAATCAGCTTTCGACCCAACCGTCAAAAATCGTGCCCATATAACCGAATAAGGAACAAAAAAGCAACGTAACCTTCTCTTTTCAACGGAGAAAAGCCCAACTGCATTGATCCAATCGTAGGTTCTTGGATACGTGTCGAAAGGCTCACACCTGGGAATGAATTCATTACATTCCATAAACTCGGCGCGAAAAGTGCAAGAAAAAAGGGATCCCATATAAAGAGAAATCAAAAGCTCGTTTCTTTATTACCAGTCGTGCCTCACGCCGATAAGCCCTCGGTCGTATATCAGAGGAAGAGTGTTCGGGCTACTAACGGGCACGACATTCATAACCCAACAGTCGACGTTAAAATCGATCAAAGCTGCAGCAAACCTTAAAAACCGCCAGGAAAATAATAAAACCGTTAACCGTATTTCAAACCTACCGTGCGCTAAAAACCCGCCAAGAAAAACTGAATAAATTACTATAATTTTTTGAAGTACCCTCCATATCCAGCCCTCATGTCCAATACGTTTCTCATGTTCGCCTTGTGCACACGAAAAGCTCCTATGTATCCACTTAATATGTCGTTCCAATACAAAGAATCTGCTTTGTAAAGTTCTCTCCTTGACTTATCAGCGTCCATTTGTATCGTAAAGAGACGGCTCGGTGGGCTATGGAGGCGGGCTGGCCACTGAGTAACGTTGGCCCCATAGCCATTCTCGAATAGCTGAGCGATGCATGCCTTCAAATCCACATACCTGCGATAAAAATGATAATTTTCTCTTCTTTTTTTTTTTGCTTTAGATAGATTAATAGGCTTATGTAAGATATACCATGTGTTTTCTGGGTCGTCTTTAACGTCGCATAGCGGAGGTTTCGATTGACTGTCTCGATTAAGGTAGCAGCTGTTATCCGAAGGCTTCTGCCAAATGGAAATGTTGCCTTCTTTTTTACTAATTTCCAGCAAAGATTACGAGTGAGATCTTCCATTTCTGTAAGGGGAGAGCACACAATCAAGTACAAGGTATATATTTTACAACGTCGCCAACGACTTCTCTCTCTTAAGATAGCAAATGATATAACCTTTCCATTGTTCGACTAGTTTGCTTTCGTCTTTGCAAAAAGGCCCAGCCCAGACGAAGTATCCTCCAGCTCTGAGAATACGATTCGCTTCAAGCAGCAAAATCCCGTCTTTCAACATAACAAAAAGACCCGACGTGTTAAAATAAAATTAAAAGATCAGAGCCATATGATCGCATGAATGTAAGAACCAAGAGATGATGATGATGATGATGATGATGATGATGATGATGATGATGATGATGATATGCATACCTTTTTGAGCCCAGTCGATTCTACAGTTATAACAATGAATCAAGTCATATGCTTGGCTCGGGTAAGGCAAACGGCGGGGCCCGAACGAAGCTATCATCGCAGGCACTCCACGTTCTAAGGCGAGCTAAATTTGATTTTCTTGATCACCTTTTGGAGCTATAGAAAGAGTCGTCACGTTTCGTTCCATTAAATAGGCGCCAAAACTCCCAACCCCACCATTGATGTCTAAGACGACTCTGATGTGTCTGCCAAATGTGATATTGGGAACCATCTGTGTTCATACCATTTGCTTCACAGATCAGATTTGAGGTGGAATTGTATTCATAATTTTAGAGAGAGTACTTAGAAAAGAAGCGAAGCAACCTCTGATATTTGATCAAGGTACTGTTTGGCTCCGCGGATAAACTGAGTTCCATCTCCTGGATATACGAACTTATCGTGCTTCCTCGCGACCCAATTTTGGCCTCCTTTGTTGTCAGCCAAACGGGCATTGGGCACATTAGCAAACCACACCTGTGAATCAAAAGAGTACTTAGGATTTTAAAATGCTCGTAACTACGTAGGTGAAGCAGTTTTGGATCCAAAGGGCTGATCAAATAATCTGATCCTTTCAAACCAATGACATGGAAGAGTCTGAAGATAAGAACTCAAAGATACTCTCCACTTACTTACACATGGAAGATACTGATTTTTATCCCTCTGTTAAAGGCATATTCAAGAATCTAGCATACACACACAATTACGTCGAAAAATCTTAAACAAGCCCATGAAAACCCTTACCTCGTCTCGACTTTTCGGCCATGGAATAGGAATTTTATATCCTTTCGGCCTTGGGACCAAACAATCCAACCTGTAGCTGCAATGCCTCTCATCTTTTTCGCCATTCTCAGTCGAATTAAACGCAGAAAATCTCTCTACATTGTCCACACAAGGTATGAAATCCACATTAGCCTCATCACACACGCTAAATTTCTCAACCTTGATCACTTTAACTTCATCGCTCTCTGTTTTCCCCATCTCATCGCCACTGCCATTATTAGCATTCACCACAACACTCTGTATTAAGCTCTCATCAAACTCTCCCACTACGAAGTCATCAGTCATAATCCCCATCTCATTCACTATCCCAGTCCGCTCCACCACCAGCCTAGGAGGCGGCGGCGGCGGTGGAGAGGCCAAAGTAGCATTTGTCGTCGAATTGAAGAAAGATAAATGGTCGGTTTGTGGTGGGGTTAACGTAGAAACAGAGACGTAACGGTAGAGGAAGAACACAGAGAGCGTGAGGAGGGAAAACGATGTGACCTTTACGATTAACGAAGGCGATGCGATGAGCTGATGGGAAGAAGAAAGCGGCGAACTTATGCCCTTCATCGTAATGGTGGGCTATGCAAAAAGCATCAAAATCAGTGAATAATCAGCTCAGAAGCTGAAAAGGCTGGCTGAATCTATGCTTCTTGTTCTAGAATCAGAGGAATGAACTGCCAATGGAAGCTCAGAAGGTCAAAAGCTGAAAAGCAATTAACAGTAGAAAATTAGGCGAATTACAGTCAGTGCTCTGTTCTTGGATCAGAGGAATTGCACGATGGTAGAAATTTCAATGCATGTGATGAGTTCACTTGAGTTGAGAATGGCGTTTTTTTCTTTTTTAAGAAATAAAGAGAAAATGGATAAAAGAACTCTGCGGTACTATTCGCTGCAGTTCTCTCCAATTTCAATTGGAAAAGTACATAGCGGAGTTGAGAACAATGGGGAAAACGATAGTGGGCCGTATATGGTACGATGTCGTTGTTTTTGCAATAGTAAAAATAATTATTTTTAATGATGATGATGATGATACGATAGTAACAAATGTAACTAATTTGAAGTCAAATAAGGCAAAGTATCACGCGAAAGGAATTAAGAAGTTTATCACATTATACCAATTTGTGAAATTACATTAGTTACTTTCCAAGATTTTAAATAAATTGCTTAAAAGTGCGTGACCATCATCATCAAAGACTTGGGTTTTCATTTACAAAAAGGAAATTCAACAAAAATATCAGTTTCAAAGATTAATGATTCAAGGACGTGTGTGTTTACCTACAGTACCTGAAAAATACAATTGATTTCTCTTTTGAATTTATATGTAATTGGGGAAAAAGATGATAAAATCATTTATGGGCTGGGGTTTAGACCCATTCAAACCTAATTAAATTTCGGATTTTGTTTAATGGGCTCCTTTAGGCTTAATACGATTTTTAAAATAATATTTAGGATTAAATTTTGTAATTTTCTAACAAAGCACTTTTTGACAGAGCTCTTTGAACGTTCTGTATTTTCTTAAACGTTTTGAATTTTCTTAGAAGTAAGATAAGAACGACCCTTTTTAAATTAAAAATCACGACTTGTGAATAATAAAGACGTAAAAGAGACAGCTAACTCAATGACTTCCGATCGATTCTAATTACTTAGGGGGTTTGTTTTAGGGTGATCTTCCAAAATATCTCGTGATCCTCTCGTTTACCACTTATCACTGTGTTTGTTTAGTCTAGGTGATAAATCATCACCGGAATGATGGATCACCTAGGTAATGAAAATGGGATGGTATTTCATATTTCAGATCACCCAAAAAACCTAGGTGATCAAACATCACGGTAATAGGGTGATCTATCTAACTTTTTAATGAACGAAAATACCCCTCATATTTTAACATTATTTCTTTATATGCCATTACAAATATTTTAATTACATGATTAACATAATTAAATCTTAAAAATATTTTAGTTATTTAAAATATTTAAACTTATATTTTAAAAAAGTATAAATATAAATAATGGTTATCAATTAAATGTTAATTTTAATTTATTAATGATTATCACATAAAATATCACCTTAAAAAAATTAACACATTATTTAAATCATATTTATAGGTCAAAGATGACATTTATACAACATCACCCTACAATGGTTAAACAAACAGAATACTCCAATATTATCACGTTGATCTTATCACCTTAAAACAAACACCGATGACATATCACATTGATCTACATTCCGGTGATATTCACATCACCGTGATGTGCTTATGACCGTAATGTTGGATCACCTGAAACAAACACCCCCTAAATCATATTTATAGGTCAAAGATAACATTTATACAACATCACCCTACAATGGTTAAACAAACAGAATACTCCAATATTATCACGTTGATCTTATCACCTTAAAACAAACACCGATGACATATCACATTGATCTACATTCCGGTGATATTCACATCACCGTGATGTGCTTATGACCGTAATGTTGGATCACCTGAAATAAACACCCCCTTAGGGTGGATAATCATCGCTTAAATCAAGAATATTAATTAAAGGTTTTATGTACCTAGAATATCAAAAATACAATTTATATCTGTTATGTAATAAGAAAATACGTATTACACTATAATTACTTCTGCGTTTTCTCCAAGAATAACATAATTATGTATGTATAATATCAGAAACGTGCATATCTTTTGCAGCTCATCATCCATTGGAATCTGGAAGGAATGCTGACATCACATTTATGACATCATAATTCACTAAAAACTTGGTTTCAACAAATTTATCAATTCTTGATAAAGACAAATCAGATTGTGTTCACATCTTACTTCTTAGAGAATATACACATATATATTTTAATTAATGTCTTAAACTATACAGTAACCACTTTGCTTCTATATCCAACTTGGGCTGCTAAGTATTCGAGAACAATTATTTAATAATAATTTAATTCCACAAAGAAATCATTGACTTGTTTTGGATATATCCACCTAAATATCTCCCTAATCGAATCTTATAGAATCTTCTAGTGTATGAACACATTGTATTTACTCGTTTAGGACTGACTCATAGCTAAGCTAACGCTGTCTTAAAGACTTGATTAGAAACGTAGCCAAGCATGGCAGGACACTGCTATACTCCAAGAATGAGTCACAATTTTTCTTACTATGCACTAGAAAATGACATTTCATTTATCTTTTCAAATATTTTTTTACTTGGCCGTGAAGATTAACAATTGATTGGTTCCTTCGATTATTATTCATTTCATTTTCCACGTACCCTTAATAAGTTGTTCTTATAAATAGATCATCATCTCCCACATGTTCCTCAAATAATAATACTATTTGCTTGATATTCCTCTACAAAAGCACACACCCGAAGTTCAATAGCTCACTCTCGTACCACTTTATATACACACAGAGAAAAAAATGGAGACTATTGCTATTACAAGTGAAGCTCTCACGAAGTTCAATGTCGATAAGTCACTCGCAAGAAATAAGGTGATGAATCCACCGAAGAGGGGAGATATTACGAGAAAGATCATCTTCGATTGGATTGGATTTTGCTTTCGATTGCTTAAAAACGTGTGAGGATTATTTCGTTTTTCTTGATATTCTATGTTGTGATGTATATATAAACCTCCCTTTGTTGTGTATATGGGCATTAATAGGGCCACTAGTTCATAATCTTTTCCCATGTTGTAATGGTTCTTTTTGATACGTTTGTACATAGAAATAAAGATTTTATTTGTAAAAGTTAAATTGAAATCCTCTTGAGTAGCTTCAAGCTACTCCAAAAAGACCCCTCTTTTATTACATTGTTGTACCATTCTTCTAAGGCAGCGTTTAGTTCCTAAGATAAAACCAGATTTATAAATAGTAATTGATTGTATTATGTTTGGTTTACTAAAGTGAGGTCCATTACTACTGAAAAAGCCCAGCAAATAATATCGGGCCTCACTACATCTTATCTTGATTTCATTGTATGATAAATTAGTAAAACATTGACGTGCCTTTTATGATAAAATGATTTGACCATTTTGCCCTTGCTATACACATTCTGCGACACTCTCCCCAATTTCAGTTCCCCCTTTTTCTTTAGCTTACACCATGACCTAGCTTTACTCTCTCAGCAAGCATTGGAACTTATTTCGAAGACGAGCTACTAAGGAGAACCACAGCGTCAGTAACGCACGAGGGTTTCAAGGTGAATGTTAATTTCGTGATTTCCGTTGCTAGTTACAGTTGTTAATTATGACGAAAATTACCTCATATGTCCACATATTTCTATTTGTCATATTTTCACAGATATTTATTGAGTTAAAATTCTCGTTTTGAAGTCGATTTGTGTCAACATTGGTCGATATTGTGGAGTATCATGGGTGGGCTTTCAAAGACTACGGAGTTGTATATACTTGTGCATGCTCTTTTGTTGCAATCAACTCTTCTTTTGTTTATGTTTGCCATTACAATACTGAAAATTGGTGATATTTCACCAAGAAAAAGGAAGGGACCGATTAGATATGTAATGGCCAATAGATTATCAAAACAAATACAGTATTTGAGAGAGATTGTTGAAATTAGTGATGTAACATGTGTCAATCACCTTAGGATGAATAGAAATGCGTATGTGTCTCTTGTATATCTGTTGAAAAATATTGGGGGATTGAAAGATTCGAAATAT
Source organism: Craterostigma plantagineum (assembly GCA_027422505.1). Taxonomy (NCBI): domain Eukaryota; kingdom Viridiplantae; phylum Streptophyta; class Magnoliopsida; order Lamiales; family Linderniaceae; genus Craterostigma; species Craterostigma plantagineum. The sequence continues at coordinate 4,671,104 of JAPQWV010000050.1, forward strand.
ACAACGGCATGCGACAAAACCGCTATGTTCCTGTTAGTCATAGCGCACCATACCAAAAACCGTGTGATACAACAAAACTTTATGAAATCCGGCCACACGGTGAGCAAATACTTCTACGAGGTATTGAATGCTGTCTTGAAGTTGCACCCCATACTTATTTCGCACTCGCAACCCGCCGAGAATGACGACAATGACCCCAAATGGAGGTGGTTTAAGGTATTCCACATTGCTGATAACAAATTAGGGTCATGCTAAACATGTTATCAAACTCTAACATCAAATGCTGACCTTGTTTTTTTTCTTATTGTTTTTCTTCAAGGATTGTATATGAGCTTTGGATGGTACACATGTTAAAGTTTCGGTTCCAGAAAGCGATAAGGCTCGATATCGGAATCGAAAAGGAGAAATATCAGTTAATGTATTAGGAGCATGTGATAAAAACATGAATTTCACATATGTGTTAGCTGGTTGGGAGGGTTCGGCAGCTGACTCACGCGTGGTTCGTGATGCTATCAGTCGTACTCATGGTTTAAAAATTCCTAAAGGTTAACCCTTGTAATATTTTTGTATTTATTATCATTATTCATTATTTATTCATTATTTTTTCCACATTAAAAACTTAACACTATTTTTTCCGATTAGGTAAATACTACCTATGTGACAGTGGGTATATGAATGCCGATGGGTTCTTAGCACCATTCAGAGGGGTTAGATATCACCTTGACGGTTGGGGTGTCGGAAGAAATGCACCACAAAATAGCCGAGAATACTTCAACATGATTCATGCTCGAGCACGTAACGTAATTGAACGTTGTTTTGGGTTGCTGAAGAAACGTTGGGCTATACTTCGGTCGCCTTTGAAAGCCAGAATAAAATAATATTAGCATGTTGTATATTGCAAAATTATATCCGAAGAGAAATGTCGTGCGACCCTGAAGACGAATTTGAGGAACATGCTAATGTCATAGATGACATGGATGATAATGGAAATGACAACGAAGACAACGTAACTGTTGTTGTGGGAAGCTCTGTAGAATGGGCCAATTTCAGAGATAATTTTGCTAAACTGCTTATGCCGAATGGAGAAACATGAGAAACTGTTGTCATAGCTAGTTTCACTTATGGCAGCGTTTAGTTTCTACTCGTATACTGTGACTAATTTTACTTATGGTTCTTGTGTACTTTTGGATGCGCCCGTGGCTTGTTTCATTGGCTGTTTTCGTGTATATACTCTATGAACTATGTAAGAGTATGAATTATTATGTGTGGAGTAATGAATTCTTTTGTTAACATTAGAAATTTATGTTCTTAATATTTTCCATGTGTTACATATGTTTTTTTTTTACTGGGCAACAGATTGGCAGGTTTGATGTTTACATTTTGCATATTTTTTTTTGTGAAAATACAGTTACTCGGCCATGGAACAAGGGGGCACAAGTGATGTACAATCATCAATGATGAAGAATGACAAGACACGAAGAGGTTGGACAATAGTTGAGGAGAAAGCTCTACTGACAGGTTTGAAAGATATCATAACAAAGGGATGGCGATCCGGTAATGGTTTAGAACTGGTTACTTGAAGGCACTTGAGGTACACATGACTACCACAATACCAAATACGAGTATCCGTGCAACACCACACATCACTTCAAGGCTTACAACATGGAAAAGGTGTTATTCGTCGTTGTCCTCTATCTTGAGCTTAAGTGGAATAGGTTGGAACGACACAATGAAGATGATCGACGTACATGAAGATCAAGTTTGGGAGGATTATGTTAAGGTTACTTCCTTTTAACCTTAATTATGTGATATAAAACATGTATACATTCACTTAACAGTATTGATGCGTTTTGATACAGAAGGATCCTGCTGCAAAGACGATGCGTTACAAAACATGGCCCTATTACGAGGAATGGACTGAAATATTCGGTAAAGATAGAGCTACGGGAAATGATGCAATGGATTTTCAAGACGCAACAATAAATACTACACCTATTGGTGTGGCTGAGCCATATGGTGATGTTGGAGGAGACGAACAAGAGAAAGTAATGATGTCATCGAGGGATCCACCAACTCCTCCGTACCAGAAGATGACATGAGCAACACAAGTAAGAGAAAATCAAGAAAGAGAAAACACACCGAACAAGCAACGGGAATGATGAATTTACTTGGACAATATTGTTCTGATGTAAAGAGTAGTCTTGGAGAATTGGTTCAAGCAATCAACTCGGAAAGCACATTAAAAAGCGAAGTATATGCTGTGGTTGATCGTATGGAAAGCCTGACTCAAAATCAGAAGTTTCTCGTATGTAAAGAACTTGTCAAGAACTCGGATGAACTTCGATTGTTCTTTAGCCTTCCCCCAGACAAGCAACATGAATTCGTCATTGCTACTCTTAACGGATCCATTTAGGTTAACATGTGAAGGTGTTGGATCTGTTCTTTTGTTTATGTAGCCTTTTGCAACTTATTTTGTAGTAACTTAGATATGGATTTCTTAGTTTGTGTCATTACACCTTGTGATTTTGGGTTAATATTTGAAGGTGCTTCTTTTGTATGGACTGTAAGTGACATATTTTCTGTTAGTCTGTAAATATTAGTCATTAAACTTCTATCGTCTGTAAATATTTGTTACTAGATTTCTATCTTTCATTTGTAAACTGTGACTGACACAGTGGTCGATTTGAATGCATGCTATTTTAGGCGTGGTGTTCGAACAAGCTTGAAGGACATCTATGAAAGATAATTAATTCAAAGTGCTGAGACTTGAGTTAGTACATTGTTTAATCACAAACAATTATATTGAACCTTAAACAAGTATATTACAGTGACAAAATGAAGTACATAAGCCATGTGCGTACACTGAACCTGAAACAACATTAACAGACTAGCTAGAGATCAGCAACATATACATCGCCAACATCAACATAGCCATAGCCATAGCCGCCAAAACAAACATCAACATAGCCATGGCCATCAGAACAAACATTCCAAAATGAGAAGCAACCCAACAGCGTAAATATATATACATATAGAAACTTCGCCGTTAACGAATATTTCACAGCCTTTTCTTTTTCAACGGGCTGCATGATCCTGTCGAACTACGCGCATCGCTGATAACTTTCAGAGGAGAACCATAAACATCATATAGTGATAGAGGAGGAGGCATTGGGAAACGTGGAGGACCGACTATGGTATTGTTGCAATAGCGCTCGAAGCTAGAGTCTTCACTTGCCACATGGGGAACATTCTTAATTTTTGGCATACCTTCGAAATTCAGTTTTTTAACAGGTGTCGGTTTCTTGCCCAATACATTTGGATCAGGTGATGTCGCCTCGTAGAAATCTTCAGTAAGAAAAGCACATTCCTCCTTCTTAGTATTAATATCGACTGCGTTGTTATCGGTACCGCTGGAAATCTCGATCACCTCAGGCAGATTGGTTGGTAGTTGATTGGCATCATTAAACAAACAAGAAAGGTTTGGCCATTGCGTCTCTCCCTCATAAAAATATGCTTTTGCTATTGGATCCTCCTATATCAATAAAGGCATGTCAGCCAAGAATGAATATGAAAACATATATAAAGATATGAAATAATATATTCTTAAGCAGCTTACCTCAAACCACCTCATCCATTTCTCAGTTGGCGCATCAAGGAAGTTGTAGGGTTGAGTCCAAGTAACATCATGGTCTTCTAATATTTTTTTAAACATGTCAAATCTTCGTTTGAGGATGTTGAATTGTTGGATGAGAAAAGAAACTGTAAACCATTCACCAAATTGCAAATGAATGGGCCAACAAAGGTCTGAAATGATGCGCTCTTTGTCCTCGTCGTTCGTTTTAGCATTCATCTTGGCAGCTACAAGTCTTTTGATAAAGAAATCATCAAGTTCTTCTGGCCAACAAACCTTGTACAGATAATCTTGTCTTGATAGTAGTTTACCAAAATCCATACCTGCAACCAAGGAAAAATTATAGAAACAAAAGCAAATTATAAGCTCACCAAAGCACCAAAGTACCAAAAGATCATGCCTGTACCGGTTACACCTTTTAAAGCTTCATACGACCATAAACTCTATTTTGATTGTGTTTTGGTGTTTAAAGTGTTATTCATGTAAAAGCCTTTAAATAGAAATCTATTAGAAGAAATTGAATGATTGATATGAGGTGTCTATATCAAATTGAATACAATTGTCTTAACATACAACCACCAAATCTTACATTTATATCAATATATTTTGCTAAAAGTAGAAGCAAAGTTGATTTCATTGTGTGATCAAATCCAATTATTAAATACAACAAATAAAGTCAAACATCCACCAGCTGCTACAATTTCTCTGGAATGATGGTGGGTTTTGTTTCGTTGGCATCTATGCCAATTGGAGTAGAGTCTACACAGGAAATACAATAACAATGACTAAGCTTCACAACAAACTACTCAAGTAATAATTGTATAGCACAAGAAACGAATGAACTCCATTAAATTGTTTCATCGGGAATATTTCATCAAAAATCAGAATTCTAATAATAGAACAAATGAATATGAATGGTGATAGAATATTGTGAGCACCTGGTGCGCCTGTACTACTACGGCGGCGTAAAGATTCAGCGAGGGCTTCAAACCAAAGGGCTTAAAAAAATCATTGCAGGTAGGTCGATTGTTTTACGGGAGGAAGAAATAGATGAATTGGGTTTCACTGTTGATGAAGGACATAATAGTCTTTTGTTGTTAAAGGCCAACTATTATTATTTATCTTTGTGCTTATGTGGCCTAATAAATAAAGAAACATGAGTCCAATTTGCTGTAATTTATAAGACATGGGCTGATGAGTTATCTCACGGGCTTGCCAAGTTGGGTTTATCTAAGTTAGCAACTAAACACTGCCTAAGGTTAAAGAATAACCTAACCTAACCCTTCTTCAATAACATCTAAACTCTCCCCGTCTGAAGAAGGCATCGATCGATCTACTTCGAGGGTTTTCGAAGACGTCGTGAGAGAATTGGTTCCCCTCGAGGGGGCCGAAGTTGGAGTTGGTAGCTTCTTGGGCAGCATTTGTTCCCAATTGTAAGCCTTATTTGCGTACGATAATCTCGACGATGCTTGTGTTGTTTTAGCAGCGATGAATATCATTGCAAGAAAAAAGATGAGAGCTATCAGAAGCTTATTGGGACTTTTGCAAAAATATGACATTATAGTTTTATGTAATAGGAAACTCATTCAAGAGAAGGGCTATTCTTAAATGAATAAAAAGGCGCTTTCTTTTGTCTTTTTTTTTTTAATATTTTAAAGTTAGTTCGATGTAGCTGACATGTTCGAGCAATCTAAGAAGTGGTGCCGAGCTGTTGTGTTTGGGAAAAGATGAAATTGGAGACATTTTTAGGCTGTAATAACACTTTTTGATGATCATTAAGTAAAAGTTAATGAGACTATTATATAGTGTTAGGGTTTATTACACTTTGTATGTTCCCTTTGTGTTGTGAAACAATATTACATAACTCAATGACGAGGATTAAAAGGCTTCTTGATGGCCCCAATTCCACACTCGTGGACTAGGGATTATAATAGGGAATGTGATACACCCTTTGGACAATATTGTTAGTCGAGGTATATTTATTTATTGTATAAATATATGTGTATGTGTGTGTGCTTTTCGAGACAAAACCCAGTTCAAAAGTCGAAGTTCGCACGATTGGCTAGTTCATATTGTGAAATAATTTCAACATTATAGACAAATGATTGCTACATATATTGCTAATTCTGGTTTTTGTGTGTGATTTTTATCTTGATTAGTAATTTAAAGGGTCTTCACACTGCCGAACGACAAATTGGGCCTCCACTGAATAAAACGAGTGAGCCCAATTAGGATAAAAGCAGGTTCAATTATACTCCATCCGTCCCAAACCATTTTATACATTTTTCTAAAATCGGGCGTTCACATCTTTTGCACATTTCCTTATTTAGCAAAAAAACTATCACAAACAATCAATATAATAATATTAAATATTCTTAAAAGACGTGTCAAATATACATTTTTACCTTTTAATTATATTATATTATTAAAATATTCAGTTTTTTAATTCTCGTGCCAACTCCCAAATGTCCATAAAGGTTTGAGACAGAGGGAGTATATGCTAGTACTTTTAGCACACCCTATGTGGGTGCAAAAAGATAAAATTAATTATTACTGGATGGTTTAATAAATTATATATTAAGATCATCCCAACAGTTAATTTATTTTTGTGTAAAACACAAAAGTTACGTTTTACTCCAGTGAGACTTATATTTAACATAGAGAAACTCTAAATGTAGACTACGCACAATTCTCAACACAAAAATAGAGTTGTAGTCCATTTATTTATATTTTATTTAATAAAATCTTTTTAATTCTTATAATAAAAAAGTGAAAATAATATTAATTTGCTTTTGTTTATCGATATTTTACTTTTAATTAAATAAGATTAGAATTAATAATATGTTAATCTTATAATTTATTTAATTTTAAATATTAGTAACTATGAATTTTTAATAGTTATAATGTAAAGTTTAATAAGTTAATTATTACTGTAATAAATAGAAATTTAAATTTTAGAGTACAAAAATAGAATTATTGGGTTGGAATAAAATTTTTATGTTGTGGAGAGGAGATGCTCTAAACATAGATGTGGTGGTTATTATGAGTTTTTTAAAGCTAGGTGGTTCAACAATTTTTTTTTAATAATTTGTATACTAAAAATAGGTGGTTATTGTGATTTAATAGGTTTTTTTTATTTTTAATAGTTAATTAAAGTAGAAAAAATTTTGATTTGTCAATTTTGACATCAATTTATAGTTTTTATCCCCTAGGTTCTTTATATAATATAGATACACATGTTTAATTATATATATTAATTATCTCAATAATCGACTACTGTTTTTATTTTTATTTTATGACATTATATCTAAAGACAAAATCTTGAATGCTAATGAACCTGGAATTTAAGTGCTACGATGAAGTTAGCCTGGGCATGATAGGAATTAAATTCTAAGATGGATATCGTTTGATATTTATTATTATTTGGACTTTATTAGATATTTTATCGCAACTCAAATAATTCAATTTTGATTGATAACAAAAAGATGAGAGGGACACGTATTTTAGAGATAGATGTACATGAATCTCCCAGCCAAACTCTTTGTCCTATCTATACGTTCATTCAGTGTCATCCCTATCTTCTTCCACAGAAGCAGTAATTACTTTCTTACATACTTGTTGTTCATTATATTCACCACGAAAAAGAAGTACAAACGTGTCAATAAATGACATTTAAGTTGCGTACCAGAATCGATCTCAATATTTCCCTTCGCTTTTATTTTATTAAAATTTAATCATTTTCACGGCCTAAAAACCATCGACAAAAGAAAGCGTCGTAAATATAATACATCCGTAAATCATTGATGTAGATGTGACTGAGTTTTCACTTCGATCCCCCCCAAAAGAGTTCCGCAGAAAATCAACCTAAGAGAGAGAGAGAGAGAGAGAGAGAGAGAGAGAGAGAGAGAGAGAGAGAGAGATTTGCATGCCATGGCTATGATTTGGGTGGCAAGATCAAGAAACAGTATTGCCCAGTTTATGAGAAAGATGGTCTTAAACGGCAATGAAAGATCATTGTACTATGCTGCAAGCTATTATTACATGACAGTTGCTTCTTCAGGTAATAATATTACAGAATTAGGGAAGAAGCAAAACAATTTCTCGAATCATAAGACGGCCGCCATGGATATGGCGAATCGAAGGTTTGAGTCTGCTAAAGCTGGCGAGCAACTAATCGAATCCTTGCCCAGTTACAGCACTGATGAAGATTATGAGAACGACGATGGAAACGAGGTAATTCTTCTCTTTTTTTTTTTTCCATCTGTGTGGTGTGTTTGAATGACATGGATGAATCAAACACGTGTTCATTAATTTGATAATACATTTTATATTTATGTACGTAAAAACGTGTACGTGTTTCTGAAATTTTCTTGAATTAATATCCGCTTCTCAATTATAAAACCAAACTAAATTAGTATTTAAAATACATATTTGATAATTTAGGAGGCTATCGAATTTCCCGGCGGAAAAGTAGGTTTCACGCCGCAGATGAAATTCATATCAGAAGCCACCGATAAGAGAATACCTTGCTACCGTGTCCTCGATGACGACGGCCGGCCGATCTCCGGCGGAGAAATCGCCGGAGCTCTGCTGGAAAAAGACAAGGCAATGAAGATGTACAAAAGCATGGTGACGCTTCAAATCATCGACAGCTACTTCTATGAAGCTCAGAGACAAGGAAGGATTTCTTTCTACTTAACTTCCATGGGCGAAGAAGCCATAAACATTGCCACGGCCGCCGCGCTTTCGCCCGACGACGTCGTCTTGCCTCAGGTGAGTATAATAAAGATTGAATTTTTTTTTCAGGGTTGATTATATTTTCGTCCTATAAGTCAAAAAGGTTGATACTTTGAGGAAACCCAGCTGAAAATTAACTAATGGGTTGCAATTTAAGGATCCTAACTTTCAAAATTGAAATAATTTTGGCATTATGTACTTACATTGCTTCAATTTTGAAAGCTTGTGTTGTTAAATTGCAACCCCATAAGTTGGGTGATTCTTACTTATTCAAGAAACGAATTTCGGTAGGAGGAAATATGTTTTTATAACGATTTCAAGAAATATACGTTTTTGTATAGTATCGAGAGCCTGGAATCTTGCTTTGGCGCGGGATGACGATACAAGAGTTAGCCGATCAATGCTTCGGAAACAAAGACGGCCATGGAAAAGGGAGGCAAATGCCGATACATTACGGCTCGAAAGAGCTTAATTTCTTCACCGTCTCGTCTCCCATTGCGTAGGAATTCGATTGCCTTTTTCGCCTACGTAATGATTAATTACAATTTTTTTTTAATTAATTATCTCTTCTCTTTTTTTTTTCTTGTTAGGACGCAACTGCCTCAAGCGGCCGGCGTCGCTTATTCGCTGAAAATGGAAAACAGAGACGCTTGCGTGGTTGCTTTTACGGGAGATGGAGGCACGAGCGAGGTACGTATACGACCTTGACTCAACCGTATATATTTTTTTCCTTCGAAATGTTCGTTTTTCGAATTTTTCGTTTCGCTCGTTTTTTTTTGGATAGGGAGATTTTCACGCGGGTATGAACTTCGCGGCGGTTATGGAGGTTCCCGTGATGTTCATATGTCGCAATAACGGTTGGGCCATAAGCACGCCGATACACGAACAATTTCGAAGTACTATGAAGAATCTCTTCTCTTTTTCTTTTGTTGTAATATTACGGGGAAACGATTCGTTGTGTGGTAGAAATGACGGGATAGTCTTTTCTATGTAAGGCGATGGCGTCGTCGTGAAGGGCCAAGCGTATGGCATACGGAGCATACGCGTCGATGGAAACGATGCCCTCGCCGTTTACAGTGCGATTCGAGCCGCTCGAGAAATGATTGTGCGCGAAAAGAAGCCCGTCCTGGTCGAGGTAACGATTTCTTACAAAAAAATAACACTTAACCTAAATGAATCATATCATGTGTAGTGGCGGAGCAATATTTGGACCCAGTGGAATGTTTTTTTTTCTTATGATTTGTTGATAGAAAAATTATAATATCCAAAATAATTTACATAATATAGAGAAATGGACCCTTTTATTGATGTAGTAAGGGAGATGAAATTATATTGGCAAACTATCTAGTTCAGCCAGTGATCATATTTTAATTTTATATATCAGGTTTCTTACACGGCGTTTTATCTTATTTCTTTCTTACAGCCTTATACGTTAAATTTTCTTTTTCTGGGCAATTGTGAGGATTTGTACATTTATGGCTCTTGATAATTAGTTCTGACGCTGTATTAATTGTCAACTCACATAAATGGTCAACTTTACATATTTTATTTCCGACTGCCTACCAAAAATTGTACAGGCGCTTACGTATCGAGTGGGCCACCACTCGACGTCGGACGACTCGACGAAATACAGAGGGATCGACGAAATCGAGCATTGGAAAACGGCTCGAAGCCCTTTGGCTCGGTTCAGAAAATGGGTTCGGAGGAATAATTGGTGGAGCGACGAAGAGGAAGCTCGGTTCCGTGAAAGCGTCAAGAAACAGGTTAGGGTTTTGCTCGTAATAGCGAAAACGACACGACGCTTGTTCTCGTCGGTTATTAGATTCGTCTTCCTGAAAAAAAGGGAGTATTTATTTCAGGTGCTCAAAGCGATTCAAGAGGCGGATAGAAAAGAGAAGCCATCGTTCGAAGATTTATTCAACGACGTCTACGATCGGAAGCCGTCTAACCTTCTAGAACAAGAGCGAGCTCTTAGGGAAGCTGTCGAGAGGCACAAGAACGAGTACCCAACTGATGTCCCGTTGTAAGGGAATCTCTCGATAAGATTCGAATCGAAAAGACATTACAGTGATCTAATGTCGTTCTCCTAACGAACAAATCGAAAAATCGAAGCTACTAACTTTGCTTTTATATCCAAGATGATTCTTGAGTTAATAAAACTCTTTAGAAACGCAGAATGGAATCCATTCTCCAGACTATATATGCAACCTCACATTTATGAATCAAAAGCCAAGCGAAGCCCAAACGGCAAAGTCGCTCGCTCCACGCCTGGGAATAGCCTCTTTCAAGAAATCCGTATAAAAACCTCGTTCGCAAGCTAGGCATCGAACATGTCTGAACAAGCGCAGAACACGAAAAGGGGTCCCACATTTCCCAACACCCAAACCTTATCCACTTCTCCACGCCTTGCCTTCGAATCTGAGGGAAGTAAGTGTCCGTTCTTCTTCGCCGCAACAAACAAGGCCAAACCATCAATCGCTCGTAAGATCAACTCTTGCATATATTATATGCTCATGACTCACATATTGCAGTTGTTTTGTAGCTCAGACATGGAGTTATTATTGGAGGTGCTATTGGGCGATGAGTTTGCAGCAGCAGTTTGGTATTTTTTGTGCCACAGCGCCAAGTTGGCTAACCTGCGCATATGTATTATTACATGTGGACCATCTGAGTTAGTTTTTTTACTATGTTGTCCCATAAAAGTAGAATTCCTAACGAGGATGTAATAGAATTGATCTCAAGAACACAAACCTGAGGTATAAGTAACCTTCTAGGAATTTCGTGGCGCCGTGCGCAGAATTCCCAAGACGAAGAAATGCTTGTGAGAAAAAATGGAAACCATACATAACGAAATCAATGCGAGAAAAATCGCACCTTTAGGTCAGGGGAGAACACAATTCGAAGCTGACTGTCGCGAACAGCTCGGATCTCGTCGAAGACACTCTCCTGTATGCCTTTGCGTAGTCCAAGACGATTTGTCCCGAGGAATTCTGATATTCTCTCGGCACGTCGACATAAAGTAGTTCTTCTAAGGTACCGCTTTCGCATTTTATTTTGAAAAGTCTAGGAAGAACTTCGACAGTTGCCTCTGTTAGAAGAGAAGATGACAATCGAATTTATTACATGTTTAATGCTGATATATTTCATTGTTATTGAGATCTCTTCATGGATAGAATATAAAAAAGAAAAGCACTGATGCACAAAAGACGTACCACATCCACGACCAGGCTTTCGATTGCATATTTCACGGAGCCAAACATCCTACATAATGCATAAATATCAGTACTTCATGGCCGCAATTATGGAACACAAATAAGAAAGCTTTATATATAAAAATAAGATATGCTATTGACCAATACAATAAGATATCCTAGTACAAACTTTGCCTGGTTTGGCGGACGTAATATTAGCCAAAGAGTAACAACTCCTAGCACCGACGAACCTGAGGAAGAACTCCAGTATTTTGGCGAACACTTCCAGACATAGATATGCACCACTTTTTCTTGGCGTTAGGAGCAAAATACTCGTTAACGAATTTCCTCCAAAACTCAATATTGTTGTCCTACAAAAACATTAGCGCAACTTTGGGCACTTTAAAACACGACGAAATCAGACAGCATATCTTACTTCGGGCCTATGTTGCTGCTGGTACATGTGATGAGTTAGCCTCCGAGCACACATTCCCGGTTCGTAGACTGGCTTCCCCGGCGAATCTTGAGGTTCCATTTTGAGCTGTCCAATGCTTCTCGTGCTCTGTAATTGCTGAGGTTCTAACTTAATGGGACTCCTCAGAGCTTGCGATGAAGACGCTTGCTCGTTGTTCGCCCACTGCTCGAGCTTGACGGGCCCCACGTTGGGACGTGCCATCCCTTGAAGAATGTTCTGCTGATCTGTCAGCATCTGACCATTCGAGAATTGAGGTTGGCCTTGACCTTGACTTTGACTAGGAACTGATACATTGTAAGAAGACGAAGGAGGATTACCGCCATTGCCAAATGGCTGCTGAAGAAGAGAAGAAACGTTGGGGACATTCCCGAGCATGTTCATGGCGATGCTATTGAACTGACTCTGAGCCCTGAGGGGATACTAAAGAAGGAATCATATTCTGCAAAGGAATTTCGCCGGCCTGACCACCTAAGTAACCCTTGTGGCATCATTTTTTTTTATTGCGAAAAAGAGTAGATCTAGTAATATGATTCTGGCCAGCGTAACATTGGATCTTCCGCGCAAAAACGTGATCAAGAAGGGTATCTATGGAGTTAATATTACGACTTTGAGGATGCTTTTACGTCGTGGATAAGCATATATCTAATCACGAGGATAAACTAGGTTCTTCAACTAACTAAATTCCATGTGAAGGATGCAAGAACGCTACGCCAATCTCCGGAAAATTGGCGAAAAGGTGGAATCTTTGACACACCTTGGGATCAAAAACCCTGCAAATAAACGTTTTTTCGGGTCAGATATCTGATTTTCATCTCAACACAATGAGTAGAAACCAAAAATCTAAGAACAATGGACAGCGTAAGAACTCAAGAACTTCGGAATTGAATTAACATCAGCGTCTTTAAGAATCTTACAACATTAAACTACCAAATGTTGCAAATTCCAACGAAAAATCTGGAAATAATTTGGTTAAACATAAAAAGTAATGTGATTCTCCCCAGCGTTTAAACTCCCGAACGTTAACAAGGAAGCGCTTTTCTCAGCAAAGAAAACGGAAAATAGCAAAAGAAATAAAATATAGCAAATTATCAAAGCCAAAAGACAGACATAGACCATTTGCTATTACTTCATTCATGATAACAAAACATCATGACTTACTATAGTACCAATCAATTAAACTTCCGAAATCCAAAGCAAGCGAGCTGACAGAACTCGGTGAAGAGTGCACAAACAGAGTAGATGCAAGAAAATGATAGTAATAATAGAAGAGACGAATAGAATCTTGACAAAATCTTTTAAGAACTCTTCACAGAGAACGACGATGAAGAAGAAAAGAGGAGAAGCAAAGTTTAAGAAAACGTGTGTGGCGTGCGTGCGAGCTTTTTATTGCGGACTTCCAAAATGTTTCATTAAATTCGATTTAATTCTATATTTTTGTCTTCCCTCTTATATCTATCTGAAAATAAAATGTCGATCTAAAGTACATTATTTTTTAATATGAAGCTATGTTATATGTTTGTCAGTAATACCAAAAACCAGTCTCTTCCCATTCCAACATTCCTCTGCTAGGAAAAAGTCCATTCTTCTATGTGGGAGATTGCTATCTGCATTTTTGGGAGAAATAGGAGGCTTATTTACATATCTTGCCATCTCTGTTCGTTATATTACGTTTTGGGACTTTTTCAATATCAACTTTCATTAAATTGATATTCCGTTTATTCAATTAACCACTTGAGCATAGACTACTCCGAATTTCATATAAATTCATGCTTCCAATTTTCCGATCGTAGGTGATTCTGCTCTATGTATTTTCTCGCAAGTCCACATAGACTACGATTATTAATGAATCCAAGCGAGTTGACTAATATTATTTTTCTAATAAAAACTGAGTTTTCATCTTACTACGATTATCAATTTCAATTTGAAAATCCTAAGGGAACATTTATTCATATCTCACAACAAACATAACGTTAGAACATGACATAGAGATACATACACTTGACACCAAACACATATTGAAAAGAAAATAAAAAGGAGAAAGAAAATAAATATAAAAAGGAAACGACGAGCACAATAAAATCTCAAGCCTGTCCATTCTGAACATATTTGGGCCGCTTTTGCTGATAAGGCTTCTCAAGGCCCAAATTCCCATTCTCAACATTGTCCACGTCACATTTATTATTATAATTTCGATATATTGCGTATAAAATCAGCTGAATGGCTCCCAAAAAGCTTCCCAGACCATTAGGAATCTGCACCAGCATAAAATAAATATTTGGAGTTTTCCGTTAATAATTTTCATCTTATTTTCTTCTATTTATGACATATAATAAATCGACATATATGACGTTGTTGTTTACAAGTTTATAACCTACTTTGCTGTTGTTGCATTGCAATAATCCTCTTGTTATTTCTTCCCAACAACATGTATTTATTGCCAACCAAAATATGAAATCATGGCTGTAATAAATTCTTATACGCATGCATCTATAAATAGAAATCTAAATGCTGTAATAAAGAAACGTCATACGAAAACTAAAATCAGCAGGAAATAATAAAGTGGTGAGTAGTTATAAACCCTAATGGCCTTCATTCTTTAGATCTTCTCAAACCTTCCTCTAACAAATAATTTTAAAACTTTATATACTAAGAAAGAAGAAAAACTTACATAAAGAAACATGTCCCCTCCAAGGATTCCATAGATGAGCCAAGAAGTACCACAAAGGAAGAGACACAGAGACAAGAAAAATGGCATGTATTCAACACTCTTCGTCTTTATCACCATCCTCTTTAAGAATTCAATAATTAACATCAATATATATGTAATCTTCTGCTTGTAAATAAAATATCGAATTTCGGGCGTACCATGATTGAGAGAGGCGAGGCGTACATTATGATGGAAAACACGGTAGCTGCGAAGCCACATAGCATTCTCTTGGTTTTCTTCTTATGTATCGCAAACGTCGAAGACAAGACGATGGACGAAAAGAAGGCCAATACGCAAATTAAAAGCGCGACGATTTTCGCCTTTTCTTTCTTCGGGGAATATAAGAGAAATATCACTATGTATATGGCTTCTAGCACCGCCCCAGTTCCATTGATCGCCGTAACAAGTGTGTTGTCCTTTGAAATAAAGGGCAAACCATACCTGCATTAGTAATATCATCAAAATTGGCATAAAGATCACATTTTTAATCTAGAAAAATGGTATACAATTAATTAAATTATAATACCAAGCTGCGAGCAAGCAGTTAAGCAAGGTCATGACATATGGGATTCCTGAGAATTGCTCAGTCGATTTCTTGGATATGATTCTCTTGAACGTAATCCTATATATATAATATATACATATATATATTTTATATATATATATATATAATAGATAGTCGTGAAACTTGTTAATGTAGTAAATATAACGTCTTCAACCATTGTTGAATATTATGGAGAGGATCGAAAGGGCTTACGTGGGGGACAGAAACACCAACAGGCCGATAGCATTTCCTGAAGAAGGACCATATAAAACGCGAGGATGTTAGAAAAACAGCAAATCAAGAAATGTAGATTGAAATTTAGTTTTTACAACAAAAGAATCGAAAGCCCATAAGAAAAGGATGGATGTACCGATGATTCCGAAGGCCAAATGCAGTGCGCTGTGAAAGTTAGCCATTTTCTGGGATATTATTATTATTCAAGAAAACTGAATATGGATAGAGGGTTTTTTGGTTAAGCGGTGTGTGTGTGTGTGATGCAAGAAAAACACGAAAGGAGGATTCGTCTTATATAGAACAAGAAAGACAACAACTTTGCCTTTGCACTAAATGTGCTTACACAGATTACGTCCTTATCTACACACACACACACGCACTTTGGACGACTTGGGGTATAATGAATTCTGACTGCGTCTTCTTCTCATCCTTTACATACAGTGTGTTGTCACTTTGTAAATAAACTCTCTCTCTCTCTCTCTCTCTCTCTCTATATATATATATATATATATATATATATATATATAATGGTAGAGGAGTGTGTCTAAATCTGCATGAGAGTTAATTACTTGTTTCTGGGGTGAGATATAAATGAATATGGTGGCATGCAAAATTGTGTTTCCCGGTAAAACCTCGTGAAGTTTTGGATTTTTTTTGTCTATTTATAAATATATTTCGAGAATTCAACGAAATTGATCTATTGATGCGGTTATGTTAAAGATTGAAATAAACTATTAGGATTCTGATGCTAGGACGCGCATAAATCGCTATTAGGATTCGGCTATTTAATTTAGGGAAAAATATTTAATTTCGATCGTGGCACTCTTGTGCACCGCCCTGAGTTAATTTAGCAACTCATACAATTTAATTAATTGCTACTATATATTTAGATGTTATATTTTCTTAAATTGGAACATATGCGGTCCTAAAGTTTCATATTTAAATCGTTTTTAGTTAATTGTTTGGTACCCATATTCAATATTGTCTACATCACAACCCACAGCTGTGATCAATCAACGATTATATCGGCACATAATCCTTAAAAACAACCAAGTTTAAGTAAGTTTAGGGTCTAGCATTTAATACATAATACCATTATACATATTTAATTAATGTAGTGACCATTCTACCTTAAAGACCAACCTTCATTAACTTTCCGATATACAGATGAGCTATCTCTAGCTGTTCCAACTTTTCAGTAATGAATGTTTTCAATTAGTCAACCGTAATGAAATATTACTACATTCAAAGAATTTATGTCTATTATCAATAAAAATACATCATTACTTCAACTAGTTTTAACATGATATTAGCTCTACAATGTTACAAGAAGAAAATGAAAGAAAAAACAATTGCATAAACTTAGAGAACCTGTGAATATCTAAGGCAAAGGCATTGGAGGTTTCCATTTGCTGAACTCTAGCAAATCCCTACTAACCACAGTACCATTGTGCAACCAAAATGTCTCTGGCGATTGATGAAACGTCCTCACTTTCTTCTGAAGCTCCAATAAAATCCCTCGAAAAGCAGAGCACGCCTCGGATTCTCGGGCGTAAACCCATAGACACCGAACTTTTCTTCCTCGCTCGATCATTTCTTCGATCGCTTTATCTGTAATAATAATTATGAAAAAAAAGCGTGGACTTTACAGCCCTTGAATCGTTTTCTATGAAAACAAGAATGCGATTGAAATTGCATAGGGTGTTATTACAGCACCTGGAATCGATTCCAAATAATCCAGGAACTCTGTTCCTATACGAGTCGAAGGCCATTTGATAGATACTTTGGTAAAGTCAACTATGTCTTGAAAGGGCAGTTCGACATGATCCGATAAGATAACTGGTACACACTCCTGTTTAACAGAAAACCAACCAAGATTCGTTTTTCTTTTCTGCGATTCGATTGAATTTTACAGAGAATGAGGGTGTAAAGGCGTAAATGTTATGACTGACCACGAAGAAGGACTCGAAAAATCGAAGAGTCCAAGAAGATTCTCCACGTGGGGCCAGGCAGAATTTTGCGTTGCGAAGATGATGAAAGTATTCTGTCCTCCCGAGTTTGTCTGGGCCGCTGAATTTCAACTCTGGACATTCCAACTGTTCACATTAATTATCAATATGCGAATCATTTGGATTGAAAAATGTTCAAGTACCGATCTTGAATGAATTTGTGTGAACGAAGTCGTTCGGGTGTTTGTGCTTGGCTAACCCATGATTTGCTGGCTTTAGATTAGTACCTTATCAGGGTATTGCTTTGAGAGAATGATCAATTGCAAACGCCCACTCTTCCCTTGTGCTCGGCCTAAATAATTCGCCAAATACTTCCTTCTTGACAAAGGCAAAGGTTCGACAAGTCTAGCCTTTTGACTTGTCATCCCATCATCGACATTTCCAGGTATGATGATGTCTTTCCATGTGTTGAAGGCACTAGTGTCTCGTTTATCAGTTCGATCTCCCTGTACATACGAAAGACGGAGGCAGTTTTCAAGCCAAAAGAAATTGAGCAACTGGTCTAGGAAAATGAGGCAAAAACTCATAATTGATAAAATTTTCTAGCATGCCCTGGCAAAGACATACATCAGAAATTGGTGATTAAAAGGCTTTCTGTTGATATTGATACGTGCAAAGAAATGATAGCGGATGGAGTATGCTTTAAATTATTACCTCTGGTGTGAGAATTATGGAACGATTGATATACGTCGCCCAAGACTTGAACAAGTGAGCTCCAGCACCACTGCAATAATTATTATCACACCGAGGAAACAAATCAGAGAAACACAAAGACGTCTTAATCATGCTCGTTATCCAGTTCTTCCTTATTATTATCACAATAAAAAGCCATTGCGTAAATTGCGCAGGAACTGGAGAAGAAAGGATAACAAAACCACAAACAATAAAGGTCGAGGCGTCTAAGAAAGAGCAATTACAGGATGATTTTTTGATGTAAAACCTCGTACTACCAATAACATTGTAATACCTCGGAAATACAAAGACATGATTGCGTCCGCTAGATAACCTGAAATAGGGCATTTGGCTTAAAACCTGAAGAAGGTTTAACATAAAAATTCAATTAATAAAGGCATTATTTCCTCCAAATCGTCCATTCCATGGCAAAAACAGTTCCATTACCTGCACGTAAGTATGGTTGATCTCTTTATCGCTGAGGCCACCCATCATTCGGACGCATTTAACGTATGACGGCACGAAGAACAGATCAGCTTCCTCTTTCTTTCTAGTGCGGTATGCCGATTGTAAAAGCAACCTATGAATTTTAACCTAAGATGAATCGAAAGAAGCACAAATCAAGACTACATGGAGTAGTAAATCAGCATCAAGCCTTACACAGAAAGCAAAATCGATTATATAACTGCCGTACGTGCTAGACCTATGCATTCAATCAATCGAATTACCTGAGTGCCCCACTGCCCTTTCAAACATGCATCAGCCGAAATCTTCCCGTCCCGTCCGTACAACAGCTGCTTGAGGCCATCGATTTCGTCTTCTTCGTAGACGTAGATCTTCAATTTAACGTCGTGAGCATGCCCCCCATACCGCACGACGTCGTTTTCCGAGGCGTACGGACCATTGTTCGATCGATAGGCGGCGTACTTCGAAGAGCACGGGCCTATAGTGTGATCGAAGATCCTGGTGAGGAAGAAAGTGACGATTACCAAACCGAGTGCGGCGATCTGCTGTGCGCGAGAGCATTGAAGGTAATGGTGTGGATGCGATGAGAATATTCGAGCTGGCTTGCTCGGTGAGCTTGTACTGGCCATGGATCAGAGAGAGAGCAGAGCATTTGCAGAGTGAAGAAGGTGTTACGATACGACGTCACTTCGATGGCAAATCAGAATGATAGTAGACCATAAAAGAGTATGGGCCTTTGATTAGCCCAAGTATAGCAACATTTTCAGGCCCATATCCACACGAAAAATAGTTTTATATTATGAACTATTAAATAAATGTATATCATTTAGAATGTTAAGGTTAAATAAAAGATTATTAGTTGATGTCATTATTTTATTAATTAGAATGATGGCTGTAGTTTTTTTAAACTTATTTGTGTATAAATAAGTGATTCGTGTTTTATTAAAAGTATTACGAAAATAATTTATCTTTATAAATATCTTTGATGAGCCCATCGCCGGCCTAGACTCACTTTTTTCTGTCTGTCCTTGTGGATTTGAGAGATCGAGGAAAGGCAAGGGTTAGTCGGGACATACAATAGAGTTTTTTGAAAGTGTTTAACTTCTATTATGGAACTCCTTGTATGTCTCGATTTTTAGTTTATAGATTAAGACGACGAAATACTATCTAAATTTATGTTGGACTAGTATGTTTTGCACACTCAATGCGTGTGCAATAATATAATGCATCATGTTAATTTTAACTAAATAGAGGGATAACATAGAAATTAATTGAGAGTAGTGGATAAATTTTATTTTATTTATGAATGAGAAATTTTACACACCAAATCAATTTGGATTAACGATTTGTATCCAATCCTGAGCTTTTATATAATAACTAGTCCGTTGCGCGCTCGATGCGTGTGCAATAATAATTAGCTTTAACTTAAAAATAAGTTCCACAAACATGAAGTGTTGATTTTAATCAGGCGTTGAATTGTTTTGAGTAGACATTTGTGTCAGTTCTTAATTGACGTGGGGTTATTAGTTTTTAATGGGATAAAACCTAAATGGTCCTCGATGTTTAGCCTATGAACCAATTTAGTCCCCGATGTTTCGCGTGAACCAATTTAGTCCCCGATGTTATCGAAAATGAACCAAATTGGTCCCTCCGTCAATTAGTCCGTCAATTTAGACGGAGATTGCTTTTGCGACGTCCGTCGCTAACTGAAAATTTAAAAAAAATATATATTAAATATTAAAAATCAGGAAAAATGCAAAAAAAAGGAAAAAAATTCAATAAAGTACAGTAAAAAAATCAAAAAAAAAGAGAGAATATTACCAAAAATTAAATAAAAGTAAATAATAATAAAAATAATAAAAGTAAAATAAAAACTAAATTTAAAATAGAAAATAATAAATTAAACATTAAAAATGAGGAAAAAATACAAAAAAGGAATAAAATTCAAAAAATAGAGTAACAAATTCAAAAAAGAAGAGAATATTACCAAAAACTAAATAAAAATAAATAATAATAAAAATTAGAAAATAATAAAAGTAAAGTAAAAACTAAATTTAAAAGAGGAAATGATAAATTAAACATTAAAAATGAGGAAAAAATCCAAAAAAAAGGAAAACAAAATTCAAAAAATAGAATAAAAATTCAGAAAACTAATAAATTAAAATATAAATAATAGTAAAAAGATGATAATAATTAATTTATGATTTAAAAAATAAAATACCTTATTTTATTATTATTTATTTTTATTATTATTTTGTTATTTTTTTTATTATTTATTTTTTAGTTTATTAGTAACATTCTCTTATTTTGAATTTTTTTACTTTTTTTTTGAATTTGTTTTCCTTTTTGGATTTTTTTCCTCATTTTTAAGGTTTAATTTATCATTTTCTATTTTAAATTTAGTTTTTATTTTACTTTTATTACTTTTTATTTTCTATTATTATTTATTTTTTATTTAGTTTTTGGTAATATTGTCTCTTTTTTTGAATTTTTCTTTTTTGAATTTTTTACTCTATTTTTTGAATTTTTATTCCTTTTTTAGTTTTTTTTTCCTCATTTTTAATGTTTAATTTATCATTATTTATTTTAAATTTAGTTTTAATTTTACTTTTATTATTTTCTATTTTTTATTATTATTTATTTTTATTTATTTTTTGTAATATTCTCTCTTTTTTTTAGTTTTTTATTGTATTTTTTGAATTTTTTCCCTTTTTTTGCATTTTTTCCTCATTTTAATATTTAATTTATTATTTTTTAAATTTTCAATTAGCGACGGATTAAAGCCGTCGCAAATGCAATCTCCGTCTAAATTGACGGACGAATTGACGGAGGGACCAATTTGGTTCATTTTCGATAACATCGGGGACTAAATTGGTTCACGCGAAAAATATCAGGGACTAAATTGGTTCATAGGGTAAACATCGGGGACCATTTTAGGTTTTATCCCGTTTTTAATTATAAATCAAATAGAGATAAATTTGAAATAGCAGTTATACATGAAAGTGAGCTAATAGTATATTTAATGTTATTTAAATTATTAATGTTATTTAAATTATTAGTTGTTCATAAAACTTGATTGGTTGAAATTGACATATCAAATAGAGATTAGGGACGATTTCTACAAGGGCTTGGCTTTTATTAAAATAATACTCCCCCGTCCCAAACTATTTTATACATTTTACTATTTCTGGCGTCTTACTTTTTTTGTACATTTCCATATTTAGTAAAATTTATCACAAACAATCAATATAATGATATTAAATATACTCAAAAGACGTGTCAAAATATACAATTTTTTTACCTTTTAGTTGCATTATATTATTAAAATATTCAATTTCTTAAAATCCGTGCAAAACTCCCAAATGTCAAAACTCCCAAATGTCAAAAATGTAAAATTTCTATTCTAATATAAGTCGGCCGAGTCAGCCAAGCCCAAAGTCAAAGTACATCAGATCCGCATATTCGAACAAACCCTCTCCGATTTATGAACAATTTCCTCCCCAATTTCTTACCCCAATCTGTCTGTATCGTTTCTACCTACCTACCACCGTTGATGCGACGGCGTGAAGGCTCTCCGTTTGCCTAGTGTTTTCGCTCTGATCGCCCTTGACGAGGTATGTCTCTATTCAGTTTATGGAAGCTCGAGCTAGATTCGGGATCGTAATTGATGCGTGTTTTGTGACTCTGAGACGAATCGCATTTATCCGAGACTTGTTTTGGCTAGCTATTGGTCTTCTGCAGGAAATCGAATGGCAGAATCGAACGAAGGAGATTCAGTTTCGTTGCCCGAAGACGTGCTGATTGAAGTCCTATCGCGCCTTTCTGTTAAATCCCTAGTTCGATTGAGGCGCGTTTCCAAATCGTGGCGTGCTTTGGTAGGGAGTCCTCATTTCGTGAGCCGTCACCTAATGAGCGAGCGCCAAGAATCCGTGTGCTTGACGCGATACGAAGATTGCTTGTTTGTATCTGTTCACGACCCAAACTCCGCAGACCTGTCAATGTTGTCTCAGGATATCTCTATCATAACACTTTTGCTGGATCAACCCGATCCCGAGAATTTAGATTGTATAACTCTCGGCGCTTGCAATGGAATAGTCTGCCTTCGAGTTTATGATGAATTTATCCTCTGCAATCCAGCCCTTGGAGAATTCGAGCGGATTCCAACCCGTCCATGGGCGTACCTCTTCCTGCAGTGGACTATACCGAGCCTAATATTTGTCATGGATATGGCTATGATCCTGTAGGTTCCACATACAAGATAGTGTACGCCTACCATCTTTCTCCCGTGGACGAGGAGGATGATTTTTTTGTGCCCCACACTCATCCCATCGAGGTTGATGTGTACGATTCAAGTAGTAATTGTTGGAGAACCATCAGCGACGATAGTAACTGTTCTTCTGTGTTTGATTCGGAGTATGTTCATTTGATGGAACCAGTTTACTTAAACGGTGTTTGTCACTGGGATGAAAGGAAGGGTCGTTGCTTGGTCTTGTTTGACTTGAGCGATGAAGTGTTTAGACGTTTCGAGTATCCCGATGCTTGGAACGAAGAACAGTTGAGGGTGAATCAAAGTCTTGTCATCTTACACGATCGTTTGGCGATGATTGCATGGGTTCAGGAGCCGAGCCTCATCAAGATTTGGGCGATGAAAGAATACTGCGTCAAGGAGTCTTGGACTGTCGATTGCGTAATAGGGCCTTGTCACATTTTCAGGCCATTTTTCTGTTGGAATTCTGAATGGATGCTCGTGGAAGACAAAGATGGCCGACTTGCATCGATTGCATTCCAATCCAATGAGACGCATGCCTTCACGTTTTCTGCTCGCCGACATTCGTGGGAGGCTTGTTTGTTCAAGGAGAGCTTAATTCGTTTGAGCGATGAGATTGTTCATGGTAATAGTGGTTAAATTAAAGATGGAACTTTCAACTAATTGATTTTAGAACGAAAAAAGTACTCTTTCAATGGCATGCAAACACAAAGAGAAGCCCAACATCATCATACATGGCACGCAAATACACATCACAATTCGTCGTAAGAAATCGTTAAATTTACCGAAAATTCCTGTCTAACGGTTCAACAGAAGATGGAAGAGGATCTCGTTCCACGCATCGGGCACGCCGGGCAAGCACCAATGGCTACAGTCGGGCACAGAAGGGTTATCGCTCCAAGTCCCAACGTGGGCATCACTCCTAAACGAACCCATCGAAGTGACCTCTAAAGCCCTAACATCGACGGAAACGGTCCTCACCGCCTCCATTATTACATCTGAAATCCAACTCCCTCGTTGTCTCCCCCTAACAATGTTCGTCGGCCGCCTCGTCACCTTGCAACTCTGCTTGCCACCACTGCAATCCAACGATTTTGTTTTTTATTTAAGTAACCGATTACGACCAAAATCAAGAAAATTGAATTGACGGGTCGCACGAACGAACCTCCAATGGGTCGATTCGAAGGTTCGAAAGAAAACCCTCGTTCGATTAGGGTTTACGGCGCTCTCCAGCCAAGATTGCCACGTAGTTAAAGCCGTTCGAAAGGCATTACGTGTGGGAAATCCCAACTTTAATTTGTCGCCGATCTGAAAATACCAGCCCCTGTCTGAAAATTTCGCATTAGAATGCAGAAACAAATAAATTTTTGTGGAAAAGAAAGGAAAATGTGTCGTAGTACGTCGTGCGAAGCGTAATGTACAACGATTCGATGCGTATCATTACAATTTTTTTTGGGCATGGGATTAAGCATACGAAACACACACTAAGTTTTTTTTTTAAAAAAAGTATTGAGTGAGTAGTTAAGTAGCTCACATTTCGTATAGCTTAGTAGGCGTCCACCAATGGCCGGAGTTGAAAACAAGAACGTCGGAATCCGCCCACTCTCCGCTGACGTCATCAATCCGATCCAACCTCACCGCCGTCTTAACCCTCTTCGGCGACCGCCTCGGCGGCGCCGCCGGCTGGACGAGGAAGATCGAGCGGTAGAACTCGACCATCAAATCGAATGTTTCGAATCTAACCTTCAAGTGCCTGACCCTCTTCGTAATCTCCTTGCCGTCCACCTCGTAGACGCTCCGGCGATCGTCGACGCCGGCCATTAGCATACAGACCATCGATTCCCACTGGGTTCTGCTCAGAGAATCGCCGACGAACACCACCCTCTTCCCACGGAGCGCCGCCAGGAGTTTCCCGGCGTCGGGCCGTGGGATTTCGCAGTCTTTGGGCTTCCACCGCCATTTGAGGTACCCTCTGTCTCGCCGGCCGTTGGAAATACAGTCGAACCCTCGCTCGGCGAAGGGGCACTGAGATGCGTTGTAGAGAGGCTCGTAGGTTTCGTCGATTACCCATTTCCCAGAAAAAAGATTGCACCTTTTTGCATTAACATCGCTGCTCGCAGATTTGCTTCGATTGCTATGGGGATGGGAAATTGACTGAGGAGATGGGGAGATGAAGAAATAGCTCGAACCAACGACTATGAAGAAGCAGACGAGGGAACCAATTAGGAGAGATGCAACGAAAGATTGGAAGATCCAAGTCTTTCCAGACAACAAAGATCTGCTAAATTTGATGGATTTTCTCAAGATTTGCCTTAAACGGACAAACACATCCCAGAAAATTGCGCTCATTGTGTTGATCTCTGCGCTACTAACTAAAAAGAGGATCTTTCGGGCATAAAGAAGCAGAGAGGAGACTTGGTAAGAACTAGAAAGGAGTTGGCTTTTCTGTAACGTCAAGAACTGGCTTAGGCCTAAATGTGGTGAGTTTTGAGGATCTTTTTAGAAAGATTTAAGGCCTCAACTAAAAGGCAAAAAGGACGAGGGTATTTAGGTAAATGTGCACAACGGAAGGTGTGGTTGATGGCGAAACTTGAACCACCGTGGATTCTATTCTACTTCATCTTCAGAGCTGTGAGTTATTCAAAACTCAAAAGCTTGACATTTTTGTTGATTTATTTATTGCTTGCCTAACTGAGATTCATACAGTAACAGCCAAAATATTAGATGGTTTGACAAAATGATAGATCTCGTCCTAACTGGTGTACTAATCTTAGCTATTTGGTTCACAAATTACATCAAACAAAAAGAAAGAAAAGAATAGGGTGAAGTTATCAGTTGTACTGCTACACAAAGGTAAGATTACTCGCAAATATCGGAAAGCTTCTTATACTAATCGCCGTGTACTACTTCGCCGTCCCAGAATCTGGCTTTTCACACCGCTGAACGTATGCCTACACAAGCAAACAAAGGTGCCAACTTCTTTACCTAAGGTGAAACTACGAACACATTAGTATACGTAAGAGAACAGATATCATTATTACCTCGACGAGTTTCGTAATCTTGGGCTTAGAGAACGAAAGGTAATGGTCGATTTTGTCCTTCGTGTTTGGGGCATTCTCGGACTGAATCGAGCCAAAGACCTTATCGACCACCTTCTTCACGACCATCTTATGATCCTCTCTGCTCATTCGCCCGTCTTTCCATGCGGGCTTCAACAGCTCCTTCACGAATTCTATGAGGGCGTTCTTGAAAATACGCATTCCCTTTTCGTCCTTGTCAGCATTTGGGTTCGACGAGTTCGTGGGCCCCGAAGTATCGGGCAAAGAATGGATCTTTTCGGCGGAGAGAGAAGCATCTACTCGAACAGAAGGAGCGCTCTGTTCTGCGTTCGTGTGACTATTTAAGGTCAAAGAAGGCTCGAATTCTGACCGAGGATGATTCGTGGGTCCCTTTGCCTCTCCACGAATTTCAGACAGATGTGGGCCCGAGGACAGATCGATGATCAATCTCCGAGGCTGACGTGGCGATCCTTCAGAAACAGGGGACTCGTCGCTCTGCTTTTGCTTTGAGGCTTCCCTGCTTTTCGTTTCTTTATCCAAAGTATGTCCCAATTCATCTTCTTTCATTGAAGTATCCAAAGTATTTCCCCTACTTCTGCTTCTGCTTCTGCTTCGGCTCCTACTTCTACTTCTGCTTCTGCCTCTTCCATGGTACCTATGATATGAATATTTCGAAATTCCAATTTTGGGTCAGCGCCGAGCAAAATTTAAGTTAATCTTTGGAAAGAATCTCATCGTTCCTATAAATTTCCTTGAAACTTTGTGTTCACCATAAAGACCAGAAATGAGAAAAGATTTTGAATATTTCAAAGGAAACGCCTCTAGAGAAACTTCGAATGCAATGCATATACAAGAGAGAATGGAAAGCCGAGAGATCGTTGTGGTTACAGTAAAAGCAAAGGGTACCATTTTTAACAGCAACAAGCAATGCAAAACGGACCTTTGAGCATTATGGCAATCATCGACTCGAGGAGAACCAATCTTGTCATATCTTTGCCCATCGTTTGTTTCCTTTGCTTCTCCTCCTTCAAGATAGTTGTTGTGCCTACTTTCAGTATAGCCTTCATTTGTTTGGATGGGTCGTTTTTCTCCGATCGAATGCGCAGATTTCTGCCCAGAATGATCTGTGGAAGCAGACAAATCTTGATGATGGAGGTTATTAGGGTCGTTTTCTGTCTGTGAGTTACATTTTCGCATCCCAGAAAAATCGATGGGCTCTTCTTCTAAATCCCATAAAGATTTTCGTTTCCTCCTTTCTCCCATTGTAGTCTCCTGCAAAATGATAGTAAGCTAAACACAAGTGACTGAGTTAGTTAGCTAAACACAACAACCAAAGCTCGTGGATTCGCTTTTGACTTGATTTTCTGTTTCCTTACAAGAAATCAATGATATCCTCATATGAAAGAAAAAAGAATAAGTACAGAAAATCACCTTGATCGATTTCCTAGAACTTCAACCCAAGCCACGAATCCTGAATCTTGGTACTGTCTTTTAACTCACAACAATACCTGATTTAGATCAAACTGCGTCTTAAAGAACACAAGCACGTACTTTAATTAATTACAAGAATTAGAAATTCAAGAAAAAAAAAAGCAAATCTTGGCAACATGAACTCGAGGGCCAAGAAGGAAAAATCGAACCTTTTTCAGCGCCAGCGATTAGAGTGAAAGGGTTAAACAAGGAGCTAGCTAGGGCTGCTTCTATTAGTTTAGCGATACCTATTGTAAATCTGAGGTCTAATTTAGCCTTAGCCTTTTTTATTTTATTATTACATTACTTCTCCTTTTCTTGGTCTCAAATCTTGGGAATTAATTACAGTTAGATTGGATAAGTAGCGAAAACGGTTGTTTGCCTTCTTGACAACCCTTGGTTTGACCTACTATAATAAAAATGAACTCGAATTGAACATTATAAAAAAGGACAGGAAAAAAAAAGGTGGGACTTGCAAATAATTATTAAAGATTAAAATTTTGATTTCTAATAGTTATATTGAGCGAGCAGTCACAGTGGATTACTACGTAAGAGAAAAAATCCTAATAAAATCGAGACAAGTCGAAACTTTGAAGTAGTCCTTTTTTTTTTTCCCTTGCATGCCAATGCCATTTCTCCCTTAAATTGCTGCCGTATAAAAGAAATAAACCGAGAGAGAGAGAGAGAATCAGTCAAGAACGCAAACACGTTAATGCGTATTATTCTATAAATACCTTTGTGAAGGCAAAACGAATGAAAATTTCAATGCTATTGACTTGTTCCTGGTCTTTAAATTCACCTTGACTTAAACCAAGAAAATCAGTGCCTTCATTACACCAATACCTTATAATGTCCACGTTTGCTTGAAAATCGGCAGTATAAATTACGTGCTTTTGGGCTCATTTCCGTATTCTATCAACCCATCTTAAAAGATGAGAACTCAAAGTTATTGCAACAACTACAATGTTCTTCCCTTTCTTGTCATCATGGCCTTCCTTGTGCTGAGCAGTTCTATTTTATTAGCAACTGAAGCTGCAAGAACATCGTACTTCTTCGATGTCGCAGGCATATTATATATATGTACATGTGTTATACTCCCTCTATTTAACTTCTAATAATAATTAATACTTTGTTGGTTATTTGTGTGTGTTGTTTCAGAAGGCATAGTAGTCCTCAGGCGCATCACAAAAGAAGGTGGAAATGGCTATCCTGCCCCAATAGCTAATCCTAATCGCCATGTCCATCATTAGATAATTACAATTTAGTACTAGTCGATTATTTAATTAGTTGATAGTTAATACAAGTTTATTACATTATAAAAGACCGACAACATTAAACGCAACCACTGCAATGGAATCTTCTCACTGTGGAATTACTAAGCATTTGTTTGGATTGGTTTGTTTACGGTTGTAATATATACAGGAAAAAAACAAAAGATTTTTAAGAGGTACTACTATTATATCATGTACTGGTTTAAAAACACTTGATTAATACAAAACAGTTAATTTACATATTACTACACAGTTATGGATCTATGCTGAAGAAACTTGATAAAGGCTATATTATACGGTACGAAAGCTAACAAAAATGAAGTGTATCTTATAGATATTTAATATATATGTACACATGTTTTTTGCTAGTATCAGATCATAGGTCTCCTTCATGTAGACTTCAGCTTGTCCAATCCATACGTTCTCTGATTTAAAAGACAACCAATCAAATTAATCAATTAGGGTTCATATGTAAAAGTGAAATATTTAAATAAAAAAATCTGACCATAACGTCCTTCAATTGCTGGAGAAATGGCAAAAGCAAAGAAATGAGGCTTTTGATGTCATCTTTCAGCGTATCGTTAGTGTCTTCTTGTTCATCTCTGTTGGCCTTAATGGTGCTTATCAATGTGTGGCAATCTGGGACGAGTTTTAGGGCAACCTTCGACAAATCGAAATAAAAAAAAAACATAAACAAATATAAACGAAAAAGGAATTATGTATTTATTATTGTTTTTGAGAAAGATTTAAACTTTGTATGCTGCTGAAGAAATCCATCCATGCCATGGTTTCAAAGTAGAGTTATACGATTCTTCCACAGCTTTCTCCATGTTTATTGCATCGAAGTCCTTCATAAGAAGCTGCAGTAAAGCTAGAGTGAAATCAAGCGACCTGCGAAATAATATATAAATATGAATGATGATTTATTTGATTATTTAAAATATATATAGGGGTGGGTCAAAAGATATATACAAGTAGAGTTTTATTACCTAGTGAGCCATACAAAGGCTTTACTACAGGTAGGGCCTTTCTTGGCCTTACCCTCACTTGTTTCTTTCTTTATCATCTCAACCACATCCCAATATACCGAAGGATTCGAGTCATGAAATTTTTCTAATCTCTGTAACAATAATTAAAGATAAAAATTTCATTAGAAATTAGTTGGGAGCCTCTCAAAAGGGCAAAAATGTCCGTACACACTTGATATAATATAGCAATTATCGTCTATGTGCACAAAAGTCAAAACAAGAGGGCAGGCGCTGCAATTTTCTTGGCCGTGTAAATTATCAATACACATTACCACACTTTGAAACTGACAAATTTTGTACGTGGAAATAAATAATAAATTAAATAACATTAGAACTATTACATTACATATTATTTCATGCATTTTTATCTGACAACACAAATTGCCCTTACCTGAATATTTTGATGAATGTCTTGTCTCATCACGGCCATTGTTGGCCCTATCTTATCTGCAAGAACCACGAGAGAAAAAAAAATAGATAACACAAATAGAATATGAAATAAAACTAAATTACATACCAAGAACTTGTATCATGAGCAGATCGCAGATAGAAATAAAGGGCTTGATGGGCACTTGACAAACTGTCTTGAGATCACCACCATCTTCATCGGCGTTGACTTTTGTGTTCTTGGCGTTGACCGCCATGGCTGTCAATTCTTGAATCGCCGACCTTATCTCTGAGCAGGCCGCCGTCTCAATCTCTCGGCGGCGCTTCATTTTTAGGGTTTTTGAAAATCTGTTATTCTTTTTCTCCAAGAATCTTCAATGATCATTACAAAGTATATATACATGTATATATGTGTGTGTGTGTGTGGGGTGGACTTGGGAGTTTATTACATCATCTGTGTTATTGTAATGTAAATGTCTCTCGGCGTCTCTCTGACGACGGAAATGGATTCTGAGGATTTATTTTAATGTGTGTAAGATATTAATTTTATTAAGGCGAAGGCATCGAAGTCGTCATTAAGGCGAAGGCATCGAAGTCATTATTGGTAACTATTCACTGAGTTTGTCGTTTTCATGATTTATTTTGGTTTATATTATTTTGTTGCTTGGCGAAGGAGTGAGGAAAATGATTGTGACGTTTTTAAACTTGACCTTGAGATTATCTTCGGATAATCATGAGGAAAATTAAGCATAAAATTAATATATGGTAAAATTAAGCATAAGATATGTGTGGCTGACAAACGTTGACTGAGCCGTTTATTTGAAGATGCTAAGCTATTGTTTGATAAAAAAAATTTCACTACGCATTGAGGCAAATAATTGCTACAATAAAACAAACTACATATTGAGAATACTCAATGACCTCGAGAAAATAAAATTTAACATATTGTGATAGTAACATAGTATGTATAATTAATACTAAGATTCAACTGTAGTATGAGTTCTTTAAATTATTCTTCTAGTTGTTGACTTACAACGTATTTTAACGTAAGTTCATCACGAATCATGCCGTTTGCTTACATAATGGTATTTATTACGACTATACATATTATATAATCAAATTTTATTATAGAATCTTGTAATTTATATTGTATAAAAATTAATCATATTATATCCGCCTCCACAAATTTCGCTATCGGTATTAGTATATATCTTTGGGGTAAAACACAGGCACACGTATAACAGTTAAGTGCAAGAAATATCGAAATCGACGTGCTTTCAACTATTCTTTGCAATATATTTATCCTAATCCCATAAGATAGCTATTTATATTTATATCGAAAGGAAGAAAATTCTACTAAACTTGCATTTTCATTGACATGAACGAAGAATCGTTAGCCCCTTAGATTCTCAAGAGGGAATCTCTATGGCATTGTCTAACTAAATAAAAAACTGAAGTTTATTTTTTTGTTGTATACGTATGGGAATAATTTCAGTATTGTATTTTAAATTGAGTCACGTAACTCAAATAAAGATGCGGAATATTCGGAGCAGTCAGGGGAATTTTATTTCGTACGTAATAAATCATATCATTTCAGATCATTACTTTTATTATTTTATGATCGGCAATAATTGCTAACAGTTGAGATTGATTATCAACAACTATTGCTAGTTGGGCTCCAAACAGCCCAATTAAGGCCCATATCTCTACAATTAGGCCTTGACAGCTTCTTAAAACTATCCAAGAAGTCCATTGGTTGTCACTTGCACCATTTTGCAACTCCCTCACCCTCGTCTTGATTTCGGTTTTACCTTATTTATCAATTCCAATCAAAATTAAGTTTTATTCAATCACCAAAATTATTATTTAATGATGGTAAGGTGTCTAAGAAATCAGTACTTTCTCATGGCTTTGTCGTGATATATAATACGTTTATGAATATACCCAACATACAATTTTCCATCAAAAATCACTTGTCAGTAATCAATATGCGTTACGTTACTAAACAAACATATGGTTAGCTTGGCTGGCAATATCATTATAATATAAATTATAATATAAATTAAGGACATATTGGTCAATTTTCACAACAGGAAAAAAATGGGTTTCTTATGAATATTTTGATTCATAAATATAGAACATAAATTAAGGAGATACTTAACCTATCAATAGCATATGGAGTTTCCGATCCTTACACGAAATATATAGTAATAGATAAATAGTTTAGCAACACATCTTACAACAAACAATCACCAACACTACGTTGGATTCCATTGCATTGCTAGTGATCACCACCATTACAATGAACAATCACATCGCTCAAACGAATTAAGCTCTCCTTGAACAAACAAGCTCCCCATGAATGTCGGCGAGCAGAAAACATGAAGGCACGCGTCTCATTGGATTGGAATGCAATCGATGCGAGTCGGCCATATTTGTCTTCCACGAGCATCCATTCAGAATTCCAACAGAAAAACGGCCTGAAAATGTGACAAGGCCCTATTACGTAATCGACGGTCCAAGACTCCTTGACGCGGTATTCTTTCATCGCCCAAATCTTGATGAGGCTCGGCTCCTGAACCCATGCAATCATCGCCAAATGATCGTGTAAGGCGTCAAGACTTTGATTCGCCCTCAACTGTTCTTCTTCGTTCCAAGCATCGGGATACTCGAAACGTCGAAACACTTCATCGCTCAAGTCGAACAAGACCAAGCAACGACCTCTCCTTTCATCCCAGTGACAAACACCGTTGAGGTAAACTGGTTCCCCCAAATGAACATACTCCGAATCAAACACAGACGAACAGTTACTATCGTCGCTGATGGTTCTCCAACAATTACTACTTGAATCGTACACGTCGACCTCGATGGGATGAGTGTGGGGAGCATAATTATACACCTCGTCCGCGGGAGAAAGATAGAAGGTGTACACTATCTTGTATGAGGAACCAACAGGATCATAGCCATATCCATGACAAATATCAAGCTCGCCAAAGTCCACTGCAGGACGAGGCATGGCCCATGGACGGGGTGGAATCCGCTCGAATTCTCCAAGGGCTGGATTGCAGAGGATAAATATATCACAAACTCGAAGGCAGACTATTCCATTGCAAGCGCCGAGAAGTATACAACCTAAAAGGCAGTGATCGGGTTGATCCAGCAACAGTGTCACGATAGACATGTCCTGAGACAACATTGACAGGTCCGCGGAGTTTGGGTCGTGAACAGACACAAACAAGCCATCTTCATATCGCGTCAAGCACACGGATTCTTGGCGCTCGCTCATTAGGTGACGGCTCACGAAATGAGGACTCTCTATCAAATCGCGCCACAATTTGGAAACGCACCTCAATCGAACTAGGGATTCAACAGAAAGGCGCGATAGGACTTCAATCAGCACGTCTTCGGGCAACGAAACTGAATCTTCTTCGTTGGATTCTGCCATTCGATTTCCTGCAGAAAGACAATAGCTAGCCAAAACAAATCTCGGATAATGCGAATCGTCTCAGAGTCACAAAACACGCATCAAGATCCCGAATCTAGATCGAACTTCCATAAACAGAATAGAGACATACCTCGTCTACGGCGATGAGAGCGAAAACACTAGGCAAACGGAGAGCCTTCACGCCGTCGCATCAACGGTGGTAGGTACGCAGAGCAGAAACGATACACAGATTAGGGTAAGAATTGGGGAGGAAATTGTTCATAAAATAGGAGAGGGTTTGTTGGGCTATGCGGATCTTTGTACTTTGGGCTTTCGCTCTTAAAATTGGGTTGGGACTCGGCCGACCACCCAAAATCACATAATACTGTATATCTTTTATCTTTTATTTGTCATATCTAAAAAAAAAATTTAATTAACGATGAAAATTTCGCTACCACATTAAAATTTCCAATTAAGTATCCACTATCTTTACTACCTTATTATATAAAAGCTCATCGTTGGATGCAAACTGTTCAAATCCAAATTGATTTGATATGTAAAATTTGTCATTAATAATAATATAAATTAAAACTAAGAGAAAACCACCCACTACTGTCAATTAATTACTATGTTACTCCTCCATTTATAAGAGAGCAATTTACGTTTATATCGAAAGGAAAAAAATTCTAGTAAACTTGCATTTTCATTGACATGAAAGAATAATTCTTAGCCCCATAGATGCTCAAGAGGGAATCTATATAGCATCATTTAACTAAAAAAAGAACTAAAGTTTATCTTTTTGTTTTATACGTATAGAAATATTTTCAGTATTGTATTTTCCATTTTTTGAATCACGTAACTCAAATTAAGATATGGAATATTTGGAGCAGTCAGGGGAATTTTATTTCGTACGTAATAAATCATATCATTTCAGATCATACTTTTATTATTTTATGATCGGCAATAATTGCTAACAGTTGAGTTTGATTATCAAAAACTGTTGCTAATTGGGCTCACCCAAACAGCCCAAAGGCCCATATCTCTACAATTAGGCCTTGACAGCTTCTTAATACTAATAAGGCTGGGGAAATATACTGAAATACCGATATACCGTTCTTATCGTATCGAAACGTACCGAAAATATCGAAAATTTTGGTATACGGAAGTTTTTAGTAAGGTATGATACCGTACTTTCTTGTACAGTAATGGTATGAAAATTTTAAAACTTAAGTATACCAATTATAGCTAAATACCGAAATACTAAATTTTTTTAATATTTTATATATATACAGTACAAACACACCCCTACATATATTATATTATTTCAAAAATATAAAATAAATAAAATATTATAAGGATCTCCAGTTATGCCCATATATTATTAACTA
Organism: Craterostigma plantagineum; assembly: GCA_027422505.1. Taxonomy (NCBI): domain Eukaryota; kingdom Viridiplantae; phylum Streptophyta; class Magnoliopsida; order Lamiales; family Linderniaceae; genus Craterostigma; species Craterostigma plantagineum. Next base: position 4,706,063 of record JAPQWV010000050.1, read on the forward strand.
ACTTTATAAGATTATTGAGGCCCACCATATTTTACTTACTACGGAGACTGCTACAATATGTAAATTATTTAAGGTTATATTATGAACTAAAAATCTTTTTATTTTGTAAAATTTGGTATTAATAATCCATCTTGTTGGGGCCAAATGAGTTACGAGACACACATGGTAAAAAACCCTTCGTTTGAATGATATAGAGGTATGATACCGATACCATACCCAAAACTCGGTATTATACCGTATCAAATTTCTAGGTATATCGAAATTTTGGTATGGTATCGAAAAATTTCGGTACGGTATACGGTATCACAGTTTTGGTACGGTATACCGTACCGAACCAACCCTAAATACTATCAAAGAAGTCCATTGGTTGTCACTGGCACCGTTTTGCAACTCCCTCGTCTTGATTTCGATTTTACGTTATTTATCAATTCCAATCAAAATTAAGTTTTATTCAATCACCAAAATTATTATTTAATGATGGTAAGGTGTGTAAGAAATCAGTAATTTCTCATGGCTTTGTCGTGTATATAATACGCGAATATACCCAACAGACACTTTCCATCAAAATAACTTGTTAGTAATCAATATGCGTTACTAAACAAACTTATAGTTAGCTTGGCTGGCAATACCATTATAATATAAATTATAATATATATTAAGGACATATTGGTCAATACACAACATGACAAAAAATGGGTTTTCTTATGAATAATTTTGATTCATAAATATAGAATATAAATTAAGGAGATACGTACCCTATTAATAGCATATGGAGTTTCCGATCCTTACACAAATTATATAGTGATAGATAAATAGTTTAGCAACACAAATCTTACAAAATACAACAAACAATTACCAACCCTATATTGGATTCCATTGCATTGCTAGTGATCACCACCATTACCATGAACAATCACATTGCTCATACGAATTAAGCTCTAGTAAACTTGCATTTTCGTTGACATGAAAGAAGAATCCTTAGCCCCGTAGATGCTCAAGAGGGAATCTATATAAGCCAAGGGCGGCCCGAGCTTTGGATGTCTGGGGGTTAAAGAACATCTCAGCCCAGCCCATTTGAGTGAAGTCCATGTTATTATATCTAAAAACTGAAAAATAGCTTAGTGAAGAATCGAACCCAGGTCAATTAATGAAACAATCTTACTGCAAGTTCAATAATGACTAAGACTAGATGCAATTCTCAAAATTTATAATACCTGTAATGTACTTGACACATAAATGGCAGGGGGGTCAGTGGCCCCCTCGAGCCTCTACGTGGGTCCGCCCCTGTATATAGCATCATTTAGATGAAAAAAAACTGAAGTTTATTTTTTTTTGTTGTATACGTATAGGAATATTTTCAATTTTGTTTTTTCAATTTTTAGAATCAAGTAACTCAAATTAAGATGTGGAATATTCGGAGCAGTCAGGGGAATTTTATTTCGTACTCAATAAATCATATCATTTAAGATCATACTTTTATTATTTTATGATCGGCAATAATTGATAACAGTTGAGATTGATTATCAAAAACTGTTTCTAATTGGGCTCATCAAACAGCCCAAATGCCCATATCTCTACAATTAGGCCTTGACATCTTTCTTAATACTATCCAAGAAGTCCATTGGTTGTCACTTGCACCATTTTGCAACTCCCTCGTCTTCATTTCGGTTTTACTTTATTTATCAATTCCAATCAAAATTAAGTTTTATTCAATTACCAAAATTATTATTTAATGATGGTAAGGTGTCTAAGAAATCAGTAATTTCTCATGGCTTTGTCGTGATATATAATACGTTTACGAATATACCCAACAGACACCTTTCCACCAAAAATCACTTGTCAGTAATCAATATGCGTTACGTTACTAAACAAACATATGGTTAGCTTGGCTGGCAATATCATTATAATATAAATTATAATATAAATTAAGGACATATTGGTCAATTCACAACAGGACAAAAATATGGGTTTTCTTATGAATATTTTGATTCATAAATATATAACTTAAATTAAGGAGATACCTATCAATAGCATATGGAGTTTCCGATCCTTACACGAAATATATAGTACTCCCTCCGTCCCGGTAACTTTTGTACATTTTACCAAATCGGGCGTCCCACTATCTTTTATACATTTCCATATTTAGTAAAAAACTATCACACACAATCAATATAATAACATTAAATATTCTTAAAAGACGTGCTACACCCATACACTTTTCTTCCTCTATACTATTAAAATATTATATTTCTTAAAAATCGAACCCAATCCCAAATGTCCAAAAGATACCGGGACGGAGGGAGTAATAAATAAATAGTTTAGCAACACAAATCTTACAAAACACAACAAACAATTACCAACCCTACATTGGATTCCATTGCATTGCTAGTGATCTCCACCACCATTACCATGAACAATCACATCGCTCAAACGAATTAAGCTCTCCTTGAACAAACAAGCTTCCCATGAATGTCGGCGAGCGGAAAGCATGAAGGCATGCGTCTCATTGGATTGGGCTGCAATCGATGCGAGTCGGCCATATTTGTCTTCCACGAGCATCCATTCAGAATTCCAACAGAAAAACGGCCTGAAAATGTGACAAGGCCCTATTACGTAATCGACGGTCCAAGACTCCTTGACGCGGTATTCTTTCATCGCCCAAATCTTGATGAGGCTCGGCTCCTGAACCCATGCAATCATCGCCAAACGATCGTGTAAGGCGTCAAGACTTTGATTCGCCCTCAACTGTTCTTCTTCGTTTCAAGCATCGGGATACTCGAAACGTCGAAACACTTCATCGCTCAAGTCAAACAAGACCAAGCAACGACCCTTCCTTTCATCCCAGTGACAAACACCGTTGAGGTAAACTGGTTCCCCCAAATGAACATACTCCGAATCAAACACAAACGAACAGTTACTATCGTCGTTGGTGGTTCTCCAACAGTTACTACTTGAATCGTACACATCGACCTCGATGGGATGAGCGTGGGGCACAAAAAAATCATCCTCCTCGTCCACGGGAGCAAGATCGTGGAATTTGTGGAATGTTTGTTTCATCACTGATCACACGGACGTTTCCAGCTCGACGCAACTGTTGCCGAATTACTTCAAGCACAGTAATTTCTCGAGCCTTGTGAGGCAGCAGAACATTTATGTGAGTTTCTCCTTTTTTTCTCGATAAGGTTGCATGTTTTATCATGATGCGCATATTTTGTTATGTTCTCTGGATTGTTTGAGATTTATGTCGGTCTTCGCCTAATCGCACTACAGACGATTTTTTTTTTCAGAAAGCTAAGTTTTATACGCTTATGTTGATAGTTGAGTGCCCGCTATCTGGAAGTTATAGCGTAAATGTAATGAATGTTCTCTCAGTTAAATACTGTTTGCTATTTTATGCACATGGAAATTGTTGATAAAACGATGTTATATGTTCGTTTGATGCCCTGACTTATGTATAGGGTTTTTGGAAAATCGATAGTGATCATGGCAATATGCTAATGTTGCCTTCATCAAATGCCACAAGCATCTGCTCAATAACATCTTCACGAGAAGAAATCAGCCTCAAGCTTAAGCCCTATCTAATCCAGCTTCGGAAGATGGAAGAATTGCACTATTCGAAGAAGTTGAGAAGCTTAAAGCTGATCGAAACGACCGTACGCAAGAGCTGAAGTCACTGAGATAGTATCAATAGAGTTCCTCGATCGAGTTGTTGCTCGCGAGGGCACAGTTAAATGGCATGGGAAAGCATCAGCAGCATCAAATGTTCTCTTTCATTGTGACGGTGGCCATGCAAGATACTCTGATGAAAGGTTACATGCTTTGTGAAATTTGTCTTTGTATTTAAATTTTTTTCCTCCCCTTTCTTGGTTTGTGAAATTTTTTTACTATTTTCGTTGAGGAGGATGGTAATTTCTTATTGACAATATGCTAAAATGCGATTCTTGAAAAAGGTGGTATAAAAATCTTCTGTTCATTTCTATCTAAAATCAATTATGTGTTTCGTTTTTTAGAAATTATTGATAATTATTGTTGGATGAAGATTGTACATTTAAATCAAGTCAGAAAAAGAACAAAATATGTTCTTCTAATGTGGTCAAATTTTTTGTTAAATAGATTCTTTTATCTGATGTGTATATCAGTTGGATAATATCACAAATGGTCGTTACTTTTTCCTTGCATGTTCGTGTAATCGCAGAAGCAGAGGTAATTTTGGTTGCTTCCCTTTTGAATACTTTCTTCTTCTAACACCTGAAATTTCATAGTTCTTAACTCGATTTTGAACTGTAGGATGGTCGTCGAGTTCGTTTCATCAAACGATATTCAACCGAAGCCGACAGAATCGTCAAATAGGCTGTTTATTGGGCATTCCTACCAATGATGATTCATGCGATGCGATTTCGATGACATCAAATGACCAAAAACTCCAAAGCAATTGAAGGCGAGACATGTTCGAGATGAGTTATACTGTGTGATTTCAGTTAGGCTCTTTGTTGTATGAGGAAAAATGAATATATTCGTTGTTCTTAATTATGCTCAAGTTTGTACGGAATTCTTTATTTATGTACATTGTCATATCATATGTCCATCCAATCATGTGTTAATAATTTTTTGTTAGGGAAGGGGAATTATTTTATTTGGAAGTGAGTTAAGACAATATTTTCTGTAATTATCTTATAAACTTACATTGGTTATATAGTTAAAACCCGATGCATTGCACGGGCATAAAACTAGTTATAATTTAATTAATTGTATACCATTTTTATAGATTAAAAATGTAATCGTTATGCCAATTTTGATGATATTAATAATGCATGGATGGTTTACCCTTTATATCAAACGACAACACACTTGTGACGGCGCTCAATGGGACTGGGCGGTGTTAGAAGCCATAAACATTGTGATCTTTCTCTTATATTTGCCGAAGAAAGAAAAGACGAAAATCGTGGCGCTTTTAATTTGCGTATTCGCCTTCTTTTAGTCCATTGTTTTGTCTTCGACCTTTGCGATACATAAGAAGAAAACCAAGAGAATGCTATGTGGCTTCACAGCTACTGTTGTTTTCCGTCATAATGTACGCCTCGCCTCTCTCAATCATGGTACGCCCGAATTTCAATATTTTATTTGTAAGTATTAGATTACATATATATGATAATTGATTATTGAATTCTTATGGCGATGAATGAAGACGATGGTGATTAAAGACGAAGAGTGTTGAATACATGCCATTTTCTTGTCACCTCCTTTGTGGTACTTCTTGGCTCATCTATTACTCCTTGGAGGGGACATGTTTCTTTATGTAAGGTTTTTCATATTTCTTAGTATATAAAGTTTCAAAATTATCTGTTAGTGAAGGTTTGAGAAGATCAAGAATGAAGGCCATTAGGGTTTATAAATACAACCACTTTATTATTTCCTGCTGATTTTAGTCTGCATATGACGTTTCTTTATTAAAGCATTTAGATTTCTATTTATAGATGCATGAGTAAGAATTTATTACAGCCATGATTTCATATTTGGCTGGCAATAAATACATGTTGTTGGGAATAAATAACAAGAGGATATTGCATGCAACAACAGCAAAGCAGATTATAAACTTTTAAACAACAAGGTCATGTATATAAATAGATATGATATGTCATAAATAGAAGAAAATAAGATGAAAATTAATTACGGAAAACTCCAAATATTTTATGCTGGTGCAGATTCCTAATGGTCTGGGAAGCTTTTTGGGAGCCATACTACAGTTGATTTTATACGCAATATATCGAAATAATAATAATAAAGGTGACGTGGACAATGTCGAGAATGGGAATTTGGGCCTTGAGAAGACTTATCAGCAAAACTGGTAAGAAAATGAGCGGTGTGGTGCGCGTGCCAGCATTTAATAGCGGACTCCAAATATTTTATCAAATCGATTTAATTTCTTCTATGTAGCAGATAGTTTATTTTTTATTTATTTATCAGTTCGCCTTTACCTGACAAATCAGAGGCAAACCGTAGGGTAGCCTTCAGAGGTTTTAATTGCGGACTCAAAATATTATTAAATCCGATTTAATACCACATACGCGCGCATAAAAGGGGATGGGTTTACTACCACAAATACGATTTAATACCACAAATACGTGGATCAAAATCACTTAGTAAGTTAACTAACTTGGAATATGAAAAACTGCAAGTGTGATTTTAAACGATGGAAATATAGAAATAAATAACCCAACATCGACAAAATAAGTAGTCTACATTACAAAAAATGGCTTAACATTACAAAACCGTTACAAAACCAACCTCAAAATTACAGATCCAGAAAGGAAACATTAAAAAACCGTTACAAAACCAATCTCAACATTACAGATCCAGAAAGGAAAGATAACAGTCCCAATATAAAAACATTCATCACATTACAAGATCAATAGAAAAGTCCAAAATAGTTCAAACATTACAGATCGAATAGCAAAGTCCAAATAGAACAAAAATACAGATCAAAAAAAAAACAACGTAATTAACTCCGAAGAATTTAAGGAAATCCAATAACAGAATGCATACACGAGGCATATTGCATATAAGGGTAATTGATAGTAAAACTACCAGTGGGATCATATCAAACGATAATTTCATGAAAGTGACCATGTCCAGAACATTTTATCAGAAGACGATTACCAACAATATTAGAGAGTATATTTTCTAAGTTATATGGTAATAGGATTTTTGATCGAACAATGCCAAACATTTTATCAAAACACGATTACCAACAATATTGGAGAGTATATTTTCTAAGTTATATGGTAACAGGATTTTTGATGGTCCAGGAATAATCCCGTTATTAGTAAGGTCCATAGGAAAATTAAAACTGTCGTAGAGTTCTATAGCTTTTAAAAAGTATTCACTTTGTGGCATACCGGCACACTTACCATGTTTAATCCATTGTCTTTCCCAAAAGTGATGATTCGTGGGCCACGACGGAACATTCAGATCGGGCCACGCACGTTGCATTTCAGCAACTGGAGTTAGCTGTAAAACCAGAGAAGGAAAAGCAAATGACAAAAACTTCGATATTATAACACGAAAACAATTGGGTGGCATGACTTACAGAATCAAAATACTTCAGCCCAGCACAATTAATAAACAGGGACGACCACTTAACCGGCCATAGTCCATGAATGGTAAAATTCGCCGGCTGTCTTGGACAGGTGCGTTGGAAGCAGTAGGCATTGGGCCACTATAGAAGCAACGCGAGGTAGTTAAAGTTTGGTCTCGTCGTAACCTGCGTTCGAATGGGTTGTCCTGGCGTTCTGCAGAAACAAAAAGGAATGAAAATCAAAACTAATATTAGGAAAAAGCAATACATATAAGAAAAGAGTAGGAAAAATACGATACTTACCGAAGCATCCAGCAGGTAAATGATATTCCGAACTTTGAAATATTCACGACATCATCTGATGGTTTCTTTTGGGATGACATTGAACGAGTGGGAAGACATGTTATGAAGTCCGGTACGTCCGACGCAAATTTTCAATTAAGGCATCTCTGAAAATGGTGAAGGCAAGGTATAAGACAACAGAAATTGCCATGTACTTTAAGAACTTCATCGTTAATGGCTGTAAGGTAAAATGAAAATTGATAAAACCGACCTTTTATAGATGGATCTTCCCCGCGATCGAAGAAGCTCGCCCAGATAGTGGAAGGAGTTTCCCAAATAAGCTAAACACCGCTTTAATCTCCGACGGAAAATGGGTAGAACAACCATTCAGTCCACCTGCACTTCCCCATCGTCACCTCGCAGCGCAGCTGACGGCTGTTTATCCGTGCAAGGACAGACAGCCTGCTGCGCGCGATGACGAAGAACGAAATAGGAGAAGTAATTGTGCTGCGAATACGCTTGGTGTGGCTACGACAGACAGCCTGCTGCACGCGATGACGAAGAACGAAATAGGAGAAGTAATTGTGATGCGACTACGCGTGGTGTGGCTGCTACCTTTAATGGCGGACTCCAATATTTCGTTAAATCCATTCTACATTATGAAGAAGAGAGAAGTAACTGGTAAGAAAATGAGTGGAGTGGTCCGCGTGCCAGCATTTAATGGCGGACTCCAAATATTTTATCAAATCGATTTAATTTCTTCTATGTAGCAGATAGTTTATTTTTTATTTATTTATCAGCTCGCCTTTACCTGACAAATCAGAGGCAAACCGTAGGGTAGCCTTCAGAGGTTTTAATTGCAGACTCAAAATATTATTAAATCTGATTCAATACCACATACGCGAAGGGGATGAGTTTACTACCACAAATACGATTTACTACCACAAAACGTGGATCAAAATCACTTAGTAAGTTAACTAACTTGGAATATGAAAACGATAGAAAAACTGCAAGTGTGATTTTAAACGATGGAAATATAGAAATAAATAATCCAACATCTACAAAATAAGTAGTCTACATTACAAAAATGCCCTAACATTACAAGTTGAAACTGAAAAAATTATAGTCGCTACAACACCATTACAAAACCAACCTCAAAATTACAGATCCAGAAAGGAAACATTAAAAACCGTTACAAAACCAATCTCAACATTACAGATCCAGAAAGGAAAGATAACAGTCCCAATATGAAAAAACATTCATCACATTACAAGTTCAATAGAAAATTTCAAAATAGTTCAAACATTACAGATTGAATAGCAAAGTCCAAATAGAACAAAATTACATATCCAAAAAAAAAACAACGTAACTAACTCCGAAGAATTTAAGGAAATCCAATAACAGAATGCATGAGGCATATTGCATATAAGGGTAATTGATAGTAAAACTACCAGTGCGATCATAGCAAACGATAATTTCATGAAAGTGACCATGTCCAGAACATTTTATCAAAAGACGATTACCAACAATATTAGAGAGTATATTTTCTAAGTTATATGGTAACAGGATTTTGATGGTCCAGGAATAATGCCGAACACTTTATCAAAACACGATTACCAACAATATTTGAGAGTATATTTTCTAAGTTATATGGTAACAGGATTTTTGATGGTCCAGGAATAATGTCGTTACTAGTAAGGTCCATAGGAAAATTAAAACTGTCGTAGAGTTCTATAGCTTTTAAAAAGTATTCACTTTGTGGCATACCGGCACACTTACCATGTTTAATCCATTGTCTTTCCCAAAAGTGATGATTCGTGGGCCACGACGGAACATTCAGATCGGGCCACACACGTTGCATTTCAGCAACTGGAGTTAGCTGTAAAACCAGAGAAGGAAAAGCAAATGACAAAAACTTCGATATTATAACACGAAAACAATTGGGTGATATGACTTACAGAATCAAAATACTTCAGCCCAGCACAATTAATAAACAGGGACGACCACTTAACCGGCCATAGTCCATGAATGGTAAAATTCGCCGGCTGTCTTGGACAGGTGCGTTGGAAGCAGTAGGCATTGGGCCACTGTAGAAGCAACGCGAGGTAATTAAAGTTTGGTCTCGTCGTAACCTGCGTTCGAGTGGGTTGTCCTGGCGTTCTGCAGAAACAAAAAGGAATGAAAATCAAAACTAATATTAGGAAAAAGCAATACATACAAGAAAAGAGTAGGAAAAATACGATACTTACCGAAGCATCCAGCAGGTAAATGATATTCCGAACTTTGAAATGTTCACGACATCATCTGACGGTTTCTTTTGTGATGACATTGAACAAGTGGGAAGACATGTTATGAAGTCCGGTACGGCCGGACGCAAATTTTCAATTAAGGCATCTCTGAAAATGGTGAAGGCAAGGTATAAGACAACAGAAATTGCCATGCATTTCAAGAACTTCATCGTTAATGGCTTTAAGGCAAAATGAAAATTGATAAAACCGACCTTTTATAGATGGATCTCCCCCGCGATCGAAGAAGCTCGCCCAGATAATGGAAGGAGTTTCCCCAATAAGCTAAACACAGCTTTAATCTCCGACGGAAAATGGGTAGAACAGCCGTTCACTCCACCTGCACTTCCCCATCGTCACCTCGCAGCGCAGCTGACGGCTGTTTGTCCGTGCAAGGACAGACAGCCTGCTGCGCGCGATGACGAAGAACGAAATAGGAGAAGTAATTGTCCTGCGAATACGCGTGGTATGACTACGACAGACAGCCTGCTGCACGCGATGACGAAGAACGAAATAGGAGAAGTAATTGTGATGCGACTACGCGTGGTGTGGCTGCGACCTTTAATGGCGGACTCCAATGTTTCGTTAAATCCATTCTACAATATGAAGAAGAGAGAAGTAACTGGTAAGAAAATGAGTGGAGTGGTCCGCGTGCCAGCATTTAATGGCGGACTCCAAATATTTTATCAAATCGATTTAATTTCTTCTATGTAGCAGATAGTTTATTTTTTATTTATTTATCAGCTCGCCTTTACCTGACAAATCAGAGGCAAACCGTAGGGTAGCCTTCAGAGGTTTTAATTGCAGACTCAAAATATTATTAAATCTGATTCAATACCACATACGCGAAGGGGATGAGTTTACTACCACAAATACGATTTACTACCACAAAACGTGGATCAAAATCACTTAGTAAGTTAACTAACTTGGAATATGAAAACGATAGAAAAACTGCAAGTGTGATTTTAAACGATGGAAATATAGAAATAAATAATCCAACATCTACAAAATAAGTAGTCTACATTACAAAAATGCCCTAACATTACAAGTTGAAACTGAAAAAATTATAGTCGCTACAACACCATTACAAAACCAACCTCAAAATTACAGATCCAGAAAGGAAACATTAAAAACCGTTACAAAACCAATCTCAACATTACAGATCCAGAAAGGAAAGATAACAGTCCCAATATGAAAAAACATTCATCACATTACAAGTTCAATAGAAAATTTCAAAATAGTTCAAACATTACAGATTGAATAGCAAAGTCTAAATAGAACAAAATTACATATCCAAAAAAAAAACAATGTAACTAACTCCGAAGAATTTAAGGAAATCCAATAACAGAATGCATGAGGCATATTGCATATAAGGGTAATTGATAGTAAAACTACCAGTGCGATCATAGCAAACGATAATTTCATGAAAGTGACCATGTCCAGAACATTTTATCAAAAGACGATTACCAACAATATTAGAGAGTATATTTTCTAAGTTATATGGTAACAGGATTTTGATGGTCCAGGAATAATGCCGAACACTTTATCAAAACACGATTACCAACAATATTTGAGAGTATATTTTCTAAGTTATATGGTAACAGGATTTTTGATGGTCCAGGAATAATGCCGTTACTAGTAAGGTCCATAGGAAAATTAAAACTGTCGTAGAGTTCTATAGCTTTTAAAAAGTATTCACTTTGTGGCATACCGGCACACTTACCATGTTTAATCCATTGTCTTTCCCAAAAGTGATGATTCGTGGGCCACGACGGAACATTCAGATCGGGCCACACACGTTGCATTTCAGCAACTGGAGTTAGCTGTAAAACCAGAGAAGGAAAAGCAAATGACAAAAACTTCGATATTATAACACGAAAACAATTGGGTGATATGACTTACAGAATCAAAATACTTCAGCCCAGCACAATTAATAAACAGGGACGACCACTTAACCGGCCATAGTCCATGAATGGTAAAATTCGCCGGCTGTCTTGGACAGGTGCGTTGGAAGCAGTAGGCATTGGGCCACTGTAGAAGCAACGCGAGGTAGTTAAAGTTTGGTCTCGTCGTAACCTGCGTTCGAGTGGGTTGTCCTGGCGTTCTGCAGAAACAAAAAGGAATGAAAATCAAAACTAATATCAGGAAAAAGCAATACATACAAGAAAAGAGTAGGAAAAATACGATACTTACCGAAGCATCCAGCAGGTAAATGATATTCCGAACTTTGAAATGTTCACGACATCATCTGACGGTTTCTTTTGTGATGACATTGAACAAGTAGGAAGACATGTTATGAAGTCTGGTACGTCCGGACGCAAATTTTCAATTAAGGCGTCACCTCGCAGCGCAGCTGACGGCTGTTTGTCCGTGCAAGACAGACAGCCTGCTGCGCGCGATGACGAAGAACGAAATAGGAGAAGTAATTGTGTTGCGACTACGCGTGGTGTGGCTGCGACCTTTAATGGCGGACTCCAATGTTTCGTTAAATCCATTCTATATTATGAAGAAGAGAGAAGTAACTGGTAAGAAAATGAGCTGAGTGGTGCGCGTGTCAGCATTTAATGGCGGACTCCAAATATTTTTCAAATCGATTTAATTTCTTCTATGTAGCAGATAGTTTATTTTTTATTTATTTATCAGCTCGCCTTTACCTGAAAAATCAGAGGCAAACCGTAGGGTAGCCTTCAGAGGTTTTAGTTGCGGACTCAAAATATTATTAAATCCGATTTAATACCACATACGCGCGCATAAAAGGGGATGTGTTTACTACCACAAATACGATTTAATACCACAAATAAGTGGATCAAAATCACTTAGTAAGTTAACTAACTTGGAATATGAAAACGATAGAAAAACTGCAAGCGAGAATTTAAACGATGGAAATATAGAAATAAATAATCAAACATCGACAAAATAAGGTCTACATTACAAAAATGCCTTAACATTACAAGTTGAAACCGAAAAAATTACAGTCGCTACAACACCATTACAAAACCAACCCCAAAATTACAGATCCAGAAAGGAAACATGAGAAAACCGTTACAAAACCAATCTCAACATTACAGATCCAGAATGGAAAGAGAACAATTCCAATATAAAAAACATTCATCACATTACAAGTTCAATAGAAAGTCCAAAATAGTTCAAACATTACAGATTGAATAGCAAAGTCCAAATAGAACAATATTACAGATCCAAAATAAAAACAACGTAATTAACTCTGAAGATTTAAGGAAATCCAATAACAGAATGCATACACGAGGCATATTGCATATAAGGGCAATTGACAGTAAAACTACCAGTGCGATCATAGCAAACGATAATTTCATGAAAGTGACCATGTCCAGAACATTTTATCAAAAGACGATTACCAACAATATTAGAGAGCATATTTTCTAAGTTATATGGTAACAGGATTTTTGATGCTCCAGAAATAATGCCGAACATTTTGTCAAAACACGATTACCAACAATATTAGAGAGTATATTTTCTAAGTTATATGGTAACATGATTTTTGATAGTCCAGGAATAATGCCGTTATTAGCAAGGTCCATAGGAAAATTAAAACTGTCGTAGAGTTGTATAGCTTTTAGAAAGTACTCACTTTATGCGTACCGACACACTTACCATGTTTAATCCATTGTCTTTCTCAAAAGTGATGATTCGTGGGCCATGACGGAACATTCAGTCGGGCCACGCACGTTGCATTTCAGCAACTGGAGTTAACTGTAAAACCAGAGAAGGAAAAGCAAATGACAAAAACTTCGATATTATAACACGAAAACAATTGGGTGACATGACTTACAGAATCGATATACTTCAGCCCAGCACAATTAATAAACAGGGACGACCACTTAACCGGCCATAGTCCATGAATGGTAAAATTCGCCGGCTGTCTTGGACAGGTGCGTTGGAAGCAGTAGGCATTGGGCCACTGCAGAAGCAACGCGAGGTAGTTAAAGTTTGGTCTCGTCGTAACCTGCGTTCGAGTGGGTTGTCCTGGCGTTCTGCAGAAACAAAAAGAATGAAAATCAAAACTAATATTAGGAAAAAGCAATACATACAAGAAAAGAGTAGGAAAAATACGATACTTACCGAAGCATCCAGCAGGTAAATGATATTCCGAACTTTGAAATATTCACGACATCATCTGATGGTTTCTTTTGGGATGACATTGAACGAGTGGGAAGACATGTTATGAAGTCCGGTACGTCCGACGCAAATTTTCAATTAAGGCATCTCTGAAAATGGTGAAAGCAAGGTATAAGACAACAGAAATTGCCATGTACTTTAAGAACTTCATCGTTAATGGCTGTAAGGTAAAATGAAAATTGATAAAACCGACCTTTTATAGATGGATCTTCCCCGCGATCGAAGAAGCTCGCCCAGATAGTGGAAGGAGTTTCCCAAATAAGCTAAACACCGCTTTAATCTCCGACGGAAAATGGGTAGAACAACCATTCAGTCCACCTGCACTTCCCCATCGTCACCTCGCAGCGCAGCTGACGGCTGTTTATCCGTGCAAGGACAGACAGCCTGCTGCGCGCGATGACGAAGAACGAAATAGGAGAAGTAATTGTGCTGCGAATACGCTTGGTGTGGCTACGACAGACAGCCTGCTGCACGCGATGACGAAGAACGAAATAGGAGAAGTAATTGTGATGCGCCTATGCGTGGTGTGGCTGCGACCTTTAATGGCGGACTCCAATGTTTCGTTAAATCCATTCTATATTATGAAGAAGAGAGAAGTAGCTGGTAAGAAAATGAGCGGAGTGGTGCGCGTGCCAGCATTTAATGGCGGAGTCCAAATATTTTATCAAATCGATTTAATTTCTTCTATGTAGCAGATTAGTTTATTTTTTATTTATTTATCAGCTCGCCTTTACCTGACAAATCAGAGGCAAACCGTAGGGTAGCCTTTAGAGGTTTTATTTGTGGACTCAAAATATTATTAAATCCGATTTAATACCACATACGCGGACTCTACAAACCGTAGGGTAGCCATCAATGCTTTCCTAAATAAAAAAAAAAAATTAATAATTAATGTACGCCGCTGCATCAAATTACTGTTAAATTCCAAGTCCATCCCACTGAACCTGCACCATGTATATTCTCCAAAGTATTTAATTGTCAACACTCAACAGATCGTATGTGTATGCTTCGACACGTGATAAGTGTGATCACATGAATATGAAATAGTGATGATCTTATCAACCAAATTAAAATTACGTTACGTTATTAGAATCAAACTCCAGTTTATTTTAAAATAGAATAATGCTGTTATGTTTTTATGTAAGATTAAATATACATGTATGCGTGCATGTGTATATATTGATATGCATATATATAGTATATGTACAATTTCGAATCTTCGATGATTGTCCTTAATCTGATAATCAGGTCTGCGAAGCATGCGTTGTTTTATTATTATTCTATTGCAACATGTTCAACATTAGCCGCAGAGAATAAATGCTTTTTTTTTCGGAAGGAGGGAATAAATGCTATTGTTTGGTACGTACTCCGATTATGAATATAAACACAACATAAATTAATAAAACAAGAACATTTAAATAAAAATTACTCCTAATCATATTTAAAGTCTTAAATAAAAATTTATTTATGTTATTAAATTTGACTAATTAAAAATTGGATATGAAATAATATCCTATATAATTCATTGTATATTAATTGTTTTTAAAAAAACATTTTTTGATATTTGGAGGGCCTGCCCGCGGCACACGCGGGCTTACCCGAATAGGCCCGCCCTCTGGTGGGCCTGAGAAATGGCAATCGCCCCGTCACTTTGGTGGGCCCACGGCCCGCGGGCCCATTTGACAGTACCAAGGTGGGGCTGGCCGAACCGCGGGCCACGAGCATTTTTGCTAGTTTTAAATGTGTCATTGTTTAACATAACTTAATTAATAATTTTTTAATAGTGAAAATAAGTTGATAAAATATTTTTGTTTGCTATTATTTAAAATTATTATTAGAAAAATCAAGTGTTAGTGGTATAGGGGGTGTAGGGGTGTGAATAGTAGGACCTATTTTTTTGGTAGTTTTTTGGAGGTGTGTGAATGATAATCAAATTGATGATACTTCGTCACAT
This sequence comes from Craterostigma plantagineum, assembly GCA_027422505.1. Classification (NCBI taxonomy): domain Eukaryota; kingdom Viridiplantae; phylum Streptophyta; class Magnoliopsida; order Lamiales; family Linderniaceae; genus Craterostigma; species Craterostigma plantagineum. Next base: position 4,721,814 of record JAPQWV010000050.1, read on the forward strand.
TATTTTCGTCTCCCTCTTATAAAGATTATTAAGTTGGAATATTTTCCATCCATTTGTTGCTGTTAAGCTATGAAGTTATGGATCTAATTTGCAATTATCAAATCTAAAGATCCAAAATTGAAATTAGTATACTTGCCGTCCCAAATTTATAAATTTGTCTTATCCAATATTCTCATTTTTATTTGTCTCACCAATTACGCTTGAGATTTCGGCCGAAAATCAATTTGTATGACTATTGATTACTGTCTATAAGTAAACATTATATTTTTAGATATGTAATAAAAATAAGGGGTCTTTACCTAACATATTTCTTATATGTAGGTACCTAATATAATAAATTTTTCGCACATAAGTACCCGTTCCCCGAAAGTACACCATACAACTCATTTGGGTACTATATCAACACATTTTTGTACCCTATATCGACACATTTGGGTACCCTATATAACAGAACATGGTACGACGTATGCTATATTTAGGTACGCCCTATGTACCACACAGGTATGGCGTAGGTACGACGCATGCTATATTTAGGTATCATATATCAACTTGTTATAGTACTCAATATCCATACAGGAAGGTACGACATGACTAAAGCAGCTGGTCAAAATTAAATCGGGTACTACCTGTAAAATTTTCTGACACGGGTACTTATGTCTAAAAATTTATCCAATTGGATATTTTTCTATAAATTCATCTAAAAATAACATACCTTACTAATTACAGCTCCCACAAGCTCTCTCTTACTCGCACAATGTGAATAGATTTACTAAATCAAAAATAATAGTTAACCGCTGCATCGAAATTGTAAAATTAGTCTAAAAAACATTAAATTATATATTTCAAGTCCATCCCGATGAACCTGCACCATATGTTCTCCCAAAGTATTTAATTTAATTGTCAACATTCAACATATCGTATATATGTTGGCCGAAAATAAAAATATTCGAAGATTGTGTCACACACAATTTCTTTAAAATAGATTTGCTCCTCATACATCTGCTAGATGTTTTATCAAGTATCTATTTCCCATGGTACTTCACAAAAACGACAGCGACTGCGATTGGAACAAGAACGATAGCAGAACAAATTTTTTAATTTATGAATGTTAGTTTTTTCCTTTTTCTTGTGTTTTTTTCTTAAGCTTAATGACCCTTTTATAGCAAACAAATTAAACTAAAAAATAACTTTTTTTAAAAATTTGATGGCATCAATGTTTGAGGAGTGATTTTAACCACTCTATCAAACCGCTTCGAGCTTAACCTTCTAGAATTTGGACATTTATTGTGCCAAAACCGAAGCCCAATAGCATTAAATTTCAAAGTCCAAATTCTAAGTATAAATATTTTTTCTACTTAATTCCTCATTCACATCGAAATAATTTATCGTCAACTGTAGTAGAAATTATCTAACAATATATGTGTATGCTCCAACCCGTGATAAGTGATCACATGAGATTATGATCTATTAAAATTACGTTACGAGATTAGAATCAAAGTCCAGTATTTCTTTAAGGGAATAATTATTCTTATACGATAGTCTTTAGGTTCCTTTGTGAGATTAAATACACATGTATGAGTGGGCGTATAGATCACTGCCTACCGATGTACGATACACACAAACACGTATGTGTGTATATATATATATATATATATATATATATATATATATATATTCTATATTCTAATAGTGTAGTGTGCGAAACATACGTTGTTTTATTATTATTCTCTATCGCAACATGTTCAACATTAGCCGCAAAGAACAAATTGCTTTTGGTACTCCGATTAAGAATATAATACACAACATAAATTTCAAGATAATAATAAGAACATTTCAATCAGCATTATATGATATAGAAAATAAAAATAATCATAATTAGGCCCATGATTTAACTTTGTTAAAATATGTCTTGCGTGAAAAAATAACTACGTAATAAAATTACTCATTTTTCACAAAAAAAAAACATAGCACCATATATCACGCCTTTTTTACAGCTTACTTGTCCAAAAGACGACCTATCCTATCTTTTTCACTGTCCTTTTCTGTCGACATATTATTCAACCCATGTGGGTTGAATGGTCAGAGATGATTTTTCATCTTGTTCACATTAATAATGAGGTAAGCAATTACCTCATATGCTCAATATATAATGCCTATAAATAGGTCATGATTGCAACGATGAATCCCACACAAATAGAGAGAAATCTCACTGAAGATAATTAATACAGAGAAGAGAGAATAAAAAAATAGAGAGTTTGTCGGTATTTTCTCCGACTATAAAGAGAGAGGTTGAGGGTTTTCTCCTTTATAGATTGAGAGGTTGTAACTCCTATATTATTCCTCTATAGTGGATTCTTCTTCATTGCCCGTGGTTTTTACCCCGATTTGTTTGGGGGTTTTCCACGTTAAATCTCGGTGTCCACTTTTATCTTTAATTGTTCAAATATAAGCCGCAATATTATTCGACCGGGTCCGCTGCTACGCCAACAATTGTCCAATCCTCAAGGAAATTTGGCGAACGCGTCATGTGGAGACATATTGTGTAGCGAAGCAGCTATCTCAACGGAGAGCAGGAAGTCGTACGATGAAATATGGCTTCTTGACTCGGGCGCAACTTATCATATGACCTCTCGAAGAGACTGGTTCAACCACTACGAACCTATCGTAGGAGGATCTGTGTACAGTTGCGAAGATAATGCCTTAAAGATCGTAGGCGTTGGAACGGTGAGGTTGAAGTTGCACGATGGTACAGTTCGCACTATTCAAGGAGTGCGGCATGTGGAAGGTCTCAAGAAGAATTTGTTATCTGTGGGACAGCTCGATGATCTTGGCTGTGAAATCAAAGTTCGGGGAGGAATAATGAAGATATTCCGAGGAGCACTTGTAGTAATGAAAGGTGAAAAGGTTGCTGCAAATCTGTATACGCTGTTGGGAGAGACGGTGCAAGACGGGGAAGCATCTGTGGCTTCAGGAGGTTCCAGCGAAAGATCTACTATGCTGTGGCATCAGAAGCTTGGCCATATGTCAGAACAAGGCATGAAAATTCTTGCGGGGCAGAATCTACTTCCGGGTCTCACGAAGGTGTCACTACCGTTCTGTGAGCATTGCGTAGCAAACAAGCAGCATAGGCTACAATTCAACACATCGAATTCTAGAAGCAACAATATTCTAGAATTGGTTCACTCTGATGTATGGCAGTCACCAGTTTCATCCCGAGGAGGAGGGAAGTACTTCGTGTCTTTCATCGACGATTACTCCAGGAGATGTTGGGTGTATATCATCAAGAGTAAGGGAGATGTGTTTGCAACCTTCAAGAATTTCAAGGCTCGAGTCGAACTTGATACAGGAAAGAAGATCAAATGTTTGAGGACGGATAATGGAGGAGAATATACTGGCAAGGAATTTGATAGCTTTTGCAAGAGGGAAGGCATCAAAAGGCACTTCACTACGGCTTATACTCCACAACAAAATGGAGTGGCGGAGCGGATGAACAGGACTCTATTGGAAAGAACAAGAGCCATGTTGGGAGCTGCGGGTCTGGATAAATCATACTGGGCAGAAGCAGTCAACACCGCATGTTACGTGATCAATCGATCGCCTTCAACGGCAATTGATCAGAAGACGCCGATGGAGATGTGGACCGGGAAGCCAGCGGATTATTCCAAACTCCATGTATTTGGAAGTCCTGTGTACGTGATGTACAACGCCCAAGAAACTACGAAGCTGGATCCGAAGTCCAGGAAGTGTTTGTTCTTGGGGTATGCTGATGGTGTGAAGGGGTATCGCCTGTGGGATCCCACTGCCCACAAGGTTGTCATCAGCAGGGAGATTATCTTCTTAGAAGATAAACTTATCGAAGAAAATGATAGCACTACAAAGGAAAGCCCAGAAACTACGACGATTCAGGCGAAAGGGAAGTCTATCGAACAAGATTCTTCTGAAGCAGCACCGGAGCACGACGAAGGGCCAAGTGTATCTTCAAAACCAGAACTTAGAAGGAGCACACGCGAAAGAGTCGCACCATCCTGGCATGAAGATTACGACATGGATAGCAACGTTGCATATTGTCTACTAACTGATGACGGAGAGCCATCAACTCTTCAAGAAGCACTGAACAGTTCAGATGCAGATCAGTGGTTGGCGGCAATGCAAGAAGAAATGGAAGCTCTACAGAAAAATAAGACTTGGGAGTTGGTGCCACTACCGGACGGCAGAAAGGCAATCGGCAATAAATGGGTCTTTAAGATCAAGCGGAATAGCGATGATCAAGTAGAGCGGTTTCGTGCACGACTGGTGGTTAAAGGCTATGCTCAGAAAGAAGGCATCGACTTCAACGAGATATTCTCACCTGTGGTTCGACTGACGACTGTTCGGGTACTCCTGGCGATGTGTGCTACATTCGACCTACATCTAGAGCAACTAGATGTGAAGACGGCTTTTCTTCATGGAGATCTTGAAGAAGAGATTTATATGCTCCAACCGGAAGGTTTTGAAGACAAAGAAAAACGAAACTTGGTTTGCAGGTTGAACAAATCTCTATACGGTCTCAAACAGGCGCCGAGGTGTTGGTATAAGAGATTTGATTCCTTCATCATGAGCCTTGGATACAACAGATTAAATGCAGACCCTTGTGCATATTTCAAGAGGTTTGGTGAAAATGATTTTATCATATTACTGTTGTATGTTGACGACATGTTGGTAGCAGGCCCCAACAAAGATCGTGTTGAAGAACTCAAGGCACAGTTGGCTAGGGAATTTGAAATGAAGGACTTGGGACCAGCAAACAAGATTCTAGGGATGCAAATTTATCGAGACAGAAATAACAGGAAGATTTGGCTTTCGCAGAAGAATTATCTGAGGAAGGTCTTGCGACGCTTCAATATGCAAGATTGTAAGCCAATTTCTACCCCACTTCTTGTTAATTTCAAATTATCCTCAAGTATGAGTCCTAGCAGTGAAGAAGGGAGGATGGAGATGTCTCGAGTACCGTATGCATCAGCGGTGGGAAGTCTTATGTTCGCGATGATTTGTACACGACCAGACATTGCACATGCAGTGGGAGTAGTGAGTCGGTACATGGCGAATCCGGGCAAAGAACATTGGAGCGCGGTGAAGAGGATCCTACGATATATTAAAGGAACCTCAGATGTTGCATTATGTTATGGAGGAGCAGACTTTACTGTCAGAGGGTACGTTGACTCTGATTATGCAGGTGATCTTGACAAGAGCAAATCTACTACGGGATATGTGTTCACTCTTACTGGCGGAGCCGTAAGCTGGGTATCGAAACTTCAGTCCGTTGTCGCGACGTCAACAACTGAAGCAGAATATGTTGCAGCTACGCAGGCAAGTAAAGAGGCGGTATGGTTGAAAATGATCATGGAGGAACTCGGGCACGAACAGGAGAATATTCCTCTGTTCTGTGACAGTCAGAGTGCCTTGCATCTTGCAAGGAATCCAGCTTTTCATTCCAGGTCAAAGCACATACGAGTTCAGTATCACTTCGTTCGTGAGAAAGTGGAAGAGGGCACGGTAGATATGTTGAAGATTCATACGAAAGATAATCTAGCAGATTATTTGACGAAAGCGGTCAACACTGACAAGTTCGTTTGGTGTCGTTCCTCGAGTGGCCTAGCGGAGACGTAAGCAACATTAAAGGCAAGGGAGAAAGAATGGTGTGAAGATCCGATTGATCTCAATCAAATCTTCAAGTGGGAGATTGTCGACATATTATTCAACCCATGTGGGTTGAATGGTCAGAGATGATTTTTCATCTTGTTCACATTAATAATGAGGTAAGCAATTACCTCATATGCTCAATATATAATGCCTATAAATAGGTCATGATTGCAACGATGAATCCCACACAAATAGAGAGAAATCTCACTGAAGATAATTAATACAGAGAAGAGAGAATAAAAAAATAGAGAGTTTGTCGGTATTTTCTCCGACTATAAAGAGAGAGGTTGAGGGTTTTCTCCTTTATAGATTGAGAGGTTGTAACTCCTATATTATTCCTCTATAGTGGATTCTTCTTCATTGCCCGTGGTTTTTACCCCGATTTGTTTGGGGGTTTTCCACGTTAAATCTCGGTGTCCACTTTTATCTTTAATTGTTCAAATATAAGCCGCAATATTATTCGACCGGGTCCGCTGCTACGCCAACATTTTCTACATCTTTTTATTCCCACTAAAATTAACCCTAAAGTTTCTAACATCCCGCATGCAAAATTCTCTACATAATATCAGCTTTGGGCTGTGGAGAGGAAAGGCTCTCTCTCTTTACTGCTTCGTTCACTACATTGATTTGGTTTTTACGGCTACTTTCTCGGCCATTTTTTGGAAGGAGAGGCTTTGCTTAGGAAGGTTTATACATTATATGATTATATATTTTATGAAAAAATATGTGATAATATTATTTGGTCCAGTATTTGTGAAGGCATATTGCTAATTGGAGTTGGAGGCTTGCATTGCATTATATGGGCGAATAATAATAAAGAGTCGCATCATCAAATAAATGTGATAAACGTGAGTAATAATGATAGTCATGATGCTGAAGAAGAGAGCTTTGTCTAGTGGTTTTCCATTTTATTGTGTGTAATATATAGCTTGTGTTTTATGGTACTATATTAATTAAGGAATAACGCAAATTTTATTTAGGTTTTAACGGGTCGGGCCATAGAATTTGAATTTATGTATACTTTCTATCTATACATATATTATCTATTTGGGCAAATAAAACCTGTAATAATCAAAATTCTTTTTTTTCTCGCCCATGATCTTAATACTCGTTGTAGAACAAATTTGAACCTGTAGTAAACCTTCATTAACATCGGAAATGAATTCATAGAATAGGAAAGAAAAGAATTTATTTATTCAATTGAATTTGCATTTATGTACAAATTTTGTAACACAAATAGTTCATTATCATCGTTGGATACGGTTTGCGGACACGTCACATGGGAGAATGCTGCTCGGTAATTTATATTTAGTGTTTCTTTTGAAAAGTTATTGCGACGCCTGAATCGTCATTATGGAGTTAATCGATTAAGAATAGATAGAAAATATGTATTGTAGATTGTACCAATGATAGGTTTTCTTAAATAAGATTAGAGATAGCAGAATATTAAAATTAATAAAAAGAAATGTAATTAGCTGTTACATCGTACATGATGTTACTATGCATTTCAGGGATGGCTATCATCATATAAAAGATTGTTCGCCATATTTCATTTCAACCTTAGACGGCAAACCATTTTAAATGCAAACACACTAAAAGGGCAATAATGTTGTGAAGCATCAAGGATTCTTCTTTACATGAAATTAGGGTTTCAAATCTGGTTGACACAATCAAAGTGGCAATTAAACTCAATAATTACATGAACCCAGAACATAAATTAAAAATGTTGGGGTTAAGCGGTAATATTTAATTCCGGGCCAGTGGTAGTTGTATTTGGACCCCGCGACAATTTATCGGGATATAAATTAAAGCTGAAATGACACCGAGAGAACACCGAGATTTTTACGTGGTTCGGCCAATACCGCCTACATCCACGGAGAGACAATAGTTTTACTATAGTTGAGAATATTACACCGTACAAAATAACGCTCGTGTTTAAACCCAAACCCGAGACCCCTTACCCACTCGGGTAATGTTTTTGTACCCACTCTCAATTACCACAGTAAAACTGTACCCGCTCTCACCTTATCCACACGGACAAGATTTCCTCCTTCTTTTCTTTTTTCCTCTCATCTTTCCCTCACCTCTCTCTCTAACTCTCGCTCTCTATCTAATTTTGGGTGTTTCTGCTTAACGAGGAGTGTGCCTTTTATTGACAAAACTACACACAAAATACCAAAACACATTTGCTCATTGCTCACGTCACATGCATGGACACCTCATTAATTGTCCAGATGTGGTTGGCATTTGCTGGCTGGACCCAACAAAAAAATACACTCTTTGACATTACAATCCATTACAAAATTATAACCAAGAAAAAAAGATGAAACCAAAATAAAACATAACAAAAAAATTACAATTGGCATTCCCTATTATCCTTCGCCCTCAAATTTCAATTCCTCTCTATATCTCACCAGTCGTACACTATCTTTTTATCAAAAACAAGTATAATTTACAACTTAGACAAATGGACAAAAAATATATATATATTTACGTCCAACCCCAATATTGAATCTTATGCAAAAACAAAACAATATATATATAGAAAGGAAAAAATAAAATTAAAAGCAAGAAAATAACTTTTTACCTGTTCGGGCCGGGCCGTACCCCACGCCCGAGCCCAAGACCACGACAAGTGTTCCTTGTCTCGGTCGCACGTCGGGCCCAAGTGGATCAAGCTTCGAAAGATTTGCAAGGAGGAGATGTTCTCGACTGCCCGACTAGCCTCGGGCGAGAAGCTTCGGGCGGAGAAAGTGGAGAAAATGACCGAGTATTTGAAGGAATTGCTGCTAAACTGACAGTTCCCCTAAAAGGTTAAGCTTATATGAACTTTCTATCATATTTTAAATTATACTCCCTCCGTCCCAGTTTTTGTACATTTTACTAAATCGGGCGTCTCACATCTTTTGTACATTTCCTTTTTTAGCAAAAAAATTATCACAAACAATCAATATAATAATATTAAATATCATCAAAAGACGTGCCAAAACATACATTTTTTACCTTTCCAACACACTATATTATTAAACTATTCAATTTCTTAATTCTCGTGCCAATACCCAAATGTCCATAAACTTATGGGACGAAGGGAGTATATTTTTTTGTTTCCGAAAGGAATGCTTCGGTGAAAATTGTGTAGTGAATATCGGTGCGATTTTGTTTGCGACGACGTTGAACATAACGTCGAGCGTTTTATTCTCCGTCGAAATTGTAAATTCGAATCGAATTCGTCCACCGAAGAAATGATGAAGATCATCCACGGCTTGATGAGGGCTTTTGGGACTCCGAATATTTCTGACTACTTCCCTTTCCTCCCTTTGACCCGCAAGCGATTAGGGTTGGAGCAGAGGTTTACGTGCGAAAGTTCCTCTCGATATTCGACGAAATAATAAGTGAAAGGTTGGCATCTTCCTCGAAGAAGAACGATTTGCTCGAAGTGTTGATCGGCAAAAAACGAGATAATGATATCGAGTTGAGCCTCGACGACATCAAGCATTTACTTCTGGTCAGTATATATAAAACTATTTAATGAGTATACGCAGATGTAGAGGACCATTTGATTAAGCATATTACATATATATATATATATATGTATTTATATATGTATGTATTAGGATCTTCTTCTCGGAGGAGTTGACGTAGCTCCGAAAACCGTCGAATGGGCTATGGCCGAGTTATTACGCAACCCCGAGAAAATGAGCAAAGCCAAGGACGAGCTCGAAGCCGCAATTGGATATGGGAATCAAGTCGAAGAATCGGACATCCCAAAACTCAAATACTTAACCGCCGTAATAAAAGAAACCCTAAGAATTCACCCGCCGGGCCCACTCCTAGTGCCACGCAAGGCGGAGACCGACGTCGAAATAAATGGATTCCCAAAGATGCAAACATAATCGTGAACCAATGGGCCATGGGTCGGGATTCTAAGGTTTGGGCCGACCCAGAAAGGTTCGAGCCCGAGAGGTTCTTGGAGAGCGAGACAGATTATCGAGGCAAACATTTCGAATTTGCCCCGCCCTACCTTTGGGCCATTTTATGATGCATATGTTGTTGGCGAATATTATTCATCGCTTCGATTGGAGAATCGACGGTGGAGAAATGAGGTTGAAATCGTTGGACGTGGAAGAGAAGTTTGGGCTCACACTTGGTAAAGCTTTTCCTCTCATGGCTTATGCTGCAACCAAATGAGCTTCGTTTAATATTTCTATAAATTAAACAAATTAATAAATAAATAAATAAAATTTTATGTTCGATATGATATCGTTCATACATAATTTCAAGCCCTTTCGGTTCTTGATTTTTCACCTTCTTCTTCTGCATAATACGTTTACCAAAAGAATTAGGCGAAAGCAAAATGCATGCTCATCATGAAGAAAAAAACAGAAAAAAAATTAGAAATATTTAGTGCATAGATGAATCGTCCCTCTCTATATGGGATCTAACGACATGTTACGGTGATAATGATCCAAGCAAAGATACAATAATTCGATATTGAAGTTTACTATGTGGCGACTTTAGAGTTGTATACGAACGCGTCTTCTCTCCCACGCACATTATCTTGTCCAGTAAAAATGCCATGTGTCAGTCACTGCAAATAAAATCATTGGATGATTAGACTTATGTCTCTACTAAACTTGTGCAATAATATTAACTAGTTGAGTTCACGTTACGACATGGAAAAAACCCTTACTGTACTGCAGATTCCCCATTTTAATAAGGAATTTAATTCTCTCTGTAATTTGTATGATGAACAAGAATCAAGTCAAATAATATTCTACATATGGCATTCACAAATAAAATAGAGAAATGGATGAAGGACATTATTTACCAAATAATATATGCAACATTTCATCACTAGGCGGCCGACACCAATTCATGCTAAAGGAGTCACTAAAGAGATATGGGATTTGTCAGAGAAAGACGTAACAAAAATATCACAAAAGGACATCAATAACTCACTAATAAACTACATGTTTATAGGTATTACAAGGTAATAAATTACATAATAAGTTTCTGCACACTCTAGGCGCTTCTCTGCGTAACGACAAGCGTATAGTGGATCATAGAGAGAAAGATATTTTAAAAATAAGATGGCAAGAGAGTAAAAGTTATTTGTGATCAACATTTTAGACAAGAACAAACCTTACATGGCAATGATATTTGTCCAGTTAGTATATGCAGGGATGTCACTTTTCTCTAAAGCTTCAATAACAAAAGGGATGAACCCTTTCGTCTTCCGTTGCATATCGCCAGGGCTTTGCCACTCTTGCTTTGGCTCCATTTGCTTTCTTCATCGACAGGTTCCATTATTCTATATTCATTTATTCATCTCTTATTTAATTTATACATATTATAATCTGATGTATGTATCAATTGCATTGTTAATTTTCCAGGAAGAAAGTGGCTGACCCTATGACGTACGGTCTCCTTTGCAGGATTTTCTTTGCCTCGTTCTTTGGGTATAACTATTCACTTCCTGGAATCAAATTAATTTTTGTTGACTATAAACTTTGCATCTTTATATATTATTTATTATTTTCAGGCTCACTTTTAGTTTGAGTCTCTTCACATACTCGATAAGCTACGTCTCGGCGACCTTCGCCTCGGCCAGCATTAACACAATCCCAGCGCTCACATTTTTCATCGCAGCTCTACTTAGGCAAATCAATGCAATATTATATATATATATATATATATATATATATATAATAATTATTAAGAACATGATTTATTTTTTCCAGGGTTGAGAGCATTTCAATAAAAGAATTTGCAGGGCTCAATAAGATCGCTGGGTCACTGCTTAGTTTGTCAGGCTCAATGGTGTTTGCTTTCGCAAAAGGCCCTCAAGTAAACTTCATGAACCTTCTAGAACCTTCCAAGATACGTACAAACCCCATTACACATAGCAAAGAGATGCGGGTACGAGGTTGTCTCCTTATGATCACTTCAAACACTTGTTGGGCTTCGTGGCTTGTGGCCCAGGTTATTAAAGATACTAATCAATTTTGATTATTCCATAGTGCTTTTTCAAAAATATCATTAAACATTGTTCTGATTAATGTTAAAACACTCGTAAATGACATTATATCATAAATATTTATTATACCAAATGCTAAAACACAAAAAAAATAATTATGTGACACCTATAGTTTAGAGAAAAATATATGATATATTGAAAAGTACGATAGAAAAATTGTACATTATATTGAATTTTTTTGTGTTTTAGCATTTGGTATAATATTTATGATATAATGTCATTTACGGGTGTTTTAACACTAATCGGAACAATGTTTGATGATGTTTTTGAAAAGTGACACAAAAAGTGGCACAAAAAAGTGGGACAGATGATTTAGTCCCCTTTTACATAGTTTAATAAATTTTATTTATTTATTTTTGTGGTTTTTTTCAAAAGGCTCCTACAATTAAAAAGTACCCAGCAAAGTTTAGGCTCACGATGATACAGTGCTTCTTCAGCTCTCTACAGTCGTCGATGTGGGCAGCGATTATAGATAGGAACGTATCATCGTGGAGGATCCAATGGGATTTGAATCTTCTATCCGTGGCTTATTGCTTACATTCCATTTCTTTCCAATGTTACAATTACAACTCGTTAACATACGTAAATAAAAAAAAAAACTTCACACCATAATTTTGGATATTTAATTAGAGAATACAATTTATTGTCTTTTTCAGGGTATAGTAGTGACTGGAATATCATATTGGCTACAGCTTTGGGCTGTGGAGAGGAAAGGCCCTCTCTTTACTGCTTCGTTCACTCCATTGATGTTGATTTTTACGGCTATTTTCTCGGCAATTTTTTGGAAGGAGAGGCTTTACTTAGGAAGGTTTGTGCATTATATGACTATATATTTTATGAAAAATATGTGATAATATTATTTGGTGCAGTATTTGTGGAGGCATATTGCTAATTGGAGGCTTGTACTGCATTATATGGGCGAAGAATAAAGAATCGCATGAAGCAGCTAATAAAGATGTAATGATAAAGCTGAGTAATAATGATAATCAAGATGCTAAAGAAGAGAGCTTTGTCTAGTGGTTTTCCATTTTATGTGTAATATAAAGATTGTTTTTATGGTATATTAATTAAGGAAAAACGCAAATTTTCTTTGGGTTTTAATGGGTCGGGTCATAGTTTTCGAATTTACACATACTTTCTATATATATATTTTCTATTTGGGCTGCAAATAAAACCTGTAATAAGCAAAATACTCCTTTCTCGCCCATGATCTTAACACTCGTTGTATAACAAATTTGAACCTGTAATAAACCTTCATTAACATCGGAAATGAATGCATAATAATAGGAAAGAAAAGAATTTATTAATGTATTCGATTGAATTTGCATTTATAAACAAATTTTGTAACACAAATAGTTCAATATCATCGTTGGATGCGGTTCGCAGACACGTCACATGCTAGAATAGTACGGTTATTTATATTTATTATATCTTTTGAAAAGTTATTGCTACGCCTGAATCTTCATTATGGAATTAGTCTGATTAAGAATAGATGGAAATTTGTATTGTAGATCGTACCAATGATAGGTTTTCTTATTTAGAGATAGTAGAATATTCAATTAAAATGATTAAAAAAATAAAATTAGAAATGTAATTAGCTGTTAAATCGTACATTTTACTATGCATTTCAAGAATGGGTAATCATTAAATAAAAGATTGCTTGCCATACAATTTCAACTATAGACGGCAATTTCCATTTTAAATACAAACACACTAAAAGGGCAATATATGTTGGATTTCAATTTAACATCAAGGATTCTTTTTTAGATGAAATTAGGGTTTTAAATCTAGTTTACTCGACCAAAGTGGCAATTAATCTCAATAATTACATGAACCCAGAACATTTACTAAAAAAATACTGTCTTTGACATTTACAATCCATTACAAAAATTTCACCAAAATAAAAAGAAGAAACCACAATAAACATAACAAAATAAATTACAATTGGCATTCCCTTATTATCCTTCACCGCACAATTCCTCTCTATATCTCAGCTCACCCTTCGCCCACTATCTATTTATATCCAAAACAACAAGTACAATTTACAACTTCGACAAATAGACAAGGAAAAAAATATAAAATTTCCAACCCCAATATATAATCGTACGCAAAACAAAAAAAAAGGAAAAGAAACAAAAATAAAAGCAAGAAAATAACTTTATACCTGTCCAATTTTTCCTCACCACCTCTCAACCCCACTCATCGCATGATTTTCCTTCACCCATTTATTTTTTCTAGACTTATTATTATTATTATTATTATTATTATTATTATTATATTATTATTATTATTATTATTATTAGAATTACTATCACCGACCTCATCTGACAAACCTTGTTTCCTCGCCCCACCTCACCGCCACTATCCCTCAATCGCCTTCGATATTGCTTTAGCACTACCTCCGCCGCTGGCGATCACCTCATATCCACCACCGCCCTGCTCATCTCCGTCGTCATCGCCACCTCCACCGCCGCCGTCATCCTCCTCCTCATCTAATTCCATATCTTCATCATTCCCACCACTCTCTTCATCATTGCGATTCACTCGCAGACCTTCCCCTCCACGACGCTGATAACTAACATCCTCCACCATCGCCGGCGCATTAGCCGGCCACTGCTGTTCGGGCCGGTCCAAAAGGCCCGACCCATATCCAACCTCATTATTCCTCGCCTTATATATAGCCTCAAGCTGATGAAAGTAAGGGCAAGTCTTGGAATCCTCGGGCCTCTTCTTCTTACTCTCCTTCACCTTCTTATAATACTTGTTAATGTTCTCCCACTTCTCCTTGCACCTCTTCGCATTCCTCGTATACCCAAGCTTTCCCATCGCCGCCGATATATCTTCCCACAAAGGACCCTTCGGCCCATTATCTTGATACTTCAACTCAAGGCTCGTCCTCAAACCAATCAACGCTTCAACCTCCGCCTTGGGCCACCTCGAAGAAGGAGAAGAAGAAACATAGCTCTCTCCTTCGACAGCTCTTTTTAGGGTTTTCTCGGCGGCGGCCGGCGGCTGGGCCGCCTCCGGCGGCGGTGGTGCGGCGGTGAGGTTGGCCGGAAGCTGTATGTTGTGGTGGTCGGCCACCTTCTGAAGAAAGGCGACCACCGCAGAGTCTCTCGCGGCGGTTATCTCCCTTTCTCTGACGAGGAGATCGTACTCGCGGTTGATCCTAACCGTCTCTCGGGCCCGCCAGGCTTCTTCCCGAGCCGTCCGATCGATTTCGCGCCTCTCCAAAGCTTCGAAGAATCTCCTGCGCATCTCCTCTTGTCGATCGACGATTTCCCTGACGAGGTTGTCGAAGTAGTCCTTCCACTTCCTCTTCTTACTACCGCGCCGACGACGACGAGCGCGAAGAGCGTCTTCGTCGTCCGAGGAAGTGGAGGAGGAAATTAGGGTTTTTGATGAATTGTTATTATTATTGTTGTTGTTATAGGGTTGTTTGTGGTGGATTGTATTGCTATTATTAGGGTTTATCATTAATCGAGATTGTTGTTGGGGCGGGATTATGCTTATGGGAGTCGGGCTTAGGCTGTTCGATGGGATGGCGGTGGTGGTGCGTGGTGGTGGTGGTGGTGGTGCCGCCGCGAAAGGTGGTGGTTGAGGTGGTGGAGTGTTTTCTAGGGCTTCTAATTGGTCGAAAAAGCGATAGGTTTTGGCGTCGGGCTTTGAGGAGCGGCCGTCTTTCGTCCTCTTGTGGTATTTGAAGACGTTTTCGAACTTTTCTTTGCATTTCTTGGGGTTCCTTTGGAATCCAAGCTCGCCCATTTTTCTGGGGAAATAGTAAGAGAGGAAGGAATGATTTTAGACGAATTTATGATATGATGAGCACATAAAATGAAGGCAAGAAGTTGACTACTTAACTGCATTGGGCGATCAATCTAAGGGAAGAAGGAATTTTGAAGGGAAATTGGTGTACTTATGATATAGTGTGTGAGTGTCTTTGTGGTATGTAGTAACAAGAAAAGGTGAAATTGTTAGAGACGATAACGATGCGTGTAAGAAGAAGCTCATTCACGTCGAAGTGAAAAAAAGAAAGACTTTTTCCTTTTTCATTTGCTATAATTAGAAGTAAGGTTCCAAAACTGAAAGTCTGAAAATCAGGAAAATATTAAAAACTCGAATACCCTCGGAAAAGCTGCTGAAATTCTTGTGAAGATGGAATGAAAACGACAAAGAAGACAGTCGATCACAGAAAATTCTTTATCATATAATTTAGGAAGAAAAAAAAGAAGAAATATGATTCAGTGCGGAAAAAATGAAAAATTCCAATCAAACGCAGTCGATCACAGAAAATCTATTTCAGAAACTCGATGAATCATAGCTGATTTAACGAATACCTGGAAACTTCTTCCCATAATGGACCTTTAAGACTTGAATCTCTAAAAGCTGAATCCATATCATGGCGAATTTGGATCAAGGCCAAAGTTTCTTGCCTCGGCCACCTATTTCCACCGCCGCCGCCGCCGCCGCCTTTTTCAGCCTCTTCCAAAGCAAGCGAGCTTGGCCCACCGCCTACTTCACTGCTGCCGCCGCTAGCTCCGCCGCTCTCATGGCGGTGCTCCGCCGTCGAGCCACCGTCTGCGGAGCTAGCCATCACGCCGGAAATTCCAAGCATCATTACTTGATGAATAACCCAACAGCTTCTTCTTCTTTTTTTTTTTATCTTTTTTCTATTTTATTGTTCTATCAGCTGGCAAGCTAGCCCACAAAACTTGGTGTGGCAATTACCATCTGATAGAGAAAGATTAAATTTTTATATATAATTTGTGAAACTAAAAGATGATGAGATGAGATGAAGAGGTGCAATGAGAGATGAGAGAGAAATGGTGTGCGGTGAATTTTTATTTTATCTTCTTCGGCGGATCTGCTCTTAAATTCACATTTCTTGAAATATTTATATATAACTAAAGAAAACCATAGTATAAATATATTTATCTAATCTATCTCTTTTGCTTTTGCAGCTGAGGAATCTTTTGGCATTTCTCTCTCCTTACTTGATATATATTATTCTAAAAATTATATGTATATTATTTTAATCGAAATTACTGTCTGCTAGGCACCAAAATTTAGTGTCACTAATTATCCATCTATAAAAAAAAAAATTAAAAGCAAATGAGAATATCTGTTCCATTACAGGGGTTTTTAAATATTTAGTGTCACTAATTAAATATTTTCGATATTCGAAAAATATAAGATATGCATATCATTTTAATCGTCGCGAAACAAACAATAAATTAGATGCATTTATTTCTTTTTATTATATAAAATTACATGTGATAATGATGATATTATGATTTGGTGGATTATATAATTAATAAATATAAAATAAGTTAAAACTAAAAAAGAAAAAAAGAAAAAGAGTAACTCGACGAGTTACTTGAAATGCCATGTCCACCGTGGACAATTAACTCGTATTCCCAAGATACGAGTTAGTAACTCGTCAGATGGATGAAGAAAATGTCTGTTTTATTAATGATTTTCATTTGTTGTTTATTTTGTTAATGGTTGATTTTTTTTAATTATTAATTAAAAACCCCCCTCCATTACATGATCAATGCAATAGCTTCCTACGAGCAAATGGAAGTGATTAAAAAGATGAACACGTAAGTTTACCCATGTCCATGTTTTTTTCTTACGGCAAATATTAAGGATACCAATCACAATATTTATTGACATTTACTGTTTATAGTCACACAGGGCTTAGGTGCTACGCCATGCATTTAATAAATCATATAGTTGATTTTGATATAACGTAATTAAACTCATATTTTTTTTAAAAAAAAAAGAGAGAATATTTGCTTAGCAGATAGAGATAATAAAGATTTTTTTTCTGTCTCCGCTAAATATAGATAAAATCCGTCCCAAGTAGGTCAGCTTCGGTTTCGGGCATTTTGGATTTTAACTCACTGTGAAGACTAAAGTACCCCTTCATGTTATAACCATTGATTGGCCTTTTTAATCAATCTTAGTTGTATGTATTAAAATTAAATTTTTTCTCATCCGATATATTATATCATTGCTTTGCTAAACGGGCTTGTTTACCTATTCTGAAATAGCGGAAATACCCTCAAGAAAACATTACTTATTAAATAAATAAATAAATAATTAAGTAGATGATTCGACTCCACTTAAACTCCTCGACTAGGTGACGGACAATACACAGAGATGGGAAGATTAATCTTAATAAATCCAAAATAATAAACTAACGTTCTTTCTTATTCGGTAATCTATAGAAAATTATCCAATTGGAAAAAAATTTTTACACATAACTACCCATGTCAGAAAATTTTATAGATAGGTACCCGATTTAATTTTACCAGTTTCTTTAGTCATATCGTACATTTCTGTGTGTATATTGCGTACTATAACACGTTTATATAGGGTACCTAAATATAGGATACGTCGTACCTACGGACATGCCTGTGTGTTACATAGGGCGTACCTAAATATAACATACGTCGTACCATTTTCTGTTATATAGGTACCTAAATGTGTTGAGATAGGGTATCCAAATGTGTTCTTTGGTGTACTTTCGGGGATCGGGTACCTATGTGCAAAAACTTTATTATGATAGGTACTTACATATAAAAAAATCCTGACTGGGTACTAAATTACAAGTTTTTTTCCAAATAGATACTTATGTGTAAAAACCCCTTCTTTCTTTTGATATCATTTTAGTTTTTAAGTTATCGTTATCATTAATTGCTTGGTAAGTTTATCATAAGGCTATAATTATTGTGATGTGGACCTTGAGATAGAAAAAAAAGTATGGTACTTGTGCTTACACGTAGATGAGGGTGACTGTTGCAATTTGGCAAGGATGTTTGTCAACTTGGGGGAATGATTTTCCTTATTTTAATTAAGTGAAGTTATAGAAAAGAATTGTCAATTTAATATTTTTAAAGAGGTGGGATCCAATAGGGTTGAATTAAATTTAAAACACAGTTTTAATTGGTAGGCCATGTTATTAGGCAAAGTCATTTATGAATAGAAGTAAATAGTGTCCAGTTTCTGTTAGCTTGCAACCTACCGTAATAAATGGAATAATATGTCATTTTATGTATTGAAGATTTGCTTGAATATAATATTTATAATATTAGCTGTAACTTTCATTTATTTTGAGTATCATTGTCTTCAATATTTCCCTAATATATGCTATGCAACCCTGTGACAGAGAAGAATGAGTAACGGTTTAGATGGTAAAAATATAAAATTTGAACAATAATGTAACAGAAATTTCAGTAAACGTGCCAATAATCGGAACTACCATTTTGGCTTCAAGTAAATGTAAATTTAGGTAATTTGTCCAAATGTCAGATCAGATAGCATGAATCTTATCGAACATTTCAACAAGATCAATATTACGTATGTATTTATAATATATATATACATATATATTATATTCCATGCCAGTTTGGCTGCAAGACTCTGTCTTTTAATAAGGGATATAATATTTCGTAAATCATAATTCTTCACATGATTCTTTTTAGAACAATGTCGAATCATTAATGCTCGGTTATTGAAACCTTAAGATTGAATTATTTCAAATATTTCTTTTTTTTTTCTATAGGTTACAATTACTTTTCTTCATTTTAATTCTCTAGAGCGCAAAAAATAACTAACACGCATCATCGGGACTAGGGGTGAGCAAAACCGGATATCCGGATTTTCGGATATCCGAAATATTTCGGATATCAAAAAATGATATCTGTATCCGGTCAGGTTTTAATCGGATATCCGAAAATCGGATATCCGCTTTATTCGGATATTTAAATCGGATATCCGCATCCGGTTTTTAAATGTATTTTTTTTAAATAATTTTTCATATTTTCTTATTTCTTATCAAAATAAAAAATATATTTTTCATATAAAAATTACTACACATAGTAATTAACACAATATGTGAATTCATGATTCAAAATTACATAATAAATAATAAACAATATGTAAATTCATGATTCAAAATATGTCACGGCCGTGACATCCTCCAGCATAACCTTCGAAGCTTACTGCTCGGCGTCACGGCCTAGTGCAAATTGGGTCACGGCCGTGATATTCTATTCAAAATCATTTTTTATTTCTTATTAAAATGAAAAATATATTTTTTCATATAAAAATGTCTACACATAGTAATTCACACAATATGTGAATTCATGATTCAAAATTACATAATAAATAATATAAATATAAATCTATTTTTGAGGATTTTTTCCCTTTTTGACCTTCATTTTTCATTTTGGGCTATTTTTTTTAATTATTTTTAAATATAAAACCGGATACCGGATATCCGGATTTTATACAAACTACTATCCGTATCCGAGTTAAAATAAATCAAATCGGATATCCGATCCGGTTTTTAAAACCGGATATCCGGATTTTCGGGTTTTAAAAATCGGGTATCGGATCGAAATCCGGTTTTCGGATATTTTTGCTCAGCCCTAATCGGGACATACTATTTTGTTCTTATTAATAAACTCTAGTAAAAGAAATCAATAACACCAAATTGATGGACCATACTTCGCAAATAATACAGCAAAATGGTGGAACCCATTTTCTTTAAAATTAAATGCACAAATCAAGATAATTTCTGAGACAGCATATGAATGAGAAACCCCATTTTCTTACCATGTTATCATTACGTGTGAAAGTCAAATGAGAATAAGAAAGGGATAATTAGCCTAAATTAAAACTTAAAATACATGTCACGAGGGCATTTTCGTAAAAGAACGATAGAATTGAGGTTTGAGAAGTAAGTTAGGTAAACACCAAACGGCACAGCTAATATTGTCTAATATTTTTTTGTAGTTTTTTGGAGGTGTGTAATGATAAGCAACTGATGATGAAAAGACTAGTCACATTATTTTCGTTTCCCTCTTATAATATTACATCAAGTCGAAAAAATCCCAATTAATTTCGGATGTTTGAATATTTACCATCCACTTATTGCTGTCGATACGAAGTTAGCGATCTAGTTTTGCAGTTTTCATATCTTATAATTCAAAACTGAATTACTAGTATACTTACCGTCCCAAACTTTTAGACAATATTCTTATTTTTTGTTTGTCTCGCCAATTACGTGAGAGTTTTCGACCCAAAATCAATTTGTATGACTATTGAATTGATTACTATCTATATAGTAAACATTATTTATTTTTATATGTAATAAAAATAACATACCTTAGCATTATTAAAACAAATTACTTTTTCAATTCTTTTTTAGATCAATATTCGCTATCTGTGGGCTTCTTTTTAGCTGTAATAGATGCCTTTCCACTAATGTAGCTTATTTTACAGCTCTCACAAGTTCTCTCTTACTCATACATGTGAATAGATATATACTTTACTAAACATTAAATTATATATTTTCCAAGTCCATCGCCATCCCATTGAACCTGCACCATATATATTCTCCAAAGTATTTAATTTAATTGTCAACACTCAACAGATCGTATATGCATGCGTATGTTCGACCCGTGAGAAGTGATTCACATGATAATGAAATAGTGGTGATCTTATCGACCAAATTAAACTTACGTTAAGTTATTAGAATCAAAATCCAGTTTATTTAAATATTTAGAGAACAATGTTTATTACGCTAGTTAGGTTTTTATGTGAGATTAAAATATACATGTATGAGTGTGTGTGTATATTGATCACTGCCTAGCGATGTCCGATACACAAATATATATATATATATATATATATATATATATGTAATTTCTATGACGATTGTCCTTATTCTAATAATGAGGTGTGCGAATCATACGTTGTTTTATTATTATTATTCTATTGCAACATGTTCAACATTAGCCGCAGAGAATAAATGCTTTCGTTTGGTACTCC
Source organism: Craterostigma plantagineum (assembly GCA_027422505.1). Lineage (NCBI taxonomy): Eukaryota > Viridiplantae > Streptophyta > Magnoliopsida > Lamiales > Linderniaceae > Craterostigma > Craterostigma plantagineum. The sequence continues at coordinate 4,743,373 of JAPQWV010000050.1, forward strand.
GATTATGAATATAAACACAACACAAATTTCAAGTTTCAAGAACATTTTAATCAACATGAATGATACAGAAAAATATTAAGAATAATGATAATTACGCCCATGATTTAACTTTGTCAAATTGATGTCTTAGATAAAAAAATATATGATTAAAACTATGTAAGAAAATTAGACTCGCTTTTCAAAAAAACATAGCACCATATATCACGCTTTTTTTACAGCAAACAAATGGTTAGAATTACTTGTCCAAAAGAGGACTATCCTATCTTCTTCACTGTCCTTTTCTACATCTTTTTATTCCCACTAAAATTAACCCTAAAGTTTCTAACATCGCACATGCAAAATTCTCAATTTAATATAACGATTTACTTTACCTCCCAATAAGGATGTTTTTTTTTTCAATTATACCATAATATCGCTCGTGAATTGCATATCTTATATCCGTCCATTTTAGAATGTAATCCTCAAATTCAATAGTAAGCGCTAAAGAAGTAATTTTTTTCGACTCTCTAATATTCAGTCTTCTAAAAGATTGTTGTGTGTCAAACTCAATCCCACATTGCTTGAATAAAATGTTTGTGACCACATCCTATATTACTTCAATTGGATTTAGAATACTTGTTTTCCAATAAAATGAGTGTTAAAAGTCTTTATTTTTTTACATAAAGTAAATTCATGGCATAAAGCACTATTGGATAATTTTTATTTTAGGGATTGACGGCTTATCATCGCCATTTATTAAAGTTCCAACAAGTAAAAGTAATAGGGAAGTTGTGACACGGACCAATATGAGTTGTCTGATTTTAAATAAGATGATGGCCCATGTAGTAAGTAAAAATAAAGTTATACCTTTGAACATGGTGAGCATGTGAGTATAGACATATATCATGCGTCCCCATGTGAATTTACCGTTTAACTATTACTAAAATAATATTATATGATGAACATCGATAAACAATGTGGTTCTTGAATTTGATGGAGCTTTAATCATTGATTTTTTTATTTATGAACTGTAATAGCATAACACAAATAAAGCCCGGAATGTCACGTAGGGGAAACTACGAATGTCTAATCGTTATCAAATATATAATATTGTTTTAACAACGCAAAACACGCCAAGAATAATCATCATAGTTCATAACTCAACACTAAGTCTAACACACAATATAATAAGACTATTATCCAGCTTCATCATTGATTTAATATATCAAATATATAAAAGAAATAGACCGTTTGAAAAACATTATTGCACCCAAAATGCAACCAACATTCCCGTAACTCTCAAACTTTCAAGGAAAAAAAAAACATGTAATACAAAATAAATAGAATACGAATAACAACATTGTTAATACTGTTTGAAAGCTATTCGTGCATTATATATTGTCCACTGTTGTGTAGGGCCCGCATGGACCATTGTTGAAGCACTCTAACTAAAAGCCCAAAACTAACACTCATTTGAGATTCCCATGTGCGAAAGCCCACCAATGGTAATAAGTAAAAGATAGTCAAAACAGATAAAATCAAATCTCTCTCTCTAACGTAACTCTCAAGTGCGTGTGAAATGGATAAGCTTCATATTCAAATGGAATCGCTTTACAGCACTTTTATTTAATCTACCTCCGTACCGTTATTTTTATCACATATCTTAGTGGGCACTAGGGTTGCAAACGAATTGAACTTTTTTGGTTCGATTCGCGATTCGATTCGAAATTTTAAGATTCGAATTCGAATATTTAGAATACGAATCCGAATAAGAATATTTTTTCTGATTCGAGAAATATACGAATACGAATATGAAATCACAATATTCGATTGGAAAATTAATCGAATTATTCGATTCGAATAATATAACATAAAATATAGTATTAATATATATTCACATATAATATATGATAACTTACTAAAATATTTACAAATGATATGTTAATTCAATATATGTTGAAATAGAACTTATTATAATTCAATATATGTCTAAATATAATTTATTATAATCCAATATATATTTTTAGATATGATATTGTTTATATTTTATTAAATAAAAAATGAAAGATGACTTTGAATACAAATATTCGATATTCGATTCGAATATTCGAAAAAATATTCGAATTCGAATAAGAATCGATTTTATGATTCGACTAAATATTGGAGTATTCATATTCGATTGTTATCCGAATACGAATAGAATATTGCGGTATTCGACTCGATTCGATTCGTTTGCAACCCTAGTGGGCACCGATAATAAGGTGGTATTATTACAATAATATAGTACAATGAAAAGGTAATAAAGTGTATATTTTGACACGTCTTTTAAGAATATTTAATATTATTATATTGATTGTTTGTGATAGTTTTTTTGCTAAATAAGGAAAGGTGATAAATTACTGAGACGCCCGAAATGGCAAAATGTGATAAAATTAGTAGGATGGAGGTAGTAAAAAAAATCTATCTTGAAAGTTACCGACGAATATTAGTCAAGTGATTGGACACAGACACATTTCCAAAGTTAGGTTACGAGTTAGATTTTTTACATATATAAAAGAAATCTTGTAACCATGATCATAATAATATTGGGACAATCATAGGAGGCTCGTTTACCCAAATGAAGAAAGTCATACATTGAAAACTTTATGGATCCCACAAGTACATACATGATCTTATTAATTATTGCAGAACTAATTTTTTTTTAAAAAAAAACGTTCTAAATGTTTCACGGCCCGATGTCATAGTTTTCTCATAATGGAATAAAAATGTCTTTAGAAGTTCTCTCCGTGTCCCAACTCTCAAATCAAATTGCAACATATATACATCTCCTTTTTCAAGATTTTCTCAATTTCAGTAATTGGTCCGTGGACATAAACTGGGCCTAAACTTTATCTATTCCTAAACCCCATTTTGTTGACCCACGACAAACGCTACTCCAAACTAGCGCTTTCAAGACAAAGCACTAACACATTTGCTTCAAAAATGAACCAACACAGAAAACTGATATTAATTGCACTACTGAAACTGATACAAAGAAAGGATTGATATATCGTGTATGTAGCTGAAATCTTATTCTCTTGTTTCATTCATAAACGTTGGCCTTAATATAGGCATACATCACTAAGCATCCCACTAAGTCACTAACTAAATAACACTAAGTCACCAAAGAAACTACTAAAAATAGGGTACCTTATTCCTAATGAAGAGGAAAGACTTAGACTACTATAGCCGTGGGAATAATAATACTAACAAAAACACCACAGTTTCACAAAACAAAAACCAACAAGAAACAGCTTCATTCCTAACCCCAGTTAACTAACTTAACTAACCACCCACCAACCGTCAACGGTCAAATCAACTGCCATCGCCATCTCCGTCGAGCCCAAGCTCCTTACGCCTGAGGTCCAACGCCAAACGCTCGTTGTCGAGCCTCATGAGCTCAATCTCCATCTTCGTCTCCTCCAATTCCCTCTCCTTCTTCTTACAGAACCTCTCCCACTTAAACCTCTCCCTCTCAAGCTCAACCATCTCCTCCTCTATCTCCACCCTCCTCCTCTCCACCTCCTCCCACTTCAACCTCTTTTTCGACCAATCCCTCTCATATTCGATCCCTTCGTTTTCCTCCTTCGAATGGTGGTTATGATTATGATGAGTAACGTCTTCTTCGTCTTTGCTTCTGATGAGGGCCGATCTCAGAGAGCGTTGGAGGTCGAGGTCGGGCGGGAGGTGTAGCCTATTGCCGTTGTGGTACGAGCACATTTCCTCGTAGTGGAGGTGCTTCGAGCTCAGAATCTTTCTTACTTCCTCCTTCGACTTGTCTGAAACGCGGTCCATCTCGTCGAGGAGGGCGGGATTTTCGACGACCTGGCAGGAAGTTCCCCGCCCGAGGATCTCGTTGAGGCGTTTGTACCTCTTGTTGAGGTCGTTGAACTTGTCCTCGCACTGCTGAGGGGAGGCGGAGTGGCCCCTCTCTGCCATGGCTTTCGAGACGGATTTCCACTTTCCCTTCTTCTGATGATGGACGCCGCCGGCGGAGCTCCGCCTTGGGCCGGCGACGGAGGAGGCGGCGGAATCCTCGCCTATGTAGGAGACGGCTGTGATTAAGAGGCGGACCATGGCGTCTGTCCACTTTACCCTCTGCCATGGAGAGGGTTTTTTGCTGCCGCCGGCGTTTTGGGTGGGAAAGGGTTCGTCTTCGTCTTCTTCGTCGTCGTCGTCGCTGGTGGATTTGGTGGCTCGGTGGTGGGGGTTGAAGTGCGTTGGTCCTTGATGGTCGAACCCGCCGCCGTTGTAAGAAGAGCCGTTCCTTAGCTGCGCCGTGCTTAGATTCAAGTTCCCATCCATGGTTTAGTTCAGGGCTCTAATTTTGCAGAAAGTTTTCGACGAATTTTCTTTCTTTTCCTCTTTTTTTTACCACAAGCCCAGACAAGCTCAGAATCAGACAACGATCTAAAGCAAAGCCATCAACGATTGATAAAACCCGCAAAGGTACAGTACCAATTGCTCAGCCCATGATAAATTTGCTATCTTTACTCAGATCAATACAAGGAAAAAGGAAGAATCTTACGGCCAAGAACTTACTGAAGAGAAACGATGAAGAAAGAATCTTAAGGCTGTAACTCTTCAGCTGCGAAATCTCAGATTAAAAAACCCATTTTTATTTTGTTTCGCTTGATTTCTCCGCGTGTGCGAGGCAACGGCGGAAGTAATTTTGGGAGAAATATGCACGAGAAAATGGGAACACAAAGGTGAGATTTCAATTAAAACTAAGAAAAGGAGAAGTTACGATACTCTGATGCAAGTGCAATGAATAGGGATGCATTTAAGTGGGGCCCGCTACTATGTTATTCCACGTCACACGAGTAAAAGACACGCATATCCTCGGAAGGAGACAACACACTTTGGGGGCAAACTCGTAATCTCACGTAATATAATTTGGTACGAATACGGTACTCACTGCAACTTGCGACTTTTGGATTTAGTTGTGGACAGAAAATGACGAGTAGGAAATGTTAAAATAGTTATCTTTGCTAATATATGTTCTATAGGAATATGATGTGGTTAAGTTAAACTTGTCCACTACCTTAGGTTTTGGTTATGTTTTTTAGTTTTCTTTATGTAACTTCTGTAAGGCTTATATATAAGCCATATCCAGGGTTGCAAACAAATAGAACTTTTTTGTTCGATTCGCGATTCGATTCGAAATTTTAAGATTCGAATTCGAATATTTAGAAAAACGAATCCGAATAAGAATATTTTTTCTGATTCGAGAAATATACGAATACGAATATGAAATCACAATATTCGATTCGAAAATTAATCGAATTATTCGATTCGAATAATATAACATGAAAAATAGTATAATTAATATATATTCACATATAATATATGATAACTCACTAAAATATTTACAAATAATATGTTAAAATTCAATATATGTTTAAATAGAATTTATTATAATTCAATATATGTTGAAATATAATTTATTATAATTCAATATATATTTTAAATATGATGTTGTTCATATTTTATTAAATAAAAAATGAAAGATGACTTTGAATACAAATATTCGATATTCGATTCGAAAATTCGAGAAAATATTCGAATTCGAATAAGATCGATTTTATGATTCGACTAAATATTCGAGTATTTGTATTCGTATTCGATTGTTATCCAAATACGAATAAAATATTGCGTTATTCGACTCGATTCGATTCGTTTGCAACCCTGGCCATATCTATCTGATAATAGATGCGATAGTTTTTCCCTTTATTCCAAACATCTTTTTAGAGTTTACATTTGGTATCATAGCTTGTGTTACGGGAAAAAATGCGTACTGAGAATGGATTTGTGCAACCTGCTATTGGAGTATAATAGCAAATGGTATTCCTATTGTTATTCCTATTGTTGCTGAAGGAAATCAGCCTACTGCAGCCCAACAGAAAGCAATTGATGAAGCGACGTTAACGGATATGAAGGCCAAAAATTATCTTTTTCAAGCCATTGACAGATCAATCTTGGAAACGATATTCAACAAAGATACATCTAAAGGTATATGTGATTCTTTGAAAAGGAAGTATCAAGGGACTGAAACAGTGGCGGAGCCAGCATAGAGCCAGTGGGGTCTATGGATCCGGGAAATTCTTTTTATTAATACTATAGTGTAAAAATTAATTTTAGGAGTATACTACAAAGACCCCATTGAAAATTTTTAAAAATTGTGGGTACGGGGTCCAATTAAGATGGACCCCACTTATTCCACCGGCTGGCTCCGCCACTGGACTGAAAGGGTGCAACGAGCACATCAACAAGCGCTTAAGCAGGAGTGTGAAGTGCTACGCATGAATGAAGAAGAGTCTGTAAATGACTATTTTGCTCGTACTCTCACAATAGTCAATAAGTTGAGACTTAACGGAGCAAAGATGGAGGATGTAGATGTTATTGAAAAAGTTATGAGATTACGTCTCTAAATTATGATAAGTTAAGAATAAAAATAGCCCATTTTTTATTGAATAAGTTAAGAATAAAAATATTAATACGTGTTGTGCAGCCTATTTGTTACCTATGCTATAGGCCCATTTATACGTATTGGGCCGTGTCGGATTTTGAAACGTTTATATTGAGGCCCAAATTAAAATTAGGTCAGTGGGATTCTCAGATACGCCACCACCACGCTTCGGTGATTTTCATATTCATTTTCTTATTTGTTTATTTTTTGGAGGAAGGGTTTTGCAAGGAAAGGAATTGTAATTGATACAGAGGAAAAAAAAATGGGGAGCGAAGAAGAAAGCGCGGTGAAGGAGCCGTTGGACTTGATTCGTCTGAGCTTGGATGAGCGGATTTACGTCAAACTCCGCCACGATCGTGAGCTGCGTGGCAAACTTCATGTATTTCTCAAGCAGCTTGCTCTGTCTATTTCTCTTCTTATTTTTCTTGAATTGTATGTTAATTAATTTGTACCAGTTTGTGTGTGTGTGTGTGTGTGTGCGTACGCTTCGTCTGCGTACACAGATTCAACCATTGTTTCAGTAGATGGCAGCTTGATTGTGTGTATGTTAATTATCTCGATTTGTGTCTTGGCGAAATTAATTTGGTGACTGCTTCTTGTTTCCTTGTTCGGTAATGAGGGCTTAGAAGTTTTTGCGGTAAATTTTCGTTTGGTAATCTGTTATTTTCTTGGTTTGGGTGATGTGCCAAATGGCATAATTTCCCTGCAAGAAAGAGCCATGTTTGGGTTTAATAAAGGTGCCTTCTTGTTGCTGCCTTCTTTATTCGGGTGCAATACTGCAACAAAAAGTTAAGGTTTTACTGAACTTCTCTTATCTTTATTGATTTGCTTGGACAATGACGAAATTTGTTCCCTCCCTTCAATTCTTCGGAGGCCCAATATTTTTTTGTCCTGGATTTATAGTAAATTTGAATTAAATTTTTCAGTTTATATGAGTACTTCAATTCTTGATAGTGGTTGTTTAATTGCTTGTGGAATCAACGTTAGACACTAAGCGGAGTCTCAGTATAGTTCTTGAATCCGAATACTATGTTTGCATAGTCTAGGGCGAGAGTTCAAATGCTTTTGAACATGATCTCTGTTTATGTTATTGAGTCATCTGTAGTAAAATGTTAAACTTAAAATCACTTCAATTACGTTTGGTAGGTACTATTCGAGAATCTCAGTTCACTTATTCTGTTTTCTGTGAGTTTTGCAGGCTTATGATCAGCACTTGAACATGATTTTAGGCGACGTCGAAGAAGTTGTTACTACCACAGAGATTGATGATGAAACTTATGAGGAAATTGTTCGGGTATTTACCTTTCTAAACCGTTCCTCTCTTTGAGCGTTATATATGTTCCCCTTAGCAACACAGTAAACTAATTTGATCACACCAGTCACCACTCAACTCACAAGCAATTCTTTCTTGCATATACTTAAATCAATCTTCCGTTTTCTTTTTCAACTCCAAATTCTTATGGCAGACCACTAAGCGAACTGTACCATTTCTATTCGTCCGAGGGGATGGCGTGATATTGGTTTCACCTCCACTGAGAACAGCCTGATATATTTCTAGGGCCAAAAAACGAAGGTCTATAACCATCTTCATATCTATTCCGAGGTATCTGCTCTGCTTTCGTTTGTACGTTTTTTAAAATTGGATCTACGCTAGTTTTTCGTCTGAATGCTGTGTTTGTTACTGTCCTTTTTGGATGATGTGAAGTTGAGATGATGGCATTGAACATAAGTTTCTAACCATGGTTGATTCCTATAGTGAGATGTACCTTTGTATATTTTTTCTTTATTGCATTTAAATAGAATATGCTGCAAAAACTAATACTCTATTATATATTAACGACGAGGAGCATATAGTAATTACCTCTAATAAATTTGGTACGTCAAGCTCAATTTTAATTTTACCATTCTGCTTTTTGATTTTGATAACTAAAAATCATATGCAATTAAGATTGAGGTTAGAATTTTTCTATTTAACATCTTGAATTACAAATAATTTTATATATTCACGCTGGAAATCTTACAAACTAATTCATTTTCATCCATGAAAATTTAATTAATTGTGAGTAAATTGAGTCAATTATTCTTTTAAACCATGATATGAACACTCCACTTGGAAAATAAGACGAGAAAACGACAATTTAGCCACACACATTCATACAAAATACATCATGCCCCATACGTTTACATGCATGCAACATATATAACATAATTAGCATATCCTTCTTATTACACACTTTTCACAAACCCCTTGACCCAATCAACTTAGTCAACCCAAAAGTAACCCCCATTGCCAACCACCCACCAACCACCACCCTAACCGCCGCCCTACCCACCGGGGCCCGCCCGAGCACCGCCCCGACCCACCCAAAAACCGCCAATGCGACGCTCACCGCCGCCACAATCACACCAACCCTAATCTTATACTCCTTCACGAAAGAAGCCGCCAACAGAGGAACCATTGCGCCTATCGAAAATGCCAGGGCCGAAGCCGCAGCTGCATGTATAGGGTTTGGCAACTTTTCGCCCTCGTCCTCATTATTACTGCTGCTGTTGTTGTTGCTGCTGCTGTTATTGCAAACTTTCTGCTTGTTGTTCCTTCGAAGATGGGCCAGTTCGACGTCGAGCTGCGAGTACACGGAGACGAACTCGCCTATGGCCATCGAACATGCGCCCGCGATTAGGCCCGCGAACCCAGTCAGTATCATGGCTTTGATGTCTTGCTTGACCGCACCCACGCCCATCATTAGTGAGGCGGTGGAGACTAAGCCGTCGTTGGCTCCTAGGACGGCGGCTCGAAGCCATTGGGACCTTTTCGAGTAGTCGAATTGTGTGGCTTCTTCTTCATCTTGTTCGAGGTCTAGGGTTTGATTTGGGGTTAAAGAAGACATTTTTAGGGTTCGTTATGGGGTTTCTTGAGTGTAAGAGTGTTATGTTTTGTGGAGGATGAGTGTGGTAAGCACACGCTTTGGAGTGGTGGTGGTGGTATTTATAGGAGAGAAATGCCATGTATTGAGATGGCTTGGTCTTGGTCACTTAATTGTTACTACCTCCGTCCGAAACCGTTTTGGATTTTACTATATCAGGCGTCCCAAATCATTTTGGACATTTCCTTTTATAGCAAAAAACTACCACAAACAATCAATATAAGACTATTAAATATTCTTGAAAGGCGTGTCAAAATATACACTATTTCACCTTTTAATGGTACTTTTTCAATTTCTTAAAAATCGTGTCATACTCCAAATGTCCAAAATCGTTTGGGACGGAGGTAGTATTTTTTTGTCGGAAATTGATGAATTATATTTAAGTGGTAATTAGTGGGAGGAACATGATTATTGTAACCATTACAAAAACATGTATTATCTTGGCAACTTATTTAATTAAAGTGAACAAAACCCTAGTCAAATTCCACTTACACCGAGTTAATTTTTATAAATATATTGTAGTAATCGGATAATTATTACATATGTGGTGGGACGATGATTGATGCTGCAAATATAGTTTATACGTAGTATTAAGAAGCTATATACTATACTACTAATTGCCGCGTATATCGGCCATGCAGAAAATGAAATACTAAAATACTTGGTTTTGATTAAAGAAAAACAATGACTAGTTCGATAACTATGTCCATTAGCAAAAGACATGGTAAGCACGTAAATGTTATACATTTATTATAAAGCTTTGCCACCTTTGAGCCCACATCAAGTATTGGATTGCACAAGAAGAAACCACTAACTATAGATTTTTCAAATGAAAAGTTATTGTGTGAAAGGAAAATGAAATTATATTTACTAAATCGAAGTGAAGTGTGCATTCCACACGAATGCCACCAACGGTTGCCCGATTTCTTGGTATCTTATCTTATAATATGATTTCATGTAGTAGTATCAACAAAAAAGTAATAATGGGACATTATTTTTCTTTTTTCCACTTATGCACGATCATTAACAAAAGCCAATGGCCAATCCTATCCATTATTAGTTTAAAGTTGAATAAAGACACGCATTGATCAATGTCTCCACTACCATATATTAGAATGACAAAAAGAGTTCTTGCCACGATTAATCTTATACTTGAGTTTGTTTCAGACCGTTAAAGTAGTTAACTTCCCATATTAAGATGAAAACTGCCATTTTAGCTAAGGTTGTTAATTCTTACTGTCTGCCAAACTTCAGCCTGGACAAATAATCTGCTCTCATTGTGAAATTAAGTAGAAGATATTTATTTCATAACTGACTTCTATCTTCATAAGGTTACACTTACACAAATGTAAATATAGTCGTATCCCATATATGGAATGGAGACAAGGTATACAAAATGCATAGGCACGACGACAAGAATCAAATGTCTAGTCACATACAAATGCAGCGATTTCTGTGTACTGCTTGTGTAGTAAGATTTTCTTGTTTCAGTAATGGAAATATAGCAATATAATTTGATATCTACGGAGACAAGTAATAATAATAAAAGTAAAATAAAATACAACAAACATGAGATTATTGGTATTTGGGCCATACGGTAGCCCGTTGGGCCTATTATTACCATCAACTAAGGCCCAATTATCTTCCACGATCGTTTTCGTGGTCCCGCCAACAAACCTGGGTGAAAATTACCATTCAGCCCTTCGCTGGACTTTTCTTCCCCGAAATGGGTCCTCACAGCTTTCCTCAACTCAACCCTTGGTTGGATATAAAAGATTAAATATGAATTAAAATGATATGAATTAATATAGACAAATTGAATGGTATTTTGTATTTGTAAATGAAGACATTGTGTTTAACCATACACGTCTTGTCCGAATTGGGGTTAGGTGATGACTGATACTTAATATATCGATGTTAGTTGTATTGACAATGATCTCCACTGCAGTTGCTCCCACAACGTATCCCTATTTTCAAGATTATTTCATTCACTTCTCGTGTTATTTTTTTCTTGTGGTCTATATATCGATGCCCTTCTACGTACGGATTAGATTTTCCAAGCCATTTATGTCAACTATTTTGACTCAAGGTTTATTTGAAGCCTTGACTATAGTAGATGTGAATGCTTTACTCATCTAGAAAGTAAATAATTTTTTATTGCTAATTTGATGCATAAGATTTTGGTACCAAGTTACTCCTCAAGCAGCTGCTACTATGCTATAGTAATAATATCAGTAATCGTCCTTTTTTTTTTATTAATTTCTGAATTATTTATTTTGTAATGATAATGCCAGTTATCATGAATTAGTTAATTTCATCAAAGGGCTGCTAATGAATAATTTAAAAGGAGAGCGACTAATTCAAAATTATATATGTCATTCTCTCACCTTGCACGAATAGTCTAAGGATGTACCTTTTAATTCTATGATTGAACTACATTTTTTCTAGCCACCGCGTTTGGACATGACCGTCGATATCAAATCATGTCGTAAATTTGGCTTTAAGAATTTAAAACATCAACTTGATGTAATTATGTAATTCACCAATCGTCTTACAAGGGCCGGGGATACACCAATCACACCGTATATGGGCTAGAACCTGCCCCAACAATCGCTCCACGCAATAACCTGCCCCTACAATCGCTCCACGCTCACCAGTCACCGCACCATGTAGGGATTTTTTCAGGCCCAATTTCAGTCCAAGCCCAAGCCCATATAAGCTTGTGGGTCCATCTCTAAAATCAATTGATCAATAGAGGGAGTTGGTCCACCAGCTTATATGGTACTCAATTTCTTTTTTGATTACTCGACGTGGGATATGGGTTTGCTTTAACCCCAACAGCATGTAATGTTCCGAAAGTATACGAGAAAAATAATTATTCATTGCATACATAAAATACGAACACGGACAACATATAACGTACCAATACACGCAGCACATTTCCGACAGGAGAAAAATGATAAACAAGTACAAGCATAATCAAACGCGGATACACTGCAAATAAAAAGAAAATTCATTATTTTTGTATTGTTTTCCGTATTTCCTTGTTCACTGCATGGATCCATCGTTGTCACATGCTTTCAACCTCCATGCAGTCAACTTCTTTATTCCACGAATTCTCGAATAAAACCTGCACCATTGTAATAGTACATATTATTAGACTTGTCTCAATAGGGACACCGTACTAGTCAACTTCTATGATTTTGCTGAGTTCTTGACATAAAATATTATACTATTAAATAGAATAGTCCCACGTTCATACGAGGAACTAGAAATTACACGCAAGATCTCACTGGACGCGTTATTAAAGTGACAGTTACTACACTAATAAGTTAAGTAATAAGCTAAGATCGGTTCATTTTAGGGATAAATATAACTAAAAAAAAGTAACTGCATGTAATATTTTGGGAGACTTACTCAGGTAATAACTTGATTAATAGTGGTGTGGAGGCGGGGGAGAAGCGTATACGTAAGGGTGATGTGGCGGAGGAGGAGACTTATATTTATAGACTGGGGTTGGTGGTGGTGGTGGAGACTTGTACTTGTATACTGGCGTAGGCGGTGGTGGAGATTTGTACTTGTAAACTGGCGTAGGCGGCGGTGGCGACTTGTACTTATAGACTGGAGTTGGCGGTGGTGGAGATTTGTACTTATAAACTGGGGTAGGCGGTGGTGGTGATTTGTACTTGTAAACTGGGGTAGGAGGCGGGGGAGACTTGTATTTGTAGACTGGGGTAGGGGGCGGTGGAGATTTGTATTTGTAGACTGGAGTCGGAGGTGGTGGAGATTTGTATTTGTAAATAGGGGTCGGAGGTGGAGGAGATTTGTACTTGTAAATGGGGGTCGGAGGTGGTGGAGATTTGTATTTGTACACTGGGGTAGGTGGTGGTGGAGACTTATACTTGTAGACTGGAGTTGGTGGTGGTGGTGGTGATTTGTATTTGTAGACTGGTGTAGGTGGCGGTGGAGATTTGTACTTGTAGACAGGCGTCGGTGGTGGTGGAGATTTGTACTTGTAGACGGGAGTTGGTGGCGGTGGAGGGGATTTATACTTGTAGACTGGAGTTGGTGGTGGCGGAGACTTGTACTTGTAAACCGGGGTTGGTGGTGGAGACTTGTAGATAGTGTGGTGGAAGTACGGCGGCGGTGGAGAAGCGTAATTATACTTTGCATTTGTGATGGAAGGCAAACAAATCGCCAATAAGAGTGTGGCTATTATAGTAGCCATTCTAAGAGACTTACTATTTGCCTTACGTCCCATCTTTTTTTAGGGCTTTGTGGTTTTGCTTGGGACAAAGCTCTCTTCCCAACCCCTTTATATAGATGGGTTTTTCACCGTCTTCATTTGTACGTATTCAATCGCGGTTAAATCTTTTTATGTATTAAAGTAGTACGTGGAGAGTTTTTTATTGGTTGTCATCCATTATTAAGATGCTTTCTTTTTCTAAGAGTTTGACTTATGCGTGTGAATTCACTTTTGTATATCATACAGTGTCGTGTCTGCAAATGGGGGCTCCTAATAACTATTAAATTTCGATTTCTTAAAACTTCTCTTTTTAGTATGATCATTGATAATTCGTTACTGATGAATATTTATCAGGAAATCTTGTAACTGTTGTTTTGCTAGTTTTGGGCAATCATATGACTACTTTACCTAGGAGTTCAAGTTCTAGACATACTATCGTTTTATTTTCTCACGTCATCTCAAGTATATGTTAATCTCTCTCTCTCTTTTTTTTTTATGCAGCCTTAAACATAATTTTTTTTTTTTTTATCTAGAACGTTATAGTTACTCTTACATTCTATGATAAACGATTATCCATCATTCTAGATTAACGATTAACTAATGTCCTCTACAAACAAGTTTCTAAGAATTAAATAAAATAAAACAATTGGCGACATTTTCAAAGACTCGGCTCGGCTGCTTATAATTAAAATTAAAATGAAGAATTCACATTGCCGGTGAGTCATATTTTATTCCGTTGAATGGACGTAGATTCTTCCACATCACATTTTCACGTGGTATTCGATTTTGTTATATAACATTGAGAAATTATTGCAGAAACATGGCATAAAAATAATTATTTATCTGAAGTATTAGGTACAATGGCTAATGATCAAAGTTTATCACTTAGCCCCTCCAATGTAATGAAGAGACAAATCATAAGTCAACATGGATATGAGCAGAAGTGGGATGTTTAGTCATGTGGGATAACTTTCTACTAAAATATTTATCTATATGTTCATCATTCACACTCATACATTATATTAAATTTTTTAGTTTTGCTATAAACTCAATAGAAGTACTATCGTCTATTTTCAGGGTTAGTCGTCGTTTTTTTTTTTTTATATATATGACAATCTGCAATATGATGACGAGAAAATCAAAGGGCAGTCCAATAACATGACTTTTGTGATGTTATTTAGACTAACTTCACGTCAATTTTTGACTGTTAATATGTATTGAAATGTACTTATCTGTGTGTGTGTTGGCGAATTAATTAATATTAACATTAGTACATTAAAATAGTATATTTTTTATTTTTTATTTTTTTATTTAACGTTGTAATCGCCGGTTAACCGCCTAACCGGCCGTTAATAACTGGCGGTTGGCGGTTTGGGAAAACCCCTAACCGCCCGTAACCGGCCGATGACGGTTGCCGGTTAACGTTACTGGCCGGTTACGGTTATAACCATAACCGCCGGTTAGACGGTTGAACCGCCGGTTACGGTTAAAAGGGAGCATGTCTACACATAGGTACCCATGTCAGAAAATTTTACAGATAAG
Organism: Craterostigma plantagineum; assembly: GCA_027422505.1. Taxonomy (NCBI): domain Eukaryota; kingdom Viridiplantae; phylum Streptophyta; class Magnoliopsida; order Lamiales; family Linderniaceae; genus Craterostigma; species Craterostigma plantagineum. The sequence goes on from JAPQWV010000050.1 coordinate 4,758,572, forward strand.
TAGCTAATTTAATATTTACCAGTTTCTTTAGTCATGTCGTACCTCTTGTGTGTATATTGCGTACCATAACACGTTGATATAGGGTACCTAAATATAGGATACGTCGTACCTACGGACATGCCTGTGTGTTACATAGAGCGTACCTAAATATAGCATACGTCGTACCATTTTCTGTTATATAGGGTACCCAAATGTGTTGTATGGTGTACTTTCAGGGATCGGGTACGTATGTGCAAAAATCCTGACAGGGTACTAAATTACAAGGTTTTATCCAACTAAGTACTTATGTGTAAAGATCCCTTAATTTAATGAGCTGCTCGCTATTTTAGATGATATTTGCACGTTATACAGAAATATGCGCATTGCATTCATCGATGAACTTACATGATTGATGTGCTATGTAACTTTAAAAAACAGGATAAAAAAAGGGTGCTACTATTGGCACCCCTTTGGGGTGTAAAAAACCTTGAAATATGTGTAATTTTACAAAAAATTAATTCTCTACATTTAATTCACCAATATTCAAGTCTTAATCTGGTAATTACACATCATTAATACATTTGATCAAACGAACTTGTTTAGCAGGTTTCAATAAATATCAATTAACTAATTTACCATCCGAAAAATTAATTTATTTATTTGAAGTTAAAATTTACAATTAAACACTTAAAAGTAATCATATTTTTAGATTTATCAATATTATTCTTTAATTTTTTTCTCAAGACCTCTTCTAAGATAGAAATATTCCATATTAACCTAATAAATAGATATAGATACAAAAAACCGAGATTAATATCATATTTGATAAAAAAAAGAAATTAAATATTTCTTAAAAGTGAGCTTAGTCGTTTAAATAATAATTAGTTGATAGTTACAACAACCTCAAAATTGTCTGCAAATAATTAATAAATATAGAGAGCAATTAGGGATAATAAATAACAATCAAGTGTGACTAAAATTTATTATATACTAGTATTTCCGGCATATGCTATGTGTGCATTAAAATATAACTAGTTACTTTATATTTTAAAATTTTCAATGTTCGATGAAATATTATTTTAAATGTATAAACGAAATAATTATTTGTGGAGATATAGTTATAAGAAAAAAATAGATGAGTGACACGATAACTTACTTTTAAGTATAATTAACAATTAATTTGTGATGATATAGTTATAATAATAAAAAATTTAAGAATTACGTGGTTATCATAGACGTCAAAATATAAAACTTCATCAAGTTTTAGTTAATTAATATTTAGTCAAAGACAAAGTTTTCAAGTTGCAATTAATTGTGTGATAATTAATAGGGGGTCTAAATAGAAGTTTAGGGGTCTATATAGAATTACCCTAAAAAAAAGAAGTCTATTTCCACATTTTCCTTGGAAACTGTTAGGCAGATTAAAGAAAAAGCTTTCATCTCTGTCTAATATGGAATTTATTGTATGACATATTCGGTGAAAGCGGTATTTAAGTTTTTATATTAATTTTGCAAACATAGATTTTCATTTATTGACTTTTCTACCATAGATTTCTAAATTATTATATCCAACGTTATATCATAAGGTCGTGGACAGCTGTGTTTAATAATTTCAAGTCTAGTACCGATTCAACTTATATAATATGCCATAAGTTAATAACCCACAATTTACCAAGTATATAATAGGACATAATTATATAGTATAGGGTCCTACTATTCCTATCCCTTACACCCCATTTTACACCCTCTTTTACACTAGCTTAGTGAAAAACACGTGAAATTTGTAAAACTTATTTTAGCTGACCTAACCACATGAATCCAACAATTGTTATTTACTTCTTTTTCATATAATTCACCACATTAACGGCATTGATTGTTCAACAAATTATTTCTATATTTAATTTATTTTTATTTTATATCTCCTTATATTAAATTACGAACTTTTATATTAATTTTTAATATGTTAATATTTTACAATTGTTAATATAAATATTTATTAGGTTAGTACAATATTTATATAACACATATATTTTGTTAACATAGACAAACTTAAATAAACACACATATAATAACAACTAGCTAAAGTTAATATCGTTTATATCATTCCAAAGAAGAAAGCCGAAACGATGTAAGTCATTTTCTTATGTCAAAGGAGATTAATTGTATATATTATATTAATTTTTGGAGCTTTTAATCAAATGTTTATTAATGAAAATGATTATGTCGATCAATCATCCCAAAGAAAGCCGCGTCAATGAAATTAGTCAAACAATTATTCATTGAGTGACGTATTCTGCTTTTGGAATTCTCTGATGTCACTTCCCTTATAATGTTATATGTAAATAGGATAATTAAATTCTATTTTAGGAAAATTATAAGAAAATAATTAGTAAAGTGATAAACCTTAAAATAGAACTTACTTCCATTATTAAGGGGGTGTAGATAGAAAAAAAAGGATGCCAATAGAATTACCCATTATATATATATATATATATATATATAGAGAGAGAGAGAGAGAGAGAGAGAGAGAGGAAGAGGAATTTTATGGTGCTCACTTTATGTGAGTACCTTATTTGGGCACCTAGTGATGTGACCCCGATTCGTACCATTTCAACGCCCCATCGACATCTAAGGTTATGTCTTCTTAATTAACACCTTCTACGTGCCATTAATCGACATTTCAGATTCTTATTGGAATATTAGCGCCTTACATAATATTTTACGTGTCAATGAAATATATCGCGTCAATATGCCACATCAGCATTCGAAATGTCGATTAATGGCACCTACAAGGTGTTAACTAAGACGACATAACCTCAGATGTCGATGTGGGGCGTTGAAATGACACGAATCGGTGGCACATCACTAGGTGCCCACATAAGGTGCTTACATAAGGTGAGCACCATAAAATTCCTCTGTATATATTGAAAAAACATGATCCGGTGTTTAAATATAATTTATTTGACAATTAGATAACTTTACTTCATACGCCGACAAGTGCAATCAAATGACGATTAAAATCTTAGGGTGTGTTTGGTTGGTGTATTATGTGGGATTAGGGGGGTCAGAATTTATTAAAGCAGTGTTTGGTTCGTAAGGGAGAATTGGCTAATACCCCCTTAATACCTCTAATAAGGTATTAATTAAAGGGATCCACTCACCTACCTTTAACTAATCCCACCAATCTTAGACAATTTTATTCTTTTATTTCTTTTTTTTATCTTCTTTTATTCAAAAAATTAAACCATCGTCTCTCACTCTCTCTCTCTCTCTCTCCTCACTCTACGTTATATCACTCAACTCCATATCTCTCTCTCTCTCTCTCTCTCTCTCTCTCTCTCTCTCTCTCTCTCTCTCTCTCTCTCTCTCTCTCTCTCTCTCTCTCTCGAATCCATCTCTCTCTCTCACACACGCACTCTTCTCGTATCCATCTTTCTCTCTCTCACACACACACACACACTCTTCTCGAATCCATCTCTCTCTCTCTCTCTCTCTCTCTCTCTCTCTCTCTCTCTCTCTCTCTCTCGAATCCACCTCTCTCTCTCATACACACACACACTCTCTTCTCGTATCCATCTCTCTCTCTCTCTCTCTCTCTCTCTCTCTCTCTCTCTCTCGAATCCATCTTTCTCTCTCTCGAATCCATCTCTCTCTCTCTCTCATCCATCTCTCCTTCCGGACATAACCATCCATAATTAGGACCATATGTCCAATCAAAACAAAATAAGGGTAGGTTCGTAATTTAATTCAATTTAATTTAATACCATCTAAATCCATCTACCAAACATATGGAACATCATTATTTAAACTCGCCAACCAAACACCCCAACTCATACTCTCCATTATATAAACCCAACTAAAACTAATACCATCTAAACCTATCCTCCCAACCAAACGGGCCCTTAGTCTAAGTCAGAGGTAGAAAAATAGCAATAATATTGAAAAAAAAACTAGTTAACTTGGTGGCGTTATGGCATATCAATTTTTCTTGCACATTTAATAAAAACCTGTCACACGACACGAGGTATACTTGATCAAATTTGTTATAAAGATCCTTTTTACATGATTATAGTGTTCCACAGATAAACCATTAGGTTTAGATAGTTTCAAAATTTTCTGATATGGTGTTTATTCTTCTTATCTCGATCTAATAACATTTATATTTACTTCTTGAATTGAATACTTGATTTTCCTACCTAGAAAAGCAATTATCTTCTTTCTTTCTTTCTTTCTTTCTTTGCCAAAAGGCTTTGGGCATTATCGTATTAGTTCGCAGGCATAGGCCCATAGCCATAGCTATGTCGAGACAATTATAATCCAAAATAATTAGGCACGAGTCTTTGCATTAGTTATGACAAAATAAAATATGGATTTTTAATATTCGAGGCATACGACTAATTATGAAGGCACAACGTACATGGATATAACATAGTAATGGCAAATAACTCGATATATTACAAACAAGCACAAATACATAATCAGACACGAGCTCTAAGTACTGCAACAATAACACGCATAAAGACACACGTAATAATATATAAGCTTCAAGAGTTTCTTTTTTCTTTTCCCCTCTTTTCTCTTACTTCTTGTTGTGTGCATTGACGACGACCACCCATCGTTTCGTTTTCATCAAAACCTTAAGAATAATATATATAAAAATAAGCCCCGCCCCGTCCATGCAACAAGTAGTTAGAAATGACCAAAACAATATATGGGTAATTACTCATATGGTAGCCTTACTCTTGATATTTATTTCGACGATAATGTATATGAGGGTTTATGATTAACCATGGTTAGGACACTTGGATGGTAAGTAAGGACGACGGCCAAACGAAGAATTGTAGAAATTTGAGCGATTATTAGGGTTCAAAGCTCTCTTTTTCGATGGCGAGTTTTCGTCTATGCCTGGCGGATTAGTACCATAAGATGGAGGAAGCTGCGGATAAGGTTGCGACTCGCCCGAATTTATGAGTAAAGCAGAAAGACAAATTAGAGCCAAGAAAATCAGCCTGGACGCCATTTTAGAGTATATATAGGGATAATTAAGCTTTGCTTTCTTAATTATATCTATGAAGGGCTACCCCTTTTATATAGACGGATATGGATATTTGGGGTTTTTACCCATTTTACGTGGATGTAGTTGTTGTTTGGTTCACGATTATTGAGAATATGAAAGTGTGTTATCTTATGATCGACGGCTTGGATTTTGGTCTATTGCTAGTCGTCTCTTCGATGCACAAAATCTTACACCACGAATGGTCTTAATTGTTGCATCAAGGATCCACGTATGCTTCGTACGATGTAATGATCTAACTATTTTGTTTTTTTCATTAACGAAAGATAATGAGAAATCTTGAGTCACGAATGGTCTTTGTTGCATGACGTATTGTATAGAAAATCTTTTACAATTCCAGTTTTAAAGGTCAAGCGACGCGTTAGAATAGAAACCAATTGGATGATGAGTATCGCGATCAAAAGTAAATAATGAAAATAGACAAATCCTATATATACATTTAAATGTAGTTTTCTTGTGGTGTTGACACGTGTCATTTCAATTAATTTTTTTAATTAATTATTTGTTAAGACGTTAATAAAACCACCTCACACCCCACACACCCTACTTTCTGAAAAAACTAATCAACCCATGTTTTATCAAAAACATATTCTTTAGTTAGTTTATTAAAAATGGTTAATTAAGTTGTATACTCGACTTAAAATAATTATAAATAATGACCCGTGCAATGCATGGACAACAAACTTCATAGCTGCATTAGTCAACTTCATAACTGCTCCCTATGTTGCATAATACATGTCGTTTTAGAATTTATTTTTGTTTTAAAATACATGTCGTTTTACTGTTTCAAGATAAAAAATATTGATTATTTCCAGTTTTACCCCTTATCTTTAATAGAAATTGTTAAATTAAATTAGATAACATAATTTAATGAAGGATATAATGGAGATTTTACTTTATTTCTTAATATGCGTGTAATATCCTTAAACGACATTTATTAAGGAACATAGGGAGTATTATTTAGACCCAAAATCCAACCCTACCATGACAACATCGTCAAAGAAGCTTTTCGATACAAAACCAAATACATTAGTTGGTACAGAATACAACGCAGGCATCATAAACAGATTAGTGTCAAAACTCAAAAAGAGCTAAGTAGGAGTACATATATAACACACCTCAAATTCGCTACTAAAGTGTGTGTATATTCACCGCCTCGGGCGGGCCCCAGGCGCCGACTTGGGGCCCGGCGACTTTGAGAATTGCAATCTCAGGTGAACAGAGTCAGGATCTTGTTCGTCCATCTTATACCCTGAGAGAAAAAAAGACGATTATCGCATATCTACGTTTCAACGAATAAATATCTTAAGACGAGTTGCTTGATAATACCTTGCAAAGCGCTCAGAGCAGTCGCCGCACACGCCGCGTCTGCAAAGTCTACGAAGCACAGAATGAGAGGTTCTCCGCCACGCTGCGTAAATATATTATACGTACATATCAATAATCATCGTCGATGATCTTCACCATGATTAAATCAACGCCAATAAGCAATCCCACAAACAATACGGCGACGAAACAGAGGAATCTTGGAAGCAGCATATGCTATATTGTTCTACGCAACTTACATGTTTCGAATCCTTCTTCACGATTCGAACCTCTTTGTACCCGACGAAAGGGCGTACGATATCTAATGGAGTTAAGTCAAACGAAAAAACTATGCAAAATAGCAACGGTTTCGATACCCTAGATCATTTAAAAGGGATACGAGCTACTTCTCTCCTTGTGCAGTTGGCGGGAAGGCCCTCTATATAAAGGGTGCTCGAAGCATCTGAAGGTAAAGGAAGTGTTTCACGAGGCATTGCTGGCCTCTCTATAAGGGGCAGAGGTGCGCCGCGAAAAGCCATATCTCGGTCCTCCAAGCGAGCTGTTGTGGGGTTAGGTTCTCGAATTCGAAGGTTGTCCGCATCTGAGCCGACGGATCTTCCCAATCCGACGGTCCCAAATCGGTTACTGCCTTCTTCTGAAGATGCATTTTGCTGTAATAGAATTGGAGTTTACGATCGACGAACGTAAGAAAGGCAGCACCTTTGTAAGAGAGAGAGGAAGGGGCTTTTGAGTGTTTACCGAGTTCTGAAGGTATCGATCGTACGCTGATTGGAGTGAATCTGTGTCTCTTAAGGGGCTGGGAACGCCTCGATCGTCGTTTCGCGTGAGGCGAGTGTGTGTTTCGGGCATTGCGGTCAGCCCGGGTGGTGGAAGTTCTACTACATACGTAAGAAAGTCAAAAACTTCAACGAGGACGAACTATGGGGAGAGATATGGCTTCTATTCTTGGAAAGCTGATAGGTTTTTATACATCCTTTGTCTTTTCATCGAACAAAATGTGACTATCACGCATAATGGCGGAACGATATACGAAGGGTCCCTAAATTTAGTTTAGCAAGTTAATCGCAACGTTCTTCTTTCACAGCAACGTTCTTACATGAAGGTCCCACATCCATGATTCTTTAATGGCTTCTTAGTTCAAAGATTTGAAGGGTGCTTTAGTTCTCCGGACTTAAAGTGGAAAAATGGTATCAGCGAGGAGAAAATGGGGTTCATGAAAAGAACACTTCTATAGCAAATCTCCTAAACTAGCGAGCATCAACGAAACCGAGACTTGCATTTTCAAGCTTCACTATCTTGTCGAGTGAAAATCGTCGATACTTCGAAACTTCAATAGTCGTAAATTTCACTAAAAGTCCCTAATTTCGAGTTACGAGCTTTCAACTAATGTCGGAAGACATATCATCAGTCAATGAAAAACAACTTCGACTCCCTTTCAAATATAAACCCCAATACAAGATAATACAGTCGACATATCGCCAAAAAAAAAATCAACTTTAGAAATTCAATTACCGAATTCAGAACGCGGTCGTTTAACAGAACCCGCCTGCTGAGGCAGAGCTTGCCGTTGAAGCCAGTACGGGTCACCCATTCAAGCAATAAATTAATCTGCATAGAACAACAAATCGATCAATTAGGGTTAGAAGATGAATCAAAAAGTACATACTAAAGAAATCTCCGTCAAAACAGGCGATAAACACCTCAGAATTACAATCGAAGAAAACAAAATCAACGTTCCCCTACGCGTCGTATAGTGTCAAACTGTGTAGCTCACGAGAGAGAAGTCGTGCGATTTTAGTTGGTGCATCAAATCAAAACTTGTGTGCGTTTTCCTAAATGGGCTTCACAGTGGTATTGGGCTTGAGCACATACTCTACTGGGCCGACATGTTATTATAGTACGAAGTTAAAAATTATACAAGTCCAATCGAAGAGTCCATAGGGCATAGTTATTACGCTCCATTTCAATACTATATGAACAAAACTTTGACATTTGTTATTAGTCAGAAACGATTTCATGTCATTGTTTAAGCATTTCGTTGACATTATAATAAGAGGAATAGTTCGTTACTAAGTCGCAAGTTGGTGGTACGAGTTTGAAATAAGGGTTGGAAACTCTTCTATCTAACGCGTGAATCAAACGTTGTTATATCGGGGAACTCGATCATTTAAACTCTGCATTAGATATAATATATCATTGAAGCGACGGTATATTGCCTCTGATCATAATAAGGGCAACGATAAATTAGAAAGAACGAAAAACAAATAAAAAAGAAGAGCAAGCAAATTTCTTGTTTCATTCTATCTCTATCATGGTATATAGACTATCATTTCATTTCTGCGCTCAAACTACTATACATGTAATTACTAGGGTTAAACCGTGGCCTTCAAGGAGAGTGGTTTCCACCGTTCAATCCTATACTATTGTGCCTCCGCGATGGGCCCGAGGGCGAAACTGGAGCGCCTTTCGGCAAAAACCCGAGCAAATTAGAGTCGTGATAATGAGTCGTATGCCTTGGCTTAACTTTAAGAAACTGCGTGTGCCTTGCACATTGATTGCTACTAATAAGAAAGCTTATGAGTAAAAGGGAGAAAAAGATAGGTTTTATGCTACGGCAAGGTTTCTTTGCCATCTTTTGAGAGAGAGAGAGAGATAGTGAGTGAGTGAGTGAGTAAGTGAGAGAGAGATGGCAATGTATTGCATTCGGCATATATTATGTGTATATAGAGTTAGTCTCCTAGAGAGAGAGAGAGAGAGAGAGAGAGAGAGAGAGAGAGAGAGAGAGAGATGGGGTATTCAATGTGGTGGTGTCCCATGAATATGTTTATATATACATACAAAGAGACATAATGGGAAACTTGTGTCTGAAGTTTATGTTTAAGGGTTTCTACACAATGGTGAGGGGAAAAGCATGGACAATTGACCATAAGGTTTTATTTAAAGATGAACTTTGGTTATTCACTTTTAAAGCCTACCTTTATGCGACGTTCAATTGACCCTAAGTTTTTATACTCGTAAACAACTCTTTGAAGAAGTTGCAAGATATGATATATGTTCGAACTATATTGCCAACATTGCATGTTTTGTGGAAGGTTCAGCGGGTCAGAAGGAAATTGAATTACTTCAAGCAAATGAATGAAAAATCGAAAACAAATAAGGTAACATGCAGAAATAAAACATATACGAGGAAAAAACGGTACTATGTTGCATAGTTAGGTAGGGTTGGTTAAGTAGGCCATGTTAGAAATAAATAGCCGATTTCTAAGTAGCAAAAATTTTCTGAAGAAGTCCTCCTACTATCGTTGTTAAGTGAGTTTGGGACGTATTCATCTTACTCCGGGGATTAGTCTCACCTCTGGAGTGTGTGGCGTTTAGCTCATAGCCGGGCTGTGTGGGATACCTCGGGAGCGTAAAAAAACTACGAACATTTTTTTCGTTGGGCCAATAGCCGAAAATGTATAGCTTATAATTTTGAACTGGCCCAACAAAGAGCTCATCTCTAATAAAAAAAAATTGTTGGCTTGGTATTTGTAAGATCAATTCAAGATAAAATAAACATCATCACAACGTAAGTAGACCAATTCAAAACGACCAAGTAACAAAAACTAACATATGTAGGTACGTAGATGTATTCATTGTTAATGGAATGCTAAGTCAGAGTCAATAACAGAAAGATTTTACAATTTCGAATAAAAGAATTTAAAACCGTGTATCTGCAATCAAACATTGTCGTTTATGACAGCATTTTATGAGGCATCATACAACACCGCAAATCACATATTTGAAATTAATAACACCGTCTAAATACCAACCACTCACAAGTCTTCTGTTCCCACTTGGTTCGTTCAACACCCATTGTATTTTTTTTTTCGCTCACTATTTCGACCATTAAAATAACTTCATTACATAAAGTAAACATATGAAGATCAATCAATCTATGATTTACAATACGATTCTAGGTTCAAAAGCATGTAAAAGTGTGTGAGGCGTGCAACACATGGATGCCTATGTGGCCATTATCTTTTGTCTAATAAGATATTTTCCTAATTTTCTCATTAGATTCCACTATTTGTATGTGATTTTGCAGGCACAAGTTGAATATCTCCAAATAGCGTATGAAATCTTCGTGCCAGAATCTATAAGCTCGTAATTTCTCCTCACCAATTAAGTTAATATGATAAATGCTAAATATATGCATGATATAGTTATTATCTTTTAATCAAAAGACAAATCTCAATCAAAGTGGTTTTGATCATATCACAAGTTTGACTTTAGGCAGAATCCATGCAAGAATTTCATGCAGTTGTCCATTAATTTCCTCAACGAGGTGGGCCCCACTACCCACAAAACCAGACAAGTTTTACTTAATATAAATTCAATAATTGCAAGTAGCTAATTCAAACGGACCAAACCTAAATTAAATATTGTTTTGGGTGTTTCAATTAATTCGTATTATTTGACTAAAACGACGTCACCTCGTCCCCACTTTGACTTTCCTCGCTATAAAACCCTTTTTGAGGAGCAAATTACAACAGAAGGTACGAAATTAAAAAAAATGGCGAGAGATAAGAGGAGAGAAGAACTGTACGTCACCGTGCCGAGCCTCTTCCGTTGCCCGATCTCCATGGACGTGATGAAGTCTCCGGTGAGTCTTTCCACCGGCGTTACCTACGATCGGAGCTCCATCGAGAAGTGGCTATCCCTGGGGAACAAAACTTGTCCGGCGACGATGCAGAAGCTTCCGTCGACGCACACCACGCCCAACCTCACTCTCCGGCGACTGATCCAGCTATGGGCGGAACAAGCCGAGCATCAGATCAACCAACTGTCGCCTCCGGCGATTACGAAACGGCAGGCGGCTGACATCATCCGCGGCGAGATGGACTCGGTTTCGCTCTCGAAGCTGATCGGATTCATCAAGGCTTCGGAGGAGAATCTGAAGTTCGTTGCTTCATCGGACGGCGCCGTCTCCAAATTCGTTGGCGTTTTGGCTAAATCGGAAGAGGTCGGCGTCTGTGAGGCGGTTGTTGAGGTATTGGATTTGATTGCATCGGAAACTGGGGTCAGAGAGAAGCTGAGCGATCTGATTCTGACGAGTCGCGACGGAGCTAGAGACGCTCTATCGTCGATCGTCGTCGTATTGCGCCGAGGAAGCACCGAATCGAAGGTCAGATCGGCGAGGATTCTGCAGCTAATCGCAGCAAATTCCGAATCTCAGCGCAAAATCGCGGAGAAGGAGGGGTTACTGCACGAACTGTACAATTTATCCACAGTAGAGACCAACGCTTCAGCAACCGAAGCCGGCCTATCAGCTCTGTTGGCGATTTCGACCTCGAGGCAAATAAAAAAGGAGCTAATACGCTTCGGAATCGTCAGATCCACGGCCAAAATCCTCGCCGGTTCCGACTATTCCCCTCCGTCGCGTCCGATCGTCGAGAAGGCGGTGGCGATTTTAGAAGCCGTCGCCACGTGTACGGAGGGGAGGAACGCGATATGCGAAGACGAGGACTGCGCGGTGGAGATTCTTAAGAGGCTGATGAAGTGCTCGCCGTCGGCGACGGAGCACGGCGTCGCCGTGCTGTGGAGCGTGTGCTGCTTGTCTAGGGAGTGTACGTCGATAGAGAGGGTGGCGAAGGTCAACGGTTTGACCAAGGTACTACTGGTGATGCAGAGCGATTGCTCGGCGAGCACGAGGCAGATGTGCGTTGACTTGGTCAAGGTTTTGAGGGCGAAGACCGCTAAGTCCAGTTTGGCGACCTATGAGACGAGGACTACTCACATAACGCCGTATTGAAAAAAATTTACTTCTTTTTTCTTTTAATTAACAGAAGTTAATCTATATTTGTACATGTTTTGACAGATTCAGAAATATACAATTCATGACATTGTTCGTTTCTTTTTAGTATGAAATAGAATATATATACATATATACAAATTGGGTTTTCTTGGAATCATGTAGACAGTGAACCCAAAATGTTATTTGTGAAAAAAGGCCTATTGGAAAGGTGAGAATAACTTGCTCATCAATCATATGAAGCTATAGTAGTAATGTGAATTAGCTGAGACCCTCGTAGTTTGCATTTGCTATTGCAAGCAATTGCATCTCCAAACGATATCCAAAAACCCAAAATATATACTAAAAGTTCTCCAACCGTACACCCAACGCAAACTCAAAATGCGTTTTCATCTACTTTCTCCTGTTTTAAACGCATATACGCGTTTTGTGAATGAGATACCTCAAAAGATGTGTTTGATGTTTTAAAAATTACATTACTAACCCTTTATGATTTTTAATTATTAAAACACATAAAAAATCAAAAATAAATAAAAATATATAAAATGACTCTTGTTATTAATAATTACTATTTTTTTCTATATTTTAAATGCAAAAATATTGAGTTTATTATTAATTTGGTGAAAAATATTTAGTCCACGAAGGTAACTTTAACGAAATACAAACGATCTTCGAGATTCATTTATTTTCGTTATTTGACCAAAACCAAAAAACTAGATAGGAAGAGAATGCGCTCTACTTCAAAGTCCAAAATTGAGGCAATTATGACCAAGAGGCGAACCGTGTTTGAATGTCTATGTCGAGTGACACTAGTTAGGCACAACACAATTGAGAAACGCACACGCATCATTCAACTTTTCCAAGTATTTTACTCAAAAACGTCAAAATTTGATTTTTCTTTTATAATTATTAATGTAATGTTTGTTTACAATAAAAACGCCATGTTAGCTACGGTATATGATGATAACGAAAGACTATGAGTCGCAAAACTGAACATTAAGAATGATAAAAGATGGTTCAAAATTTTTCAGAAAACTGGGAAAATGAAGGGTCAAAACAAACATCAAAAAGAAGCCCACACTCACGAAAAAAGGAAAGAGACACACAATAAATATATCAAGAACGAGCACCGCCCGAAGCCCGACGCTCGTAAGGGCCCGAACGATCCCTCTTATACCTATCATTTCCACCTCGACTGCCCGACGAATCTCTACTCTGCCTACCACCACCACCACCATACCTATCACCACCACCATCACGATCAGAACCATAACGACCACCACCACGCTCCTCCCTTCCACCACCACCATACCTACCACCGCCTCCCCTTGGGCCATCGCCGGAGGAGGGGCATTCCCTTGCAAAGTGCCCGGGCTTCCCACACTTGAAGCAGCCCTCGCCCGACCCACCGCGCCCACCCCTATCGCGGTCGTGCCCACGGTCTCTGTCATTGTCTCGGTCGTTGTGTGGGTCCCGGCCTGAGCCCTGGTTAGGCTTGGCTCGGTCCACGCTGATGGACCGCCCGTCTAAGTCCATGCCATTCATGGCTTCGATGGCTTCTTCCATGTCCCTTTCTAGCTCGAAGGAGACGAACCCAAACCCACGAGAACGACCTGAGTACTTGTCCATTACGACCTGATGAAAGGTTCGACGTCAAGAATATGTATCTAACAACAGATGGAAACCTCAGATTTCTAAACATGGAGTCTACGAAGAGGAAAAATGTGAAGTTTCGAGGTAGCTACCAAGTCACTCACAGCTCAAAAGGATCAACCAAAATCGAAGGAAAAAGGACCGAAATTTTTTTACAGTTCAACCTTCGATTCCACGACATGGCCATACTTCTCGAAAGCCTGCTTCAATCCTCTGTCTGAAGTCGACCACGACAGATTTCCAATGAAACAACGAAACTCGGTTTCATGATCCGACATCTTCGCCTACAACACAAAATTATCAAACAACTCAGAAGAAGTTCAAATCTAATTTGGCCGCACATCGAAACCTTCCACCATTCCTTATATCACCACAGACAGCGGCTAAAGATTAGAACCAGCTAAGTTCCATCATTGAAATTCGCCGTCTGTGGAGTTTAATCCTCGAAGACTATTGCTATATAACTAAAGAAGCGAGAGACTGTGCTCTGATATTACCAAACGAACTCAACAAAGTAACGAGCAAGCTAACAGCGAAAAGACAAATAATTCACTAAACGGAGCAAGTGGTAAGATTTGGGCAATAGTATCAAACCTGAGATAGTTGATGCGCCGCTTACGCGTGTCGTTTCGTCCAAAAACAGCTGAGCTCCGTAAAACCCTAATTCTGGCGTTGGGCAAACAAAAGGCGAGGTTTTCTTGTTCTAAATTGGGTTTGGGAATCTCTCCCAAATAACATACGTCATACTTATATTTCAAATGATTTCGAATCTGCCCCCTTTACTTTCTTCTTCAACCTTTTTACCTCCTCGTTCTTTGTTGGTCTGTTAAAGGATTGGGCTTCAGTTATTGGGCCATAAATTCGGCATATCTTGGCCCACGCTTAAGAAGAGCTCCTAGGTTATTTTTTCGGTAATTGTTAAATTATTCTGTTTCTATTACCTAAAGAGAATTATAAAACGATCAGTGTTAACGGAAAAACAATATGCGGCTAGAATTGATATTATTAAATAAAGAGATCCCACTAATTTTGTAAACTGACGGTACAATTCAATTTATTTTGTCTTGTTGCTCTAAGATTCTTAAAGCATTTGATACCTATGTCGGCTTTAAGTTATTTGTTTTTTTAGGTCATAGCTCATAGGCATATAGTGGCCTTTAAAGTATTATTTGACCTCAACTCAATAAAATCTCGGAGTATTGTCTATGTCGAATCTAAATCTTATCGAAACTATAGAGCAATTCCAACTTTCATCGTGTGTAATATATAAAAATTTGGTCAAAGGGGCTTTTATAATGATTTAGAGGCGTGTGGATGAATAAAGATTTCGCGAGGAAAAGGTCGAGTCCAATTGAATATAACTATAGTAAACATAACAAATTTAACTAAAACAAGTTAAATCTACTATTCCTCGCCTACCAAAATCACATGGGATGGGAACTCTTTTGTTCTCAATCTTCCCAAATAATAATATATTTCTAAGTCCACTCATCGTATCATCAAACCATGATTTACCTGGTAGAATGTGCATAAATTATGTCAAATATAATTTGTTTAACTATTACAAAAAAAGAATTTATTATTCTGTTCATTCACCAGTACTTGGCATGAACATTGGCTGATTTAATGGTCGCAACTATTCCATAATTATTATTCTTTGTTTTTGGAATAGTATTACAGAAGCTTGAACCTGGCCCGTTTCTTGATTTCTTCGCTTATTTAAGACTATGATTAAGGCATTTAATTTTCGTGAAAACCATGAAAGAGAGACATGGCCCCAGGATACTATATATGTACGTTGAACCATGCTAAGATCTAAAAAAATTTGACTTTTTTTCTTAAATAAAAGTGACAAAAGGTAGCAATCCACTTGCCATGTTGAGTTTCTTGGTCATTCTCAAGATGATGCTTCTTGATAACCACAGAAGTACGTTCTGCGCCTCCATTTTCGTAAAATTTTAAAAGTAAATACATAAACACAACAACATATGCAATAATTTTGTATTAATGGTAGATAAAATTATATACATACATATAACAATACATACCATAGTGTGTTGCTTCTTGTGGTGGAGTATTGAGCCTAACCCATTCATCTACGGTATCTTTCCATTTCCTGCATATAATTAAGAATCGAAGAACAACAATTAATTTTAGAAAACTACATCAATTCGATCTTAAGTGTGCTTCTTCTTCTTCTTCAAACCTTACAAGAATCTTCACTAATCTACGAACTTCGCCAGATGAATGTTTCCTCAGCTTCGTCACATGTCTTCCAATGTCCGTTTCCTTACACACATACATTCAAAATGAAGATATTTTAACACAAATATAAAAAAAAAATGATTTTTTTTTTTAAAAAAAAAGAAAAAGTAAGGCTAATGATCAACGACTTCCACCTTGAGATCTAATGATGTGTTCATGTCCGCCAGCTTCTGCAGCATTCCAATCAAACAGCTCTCACTCTAAAAAAAAATTTTAAATCTCAAAGAAGAAAAGATCAAATCTTTACAGAAACTAAAAGAAAAAGAAAAACCTGCTGTTTATGATCATCCATCAAGAGAGACTTGATTTCAAGAATCTTCCTCTGCTCATAATCATCACCATCAATTTCCTCTTCTTCCTTCTTCTTACACTCACCATCATCATCATCAACCTCTGTCTCACCTCCATTAACACGCTCGATTTCAAGAACCTTCTTACTCTTCATCCGTTCATCATCGCCGCCGCCATCGCAGGCACGACACCTGAGAAATGCTGTAGACCCATAAATCTTCTGAAGAATCCCATCTATTCCCTCCATATTTTCTCCATGATCTTCGCAAGCCAATGAAATGGACATGTCTATCCAAGCCCACACATCAACCCCTGATTCTGCTACGAAGCAGCGAAACTCGTTCAAGTCCATCTTTTTGCAGTATAAAGAACTTAACTTTCTTCACAAGCCGTGGATTTTAGCTCGTGGGCTGTGCTTCTTATGTCTGAATTTGCAGTTTTTTTTTTTTTTTTGCAGACAATTTTCTGTTTCAATGTGTGTTTCTGTCTAAAATTGGAGTCAGTTTAAGTGCCAGTTTTCAAAGGATTGTTCAAAGGAGACGTTTGTCCCTCCCTGGGCTCCATCTCTTTTGATTGGCGTGTCTTGTCGCCTAGCGAAAAAGGACTGATAGAATCAATAAGAGAAATTCTTCTCTGTTTTCTTGTGTTTCGAGCTGTTCTTGTAAGCAAGAATCAATAAGAGAAATTCTCCGTGGACGTAGGATCGATTGAATCCGAACCACGTTAAGATCGTGTTTTCAATTTCTTACAATTTGATAGAAGAGAGAAAGAAATCTTACGGTATAACTGCCGCGTCGTTTATCTCGGGATGGGTTAGCAATAACGCCTCCAATTCTGCCGGAGTAACCTATTAGTAATACACACACTGCTTTCGGATCGTCTGTGCCACAACAATGTTCCACCTTTGTGTTCCACCAACCATTCTCCGACAAGTGTTAAACTGAGTTGACCAACTGTACACTTGTCACAATTTGGTTGGTGGAACACCAAATTGGAACACCAATTTGGAACAGAGGATTCAATCTAACACAGACTTGGGCTGTCTTGTAATTAATCGATTAAAGACTGTTATTTTTTTTTACCTGATATCCTTTGTATTTGATGAGCTCCTTTAAACGGTCGACAACGAAAATAAAACCGTCCTCGCCTTGCAGGGGTATTAAATCAAGAAAGTTGCAACGTCGGGGACAGCAAATATGGAAAGATATTGTTGTATACTTTGATGAAACACACAATAGAATCGAGAGGCGCGATATGCTGCCTTAAGAAGTTGTTTCCACGGGGAGTGACAACTTCCAGGGTTCAACTCGATCTTCAACAAAGTTGGGGCAGGAAGAAAAGATACAAATAATAATCTCTCAAAAAGTAATATCATCTACGGCAAAGAGCAAACCTTATTTATAGGGTTTCATTAAGCAACGTATGTATACGTATTAATGTATACAAGAATGGCTATCGTCTAATTGTTAAGGCCATAGAGTAATGAGATGCAAGCATTTTCACCTCTTGAATGAATATCAATCGATTCAATATACCATATGACATGTGCATAATATATTTACACACGTTCTTATCTTAATGCATGACAAGAGCCATAATAATATATTATTTCTTAGCAAGTTAGTTACTCAACCTTGCATTTATATTAAAATACCTCAGAAGGCCAAACATTATATATAAACTATACAATTCGTTGCTCTTTAGCTATGCTTTTGCCTCTTTAATTTTAATGTTGTTGATGAACATATATATTCTATAGTCCAGCATTACCCCACACAGCAACAACATTCCTCGAACAAAATAATCACATGAGACTCAGTGTTTAAAAATAAACTATGAACTAAGCCCTAGTTCTCATGACTTAAATTGCAAGATACAGGTGAAGTTGTACTTCTATGAACCTTGTACTTTAGATGCAAAATAGAGGTCACTTGAACATGATTATTTTAGTGCACCTTTTCTTCAACGCGGTTGTGCGCCCATTTCAGGCCATGCGCAAACCCTTTTTATTCGAAGAGTTCTTTAGAGATGTTTTGCCATGCATCTCACAAAGGCGACACCACCTTTAAACTCTTTATAGGTGATCGTAGCTCGAGTTGTTTGCAAGTTCTTTGCCTTCACAATTGAGCTACATCATGAAAACATTCAACCGTAACAATTAAAGTCCGAGTATGAGTGTCTAGGATAAATACTACATTATTAAAGTCAACTTCGTTATTACCTGTATGAACTCACTTCAAGAGATCACTCCATCACATAAGTCAGGTTTCCATCAACTTCAAAATTCCGTTGGCATCAAACCCATACCCCTCGAGGTTTTCTCGATTAACTGCCTTCCTAGTGGCTTAGTCAGAGGGTCGGCCAGATTTACCTCTGATCTCACAAAATATAAGGACACTACACCACTTTTGAGCAGCTGCTTGATAACATTGTGTCTTAGTCTTATATGACGATTTTTGCCATTATAAATTTGATTTCTTGCTATAGCTAGTGCGGCTTGGCAATCACTGTGCATGGACACAGACGTGATCAATCTCTGATCCATCACTACATCATTGAGGAAGTTCCTCAGCCACTCTGCTTCCACACAAGCAGCTTAAGAGCGATAAACTCCGACTCCATGGTCGACCTAGCAATTAGGGTTTGCTTGGATGATCTCCAAGCTATAGCGCCACCTCCCAAAACACGTATCCACTCGTAGATTTAGTGTCACTGGAGTCGGAGATCCAATTAGCATCGCTGGACCCTTCCAAAATATTTGGAAAACCACTATACAAAATCCCATAATTAATTGTGCTTTTGACATATCCAAGAACTCAGGTTAGGCCTATCCAATGACTCTCATTGGGACTCTTTGTATATCTTGCTAACCTTGCTACCGCATATGCCAAACCAGGTCTAGTAAAATTTGCTAAGTGAAGCAAACTCCCAATAATTTGTGAATACTTTAATTGATTCACTTCCTCACCTCTATTTTTTGTTAGGTGAACGCTAGCATCATAAGGTGTAGAGAATGATTTCACATTGGTATAACAAAATCTATCCAACACCTTTTGTGCATAATGATCTTGTGTGATCATAATGCCGTCATGTCTTCTATGAATTTTGACACCAAGAATTACTTTTGCTTCGCCCAAGTCTTTCATTTCAAACTTAAAAGACAAGAATTCTTTTGTGTTTTTAACAACATTTACACAAGTCCCAAAAATTAACATGTCGTCAACATATAGTGCTACAATCACACTATTTCCATTTTCTCTCTTTATATAGATGCATCGATCTACAGTTGATGATGTGTACCCATCTTCCACCAACGTGTGATCTAATTTTTCATGCCACTGCTTCGGAGCCTGTTTTAATCCATAGAGAGACTTTTTGAGCCTACAAACTTTTGTTTCTTGACCCTTCACCATACAACCTTCTGGTTGTTTCATATATATTTCTCGTTCTAAGTCTCCATTTAGAAATGCCGTTTTTACATCCATTTGATGGATTATTAAATTATTCGAAGCAGCTAGGGCTATCAAAACCCTAATTGAGGCAATTTTCGTCACAGGAGAAAACGTGTCAAAATAGTCTATATTTTCTTTTTGTGTATACACTTTGGCAACTAGTCGTGCCTTGAATTTTTCCACCTCTCCATTAGGTAGTAACCTCTTTTTAAAAATCCATTTACTTGTGATTGGTTTTGCACCTCTTGACAAGTCTACCAATTCCCAAGTTTGATTTTTCAAAATAGAGTCTAGCTCAATTTGAATACTTTCTTTCCACTTGGATGGATTCTTTTGAGGTTATTGCCTCATGTCATCATATGATTTTGGTTCTTGCTCAACCAAATACATATAATAATCACCGCCGAAAGTATTTTGAATTCTTCTTCTCTTTAGTCCATGAGCCATTTGATTATTTTGATCCAAATTTCGGATTCAAGAGGTTCTTTTCTCATAGACTAGATTTCTTCCTCTAAGTCTTTAATTTTTGAAGGTTCTTAAATATTAAACTTGCCTTCAAAGAACTCGGCATTTTTGGATTCCATTATTGTGTCTTTCTCGTATTCATCATTATTAATCACCAAAAATCGACATGCAGCTGAATTTTGTGCATATCCGACAAAGACACAATCCACTGTTTTTGAGCCGATTTTCCTTTTCTTTGGCTCGGTGATTAACACTTTTGCTAAACATCCCCACACTTTTAAGTATTTTAGATTTGGCGAATAGCCTTTCCAATACTCATAGGGTGTTTTTCCAATTATTCTATGGGGGATGCGGTTTTGCAGATGACATGCTGAAAAAATTGCTTCTCCCCAAAGATCTTGAGGAGCTCGAGCGGTTTAAAAGCATAACATTCATCATTTCCTTTAAAGTACGATTTTTTCTTTCTGCGGTTCCATTAGATTCCGGTGAATAAGGAAAAGCTCGTTCATGGATAATTCCATTTTCTTCACAGAAATTATTCATTGCAAGATACTCTCGTCCTCTATCGGATTTATGTCTCTTGATTTTCCGATCTAACTGATTTTCTGCCTTCTTTTTGCAGAGAATGAATTTTGAAGAGCTTCCCTCTTATTTTTAAGGAGGAAAACCCTTGTGTATCTCGAGAAATCATCGATAAATGTTATATAATATTTGTTTCCTCCTCTTGATTCACAGTTCGCATTTCTCCAATATCACTGTGAATTAACTCCAATAATTGAGTTTTTCTTTGTACGCTGTAGCAAGTCTTTTTTGTCATTTTTTACTCCTCACATACTTCGCATTTATTTATCTCAATATCGTGTATGTTTTCTAATAGTCCAATCTTGGTCACTTTTTCAAATATGACACATTCACATGACCAAGCCTCAAGTGCCACAAGTTATGAGAATCCAACAAATAAACCGAAGAAGTACTTTCACATTACGGAATTAGTATTGAGTACATAGAGGTTATTCTGACGATAACCCTTTCCAACAAAGACATTATTTTTAGTAAGAATTTTCCTGATTCAAACATTGTCTTGACACCGGCCTCGTCGAGCAGTGCTACCGACACCAAGTTCGCCCTAATTTTCGGCACATGAAGCACATCTTGAAGAGCCAATATTTTCCCAGATGTAAATTTAATATTCAACTTGCCTTTTCCAAGAACTTTAGTAGTAGATGAGTCTCCAAGAAAGACTTCTCCATTTATTTCCGTGTACTCGACGAAAGCCTTCTTGTCTCCACAAATGTGCTTTGTCGCACCGGAGTCCACCCAAATGCCTTGTGCTCCTTCCTCCACAAGGTTTATCTCCGATATCATGGCAATAATAGTGTCACTTTCCTTTTGTTGAATCATGTTCGCCTTAGGTGCCGCCTTGTTCCCGAAATTAGGATTTAAAACCCTTTTCCTGCACTCAGAAGCATAATGACCCAATTTCCCACAAACAAAGCAGTTACCTTTCTTTTTCTTGAAATTGCCATTAGTGTTTGGCTTCATAAACCTCGATGTGGCCTCCATGTTGGGCCTCTTTTGGAATTTCTTTTTGGCACTATCTTCTACAAGATTTGCCTTCTCTTTGAATTCCTTGGTCACAACTCCCATTTGCTTTCTATGCTTGTTTTCAATGATGATATGCTTCATCACCTCATCCATGTTCATCTTTTTATTCAAATTTTGCTTGTGTCATTCCAAGATGATGGAAGTTTCTCGATTAGTAGTTCGGCCATGAACTCTTCAGGAAGGATAATATTTTTGACCTTAAGTCCTTTAATAAGTTGCAAGTACTCATTGAGCTGCTCGTGTACATCAACATTCTCATTCATCTTCCAATGATAATATCCACTGCAAGCAAATTTTTGTTTAACCGTATCTTCAGCGGTATGTTTCTGCTTCAAAGAATCCAACATGATCTTTCATCGGTATATCCCGCTTAAATATCAAAGAGTGGATTTGAGAGAGCTGCAAGGATGGAATTTCGGCATATCTTATTAGCCATTTCCCAAGCCGCATAATTCACGTTTTCAGTGAGAGGGGTCTCAAGCACCCGATAACATCCTCTCCTTCCATCTCTTATAGTTCACACCTCCAAACATATCAATCCTTGAGGTGTCGGGATATCTCACAAAATCAGTTGGGGGGACTTGTGGAGTCATCATCTGATTCCCCCCACATTTCCTCCAATTTCAGTTTGAGGAAATCCATTCATATTAAAAGTATTTGGGTTTATATTACCTCCAAGATTTCCACCTTGATATCCTCCATTTCAATTGCCTCCGGTGGGTATGTTTGGATTTTGGCCGTTCCCTTGATTTTCCGGGAGAGTTGCGTTTGAAGGGGTGCGCTATTGATCTCCTTCGGTGGGATCGATGGTGAAAGTTGCACATCTTCTTCTTGGTCGAACATCTCATCGTCCTCCAGAAGGACGTCATCATCAAAGACATTATCATATTCAGCCATAACAACTTCTTAAATTGTTGTATACTTTGATGAAACACACAATAGAATCGAGAGGGGCGATACGCTGCCTTAAGAAGTTGTTTCTACGGGGAGTGGCAACTTCCAGGGTTCAACTCGATCTTCAACAAAGTTGGAGCAGGAAGAAAAGATACAAATAATAATCTCTCAAAAAGTTCTATCATCTACAGCGCAAAGAGCAAATCCTTATTTATAGGGTTTCATTAAGCAAACGTATGTATACATATTAATGTATACACGAATTGCTATCGTCTTATTATTAAGGCCATAGAGTAATGAGATGCAAGCCTTTTCACCTCTTGAATGAATATCAATCGATTCAATATACCATATGACATGTGCATATGCATAATATATTTTACCGGCATTCTTATCTTAATGCATGATAAGAGCCATAATAATGTATTATTTCTTAGCAAGTTAGTTACTCAACCTTGCATTTATATTAAAATACCTCATAAGGCCAAACATTATATATACACTATACAATACGTTGCTCTTTAGCTATGCTTTTGCCTCTTTAATTTTAATGTTGATATATATTCTAATCCAACAGATATGACTTGCATTTGAACTTTCATGAAGATATGATTCATTTAATTGCTCACAGGGGCGGAGCTCCCTTAGGTCGAGGGTAGGCACTTGCCTACCCTGAATTCCTTTTTTTTTGTCTCTCTCTCTCTCTATATATATATATATATATGTATGGATATATGTGTTGCCTTGCCTATGGTGAAAATACAATATTTTATGTGTATGTATGTTTTAAGTGTGAGCCATTATAAAACTCAGTGTTTTTTTCTTATCTAGTATATATTTATGTATACTTTGCTGGTGAAAAAATATGGTGAAAAAATATTATTATATGTGTGTTTGTAGACGTCTTTATGTGTAGGCCATTATAAAACATAGTTGATTCTTATCTAATAAAAGAGTTATTTATATGAACCTATTAGTTTTTATTGGGCTTAATTAAGATAGATAAAAACTTATGATGAGAATAAAAGAAGTGAGCAAATTTATGAACTTGTGGAATGATATATAGCCTAGTCAACTAAGTAAATGTCATATATTCGAACATTTTTTAGTTTACAATTACATATATTTCACTCAGTTGAATTAAAATGCACAAGATTTGCAATCAAGTAGGTTCGTTTTGAATGAATTTCAATGAATTGCTGAAGGCGTGGCATTCTCTTTTTCGAATAAGGTCAAAAAAATATAATGTTTTGGCTTATATTCAAGGTTAGTGTTTGTGTATTATTAAAAGAAACCTGTTTTGATAAACTTTGTACCATATGTCTGATTCAATATGTTTCAAATGATTAAATACAAGTGGTCATTCTAACTATAATAACTATTTAGGCATACAAAATAGTTATATCATTACTTTTATTGAAAAACGTACATCTACCTTACATAATATTAACGATTATGATCATACAGAAAACCCAAATTATGAAGACTAAAAAAGAATAATGCAATATCCCTAAGGTAATTTTTATATAATTTTATATTATTGTTTTGTATTGTTTATATAATTTTTTGTCTACCCTCAAATATTTTTTTGGCTCCGCCCTTGATTGCTGATACGATGTATTTTATTTTAGTCATAGATACATATTATTTTAGTCAATAGATTAGTCTGTATAAATAACAGGCTTGAATATGTAATTAACTCTGTTTTTCATAGTACAAGACATACACATATTTTTCAACACTTGTTGCAAAGTCCGTGGTTGACGTGGGAGTCGGAATATGAGGTCGAATTCATTCCAATGAGGGGATTCAGAATTCTTATGTGTTGTACTATTTTCTTTATTCATGCTTGTAGCTAATTGCAACTCTTTCAGTAGTTTTGATTAGGAGAGTTTCAAGTTGTATATTGTATTTTCGGATACCCGATCGGTTTTCGGGTTGGACTGCTAAGCAGGTTCGCCCCGCGTTGCGTACCTAGTTACGGCAAATGAGGCTCTCAAAAGGGGCTGCATACACATGATTGGAACCCAAAATCTTGCTTAAGTAAGCGATACCAATCCGCTTACCACTTGGACCAACCTCCGTTGGTAATTGTATATTGTGTTTTAAAACTAATATTTACAGTGTTTTACTCAAAGCCCTAATTACAGATAATACCGAATAGTAACCCGAATCACTATAATCGGTTAAATTTAATATGAACGGGTTGAGTTAAGACTGCTTAAATATTCACGGAACTTTCGCTAGAGTTACTCCATGCATGGCATATATCGACTTATTTCGTAATCAAAAAATATCTCATTATTTATTTATCAGGTCGTCTAATTATCCTTGCGACAATTAAACAAAACACGCGAAAGTCGTTCCGCGTGCAACGTATGTTGACAGAAAGGCCATGTGTATTTTCTTGTGTTAGCGTATTAGATAGGATGTCGAGCAAAAAGAAAATTACCGCGAAAATCAATAGATCTGGGAAAAGACGATGAACAATTTTTTCCCAAGTTGAAACGGTCCATAGTGGCAACACTGAGACCACCACGTTCATTCGTTGATTCCAACGTCCAAAAGGGTAATGCGGCACGTTTGTATTTTGTTAGTTAAATTTGACTCTGTACTGTTTAACAATAGGAAGATGCATAGCCAACTTCTGTCTTAAATATATTAAATAATGTGATTACATCCTTCTTGGAAAATCTCCAAGTTTACCTAAAAGCAACGTCTGGGTTAGGCTTGTCAATGGGGCGGGGATTACCCGTCCCCGCGGGGATCCGCCCCGAACGGGGCGGGGAATCCCCGAATTTTAATCCCCGCGGGGCGGGGATGGGGAATTTTTGTCCCCGTAGGCGGGGACGGGGATCATAGTCCCCGCCCCGTCCCCGCCATTAATAATATTTAAATAAAATATTTTATATCTTAAATTAATATCTAAATAATATTTTTTGTACATAGTTTATATAATTATAGTTTAAAATAATATTTTTTTTACTCGTTTTTATAATTATAATATAAATATTATTTAAAAAATAATATAAATAATATTTCCAATTTATATTATAATAAAAATACAATTTTATTTTTAAAAAATCATGGGGACGGGGAATCCCCGCGGGGGCGGGGACCCGACGGGGACGGGGATGGGGACGAATTTTTCCCCGTTAAGTTCGCGGGGACGGGGATGGGGATTCCCCGTCGACACGGGGACGGGGATGGGGACCTAATCCCCGGCCCCGCCCCGCCCCGTTGACATCCCTATCTGGGCTAAGTAAACTAAGCTTTAGGCCACTCCTCACCTCAAACAACCTCATCCAACGTTCATTACTTGGAGGACGCACTTGTCCAAGATTTCTTGTATTTCAAGACTATTATTTGCAATCCTACACAAGCAACATGGATTTCTCAAACAAACTCTTTATCCCCTCGATCATCATCCTCATCCTTACACTCCTCACAATCTCTGTTACATCATCGGTCATATGCATAAGCAGTGGAGGAAACTACACGCAGGGAAGCACATACAGCAGCAACCTCGACATGAGCCTCTCTTCTCTGCCCGAAAGCCTAAACGACACAGGTTTCTCCTACGCTTCTTTCGGTCTAGACAGAGTCGACGCCTACGTCATGTGCCGCGCCGACCTTTCTCTCGGCACATGTAAGGAATGTACGGAGGCAGCGATTTCCGAAACTCGAAGCTCTTGCCGGAATAAGAAGCAGGCTTTCAACTGGCAAGACGATTGCCTTTTGAGATACTCCAACGACAACTTGTACGGAAAACTTGTGATGGGAAACATATTAATTATTTATAATGTAAACAACGCCTCGAACCCCACCGAGTTTAACCGCTTTTTGAGTAACCTGCTGGACAATCTCGGTGGTAAAGCGTCCAAAGGTGGGGATCTGAGGAAGGTGGCCGTTGGGAACGTGGTTGGGCCTGATTTTCAGACAATCTTTGCTATGGTTCAGTGTAAACCCGATTTGAGTTCAGATGATTGCCGTAAGTGCCTGATTGAGGCGATTAGATTCATAGACTTCAGCTGTGATGGAAGGCGTGGTTGTAGAGTATTGTTAGAGAGTTGTTTTCTAAGGTATGAGGAGGAACCTTTTTTCAATGAGACAAGGATACAAGAATTGACAATGCCCTTGCCCCCGCCTGATCTTACTGTACCGCTGCCACCGTCGACGCCAGGTATGTAATAAATAAATATATCTAAGAACTAGGTAGTTTTTCTAGGGTCAATTCGAAATCAGGCCCCTTACATGTTTAAAATAGATTTCAGGCCCTGTCTGAATTTTTTTTAAGCTAAAGGACTCATTTTGTGTGGTGTAGAAAAATGGTATAAAAGATATATGAACTGGTATAGAATGATCGTTTTGTGTTTCAAACATTCAACATAGTGGTATGTAAGAGCAATGAAGTGGTACTGCGGAAAATAAAGTGGTATCGGATGATCGTTTTGTGTTACAATATTACAACATACTGATATGCCAGAGCAATGATGGTACTGCATAAAATGGGTCCTTAAAATTAATTATTTTGCAAGAAGGGTCTGAATCCTAATTGAAACTTATGGAGGGGTCTGATTTCAAAATTGCCCTTTTTTGTAATATGCTGAAGGATTGGTTCTTGTCCATTTGAAAACAGGGTTTAACTAGGACTAGGACTCAGACCCTAAGATAGTTTTTACTTCAGAATTGAGGGCCAAGTGTTGCTCTTTTTTTTTCCTTTTCGGAAAAACGACTTCTACAGTGGAAACTCTATAAATTATATAGCGGGACAACAAAATTTATTAATTAAAAGAGTTATTAGTTAATCGATAAATTTATCGATATATTAATATTTTGTTAATTTATAGTGCAATATTTGATTGTCTTTCAAAATTCCCAAACACTAAATAACATTCAATCTCCTAAGTCCCCTTAATTTATCGAGGAAGAAATTATTGAGTGTTATTGAGCTGATGAAGACGATGAAAAGATGATGCTGAAAGTTCTACCATGGAGTCCTCTTCGCGAAACGGTGCTATAAAAGCGGAGATCACATTGAATAATTTCTTGTTAACCAATGCCAGAACTTCTTACAATGATAAGGACAATTAGAGACGAAATCCAAGGAAAAAATTAATTTCAACCAAACAAGTGACAATTGAGTCATTTTTCAAGAAATATCAGTTCATGTAGTATGTAGAATGGTTTACGGAATTATTAATTTATAATTTATATGAGACCTATAAAAATCATCAAAAGTGTATTATCTTATAATTTAGCGAATTATTAATTTCGTACGTTATCGCCGAGTGGGGACCAGCCAAAACTATTATATTAAAGAGTTTATTAAATATCGAGTATTAATTTATAGAGTTTCTATTGTATATGGTCAAGTGTTACTCTATATAGAGAAAAATATTCAAATTAAATTTGGGACCTAATCATTGTGATAAGACATATTTGTCTATAACAAATCAAAAAATCACGAATCTCTGCTAAAACCGATCCAAACAAATTCAAACTCAAATCCATCCAAATGTTGAAGTTAGTCACTGAATGCGATTAAATCGGCTTCAACTTTTCGTAGATTTTATTGATCAAGAAAAATACTGATATATATTATATATATATATATATATATATATATATATATATATATAAAATGAAACAATGCTTCAACCAGTAAACCACCAATTAAAAATTTCGTTGAATAACGATTGAAATCTCGACTTTATATAACAAAAAGGTGAAATCTACTCAATTTGATCATATATTTAATAAATGAATATTATAAATGCTATCAAGGACGAAGTATTTCGACGCACATGCAAACCAAGATTGAAACATTTGCAAATTAACAAGCTTGGTAGTGCTTTTTGAATTCCATGTATAGTAACTAGATATTACTACTATAATAGCTCAAAATAACACTTAATTAACAATATATTTATATTAACCAAAGAAAGTCTCGCCATACCTCTTTTTATATTTGTAAGGGTAGGTATTTTGATCAAATCGAATTTTAGGTTATTTTCTCGGCTTAATTATTTTTTGTCCCGTAACTTAGGGGGTGTGCATTATAGGGACTGCTAATTTAGGGTATGACATTATAGGGACAATAAGTTTTAAAATCGTACAATTTATAGACATTATACCTGATTTTTTCCCAAAATACATAACGTGCGACACACGTGACCGATTTTATACCTATTTTTTTTTTCAAAATACATCACATGCCATGCACGTGACCGAGTTTTATACCGGAAGGTCCGACGTGGCGTCGGACAGATGACATTTTAAATTAATTTCTGACATCGCTCCAAGTCGGATAATGACGTGGCATTTCTTTAAAACGGGCATGTCACTGCTCCACCCAAAAATTAAAAACGGGCATGTCATTGGTCCGGCGCCACGTCGATTTTTCGGTATAAAAATCGGTCATGTGCGGGGCACGTGATGTATTTTGGAGAAAAATCAGGTATAATGTCTATAAATTGCACGATTTTAAAACTTACTGTTCCTATAATGCCACATCCTAAATTAGCGGTCCCTATAATGCCACACCCCTCGGGACAAAAAAAAAATTAAGCCCATTTTCTCTAAGTTTGTGTCAGAATATGTCCTTGAATTATAAATTCTACATGACCTTCTATTTTAAAATTAAGTAGGGATTGATACGAAAATGTCCCTTGAGACAACCATCGTTTGGTTTTTCTTTCTTCTGCAGGAAATAATACTCGTACAATCATAATCGTTGTTCTTTCGGTTGTGGGTTCGCTCGTGATAATACTATTGATTATTGGTTGGTTCATTTTCAAGAAGAGAACAAAGAAGCAACGAAGAGAGGGCATTGAGAGTGAGTATAATTGTTATTATTATTAGTGGTCGTGTTATGATGTTGCAGAATTTTTATACGTAGTTAAAATATCATCTTTCCTTTCGGGCCAGATTGGGATGAAATTAGTACGGTTGACTCGCTGCAATACGACTTTGAGAAGATCAGATATGCAACGAATGATTTCTCCGATGAAAATAAGCTTGGGCAAGGAGGTTTTGGTGCTGTTTACAAGGTAACAACTGAAACGGTTTAACTAGTGTATGGTATCCACTTTTATATTGTTAACTGATCTATATAGAGTACCTTTAATCAGGGAAAACTTCAAAATGGACAAGAAATAGCAGTGAAGAGGCTCTCCAAAAACTCAGGCCAAGGTGACCAAGAATTCAAGAACGAGGTCTTATTACTAGCACGGCTTCAGCACAGAAACCTTGTTCGGCTATTGGGTTTCTCCATCGATGGAGAAGAGAAGCTTCTCGTGTATGAATTCGTTGCGAACGCAAGCCTCGACCAATTCATTTTCGGTAATGGTAAATAATTAGCATATAGCATTTTCTATATTTTGTAGTATGTGTTCTAATCGATAACCTTTTGATGACACAATGTCAAGATTCGGATAAAAGATCGCACCTGAATTGGGATAGACGAAGCAAAATCATAGGAGGAATCGCTCGAGGATTGTTGTACTTGCACGAAGATTCTCGGCTCCGAATCATTCATCGTGATCTCAAACCTTCTAATATACTATTGGATAGGGAGATGAACCCTAAGATTGCCGATTTCGGAATGGCTCGATTATTTGTGCATGACGATCAAACGCAGGGAACCACGAGTCGAATTGTCGGAACCTAGTAAGTGAACGAACAATGTAATGCAACGTAATAACTTGTTACAACACAATGTTATGACTTTCTACAACATGTGCACGTGTAGTGGATACATGGCACCGGAATACGTAATTCACGGGCAGTTTTCCATCAAGACGGATGTCTTCAGCTTCGGGGTATTACTACTAGAAATTGTTAGCGGTCAGAAAAACAACTATTTACATAACCACATCGATGGCATACAAGATCTCCTGAGCTCTGTAAGCACCAAAATCTCTCGCAACAATGAAGTTGGCTTGAATATTTTTTTAGTCACGTAATTTACGGGATGCATTATAGGGATAAAGAATTATGTGGTTGGCATTATGGGGTACGAACTTTCGGAAGATTATACACTGAAACGCTTGATATTTCCCCAAATTCTAAAATTCTGGCGTATAATTTCAGGTTTCCAGCAAAGTTAGGGAGTGCATTATATATGAATAATAAATTTCAAAAGTGAGCACTTTTTGGACTAGGTTTTCGGCGTACAACGTCCCTAAACTTTTCTTAATTATGTCGCCCCGTAAATTCCGCGTCCTAGAAATATCACTTTCCTTAGATTACATGGCTGACAAGATAATTATCCCATCGAAGGTCAATATGAATCATTTTATGATTGGTGAAAATTATTGCACGTTCACAGGCATGGATAAGTTGGCAAGAAGGAAATGCATCAGATATAATCGATCCAATCTTGAAATCGGCTTCTGGTTCGATGGGGGAGATACTGAGATGCATACATATTGGTTTTCTATGCGTTCAAGAAAATGTCACAGATAGGCCGACAATGGCTTCTGTCGTTTTGATGCTTAGCAGCTTATCTCTCACATTGGCTTTTCCTTCGAAGCCAGCTTTTTTTGCGCGAGGTAATGAAACTACGGGGACGCACGATGCTAGATCAGAGTCTGATGAGAGGAAGCTGATAAAATATTCTTCTTCAGAGAAATCGATACGTTCCAAGAGTGATGCCTCAATCTCAGAACTCTATCCTCGGTGACACTACTGTGCTGCGGACTCTACTTTTCATGAACATCATCGAATGTGTGCTAAGTAATCCTACTCATTGGGATAAATTTGACAGACATGTTAAATAATGCTTGTTCTCATTTCACTGATGTTGAGGTGATCTGTTGAATATGTTTTGACATATTATTAGGATCGGTAATCTCATTATTTATATATGAGGAGTCCGCCATTATGTATGTTAATGAGTTTGCCAAGGTCTAAACCAACAGCGATAGTCTGAACCACCATAACCTACCACCGCCACCCCTCGGGGCATTGCCGGAGGAGGGGCACTCCCTCGCAAAGTGCCCGGAATTCCCAGACGTGAAGCAGCCCTCGCCCGACCCACCGCGCCCACCCCTATCGCGGTCGTGCCCACGGTCTCGCTCATGGTCTCGGTCGCTGTGTGGGTCTCGGCCTGAGCCCTGGTTAGGTTTGGCTCGGTCCTTGGTGATGGACCGCCCGTCTAAGTCATGTCATTCATGGCTTCGATGGCTTCTTCCATGTCCCTTTCTAGCTCGAAGGAACGAACCCGAACCCACGAGAGCGACCTGAGTACTTGTCCATTACGACCTAATGAAAGTTCGACCTGAAACGAAAGAACGAAATCCCACGTCAAGAATATGTATCTAACAACAGATGGAAACCTCAGATTTCTAAACAAGGAAACTAAGAAGAGGAAAAATGTGTGAAGTTTCGAGGTAGGTAGGTACCTAACGACAGATAAGTCACTCACAGCTCAAAAGGATCAACCAAACTCGAAGGAAAAAGGACCGAAATTTTTTACAGTTCAACCTTTGATTCCACGACATGGCCATACTTCTCAAAAGCCTGCTTCAATCCTCTGTCTGAAGTCGACCACGAGAGATTTCCAATGAAACAACGAAACTCGGTTTCTTGCTCCGACATCTTCGCCTACAACAAAAAATTATCACACGACTCAGAACTTCATCTAATTTGGCCACATATCAAACCTTCCACCAATCCTTATATCACAGACAGCGGCTAAAGATTAAAACTAGCTAAGTTCCATCATTGAAATTCGCCGTCTATGTAGTTTAATCCTCGAAATAACCCCATTTTATTCGTAGAAGTAACACATCATTCAAAACTAATACCGCTTCTTGCAGCATCATTTGTTAATGTGTTATTGCAGGAGGGATATTATTTTTGAATGATGTGTTACTTCTGCGACATCATTTGTTACTAAATAGACACCATGCGGTACTCAATACAAGACTGTTGTTATCCAAATGAAAGGAAGTGTTCTTTTTCAATGCAAAATTGTTATAACTGTCACATAGGGTTTAGGGTTCGGTATTCTTTTGGATAATGTGTTACTTCTGCGACATCATTTGTTATTAAATAGACATCATATGATACTCAATACAAGACTGTTTGTTATCCAAATGAAAGTAAATGCTTTTTTTTCAGTGCAAAACTGTTATAATTGTCATATAGGGTGAGGATTTCGGGTTTAATACCACATGATGGAAAACAGAGTAACTTTTGATACTCCCTTCTTGAACCTTTTTTGAACCCTCCACCCGATCATCCCCTGTTTCCCTAGACAGAAAATTCATTAGGGAGCAATGCTCCTATAATAGATTACCAATTTTCAATCTCGAAATGTGTAATAAGATCGAAACGCTAATGATTCGATCTTTTATAGGAGAACACTAATGGTCGTCGCGCCAGGTTTATGTTTAGGGTTTAGGGTTTTAGGGTGTAATACCACATGATGGAAAACGAGGTAACTTTTATTGTTTATTTAGTAACAGATACTGTACTTTTAGTACCACTTTAGATAATCTAAGTAACGCTTCGATTTTATGTAGTAGAAAACAGTTCGATGTCAAAAATTATCAAAACAGATCTGCTACACAAAATACCACATCAATACTTATGAAAAACAAAATAAGGTGTTAACAATCGGCGCTCGATTAGTGTGAAAGGGGGTTCGGTAGTCCGATGTAATTATAAATATGTCTGTTAATAACATTTTACTATCGATAAGTAACATTTTATGACATAATTGTGTAACATAAAACTGACGTCAAATACACATTCAAAAATCACTTTATTGAGGGTAATTTCGTCAAAACACAGTTTTGAGTCATTTTCACTTAATTTTTCAAAAATAAGTCTTTAAAACTAATGAACATCCTGACAGGGCTGATCCCTAATTTTAAAATATAGGAGTGCCTCACACAAAATTTACTCTTTTTTTTTTGCAGACTTTGCTTCAATGTGTGTTTCTGTCTAAAATTGGGAGTCAGTTTAAGTCATTAAGTGCCAGTTTTCAAAAGATTGTTCAAAGGAGACGTTTGTCCCTCCCTGGGCTCCATCTCTCTTGATTTGCATGTCTTGTCGCCTAGCGAAAGGACTGAAATGCACATAGCGGCGTAAAGCTTGCTTCCTTTGTTCCGAGTCCAATGGTTGGGGGCAAAAACGGTCTTTCAACCTTCACTGGTTAGGAGGTGTGACCATTGGTTAGAAGGAAAAGGTGAGCGATGGTGACACGGCTTTCATCTAGTGTACATATATTTCTATACTATGCACATAATATAAGTTAAATGTAATTAATCTCACATCAATTTTTTTTTACGGTCCCGGGTATCCACACACAGCTCGACTATGGGCTAACCGCCACATACTCCAGAGGTGGACTAATCCCCAGGGTCAGGTATACGTCCTAAACCACCCAACAACGATATTCATGGGCCAGGCTCATGGGGACTTCTCAAATGAAATGTGAGATGTGAGATTCGATCCCTTGATCTCCTAGCCACATAATCTTTGAGGCCTCTCCTTCAACCACTAGGCCAAGGGGTCATTGGCAATCTCACATCAAATTAAATCATCGATTTTGGATAGTTGGGACAAATTTGAGTTTGGGGTCTATTACTAATTGTGAGAGATTAAGACAAATGTAGTAATTAATTTCAATTGAAACCGTACTTCTAACTTAGATTTAACTATAAAATCTTCTTATAATTAGAAACACTACGTATATTATTTTTATTTTCTAAAATTATTTCTAAATAACAAAATCATCGTCGTCCTCAAAATCCATCATCTCCCAAGATCCATCGACTTTCTGAACCATCCCCTTATTCTTCTCCACCCACCAAGAACTCGGCACCCCATACTCATCCTTCAAGACGTCCATATGCTTATTAACCAAAGCCAAGTCTCGACTCACTTCTAACCTAAACCCTCCCTTGACGCCATGCGTGCCCGCGACTCCATGCAAGTAAACCTCCAAGCTATGCCACGTTTCGAAATTCGAGGGTTTCTTTAGATATCCCGACCTATCCGTGTCGATCGTGAGCTCTTCCCCGACCTCTTCGTACCCTAATAAGGGGTACATCGGGACTATGTCGTGCGTGTTCCTCACGCGGAGCAGACGGACGTTGTTTGGTAATAATTTTGAGAACGCTTCTTGAAACTTGCAGTCACCGACGCGAGGGCTTGCGAAGACGATTGCAGTCACTGGGCATCGTTTATTGTCGTCGGGGCGGAGGTTGTAGCGGTTCAGTGCGATGTCGGTCGCATTTAGGGTGGAGAGGGCCGCTCCCATGCTGTGTCCGGTGATCGTGATGCTCGTCTCCTCGTGCTTGTACTGGTCGACCAGACGCCTTAACTCGCTCGAAACCTGAAATCCCGTCGCAAAAAAAAATTTAATAGTTTTAAGAATTTGGGTTAACTACTTAGGTTAAATGATTGACGCTTCTAGGACACCAAAAATAATACGGTTGTAATCTAAGGATACTAACTACTAAAATGAAAGCAATTTAAGGACACAATGTGTCGGCAACCTTATTTTTGGCCGAAATTTCGACATGTGGTCTGCAAATGCCAAATAATTTGGGAATGAATCAGTCATATGTAGCATGTTAGCTGGTTTACTTGGGATCAATAGTTCTCTGTGTCACTTCCAAAACGCTGAACGTTTTGAATTGCAGTTTAAGGACAGTAACATTCAAAATTGAAGCAACTTAAGAGCACACAACTAAGTTTCGGACGCATGGAATCCTTAGAGCCGTTCTAATTTCTAAAGTCAGCGTCCTTAAATTGCAATCGCACAAGTCGGCCTTCCTAAAAGTGCTCAGTTTATACGTTCTTCAAAAATTTTCGAAGCGTTACCTGGTGTCGCGCGCTCGTCCTATTGAACGGCGACATGGGATCCTCCGATGTATAAATAGAGTACCAGCCCTGATGAACCCTAGCGCCCTCGTCTTCCCCGAAGATCTCCGGCGCCGGGACGAGCTCGATCTCGAAATCGTCGACCCACTCGAGCGTCCTAACCGTCCCCCTCCACGCGACCAAAATATCCCGACGGCCCAACGCAACCTTTCCCTCGTCGGTTGCCACCGCCACGAACCCTACCCAGTTCGATTCCCGACACGTACACTCCCTCGATAGAGACTTCAAAATAAAGGCCTCGGGGACGTCGATCGATGACGTGGCGTATACGTACTTGGTCACTCGGTATTTGAATGGATTACCAATTTCGAGTCCGACTTTTCGGAAGAGCGCTTCCTCGGAGTATCGGCTCGCGCCGGCGTACTTCGAGGCGCGCTCGGAGTTGAATGCGTGGTAGGTCGATTGCGCCATTTGCCCGTAATGGATTACGTAGCGCCGTAGGTCGAGGTTTAACGGGTCTAATAAGCCCGCCCAGTTTTTCGCCCCGCTTAGAAATTTCCATGCTTGGGCTATTGAGTTGATTTCGTCGGCCGCCATGGCGTCTTTTAGTTCTATTTTTATTGCGACATCTCATTAGGAGAAGTCGAACGGATTATATATTGTGTTATCTGCGTGTGTGTTTATATAATGAGAAGTAAATGAATTTCTTGAAACGCGTTTGTATTTGTAACTGCGTAGTGAGAGATGAGATTAGATGTCAACATTGTTGTGTTCTTGTTCTTGCCTTTGAAGGCCCATTCTATTAAGCTTGCAAGCGACTTTCTGTTGATTTATGCAACGACATTTATTATGTTAGATGAAGAATATAAACGGAACTTCAAATGTATTGCGTGAAAGAAAGTGTTTGAGCTTTGAGACGGTGTCTTCTAGATAAAATTGTATATCTTATATACTGTTCGAGTACATGTACTGTAGTCTGTATATACAGATTTCGTGGAGAATTGATTAGTGTAATAACGTACCAAGTCAATTGATGCATCATTACATGTAGTAAATAATGTCAACATTATATATAAACCTGCGCACCTGTAAGTCCCCAACAAATTTTATTTCCTAAAATATAAAACTATATATTCATCTCAACTCCTGTCAAGAATATTATTTTTTTAACCAAAAGAAAGATCAAACTCAACCATAACGCTGGACATCATCAACCTTATCGTATATTCATATTTACCACGGTGCTGCTCGTCACGACATCAAATATCGTACTTGGTCCAATTCATAGTAGTTAGTAATAAACCTTCGCCAATTTTACTTATAAATATCACGAACAATAATGCTGAAACAACGCAAAATATAGTTAATCAGACATCATAGTATTTAATCGTTTTATTACAATGGCGCCAGAACAAAAGAAGCAACACACCTTTTTTCATCACAAGAAAGAAGATGAAGTAGAGAAACCCCATGACTACGTAAATGAACAAAAGCAACATAAAAACATGGAGAAACTGAGTGCTCTTGGTGCTATTGCTGCTGGTGCTTATGCCCTGGTATGTATATATATATATATATATATATATATATATATATATATATGTATATAATTAATTTTCCTCTTTTATTCGATTTGACTACATTGGGTCTTCAATACTAGCAAAAAGCACGATTCTTGAAAACCCTAATCACATTCATTTTATTTCACTACAAAATGGAACACATATAGCATGAGAAGCATCAAGCCATGAAAGATCCAAAAATTCAGACAAACACAAACTATCGCAAGAGATTGCTGCCACGTTTGCAGTCGGCGCCGGTGGATTTGCATTCCATGAGCATCATCAGAAAAGGAGGGTAAGAAGAAGCAAGAGGAGAATGGATGTTAATACATAAAATTACTACACCTTCCTCAAAATATTCACGATTTGTCGTGTGATTTTGCGTGGATATTGCATTGTCATGTGTCTTAACTCTTAAATGTGTTTCTTTGCGACGTCTCTATGATTCTCCCTCCAATAAATCATTTATGTATTTGCGTGCGTGTGTGTATATATTATGTAGTAAATGAATTATCTTGTGGTACAGATATCATGATTTCCTCGTAGTTCGATTATTTTAAAGTATTACATATAGATAAAGATGGTTACTTTCTCTTGCAAATTCTGCAAATTAATGGTACAAACAACAGTTGGGGGCAGGTCGTAACATTAATGGGTATGCAGAAAGAGTTGAAACAGAGCACTATTTACATATAATATATACACTATATGTATATGTATATATGTATGAAGCTGTAGCGCAATTGACAGATCATTAAATACTGAAAGCTGAAACAGAAAGGATGATGATAAATGGGCACAGTGTGGGTGTATGGGCGAGATGAGTGCGACTTATCACTCGACAAAAGGGTTGGAATCATAGTCATTTATTTAGGTTCTTGGAAAAGAGTTTTAATTAAAGTAAGTCGAAGTAATCTAACACACAACGCAGGACCCATTAATAAAGAAAAGATGGGTGTAAATATGGGTTAGAAAATTTATAATATAGTTGATTTTATAAATTATTTATGTGAATGAGGAATTGTGCTTCGAAATTAAATATTATTGGGCTTCGAACTGGCCCAATAATAGCCCGACTTCTAGAAGGCACAACTTCTAGAAGGCCCATGCAGGGGCTAGCCACTCCTCAAGTTAATGGCTTTGCTTAAATGTTGGAGTTGGTTAAAACCACTCAAACATTATGTAATCTAATTAAAAAATAAATATTTCTTTAATAAATTTTGGGTTCTATAAATAGGTGATTAAGTATAAGAATAAATACAAGAAATAGAAAGAAAAGAAAATACAAATATCTCTCAAAATTGGTTATGCTATATCGCTCTTGTTTCGTTCGCCGTCGGTGTCGTTTTTGTGCTAAACGAACGCCGAGATTTCGAAGTATCCTGGAAAACAAACGCACCTCTAGCACATAC
Source organism: Craterostigma plantagineum (assembly GCA_027422505.1). Taxonomy (NCBI): domain Eukaryota; kingdom Viridiplantae; phylum Streptophyta; class Magnoliopsida; order Lamiales; family Linderniaceae; genus Craterostigma; species Craterostigma plantagineum. Next base: position 4,797,187 of record JAPQWV010000050.1, read on the forward strand.
GTGAGGGAGCGAGTCTATTTTAAGGAAATTGTGTTCGCACAATCTTCGAATATTTTTCTTTCGGGTTCAATCTAATTTCGGGTCTATCGTTCGTGGATATTTGCGAGGCAATGATACATTACAACAAGCTTCTCAACAAGGAGTTGAAAAAAGGTGGAAATCAGCCAACCATATTTTTATTTCCGGCCAACAGTATGATTATCATTTGAAAATTTTGACCAGTGTAATAAATTTCGGCTAGTACTGAGTTCAAGGCGTAATGGGGTTTCTTTGTTTGAACCACTTACGGAGTCAAAGGTCAAAGCTTTGTGTATAGGATGATGCTATCTTTCAAGTGTCCCATGGAATCTCAAAAAGCTTTCCAAGGGAAACGATTTTTGGAAGAAGAAGCGTTTTTAGTGGGATGTGTACGGAGGACCATCTTTCTTTTGACATCAAGAACTTGTCGATATATATATATGCAGTCATATCGCTTCTCTCAATTTCGTATATTTCAAGCGATTTGAAATGGGTTTCATTACATTGCACACCCTAAGCCAAATGGTAAATTCTTATAGGATTTCTAACCTAGATGGAAAACTATTTATCCCCAAGAACGAGCCGAGCTTATTTACTTTCCTGATTAATAAGTAGTTACTTTTAATGGAAAACCAAGAAAATCAATCAAAGTAGTGGTTTTGTCAATTTTTGGTCAGGAAAAGCAAGAAAAATCTAAGAGCTAGACGCAAACCTTCCATCATATGACCTTGTAATAATGGCAACAGCCTTTTTAGACCCTTTCTCCAGCTTTTATTTGCCCCCCTAAACGTGTAGTGCTTGACATCTCATCACAATTGAGGGATTTCGAGAAGAAAAAGAAAAAAAGACTGATATACAGTGTAGTGGTTCAAGTCTTGCATTATTAGACAAAATAGATATGGTTAAAAAGCCAGAAAAAAAAAAAGGAAAGGAACGAGGGTTTCATCAGAGAAGTGAATAGTTGCTTGTCTTTAGGTTTTCGCCATGATGATCCTTTGGAAGTAATAAGTCTCCGAACAGTCTAATCTAATTTCATTTACAACTGCAAAATCCTCATTACGTCTCTCTCTCTCTCTCTCTGAGTTGTCTGAACGTTATCAATTCATCAAACCACCTTATTTATTCACTGTGGTGGTGGCCTCACCACATCACAAATCCCACGCATAATAAATAGTGCAAAGCCCAACTGCCCCTTCTCTAACCTCACCCCATCCCTCATGTTCTCTTTCTAGTGCTTGTTTCTTTCTCCTTGTGATTTTTTCTTTTAACTTTTTTCAACGTCTCAATCATTTGTCGAAGGGTTTGGAGATTCATGGCGTGTTTGTCAAAGGGTTTCTTGCATAGTTCATTGGCATTCTGTCCACCTCCTATTTAAAAAAAAAAACATTTCTTCCGCAAACAAAGACAAGCATGCATTCTTTTTTCTTAGTTAATCAGAAAAGAAAAATAAAATTTTCTTGTGTCTAATAAGGAGGTGGGCATACTGCCAACGGAGCTCTTGCTGGATTCTCTTTGCAAAACCCTCGTGAAAAAACGAATAACTTGAGCATTTTCTTACCTTTTTCTTTCAGATAGGTAAGGTGTCAGGCGAATAGGTTGCAAAAGACTCTCCAAGATTTAGTATTTGTGTTTCTGTCATTGGATGTCGGCAAGAACTGCTTGAAGCAAGTGAAAATGGTGAGAAGAGGTGCATGAGATGTTAGAAGATGGTTCAAGGAAACCTATAAGCTCAAAATTACGTTAATTTTGTATTAAAATTTCATGTCACATGCTATTGAACCTTCGTCTTCTTTCTTTTCTTGCTTAGTTTCTTGATTACGGTAGATATCTTTAGATCAACAGTTCTCATCATAGGCGAAAATTGCAGAAGCTGCAAAAGAGAAACCTTTGATCTTCATTCCCAAATTATATATGCAACACAATTATATACTCAATGCAAAGTCCAGCCCATGCAATTAAAAGTGTTCCACTGCTCAGCCGAGCTAGTTAATTACATAAACGCCCCTATGGTTTACTCTAATTCCAGTTGTAGCCAATCAAATTTTCCTTGATGAAATCCCTCCAAGTTAAAACAATTTCTTGTGAAGATTAGAGCTTTATGATTAAGATAAGCGGGCGAAGCTTCCACTTCTGGCCTAAGCTCAAGACTTGGTTCACCAATTTTCATAATCTGTCGAGTAAATTTTCGCATAATGAGTATCAGCACCTCTTATCTCTGCTGCAATCATGCGAAAACGCAGCTCAAACTGCTCAGATTCATGGTTTGATGCTCAAGACTGGTCTGATCGTCCTAGAATTTCCACTAAGCAAGCTTCTAGCGAAGATTTCGCTTCAAGACATCGAGTACGCATCCTCAGTTTTCGAACAGGTGAAAACTCCTAATCTCTACATGTTCAATACCTTGATCAGGGGATACTCCGTCAGCGAAGATCCTCATAAGGGTCTTGCTTTGTTCAGCTGCTTAAGGGCTCGGTGTTCTTCGATCGATCGGTTTACTTGTATTTCAGTTATGAAGTGCTGTTCTCGTTTGTTGGAAATGGGGGCCGGAAATGGGGTTCATGGGATGGTTTTCAAGTGTGGGTGGGATTCGTTTTTGAATGTGCAGAATGCCCTATTGCATTTTTATAGCGTTTGTGGGAGAATTCGAGAGGCAGACCAGGTGTTCGATGAATTGGGTGAACGAAAAGACTCGGTGTCATTCAACACGTTAATGGGGGGTTATCTTAGCGTCGAAAGGTACGATTTGGCAATCAATTTGTTCGTGGAAATGTACGGAGAAGGCTCTGATGCAACAACTGTGCCCACCATTGTCAACGTTTTATCAGCTTCAGAGAACATGAGAAATCATCCCTTGGGAGAATGCGTGCATGCCCTCTGCTTCAAGATTGGGTTTTTATCGAACGTAGTCATAGTGACTGCTCTAGTTTCCATGTATGGGAAGCAAGGCCAGATTCGTTACGCCCGCCAGGTATTCGATGAACTCAACGTGAAGAACGATGTTATCTTGTGGAATTGTTTGATCGATTCTTACGCAAAAGCCAATCACATAGAAGAGTCATTTGCACTGCTGGCATCAATGAAGCAGCACAATTTGCAACCGAATTCATCCACTTTGGCTGGTCTGCTATCATCTTGCTCTAACTCCAAGTCCCTAGCTTTAGGGCAATACCTCCATGATTTCGTGGTTAAAGAAAATCTCAAACTAGATGCTATTCTGGGCACAGCGCTTGTAGACATGTATGCCAAAAGTGGGATGCTTGAGAAGGCCATAGACGCCTTCAACCAAACAGAGCCCAAAGATGTAAGATGCTGGACGGCCATGATCTGCAGCTATGGAGCACACGGGCGAGCAGATGATGCTATTTCGCTCTTCCACAGAATGGAGAAAGAGGGCTATAAACCCAACGATGTAACATTTCTGACCGTTCTAAATTCTTGCAGCCATGGTGGCTTAGTAGCAGATGGGATGGACTGTTTTAGGAAGATGGTGAGAGTTTACAACATAAAGCCAAACATCGAACATTACGGCTGTTTAATAGACCTCTTGGGCCGAGCTGGTTTGTTAGAAGAAGCCTACGAACTCATCAAAGATTTGCCTATGGAAGCAGATGTTACTGCCTGGCGGGCGTTGCTCGGAGCTTGTAGGGTTTACGGTAGTATAGATTTAGCAGAAAGAGTGAGGCGGGAATTAGAAGAAAGCCATGGCGAACGCCATCCTTCTGATGCACTTGCTGTTAGCAGTGCTTACGCTGTAGCTGGGATGGTCCCAAAAATTGCAGCCGAAGATCGATGGTTCGATCAGTTGGTGAAGAAAGAAGGTGGATGCAGTACTATACTTGAAAATACACCATTATCTCAGTAAAGATTCACAAGGTACAAGGCAGCACACAGATTCATCATTACAATCAATAGGGTTTTTCTTTCTCATTTGCCTGAATTCATCACATCTTGGAAGAGGTAGCAAGTTTGATCAGATCTTTCCTTAGGGTTTTGCCCGAGGGATTCTTCGGTATCGAAGCCACGAAAGCCACACGGCGGATTCTCTTGTACGGAGCCACCTTTGCATTATACCGATCGTAAGCATAGACTGTTTGAAGGTAGAGACACACGTTATCGTTAACAAATATGCTTGCTTCTTACCTGTTTTCTGATGAAATCCATTACATCATTCTCAGATAGTGAGCTCTCTTTCTTCCTTACAACATATGCCATGGGAAATTGCCCGACCTCCTTGTCGGGAAACCTAGAATAAAACCGTCATCGTAAACTAACGTACGAAAGAGATTTGCGTGTAAGAGAAGAAAAGAAAGAGAAAGAAATCTTACGGTATGACTGCTGCGTCGTTTATCTCGGGATGGGTTAGCAATAACGCCTCCAATTCCGCCGGAGGAACCTATTAATACACGCACTTATTGGCTGTCTTAATAATATGGGACGAGCGTAATTCGCTCTTTAATCGATTAAGGACTGTTAATTTTTTTACCTGATATCCTTTGTATTTGATGAGCTCCTTTAAACGGTCGACAACGAAAATAAAACCGTCCCCGTCTATGAAGCAAAGATCGCCCGTCCTTAGCCAACCTTCTGAGTCGATGGTCGACGCTGTTGCCTCCTCGTTGCTGAAATAGCCTGGAATATAGTAAGATTTCTTCTTATGGGACTATTTTTAATTACTCGATCTTGGCTTTAGTACGAATTCGATTGACGAAAAAGACAGATAATTAGGACAGAAAAACAAGACATTTTTCTCATCGAAGCATCTGAGATCAATGGCAAGAAGAAAAACAACGCAAAAAATTGCAAGTGTCTCTATCAAGAGAGCCGATGTAAGAAGGCCTAATAATATATATGTTTGATTGTGATCACATATTGAAGCGATGCTGATGAAGAAAAAGACACACCTTTCATAATGGAAGGTCCCTTGAGCCAAAGCTCGCCGGTCCCACCGACCCCCAAGGCGGCCCCACTCTCTGGGGTCGACAATCTTGGCCTCCATGCTCGGCGATAGTAAGCCAGCGGCTCCATACCTTCGACTCTCGTCTAGTGTATCGGTCGATGCACCGATCCCAGTTGACTCGGTCAAACCATACCCCTAACAAGCCCAAGTTCATTGATAAGAAAAACCGATGAGAATTAATTTTTGTTCAATCTGTACGTCAGCACACAAAATCCAGAAAATCGAGTCTTCCGATATTTGAGTTTGTGAAGCAATTTTGGGTTTTCATAATTCGTCATAAAGTTTCGATCTTGGACTTGAATGTAATAAGAAAAGAACCTTACTTGCAAAATAGTCACGTGAGGATACTTCTCCAGGAAACCCTCGATGACCTCTCGGCTCAACGGCGCGCCGCCGGAGAGCACGCACTGGAGGCTGCTGACGTCATACTTTTTCTTGACGGCGTCAGCTCCGTTGACGAGCGCCACCAAGATCGGCGGCACCAAAGGCAAGTAGGTGGCCTTGTATTTCTCTATCGCGGCCAGCATCTCGCCCATGTCGAACCTCGAAAGTATCACCACCGTCGAGCCCGAGGCTATCAGGCCGGTGGCGAACGCCGCCAGGCCGTAGATGTGGAACATGGGCACGGTGCATACGAACGTGTGGTTCTGCTCGTCGAGCCTGAATCGGCCAACTATGGTCTGAACCATAGCGATTAGGTTTCGGTGGGAGGAGACGACGCCCTTGCTGGCGCCGGTCGTCCCCGAGGAGTAGAGCAGCGTCGCCGTGTCGTCTTGGTTGACTTTTTCGACGACCCTCGTTTGACTAGGCTTTCTCCTCATCACCTCTTCGATTGACGTCACGATTCTCAGCTTCGACTGCAGAAAAACGAAAAATTTTACCAACCCACAATCGATTTAACGGTAGACCCACAGAGAAAGAAAAAAAAAAGCTCACTTTTCTAGCAGCAGACCCAAGATCTTCGTCGGCGGAGGAGAAAGTACGACGGGGAAATTCGAGCCGCTCAGCTTGGGCAAAAGCTGAGGAGTGGTGAAAGCGAGGATGGGCTTCGATTCTTCCACTTGCTTCTTAATCTCGCGAGGGGTATTGAGAGGATTCGTCGTAGTAATCACGGCGCCGATTGACATACAAGCTAAGCAGACGATGGGAAAGTATATGGAGTTGGGGGAGAGGATCATGACCACGTGTCCCTTTCTGATGCCGAAATCTGCGGAGAGAGAGTCAGCGACGGCGTCGACGGCGGTCCACAGCTGGGAGAAGGTGAGGCTCCGCCCCGTGGCGGCGTCGATGTAGGCGGTGGTTCCATGGTGGGCCCTCGACGAGATGAAGCTCGTGACGGTTAAGTGGTCGTTCGGCGGCAGTGGGATGGGCGGGCGCTTGCTGTAGAAGGTCGAGTTGGATCGATCGAGCAAAACCGCTTTTGGGATCGACGGTGATGGCCGATTCGGACATTGTTTTGCTCGATGGTCGAAAGTAAGCTGAGAGATTATTAGAAAGAAAAATAATGGTTTTTTTTTTTTTGTGTTGAAAAGTGTGCTTTTTAAAGGCGTAGTTGATGGAGTAGCTTTTATATTATGTAGTGGAGGAACATTCAACAAGTGAGGAAAATGTGACGCAATTAAATTAATGTGTACATAGTTGACGACTTCTTAAATGATTGATCTTTCATCGTCGTATGTCGTTGTCATCGGTGTGCATTTATCACCGATTTTTTATCATGAAAACTTCCAGTTATCATTTGTAAAAAAACTCATTTGACTTTAAATTTTTTAGCTATATATATGTTCAAATTAGATATGTAGTATTGTATCGCGTCGAAACTTTCTAGTCTCGAGTTCGAGGCGAATGCTAGAAAAAATGTTAATGTATATTAAAAATTGAAAAAAAAAATAAATAGAAAATTTCAGACAAAATTCGATCGAGCTGTCTCATCGACTCACCGGTAATTATGAACTCAAATCGAATCTAATCTTTGAAAACCCAAATACTTACACAATTTAATATATGAATAAACAACTAGCAACCAAGTCAAAAGGTCAATTAATGAGGACAAAAGAAGGGGAAAAAAACAAATATGTAAAATGAACAACTTGTAGCACCGACCAAGTATTTTAATAGAAGAAATCAAAATCAATTTCATTACACAAATTTATAGCCCAAGTTCAATGTCGGCCCATATTATTACACACGGCCCAAAGAGATTATAGTGAGTCGTCTATCAGAGACGAAGAATGCTCAATGACCATTTTAACCCTCCCCCCCCCCCCCCCCCCCCCCCCACCCCAACACCGAGAAATCATTCCTTCGTCAATTTTCACAGCTTTCAATAATCGACTGAATAAGAAGGGAAGAAGAGGGGGCCACGGTCATGGCGTCACGTACAAAGGGGTGACTCTTCATCAGCCAAAGCGCTGGCACACTGTCACTGGAAAAGGCCTCTGCGCTGTCATGTGGTGCGTGGTTTTTAATCGACGGGCTTCTGCTTGTCTGATCTGTTTTTGAATTGATGTTTGATTAGCTCTGTAGTGCTTGGTGTGATTTCTTTCGGACATAATTTAAGAATCTATTAAATGTTGGGGTGGCGTGATTCTCGAGCCCGTGCTTCTTGAATGGTCAAATTATGCTTGTTATGGCTGGCCCTTGTATTCGATGTTACAGAGAAGGAAGGGTTCTTTTCTGGTATCTTGTGGTATAACCTTGATGAGGTCAGCCATTAGAATTGCAACCTTCTTTCGAATGCGAAAGGTGGCAACTTTTGTTGCTGATTTCAGTTGAGTTGGATGGATTGACTGACATTTTTGGCCTAATTGCGTAATTTGCTGGTGCTTGTCATGGGTGATCATTTGTGGAGAATCTTTAATCCGTAGTTTTTCATTTTGCGATTTACTTTCGTTCCTTATCGTCGTAGATGGCAATAATCCAACCATCGTTGTGATTTAATGATGGAGGTGAAAATAACATAATGGCACAAAATCTACCTCCATTCCTTAATCTTTTGTGGGGGAAGGCCTCTGATGGTTTTCTATATGCTATTCTTCTCTTTTAGGTTTTGGGTTCTTTATAGGGCAAAGAAAGATGGCCCTGTAGTATTGGTGAGTTATGAAGATTCTCAATAATCTTGACCATGTCTTAATATATGCCCTCGCATTTTGATTTGTGTCTCCCACGAGGTTTCGTGATGCATTCTTCTTTGGTTTCAGGGCTGGAGGCATCCATGGGAAGGCCACGATGATCACCATTAGGTAACCTCTAACATTAGCGGAGATGCAATTCTGCTTCAGTTCTACCGAATAATCATGTCTGGATTTCGATTTAGTCGAACAATTTTGAAGAAATTCAAGCTAGTCTGGTGTTGTCTTTTTATAGGCTGAAGGAGAAAGGAACGTGTTACTTTTTATTACGCTGTCGACATCCATTAGGGTTCATGTTTCAATAAAAAACTCTAATTTTCTTTAAGATCAGATGGTGAAACAAATGTTCAACTGCTTTTTTTTTTATGTTGATCTTTTGCTGGTTATTTTCCTGAGGATGAAGATGAAGATGAATGTTAGGATGTGCTGTGAACAAATTGTCCAGACGATGAAGAACAAAAAGAAGTTAAATACACACACGAGAACACGATTAGGGATATAAACAACAGGGTTAGGTTAAGATTAATGTCTCTGATACTAATTTTTTTAACTCGAGAAGAAGAACCATGGCTTTGTGGATTGTATTGGCTGAGATCGATTTTCTTGATTTATTGCACACGCCTTCGGTTCTTGGGAGGGATGTTAGAGCGACAGAGGTGAGAATGAGAAATATACATATTGTAGAGTCAAAACTGAATAGTCATCGGCAGTTTCGAGGACGGTTAATGCCACTAAACGTGGGAAGTTATTCATCAGCTAATGCCTTCATAAATCAATATTGTCGTGAAGAGCAATGTTGAGACAGAGAGAGATAGCTTGTATGAGTGAGTGAAAAAACAGAGATAATGCTCCGTAGATTTTTTTTATCTTGTAATCGGTAGAGAAAGATCAAGAGGGAGAGTGTGTAATCTCTGGAACGATCAATACAAGCGACGTGTTCTCCCGTGGACGTAGGATTCACATCGAATCCGAACCACGTAAAATTCCGTGTTCTTCGTCTATTTTTCTATTTTGTCGAAATTCCCCAACACATATGTACTTTAATAATGTGTAAGAACATTGAGAAGAGACTCTAGTTTTGACAAAGCTCCTAAACAATGATTCCAAGCCCTCTTCAAGCTCCTTAATGCTCATTTCAGATTCTTCTGATTTCTTCAATGAGAAAGTTCCATCATGAACTCCCTCAGAACGAATGAAAACGACTATTAACCTTAATAAATCTCGATAACGTCTGATTTCTTCGCTTCGATGCATATTTTCTCCTCGCAGATCTGTACTATGACCAATCTGAGGGTCGAAGAATCGAGCGTAGCAGAAAACTCGCAACATCCTTCAGATCATTAATTTCCAGGGTTTCTTTTCTGAAATTCTTGATGAATTTCCTGGCTTTCTTGCTGATCTTCTTATGCGTAGCTAAATAAGCATCGATCTCATCAGCTGTAGCAGATTCACGCCTGTTTCTTCTAATACATGATTGTTTCTTGCAAGGAATTCTTTTTCAAGCACATTACATCTCTAGCAAATCACAGAGATCCACCATGGCTAAGGACTCTTCAAGCAACTCATTGACGAAGCAGGTTTCAGAAAGGGATTGTTGAATCATTGGCATCTGAATAAGGTTGTTGATATCGTCTTGTAAAAAATTCTTAGGTTATCCAACTTTGAGCACATAGAATCGGTTGATGTCGAAGTTGATCTTCAACGTTGCTCATCCATGGATGAGATTGAGTAGGGAAACTGTTTGATCTTGAGTGAAAGAAGCCATTTTTTTTCTTTTTAGGGTTTCTGCAAAATGTACGTGTATTGAAGGCAAAGGAGAGTTTGCGAATGGTTTAGTTATAGATCGACTGATGATGAGATATACATGTATAGAAAGATTGATTTAAGAAAACAAACGAATCAATCCCATCTGTAATGTCTAGACAATTAGAAGAATATTTTTATCTTATAATGCACGAGTTATATTACGTCTTGATTATGTATTATTCGTGCTAATGTTGAGACAAAAGGAATCGTGACATTAATGAGCTTTATCAATCAAAACTGGATTGTCTCAGATCTTCAGACAAGCAAAGAATATAATAATATGACACGTAAGTCTTACGATAATCCAACCGATCGATCGATAAAGCCAATCTGTGTTATCTTTTTCACTATTTGTCTGGCTTTAGTTGAACAAGAGAAATACATATTGCATCATAATATGAATAATTCTTACACGAAAGTCAACGTTTAGTTTGAATTCGACTTGGGAGTTTCCAGCATATGACAGGAGAAATGATGGTGGTAATAAGCGAGAAATCATTTCCAGGATATAAAATGGAGCAATCTGAATATTCACTCATGTCCATATCTGAGCTACATTACACTTACAACTATTGAATTTGAGGGCAAACATTGACTATAACTGCATATTGTCCAAGTATTTAATTATTCATATTCATCTAAAACATGTATGGTAACATATATATTTACAATAATCATATCTTGATTTACTATATGTTGAGATTATAAAAAAAAGTGGGTGTTGTCCCACATCGGATAATTCAAGCTCTTCGAGCCAGTACATATATAAGAGGCTTTCTCCTCCTATTACCAATTGGTTTTAGGAAATGACCCTTAATTTCTAATGTGTTAACTGAAATTCTTGAAATATTTTGCGTCCAATTAATATGTATACATATAATGAAAAGGGGAAAAAAGGTGTTCATAACTGAGTATAAATTTCCCTTAATCGACAGATATTTACAGATATCAAAATTGAGCGCAAGCCGAAAAGGTATTTAATGCGTAAGAACATTGAGAAGAGAAACTCTAGTTTTGACTAAGCTCCTAAACAAAGCTTCTAAGCCCTCTTCAAGCTCCTTAATTCCCATTTCAGATTCTTCTAATTGCTTCAATGAGAAATTCTCATCAGCAGAATATACACGATTGACCTTTATAAATCTCGATATCAACGTCTGGTTTTTCCTCTTCGATGCATTCTTCTCCTCGCAAATCTGTACTATAACCGATTTGAGGGTCGAAAGATTGATCGCAGCAGATTTTTGCATCACACTTGCAGCATCTTTAAGATCATTAATTTCCAGGGTTTCTTTTCTAAAATCCTTGATGAACTTCTTGGCCTTCTTATTGATCTTCTTCTGCGAAGCTAAATAGGCATCGATCTCCTCAGCTGTAGCAGATTCACGCCTGTTTCTTCTTACACATGACTGAATTTCTTGCATGGAATCCTTTTTCGAGCACAAGGCATCTCTAGCAAATCCACAGAGATCCACCATAGCTAAGGACTCTTCAAGCAACTCATTAACGCAGGTGTCAGAAAGGGTTTGTTGAATCTTCGGCATCTGAATAAGGATGTTTATATCGTCTTGTAAAGTTCTTAGGTTAGCCAATTTCGAGCACATAGAATCAGTTGATGCTGACGTGGCTTCAGAAGCCATAAATCTACGTAACTGATCTTCGATGTTGCTCATCGAAGGATGAGATTGAGTAGGGAAACTGTTTGATCTTGAATGAAAAGAAGCCATTTTTTTCTCTTTTTAGGGTTTCTTCAAAATGTTGGGATTTGCGTTTGTATTGAAGGGAGAAAGGGGAGAGTTTGAGATGGCTTTAGATCAATTGATGATGAGATGCATATATAGGATGAAATGGTGTAAGGGAAACATAAAGAATCAAATCCCATCTGTAACATCATTTAGAAAAATATTTTAACTAAATATGCACGAGTTATATTACGTGTCCCACGGATCTTGATATTAGATATTATTAGAGACAAAAGGAATCAAGACATTAATGAGTTTTATGAGCCAAACTGGCTTGTCTTCAGATCTTCAGACATCCAACAATAAGATAATGACATCACACTAACATTAGTTGCATTAAAATTAATCTTGTGCTTAATTAATTATGCCCACGATTGCGCTGTATAATATTATGTCATGGTGGTTCTTGGACAGGATATTAATGAACCCTTTGTGCGCCAGCAATATTAGGCTCATATTATGGATCTTGTAGATTTTAGTTGTCGCCAAATTAAATATATAATCATTACATTATTGAGTTTGAGCACTCGTGTGCAATCATGAAATCATAATTCACACGTTATTGTCCAAATAATTACGCGATTTCAAATAATTTTCAGTCCAGATGGAGAGTCGGGCTCTGCATTATTGCATAGGTTTATTCTATATAGATTAAAGATCAGATTTTTATTTTTTTTTTCTCAATAAGATTATTATCGTAAAAAAGAAGGAATAATCGTAATAATCGAGCCCATATAAATATTGGACTAAGCTAAAAGAAATAACAAAATGTTGAGAGAATAAAATAATGAAACACCTCAATGCAAGACTACTGCTTCAGGTAATAAAGAATGAAACAAAATGTAAATCCCCACAAAAAGACATTCGATTACAATAACACAATACATAACCAAAATCCATAAATATACCATTCATGACAAAATCAATCTCCGCCGCCGTCAGGTGGTGGTGGTGGTGGTGGTGGCGGCTCCTCCTCCGTAGGCGGCGGCGGCGCTGCAGACGAACCAAAATCGAGGGTCGGAAAAACGCCCGGCGGTCTCTCTATTGGCTCGATCGACAGCAATTGGGTCGAATCGCCAACAACGTCGGCCCAACCGTAATGCGGTTCGGCCCTTAAAGCCCATCGAATATTGCAAAAAACTCGATATTCATTACAGAATTCGAACTGACAAAAAAAAAATTCCTCGAAAATTAGATGGCTTACTCGTAGGACGTTTCTTCGTCCGAGACAGTGTCCCAACTTTCGCCTGTCGTGCTTTTTCCGTACTTGTGAACTTTACTGTTAGAGAAACGAAGAACTGAGAAGCTTATATGCGAATGCTTAACGACGAAGGGCTCGTTTCCTTACTTACCCATTTCCAAAGTGTTCTTCTCCCCACGTCCTCGACCATCCTATGTACATCGTTTTTCACCGTAAGGAGAAAAAAAAAAGAACGATGTTCATAAAAAAAAGGATGGATTCGAAATTATCGTATAAAAGAAGGGTGTCAAAGAATGACGTACTTTCGCCGCTAGGAGATAGGTGCCAAGTCTCTCCTTGCCTCGAGCCTATGCCTGAGAAGAATTTCTCTTCCCACTTGTCTCCCCATTTAGTTCCTAGCTCTGTCTCCGCCCATTTATCCGTCCTGGAAATTTTACCGAAATTTGAAAAATATATGAAAAAAATTGTTCGTTTGCGATGGTATAAGCCTACCATTTTAGGACCGATCCTCTTCCGTCGTAGTTTTCGCCCCATTTCTCCCACCAAGACTGTTCGTTCAGTCTACCGTACTTATGCGCGCCTTTCTCAGTCCATCCTTTTGCGTCGTATTTCTCCCACCTGTAGATATTCAACATAAGAACGAAGACGAACCCTTTTTTACGTAACGTTTGAGGGTTCGTTTTTTTTTCGCTTCATTACCAGTTTTCGTACCACCCAGCGTTCTCTGCCCCCGATTTCGCCTGCTTCTGTGCGCTTCGTTCTATTCTAGCGAGATTACTGCCGTTTTTTTTTCAAAAATACATTAGTGAAAATTCGACCAACGAAAATATTCGTTAAAACTCATAAAAGCTTGCAAAAAAAACGAAAAACCTCCATTCGTCCTGGTGAAGAACTTCCCGCCAAGCCTCCCACCAAGAATCTCCTTCCGCATTTTTACCAGACTTTTCTACGCCTGTGTTCTTGCAAACAAGTCATACAGCAAGAAAGAAACGATGTAAGAAAGACGACGAAAGTATGAGTTCGAAAAAATACCTAGCTCTTTGTAGCCAGTCCAATCACTCTTCTCCCACCACTGTCTCAAAGGAGATCAAATAAATACAATCTCAAGAAAACAACACCTTATAAGCAAACTATAGGCTCGTGGAAGAGAGCCTACATACATATATATATACATACATACCGTTTCTTTCCATTGAGAAGTTCCGTCTTGATTCTGACCGCCCATCCTCGTCCACCTACATCTGTAACCATTATCTCCAAGATCTTCACCACTTTCACGGTACCAAGTGCTGCCATCTTCGTTCACGCCAGATTCATTTACGTTTTCGTGTAATAAGCTGATTCCCCAGTCTTTCCAATTTGCAATGCCAGTATCTATGCAAGGAATTAAAGTTGAGTTCTACCACGGTCGTGGCATTTATTACAGTCGTAATAGGAGAGGTAAGAGGTCGTGTTTATGATGTAACGTATCACCCCGTTTGGGAGGGGAATCCCTCGATTGAGGGCCTGAATTCCTCGGCGCGCACCTTGGGAAGAACTTTTCTTGCCTGGATGAGAATCGGGATCTACAAAACACGGTTGAGTTGATCTATTTAATACTTTGCTATAAAAACAGGGGAATCGTAAAAGAATCTACCATGTCTTGTAAGCAAGAATGGATATCAAAGCAAATTCTTCCATGATTCCTAAGGCTTTTATAACGGATTCTGTATTGAGCTTACGAAAACGACATAGTGAACCGATTGTTTCTGCTCATCATGTATGGTAATAGTCATCTTCGAATCAACCAACGATGAACAGCAGTTACTCGACTAACAAGCCAATCAAAGATAAGAACAAAATTGATTCGCCTCTTTCACGGAATAAAAGGCGAAACATGCCCAACTAGTTCAGCTTCATAACACATATCTTATCCTCTTTCTCCACACACACACACACACACACCAACAGATAGATAAAGAAAAGAACATAAAAACATTACCTCATAGAACACCACACACACTACCATGGTAGTAATTGAGGAAGCCACATTACCAAAAGAAGTACCAATCTTTTCGTACAAGCGAAAGGCTCAAAAGCTCGGAAAAGGTTGAGAAATTAAAGAGGTAAAACTAACTGTGGAGTCGCAAAAGGGGCAATGGGCACCCGCCCAAGGTACTTGGGTCGGACTTTCATGTCGAATCTTCCCTCCTCACACTTCTTCTCCTCGCTCTTACTCGAGCAACACACTTCAAGCAGCAAACTACTTCTCTTCTTCCTCGTTCGCTTCAAGCCCAAAGCTACACCTGCCACGTCATCCTTCTTCGTGCCCACCAATCGCACGCTAAACGGCGCCGCAAAACCCGTCGCCGCCGCAGCTGCAGACATCTTAATCCTATCCCTCTATTTTTTTTCTCTTTCTTTTGGGTCCTAAGCTGAAAATCCCATCAAGCGGGAATCTTGATATCAAGCTCTTCGAAGGCCGCGAAGGTATATATAGATACGCATTGCAACGAATTGCTTCACATGCGAGGCGCAAGTTGCGCGAATTAAATGAGATACAAACTGGGTAAAAAAGAAAAAAAGCAAAAATTGGGCGGTGAATTCGGTGTATTTCTTGTGGTGGGATGGATTCTGAATTTCTGAAGGAGCTCCTTTTAACTGAACTCAGAAAGACGACAACGATCGTTCTTCTGTGAAGAATCAAAAAAGAGCTGTGCTGAGTTTTTAACGAGGAGAGACGACAGACACGTGACTTGACTGCTACTGCCACGTGTAATCATATGATTCGCTGAATATGAGGGTATTTTACAACCTCTATTCTCACGAGAGCGCGCAGTATTAATTAATTTTAAATCGAAATAAATTGCATACTTCAAAATTAATTATGGCATAAAACCATAACCTCGTTAGTCCTAGATTTAGTGGTCAAATAATATATTATCTCCGAAAGAGTTTTAACAAAGAGTGGTCCTAAGTTTCATTTCAAATGGGATCATATATTATAATATGTCGCAAATTGCAAAAAAAAAAGGCAAAGATCATATACCACTAGCTAGCTTCCAAGGACACGTGTCAGATATTGGTGCACCTGATGACGATGCAAAATACTTGGATAAGCTGAAAAGTTTTGAAATCCGACGTGGCGACAACCTTTTTATTGATGAGAAATAGCGCCACGTGGATTTTCAAGAACATAGATTCAATGAGAGTGACTCATCTCTTACAACGAAGGGGATTTGATTAGTTGCTATATTATAAGGATAAGCCTGAAGTCCACTTCAAGAATCCCACAAAGTCTTATCCACTTGAAGTAGTAAAGATTGCCTTTTTTTTCCTAGTCCGTAAAAAATTCTTGGCTGAAAACTCTTCCTAAATCCACCTAAATTCAAATATATATAATGCATATCACAAGACAATAAAATACACGCATTGCCTAAATGAAAATTTAAAGCACTCGCAGCTTATAAAAAATGAAGCCTTATTCACATATTTTGACTATATACTTGGCAGTGGGACATGGACATGTTTTTCTTGACATTTTCGTGAGAATGATTATTAGTGGCAAGATAAAATTGTGGCTGTCATAGAAAATAACTAGGAAAGACAATGGAGATATATTAAGGTTACATCCAATTAATTTAGTAATTTAGTTTATCTAATCACGAGAGTATGACTTTCGTCCACGCCTCATATTCGTAAACGAGGAGAAAATTTCCCTAATTTTAGTCTTCTAGTCAAACTTAGTGTTAAAGAAACTTCCTACGTCATGCCAGAAAGAGAAGGAAAACGGAGCTGTGGTGTGATGGAAGATGTAAGAATAAATCAAATCCTAAGCTTCTTAGAGTAAATTCGAGGACCAAATTGTGAATAAGGATAAACTCGGGACAAAACAGCTATTTCCGGTGGATTCATATAGGGGTGGGCGTTCGGGTTTGGGTATTCGGGTTTTACCCGAACCCGATCGGGTTCGGGTAGTTCGGGTTATTTGTTTACCCGATACCCGAATTTATTAATCGGGTCGGGTATCGGGTAGCAATTTATCCCGAATAACCCGGTCGGGTACCCGACAAATTATATTTTAAAAAATATATTAGTTTTTATACATAAACATTGAAAAAATAACATGTCTAGATACCGATATCTAACGTGAGTGGTGTTAAAGTTTTAAATAATCTTTTGATTAATTTCTTATTTTTATTGCATAATTAACAAGTGATATATATTATCAATGCATAAATCATAATAATTATTTAAAATATATTTTCCAAATTTATAAATAAACATATAAAAATATGTATATATATTATATTTATTGAATATAAAACATTGAAATATTATAAGTGATAAATGATATATAACATGAATATTTGATATGTATATTGCATTATAAAATTTTTAGTCATATTTTTTCAATTCAAAATCGGGTACCCGAACCCGATATATACCCGACAATTGGGTACCCGCCGTAGATCGGGTCGGGTTCGGGTAGTGAAAATCTTAACCCGAACTCGAACTACCCGATACCCGACTACCCGGCCCGATGCCCACCCGTGGATTCATCTGCAAAAAGCGTTTTATGTTGTGTAAGTTGTTACTAGCGAACGCCACCGAGACAAAAAAAAAAATCGTCTCATCGTTTGCCTCAGTATGGAAAGTACTAAAACGACGCCATTTGGGATATTATTATTACTCAAACGTTGGAGTGGAAAAAAAAAATGTTGTCTTTAACATTGAAATTATCCTCGTTTGCCTTATCATCATCGCAATCTTCTTCTTCTTCTTCTTCATCTTCAACTCGATCTTTGGCGCTTTCGCGCGTCTCTCTGCCCAATTCCCTTCGAGTGTTACGTAGAAGGGGATTGGATTTCAGAGGGAAGAGATTGAGACTAGTCAGAGCGAGTGAGAATGAGAGTGATAAAAGTGATTCAGCTGATGCAGGCGATTCGAAACCACCCAATGGCACTATGGTAAGTTGGGGTCTACTGCTGGGATGGTGTTTTATATGTTGAAATTATGCTTACTTTTTCTTTTTAATTTCTAATTGAGTGAACAGTCTAATAAGAGCAGAAGAGATATTCTGTTGGAGTACGTGCAGAATGTGCAGCCTGAATTCATGGAGTTGTTCGTTAAAAGGGCTCCCCAGCAGGTCAATTTCGTTCCTTTGCCCAATTGGGTTTGTGTTCGACTACTGTTTGTGAAAATGTCTCATTGACCTATATGGTTTTGCATTTTGTAAAGACTGATTAGGTCAGTGTGTTTGCTTGGGTAAAGTTCTTTCTTCATTCTCCTTGGTCTAAGGCGCACTTGAAGCAAGTATATACTTCATTTCTGTTGGTTAAGTATGATAGTTATGGACTTCCGTTATTCTGTTTTAGATAGTCGATGCAATGCGCCAAACGGTGACAAACATGATCGGTACTCTGCCCCCACAGTTTTTTGCCGTCACCGTCACCACTGTAAGCGTGTAGATTAACAACACCTTCAAACTTTAACGTGTCATCAATATTTCAGTATTCTCCATGTTTTAACCGTGGATTTCGTTTGATTGTTTATAGGTTGCGGAAAATCTAGCACAACTAATGTATAGTGTGATGATGACTGGATATATGTTCAGGAATGCCGAGTACAGGTTGGAATTGCAGCAAAGCTTGGAACAAGCTGCTCTGCCTGAACCACAAGAGAAAAAGGTGACTTAATTCTCTTAGCCAACGTAATTCTGTACTTGGAATTCTTTTGCATTGTTGAGATAAAAAAAAAAGAACTTGTTAAATGTGAAAGAACATTTGCAGGACGTGCCAGATTATGCACCGGGATCGCAGAAAAAGGTAACAGGTGAAGTTATAAGATGGAACAGCGTCTCGGGCCCTGAAAAGATCGATGCAGTGAAGTACATCGAGTTGCTTGAAGCTGAAATCGAAGAACTTAACCGCCAGGTGGCACGAAAATCTACCAACGGACAAAGTGACCTGTTGGATATCTGAAGACTCTTGAGCCTCAAAACATCAAGGTTAGTGAAGTGAACCTTTTATTTGCTGCGTAGTTAGGTTGTTACGATATTTTTAGGTAAAACAAGAACTTCAATTTACACGAACCTCAGGAACTAACTAGCAGCGCTGGTGAAGATGTCATCTTGGCAATGAACACATTCATTAAACGCCTTTTGGCCGTGTCAGATCCTACCCAGATGAAGGTAAGCAAGCATTATCTGCACTACCTCGTTAAGAGTTGCGCTTTTGCTAATCTATTACACATCAGTCCATCATTTTTTTGGTCCTTTGTTTTGTGTGATGCATATATTCTATATATTCACCCCTTTGTTGATGTACTTCTTCGATTTTTTTCTTTCTTTTCGCAGACTAGCGTGACGGAGACTAGCGCACCTGAACTAGCGAAACTACTTTATTGGCTTATGGTCGTTGGCTACAGCATTCGTAACATCGAAGTTCGTTTCGACATGGAGCGGGTACTCGGGGCTCCAGTTAAACCCGCCGAGCTTCCACCAGGGGAGAACATTTAGACATATGTAGTAGCTTTTATCAACTATTATTATGTTGTAGCAGAAGCATTACACATTATCTTCTTTGAACTTGTTGAATTTTTCGAAATTGTTGGATAAATAGATCAATATTCACTTCATTGCGCGTTGTTATTACCACTTTTCTTCCAAATTTTCTATATATAACAGCTGACTAAGTTTTAGCGTCTAAATAAACAATAAATGACAACCGTAGTAACGTCCCATTCAAAATCAAGAATCAAGCCTTCAAAATAAATATAGAAAGATTACTACCAAAGTATGATGGTTTTCTTGTCTGAATATAAGTTACCAGACATATAGCAATGCACAAGCCAAAATTTTTGCTTTCACTACATCATTAAATAGAGAAGGCACACACGAGCTTGTGTCCCCAGGAGCAGCTCCTAGACAGCTTTAGCAGAACACAAGTAGTGATATCTGAATCTGAACCACGGCTTCATTCCCTTTCGGAGCAAAATTCCTTATTTGCCCCTTCGATAGGCTTTCTTCTTACGTGCTTTGAAGTGGGTACCATTGATGAGGCCACTTCGGATAAGCTCGCTTGAACAAGCTCATGCATACGGTGTCGTGCTGCTGAACCACCCCGTTGAATATGCCTTTCATTGCACCTTGGCAAAAGAATAGAGACCATTAAGAGTTGGATATTTGCTACTCAAGATAAGAGATTCACAATCAGAGTTTCGTTTCAGTATTTTCTGTATATATCCATGCTAATGATTGAATTTGTGTTCCAAATTGGGATTTCAGCCATACAATCTCACAAAGATTTTCAACAGAGATGATACATACCGTGTGTGCCGACAGGTTCTTTGATGCGTCCACGACGACCGCATTTTGTCCAAAGTTCGACAGGCTGCAAAAATTAAAACCGTAGGGAGATTTATAATTATAAGAAAATGATGCCTTGATCGAGTAAAAACTATAAATTAATAATTAGGTATATTTTAACTCACCTTGAACCATTTCACATCCTCTGGGTTGTGGAACATGTATCTCACAGTTGCCTTCGATTTAGACACACGCTGTGGGTAACTGTAAAAGATGTATAACATTATGTCAGCTGAAGCTCTTCTGGGATATTACACATCAAATATGCATATATTTGAATTTTTAAATATTAACTTCATTTATTACCCAGTTAGAATAATTTTCTTGAGGACGATCCTATCAGTATCTACACTTCTCAAAGAACCAACAGCAGCAATGGCGGGAGAGGCATCTTGTTCCCGGATCTTTAAGGCAATGAGCGGGAGAGAAGTAAAAGAAATTGGAGCGTAAATCGAAGCAATTGAAAATCTTCCGGGGTGAAGAAACCTTTCCATTTTGTGCTTGTTGGCGTTGATGCTATCACTTGAAAAAATCGGCCTGCATCGTCAAACTTAGTGCATCAATAAATATCTCTTAGGGAAGGAAACATTTCAATGACTTCTAAGCTCCCTTTTTTTCACTTAAGAAGAAAATAGACAGACCTTGTTAAAAATTGGCGGAATCCAACATGGAAGACGAGCTCTTCTTTTGCCTTTATCGGGGCATCATAACTGTCATGCTTCTTAATGCTGAGGAACAATAAATTAGTCATGTGATAACATAAAGAAGATACACTATTAAAAGATTTTTCCCAAAAAAAGGTCAAAAATGCAAAAATAGAAGCACCTGAAATGCAAAACGGAGATTTTAGACTCGTGCTGCAAAAGACCAGAGGCAATTACTGGCGTCCTCTTTGATAGCATGCATAACTTTGAGGCAACATTATTGGGTACGTCCTTGATGTAAAGCCTTGTATATGATCCAGCTGGAACGATATCGTTCATCTCTTGCTCCATAGCATTAGCCCTCGCAAGAACTTGCTTTTGTGTTCTTTGAAAATTAACAAATTCAAAAATCTTGGCATACTCAGGTGGCAAAGATTCCTACAACATAAAAAATTATTAACGCCAACACAATATAATCATTAAAATGTATCAGCCGTCAAAAGTGAGAACATACTTTGGGATCCCATGTTGAAGTTCTGAATGACTTGACACCTCTGTACTTGGCAAACCGCTTTCTAGCAGGAACATCCAAAGGTGTGTCTACTTCATCGGGAAATTCTGCACCGCAAGAGAATAAAGTTTAGAAAATAAGAGAAGTTCAATTTCCAATTACTTCACAGATAATAATAAAGACCACATGTGTTGGGCAACTAGAAATGACAACAGGCCGACACAAACACGGGGCACGTACATAAATTACCTTCATCTTCAGCATGCGCTTCTTTGATTTTCCGAATCTCATCTTCTATCTGCTCTTTAGTTAAGTTGTCGCTTTCCTACAGCAGGTAACAAACAGAGAAACCAGAATTAGTGAAATAAATTTCGGAAGATGGTTGGACAAATATTCAATCCCATGCAAACAGATGTTACAATTTCTTCAAGAATATCATAGAATTGAGAAAAATGAAACTCAATTTACCATGGAATCTAATTAAGAACCATCCAGTTATTCTAAATAAGGGATTACCATCATCATTGAATCTGCTTCAGTTTCCTCGTCCGAGTCTCTGAAATGCAGGGAAGCCTGGTCATCATCAAACTCAAAATCGTTTGCAACTTTGCGGTCTTGAGATCCTCCATCAGCATTGTCCAGTGCCATTCCATCATCTCCACCTTCATCTTCATCATCACCATCAGAATAGTCGACATCTGAACCATCAGCATACCATGCAGCCTGCAATGTTCTCCAGCATATCAAATCAATAAATGCATAACTTAAGTTGAACAAAGTCCTTAATTGTCTACCAAGAATAATGAAGCTGTAAGAGGTCAGTAAGAAGCGAAAAGACTCTCGATGAAGATAAAGGGCACCTGGTACTCAGAGATGCCTTTGGGAAGATTTTTCTTTTTCATCTTTTTCTCCTCATGGTTTTTTTCAGCTTCAGCCATTTCTGCCTCCGTTGGCCATGTCTGGTTAAGATATTGAGAAAGACAGAGCTTTAGACAGCTTGTGAGGCACATAAATATAATAACACAAAGCCGAAACATCAATATATGATTAGATTACACAACCCATATGAACACAATTTCTTCTACATACAACAAAAACATAGCATACTAGCAGTCTCAGACATATAAAGAATAGTAGAGTTGGAGAAACAAAAGCACCAACCTGTTCCCCAGCCAATAGATCAGGGATATTTTCAACTACTAAGGGCTGTTGCTTTAGCGGATCAGCATCAAGGTGTTTAAGAACCTGTAGGATGTGAAAAAAGAATGAAAGGTGATTACGAGAGCCCGCCCATTCCAGGAGTAATGCTTCCTTCACTACTCAAAAATTAAAGCAACGCAATATCAATGGCTTTGCAAGTCTTTCATCACATATATATACCTGTGAATCACTCTCAGAGTCCATCAAATCCTCTGCTTTCCTCGCATTTAAAGCACATGGATCCTTGAGAAGTTCAATTTTGGAGAGTTGGAAGTCTCCAGCTCCAGAAACATGTACCTGAAACATACACATTCAGAGACCAAGGCTTCACAACAAATTAAAGAAAACGAGATGTATTACCAGCTGATTTACTGATAGGCCACGACCACGAACATAACCAGTAAGGACTATAGTAAGTTTCTCCGAAATACTATCCTTGGTAGCCACATCAACCTGGAACAACATTCATGCACTGTAAAAATATCGTGGCTTTATATAAGATAAATAAGAAAAAAGCTTACAGTACACAGTAAAACTTGCTACAACCTTCTGAGCCATGAGGTAAGACCTTTGATTTCGCCAATGAGGTGCTGTAAGCCTTTGCTCCTTCGAAAGCCACAAGAACTGTGACCAAAAAAGGAGTCAAATTTAAAGGTAAAAGTTAACATATATTATAACCATTCAGACCGTGAATCCACCTTGTGCAACTCCTCCCTTTTATCGGCAGGATAAAATTTGCAATCTTCTGGAAACTCAGGAGCAAGCACAGACACGAAAGTCTTCTTCAATTCATTTTTTCTTTTCAAGTCATCAGGTAGATCCTAAGAGAAAATTGCAGGTGCACATGTGTTAGCAATGGATTGTGGAGTAAGAAATGATTAACTACAAACATGGATATTCTTACACGAATTAGAACCACAGTGCTTGGCAGACCAAGTGTTCTAAAGACAGAAAGACATCGAGACCCAAATGAATCAATCAAACCATCAGTGTCGTCTACTTCAATGGAGTTTGGAGACGTCACAAATGCAATTAAATCAGCCACCTATGACAAGCATATGAAATAGGAGTATGCCCATTTAATGTCAGTAGCAAGGAATATAGTGTACAGAGCTCCGAAGAACAAGCATTTATAATTCAGAACAAATAAAAGGCATACCTTCGCCATTTCAATGCATGTAAGCAGATCACCATGAGGTGCTTTTAGGACCTATTGTGTATGACATCATATCAAATCAAACTAAAAATAAGAATGTCCAACATGCAAGGTAACTTCAATAAATAGGATGAAGTTTGGAACATAAATACAAAACAAAGTTTCTATATACGATAATAGAAAAAGTAACTTCAGCTACTGCAAGTAACTGTTGAGATAGTGTGCACGTAAATAAAAGAGCTGAGATAACACCAAAACATACAGTAGCCCTCAGTTTGTACTCTGATGATGCAACTGCAGGAAAAGTCACAGTACTGCCCTCTCCAGACAACAACGATACTAAATCGTTTTCGAGTGATTCTAAGTTCACCGCCGCAGAAAGGCCAAAAAGAACCTACAATTACAGCATAGCATGATTATCGCATCTATTCCCTATTTTCCTTAAAGGAACACCAAGGCATACTTACAATAACACGAGGAGGGCTAGATGAACCCGATGATGCCCTCTTCTCCTTTAAGACAGCCGCTCTCTTTTGTTCCCTCATCTATAAAGCAGAAACTTTCATTCAAAATCTAATACTTTAACTTCAAATTTGAATAATAAACTTCACTGTGGCACTGGTAAAATCATATTATCTAACCACAAATTTCATCCTACATAATAGTTAACGCACCATCTTATTCCGCTGAAGCCGGGCAGCTTTGGCTCCCTTGGCAATACTTTTTTCTGGTCTCAACATCTTGATTTTATCTGAAAAAGGAATATAACAATGAATCACCAAAACTACGGCGAATTTCAAGGCAAAACAGGAATTATCCACGAAAATAAACCCAAAAAAAAGAAAGCTCCGTCACAGAGAAGATACACGAACCTTTCGAAGATAATTTGTGTACATTACGAGTCGATTTTGAAGCGAATCGAGTTTTGTGAGACTTGTTGACCTGAACCCTAGACCCACCCATGTTGAAGAATAGATCGACGCTCCAATTACTTTGTCAATTAGCCAGTAAGACTTTAATAAAGATCCTCCGCGCGCCGTCGTGCTGCTAAACCCTATTGTGAAGCAGGGTTTTATTGCCGTTGGCCAATGCTACTATTTTTCATTAGGGCTTTTTGCTGACTGTCTTGATTTTAATATTATATATATTTGTTTCCCGGTAATATATTATGGGGGTAGGAATCTTTTTTCATTAAAAGATATTCATAAATTTCCGCCTTTAAGGAAACCTCTCAACCCTTTAAACATGATAAAAACGAGATTTTTAGGTGTAAGACAATTGCTAATGAAATTTTAGAATGACTAAAGACGGTTTCGAGAACTAAAAATCACATTTGTAGCTTTTTAAAATCACGACGGTATATGTTAGATGTATATAACACATTTGACGCCAATTGGAAAGCCTTAAACACAGAGGACCAACTAGAATTGAAAAAAACTTTGGGTACCAATTGGAGAAGTCTTAATCACAAGGAGATGTATCGGAATTGAAAATAACTTTGGGCACCAGCTGAAAAAGTCTGTACCACGTGGAATTATTTTATTGTTATTGTGTTTTGTCAGTTCAGAAGTTGGGCGAAGCCCCTGACTCTACTTTAGCCCATGGGCCATGTCACACAAGTCCATTTCTTTCTGAAAAAATTTTTTATCATAGTTTTTTTTTCTTTCAAAACGACTAGGGGTGGGCGTTCGGGTTCGGGTATTCGGGTTTTACCCGAACCCGATCGGGTTCGGGTAGTTCGGGTCGGGTAATTCGGGTTATTTGTCGGGTATCGGGTTACCCGATACCCGAATTTATTAATCGGATCGGGTATCGGGTAGTAATTTATTACCCGAATAACCCGATCGGGTACCCGACAATTTTTTTTTTTAAAATTGATTTTGTACATACATTAAAAATATATATATAATTACATATTTAGATATCAATATATAATTTGAGTGATGTTTAAGTTTAAATAATATTTCGACTAATTTCTTATTTTTAAGTGTATAATCAACAACTGATATTTTATATCAATGCATATATCATCATAAAAATTTAAATATATTCTCAAAATTTTATAAATAAACATATAAAATATGTATATATTACATTTATTGAAAACAAAATATCCAAATATTGTAAGCGATATTAATTTATAACATGGATATTTTAATATTATTGAATTATAATATTTTTAGTCATATCCCAATTAAAAAATCGGGTACCCGACTACCCGATGTCGGGTACCCGAATCCGATACATACCCGACAAGCGGGTACCCGCCGTAAATCGGGTCGGGTTCGGGTAGTGAAATCTTAACCCGAACCCGAACTACCCGATACCCGACTACCCGACCCGATGCCCACCCCTAAGAACGACAGAACTTGCCGTATTCTTTTTTCTTTCTATAACTTTTCCTCAAGGTTTTACGTCATAACTGTACCTATGGAAATTGAAAATAACTTTGAGTACCAACTGAAAAAGCCTTAACCACATCAACCAGTGGAATTTCCCATAAATGTAATTCTAAATAAAAACATTATAATAAATTGTTCAAATTAACAACCATTTATATTGTGTTGTAGTAAGTCGTTCTAATATTTTCATCCTCTTCTGTTTATACCATGAGTGTGAGAGTAGGGTTGTCAATGGGGCGGGGATTCCCCGTCCCGGGGAGATCCGCCCCGAATAGGAGGGGAATCCTCGCTATTCTACCCCCGCGGGGCGGGGACGAGGGACATTTTTTCGCGTTGATATCCCCGCCTTGTCCCCGATAATAAAAATATATATATTATATTCAATTAATATTATTTTAAGATAAACAATATTAAAATATACTTTGAAAATATTTAATAATATAAGTATGATTGAAATATAGCTCAAATAATACAAATAATATTAAAATATAAGTAAATAATATAAAATAATAGTATAGTTTTAATAATATTAAAATTATATAAATTGTATTTTTTCTAAGTGACGGGGCGGGGATCCCCGCGGGGACGGGGACGGTTTCGTTCCTGTTTGCCTCGCGGGGACGGGGATTGGATCCCGCGCCAAACCCGCCCCATGACAACCCTGTGTGAGAGTTAGTCCATGAAAAATTACACAAATTGAAGATATAACTGATATACATATGGACTATGATTTCCGAAAAAAAAATCGGATTGCCACGAAAAAAGCTTACCACAATATATCGTACAAAGCGTGTATATATACCGTTCAATAGTATGTGAATGTACCTTAATGTGTATGTCTATTGTAAATTTAGCAATATATCGTACCAAAGTTGGAACTTTTTGACAATGGAGATATATAGTACCTTTATGAATGTAGAACTTTCCAATGGAGATATATAGTGCCTTTATGAATGTAGAACTTTCCAACGTGACAGAATTGGATTCCTCGTCAGAACATTCTTCCATGTGTTAGAATCTGCTCTTGATTGACTTTAAAATTAGACCTTTTATACTGTGTCAGAACGTTTCATTATTTTTTTTATTTTCCGTCACTGGAACAACATTTATGTCTTACTATTTTGGTATGTTTAGCGTTTATAATTAGGATTAATTGGGATTCATTCCCTAACAGGCAAGTTTCAGCATGTTTAAGACCCTATAAGAGTTTAACTTAGGCTCAAGGACCTAACTATCCAAAATATAAGTTTAAAGGACACAAGTGACCAAAAATGACAATTATATCCTTCATAGTTGCCAAAACTTACGGTCATTTGTTATCATCTCTTCCATTCGATTTTGAGTTGCTTTTGGACTCTAAAACCGACTGAAATATCGTAGTTAAAGTGTAAATAAGATGGGATCGACTTCGGTTCCTCGGGGTAGTTATAATAAACGAATAACTTAAAGTGTAAGACGAAATAATTATGAAATTCCACTTCAGAAAAACGAGATTATAAATGGACCAAATATCGATTTTAATGGCCGATTATGACGAAATTAAGTGAATTTGATAATGAGTCTCAATAATGAACGAGAATTAGTGAGTTTAAGAAAGAAGTAGTGACGAATTTTGATGCGACGTACATATATTGAAGACTTTGTGAACAAGATAACTGGGTAACAATTCGTGCAACTTAAGTAACATATGTCACCAAAATATGTTTAACATATCATTGAACAAAAGTAACAATTGTCCAATAACAATTCTTTGTTACGAAAATCACCAACGACTCTAATAATACGAAAATTATGAGTTTAATGGCCGACTAAGACGAAACTGAGTGAATTTGATAATGGGTCTTAATAATGAACGAGAATTATCGAGTTTAAGAAAGAAGTAGTGAAGAATTTTGAATCAAAATTTATGATGCGACGTATATTGAAGATTTTGTGAAGACGATATCTGGGTAAGAAGTCATGCAATTTAAGTAACAGATATAGCAAAGACAGTAACATATGTGACAAGGAGAGTAACAGATATAACAATTATAGTAAGTTATCATTGAAGAAAAGTAACAATTGTTGAATAAAAATTCTTTGTTACGAAAATCACCAATGAATCTAAAAAAGGTGAAAGTCGCACAAATGTCGACGTTATTGCCAAAATAGGTTAAGTAGGTTTATACCGAACTATTACTTCAAACCCAATTCGAAAATCTAGTGTTGGAATCTCAACTTTAATTGTTGAAATTGAGAAATAGTCTACCCTAATCTCATGTTATTAAACAGTACCTAACTAACAAAAAATTAAAAAGTTATAACAAATCTATATTTCGCAAATACCAAATCATTAAAAGTTAGTAACTAGCAGTTAATTTAGATAACAAAATTTTCAATAAAAATAACAGATCTGAAAAATGATTATTTTAACACTACCGACGACACCCTGCACCTACTTTCCTAAATTGCGAAGTGTAAACTTCAAAATGAGCATGAACAGAGGACTTGGGCTATTGGTTAGTTAAAGTGAACATATACACTTTTTCTATCGAGATTCATGTTTCTTCCATGAATACTTAGCGCTTCCATGAATATTAGTTGTTTATTGCATCCAGATGGTCGACCTAACATAAATAATTCAACAAAATTAATGACATCTTCGATTAATCTTAAACGTAAACTCTATGTTGTTTACTGGTTTCATGCAGTAACAGTTTAAGAATGATCAGCAACAATTGAAGAGGAGAAGATAACATAAATTGATGTAGGTAACAAGGAAACAGAACACGAGTCATAGTAACAATAACAATTTAATATGTAATTAGTTTACTTTATGATTTTCAAATTTTACACTACAAACATGCTACATTCACTAAAATATATCAATTTACGAAGTTTAGATAAAAATATGTTAGTTTAGGTTGTGATTTTCGTGGAGATTATGTTGGAAGAAGGTGAAGTATAAAGTATGGAAATCAAGTAGCATTCTTCTTGAAAGGATGATCATGCTTCTATCAAATTGATTCTACTTATACAAAACGTTGTGGAAATGAACTATTAGATGTTTATTACAATCCATATGGTCGACCTAACATAAATGACTCGACAAAATTAATGACATCTTCAATTAATCTTAATCACAAACCCTATGTTGTTTACTGATTTCATGCAGTAACAATTTAAGAATGATCAGCAACAATTGAAGAGGAGAAGATAACAGAAATTGATATGTTGGTAACAAGGAAACACAACACGAGTATACACACTCACAATAACAATTAAATATGTAATTAGTTTACTTTATGATTTTCAAATTTTATACTTCAAACACGCTACATTCACTATATCAATTTACGAAGTTTTAGATAAAAATATGTTAGTTTAGGTGTGATGTTCGTGGAGATTATGTTGAAATTGAAGAATGTGAAGTATAAAGTATGGAAAGCAAGTAGCACTCTTGTTGAAAGGATGATCATGCTTCTACCAAATTGATTCTACTTACACAAAACGTTGTGAAAATGAACTATTAGATGTTTATTATAATCTAGATGATCGACCTAACATAAATGACTTGACAAAATTAATGACATGTTCAATTAATCTTAATCACAAACCCTATATTGTTTCTGATTTCATGCAATAACAGTTTAAGAATGATCAGCAACAATTGAAGAGGAGAAGATAATAGAAATTGATATGCTTAACAGGAAACACAACACGAGTAACATAATACGTAGTCCCAATAACAATTTAATATGTAATTAGTTTACTTTATAATTTTCAAATTTTATACTTCACACACGCTATATTCACTAAAATATATCAATTTACGAAGTTTTAGATAAAAAATATATAAGTTTAGGTTATGATTTTAATCACAAACCCTAATTCACAAACTATAACAATTCTAATAATATATATAACTAGTAACAGGTTTACACATATCGGGTAACAGATAACCTACGCTTGATTTTACTTAGACTCCCGCCCAAAATTCATCTCATTCTCGTTTTCCCGCCCGAAATTTCACAGATAATTTAGTAATAAATTTAGTCAACATAGTAACAAAACGCATATACTAGTAACAGATCTGAGAATTTTACAAATTAGCCAAAACGAAAAATACACCCAACTTTATAGGGTCGATCGTATTTTTGCGAATTAAATGATGGACATCGGTCGAACAACCAAACAAGGTGCTTCACCGAGCTGCACATACAATGGGTACTTCGAATCTGTACTAATTAGACGTAATCATTGCCAAAAACGGATTTGATTTCATCTTATTTTCGCAAAAACCCTACAGATGGTAACAATTATTTACAGTCTAATAACAGTTTTGATACTCCAAGTAACAGATTGCGTAAACCGAGTAACAATATTAACAGAGTAAAAATGGACCCAAATTATTGGGGTCGACCGTATTTTTACTCATAGCTGAACATAAATAGATATTTTTAGTTTAAGTTCATATAAACAATATAAATAATGCATAATTAGATATTTTGATTTTTGGTTATTTATGTTTTTTTCTTGAAAATCAAACACCTAACCGAAAAACCAAAATTGTCAAAATTCAAAACAAAAACCGACCAAAAAACCGAATTAAACGAACCAAAAAAACCAAAAATTACGATTCGGCCGATTTTTTCGATTTATCCAAACTTGAACACCCCTATTATTTTATTTTCGATTTGTATCTTGGGTGCTACTATTGACAATTTTCTTTGAATAAAAATGTTATCTACACCCCCTTAGTAACTTAAATACTTTCCATGATTTTTACTATTTATTTTCTCTAAGCACAAAATTAGTTTTCTTACGTTGGAATCATTAGAAAGGATGTTTTAATATTTTTAATAAGTATTAATTGATTACTTTACTTTACATTAATACATAATTTCCGGCTTTTTAGTTTTTTTAAATTTATGTCAAATATTTATATCCACTGTTCCTTTAGCAATCACGATAATAATCGAATTATTTAAATTAACATTTATTTAGAGATTTTTCTATAATAGATTATATATTATATACGCATATCCGAAGATCTAAACTAACTCAAAAAAATAGTAGGGGATTAAAGATACCATATATATGTAATATACGGGAATAACACGTAGGAGTCAGAATGTAAGTAATAAATGTAGTTAAATGAAATGGTCAAGTGCGCTTTCTATAATATTGTCTTTCTATCTATCTATTTTATTAAGGGAGGGCATGCTAGACTAACTGCTTTCTCCAATTTGGTGTGTCAATTTTGACATATAATTTACAGTTTAATTTTTAATTGATTTTAAATAAATCCTCATAAATTAATTTTTTAATTTGCATATTTCACAATATTCCTTTTAGAATTAATCATAATAGCATATATTAAAATATAAAATTTTCAACTATAAATAAAAGTATATGCTATGAATTGGGCACACGCATTCGAGTGTGCTTCATATACTAGTATTTATTAAGGGGTGTATACAGTAATGAAGGGGATATGAACAAATTATCCAATATTTTAACTAATTATAATTCTTTTAGTAAATTTGACTGTATACAAAATTTGAAATAGTATAATTTAAATTATAATGTTCTATGTTTAAATATTTAAGAAAACATATTTAAAATACAAATATAAAAACACAATTATAGATCCACAAATGCCACAACTCGAAAACTAATTACATTCAGTTGCCCTGATTAGGATATAGTCAAGAACACATATCTAATACTAACAAACAAAAATCCACAATCAAAAGATCCAAAAATACAAAACCATCAAAACTAATTACATATCCTTGCCATGATTGTCAAATAGTTAACAACACAACCAGTATATGAAGCACGGCAGATGTCCACAAACACAACACACAGAAAAAAAGAGAATTAATATCTATGTTGCTTTGATTAGCTGATACTTGCTATTTCTCTTCGTCTCCCTAAGAAAAAAACATGTTTACTAATGAAGCATCACAGCCTCTTATTTTTGTCATGTTTCTCATGCTAATAGAGCATTGTGCTTGTATGCGTTCCATTTCGATCAATGCTTCTTCTCTCGTCGGCGGTTTTGCACCGGCGATAGCTACTTGGTATGGCCCGCCCAGCGGGGCCGGATCTGACGGTGCGATCGCCTTCTTACTAGCAATGCAACGTCGAACTATTAACAAGAAAGAAAATATTAATTTGAATTACAACACTAATTGCGAATAATATATTCTCATTTGCGTAGCAAACGGCTTTGCATTTAGGTTGAAACCCTACAAAATTTCAAGTTCGAACGCCATCATCTGTGCTCTCTCAAGCATTTCTTATTTTGACTTACCGTCGCTTTTTATGGTGACGAAATTAGTCGATAGCACCGACAAGATCGACATATAACGTAAATTCGTTCTCTCTTTTTGCAGGCGGAGCTTGCGGATTCGGATCCGAAATAGAGAATCCACCATACAACCGCTTGATAGCTGCGGGAAGCAGTACCGTGTTTCAATCAGGACAAGGTTGCGGGAGATGTTATCAGGTTGTAAGAATGATTTTTTCGGGCATCTTTATTACTTTACGTACGACAATAGCCCGTTTTCCCTTTGCAACTCTTACCCTGCTATAATTATCTGCAGGTGAAATGCACGGAAAACCCCTCGTGCTCGGGATATCCAATCACAGTCACCATCACAGACTCGGGTCCAGACAATGGACTCATCACCGATGGAGCCGTTCACTTCGACCTGAGCGGGACAGCTTTCGGATATTTAGCTAAACCTGGCAAGGGCGATGCTCTTCGCAATGCCGGACGAATCAACGTCCAATATCAACGGTTATTAATCATTCATTCGGGGCATTTTTATATATTATTACAAGGCAACGAATATCTTTTTAAGTATAATATATTGTTAAATTTCAATATCGGGCCCACGCCCATGGGCCCACACATGAGAACGATTGACCCTCATAAGCTTGATGGGGTTCCATCTTGAAACCAATTGATGATAATTGGAGTAGTACATCAACTTATAAGCTAGCCAGTCAATCTCTTCTCAATTAAGAGATGTGGCACACATGTGTTTATTAGAGTTTTCCTACTTTAACATATATTCCTTTTAACTAACTAATAGAGGGTTTTGATTCGTGTAGGGCCTCGTGCGATACTAAGAGGGGGATAGCATTCAGGATCGACCCGGGGTCCACCGACTACTATCTGGCATTCGTAATCGAGTACGTGAACGGAGACGGGGATCTCGGGTCTGTCGAGATATTGCCTTCGAACTCAAAGAAGTGGATTTCCATGCAGCGTTCGTTTGGGGCTACGTTCAAGGCCGGCGGTTAACCATAACGTCTTGAAAGGGCCATACTCCGTTAGGGTAACGACCATCGAGTCGAAGAAGTCGGTCGTCGCGCCCAACGTCATCCCCGATGCTTGGAAACTTGGGCAGACCTATTCGTCGAAAGTGAATGTCGGTTAATTATTCGGAGTTAGTTTGTGAAATTTGATTATTAATATAAAAAAATAGTTGTATATTGTGTTCGCTGGTCGTGATGAGATTTGTTGAATATTAAAAGCAAGGATTCCGAGTTACATATTTGAAAAATAAAACCTTATACCTGTCATTTCGTCCAAGATTGGAAGTTGGGATAAGGGAGAAACTCTAAAATAGTCCCCAATATTTTATCACATGAACCAATTTCGTCATTAATATTTCTCGTGGACTGATGAGTTCTCGATATTGTCTATTTTCAACCAAACTAGTCCTTCTGTTAGATGATTTATGAAAATTTGGCACGTGCGATGCACAATTAGTCGAACATAAAATAACAAAATTAACATAAGTTAAGGGAAAATAATAAACAAAATGGAAAAAATATCAGAATGAAGTGATTTGGTCGTAATTATTTTGGTGTTGAAACGGATTATTTTAAATTATGGTTTCAAAATCTTAATTTCAATCCAAACGGGTCATAAACGAGTTGCATAAAATTCTGATGGAAGTTTGACCATCTAGGAATCCATCCAACTTCTATAACTACAGTCCACAAATTTTTGCTTTGATCAAGTCCTGGGCAAATTTGTTCAATTGCAGTAAATAAATGGTTGGGATTCGGCGTTAGCAAATATGCTGCTCATTGTTATGAAAACCACGATACAGACACTGTTGTAAGAAAGTTAAGATAAAAGTTCAGTTACTTTTCAATTTCCTAGTATCTAATATCAATGAGCACTACTTTCTTAATGAAATATGTTGACAAATTAAATTAAATAATAATTAACTTCTATTTAGTTGAAATTGGGAATTATTTGAATGAATTAGGAAGATTTTAGAGTTGAGTCGCGTTGGATTTGGGAAAAAATGAATTAATAATCACCGTTTCAAATATAGTAGTTAGACGGTACCACCAAATAGGGTTGCAAGTGAATCGAACCCTTTAATTCGATTAAAAAATTTCCAATAAAATACGAATACGATATGACAATATTCGATTTGAATCTTTTCCGAATATTTGTATCGAATAAATAATAGTTAAAACAATATAATACATTATAAATACATGTAATTTAAAGTCACGTATTAATATGATATGTTTACAAAAATTATATGGCCCAAACTTAAATGAAAACAATTACACAAAGGAAAATAATTATTGTCTATTATAAAATATTTATTGTGATCGATATTATATTAAGATTATTTATTTAGATTATGATTATTTGATAATAATATAAAAAGAGAATTTAGAGGAGATAATATAATTTGTATACTTGGTGTATCTTACAATGTAACTCAAAAAATCTATTTATACTAAAATTATACACTAAATAGAATTTAGTCATCTATACAACTCATACAAATATACAGTCTTTTTATACACATCATATTATCATAAATTCATGAGTCATTAATATTCCAAAAACATCCACATATAATCACACAATTTTCATGATTCATTGTGATGAATCAATGAATCATGATTTAATTGTGATGATTCATTGTGATGAATCATGATTTATTCATAATACTCTCCTCTTGGATGTTTTTGAAAGAATATGCTTTAATTGTTGCCTCATTAAAAACCTTAATGGAAAAACCACATGAAAAACCACAGTTAAGGGAAAAGAGTGCAACGCGTATTTACTCCACATGATGATGACATCATTTTAAATCTCTAAGTCTTCGAACGCCAATTTTATATACTAACCTTCTGAAAATTATTGAGGGAAGTGCTTTTGTGAACAAATCTGCAAGATTTTCAATTGATCGCACTTGTTGTGCATCAATATCACTATTTTTCTCCAGCTCATGTGTAAAGAAAATTTTGGTGATATATGTTTTGTTCTATCACCTTTGATATACCCCTCCTTTAGTTGGGCGATGCATGTTGCATTATCTTCATATAATGTCGTCGGAAGTAACTTTTCCGATAATAATCTCACAAGTGTTGTATATGTTGAATAATTGATCGCAACCAGACACATTCTCTGCTAGCTTCATGAATTGCTAGTATTTCAGCGTGCTTATATGAAGTTGCAATTAAACTGTGTTTAACTGACCGCCATAAATAACAGTTCCACCACATGTAAATAAATAACCTGTTTGCGATTATCCATTATGTGAGTCGGATAAGAATCCAGCATCCGCATACCCAATTAAATCTGCTTTCATCTCATTAGAGTAGAACAATCACATATCAATTGTTCCTTGAAAGTATCGAAATATTCATTTAACTCCGTTCAAATGTTTATGAGTCGGCGTAGAACTGTATCTTGCCAATATATTTACTGCAAATGCTATTTCAGGTCGAGTATGACTCGTAAGATACATTAGCGCTCGGATAACGCTAAGATATGATACTTCAGGACCAAGTAACTCTTGGCTTAATTATTTTTTTAGTCCCATAACTTTGGGGTGGTGGCATTATAGGGACTGTTATTTATGGGTTGGCAAAATAGGGACAGTAACTTTTAAAAAAATGGCAATTTATGGACACATACGGTCCGACCCGGTATCCCATACCCGCTGACGTGGAATCCGACCCGCTGACGTGTCTGCTTACTCAATACACAGATTTGTGACGGAGGATTTTGCCACGGAATTTCCGTCGCTAAAGGCCAAAAATAATAAAAATAAACAAAAATGTTTTAGCGACGGAATGTCCGTCGCTAATAGGAAAAATTAAAAAAAAAATTAAACAGCTGGGATTTTGCCTATTCATCATCTTCTTCATCGAACTCCATCGATGGCGAGATTCCTCCGGAGATTTTCGTGAAGATTTCGATCAATTACCAATCTGTCTGTTGATTATCGTCATGTCTGGAATTCTCTTGTCACTGTCATCGTACCCTTCACGTAAAATTCTTTGGAGCTTACATCGACGGTTGGTGTGTCTAGGGGAGATTCACCGCTGACCTTTGAGTAGATCTACAAAAGAAAACATGCGGCGAAAAACAGGAAAAAATTGTCACATCGAAGAACCAAAAATCGTACGATTGAATGTAAGTTGAAGATGACAGACCCGGGTCATCATTTCTGCAAGTTGTCGGATAGTAACTTCATTGTTAGTGTTGCCCACATTGAATATTTGACCATTAGCTCTGGCGGGATTTTCCTAAGCAAAATACAAAGTTTAGATCAGATAATACTTGGTGAAACGAAAACTAAACAGAAAAACTTGATTTGATGTACATACAATCATCAAAAGAATAGCTTCAATGGCATCCTTGATGTCAATGAAAGTCCTCTGTGATTCGCCACCATCTGCAAATCTCCGGAGGAATCTCGCCGTCGATGGAGTTCGATGAAGAAGATGATGAATAGGCAAAATCCAAGCCTTTTAATTTTTTTTTTAATTTTTCCTATTAGCGATGGACAGTCCGTCGCTAAAACAGTTTTGTTTATTTTTTATTATTTTTGGCCTTTAGAGACGGAAATTCCGTGGCAAATCCTCCGTCACAAATCTGTGTATTGAGTAGGCAGACACGTCAGCGGGTCGGATTCCACGTCAGCGGGTGTGGATCAAAATACCGGGTCGGACCGTATGGTGTCCATAAATTTCCATTTTTTAAAAGTTACTGTCCCTATTTTGCCAACCCGTAAATAACGGTCCCTATAATGCCACCACGACAAAGTTATGGGATTAAAAAAATAATTAAGCCAGTAACTCTTCATCATTTTCACGCGGTCTGAACGGATCTTTATTCACGTCTAACGAACGGACAATCATCGAAGTATCCAGTGGATGAGCTTTGTCCATGTAAAACCTTTTCAACACCTTTTTCGTATACGTTTCTAACAAATATCCCATTTTTTAAATATCAATTTGCAGTCCAAGATAATATTTCGTTTTACCGAGACATTTCATTTCAAACTCCTTTCAAAACAATTAACCTCTTTGATAACTCTTCAGGAGTTCCGACTATCTTGATGTCGTCGACATATACTGCTATAATGACAAACTCGTTTCACATCTCCTCATAAATATACAAGGGCAAATTTGATGATTTTTATAGCCCTCTTTCAATAAATATTCGCTTAGACGATTATACCACATACGCCCGGATTGCTTCAATCCATAAAGCGATTTATTTAGCTTAATTGAGTACTCAGTTCGCGGCCCTGAATTTTCAGGCAGCCGAATCTTTCTGGAAGCTTCATAAAAATGTCACT
Source organism: Craterostigma plantagineum (assembly GCA_027422505.1). Taxonomy (NCBI): domain Eukaryota; kingdom Viridiplantae; phylum Streptophyta; class Magnoliopsida; order Lamiales; family Linderniaceae; genus Craterostigma; species Craterostigma plantagineum. Next base: position 4,834,930 of record JAPQWV010000050.1, read on the forward strand.
GTCAAGTTAGCCATATAGATAAGCAGCGACAAAAAACATTAGACGCATATCGAGTCCTTCAGGTACTACGCCAGACTAATTAGATAACGAAAAGTTGTTGCGTCCACCACAGGAGAATACGTCTCTTCATAATCAATATCAGGCCTTTGCGAGAAACTTTGTGCAACAAGCTGTGCTTTATATCTCACAATTTCACCTTCATTTCTCTTTCTGACAAAAATCCATTTATATCCATCCGGTTTAACCCTTTTTGGAATGCGGACTACGGGTTCGAAAACTTTTCGCTTGTCAAGTGATTTTAATTTTGCCTTCATTGCATCTTTCCATTTTGGCCAATCTTTTCGTTGTCTGCATTCGTTTGCAGACTCTAGTTCATGATCTTCATTCTCATTCATCTCGTTCATTTCATGTAGCGCTACGTTAAACGAGAATTTATCGTCAACGTTGACTTTATCTTGTTCCATCCATTCTGGGCGTACTTGATTGAGATCTCTTCATTATAATTATTTTTAATTTCTTCAGGTACCTGAGTTTCATTCTTATCATCATATAAGCCCATCGATTCTTCTCTAGTCGATAAATCATCGATTGGACCATTTTTATTATTTGCTCATTTTCTTTTCCGAGGATTTTTTTGGAACCCGATGGCCTACCACACTTCAGTTGTGGTTTAGTCTCAATACAATTTCGTGTTTGTTCTGCAGGAATATCAATTTTTGCCAGAGTATTAACAGCTGGAATATGTGACTTAGTCACTCTCTTTGGGTCAGTAAAGCTGTTTGCAACTAGTTCGTTAAGCTTTGTAAATGAATTATCTTATGAACTTTTAGTTGATATTCTTTCGTTCGAGGATCATAATGATTTAGCGACAATTCATTCCAACTAATATTCCTTTCCAGCTGTTTCTTTTCTCCCCCTAATGTCGGAAAATTTGTTTCATCGAAGTGACACTCTGCAATCTGGCCCTGAATAAATCTCCGGTTAAAGGCCCTGAATAAATCTCCTTTGAGGTCCCATCTTTGTGCGTTGTGGTGGCACAATTGAAACATATACCGCACATCCAAAAATTCTTAGATTGGAAATATATGGTTCCTGAACAGAAACCATTTGCAACTGGGAGATGTCATGGTAACTTGTTAGCCTGATGCAAATTAGTGCTGCTGCATGTAATATTGCATGTCCCCAACAAGACGTGGAAGATTCGATTTCATTAATAATGATCTTGCAATTAGTTGCAGGCGTTTAATCAATGATTCTGCAAGACCGTTTTGCGTGCGAACATGTGGCACAAGATTCTCAACATCAATTCCGATAGACATACAATAATCATAAATGCCTTGGAAGTAAATTCACCAGCATTATCAAGGCTTATTTTTTTATCGAATAATCTGGAAAATATGCTCTTAACGAATCAACTGAGCAAGTAATCTCTAAATGCCACGTTTCTCGTAGATAATAAACATACGTGAGACCATCTACTTGACGCATCAATTAATACCATAAAATATTAAAATGTTCCACATGATGGGTGTATCGGCCCACAAATATCACCATGTATACGCTCTAAAAATACGATAGATTCATTCTTTAATTTCATTGGTGATGGTCGAATAATTAACTTCCATTTAGAGCAACCAGTACAAGATAATTCATTAGATTGAAGAATCATTGGTTCTTTATCTCATGTCCACCTGAATTTTCAATTATTATTAGCATCATAGTTGAACCAGGATGGCCCAACCGGTCACGCCAAACATTAAATGTAATGTCATCAGTAAACTTCTGGTTTTACGATAGCATATATTCAATCGTTCTCAGATACGTATTATATATCCCAGAGTCAAATGAAGGTCATATTTGCATGATTCTTTTATCATTCAAAATTGCCTTTGTCATGTGCAAATATTAATCGTCACCCTTTTCTAATGTCTCAATATGATATCCGTTATTTCGAATAGATTTAAAGCTTAATAAATTTCTTTGAGACTTAGGAGAATATAAGGCATTTTCAATTGTCAGCCTTGTCCCTTTGGGCAATAAAACGCTAGCTCTTCCAGAGCTTTCGTCTTTCATTTCAAGATGATCAAAATATTTTTTATTTCTCAGAATCGTATGAGTCGTTGCGCAGTCTGCAAGGCATAGTTCTCCATTGCACATGCTCGTATCCATTGTATAAATTTCCTTAACAAATAAAATATTTTATCATGCACAAAGCAACACAATAAAATGTATGCATGTAGAATAAAACATACAAATATTTGTATAGATAAATAATTAATGTAACATATTTGCATATATAATTCATCCGACGGATCAGTGACTTCCATAATATTCGAATCAACGTTTGATAAACATCAGCTCCCGAAACCGATTCTCTTAAATATCACAATTTTCAGCAACGTCTTGTTTCAAACTTTCTTCACCTTGAATTATAAAGATCAACGGGATCTTTTGGTGCGAATAAAGATTCCATAATCGCAACGATAGTATTATTCTCGATAGCAGTCTTTGCTCAACAATTCATTTGCGTTTATTTATCAAATTTCCGCATCGGGGGAATTTTGAATATTCACAACGATAAACATATACAACCATTTGTATTATTTGCGGATACATTCACTTCAGGGAATGTTGTGGGAGATGTCGCACAATCGTTCAGAAATCAAAATATTGACCATAATTAACCTTTTATATTTATGTGTATTCAAGTTTCAAGACAACATATCAAAATTATCGAAAACAACTGATTCATCAAACTAGATTTGGCATATAATATCATGAAATATAAACATATGTTACTGTCAAACATTCAAAGAAAATTGTAATTAATCTTCTTTATTATCCTCATTAGTATCTTCTAAAATATCTTCTCTTGAAAGAATTCTTAAAATATTATCTACATCCAAATAAGTGCCCCGTAATAATAAATATAAGCAATAGTTCAAACATCGGACATAACAACATCTTTCAAAATAAAATATAATTTGAGTAATAGTAATATTAAAGAAAATTACTTTTTATTACGGAAAATTACAAAAAATAATATTTTGGGAAAATTCGTAAAAATACTATCCACATAGCGGTAACGATCACCGTAAACAAAGTTAGGAGCATAAGATCCATCTTTTTATTAAACGACATGGTTCTATAAAATTTAAAATCATAATAATTTAATTCGCAAAATAAAATATAATGAAATATATTAAAAAACATAGATAAAAAACATATTTCAATATGTTTTTTGTAAAACTTGTCAAAAATATTTTCACACGCCAATCAAAATCTGGACCTCACATCACATGTAGTGAATCCGCGAAACCACACACACTATACGTTTCGTTATACTTTGATTATATAAGTTTTAAAAGTAGTAAAAAGTAACAAGAAAAACCGTATACCACAAAAATAATAACAAATAACATGTTCATGCGTCGTAGTTAATTTTTCACTTACTTCACTATATCATCAAAAAATATAATTCACATATAATATACCACTATTAAGCCAACATTAAGTACAAAATAATAACGGTACCTCGACCAAACTCGTTGAAGAACTTCGACGGAGATTGATCTCTACCACGGAGGTTGATCTCGACGGCGGAAAGTGATCGTGCTGATAACGTATTATAAAATATTTATTTATGATTTACATTATATTAAGATTATTTTATTTATATTATGATTATTCTGATAATAATATAAACAGGGATTTAGAGGGAGATAATATAATTTCTATACTTTGGTGCATCTTATAACGTAATTCAAAATACCTATTTATACTAAAATCATACACTAAAATACAATTTAGTCATCTATACAACTCATACAAAAATACGATCTTCTTATACACCTCATCTTATCATAAATTCATGAGTCAATAATATTCCAAAAACATCCACATTTAATCACACAATTTTGATGATTCATTGTGATGATCATGATTTAATTTGATGATTCATTGTGATGAATCATGATTTATTCATAATATTGTCGGATTTTTTTGTATTAGTTTTCGTAGCTAGTTTTTGTAATATGTAGTGGATGAACCAATGATGCTAAGTTTATTCGTAAAACATGTTTCTTAGAAAAAAATTATTTGAATCGAATATTCGCGAATATATCAAATATATTACCAATCGAATATGAATCGACTTTAGTATTTGAATAAAAAACAAATACGAATATGCATATCGAAATAAATCAATACGAATAAAACATGGTAAAATTCGACTGGACTCGATTCTTTTGCAACCCTACCACCGGACCCTTATATTAATGTAATTAAGCGTATATGTAATTAGGCGGCACAACACCATTATATTGAGGTATTTAGGCAGTATAAACTGTCATTATATTATATATAAAACTAGTTAAGATATATAGTTAGAAGTTAAATATTCTTAAAGCACTTCTAAAATGTAGTTAAAATAAATACTTCATGCCATGGAATAAAACGCGGCCCCTCAGAGTCGGCTAGACAGCAGATTAATCAGTTTCAATTTTTTTGGAAAAAAAACTCTAAATGGAGAAAACAATTATTCGGAATGTATTTTAGATGGATATATATATATATATATATATATATATATATATATATATATACTCATCTAATTTCTGCCTAAAACTGCATAGGACCCACCTAAGTCCTCTAGGCGCTCCTCTAAGCTTATAAAGAACAAAATATTGCGAAACCACTTGGGTATTAGTGTCTAGTTACAAATGTACATTTACCATATATTACAAATTTAATAACAACTAACGTACGATACAAGATAAGCGCCTCGACTAAACTCCTACAAGATCTTTGATTGATGGTGATATCAACGACCAGGGGCGGATCCAGAATATTTTGACTTGGGGGCGCAAATGGCGTTGATGATGAGGTCAAATTTGATGCTAAATTTGTATTTCTATCTTTGGAAAGAGTTATCAACTGAAAGAATATTTTCCACTAAAAAATATTAAATTTTGTACAAATTAACACACATAAAATACCAATATAAAACGGAAAATCGATTATAACCTTGACAAAGCACGAATAATGGTAATATGTGATGATATAAATATTGGGTAGCTATTATTAATTTTAGACTAATAATAATATGCTACAAAGAAAATAAAGGAGAAAATAATGCAAGTTCTTATCATATCATCTGCCATATAGCCTTTTCATTTAATACCATGTTTTTTATTCGGCAAGTAATTTTAACTATAATAAGGTCCATAATTAAAAATTTGGGAAACTTTTTTTTTAACTAGGCTTTTTATTGTAAGTTCATCATAAAATATAAATGGAACTAGAAAAGATGAAAAGACAATTAAAATATGTATTACATGAAAACTAATATATATTTATAATGAATTTAGTTGTATTATTTGGTTAAAAAAAAAAATATCTAAGAACTAAAAGGAAACAAAAAAACTAAAAAGAATTAAAAGCTCTTTTAAGAATGCGCTAAGACTAAAAAGAAGGAATTTGAAAAGAAACTAAAGAATAAAAAAACGCTAAGTGCTCGTTTGGTGGACTGGTTTATATTTAGGAGGGTTTAAATAAGTAAGAGTTTATATAAAACAAATTAGTGAGTATAAATAAATGTGTGTTTGGTTAGTTGGTTTAAATAAACACATGTGAGGGGGTGTGTTTATATAAACCCATCTGCATTGGTTTAGAGTGGTTTTATATAAACTCATGGTTTAGATAAACCTGCGAACCAAACACACGAAGATATCATAAACCCACCTTTAAAATACTTAAACCCTCCAACCAAACAAGCACTAAGAATAAAAAAATTAAAAGGGAATAACACGCTAAGACAAAATAGATACAGATATAACCTTTAAAAATAGAAAAAAAGAATGAAAGATGATTCGAACAGTGATCATTAAAGTAGAAGGTGCCTCCGTCACCACAACTACAAGAATTTTGACTACATCTATGATATCAAAAGCTATATAAACGTATTATGCTATATGAACATATAGTAGTAAAAATTTCGACAATTTTGGGGGTGGGGGCGTGGGCCCCTTGGGCCCTACTGGAGATCCGCCCCTGCCAAAACGCCAAACGGTACAATGAAATCAAAGACGTTCGGAATTACCATCATTCCCTCGACAAATGTCACAAACTGAAACTTTACATAATATATTAAAACCACAGTCATCAATTCCTATGATGATAGCTTCGCAATCTACGTTACAATTCTGAAAAGTTCGTTTTTTCAACGGCATCTCAACATTAATATGCGAGCATCAAAATCAAGCGCCGGCTTTCGCCGGCAGCTTTTCCATTTCTTGTCCAAAAAATATAAAATAAAAAGTCCAACTCTGCCTGCTATTCTCTTCTGCAGCTCCTTGTTCTTGTTTTGAATTCTCCCAATTATAGAAATAACTCCAATGAAAGGGTCCATCATGGAGTAAAATATAAAACCCAAAGTTTTCCTTATTACATCATAGAATAGTTTAGCATAGTCTAGTGCAAGCCAAAACTCTTCCTCGGCTTATGGGGAGTTCTCAAAGCAGCAAAGCTTCTTCTAGAAAACCGCCCGAAAAACTCGACAAGCCCCTCAATAAGGGCAGCAGCGCTTACGCCGGCCCAAGAAGGTCGACGGGCTCGAAAGCAAAGCCCCGCCAAGAAAATTCGAACAACGATAATGTTCGCGTCGCAAATCGGAGGTCGAACTTCGAGGGGAGTAATAATAAAAGAAACGCCGACGAAAGTAGCCATAAATTGCCAAAGGAAAAATTCGTCGAGGCGAATAGGAATAAGGGTTTCGAAGACGAAGGCGAAATACCGGTCGACGGATGGCCGAAATGGCTCGCCGATAACATCCCTAGAGACGTCTTGAAGAATATCGTCCCCAAGAGCGCCGACTCTTACGTCAAGATCGACAAGGTAATAACTTCTCGGGGATTTAATTCTCGCAATGCAAAAAAAGAAGAAAACAGCATTTTTTGCAGATAGGCGAAGGGACTTACAGCAATGTCTACAAAGCGCGAGACAAGGAGACTAAACAAATCGTCGCCTTAAAAAAGGTTCGATTCGACACGTCTGAGCCCGAGAGCGTGAAGTTCATGGCGAGGGAAATCACCATCCTTCTAAAGCTCGACCATCCCAACGTCATAAAGCTTCGAGGCCTGGCGACCTCGAGGATGCAATATAGCCTTTACTTGATCTTCGATTACATGCATTGCGACTTGGCCCAAATATTATCTCAGCCCGAGCTACGCCTCACCGAGCCGCAGGTTCGTATACGTATATATATCTATACTGTTTTATTAGGTCCCAGGCTTCCTATAAACTGCCATAAATTTGGTCCGTCAATTTAGTTTTATTAAAAAGTAAAGTAAAATTAAAAAACCCCACTCATTACCTTCGGTTAACTATTATATTACCCTTTTGTTTTTAATTAAGGTTAACATAAGGTATTTATATATTGTAGCACACGCAGCACAACATATGTATATATAAATTGTAGGGGTATCAATCCCACATCAGATTAAGTATACACTTTGTATGTAAGTTGTGAGTTACTCTCTTTATTGCAAATTAGTTTCAGAGTGGAATGCCACTGGGTTTCGGCTAGAGTGATCAGATTGCGATTTCTTGCAGATAAAGTGCTACATGCACCAATTGCTCTCTGGGCTCGAGCACTGCCATGAGCGCGGAATATTGCACCGAGACCTAAAGGGTTCGAATTTGCTCATCGATCGGAAAGGGACGCTCAAAATCGCGGATTTCGGTTTGGCGAACTATTACGACCCTGAGAAAAGGCGGCCCTTGACCAGTCGGGTGGTGACTCTTTGGTATAGAGCGCCCGAGCTTCTCTTAGGCGCAACGGATTACGGCGTAGGCATCGATCTTTGGAGCGCTGGCTGTCTATTGGCCGAGATGTTCGCCGGGCGGCCTTTGCTGCCCGGCCGTTCCGAGGTATATATTATATATATATATATATATAATATATATACATTCACTACAATCGTGTTATTACAAGCCCTTCGGTTTTTTACGGATTGTTTGCGATTTGTTTTAGGTCGAGCAGCTGCATAGGATCTTCAAGCTGTGTGGGTCCCCTTCGGACGGGTTGTTAAAGAGACTGAAGATAACGCCAGCCCTTAAACCGCCGCAGACTTATCGACCTAAGCTTCAAGAGATGTTCAAGTACTTCCCTTCGTCGTGCATTGTGCTATTGAGCACTTTGCTCTCACTTGATCCTACGAAACGTGGGTCCGCCTCTTCTGCCCTGGCGAACGAGGTTGGCGAGAAAAAAGTTTCTAGGTTATTTTTCATATTTTCTAATTTTTTTTTTCGTTTTTTGTTAAAAAAAATATAATGCAGTTTTTCCACACGAGCCCTTTGGCGTGCGACCTCTCTGGCTTACCGCCAATTCACATCGAAGAAGACGTCGAGGAGCCTTTGGCCAACGATGGCAGAAGGCAAGTTCTTTTTTTTTTAGCATGCGCTTGTAAGGAAAAAACGAACGAAATTATTTACGATGGTTTTGCTTTTGATTCTGCTGTGTTTTTTTTTCAGGCACAGAGCGAAACTAAGGCGGCGTTCTCAGTCACAGAGGATGAGCCGTAAGAAGAACGCCGACGCCGAGAAAGCAAAAGAAGATACCGATGGCTCTAAGGAGGTGAGGATCGTTCGCCTAACGTTGAATAAATTACACGAGCTGCTCTTTATTTTTTCGTTGTTGTGGGATGCGAAATAACCTTTTTATTGGGAGACGCAGAAGAGTTCGGAAACATCTGTGTTTACGAGCGCTAATTCGAGCAACTCTTCCTCGAGCGGGAATAACAATAATGCGGCGTTGCAAGAAGCCAACGACGAAATTCTGTCGAGAACTGGCTCGAGTGTTGTTGGTAATAACGTCAGCTACGGTGAGACCCGCCATGCAAATCATGCACTGAGACGAGATGGGTCGGATAGGTCGGATTTGGCGCAGAGGTCGGCGTCGTCAAGAGACTTTCGGAGTTTAGAGAAGAAGAAGCTAATGCTTAAGGCGCAAGTTGCTGAATATTAGGAGGAAGATGCTAAGTAAATTTGAGACATGTTTACCTAGTCTCATCCCGAAATGTGAGGCGTGAGCTCATAGCTGGTTGAGTGGAATACTCCAAGGTCGTTAACTAAAACCAAAAAAACACGTGACAGACTCGCTCAAAATATTTTGTTGTCACAACGATTCAATAACGTTGCGGACTTTTTCTATTATTATTGAAACTATTAAATTTGACATTGTTACAGTAATATGAGGAAGTATTGAAAAATTGCCATTATAGTGCTAGTATTCCCAATTTGAAGTTTGTTTTTGTTTACGGTTTTTTTGGTAGTATTTTTCATTTGCGATTGTTCAAAAATTAATAAAATAGTAGCAATAATTTAATTAAGATAAATCTACTGAAAAATATCCATTTATATAAAAAAATTTGCTAGTAAGTACCAATGTCAGAATATTTTTTATATAAGTATCTGTTAGACTGTTTGTACCATTTTTCCAGTCTTGACGTACCTTTTTATATGTGTATTACGTACCACATCACGCATTTATATGGTACCTATATCTTTTCTATATGTCATCTTAATGTGTTATATGATGTACCATTTCTCACTGTATTATGTACCACAATACGTTTCTCTATGATACCTGTTATAGCGGCGGGACGGGTACCAATGTGCAAAATTTTTTTCTAATATGTAACTACATATAAAAATATACTAACATGGTACCGACTTGCATCTTTGTTATAATTAGCTGCTTTTATCTAAATTACGCGACACAGAGTGTGACCAGATTTGATCTAGTTAAGTAATAATAAACATATATAAAAAAAGAAAAAATGCTAGCGGAGTCGAACATCTCAAACTAATAGGAGCGTTGTAATCGATTACCTCATCGTGGTTGTTTGTTGCCACTGCCGATTCGCGGTCGAGCTAAGTACTTGAGCTTGTTGCCTGCACGGGTCCCCGATCGGGGACAAACGCTCGTGGATAAGAGCGATTGTGCTAGGTGAAGAGATTGTTTGATGAGTTGTGTATTTTGTGTTTTTTATGCTCAATGGCTCTTTAATCGATTGTCATTGCCTTATTCTGTCTAAAGTAGAGTCTGAGAGTGGTAGAATGGAGTATAGAAGACTGAAGGATCAGGTATTGAAGTTTTTTCGTTGTTCCTCAGCTGGGTGATCTGATGATTTTGGTTCTGCTCTAGTTTTTCTTGCTCTGTTTGCGATCTATGTACAGTTTTCCCACGGCTTGAACGCGGTACTTCTGCATTGTTGTATTATTTGATTTTTTGAGGCTTGTTTTTTATCTCTTCAAATTTCATTTTATGCTGAACATTTTCGAGTTATATCCCCTTTTTTTTTCCAGTTTCCTTCTAGGCTCATTTTTGTATTGTGCTGCCATGCTGTGTATTGATGCATATATGTCTGTGTGCGTGTGTGTGTTCCATAGAGATGTTAAGTCTGATCTCTTGCGTGATCACGAATCAGTGATTAATATTGTGAATCATCATATAGGATAAAGATTCCATCCGTAATGATGAGGTTGAGGATGTGGAGAGCTTACAAGGAAAATCACATATAGGTCTCTCTCTTAAATATGCTTACCGAATGTTTCGTGTTCTTTCTCCCCACAGCTTAAGCTTCTCTTGTGTCCTAACTTTTTTTTTTCTTTTTTCCCGCTGATCCTAGGCTCGCCTGTTGTTTCTATAGGAAGTGGCCCTGGTGACCGTTCTAAGTGGAAGCGCAAGTATGGATATCTTTTAATTCCCCGTGCTTCTAGTACAATACCCTTCACCCTTATGCAATTACAACTTACACTAATATTGTAGGACCATTGTAACACTTGCATTAACGGTGCTTACTAGTTCGCAAGCAGTTCTTATTGTCTGGTCAAAGAGGGCTGGTAAATACGAGTACAGTGTCACTACTGCAAATTTCATGGTGAGTTGATGAAATTTCTAGTTTTGATGTTGGAAAAAAGTATGCTATCTGTTCTATGTTTCTGTGCAACGTGTTGCAAATATTTTGACTGAGAATGGCTGTTAGGTAGAGGCATTGAAATGTGCTCTATCACTTTTGGCCTTGCTTAGAATCTGGAGGAATGAAGGTGTAACTGAGGATAACAGGTTTTCCTCTCCTCTCTTTTAGATGCTTTATTTATTGTTGAAGCTTTAATTCTTATTTTCTTCTCTATTTGTTCATCCATCCACATCCACAGATTGAATACGACATGGGATGAAGTCAATGTCTACCCGATACCTGCTTTTCTTTACCTTGTGAAGAACTTACTTCAAGTACGTTCTCATTATTGAAATACTCCATTACATTACTAGTCTTTGTTCTATTTGCTGGTTCATATGTGCTCTGTTTTTTTCAGTATTATATATTTGCATATGTGGATGCTCCGGGCTACCAAATACTAAAGAATTTAAATATTATCAGCACAGGTGTATTATACCGTATCATCCTTAAGAGGAAGTAAGTGATATATCAAAACTCTAATTTTTTTACGGTTTTCTATGTGAAGTTTCTAAATGTTGTCAGTGTTAACTTTTAATGGTCCTTCGCTAAGAATCACATTTTCCATTTCTCTCTCTTTCTTTTCTTCATGGCATAGAGCCAACATATTCGATTTATTTGTTATCATTCCCGTCGTATATGAATTTATAGGAGTTTGAAATCTTCCAATGGCGTCTTGAGTCTTGACTAAGAATGCTTTGTTTCAGGTTGAGTGAGATTCAGTGGGCAGCCTTCATTTTGTTATGTGCTGGTTGCACCACGGCACAACTTAACTCCAAGTGAGGATAGTACACATTATATCTGTATCTTGTTTCAAGCATTGGTTAGTGTATTCATAGTCTTTTGCTTTCCTTGTTAATTATTTGGCTTACAGTTCAGACCAGGTGCTGCAAACTCCTCTACAAGGTTGGATGATGGCAATTGTAAGATGTTGTGTCTATTTGATAGTAATCGGCCTCTAATTACCTGTTCGGAAGAATGTGACACATTTCTAAAATCTGAAATTTAATTTATTACGTAATCAGTACATGCGTTCCATTAGTTTGCATGACATGTACTTCAATATTTATTATCAAAGAAGACTAAGATAATGGTGTTTTTCAAGGACATTGCTTGCCTAACTGAAATTTTAGCTTTGAAATCCTTTAATTATTTCAGATAATGGCTCTTCTGAGTGGTTTTGCTGGAGTCTATACTGAGGTAAGTTGGTTACCTTCTTATGTACTGTTTCTTTAACTGTGAGACTTATTTCTTAATAACTACTTCATTTATTGTGAGACCTATTTATTGATCATAGATACAATTATAATTTCAACACGTGATCAGTCAAAGTTACTTTCCCAAGTCCATGCTTATACATGCATTTGCTCCCGCAGGCAATAATAAAGAAGCGGCCGTCGAGAAACATTAATGTCCAGAACTTTTGGTTGTACGTGTTTGGAATGGCTTTCAATGCTGTTGCAATTGTGGTACAAGATTTTGATGCTGTGGTGAACAAGTAATTTGGCATTCCTTATTGTGCTTGCTCGATCAATTGACTCCGGCATAATTTTTTCAATGAAGCTTTCTGCTTGTTGTTCTAAGGTTAACGTGTTGAAAGAAAGTGTGTAACTGTTTCTGTTCTTTCCTTTCTTTCTTCAGGGGATTCTTTCATGGATACTCTTTAATCACAGTCCTCATGATCTTGAACCATGCCCTGAGGTAAATTGTCCTTAGATGCTAAATCTTCATCGTTACTTGTTTGGAAAGTTTGCCATCATTCGAACACACTTGGTGTCTATTCAGTGGAATTGCTGTATCAATGGTCATGAAGTATGCTGACAATATTGTCAAGGTAAGAACCCTCCACCTGATTTGATAACTCAGAACATGGTTTATAGAGTATGAACCAATAGAACGTAACTAGAAAACAATCGTCTACTGAATGAGGACATGCATTAATTAAACATTGGACATGAGGTTTAAAGGTAGTCCAGCGAGTTTTCGGGGCAAGTATGAGAAAGCTACAATTTAGTGTATAAATGATGTCATCTCAGCCATCATTTCTTAAATACAAAACATGCCTCCATTGTCTCTTGCTTATTTTCTCCAGTTCTCGCAACTTCCATTTCTGTTGAAATGAAGACTTGAGGTTCTTTTGAGATTCTAAAGTCAAGTCGTTAACATCATCTTGCAGGTTTATTCTACATCGGTCGCAATGCTACTAACAGCCGTTGTGTCTGTTTTTCTGTTTGGATTCCATCTCTCTCTGGCATTCTTTCTTGGCTCCACGTAAGCGCACTAACTAACCTGCAACTGATATGCCGTGCAATCCATCCCATAAGACATTAATTCGGAGAAATTTGATTGATGTTATTCTTCTTGCAGTGTTGTTTCCGTCTCTGTATACTTGCATTCGGCTGGGAAGCTTCGGAGATAGCGAGATTGTACCTCTGCTCCAAAAAAGCCCATTTTCTTCTGTGAGCCACACACGTTTTTTGCGTCATCATAGTTATAATAGTTCGATATCCTATGTGATTGTTTCTTTTTTTTTCTGTACTTACTGAAGATCCTTCTTTGAGTAATTTCTACTCTGTAGCGTAGGGATAGAAGTATCATCATCATAGTTAAGTTGTTATCTTGTACTATTCCTTGACGAATTGGTTGTGCTTTTACATCCATGTTCAAGCACCCATTAAAATCAGTACGCCTATATTATTAGTATGATAGATGTCACATTTTGATGAGAATACCAGGTATTAAATTAAACAAAACAAAGCAAAAAAGAAGGCCATTTTAATGAATTTATAGATAGAGAAAATGAAATAAAATAAAAAATCATAATAATGTGTATTGAAAGCTTTTTCTTCTAAAGATTATTTACCAATGTCCAAATCTAATCTACGGTCTATACACCCGCCAAAGCTAACTCATTTCATATATTTTATTGGTCTTAGGATAAGACCTACGACCACAGCACATCATTAATGGTATAAAGAATTGTAATAAAAATCATAAGAATGGAAGGGAAAACATTATTTAATATTCCATAATAACATGATACAGCATCAACGCGGTCAAAGTTAATTTACACTGATTCTTGAAATATATCATATCATATAGTATCACTTTAGCCCCCCAAAAAACCTTGGCTGGCTCTCGACATACATATACATATACATACACAGTATCTCTTTATCAAAATCCAAAAAATGGCCTCAACCATTCTTCACATCTTATCCATGCTAATATTATTCTCATCAATCGCCATCGATTTCTTCGCTCAAGGCGCTCGATCGAAGCTAATTGCAATCACAGATATCGAGAACGCTTGCGCAAGTGGCTATGGAACGTTCGACGAAGATTCGTGCGTAAGAGCCCTTCGATCCAATCGCAAGATAATGGCTTCGAAAACCCTAATTGACTTAGCGAATAACATCATCGAAGCTGGGATTTCTAACGCTACGAAAACGCTGTCCCACATTGAAAAGTTGATCAAAAAGGGCCCAAAAAATGGCAGGTTAGAACGTTGCAGATCTGCATATAGGTCTGCGATAAAGTCGTTCAAGTCGTTTAAGAAGGGTTTGCCTGGGCTTACAGAAGGCGATGCTTACGGCGTATATCGCTCGAGCACGGATGGAATGAAGTCGTGTCCGAAAAACGTTGATGATGTAGTGATTTTGAAGGGGAAGAAGCTTGTCCCAATTTATGGGCTTTCTGCGACACAAGCTTATGAGAATTCTTATGATTATGATGTTTGAAGTCTATTGGGAAATATTTGTTGTTATTAATTTTCATGCATTTAAAATAAAAAAAAAAAATTGTCTTGAATTAATAATAAAACGTAAGAGTGAAAAAAATATATGTGGCTGCTGGGATTCGAGCCCAGGTCTCCACGGCCACAACGTGGAATTCTTACCACTAAACTACAGCCACTTTGTTGAATGATTTTCAAATGGTAATATCTTATAACTTTGTAATGAAAAGTGACAAGTGAGGAAATAGTGAACGAATCAGAAGACATGCAAGGGCAGACGAATGTGATTAATTAAGGAAACTTAATAATGAATGTGATTGCTTCGTCGCCTTTCTAAAATCATGTATATGCATATGATATGTAATATGTAACGGCACATGATTGGATCTGATTATTTAAGGAAACTCAGTAATTAATGTGATTGCTAGTTCGTCACCTTGTAACTTTAATGTATATGCATGTGCATATGTAAATGACACGAATTCTTGAAACGTATTAAATATCATTTTAGCCCCCAAAGAATTCTCTCTCTCTCTCTCTCTCTCTCTCTCTCTCTCTCTCTCTCTCTCTCTCTCTGCTCCCTCCCTCTCTATATATACCTCAATAAACATTGCAGTTGTGTTATCAAAGCAACAAAAAAAATGGCATCATCATCCAAAATAAAGCATACTCACTCAACCCTAATTCACAACATGATCGTCATCTCCATGCTAATACTATTCCCATCGATCTCAACCGTCGATTTCGCCCACGGCGCTCGACCGAATCTCATCGAGATCTCAGACATCGACGAAGCTTGCTCGGAGCCCATACTAAACGAACTGTCCCTGGGAGATTTGTGCGTAAGAACCCTTCGATCCAATCCCAAAATCATGGCTTCTAAAAACCTATTCGACCTGTCGAAGAACATCATCGAAGCTGGGATTTCGAACGTCACGAAAACGCTCTCTTACGTCGAAAACTTGATCGAAAAGCGGGGCCCGCGAGAAGGCCGACTGTTGTTAGAACAGTGCAGATCTGCTTATGTGGCGGCGGTTAAGTCGTTCAAGTCGTTTAAGAAGGCTTTGCCAGAATCTGGGAATATCGAAAAGTTTATGAAGCCAGTTATGGAAATAGTTGGGGTTTGTGAGAATGGTATTCAGTTATGTTCGAGTAATGTCGGCGATGCTGTGATTTTGGAGGGGAAGAAGCTTGTCCCAGTTTATGGGATGTCTGCGATACAAGCTAATAATAATCAGTACTCGTAAGGATTTTATCCTATGATGTAATAATACTCGAAGTATGGAAAGTCTTCTCTTTATATCAATTGTAGCTTTAATTTGCCTGCATTTGGAATAAACTACGAAGATCGTAACGAACGAGACATGAGAACAAAGAAAATTGAATATTATTTGACTTCGTTTAATCTCGCTCCAAAGAAGCAATATAGCAACATGCCTTAATATATGCGTTTATTAAAGAAAATATCAATAATATTAATATTATAAAAGTAACTGTGTTTAACTTAGTTGTGTTACGTGGGGTAGTTTGTGTTTAAGTGGGGTGTCATGGGCAGTTAGTCGTTGTTTTAAAGTATTTAAAAATAGTCACTATTGTACTTAGAGTAGCACATACGATAAAGAAACTAAATGAACTTCAGGCAATTATTAAATAGTGTTCTCTTGCAAAGTTGTAGCTTGTAAACACATTACAATCTACTATTTTCATTTCATGAATTCGATGTGCTTCTTCCAAGCCAAGTTATTACCTCTTCCTAGTCACGGGCGATATTGTAATATATCTTCTGATGTCCTCAAATATTTATTTTTAGAATTTGAAATTAAACCAATAAATTGATATTAATATCGGATGTGTTTGTGTTGTTTGTCACCCAATCTTTTCTATAACGTGTTGTGTTGGTCCTCACGCATCACTATTTTCAATATGAATAATTTGACGTTCTCTTCTCACCCATCTTTTATATAATGGCCACCTAACGTTATAGCTACATTCGGAAAATTATAATACTTCAATAGAAAAGATTACTAACTTTCTAAAAGGTTCTAAAAACTTCAAAGACGAATGGGTGTCAAAGCCTTCCTGCGAAGGAAGTTCAATAGAAAAGGTATCAGATGCCAAAACTATAGCCTTAAAATAAATACAAATGAAGTAATAGGATTCCAGGAATGGCTGCAGAATAGCCTTCCATTTAGGGCTGTATAACCCTTAGGGTGCTACTATTGGCACCCCCTTTGTGGGTGTAAACAACCTTGAGAATTGTATATTTACAAAATTATTAACTCTCTACATTTGATTCACCAATAATAATTCAAGTATTAATCTGTTAAATTACATATCATTAATGCATTGATCGAACGAACTTATTTAGCAGGTTTCTATAAATATTAATTAATTTATTTATTACCATCGGAAAAAGTTAATTGATTTATTTTGAAGTTAAATTTACACTTAAACACTTAAAATTGATCATCTTTTAGATTTATAAATATTATTCGTTAACTTATTTTCAAAGACCTTTGAGATAAAAATATTCCATAGTAACTGACAAAATAGATATAGATAAAAACAAATAAAAACTAAGATTAACATCATATTTACAAACATTGTCTTGTAATCCTATTAATTTATCAGGTAAAAAGTGTAGATTAAATATTTATTAAAAGTGATACTTAGTCGTTTAAATGAATAATATAGTTGGTAGTTACAACAACCTCAAATTGTCTGCTGATAATTAACAAATACTATATAGTAATTAGACATAAATAATAATCAACCGTAACTAAAAATTATAATATTTATACTAGTATTTTCGGCATATTCAACTTGTGCATTAAAATATAACTAGTTACTTTATATTTCTATTATTTAAATTTATAATATCCGATGAAATATTATTTTAAATATGTAAATGGAAAAAGGATTTGTGGAGATTTAATTATAAACAAGAAGTGAAATGATATCATTAAAAATTAATTTGTGATGACATAATTATAATAATAAAGAATTTAAAATTAAGGGTCATCATAGACGTCAGAATAGAAAATTCATCAAATTTTTTGTTGGCCAAAGACATAGTTTTTGAAGTTGCAATTAATTGTGTGATAATAACTAGGGGTCTAAATAGAATCTTAGGGGGTCCATATAGAATTACCCTAACCCTTATTGACAAATATTCTAAAATGAAACAAAGAAAAATAAAAAATAAATCGGTCATTTAATGAAGTTATAAAAAGAGAAATAAAAAATAAAACATAAATATATGTATGAACATGCCAGTTTTTTTCTTCATACGAGTAATGTATTTACCATATTTTGAAATGTTTGAAATATGAGCTAAATATTTTATTCATTTATAGGTCGATTGACTTGTGATAAATCATACAAATGGGAGGAGATACTAAATAGTCCTTATTTTTTGGTAACGTATTTATTATATTAGGGATATATGTGATGTCTTAATTCAGAGGAATAACACGCCGATTGGCCATTTCTAGCAAAGTTGCGGAAAATGACTACATCTACTTGATTGCAGCTAATTTTCCATGATATAAATAATAGGATCATCTATCTATACTATACGGGACATAAATTAATCAAAATACACGATTACTCCTACATAAAATACAAAATCAACAATATTAAAATCCATATAATATACATGTTCCTTCCCAATTCCCGTACTTGCATTATTCCCTTCCCAATTCCCGACTTGCATTATTCCCTCCAAAATTCAATACAATATTAACTGTCGAAAAATAAATAACACTGCTTCCCTAAACAAATAACTCTATATATACACCTCAATAAACAACAATGCAACAAACATCTCTTCATCAAAGGAAAAAAAAATGGCATCAACCCTAATTCACATAATCTCCATGCTAATGCTATTCTCATCAACTTCCATCGATTTCTTCGCTCAAGGCGCTCGATTGAAGCTCATTGAGATCTCAACCATCAATTTAGACGCTTGCACTGAAGACTCTGCATTGTTTGGCGGCGAAGATTTCTGCATAAAAACCCTTACATCCAATCCCAAGATAATGTCTTCGAAAACCCTAATCGAGCTAGTGAATAACATCATCGAAGCTGGGATTTCAAACGCTACGAATACGCTCTCTTACATCGAGAATTTGATCAGCAAGGGTGGGCCCGCCGGCCAAGGATTAGAGCAGTGCAGATCAGCTTACGTGGCGACGGTTGATTCGTTTGAGTCGTATAAGACAGCTTTAGGCAGCGGTAATAACATCGCTGGCGCGTCGATCAGTGTATTTCGTTCTTTGAATGATATTCAGTCGTGTTCGAATGTTACTGATGTGGTGATCTTGGAAGGGATGAAGCTTGTTCCACTTTATGGGATTTCTGCTGTAAATGTTGGTGAAAATTTGGGTCACTAGTTTAAGGTGTAAGGAGTGATATATTCCTATATTTTGAATGATATTATTGAAGTCTTGATTGGAATATTCAGTTATTCTTGGATTAAGTTGCAAGCAGTTGAAAAATTGTTCTGAAAAAATGAGTTAACTTTGATTATACTTGCCACTAAACTGCACCGCCTACATAATAACTGAGGTGTTGAAACGTAATATTATCATCTGTTTAGGTAATTTACAATCAAATTTTCGGCCGATTTCCTTCCCCATACATAAAGCCCCAACACTACATACATTTAATTTATTTTATATCAAAAGATATAAAGAAAATGGAACATATTAGGGCAAGAAGATGAATCAGAAGACATGCACGTAAAAGGGGCACAACAGCATATATACGTACCACATGTTATTAGCAAACTTTGAGTTATATTCACTAAATAAAAGATGCAAATAATAATAAAAAAAAAAATCCATCGGTTCAATCGTTGAATAGAAACCTCGAAAGGCCTAAGAGAAACGAATGGTTTAAAAACATTTTGCATGCACCTAAAAAAACATTTAGTTATATCTATCGACTTGAGATGTCAAACAACTCTTCCAAAGTCCGAAGGTTGCTCTAACGTTATAGCTACATTCGGAAAATTATAATAATTTAATAAAATTGATTAGTAATTTCTAAAAAGTTCTAAACTTTCAAAGACAATGAATGTCAAAGCCTTCCTGCGAAGGAATTTAGACAGAAAAAGTATCATATGCCAAAACTATAGCCCTAAAATCAATACAAATGAAGGATATGATTTCCAGAAAAAAAATATATGATTCCATTTAGTTGGCTACAGAATAGCCTTCCATTTGAGATATAAAAAATAAAAATATAAGTATATGTATGAACATGCCAGTTTTTTCTTCATATGAATAATGTATTTACCATATATGAAAAGTTTGAAATATGAGCTAGATATACATCTGTAGCACGATTGACTTGTGATATAATCAAACAAATGGGAAGAGGTATTAATTAAATAGCCCTAAGTAATTAGTAAAATAGGGTTGTGATCCATACTAAGGAGTAACATGGCATTATTAGCAAAGCTGCGGGAAATCAGTACATCTACTTGAATTGCTAATGTTCCATGATACAAAAAATAACGGGAATCTATATCGTACGATATTCTTAATCATACATAATCACATAAAATTTAAAATCTCGAGTTGCCGCACCAGCAGCAGTGTTATCATTATATAAAACTAATAATATTTATTTTCACATCACATTGACTCTTGAAACACAAACAACATCATTTTCAACCCCCCCCCCCCCCCCCCCCCCCAATACTTAATCGTCTCTCTCTATATATACCTCAGTACTAATGAGCGAAGCAAAACATCTCTTTATGAAAGCAATAAACAAAGAAATGGCCTCGACGACCTTAATTCACATCTTCTCCATTCTAATATTATTCTCATCAATCTCCATCGATTTCTTCGCTCAAGGCGCTCGATCGAAGCTAATTGAGATCATAGATATCGAAGATGCTTGCTCGGGCAGCTACGGAATGTACGACGAAGCTTCGTGCGTAAGAATCCTTCGATCCAATCCCAAGATAATGTCTTCGAAAAACCTAATCGAACTAGCGAGTAACATCATCGAAGCTGGGATTTCTAACGCTACGAATACGCTCTCTTACATCGAAAACTTGATCAGCAAGGGCGGGCCCGCCAGCCAAGGATTATTAGAGCAGTGTAGATTGGCTTATGTGGCGGCGGTTGATTCGTTTCAGTCGTTTAAGACAGCTTTAGGCAATGGTAGTAACATCGCTGACCCGACGTTCGGTGTATTTCGTGCTTCGAGTTATATTTCTCAGTTGCGTTCGAATGTTACTGATGTGGTGATTTTGGAGGGGATGAAGCTCGTCCCAGTTTATGGGATTTCTGCAATAAATATTGGTGACAGTTTGCATTAGTTAAGGTGTAAGGACGGATATCCCTATGATGTTTTTGAATGATATTTGAAGTCTTGGTAATTTGGAATCTTCAGTTATTGTTGGATTAAGTTGCATGCATGCATTTGAAAAAATTGTTCTGAAAAATTGACATAACTTTGCTTACTTCCCACTAAACTACAGCGTCTACATAACAATTTGAGGTGTTGAAACGTAATATATATCATCTAGTATCTACGTAGGTAATTGCCATCAAATTTTTAACCGATTTTTCCCCCATACATATAAGCTGCATTGATCTAATTTATTTTATATCAAAACATAGAAGGAAAAAGAAATATT
This sequence comes from Craterostigma plantagineum, assembly GCA_027422505.1. Lineage (NCBI taxonomy): Eukaryota > Viridiplantae > Streptophyta > Magnoliopsida > Lamiales > Linderniaceae > Craterostigma > Craterostigma plantagineum. Next base: position 4,856,348 of record JAPQWV010000050.1, read on the forward strand.
TGGTCAAGACGATGAATGATCAGAAGACATGCACATAAAAAGGGCACAATAGCACATATATACATAACGTGTTAGCAAACTTTGAGTTATATATATAACAAAAAAAACATATGCAAATCGAAAAAACGTCCATGGATTGATCTTTGAATCGAAACCTCGAAATTAGGTCCTAAGAACATCTCCATTCGATACCCAAAAATCTAAAGTGTATATTAAAAGTTCTCCAAGCGTACACCAAACGCAAACTCAAAATGTGTTTCTGTCTTCTCTCTCCTGTTTTAAAACGCATATATGCGTTTGAGAATGAGATATCCCAAAAGATGCGTTTGATGTTTTATATACCCTATTTTTATTTTAATTATTAAAGTACTCATATAAAAAATAAAAAATAAAAAATAAAAAGTATATAAAAGGACATTATTAATTTACTTTTTCTAACTTTTTATATGAAATAATATTGAGCTTACTATTAATTTTGTGACATTATTTTTTCTAATCGAACTAAAATAACAATGTGGTTTAATTTGTAAAGTTGTAAATTAAATGGGTAATATTAAAAAATGAGGTAGAAGAGAATATTACAATAATGGACTTTTGAGTTTGAGAATTGGTCTGTCGGTTGGAGAAGAATTACGGCATTTTGAATTGATAATGCGTTTGAGTTTGAGAATGAGTTTTTCGATTGGAGATGGTATAAGAGAAATGAACAGTTTCAAAACATTTGCAAGCATTAAAAAAAGCCATTTCGTTATATCTATCGACTTGGGATGTCAAACAAAGTCTCCTAAATTCTGAAGGTTGCTCTAACGTTATAGCTACATTCGGAAAATTATAATAATCCAATCACTACTAAAAAAAAGCATAGACACGGAGAATTCGGTGTTTATAAACAATATTCCTTATCTATTGATAGTGATTAGACACAGAATTATATGTGTCTGATGTGTAGATATTGTTGTCGTAGCAAATTTAGACACGAATATATGTCGTTTCTAAAATGAATTTTGTCACATGTTTCATTTTTATTTCCGTATCTAATCCGTGTCTAAATAAAAGAAGTAATTTATTTTGAAATAAAAATAAAAACCTTGTGTCAGAATCCGTTTCTAATACTCATAATTTAGACATGAAACCTATTCCGTATCCAGTTCCCGGGTCTGATACTCTGTTTTCTTGTAGTGAATTAAAAAGATTAGTAACTTCTAAAGTTCTAAAAGTTTCAAAGACGAATGAATGTCAAAGCCTTCCTGCGAAGGAAGTTAACTAGAAAAAGGTATCAGATGCCAAAACTATAGCCCTAAAATTAATACAAATGAAGTAATATGATTGATTAAAAAAAATATTTGATTCCATTTAGTTGGCTCTGGCTGCAGAAATATAGCCTTCCATGGCTGTATAACCCTTATTGAGAAATAAAAAATAAAAACATAAATATATGTATCAACATGCCAGTTTTTTTTTCTTCATACGAATAATTATTTACCATGAGGTAAATATTTTATACATATGTAGCAGGATTGACTTGTGATATAATCATACAAATGGGAAGAGGTATTAAATAGCCCTTAAATTAGTAAAGCTGCGGACTACTTGAATTGCTAATGGTTCCATGATACAAAATATTACCGGATCATCTATATATCACAATATTCTTAAAATGCATAATCACATAAAATTTAAAATATAATTATAGTAGCAGCACCAGCAGTTTTATCATTATATAAAAACTTATAATATTTATTTTCACATCACATTTGATTCTTGAAACACATAAACACTATCATTTTAGTCCCAAATACTTGAACGCCTCTCTCTATATATACCACACTAATGCAGCAAACATCTCTTTATCAAAGCAATAAACAGAAAAAATGGCCTCAACCTTAATTCACATGACCTCCATGCTAATATTATTCTCATCAATTTCCATTGATTTCTTCGCTCAAGGCGCTCGATCGAAGCTCATTGAGATCATAGACATCGAAGGTGCTTGCTCGGGCGGCTATGGAATGTTCGACGAAGATTCGTGCGTAAGAACCCTTCTATCCAATCCCAATATAATGGCTTCGAAAACCCTAACCGAACTAGCGAGTAACATCATCGAATTTGGGATTTCTAACGCTACGAATACGCTCTCTTACATCGATAATCAGATCAGCAAGGGCGGGCCCGCCGGCGGAGGATTAGAGCAGTGCAGATTGGCTTATGTGGCGGCGGTTGATTCGTTTCGGTCGTTTAAGACAGCTTTAGGCAGCTGTAATAACAACATTGGCGCGTCAGGCGACGTATTTCGTTCTTCTAATGATATTCAGTCGTGTTCGAATGTTACTGATGTAGTGATTTCGGAGGGGATAAAGCTCGTCCAACTTTATGGGATTTCTGCAATATATGCTTTAAAGTCAATTGTTGAGGTGTAAGGAAGGATTATATATTCCTATGTTTTTTCGAATGATATTTGAAGTCTTGATTTGAATCTCTTCAGTTCTTCTTGTATTAAGTTGCATGCATGCATTTGAAAATTTGTTTTGAAAAATTGAGTTGACGTTTGTCCACTAAACTACAGCGCCCTACATAACAAATTTGAGCTGTTGAACCGTTAATATATATCATCTTCTAGGTAATTCCCATCAAAAAAAATTTCGACGATTTTTCCCCATACATAAGCTATATACATTCAATTTATTATATACCAAAAGAATGAAAGAAAAAAAACCATTTAGGGGAATAAAGATGAATCAGAAGACATAAAAAGGGCAGAAACAGCATATATATATACATAACATATCTGCAGTTAGCGAACTTTTGAATTATATAACTAACATTAAACAGCTGAAAGTCGAGAAAAAAAAACATCCATCGACTTCGATCTTTGAATCGAAGCCTCAAAATGCCTAAGAGAAACGAAAGGTTTCAAAACATTTCCATGCACTAAAAGACTTTCAGTTCTATCTATCGACTTGAGAGATGTCAAACAATTAACTCTCCCAAAGTCTGAAGGTTGCGCTCTATAGTTAGGTTGTTTAGTTCCTTATACCCTTTTATTCGCCTTTTACTTTCCCATGGCACCTTCTAACATTATGTATATGTATGTATGTATATAGATACATTACATAGATCATGAACATCTTATCCAGCCCTTCAATTTTCTTGCATGTTCAGCGAATACTCATCCACGATAAGCTGATGCGCTTCTCCTAGATTTCTCTTCTTGCCAGCCCTTTCGTTTTCGAAGATCTGCGTTATAAAATGTAAGAATGAATCCCGTAACAGAATCGAATGGAGGAAGAAAAAAAAAGGAAGAAGATGAAAGAATCGTACGGTTTTGGCCATATTCTGCAATATCTCTACAATCTCGCAGAACTCGGGCCTCAAAGATGGTTCTTGATTCCAACATTTCTCGAGAAGGTCGAGCAGCAATGGATGAGTGTTTTTGGGTATCGTTGGTCTTAAACACTGTGATTAGATACAGTAAAGAATCGAACATTTTTTCGCTAAATCAAAAGGTAATGAGGAGACGCAAGTGGAAGCTGTAATAAACACGCACCTTTTGAACAACGCCTACTGCTGCTTGCAGTGGAGTCAAGTTTGCATATGGAAGCTGATGAGATGACGAACGAAGAATATTAAAGGATAGAAAAAAGATGCGATAAATTGATGTAAAGTAAAAATAGTCAAATACTTCTTTATCAAGAAATGAGTAAATGTACAAACCTTTCCAGTTAGGAGTTCCCATAGCACAATCCCAAAGCTGAACACATCTGCTTTATGATTGTATGGCTTGTGCTCGATAACCTTAAAAGTCGATAAACAATATTACATTACAAGTTAGAGATATACGCCTTTGTTGATTATTTTTGGTGTAATAAATGATATATTTATATACGAAAAATACGTACCTCGGGAGCCATCCACCGATACGTTCCAGTCTCCGCTGTCATAACTCCCGACTGAAGCTGAATCCTCGCAACGCCGAAATCGGCAATTTTAACCACCTGAAAAAAAAAGCGCCCATTTTTTATAATATATAAAAATATTAGTGTTAATTGCTTGTTGAATAGTTAGTTTTGGAGAAATTATATAAAACTCCTTACACCATTTTCGTCGATCAAAATATTCGCAGCCTTTAGGTCGCGGTGAATTATGTTGTTCTGATGCAAGTAGCTCATTCCCTTTGAGACGTCGACGGCGACCTTTATTACATCCTTAAGCTTCAATACGCCCTTTTGTTTGTGAAGGAAGTCGTACACGCTTCCCCCAGACATAAATTCTGTAATAAGATATGATATAATAAATTTCCATAAAATCGGGATATACTTTTTAACATGTACAAGTACCTGTAACAATGCATAAGAGAGGTGGCTTTGTACACGCTCCGATGAATTGCACCACGTTTTTGTGCCTAACTTTCCTGTATATTAGCTCATGCATAAGGTATGAAAGTTTCTTAAATCATTGAAAAGCTCGATAGGAGATTTTTTAACCTCAATATGAAGACTTCTTGGGAGAATTCTTGCATCAAGTGCCCGTTAAGGTTGTCAGCCTTGAATACTTTGATGGCAACGTCTTGACTACGAAATGTGCCTTTATACCTGAATATTACCATAAAACATAGCTGTCATGAAAGTACTTTTTCAGAACCGCAAAAAAAATATAGACTTACAAGTTTCCATTAGAGCCTGACGTGAGCTTATATTCGAAGTTCAATAAACTCGAATCTATTTCCCAGACGTCGCTACCATCTAAAGGGATTTCCACTGGCCCAGGAGGTAAGAATACGCCACTTGGGCGATGATTTTCTTGTTTGGTAAAAGATTCCTTCTGGATAAAATTCGTACGAAAATGAACGGTTTTCAAGAAAAGGCCAAGCAGGGCATCTCCTTAAGAGGATGAATTTCCTTGATTTTTACCTCGACTCTTAGAATCTCCCTCACCAATAGGTTCTTCAGATGGACGATTCCCTATAATTCGATTAAAGAAAAGACTTGGTTGAGCTTAAGCGAGTTCTTGCTATGAAAATGGAGATGAGTTCAAAAGGAAAGTACCTTTTCCCAGCCATCAACCACGAAGACATCTAACGAATATCCATCATTGGTGCAGAATGCATGAGCTTCTTGAATGTTGAGCCCAATCTCAGACATAAGTAGTGTCAACTAACAAGGAAAAACATCTCGATTTATCGTTAGAAACAAATTTATACACGGCACTGTGAAAATGGAAGTCAGGTTTTACCACACTAAGAAGCTTCTGTTTGTCTTTCGTTGAAATCGTTATTTCGTGCAGTGGCCTTAAAAAGAACAGAGAAATTAAAACAGCAAAGAACGTATTACGCAATAATCTCATCAGCGTTGGCCGTAGTGTTATTACCTCATAATCATGTTCGAGGAGTTGTTCGGACCGTTAGCATCAGAGTTATTTACTTCCACCTTAATACCGTAATTTGACGACTTCCCAAATGCAGGCGGAAGATCAAGGCTGCAAATTCGAACACAGGAATATGGAAACTACTAAGATAAATTTTTTCGACATATGGTAACTTTATTTGTTATCTGCTGAAAGCCTAATAACTTTATTCAATGTAATTAAGCCCTCAATTGCTCGTGCCTATCTGGCATGAGAGAGTCGTCTCCTTCGTTGAAGCTCGAGTGGACTGAATTCCCGGGATTTCCATCGCAGGCCGGGCGAGCCTAAGTTAGCAAAAAAAAGGTCGAATATTTAATCTGAAAAAAGGGATTTTCAAGGTAGTAAAAATGGAATAAATATATATACCTGAACGAGGCGTACGTCAACTGCAGGTCTTGTAAGAGGATCGTGTGCCATGCTTAAGAGTCTTTTGTGCATTAGGACATCTTCGGGCCTTTCTGTATTAACATCCAACGCATAACTGCATATGAATCAGAAACATGACCTTCAATTTTGATGCCATCGATGAAGAGCTCTTACAGCTCCAAGGAAGTAGAATCACTTAAACAACGCAAGCCATGTTTGTGTAATGAGGAATCATGGCTAAGTGTTTTTGTCTTTGGAGAACCACAAAGATTCAAGAAACACACACGGAAAACAGAGCTCAATTTCATCTAATTTCACCTCTCATCAAATCTACAAACTGAAAACAAATCACAATCTGAAGCCCAAGAGAAGGACTTAAGCTTCGGTTACATCAAGAAAACTCACAAGAACAATCATAGATAGTTTTCAGACAACTTCAGATATAGACCCCTTTTCCTAGTTCCCCATCTCGCACCTTGTAAACTCAGCCAATTCATGTAATAAAACGAAGAACAAAGCTTTACCGATGAGGAAGCATACTAAAATGAGACCAAAGCTCATCTTCAAACCCAGGTTCAGATGATTCTTGGACATTGAGCTCCTTCAATTTATGCAAAACTTCATAGAACACTTCGATTTTATCCAACCTTTTCCTGCTTATAACCGGCGAATACTCAGATTGCCTGCTGCTACAGCTCTCAGTATCTCCCATCAATATAATTTTTACCCAAGAAAAAAAAAATAAAGATTTATAATCCACTTTCAAGAAAACACTGAACTCCAAGAATATGCACTTTGATTCAGATTCCAATCATTTACACACGACAACCATATGTTGCACGGAAAAGACTTCTAAAAAAAAGAAGAAAAAAAAAAGAAAGGGTGGGTGGGGCGTGATGTGTGTCTATAACTATGTAGAAACTGCATCGATAATCTACTCCACCGCTTTGCTCATATTTTCTTGCGGCAATTTGCATGTAAGGAAGCTCAAAAAAATATATATAAAAATCAAAACTTTAAAGACAACAAAAACATTAAATGAAGAAACGAAATAAGAAAGACTTCCCCATATCGTAATGGTTTGCCGACGTGGATTCAAACAAGGCTTCGCAACTTTGCTTGTGTCACCCAATGGGGCTTGTCTTGTTTTCTTGGTACTTGCCATTTTTTTTTAATTCATTATATCCATGTCACAGATTTGAACCCTTTCGATTAAAGTAATGTAAGGAGGTGTTGATCTAATCACGATGGCGACCGCCGTGGAGCTCATCCAATCAATCCATGTCCCACTTGAAATTAAGAATTCTTGTTTGTTCTTTTAATTGTAGATATTTAATCATAATGGGATTTGTTAATAAGTTGAGCGTTATTACATCATTGCTTGAATCACATCACTTGTAGTTGCGGAAATAGTTTTCTTGTGTGGTTTAACTAATGGGATTCCATGAGAGACTTGGATTGGACAAGTGCATTAGTATATAATTGTCTGATTATTATTTAATTTGATTTTCTAGAAAGATAATAAATTTATTATTTCAAGAGCCAGTAAAAATTTAAGTCCGGCCGCCAGTTAAAGTTAATCGATCTTTATCACTACACAACATTGTAAATTAAAGCATTTTGGAAACCGGCCATGGCCAACTTTAAGTAAGACAAATTTAGTTTCAACCCAAAATTATTTCGAAGTTCTTGTTTCTTTGAATTAATACTACAACAAAAATGATCAATTTTCTCGATAAAAATATGTACAAATTTGGAGTGATACCATAGATATAAGATTAGATTGAGAAAGAAAACATATATTAGATTAAATAAACAATTATATATTTAAATTAAATTGAAAGGTGTTGTTAGTGGATGTGTTATGGGTAGACATTGGACCAAGAGTGACGTCATATCCTGCCGTGGATGAGGGAGTAGTAGACCGTAAGTTTGAGTTGAGTGGTCATGCAATAGACTAACATGTTTAATTTATATTTTTTTCTCGGTCATTTTCTAATTATTTTTTGACACATAATATTAATATATGTATGGATGGCCATTAAATGATTCTTTAACTCAGTCCGTGACATGAATATCGGGAATGTTTTGGAATCAGAATCCTGATTAAGCAGAAGTTTGATCCAATCCAATCACACTATTAGAAGCTTCAAAATGAAAATTAAATAGATTCTTCCTTATATATAGGGAATATTCTTCCAACGATGGTCTGTACTCTGTTGATATTTAATAACAGTTCAAACGGCGTTTAAAATTGAAAAACAACCAAACATGCCTCATTTTAATAACTATCAACATACTAATCGTAATTTCTAGATCACTTGAGGGTAAATTTAAGATTACTCAAAAGCTTACGTTGTAATTTGTAATTTACCCTGCCAAACAGGACGTCATTTGTAATTTATGTTAAATGGGCCTAATGGGCTTTTATTCCCATCGGTGCTCCTTAATCCAGCCCATTATGCCTGCTGCGTAATTTAATATATAACCTAATCGAGGAATTTTATGGGTAAACACCTTATGTGAGCACCTAGTGATGTGGCACAGATTCGTGCCATTTCAACGTCCCACATCGACATCTAAGATTATGTCGTCTCAATAAACACCTTCTAGGCGCCATTAATCGACATTTCGGATGCTGATGTGGCATATTGACGTCCTACACAATATCTTACGTATCAATGAAATATACCGCGTCAATATGCCACGTCAGCATCCGAAATGTCGATTAATGGCGCCTATAAGTGTTTATTGAGACGACATAATCTTAAATGTTGATGTGGGACGTTGAAATGGCACGAACGGTGCCACATCACTAGGTGCCCACATAAGGTGCTTACATATAAAATTCATCTAATCTTTATATATACATATATATTGATGGTTTTATTTTCAGCTATTTCATTCCAACGCAGGTAAAAAGATTCCGCCTTTTGATGCTTTTAACTGGACGTTGTGTGATCAACCAATCACCAATGTATACAACGAACTACGACTTCGAAAGACGTTCTTTTTTTTTGTACGAAGAATGAATAAAAGCTCCAAACTATGGTATCTACAGTGAAGTAAATATAATACCTTGTGTTTTTCATCGACAACCCAAGAAGAGAAGAATAACATTCTCAGAAGGTCGTCTTTGCTACAAACACTGTAATAGATAGATAGTTAGATACATACGATGGTCTCAGCGGACTTCATCGTCGGCATATTAGGTCCATCGATTCTTCTAATCCTTCAAATATTATTTGATTCATTCACATCGACTACCTTAATTATTCTTTTTCTTTTCTTTTTTCGCAGGCAACATAGTGTCCATAGCCACCTTCGCATCGCCCATGTAAGTCAACCCAAGTAAGTATGTAACCTAAAACTTCTACGTTTCCGAACTATAAAAAAATTCTCCGTTTTCGGAAAAATCCCAGATGGACCTTTCGGGAAATCGCGAAGAAGAAATCCTCGGAAAACTACAAAGGCGTCCCATACGTAACGACTTTAGTGAGCACGAGCCTTTGGACGTTCTACGGTAGCCTCGACCCAGACGATGGGATACTCATACTCACCGTAAACGCTGTTGGGGCGACCTTGCAAGCTACGTACCTAATTCTTTTCATCGTATATTCTTCAAAGGAGAGAAAGGTGATATACTTCGGCCTTGTGGTCGTCGACTTGCTCTTTCTCGGGATAGTGATCGTTGTCACCCTTTCTGCGCTGCACGGAGACTTTAGGCGCACTTTCGTCGGAGCTTTGTGCGCGGCTTTCACCATAGCTATGTACGCCGCACCTCTCTCGATTATGGTGAGCGAATCGACGAATTACTTACCGAAATATTTCGACTTCTTACATGGGATTCAATTCGACAGAAAAGAGTGATACAGACGAAGAGCGTGAAGTACATGCCGTTCCTCCTCTCTTTGTCCCTCTTTGCAAACGCTGCAGTTTGGTTTACGTTTGCGATGCTCGTCGAGGACTTGTATGTTCTGGTAAACACACGCAAAAGCCCACAATTTTTCCGATGTATTTCTACGGATGTTGCATACGTATCGTATGAACTCTGCAATATTTCAGGTGCCAAATGCAGTTGGGATTTTACTGGGTTCACTTCAGCTGGTAATATACTTTGCGTATAAGAAAAAGTCGGGTTCGTCTGACTCTGTTGATGCAATGTCGGACCAGAAAACATATGTCGACGGTAATAATGCTAAAGAGATCGAAGATATCGAACAGCGCAAAGAAACGGATGCCCACAACGGACACGAGTCGCCATAACAAAGTGCAGACTACATGCAAGTTAAATATATCAAGAATATACGGAATTACACTGTGTAAAAGCTTCGAAAAAGTCAGTAGCCCACATGGATGATTTATCTACAAAGTGGGGTTTTAGACTCCAAAGTCCAAGAACCAACCATGTTATTCGTGTATGCTACTGCCCTTTCGAATTTACAAAGATTCATACAATATATACTCCAGACAAAGGTAAAGAAACTTCACTAGAGGAAATAAGAACGGGACTTTCTCTACGCACGAACTTTTTATGACACTGTTTGGAGAGAAGTGAAAAGGAAAGGTGTAAAGGCTCTATTCATCTCGCAAACATCGTTTTCCTTTTCATGTTTGACGCACACAAACTCCACGTATCAAACGGAGGGTGAACAACAATCGATAGAAAAAAAGCGAGACGAAGGGGAGACGCTGATATTCACTGAAAAGAACTTGTGGTACTCATATCGACATGAATCTGATCATCAGATTACTCCCATTTTAGGAGGCTGCAGGTTTGAAGCAAAAGATGCATTAAACATGTGAGATGTCTATAATAACATATGTTAATGATAGGAAAAGGTGAATGAACATTTGTAGTTAGAAGATTTCCATCTCACCCTTTTGGTAATAACGGAAAGTAAAGCGTATACTTCATAAAAAATAAATAGGTGGCTGATAACGTACCTTTTTCAGAATCATCTTTGAACCGCTTGCTGCAGGTTTTAGAATCTCGAAAGAACAAACTAGTGATTCGTCGACGCTCAAAAGAGCACCAGCGTTGTCGAATTCTCCACCATAGTTTGGAGCGGAAAAGATAGTCACAAGCCGTCTCTTTGCAAAGAACTCGTATCCATCTTCGACAACCTGCACAAATGAATTCACTTGATCGCGCATGGATATGGAAAGGGTGTCTAAGGTGTTTTTCGGCACAGATAGATACAAACACACACGAAAAAAGATGAAATGGCCAACTTTAAATTCTTGTGAGGATGGCATTTGGAAACATGACCTATTTGCTAAGCCATCTTACAGAGTTCTCCATGCAGAAGAGACTGAGTGTATACCTGATGACCTCTGCAAATCAGATCCAAGTTATTCTTCTGCAAAAACTCCGCAACTACATCAGGCCCGAAAGTAGATGAAACACCCCTATCACTTTCAGACCAGCCCTTTACAGTACGATCAGGATCGGACCAAAGCAAGTCACATAGGAGACCGTTGTCGGGTATATCAGTTGGCCTTGAAATCTCATCTATCTGATCTAATTTTTTCAATTCTGGAGAAAGCCCTCCGTGCATGCATAGTATTTTTTCATCAATAAGCGCAGCTACCGGCAAACAGTTGAAGCAGTCCGTGAATATCTTCCAAAGGCGGACATTGAATCTTCTTTTGCATTCGTCGTAAAATCCATACACACGATTTATCTTTGCATCTTCGTGATTGCCTCTCAAAAGGTGTACTTTGCTGGGATATCTTATCTTGTAAGCCAATAATAAGCATATCGTCTCCAGGCTTTGCTTGCCTCTATCGACATAATCTCCAAGAAATAGGTAATTCGAGGAAGGAGGGTACCCACCACTCTCAAATAGCCTCAGAAGATCTTGAAACTGTCCGTGTATGTCACCTGCAGGCAATACATAAATGGAACTAAAGCCTCAACTCAAACAAACATGAGATTCCCTAAAACTTTTACACAGTAATAATTTCAAACACATAAAGCTCTCTCATATTTCACAGATTACTCAGCAATCATGCAACATGTATATATTAATCAGTATGACTTATTCAGCTTGGCAGCTACAGAAATCAAACAAAAGCCTAAAAAGAAGTTAATTTAAGAATAACAGACCACAGATCCTGATAGGAGCACGGAGCTTAAGCAGATTAGGCTGAGACAAAAAGATCTGACGAGCGTTGACACAAAGCTGTCGAATCTCAGCTTCCGAGAGCTGAACTTGTTTGCCCCCGCCTTTTCCTTCCAATAGCCTTCTTATTATGTCATCCAAAACACCCCTATCCATCGTACCCTCCATCGTCATCATCTTTCCGAACTATCAGCGGTCGTCTTAATTTTACCTCACAGTGGAGCAAAAACGAAAACGGCAGCTAAACTATATCACATCATCTTCGTAATCTGAGCACCATGCTGTTAGTCGCCATGAAAAAGCTTCAAGAGATTGAGAGAGCTCACGGGAGAAGACGATAGGGATGAGCAAACTGTGTTGGCGATTGGAAAGGGTCGAAGTCGAATAAGATACGGTTTAATTGCAGCCACATTACCAAACTTATGCATAATTTCAATAAAACCCCTATGATTTATGTAAATTACAGGCATGCCTATTTTGTTTTTCATAAGTCATACCGTCACGCTTATTTCTTTCCATCTTTCTATTTCGGACGTCCCACATAGTTCTTCTCATTTCTACTTTTGGTAAAAAATTATTCATACACCATTTATATTAAAAAAAACTTCTTAAGTTGCGTGCCCACTTCTCTCTCCATTCCTTAAAGTGTACTATAATATTAAAAAATTGATTTCTTAATCTATGTGTCCACTAATTTTTGGGAAGTATTAAGTGGGATAGAGGTAGTAATACTTTACGGAACTGTAGCAAATGCGTTGTGAAGGTTTAATATGGGTTGTATAGTGAAAGTAAACCAAGGAATAAGAATATGACTTGGTCTTATCTTTTCATTTTCGTTTTTACGTAATTTACCTTTTTTTTATTCTGTGCGTTCCCCTGAGGTTGGTGGAGGTATATTAGATGTTATTTTACTCAAAGGTGACACTATATATATCTGGTTTACCAAGACATATTCTTTGATTGGCTGATTCTGTCTTTAATGGTGCGTGGTCTCCACGACTTCGCCAGGTGCCTCTCTCTACCTTTCTCTAAAAAAAATAATCTAGTTGGTATAAGATTTCTTGTAATAAAATTGTGAAGTTGTAATGATGGAATGTTTGACTTTGAGAAAGTAATACTCATGGCATATCAACTTGAAGCCAGCTAAAACATACGATATTATCAAAGAGAGGGTACAGCATATATATATATATATATATATATATATATATATAATATATATATATATATATATATATATATCTCAAGACCAAGAAAATCCATGTACTGTTGATAGCAGCAAGCTAAAGCTTCATTCAGTTCAGAAGCATAAATCACCACATAAAACAATTTCAAGGTTCTCTCAAACCAAACCCACCACGGAAATCCCAGTAGTTACAGTTTTCGGTTCAAGCGCATAAATCATCCATAGGGTTTCTTTAGTAAAAACAGTTTCTTTTTTGCAACCAATCAACCATTCGAGAATCTACGAGCGATTCTGGGATGATCCCTGCCACGCGCGGGACCCATACGATCCAGCGCCGTTTGGAGTAGGGTACAAAGGCCCCCAAATCGTCGAAGAAGACGAAGAGTCTCTCTCGGGAAACGAAGAAGGTTGGTGGTAATCATGTTCCCAGTGGGCTGCCTCGGGATTTCGAGCAGACGAGTAGAAGTAGAACCCACCGTTATGTTGTTGCTCAGCCGACGAAGAAGCCACCATGGGAGCTGCTACATGGGCTGAAGCCCCTCTGTGGCCAGCGCCCGACCTTCGAACATTGCTCATTGCTGAAGACACACGAGCCACTTGTGGGTTGATCGTTGATTGCTGGTGATTTGCTTCACGGTGGTGGAGCCTGGAATGTGTAGTGGAGGAGTATGGCTGAACCATTGATTGTGTAATGGAGCTTGGAGCTGCTCTACTTGCAGAACTTTCGAAACAAGTGAGAACGTTGAGAGTTAGATGGAGGGATACAGATAGTTCAACACAGTTTAACAATGTGTGGAAAACGAAGATTATATTACTAACTTGTGACCGAGGATGAATGGTTGCACTGAGGATCTTGGAATGTCAGAACTGTTCCTCGCTGTTCTTGGAGCACTGATGTGTTGAGTTGGAGCAACAAAAGGAGGAGAATGGTCCCAGTTGTGATAGCGTACGTCTACTGCAGGGAAAGCGTATGAGCCCACGACGTCATTTGGGAGTGATGGTCCACTCCAATGGCTGCTATAAGTAGATGCATCGGAAACATTAACATCACCATGGTTTGATGCTGAAGTAGAAGGATGAATCGGCGCGAGATATATGTAAGGGCACGGGTGGTTTGTGGATGAGACAGGCGCGGGTTCGACGTATGCCTCATGGTGTCCCAGAAGATCATGATCTATGAAACAGCGAAAAAATTTTAGTTATAGTATGTAACAGTCTGCTAAAATGTTAGGGGGTGAAAGCTTACATGTGCTCGATGGAAACTCTCCTTCACTGCAAAAAAAGATGAGCAGAATTAGCTGGACAGCTAGTATATATGAATCCAGAAAGGTAGCATCGAACGATTGAACAATGGGAATCAAAATGCCAAGAGGGCAGAAGCTCAATAGAAAAAACAAAAGACACAAACATGATGCACTTAAAGTAAACATCTATGAGAAGTTGTATTGATATGGCAGTCGTTTACAAGATATTCTAGTATTTTCACGAGAAATAAGATATATAACAACACAATTTATCTTACTTGTAAGCTTTTTTAGGCACGTCTAATCAATTCTGAGGATTCAAATTCAAGACAACAGAGATATAAGATGATTATCAGTCATGCAAGAAACAAAATGACAACGAACAATAGTAAAACATGAGAAAACTATGAAGCCAACAACCACGGGAAAATAACATAGTATTGTGATAAGGTAACAAAATGCGTACTCAAAGGACGATGTGATCCTGGTCAATCCACTGAATGGGCACCAATGAACCCCAAATGACTGCAAAATTCACATATATATATATATATATAAATAATTAAGCTGCAGAAAAAACAATTGGCACGTCCATTCATAACTAGATACATAATTTGGCATAATTCAACAGATTACAAAACTCACGATCAAATTAAAATTTATCATTTGAAAACAACACAAATGACAAACAATTTCACAGTTCAGAATTCAGTGTAGCCACGGTGGTGCCTCAGTAAGTTTAATACACTAATAGCTAACATTGTCAGCCAAGTAACACAAGAATGTTGTTAATGACTAATGTGTGGCATCAGCAAAGTAAAGCTATCAGATTATAACAATGCCGCAAGGACAAGCGATAAGTGACGAATTGGTCAAGCTTCAGAAGCCGATACCGCATGCTAATGACCGTGAAGACAACCAATAATAGATTAAGAAAGTAATAAGTCCATAACTCTTCACGGAGAATACTATCTAGAGGAGAAGTTTTACCATTTCAGAGTAACTTAAATCAAATGTATCTTCTTCCTGGGTCCAATCATCCATGACAAGGTCAGGCAATGAACGACTTCCACTTGCATAGAGCCATTGTCCTTTCTCAACTTTCCGACAATTTGGACACTGCATTGCTCCCTTAACATTGAACGCAGAACCTATGCAATCTGTTAAAATTATCAAATCCAGTAAGTTTGCATAATCATCTGACTATATGACAGATTTTGTCTACGATGGACAAATGATAAACAAGATCTATAAACCATCAATCACAAGAGAATCCAGCATAATATCGACTATGTTTTGGATTTGCACAAAAGGTCTACATATCAAGAGTTTCTCCATCATCTGTAGTATTCCCTTTTAGTTGAATGTGAAGGAACTTCTTGACCTAAACCATGAAACGAAAATAACACATTTGAAGTTTTAGAATGGTGATTGACTGCACACCTAAGGAAGATTTCACCAATTCCCATCGATCATCTAGCTTCCAGTTTCATATAGCAATTACTAAGTAAGTAAATCTAATTATCTTACTACAAAACTCTTAGTAATAACCACAACTAGCTTCCACATTCCTAACCGAAACTACCAACGGCTAACGATATTAACCTAAAAAAACCCATAATATTTTTTCTACATACAGGCACAATTACATCTATCAGTTCACGCTGTGAAACACACTAGTAACACCATTTATTTCCGTAATTACATGTTTTGCCAAATTGGCAAAGTGGCATTTGATCATATTTTATCCCACATTTCCATATCGTATGCTAGCAAGATCCAGAAAACCTAAAAATTCAATCTTTAACAACTCAAAGCAAAGGAACATATGAAGGAAAAAACTCCGAAACAGTCAGATCTATTGAGACTATTGACAGACAAATTAGAATTATAATTCAATTAAGAACCACTAACCAAGATGAAATTGATGGCCACAAATAAGCTTAGCCAAAGATCTGGTTCCATCGTCCGCCACCGCTTCCATGCAAATCGAGCACGAAATCTCACATAACTTTGATCTACAGCCGTCGTCGGCAACTGCATCGCCGTCTCCAACACCCATAATCTAAAATCGGCCCCAATTCAAGCCCCCTAATTTATTACAATCAAAACCAAAACAAGATATAACCAAATTCAATCGATTCAACAAAAACAATTCGACGGCCTCCGAATTAAATTAACAAGAGTGCAGGTGGGGTTGTTCGAACATTCGTTCTTCTTTTGTCCTTTCTCTATTGCGCTTCTAATTTCTCGTCTCTTCACATTTCACAACGCAACGCCCTAAATGGGGTTTGATTTATTTCGTACGCTAGTTTTCCTTTTATATATCATCGTTGTTGACTTCTCACGTGTTAAATGCAATAAAATCCAAGTCCTGATTTTCTTCTATTTTTCTAAATTAAGTCATATTTTATTTTTGCAGTAATTATTTCCACTTTCGACCCAAACTTTTCAACTCATTGGTGCATTTTATTCTTTGTATTTTTAATTTTT
This sequence comes from Craterostigma plantagineum, assembly GCA_027422505.1. NCBI lineage: Eukaryota > Viridiplantae > Streptophyta > Magnoliopsida > Lamiales > Linderniaceae > Craterostigma > Craterostigma plantagineum. Next base: position 4,873,165 of record JAPQWV010000050.1, read on the forward strand.
CTTTGATTACATTGTCAATTTTTTTGGGCAAAATTATATGCTCGGAAAATTATATTTATTATACAGAAAAGTGATCTATAGAAAAATATCCAGTCGAATAAAAAATTTACAGATCAGTACTATGTCATATGTTTTTACAGATAGATACTTGTTTTACTGTTTGACCAATTTTCTGAGTCATGCCATACTTTTTTTTTTGCAAAATTATATGCTCGGAAAATTATATTTATTATAATTGTGTTGTTATAATATCATAAAGTAGCAATCAAATTACACGCAAAGGCAAAATGATAAAAAGCTCAACGACCGTATTTGGGTTCGATTCAATAATAGCAGCCAGGGTGTTTGAGGAAGTGACGCAATGAGCAACTCCGTTAATTCAGTGTTCTACGCCGAAAGATTTCATCCGATTCAAGCTGGGAGTATAGATGGAATTGACATTCACCCTCACGACAATGCTGTCTACAGAGCTCTTCTCTGTTCCAATGCCTCGCTGTGTAATGATTTTGATTAGTTCTTCAATTGCTGCTTCAATTTCTGTTATGATCTTTGGGCATATGACAATTCAGCTGAAAATCGATCACAGATGATCCGTTTGGGGACCCGAAGGTCATTAGTGATCCCTATTGCACTCTCTTCGTCGGTCGTCTCTCTCATTTCACTACCGAGGAAACTCTACGAAAGGTATCGTAGTTCTTGGCCTGTCTTACTTCTTTCCGTAATCGTCCTCTTTCTTTTTGTATTCAGGCGATGAGCAAATATGGTAGAGTGAAGGACTTGCGCTTGGTCAGGCACGTAGGTAAGCCCACATTCTCATTTCTTTACTGCTTTGCATAAATTGATTTGACAGATGCTTTCTTGTGTGGTCTGTTTCCATTTCAAATGGATGCTTGGCTGCTCATCTTTCTTTTCTTTTATTTGCATGTTTTAGTCCATAACATATGATTGCTGTTCGCAGTTACAGGTGCTTCGCGTGGTTATGCATTTGTCACATTCGAATCAGAAAAAGAGATGTGTCGAGCATACAAGGTGTTCTATGCTGAAAAGATCAAACTTTAATGCTGTTTCAAAGAGAAATTACACATTTTGAAGTATCAAAATCTGAAACTAGACGATATTTTTTTTTCGTAGGAGGCACATCATTCTTACATCGATGATTCCGAGATTTTAGTTGATTACAATAGGCAGCAATTGATGCCTGGTTGGATTCCGAGGAGGCTAGGTGGTGATCCTTCCTTTATAGTAGCATTGATTCTTACCTCCATCAGTTAACGATTATCATTTTGTACAGGCGGCGGTCTTGGTGGGAAGAAGGAATCAGGGCAACTTCGCTTTGGAGGACGAGAAAGGCCATTTCGAGCCCCACTGTAAGATAATATTCTTTCTCTCTTAGGTGCATCGCATCCCATTTTGTCCCTATTAGACTAGCTTGAGCGCTGCTAATTATTACTTTCTGAGATTGTCTCGAAGAATGGCTTATGATGAAGTGTGGTTCAAGAAAAGCATAACATCGATAGCCTGCCTCCTAACTTCTCTTGGAAGAAAACCCATTTCCGTAAAAAAGCATGAAAATACTTCTGTTAATGAGAGAACGGCGAATTCATTACCTTTTTCTACCTGGGGTTTGAAGTGTTATCATTCCAATGTTTCATTAGTTTGAAGTTGGTGAATATACCGTGCAGCTGGGCTTTCGTTATCGATCATTATCTATTTCTTTCCGAATTTGTAATGAATTTCATGCTCTTCTACTGCTGAGAGCAGAAAACAAATTCCATACGATGAGCTACAGAAGCTTGGCATCCCATTACCTCCCGAAGGAAGATACATGTCCCGTTTCCAGGTACTTCAATTGCTGCAGTTTTCGGTATGAAAAAATAGAACCTGAGAAAACATCTTCCATTGTTTTTCTAATGATTCATTTAGGTGCCTTCACCGCCAAGAAGAAAGAGAAGCAAGTCCGATGATTACGATGGGTCCCACGACGAAGAAAGGAGTCAGGGCGCATCTCCTCGTGGGCGTGAGAGGTCATCGTCAAGAAGGCACGAAAAATATCCTCGAAAAAGAGATCACCAATCAGAAGAAGATGAAGAAGAGCTGCCACGTCATCACCGTTCGAAACGAAAGGCTTCTTCACGCGAAGGAGAAGACTCGAGGTCTGGCGAGGAACGCCGTCACAGACGTAATAAAAGGCACGAAAAGAGGCCATTCGACGAATCGTCTCGTATGGAAGGACGGGATCATAGGTCCCGCCGAGATTCTCATCACCGTGAGTAACATTGTTTAATCCAATGGCTTAAGGCTTGAACTTATGCTTCATGGATTTTCACGAGTTGTAAGATAACAGATTTCATGTGTAATTACAGTTAGTTTCCTTTCTTCAATATTTTGATTTTAACTTTCTCATAAATCCTTTTTTCTTCAGTGTACTTGAAAACAAACAACCCTCAATGAACACTGAAAATATCATCTACGAACTGTTTTAAATAGAAAAAGAAAAACTCCCAAAAATACTAACAATGATCGAAGACATATTTAATGTAAAGTTTATTCTTTCATATCCAAAAGTTGGTAATAAAATAAACCATCTTCATTGGGACACATAATCAAAAAACTTTAATTTTTTATTACGTGTCGATAAAAACTGAATGCATTCGGCTTATAGGGAGGATGGTGAGTGGTGATGAACAACCGTCAGATATCAAGAACATACTCGAAATTCGGGCAGTTGAAAAGGAAAAATGGACATTTTGGATAAGAGAAAGGCGTTGGAAGAGGTAAAAAAAACCTACGAGGAAGCATGCATGAGTGCAACGTGTAAAGCTAAACTTAATTATTTCCCATTCCTCAATCATCTTTCTCTCGATATATATATATATACATGAGATGCACTAATCTACTCATCACAGATCTCTCTCAATACTTTCCAGAAATTCGCTTTCCACACACTTCTTTCTTGCATCGATTCATTCATTACCTTATTCTTCAGTAACAATGGAGATTCTTCGCTCTGTAACTCTTCTTCTTTTGATGAATGTCCTCTTCCTTCCTCAAGTCATTCACTGTGGTATGTATTTATGTCCTTTTAACTTCCATCGTTGAATGATTGATTTTGCAGATTTCAACGTTGTCTTATTAATATGATGCCCACAGACGACAAAGACGATCAGATTCTTCAAGGCATAAACAGCTTCAGGCAAAACTTTAGGCTCGCCGCGCTGACGAAGCAAGACAAGGCGGGCTGCGTCGCCGACGAGATAGCCAACAAGCTCGAGAAAACGCCGTGCACCGCCGCCAACACGACGGCGTCCCAGGTCGCCACCAACTACCCCGACGTCCTGAAGAAGTGCGGCGTGGACCCCAACTCCACCGCCGACGGGCTGATACTGCCCGTCTGCGTCCCGGGTCGGGTCGAAACCCTCGTCCTCACCAACTACACTCAGGTACCACAGAACGCAAGGTACCTCAACGATTCCAGGTTCTCCGGCGCCGGGATTGGGTCGGAGGAAGATTGGACGGTTCTGATCCTAACGACGGCCGGCGCCGGTGGAGGTTACGTCGCCGGCGGGGCAGCCAATTTTGCAGCGGCGAAGATCTTTTCTGGGCATTACTTGTTGGCGTCTGTTTCCTTGGTTTTGTTTCTCGGATCTTCTCTGTAATAATGGGTGGTAGATAAGAGTGGATCACACTGCTGTAATAAGCTTTCAAAGCTCTCTCTTTTATGTTTCCTTTCGTAAATAAACACTTCTTTCTTGAATTGGGCGTTTGATTGCACTTGATATGAACAGAGAATAACAACTTCCGTTACAGAAAAAAAAAGGAGAAAACAGGTTTCTGTTATCTTGATGGTCGTATTTCTGGGATTTCTCTGTAATGAATGATAGATTAATTTCTGGGCTTTTTTCGTGAACATCAAACGCTTGATTGCAGTCGGCATAAACAGAGTATTACATTGCAACGTTCATAACAAAAAAGAAGAGAGGGAAAATTAAAGGGTTGGGACTCTCTCGGCGTTTCCTGCAATAACAGTGAGCAAATTGTTGCCGAAAGGATCGCTCAAATGGGAGGCAAGATTATCGACTGGGCCTTTGCCAGTGACGTAAGCTTGGATGAAGAAGCCAAGCATGGCAAACATGGCTAGCCTTCCATTCTTTATCTCCTTCACCTTCAAAAGTGCAGCTTGGTCAGGGTCCTTGGCTAGACCCAACGGGTCGAATGGCCCGCCCGGGTGGAGCTTGTCCTCAAGATCCTAATTTGAAGACAATAACATAAAAACATCAGACGAAAATGGTAATAATTCGAAGCTGCAATGAAGAAAGGGGTATTTGTTCAAGTACCAGCCCATTGATGATTCTGTAGTACTCAGCTCCGCCGAGCAGCACAACTTCGGCGACCACGGCGACTACTAAGTTGATGGGAATGTTCTTACCGAAGTAGTTCAGAGTGTTACCGTCTAGAAGCAATGCACCAGTCTACAATGATAGAAGCAGCATAAAACTGAATATAACTTAGACTCTCAAGGCAGTGGCAGTAAGCATAGGTTAAAGATTGTGTGTGTAATACTTTGAACCAAACTGCTTCGGGCCCACAGTTGGCACCGAATCTGTTGAAGGCCTCGGGGATGACGAAGCCAGCGGCTCCGAGCATGGCCCACCTTGCGTGGATGAGCTCATATGCTTGGTATCTATGAAGAAGAAGAAGGCCATACATAACATAGAGATTTTTAAGGCATTTTCTCCTTCTCAGTAAAGGAAGTGTAAGAATTGGACAGATTATCTTACTTGGCGAAGTCCTCGGGTTTCTTGCTGAGGCCGAATGGATCGTATCCATAGCTGCACGGATCGAATGCACACACACACACACATTAGGATCAGTAGGGCAAATAAAAATCGAATCTTTTTCGAGAGGAATCATATATATAGAGCTTTGCTTACTCTCCAGGGACTTCTCCGTTCAAATATTCTGGGATTTCAGATCTGTCCAACAAGCCCTCGGGCAAGAAAATCCTCCTGTCAGGGCCTAAATCGAAGCTCACAAATTAAACTCAACTTCTTTAAAGTGAGCTTCTCTATCTATATATACGTAGCTGCTAATAGCTTCAAGAAACTGCTTAAAGTATTAAGTACTTACCGTACCACTTGGCGAGCTCGTCGTCGAGGGCGGAGGACGACGCAGCGGCAGGCTTAGCCTTTTTGGCCGGCGGAGCAGGTTTCTTGGAGAAGAGGGCCACGGTTTTGACGGCGGCTGGGGCCGACGGAGACGGAGCCGGCCGGGAAGCGCCGCCGGCGAACTTGAGAGGGTTGCCCATCATCTGGGACACGCCGAGGGAGGAAGAGGCCGCCATCTTCTTCAGCTAACGAACCAATGTAGAATAAAAATCGAAGCTTTGAAACTGAGATGGTTGTAAATTATAAAGAGGTATTATTTATGGTGATCAAGGAGGCGAGGGGTGTGGACGACGGCGTGCCAGCTGGCACGGCGTTTGATTGGTCTGTAATCTGATTAAGCTCTCTGATAGGTTGGGAGTGGATGACGTGGCAGATCATAGACGTATCTTTTCTTGCAATTTGGATAGCGTCTCCTATCCACCCCAACCCAACCAATATCATCACTCACAGTAGTGATAGTGCGTGTGTGTGTGTGCGTGTGAAATTTCCACATGCGATTTACAGCCATAAAGAAAAAAAATCTGTCTTGCTACGGTTAAAAAGCTCGAAATTTTTTGAAATCAACCATCTTTATATGTAATTCAATCTCAACCCAACCTCGAAAAAACATTGAACCTCGGGTTATAAAGCTCGAAATGTTAAAAAAGAAAACTAAAAATTAAGAAGAGAACTTCCGACGAGTTGCGACGGCGATTTCAATTTCGACAGTAGAGCCAAATCGACTCATCTTCCACCAATATCTTCACTTATTTAGAAAATAATGACCTTTTTTGTTTAGGTTTTCTTTGGTAAATTGAAATTTCAAAAGGTACCTAGAAATACAGGAAATCTTGATGCAACCAATGCCGATGTTCTTTATTCATACATTAATTTGCTTCATTATTGTTGGATTGTCCTTACAAAAAGTTCGAAAAGCGATGAAACATGGGCAAACAAGGAGTGTGTTCAGTCGAATTTGTAGTGTTTATCGACGGCTTCTGAAACATCCCAAGTGCAGCTGAGTCCCTTGGGGAAGACGACCAAGTCGCCGGCGCCGAACTCCACCGCCTCGTCGGAGCCATCATCGGGGATGACCTTCACCTTTCCCTCTAGCAGGTAGCAAGTCTCCCTCGAAGAGTACGTCCATGGAAACTTGCTCGGCGGACATCCCCACCTACACAATTACATACAAATACATGTATATATATATATATATATATATATATGTACAGAGAGAGAGAGAGAGAGAGAGAGAGAGAGAGAGAGAGAGACTTACTTTGACCAAGAGCGAACGCCAAGCTCAGAGAGCTGAGATTCAGAGGGATTCCTAACGACTTCAATACCAGACTGTGTCTTCGTCTTCCCTTCTGAGCTGCTGCTGTAACCGAGACATCGAATGATTGAACTCTTCCGCCGCCGACAGAATCCACTTGTCGTTGTCAGGGCAACTGATCTCTTCTTATTCGAACCACTTTCTCCCCAAACTAGACAGCGAAGACCTTTTTGCCTCGTGATTTTGGGACATGCTTCGATGTTACCATAATAGCAAGCAGCGATACTAGCAGCAGCCATTGCCATTCTCAACCTCAATCTCCCTGTTTTTTTTCCTTCCACAGTATATATTTATTTTATTTGCTTTTATCGAAATATTGTTGTTGCTGGCGTTTCGTTTTAGAAGATAAGGCAATATTCAATTACATCCACCCGATGCCAAGGGAACACACCACACAAAAATATTTGACTTCCTTTTATTTTCTTGAACGAGGAACCGAGGATCGAAAAATTGTTAATTGACAAATGAATTGCACGTCAATGTGGGCTCTTACATGAACATCCTATTTATCTTTTCCCTCTACTATGATTGCGAAAAAAGCAAAAAAAATAAAAATTTACTAACATGGTAAGTTCAAAGTTGTATGGTCTGTCCTGACTTGATCTATATATCAGATGACTGCCTTCGAACTTGGTTGTTGTTCGGAAAGGTATCTCTCTAAAGCACCGTCTCCGCGAAGAATTTTACAGCCGTAAGTAGGCAAACCGCCCACCGAACTCATTGGTTCTTCGTCGACTACAACAGCATCTACTCTATCTTTCCCAGTTTTTGTGTCTGGAATCTGAAAATGAATATGTTATAGCAAACTCAATGCATGAGAGGCTAATAGTCGATTGTAAACTAATCAGTCGGGTTACTATACCTCGTACATAGCGTCTGTGAGGAGGCTTTCCAATATGGATCTCAATCCTCTAGCGCCGGTGTTCTTCATCATTGCTTTGTTAGAAATCAGTCGTAAGGCTTTCTCTGTGAAATGCAGCTTCACCTGGAGGAGAGTTTTATCAGGGGAATCAAGCAATAAGGTGATTTATTTCGATAATGTCCAGAATTAAGATGGTTTGATTGAGAGAAAAAAATGTCATCAATAGGTAAGGCCTACGTTGTTCATGTCGAATAGTTTCTTGTACTGCCTACCGAGGGCATTTTTTGGTTCTGTCATGACCTGTCAATGAAGAGGAGACATAGTAAAGCAAATATAGTGGAAATCGAGATAGTCGTTGTAAAAGGGAAATTTTAATTCGACAACATCATGTAAGCAGCCAGGAAATATGAGAATCAGACTTGTCTGAATACCTGAAGAAGTTGGGCTTCAGTAAGAGGTGCCAAACTAACCAAAATTGGGAAGCGTCCAACAAACTCGGGTATGAGGCCATATGCAACAAGGTCGCCACTTTCAACCTGAAAATTTAACCGTGGGTTATATATGTTCAGCTTATGATAAAGCCTTGAAAATCAGTAATATTTACAAGGAGTTTTCAGTCTTACAAAATCCAGTAAAGATGATGTTACTTCAGCACGTAGTGCTCCACCACCTGCCCTCATGTTAGCACGTACAGGAGCTCCGAACCCAATTGAAGAATCCTGTCGTCTGGTGAAACAAACAAATTCAGATCTGACAACTGCAATCATCCAAGATGGTAGCAAATAGCTATTGAAATCTAATGACATGCTAACAGTAGACTAGGAACTGGCGCAGAAGGAGATCACCTTTCGGAAATAGTTTTATCTAAATCAACAAAAGCTCCTCCACATATAAAAAGGATGTCTTTAGTATCTATCTGGAGTAAAAAGAAAAGAAATGTAAGAAGTTGATTATACTCTTGGCAAAGAGAAAGGGCTATAATTACTAAACCAGAATCAATCGTAAGGCTGGGGAGAGGGAAGGAGGGAGAGAGGGTTTATTTTTCCACGTACAACGAGAGCCCGGAAAGTTTAGACAATTTATTTTTAGCGATTATGAGCCCTGCAACTGACTAGTCCCATTCCCCAAATGCATATAAGTGTCATATTTTAGTAGAGAAGCAATAGAGCTCCAACTACTTATTGATGGAATTCATTAAAAATCGATAAGAATAGAAGGCACTGAAGAATACAATACCTGAATATTATCACCTCGAGGGTGCTTCCTTGCCCCCTTTTCTGGAACATTTACTATCTGACATAAAATTGGAACGAAAATGATTTCTTGAAATCGGGAACCGCGATACCAGTTTAATCAGTGGACAAAATGCTGTCTTCACCAAAGTCATGGGAACTTAATTACAGGTGTCAGTATCATTACCATCCTTTGACTATTGTTCTAAGTGGTGGTACAGGATCACCAATTGAAAATCACAAAAGATGGAATCAACTGATCATTAACTCCAAAGGTTAAAATAAAATATATTAAAGATAATTGTTAACCATAAAACCTTGACAAAGAGGTTATGCGTGAAACAGGTATGCTAACCAAGTACCAATAGTTATGGTAAGGAAACTATCAACTCACAGTTCCTTCCAGCATTTTTAAAAGCGCCTGCTGAACACCCTCCCCGGAAACATCTCTACTGATGTTTGAGCTCTCGGCCTGATATTTAATATAAAAAATATGAAACATTCAGTATATGAAGTATATTTCTTTTAGAAAAAACACATGTAACATCAAAGATCATATTGAGGAAGAGAACCTTCTTGGTTATCTTATCAATTTCATCAATGTACACCATTCCTTGTTGTGCAGCTTGCACATTAAATTCGGCAACCTTAAGCAAAAGACCAGCCATCATATAGACTTTGTAAATGATACAGGAGAACCAATAGAAAATGCAAACAAAAACAAATCCAGGAATCTATATATTCACATACTAGATGATATGACCAGAAGAGCATCAATGCCAGTCATTTACTTAGCCTTCATTTTTATTAACTCATAAATATGAAGTAAGAATTAAACGACATACTGTGAGTAGTTTGAACAATATTGATTCGACATCTTCACCTACATAACCAGCCTGCATGACAAAGTCTTGGTTAGTAATATTCCATCGTTGCAAGTTCTTAAGCATTAGACGGCCATATTCAAATAAATTATCAAACCCAGCAACAGAGAAACATTCAGATTAAGTACAATACGACAGTGGAATGATAATCACTTACCTGTGTGAACGTAGTTGCATCAGCAATGACAAACGGTACATTGACAAAACGTGCCAGCGTTTTTGCTAGCAGTGTTTTTCCTATTTACCAAGCTATAAAGATTCAGAAAAAATACACTATAGAAAAAATACAACAAAGAAAACATATAAGCACATTTGAACTGTGAGTTTAATTAGTAATCCTACCTGAACCAGTTGGGCCCATCAAGAGCACATTGCTTTTTTCTAATTCAACATTATCGTCACCATCTAATCCAGATGATTCTGACCTAATAAATAAATTCAGAACGTAAAACTCATGCAGAATGTAACTGAATTTTCATTTATCTTTTTCCTCCTAAATAGATATTTGATCAATTAGCGATGAGGAACTAACCCTTTCCCGAAAGAAGCTTGATAGATCCTTTTGTAATGGTTATACACAGCAACCGATAGTGCCTGCCAGTTTAACAATTCTTCAAAGTGTGTACAAGTGAAATGACGAAGGGTCAACATATTTATATGATGCCTAAATCGATACTTAAAAGAGGCAATCACCTGATTCCAGTAAAAGACATGCCAATTTTAAGGCTATAGATGCATGCTTAATAAATCGATACCAATCGAAATCAATCACACAATTAATTTCACACACTTCATACGGTGTAGAACTATTTCTATTAACATGATCTATCAGCGCGTAAAACGGCAACAGAATGAAATTTAGATGACAGGGACAGAAATGACAAACACTAGACTCAATGGCGACATGAGGAAAAAGTTGAAAACAAAAGAAGCACGGCCCCACCTTTTTGGCTCGTTCCTGGCCAATAACAAATTTGTCAAGTCCCTTGCAGATCTCTTTGGGTGTAGGCAACTTATTGCCAAGATTTGAACCACCCCAAGTGTTCTTGTCTCCATTCTTCATAGCATGAGCAGCACCATCATTGGTTCGTCTTGATGATGCTCGGACAACATTAAGACCAGGGGCAAAAGGTGGACCAGGTGGCGTATGCACTGCAATCGTCCTGGGCGGTGGTGGCCAGTTCTCGGGAGGCTCGTTTCCATACGACCTCAAGGTTTCCCAGAAAGAGGGCCTGATCATCCTTTGAAGCTCAGAAAAATTGTCGTTAGAAGAATAACTATTGGCACTAATCCGGCCAATCTCGAGGAAGCTTCCCTGAAGAGGGAAAATCTTCGATGGCTTCAAGTAATAGGCCGTTTTACATTTAGGGCAGAGATTTACTGCCTGGAAAGTGCCATCCCCTGCTTCGTCTTGCCCATTTTTGGTAGTAGCATTATTAGGGTCATCAAGTAAATCGTTTTTGACCTTCTTGCTAACACTATCGTCACCATTACCACCAACAATGTGATCTTCGGGCGACGAGGGAGGAGCAGTGAGGTGGTGGGGACGGTTGGTAAAGAGAATATCCATTTGCTTGGAGCAACGAGGGCAGTTGATCTCAGCCTTGATCTTTCTGATGCCACTGCGCTGGTCACCGCCACTACGGTTCCATTTATACCTCTCTTGGATTCCCACTCCCAGGAAGGATGCTCTCCTCCTCTCTATGTATGAACAATTAGCGGTCAAGAAATGACGAAGACTCTGTAATTGTGAAAATCTCCACCTCCCATAGCTTCTCTCCAGCCCCACAACACCGCACAGTTTTTTCCATCTCCAAACTCCCGACATGTCTATATACCTCGTCAGATCTCGTTCAGATTACAAACAACCCTCCTTTATTGAAAACGAACTTCTCAACACTACTTCCTTATTCTACTCGGCGCCTAGATCACTATTCGGACATGTACAATCACAACCTAATTGTCTAATCTCATGTATTCAGCGTACGAGAAAGAGCCCACATGAATCGAATGACAACGAATAAAAGCACCAGCAGCTATGAATAAGACGAATTGAATTACGGAAGAATTGAAGTCAAAATCAGTACATATTTCAATGGATTGATCCGTATGACTCAAATAGATAGAATCGCAACACCGTAGGATTCCAGACGTGGCATTTTCAGACGCCTTCATTCATCAGATTTCTCCTCCATTATTCATTCCATCCTCATTCACAGGGTGTCCACTCACTTTACCGAGCAAGACGGCGATTCCATGTTCAATCCTCTCCACGTCAATCGTCAAGTGCGTGTCAACATCTGCTAACTTATAACGCCAGAACGAAATTTTGCGTTCCCAAGCAAGCTTACAGTATTGGACAGATATACCCTCCTAATTAATTGAACATTTAATAAAAAATCTAAATCCATTAACACCGATTTACTTGTATAACCTTCTGCAAAAATACACAAAAAGATCTACATAAATCTTCATTATATAAAGAGTCCAGAGTGGCTAAAAATTGTCAATTTGATCTGTCATTTATTTGCAATTTAATCCCTCTATTCATAATTTAATCAATTTAATAAGTTATCATTTCATATCTAATTTTTTTTTTGTTATTTTAGTTCTACCACAACACATTAGCTTTCATTTTATATGTTTTAAAAGTTATATTCCATCTACCAAATATAAATATTATAAATATAAAATTGAAGTAACATAAACATAATTATATTTTTAAGCAACGCATAGAGCGTGCGGAGAGTACTAGTTACTTGAAAGCCTTAAAAGAGATGCATTTCGTTTGAGTTAGTTACTTACAACTGCTGAAGTTCTACGTACAAAGCAAAAGATTCGAGCTTGGTACAACTTTTATGCAGAGGCTACTACACATCCTTACTTTCAGCCTCACTTCGGAGAGGGAATTGTGCAGCAATTTAGGGCTAGCGATGGAACTTGTCGACTTTCTAGGGCTCGAAATGGGGCTGACGAGCGGCCTTTTCGGGCTCGAAGAAGCGCTGCTGCCAAATTTACGGACCAATAGGAGTAGCAAGGGCATGGCAAAAAGAGTTCTGAGGACTAAGTATTAGATACGAATTCTGACACGATTTTTTATTTTTATTATTAAAACTTTTATTAGACGCGGATTAGATACAGAAATAAAAACGGAATGCGACAACATTAATTTTAGAAACGATAAATATACGTGTGCAATTTGCCACGAGAACAATACCTACACATCAAACACATCACTCAATAGATGTGGAGGTCTGGTTTTAGGCACCAACTTCCGTGTCTAATATGTCTGTTTTCTAATAGTGAATTACAAGATCGATGAAGCTAAGAGCAGGGCCATGGAACTTATTCTTTAGGTAAAATGAATAAAAGAGAAAGGTTTTGTCAAAGTTTAGGAATCAAAACGACACATTTAAGTTTGATCACCAACAGTGAAACTTTTAGTAAAATTTTAGTATTATTTCCGCTTACTCTAAAATAATACCACAATAACTTTGTATTAAATCGTAACATATTTTGACCCAAAGCCACTTGGATTGTAGACATACGCATCTTCTCAAGTTATCAGATTTAAAAACTGCAAACTAACGTGTGTCTTCGGACATTCCAAATTTTTTTCGCCTTGCCATAATCTTATTTAATGTTCATTAACACTGCAAAAGGAAAAAAGAAAGAAAATTCATCCTCGAAAAGGATCTTATTACTGACTTGAATTCACTTACTCCTCGCTCGAAATTAAGTCGCGTTTGGCGGCATGAACACGATTCTCCGATAAGGCACTATCTCTACCTCGACGTCATTGCCCGAGTCTTTGGCTCCTTCAGTCTCCGAATAACGCGGTTCATCTCCGGTCGCTCAGTAGGCAGAGTGCGGACACACTCCATCGCTAATTCTACGACTTCCCAAGCAACCTCAGCGTTGAATTCTTGTCCCAAACGAGGATCAACGATGCTCTTGATATCATCGCGTCTTTGAATCTTAGGAAGAACCCATTGGACTAGATTTTCCCCTGCCCCAAATACTGCTGGTTTTCCCGAGACAAGTTCAAGAACGACAACACCAAAGCTGTATACATCCATCTGCGTTGAAATATTGCCTTCTCGGTACCTAACGTGATAGAATAGTTTCAAATGTCAAATTAATATGCATTAGCGTCATTCTCTGGATGAAAATGAATTATAAATATTATGGGCTTATTGTTTTTTTCCGGGCTGTATACTTGGAGGAAGTCAAGACATTCTTAAGGTCATCTCCAACCATAAGTCCATATTTAGAGTTGCTACAGCGAAATTTCTCTTAATCGAACACTCCAACCTATCTCTTTTTACGATTTTCGTTGTGCAAAATTCATCAATTTTTTCATTTGTATTATTAAATTTTTTCATTATAATTAAGATTTTTATAGATTTTACTAAAGGAAATAGTTATAAATTTCTCTACAAAACCTAAATATCTTACTCGGGTGGCATATATCCAGGAGTACCCCCAACCACTGAAGTGACGGCATTGATGATCCTCGAGAAACCAAAATCCGCCAACTTTGCTTTAAACTCGGTCGTCAGAAGAATATTTGACGATTTGATATCTCTGTGTATGATTTTGGGAGAGCAATCATGGTGCAAGTATTTTAACCCTAAATATCATAATCAACGTTTCAAATGTTAATTAAACATATATCATTTTTCATATGCCCAACAAGTAGTTAACTACGATCCAAGAGATTTAATTTTTTTGTCAATAATCATCTTCTTGTTACCTTCTGCAATACCGTTCAGAATTGAAAGCCTACGTTCCCAGCTCAATTCGCTAGTGCTCATCGCTGTGTATATCGAACCACATGGTCAAAAGAGTATGCCATGCATGTTTAATATATTTTATGAGGATAAACTTAACGTAATGATCTAATGATTAAGTTGGAACCATGATAATTAACCTGATAAATGGTCTTGAAGGCTCGGACCGACAAACTCAAATACAATGGCTTTGTGTTCTCCCTCGTTGCAATATCCAAGAATCGTAACCAAATTACCATGGTTAACATTTGCCAGAATTTTCACCTGATTCCGTTAATCGTAACTACACACTAAGCATTCTCTTAAATATAGTTATGCAAAGAATAAGAAACTCTTATAACAACATTAGGATAATATTACCTCCGATTCAAAGTCCTTGGTTCGAAATACCGATGCAGTCTTGAGTACCTTAACAGCAACTTCGATTCCATTCATGAGGCTTTTGTATACAATACCGAAACCACCTTCTCCAACAATGTTTTTATCTCGTATTAGGTCCTCTACCTCTGAATATTTGATCTTCCTTACCGTCGTCCCCAAGTGATTCGTAATACCACTATTTCGTGGTTCGTCAGGCCTTACGCTTTGCCTTACTGATCATTGATGATCACATATAGTTGAAACAGTTGTCATTACAAAAATGTAATGTTATAACTACAGTAAAAAAAATTATAATGTGATCAATCAGTGATGATATGCTTACCTTGTCTCCTTTTTCTAATGATTACAGCGTATATTAAGGCTGACGACGCGATGATTACGACAACTGCAGCCGACGAAGATGCAACAACTGGGATAAATGCGTGATGTCTTTTCTCATTTTTGCATGAAGTGTTATTCGTTGAACAACCATTTGAGAAGTTGGATGGAACACCAAAGCTGTGCCCGAGAGTAAGATCAATAAAAAAATGTTGAGATTTGCAAGTTCTAAAACCCTCGAAAAAAAATCATGTATAACGTGTAGAAAAAGCGTTAACCTTAGAACTAAGGATCCGTTTTGCGCCTTGTTTCGGAGTTCAGCAGGCAATTGTCCAGAAAAGTTATTGCCTTCCAAATATCTGAACCGAAAGTGCGCATTAAACCAAGATATAGAAATAGAAGCGAAGAAAATGGATTATTCACGTCTTCCCTCGCAATGATGAAAAGAGACTTACAAGAATTTCAGGAAAGATAGTTCAGCTAAAAAATTAGGAACCGGCCCGGATAGGCTATTATGTGATAAGTCCCTAAAGTCATAGGTCCAGAAAATTAGCAAGTGCTTAAATCCTTTGTAGCATTGATAAATTAAGATATCCTTACAATAATTGTAGCATGGTTAAATTTGATAAGGAAGGAGCTATGTTTCCTGTCAACCCTCTGGACGACAAATTCCTGTAAGAAAGATCAAGTTTCTCAAGTTAATTAGAAGATTTCGATGACTAATAAACCACTTAATATAATGCATATGCATCTGAGCGACGTACAATGATATTATGTTAGGAGGGTCAAACCCATTGTTACTGCAATTGATTCCAGACCAGGCATAGCTTTTCGGTAGACAAGGATCGCCGACCCAATTGCTAGTTGTAATGGCGTAGGTCGATTTGATGCTCTTCATTGCAGCAACTGCTCATTCGATTCATTTTCTTACACTTCCCATATTTCCATATTTAGGTGATAATTGACGCATATGATTGAGTCATATAAGTAACTAAGTGGCTACACATACCCTCGTTCTGGTCTGTCCCGCGATGTACGAATGATTTGACTGTAAAAACCTCGTATGCATTGATCATTACAGGGAGCGTCGAGTTAGGCGTGGGGACTAGTTTAACAGTGTAAGTAGCGTAGCCAAGTGGTCCTAAAGTAACAATCGGGTAAAGAGATAGATATACGAGGGGTATGGGGCCATAAAAGTGGACACCGTTTAGGAAAATATCGATTTGTCTAGTCAAGTTTGGCCTATTGGGCAAAATCTCGGCAAAGTAAAGGTAGAAACAGACTTTATCCGAAGCATTGATTGGCCCAAATGAGAAGGCGAGGGACTCGTTCAGGGTTGGCGCTTGCAAGGCGCTACTAAGTACGATGGGAGGAATATTACCCGGTGAGTTGTTGGCAAAGTTGGTTGCGTTGGGGTTTGATATTTGCGGGTTGTTTTGTATGTACCCGGCTGTCCATATTCTGTCGATCGGGTCCTCTTTGTACCTATATATATAATATACATACATATATATATAGATATAACAATGGCGATGGAATGAATTATTAGCATGGGGTAAGATGCAACTTTGCTAGGATCTCAAAAATTCAAACTGAAAGTGAGAAGAAGTAAAATGAAAAGCTGAAATAGTCTTTTGTTAAGTAGTTATAGACTAGGGCTTGATTTAATGTATGACTGATACTTCCTGACTTAAATAACTCGTGAGTTGGCATAATAAGTAGCTTTTCTGGAGTTAGTTGACTTAATTATTTGGCCGATAGTAAGGCTAAAAACTTCATTAAGTGTGCAGTTAAAAATAATGGAAGAATTGGCAAAACTAGTTATTGAATAGCCCTAAGCTAGTACCCTCGATAATCATATTGGTAGTCAATGATGTATTTAGATCTTCTAAGAAGTCAATGCATTACTTACTATTCGCTCTAAACTCATGGATCTATATTTCTATTTTTTGCATTCCCCAACATCCTTGAGGAAACAAAGAGTAACTTATCTTTAATGGATACTTAAAGTCAATGCCACATTTACCTGACGACGTTGTTCGAAGCAGAAGCTCCCAAGTTCCAGCGCTGTGATAACTGCAGCGAACTAAAACTAGTTGGTTGACAATACTCAGAATAACCAACAGTAGGATTCTGTCTCAACTCTATCACAGACACAAAAGGAGTTCCTTTCCCAATATCCACGAGACAGAGATGCAAGTAATCCGAGGTTGGCACGTGAACTACCTCCCTCGTGAAAATAGAACTCGAATCGGTCAAAGTAACCGTGTCCCAATAGTCAACTCCTAGGTGGATATCAAACTGAGGAGTCCTATCGAGGTCGTCGTAGTTTCCATACATAAAAGAAACCCTAAAAAGGATCTTATTTCCTTTCCCGGGCGTAAAGGTGTAGCAGTTTCTAGTTCCCTGAGTGGATCCTCGAAAAGCTCTCACTTTGTAGTACTGTCGTGGGACTTTTGTCTGAAACGCTGGAGAAATACTCATGCCTTTTCCCGTCTCTATGTAGTCGTCGTCTTTGCTGTAATACAAACCGCCGACTTTTGGATCGTTGTATCCCTCGGTTTCCCGCAGGCCACAGTCGAGGCTTGTGAATCCTGGAAGAAAAACAAATAAAATTAGTTTCGTATGTAAGAAAGGATTGGAAAGTAGATGATAATGGGTAACTATATATATGCACTATATTAGTTGGTGCTTTTTAATTATATGAATAGATACTTAAGAGTTTAACCTGGTGGATCTTGGGTGTGAACTACATGAAACGCAGAAGCAAAAGCTATAAGCAGAATACAAGTGGAAAGATGTCCCATTATTCTCGTATATAGGAATAGATACCCTAGAAACGATAGTGAAGTTTATATAGAGATAGATATATCTCATCATAGATAATAGAAACAATAAATAATGACTTGTAAAGTCGTCTCATTTTCATCTGACATGTCTGTCCAATGAGCATCAAGCAAATGGTTATATTCTAAATTATCCCTAGCACGCGCAGCCAATACAAGCCTTCGCCAGTAAAAGCTTTGCGTTTGTATAAGTTTCATAACCTTTGCCTGGAAAATAATATATCTAGTTTGACTTGCTCTTATCCTATATGTGATGAATCATAATTCATTATTTAAATTATGTACTTGAAATTGTCAACATACTCCACGTATTACTATATCAGAAAGTTGCTATACTATCAACCTAGCTGTAAATTCAACTCATTCGCAAGAAATTCTTATTCGAAATGTCCCGAAATTCCAACCCCGAATATAGATGTAGATAAGATAAATAACGAACAGTAGGTTATGAAACTAAAAACTTCTAAACTACAAATCCGCCCATATACAAAATAAACCCTAATGTCTGAAATGTAATATTTGAGCTGATAAACTTTAGAGTCGAGAATGAGAGCTTGAGTTTGGATAAACAAGAAAATTAATAAAAAATTATCCCACGTTGAAAACTTAAGTCATTTGAGCTTGATCGTGCTGTGATTTTTTACTATGTAAAATTATTCGATAATATTATCTATCTTCTATTATATTAATGGTGAGGGGTGTGTATAAACGTCCCCAGGATAGTCACATTCAAGTTATCCCACTAGTAATACGCTACGCCCATTAGAAGGCTCTTGCATTCGCTCTATCCTACTTATTATATTCAATGAATGAGGCTTCTTCCTAGCTTCATCTGCTTTTGACCTTCTCGTGAGCATTCCTTTGCTTAGATTAAACCCTAGGGCGCAAACTGTTGACTACTTGAATTCCAAAATCCAAAAATGGATCTTAGTGCACTCTACTTGTTGAACTGGAATTCAAAGGAAAAAAGGTATGGAGCACAAGTAATTCAAATTACAGAAACTCTGCGTATGGCTAATACACTCAAACCTGCTACAACGTTCCGTAAAGAGCAGGGCTTTGGTAAATTTGAGGTCTTCGAATGTCTGTCAAAAATAGTCAAGTTTTTTTTACAATTTGACCATTAATATTTTAGTTTATTACAATTTAAACCTTAGCTTAAAATTTTATTTTAAAATAACTTTAACTAAATATATAAGATAACTTATATATTTGCACATATATAGGATGTGATAAGTATACTATTGCCTCATGTGTCGCACGAGGCGCTTCCGATCATCTGCGCCCACATATGCTCTCGTCTGTTCCACTTCTAGGATTATGATGACACGTGTATTTTTATAGATGATATACTAAGAGAGTTTTAAAGTTTTGTCATCCTAAGAAATAAGGAAAGAGAAACTTCTTTCCAAATCTCTGAAGAAGCACGCAGCGAATATCGTGGGTGAAAAAAATGGAAACTGCTATCAATATTCCGAAAATCAAAGAAGTTGCAGCTCCAACATTCATCTTCGCTCAAATCGATTTCTTATAGTTTGGGTTTTGATTTTTTTCTTTTTTTTTTAGATTTTACATTCCCAATTTCTCAAACGCATCAAGGTCGAAATTTCGAAGACCTTATTTCGAATCGATCGAGTCATTTTGGGTGAGTTCTAAATCTATTGTGATGCCAAAATTAAACTAGTTTAGAACTCACCTGAAACAATTTAATCGATTGAAAATAAAGGTCTTTGAAATTTCGACCTGATGTGTTTGAGAAATTGGGAATGTGAACTATGGAAAAAAATTGGAAATAAATTATAAAAATAAAAAGTGATGAACTTCCATTAGGGTTAACCTTTTAGGAAAAGTGGTCACTTATCATGGTATCAGAGCTTAGGGACCCGAAGGTCTTAGGTACGAATCCTCACGACCATCCATTTATTAGAGTTACACGTCTAAGGCTAGATAATAGAGCAATCAGTCTAGACGTTAGGGGGCGTGTTGGAGATAAATTATATAAAATAAAAAAGTGATGCAATTTCTTTAGGGTTAACCTTTTAGGAAAAGTAGTCACTTATCAAAATCAAAACCAGACTATAAGAAATCGATTTTGAGTGAAGATGAATGTTGGGGCTGCAATTCCTTTGATTTTCGGAATATTGATAGCGGTTTCCATTTTTTTCACCCACGATTTTCGCTGCGTGCTTCTTCAGAGATTTGGAAAGAAGGTTTCCTCATTTCTTAGTATGACATAACTTTAAAACTCCATTAGTATCATCTATAAAAAATACACATCCTAGAAGTGAAACAGACGGGAGCATATGTGGGACAGATGATCCGAAGCGCCCACGAGGACCGCCAAAGTGTCTCGTTTGATGCCAACTATACCATGTAAGAACTAAAGTTACTAGTTACTGATCAACAACTAACTTATTGCCGTGCAATTAAGAGGTAAGAATCGAACCCAGTGCTATGCGGCGATAATCATTCAATTTCTGATACGCAAAAAAAAATGAAGAATGAAACGTCAGTTTATGCAATCCATCGTACGTTTACATAGACGCATATATACACGACAGATACGTTCTTTGTAGGGAAAACGATTACCAAAAGGTGGACCTTTTTCCTCTGCTCTAAGTATATATCCCATGCGAAATCTTCGAAATATTAGCTACCTAAGTATTATGAAAAAACTGGCTAATTCCAGGCGTACCCAAGCGTTGTAGTGCAATCATTTCATCGAACTTGGATGCATATACAAAGCCCCATAGCTAGGAAACAAAAAATAATAAAATAGCACATGTTTCTTTTATATATAAATTAGGCAACAAATGCGTAAATATTAGTGAAATACCTCGACTCCCTTTACTTCAAAATCTCGGGATCGCGCCAAACAAGAGTTTCCATACGTTTCAGAAGACGAACTCGACCCACTCAGCCTTGAGATTAGGCGAATAATTTACGATAATGACTAAATACGATGATCGAAATTCATAAATACTTTATCCAATCGATATATTAAATGCTTACAAGTCTTCCGCCAAATAGAGTGCGAAATTGCTTCCCCCTCCCATGGCAAGGTACTCCGTCGAGCACAAAGTAAAGTAACGGTTTACGCCTATTTTCAAGTAGTTGTAGTCTTCAGCTAAATTTACATATGCAAATAATATATATATATATATATATATATATTTAATAATACACATACACACACTAAGATGTGAAATATTTACCAGTAGGGCGAAATATGACGGGATTTCCTCCGGTGGAATTCGTGAAAACAAATGAATCTTTTGTTCCCTGGGGAAAAGCACAAAAAAAAAGAAAAAGAAAACCACTCAGCCTAACTTAAAGCACAAAGTGGTAAAAAAACTGTTTTTTTCATCGAACTGCTAAACTTTGCATCAAGAAAACTTTACTTGGTATCTCTTCGAACTCGGTCTCAATGGCGCTTCAACCAAGCTGCCAAAAACAGCACCATTACAATCTCCTACAACCTAAAAAAGGGCAACAGTTAGACAAACTAAGATACAACAAATGAATAAAGATGTGCGTGTGTGTTTGTGTGTGTGTGTGATAATCAAGATAAGTATAGGACGTAATATTATTACAACAAGGCTGAGCCCAGGCCATAGCAAGCTCTTTCTGTACAACGTAGATAGGGATATACCATGCCTCCATGTACTGAAGCAAAAAAAAAAGCACATAAGCGTACATTTAGAAAGAAGCACAGAGAGAAAAAGGTGAAGAAAACCTTTTTCAGACAGACCTATAGAGAAGCATCCATTTTCTTCCCTTAACTATCACCAGGAGGGAAGCATAGAGAACGCCTCGAGCCTTCTCAGAGAGAAGCAAAGATGGTTCAGATGATTATGGAAGAAGATTATCTAAAGGAAGCAGTGGCGAGTCGTTCAAAGTCTTCATACAGATCGTTCTATGTGCAAAGCAAAAGATTCAAGCTTGGTACAGCTTTCATGCAGAGGCTACTACACATCCCTTACTTGCAGCCTCACTTCGAAGAGGGATTGTGCAGCAATTTAGGGCTAGCGATGGAACTTGTCGACTTTCTAGGGCTCGACCATGGGGCTGACGAGCGGCCTTTTCGGGCTCGAAGAAGCGCTGCTGCCAAATTTACGGACCAATATCTTGAAGAATGGCAACGACAACACGTAGCAGATTCCTAGGACCATCCTAGCAACTGCGTAAGACAGTTAGTTAGCTCAAGCTAAGAAGGTCTTGGTATTTGAAGAAACTCAAGCTAAGATATTGATTTGGCCGGATGAACATTTCAGATGTTCATCAAATTGCACGTTGCTCAGATATATGATAAGCTAGTGGCAAATGAACAGACTAAACAAGCAAATAAGAAGTGTACAAAGTAACAATACCGCATGGAAGATGCTTTGCAAGACTTCTTGCGAAGCTTGTCCAGTCAAGACCTTCTTAAAGGCATCGGAAGTCAATGGAAAATGAGGCCCTGCCAGTAATGAATTCGCCAAACCGAAGAAATGGAATCACCAAACTGGAAAGCAGAAAACAGAAACAGAGTGTTCTAGGGATTATAATTTCAAGGTAGCACACTCGAAAGCTACTATACAACACTTGGAATCTTCAACAACGATATTTGAGAACAAAAATCGAAAAATTTCAAAAGATAAACACTGATTGAAAATACTCTTTAGCTTCAATACTGGGAAAGGTGGGCTAGAACAGTATATATAGGAAAAACAACACTTGCCTTAGTTCAATAGGAGTAGCAAGGGCATGGCAAAGAGTTCTGAGGACTGCAATGGCCATCCACAGAAAAATACAGTCACCCCTTCTAAATCAAATGAGTCTGTGATTCAAATTAACAAATGAACTGGGAAGCTGTCCACAGCATCGCATCCCCAGCTTGTTTCACCAACAATAGAGAAAAAAATGTTGCATATTTACCACAGATGGGAAACACTCCGAAGGTAATACCCAGCTCCCCTATTACATTAGGGAAAGGAATGCGATTTTAAGCTCATCGTAACCTACAAAAACTTAATGGAAGGTTGCCGTGCAGTACTAGCGACGGAAAAAAATTACCGGCGGACGATGTGAAGAAGAGGATCGGCGATCATTTTACGAAATCGCGAACTCAGCCCCGATTCCAAACGTTTCATCACTATCATCATCCAAGCTTCAATCGAAAAGCAGCTACCCTCGTTGAGCTGCTACGGATTTCATAACACAAAATGTAATGTTGATAAAAAGTTTTACGAATTAACAAAATTATTAGTATATAGTTCAAATTGCGGTTGTAGAATATTAAAGGACCAACTATGCAATTTCACCGTCGCCTCTCTTGCGGCGACTGCTGCTGCGTATTTCCCAAATTACCCCCGAGAGTATGCGTATATAGGAAGACGATGTTTGAAGGTAGCGCCAAACGACACTTTGCAGCTAGCTAACAATGGATGAGCTTTTTCAGTACATGAAGACTTTCCGTACCCAAATCAACGGTATGCTCCTCTCTCTTTCTCTCTCTGTGTCTCTCCCTCATGAACTTGCCTACTTGTTTCAATCAATTTGACGAGATCACTGGCGTAGGATTTCTGATTCTCTATTAATATAATGATAATGATGATCGTGTTCGTGTTCGTGTTAGGCGTGAATCTTCTCACTGAAATTAGTCGAATTGCTGGAATTTACTGTTTCTCCTTTGGCAGATGTGGCTGATCAAGCTGCGAAGATTTCGGTTGAAGAGCATATGCACAGCACTACCATCAACAATCTTCGTACAGATATTGATTTAGGTTTTCTAGTCACATCTCTCTCTCTCTCTCTCTCTCTCTCTCTCTCTCTCTCTATATATATATATATATATATATATATATATTTTCTTGGCAAACTCTACTTTTTCTGTGATAATGGATGAAGTTATTTCCCATTGTAAAATTCAGTGAAGAGAGAAGGTAGTCAAGTTAAGGATGAAATTGCTCAGATCACCAAACAAAAGGATCAAACATGTTCTTATATTTTGGAAAAACAGAGAAAAATAACGTTACTTGAATCGGACTCTTCCAGGCTCAGTCAGGTGAATTTATGTCGCTGCATGTATTTTTCTTCAATGCTAAGATAATTTGACTCTGTTTTGGTTGGTGCAGACGCTGGAGCTTATGCAACAAGAAAAAATTAGCTTGTCCGCGAAGCATCAGCACTCGAGGTAACTAAAGGTTACTGATTTTGTCAAACGAGGAAATATTCTACGCTGAAACTGTGGAAACCTTTTTGTTTCCCATGATAGTGCATATTATGCCAAGGTTCTAGAGGATATATCTGGTCAGCTAAATGCTTATAAGGTTTGCATATCTTATCTCATGGCAAGCAAAACGTTGTTTGATTATTTTCGACATGTAATCGATAAAAAAATCAAAATGTGCAGGACCAGATAAGGGCTAAGGTGTGTTGGGGAGTACATAGTAATCTTGTGAGGTAACCGTGCACTTCCTATCACAAACTACCTACCTAATTTTTTTGAATAAACCATGCAGGATACTGAAAATGCATCTGCAGAAAAAGGTACTCCTTCACATGCTTATCTTTCCTTTTCTTTTTTGGTATTCGTATTGGTTGGAGACAGTTGAAGCAGTGGCATATTACTCTTTAGCTATGTTGTAGTCATTTTCTGGTTTGTACTGATTGAATCCATAGCAAGGTTTCAAGATAACTTGATAGCCAAACGTTGAAAGGTTTTAAGTTCTATCGGTTTGACAGTTTTCTAGTACTTTTCAACTTATATGCTCTGAAAGAGCGTCTGTCTGCGTGTGATTGATTGTTTGTGTATAATTTCAACAGTCCCAGAGGCCACGGGTCAACCTGCATCTACAAATTTGCAAGCTGCTCGGGCCAAGTTTGATGAGATACAACAGCGACTGTCAGATGTTGCTGTGGAGAACGATAAGGTGTGTCAATTAAGCTTCATTTCGTTCTCGAAACAAAAGAATTGCTCTCTAGACTTTGAATATTTTGTAACTATCCGCGTATATCAATACTATACTGTTGGCGTTTCAGCTGAGGCAGTCTATGGAGCTAGTGACGAACAAAATTACCTGCTTTAAGGTGACCAATAACGTAGTTATTAACATTGCATCATCTGATAATAACAATATGATGGATGGGTGATTGCAGGAGGAAATAGGGGACATGGAGGGGAGAAGCTTGGAAGAGGAACTCCACGGACTTATATCTGACAAAGCTGGAGTATCCGAATATGAGCAATCGCTGCACCTCCAAATCTCGAGATTGAAAGTGAGTTTTTTCTTTCTTTTATTCACGTAGAAAAATAAACCGTTCTACAAATTTGTACATCGTCATGGACGAGGTGCCTTTTGGCTGCAGGCTATATCTCACTCGGTTACATGCCCTTGCGGGGAGGAATACAAGGTTAACCTTGGTTCTATATAAAAGGCTTGTTTGGCTGGGGGAAACAAGAAAATTGATAACACCACTGTTTCGTATTTTGTTCGAATAATCATCTGTCTTACAAGCTTCAATCCAGTGAAAAACAAGATGCGAAGATGCAACGATGGCATTAACCAAACAGTGTAAGTTTTATCAAATCCGATACTAACCTTGAGGAGTTTATTTTTTGGTCTTGTCAAGAACTTCAATGTATCTCTTGTGGACGCCGTACTGCTCGACAAGGTACCTCGCCAGATCATCAATGACACCCCCTTGTACCAAAACCTCAAGCCCCTTTTTACCTATATATATTCAACATAATATAACCAGCCCACCATCCAAAGGATAAGTTGCCACACACAAAAGATCAATGGGTCATAAGAACATTAGTAGGAAAAAGCAATACCAGGTAGCTCTGCTACAGTTGTGCTACAAGCAAATTTCTTCTGAAGCTCGGGAGCCAAACTCTCAGGATCGATTAAAAAGGACTCCACGCCCGAAAGCTTCGTAACTTTCTTATTCCCTTGCCTGCGCTCCGTAACTATTTGAATTGGCTTCAGAGCGCCTTTTCGAATGACCGAGTCGCTCCCTCTCATCACTATGTGGTGAGCTTGCATTCGATTGACAAAGGTTTGCCTTATATCCTTCTTACTAATTTCAGTCGGATACATTGCGCCTTTTTTAACGGCACCCTTGAACAAAGCGTCGCACAGGGAAGCATCTAAGACAACGACTGAGTTGTTCGTTTCCTTCACAAGCTTCTCTTTTTCGATGTATCCAAAGACAACTTCGGAAGCTTCCGAAGCAGTGAACAGTTTTCCCGTATCTTCTCCCATGGCTGCAAAGATCTGAACGACGTGCGAACTCGGCTTGTAAAGCTCGGCGACCTCCACTGTTTTATCAGAAGGCCCATCGCTGGGGATTTTGTTGGTGGGCTGCTCGTTCTTCACGGCCTTCCTCTTCTCTGGTTTGAAAGACGTATATTCCGCGTGGGTGCGATTGACTGAGGAAAGAACCACCTCTTTTTTGTGTTTGTCCTCTTTGACAGAAATCTGATCATGTCATGATAAGATGCATGAGTAAGTCATCACAAAATGTCGTATTTCGTGTTGAAGAAAAGCGTATGAAGAAAATATAAATGTTGATTACCAGCCCATTAGCAGCTCTAGACTGTAGCCACTTGGATAACTTTTTGTACGATGACTTCTTTATGTCCAGTGTAACGCCTGGAGGCCTGCAAGGCAACACATGGCCAGACCTGTGGCAGCAGAGAAAGAAGGTGTTTTATTATAAGAAAAACTCGATATTCAACAGACAATAGAAAGGTTTCTGTGTATGATTACCATAATGTACTGCCTGGAATAGGAAGATCTTTGTCTTTGACCGTCGTATGCAGGGCTTGCAATAGGCATTGGTCTAATAGTGCATCAATGTCCTCAACAGATAAAGAATGCTGATCATCCACATTCGTTTCGGCATTTGAAGAAGGATTCTCACTAACCTGCAAGTCGTGCATGACAGTGTTTATCTGTTCTTCGTTAACTTCATTTCTAACGGTTGAGTCTTCAGTTGCTGCAGAAACAATATCAGAAGGTATGGCATTGGAAGCACCAGCATCTTGAACGGGCTCATTGGAGGTTGCACCCACTGCTGAATTATCTTCGTTCATATCTGAAGTCTGACCAGCAGATGACAAAGCAGGGTCCTCGAACACAACATCATCCAAAAATCCAGCGTTTGGAACATAGCAATTCTCAGCAGATTCCCTGGAGAAAAAGAGGCTATAAATTGAACCCGTGCTTTGCATCTAAGATCAATGGTAAAAATTGTTGGGGTCGAGTTAGCAGAAGCTGTTACCAAAGTGTATCACGATAATGGTGAGATATCTTCAACGCCTTCCCACGTAAGCCCGCATTTAGTGCTGCAGTGCTGCTCATGGTGGTGGTGCCTACCTGATAATGTTACGTTCTTTTTTGCATCGAGATAACTTCTGTGATCTATTATAGCAACAGATACATCCTCTCATGGCTCATGTACTTACAGCAATTGGTGCTAAATTACCAGGAACTTTGACAGCCCAAAGTTCACCAGCAGAAAAAGATGGAAAACCTTCGGCAGGGAAAAGGATCCCTGGAAACATCAAATCGGCTCCTCCAATCACATATCTAGAAACTTCTCCCCCTTTCAACATAAATGAAGGCAATAGATCCGGCACCTTCCACAGAGCGTAAACTGACGTAAAAAACATAAGGCATACGTCAACCGAACTGAAGACGAGAATCTTGCTTTCATCTTGCGGATCAATAAAATACCTGTGGGGCAAATTTCTGAGCCTCGTCCATCGGTATCAAAGAACATGGGACAATCACCTTCGAGGCCATAGACGAGAACCCGATTTGGATACTTCGACAAGATTACTTCCGCCTAAATAACAATGTAAAAGCTCAAGTTTCAGCTTCTAAAAGTCATATATAGGATAGCCAAGAGGATTATTATTTCCTCTTTCGAACTATATCTTGTGAGCAACTATGGTCACTTCTCAGCTGCAAATAAATTCCATCTTCTATACCAAAAGCAAATGAACAATTGAATACATCCAGGAAATGCAGGGAAGCTGCACCAGCTAAAGAAATTCGAAAACAAGAAGAAAAACCTTTGGGGGAAGTAGAAGATCAATGCGATTATCGTCGACGTTGGGGAATCGTTCCTTGATCGAGCGTCTCAACTTCTTGCGGTCAGCTCCTGACAGTCGCTGTTGTGATTTCACCTCTGCAGCCTTCCTAAACATTCTTCGGCCCTTGATTTATCACTACTATTAAATCTTTCCTCGATCGATTTGTTTATCGTCTTCTTCGTTCTAAAGCCTCAATTCAACGTATGTACGCCAGCTCAAAGCCGAGCAGCTATGGCAACTCTGTTCTGTTGATGTTCGCTTGCCTGCCTTCTGTCTAATCTAGCTAAGGCGGTGAAGCCATTTGGGCCTGTCGATATAGAATCAGCCCATAATTGTCAAAAGCCCAGACCACTAGCGGCCCATTAAGGTTTAATGGCCACGAACAGCAAATTGAATCATTATCCGAATAGGAAGAGCTTGTAAACGGACGCATGCTCGACGACCCTTTTCGATTCCCTAGTCCACACAAGTTTGACTGAATCATCAATCGGATATATTGACGAGGTAGCTGAGCAATTCGCCGTGTCTGCTTGTTTTCCTTTCCGGCAAAGAAGTTATAGATCCAGAGCTGGTTTCCTGATTGAGTTTGATGGCGGAGAAATCCAACGCGTCTGTTTATATTGGTATTTAATCCGTTCTCCGTGCGCCTGCGTTTTCTTTCTATCGACTGTTTGATGATTTTTGCTATTGGAATGGTTATGTACTTGATTACTCGATCGTGCAACTATAATATGCTACTTGGATTTTGCGGTGGTCGTGTGATAGCGATTTGGAATCCTTAGAGCTTATTTAGTCGCATTAAGCTCTGTATTTGTCTTAACTTTTTCTATTTCTGGCGTTTATCGTTTTTCTCGTCTTTAGGGTCAATTGTTTGCCTCGATTGATTCTTAACTGTCAGTTTCCTTCTTCTACAGGTAACCTGGACGAGCGAGTTAGTGAAAGGGTGTTGTATGATATTCTCATTCAAGCAGGTCCTGTTGTAGACTTACATATCCCTCGAGACAGGGAGACTGAAAAGCCTAAAGGTTACGCTTTTGCCGAGTACGAATCAGAAGAGGTAGCAAATTATGCTGTCAAGCTCTTCTCTGGGCTTGTCACGCTCTACCGAAGGACGTTAAAATTCGGAGTAAGCTGGCAAACGTTTTGGTGTTGCCTTCTCCACCTTCACCTTTCACGTTTGTTTTACCCGCAGCTTTTTAAATGCAGATTGCTGGTCAAGACAAAGCTTCGCCAAGTCTACCCAATACGGCTTCCCTCACACTTGATTCTTCTCTCAAGCCGAGGCAATACCATGGCACACCTAGTAGTAATGGATCGCGTACGTCAAGATCTTCATCGAGTGTTCTCTCCGAGCAAAGAATGAATCGTTTAGAAGGTGATTCGTATCATGAGGACAGCAGAAGAGCATTTGGAGCAGTGAATGAGACTGGTCGGTCTAAGTCGAGATATTATGATCACGATTCTGTGAGATACAGGCCTTACTAATTCTCCCGATACCATCCTGTATCAAAATGCAGTAATGATGCTGTACTGTACACTGACATGTATGGTAGTAGCTAACTGTTGTTCGCTATGCGTAATCTGTTTTCTTGGCCTTCGCGAGGACCAGCACAAAGTATGTTTTTTATTTTTAGTTGAAGTTGATGTACATTAGCAGGTGTTATTAACACTATTCGAATTGAGCAGTTATTGTTATATGCATATGTTGTTATTTTGGCTATTAACAGAGTATCAAAAAGCTTGGTTTTGTTTTCAGCCACAATTCACATGTAAACGACTATATTTATTGCTTTAGCATCATGTTAAAATAGTCGCTGGCACCCCAAAAGCTTAGTGCTGGCTCTTGCAGTGAACTTTGTGGCACTCGGACGCACATTCGTTCGCCGCCTTCTCATCTGCAGGAAAGTGAATATGCACGCATTCATATATACATTAGAATGTGCAGATATGCTACATATAATCTAACTGTGCATTGCAGTACCCCAATTGAGTTCGAATGCTATACAGAGTAAGCCGTAAAAATAGGTGTGATATAACATACCATCGCCGTACTCGGCGCACGTGTCAAGCATACACGCGAGTTTACAGCTGTGTTCCTCTTCCAAAGCGTCGGAAGAAGGGTGACAGTGCGCCTGACAGTACTTGACGCAGGTTGCTGTAAGAAGGCCCTTCAGTTTGCAGTCTTTCAGGCAATGCTTGATGCACGTCGCAGGCGGTGCTTGTGGCAGGTGCCCTTCTGTTACGGCGAGCATCGTTAGGACCATTGCTGCTAGAGCCACCAGCCCCAAAACGCTCGAAATTCTTCTCTTCTCCATGCGTAAGTAGTTATGTTATGTTATGCGTGATAACTTAGCTTCTAACGTCCATTTTTATAGTCATGAATTTGCAGTACATGTGATGCAAAATCATGCCTATAGTGTTCTTGCATGTTACAGTTGGTTCATTCACTTGGAGTGACTGCGATCACTTCACAATTGTTTCATTGACTGACTTGTTTAGTATTTTGCAACAGATGGAAGACAGTATTAATAAGCTAAGCCAACCAAACATTACAACGATGGCAGAGCGTATATACACTTGTATAACAACAAGGGCTGTAATGGACTACGAACATGAATTACTTCTTCCCGGCAAAGTATGCCAGAGGCCCAATAATAGCTGCATTAATGTAAGTAGCTGGCTCTGAGTGACTGTAATCGGTTCGATCGTCAGGGAAGAAATCGTTCTGATTAGGGCCGCCAACAATTGCACCCGTAAGTACATTAGGATTGGGGCTCGACGTGTAATAATACGGTTGGAACCCTCCTTCGCACCCAAAGGACTGTGGATGAATAGAAACAGAAGGCAGAGACGACCCTCTGTGGTGGATCCTTCTCGGATAGTCCGACCCATATCCCACCATGTAAGACATCTTCATCGGGTTTTTCCCGAGTATGTAGTCGACCTGTTTCTGAGCTAGGGTTCGCAGAGTCTTGGAAGTGACTAGCAGATTCCCGCAGCTGAACGTATGGCTCGACGTCGCCATGTACTTTGAGTACGTCGTGAGAAGGAAGGTTATTGAAGTTACGTATTGGAGATTGCTTGCGCTGAGCTTGAACATCAGCCCGCCTAAAAAATACACAGAGACGACGAAGAATGAGATAGTCGGGCAAGAAAAATGGAGAAGGTTCAGAAAAACGAAAGAAAACCTGGTGTGTAGTGCGTGGTGGAGTAGGGAGAGTCGGGCAGGATTTTGCACATGAAGTCTTCGGCCTGCTGGGCAAAGGATTGAAATTCTCGGTTTCCATCCACTAAGCTTCTCTGTGGAACGAAAAAGAGCTTCGACATAAGACTTTAAAAAGGTTTATTGCGATGGCGTTCGAAGCAAGGGCGCTTACTCTAGCTAAGAGGACTCGGGCGCCGGCGTACTTATTGTCCCAGCTGAAGATATCTGCGTCGTCGTTGGCCCCCAACGATTTGATGAAGTTGAGGTAGTAAATGTCGTTCGTCGCTCTATAGAGCCACGTTGCTCCCCATAACAGCTCGTCCTGCAGAAATTACAATCATTTGAAGAAATTGTTGCTTCAAGCATTGAAGGGTGTGTTTGGTATAAGGATTTCGATGCTGAAAGGAAAAGGAAAAGCATAATGGTACGCTACGCTTCGTGTGTCATACCATTACATTCTCCTTCTTTTCCACATCGAATTCCGCATACAGTACCTTGTAGCCCGAATAAGAGCAGTAAAAAGGGCAGACGGCCGAGCCGAGCGAGTCGCTGTATGACCCTCTATACTGTATGGCGAACTGCATGACGCTCCTTGCGGTCTTTAGAAGCAACTTGGAGTACTTAGGGTCGCTCTTACGGAAGGCGAGGGAGGCGGCCGCCAGGGCGGCGGCGGTTTCTCCGGCGACGTCCGAGCCCGGGTTGGCTGGTGACACTGAGTACACGGTTCGAGCCGTGTCCATGTCCTCGGGTCTCTCCCAGCACCTGTGGTCCGTGTTGGGATCCCCGACGCCCACGTAGAGTTTGCCCGGGGTGGCCCGAGCGCACTTGAGGAGGTAGTCGGTGGCCCAGCGTATGGCGGCTAGGGTTTCGGGCAATTGCGGGCCCAGCTTCTTCCCGTACTCTATGGCTCCCCACGACAGCATCGTCGTTGTGAAGGCCATCGGGAAGTTGAACTTCACGTTGTCCCCCGCGTCGTAATAACCTCCCGTCAAATCCACCTGTTGGAGAAACAAACCATGCAAAGTCAGCTACTGCCCATGCATATAAGCAAAATTTGGTATACCGTCAAATTATTACATTAGTTTTTGGGTGAAATGGTCTTTCAACATGGCATCATAGTTAATGCGAATAGAGATCATATATGGTTCGATTTCCAAAAACATTCATTCAAGAAAAGTTATCCAAGTACAAGGCTGGATAAAGAAAGAAATCAGCCTAAATTAAACGCGTTTTTGGAAATCAAGGACACAAAATTAAATTACGATAGGTTCATTAACATACATGGGCGAGCTGGCCATCGAAAAGACCAGAGCTTTCCCTCCAAGGGACGGCGTATTGCACCTGGGAAGAGGTTGGGCGAACGAGTCGGCCGGACCTTTGGCCTCGAAAGAAGGAAATGGACTTCGAAAGAGCGTCTCTGTAATCAATGCTATTATTGCCCTCGACGGTTCGTCCGAGTAATATCAGATATAGCAGAAACGAAAGAGTAGTAAATCCCTTTGCCTTAGCCATATGTGTTGATTCTTTTTGTACTTTGGGTTATAGTAGAACTATGGCTAAAGAACAAAGAGCTACTAACCCTCTATGACGAACTAAGATTGATTGATTGGATGATTTGTAATGAGCATGCATTGCTTCGCTTTGTATTTATAGAGCAAATGATATGAGTGCAGTTGCTTTGTAATGGCGTCAACCTCAACGGTAATTTAGGCTTTTTCTCATCTGAAAATACGATTCTGATTTATTGAACGCAAGTTGATTTAGCGTAGGATTATATTTTCTTGTATAGCGTCACGTACGTACGTACGACTCGCCGGCGCTTGTAATGACTTTTCGAAAATATAGCTTCTTCGTATTACAAGCCTGAGCTCAAGTGTGGTTCCAATGTCGCACGAGAATGGACTAAGTAAATATATATTAATTAGGGGGAAATTGTTGTAATTAGGTGGAAGGTGATTATTGTATTGTCGTTCTTGGATTATTCTTTATTCCCGACCGTAGAATGAGGTCGCATGCATGCCTAACGAAATAATTATAAATCTGAACAGTTAAAACCTAATGAAAAGCAACTGAAATACCGGAAAATTAATGAAATGATTAGCAAACACAATTAGGAGAAGTAACGCCTTTTTTGAAAATTTGTCTCCGAGAAGACGAAAGCCAAGGCGGGAATGACGGCTTCATGGCCTTGGATCACGCTAAAGATATCGGCTATCAATATATATGATTAGTCAATTAAATGTTAAGATACATAATCTTGAAAATCGAGTATATTAAATATTAAAGTATATGCACGCTTAACAAGACTGGTGTGGGCTTTTTCTTTTGGTCTTTCTTAGTAGTACTTTGGTAAGATCACTTATATCAATTATTATATAATTACTTGATTTCATTGTAATTATAAAAATAAAATTAATAAACCGTCAACGGTTATTTAGTTAAAGCGCGGTTAACTATAGAGATCGATAGCTTCGATATATATACAACAAACGATTGCAATATATCCCCCAGTCGTGCACGGAATATAAAAATGATTAAAATTAGATATAGTCGCAGGTTCATGCATTGATTTTTATTTAAGCAAGCGATTCTTGTGAATGTATTGTATAGTGCGTGTATATACACTGATTTCGGTGGGAGACTTCAAATTGTTTCGAACGCAGAATAAATGACAACTAGTCTAAATTGCACACTCATATGCGTGTACATAATATATAAATCATTTAGTGATTGATATTAGATAACAATTACGAAAAATAGAAGGATAAATGTGAAAATATATAAATGCAATGTAATTGGTGGTTTCTTATTTTTAATTTTATGTTAATTATTGATTTGCGAAAAATTCTAATTGGTTAATAGATATAAAAAAAAGTTTTTAACCCACCATCACCATTAATATAGAGTATAAGATGATTATGGTGTATATATATTCATTATATTTTTCGAAAGAAATAAAATATATTAGTAAGTTACATACTAATATATTATGATATATATTGGATCTGGATCACATCACTTCCAAATAAAATAACAAAATACAATTTCCTTAAAACGATCAAACGACTCACATGCATAAGAAGGTGCCTGCTATATTTAGCAATATGTAATGCAACTAACCAGCAGGAGAAATCATTATTAATATATTCTTGGTGATTATTATCACTGCATGACGATTCATTGCTTCAACTGACTATCAAACTGTAACTGTCTCCGCATCATATTTTCTTCCTCTCTGATGATGAAAGTACTTTCCTCGTCATAAATTAAGATAACATAAACCTCTTTCCCTTTACTCATTACCTTTATTTAATAACGAGAAAAGGGAAATGAAACGCTACAATTTCCAACCCTTCACTCCACCGAAAAATCAAATCCATTTTCCATATTTAGCAAGTTTCCGTTATCTTCGAACGATTATAAATACACCCATGCAGACAAACCTCCAAGAACTCATCGCTTCACTTCATTACCATAACTTACCAATACCATATCGAGACCCACGAAAGAACACAAACAACAGCCCGACCCGACCCGACCCATGGCCCGTACGAGCAGCCTCATCAGCATCGTCGCCTTAATAATTCTACTTGGAATCAAAACTATGTGTGAAGGCGGGCGGGCCCTACCGAGGGACCAAGCATTTGTAATAACGAGAGGCTCGCACTTCGAGCTTCACAAGTCACCATTTATGTTCAATGGGTTCAACGCATACTGGCTCATGCACGTAGCCGCCGAGCCCAGCGAGAGGCACAAGGTGACCGAGGTGCTCAGAGATGGCTCGGCCGTCGGGCTAACCGTTTGCAGAACGTGGGCCTTCAGCGACGGCGGCGATCGAGCCCTTCAGATATCTCCCGGGGTGTACAACGAGCAAGTCTTTCAGGCAAGTTTCGTTCGTTCGTCGTAATAATAGATTATTATATCTTTCGTATGCATGCTTAGGGTTTTTTGTCGACTAACGAATCTTCGACTACTTCGATCGGTTAGGGTTTGGATTTCGTGATCTCTGAGGCGAGAAAGTACGGTATTCGATTGATACTGAGCTTCGTGAATAACTACAACGATTTCGGGGGGAGGCCGCAGTACGCTCAGTGGGCTAGGAACGCGGGGGTGCATGTAAATAACGACGACGATTTCTACACTCATCCTACCATCAAAGATTACTACAAGAACCATGTTAGGGTAACAATGATGTTATGATCAGCTGAACTATGTGTTGAATAAACAATGTTGAAATTTGCTTACGACGATTTCTTAACGGTGCGATGGTGCAGAGAGTGGTTACTAGAGTGAATACGATCACTAGAACGGCTTACAAAGACGACCCGACCATCATGGCATGGGAGCTCATCAACGAGCCTCGTTGCCAGGTCGATTACTCAGGAAGGACAGTCAATGTACGTAAGCCCGATCATTAATTCCCGAGTGTCGAATGACCACTTCACCTAAAAGTTCGCACATCGTAATTTCAAATATATTACATGTATTCCAGCATTTTCATCTGGCTGATTTCTTTATTGTCTAGTCTTATTAAGTGCACAAATTTTCTTAAATATGTGGTCGCGCTGATTCGTATCAATGATTTCTCGGACTGATCTCCGATAACATGTTGAAAGACCACTGGTCATTCGACGTGTTATTTTTCCCACATTTCGTAAACTAAAGAGTCAGACTCCTCCTATCGCCAATTGATTTTTTTGCAGGCCTGGGTCCAAGAAATGGCAAGATTCGTCAAATCCATCGACAGAAAGCACCTCCTCGAGGTCGGCATGGAAGGTTTCTACGGCGAGTCCGTCCCCGACCGAAAGCAGGTAAATCCCGGGTACCAGGTCGGGACGGACTTCATAACGAACCACCTCGTCCCGGAAATCGACTTCGCGACGATCCACGCCTACCCCGACGCGTGGCTCTCGGGAAAGACCGAGGAGGATCAGATGAAGTTCATGGAGGGATGGATGACGAGCCACTGGGCCGACGCCCGAGCAATCCTAAAGAAGCCCTTGGTCGTCGCCGAGTTTGGAAAGTCTTGCAAGGATCACCGAGGGGATAATAGGGACGAGTACATGGTTAGGGTTTACGGTGATATTTATAGGTACGCTCGGCTGAGCGGAGGGACGATGGGCGGGAGTTTGGTTTGGCAGCTGATAGCTAAGGGAATGGAGTCGTACTACGACGGGTACGAGATTGTGCTTTCGGAGAATCCCTTGACCGCTGGGATTATGGCGAGGCAAGCGAAGGCCATGAATGCTTTGTCTCACTTTAAGAGCGTAGGTGATGGTGGTAATAACTAAGAAGTGATCGATGTGTTCCTTGAGAAGACGAAGAAGCTCGTTAATTCGTTTGTTGTCTTAATTTTATATATAATATGTACGAGGGGTGTATGTATTTGGCTGTGTGATATCGATATATAAATGGAACACTTGAATTATCGTTTCTTCTGACCCGTTGACCTCACTAACACATACGGAAATTTGATCGTTGACCAATCTAACAACAATCAACATCGTAATCCAAAGTTGTCTTAGGCGGTCATAGTCAAAGACGTGGGTCTGACTTTCAAACAGAAACCTTAGCTTTTGCTATCGATATATCGAATGAATGGATATGGTATAGATGCAGTCATCGCATTCAATTAACAGATACATTTACAATGAGCTGTTGTCCTTTGTTCGTAATCGTGGCCGCCCACCATATCTCTGCTTAGTTGATTACTTTACAGCTTATTTCTATTTCTACACGCGTGTTTTGTTTAGACCAGCCGCCGACACACTAATCACTTCGCTATATAAAGTACTAAGGCTTTTGCATAGCCACTCAACATTCCATCCATAATGTATTCAACAAAGCTCTTCCTCGTCTCATCATTGCTGCTCAGCCTCTACGCTCTAACATCCTCGGCGAAGACATGCCACGTCGACGACGAGGCCGGCCTGCTAGCTTTCAAGGCGGCGATAACCTCCGACCCATCTCGGAAACTCGCCACGTGGAAGAAGGGCACCGACTGCTGCCAGTGGTTCGGCGTCACCTGCCTTTCCGGCGATAGGGTCACGGCCTTGAGCCTCGTCGGCCAGCTGGAAAATCTCACCACCAGCCTCTCCGGCCACATCTCGCCGGCCCTGGCGGAGCTCAAGTACCTCGACGGTATATACCTTCAGGACCTCAAGAACATCGCCGGCCCTTTTCCCAGCTTCCTCTTCGCCTTGCCGAGGCTGATGTACGTCTACGTAGAGAACAATAAGCTTTCCGGCCCACTTCCGGCGAACATAGGCGGCCTGAAGCAGCTCGTCGCTCTGAGCTTGAAGGGAAATCGTTTCACGGGGACGATACCGCCTTCTATTGCAGATCTGACTAATCTCATACAGCTGAACCTCGCCGGGAACCTCCTCGCCGGCTCGATTCCACCCGGCGTCGGCCGTTTGAGAAACCTGACTGTAATGTCCTTCGAAAGAAACCACCTTTCTGGGACAATCCCAGACGTCTTCTCCGGCCTGTCCCAACTCAGAATTCTCGAGCTTTCCCACAATAAGCTCGCCGGCTCGATTCCGACCAGCATCTCGGCGTTAGCCCCTATTCTGGGCTACCTCGAGCTCGGCCACAACTCACTCTCCGGCGAGATCCCTGACTTTCTCGGGAAATTTCAAGCCCTTGACACCTTGGATCTTTCCTCGAATCAGTTCCACGGAGCCGTCCCTAAAAGCTTGGCGAATCTGACGAAGATCTTCAACCTCGACCTTTCGAGGAACAAGCTCGTCGATCCTTTCCCGCCGATGAAGGTGAAGGGCATCGAATCGTTGGACTTGTCTTACAATCAGTTCCATTTGGGGACCATTCCTCAGTGGGTCACGGCGTCGACGATCATATACTCTCTGAAGCTCGCCGGGTGTGGGATTAAGATCGATCTTGATTCTTGGAGGCCGGCGGAGACTTACTTTTACGACTACATCGATTTCTCTGACAACGAAATCGTGGGAAGTCCTGCGAAGCTGTTGAACAGAACGGATTACTTGGTGGGTTTCTATGCTTCGAACAACAAGTTGAAGTTCGATTTGGGGAGAGTAAGGATACCGAGCACTTTGAAGTTCTTGGATCTGTCGAACAACTTGGTGTACGGAAAGGTGCCGGCGGCGGTTTCTGAGCTGAAAGAGCTGAATGTTAGCCGGAATCACTTGTGCGGTCGGCTGCCCAAGACGAGTTTTCCGGCGAGCGCATTCGCCGGCAATGATTGCCTTTGTGGGGCTCCATTGCAGCAGTGCAAAGCTTGAGCAGTCTGTTCTATCTGCATTCTACTCTTTCTACGAGGATTGGCTTTCTGTTTGTTAAAGTGGATATCTCTGTAGTTTTGTGATGATTGATGACTGTTGTTCTTAATAATTCTTTACATCGAGACAATCTTTGTAAAAAAAAGGACCTCTTATTTCTAATATTAAAATAACATTAAAATAGTAATAAAAACTAGGATAAGGAAACATGGTTATACCACGTGCAGCGTTAGTTGTACATTCTACATCGCCCGTTTGGAATTGGGTTTCATCAGTTCAGTTGCAACGCTTTACTGAGGGTTTCGTGACGCTGGCGATTGAGGCGCACACCATTCTGTTGGTTATTCTTATCGTCCTTTTTTTTTCTGCGTTTGATTTTTCTCTCTGGTGCGAAACTGTTGAGTTAATCTGTGGGCTGGATTTTTGACCTTATCGTGTTCTTGATTCTGGACTAGTTCACAGTTCAGAATTGCAGTAGTGCAGGAAATCTCAAAAACCGAAATTGCGACTAACCTGTTCGATGGAAGTCCTCAACGTGATTTTCCAAAGTAAAACTGTAGAAGAAATCCTAATAACTATGTTTGTGGAAAGATTTGTTGCTGGCACCCTCCTTTTGTTGTGTGTATTACAAATATGCGGTCGTTCTTGTTTCTGATCCTTGTGCTCTTATCTGACGATTTTCTTCCAATCTGTGTATTTTCTCTGCTTCATGAGTACTCTAGTTTCCAGGATGACATTTCTTTGTAATTGTTTCTAACGTTCAATCATTGTTGGGTCAAATGTGTGAGGTTTTTTACCTTGCAGAAACATCCAAGTATCTGCAAGCAGAGTTTACAAACATGGAAGGTAAAGAGGACGAAAAGGATCCAACGCCTCTTAAGATAAAGGTGCTGTTCTTCGCCAGAGCAAGAGATATAACTGGGACGCCTGAGATCTCGCTCGCAGTTTCGCCAGGTTCCACTACAAACGACTGCTTGAACGAGCTTATCACCAAATTTCCAGCCCTCGAAGAGATCAGAAACTGCATAGTGCTCGCCCTCAACGAGGAATACGCAGCTGAATCTGCCATCGTCAAGGATAGAGACGAATTGGCCATCATACCTCCCATAAGTGGTGGTTAGTAGATTACTACTTCCTCCCATGTTCTTTAATTGTCATTAATGGAGATCATGTAATAATAATACTGTAACATCATACTGATAAATAAATACTATGATCTTGGTTAAGATCTTGAATTTGAAACAAAAGCAATCTGTTTGTTTATAAGACAAAGGCAAACTTTATACACGGTGATGATCACACACACTAATCACAGCCTACTTATTCTTCTTAAAACTTGAGAACATATATCATAGTCTTTCGATTTATGCATGTATAAACCACCGCTGGCTCATCTGAGGCTCATCGCCGGCCATGGAGCTGAGCCGACGGCAGGCAGAGCAGGCCTGACAATTGGGACACGTTTGACAATCGAGAATGACTCGTTGAGCCGAGCTGCACGACTCATGACCTGAGAAACCTTCTGAAAAATCGAAGACGCCGAAAACTTAGCCAATTAAACATAACAATGAGAATGACCTGATGAAAATGAAGCAAACAGCAGCCAAGCTTAAATGGATCTCTAACATAAACAGAGAGAGAAGAACAAAAACAAACCTTATCATCAACAGCAACATTGATCTGAATACCCTTAGCCTTCTTCTTCATCTTGTGCAGCCTTCGTCCAAGAATCATGAGCCCAACCACCGCCGCAGCAAAAGAGACAGTCCACATAGGACTCATTTTCAGCACAAAGTTCTTCAAGAACTCCATCGGCAGCTTCCACCACACAATCCCTCTCCTCCCTTCAACCGCACCACCGCCGCCGCCGCCGCCTCCACCACCACCATCGCCGCCGCCAGTTACTTCACCCAAAGTATTATTCTTCTCGCAATCGTCGCCTCCCGCCGTCATATCAGCCCCTTCACTCAAATTCACCGCAGAAACAGGAGGATTCTCCACAAAGTCGTCGACTTTGTCAGAGCCCACTTCGATTTCGGCGCAGAGCTGTCCCAAAGACTCCTCCTTTCCGCCGTATTTCTCGAACCCATCAACTTGCATCTTCCTCCCCTTGTCGTGCGAGGAGCGTTCGCTGCTCGAATCCGACCAAAACTCGGCGGACTCCTTGTGGAGGAAGCGGGTCGGGTCATCTTCCGTACCCGGGTCTATCCAGCTCGGGTTGTCCGATTCCGCCGACGCATATCCGACGTCCGCCGCGCCGCGATTAGGGCGGTCGAGGGTGAAGTAATCGGCCTGAATCAGCCCAGAAGATTCGATTTCGTCCAAGGCGCTTTGTGGGTCGAACTCAGAGTCCGAGTTGGAGTGGAGAACTTCCCAGTCTTGAAACTCATTTTTGGTGAAGGAGTCCATAGCAAGACTTCGCCTTTAGGACCGATTTTTTCTTTAGCTGTCCGATTTTTATCTTTTTTTCTTTGTAAGAAAATCGGATAGATCAGGAACAAGGGCAATACAACGCACAGGTTGTTGACGAAGATAGGATCTAATATTTATCTTTTATTATAAAATTATATTTAAAAAGGACTTTTTTTTGTATAATATTTGCA
The DNA here is from genome assembly GCA_027422505.1 of Craterostigma plantagineum. Lineage (NCBI taxonomy): Eukaryota > Viridiplantae > Streptophyta > Magnoliopsida > Lamiales > Linderniaceae > Craterostigma > Craterostigma plantagineum. Next base: position 4,914,112 of record JAPQWV010000050.1, read on the forward strand.
ACACAACAAGGCTCTAGGCTATTCATTTATGGCATCATGGCCAAGAATGAATCCACTTCTCTCTCATTAAGTGCTGTCTTCAAGCTACGACCTTTTCTCTCAATTTCTTGTACTTATTATTTGTGGTAAGAAGCTTTGATGCTAAATCCAAGCACTGACTAGTGACTATGTCTAGACAATTACTGATACATACCATTGACTACAATTTGTGTTAGTTAAGACTTAAGAATGTCATTAAATGTAGTTTAATGCCACCCTCTTTGGTTAGGTTGGGATTGGCCGATCCCTTATACCCTATTCTTCTAGAAGAAATTACCTAAGCTAACAATGACACAGCTAAATCTTGAGCTTATGTTTAATGATTAATACGAAGGAAGGAGATATTAGATACACTTTTAATTATTCATAAAAATTTAGATAGAAAGGCCAGCGCCTTCGCGGAAATCTATCCACTCACCAGCTGATGAAAAATGGCCGGTAATTCAACCACCGTCGCTCCATCGTCGTCATCAACTGGGAGACGCCTATTGTTCGACCGTCGCTACGGCTGGGTGTAAGTCTCTTGTTTATCCATTTTGAGTCAATTGATGAGAGCACACTGTATTTCGATGTTTGTTTCTAATTTACATCATCAGTCAATTCCGATAGCTGGTTTATCGAATTTCAGATTTGATGATTGGAGAGACCCATCGGAAGAGGCGCTTTCCGGCGGCCGTGGAATGTATTATCTGCTCTCTTTTTTTTCTCTGAAAAAAAGATAATAATTTTCCTACACAAAACTGGGGATCTCTTCATCTTCTGAGCTTGTTTCTCTTTCTGTTGTCTTCGATTAATCCTAGGTTCTGCATTGTGCCTCTGGCGAAAGACGTGCTTAACAAGGCATTTCAATCGGTACGGGTATCATTTTCGCTGTAATCTCGATTTATATCGTTAGAGAACTCCTGGTTGAACTGAGCTGCCAATTATTATTACTTTTTTAACTTCCTATCAGATGTAAATGGTAGTAGAACATCCAATAAATCTAGGTTTCGACCTCTCTCTTATTCACGTTTCGTTTCTTGTAAGAAACGCTGGTGGTTGGTCGTTGCGGGGCTTGTGAATTTTTCCGATTAAAAGGCAGCTATTGATAGTTCAGATTAGTTCAGTATCATATTAATTTTCTGTACTAGTCCAAGAAAACATCTCCAAATGTGCTTGGAATGCGAAAAATGGAAGTTTGGAAAGCAAAGCTTAAAGAAACATTACTTGTTGATATAACTGTTCTTTTGCTGTAATTCTTGCCATTGTAACGAAGATGGCTTTGTGCTGTGGTTACGAGGGGTATATTATTCGATACGGAAGATGCTAGAAGCATGTTTCCAGAAAGCTTTTTTCTGATTTGAGTTAACCTCTTATGTTTGCAGATTAACTTTGTCGCAAGCACAACGCTGAGTGTTGTCGAAAGGCCAAACGTAATTCGAGATGCTCTGAGTGAGCAAATGCACAGAGTTGCGTCCTCTGTGAAAAATCCGCAGCTGCCTTTCAGTTTTGGGGGCAACCAAAAGAACTCTCTATAGCTTAGCTGGTAAAATGGGATAACTCGTAAGAACCCCTTGTAGGACAAAATCTTGATGTCAAGAATGCAATGTAATCTTACGATACACTCGAGTCTTTTTGGTCCATTGGTTTCTTTTCTGCTTCACGTACCAAAGCGTGCAAAAATATTGACCGTTTTTTATTTGGATTATTAGTGCCTTAGCTACTAAAAGATAATCACGTCGTGTATCTTTGTCCACACATGGTTTCTTGATTGAATTCTATGAACCTTAATAACTGATAACGACCTGTCTGGGCAAAAATATCTGCTAGAAGCCATCTTTTTTTCCTTGGATTACCGATGGCTTATTCTACTTCAATTACCAGGCAAGAATTTGGATTTATATAGCAACGCTAATCTCTTTCCATTTTCGAACTAATGGATGATTATATGGTACCCTTAGCCTATCTTGTCTCTATAGCAGCAGCAGCAATAGCCTCCATTATCTCAAAGATCTTCCATGGACGAGTCCCAAGGCAAAACTTCCCTCCTGGTCCAAAGCCATGGCCTGTAATAGGGAACTTGCCCCACCTCAGTTCCATTCCTCACAAATCCCTTCGTATTTTGTCCCAAAAATACGGCGAAATTATGCAGATCAAGTTTGGGATGCGCCCAGTTGTGATCGTATCATCTCCGAAGATGGCCAGACAATTCTTGAAGGTACATGATGTTAATTTTGCTTCTAGGCCACCACTTGCAGTTGGTAAGTACACTAGCTTCAACTACTCAGACATGTCATGGTCCCCTACGGACCGAAATGGAGACAAGCACGTAAGATATACGTGACGAAGATTTTCAACGCAAGAAAGCTCGAATCATTCAATCACATTCTTGCAGAAGAGACCCGTAAATTTGTGTCTGCTCTGCGCTCTATGCCGGGGAAACCCATCATCCTCAGGGACCATTTGGTCCGCTGCACACTCGCTACAGTCTTTAGAATCGCAGTAGGCGACGTATACGTTGGCGAATCAATAAGTATTGAGGACAGCTTCATGAGAAAGATTGATGAGTTGAGAGAGCTGATGGACGAGTGGTTTTTTTTTAGCGGGGCGGTGAATATCGGTGATTGGATTCCGTGGCTCGATTTCCTCGATTTGCAGGGGTATGTCAGGAGAATGAAGGCATTAGCCAAGACACTCGATGGGTTTCTCGACTCTGTGATCAGCGATCACTTGGCTAAAAAAGCAAGCAAAGAAGATATCTTTGGCAATGATTTCTTGGACGTGTTGTTGGACATGACTGAGGATTCGAGCCTCGAAATCAAAGTGACTAGAGATAGGGTCAAGGCCCTCGTTCAGGTTATATAAATTCGAGCCCTTTTCTTTACAAGATTCGCTATTTCTCGAAACATGTCCGAGTTCATTAGTCACGTTCTTCTCTAAATGAATGATTGTCGCAGAACCTTTTCGCTGGAGGCGCTGATACTTCAGCTACAACGGTTGAGTGGGCCGTCCTTGAAATGCTGAGGCATCCACTCGTCATGAAGAAGGCAAAAGAAGAGCTCGAAAGAGTCGTAGGAAGAGAAAGATGGGTCGAAGAGAGCGACTACTCGAAATTACCTTACATAGATGCCATTGCAATGGAGTCCATGAGATTACATCCACTGACCCCATTATTACCACCTCATTACTCGACCGAAGACTGTAAAGTCGCTGGGTACGATGTTTCGAAGGGAACTATGGTCCTCGTCAACATATGGAGCTTAGGTAGAGATCCAAATTCATGGGATAGACCCGAAGAATTCTTACCAGAAAGGTTCCTCGGCAAAGATATCGATATGCTGGGAAGTAACTATGCGTTTTTGCCGTTTGGGTCGGGGCGAAGAATGTGCCCTGGGTATAGCCTTGGGCTTAAGTCAGTGAGATCGATTCTGGCCAACTTATTGCATGGATTCGAGTTGAAGCTCGTCGAGGGAATGAAGCCCCAAGACATAAGCGTCGAGGAATCGTTTGGAATCACCACACGCCCAAAGGAATCTCTTCCAATTGTCATGGAACCTTTACTTCCTCCCCGCCTTTATTAGCTATGTATTCGTTCGAATAGATAAACGCATGCAAGAACGATCGTACTAGTTAAGAAGGCAGCGAATGAAAATAAAAGTTGTGGTAGAAATAAGGTTGTCTCTAGGGGTGTTCAAATTTCGGATAAAACCGAAAAAAAAACCGGCCGATTCGAAAAGAACCGAACTGAATAGACCGGAACCGAAAAAATCGAACCGAATTGTAAAACCGAATCGAACCGAATTAAAATGGTTCGGATATCGGTTAAGCATACGTAAAATTGAAAAATCGAACTGAAACTATCATACTACATTAAAAATAGAAGAAATATTGAAAATCATTTATTTTTTTCTCCCATACAGTAAACAACGGTAAATATAATTTCATTGTTATACTTTTTTTCCATTTTTTAGGAGAATGTGTTCATCACCAATTAAATACTATTTTCTTCCAAATATTTTATCATCTTAATGTTTTTATATTTTGGTTAAATTTTATTTCATTTTCATGTTTTTTTTTTACCTTTGAATTGTTTTTGCTGCATGCCGCGTTTCATAAATCTTCTTTCTTAACAACCATAAATTTTATTTATTTTTAGCTCATAATATTTTTTTGTTGATATTAAATTCCTAATCGAAAAACTGAACCGAACTATAAAAAAGCGAAGCGAACCAAATTAAAACGGTTCGTATGGATTAACCATACGTAAAACCGAAAATCGATAAACCGAACCGAAATTTGGAAAAACGAACCGAACCGACCGATGAAAACCCATAGCCGTCTCCGTTACTTTCTTGCAAGACTAACGACTATCCTAGAAAAATCTTCTCTTCCTCCAAGCCACGTGATTTTCTTCCCTTGATAGGTAAGGTCTCTTTGAGTTTGAGTCCACAAGCTCATTACTACATTAATCCCAACAAAACACATTCATCGCTAGAGGTCAATTTTTATCTTCTTTCTGACTATTTGGGGCGTGCGTTACTCAACAATTCGTCCACCTTTTTTTCCTTGGATTATCAACCCCCATTACGCTGCTTCGACTATAATTACTACTTTCAGGCACAATCCAAGAACGCATTACTCACTACAAACTTCCAAAGAATGGATGATTATTATACACTACCCTTAGCTGTTCTTGTTTCTATAGCAGCAGCAGTAGCCACCTTCATCATCTCAAAGATCTCCTTCTTCCACAGACGAGTCCCAGAAAAACATTACCCTCCAGGACCAAAACCATGGCCTGTAATAGGCAACCTTCACCTCCTCGGCTCCCTTCCTCACAAATCCCTTCACATCTTAGCCCAAAAATACGGTGGGATTATGCTGCTCAAGTTTGGGATCCGCCCAGTTATAATCGTATCTTCCCCTGAGATGGCCGAACAGTTCTTGAAGGTCCACGACGTCAGCTTTGCTTCTAGGCCACCACTTGCAGTCGGTAAGTACACTAGCTACAATCATTCAGACATGACATGGTGTCCGTACGGACCAAAATGGAGGCAAGCTCGAAAGATATACCTCACTGGGATTTTCAGTGCGAAAAAGCTCGAATCTTTCAGTTACATTCACGAGGAGGAGACCCATAATTTCTTGAATCGCCTGCGCTCTACCTCGGGGAAACCCACCGTCCTCAGGGACCATTTGGTAAGATGCACACTCACCACAATCTTTAGAATCGTTTTGGGCGGCGTAGAAGTCGCTGAATCGAAGAGTATTGACATGGGCAAGATGGATGAGCTGAGAGAATTGCTTGACGAGTGGTTGTTTCTGAGCGGGGCGCCGAATATCGGGGATTGGATTCCATGGCTCGATTTCCTCGATTTGCAGGGATACGTTAAGAGAATGAAGGCTCTGGCCAAGAATCTTGATAAGTTCCACGACACTGTGATCGGCGATCACCTGGCTAAAAAGGCGAGAAAAGAAGAAGCCATCGCCGGCAAGGATTTCTTGGACACTTTATTGGAGATGACCGACGATTCGAGCCTGGAAATCGAAGTGACGAAAGATAGGGTCAAGGCGCTCGTTCAGGTCATATAAATTCGAGCCCTTTTCCTTACAAGGTTCGTTATTTCTCGAAACATGTCTGATTTCATTAGTTACGTTCTTCTCTATGTGGATGATTTTCACAGAACCTTTTTGCCGGCGGCTCTGATACATCAGCTACAACGGTTGAATGGACCGTTCTTGAAATGCTTAGGCAGCCACTCATCATGAAGAAGGCGAAAGAAGAGCTCGAAAGAATCGTAGGAAGAGAAAGATGGGTCGAAGAGAGTGACTACTCTAAATTACCTTACTTAGATGCCATTGCAATGGAGTCGATGAGATTACATCCTCTTACGACGTTATTAGTACCTCGCTACTCAACCGAAGATTGTGAAGTCGCTGGGTATAATGTTTCGAAGGGAACAATGGTCCTCGTCAATACATGGAGCTTAGGCAGAGATCCCAATTCATGGGATAGGCCTGAAGAGTTCTTACCAGAAAGGTTTCTTGGCAAAGATATCGATGTGCTGGGAAGTAATTACGCGTTTTTGCCTTTCGGATCGGGGCGAAGAAGGTGTCCTGGGTATAGCCTCGGGCTCAAGTCAGTGAGATCGATGCTTGCCAACTTATTGCATGGATTTGAGTTGAAGCTTGTCGAGGGAATGAAGCCTGAAGATATACGCATGGAGGAAGCTTATGGGCTCACCACTCATCCAAAGGATTCTCTTTCCATCGTCATGGAACCTTTACTTCCTTCCCATCTTTATTAGACAGAATAAGCATTGGAACAAATAAATGGCAAGAACGATCTTAGTAATTAGGCCCGTGTGAAGATCGTTCTTTTCTTACCGTAAAATTATCGCCTTGTGTAATGCTGAACGTTACCACGTTTCAGCTTAGGTATTGAAAAACTTTTCTCTCATTGAATGGTAGGGGATAAACACTCAAACTGAACTGCGAAAGACGCCAAGGGTTCTTGTAAAGATATGCCAAATCTCTAGCTGCTGCAAAGAACTTGAATTACTGATATTTCTTCACTCGAGTCCACGTGTAGGTGCTACGTAGCAGATCACAATCCGAAACAGAAAATATCTGCTGGTAGATTAAAGATGCCATTTTTAAAAGCTTAAAAGGGGTTCGTTCTCCTCTCTAACCACAATCTCTTCTATATCATCTTACCATGACACCCTTAGCTTTGCTTCTTGCAATAGCAGCAGCAATCGTCTGCTGCTTCATTTCAAAGATCTTCCATTTACGAGTTCCCAGGAAAAACTTCCCTCCAGGCCCAAAGCCATGGCCTGTAATAGGCAACCTTCACCTCCTCGGCTCCCTTCCTCACAAATCCCTTCACATCTTAGCCCAAAAATACGGTGGGATTATGCAGCTCAAGTTTGGGATTCGCCCAGTTATCATCGTATCTTCCCCTGAGATGGCCGAACAGTTCTTGAAGGTCCATGACGTTAGCTTTGCTTCTAGGCCACCACTTGCAGTTGGTAAATACACTAGCTACAATTACTCAGATATGACATGGTCTCCTTACGGAGCCAAGTGGAGGCAAGCTCGAAAGATATACCTCACAGAGATTTTCAGTGCGAAAAAGCTCGAATCTTTCGGTTACATTCTTGAGGAGGAGACCCATAATTTATTGTATCGCCTGCGCTCTACCTCGGGGAAACCCATCGTCCTCAGGGACCATTTGGTCCGCTGCACACTTGCGTCAATCTTCAGAATCACGCTGGGCGATCTGTACGTCGGCGAATCAGAATTTATGGGCAAGTTGGATGAGCTGAGAGAGCTGTTAGACGAGTGGTTTGTGCTGGGCGGGGCGATTAATATCGGGGATTGGATACCATCGCTCGATTTCTTCGATTTGCAGGGCTATGTGAGGAGAATGAAGGCGCTGGCCAAGAAACTCGATGGGTTTCTTGAGGCTGCGATCAGCGATCACTTGGCTATGAAGGCGAGTGGTAAGAAGGGCTTTTCCAGGAGGGATTTCTTGGACGCATTGTTGGAGATGACTGAGGATTCGAGCCTGGAAATCAAAGTAACAGAAGATAGAGTCAAGGCATTAGTGCAGGTACGTATGGATGGGTATCTCTATTGTCTTTTTCAAGACTTGTTATTTGTTGAAGTCTATGATTGAATCCATTAGTACGTTGTTTTCTTCTATTGATTTTGGTAGAACTTGTTTGCTGGTGGTACGGACACATCAGCTACAACGGTAGAATGGGCTGTCCTTGAAATGCTGAGAAAGCCACTCATCATGAAGAAGGCAAAAGAAGAGCTCGACGGTGTTGTAGGAAGAAACAGATGGGTCGAAGAGAGCGACTATTCGAAGTTACCTTACGTAGATGCCATTGCAATGGAGTCGATGAGATTACACCCGCTGACGACTCTATTAGACCCTCGTTACTCGACCGAAGATTGTAAAGTCGCTGGTTACAGTGTTTCGAAGGGTACTATGGTCCTCATCAATTCATGGAGCATAGGCAGAGATCCCAATTCATGGGATAGGCCTGAAGAGTTCTTACCAGAAAGGTTTCTTGGCAAAGATATCGATGTGCTGGGAAGTAATTACGCGTTTTTGCCTTTCGGGTCGGGGCGAAGAAGGTGTCCTGGGTATAGCCTCGGGCTTAAGTCGGTGAGATCGATGCTTGCCAACTTATTGCATGGATTTGAGTTGAAGCTTGTCGAGGGAATGAAGCCTGAAGATATAAGCATGGAGGAAGCTTATGGGCTCACCACTCATCCAAAGGATTCTCTTACCATCGTCGTAGAACCTGTACTTCCTTCCCATCTGTATTAGACAGAATAAGCATTCGAACAAATAAAGGGCAAGAACGATCTTAGTAATTGGGCCCGTGTGAAGATCGTTCTTCCATTATCGTAAGTTTTATCTTCTTTTTGCAATGGCATACATGAAAAGCATCGATGGCCTCTTTGTCAAGTTACATTTGACTATGTATGTCAGCTTCTTATTGCAGAGTATATATATTTTACAATGTAATTCTGAAATGAAATTGTTGTAAGATACTGAAGAACCATTCAAAATAAATACGAACCTTTCGTTCATAATATTATTAATATAAGGGGTTTTTACACATAAATACCAATTTATATCAAAAAAATTCGAAAATCAAACCCCTGTTAGATTTTTCTTATATGCAGGCATCTGTCAGAATAATTTTTGCACATTGGTATCCGTTCCGCCGCAAGTACGTCATAGAACACATTTACGTAGCATATGAAAACATATTGTGGTACGTTATACAGTGAGAAAATGGTACATCATACAACACACGTTAAAGTACCATATAGATCGTATATAGGTTCCATATGTGGGTACCATATATACGCGTGATATGTACTTAATATGCATACAGAAACGTACGTCAAGACCGAGAAAATTGTACACACAATCGATGGGTACTTATATAAAAAATTTCTGACAGGGGGTCTGACTTGCAAAAATTTTATATAAACAGGTATTTTTTCTGTAGATACAACTTAATATAATTGTATTTAATCATATATTAAATGATGATGGATGCATGTAGGGGTGGGCAATCTGTACGTACCGAACTGAAATATTTTATTTTTCTACCGAACCGAATTAGTCAGTTCGGTATTCGGTTTTACCGAATTAAAATTCGGTTATTCGGTTTTACCGAACGGTTGACCGGAATTTTTGTAAAAAATATATTTAATATACTTTTTCGATATTTTTATTAATATTTAATTATTAAAAAATTATATATTGCTCCCATATATCTCTTCGATATCATTAAGATTAATATATTTAATTATTAAAAAATTATAATTCGCTAATTTGGTATATTTTGGTATACCGAAATAAAAAGCGAACTAAACCGAATTATCAAAATTTCAGAATTTAAAAACCGAATTGTTTGTTCAGTATTCGGTACGTACCGAAATTTCGATAATTCGGTCGTTTACCGAAGTGTGACGGTTGGTTGTCCATCGGTTAACAATAAGATTCTCTATTAGATTTGACTTTTGAGTGAGATGTATTAATGTACTTGCCAAAAAGTAGAAACACGTTTTTATTTTCGAATGTATACATACTCCCAAAAAACGCATTTCAGACATAATTCTCAAAGAACAGAAGGATCAAAGAACATAACAAACCAGAAAATGCAAGTAAAATTTTTATAAAATCTAGAAGACCAATTCATGGGGTTTCACCCCATCCTTGAGCGAAAACCTCGCTCCCAAGTAAGACTTCAGATCTGGGACGGACTCGATAGTCTTCAGCAACGAAGAATCGATTGCCTTTTGGTCCTCCTTCTTCTCCGAAGGGAGGGCATTCTTCTCCTGTAAAATGAAGAACTTTTTACAGTTCGAACATGGATATATAACCAATCGTTATTTGGGTAAAGAACTATAAATCTCGCCTGTTTCTCAGCCTCAAAGAACTCGCTCTCTCCCTTTTTCTTCTTCTTCTCAGCCTTCTTGGCGAAGTACTTATCGTCGAACTTATCAGCATTCACGCCAGAAATGTCGACCTTTGTGGATGTTCCTATAACGTAGGCTTGATTCACACGTCTCAGAGGGACACCGTTGATCTTGTAAGGGCCTGTAATGTAGCATCGGCTTAAAGTTTAAACCAGGTAAACTACGATTACTATCACGAATGGGCATTCAAGCATCTAAAGAAGCTTCAAGCACAAAGTAAGAGAAGCTTCTTTGGTCTAAAGATATCATGGCAAGCTCACGAAAAATTGTCTTGCCACTCCAAATATGTAATATCAGCCACATTCTCCCCAAGAACAACAACATCAAGAACTACAAGGAAGCCCAAAAAACCCAAAATCGAAGGAGATTTCATTGGATCTAGCTCAGCTGCACATCATTCGTCGCAATTCATACTAAGGAATAGATAGATAAAATGCAACAAAACAACAAACGATCACCAGTAACAAGAAGCAGCCCAGAGGATAGCTGCTTGAGGAAGACGACCCTCTTCCCCTTAAACCTCCCAGCCAGCAAAATCAACACGGTGCCAGGCATAATACTCGCCCTGCAGATCAGCGCAGACACACATCTCACTCGCTCGACCTCTTCAATTCCATCAGAAATAAACGGTAAGCGAGACAAAATGTGATGGAAAAAAACCTGAGCTTGGTGGGCTTGGCCTTGCGCGTGTTGGAAAGGGGCTTCTTCACATCGTCGGCGGGATAAAACTTGGATGCCTTCTCCGTCGCTTGGACGGCCGCCGGAGCCTTATCGTGGCGCGGGAATACGCCGCCGTTCTTCGCCTTGATCGCCCAGAGACCCCTCTTGTGATACATGGCCGAGCGCGAGCATTTTCGAATTCCTCGGATAAGCTCAGGATTACGAGTGCCCGTTCTTTGCTTCTTCGGCGCCATTGAAATGCTGCGAGCTGTGATAGCGCTTGCTTAGTGTTTGATTATATGCGAAACCCTAACAGCTACATAGATCATGTAATAACGTCTATCATTGTGTGGGCCTATCATTGCAAGTCCAAATGTTATTCTATTGGGCCTTAATTACATATATTGGGCCATGCCCATTAATTATAGTTATTCATTTCTCGTCTTTGGTGAACTAGGTTAGATTCAGAAACCAAGACATCATCAAGCTTTGTTCGTTTGTGATTAGAAGGGTAAGTAAAAGAAAAGAGAGATAGCATTATCGTATTGAGAGATTCAAATTCAATGTCAGAAAACTCGAATACAAGCGTTTATTAGCAGCCTCTTTTGTTTCCAAAATCCAAATCAACTCCACAGAATAGAGCAGCAACTTTTGAAACAGAGATCAATCTTCTCTTCATCATTCATACTCTGCAATGAGAACTTCACTCGTTTCCTTCCTGCGTAGACAAATAACAGTTTCTTGAAACAAGCGATGATAATGCTCGTCCATTAATCGGGGATCCTTTTAAGAAATGTAATCAAGAAAACAATAGCAGCAGGGATAACCCAAAGGAATTCCCAGCAGTTTCCCTCGCCAGAATTACATGATTACCTTTGAAAGAGGGGCTTCAGAAACGTCAGGGGTCAATTTTCGTGGATATCTATCGAACTTATAAGAGCATTCCGAGTATGCAGAACCAATCCCCAGCCCAGCACCGAAAGCAATAGATGACCAGCGTGTCAAAGGGCTTCCTGAGAAATAATACACGAAGAATTGATCTAATGGTCATCGAAGAATGAAATTCATAAAATTTTAGTAACACCATTGCCATGCCATGATTAAAATTACTGATATGACCACTGTTTCGATCGTCCAACAAGGAATAAATCCTATCAAAGAAGAATAAGGGTTCTCGATAAACTGGGATAGACATTGCACAATATTTCATCACCATTGTCCAAACTCCAACTCACATTCACTAAATATCGCAATAACTATGACATAGAACTGGAATTGTGTACTGGGCAACACGGAAGAAAAGAAAGGCAACACCTTGCAGATCAAAATCTCACAATAGAAAATTTATCCCTACCTCAAACGAAAAACAGCAAATTGGGTGGAAAAAAGAAGCAAGGGCTGCTGAGTGCTTACGGAAGAGAAGAAGCCCAGCAAAAGCACCAGCTAACGAAGAGTAGACGACTCGTCGAACGCCCAAATCGAGACACGCATCCCACTTTGCATTCGAATCGTATTTCGATGGAAGCTCATCCTTGTCACCCTTACCCATTTTCTTCCTCGATTTCTTCTTCTAACGGAATTACTGTTATTAACAAAACAAAAAACTTTGTTCTTTGCCTTAATCGCAATTCAGAGTCGATTTGTTCTTTTCCTTCCCCAAGGGTTTCTTCTTTCTTGTTTGCAATGTTCTTTTCCTTTATTTTCATTTTCTTTTTCATTTCCTTGTAGTCACGGACTCTGGGCCCAATGGGCCGTATATGAGCCAAAGCCCATTAACAAAACAATGAATTTCTATGCTTCAACTATACAACGTTGTATCACAAAGAAGAAGGAAGGTTTTGAAGCCAAGGAAGAAGCTTCTCATGAACCAACTCGGGCCTATCATCGTGCGGACAATGCCCGACGCCACCCAACATATAAAGCTCGACGTTCGCCAACTTAGACGGCAAAGAAGAGAAGTATCGACCCACGGGCCCATCGATGGGCGTAAACGGGTCTTCATCGCCCCACAAAACCAAAACAGGCATGGCGAGTTTAGGAACTAACTTGACCGGGTTGGGCCCGGGCGGGCCCGTGACTATCGAGACGAAAGCATCGAGTGCACCTTCGTCGAGCGCTGGTCTTCGAATGATCTGCAGATAATTCAGACAAGGATCAGAAACATAGGAATGCTTCGTTAAGATAAATGAATCCCTTTTGAGTTACCTCGACAAGGTCGTCGTCGACAGCCTCCTTATTTGCATAGACTGACAGCAATACGTTCCTCAGATTCTCCCTGAAAAAGAAAAAGAGAAGAAAGAGATGATGTTTTTATAGTACTTGCTGAGATCCCATAAAGCAGCAGTTTTAGTTAGGACCGTGTACTTCTGTCGAACTCTTTCGAAGAAGTAAGAAGCTATGGATCTTTGCTTAAGCAAGAAGTCGAAGAACAGAAGCAAGGGCAAGAGTAATTTGATTCTCCAATCGTCGACGATCGCCTTGTTGTTCATTCCGCCGGCGCAGTTGAACAGTACGAGACCTCTAACTAAGGACTGAGTTGACTCTGTTCGATGTTAGAGGTCGAATAGTATGTTAGTCCCATCTCCAAGTAGTTTCTTAACACTCTAATATTCGGTATTTCGACCAAAAAAGAAAACCTGAAGCAGCGATTACGCAGGCAAGACTGCCAACGGAGTTTCCCAATAGTACTGTTGGTCTTTGGACAACTTGGTCTAAGAAGTCCAATATAAGCTGTGTGTGTAATAAGGACACACTTAGTTAAGGAGGGAAAAAGGGAAAATTTTTACAGATGATAAAGATATCGGGGATTCACCTGAGCCCAGGTTTCCATTGTATACTCAAAGCTTGGTGGCTTATCTGAAGCACCAAAACCAAGGAGATCAATGGCGTAAACAGTGTGGCTTTGAGCCAGCGTTGGGATATTCCTAAAGATGATCTTAAGAGCTTCTCATTCATGTCTAAATTGCACTTTGAAAGCAAACAACGAAGAGCATGTATATATACATATATATTATATATACCTACGCCAGTGAGCAATGGATGCACCAAAGCCATGAACTAAGAGAAGTGGAGGATTCCCTGCAATAGCAGTAGCAGCATCACTGTCTTCTTCTTGAGGATAGACCAAGTAATTTATGTTATGTCCTCTCCACGCCCAATTCTTGCACATGCCCTCAATTTCACTCACCTCCAACGGCGGCAAAAGCTCTTCTTTTTCGGTGATTGGAACCACCGACGTGGAGGCGGAAATGGGCTTCCCGCCGCCGTGAAGAGAAAGCTCGATCTTTGAGTTGAAAACGGGCCTGAGCAGCTGTGTTCGGAGATTTCTTGATCGTCGCGGCGGCGGCGAGGGGAAGAACAAAGTGCGGTGAGGAGAAACTGAAGCAGCACAAGTTATTGCATTCGCAGCCATCAAAAAACCAAACTTTATACCTCGACTGAAAGGTGTCGATTCATTACCTCTCCATTGGCAGCGAATGTGAAGTTTTACTACTCGTCAAAGACGTTGTAATAAACAAGAACCACCCAAGTGAAGATATTATTGTTTCTCCCTCTTCAGATCATGGGCCGATCCAAATACTACAGAAAAATGAGAACTTTTTAACTGAAATGGGCAACGCACATATCATCAACTCATGGGCTTGTTAGGCCTTCGTAATATTTCGATGGGAAGACTGTACTGATCGAAATTGAGGATCTGTTTTGTTTTCTCGAGCATTTTCCAGTCAAAGAAAGAGGACAAGAATTCCGACCAAGATTGGCCCCATGTAACATGAAAAAAGATGCAAAAAAATCCAATCTTTTTCACTAGCCGATTTGTTCCCATCAAGTTGCCTACTATCACGTTTACTTGTCTGTGGGCTCTTCCCAAACTTTCAGCACGAACATTCCCTTCGACCCTCTTTTAATGGGCAAGAATCAGAAACATGGCCTTCAATCATTAAGTAATTACTACAGTAAATGAAAAACCTTTTAATGCTCATCATCTGGTTAGGCTTAATACAGGGAACAAGATTCAGTTCGTAATAAATGATGCTGTTCTTATGATTTGAGTTTAATGCCAATTGCCTTCCGTTAACTTTGTCAGCAATTTCTTCACTTCCACTGTTGTGGGACCGCTGCTTTTATATTTGGGTTAATTCCTTTTCGCTACCTTTCAACATTTCAACTTACTTTTAAATACCCTCGAATTATATCTTCCTTATAAACCCATTTGAAAATTATTCCTGATCAGTACCTAAAAAACCCTTTTCAGCATAAAATTAACGAAAACACCCATGTCTCACATATTCAAAAAAGCTGAATAATTATTTTCACATGAATTATACCAAAAAATAGTTATTATACCAACAAAATTAGACATTGTACCAGAAAATATTGAAATTATACCATATGTTTTTATTATTATATCAGTAAATAGCGTTATTGTAAATTACAGCGAAATTGGACGTAATTATACCAACGATTTTGAAATTATACCAGAAACTGTAGAAATTATACCACATATTTTGGTTATTATACCAATAAATAACGTTATGCGAACTGATTTTGAAATTATACCAGAAACTGTAGAAATTATACCAACTGTTGTCGTAATTATACCAACAAATTGTACACTATATCATTTGGTATAATTATGATAACATTTGGTATAATTAGAATAACAGTTGGTATAATAATCAAAACAGTTGATGTGATGTTCAATTTAAATAGCGTTATTTTAATTTAAATCGAAATTGGATGTTATACCAACTCATTTTGATATTATACCAGAAATTGTAGAAATTATACCACATATTTGATTATTATACCAGTAAATAACGTTGTTTGAATTTTATACAGTGAAATTGGACGATATGCGAACTGATTTGAAATTATACCAGCAACTGTAGCAATTATACCAACTGTTGACGTAATTATACCAACAAAATTGTACACAATATCATTTGGTATAATAATGATAACTGTTGGTATAATTCGAATAACAGTTGTATAATAATTAAAACAGTTGGTATGATGTCCAATTTAATTTCAGAAAAGGGTATTTTCGTCCGTTCGCTGTTTGAGGTATTAAACACACAACTTTTCTGCAGATGGGTACTGAACAAGAAGTTTTTTTCATGGGGTACTGAACATGAATCTCAAACCTTGAAAGGTACTGAAAGGGAATTTACACTTTATATTTTGGGGCCTGCAACTTAGATCTTAGAAAATTGATGATGATGATGATGAAACATGATGGCGCCTTTCTTATTAAAGTTAGTGGAGATAATGATTAAAAACCTTACTTTAGTGCAAACTGTTTCCACTTTCCAGGTATGTTTTGCTTTTTACATCATGGTTCATAGAAAATATCAAAGATATGGACTCGTGAAATAATCTTTAATGGAGACTGGCTTTGGAGATCAGCTTTGCTGTTTTTACCCATACAAAATGCTTTCAAGATTCATTGAATTCACTAGTTATTCTGCTTATCTTCAATTGTAAGATAATTGACAGCTAATGAGATACTTTCAAGAACAATGAACAAATAAAACATATACATCCCCACAGCAGAAAAGAATACCAAGAAACAAAAGGACAAAAACCATATACTTTTGAGTTCACAGCATTTACGTTCACATCTTCACCAACAAAACTTGAATCCAACAAACAAAACAACGAAAAGAATATCCATAACCATCTCACTCCACAGAAACCTTAATTAAGTTTTAATAATGATGAAGAAAAACCAAAATATCAATAAGCACAAAGGGACCACTCCATATTCATTCACTCAGAAGACTTGGTCTTAAACCTGTAGATAAGCTTCTTCTTCTTAGTTGTTTGGTTGTCAAACGTAAGCAAAACTTTGCCCGTTTCGCCAATCTTAAAGCTGCAGCTAATCACTTGTTCATCAGCAGGTCCAATCTTTCTCGACTTTTGAATGATCCATGTGTATCCTCCCTCGGCGCTGGGAACAAACTCAGCTCCATAGCACACATCCCAGCCTAGAACTCTCACCTCCCAAACCAATGTGCCAGGCTATGTGAAACCACAAGCCCATCATCAGTAAAGTTGAAAGTTTTAAACTTTTTTTCCAAGAATGATAACAAAAAGAGAGCAGCCCACCTCAGTGATTTGAATTTCAACGGTGTGTTTGCCCGTTGGCTTGATGATTTCTTCTGTTGCAGGCTCAGAAGTGGTGAATTCTTGTTCACCTTCTTTGCTGAGGCCACCATATGGAACTGGGACTTGTTCAGGTGCCATGTATCTAGAGAATATCAGTACTACTAATCAGTTGGTTGCATAGAGATCAAGCAATATATAACATAGAAAAATGGAGAAAGCTTTACTGACTTGAGGAGAGTCTCAGTAGTCTTTGTTGGGCCAGCAAACACAAACTTGCTCTTGGTTCTTTGGGTCAAGAATGGACTTATCATCCTATTGTAAGCCACATACCACCATGGGACATTGATGAACACCTTTTGCATCACAGTAAACATCAATAAGCAACATAAACAGGGGATTTCCATGGGCAATAGTTGAACTTTATCAGCTAATAATTTGAATTATATGTCATTGAAGATTTACCTGATTTGCAACGAATTCTGGGTAATTGTCCTGGAGCAACTGCAGAGCTTGGTTTGTAGCTTGACGAAGCTCTTTCTTGAACAATATAAGGCCAGGAGTGTTCTTCAGATCAGTGATCTGAACAATGGTGCAAATCCCATCTGGGCTGAAGTCAAGTGTCCTCACATTCCTCTCAAGCAACTGAATATACCATCTCAGAAACTTAGCCCTCTTTTCAGCATCAGCGAAGGTCTTACCGTACAGTTCCTTGTCCTGAAACTCGCCCAAAGCATTGTAACAAACTGGGTGGCCTTCTTTGTCAACGCCATGCATGTACACAACTCTCTCAAGCCCTTCAACAGCCAAATCCTCATCCAAAAGCTCATCGATCTTGAACTCTTTTCTCCAGGCTACAACACTCTTGAGCATCTCAAAAGCTTCTTTCACCTTGAATTCCCTTGCCCTAAGGAACTTGAGGAGTATCACATCACTCCTCTCATCGGCTAGGAGAGGGATGCCCCATAAAGAAACTTCCTCAGGTGGCTGTGGTGGAGTCGTCTCCTCAACCACCTCCTCCTTCTCGACGGCGGGGGTTTCCTCCTCCTCGCAGGGAGGTGACGGCGGTGGAGCGGCGGCGGTGACTTCGTGAATGATGGTTTCTTTTACCTCTTCAACGGCTGCTTCAGCCTTTTCAACAACTGTTGATTCTTCAACCTCCTTCTCCTCTTTCACAGGCGGCTCCTCTTCTCTTTTCTCCTCCAAAGCTTCGATCTTCGGCGCTTCTTCCTCATTTTTCTCCTCGCAAGATTCAGTCTTTGGCACTTCTTCGTCTTCTTTCTTCTCCTCAGCCTTCGGTGCGTCGTCCTCTGCAGTCTTGGCCTCTTCTTCTTTCTTCTCCTCCTCGCCGGCGTTTGCTTCGTCGGCTTTCTTCTCCTCCATTGGCAACGAAGTGAACTCATGCTTGTTGAGTGCCTCTTGAACAAGCTTTTTCAGCTCATCCAAGGCTTTCTTTTCAGGGTCGATAAGATCATCAACCTTGTTGCTCTCTTCTTCGAAAACAGCAGCAGATTCCACGCCCTTCGACTCGTCGGCGTTAGCTTCAGATTCATCTTTCTTCTCCTCTTTCACCGCCGCCGCGACCTCTTCAACCGACGCCGTTTCCGGATCCACCTTCGGATCCTCCGCCTGTGGAACGTCGGAGACCACCACTTCCTCGGCGGCGGCGCACAGTGCCTCGAGGGTTGTCGTCGTCTTAGTTTTCTCAGCCATCAGGCAAAATTTTTTCAATATGAATAAACTTTCAAGAAAGCACAAAGATTCTCTCTGCAACAAGAATTAAAGATCGAGGTGTGAAATGAACGAAAGTGAGAGAGGTGGCTACGATGGTCGTGTGTTTATATATACAAATTTTTCCCGAGTGTGTATGTAAGGAAATTGCCAGCTAGGCACCACTTCAACAATGGGGCCCACTTACACCAAGACTAATATTCGTTTGTGTGTTTAAATTTGAATTTGTTGGGTTGTAAATTGCTAATTATGGCTTAGTTTAACCCTCTCCTAACGTTATCATAGTTGGCCACCATAAATATTTCGGAAAAATACATATTTATTTGATTTTATATATGCAAGTATTGGGATGTAAATATTTGGTTTTACGTTTTTAATAGTTTACTTATGGGAGAGTTGTCCGTTGAGTTTGTGCGGTGGCCTCAAGACAAAGGTTTTGTTTCGTTATAATTTCATAGGGTTTTGCTCAACGGTAATATTCCTAGAAGAAAGAAGGCGTTCGTTTTATTATTTAATATTTCACTTCATGGTAATAACAACAAAGGATAATCATTGTGTTAGTAAAAGCATACACACACATACATACATATATATATGATAAGTTGGGAGACTAAATAAATCCTATGAATTTTATATGACTAAATAATTGGATTTATAATGGAATGCAACAGCATTTAACAGTACCTAATATGAAATTTCACATAATACTAATACATCCGACCTAATTGTTACTTGTTAGGACATGGGTGAAGTTCATTACATGTGATATTTTGTGCTAAATGTAGTAGTCGTGGGATAGTATCATGATTTTTATTTTATAATTTTGAAATAATTGCGTAAGGCTAACGAGATTTTATATGATTTGCTTTTATCAGCATTCACGTCTTTCCAGCGCAATGGACGGTGACAACAAGGTGGTATCTTGTTGTAATGGAGGAGAAATCAATGAAATGGAACATTCTGTGACTCTGTCAAAGATACATCGAACTTACATTATCCATCGAAAATGGAAAAGATATGCTTAAATGTTAGAAATATGTACATGGAAGATGCATATAAGCCTATAGTTTTTTAGGATCCCATAATCATCCGTGACTCATGCGCCTAAAGCAACTAGCTAGCCAAAAACATGTTGGCTGTCTGATTATATCAATTTGATCTGCTGTCTTTTTCTTTCTTTTAAAATAAAGAAGAAAAACTTGGGAATTAATTATTACACGTTACTACATTGAAGAGTTGAAGAACGTTGGAGAGGGCCTCCTTTGTCGGAATACGTTGGGGTTTTCTATGATTAAAAGTAAAACGGTACCCACCCACCATAGGACATGCATATCTCCATTTATTTATGGTTTAGTTCAATATCTTGTCACGATATTGGGTGACAATAATTTATGTAAGAGTATGACATAAAAGCCTCCGATCCACAAACTCTAATGCTTATAGTAAATCACATTGGTGGTATATCTTTACAACGGGAAACATAGCGTCATGCACAATAGCGACGATTAAGGGTATAATGTCTGATGATTTTATCTATTCATATATTAAGAATATAATCAAATATTATTATATATGTAACTAAACCTAAAGTCGTAAGGTCTCAATGTTCCCATCTCAAGCTCATTGTGTTCATTACCTGTCACGTCCCTACCTATAATTTTCATCTATCCTATCTTTATATCCAGCAGCTGAAATTAATTCATAGCACAGGTCAACACATTGGTCCAAATATCGGAAACTAATATTTGATATAAATGGTCAAACCGCATATCATAATACATGCGTTTTTCTGATATAATCACAATCACATCATACATCACCTTTTCTGCTATAGATATAAGACTTAGAAAACCACAAATAGCACACGAAAGAAACCGAACTTAGCCCGGCGAGAAGCCAATAGAAGTAATCGAGGTGGGCCTGATTCAAGTTGTCCGAGAACCAACCGTCCCGACCCTCACCGCCCGTCATCGACTCGATCAAAGATATCAAGAAACTGCTCAAAAAGCTTCCAACCCCAAATATGCTAAGGTAAAGAGCTAACCCAACGCTCTTCAGCTCGGCGGGGACTTGATCGTAGAAGAATTCTTGAAGCCCAACCATAGTAAACACGTCTGATACGCCAAAAGCCAAGTACTGAGGCGCGAGCCACCACACGCTCATGGGCACCGTGGCCTCGGGCCTGTCCACGAGCCCATATCGAGCCGCCGTGTCGAGCCTCCTCCTCTCAACTAGGGCAGCAGTGACCATGGAGAGTAGGGACAAGAATATGCCCGTGCCTATGCGTTGGAGCATGGATATGCCCGAGGGTTTCTTGGTGATGGCTCGGGCGGTTGGGACAAGGACTCGGTCGTAGATTGGGATGAAGACGACTATCGATAGGCTGATGATGGACTGAAGAGAGGCGGCTGGGATTTGAAAGGTGGCTGTGACTTGGCGGTCCATGGTGGCTCCTTGTTTGGTGAAAAGGGTCGAGGACTGAGAGAAAACTAAGGCGTAGACTAGGCAGGCGAACCATATTGGGACGAGCCTTAGGACTGACTTTGCCTCTTCGATGTCGTGGATGCCACAATTGCTGTCGTCTTCCTTTGATGTAGTGATGAGGGCTTTGTTGAGGAACTTGTACTGTTGAAAGCCTTTGTAAGAAAGAATCCCTTGATTATATGCTTCTGTGGCTACAGTTTCGGGGGAGATTCGCCGGTTTTTGGCAGCTGTGAGGAATACCCGCCCGATTCTGACGAAAGGGTTCTGCTCGTCGTTTTGGAGCCTAAAGCGATAGGTGAAAGTACCGAGCAGAAACATGATTAGGGCACAGCACATTACTGCGCAAGGGATCCCAAATCCAAGGCCCCAGCTTAGGTTGTCCTGGATATAGCTCAGAACGTTTAGAGCTACCAAGACGCCTGCGCAAAACGAGAAGTACCACCAGTTGAAGAACGAGGCTTTGGCTTTCATCTCTTTAGGATCTTGCTCGTCGAACTGATCCGCCCCAAAAGCTTGGACGCAAGGCTTGTGGCCTCCTTGAGCCAGAGCTACCGTGTACAAGGAGAAGAAG
This sequence comes from Craterostigma plantagineum, assembly GCA_027422505.1. Classification (NCBI taxonomy): domain Eukaryota; kingdom Viridiplantae; phylum Streptophyta; class Magnoliopsida; order Lamiales; family Linderniaceae; genus Craterostigma; species Craterostigma plantagineum. The sequence continues at coordinate 4,935,698 of JAPQWV010000050.1, forward strand.
AAGAGAATGACTTGAAATTTAGGCGGAGAACAGCTTGTCCCGTTTTTTTGGCAGACTGGTGAGTCGAATGAGTATATCGCCGACGATAGAGATAACAATCCAAGTCCCTACACAAGACAGATCCGTCGGTCAATGGTAACTTCAGAACCTCAAACGTATGAAGTTAAGGTTATAGCATAAAACTTATTTCTACTCACAATAATGTAAAGCAGAGAAGCCACGATTATCATCCTGTACCGACCCAAGAAGGAGTCGGCCAAGAAAGCACCTAACAGAGGCAGAAGCGAGGCCACCCCCGACCAAGCATTCACGTTGGCCGCCGCTGTGGCCGTGGACTGTCTTAACGGTCCAGTCAGGTAGCTTATCAGATTCGAACTAATTCCGTAATAAGCAAACCTCTCTGCCACTTCAACGCCTGCTCGTAAGAACACAAAGGCACAAAAAAAAATTTCAAAATTGACAAAATAGGCTCGATATGAAGTAGAATCTGTTGCTTCAATCGGAACTTGTTCACATCATCCACAACAAGAAGGCATCGGAATTAAGACTATTTTCAGTTGAGTAAATGCTCCGTAAGCTCAGCTATTTTTCGAACCTATGGCGAACGCAGCAGATCTCCAGCCACCAGATTTGGATCTCGAAATCGGCCGGCCTTTGAAATCCGTGCTTCCATCGACGACGTCGTCTAATAGAGGAGCCTCGGCGTCGTCTACTAAGGCGACGGCGGTCGTCGAGATGGCCATGGCTTCGTTCGCGGGTCTCTTCCCCGCCACACAGAGTCGAAATCAATCGTTTGGTTGGTCGTCGTTGAACCAACAATGGATGCGTAGGTATTTTGTCAATATCTAATCATTGCAGTTGCAGTTTTGGCGCTGAATGGCCCAATAAGCCCAATACATGTAAACCGACCCGACCCATCATAGACCCCGACCCACGTGTAAAATTATCATTAGGGCTCTCTTCAAGAAATCAAGATCATCGTTTTCTTCGAGCCTCCCTCCCAAATTACATATTCCCAGGTAAATCGAGTCCGATAGATGCTTGTCTGCGGGTTAAATTTGCTGAGTTTTAGCAAGGATGTATTGTTAATGTATCCTTCCTGTCTCGACTCCATCAGTAATTGGTACTGTTGACGCATCAAGGAGGAGTTTAGGATATTATTTGAATTTAGCAGCTGAAATTAGTAGTGAAATGTAATTTCTGATCTATTGAGCTAAACTGATGTAGCAATTTTCAGATGGGATCGGTTGATTCTGAAGTTGAAGGATTGATTGAGGAGAAAAAGCGTGTTAGGAACCCTCTCGTTCCAATCGGTAACTTATCCATGCCTCTAATCTAATTGTTCATTTTTGACCATTTCAGTTATGAGCCGTGTCATTGTATCGAATGCTCGAAACGTTTTCTTTGTGTTTTCAGGCGCGTTGATGACCGCTGGGGTTCTTACGGCTGGTCTGATCAGTTTCAAGAAGGGGAATTCGGAGTTAGGGCAGAAACTAATGAGAGCTCGCGTGGTCGTTCAAGGTGCCACGGTCGCGCTTATGGTTGGGACGGCTTACTACTACGGGGAAACTCTTTGGTGATGTTAAAACAAAACACATTTGTTCCTGGAATTTTTTATCAGATTAGATGTCTAATGTCGAGTTTTTGCTACGAATTTGACTCGTGCCAATAAGATTTTGGGAAAAAAGTTTGAATATGTCGCTCAAATTCAAATTACTTTTTTTGTTGTCTTGCTTGCGGGCTTTAATGAGCCCTTCTGCCCCTAATTTCTGCCATTGGCATTTTTTACACAAGATAACTCGTTCTTAGTCGTGTTCATTACATTGATATGCTTTTACGAAGGAAGAGATGATTAATCTTGTCGAAGTTGCGTTTCTCATCTGCAATAACCATCTGCTTTATTCGGTCTTTGCATCAAGCTTCGGTGTGAGCCCGAAGGCCTACCATTATTGATCATTGACTTTATTCTTTACGACATCATATATCCACACACACACACACACACACATTTATGTATATATATGTGTATATATGATGGCTATGCAGCTCTCAACATGTCTGTGATCCGCCATTAGCAAGGTGAAGAATGCAACCCTTTGGTACAGAACAGCAGTTGCAGCGAACATTGCTGAGCGTCGTGCCATTGCATGTGATGGACACCACGTCCAAGCAATAAAGAGGGCACGCTTCGACTTTCATCGTAGTTCCGAACAGAAAGATGCAGACTAGTAATAACAACAGTACTCTTTAATGTTGCAAAAAGTGATTGAAGAAGATTATTCTTACAAGGAAATGCGCTTACCACACACTAGAGAGACCAGAAGCCGAGTTCTTTTTGCCGATGGAGACATGTATGAATAGTTCTTTGGCTGGTAATATCATTGGAAGAAGAATGATGTATATATAGGCTGCAAAAATGTTGCTTGGAGGGTCAAAGAGGCTTATCTCTTTAATAAGTGCATTATTCTACTCTACCTACTACAAGAGAAGTGAATGACAACATAGATAGACATGTAGTGGTCGGTTTGCAGATAAGTGGACAAACACTTCTAAGACTGTAGGGTTTCTTCTTTGCTAAAACAGGTGTTCGACAAAAAAAAAATGTGGTGATCAAAGCATCACAATTCCAACTTGACTTTGTCAAACTAAAATGAAACAGAAACTCCCTAAATAAAGGCATCAGACAATCGGTTTTCCATAAAAATAAAATAAAATAAAAAAATCCCAACGTCTTCATCGAGCATTTCCTCGACATAGATCCATCTTCTCCTCTGCAAATCATTACCAAACAGGTAATCCATAATACGTTCTTACAATATTAACACGCTCGCATGATCAGCGTCTTGAATCTCTTTGCATTGATTTGTTCGTGTTTCTTTACATAAATATACATATATGTATGTATATATATATTCTATGCAATTTATGAAATATGTTATCTCATGATCACTCAGCAGATTCTTTTTTATCTTCATTTCGATCAAACACCTTTGATTGCAGGTTTATTGAAAAAGATTAATAGAATTATCAAACAATGGATCAAATGAGGGCTCAAGGAGGCATTCAGATGCTTCTCTCAGCCGAGCAAGAAGCCCAACAAATCGTCGCAGCTGCAAGAAACTGTGAACATACAGCCTTAACATCTCCAAAATCGTGTCTTTTTTTTTCCACCCTTAATCATTACAAAGCATGCAATTGTCTATCTTTTTTGCCCAGTGAAAATGAAAAGGCTGAGGCAGGCTAAAGAAGAGGCCGAAAAGGAAGTCACAGATTACAGATCCCACATGGAATCTGAACACCAAAGCAGCATCTCTGAGGTTTGCTATTTGCCCATTAGTTAACAAACCGAATATAAATAGCAAGAAAAGAAAGAGTATGTAAAGGTTGATTCTTGATCTGTATAGTTTGGTGGGAACTCTGATGCTACGGTGAAGAGGCTTGAAGCTGAGACAGAAGCAAAGATCCAGAATTTGAAGCAAGCTGCTTCTGTAGTAACCCCAGACATTGTTCAAATGCTTGTCAAGCGAATCACTACTGTCGCAAACTAATCACACATCTCAAGCTCTTGTTGGGCGATTCATACATATGCACGCGTTACATATATGTTGATCTCTAGCAATAAGAATTGATGGACATCATCGTCATATGATATTACTATTGTGCAATGTTTGAGGATATTTGTTTGATGATGGATTCTTGAGCAGTGTTTGTTTTTTAACAGTAGAAACTTGCGGGGTTACAATAGAATAAAATAAAATTATATGCACACAAATGAATAAAGATGAAGACAAGGGACTATTTTGAAATTATGCCGATTGAATTGGTTAATTGGGCAGACGCCCATGTAGGGCCCATTAATAACTACGTCGTTTTCTATATTAACGACGTTTTCAGCTAAAATAGAAACCATTGAGCAAACGAAATCTTAGGAGGAAGAAAGAAACAGACGACTGTACATGCAGTTGACCTTCCTTCAGAGATCTCTCTTTCTTAAGAAATCAATCGAAATGTCTGATCAGGTAACGAATTTGGACATAATTGGATGCTCATTCGCGCGTAAATGGTTGGAGACCATTGAAAACCAGCAAGGCGCAAAACCAATGGTCGACGACGACTCTCCGACGGAGCTCGACGTGATAAGGAGCTGCGGCGGCTTCGCGGCGGTGGGAGCCGACAAGTTGTCCCTATCTTATCCGACCGTTGCTTCCCATAGCTACGACGTTGGGGCTGTTCAGGCTAATCGGCCCACGCCTTCGAATTGTTTCATGTACTACTTTGAGATTACCGTTAAGAACGCCGGCGCCAAAGGGAAGATTGGAATAGGGTTTTCCACTGAGGGTTTTGACTTGAGGAGGCAGCCCGGGTAATGAATAATAAAATCGACCCTTCTTCACCTTCGTAATTTTCTGTGGTCTTTTTGGGTCAAATAAGATAAGAGCATTCTTGATCTGCAAATTTGTTCTTGATTTTATTTTCTGAGAAAGATCATTTATTCTTGTCTGGAATATGGGATTGTGAGACGCGTTGCTTTTGTGGTTTTGGTTTTGAAGTATTTGAATCATGGCTTCAATTCAACGCCTTACTATTGATTGGATTTGATTTCAAGTAAATGTTGTGGTTTATGTGATAGCTGGGAACCAAAGAGTTATGGTTATCATGGTGATGATGGCCACCTTTATCATGTAAGTGCGGCGGGACAAACGTTTGGGCCAACTTTTACCACTGGAGACACTGTTGGTGCCGGTATTATCTACGGTGATAGACAAATATTTTTCACGTAAGTTAGTCGTTTACTTTTACATGCTTGCATACTGATTTTTCTCGATAAAGAAATGCATTATAACCGAGTCTCGGAGCTAAGGGCTAAGGAAAACTTCATTTCTACATGACTTTTGTGGCACTCAATCTCTCATCCGTATCTGAGTTTTTTCATGTACGTTTGGCTTCTGAATTTCTCCTACATTGAATAGGAAAAATGGACATCTTGTGGGTACCGTGCCAAAGGATCCTGCATATGGTCCAATGTATCCTACAATTGGTCTCCACAGCCAGAATGAGGAGTATGTCTAGTGATGATTTGTTGTTATGATGATTTTATTAAATTCTGCATAGGTTATGAATTTTCGTGCATTTACGTCATCCATTCGTTGTTCACTCCTAATATAGTTGTATCTTGTCTCATTTTGGCAGGGTGACCGTTAATTTTGGAAATGCTAATTTTGTTTTCGACCATAAAGTGAGCAGCGTCTTCTCTTTGCTTCTCTTTCATCACTGAATTTTTTCTTCAAAAATATTTGTGTCGTATTCATTGATGAGAAGATGCACGCCTTTCATTAGAATGATGTATTATTACATATTTGTGATTTAATTGACTTGCCTCACATGGCTTGAATATGTTTGTTTATCAGGCATATGAATCAGAACAGAGAGCTAAACAACATACGAAAATCAACAGCGTAATAATGCAGTACGATCCCAGTAATTTGTGAGTGAAAAGTTATTGTTGAGTAATGTCAATTGTTGTTTATGACTAGCTTGCAAAATAGACAACCTTTTCCTGAGCCATTGTCATATTTGATAATTGAAAAAAGATTAATTTCTTGCAAAAAATTAAATGAGCAGTTAGTGCCTGTTATATTATGTATGGTAAAATATGACATCTTAGCTAACTAGAACGATAAGATGAGTGCATTGTAAATCTGTTTTGCCTTTGTAAGGTATAAGGTTACACTTTATGCGCTTTATATGGTCAACAAAGTTCTGAATTTGATTTGTTTCACATGCAATCCCATGGTTTCACAGTCTAGTTCGGTCCTATTTATCATATTACGGATACCAAGAGACTCTCGAATTGTTTGACATGGCTGCGGAAGCTCTTTCTCCTCCCCCTGGAGCCTTTATGGAAGATTACGAATATGCACTAAATCAGAGGATGACTCTGCGCCAGGTGTGCAGCTATTGATTGATTGTCTTGATTGCCGCCTCTTCCTTATGCATTTAATATTCCGTAATTGTACTTTCCCAGATTTACCTCTGTTAGTTTCAATGTTGTTTGAAATCTCTTTCCAGAATAATCTTGGCCACAATTTTGCCTCCATTCGCTTTTTCCGTTAATTTTGAAGAAAACAAAAAACCAACTGTTTCCTCTTCTTCTCATGTAGTTAATACGACATGGTCACATTGACGAAGCTGTCACGAAGCTTCAAGAATGGTATCCTCAGATTCTACATGTGAGCTATTGGTTTACTTTTTCGTGCATGATGAAATTCTAGTATCTCTGTGCTGTCAGTTGCGCTAGTTGTTTCAACTTTGAAATGTAGTCTTCCCTTGATGTTGCGGACGAATACGTACTGTTTTCAACTATCGTTTTTATTTACTCCATGGAGTGATTATTTTTTTCTGGTTTCTGCAGAGAGAAAATCACGTAGGCCTTTTGCTATTGTGTCAAAAATTCATTGAGCTTGTCCGGGTAATCGTTTCTTTTGCATTCTTATTTTTGTCTACGCTTAAGTAGCTGGCATCTTTGCCTTCAGTTGCCTTGAGAAAATTCAATGAATTGTTATGCTTCATCTGTTATAATTTTGACAGATTGGAAAGGTCGAGGAAGCTGTACAACTTGGCCGTAGAGAATTCGAAAAATTCAAGGAACTGATTTGGTTTACTGATCTAAGCAAGGTAGGAGTTTAGTGACGTCACCCTGCATTGCAAACACAAACCTTGTCTGAACTAAATACTTCTATGCTTTTACATAATGGGCAACAATTGATTGTACGCTTTTGGTAATAGGAATGTGCTGCCCTTTTGGCATACGAAGATGCGAGCAATTCCCCCGTTGGGTATCTCCTTTGGGATTCTCAACGAGAAATGGTTGCTGATGCTGTCAACGCTGCGGTCATCTCCACGAATCCCCAAATAAAAGAGTCAGATTCGTGGTGTTTCTCACCGCTCGAGGCAATCATAAGACGTACTACGACGAACTTTTCGAAGAAGATACAAAGGGATGGGATGCAGGGCGAGCCTTTTGACTTGAGCAGATTCCTATCCCAAAATTCTTAAGAAAAACTGTCTAGTTTCTAGTTCTGAAGTCTCCTCTATCTTCTCGACGTTTGCAGGGTCGATTAGTTGATGCAATTGTGCATACCAAACAACTTTAATTGTTTTGGGATGAATGTGATTTTTTAGTTGCATGTGAAAAAAGTTGCTTGAAAGTGGAAGTACAGAAATTTTTAGGGAAGCTGCTGTGACTTTACATGTCTTTCTTAACATTTCAGAAAGAAGTCAGGGCAATTCATATCAATGTTGTCTAGATACATTCTTCATGATAATGAAATCATCCTTATCACCTGGATATTAGTTTTCTATACACATTGATTAAGTTAAGAATAATTTCATCTAATATTCACGGAAAAAATGTTAAAATCCAAGATCAAAGGTAGGAGATCCAAGATTCTGACATTTTGATTGCCCAGGAACAGTAGCTATTGGAGGATCTGATTTAGATTTGATTAGCTTGACAGCTTCTTGTTCAATAGCATCAAGATCAATGCCTTCGTAAAACTGATCATCATCATCGTCAAGCACGTCGATCTTCTCTTCGGTTTTGTCCTCCACTCGCAGCGTCGCCCCAGAAATTACAGAGAATTCTTTGTCTAAATTAACCGCAGGTACTGAGGATTTGTCTTGATGGTAGAAAAACTTCCTCTTACGACTCTCATGATTGCTCTGGACACTATCTGAGGATAATCTAACACAAGCTGACGAATTTCTAGCCGTTGAATCTAATATGCCAGCACGATTTGTCTGGCCTTGTTTTGTTGCGGGTGAATTCTCAGTTTCATCTTCTGTTGTCCTACTTTGATCGACAGAATTGGTACTAAAATTCGCAGGTATGCTCTGATATGGAGACTGGCTAAGTAGTGAACGCCTGCCAGTGAAATGTCGTTTGATAAGTTTTCGATTAAAATATATGTATAGATTAGAGATGCGAAAACAAGAAATCATGTCCAAGTTTCTTTATCATGTCCAAAACCTGTAAATTGCCATCATGTCTGTTTTACTAGGACCTGCTCGTCTGCTGCTAGCAGCTAATGTTGGACTTGTCGTGTCATCTATGAAACTATCCTCGTACGAACTATTTTCTTGATGGTCTTCTTCATCATCAGATGTCATATCTTCTGATGATACCCTGATAAGAAACTCCAATATAGAGTATTAGTAACTAAAGGGAATGAATTCGAACTGTCGGTGATTATGATTTTTTCCCCTTGATGCATAAATCTGAGGACTAACAAGGGACGTACTCAGCTTCCTCTTCGATGAAGACTGCAGCATCCTTTCCCCCTCTTTTTATCACCTAAATTCAGGGAAAACCAGTATATTAAGTGGTGAGAATAGCGAAGAAGGTCCTCGTAAAGTTGTGACTGCTAATAAGATGTTCCATGATTGTTTAGCATGACCAAGAATCAAATTGGCAGGTTTTGCAGAATCAAAGCAACTACCTTTGAAAAGCCTAGCAACCACACCATTGCTAGTGACTCTAGAATTCTTCAGTTTCTTATTTGTACGGCTTCGTTCTATAAATGGCGGGGAAATTTCCTTGCCGAGATCCCCGCGCTTGCGCAATCGTCTTAATTTGCACTGCTGCTCAGCTGTTTCAGCATGTGCACCAGAATCTTCGCAGCTGTTGTTTGCCTTAAAAATTGGACTTGTTTCTTTGGGAACTTGAGCAGGAGAAGATGTCGATGTTCTTTTTTCATTATTGTCAAATGTCTGATCTTGACGAATAGTTGTCTCTGAAGCGCTCAAAAAAGAAGATTAAACACAATATTGATAATCAGTATGCACTATGGAATTTCAGAATATACAAACCTGACACTATTGGAGATTCTGGAACTAATCCGCTTTGGATGAAGTTGGTTAGTCGTGGGCTAAGATCAATATCTCGGAAATCGTCACTTAATTCATCAGCTAATGGATCCCGCATCTCATCAGCAATAGCATTATGATCGACAAATAAATTGGGATTGTGCTCAGCCTCAGACAATAAATTTTCTCTTTGCCTATTGAGGGCTAATGGACAAGAATCTAGCTTCTCTTCCCTGAACATCGACTGTGAAGAACGTCCAGTTTTAGTGAGCTCGATATTCATGCCACGGTCATCGGGATCATTCATCAAGTGGTGCAGTGAAACAATTGTGGCCCCATTGGTGCATTTCGGTTTAGGTCTCAGAGGTAGTTCGGGTAGTGAACAAACCTTAACATTCCCAAAATCATCAACAGAAACAAATTCTGAGGAGAAAAGGAAGGTATGCAGGCGAGACTTGTGTTTGTTAGGCTCTTCGACGTCCATATTTTCATTTGTTGCAGTCTCAGCTTCCATCCGTTCAGCTTTAAATTTGTCTTCAAGTTTGAATAGCCACAGAAGAGGTCGTCAAATAATTGAAGAAATTAAAAATAAGCAGAAACTAAAGTAACGTATTACCTTTTATCATCGTATCTTCATGAGGGTCCACGGTTTCGACTGTGAAGCATGAGGAAACATCTTTATCCTGGACCAAGATGATGACTCAAGTTCCATTTTAAACAATAAGAAACTGAAATACTCGTATTTTCAAGAATAGGTGGAAAACCTCGGGGATGAGAGCCTCGGTAGGATCTTCAGAAAAAGATAAATCTTGCAAGCACTGCATGGCATCTATTAGCATCCCTGTTCTAGATGAATGTAGCACTTTGTTCACAGGAGATGGAAATTCCTGGAAACGAGGAAAGGCAATAAGTGAAGGTTTCCATGCAGAATCCTCCGTAGAGAAGTAGTTGGCTAGTAAATTTCGTTCCACGTCGGTCAGTTTGGTTTTATACTTGGGCACAGGCACGGGGTCAACGTCAAGTTTCGTTTTCTTTCCACGAGGGACAAATTCTTGTATCGACATTTCAATAAATTGAACTTCTGGTTGGAAGATATGTGGAACCTGATGATACGTGAAAGTTTCTTGAGAAAAATAAACGAAATAAGTATTCTGCTAGATGAAGAATTTAAACATAATATGAATGTACCATTCGTGGGCTTGGATGGAAATCGAAGCTGTTCATTCCACCATTTCTCATGTGTTTGTTAATGGACTTGGTGTTTGCTTGCTTTCGCTTGTAACCCTTCACTTCTGATCCTTCACATGCCAAAACTAGTAAGCTTTGTTAAGGAAATTCTTTCATAAGAGATGATTAGCCAATTACCTTAGCATTTCTGAATCATATCACAAGCTAGCATATACTAACTTTATATCAAGAAATAAATTAGCGTAGAAAAAATGTGAGGATATCTACACGTCCCTTATGCTTCCTTCCCGTTCTTCCCATGCGCTGAATCATTCTCAAAGGCGAGACATTGGCATCAAAGCATATAACTAGGTCAACTTCCATTATATCGAGACCTTCTTCACCAATTGATGTTGCAACTATGACGTTGTATCCACCTGTGCGAAATTTCTACAGAAACATGTCAAAAGATTCGCTTCAAGGAGACGCAGTAACATAAGGAAAATACCTGCAGAACTGCTTGCTGAACTTTTTGTGACTGTCCCTTTAAGGCTTTCCCTGCAGAGAATGGCCAAGAAACTCAGAGAGCAATAGAATTTATTCACATGCGTGAAGCAGAGACTGACTATAAATGCCTAGATCTTTTCTATAAACTGAGCAGTCCATCTCAGAAAAGTTTCAAGACCATGAAGAACACAAACTTCCAGATCAGGAAAATGGTTTAAAGCGAATCCAGTTACAAGACAATGAAATATAAGAACAAAGTTGTGCACCAGAGCTTTGGCCAATGAATTCTGCAGCTTTGACAACGTCCCGAATATTTGTCAATGCATTCATAATATCCCTGATGTAAAAAAGTATTAGTGTGAGCAACACTTTGCTTATACACCAAACTAACACTTGGAATCATGGAAATAATAATAAGCAAGTAAAATCTGTGCACCTCACACTTCCCCTAAAGTTTGAAAATATGATGACCCTGGAGTTCCGTGGATCGTTAGCTCCTGCACCAAAGTTTTCAAACAAAATAAACAAGATTGCAAGGACAGAAAGAGATATGCATACAGCTAAATTGGTGTGACGGAAATAGTTCCAATGATTCTTACTGAAATGATCCTGTAGTATTTCCAACATCTTTGCCAACTTCGGACTAGGGGCACCATGGGTCACATATTGTTGCATGATAAGTTTTGCTTTCAAAAGGTCTTCCTTTCTACTCATCATCCGTGCAAACGATCTACAAAATTGAGACATGAAAACTACTTGTCAGACTCCTCTTTCATGTATGGTGCAAAGTCAAACATTTGTAACTCGTCTTATTAGGATATAAAATGAAAAGATTCATGTTTCTGCTGCGATGAATATGCGTTACCCTTGCTTTAACTTATCTTCAAGCATCTCTAATGCTGGACTAATTCCATGACTTGAGAGTAATTTCCTTATATGGTACAGGGTTATAAGAACTCCAAAATGACCTTCAATTTCTCCATAACTTGTATGAGGAAGGTTCACAGGTGGCTCTTGGCGAAATTTTATCCTATAATTAAGGAGCTCACAAGGACTCAACTGTTGAGATTTGAGAAAGAAACCAACTTCAAGAGTTGAAGAAATGTATTATCCATGAAGATAAACCTACAATAATTTCTGGCATCTAGCTTTAGCCGCCAGTCAAGTATAAGCACAAAATTTTCGAGAAGGATATAAGCACATACAGTCTGGAAATCGTTCTTATGAAGCACTCCAGCAGCACAAAGATGGTTGACGAGAGGACGCACTACTTTCAAAATAAGATTATTTACTTCAACAGCATCATCGCCCATAGGAACCTAGCAGCACAACTTGTCTAAATATTTCAGACATTTCTCAATTAGTTCAGTTGAATCTATCAAGCATGCTGCTACCTAGTACCTCAATTAGTTCTATCTTCCTTTCATGTACATATTGAAGTACATCGGGATCACTTTCATTTCTGCACTCAAGAGTTGATATACGAAGATTGTTGATAACTTGCTGGATGGTCTGCTGTTTACCTAATTATTAACAGTCATTTCACATGCATTTATTCAGGTTGCAGTCAAGCTTATCATCTTGGTGGTTAGATTGAATACTTACACCCTGGTGTTGCAGTCAATGCTAATATTCTCAATTGAACTGGAATATCCATCAACTGTCAAATTCGTAAACGGAGTCAGTTTGAATGAAATAATATCTCTCAACAAAGATGGAAGCTTCAAAAATAGACTCGCCCTGAACGGGCATTTGTGCTGTCTAAAAGTTTACTCGTATAAAATGACGAGAATATGCAGAGGATGAACCACAAAATGTGGTATTTATCGGAACATCATGCGATGAACTTTTGCAAGATTAGAAATGAATAATGGCAAATAAATGTTTTGTCTCCTAGAAGTAATTTATAATTGGAGATAAATGAAACATCAAACCTAAAAAGAGACATAATAATCTTTCGGTGGAAAGAAAACAAACCTTACGAACTACTACACAGTATGAATAATTTCCCATGGCACGATGTGCTTCATCAATCACCAAGCAGACAAGTTGCTTTGCCAAACAGGAGCCTGAAAACCCAACTCAGATAATGGAACTCAAGGTATGTACTTTAGTGCATTAGTAGTTTGGAGATATTATCTGTTAACTGTTACTTATGGGCTAATGTTCGAAAAGTAATAAGTTTGAGAATACCAGAATCTAGGTCATTTTGCAACACTTGAGGAGTTAAAAAGAAGACTCTTTTGCTTTTCCAATAATCAGCTCTTTTTGTAGGATCCATCTGACCAGTCAGATCAATGCTCCACTCCTGCAAGAAATTTGATTACCATGTCTCCCCAAGTAGATAAAACATCTGAGAGAATCCAAAAACTTCCACGATTAGCTTACTTGTGGGATTCCAACGATTCTATGGCAAGCTTCTATCTGTTGCAATACAAGCGGTCGTGAAGGAGCAGCAAATACGACTTTTCCTATCGAATATTCCGAGGAAATCATCTATCAGTATTGCTCCTAAAATGATAAAACATTCAATTTGATATAGATAGCTGTGCACTCACACACACAACCGAAAGGTGCTAGGAAATTGTCGTAAGGCTATACCTTCAGGAAACCACCTGAAGTAATTGTACATTACAACGGCAGCAATGAGAGTTTTTCCTAGTCCAGTGGGCAATACAACCAAAGTATTGGAAAATAAAGCGGTCTTCGAGATGGAAAATTGGTAATCACGATGAGGGACATTCACTGCATAAAACACCAAGCATCTCAAACATCCTCAGCTAGAGGAAAGAACACAAACACACGCTGCCGCACACGCTCTCACACAACCTCTTACAAACACACACACACACACAAACCCTCGAAATTAGATACCTGGATAAATCCATATTTTGGCAGCCTCGGGATCAATTTTCGCAAACCCATTGCCCGCCTCCGCAGCACCAAATTCAGAAATACCGCCATTGTTATTGTTCAGAGCATCATTACAAATATTTCGACTTGAAAATTCCGTATTTTGTGCTGGTCTTTTCCTATTCCTAGAGAAACCCCCAAAAAAACTATCCAATGTAGATTGCCTAGTTGAAGCAACGGAACTTAAATTAACATTAAAATTTCCACTTTTATGCATTTTTCCAGCTGGGTCTGTTCCATCTTCCCAATCTTTACAATTGGCGTCAGCTGCCTGGCATGCCACATCAATCGCTTGGACAGCAGCTTCCCAATCGAAACCCTTTTTCAAACGAGAGAAAGTAAACGATGAATTAAGATGAATCCTTTCCAATAATCGAGTCTTCGTGAATCTAGGAAAATAACCCCTTACATCTTCGTCCTCGCCGTCTACGCAATGTACAGGAGTGGAAGTCGAAGCCATAAAAGCCTTCGCAGTCTTTCAATACAGAAGATAGTATGGTCTTAAATTAGCTTCAACGTAGGATCTTTTGACTATCACTCCGCTTCTATTTCCCGGTGGCGCGTGGCGGTGACTGGTGAGGAACCTCCACTCGAGTGGCGGCAAAATGTATGCATTTTAAAGTTAGTCTGCGAACCAAGTCGGGCCTTCAAATGAATGGGTCGGGTAAACCCATTACCTCATAATTGGGCCCATTACATGACAGTTGATAAGCCCATTAAACAGTTAATAAAGATGGTCTATATTAATTCTTGGAACATTATGATTCTTTCTTTTTGGATACTCATGTGATATATTGTCCTATCGAATCTTGCCTGTACAGTAAAGGCAATACCATAGTCAACCTGCCATTAGCAAAAAGTATAGATATATTTTTAGAATTTTCATTCTTTGAAATTGCATACTAATTTGGGCACCACATATAGGCCTCAACTTAACCAGGGTTAGCTTTCTTTGATGGATTGGTTAGAAAAAATTCGCGGTCATGACTGATACACAGTTAATAGTTTGAGGGATGTGTGTATGTTTATGTTATAACACACACACACATACACATTAATATATATTTATTCAAGAAGTATCTTTTTCTTTATCAGTTGCTTTCAACGATCTTGTGGTTAAAGTCGCTCGAAAGGAAAAGGCTAATGGGATCCAATGACCTGTTGAATGGGATTGGTCATTTCAGTAAAGAGAATCAAAGGATATGCCTTTTGATTGGTTTTTTTTTTCACATTCGATTTATAAACTAAACGCTTTAATTACCATTTATTTTCTTGTGTGAGAAGTATGATGGATCTTTCACTTCTAAGTGAAGCGAACTCGTGATAAATGAATGATAAAATAGATAGCTTTATTACATTATTTATTGATTCGTGTAACTTACGTAGTCACGTAATTTGATTTTAATTTACGGGGCCGTCGTGAATGGTAGCAATAATGTTACAGATAAGCTCAACATTAACAATGGAAAAGTCAAACTAGTAGTCGTAATAAATCGTGGGGATATGAATTATATATTTCCTTACATGCCTTGAAAATTCAGCTTTTAGCAGAGATATGAATACGCAGAGTAAAAGGAAAAATAAATAAATAATGCAAGTTGGGATTATAATATGGAAATTGTAGTGATTCGTTTGGATCTTTCCAAACCACAAAAAATCCATACAAAAACGAATAAACACTCTGAGATTGTTGGCCCCAAGGAAAATGCAAAAACCCTAATTCAATCATCCAACCATGTCCACACGACAGGAAAAAGAAAAGGGAATATCATAAATATGAACTCATTGATGGATTAGTGAGCTCAAAATAGTAAAATATATGCACACAAAAACATTAACATTGCAAATAATCATCACGCTCACGCAACGAAAATCAAGAATAAAATAGGATATGGTAGACTCCTTCAAGCAAAATATTATTAAAAAGGGATGATTTTTAAAATCGACAATCATTGTGAATTTTTGGGATTTTCATCACCACTGTCACTGTGTTGGGGCTGACTTTGGCGTTGATGATGATGGTGATGATGGTGATGATGAACCAAGTTCATTCCCAAATCAATCCTATTATTGCTGTTATTACTATTGCTGCTGTTATTATTATTGCTGCTACTATGATGATTATAGGCGTTCATCGACGCCAGCATCCCCATGTTAGTCGTCGTCTCCGGCGACACACCTAGGCCGAGCTGCTGCGCCGGCGACACCTGCGACTGCTGCAAGACGATGGATCCAAGAGGAACCGCCCCGAACCTTCCCGGCGCAGAAAACTCGAACCCACCAATTCTTGGAACCTGAGAAGTCTTATACTGCCACGGCTCGCCGGCCTGCTGCCCAGCTGTGGCGGTGGTCGAACCGCCGGTGACCGGCAGCATCCAAAAGCCGTTGCCGACGTTCGAGCTCGCAGGCGCCACGGCCCACATAGCCGGCGCTGGGATGTACCCTGCCGACTGATCCGACGACCCATGTTTCGGATCTGGGCCTGTTTCTTGTTCTTGGACCACGGCGGCGGCTCGGCCGTGCTTGGGAGACGTCGTCGCGCCGGTCGCCGTCGTCGTCTCCTCCCTGAAGCGTTTCTTCATGAAATTATCATCTGGGTCGTGCCCGAAATGCGCCGTCGGCGCGATCTGGTGGTGGAAGCCTAGCATGCCGGCGGCGCCGCCTATGAAGAGCGGAGCAGATTTCGAAGGCGGAGCCGAGATGGTCGTTCCGCTGCTGCGCAGCGACACGTTGAGCGTCGAGAAGTTGGCCGGAATCGTGCCGGTCCCCGTCGCCGCTATGATCGCCGGCTCCGCCTGGTGCAGCAGCCACTCGATGGTTTCTCCGTCGGACTTGTGGCCCAGTTCTCGAGTGAGCTGAAAGACACGCGCCGCGCAGAGCGCCGGCATGCGTATCCTCCGACCCCTTCCGTCGACCTTCGTGTGTCGGTCCTTGGACGGCTTCTTAGCTGGCTTAGCCACCGCCAATGAAGAGGAATCATCTTTGTCGTTGTTGTTTGCGTTCGCCGGCGGCGGCGGCGCTGTGTTTGTGGCCGGAGAAGAGGAAGGAGCAGCAGCTGATGAAGAAGAAAGGGCCAAGCTTCTCGACTGCTGCTGAAGTTGGTGCATGGAAATGGACCCTATGAATGGACCATGGCCCGACCCGCCTGAACCGGGTTCGGGTTGACTTTCGCGGTGGCCGTGGCGGTGGTGGGCCGACGACACAAGTTGAAGCGAAGACGCAGCTTCATGGCGGTCTAAATTAGTACCTCCACCACTAATTCCTTGGCTTTTGCTGCTGCTATGTGGCTCCATAAATTCCATTCTTTGAGGAGATGGAAATTAAAAATAAAAAGCTTTTCTTTTTTTCTAGTTTCTGATAGGGTTTTTTCTTTCTTTTGCTTCAGGTAGATTTTCTCGGCACTCAAGACATTGTGTCAAGTGTCAAGATTGATGAAGTTAAGGCTGTAAGAGAGAGAGAGAGAGAGAGAGAGAGAGAGCGAGAGAGATTTGTGCATTGCTTCAAAACAAGTGGAAATAATTGGTGGGGTTTGATTTTCGTTGGCCTTCTCTTTCTTTGGTTGACTGTTGTGTCTTTGCCCAGAGATAGAAAGAGAGAGTAGAGTAGGTGTGGGAGCCTATGCAAAGAAAAAGCACAGTGCGTGTACTCTATATGCCTAGTGTGTGTGAGTAAATAATTATTCATTCGTATGGTATTTTATTTTTGATCACCATTAATTGTAAAAGTAGGTCACTAACTATATACGTCGAAACAAATTTGGGTTTTCGATTGTGGGTCACTTTTTTTTAATGAGAAAATGGATTTAATATAGCGACCCAAAAACTTAAAATACGTATACTTAATGATCCAAAATTGAAAACGCGTATACTTAGTAACCCAAAAATAAGAGGGTGACCCGAATTTGTTTTAACATGCATAGTTAGTGACCTATTTTTGCAATTACAACGACCCAAAAACGAAAATATGTGAACTTAGTGACCGGAATATATTTTGGTTATCTTATGTTCAAAATAATATTATAGCTGTAAGGATTGAGAAGGTGGTCCTAATGGGGACCTAACAATATATATATATAAAAAAAGGGTAGGATAAAAAGAGTTAATGTTGTCAGAAACTGAAGCCCACTCGTGGGGTCTTCTAGAAAGGAAATGTGTGTGTTACAGTACACTTCAGCTGCATCCATCCAATACATTACTCAATTCATTCAAGAACATTTTTTGAGATTAGGGTATTTCTTATTCTGCTGCTAAAACATGGCGAAGATATATATGTGTGCGCATGTGTGTGTGTGTGTGTGAAAGCTATGATTTAGGACAAAGAAAATATAGGCTGAGGGAGACACGACATGCAAATAATCAAGAAAGTCTTTCAAGTCTTTTTCTACCCTTTCTTTATATTAGATTAGATTACAAAGTTTAAGACGACTAAATCGTGTTAATCTTTTCATCAATCATTGATCTAAGTTGATAATGACATGTACTCTCCATCTTTTTATCTCTCTTGCAAAAAAAAAAAGAGACTGCTGCTGTATATTTATCATCTCTTTCACTGCTACTGTTTTTCTTACCTCTCTAAAAAGCCATGTGGCTGTGTATTGTTGAAATATCGTTTAATGCGGTCAAAGTATGACAACGTAGAGTGCAGTGCAGAGCCAATTAGAGAAAGAAAGATATATGAGAAGATAAAATGGGTAAGCATTTAAATGCAATAGACAGACAGCCACTGAAAGAGAGGGAACAGCAGCCTCAGAGAGATAGAGAGAGAGAGACTTCTGTGGTAGACTGAGTAAAAAGGGTACAGCTGGTAAAAATTATTTATTACAACAAAAAGGACACAACCTATCTGAGCTCATCTTATTAGCACAATACTCAGACAAGAAAATTCTTGCTCACCTACCTTCATCATCTTCCATTTAAGAGGTCTCTCAATCATTAAAGAATGGTTTTGCTTCACAGTTGATAATCATGTCCTCGAATGATATAGTATGCTATGGTATGAAGGAAAATGGCTATGGAGAAAACAAAGCTTATGTAAGTAAAGAAACCTTAAAGCCAATTAATGTTATAACAGACAATGCAATCAGATTCAAACAATCACTAGCAAGAATGACACACACATGATAATGGTAGCAGCAAATATATATAGTACAGAAACATAGAACACTTCTCAAACGTTCGAACCGAGCGAAAAATAGCGAAAGAAGATGTTAGTAAAACGACACAGACTAGGAACTCGCCTTTCTTTTTTCTTACATCACTTGACCTTCTTCGTCGTTGGTTTCTCCTAATCTTCAGCAAGTCCATGAGGAAGATCGCTTGATCAATGGCTTCATCTGTTTGTCCTCTTCGAGGGAGATCATTCCCAAGTGCGAGGGATCTTCTAACATCATCTTCGCCACAAGGTAACCAGCGATGGACCACGTCTGGTATTTCCTAGCTTGCTTTCCTATGAACCTTCCTAGTTTTCCGTCGTAATACTCGGGCCAGCTATCCTTGAGCAGACGACTCTCCGCTAAATCTATCGCTCGTCTAGCAATTTGTGGGCGCCCCGTTTTTATACAAGCAGCAGTTAGCAGCCATAACAGCACTAACATCCCACAAACAAAAGTGAAGAGAAGAACATGAGTAGGAATTCATCTCAGAGCTGTAAGAAAAACAAGGGGAAAAAAACAGAATTTGAAGTGCGTTTTGACTCGGTAGATGAACTACCTGGCCAAGATCCTCCATTGTGATAGCTCCATCGAGTGTTCTTAGGGTCACAGCCAGTTACAATACGCCACTCATGGCTTTCGATGGCTGGATAAGCTATCTTAAGAGGCATTTCGCCGACAAGTTCTTCCCACCTAGCTTCGATGAGGTCCATGATAGCAGACGACTGCTCGGGCGTCGCAAGAGAAGACAAGATTGCGATGCAATTTCCGAGGGCAAACCACCTAAAGTCCATCCTAGCTGGGCTGACGTTCCCTATGAAGTAACCCCCGCGGTTGGGCATGAAATCAAAGACCCATTCAGGGATAGAATCTGGGATTACGTTGAACTTGTTCACAGCAGTGTGAGAGTACTCTTCAGTTTTGTAACGGTAGATGTCGTTTAGCTGCTGAAAATCGAGCCAAAAGTAGCTCCTCATGTGGAAGCTCAGTGCATGGAGGCGCTTGACGATTCTCTCGACGAACTCCTTGCCTTCAGAGTCGTGCTTCAACATTGCCAAAGCGCACCTCAGCGCCATGAAGAAGAGGGCTTGAATCTCTATTGGATAGCCATATATACCCTGCAAAAAAAATCGAATCTTTAGATCATGTTCTTACAGCAGGCAAGATTATACCAGGTTAGGGTTTTATTACCATCCTACGATCGATCATCGAGCAGCCATCAGCGCACAGCAACGTGGGGAAAGTGTCGAACCCTTCAGACAAACAAAGGGCAAGAATCAGCCTCATTCCCTTTTGGCACTCTGGCGTCTCAGCTAGGGTTAAATCTCCCGTCGATTTCGTATACGCACGAAGGAGAATAATCCACCAGAAACCAGAATCGACGGGGGCCACCCGCCCAATTGCACTCTCGCCGAAATCTGCTACTATAGTATCGGTCTTACGCACTGGGTCGTGAAGTACTTTGAAACTAGCTGGCATTACGCCCTCCCCGAGCTTGAACCTATCTACTCTCTTCTCCCACCCTTGAAGCTGAAGGGTCTTTAAGAGGAAGTTCTTAACTATGTCTGGCTCGCCGTTCATAAGAAACGCCAGTGCACTAGGCACAAAATCTCTTACAAACACCTGTAGTAAAATCGCGGTATAAGGTTGACACTATATTCCTTCCATGGAATCATATCAAAGAGTACCAAAAACGATGTAGAGCTTTTTACCTGATCGTAGTTTAAGACCTCCTCAGAGGCATGATCGTAGGCAGCAATTGTGCCGACGGGTTGGCCACGAAAGTTGACCATTGACCTTCGAAGAGCGTCCCAAGCTTCAGCAACCATTGGATGAGGCTCGAAGGAATTCCTCGCTGATGAGGCAGGAGTGTTCAATGCTGATCGGCCAGGTGAGTATGCGCTTTCGTAGTTATCCAATCCTCTAGAGAGACCGATGGATAACTCACTGAGTGACCTCTCATCGAATGATCTCTGTCTCTCTATGTTTAACCTGGGCTTATCGAGCAGTTTCGACAGGTCAAAGTCATCCATTTCTGATAAAGAGCACTGGGAGCTCACGTTTTTAAGGCCAATGGTACCATCGTTTCCCCCTCTCATACCATCAAGGACAAGCTTAACTCCATCCATTTTCAGTTTTGCGTTTCAAGTCTTACTCGAGGTGTGTTCTGCATTAATAGAAACTAGATAAGCTTATGAATAAGAATATGTATGTGGTCACGCAGAAAGTACTTATAAAGACAGTGCCTGATCTAAAAATGAAAAGAAAAAACAGAGAACTATCTGGCCGAGTCCTTACATGTCGAGTCGACTAACAGTGCTTGAAGATGTAGAAAATAATCAAAAAGAGAATAAGAGATACCATAGTTGGTATCTGAAAGGTCAACTCAGTCTATTGAAAAAAACCTCTTTGACAAAAATGTTGAAACGAAGAAAGAACACTATGACATATATGATGCATCCACCACGATGACGGAGACAAGTTAATTACCAAATCTTGATAATCTTATTCATCTAGAAAGTAATCTACCATAGCCATAAGAAGCAACCTTATCCATGTTCAGATGTTGAGTAATAGAAATGTGAAAGCAGATTCGAAACATATCCCAGCCAAAATCTTGACAACGAAATGAAAAAGGTAACACTTTATCACAGTGGTCAAAAAGAGTAAACTAATCCGAGCCGAGAGAGATAAGCCATGTGTAAGAAGAAGATATTACATTCTCAAAACTACAAGCGCAAAGAGACTTAAGGCATAAAACCGTAGTCCCTTTACACTTCACACGCCACCACAACCCAGAGATGGAGATAAATAGAAAACCACTTTGAAGCTAAAGAAAAAAGGTTGAATCTTTTTTAAGCTCAACGAAACAAAGACGGCAACTACGTTAACAGAATACCTGAAAACAGATATGAAACGCAAGATCCACCAAAAATTCAGCTGGGATAGCAGTAATCCCACGATCGAGGATAAGAATTAGAACAGAGAAACTAAAGAAACTCAAGTCTCCGAAAAACGCATCTAATCTGTGAATGTCTCCACAGATCTAACTCTATATCTAGGTGAGAGAGAGAAGAAGAGATAAGGTGACAGATAGCAGCTGATAGACACACAAAAGCAGAGAGGGAAAGAGAGAGGACGGACCTTGGATATTATATAAGGCAATAACGGAAGGTCGATTTTCCGGCGAGATGTACGGCCACCGAGATCGCCGGAAGAGATAGCCGGGAAGATGAAGATGGTACGAGAGAGAGAATGGAGAAGAGGGGAAAAAAGATCCCATGGAGGCTGCGTAGAAATTTATAGACCCATTGAATCCAACCAACCCCAAAGAAGAAAGAAAGTGTGCCTCCACTCTGTGTGTGAGAGAGAAAAATAAAATACAAATTAAAAAATAGAAATAAGGGCCTTTCTTTGCTTTGCTTTGCTTGTGAACAGTCGCATTCACTAATTTAATTGGTAATTGAGAAACAATTAAGATTTGTAATTGTTTATTTTAGGGTGTAGGCACCGAGCTAAATTCATTTTTAGATTACCAAAAAAAAGGAATTTTTTCATTATACCATTCATATAACATATTCCTACCTACTAAAGAATGTATATGTCCATTAGTCTTTGTTTTTTATTAATCTTTTGCCTTCAATATAGAATGGATTAATGGTATTTTGTTTGCAAGAAGAATTGTAATTAAATGAACTAGCAAATTGCATGGCAAGTAGTCTTATCTCTCTACAAAAATAATGAATTAATAATTCTCTCTTTGTTCCAAATACAAGTCATTTTAGACTTTTATTTTTGTTTTTTTTAATACAAGTGGTTTTACTTTTTCAAGAAAATAGCTTGAAATTTTACAACTTTACTCCTCATCTTAAATAAACATAATTAGATTAAATAGGATAAACTAATAAATGAAGGGTATATTAGAGATTTTATATTTTATTTCTTAATATGTGTGCAAATTACCTTGAACAACTTGTATTAGGAACACGGTGAGTATTATCAAATTACAAGTGATGCAACTTGGAGGACAGTTAATTATACATGAAGACTACGTTGTTTTCCTATTTAATGAGAGAATTATTTTAAGACCAATTTGCAAGTTCATGCAAGTTGTAATTGGTAAGAAATAAAGATTCTCACTCTATTATCGTCTTCTCACTACAAGTCTTTAATTAATATAAAGAGGGTGCAGAGTATCTTATTGCTAAATTCGATATAGATCGAAGACAAAATATCATCGAAAAACAAAGACCAATGGTGATAAATAGACTAACAACCGTTAACACGGGGGAAGGGTAGTCGTTGACGTTGACCGTAAGAAACACGAGGGATTTATTTAATTCCTCGGTTTGAGTTATGATGTCGTTTATATATGCAGACTGAAAATGTCGTTTGAGTTCTGATGACAGAGGGGCTCGTTGTCTTTTCCTTTTGGATCTTCCTTTCCTCTAATTAATATAATGTAACTAATACAACTATGATCTGCAAATCTTGTTATTAACAAAAACTACACGACCTTAATATTTATTAAACTAGTATTTTTAAATATATTAGGGCCTATCAAGAAAGGAATCATGATCCACGAGTTAAATGAAATAAATACTTTCCGTATATATAATTAAATATGTCTACCAATTTGTGGACCTCGAGAAAACCCTATTGGCGATCTCTCTAACAACTATGTCTCATCTTATCAAAGTCCTTCTCCTAAGATTTTGACATGTAACAACACATTCTCCGAATTTTCCCTCGAAACCCTTCATATGGATAACACTTTTAAATAGAGAATGACTTTTCAATTGAGAACAAAGAGCATTCAAGCTCTCACGTTACTCTTTATCTACTTATAGTTTAGTCAAACATATATCCAACTTTAAAAAATAGGATTCCCCCCATGCAAAGTTATCATGTCGGAACACATCCACATGGGCCCATGGAGTGCTATCAAGAAATTCAAGAAAAAATAACTGAAAGAACAAATCATATTCTTATGCAAGATGAAGTGTAGATCTTATCCATATGAAGCAAATTCCAAAACAAGAGAAAAGACTTGTGAACAAACAAACGTGTTTGGCTTTGCATTATAAATTTGATTTATTAATAAGTGCCTCGACAATTTGATTTAATTCATATCATATATAATATAATCACACCAAGATTGACCAATTGATCGACACGTGATAACTCCAGAAAAAGAAGGTAATTACTTTATATAGCATCACACAAGAAAACAAAGCGAACGAGGTTATAGATATAGATACAAAGATGGTAGTAGTTATGCGATGCGGTGAGGCACAATATATTATATATGATATTATCTTATCTTTTGTAAGACAATGAAATTTTGAAATCGTGTGTATTTAATAATTTTTTGTAGTGTAGATTGTAGTACCACGTGAGCCATGCCATGCCATGCACGTCATTTCATAGTTCACGCATGCATGGTCCACCTTGACTCTTGAGCTTAATGCTTGTTCTCAGTCTGTTCAACTATACAACTAAACGACAACGTTTCTTGTAACAGGCCGTCACGGGCCACCATGTCAAGGGGATGATAAATGGTTGAAAATTGAAACTTTTGATGTCTTCACTTTACATAAAACATGTACGCTCCCAATATAATACAAATGTCCAAGCCCAAGAAAAAGTTATATTAAAAAATCCTAGATAAAATAATATTATCGATCCATTTTGGTAAGCTATAGAAGGGCCCGTTTAAAATTATCGGGCTTATCTACTTTTCACGAGCTACGTCTAGAGGACTACCAAACATGAGTATATTGTTTATAATTAATCTGCAACCCATTTTCTAGTTTTGTCCTACAAACCAAACGTAGCCGTAATGTGTAATAAGTGGGGACAGCCAAACATCGAATCGAGCTCAGCCCAATATCGAAAGGCACGAGCTCGAGGCAGCACTTTGAAGCACGGACTCGAGTCGATTCATAGTTGAAGTTTACAACTATCGTTCGATATTCAAACATCGAAGGAGATCGAAAATTTTCATATCTTTCTTTAAGTAGGGGCAAATGAGTAAAAAACAAACGGTGGATCATCATACCCAAATACTTGCAAAGGCTTCTTCGAGCGCTCGTTTCTTGCTCATCTCAATGCTCCATCCGCCCGCCTTTGCGGCTCTCTCTGCCCTAAGCTTCATTGCTTCCTCGGATTCGAATTCTTGCCCAAACATGTCGTGGCCCGACCCGAGAGGAACGGGTTGTGGGCCCATGCCCATCGGGCGAGGTTGACCCATTCCAGCCCCTGCAATTGCCGGCGCATATTGCCCCTGAGCCACTGTGCTGTGCAGTACTTGGGAGCTCGAGGACTGCACGAGTAATTTGCCACGGAGATGAAGAAAAAAGGAAAGGAAGGAAATATTTGGACATTGAAAAGTCAATTAAAGACCGTCGTAAATGTTAGAAAAACATTGTCGTCTGCAAGAAAAGCTTACAGCATCATTGCCTGCTCCAGCGGGTTGGCCTTTGCTTGCGGCTAAAGCAGCTGCGTATTCCTCAGCCTATGTATGATTAAATAGAAACCGATTAAGTACTGCAGTTTCTAGCTTGAACTGAACATGAATAGAAGACCTTGCGAGCTTGGGCATTCATGATTTGTTCGGCGTTTTCTCTATGATACTGCGCAATCTTTGCTTCGATAGCTGGGACATCAATTCCTTCCACAAGATTATTTACTGCAAACACAGAGCTTTGTCATCCAAAGCTGATAGGGAAATAATATGCTAGTACATAGGATTCCGTGCTCACCCATGTCCTCCACCTCTTCCAAGTAGTCGTTATATTCTCTTAAAGACGGGAAATCCTCTTGCCTTTTGTTATATCTGCTAAATTAAGGGAAAACCAAATTATATTCGAGCCACATTACGAAATAAATGCTGTTTTCATGTCAGCATATTGGTTCATCTAGAGCAACGTGGAGATGATTAAAACAAAATTAAAGGCTGTTCTTGACAACTCCAACTCCAATGAATAATCAGTCAGCAGAACAGAGTTTAATACTGCATATATAACGTGGCAAGTTGGAAACCCTAATCATTGTGGATTGAGTAGCTTCCATCACCATAAATTAGAAGATCGCAGAGGTACGCATACCCGTAATATACCAGGAATTTCAATAAATGAAGATTGGTAGATTACGAACAACCAACGGGTGAGATCACCATAAACTTCAGTAAATTAGAAGTTTAATCGTTCCTCAAACATAAAAACTAATTAGCTTCACAATTTGGTCTCAATCACAAAGACCAGCGAAATGAAGAAACTTCGGAGCTCATTCATACGCCTAAGCATACCAATTAAGCGAAATTAAATGGAAGAAATGGACGAATCAGAAGGCGCACTTACATCCCAGCGATTCGTTTTCTGATGGCCATCTCTTTGGCAAATGAATTGGTTCCAGACGCCACCACCATACTTACGACCGGCCGGTGAGAGGCGGATCAGCCGGCAACGGCGGAGAGATACTCCCTTAGCAAACGCACCTAAAAAGCATGAACTAAAAGTAAAGAAATTCAATGGTGAAAGAAATTAATTTCACGTCTGAGACTAATGTGATTTCCTTTTTTCTTGGGTCACTATAATTTAATAATGTCCCAGAGAACTTTAACGTTGCGGGCCGCACATGTAAAGCCCATATACTGGCCCAATAAGGCCCATTTATTTCAGCAGGGGACGATGCTGACGAGGTATGAAGAAATAACAAAAAATAAGAATAATAAGTAAATAAATAATGGATGATGACTCGGTTTATCACCGCCGACATGTAAGTAAAGATATGTCAAAGAATAAATCATTGCTGCATCGTATTTAATATTTTAATGTGGGAATGTTTATAATCCCATATTTTCTAATGAATAATGTTACGAGTGTGATGTGACTCAATGAATGATTAAATAATAATGTTTCTGCTTTTAATTAAATAATGATTGTTTGTAAAGAATGACGTTAGGAACGACTTTGTGTTAGAATGATTTTCTTGGAAGTCTAGAAGGAGGAATCTTATAGTATCGTGTCTAATTTAGATCCTCATCTATTTATGTTTGTTGGTATTATGTCATTAGAGTATTATTGGCATAATTAGTGCTGAGCTTTCACGTTACGCCTAGTTAATCGACCCTTTGTTATCTTATCATTTCTTGTTAGTTGTGTAGAGGAGTCGTGTTGGAGATGATTTTGGGTAATTTTTTTAGACTAAATTAGTTCTATGTCGAGCTGGACAAGTTATTTATTTCTCGATGATATATAATTAAACTCGAGATTGAATATTAAATCTAATTTTCTATTTACATTAGTGATAAAAGTAAAATATCGACTTTGAACTTTTGACCGTCGAGGGTTGAGCACAACTCATCCTCATTCATGATTCATATAATCACAAAACATTGGATCGTATAAATCGTAGTTAGTATCACTCGTGAATCAAAAGATATTTAAATTATTTGTCTCTTTATGCTTTATTAGGTATTGTATTGTGCTCACTTTTTGACGCTAATATGTATCCATCGTGAGCCTATCAAATCTCTTTAGCAGGTTAATCAACCTTTAATTCAAATTGGACGATTATAATGATAATGCGACATAAATTACATTTATATTATTCCATATATCTTGAGTTTCGTTCCTCCAATAATTGTTGTTGACTCGGGGTCAACCAAACCCCACCACTCACCCGTACATGTCATTTTTATGCGTACATAGGTCCACTTTTCAATATGCTCATGAACGTACGAAAATTGAGGAAAATATGTTATTTAATTAAAAATTTAGCTTTTTAAATTTTGTATGATGTGAATTTTCAATTTAGCAATATATCGTTGTCATGCAAAACCCCTTCTTAGCCATCCTCACCTATCCAAGCGGTTTGACATCACAATCATTTTTATTTCTTTGGAAAGAAACTTAAAACCTTCAAACTAAATTAGGTGTCGAATGTTTTATTTTATTTTATTTACTTGATTTACTTATATAAATTGTGATGAAGGACAAAATTAACATGTGAGACACCACTTATAATATTATAATACACAGTATTCTGGTCTTTTTCGTTTCAGGTCTCATTTTATGTTTGAGAGAGTACAGACACGTGTCAGAAAATGCATTAGTTTTATGGACTCATTTTTTTCCTAAACACTCCATGGCTCCCACATACCACTTCATTACTCTACAGTAACAGTTTATTGGTCTGCAATAACAGTTCATAGGTCTGTGGTACCACTCATGGGTCTGGGTACCACTTCATTTGGTCTGTGGTACCACGTGGATCCTTATCTCTAAATGAAAGTTAAATTGAGTCCTTATCTCTAGATGTAACTTACAAAGGTCCTTATCTTTAAATGAAAATATATTTTGGTGTCTGACCCTAAATTAACCGTTCTTTATAAACATGTGATGTCATAACCGTTTGATTGTTGCTTTTTGGCAGTTTTTATATGTGGTTACAAGATTTTTAAAAGCAGCTCTCTTTAATTGTTTTTTACAACTTCTATCCTTTATCTTTATCTATACTATCTATAAAATCGATACCCTTATATTAATTGTAAGGGCCTTTTAAAAACTGCCCTGATTTGGTGCATCAATTGGTCAATAATAATTTTTGTCGATTAATAATTATTGAAAAACAATTAAGTTAATAACTACCCACTATCTATTATTAGTATAACCACCCACTATCTATTATTAGTATAATAATAAAAATATATTTTTAATACACATTAAATTTAAACTATTTTAATTTTTAATGAATTGCTGAAATATAGGAACACATTTCTACATAAAAGTAATAATAACACATATTCTTCTATATATATTATTGCACATGCATTGAATCCGTAAATAGGACTAGTATTATATAAAGAGTCTAAAGTGGTTATAAACTATCACCTTTGATCTGTCAATTTAATAAATGATTATTTACAATTTTAACCTTGATTGTCAAATTACAATTTTTTACCCTTAATATTTTCATTGATTACATTTTTCTCCGTAAATCAAATTTTTATTTTTCAAACTACTTTATTAATAAAAAATGTGCAAATATAAAATAACGTGATATATTTGCACCCACATTGGGTGTGATATTATAAATAACAATAATAAAAGCTATATATAAAAAGGAGAGTGATGTGATATCAGAAATATTGTACAGAAGCACATTAATGTCTGTAAATAAAAATATGGCATGGCAACTAACCCTTATCTCTTAACTGGCCTCATTTGTCTTTTGTATAATCATTTAGTTCCACACATCCTACGAACCTCAAAATCCCACTTACTTTCTTATTTCTGGTGAGAAACTTGTGAGTATTACAGCAATACTTTCTGTTTTCTTGAACCTTCATTTCCTCTTCGTTTTCCTCGAGATTTATAAAATATCGTCTCAAGCTTTAGCTGCATGGATGGCTATGGAGTTGCGATGAAAGGAAAGTCTTAGCTGTACTTATAGGGAAAGCTATTACAGTAACTAAAGGTAATAATAACTACCTCATTAATCAGCCTTTAAGGCTGTTCATGAACACATAATCCTTCATCACGCATATCCACTCCGTGGTTTATGACAGTAGATTACCTACGAACTACGATTAATGATATTTCCATAATCAACAAAATCTCCAAAGTCTACAATTTTCAAATTATTTCTTCACCTGATTTATTTCATATCCTTCGCTGGCACAGCGAAGACATGTCTGCTTCTTCTTCTTGAACTGTACCAATCAACATATCAATCATGGCCGGCCATGGCGACCAACTGTCTCTACCCCACCCAATGAAAAGACCCTTTTGCCCCTCGCTCAAGGTTATCCTATCCCTCTTCTTGATCCTCCTAGCCAAACCGCACCCGTCGGCTAGCACAGACTCGTCGGAGGTTCGAGCCCTCCTCGAGCTCAAGTCGAGCCTCGTCGACCCCTTAAACGTCTTGGACTCATGGAAGGGCTCGAGCCCTTCACCGTGTGGGTTCGCGGGGGTCACCTGCGATGGCCCGTCGGGCTCGGTGACCGGGCTAGCCCTCGACGGCAAGAACCTCTCAGGCGTTCTTCCTCCCTCGGTTTTCCCCAAGCTTATAAACCTGACCACTCTCTCCATGCCTTCGAACGGGCTCACGGGCCGTCTGCCCGAGGACCTGACCGAGTGCGGGGCCCTCAAAGTCCTCAACTTTTCGGACAATTTTATGAACGGGTCGATCCCCGACCTGTCTGCCCTGACGGGCTTGGAAGCCCTCGACTTGTCCGACAATTACTTCTCGGGCAGCTTCCCGGGCTGGCTCGGGAATCTGACCAATCTGAAGTCGTTGGGGCTTGGGGAGAACGATTTCGATGAAGGCCATATTCCCGAGAATCTCGGGAATTTGAAGAGGCTGAATTGGCTATACTTGGCGGGCAGCAACTTCGTCGGGCAGATCCCAGAATCTGTGTTCGAACTCGAGGATTTGGGAACCTTGGACTTTTGCAAGAACGCTATTACGGGGGATTTTCCCAGCTCGATAACCAAGCTGAAGAATCTCTGGAAGGTCGAGCTTTACGGCAACAATTTAACAGGCGAGATTCCGGCGGGGATCGCTAACCTGACGCTCCTTCAAGAATTCGACATCTCCGATAATCAGATGGTTGGGAAAATCCCCGAGGGAATGGGAAACCTGAAGAAGCTCACCGTTTTTCACCTCTCCAAGAACAACTTCTCCGGCGAGATCCCCCGAGGGTTCGGCGAAATGGAAAACCTCTTCGATTTCTCAGCGTATAAAAATGGATTCGCCGGAGAATTCCCGCAGAATTTCGGTCGGTTTTCGCCGCTCAACTCCATCGACATATCGGAGAACAAATTCTCGGGCCAGTTTCCTCAGTACTTGTGTCAGAAGGGGAAGTTGCAGTACCTCTTGGCTTTGGACAATAATTTCTCCGGCGAATTCTCAAACAGCTACGCCTCTTGCGCCGCGCTGCAGAGGTTAAGAATCAGTCAGAATAAGCTCGACGGGAAAATCCCAGACGGCGTGTGGGCCCTACCCAACGTACAGGTCATGGATTTCGCCGACAATTCATTCACGGGCACGATTTCGCCGGGCGTAGGGAGGTCATTACGGCTGACGGAGATTATGCTTTCGAACAATCAATTATCGGGCGAGCTGCCTAAGGAGCTGGGAAACCTCGTCAACTTAGAGAGGATCGTCGTAGACAACAACAAATTCTCAGGCAAAATCCCATCAGAATTAGGCGGTTTAAAGCAGCTGTCTTCCCTTCATTTGGAAGATAACGAGCTGATAGGTTCGATACCTTCAGAGCTGGCCGACTGCCCAAGGCTGGTCGAAATCGACCTCTCTTCGAACTCTCTGGCAGGCGAAATCCCAAGCAGTTTTGCCAAGATGGGCTCGTTGAACTCAATGAACTTGTCCAAGAATCAACTCTCCGGCGAAATCCCTAGAAATCTCGACAGGCTTAAGCTCTCTTCTCTAGACCTATCGAACAACCATTTCGCCGGAAGCGTGTCTCCTTACCTTCTCACGGTGGCTGGTAATAACGCATTTCGTGGGAACAAAGGCCTCTGCCTCGATCCCAAGGACGAAAATGCGAGAAGGCTTGGAAATTCTGGTCTAGGGTTCTGCGACGTGGAGAACGATCACAGAGGATTTGCAAATATCCGCAAAAGACTGACGTTCACCTTCGTCTTCCTCGTCCTTGCTGTTATCGGAGGCGTGGCTGTCCTGAGCTGCAAGAGCTTCAAGCGAGGGCGAGAGGAAAATAATTTCGGAGAGGAAAAGGGCTTACATTGCAAAATCGAGAGCTTCCAGCAGGTCCAATTCGACGCCGACGAGATCTGCGGCGGCTTGGACGAAGAAAACCTAATAGGCAGCGGAGGCACGGGGAAAGTCTACCGCCTCGATCTGAAGAAGGGCTGTGGAACCGTGGCCGTGAAGAAGCTGTGGAGGGGAGACGGCGTCAAGCTCATGGCGGCTGAAATCGAAATTTTGGGGAAAATCAGACACAGAAACATCGTAAAGCTCTACGCCAGTCTGACGAAAGGAGGCTCGAATTACCTGATCTTCGAGTACATGGCGAACGGAAACCTATTTCAGGCGCTCCACCGCGAGGTCAAGGCCTGCAAGGCGGAGCTCGATTGGCAGCAGAGGTATAGAATCGCCCTCGGCGCCGCAAAGGGGATAGCCTATCTGCACTACGACTGTAGCCCGGCCATCATCCACAGAGACATCAAGTCGACGAACATATTGCTGGACGAAGATTACGAGGCTAAGATTGCTGACTTCGGAGTCGCGAAGGTGGCGGATGGAATCTCGCCGGCTGGATCTGAGGCGAGCTGCTTCGCCGGAACTCACGGCTATATGGCGCCTGGTTAGTTTTCTCGTTCTTGCATCAAGGTGGCAATAATTTTCCATAAATTCAATTTTAGTCCTACAATTTTCAAAAAACTCTGATTTTCGTCCTGCTATCTTGTCCCTCCCTAAAAACAGTCTTTTAACCTTGTTCGTGTCCGAAATTAGTCCAGTATATTTACATCATTTACAAAAAGAAAAAATTGTCTTTTGTAATTCTTCAGCCATTTTCTGACTGCTTCCATCAAAGTTGATTAGGTAGTTGGTATCGACTATTTATGATGAATGGTCGAAAAATTACGAAAAAAAGTTCTCGGCACGAACAAATTAAAGGATGAAAAGCGAGTTTCGTGAAAGATACAGTACTTAAATTGTGTTTCTACGCAGAGCTGGCGTACTCAATGAAAGTCACAGAGAAGAGCGACGTGTACAGCTTCGGAGTCGTCCTGCTGGAGCTGGCGACGGGTAAAAAGCCGGTCGGCGAGTACGGAGAAGGAAAGGACATAGTCTACTGGGTTTCGACCCGTCTCTCGAGCAACGATCGCGGGAATCTTCTCGAAGTTCTCGATTCGAAGGTGGCGTCGGACACAATCCGCGACAACATGATTAAGGTTGTGAGGATCGCGATGCTATGCACTAGCAAGCTCCCGAACCTCCGCCCTGGGATGAAAGAAGTGGTCAAAATGCTCGTCGACGCCGATCCGTGTCCGTCGAGGTCTCTGTCTCCCGTCGGTTACAAGAAGAACGAGACGCCATTTGTGTAGTATACACCTCGCTTTTATTATGCAACATTTTATTATAGATATTTTATATGATGTAATTTGGCGCCGTGTTGGGAGGCGAGGATCACGAGCCATGGCCGGGGTTTTAGCCGGTTTTGACTATTATATCAAACCCTTTGTTCCTTAAAATACAGTAAATTCTTCCCCAAACTTTCACATCAAAGGCCTAACTTTAATAATCGTATAGTACCCCAAGTCTACGGCGAGGGCTCGACGGGACAATTGATCTCGTCCCACGAACAATAAGAGCTCGAAAAAATGAATTTTTCATAAAGAGATGATTCAGATTGCAAAGACCATGGTAATGGTCACTGTAAAAATCTCCGAGAGAGAACTGATGCTCCTAAGAGTGAAAAAAGTGACCGAAAGTGGAGAACTGATGTGTTTTATTTTTTAAAACCGTTCAGTTTGTATACAATCAAATCCACAATCATAGTCGGGAAGATTCACGGTATGCGTCGGTGAAAAGTTAGAACCAAAAGTGTTCATACCGAAAACCACGAAAAGAAACACACGAAAGCAGCATCCATTTTCTCGTCAGTCTGACGACGATTCCTGAGAAGAAAAAAAGGAGAATGGAGTTAGTATTAATCTCTCATGGGCTCTCAGCTCCCAATCCATGGTATAGAGAATGATCCCATATATATTACCTTTGGTAATTCAATAGTAAAAAGTGTTGCAGAAGGTGAGATCTCAATCAAGAACTGCAAGGCACGCAATGGTATAATAACACGTTTAGCGCGTTTTTTCTTGCTCTTGGTCTTGCGTTCAAGTGAGAGTTTTGGCGCCTGACAAGACAATAAGCATCGAACTCATTAGGACCGCAAAACAGTTAAGTGGAACATTAAATCGCAGACGATCAAGGAAAAATGAGGGTTAAAAGAAAAGGATACCTCAGAAGCATAAAATGTACAATCAGTTGAAACACTAACGAATCGGTCATCGACGACGTCATTGATAGGAACGTTGCTCTCCATGTATTCATTTTCAACAATGACCTTGACATTCTTGACATCTTCAAGGATAAAATCCATGTGAAAATGGATTTGAGGAAGGCTAGAGATAATCTGGGAAACAACAGTCGAAAACAGAAGTCAGCAAGAACAACATTTCCTCTTCATCCTTTGTGCCTCATAAAGCATCAAAAGGGATAAAGTTTCGATTACGATTGCCATACTAATTTAATAAATCCCGCCAACTAATACACACACACACAGAGACAGACAAACCTTGGCCGCCTTTAATGATAGGGAGAGCGATCTAGCGCTTCGCAAATGGCGAATCAAACCAATACAAGCTTCAGCGGATTTTCGATATCTTCCCACTTCTGTTGTGGTCCATGCACTGGGATAAGACAGCATGATGCACACTTCGTTCAGACAGGAAAAATTCCCGGCGAAGTCGAATCTAACGATAAAACCATGCAGCTTAAAGAAAGCAAGTTTAGGAGCATTAACAACAATCACATGTTCATCAAAACATCTCCAAGGGCTCCTCCAATTTACGATCACAAGATTCACAAGCTTCGGAAAGTTCACATCCAAGGCTTTGAGTTCATTCCAAGGTTTGAGGCAACACTTTTTCAGAACCAACGTCTCAAGGCTAGGCGACCCATTGAACAGCTCTCCATGAAAGTTTCGACTAGAGAATTCAAAGCCTTTGAGGCGCAGCTCTTTCAAGTTAGGCAAATGGACTGACCTCGGCAGCTCTATACTCTTACTAACAGCAGCATTTAGGTTCAGACTGATCAGAGAAGTCGAAGTGATCAACAGCTTGGGCAAGGCAATGGGCTTATCCTTATCGAAGTAACGGAGCTTGAAATTCTGCACCTTGTGCTTTGCCGCGTAGTAAATGCAGTCCTCCACAAAGCTAGGGGTGGTGGCGTCGTGCAAAGAAAGCTTGAAATGAATGAGATCGCTGTGCTCTCTCTGCTGCAAAACACGGTTCACATACGACATGAAACACTTCGCCTGCGAGTTTTCGCCGCTCGGCGGGACGTGAAACCCGTTGGGGAACATGAAATCAAGACGCCGAGACAATGTCCACAATTGCTTGTACCTTTTGGCCAGCACAGACGTTCGAATCGCAGTCTTTGTGTCGAGGAATGAGAATATATGGGAGAATTTTAAAAAAGAGGAACGATTCTATTTCGTTTTAAAAAAAGAGGAACGGGTTCCCAAATGACTGAAATACCCTTACTAAAAAACTGGTTAAGGAGGCTAATCCGTTTTTTTAACAGTGAAAAGTTATTCGAGTTTTATTCGAGTGACACAATACTCGAATAACCGACTCGAATAAATGCATTTTTGACTTATTAAAAGCGAAAAATTATTCGGATTTATTCGAGTAAAAGCAAGACTCGAATGACTTACTCTAATAATAAATCGAAGAGATAAGGTGACTCGAATAACGTGCAGAAAATTTAAACGAGTAAGCTACATTATTCGAGTATCTTATCGAGAGTTCTTTTCGAGTCAAAAATCGAATAAGGAACTCGAATAATAAACTCGAATAAGCAGTGTTTTAAAAAGCTCGGAAAGAAAATTAGACACAAATCACTCGAAAACCTTAAATCCCTCGCGCTCTCTCTTCGAATACAAATCACTCGAAAAATCTTACACAAGCCCAAGCATAATCAAATGGCGAAAAGAAAAACGAGATCATCGGAGCCTTCCGCGCCTGTTCGTATCCGGGTGGATGAGCAAATCGACGGCGGTAGAGCCAGGGTGAGTTTCTGGTCGCATTTTGGGTTTTTGTTAAATCGAATTGGTTGAACGAATTTCTTGGTTAGATCTTTTGTTATTAGCGTTAAATCGATCGATTTTGATGTTAAATCTTTGCGTAAACGTCGTAATCGGTCGGATTTTTGTAAAAATCTTTTTCATCGCCTTTTCGAGTTTTTATTCGAGTAATTAGGGTTCGAATAACTTCTTGACGTATTCGAGTGATATTTTACTCGAATAATTTACTCGAATAACAGTGAATTTTGCTTTTTTTTTGCGTTTTCAGATCTATCTTCCGACGAAGTTGCCGGCGGATAATTTCTACCATGCCACCCTCACTCTGAACGCGCAGTACATGTCGGTATGCGAACGCATCCGTACGCTTTTGAACGAGGAGGAAATGGAGGAGATGGTTAGACGGACACAGTTCGGGAACCTGATAAAGGTGGCCCGAAACCACTACAACTCGAACATGATCATGTGGTATTTGATGAGCCGGCAGGTGGAGTACATGCCGGACTCGAAGGAGTTCTGGATGGTCGTTCGTGGGCGACCATTACGATTTTCATTGGTCGAGTATTGCCTACTCACGGGCCTCGACTGCGGCGCTAACGAGCCGGAGATACCGTCGTCGAACGAGTTTGCGACGAGGCATTGGCCTGGTATTAATTCTATTTTTTATCTTTTTGATTCGTTTTTTTACTTCGATTTCAAAAACTAACGTTTGTTTTATGGCTCGCAGGCAAGCCCGTTATATATTTACACGATTTGGAGAAGAAAATCACGGAAATGATCCGTGACGCCGGTGGAGCCTCGGGCGTTCATCCCGAGAAATTGAAGATCGCGGCCCTTTATTTTGCCGTCGGGGTGCTAGGGGAGCGGAGGGTAAAGAAGGACTTGAAGGTCAAGGAGGAGTGGCTCCGTCTGGTGGAGGACTTCGACCGCTTCAACGAATATCCTTGGGGAAGGATATCGTTCGAGGAGGTCATTTATGGTCTGAACAAAGACCTCTTGGGGAGGGCGATGGAGATGGCATCGAATGGAAGAACCCAAACAACCTTCGATATCAGCGGCTTCGTAATGCCGCTTCAGGTAAATAAATTAGTTTTGTATTATTATTTAGACATATTATATTTATTTTAACTTACTTCTACTCTCTTTTATCAGGTTCTGGCATACGAGTGCTGGCCGACCGTCGGCCAAGAATTTACTGTGAGAAGAGCCGGCGAAGGGCTCCCGCTACCCCGTATGTGCCATTGGAAGACGACATTTTACGGCAAGAGCTCTGCTCCGGGATGGCAAGCGGTCGAGCGTGCATTCGGTGCCGTGGCGATGGATGTAAGTATATTTATTTATTTATAATATGGATTTATTTAGATTGCATTTTCTAAATTGTACAAATACACAGGACGTGCGGTGTTGCCTTACACCGACCGATGCTGAAGCCGATTCAAGGCACTTCCGCACGGTCGCCGGATTTTGTGGCAGCCGAAATGATGCCGTGGCCCAGAGGATAGTGGAGCATCTCCTAAATGGGCTGCCGGTCTACTGCACCGAGCATCGGCTTGCTCCGTCTCCTCCTCGGCCGTCTCCTCCTCGGCCGTCTCCTCCTCCGAGGCCGTCTCCTCCGAGGTCTTCTCCTCCGAGGCCGTCTCCTCCTCCTTCCGGCTCAATCATCGCCCATTTCGATAGAAGAATGGACAGGCTGGAAGGCGATGTACGGGATTTGCGGACGGAGATTAGGGAGCTGCGCTCGATCGTGGTCCAAGGTATGTCTTACTTAATGTTTATTTTATAAGATTATATTGATATTACGTAAATCTAACGTAATACTCTAATTTTGTAGCCCTTGAGAGCCTGACGCCGAGAACGGTGCAGGCGGCGGCGGAGAGGGCCGCGGCCGAGATGGAGGCCGAGATGGAGGCCGCGGCCGTGGCGGCGGAGAGGGCCGCGGCGGAGAGGGCGGCGGAGGAGAGGGCCGCGGCGGAGGCGGCCGCGTCGGAGAGGGCCGCGGCGGATAGGGCGGCGGCGGAGAGGGCCGCGGCGGAGAAGGCGGCGGCGGAGCAGGCGGCGGCGGAAGCGGAGAGGGCCGCCGCGGATAGGGCGGCGGCGGAAGCGGAGAGGGCGGCGGCGGAGACGGCGGCAGAAAGGGCCGCCGCGGCGTCGAAGGCAAAGAAGGCGGCGTGGGCGGAGGCGCAGAGGGCCGCGGCGGCGTCGAAGGCAAAGAAGGCGGCGGAAGCGGAGGAGAGGCGGCCACGGACGGAACGTGCGAAGAAGAAGTCCAGGTTGCTTTCGAGTCCGTATACGCCGACGCCCGATTCGACCCCTCGCGTTGCAATACAACGCCGCTCGGACATAGAGCATATCATCGGCGAGAGGGTGAAGAGTTGGGATGCCGTCGCGGCGGAGGTGGCAAGAATGGGCGCAAAGGAGGAACGGCAAGGAATCCTCCAAGCGTACGACAAGAAATTTTTTGCCGACCTGTCCACTCCGAAAGTGTGGCTTTCGGATGAGGTATGTGTGTTTTTTGTTAAATATGTTCTAATTATTTCGTTTAATAACATTATATGCTATTATTGCAGCACGTCAACGAGGCATTCAGCGGGTTCACGGCGATGCAAGAAAAGTGCGTGCATGCGGAGCGAATCGCGTACGTGAATGCCAACTTCGCACATGCAGTCAGGATGGAGTCCGCCAAACCGCGACCGTGGAACGTGTCCTCGTTCGACTTATTCGCCACGGGAGAGATCAATGCGATATACGGCGGCAAGCCGTCACTTCACTGGAGCCAAGCGGATGTGGCCGTCATCCCATTGGCATTTAACTCGCATTGGGTGCTCCTCGTCGCTCGGTTCAAGGAGAGGAACATCCTCGTTTTGGATTCCGATCGCAGCAGCGATTCGGACTTGAGGGCAATGAAGCCGTTCCTCGATCCTTTGGCCGAAGTGATACCGCTGATGCTTCAACACGTAGGTGTGGAGCAAGAATCCGGGGAAAAGTTTTCTTGGGTGCGGTGCCCCAATTTCCCTCAACAACGTCTAAGGTAATTTTTTTATTTTCTCACTTTCTTATTTTCTTATTTTCTTAAACCTGAAATTGTTATATTTCTCGAACAGCGGAGAGTGCGGTATGTACATGCTTAGGGCCGCGATGTCTCTGTTGATCGGTCACAGAGATGATCTCTACGCTTTGGACGATTCTAAAGTTGCCTTGTTTAGAAAGTTTTTGACTATATGTATTTATTTTAACAATTGGGATATTGTATGAACCGTTTTAGATATATTTGTATAGATTTTTTGATTTGGAATTGTTCTGTGTTATGGTTGGTTGAGTTGCTGTTGAGGTTGTTCAGAGTGTTCAAGGTCCAGTGTTGTTTGTTCCAAATTTCACTGTTATTCGAGTGAAAGAGCTTGTTCGAATAATGATTACTATTCGAGTAAGTTAATCGAGCTTAATTCGAGTACCTCATAGCACTCGAATAAGCTTCACTGGATCAGTTGATTTTATCGGACTTCACTGTTATCCGAGTCAAAGATCTTGTTCGAATAATGGCAGTTAAACGAGTAAGCTGTTCGAGCTCAATCCGAGTATCAAACAGCACTCGAATAAACTTCACTAGATTAGTTGTTTCTGTCGAACTTCACTGTTATTCGAGTGAAAGAGCTTGTTCGGATAATGCTAATTTTATCGAGTTTCGTATTCGAGCCTATTCGAGTATAATACATAACTCGAATAAATTAAAAATCGAGAATATTGTTTTTATATCATGAGCATGAAATGTTAAATAACATGAAAACATTTCATGTTAAATATCATTTCATGTTTAATAACATTTTCTTTCTAAGTAATAAGATATTATAGAGATTCTTTAAAAAAAAGAAAATCAAGTTGATATTTCGATACATGTTATATATATTGTTGATGGGAATTTAGATACTAAAGTCCTATCTACCAATGTATTTCATTGTATGTTATGCAACGACTTTTATTAAACATTGTAATCTTCATAAAGCGACTTATTAACATCATGAAGGCCCTATAACATCGAAATATTGATATTTATACATCTATGTATCGAGAT
Organism: Craterostigma plantagineum; assembly: GCA_027422505.1. Classification (NCBI taxonomy): domain Eukaryota; kingdom Viridiplantae; phylum Streptophyta; class Magnoliopsida; order Lamiales; family Linderniaceae; genus Craterostigma; species Craterostigma plantagineum. The sequence goes on from JAPQWV010000050.1 coordinate 4,975,217, forward strand.
AATTAAAATTCAAAAACTCTGAAAAGAACACTCGAATTATAAGATATTATTCGAGTACGGTATTCGATTGTTTTGTAAATTATTCGAGTTTATTCGATTACTCGAATAAGTTCAGGTTTTCGTTTTCGACTTTTTATTGTTACGTTATTCGAGTGACCTATTCCAATAATATTCGAGTTGTGCATTTTACTCGAATAACAGTGAAATAAGCTACAATCAAGCCAAACTCACAATAATCCATCAATCTCATACAACCTCATACATCAAACTCATACAACCTCATACATCAAACTCATACAAACTCATACATCAAGATTTACTTAATGTCTACGACCAAACTCACCGACGGACGGAAACCTCCTTTCTTTTCTCCGACCACGCCTTGCTACGAACGGAGGCGGCAACACCAATTGATCCGAGGTATCCCACTCGGCTTGATCCGGAACCGGCGAAACTCGTCCGTGATAAGCAGACTGCCACGTTAGGACAGAATAATATTCCGAACACAACGGGTAGAAACTCATGTTCGCTCGTAGACTCGCCGCGATTGCATGTGGACAAGGAATCCTGTCGATGTCGAATTGGCGGCACGTACAAGTCTTCGACCGCAAGTTAACAATGGCACGACCCCCCGGAGATCGGACATCGTACTCATGCGGAGCGATTTCATGTACTTCATACCCTTGACTTAGCTCATACCTCTCACGGAGCTTCATTTCCACCGTCGGGGTAAACCGCGTGGTTGCTTGTCCAGATTGCTGTCTGTATCTAGCAAACCAATCCCCCGTCAGCCTCTGTATCGATTCCAGAAGCGCAATGATCGGTAGCTTTCTTTCTTCGCGGAGTCTTGCATTAATCGATTCCACCCCGTTCGTAGTCATGATGTTATAGCGAGACGTCGGAGAATAGGCTCGACTCCATCGTTCCTTAGTATCAGTCTGTTGCAAATACGCGTATGCGATGGGAAACCTATTCTCAAAATCACCATATTGTGAATCAAAGTCGCATTGCTTGTATATTTTAGCAATGTGTATGAACGTCTCGGTCGCACCCTGCTTCTTACACCTGCTTTTCATATTTTGTGACAGGTGCCAAATACAATGACCGTGGTGCGCACGACCGTAGACGGCTGCAACGGCGGCTTTGATAGAAGGAGATCTGTCGGATACGATGACAAGATCGTCCTCGTTGGGCACGACTTGCAAGAGCTCTTTCAAGAACCACGACCAAGCTTCTATGCACTCGTTATTGTCGATTATGCCCCAAGCTAAAGGAAACTGATGGCGGTCGCCATCCTCCGCTGATGCAATGAGCAACGTACCCCCATACTTTCCTTTCAACCAAGTACCGTCTATGCAAACAACCTTCCTCATGTGACGGTATCCCGCAATACAAGCACCAAGGGATAGGAATGCGTGCTTAAATCTCCGCTCGTCGTCCAGATATACACTTGCTATGGTTCCCGGATTCACTCTTCTCAACGTCGACAGGTACGACGGCAACAGCTTGTAACTCTCATCGGGGTCACCCTTCATTGCATTTTGTGCTAAAATGCCTCCTTTCCATGCTTTGAAGTACGAAACTTCAATCCCACGATTTCTCATCATTGTTTGAATGAGTTTAGGGGCCGGTGTACTTGTTGAACCCTGAAAAGATTCAAGCAGCATATCACTCACGGAGGTTGACGATGCTTGAGTGAGTCTTGCGTTCCGATTTGCAAGGTCGCACGTATGTGTGTTGCAATACGTACGAATCGAGAATACGGATGTATCCTTAATCTTCGCCGTCCATATCCTCCAAGTACATCCATCCTCTTTGCATCTCACGCCATAGTACGATCGGGAAGATTTTATAATCTTGACCTCGAAGCATGCCTCTATAGCAACTCTTTGGATCCTATTCTTGACGGCCTTCTTATCCTCGAATTCATCACCGACCTTCATGGTGGAACCGTCGGTAAAAGAATACCGATCGCTAGGAATAGTTGCATTTTCCTCTTCCTCCTCCTCCTCATCATTCCCGTCCGCATTTTCTCCGTCTACGCCATCAAAATTGACGTGCACGTTCTGCCGTGATGCAACATTCTCATCACGGTCGTTCGCCTCATTGTGACCTTCACCCCCATAATTCACATCTTCGCATCCGCCAAAGTCGATGATACGGTCAAAATAATCATCGATGTAACCACCGCCATCGCTACGAACCTCAATTGGAACGGGACCAACTTCATCATCCGCGAGAGTTTGACGGTGGAGGGTCGTAGGGAGTCCAATCTCCACACGGAGAATCGGTCTATCCATTGGACCCCCTAAGTATATATAACCCTTCAACTCTCGATCATTCTTTATATACAACGGAGCACACCCTTCCATACCTCTCATAGATGGCTGATAACTTAGTTTTAACTCCGGCCTCCCGCTTACGCCAATAGTCTCGTATATTTCGTTCCGCAGATCGTCCAGCAAACAACAATCGACATCGAACCCAATGGGCTTCATATTTGTTCCCATCCTTGGAACCCATGTCCATTTATTATCATTCCCAATTATCCATTCTCCATCGTAATCAATCATGATGCTGGTCGGCATAACCTGCATATGAAACAAATCATTGTTAATAAAATTTAATTGCAATATGCATTATTCGAATAATTTCAATATTCGAAAAGTTGAAATTAATCGAGTAAACCATTCGAGTAGTAAAACAACTCGAATAGAGTCTTCGAGTGTTAAGATTTTGAAGACACTCGATAAGTTGTTATCGAAGAAATAAATGGAATAAATCAACTTTTATTGCAAACGAGTTATTCGAGTAAATAAAATATTCGGAAACAAAATTATTCGAGTAAGACATTCGAGTGTACGTTTAACTCGAATAACATATCCGAATAACATGTAAGTGTAAAATTTCATAAACAGTTGTATTAATCGAGTAAAGTTTCCGAGTTTATTCGAGTTTGATGTACGATTCGTATGTTGCCAAAACAACTTATCCGAGTGACTTTTCGAGTCAACGTAAACTCGAATAACAGACTCGAATAATCGGAAAACGAAAATTTTCTGCAAATTCGCACAGATCTAAGGTTAAAATGCTACCCATAACTACCCAAACCTTCGAAAATCTAATACCCGATGCTCGAAATGTAAATGTCATTAACATGAACGGAAATTACAATGCCCGATAATATATACTTGTAACCGGCGTTAACATGAACGAAACTTACTGTATATGCGTTCAAGAACGAAATTGGGATTCTTGGAGCTTGGGTGTTTCGATTTCGGCGGATGCTTCAACTCGTTTTTCCTTCAAGATCTCGTTTTGGTGCTTCGTGGGTGCATTAATCAATGAGGTTGGTGCGTTTTCTTTTTTTATTTTATATATATATTTCTTTTTTTTTTATTTAGGTATTAATTAGGGGTTTAGTTAATTAAGGAAACATGTTCCTCTTTTTTTAATTGACTCGGTCAAGTTCCCTTTTTTTAAAAAAAAACCAAAAGTAATCTTATTTTTTAAAATAGCCCGAATATATGACTGAGAATGCTATCTGGGAGCAAACTGAGCCATTCGAGAGTTTGACTTTCGCTTTCTTTTAGTCGATTTCTAGTCTTCTTCAACCTCGGCCCCATTTCTCGGATCTGGGCTCTAGCGAAAACGGTAAAATTGGGCCGTGATTCGTTCGATCACGAATCACGAAGGAAAGACGACGAAGAGGATTGGTCGTAAAGCCTTAATACGTTGCAAGGGTTGATCTTTACGCCATTGATTAAGAGAATGGATTAAACGGCGTTGAAAAAGGGATTGAATCGCAGGAATTGAGTTGGGAGAAGAGGACAGATTATTACGAAGAGACGTCTGAATGAATTTTTTGCTGATAGCTTTTTTCCTCTTCAATCGCTAACAGTTGCGTACCTTTTTTTTTCACTCTTTTTCAAGCGTTTTCGCGTTTTAAAACTTAAAACTCTCCTTTCTTGAGACTTTATTTTATCGTCTATATTGGTGGAGAGAATATATTTATATCTATAGTATATATACGATTATGACTAACAAAAATTAATTGATTAGTTTGAAATCTTATATTTATTTATTTTGTGCCCGAGGTGAACTTGTACCGTAACAAATTGTTGACTCTGAGGGACAATAGTCTTCTAAGATATATTATATTCAGTCAACGCGAACTGCGAATACAGACGACTTCTTATATATTTCATTATTTGAGTATTGGGCTTTGGAAATTAAGATCTTCAGTCTTAACAGAGTTGATCAATATTTTATTGGGCGTTCAGTTATCGTCGTACCATAATAATTTTATAGAAGAAAAAAACGTAAGGTTGGTTCTATATTGTTAGTAATAGTATTGAGAATTTCACAATTATTGTTTATGGTTCCAAATGTCGATGTATGTGAATATCTACCATCCATTGTGACATTAATCATGACGCGTGTCCCACTCTTCAATCATATGCTTACAATTTCTTTGCTTTATCTTTGTCCGAATTATTTATTAAATTAAAGCAATATATAAATATATATCTATTCACATATCAGATTTAGAAACGGCTCTAAGACAAAGTCTTTCCGTGATAGAACAAAACGCTTCCATGTATTTCTCATACCACAACGTTAAGAGTGTCGTTTAAAAACAGTATTTCAAATTTTGTATGCTAGAACCTTTGTGGTAAAAATTTAAGTGCCCTTTATGATGATTAATCCATGCAAAGTTAAATTATATAAAGCACGTCATATTTTAGTTATGTACGCTTGCCATTTTGATATATTTTCCAAGAAACAGTGCCAAAAAGCTTAAAGTATGTTTACATACATTTAGCAATGCGTGCGTGAGTTGTATTCTTATTTAGTTTTAGTAGGTAAAAAATGGCAATTAGGCACTACAAATAAAACATTACTAGTAGGTAGTAGTAAAGTAATATCAATCAAGGAAACAATGCTACTAGTTGACAATATTTTTAATTACGTGTTTGAATAAAACGAACGACGTAAATGCCGAGCCATGGAAATTGGCACTCGACTTATTTTTTGCATGAAATTCAGAAACCTCTTTACTTGTGAAGCCACTTAAAAGCAGCTAGGTAGAAATATACATACATGTATAAATCTCATTTGATTATAAATGTATTCTTATCTTTCAAAATCATAAACATTGAATTTTATTACATGATTTGCCAAACTATTACGACTTCAATTCAACTACCCACCCATTGTCTCTTCTCTCTCAGCTGTGTTACAGTCTTTGTGCTTGATCTTATTTACATAAAATCAAGATTGCAGGAAAAATTCGTAGTCTTGCAACTCCTATCTTGAAATAAGTTTAGTTTAATATATTGAATTTTATCCTCATTTATTCTATACTTCGACCTACCACCAATTATTTTAGCCCCGTATTACAACACACCATCCTTTAAGATTAAGAGAACATAGACATACGACAATGTAATGAAAAGTCCACATAATGCGCGTCTTTATATTTACCTTAATGCATATGATTCTTGCCATCCCAACGTCTCTCAAATTCCCATAGTTGCTGCTTAACTGTCATATCTTTCTATCTCTATTTCTGCCATAAAAATCGAAGAAGATAAAAGATCATGTCATATACACATGAATGACAGCTACGTAATGGGTATTAGTGTACATGCCCATTCGTGAATGATTCAATTAATAAAAAAGAAAAGAAGAAAAGCAATGAGAGGCCAGATGCTGCCACGTGGACAGTATTTGTGGGCTACGTGGCATGCACTGTGAGCCATACTCGCCAAATAAAGAGAAGGTGGAGTTTTGAGCTCTCAATTCTCCTCGTTTCAATTTTCTCTCTATATATATCGTTGTGTTAGTTAGCTGTGTTCGGCCCCCATATTGCTTTTCCTTCTCCTTTTCTTCTCCGTCCTTCGCTTTTTCTTGAATCAAATAGAGAGAACAAAAATTTGGGTAAAAGAAATAAAGTACAAAGACGCGGAAAAAATGCAGGTTTCTGGCAATGAAGCTGCGCATGCTTATGTTAATGGAGAATACTCCAAAGCAGAAGATTCTATCTCTTCTTCTCAAATCACAATCAAGGTAATATGGTGAAGTGGAACTAATCTCATCTTTCCGACATAGTACTATTGTCTGAAGACTGCTTTCGTTTCATTACAAAGTGCAGTTCATAAACCTTTCGTACAGAGTGAAGCTCCAAGAAAAGGGCAGCCCAGTGAAATCAAGAACCGCTTGCAGCATAAAAAACATGATCTTCAACATGAGTAGCAGCGGTGCCTCGACCCCAGAATCATCTGACGTGGAGAATCAACTTCCACGTCATCAAGAACGGACGATATTGAATGGCATAACAGGGATGGCTTCCCCGGGCCGAATCTTGGCCGTCCTCGGCCCGTCGGGCAGCGGCAAATCGACCCTACTCAACGCCGTCGCCGGCCGCCTTCATCACGGAGGCGGCCTCGGCGGCGCCGTCCTTTTCAACGACCAAAAGCCCACGAAGGCCGTCGTCAAGAAGACTGGGTTTGTGGGCCAAGATGACGTCTTGTACCCTCACTTGACCGTTCGCGAGACTCTCATCTTCTGCGCATTGTTAAGGTTTGCTAATATATATTCACTGCACTGAAGCTGAATGCTTTTCGAGAAACGCTTTTTGTTTGGCCGAACCTTATGAATATACTTTCGCCGTGCTTTCTTTAGGCTTCCGAAATCGATGGCCAGAGAGGACAAAATCGCGGTGGCCGACGGCGTAATCGCCGAGATGGGATTATCCAAGTGCGAGCACACGATCATAGGCAGCGCCTTGGTGAGGGGAATATCGGGCGGAGAGAGAAAGAGGGTGAGCATAGCTCACGAGATGCTCGTGGACCCCAGCGTGTTGATCCTCGACGAGCCCACGTCTGGGTTGGACGCCACGGCGGCGTACAGGGTTGTGTCGGCGCTCGGGGCTCTGGCGGCGAAGGGAAAGACGGTGGTGACGTCACTGCACCAGCCGTCGAGCCGCGTCTATCAGATGTTCGACGATTTGCTTCTGTTGTCCGAAGGGAGGTGCGTGTACTTCGGCAAGAGGAGTGAGGCCATGGGTTACTTCGAAAACGCCGGCTTCTCGCCGAGCTTCGCCGTGAATCCGGCGGATTTCATGCTCGACCTCGCAAACGGTACGTGTTACATTATTATAGTTTTATTGAATTCATTACTTACCAATATTATATTATTACATCGAACTGAGTGGCTTATGGTACGCAAGTGTGGGTGGACTAGACTAGGGGACGTCATGATCAATCACCAAGAACTATGAGAGTAGGATATAACTTTTTCAACAAAAGTCAAGATCTTTATCAATGGCTAACCAAAATTAGATCTCGGTCTATCTTTATCGTGGAGGATTATACTGTCATGGGTCTAGTTGAATCTTGGTAGGCTCGGCGACGGTTGACTTCTTAGTTAGTATTATGGTCTTAGGACTCATTAGTGGGTCAGAAGTTGAGCTTTATCTGCCCAGAGAAAGAAAACATCGCCTTCTTGACCTTTTATTTCTCGTACTAGAGAAAGGTCTGAATTAGCGTGAGGGTCACAATTGAAAGGGACCACCTTTATCACTTGGTAATAGTTTCGCTTTAAGGTCGACATAAGCTGATATTTTTCAGATACTTTTTCATGTGTTTTTCAAGATAATGTTCTGCGCAAGTTGTTCAAGCAGACGTTTTTGGACATAGAGTAACCCAACCATAAACTAATGCATCACAGTTAATAGGAAAGAACATTTACTAACAAAAATATCTAGCAATAGCTTTTCCTAGTTAATGTTCGCACCACAGTATGACATCCTATGACTCGATGCCACCTTTACAAGATTGAGTGGCCGGCCGACGGCCAACGGCGGCGGTGGTTTTTTTTTTTTTAAGTGGGAAAAGTCTGTTAGTGCGCTAGAAATATGATTAAATTGTCATGTGCTGAGTGATGATGGACCTTTGAGCATACAGTGAAAGTTGAAGCTTAGATATTGTCTCCGTACCACGTGTCCCTTAGTTTATGGACTTCTCGACAGTGCGTTTTTTCTCTTTACTTTAAAGCGTGTGTGCTGCATATGTATGTATTTATAGATACGTAATTGATGGCCTAAGAATAATCTGATACAACATTATGCATCAGAACATCATTCCATATATTGTTAGAAAAATGAGTGCATTACGTATGCATATTCGTTCATGGATTCGTGTGTCAAAGAATAATAACCAATATGAATATAAAAAACTAAAAAAATGGTGTTGTGGGTGGTATTGCCTATGGCATGATGGAAATGGGAATCTTTTGATTTAGGTAGTGAGTTATGGGGTCACAGGGTTGGAAAAATTAACAGTGACATCTTTATGTATTTTTCTTGAATTGAGCATATCTTTAGATCCATGGGCAACTACTTAAAATTCATATGGATACGGATTTATACATTAGGAGTGGAGAAGTGTGTAATGAAGCAGCTTTTCATAGGTGTGGTGGCCACACGCACACTTCTTCACCCTCCATCCATCATACCCTTTTAAAAAAGACCATAATCACTATACAATGTGTGGAGGATGACGATAGTATCCCATATCTGCCATCGATTAAGTTAATGCCTTAGCTTTTTAAGTAAGGTTTATAAAAACCAACATATCTGTGATCAGAAACAAGCGCTTTCTTTAACATTATTCTCTAACTCACTCTCTCTTTCTTTCCCTGTTGATATTTTGGTATTTGTTTAAGGTTGTCCTTTTTATGTGGGTAAGATTTCATTTACAATGATGATTTGAGGGATAAGATGACAGCAGTGGTGACGCGACAAACCATCTAACACTAATATATTTTAAAAAAAGGCTTGTGGTGGGATTTGATTTGAGTCACTTCTTCCCCAACAGTATTTGATGCTTCATGGCCTCTAACAGCCGCATATACATGCATGTTAAAGATCTTTTATTTTGAAACCAAAGATCATTGTTCTTACTTCTTTAACCGTTTGAAATTCATATGATTTCAAGTGGGACTGAAAAACGGTGACACACAACTGCATTAGCCTAGCATTAAGCATGTAGCAGTGGGCTCATAATTAGCTCATAGCAGATTCTGAAATATCCCAAGTTTGGGCGCCATTCTATTAGCTAAAGTTGATAGTTGAATACATTCTTCTCAAATACGATTTAAACCGACTAATCATTACCGTTTAACGCAGGCGTTTGCCACATAGACAGTACAACCGAGAAGGAAAAGCTCAACGTCAGGCAAGCCCTTTCGTCCTCTTACAGCACCATCCTAGCTCCGAGGATCAAAGCAGCATGTCGTGAAACCCCACGCCTTTCGATGACCGAAGAAGAAGTTTCGAATCGCAGTGCAAATTGGTTCGACCAGTTCTCCGTCCTGCTCCAGAGAAACCTCAAGGAACGAAAGCACGAGACGTTCAGCTCCCTACGAATCTTTCACGTCGTCGTTTCCTCTCTCTTGGCGGGATTCATGTGGTGGCACTCGGATTACAGGGACGTTCAAGATAGGCTCGGCCTGCTCTTCTTCGTCTCCATTTTCTGGGGGGTATTTCCGTCATTCAATGCCGTCTTCGCCTTCCCTCAAGAAAGGGCTGTATTCGTCAAGGAAAGGGCTTCTGGGATGTACGGTCTCTCTTCTTATTACATGGCGAGGATCACAAGCGATCTTCCCATGGAGCTAGCCCTTCCCACTCTTTTCCTCTCCTTAGTATATTGGATGGCGGGCCTTAGGCCCGAGCTCATCTCTTTCCTTCTGACCCTAACGGTCTTGCTAGGGTACGTCCTAGTTTCTCAAGGGCTCGGGTTAGCCCTCAGTGCGCTGATAATGGACTCGAAGCAAGCCTCGACTATGGTCACCGTTGTAATGCTGGCCTTTGTCTTGACGGGCGGGTATTATGTTCACAAAGTTCCGAGCTTTATGGCTTGGATTAAGTACTTGTCGTCGACTTATTACGGCTATGGGCTTCTTGTAAACGTTCAGTATGGAAATGGGAAGACTGTATCTTCTTTGCTCGGCTGCTCTTCGTATGTGGTCGGCGGCGAAGAAAAGCATAGCAACGCTGCTGCGTGCAAATTCGTCCACGAAGATGTTCGTGGGCTGATTCACCCAGCGGTGAGCGCGGGCATTTTGCTGGTGATGTTCGTCGCATATAGAGTCTTGGCTTATATCGCTCTGAGGCGAATTAGGGCTTGATTTAACTGTAAGGATGATGATATTTACAGTTTGATATTCTGAGATTCAACTGTTGGAATCGTTAATGATTATCATCAAGTGTATAAAGATTAATTGAAACAGATGATCACTTTTATTACTATAATGTTCATATTAGGGCAAGTGAGTTCTTTATTTGCCAATTTCCAATGCCCATTAACTGGAATGGGCTTCTCACCCAATTTTGTCCTGTTTTCGGACTAAGCCCGACCCTAGAAAATGGGGCCCTTTTCGTGGGGCTGACGTCACGCGGGCCGACCAGCTTTATTTTATTTTGTTTCTTTTATTTTTTTTTAATGTAGAGCAAGTCAACAACCTAAATTTGAATCCAGTCAACGATTTAAATCTTACGTATCTGTGGAATTTATTGACGCTAGAATAGCTTTTTATCAATTATTGCTTTAAGTGCATTATGGCAAAAAGCGGGCGAACAAGGGTATTAAATGTTAGTCTAATTCCATACTAAGTAAAAATAGCGAAAAGGCCAATTATGGTATAACTCAGACTCCAAATAGGCAATTCTTAGTCAAACACTCAACCCATTGAGCGGGGACCACTGTTCACACATAAAGTTTTTCTCGCTTCTTTTTCTATTTTTTTCTGTTTATTTTTTATTCGATTATTTGTAATATGATTTGCATATTTTAATTTCTGATAAGAAGTAAAGCTTGAGATTGGTATTGATATTGGAAATGATTTTCTATTATTGACTACTAAGGGCAAACTCATTGAATTACCATTATGCCCCATCCATAAATTTGATCTAAATTGCCGAAAATATCCATTATAGAACTATTATTATTTATTATTTTATATTCACGTTAATTTTTTTGAATTAAAGAGCAAATAATCAGAATAAAATATGGCTCACATAAATATTGACCCAAGAAATTAATATTATCGTATTTGCAAAAAATATTGAACATTCTTGTACTTGTTGCTTTTGGTCAATCACATGTATGATATATATAACGCATAACGAGGAATATGTAAACCTTGCTTATGACTGATATTAAGGGAACGACACTTTTAGTCCCCAATGTTTGTGTCATGAGCGTTTTTCGGTCCCTAATGTTCCAAGGTAACACTTTTAGGCCTCGATGTTATCGATTTTGGACAATTTTGGTCCCCCGATTAATTTAATTGCTAATTTAGATGGAATTTAACACTTGATAGCACACAATCTCCTTAAACTGGATTTAGCACATCATGAATCATCATCTTCTTCAATCAAAATGCACGTGAGCATCATTACGTATCATATTTAACTCATTTTCAAAGTTGCCGATCATTTTCTAAATGTGATGTATAATGATGTTCCTGTGCGTTTAAATCGAAGAAGATGTGTTATGAGGTTTTACGTCGAGTAAAAGGAGACCATGGGCTCTCACGCATTAAATTTGTTTACATTAGCGATTAAATTAATCGAGGGACCAAAATCATCCAAAATTGGTAATTGAGACTAGAAGTGTTACCTCGAACGTGAGGGACCGAAAACGCCCATGACCCAAATGTTAGGGACTAAAAGTGTCGTTCTCCCGTGATATTAATCATGAATGTGTCATGTTTTCTTTAATTACAAACTCTCATCTATACATTGATTGATGTTTTATGTCTTTGTCCTTTTCGTATATAAACTTTTAATTGTAATATCAATAAGAATATATACGGACACATTATTATCTCGTAATAAACCAATTTTCTACAGTTTTCCTGATATAGGTTGCCTATGTGGAAATATATCCCATTTTATTGTAATGAATGCATATTGAAATTATTTAAAAGAATGCAAAACTGCTTCTCAACTGTATCTAGCCATAGATTAATGTCGACGTACAAATAAGGAAAATACATTGGAATGGTGATGCCTGGAAAAAGGTTTTCTATAGGTGTAATTACGTGTCAGGCCCAAAAATATGTTTTAAGTTAGGTTTTAGGACCCTGTTAGAAATTTTTTTGGATTAAGGACCCGATTTGTATGAAATTTAGAGATAAGGATCCAGTGTTATACAGCGTAAAAGAACTGGTATCGGACGATGGTTTTGTGTTATTTTAGGCACAGAAGTGGTGGTGTATAACAATGAAGTGGTAATGCGAAACAATAAAGTGGTGCTGCAGAACGATGAATTGGTACTGAAGACCATGAAGTGGTACTGCATGTCCACGAAGTGTTACTTCATGTCCTTGAACTGATACTGAAAAAAGTATATCGATCTTTAACCTTAAAAATTTTCTGACAGGATCCTTATATCTAAGTTAAGCTTAAATTAGATCGTGAACTTTAAAATTCCCTTTTTGTATTAGGCGGATTTTGAAATTATAGTTACCTATATAGTAACTCCTCTTCTAATGAATTCTAAAATTCAGGACTAGTACTGATGATTTATTTAGCTGCTTTAGCCATTTAAGGTTTCTAGCTAATAAAAGCCTAAGCACTTACACTACTAATAGCTATTTATAAGTATAAATTTGCAATACATTGCGTGTAGCAATGATCACATGAGTTGTTTTCTTTAGGCATTTTAGTAGATGCAATTATAAAAATATAAATAACTAAGTAAGGTAAATTTACTACAAGAATCATACTAATTAAATACTTGATACCGCGATCTCGAAAACAAAGCTACTAATAGAAACAAAAGGATCTTCGGGGAAAATATCTCTTCATTAAAGTTCAAATTTCTTTTAAAGAACGAACTGCGAAGCCATGTAAATTGCCTACTTTTTAACCAGTGAGGAAATATCAGCAATAGTAATGCGTTGAAGCCCTCGCCGGCCATCGATTTGTCCCCCACGGACGATATCTTCTTCCCCTCGACGAGCTCATCGGTTGGTTTTTACCTTCTAAAAGAACCTCATCAATAAGGGGTGGTTGTATAATTAAATAAATGACATACTTTTTCAATTTTCTTCATGATAAGTCAGGATAAACAAATTTAGATACATTACTATTACTAGTCATGTTATTAATATTATTTATATTTTCATACTTTTTTTTTTGAAATTTCTATTTTCATACTAATAATATCTTTTTTTTTTCAATTTCATACTAATAATATCGAAAAGGCGAATTAGGTCACTCAGACTCAACTAGCCTAGGCCATTCGTTGTACATCACCATCAAGCTGTAAATGAGGAGGGCCATGCCATATGGGCGATTTACATTTATAGGCATTTTACAAGAGTAGTTTACAAAAGTAGCACTACGTGTAAATTACTACAAAAATAGGAATAATTTGTTTTATATTTTATTTTTAGGACTTTTTATTCTAATTTATTTGCTTGAATTATGGGGGAGTTTATAATTCGGAAAACTCGAACCCATCTAAAATCGGAATTACTCATACCGAATACTTAAGCAAATTTTTTATTGTTCAATGTTCATTTTAATTTTTTTTGGTTCGTTGAAAATCGAATTTTAATTTTTTATATATAGTAATAATGAGATTTGCTATGGTGCCCACTTATCGTGAGCAACCACCGTGAGCACCATAAGCAAATCTCTCATTTTTTTGCTTCTTTTCGATTCCCAACGCTGGCAACACCTCCGTAAACCCTCTCATATCCATTGCTAACCTAAATCGCCCCATTCAACGTTAATTTTAAGAAAATCATCACCTCGGTACGTCGTCCACATGTTGAGTAATAAATAATAAATTTTCTTAAAAATTAACGTGTTGGATGGAGCGATTTAGGTTAGCGATGGATATGAGAGGGTTTACGGAGGTATTGCCAGCGTTGGGAATCGAAATGAAGAAAAAAAAATGAGAGATTTGCTTATGGTGCTCACGGTGGTTGTTCACGGTAGGTGGGCACCATAGCAAATCTCTAGTAATAATATATTATATATAAAATACTAAAATTATTTTATTTATTAGCAGACAGCGCTCTTGAGCACGCGATGTAAGAATTTTTTCGCTTATTGATCTAATCGATCTCGAATGAACTGTGTAAACATGCCGATTTCTGGACCTGTCCATAAACTATAATTCCAGTTGTTCTGACCAGATTCAACCTCTTAGGCTATCAGATCCAATTCTTGAATCATTTGTGAAACACTGATGATGTTTCGATCATCAACACAGCTACACCGATAAAAAACCTTGTAAAAATCATCATGAAATGTTTTTATACTTCTATTGAAGTGTTCCAAATTGTGCACAATCTTTTTTTATAAATGTGAATCGCGTGTTTTATTTCTTGTTTATTTATGTGGACGTATATATTTACTTTATATTTTTTTATGTCTTTAATTTGTGCACGTGATGAAATTAATTAATAACATAAAAGGTGCCTAGTTATTAGAGCTGCCAAAAAAGTCCAGAGCCCGCGGGCCAGAATAAAAATTAAGTTTTTATATTATTTAATATATGTATAAATAAATTATATAGATTTTATATTTTGTAATTATAACTTTAATTGGAAATAAGTTTAATAAAATAAATAAATTATTATTAGATAGTTAGGATTAAGTTACAAATACTTTCGAACTAAAAATCTCCTTTCTTTATTTTTTCCCTCTTTTTTAATTGTTTCTCTTTTTTTATAATTTCTGACGGGCTAAGCCAGCCATGCCCGTGGCCCGTCCAAGGGCGGGGCGGGCGTGCCTTTATCAACCCCGCCAAAAGGCGGGCTTACCCATGCCTGCCCCGTCAATTGGCGGGCTTTGGTGGGTAACTGTTGGGAAATCCAACCGTACCGAAATTCCGCCTACCATACGCTGAAAATAATAAAATTGGAGAAAATAATAACACAAAGATTTAACGTGGAAAACATTCTGTTAATGAAGAGGAAAAAACATAATTCTTGCGAAAATCCATTATGTGACTATTCCAATCACACAATTCTTCTACGCTCGCCTACACCCAAACCAACAACAACATCTCGAAAGTTATTTCACCCTCTAACCCAAACTCTCACCCAAATGGAATTTTTCTAGAGTTAATTACATATAACTGTCTAATGTGTTGATGTGCTTACAATTTAGGGTGTAGCCCTCCTTATATAGGAGAGGGAACCCTCATGCCTTCTTGTCGTTTTCGATGTGGGACAAGCCCAACAATCTTCACCTTGTGACTTTGTCCATCTTGACACATTCACTTGGCGAAGATCCACATGGCTTCCTCCATCATGCTCCGCCATAAAAGCATATCCACTTGGAAACGCATCCAAGCATGTTTTCGGTCCATGTCGAAGTAACCTTGCTGAAATCTATGGTGCAACTTCCACGCTTGCCTTGCCAGCAAGTTCATCAGCCCTCGACACGAAATTTCCACAACACACCTTGCACCAACGCCAAACTAATGCCCGTGCGTAAACGGTGGACCCACTAATAGTAACACGCCCTCTCTCATGACACATCAACATGCTATAAGGACGCCCTTGTCTCTCTTAGAAAAACTCATCCGTGGAGAGAGAGACAAAATTAGCGTCTTTCTCAGTATCTCCACTTACTGACTTGGAGCTGCTTGCCGAACACGCTCCACCTTTCTGATAATTTCTTTTTACGTGCCCAGATTGCCCACACGTCCAGCAAAATGTCCACACGTCCAGCAATCGCAGTTTGTTTTTCTTTGGAGTTTCTCTTATTTCCTCCACCGACGAACAAACCTTGATCTTCCGGTGAATTGTTCCGTCCACCATCTAGCCTTCTCTTCTCCGCAAGAAGTTTACCAGTGACTTCAGAAAATACAGTCTTCTCCTTCCCATGAATCAAGATCGGCTTCATGGGTTCATAAGAAGGTGGAAGAGACCAGATGAGTCTCAACGCCCGATCCTCATCGTCAATCTTCACTCCAATGGATTCCAGCTCCGAGACGATTCCATTGAGAACGCTTAAGTGATCTGAAATACTTTGACCTTCAGTCATACGCAATGTATGAAATTGCTCCTTCAGATACACTCGATTCGAGGCCTTTAGTCTGATACTAACTCCTCAAGCTTCTCCCACAACGCTTTTGCCGCCGAAGTTCCATGCACGTTTGCAAGAACATTCTTGGCCAGACACAGTCGTATCGCACTTGCCGTCTCAAACCCAGTTCCTCCCAATCGTTGTCGCTCGTTTCGGATTTGCTCCCACCAACTGCTTCCTCTTTGCTGCTGGTAGCATCGTCTTTGGAAATTTTCTTACCCTTCAAAGCCTTTTGTAACCCCGACTGAAAAACACATCCTTCACTTGCACTTGCCACAAGCCAAAGTTGGTTCTTCCGTCGAACTTCTCCACATCAAATCTCGCCAGATTCGAAACCTATTTCCAGATATCTTCATGGATTAGTGAACACGAACTTCGCAGAAAACCGAACAGCAACTCGTCTGCCGAAAACCCTTCTGCGCTCAAGCTCCACCCGTCGCTAGCTCCACAGCTCGAACAAACCTCTTGGGTATCTTTTCTGATGTGGAAGATCAGACAGCGCTGCAACCACAGAGCATACTCAGAATGCCAATTAGGTTTAACCTCGCTCTGATACCACTTGTTGGGAAATCCGGCCGCACCGAAATTCCGCCCAAAATCTGCTGGAAATAATAAAACTGGAGAAAATAACAACACAAAGATTTAACGTGAAAAACCCTCTAATAACGAAGAGTGAAAAACCACCCGGCCAACAAGGCCACAGAAAATCCACTATGTGATCACACAATTTTTCTACGCTCGCCTACACCCAAACCCGGCAACAACAACCCGAAAGTTATTTCACACGCTAATCCAAACTCTCACCCAAAGGGAATTATCCTAGAGTTAATTATTAACACAAATAACTTTATTGGTGTGCCTATAATTCAGGATATAGCCTTCCTTATATAGGAGAGGAACCCTCATGCCTTCCTGTCGTTTCCTATATGGGACAGTGACAAAGGCACAACTTGGGGTCCAAGCCCAACAGTAACGTGTTGGCCCGCCCCGCCGGCCCGTTTGACAGCTCTACTAGTTTTGTAATAAATTTGTTTACGTAATATAATTAATTTTGAGAAAGAAATAAAATAAAAAGACGCGAACAAAACATAGTGCCTATTTTTGTTAGTCATAGTTGATAAATGCATAGTTTTATAATTAACTCATGCCATACTCTTGCACCAATAAATACCCCTTCCAAACTTCAATTTCATTCACCAGCAAATCGTCACTCAAAGATCAAGAAAACAGACAAAAAAAAAATAAAATTGAGTTCATCTCCAGTATTTTGGGTACCGTAAGTAAGTTGGAAGGTTTCGCCGATGTAAGGCCATCTTCAGATTACAGACAAGTCCAAGACCTCCAATATCTATTTTATATTGTAAACAAAAAAAAATACAAGTGGCATCGTATTTTAAAATAATGTTGAATTCTCATACTTGTTGCTTTTGGTCCATCACGTATATAACAAGGAAAATGTAAACCTAGATTACGATGTATATTAAGTTATCAACTGTGATATTAATCATGAACATGTCACGATTTCTTTAATTATAACTCTCATCTATATATATAAAAGATGGATCGGTAGTCTCCCGTGAGGACATGTCAGCAATTCAAGTCCTCTTCCATGCGACACGTCAGCAAAATATTGGAAAAAATATTATCGCTATGAATGTTAGTTTCAGTTACAAAATTGTATTTGGTAGTCACCCAATTAATATGCAGTCACTCAATTAAGTAAAGTCCAACCCTTTGTGAGATCGTTGATTGTTTTGTTTCTTTGTACATGTGGAATGTTTTCAATATGGGGCATTTACTTGACTAGCTTTTGGATGCGGACAGTCATAAAATCTTATATTATAGAATTTACAAAGTTGAATTCGAAGATCGAATTGATATGGAAAATCAGTCTAACAATTACCATGGCTGTTACAATTTGCAATGATGTATTTGTGAGTACAACATTGATTGGCATATTTTATCTCACATGTTTCGAAGGGGAAGGTTAACTATAAGAATTTTGGCAGATGAATATTTATCGTATTAATTTGGTGGGTCATATGTAATCTGATATTTGTTTAGTTTTCTATGGGAATATAAATGTAATAATATAGTATGCATGTAAAAAGGCATTAGCGGAGACCGACCAAGGATACATTGCAGGTTTGTAAGAAATTATTCCTAAAGGTTTGCAATGTACAAACTCTGCAATTATTGGGATATTGCCATGATTTGTTTGCCTGTCAAGACGAGCAATGTAAAAACTCCAGTAAAGATTGTGAGTGTGTACCAACTTATTTGCATTTAGCATTTTATTACATTTTATTAATATTTGAGAGATTGTTCCGATAAATAATGACATACGTATATATACGAAGCTTTTTGACATTTATTTTTCTTTGGAGAGCTGTTCTTCATTGCCATACAGAATGAAAATTATTAACAACCATTTAAATATGTAATACGGCAGTCGATTTAGGGTTTAGGGTTTTATGCTAATAATTAGAGCAAGCGTTGTTAGAAAGTTTGTTTTGTTTCTCATTGAATGACAAAGACCTCAAGGTACAGATCAATCAATAAAGGTTTGGCCGCCAGATCCTGCTTATTCGAGGTTTCACACGGGATAGGCTGACTTTCTCTTGAGACATGGTGGGGTGTGTCCCGAGTTCGTTACAAAATAATTGGGAAGTGTGCCGGGTTCTGCCCAACCCCCTTCAGATGGTAGCAAACTAATAATACTGTTTCGAATAACAATATTTACATTAACAAAATATAACCCGTGCGTAGCACGGGCAACACCTAGTATATATAGTGATTGCAGTATATATCTTTGTTCTTTCATTATTACTTTTCACTGTAATAGCAATAAACATATATATATATATATATATATATATGTAAACACGTCATTATCTCGCAATAAACCACTTCCTTACAATTTTCCTTATAAGGATACATGTTAAATTTGGAAACTCGAGCCTTTAAGGGTAATAAATCCCATTTTCTTGCAATCAATGCGTATTGAAAATTGAAATTATATTAGAGAATACAAACTCGGTTTTCAACTTTCCAATTCCAGTTGTATGTAACCATAGATTGATGACCGTGTTGCCATGATAAACTAAGAAAACATAATTTTTTTATATTAGGCCGATTTAAAATTATAGTCGCTCTATACAGTACACTACAGGGCAATTATTATTACCTGCTTTGGCCTTTTAACCTTTTAAGGTTTCAGCTTTGAAATCAAAGGTATTAGTAGACAAAAGATATTCCAACAAAAATATTTTTCAATATATGTTTTTGAAAGGAACGAATTATGAATCATTGCAAATTGCCAACCGGTGATTTGTGTATGAAATTCGCTGTTTACTCCCCTTAAAACCATCAAGAACGAAATATATATTATACTCGTGTGTGTATGTATATATATATATATATATATGTATATTACCATATAAGAACATTTGACTGCTACTACATATGATTGCCAATGTTGAGAATAAAGCGAAAGTGAAGGAAATAGGCTCGAATTTGTAGAAGCAAGAGGCGTGTATACACTGTCCTAAAGAAACATTTTCATGATCGCTCAAGAAGTTTCCCCAGGATTCAACTTGCTCTTAAAATTTGTCATACATATTTTGATTCAGGAGATAGAGAATTTATAGAGTTCATGCCAAGTTATGAAGGAGGAAAAGTAACGTAGCTTTCTCTTTGGCTAAATTAAGAGTCACCTTTTTGTTCTTTTAAGTATCCTCTTTAAGAAGCCATTAAACACTTAAAATAAAGCCACATTTTATTCTCATGTTAAATGCTCTTCAAACCTCTTGGTCTACTTGAAACTCCCATGAGAATTAATATTATTATTTATTATTTTATTTGCAACATTCCCCCACCAAATAAGACATGCATGCAAGTGCTTATTTGCACGAACTTACACCAGAAATTGTTGCATAATTCAAGGTGTTTCCTCTAGAAACTATGAACCAAGATCTTAGATGCAAAAGTTTACTTCCACTAGAAAATGAGTAGAACGAATCTTATGAACTCAAAATCACTTTGTGGAGTAGAGACCTTATTATCACAACAAATTTCTATTATTCTCTAATCTCAACGCGGTTGTGCGCCTCTTTCAGCCATGCGCAATCCTGTTTTATTCGAGTGAGCTCTAGAAGATTTTTGCCATGATCTTCATATAAGCGGCCACACCTAACTCACTTATAGGTGAATTTCTTAGAGACACAATTCTCTCTCAAAATTCATTAAGAGATTTCTCTCAACCCTACAAATAAGATTTTATTTATTATTTAGCATCTTCTACACCGTAAGCATGGATGAATTTCGGGATGATGCTGCAGTTTTGATAATTGCTTCGTTCTTACCCTTATGAACTTGTTTCATGGGGTCACCAGTCACGCAAGTAGGGTTTCCACAATTATCAAAAGTCAATAGGCATTAAACCCATGCTCCTCGTAGTGTTTTGAACTAATTGCCTCCCTAATGGCTTTGTCAGAGGGTCGGCCAAGTTAACCTCTGACCTAACAAAGTCAATGGACACTGTTCCATTTTTCAACATTTGTCTCACTACATTGTGTCTTAGGCGAATGTGTCGACTTTTACCATTGTAGGTTTTATTTCTAGCGATTGCAATGGCTGCCTTATTGTCACAATGCAAACAGATAGAGGTGATCAGTCTCTTCTCTATTTTCACATCGTTTAGTAAACTCTTTAACCACTCGGCTTCTACACAAGCGAACTCTAAGGCAATAAATTCAGAATCCATAGTCGAGCGCGCTATGAGTGTTTGCTTCGCGGATCTCCAATCCACGACACCACCTCCCATCATGAACACATATCCACTCATGGATTTTGTGTCAATGGAATCCGAAATCCAACTTGCATCGCTATAACCCTCAATAATTTGAGGAAATCCATCATAGAAAATACCAAAGTTGATTGTTCCTTTTAAATATCTCATCAACCTCACCAAAGCTTCCCAGTGATTATCACTAGGGTTTTTAGTATATCTTCCTAATCGAGATACAACATATGCTATATCTGGTCTCGTATAGTTAGCTAGATGAAGTAAGCTTCCTATTATTTGTGCATACTTAACTTGAGCTTTTGGTTCTCCTTTATTTTTCATAAGCTCAACGCTTGCATCATAAGGAGTGCTCGCCGGTTTTAGGTCAAAGTACCCAAACTTTTTCAAGACCTTTTCAATATAATGATCTTGAGCTAGCATGATACCATTATTTTTTCTCAAGATCTTTACACCAAGTATTAGTTTAGCTTCTCCTAAATCTTTCATATCAAATTTACTTGATAGAAAAGATTTTGTCACATTTACTATTTCTTGATCTGTTCCAAGAATCAGCATATCATCCACATAGAGAGCTATGATTACACATTGAGAATTCTCTCTTTTCACATAGACACATCGATCTACTATCGAATGAATATAACCTTCTTCTCTTAAGGTTTTATCCATTTTCTCGTTCCACTGTTTAGGTGCTTGTTTCAAGCCATATAAAGACTTTTTCAACTTACACACTTTATGTTCAAGCCCTCTGATTTTATAACCATCTGGCTGCCACATATAGATTTCTTCTTCGAGCTCTCCATTTAAGAAGGCTGTTTTAACGTCCATTTGATGAACAACCAGATTAAAAATCACAGCCATGGACATGAGTACTCTTATAGAGGCTATCCTTGTTACAGGAGAGAATGTATCAAAATAATCAATATTTTCCTTTTGCGTAAATCCTCTCACAACCAATCTGGCCTTATATCTTTCGATATCTCCATTAGGCAAGAACTTCTTTTTAAAAACCCATTTGCTTCCAATAGGTTTTGAACCTGGTGGTAAGTCCACCAAATCCCAAGTTTCACTACTCAAGATTGAGTCTAGCTCTGATTTAATACTTTCTTTCCACTTATCTGCATCAGGAGCATTGATAGCTTCTTGATAATTCTTTGGTTCTCCTTCAACCATATAGAGATAAAAATCTCCTCCAAAATTATTAGGGATTCTCCTTCTTTTTCCCAAATTTTCGTCCACCTCATTTTTATGTGGTTCAATTTCTTGTAATACATCAAGTTCATTCTCCCTTAATTGTTTTAAAGGAAAGATGTTCTCAAAAAATTCGGCATTCTTTGACTCTGTAATTGTATTTTCCTCCATCACATCTGATTTTATAATTAAAAATCTATAAGCAGCCGATTTTTCAGCATAACCTATGAATAGGCAATCACAGGTTTTAGAACCCAATTTTCTTTTCTTTGGTTCAGGCAATAATACCTTGGCTAAACACCCCCACACTTTGAAATATTTCACATTAGGCGCATAGCCTTTCCAAAGCTCATATGGTGTTTTGCCTATCTTTCTGTGAGGAATTCGGTTTTGAAGAAAACAAGCCGTTAAAATAGCTTCCCCCCACAGATTCTCATAAGCGCTTGATTGCAATAATATTGCATTCATCATTTCTTTTAGGGTCCTATTTTTCCTCTCGGCAATGCCATTAGATTGAGGCGAGTATGGTGGTGTTTCTTCATGGATTATTCCATGTTCTTCACAAAAATTGTTCATAACAATGAATTCACCACCTCGATCGGTTCGCAACCTTTTTATTTTAACCCCAAGTTGGTTTTCAACTTCGTTTTTATATATCTTGAATTTTTCGAAGGCCTCACCTTTGTGTTTCAGAAGATACACTTTTGCGAACCTTGAAAAATCATCAATAAAGGTAATATAATAATTATTACCTCCTCTTGTTTCACATATTTTTAAATCTCCCAAATCACTATGAATAAGTTCAAGTGGTTTTGTTTTTCTTTCCACGTTAGAAAATGCCTTCTTTGCCAATTTTGACTCAACACAAACCTCACATTTATTTGTGCTTTCAAAATGGACATTTTCTAAGACTTTATTTTCAGCCATTTTCTTTAAGTAATTTTTGTTTACATGTCCCAATCTTTGATGCCATATTTCATATGACTCGACGATGTACGCAGAAGAAGATGCACTTTCATTCATTTGAGAACCAACATTGAGTACAAAGAGATTATTGTTACGATAACCTTTTCCAATGTACACATTGTTCTTGGTTAAGATTACCTTTCCACTCTCAAATGACACTCTAATTCCCTTCTCATCTAGCCTAGGAACCGAGAGAAGGTTAGCTCTTATGGTTGGAACATGAAGCACCTCATTGAGAGAGAGTACCTTCCCACTTGTGAGCTTGAGATCAACTTTGCCCTTTCCAACGATAGGCGCTTTGCTAGAGTCGCCTAGGAAAACTTCTCCATCCATCTCTTCATAGTTTATGAATGCATTCTTTTCTTTGCAAATATGCTTGGTGGCCCCGGAATCCACAAGCCAAGTACTATCCGAGGTGGCTACAAATGCTTCGGTTATTACCCCGGCGAAGACTTCTTCGTTCTCATTAACAAGATTAGCCTTGTTTTTCTTCTTTTCATATGGTGTCTTTGCCTCAGTTGCCCTTTTGCGGCATTGAGCCGCATGGTGGCCCAACTTGCCGCATACAAAGCAAAAACCTTTTTTCTTGTTAGAAAAATTTGATCTTGGCTTAAGGAATTTGTTACCGTTGAAGTTTTCATCCCTCTTGGCGACATCGGGCTTCTTTCCCCTGTCCTCTACCAAGTTGGCTTTGGAATTAAATTCCTTGGCCACCACGTGAACTTGTTTGCGATGGCTTGACTCTATCATGATATGTTTTATCACCTCTTCCAAGCCCATCCTCTTGTTCTTATGCTTAAGTTGGTGCTTGTATTCATTCCACGAAGGTGGGAGCTTCTCAATAAGCAACTCGGCAACATAAGCGTCGGGAAGAACAATATTTTCAAGCTTTAGCCCATCAAGCAAGTGCAAATACTCATTTATTTGCACATGAACCTCTTTATGTTCTTTCATCTCCCATCGATAAAAACTCGAACAAGCAAATTTTTGCTTGACGGCATCTTCGGCCGTATACTTAGTCATTAGAGACTCCCACATAGATTTAGCATCATTGTGATTCATATAGACCTCAAAGAGAGAATTAGTGAGAGTTGAAAGAATAGTATTACGACATATCTTGTTTGCTTGCTCCCAAATAAGGTTGTTTCCCTCGTTTCTTGGGGTGGTTAGTGCCCATGCAACACCATATACATCAAGCAAGCAAAAGATCCGTTCCTTCCACATCTTGTAGTTCTCGCCGGAGAACTTCTCAATTTGTGAAGTGTCGGGACAAGGTGGAAGATAGTAGGGATGCTCATGAACTCCATATGCATTTGTTGGAATACCTTGTTGTGGAGCGTTGAATTGTGGCGGATTCCCTTGACCGTTTTGACCATTGCCACCTTGATTTAACCCACCATTTCCTTCTTGATTTCCATGTATGTTGCCATCAAGATCATTGTTGAAGAGGCCTTGGACTTCTTCCTCAATCGAGTCAGGAGATGCCATGGAAAAATGTTTCTTTAGATTGTTGAGAATAAAGCGAAAGTGAAGGAAATAGGCTCGAATTTGTAGAAGCAAGAGGCGTGTATACACTGTCCTAAAGAAACATTTTCATGATCGCTCAAGAAGTTTCCCCAGGATTCAACTTGCTCTTAAAATTTGTCATACATATTTTGATTCAGGAGATAGAGAATTTATAGAGTTCATGCCAAGTTATGAAGGAGGAAAAGTAACGTAGCTTTCTCTTTGGCTAAATTAAGAGTCACCTTTTTGTTTTTTTTTGTATCCTCTTTAAGAAGCCATTAAACACTTAAAATAAAGCCACATTTTATTCTCATGTTAAATGCTCTTCAAACCTCTTGGTCTACTTGAAACTCCCATGAGAATTAATATTATTATTTATTATTTTATTTGCAACAGCCAAAGTTATGTCTTAACTATGCAATCGTCTCTTTCAATACCATGAATACCTTTGCTTATGGGTACCTTTTATGTGTGAGTAAATTTGATTATGGGTATTTATATTCTTGCTAGTACTCTCAACACCTATTCTTGAATCATTTGTGAAACGATGAATGATGATGTTTCGATCGTCAACACAACTATACGGGTTGAGATCCTCTATTCCACTTTTTGTATTCCACTCCGTATCAACGAACGAAAATCGTTACACCTCCCCCGACAAAGTGTTAAAACACACGTAAACATCATTACACCTATGAATTTCATTACAACAAGTGTTTAAACAAAAAACCTCATTATTACGTATTTTTCTATTTTAATATATAATACTGATTTTTTCTACTCCATATTAGAAAAATACGTAATAATGATTTTTTTTTGTTTAAACACTTGTTGTAATGAAATTCATAGGTGTAATAATGTTTACTTGTGTTTTAACACTTGTCGGGGGGGAGGTGTAACGATTTTCGTTCGTTGAAATACGGAGTGGAATACAAAAAGTGGAATAGAGGACGTCAACCCAACTATACCGATAAAAAACCTCGTAAAATACGATCATGAAATACTATACGTCTATTGAAGTTTTCCAACTTGTGCACTATATTTTTTTATAAATGTCAATCGCGTGTTTTATTTCTTTTTCATTTATGCGGACGCATATATTTAATTTATATTTTTATTTTTGTCTTTAACTTGTGCATATGATGAAATTAATTAACAAAAAAAAAAGGATGGCTAGTTTTGTAATAAATTTGTTAACGTAATATAATTATTCAAAACGAAAATAAAATAAAAAAGATGCCTGCAAAACAAATTACACAGTGACTATTTTTGCAAAATCCCCATCATAAAATGCCCAGTTTTATAATTAACTCATGCCATACTCCAGCACCTGTAAATACCCCATCCAAACTTCAGTTTCGTTCATCAGCAAATCGTCACTGAAAGATCAAGAAAACAAACAAAAAAAATTTCATCGTATAGTTGTTGTTAATCACCTTTATCTCTTCGATCTTGTCTGTAAAAATCGTGTTCAAGCTCTTCTCCTCGGGCCAAGTAAAGCTACCACTGCCGCCTGGCCTTACATCGGCGAAACCTTCCAACTTTACTCACAGAACCCAAAATCATCTGAAGCATGGCTCGTGCTTCAAGCCCAGAATCATCTGACGTGGAGAATCAACTTCAACATCATCGTGAACGGAAAATCTTGAATGGTATCACTGGCATGGCTGCGCCGGGCCAAATCTTAGTCTTCCTCGGGCCGTCGGGCAGCGGCAAATCGACCCTCCTCGACGTCGTCGGCCGCCTGCAGCACGGCGGCGACCTCGCCGGCGCCGTCCTTTTCAACGACCAAAAGCCCACGAAGGCCGTTCTCAAGAAAACTGGGTTTGTGGGTCAAGATGATGTCTTTTACCCTCACTTGACCGTTCGTGAGACACTCGTCTTCTGCGCATTGTTTAGGTACTGGTAATAAAAACATTCAGTGGACCCACAGAATGTTGAACGCTTTTTTTTTTTTTTTGACGAAACGCATGAGAAAGATGGAAACTCTACTGTACTTTTTTTTTATTATTATTGTGGTTTCTTTAGGCTTTCGAGTTCACTGGCCCGAGAGGACAAAATCGCCGTGGCCGGCGGCACTTGATCCTCGACGAGCCCACCTCTGGCCTGAACGCCACGGCGCCGTACAGGGTGGTGGCGGCGCTTGGGAAGCTGGCGGCGAAGGGAAAGACGGTGGTGACGTCACTGCACCAGCCGTCGAGCCGCGTCTATCAGATGTTCGACGATTTGCTTCGGCGAGAGGAGTGAGGCCATGAGCTACTTCGACCTCGCCGGCTCCGTCCTTTACAACGGCCAAAAACCCACCGAGGCCGTCCTCAAGAAGATCGGGTTTGTGGGCCAAGATGACGTCTTGTACCCTCACTTGACCGTTCGCGAGACACTCGTCTTCTGCGCATTGTTGAGGTACGTACTGATAATAAAAACATTCAGTGGACCCACTGGATGTTGGATGCTTTGTTTTTTTTTTTTGGGAAACGCATGAGAAGATGGAAACTCTACTGTACTTTTTTTTTTTTTTATTATTATTGTGGTTTCTTTAGGCTTTCTAGTTCACTGGCCCTAGAGAACAAAAATCGCCGTGGCCACGGCGTAATCGCCGAGATGGGATTATCCACATGCGAGCACACCGTATAGGCCACGCCTTGGTGCGGGGAATGTCGGACGGAGAGAGAAAGAGGGTGACCACGAAACCGGATTTTCGAACTGGACCGAATATATTATTGGTTTAAGGTTAGTGATTAAACCGGTATAGAACCGGATCAAGTCGGAGTAAAATCGGTATCTTAAATACAATAAATATATATTTTACATATGAATTAATTAAATAATATGAAAAATTACATGTTTTTATGAATTTTTTCAAACTATAATTACATAAATCAAGTGAATTAAATAAAAGTAAATCATGTGGTTGTTATAAATTAATTATATGTAAAGTATTAAATCTATGAATTGGGGTCAAATTTGAATCAAAATAAAACAGTGAGCCAATAGTATAAAATATAAAAACTAGGGTGTTGGGTGGATTCGAAGCGAAGCCAATAAGTAAAATACCAACAACTTAACCACTAGAGAAAATTAATTTATTAGTTTTTCTATTTTGTATAATTTATTTAAACCAAAATTTTTTATTTATTTTAAAAAAAAAAGACCGAACCGGAATCGGACCGGATTTTTGACCTGTCCGGTCAGAACCGGACGGTCCAGTCCGATCGTGACAATGCTTCACTCTTATGAAATAGTTTTAGATTTTTAGTATAGTAGAGCAATATTTTAACAAATTGCTAACTCTTACCTAAGCTCACCAACGGTTCATCAGTGTCTGCCTAAGCGTTGTATTTTGGGGATCACGACTTTCTTTCGTTCTTATTGTTTATAGCATAATAAACTTCCATTTAATTCGCTCATCTGATCAAGGGAGAGGAGTGCCTTAACAAAAAATCAATGTAGTTTAGTCGAAATTGTTGGTGATTTTTCGGTACTCTGTAATAACAGATGAATGTAAAAGATCCTACGGTTCAGTTAATTCTTCTTTACACTAACTGACTGGTAATGACTGATCCAAAATTAAATAAACCTTCCTAATCCCATGATATAATAACACTTACACCTTCCCAAATCAAACCTCAAACATTACTCTACGTACAAACGAATCATCCCCTCAACGATTCAGTTATTCAAGCCCTAATTCGCCTCAGAGCGATATAAGCCAACAACCTAAACGCGACGAACATCACCAGCAGAATACCAGCGCACGTCGCAGGGTGAAGCTGCCCGCAAACATCTTCTTCGATGAATCTGCACAAAGCTGTCTTACTTTGCTCTTCTACGCCGACAGTCGTGGAAGAACAGCCAAGCAACGAAGATAAAACCTTCTCATCGCCGTACTGAACGTTCACAAGCAGCTTGTAGCCATAGAACGTCGTCGGTAGGTACTTAATCCACGCCATAAACCCGAGCACTTTGTGCACGTAGTACCCGCCCGTCAAGACGAAGGCCAGCATTACAACGGTGACCATAGTCGAGGCTTGCTTCGAGTCCATTATCAGCGCACTGAGGGCTAACCCGAGCCCTTGAGAGACAAGGACGTACCCTGGCAAGACTGTGAGTGTCATAAGGAAAGAGTAGAGCTCGGGCCTAAGGCCCGCCATTCAATATACCAAGGAGAGGAAGAGCGTGGGAAGGGCGAGCTCCATTGGAAGATCGCTTGTGATCCTCGCCATGTAATAAGAAGAAAGACCGTACATCCGCGAAGCCCTTTCCTTTACGAAGACTGCCCTTTCTTGAGGGAAGGCAAATACGGCGTTGAATGACGGAAACACCCCCAGAAAATGAAGACGAAGAAGAGCAGCCCGAGCCTATCTTGGACGTCCCTGTAATCCGAGTGCCACCACATGAAGCCCGCCAAGAGAGAGGAAACGACGACGTGGAAGATTCGTAGGGAGCTGAAGGTCTCGTGCTTTCGTTCCTTGAGGTTTCTCTGGAGCAGGATGGAGAATTGGTCGAGCCAATTTGCGCTATGATTCGAAACTTCTTCTTCCGCTATTGGATGGCGTGGGGTTTCGTGACAAATTGGTTCGACCAATTCTCCGTCCTACTCCGGCGAAACCTCAAGGAACGAAAGCACAAGACCTTGAGCTCCCTACGAATCTTCCACGTCGTCGTTTCCTATCTCTTGGCGGGCTTCATGTGGTGGCACCTGGATTACAGGGACGTTCAAGATAGGCTCGGCCTGCTCTTCTTCGTCTCCATTTTTTGGGGTGTTTTCCGTCATTCAACGCCGTCTTCACCTTCCCTCAAGAAAGGGTTGTCTTCGTAAAGGAAAGGACTTCGGGGATGTACGGTCTCTCTTCTTACTACATGGCGAGGATCAGAAGCGATCTTCCCATGGAGCTCGCCCTTCCCACGCTTTTCTCTCCTTAGTATATTGTATGGCGGGCCTTAGGCCCGAGCTCTACTCTTTCTTGCTGACCCTCACGGTCTTGCTAGGATACATTCTCGTCTTTCAAGGGCTCAGGCTAGCCCTCGGTGTGCTGATAATGGACTCAAAGCAAGCCTCGACTATAGTGACCGTTGTAATGCTGGCCTTCGCTCTTGACGGGCGGGTACTACGTGCACAAAGTGCCCGGATTTCTGGCGTGGATTAAGTACCTATCGATGACGTTCTACGGCTATAAGCTGCTTGTGAACGTTCAATACAGTGACGGGAAGGCTATATCTTCGTTGTCTGGCTGTTCTTCCACGACCGTCGGCGAAGAAGAACAAAGTAAGGCAACTTTGTGCAGATTCATTGTGGAAGAAGTTTTGCGGGCAGCTTCACCCTGCGATGTGCGCTGGTATTCTGCTGGTGATGTTCGTCGGGTATAGGCTGTTGGATTATATCGCTCTGAGGCGAATTAGCGCTTGAATAACTGAATCATTGAGGGGATGATTCGTTTGTACGTAGAGTAATGTTTGAGGTTTGATTTGGGAAGGTGTAAGTGTTATTATATCATGGGATTATGGAGGTTTATTTAATTTTGGATCATTCCATTACCAGTCAGTTAGTGTAAAGAAGAATTAATTGAAATGTAGGATCTTTTTTACATTCATCTGTTATTACAGAGTACCGAGAAATCAGCAACAGTTTCGATTGAACTTCATTGATTTTTGCTAAGTCACTCATCTCCCTTGATCAGAGGAGCGAATGAAATGAAAGTTTAAAATGCTATAAACAATAAGAACGAAAGAAAATCGTAATCCCCAAAACACAACATTTAGGCAGACACAGATGAACCGTTGGTGAGCTTAGTTAAGAGTTAGCAATTTTCTTGTTAAAATATAGCATTACTCTACTAAAAATCTACAACTTTATTTCATAAGAGTGAAGCATTGTCACGACCGGACTGGACCGGTCGGTTCTGATCGGACCGATCAAAAATCCGGTCTGGTTCCGGTCCGATCTTTTTTTTATTTAAAATAAATAAAAAAATTTTTGGTTTAAATAAATTATACAAAATAGAAAACTAATAAATTAATTTGCTCTAGTGTGGGTAAGTTGTGGGTATTTTACTTATTGGGTTTGGATTCGAATTCACCCAACACCGTAGCTTTTATATTTTATACTATTGGCTCACTATTTTATTTTGATTCAAATTGGACCACAACTCATGGATTTAATACTTGACATACAATTAACTTATAACATCCAACACAATTTACTTTTTTTATCCCTTGACTTGTATAATTGTAGTTAGAAAAAATTCATAAAAACATGTTATCATATTATTTGATTAATTCATAGATAAAATATATATTTATTATATTTAAGATATCGGTTTGACTCCGGTTTGATTCTGATTCTATCTCGACTAAACCACTAAACCTTAAACCACTAAAATTTACAATCAGGTTCAAAAATCCAATTTCATAACCTTGGAGTGAAAGACCGTAAAAAGGAAGTAGGAATATAGAGTCAACCACCTGAATTAGATAGATAGATACCCAGTCAACAATCTCAAAAGAATTCCCTTCGTTACATTCATGTCTGCGACGAAGACAGTACTGGTCACCGGCGCTTCAGGTTACCTGGGCGGAAGGCTCTGCCACGCGCTCATCGATCAGGGATACACCGTCAAGGCCTTCGTCCGCAAGACCAGCGATCTCTCGTCTCTGCCGCCGCCGTCGACACACGGCGGCCTTCAGCTCGCCTACGGCGACGTCACCGATTACCAGTCTCTCCTCGATGCTTTCGCCGGCTGCCACGTCGTCTTCCACGTGGCTGCCGTAGTCGAGCCCTGGCTTCCCGATCCTTCCAAATTTTATACCGTGAGTTGTCAATTACTACCCCAATTTTGTTTTTCCCATCAGAGAAGATGTAAAAAGACGTTAAAATCGCCGTGATAGACTTCTGCAATTTATGCAAGAAACTGCCGTTTCCATCCGAGAAGAAGAAAGACCGAAACTTTAACTTGTCTTGTCCAGGTGAACGTTGGAGGCTTAAACAATGTGCTAAGAGCCTACAAAGAAACGGACACAGTCGAAAAGATTATCTACACTTCGTCGTTCTTCGCACTGGGACCAACCGATGGATACGTCGCTGACGAAACTCAAGTACTCTTTACCAAATTCAGGCGATTTAAAATCTTACATTTTGGTGGAATTTTATCAACTGATTAGATAGAATAGCTATCATCGAATACTTTTGCGATTGTGTTGCTTTAGGTGCATTCTGGCAAAAATTTCTGCACAGAGTACGAAAAATCTAAGGTTATTACGGATAAAATAGCATTAGACGCTGCAGCCGAGGGAATCCCAATTGTGCCCGTCTATCCCGGGGTTATATACGGCCCTGGGAAGGTCACCACGGGAAATATCGTCGCCCATTTGGTAAAGATTCAATTTTTTTCTCTTTTTGTGTGTGTGTGTGTGCTTATTACTGAATTTTTGCATTAGCTCGTGGAAAGATTTAGCGGGCGGCTTCCGGGGTACGTGGGCAGGGCCCACGGGTTTTCATTCTCGCACGTGGACGATGTAGTCCAAGGCCACATCGCCGCGATGGAAAGAGGCCGGGCGGGCGAGAGGTACCTTCTCACGGGCGAAAATGCTTCGTTCAAAGACGTATTCGAAATATCTGCTGCTATTACTCGCACGTCGAAGCCTCGATTTTCGATCCCTTTTTGGCTCGTCGAGGCGTATGGATGGATGTGCGTCTTCTTCTCGAGAATCACCGGGAAACTCCCTCTCATAAGTCCCCCGGTATATAAGCCGCGAAAGCTTCGTTTCTTTTTTCTCCTTTTTCTTTTTCTGGGTTTTTTCTGATGAGGAGTGTGAAATTGCAGGCGGTGGAAGTACTTCGACATCAGTGGGCTTACACATGCGATAAGGCGAATTCTGAGCTCGGTTATAACCCTAGAAGTCTTAAGGAAGGGTTGGCAGAGATACTTCCATGGCTGAAGAGCTTGGGAATGATCAATTACTGACTGACTGAGGTTTAACCATGGTTAAAGATCTTTCGAACCCTTTTTTAGGTTATTAGAAGCAGAAAATGTTCTCTTATGTATTTATGTATGTATGCCTTTTCAGACCCACCATTTGAATTGCTGCCTTCAAATGGAACACCATGTGTCTCTTCTTCTTCCATGTAATACAATTTTACCTCTCTCTCTCTCTCTCTCTCTCTCTCTCTCTCTCTCTCTCTCTCTCTCATGGAAGCACATACTTCAACAAGAGCCTCATCTCCATCTCCTTCGCACGAATTTGCCTTTTCAATCTCCCGCGATCCAACGGCTAGAAAAGCCCCGGGGAGTATCAGCAGTAAGTCGAAGCCCTTGTTGTCCCCAGCCGACGATATCTTCTTCCACGGCCACTTACTTCCCCTCCGCCAACTGGCCTCTCCTCGCCCCTCGACAAACTCATTGGACGGTTTAACCCTTCCTCGCCAACAAGGGATTCGAGAAAAGACGAATAAGTCCTTCTCCTTTTTCGCCAACAGAAAGAAGGCTAACGAAGGGAGGAGGAGTAATAAGTCGAAATTGGAGGTGTTGAAGGATTACTTCATCAGCCTTTTTAATCCCTTCGATTTGCTGAGGAAGAGGAAGGGTCGCGTGAATGGTAGTGCATCGGGAAACTTATTACAGCAAGTTAGAAGGGGACGAGAATTCCATGGAAGGCGAAGAAGGAACGAATTTTTTTCTGCCCCAACTTCGACGAAGGCTTCCCCGACGAACAGCGGGAGGTTGAAGCTCCCGGCAAGTAGTGGGACGCCCTATTAGTTCGAAGAACGATAGTTCCATGGAAGAGTTGCAAATCGCTCATTGCAAGAAGTCCATTGCTGCTTCTTCTTCTGCTACTACCGGGGATATGCAATAGTAGTATCTTCTTAGCAAAAGTTATAATGGAAGATAGTACGTTGTTTGTTTTTTTTTTTTTAATTTAGTTTAGGATATATGATTGTCTAATGATTTTTTTTCAAGTGACAATTCAACGTGCGAAGGCTGGCTAAGTGGTGTTTGTTTGTTCATCATGTGAGTATTGTTTTCGGACAACTGTGTGTGAATTAGTTCATTAATTTGCAGCGTGTAATAGGAGATGTGGACGTCCATAGATACTCTTATCTAGGGCTGGGGAAATATGTCAGAAATACCAATATATCGTTCTTATCGTATTGAAACGTATCGAAAATATCAAAAATTTTGGTATACCGAAGTTTTTGATAAGGTATGAACCGTACCGAAAATTTTCGATTATGAAAATTTTAAAAATTAGGTATACTGATTATACCGAAATACTAAAATTTTAATATTTTATATATATATTTATATATATACACCTACATATATTCTATTTCAAAAAAATAAAAAATGGATAAAAATATTATAAGGATATTCATAAATTTATTTGGCCCATAAATTATTAACTATACCCAACTTTCTAAGATTATTAAGCCCCACCATATTTTACTTACATATTTTACGTTAGGTTTTAATTCATCTGATTATAAAGTTGTATTTTTGGGTTATATAAATTTCTTTGTCTTACTACGAAGACTGCTAAAATATGTACATTATTTACGGTTATTTTATGAATTAAAAATCTTTTTATTTTGAAAATTTTGGTATTAATAATCCATCTTAGTGGGGCCTAAGGGGTTTGAATTGACTAAAAATTTGAAAACAACGAATTAACAAGTTACGAGACACGCATGGTAAAAAACCCTCCGTGTGAATGGTATAGAAGGTATGCTATCGATACCATACCGAAATTTCGGTATGATACCGTATCGAAATTTAAGGTATACCGAAATTTTGGTATGGTATTTGTATGATTTTTTTCGATATCGAAATTTCGGTACGGTATACGGTATCACGGTTTTGGTACGGTATACCGTACCGAACCACCCCTACTTTTATCTCAAGCTAAACTTAGCCATAACTGTCTACATCACGAAAATTTGTATGTTGTGAGCTTAGGCTAATGTTAGAGATGAGGCAATTATTTTCTGATCAATGTGATGTAAAAACTTAGTAACTAAGGTGATGATATCTAGGAGTATATGATAATTGTATGTATAATAGTCATTTGAATCAACTATCGAGTCAATGGCCGGTGCGTATAGATACTATATATATACAGTAAACCTCTATAAATTAATAACATTGGGACCATGAAATTTTATTAATTTAAAGAGATATTAATATATCGATAAATTAATATTTTATTAATTAAAAGAGGACTCTTTAAATTCAACAAATTTAGAATATATTGACGATAAATAAATTCAACTATGTTTCATTAATTATATTCATGTACTCAAAACGATTTACAAGTGTGAATTAATGAAAAATATCGTTTGAAAATTAGATAAGGTACAATATCAAATGCTCTCAGGATAAGTATCGTTCAGCCAACTTTCATAAGGGTGGGGTATTAAGCGACAAAATGGCAACGACAATCCTTCACAATTTTTTGTTACAGTTAACTGCAAATTAAAAAGATTCTTAACTGTAATTAAAAAGATTAGGATGAAATCCAATACATTGAAATTTAAGATAATGTAGTAAAGATTCTTATTTTAGCAAATTATCATAATTTATAATTGTAATTTTTGTGAATTATTAATTTAGCATTTTAATGGGACCTAATATTTATAAAGGAATTTTCCAAAAATTATTATATTATTATCTTATCGAATTTGATGATTTTTTACAAAGGCTCAAGTCTGGACCGAAAATTTTTATTATTTTAGAGAGTTTATTAATTAATAGAGTATTAATTTATAGAGGTTTTATTGTATACTGATAGATATATTATATGCAATTTGAAATCATATTTCATCGCGAGTATTGGACGATTTCTTTTCCATGTATTCAGGGGTTTAAGGGGTAACTGCAAATCTCCCTCGATGTTAGGGATTTTCTCAACAAATCAAAAGCGCGAGAATATATAAATCTCTAGCAAGACGTAGAATGTTCATCCAAGATTTAATTGATAGCATTCATGGGCGATGATGGTTCACTTCGCGACTTTATGTTTGCGTTTAATGACTGTAGATTTTCCGACCGTGAGTTGATCATCGAGATTATCGCAGAAAACGGGACACGAACAGAATCCGGCGACCTTCGCCACCCACAGAACGGTAACCCTCGTTTAACGCATATGAATTTATTCAAAACGAATGATTTGCGTTGTTTTGTATAAATAATCTCCGTTTTTTCATTAGTTTGCTTAGTTCATGAAGTTATTTTAATTATAAAGTAGTAGAAGCGTGAAGGATTACATTGTTTTGTTCATACTCTTTGTCTACTGCTGCTAATTGTCTTGTACATTTTCTTGTAGGCTTTGAAAGTGGTTATTCAAGCTGTTCGGAAGGATGTTCTAAAGTTCTAAACTTGCACGTCAACTCTGTTCTATTATCTGAAAGGAGTCCATTTTTCCTTAAAGTAATGGTGATTGGTGCCTTTATTCTAGCGGTTACCCAATTTCTTCACTCACTTACAAGTATTGGTTTCCTTCACATTGCAGTTGTTTACAAATGGTATGATGGAGTCGAAAAAGAGACGCGTTACTCTGAGAATCCATGCCTCAGGTTTGTACTTCACTTTGAATGAAACTACTGATAGAGTGATATCTATGATTGCTGTAGTAACCACTCTCATATCATGAGAATTAAACTAATTAATTGCTCTGGAGACATGCGATGTCAGAAGTGGATATGTATCTCGTCATAAATTGATCCTTCCTGCATATGCATTTGTATCAGCAAAGCTGTTTTATTTATTGGTCAATAATGAATAGCTATTGGGAAATCCAAATATATTAACTGCTTTTGTTTTCCATAAATAGAAGAAACCGCGTTAATAGAACTCCGAAATACATGTACAATGGTACATTAAGTATCAGCAGCGCACCTGCTTTGCTTTCTGTTCTTAGGATAGCCGACAGATTTGAGGTGCTATCATGCATGAGGCTTTGCGTAAAACTATTAAGAAAGCTGCCCATGAGTACCGAGCTTGCATTGCTATATCTGGATTTTACCTCTAGCACCGTGAGGACTGATGAAGTCAGGCGTTTGGCCCGTGCAGCAAAGCTGTTCCTGGAAGACCAATATAAGGATATAGACAAGTTAGTACCTGAACTTTTCGACTTTACTTTGGCATGTTTCCAAAACTTAGGCACCGCTTTTTTGTTCCTACTTCTTGCAATCTATGATGCATCAGTTACTGATTCAATCCTAACCTTCAAATTGCGAATCCCACTGTGCAGAGTTCGAGGTGAAATCATGGAGATGCCCCTAGCTGGGATTGAAGTCATCTTATCGAGCGACGTTCTTAAGGTCTTTTCAGAGGACACAATATTTGACCTTGTCGTGGAATGGATTGGGAGTCACTATCCCAATCTAGAGGACCAAAGGAATATCCTTTCGACAAACTTGGCCAAATATATTCGGTTTCCCTACATGACTCTCAATAAGCTTAGTGAGGCTTTGAGCTGCCATATGTTAGACGACGTCTTCGCACATAAAGCAGTCGTCGATGCGTTATTCTTCAAAATCAAGACCACCCCTCATCATCATCATCACCACAGCTCTGAAGCAGCCACCTCGAACCACTTCCACCCATATCTGAGACGAAACTACGAAAGGAGGCCTATCAAAGTGCTCCCAAACGAGCTTGTTATCGATTTTGACCTAAAGTTCGACGAATGTGCAAAGTTGAAACTGAACGAACGCATTCGGTCTGAAACATTCGACTTTAACGGGGATGGATTTTATCTGTACGTAAAGTGCTCGGCTGACCGTTGGGGGAATGTGAAGTTTCGCGTTGGTTTTGCGAAAGAGAAAGAAGGTTGTGTTCCGTTTGGGATTCGCCATGAGCTTGCTTCAAGGTTGAGAGGCTCCAATGTGTACCTTCAGAGAAATTCTGGCGCTAAAGGTCAGTACTTTGGGAATAAGCTGTATGACGTAACGTTGTTTGAGATGCCATGGCTTAGTTTTACTTTTAAGGATGGACAATTTCTTGATTCTATAGATGGTTATCTATTCCTTAAGGTTAAGCTTGGAATGCAGTGAAGGCTTTTGTTTTGTGTTCCTTCAACTGCTTTTATTTATTATTTTTCTTTTTCATGGCATGGGTTTTTTTTTTTTATAAAATTAGAATGAAGGATGTTTCAATCTGCTGGCTTATTTTTTCGTACGTCTTTTGTTCATGTGCGTGCAGTGAGATAAATGTATTTCGAGATCGTAACATAACTACTATTGAAAGTATAAAACGCGATGATTTATTTATCTTCAACCTTTGAATGCTCAAACCATTGTCTAATTAAAGTCAGAGATTAGGATAAACGTCAATTGTCTCAATTGACCAATAAACTTTTTCCACATCTAAAAATAAAAAAAAAAAACTTGTTAAATCACATACATTCATATCCTCATCACAATAATAACTACAAATTCTATTTTTAGTATATTATTAAGTAAAACTATTGCACACACATTTATTTCCCGGAAATACTAGTTATGTCTTAGGCTATGTAATATTTTGATTTAAATTTCTTGTTTGTCAAAATCATTGAAAAAGGAAAAGATAAAAGTAGAGTATGCTATATCCTTTGCAATACATACAATACGTTTAAATTCAAGTACAAACCGCTAGAGTAAAAATGGGCAAAAACCAAATCAAAGTTTAGAATAGAACTGAAGACGATTCGGACAAATTCTTCAAAAAAAGGCTACGCAAATTTAGGAAAATATAGAAAAATTCAAAGTTTTAAATGACATCATATTAATACTCCCCTCTGCTCAAGTTAAATCGCATCTGATATTAGGGTTTCTCTCTATCTTAAAATCTTCAGAGCAGATATAATAATAGGCTGTTCTTCAAAGTGTAACAATGAGTGACGATAGGTTGTTACTGCATGTTGCGACATTAGCATGATCGCTGTTTTTCTATTTTTGTACTTTGTTTAATTTTAGTGAAACTTCCCAAAAAAAAAACAATGAGTGACGATGAAGCTTCAGTTCGCGACTTTATGTTTGGTTTCAACGACGGTACATTTTCCGATCGTGAGCTGATTATCGAAATTCTCCCGGAAAACGCGACCCGACCCGAATCCAGCGACCTTCATCCCACAGAGAACGGTAAGGCATGGCCCTCGTTTTAATGCATATGAATTATCCGTGTTGCTATGATTGGAAGTAGAACCCTCAAGGAGCCATATTTTTGTCTTTAGCTGCTTATTGTCTTATTTGGATTTTCTCTTTAGGTGTTGAAAGCGATCGCCCAAGTTCTTCTGAAGGACGTTCTAAAGTTCTAAATTTTCGCGTCAACTCTCTTCTTTTAGCTGAAAAGAGTCCATTTTTCCATAAAGTAATGGTGCATGTAATCTAGCGATTGCTTATATTCACTTCTCTGTCTTATTCTTATCTAAGCGATGGTTTACCTTGTGTGGGCAGTTGTTTACAAACGGCATGATGGAATCGAAACAGAGATGCGTTACTATGAGAATTCGTGCTTCAGGTATCTACTGATAACTTTGCTGATGACATTTATTGGTAAATGCACTCTCATATTATATCAGGAAAAAGTTGCTTTTTTATCTATTGGGCAGTAATGAATAGTTTGATTAGATGCATATATTAACAGTTTTATTTTCAACGAGCAGAGGAAACTGCCTTCGTGGAACTCCTGAAATACATGTACAATGGTAAATTAACGATCAGCAGCGCACCTGATTTGCTTGACGTGCTTAAGCTAGCTGATAGATTCGAGGTGATTTCATGCATGAGGCATTGCGATAAGCTATTAGCAGAGTTGCCCATGAGTACCGAGCTTGCATTGCATTTTCTGGATTTTACTTCTAGCACCTCGAGGACTGCTGAAGTTAAACGTATGGCTGATGCAACGAAGCTGTTCTTGGTAGATCGGTATAAGGATATAGACAAGTTAGTACCTCAACTTTCCAACTATGATTGGCATATATCCATCACTTTTTTTATGCCCTGCTGTTTTCTGACCTATGCAGAGCTAGAGATGAAATCATGGAGATGCCCCTTGCCGTGATTGAAGTCATCTTATCAAGCGACGTTCTTAAGGTTCTTTCAGAGGATACCATATTTGACCTTGTTGTGGAATGGATTGAGGCTCATTATCCAATGCTTGAGGACCAAAGGGACATCCTTTCTTCACACCTGGGCAAGTATATTCGGTTTCCCTACTTGTCTGTTGATAAGCTTAGGGAGGCTCTGAGCTGCAGAATTTGTTGGGAAAAGGTGTGAATGAAATAACCTAAGATGTGCAAAATTAATCCTACGAGGTACGATTGAAAAGGTTACTAATTAACCAAAAGGTATATGTGAATTCCTAAACATAATGTTGCATTTCTACATGAATAGACACATGCAAAAGAACATTTCTCTTTGTAATGAACTCCTACACCTATAAATACCCCACTTGAGTTAGCATAAAGAATTCATTCAAAACAAAGCATTAAAAACTCTCTACATTTCACTCATACCATTCGTGTTCTTGTTAGTCCCAAAGCAAGAGTATTTGTTCGCCGAAGTTTGGCGTATTTGAGATACCGCTATATTCCAAACGTAAGTCGTTGTATCTCGGAGGCGTTTACCGTAAACCGTGGGTATTAGCGGGGTAATTTCGTCTTCAAGAGAGCGTGTATCACGTGCCTCGACTTGTGATTGGTTCACACCATTACCGCTGAAATTTATATTTGCTGCGTCGCTCGAAGATAAAGGCGCTAACCAACGGAGAACCAACAGAATTTTAGACGATGGCTTTGCAAGTAAAGCTGTCATCGATGCCTTGTTCTTCAAAGTCAAAACCGCCCCTCATCATCACCATAGCATGAAGGCTACAAAGGAGGACTCATCCTCCTCGAACTACTACCACCCTTATGTTAGACGAGCCTACAAAATGAGGCCTATTAGAGTCCTCCCCCTCCCACGCCAAGAGCTTGCTGTACATTTTGACCTCCAGTTCTTTGAGTGCGTTTACTTCGAACCGAACGGAGGTGTTCATTCGGACACGTTCAACTTTTGCGGGGTTGAATTTTATCTGTACGCGGGATGCTTTGTTGATTCTCTCGGGGATATGGAGTTTGGCGTTAGTTTGATGAAGGACGAAGCGTGCCACGTACCGTTTCTGTTTTGCTACGAATTTTCATTGTTGTCGAAACGCTTTGGTACCTTCGATCGGAAGGAATTCGGCGAAGACGTTCAGTTTCGTGGTGGGAAAAGTGCCATAACATTGTATAATTGTATAGTACACCATGGGATAGTTTTGCGGCCGGAGAAAGTCTGATTGTGTCGATGGTTGTCTATTCCTTCGATACAATTTTTATGTGAAGAATAAAGAAAAGACCACGAAAGAAAAGCATTATATAATATATATATATATATATATATATATATATATATATGTTCGGTCTATAATCGAGTAATGGTAAATTTTGGAGGCAAAAAACATAATTTTTCCGTTAATAAACTCTGTCGCTTCCCTTCCTGAAAATTAAACTCTGTCGATTGATGATGATGACGACGTTATCGATTCCTCTAACGGACCTTTAAAACTCCCTCCTCGACGTTAGTGATTCTCTTCATCGAAGTCGATTATCAATCTTCGGACAGAGATACACACTTGTTCGTCCAAGTTTTTGCAACCATGAGCGGCGGTGGTTGAGTTACCAACTTAATGTTTGGTATCAATGACAGATCATTTTCCAACATTGAGCTGATCATCCAAATTGTCGCGGAAGCTTCGACGCCACGGAGAACGGTAGCCATCGTTTCGCGCATATGAATCATACGTGTTGTTATGCCTGGAAGTAGAAATCCTGAACGGGGCCGTAGTTTTTGTTTGCAAGCTGCTTATTGTTTTCGGTGTTTTCTCTTAGGTTCAGTGTTCGAGTTCTCAACTTTCACGTCAGCTCGCTTCTTTTAGCTGCAAAGAGTCCATCTACTGCTTTTTTGTTTCCGTAATAATTTTTTTTCCTGTAAATAATGAATATAATCAGTTCTCTAAGCAAATTAAGGTAAATTCTTGGGGGAAATAAAAAAAATAATACAGTAATAATTTACCCGCAAAAAAAAAAAAAAAAACTGTCTCGCTTCCCTTGCCTGAAATTAAATTCCACGGATGACGTCGTCGTTACATCTTCCTTAGCGGGACTTATATATCGACCTCCCTTGCAATTAGGGATTGCTCTCCTTCAGAATTCAAATTTCAACCTTCAGCGTTAAGATATAGACTGTTGTTTGTCAAGCTTTAACAACCATGAGCAACGTTGCTTCTTTTCCCGACTTTATGTTTGGTTTCAACGACATTACATTTTCCGACCGTGAGCTCATCATCTACATCGTCGCTGGAAATGCGACCCGACCCGAATCCGACGACCGTCAATCTCTAGAGAGCGGTATACGAATTATATGTGTTGTTATGGTTGGAAGTCGAAGCCTGAAGGAGCCATAAATTCTTGTTTACAGCTGCTTATTGTCTTATGTATCGTCTTTTTAGGTTTTGAAAGTGATTGCCCAAGTTCTTCGGAAGGTTGCTGTGAAGTTGTCAACTTTCACGTCAGCTCGCTTCTTTTAGCTGCAAAGAGTCCATTTTTCCGTAAAGTAAAATGATGCCTTTCGTTTCATCTACTGATTACCCCATATCTTATCTGTCTGATCTGATTCTGATCTTAACTTGTAAGTGTTGTGTTGGGTTACGTTATATTGCAGTTGTTTGCAAATGGTATGTTGGACTCAGAACAGAGACGTGTTGTTCTGTGTATTCATGCCTCAGGTTTGTACTTCCTTTTTCCCCCTCGCTGCATATATACCGTATCAGGCAAAACCTGTCTTATTTATTGGGAAATAATGAACTTTTTGGACATGTTGAATGTATTGACAGTTTCATTTTCCACGAACAGAAGAAACTGCTTTCGTTGAGCTCCTAGAATACATGTATGATGGTACATTGACTACCAGCAGTCCACCCGCTTTGCTTGATGTCCTCAAGTTAGCGGACAGATTTGAGGTAGTTTCATGCATGAGGCTTTGCGCAGAATTATTAACCGAGTTGCCCATGAGTACCCAGTTTGCATTGCTTTGTCTTGATTTTACTTCTACCACCTCAAGGGCTGATGAAATTCAAGTTTTGACTGATGCAATAAAGCTGTTCATGGAAGATCGATACAAGGATGTAGACAAGTTAGTACCTTGACTCACTCAACGAACTATGATTGGGATCTCTCCTACACATAGTCCTCTTTTCTTTTAATTCGTTTCTTTTTTGTAACCTTCAATTTGTGAATCCCAATATGCAGAGCTAAGGATGAAATTATGGAGATGCCCCTTGCTGGGATTCTAGTAATCTTATCAAGTGACATTCTTAAGGTATTTTCAGAGGATACGGTATTTGACCTTGTTGTGAAATGGACTGAGGCTCATTATCCCAAGCTAGAGGACCAAAGGAATATCCTCTCGGCACACTTGGCCAAATATATTCGGTTTCCCTTCATGTCCCTCGACAAGCTTAGGGAGGCTTTGAGCTGCAATATGTTAGATGAAGGCTTTGCATATAAAGCAGTCGTCGATGCGTTATTCTTCAAAGTCAAGACAGCCCCTCATCACCTTCACCGCAGCACGACGAAAACCACCACTGAAGACTCATCCACCGTGGAAGCAGAAGAGCGCATTCGTTCTGACACGTTCAACTTTGGCGGGGATGGATTTCATCTGTTTGCAGGTTGCTTGGCTGGCCATTCGAGGACTGCAAAGTTTTGCGTAGGTTTGTCGAAAGAAGAAACATGTCGTGCTACGTTTGATGTTTCCTACGAGTTTTCTGCAAGGTTGGAAAGCTCCATGGAGATTGTTCTGATGAACTGTGGCAGTAAAAGGTTTTATTATGGGAATGCTGATGATGATCAAATACTGTATGAGACAGAATGGTCAAGTTTTGAAGCTGGTGAGAGTCTTCATTCTGTCGATGGTTGTCTGTTCCTTGAGGTCAAGCTTAGAAGGGAATGAAGACTTCTGTTTACGTGTGTCATCATCAGTATATATCAATCAATGTTTGTTC
The DNA here is from genome assembly GCA_027422505.1 of Craterostigma plantagineum. Lineage (NCBI taxonomy): Eukaryota > Viridiplantae > Streptophyta > Magnoliopsida > Lamiales > Linderniaceae > Craterostigma > Craterostigma plantagineum. The sequence continues at coordinate 5,018,868 of JAPQWV010000050.1, forward strand.
TTACCCGAATTAGATTGCTGTCTTACTTATTTGAATGATTATTTCACCACCTAAAGTTTAAGCTTTTAAGGGGAGAATAGTATTCAAATTCATCTAGTATTTTATCACACCCAATGCGTGTGCATGTATAAATATATAATATTAATATTATAAGCTAATTTTAATTGGTGAAATTATATAATAAAGTTTAACTTTGTATTGTTTTAAAAGTATATAAATTATTTTGGAAAATATATTGGGATAAGTTTAAAATCGAAGATAAAATAGTGACATTGATGACTGAAACTACAACAGCGGTCAAACGTGCACGTCGGCCACCCGCCGCTGTAAAATTGTTGGCCCACCCACACGGGGGGCTGGCAAGCCTGCTGAAAAATAAAAAAAATATAATTATATTAAATAATAGATATATAATTTAAATTATATTGATTTTTATGTTTTTTGTGTTATTATTTGTACTTTAATAACTTAATATATTTTCTTAAAGAAGTTGATTAAAAATTAGATATATTATCCAACTTGAGATCTTCAATTTTTTTAGTTTTCCTTTTTATAATTTTTTTCTTATATTTTTTTAAATGGGCGGGCTAAGCTCGCCAGGATCGCTACCAGCCTGCAGGCGAGGCGGGCCTTCATTGGCGGGCGCTCCACCAGTGGAGGCTTTGCCGGGCTATGGGTCGGCCCGTCTCACTGGCCCGTTTTGACAGTTCTAGACACGACCCACCAAAAGGCTCCCTCTTAATAAAATAGAAAGATGTATGGTATTTCTAACGTTATTTGCAATTGAAATCATGGAGTTTCGCATTTGCTCTTCAATGATTGTGTTTTCGGGTCAAATCGGATTGGATCCAAAATCCATCTTGAATTTTTGTCGTTTTTAACTCAATTTGTGCGATATTAATAATTTAATATCATGCTATTTAATCGAAAGTTCTTATTATATATTCTTATATGTTTGCTTTTAGTTTAATATATAGGTGTTTACTATTAAGTTGATTATATATGACTAGTACTAGTTGTACACTCACATATCATAAAAGTTAGAACAATAATTAACTAAAATACTAATTAAATATAGTGCATGCCGTCTTTTCATCATTATTAAATTAAAGAGAATAATAATTAGCTAAAAAAGTAGTGGGTAGTTTTTTCATATGTACGTTTAATTAGTAGGTAGTTTATAGCGCATGAAATCATCTGTCTCACAAATTGTGTCCCCATCTATGTCCCAAATAATCAGATCCGTTAAAATTTAAATATGACGGTTCACAATTTTTTTTTATTTATTAATTCTTTTAATCCTATATTCCACCAAAAAGTCAATATTTTATGGGATTTATATGGTAAAAATAAATAAACACATTCAATTTATTCCTTGTTTAGTGACGATCGATTTGATATCCATATCATATATTTTTCGATAATTACAAAATCAATTTTAACATAGTGAGACAGAAAATGGGTCATGAATTATGGGACAGAGGATTTCAACCGAGTACATAGTAGGTGTTGAATTTAATTTATATTATTATTATTTTATTAATGAGAAATTATATATACCAAATCAATTTGAATTTGAACTGTTTGTATCCAACCCTCGGTATTTATATAATAGTAAAGACAAGTTCCTAAATATAAATCTCATACAAAAGTGTACATTACGTGTCAAGTTTTTACTTAGGGTTTAAGCACGTAGGATTTGGGTAGACACACTCTTTGGAGGATTCTATGCCATTAAATTCGATGTCAACCAATTCTCCTTTAAATCTCTTCTCCCTTGATATTAGGGTTCCTTTCCACCGAAAGTCGACATCAATAGCTTCAATTAGTTACAGACTGCCTTTCCAAGTTTGGATAACCATGAGCGACGATGATGCTTCGGTTCGCGACTTTATGTTTGGTTTCAATGACAGTGCATTTTCCGATCGTGAGCTGATCATCGACATCCTCCCGGAAAACGTGACCCGACCCGAATCCGGCGACCTTCATCCCCCAGAGAGCGGTAGCCTTGTTTGTCGTTTGTGTTCCTACTTTTGCATACAGATGCTTATCGTCTCATGTTTTTTTTTTTGACATGTAGGTGATGAAAGTGATTATTCAACTTCTTCGGAAATATATTCTAAAGCTCGCAAATTTCACGTCAGCTCTCTTGTTTTAGCTGAAAAGAGCCTATTTTTCCGCAAAGTAATGGTGCCTGTGACAATCATGGCTCATTTCTTATTTCTATTTTCTTGTCTAATCTGACTTGGCTTCCCTCGATTTGCAGATGTTTGCAAATGGTATGATGGAATCAAAGCAGAGATGCGTTACCATGAGAATTCATGCCTCAGGTTCGTACTTTCACTTTGAAAGAAACGAGTTGTTTCATTAATGGGATTGAATTGTTGGATCAACAGCAGAATGTACTAATAGTTTCATTTTTCCACGAACAGAAGAAACTGCATTCTTACAACTCCTGAAATACATGTACGGTGGCACATTAACTATCAGCAGTGCGCCTGCTTTGCTTGATGCCCTTAAGCTAGCCGACAGATTTGAGGTGATTTCATGCATGAGGCTCTGCGTAAAGCTATTAACAGAGTTACCAATTACTACGGAACTTGCATTGCTTTGTCTGGATTTTACTTCTAGCACATCGAGGACAGATGAAGTTCAACTCTTGGCTGACGCAACAACGCGATTCTTGGAAGACCGATATAATGATAGACAAGTTAGTACCTCAAACTTCTCGAGCTATGATTGGCATGTTTCGTAGACGTAGTCATCGATTTTTTTCTACCTGAATATATCCAGTATTAATCCTAACCTTTAAGTTGCGAATCCCACCATGCAGAGTTCGAATGAAATCATGGAGATGCCCCTCGCTGGGGATTGAAGTCATCTTATCAAGCGACGTTCTTAAGGTCTTTTCAGAGGACACAATATTTGACCTTGTCATGGAATGGATTGGGACTCACTATCCCAATCTAGAGGAGCAAAGGAATATCCTTTCGACAAACTTGGCCAAATATATTCGGTTTCCCTACATGTCTCTCGATAAGCTTAGTGAGGCTTTGAGCTGCAACATCTTAGACAACGTCTTCGCACATAAAGCTGTCGTCGATGCCTTATTCTTCAAAATCAAGACCATCCCTCATCAACACCACAACTCTGAAGCAGCCACCTCGAACTACTTCCTCCCATATCTGAGACGAAACTACGAAAGGAGGCCTATCAAAGTGCTCCCAAACGAGCTTGTTATCGATTTTGACCTAAGGTTCGACGAATGTGCAAAGTTGAAACTGAACGAACGCATTCGTTCTGACACGTTCGACTTCAACGGGGATGGATTTTATTTGTACGTAGGATGCTCGGCTGACCCTTGGGGGAATATGATGTTTTGCGTTGGTTTTGCGAAAGAGAAAGAAGGTTGTGTTCCGTTTGGGATTCGCATCGAGTTTTCTTCAAGGTTGAGAGGCTCCAATGCGTACCTTCAGATAACCTCTGGCTCTAAAAGTCGGTGCTTTGGGAATAAGTATGATCTAACGTTGTATGAGATGCCATGGCTTAGTTTTATGGATGGACGACTTCTTCATTTTATAGATGGTTATCTATTCCTTAAGGTTAAGCTTAGAATGCAGTGAGGCTTGGTTTTGTTTTTCCTCCAACTGCTTTTATGTATTTATTTTTCTTTTCCGTTTCCCTGACGTGTTTTTTTTTTCAATTAGAATGAAGGATGTTTCAATTTGGTGGGTTATTATTCCTTACGTTACGTCTTCCGTTCATGTGCGTGCAGTAAATAAAATTTATTTTTGAGGTCGTAACATAAATCTTGATAGCTTGCGAAGTATAAAACACGATGATTTATTTATTTTTATTTAACCTGTGAATGCTCAAACCATTGTCATATTGATTGATGTCGTAGGCTGTTTAATATTTTGATTTAGGTAAATGTTAGTTTTCAAAATTCTTATGTTCAATTAAAAAGAAAATGAAGTTGGTTGCATGGCGTTATGATCGCATATCATTCGTAATATAACACGTTTAAATGCGCAAAACCAAATCAAACTTTAGAATAGAACTGAATCCTCGGACAAATTCTTCAAATAGGCTACGCAAATTTTGGAAAATATTTTCAAGTTTAAATGACATATTAAGAGAGACAGTTTAGAGCAAATGCTCTCGAATTGATTTGGTATATCAATTTCTACATTTAAAAATGTTAATTAAAACTAAACATTGGATCACGCTCTCTTAGCCTAATGAATGTAACTGTCTTTCCTTTTTAGTATACTGCCTAGTTTTGTTATAAAATATTAAACCTAAAATTACAACAAAACCACCCACTATGTTTTATTTCATGCACACACGTAGGGTGTGCCAAATAAAATAGTAAATATTAATACTCCCCTCCCCTGTTCAAGTTAAATCGCATTTGATATTAGGGTTTCTCTCTATCTTAGAATTTTCAGAGCAAATATTGGCTGTTCTTCAAAGTTTTCTTTCATAACCATGATTACGATGATGCTTCAGTTCAAGACTTTATGTTTGGTTTCAATGACAGTACATTTTCCGACCGTGAGCTGATCATTGGAATTCTCCGAGAGAACGCGACCCGAACCGAATCCGGCTACCTTCATCCCCTGGAGAATGGTAAGCATTGCCTTCGTTTAATGCATATGAATTATCCGTGAATTTAGAACTCAGTAGCTCATCAGGCCTGTCATTAGCGTCCCTCTCCAAACAGTTAATCACCATTTCCTCAAAATTCTTCCATCTCTTCTTCTCTCTCTTGTAAGCTTCTGCCGATTTGTTCATGGAAGATGGCATATACTGCTCAATGAACTGCTTCTTCTTCGTCTTTTCCTTCGAATCTTTCTTATAGGGCTTGAAAGAAAATTTCTTTTTCGCATGACTCTCATCTATAACCCTATCAAGCTGTCGTCTGTGATTTGCTTTGGACCCACCTTCCCAATCTAACTCCATAGCTGCTAATCCAACCAGCCACACATCAGATTTCCTCTCATAATACTCTCCCCGCGATTTGAATACTTCAGGCGCTGAACCCCATTGGAATATTCTCGCTAATGGATGTGTCGAAAACAATGAAGATGAAGACGATCCTATTTCTGGCATACCACGGTCGTCTATAGTAGCAGAAAACCCTAGTTTGATTTGATTATATTCTTTCAAGAAAATCTGACCTGCAGTTATCTCTCTGTGAAACATCCCGTTCTGTGGATCTCAGACAAGCCATTCAACGCCTCCCTCAGCAAACTGCGACGTGAACCCAGGGCATTCCCTTGTCGCGAAATTGTCCTCCCAAGACTCCTCTAAGCGATTTCATATGGTGGCCATCGCAGTTGTTTTTGAAATAGACATAGAAGCTTGTTCCTCTAATACCATGACGGAAGGTGAAAGATGACTTCACTCCGACTATATATGTTGGGATGATCCCTGACTCGCCTGCTAACTTCGACGCGTCTCTGAAGGTCTTCCATGGAGGCTTGAGATGATGGATCATGACTTCCTTGGCTACGATGGTCGACGACCTTGAAGGATCATTTACTTCTTCGTGTTCGTTCTCGAGTGAGACCATGGATGCCATGCATTATCTGTCCATTGAAGGACGATCCAAGGGAGGGACGAGAAATGTGCTTTGGGTTTGTTCGTCGTAGAAAATAAATGAGGATTCGACTTTCGTATTCGCCGGAGGGTTATAATTCGCTCTGCGTTCATGATTTGATGATGATGAACTGTCAAACAACATCGTTTCAGAAGAAGAAATGGTGTTGTTTTGCAGCAGATACTAAGAGAGGGAAAACAAAAAGGAAAAGAGAAAGAGGAAAAAAATGAAAGGTGTTCGTTTGAGTTTGAGCCTATGGAAGGATGATGATCAATGGAGGGTTGAATCTATATCAGTAAATAGTGGCGATGATGAGTGTTATGAATTTAAATATCTGTGATTTGATGGTTAATGAAGTGAAGTTGGTTTAAAACATCTTGTAGATAACCATTCTTGATCTTAATTATAGAAGTCGTTTTTTTCTGGAAAAAAAAAAGATAAACCATTCTTGATTTAAAACAATTTGGACCTAGGCCCAATTAGAAGTAACTACGAAATTTATTGAGTTTGTAGCCCATTTATTGTTGCTGCGAGTGCGATCACAACTTTTTTAAGCCCATTACGTTTAGTTTTCGTCACGGCAGTTTTGACCATTAAATTTTAAGAAAATTCCAGTTGTGCTCCTTGTATTTTTTAGTTGGTGTCCTTTTTAATTCGTAGGTACTCCTGTGTTTAAGATTTTCTAACTGGTAACTAAAGTATTTTTCAATTCCAGTTGGTAAGCCTATGTTTAATGTTCAAAGTGTTTTTAAGGTTGATACTTTTAATGTCTATCCATTTTGACTTCAAGAACTTGTTATACTTTTAATGTCTATCCATTTTGACTTCAAGAACTTTTAATTCGTAGGTGCTCCCTTGCCAAGAACTTGTTATCCATTTTGACTTCAAGTTCAACGACTGTGCTAACCTCGAATGGGAGGAATTAATTTATACTGACCCATTCGACTTTGGTGGGATTGAATTCAATCTGTATGCAGAACGCGCACTTAAGAAGTCGGGGAATATGAAGTTCTTTGTCGGTTTGGCAACGGAGGAAACCTTTTCATTCAGTCTTCACTTCGAGTTTGCAGCCAAGTCAAAAAGCTCGAATACCTTCGTGCAGAAGAACAACTCGGGCAATGAAAGTTATAAGAATGTCGACGATATAAGACTGTATGAGACACCATGGACTACTTTTGTGGCTGGAAAGAGTCTCGATTCTATAGATGGTTATCTATACCTTGAGGTCAAGCTTAGAATGCAATGAAAATGAAGGCTTTGTTATATCGAATCAATCGTTTCTTGTTTGCCTGAATGAACTTGATGTCTTTACTTTGCCTACTGATCTTGGAGGTGGTTCCCATTTTGCTGCTTAGTCTCTTGCCGTTGGAATCATGGGCCTATTGGGATCGTTGTCCTCCGTTTTCCCTAACGTTGGAATGTTTTTTAATGATTTTATTATCAATCTTATGTATTTAAATAGTTTCATTCAATTACGATACTGATGGTACCGTTTCAAGATTACAGCTACTTGCATTTACAGTTACACCTTATCTAGGAGATTGTACGAGAGTAAGTTAAAAAACTGTATTTCATTAAATAGTGTCCTGTATTTCACTTTGCAAGAACTTCATTATTGGTAATGCCCTCTCATATTGTATCAGGAAAAGGTTGTTTTTATCGATTGACCAGTAATGAATAGTTCAATTAGATGTATATCGTAACATTTTTCTTTCAATGAGCAGGGGAAACAGTTGACGATGAACATATTCTCATTCTCATTCTCATGCAACAGTTGACGATGAACAAACACATGAAATATCTCAAATCTCAGCATTTCATAGAAGATATTTCACAAACTGAGAAACAAATCAATCGTCACAAACCAAGAACATAGAAACCCATCCAATTATTATTCACTGTAAAAAACCCAAACAACCAAGAAAAACTAATATTCAGAAAACCTAGCTCTCCTTCTGTAGCGCCCCGTTTCCTTTTCCATATTGCGCACCAATTACATTTTTCCCATAAATTTTTTTTGCTTTTCTTTTCCTTTCATAACTATTCCTTTTGAACATAAATGGGGGCGTCCATCTGTCTATTCACTTTCAAACATAATGTACATATATGTACGCAACATAATCATTTTAGTATCATACCGAAGTTGCTAGCGTTCCTTAAACTATATACAACTACAAATTATGGGGAGTAGGATGAGAGTGTAGCCGACCAACCTTGAATTCATGCTTTCGTATCGTGGATGCATTCTAAGTAGCCTGTTAGATATCTACAACATTGTAAAACAATTATTCAGAGTATGATCGCAACATGTTATTTCGTAGACATATAGTAAATAAAACTGTAATAAGAAATAAAGTCGTTTCTCATAAGTATCATAACATTTCTTTTATATACCCATTTCGTAATATAAAACCATCGTTCATAAGATTCGTAGATCAAATGACATTCAATATTTCCATTATATACCATTGATCATATAAGTTCCATAGATCAAAAGCAATTTGTACTATGATACTTTTAATCATATAATCATCATTCAAATGATCCTTAAATCGATGCATTTCTATATGCCATTTATTTTGATTCTCCCGTTATAGACTAGTTAGAATGTACTGTACGCCCAGTCGGCGCCCATGCATGGGACTCTGTAACCATTCCGTAATCCCCCAATTTGTAGGTATTGCCTGTACAGGACTTTGTAAAATCCCCCGATTTGTAGGGATATATGCCGTAGCATCCGTATCATACCGTCGATAGTCGTAGCAGTCATAACAGTTTCTCCTTTCATTTATTACTTGTATGCAATGCCGTGCATCTATCCTTATATGATACATATTTCATATGAGAGCATGTTACGGGCGCACAATTCACGTCAATTTACAGTTAACACGTATATTATAAAGTCATCAATCAGTTAATCCATATAGGGCATGTAGGCACAAAAGACACATTAGTTATCAATCAGTACTTACAGCCATAGAATTTCAAATCAATCAATAAAATTCGTATAAAACATATAAGCATATATAGGCATATGAATGACATAGAAACGGACCACATGTTGCATATCATACTCACTGGTTTCATTTATTCTCCCATCTGATCAACCATATCCTTGCCTTTATTGAGATCCTGACCTATAGAGATATTATTTTGGTAAATATGAGATCCCTAATATGGTGCATATGCCGTGATATGCATGCCATATTATGCATGTTCGTTCCTATCCGTAGCCTTTACATTTCTGTTTGTTATAAACTCTCAGCTTAAGATGATACATTTAAGTCGATGTCGAAATCCGTACTGAAATCTGGTAACTAACTGTATTGAAACTATTACTGAAAACCTTAACTTATATCGTACCAGAAAACCTAGAATACCGAGAATTTAGGGCACCTAAGTCACGCCGAAATCCTTTAGTTAGTATAAGTGAATACCAAAAAGTTTTCCAAGTTTGAGCTTGCCGAAAATTTTCTTGGCCTATATCGAAAACATTGTTGTAATTATTAAATGCCGAAAACTTGACACCGAATAATGCTGGAAACTTTATCTGTTAAAGTAGCATGCCGAAAACTTAGGGTTAAACATTAAAATGTCGAAAATTCCATTAAGATGTCGAGAACTTCAATTATACACCTTGCCTAAAACTTTGTAAGATACCAATCCCGAAAACTTTATGCCCATTGTCATTGCCGAGAAGTTTCAAAATCATTTATATTTGTACCGAAAACATTATATATCAAAGTAAATGCCGAAAGCCTTTCCAATAAAATAAAGTAAATAATATCGAAAACCTTAGCCCTCGCGAAAATCTCCATTCAGAATATCCAAAACGTTGAATATTGATCATTGAAATGCTAAAAATATTCCTACACCGAAAATCATCTATTCAACCTTAAAATACTTAAATTGTTATATTTTATTGAAAGATTCGTACACTTAAATATTAATACGTTCCACTTCAAAAATCATCCAAATCATGTCTTTTGAAACTTTTCAAGCCTTAAAAATAACATATAATCAAAGTTATCGAAAACTTTATATTTCAACGAAATTTCCAAATTTAAATGCCAAAAAACCCTAAAATGCTTAATCCTTAAGATGTTATCTAATCGGCTACAATACTTCAAACTGCTATAACATATTTATTTGTAAAGGATTTGCATATTCAAAGTATTAGCATGTCCTAATACCAAAATATCCCAATATGTAAATATGCAAATCTCTTCAAAAACCTGAGAAAACCCTAGCGTATCCAAGTTCCAAAAAGCCTCCTGTAATTATTAATACCGAAAACTTCCTTATACTTGACATTAGAGGTGTCAAAACGGGCCGAGCCCGTCGGGTTGGGCCGCCCCGCCATAAAAATAGGTGGGTTGGGCCAACCAATTCGCGGCCCGTTTAAAGGCGGGCCGAAACGGGCCAGCCCGTTTGGGTTGCGGGTTTTGGCGGGTCGGGGCGGGCTGACCCGCCAATAATTTTTATTTTTTGTTTATTATATATATATTATAAACATTTTTAATGCTAAATAGTAATAAATAATATTTATTAGTGATTAATTATAATTAATTTAGTTAAGAACTTAATTTATAAATGATTTATTTGTTAATTATTCCAAAAAATATTATTAATTTAAGTATTATGTGCAAAAAAAAATACAAAAAAAATAAAAAAATTAAAAAAAATATATAGCGGGCTGGCCCGCCAACCCGCGGCGGGTCGGGGCGGGCTACTAGTTTAGTACCCGTTATGTTGGCAGGCTGGCCCGACCCGCCCCGTTTAATGACGGGTTGAGGCGGGGCGGGGCGGGGCGAGGCGGGGCGGGCCGGCCCGTTTGACAGCTCTACTAGACATCATTCGAATCCTAACAATAATATGAAACTACAATAGACCTAGAAGTGTTCAAACTCCTGTTCTAATGTCGAAGGGTTATTCCCTTAATCATCCACATGTCTAACATAATTTATTAAAAATCTATATACATATATGTAAGCTACAAAAAAAAATTGTTTAATTCATTTACCTTTGAAAGACTTGTATAGCTTAATCAGATTTATTTCTTGTTGACACTCCACCTTCGTTATACTTCCTCTCGGTTTTTCCTTTTGAAGATAAAAATGAAAGGTCAACACCTTTCTACAAGTATTTCTCCTTTGTTCACTTTATGAGGGTTTTATTAGTCAAAGTATATTAAAGTGTCGAAATTTGTGTTTGATATGATAAGAAGGTGACGTGTCTTTCCTATGTATTAAGTAAGATGTTTCTTTAATAAGCTTAAGTTATTCATGCCAAAAACTTTGAACTTAAGAAAACTTTTTCATTAGTTATACTTACCAAATGACATCTATGGGTAATGGCCCTCCCCACATGTTCGTTAACTCTCTAATTGGATTAATATCAACATATATATGTATATGTACATGTAGACCTATTTATTTGTCGTGTTGACGTGGCACAAAAAAATGCCACACAACAGGTGCCCACGAATGGTGCTCACGCAAGGTGAGCACCATAACATTTCTGTATATATAGATCAATATGTGGCATTTTTTTGTGCCACGTCAACATGTCAAATCAACCCCCGACGGGTTCACTAATCCCATGTGTAGGTTATAGATCAATAAAAAATTCCATTGTATGCTGATTTGACGCGTTGATGTGGTTGGTGCTCACGAATGTGCTCATGCAAGGTGAGCACCATAACATTACTCACATACATACACACACACACACACATATATATATATGCGAAAACTTTGATGTAGACCTCGAACTTACTATGAAAACTTTGCCTCTTCATGCCAAATTAATTCTCGAAAAAGTACTTCGAAAACTTTATAGATGTCTATTGTATATGAATGCTCACGAAAACTCCTCTACCTTAAGCACTTATATTCACTTAATTCAACTATTTATTTTCTTACTAAGGTTCATAATACCCTTACTATTTATTATCATCTATATCATAACATTAATTTTGTAAATACATAAATTCATGTAATGTATGAAATGATAAAGGTTTTGGTTTCGATTCCTAACACCTTCTCGGCCTTCAGAGAATCAAAAAAGAAACATCATTCAGCTCATCATCAACAAAGACTTTAGAACTCAGTAGCTCATCAACAGTTGGCCCGTTATTAGCGTCCCTCTCCAAACATTTAATCACCATTTCCTCAATATTCTTCCATCTCTTCTTCTCTCTCTTGTAAGCTTCTGCCGATTTGTTCATGGAAGATGGCATATACTGCTCAATGAACTGCTTCTTCTTCGTCTTTTCCTTCGAATCTTTCTTATAGGGCTTGAAAGAAAATTTCTTTTTCGCATGACTCTCATCTATAACCCTATCAAGCTGTCGTCTGTGATTTGCTTTGAACCCACCTTCCCAACTCCATAGCTGCTAATCCAACCAGCCATACATCAGATTTCCTCTCATAATACTCTCCCTGCGATTCGAATACTTCAGGCGCTGAACCCCATTGGAATATTCTCGCTAATGGATGTGTCGAAAACAATGAAGATGAAGACGATCCTATTTCTGGCATACCACGGTCGTCTATAGTAGCAGAAAACCCTAGTTTGATTTGATTATATTCTTCCAAGAAAATCTGACCTGCAGTTATCTCTCTGTGAAACATCCCGTTCTGTGGATCTCAGACAAGCCATTCAACGCCTCCCTCAGACAAACTACGACGTGAACCCAGGGCATTCCCTTGTCGCGAAATTGTCCTCCCAAGACTCCTCTAAGCGATTTCATAATGTGGCCATCGCAGTTGTTTTTGAAGCAGACGTAGAAGCTTGTTCCTCTAATACCATGACGGGAGGTGAAAGATGACTTCACTCCGACTATGTTGGGATGATCCCTGACTCGCCTGCTAACTTCGACGCGTCTCTGAAGGTCTTCCATGAAGGCTTGAGATGATGGATCATGACTTCCTTGGCTACGATGGTCGACGACCTTGAAGGATCATTTACTTCTTTGTGTTCGTTCTCGAGTGAGACCATGGATGCCATGCATTATCTGTCCATTGAAGGACGATCCAAGGGAGGGACGAGAAATGTGCTTTGGGTTTGTTCGTCGTAGAAAATAAATGAGGATTCGACTTTCGTATTCGCCGGAGGGTTATAATTCGCTCTGCGTTCATGATTTGATGATGATGAACTGTCAAACAACATCGTTTCAGAAGAAGAAATGGTGTTGTTTTGCAGCAGATACTAAGAGAGGGAAAAAACAAAAAGGAAAAGAGAAAGAGGAAAAAAATGAAAGGTGTTCGTTTGAGTTTGAGCCTATGGAAGGATGATGATCAATGGAGGGTTGAATCTATATGAGTAAATAGTGGCGATGATGAGTGTTATGAATTTAAATATCTGTGATTTGATGGTTAATGAAGTGAAGTTGGTTTAAAACGTCTTGTAGATAACCATTCTTGATCTTAATTATAGAAGTCGTTTTTTTTCTGGAAAAAAAAAAGATAAACCATTCTTGATTTAAAACAATTTGGACCTAGGCCCAATTAGAAGTAACTACGAAATTTATTGAGTTTGTAGCCCATTTATTGTTGCTGCGAGTGCGATCACAACTTTTTTAAGCCCATTACGTTTAGTTTTCGTCACGGCAGTTTTGACCATTAAATTTTAAGAAAATTCCAGTTGTGCTCCTTGTATTTTTTAGTTGGTGTCCTTTTTAATTCGTAGGTACTCCTGTGTTTAAAATTTTCTAACTGGTAGCTAAAGTATTTTTCAATTCCAGTTGGTAAGCCTATGTTTAATGTTCAAAGTGTTTTTAAGGTTGATACTTTTAATGTCTATCGTCGTTATTTTAGAAAGCTACAAATGTTATGTTTAGGCGTAGGAATTGTTTTTACCATTCTAGAATTTCAATAACAATTAACGATGTTTATACTTTGAAAACTCCTTTTTGGTAATTCAAAACCACGGCGAAATACATTAGGAGTACCTACCTTGAAAATACATCGGATACCAATTGGAAAAGACTTTAATACAGAGCTACCAAATAGAATTGAAAAATACTTTGGGTAGCAGTTGGAAAATTCTTAAACACATGGGTAACTACCGAAAATGAAAATAACTCTGACACCAACAGAAAAAAAATATTATACCAAGTGGAATTACACCCTATTTTAAAACCATAACGGCTAATTTTGAACTGTGAAACTTATGATCACATATTAAACACAGGCCACACTCGAGTACCTATTGACTGTCGTAATCTATTTGGACTTGAGATGATAAACACATATCGAGAAATTAATCCTAAAGAAAATAAAAGGCAATCTCGTAGCACAGTCGATGGTGAGGTAAGGACTGGAATTAGTCGAAGTTGGAAGCAATTAGAATCAATATACGCAGTATATGTAACAATGAATAACAAGTTTAAACACACATTTATATTCGAGGTTTGTGTTACAAATATATGGAATGTAATTGTAAATTGTAATAATAATGGATCTCATTTGACTCTACATTTTGCATGAACTTAATGTTGGTTGGTCGTATATGATTAAAAATTGTGTGATTAATAGATATAATACGCAGGAATATATTTCGTCAATTATTTGGTGAATCGGATGTCGACACGTGTCAACTTCTATTCAAATTAACGACTATTTAGCGACGGGATCAATTTGGTTCAAATTTGATAACATCGGGGACTAAATAGGTACTCGCGAAACATCGGAGACTAAATTGATCTAGAGAGTAAACATTGGGGAGCAAGGTTTTTGCCCTACTGTTTGCTCTGACATGTATGTACTTGTTTATTTATTGTTAGCGATTACAATTATGGAAGTTCCCATTTGCCGTCTAGGATATTGCAATTTAACTTCATTTTTTTGGGTATTTTACATAATTAGCAAATCAGTACCCTCTTAGTATTTTTTATATGTAGGTACCTGTCAGAATAAATTTTTTACACATTGGTACCTGCCCGCCGCGAGGTACATCATATCACACATTTAGATACCATAGAGAAACGTATTGTGGTACGTAATACAGTTAAAAATGGTAACACCATATAACTTGCCACAAAGTACCGTATAGAACGCGACCCGACCCGAATCCGGCTACCTTCATCCCCTGGAGAATGGTAAGCATAGCCTTCGTTTAATGCATATGAATTATCCGTGTTGCTATGATTGGAAATATGATTGGAAGTATGCTATCGTCCTATTTCTTATGAAGGATGTTCTAAAGTTCGAAACTTTTTTTTGGTAACCGGGGAAAGTCGGTAGGTGAAACCCCGAGGCCGACCCATTACCTGCTAAACAGGCTGATCGGTTCAAACGCACATGTCTGTTCCAAACTTCCACATCAACTGTCTTCTTTTAGCTGAAAAGAGTCCATTTTTCCATAAATTAATGGTGCATTTAATCTAGTGATTGCATATAGTATTTATCTGTTTTATCTAAGCGATGATTTACCTTGTATGGCAGTTGTTTCCAAATGGTATGATGGAATCGAAACAGAGGTGTGTTACTATGAGAATTCATGCTTCAGGTATGTATTTCACTTTGCAAGAACTTCATTATTGGTAATGCCCTCTCATATTGTATCAGGAAAAGGTTGTTTTTATCGATTGACCAGTAATGAATAGTTCAATTAGATGTATATCGTAACATTTTTCTTTCAATGAGCAGGGGAAACAGTTGACGATGAACATAGTCTCATTCTCATTCTCATGCAACAGTTGACGATGAACAAACACATGAAATATCTCAAATCTCAGCATTTCATAGAAGATATTTCACAAACTGAGAAACAAATCAATCGTCACAAACCAAGAACATAGAAACCCATCCAGTTATTATTCACTGTAAAAAACCCAAACAACCAAGAAAAACTAATATTCAGAAAACCTAGCTCTCCTTCTGTAGCGCCCCGTTTCCTTTTCCATATTGCGCACCAATTACATTTTTCCCATAAATTTTTTTTGCTTTTCTTTTCCTTTCATAACCATTCCTTTTGAACATAAACGGGGGCGTCCATCTGTCTATTCACTTTCAAACATAATGTACATATATGTACGCAACATAATCATTTTAGTATCATACCGAAGTTGCTAGCGTTCCTTAAACTATATACAACTACAAATTATGGGGAGTAGGATGAGAGTGTAGCCGACCAACCTTGAATTCATGCTTTCGTATCGTGGATGCATTCTAAGTAGCCTGTTAGATATCTACAACATTGTAAAACAATTATGCAGAGTATGATCGCAACATGTTATTTCGTAGACATATAGTAAATAAAACTGTAATAAGAAATAAAGTCGTTTCTCATAAGTATCATAACATTTCTTTTATATACCCATTTCGTAATATAAAACCATCGTTCATAAGATCCGTAGATCAAATGACATTCAATATTTCCATTATATACCATATAACTTCCATAGATCAAAAGCAATTTGTACTATGATACTTTTAATCATATAATCATCATTCAAATGATCCTTAAATCGATGCATTTCTATATGCCATTTATTTTGATTTTCCCGTTATAGACTAGTTAGAATGTACTGTATGCCCAGTCGGCGCCCATGCATGGGACTCTGTAACCATTCCGTAATCCCCCAATTTGTAGGTATTGCCTGTACAGGACTTTGTAAAATCCCCCGATTTGTAGGGATATATGCCGTAGCATCCGTATCATACCGTCGATAGTCGTAGCAGTCATAACGGTTTCTCCTTTCATTTATTACGTGTATGCAATGCCGTGCATCTATCCTTATATGATACATATTTCATATGAGAGCATGTTACGGGCGCACAATTCACGTCAATTTACAGTTAACACGTATATTATAAAGTCATCAATCAGTTAATCCATATAGGGCATGTAGGCACAAAAGACACATTAGTTATCAATCAGTACTTACAGCCATAAAATTTCAAATCAATCAATAAAATTCGTACAAAACATATAAGCATATGTATGCATATGAATGACATAGAAACAGATCACATATTGCATATCATACTCACAGGTTTCGTTTATTCTCCCATCTGATCAACCATATCCTTGCCTTTATTGAGATCCTGACCTATAGAGATATTATTTTGGTAAATATGAGATCCCTAATATGGTGCATATGCCGTGATATGCATGCCTTATTATGCATGTTCGTTCCTATCCGTAGCCTTTACATTTCTGTTTATTATAAACTCTCAGCTTAAGATGATACATTTAAGTCGATGTCGAAATCCGTACTGAAATCTGGTAACCAACTGTATTGAAACTATTACTGAAAACCTTAACTTATATCGTACCAGAAAACCTAGAATACCGAGAATTTAGGGTACCTAAGTCACGCCGAAATCCTTTAGTTAGCATAAGTGAATACCAAAAAGTTTTCCAAGTTTGAGCTTGCCGAAAATTTTCTTGGCCTATATCGAAAACATTGTTGTAATTATTAAATGCCGAAAACTTGACACCGAATAATGCTGGAAACTTTATCTGTTAAAGTAGCATGCCGAAAACTTAGGGTTAAACATTAAAATGTCGAAAATTCCATTAAGATGTTGAGAACTTCAGTTATACACCTTGCCTAAAACTTTGTAAGATACCAATCCCGAAAACTTTATGCCCATTGTCATTGCCGAAAAGTTTCAAAATCATTTATGTTTGTACCGAAAACATTATATATCAAAGTAAATGCCGAAAGCCTTTCCAATAAAATAAAGTAAATAATATCGAAAACCTTAGCCCTCGCAAAAATCTCCATTCAGAATATCCAAAACGTTGAATATTGATCATTGAAATGCTAAAAATATTCCTACACCGAAAATCATCTATTCAACCTTAAAATACTTAAATTGTTATATTTTATTGAAAGATTCGTACACTTAAATATTAATACGTTCCACTTTCAAAAATCATCCAAATCATATGTCTTTTGAAAATTTTCAAGCCTTAAAAATAACATATAATCAAAGTTATCGAAAACTTTATATTTCAACGAATTTAAATGCCAAAAAACCCTAAGATGCTTAATCCTTAAGATGTTATCTAATCGGCTACAATACTTCAAACTGCTATAACATATTTATTTCTAAAGGATTTGCATATTCAAAGTATTAGCATGTCCTAATACCAAAATATCCCAATATGTAAATATGCAAATCTCTTCAAAAACCTGAGAAAACCCTAGCTATCCAAGTTCCAAAAAGCCTCCTGTAATTATTAATACCGAAAACTTCCTTATACTTGACATTAGAGGTGTCAAAACGGGCCGAGCCCGTCGGGTTGGGCCGCCCCGCCATAAAAATAGGTGGGTTGGGCCAACCAATTCCCGGCCCGTTTAAAGGCGGGCCGAAACGGGCCAGCCCGTTTGGGTTGCGGGTTGAGGCGGGTCGGGGCGGGCTGACTCGCCAATAATTTTTATTTTTTGTTTATTATATATATATATTATAAACATTTTTAATGCTATATATTAATAAATAGTATTTATTAGTGATTAATTATAATTAATTTAGTTAAGAACTTAATTTATAAATGATTTATTTGTTAATTATTCCAAAAAATATTATTAATTTAAGTATTATTTGCAAAAAAAATACAAAAAATTAAAAAAAATTAAAAAAAATATAGCGGGCTGGCCCGCCAACCCGCCAACCCGCGGCGGGTCGGGGCGGGCTACTAGTTTAGTAGCCCGTTATGTTGGCAGGCTGGCCCGCCCCGCCCCGTTTAATGGCGGGTTGAGGCGGGGCGGGGCGGGGCGGGGCGAGGCGGGGCGGGCCGGCCCGTTTGACAGCTCTACTAGACATCATTCGAATCCTAACAATAATATGAAACTACAATAGACCTAGAAGTGTTCAAACTCCTGTTCTAATATCGAAGGGTTATTCCCTTAATCATCCACATGTCTAACATAATTTATTAAAAATCTATAAACACATATA
Source organism: Craterostigma plantagineum (assembly GCA_027422505.1). NCBI lineage: Eukaryota > Viridiplantae > Streptophyta > Magnoliopsida > Lamiales > Linderniaceae > Craterostigma > Craterostigma plantagineum. The sequence continues at coordinate 5,037,390 of JAPQWV010000050.1, forward strand.
TGTAAGCTACAAAAAAAAAATTGTTTAATTCATTTACCTTTGAAAGACTTGTATAGCTTAATCAGATTTATTTCTTGTTGACACTCCACCTTCGTTATACTTCCTCTCGGTTTTTCCTTTTGAAGATAAAAATGAAAGGTCAACACCTTTCTACAAGTATTTTTCCTTTGTTCACTTTATGAGGGTTTTATTAGTCAAAGTATATTAAAGTGTCGAAATTTGTGTTTGATATGATAAGAAGGTGACGTGTCTTTCCTATGTATTAAGTAAGATGTTTCTTTAATAAGCTTAAGTTATTCATGCCAAAAACTTTGAACTTAAGAAAACTTTTTCATTAGTTATACTTACTAAATGACATCTATGGGTAATGGCCCTCCCCACGTGTTCGTTAACTTTCTAATTGGATTAATATCAACATATATATGTATATGTACATGTAGACCTATTTATTTGTCGTGTTGACGTGGCACAAAAAATGCCACACAACAGGTGCCCACGAATGGTGCTCACGCAAGGTGAGCACCATATCATTTCTGTATATATAGATCAATATGTGGCATTTTTTTGTGCCACGTCAACATGTCAAATCAACTCCCGACGGATTCACTAATCCCATGTGTAGGTTATAGATCAATAAAAAATTCCATTGTATGCTGATTTGACGCGTTGATGTGGTTGGTGCTCACGAATGTGCTCATGCAAGGTGAGCACCATAACATTACTCATATATATATATATGTGTGTGTGTGTGGGTGTGTGTGTGTGAAAACTTTGATGTAGACCTCGAACTTACTATGAAAACTTTGCCTCTTCATGCCAAATTAATTCTCGAAAAAGTACTTCGAAAACTTTATAGATGTATATTGTATATGAATGCTCACGAAAACTCCTCTACCTTAAGCACTTATATTCACTTAATTCAACTATTTATTTTCTTACTAAGCTTCATAATACCCTAACTATTTATTATCATCTATATCATAACATTAATTTTGTAAATACATAAATTCATGTAATGTATGAAATGATAAAGGTTTTGGTTTCGGTTCCTAACACCTTCTCGGCCTTCAGAGAATCAAAAAAGAAACATCATTCAGCTCATCATCAACAAAGACTTTAGAACTCAGTAGCTCATCAACAGTTGGCCCGTTATTAGCGTCCCTCTCCAAACATTTAATCACCATTTCCTCAAAATTCTTCCATCTCTTCTTCTCTCTCTTGTAAGCTTCTGCCGATTTGCTCAGCCAAGATGGCATATACTGCTCAATGAACTGCTTCTTCTTCGTCTTTTCCTTCGAATCTTTCTTATAGGGCTTGAAAGGAAATTTCTTTTTTCGCATGAATCTCATCTATAACCCTATCAAGCTGTTGTGATTTGCTTTGAACCACCTCCCCAAACTAACTCCATAGCTGCTAATCCAGCCATACATCAGATTTCCTCTCATAATACTCTCCCTGCGATTCGAATACTTCAGGCGCTGAACCCCATTGGAATATACTCGCTAATGGATGTGTCGAAAACAATGAAGACGAAGACGACCCTATTTCTGGCATACCACGGTCGTCTATAGTAGCAGAAAACCCTAGTTTGATTTGATTATTGTCTTCCAAGAAACTCTGACCTGCAGTTATCTCTCTGTGAAACAGTCCCGCTCTGTGGATCTCAGACAAGCCATTCAACACCTCCCTCAGACAAACTACGACGTGGGCCCAGGGCATTTCCTTGTCGGGAAATTGTCCTCCCAATACTCCTCTAAGCGATTTCATAATGTGGCCATCGCAGCTGTTTTGAAGCAGACATAGAAGCTCGTTGTTATACCATGACGGTAGGTAAACGTCACTCCGACTATGTTGGGATGATCCCTGAATCGCCTACTAACTTCGACGCGTCTATGAAGGTCTTCCATGGAGGCTTGAGATGATTCTTGGATGACTTCCTTGGCTATGATGGTCGATGACCTTGAAGGATCATTTACTTCTTCGTGTTCGTTCTCGAGTGAGACCATGGATCCCATGCAGTATTAGATTTGTCCATTGAATGACGATCCAAGGGAGGGATGAAGATGACCAAAAATGTGCTTTGGGTTTGTTCGTCGTAGAAAGTTAATGAGGATTCGACTTTCGTATTCGACGGAGGGTTATAATTCGATCTGCGTTCATGATTTGATGATGATGAACTGTCAAATTCGTTTCAGAAGAAGAAATGGTGTTGTTTTGCAGCAGATACTCAAAGAGGGAAAACAAAAAGGAAAAGAGAAAAAGGAAAAAAAAGTGAAAGGTGTTCGTTTGAGTTTGAGCCTATGGAAGGATGATGATCAATGGAGGATTGAATCTATATGAGTAACTAGTGGCGATGATGAGTGTTATGAATTTAAATATCTGTGATTTGATGGTTAGTGAAGTGAAGTTGGTTTAAAACGTCTTGTAGATAACCATTCTTGATCTTGATTATAGAAGTCGTTTTTTCCTAAAAAAAAAGATAACCATTCTTGATTTAAAACAATTTGGGCCTAGGCCCAATTAGACGTAACTACGAAATTTATTGACTTTGTAGCCCATTTATTGTTGCTGCGAGTGCGATCACAACTTTTTTAAGCCCATTACGTTCACTTTCGTCACGGTAGTTTTGACCATTAAATTTTAGGAAAATTCCAGTTGTGCTCCTTGTATTTAAGGCTCTTTTAGTTGGTGTCCAAAGTTATTTTTAATTCGTAGGTACCCCTGTTTTTAAGATTTTCTAACTGGTAACTAAAGTATTTTTCAATTCCAGTTGGTAAGCTTATGTTTAATGTTCAAAGTGTTTTTAAGGTGGGTACTTTTAATGTCTATCATCGTGATTTTAGAAAGCTACAAATTTTAATTTTAGGCGTAGGAACCGTTTTTACCATATAGAATTTCAATAGCAATTAATGATGTCGACATGTGTCAACTTCTATTCAAATTAACGGCTATTTAGCGATGGGATCAATTTGGTTCAAATTTGATAACATCGGGGACCAAATAGGTACTCGCGAAACATCTGAGACTAAATTGATCTAGAGGATAAACATTTGGGAATAAGGTTTTTGCCCTACTTATTTTATTTGTTCGCTCTGACATGTATGTATTTGTTTATCTATAGTTAGCGATTACAATTATGGAAGTTCGCCATTTGCCGTCTACGATATTTGCAATTTAACTTCATTTTCTTCTTGCGTCTTCTATTATTTTTAATTTAGAAAGATCAATAGGTTTTCTAATAGCCCGGTAAAAACTCTGTCGCTTCCCCTCTGGAAAAAAAAATCGGCTGCTGAGAAATGCCTACTTATTCTTCACTAGTATTGTATGTAATCTCCCTCTTATGTTTTAGGGCTTTTTCTCCATCGCAGTTACTGTCAGTATTTAGAGCAAGATAAATAAAGACTGTTCGTCCAAGTTCTAAGAGCCATGAGCAACAATGCTTTAGTTCGCGACTTAATGTTTGCGTTCAACGACAGTGCATTTTCGGATCGTGAACTGGTCATCCACATTCTCCCCGAAAACGCGACCCGACCCGAATCCAGCGACATTTGGTCTCCACAGAACGGTAAGCCCTCCTTTAACGCGTATGAGTTATGTGTGTTGCCTGCAGCTGCTTGTTGTCTAGGGTATTTGCGTGTAGGCGTTGAAAGTGATGGTTCGAGTTCTTCGGAAGGATGTTCGAAAGTTCTGAACTTGCACGTCAGCTCTGTTCTTTTAGCTGAAAGAAGCCCATTTTTCCATAAAGTAATGGGTTTCATCCAGTGAGTACTCAGTAATTATTTCTCTGTATTATCTAATTGTTGGGCTACGTTATATTGCAGTTGTTTGCAAATGGTATGATGGAATCTAAACAGAGATGCGTTACCATGAGAATTCATGCCTCAGGTTTGTACTTCCTCTTTGAATGAGACAATATGCATGTCCTTACTCATTGATCCTTTCTGAATATCTTATATCTGGAAAAACTGTTATTTTTATTGGGCTCTTGATGCCGAAGATGTTAACTGTTTTCGCTTTCAATGAACAGAAGAGACTGCTTTCGTAGAACTCCTGAAATACATGTACAGTGGTGCATTAACTATCAGCAGTGGTGAACTTTGCGTAAAGCTATTAACAGAGTTTCCAATGACTACCGAACTTGCATTGCGCTATCTGGATTTTACCTCTAGCACCACTGATGAAGTTAAACGTTTGGCCCATGCAGCGGAGCTGTTCTTGGAAGACCAATATAAGGATATAGACAAGTTAGTACCTTGATTTTTTCCTTTTAATCTTTGTTTCAATTCACTGGTATTTATCTTTAACCTTCATTGCAAATCTCACTAAGTAGAGTTGAAGATGATGTTGTGGAGATGCCCCTTGCTGTGATAGAATTCATCCTATCAAGTGTCTTTGTTAAGGTTTATTCAGAGGATGCAATATTTGACCTTGTTATCAAGTGGATCGAGACTCATTCTTCGAAGCTAGAGGACCAAAAGAACATCTTTTCGGCGCACTTGGCCAAGTACATTCGGTTCCCCCACATGTCTATCGATAAGCTTAGGAAGGTTTTGAGCTGCAATATCTTAGACGATGGCTTTGCACATAAAGCAGTCGTTGATGCCTTATTCTTCAAAGTCAAGACCGCCCCTCATCATCTTCACCACAGCACGACGAGCGCCACCACCACCACCACTAATGACTCAACCATCTCAAAGTACTACCACCCATATGCGAGGCGAGGCTACAGATTGATGCCGATTAAAGTGATCCCTCTCCCATTGCAAGGGCTTATCGTCCATTTTGACCTTAAGTTCGACGAATGCGCTAACATGAAACCAAAAGAGTATCTTCGTTCTGAGACATTCAGCTTCGGTGGGCTTGGATTTTATCTATATGCAGTGCGTGGGGCTATGGTGTTTCTTGTTGGTTTGTCGAGGGGCAGAATATTTAATGTGCCATTTCGTTTTTCCTACGAGGTTGCTGCCTGGTCAAAAAGCTCTAATACGTTCGTGCGTAGGAAACTCGACGTGGAAAATTGTTATGGGAATGCTGTGCTGTATAGGACGCCATGGTCTAAATTTGAGGCTGGAGAAAGCATCGATTCCATCGATGGTTATCTAGTCCTTCAATTCAAGCTTACTGTGTCATCGGTATCAAGTTGACCAATAAGAGTGAACTTGGTGTCTTCTTCGTTCGACTGGTTTTTTTTTGTTTATTGATGACATGGATAGCTTTTCTTTTAATTTTCTGAAGCAAATCTTGAACAATCAGAAATTACTTGATCGACCAAGCGAGAATTCAGAACTGAAAGATTTCTTATTAAGAGAAATTTGATCTAAAAAATACAGCATAAAAAAGTGACTTGGCTACACGCTTAAATACAATTACTATCTGCTAATAATCAAAAGAGACCCTAAAATAAAATACATTTACAAACTGGTCCCTGTGTATAAACAAATGCTCTGCTCTTCAACCTCGCATGATCAAGCTCAGTTCTGATCTTCATATCCTTCTTTATGTAACTCCAATATTTTCTTAGTATCTGCGGTTAGGAATCCTTCCTTTTTGCTGTGTCTAGTCCTACATTGCAGTTGCAGGTGAACTTTGTATTTTCTTACGACTTCTATTCAGTTTCTTACGTCTTCATGGATGTGCAACCCACTCAATCGACTCCCTTGTGCAAAGGAAAGCTCATTATACCTTTTTTGTTTATGTAGTCATTTTTTTATGGTTCTCTGTAAATAATAAATATACCTCAGTCAAATAAAGGTAAATTCTGAACGAAGGGAATAAATAAAACATTATAATATTACCCGCTAAAAAAAACTGTGTCGCTTCCCTTGCCAGAGAGTAAATGCGATGGATGAGGTCGTCGTTTCATCTTCTTTAGGGGGGCTTATATCTACCCTAACTTGCAATTGTGGATTTCTCTCAATAGATTTCAAGTTTCAGTATTCAGAGGAAGATATAGACTGTTTATCCAAAAATATTAACAACAATGAGCCACGATGCTTCAGTTCGCGACTTTTTGTTTGGTTTCAACGACATCACGTTTTCCGATCGTGAGCTCATTGTCGACATTCTAGGCGAAAATGTGACCCGAACCGGATCCGGCGACATTCAGTCTCCAGAGGAAGGTAGGCTCTAGTTTATAACGTATGAGAGTTGTGATGTTGTCATGCTTGGAAGTAGAAGAAGCCTGAAGGAGACATACGTTTATGTTTACAGCTTCTTATTGTTGTGTTTATATTCTTTTAGGTGTTGAAAGTGATTGCCCAGGTTCTTCGAAAGGATGTTCCAAAGTTCTAAATTTTCACGTCAACTCTCTTCTCTTAGCTGAAAAGAGTCCATTTTTCCATAAAGTAATGGTTTGTCTGTCACTCAGTGATTTTACTCTGAATTATTTCTCTGTCATATCTGAATTTTGTGTTGGGTTCTCTTGTGTTGCAGTTGTTCACAAATGGTATGATGGAGTCGAAACAGAGATGTGTTACTATGAGGATTCATGCCTCAGGTTTGTACTTCTAACTTTGAAAGAAGCGATATACATATCCGTGTTCTCAGAAGGCGTTGCTGTTTTGTTTATGGAGCAATAATGAACAGCTGTTGGGGAATCAAATATATTAACTGTTTTGCGTTTTCAATGAACAGAAGAAACTGCGTTCGTAGAGCTCCTGAAATACATGTACAATGGTACACTAACGATCAGCAGTGCACCTGCTTTGCTTGATGTGCTTAAGCTCACTGACAAATTTGAGGTGATTTCATGCATGAGGCTTTGCGTGAAACTATTAACAGAGTTGCCAATGACTATCGACTTTGCGTTGCTTTATCTGGATTTCACTTCTAGCACCTCGAGGACTGATGAGGTTCGCCTTTTATCTGATGCAACGAAACGGTTCATGGAAGATCAATTTAAGGATATTGACAAGTTAGTACCTTAACTGTTCGAACAATGATTCACTCTTTTTTTTTCATATTATTACTGTTTTTGTAATCTATGCTTCAATTGCTGTATTAATTTGAACCTTCTTCCATTGTGAGCGCAGAGTTCGAGATGAAATCATGGAGATGCCCCTTGCCGTGATTGAAGTCATCTTATCAAGCGACGTTCTTAAGGTCTTTTCAGAGGATACTATATTTGACCTTGTTGTGAAATGGATCGAGACTCATTATCCAAGGCTCGAGGACCAAAGGGACATCCTTTCGGCACATTTGGGCAAGTATATTCGCTTTCCTTACATGTCTCTCGATAAGCTTAGGGAGGCTTTGAGCTGCAACATTTTACACGATGGCTTTGCTAATAAAGCGGTCATCGATGCCTTGTTTTTCAAACTCAAGAACGCCCCTCATCATCATCACCATAGCAAGAAAGCCACAACCGAGGACTCGGCCCCCTCGAGCTACTACCACCCACATGTCAGACGAGACTACAAAAGGAAGCCCATTGAAGTTCTCCCTTGCAAAGAGATTGTTGTTAATTTCAACCTCAAGTTCGACGAGTGTGCTAACTTGGAACCAAAAGACTACATTTGTTCAGACCAATTCAACTTCGGCGGGCATGCATTTTACATCTACGCAGAATGCTCGGGAACTATGAAGTTTTGTGTTGGTTTATTGATGGAGTCAACGGGGAATGTGCCGTTTGGTCTTCACTATGAGTTCGCTGCAAAGTCGAAGAGCTACAATAATAACTTCAGTCAGAAGAACTCTGGCAACATGAATTCAGATAGTGTCAACTCTATGACATTGTATGAGACTCCATGGTCTACTTTCGTGGATGGGAAGAGTCTTGATTCTATCGATGGTTATCTATTCCTTCAGGTCAAGCTTGTTATGACATCATCAGCATCAAATCAACCTATGGGGTTTCGTTTTGGTCAATGAATGCATTTGATCATGTCTGCTTTTGCCAACTTGTTTTATGTGTTTTCTGAACATGGCTTTTTTTTTTGTATTTGTTATCTGCAACTAGAATGTGGTTTCCTTTTGCTGTCTGCCTATTCTAACTAACGCAGTATTTTTTGTTCATGCCTCATTTTTTTCTCTTCAATACTCGTGTTTCTGTGCAACTCAAATTAATATGAGTTAATTACAAATCTAGGCACTTGACCAAGTGTCAATTACAAAAGTAGGCATTCTGTGAAAACAGTTGCAAAAATAGGCATTACTTTATTTTATTTTCTTTTTTTGAATTAATTTTATTATGTGCACAATTTTATTACAAAAATAGACATCTTTTTATTTTATTTTTTTATATAATCAAATTTAAAATAAAATAAAATAGAAATTAAACAAACAATTGATCCACACACTTCGCTCTCCATCTTGAAGTAATTAATAAAAGATATGATATATGAAATGAGATAATGTGTAAATGAGATCCGGTTCAGTGTAGTAATCGTCAAATCGTCAAATAAGCATTTTTTTATTTTATTTTCTCTTTTTGAAATAATATTATTATGTTTACAAATTCTTCCCAAATAGGCATCCTTTTATTTTATATTATTTTGTTTTCAATAATTAGTTTTATAATCAAATGAAAGAAATATGAAATGAAAATTAATCAATCCAACAAAAAAAGGAATTCGAACAAATAAATGAAATAAATATAATGCTGTAATATAACACTACAACAAGAGTAATCCCACTCGAAATTTATTCCATGAAGAAACAATTTACAGGGTTTCAATGTTTCATCATTTTCATTAAATTCCAAAAACGATACAATACTTATCATATGTGGTCATTTTCATTAACATCGAAAAATCACATAATTAGTTCAAAATGTGAAAATTATTTATTGAATAAAATTAATTTATTAGTAGGTATAATGTTTTAAAACTTACATATGAAAAGTATCACTTGAATGTTATCTTGAGTGATATGTGTATTGAGATTATATAATAAAGACAAAAGAATGTATTTAATTAGGTGTATGGACACGTTGTACATGCAAAGGTACAGTTTTGAATGGATTTATTTTTAATTCGACCGGTGGCTAACTAGTCAATGTAATTAATGGTTTAATTATAAATTATACATGTAAATATAAACAGGAAATATAGAAGCAATAAAAAAGATTATGAAAATATAATATAAAAAATTATGCCTATTTTTGCAATAGTTTACACACAGTGCCTAGTTTTGAAAATCTCATTCTAAAGGATGCCTAGATTTGTAAATCACCCAATTAATATTGACGGGTGTATGGGTGTTTTACGTTTGCAGTCATCTTTTTATTGTTACAAAAATAGGCATCATCTGTTAACCATTATAAAAATAGACACAATTTTTTTTATATAATTTTTCATTATTTTTTATTGGTAATATATTTTTTATTTTTTCTTAAAATTTAATAGGTTCTTCATAGTTTGATTAACAAATTGAATCGAACCGAATAGAAATCGTTTATCTCGATTGCGGAATCGATTCAATTCGTTATTTGGTTTCTAATTTTTATAACATAATTTTTCGGTTTGCGGAAAATCAAACTTTTATATTTTTAATATTTCACATAGTAGTAAATAAAATTTCTTATGAATAAATAAATAATATAAAATATTCTATTTTTAATAGCATGCAATATTTTGGAACCACATCGATATACAATTTTTTCGCTTCACCGATTTATTTTTTTAGTTGGTTCTATGCAGGTTTTACCTGTTCATGACAAAAACTTTAATTTTGACTGGATTTCTTGTCGAGAAAAAATACCGTAAAAATTTTTCGAATGGTGGAAAATTAGTGATAATGACTGTGTTGCGTGTTTTTTTTTCAATCGTGGTATATTTCACTTATTTGTAACATATGTTTACCTTTCTTCATTTTATTAGTCCAATTGTATTACTTCTTTAATTGTGTATATTGTCAAATTAATTCATACAAAAAAATAAATTAAAAGAATGCCTATTTTTTAGTAATAATTATGTGCATATAATAAAATTAATTTAAAAATAAGATAAATACAAGAATTCCATGTAATACAGTACACGTAAGTGCCTATCTTCAGTTAACATAATTCTGGAGGGAAATACACATAATTTACCCGCCAAAAAAACTCATTCGCTTCTTTTCCGTTCCCTCCCCCAAATTAATATTGACGGATGACATCTTCATTAGCGGGCCCTAAATCTCCCTTGCAATTAGGGTTTATCTCCGTCGTAATCAATATCAATCTTCAGAGCAAAATATAGGCTGTTTGTTCTTCAAAGTTTTCTTTCATAACAATGAGCCAAGATGCTTCAGTTCGCGACTTTATGTTTGGTTTCAACGACAGTACATTTTCCGATCGTGAGCTCATCATCGAAATTCTCCGGGAAAACGCGACCCGACCCGGCGACCATCAGTCTCCGGAGAAAGGTAACGCATCGTTTAACGTGTTGTTATGCTTCGAAGTAGAAGCCTGAGCCATACTTTTTGTTTGCAGCTGCTTATTTTGGTCTTTATTTTCTTAGGTGTTGAAAGTGATAGCCCAGGTTCTTCGCAAGGATGTTCCAAAGTTCTAAATTTTCACGTCAACTCTCTTCTCTTAGCTGAAAAGAGTCCATTTTTCCATAAAGTAATGGTTTGTCACTCAGTGATTTACTCTCAATTATCTCTCTTATCTTTAAGTGTTGGGTTCTCTTGTATTGCAGCTGTTTACAAATGGTATGATGGAATCGAAACAGAGATGTGTTACTATGAGAATTCATGCTTCAGGTTTGTACTTTTAACTTTGAAAGAAGCGATATACATATCCGTGTTCGCAGAAGGCAGTGCTGTTTTGCTAGCAATAATGATCAGCTGTTGGAGAATCAAATATGTTAACTGTTTTGCGTTTTCAATGAACAGAAGAAACCGCGTTTGCCGAACTCCTGAAATACATGTACAATGGTACATTAACGATCAGCAATGCACCTGCTTTGCTCGATTTGCTTAAGCTATCTGACAGATTTGAGGTGATTTCATGCATGAGGCTTTGCGATAAGCTATTATCAGAGTCGCCAATGACTATTGAGTTTGCATTGCTTTATTTGGATTTCACTTCTAGCACCTCGAGGACTGATGAGGTTCGCCTTTTATCTGATGCAACGAAACGGTTCTTGGTCGACAGATATAAGGATATTGACAAGTCAGTCCGTTAACAGACATTAGCATCACTTTTTCTTGTATTCCTACTCATTTGTAATCTATGCTTCGACTGGATTAATCTGATCCTTCATTGTGAATGCAGAGTTCGACATGAAATTATGGAGATGCCACTCCCTATGATGGAAATCATCTTATCAAGCGACGTTCTTCAGGTTCATTCGGAGGATACTATGTTTGACCTTGTTGTGAAATGGATTGAGGCTCACTATCCAAAGCTAGAGGACCAAAGGAACATCCTCTCGGCAAACTTGGGGAAGTATATTCGCTTTCCTTACATGTCTCTCGATAAACTTAGGGAGGTTTTGAGCTGCAACATTTTAGACGATGGCTTTGCGAGTAAAGCGGTCATCGATGCCTTGTTTTTCAAAGTCAAGACCGCCTCTCATCATCAACACCATAGCAAGAAAGCCACGACCGTGGACTCAGCCCCCTCGAACTACTACCACCCATATATGAGACGAGACTACAAAAGGAAGCCAATTGAAGTTCTCCCTTGCAAAGAGATTGTTGTTAATTTCAACCTCAAGTTCGACGAATGCGCTAAATTTAAACCAGAAGACTCCATCTGTTCTGACCCATTCAACTTCGGTGGGCACACATTTTACCTGTGTGCAGATTGCTCGGAGGCTATGAATTTCCGTGTTCGTTTGTTGATGGATAAAACTGATTATGTGCCGTTTGGTCTTCTCTACGAGTTCTCCGCGAAGTCGAAAAGCTACAATAATGCCTACGCCTACAGTCAGAAGAACTCTGGCGATAAAAATTGTGATGGTGCGACCTGTGTAACATTGTATGAGACGCCATGGTCTACTTTCGTGGCTGGAGAATGTCTTGATTCCATAAATGGTTTTCTATTCCTTCAGGTTAAGCTAGATATGCATCAGCATCACATCCGTCGATGGGGTATCATTAACTGAATGCATTTGACGTCTTTGCCGTGAGTTCAACTTGTTTTGTATGCAACTCTCACATGGATAGGTTTTGTTTTCTGTAGAATGTGAAGGTGTTCCCCTTTTGCCGTCTGTGTAGCCTAATGCAGTTTAACTTATTTTACTCTATCACGCTTTGTTTATTTATGTTTCTGTCTTAAGCCTTGTCACTCTTAACTGTAGCCTTATGTTTTGTTTTAATTCATGATAGCAATACGATCTCTGGAAACTGAAAGAAGATATCATATTTATCCAAAATGTCGATCTCTCAAAATTATCTCATCAATTCATACTGTGTCAACCACGATCTTAAGGTGAACAATAATGAATCAAGTAGCACATACATATATATAGATATAGTTTATAGAGTAATGTTATGGTGCTCACATTGCGTGAGCACCTTCGTGAGCATCAATCACATCAACGTGCCAAATCAGCATACAATGTGATTTTTTTATTGATCTATAACCTACACATGAGACTAGTGAACCCGTCGGGGGTTGATTTGGCAAGTTGACGTTGCACAAAAAAATACCACACAACGGGTGCCCACGGATGGTGTCACCTATTTCTAATAGTCTATATATTCAAATGCCGGCATCTTTTAGTCAACCATTTATATCTTCACCAACTGTTTAATCCCAAGCCTCTCGAGATAAATAGAACTGAAGAAAGGTGACACAAAATAACATTTCCATAAATAGAACTAAAGAAAGGTGACACAAAATAACATTTCCTTGGAAATTTATAACTGAAACGAAGTTAAAAAAATTTCACTGCATAAATACATTTTACAATTCTTGCTAGCCGTAACAAACGAAAATAGGGAGAATAAATAAAACTAGTTCTTTCTTATGTATTTCCATACTTGCACGTCTTTTATCACTCAAGTTTTCTAGTTCTTTCTTTGACATATATTCATAAAGGTTAGAATATGTAGTTACTAATCTTTTATCTTTGATTCAGGTCGACACTTCTTCTTTAATTTTGATTGTTGTTTCTTTCTTTTATGTTATTTCCAAGATGCCACTAAATTTCGATTATATCTATGAATTGAATTTGAACTTTCTTATCACGTTTGAGACGAAATTTGGCTTGCAACTCCTTTGTTACTTCGTGACCCATGTCCCATAAATTCTCTCTCAAGTTTAAAAAGACGAATCTCTCTCAAATAGTTCCAAGTAAAATCGGTATTCTCCTTGTGGGGAGTTGTATGTCCTATGGTTGAAATTTATTTCGAATTTAGATATGAAATTTTCCCTATTATATCATCCCAATCCCAACCCAACGCACTGAATCGACTGCCACTCCCTTTGTGCACCAGGAAAGCTCATTGTATTACAATGATTGTAATCAATTTTTTTTTCCCGTAACTAATAAATATATTTCAGTTATAAAGGTAAATTCTGGAGGAAAAAAACACAGAGAACATTACCCGCTAAAAAAAAAAAACTCTGTCGCTTCCTTTGCCTGAGAGTAAATGCGATGAATGAGGTCGTCGTTACATCTTCTTTAGCGGGGCTTATATCTACCGTAACTTGCAGTTATGGATTTCTCTCAATAGATTTCGAGTTTCAATATTCAGAGGAAGATATAGACCCTTTATCCAAAAGTATTTAACAACAACAATGAGCCACGATGCTTCAGTTCGCGACTTTTTGTTTGGTTTCAATGACAGCACGTTTTCCGATCGTGAGCTCATCGTCGACATTCTCGACGAAAATGTGACCCAACCCGAATCGGGTGACATTCATCAATCTCCAGAGAAAGGTAGGGTCTAGTTTTACGCATATGAGTTATGATGTTGTTATGCTTGGAAGTATAATCCTTGAAGGAGACATACGTTTTTGTTTGCAGCTGCTTATTGTCGTCTTTATTTTCTTTTAGGTGATGAAAGTGATTGCCCAGGTTCTTCGGAAGGATGTTCCAAAGTTCTAAATTTTCACGTCACCTCTCTTCTTTTAGCTGAAAAGAGTCCATTTTTCCATAAAGTAATGGTTTGTCACTCAGTGATTCTCTCAAGTCTCAGTTCAATTATTTCTCTGTCATATCTGAATTATAAGTGTTGGGTTGCCTTGTATTGCAGTTGTTTACAAACGGTATGATGGAATCGAAACAGGGAAGTGTTACCATGAGGCTTCATGCCTCAGGTTTGTACTCTAAATTTGAAAGAAGCAGTATACATCGCCTTGTTAATTGATCCTCGATGAATATATTGTAGTATGCAGTGCCTTTTTGTTTATTGAGCAGCTGTTGGAGAATCTTGACTTCTTTTCGTTTTCAATGAGCAGAAGAAACTGCGTTTATCGAACTCCTGAAGTACATGTAAAATGGTACACTAACGATCAGCGGTGCACATTCTTTGCTCGATGTGCTTAAGCTCGCCGACAGATATGAGGTGATTTCATGCATGAGGCTCTGCGTAAAACTGTTAGCAGAGTTGCCCATTACTACCGAGTTGGCATTGCTTTATCTGGATTATACTTCTAGCACCTCGAGGACTGATGAAGTTCAACTTCTGGCTGAAGCAACAATGCAGTTCTTGGCAGACCAAATACAAGGATATAGACAAGTAAGTACCTGAGCTTTTCGAACTAGGTTTGGCATGTTCCATAGACATACGTCTTATCTTTTTTTTTTGGGTATGCGCTACAGTTACTATTTTGATCTTATCCTTGAATTGTGAATACTGCTATATGCAGGGTTCAAGAAGAAATTATGGAGATGCCACTTTCTGTGATGGAAACCATCTTGTCAAGTGACCTTCTTAAGGTCTCCTCGGAGGATGCTTTGTTCGACATTGTCGTGAAATGGATTGAGACTCATTATCCGAATCTAGATGACCAAAAGAACATCCTTTCGGCAAGTATATTCGGTTTCCCTACATGTCTCTCGACAAGCTTAGGGATTCTTTGAGCTGCAATATTTTAGACGATGGCTTCGCAAGTAAAGCGGTCATCGATGCCTTATTTTTCAAAGTGAAGACCTCCCCTCATTATCATCACCATATCTCGGAAACCACCACTGAGGACTCAGCCCCGTCAAACTACTACCACCCATTTGCGAGGCGAAACTACCACCGAAGAACGATTAAATTTCTCCCTTGCCAAGAACTTGTTATCCACTTTGACCTCAAGTTCGACGAATGTGCTAACCTCGAACCAGACAAATATGTATTATCTGACCCATTCAACTTTGATGGGCTTGAATGCTGTCTCTATGCAGAAAGCGCGTTTTCGGGGACTATGAAGTTCTTTGTTGGTTTAGAGACAGAGGGGACCTTTTCATTTAGTCTTCACTACGAGCTTGCCGCAAAGTCAAAAAGCTCCAATACATTCGTGCAGAAGAGCTACTCGGGCTATAAAAGTTATAAGAATGTGAATGATATAAGGCTGTATGAGACACCATGGACTACTTTTTTGGATGGAAAGAGTCTCGATTCTATAGATGGTCATCTATACCTTGAGGTCAAGCTTAGGAGGCAATGAAAATGAGGACTTTTTTTCCGTGTGGAATCATTTGTTTCTTCTTTACCTAAATGAATTTGATGTCTCTATTTGCCCCTACTAATGATGGAGGTTCCCATTTGGCTCTCTAGTCTTGGAAGTTTGTGGGCTTATTGTGAGACCTTTGGCCTCTGTTTTTCTTAATTTCAGAATGGAAGTGCAAAGGTCGAATACTTGCAATGATACTTTTTTCTTACGTTGGTACACCAACGCGGATTCAATCTTTGTGTATTTAAGTTTGAACTACGATTGATGGTACCCTTTCATGTTTATAATAATCACTTGCATTTTACCCGTTACGTTATCTATTTGGAAAATATATGAAAAGTATATTTCTCTTCAATTTTCATGTTTCTGTGCAACTCAAATTTAAACTGACCGTTCCCTTCGAAAAATAAAAAATTAATATTGACGGATGTCTTCGTTACATAATTCTGGAGGGAAATAAAGGCTTTTTTTTATTAAAAATGGTGCATTTTAAATTAAAAACTAATCAAATAGGGTTATTGTTAAAAAATTTAATAAAATCGTGCAGTATTAAAAGGACGTTGCGTCTAATGGACGCGAGGCCGGAGGTAATGGTGCGATGCCTGTTTTTTAATTTTTTATTTTTCTGTTTAAGTCGCTCTCGCCGACCCCACGGGAGACGTATATGGACTATCCTGTCGGGATGGAAGTGATGATACTAGGGCCATTGGCAGATTTCAACGTGAGCCCTCCGTAACAACATCATAGCCCTGAGGCCCATAGATGACCCCGTGTCCTATACGAGTCCATCTCATGAGTGTTCCAACAACTTAGTCTCCGGTCAGGAACTCTCACCCTAACAGGAGTAATTGGAAAATAATCGTCTTTGTTTGACCTATCAACGTTTGGCTCAATCCTAACGCTAGTGGCGACGTTCTCTTTTCCTTTTTTTTTATTCTTTTGTAGTTTTAAATTTTATATTTATTAATTATATAATCCAGCAAATCATAAATCATCGTTATTTCATATGATTTACACAATAAAAATCAATAAACGTATCTAATTTATTGTTTGTTTCGCGAGGATTAAAATGATATACATATCTTATATTTTTTGATATTTGAGTATATTTTTATTTTTAAATTAAAATACTTAAATTGAAATAAATTTAAAACAATTAAATATTTTTATATTCGAAAAATAAAAATATGCGTAACATTTTTGTGAAATAAGTAATAAATTAGATGCGTTTACATTTTATTATGTAAATCGCATAAAATAACTACTATGATTTTATGATTTGATAGATTATGTAAATCACATAACATTTAAATAAAGGGTTTTTTAATTAGATAATTTTTAAAAATTCATATTATGAATTAAGGTCTTTTTTCAAAAATAAGGTAGTTTGCGGTTAATACCTGCGGAGTCGCCACCATTATGTACATCCCGTTCCATACCTTATTTAATTATTTGTTTCACGACGATTAAAAAGATATGCATATCTTATATTTTTTAATATCAGAAATATTTAATTATTTTTCAAGTATTCCAATTTAAATATTTTTAACTTATAAAAGTAAAAAATATATTTTTGAATACCGAAAAATATAAGATATGCATATTATTTTAATCGTTGCGAAAGAAACGATAATTAGATGTTGATTTTATTATGTAAATAACTTTAAATAACGATGATTTTATGATTAATATGAAATAAGTTAAAATTAAAAAAATTAAAAAAAAAAGGAAAAGAGAACATCGCCCCTAATGGGGCGAGTTAATAGAAACAATAAGAAATTAGAAAACAGGCATTGCACCATTATCTGCGCGTCGCGTCCATTACACGCGATGTCGCATTTAATACCAACTATTTGCACGATTTTGTTAAATTTTTTATCAATAACCGTATTTTATTAATCTTAAATTTAAAATACATTATTTTAATTAGGGCTGGGGAAATATACCAAAATACCGATATACCGTCCTTATCGTATCGTAACGTACCGAAAATATCGAAAATTTTGGTATACCGAAATTTTTGGTAAGGTATGATACCGTACCGAAAATTTTCGGTACGGTAAAGGTATGAAAATTTTAAAAATTAGGTATACCGATTATACCGAAATATAAATTTTTTTAATATTTTATATATATATACACACATAGATATATTGTATTATTTCAAAAAATATAAAATGAATAAAAGTATTATAAGGATCTTCATAAATTAATTTAGCTCATAAATTATTAACTATATCCAACTCTGTGGTTACGTAAAGTTTTTTGTCTTACTAAGGAGACTGACTAAAATGTATAAATTTTTAAGGTTATTTTATGAATTAAAAATCTTTTTATTTTGGAAATTTTGGTACTAATAATCCATCTTATTGGGGCCTAAAGAGTTTGAATTGACTAAAAATTTGAAAATAACAAATTAACGAGTTACGAGACACGCTTGATAAAAAACCCCCCGTATGATTGGTATAGAAGGTATGATACCGATACATATCGAAATTTCGGTATGATACCATGTATAGAAGGTATGATACCGATACCATATCGAAATTTCGGTATGATACCATATCGAAATTTAAGGTATACCGAAATTTTGGTATGGTATTGGTATGATTTTTTTTATATCGAAATTTCGGTACGGTATACGGTATCACAGTTTGGGTACGGTATACCGTACCGAACCACCCCTAATAAAGAGCCCGGATAAACACATAATTTACCCGCCAAAAAAACTCATTCGCTTCTTTCCGTTCCCTCCCCCGAAATTAATATTGACGGATGACATCTTTCATTAGCGGGCCTTAAATCTCCCTTGCAATTAGGGTTTATCTCCGTCGTAATCAATATCAATATTCAGAGCAAATATAAGCTGTTTGTTCTTCAAAGTTTTCTTTCATAACAATGAGCCAAGATGCTTCAGTTCGCGACTTTATGTTTGGTTTCAACGACAGTACGTTTTCCGACCGTGAGCTCATCGTCGAAATTCTCCGGGAAAACGCGACCCGACCCGAATCCGGCGAACTTCAGTCTCCAGAGAAAGGTAAGCCCCCATTTAACGTGTTCTTACGCTTGGAAGTAGAAGCCTGAAGGAGCCATGCATTCTGTTTGCAGCTGCTTATTTTAGCCTTTATTTTCTTTTAGGTGGTGAAAGTGATTGCCCAGATTCTTCGGAAGGATGTTCTAAAGTTCTAAAGTTTCACGTCACCTCTCTTCTTTTAGCTGAAAAGAGTCCATTTTTCCATAAAGTAATGGTTTGTCACTCAGTGATTACTCACAATTATTTCTCTGTCTTATCTTAATTAAGTCTTGGGTTCTCTTGAATTGCAGTTGTTTACAAATGGTATGATGGAATCGAAACAGAGATGTGTTACTATGAGAATTCATGCCTCAGGTTTGTACTTTAACTTTGAAAGAAGCGATATACATCTCCCTGTTCGCAGATGGCAGTGCTGTTTTGTTTAAATAGCAACAATGAACAGCTGTTGGAGAATCAAATACGTTAACTGTTTCCCGTTTCAATTAACAGAAGAAACTGCGTTTGTCGAACTCCTGAAATACATGTACAATGCTACATTAACGATCAGCAATGCACCTGCTTTGCTCGATTTGCTTAAGCCAGATTTGAGGTGATTTCATGCATGAGGCTTTGCGATAAGCTATTAGCAGAGTTGCCAATGACTATTGAGTTTGCATTGCTTTATTTGGATTTCATTTCTAGCACCTCGAGGACTGATGAGGTTCGCCTTTTATCTGATGCAACGAAAAGGTTCTTGGTTGACAGATATAAGGATATTGACAAGTCAGTACCTCAACAGACATTAGCATCACTTTTTTGTATTCCAGTTCTTTTTTAATTGATGCCTCCATTGTTGTATTAATCTGAACCTTCAATTGTCAATATCCCCAATGCAGAGTTAGAGATGAAATTATGGAGATGCCCCTCGCTGTGTTGGAAACCATCTTATCAAGTGACGTTCTTATGGTTTATACGGAGGATACTATATTTGACCTTGTTGTGAAATGGATTGGGACTCGTTATCCAAAGCTAGAGGACCAAAAGAACATCCTTTCGGAAAACTTGGGCAGTATATTCGCTTTCCCTACATGTCTCTTGATAAGCTTAGGGAGGTTTTGAGCTGCAAGATGTTAGATGATGGCGTTGCATATAAATCTGTCGTCGATGCCTTGTTTTTCAAAGTCAAGACCGCCCCCCATCTTCACCACAGTAGCAAGATAGCCACAACTGAGGACTCAGCCCCCTCGAACTACCACCACCCATATGTCAGACGAGACTACAAAATGAAGCCCATTGAAGTTCTCCCTTGCAAAGAGATTGTTGTTAATTTTAACCTCAAGTTTGACGAATGCGCTAACTTGAAACAAAATGAACGCATCTGGTCAGTCCCATTCAACTTCGGCGGTCAAGCATTTTACCTCTATGCAGAATGCTCAGAGACTACGAAGTTTTGTGTTGGTTTATTGATGAATAAACCATGGAATGTGCCTATGCCTACAGTCGCAAGAACTCTGGCAATAAATATTATGATAGTGTCAACTCTATGACATTGTATGAGACTCCATGGTCTAATTTCGTGGATGGGAAGTGTCTTGATTCTATCGATGGTTATCTATTCCTTCAGGTCAAGCTTGTTATGATGATGCATCAGCATCAAATCAATCAATGGAGTGATAGCGAATGAATGAATGCATTTTATGTCTTGTGCCGTGAGTTCAACTGGTTTTTATCATGTGTTTCTGAACATGGATAGTTTTTTTTTTTTTTTTATTTATTATCAGCAACAACAACGTGGGTTGCCTTTTGTTGTCTGTGTAGTATAATGCAGTATTTTGTTTTTTCATGCCTCATTTATTTCTCTTCAATTCTTATGTTTCTGTGATTGCCTTATCACGCTTTAATTGTAGCAGCCTTGTGCTTGTCCTCATTCATTTTCATTCAAGCCTTCTTCTCATTCATGATAATTGATAGCAATACAATCTCTTGCATTCACGTTATCGATTAGGATATTGGAAGAAAATATAATATTATCGAAATGTCGATCTCTCCAAAAAATATCTCATCAAATCGTACGATGTGTACCAAAATCTTATTCTCAAAGTGATCAATAATGAACTAACATATACTCCTATATATAATCAAAAACCGAATCTTGTAGTCAACCAATCTCTTCACCACCCGTTTAATCCTGAGCCTTTCGAATAGATAGAACTAAAGAAAGGTGACACAAAATAACTTCTCATTGGCAATAAATAACTCAAACCAACTTCATTTTCACAGCATAAATATATTACAAATGTTGCTAGCCGCGGCATACGAAAAAATAGGGAGAGGAAAAAAAAAAGATACTACGTGGTCTGCCAAAAAAATAAGTGAAGTAATATATTTATATAATATGGTTAAAGAAAAGTGTGCCGAGCCACAGATAGTGGTAGGCTAAATGGTCCAATCATGCTGAATCGATTCCCTTGCCTTGTTTGTGCACAAGAAAGCTTATTATATTTATACTTTTTTCTGTTTTCGTAATAATTTTTTTCCTGTAAATAATAAATATATTCAGTTCTCTAATCAAATAAAGGTAAATTCTTGAGGGAAATAAAAAAAACATATAATTTACCCGCTAAAAAGAAAACTCTGTCGCTTCCCTTGCCTGGAATTAAATTCCACGGATGATGTCGTCGTTACATCTTCTTTAGCAGGCCTTTATATATCGACCTACCTTGCAATTAGGGATTTCTCTCATTCCAATTTCAATCTTCGTAGTAGACTGTTTGTGTCGAAGTTTTGAAAACCATGAGCTACGATGCTTCAGTTCGCGACTTTTTGTTTGGATTCAACGAGAGCACGTTTTCCGATCGTGAGCTCGTCATCGACATACTCAACGAAAATGTGACCCGACCCGAATCAGGAGGCATTCAGTCTACAGAGAAAGGTAGGCTCTAGTTTAACGCATATGAGTTATGATGTTGTTATGCTTGGAAGTAGAAGCTGAAGGAGTCATATATTTTGTTTACAGCTGCTTATTGTCGTGTTTACGTTCTTTTAGGTGATGAAAGTGATTGCCCAGGTTCTTCGGAAGGATGTTATAAAGTTCTAAAATTTCACGTCACCTCTCTTCTTTTAGCTGAGAAGAGTCCATTTTTCCATAAAGTAATGGTTTGTCACTCAGTGATTTTACTCTCAATTCAATTATTTCTCTGTCATATCTGAATTGTAAGTGTTGGGTTGCCTTGTATTGCAGTTGTTTACAAATGGAATGATGGAATCGAAACAGAGATGTGTTACTATGAGAATTCATGCCTCAGGTTTGTACTTTCACTTCGAAAGAAGCGATGAACATATCCTAGCAGGCAAAGCTGTTTTATCTATCGGGTACCATCTGTTGGAGAATCAAATACGCTAACTGTTTTCATTTCCATGAGCAGAAGAAACTGCGTTTGTCGAACTCCTGAAACACATGTACAATGGTACACTAAGGATCAACACTGCACCTTCTTTGCTCGATGTGCTTAAGCTCGCCGACAGATATGAGGTGATTTCGTGCATGAGGCTTTGCGTAAAACTGTTAATAGAGTTGCCCATGACTACCGAGTTTGCATTGCTTTATCTCGAATTTACTTCTGCCACCTCGAGGACCGATGAAGTTCAGCTTTTGGTTGATGCAACAAAGCTTTTCTTGGAAGATCGATACAAGGATATAGACGAGTTAGTGCATATATTTTCCGAACTATGCTGGGCATATCTCATGGACATCGGCGTCTGTTTTTTTATTCCTTAACTCTTTTTATGATCTATGCTTCAATCTCACCATTCAGTGTTCGAGATGAAATCATGGAGATGCCCCTTTCTGCGGTTGAAGTCATATTATCGAGTGACGTTCTTAAGGTTTTTTCAGAGGACACTATATTTGGCCTTGTTGTGGAATGGATTGAGACTCGTTATACCAAGCTAGAGGACCAAAGGAACATTCTTTCGGCGCACTTGGCCAAGTATATCCGCTTTCCCTACATGTCTCTCGATAAGCTTAGGGATGCTTTGAGTTGCAATATGCTAGATGAAGTCTTTGCATATAAAGCTGTGGTTGATGCCTTGTTCTTCAAAGTCAAGGCCGCCCCTCATCATCACCCTCACCACAGCACTAAATCCACCACGGAGGACTCATGTGCTAGACGAGACTACCACCCATGTGCTAGACGAGACTACCACCGAAGGCAGATAAATTGCTCCCTTGCCAAGAACTTGTTATCCATTTTGACTTCAAGTTCAACGACTGTGCTAACCTCGAATGGGAGGAATTAATTTATACTGACCCATTCGACTTTGGTGGGATTGAATTCAATCTGTATGCAGAACGCGCACTTAAGAAGTCGGGGAATATGAAGTTCTTTGTCGGTTTGGCAACGGAGGAAACCTTTTCATTCAGTCTTCACTTCGAGTTTGCAGCCAAGTCAAAAAGCTCGAATACCTTCGTGCAGAAGAACAACTCGGGCAATGAAAGTTATAAGAATGTCGACGATATAAGACTGTATGAGACACCATGGACTACTTTTGTGGCTGGAAAGAGTCTCGATTCTATAGATGGTTATCTATACCTTGAGGTCAAGCTTAGAATGCAATGAAAATGAAGGCTTTGTTATATCGAATCAATCGTTTCTTGTTTGCCTGAATGAACTTGATGTCTTTACTTTGCCTACTGATCTTGGAGGTGGTTCCCATTTTGCTTCTTAGTCTCTTGCCGTTGGAATCATGGGCCTATTGGGATCGTTGTCCTCCGTTTTCCCTAACGTTGGAATGTTTTTTAATGATTTTATTATCAATCTTATGTATTTAAATAGTTTCATTCAATTACGATACTGATGGTACCGTTTCAAGATTACAGCTACTTGCATTTACAGTTACACCTTATCTAGGAGATTGTACGAGAGCAAGTTAAAAAACTGTCCCCCCCCCCCCCCCCCCCCCCCTCCAAAATATCTCACTGAATCATACAATGTCAAGCACATTTTAAAGTCAATAATGTACCAAGTGCGCATGTGTGACTATAATTTAAAAAGGGGACCTTTTAATTCAACCAATCCTATTCACCGAATGGATAATCCAAGCCTCACGGGTCGATATAAATGATACAACCAAAAACGGATGACCATTCATGGACAAATAAGTAATTCTCGCAGATAATTATATTACAATTCTTGATAGCCGTGACATAGAAAAATAAGAAAGAACTACGTGGGATTGCTAAAAAATAAGGACAATGAATAATGTATGTATGAGTAATGTAAGGCGTGTGAAGAACCACACGTAGTGCTAAGGGTAAATGGTCCAATCTTGCTTGAAAAATCTTGCAGGGAGGCCATGCAATGGAACTGGGAATGGTCCATATTGAACTCCACTTTCACATCCCACCAATTCGTACCTATATAATAGCCACAACATAATACTATATCATTCATTATTACAATAATCCGTAAAAATGTCAAAATCAACTTATAAACAGATCTTTCTTGAATATGATCAATCCCATGTAAGATTATTGCGTGATCTATTTATTTTAGTATTGAAATCAAATGATCACCTGTATTGAGATGTCAAGTGGTGAACCAAGATGAGAATCTGTAGTTTGGCGAGCTCGTTACCGGGGCAGGCGTGTGCACCCGACCCGAATGGCATGAAAGTATTAGGTTTTATTGAACCCTACATAACATTTTTACATAGTATCTTATTAAAATTGGATGTGACATATGGTTGGTAATACGGCAATCAATTTTGATGCATATTGAAGAAAAGATCTTTTACCTCAAATCTAGTGGGATCGAATTTATGAGGATCCTTGAAGAAATCTGAATTATGATGAATATTCCTGAACAATGGCATTACCTTCCATCCCTTTGGAATACGATATCCTAAAAAAGAATATTATATCAATTCTTTTTCTTCTTTTGATATTTTAGATTCGTAGCATATGATACACTTCAATGATTAAAAAATGATCACCTTTGTATTCTATCTCCGTTGTTGCTTCACGGAACGTGAAAGAGATAATGCTCGACATCCTTAAACTCTCCAAAATCACCTAAACAAACACAAGTACGTGTATGTTAGAACACATTCATATTCCTAATATATATATATATATATATATATATATATATATATATATAGAGAGAGAGAGAGAGAGAGAGAGAGAGAGAGACCTTGTGGGTAAGAGGCATATTCCTCGTTTGACTCCACGTCAACTGCGTCACGCCATTATCATTCTCCTCATAGATTCTCCTATGTTCATCCCCGACAGCTTCTAGAAGCTTAGGGTTGTCGTGAAGGTACTTGACAGTCCACGTCAGCGCACTCGCCGTAGTGTCTTGGGCAGCGAAGAGCACTCCAATCACATTATCAGCAATCTCATCATCGCTCAATGATTTTCCCTCATCATCTTCGTAGTCCAAAAGATTGCTCAACAAATTCCTCTGCAGATCATCATCGCCGCCGCCCATATTCTTCTTCTTCTCTTTCCTCTCCCTCGCAATTCCCTTTATGACCTCATTCAAGCCCTTCCTCGCCTTTCTCGCCCTTCGATACCTACTTCCCGGGATATTCGTAGGGAACGAATTGTAACCTCTTTCTACAATCATGTAATAATTCCTCAGCTGCTCTTTGCAGTGTAACTCCAAGGTTCCAAATATAGACAGCACACCTACTTCGATAGATAGCTGCACAAAACATGCCTGTAAATACTACTACGTACGATACGATCAATGTAATGGGATTAAGCGAATGAATGAACATATACCTTTTTCATCTCACTATAGGTGTTGATGACTCCACCATTTTGAGAAGCCCATGACTCCAATGCTGATCGAGCCAGCGACTCGATGGGCCCCACGAGCCTGCGAACCGACTGGGGGTACAGCGAGCCCTTGACGAGCCTCCTCAGGCGCGCGTGGTAGTCGCCTTGGTGGAAGAAAAGAGCCGATGGGCCGATGAGTTCTTCCTTGCTCTTAGGGTAAGTTGGCTTGAATAGGTTCGCATGGGTTATGAGCACGAACCTTGCTGCTTCTGGGCTGGCCAGCATGGCGCATGGGTAACCTAGTATGTGGCTCTTGAATATCTCTCCGTACCTAACTTATTACATTTTAGTATTTACGACGTAACTAAATCGAAGGAGAAAGAAGAAAAGCTTCGTCACCTTTTTTGTCTGGTGGAGAAGAAGGTATTTGGATCTTGAGAGTAGAGTTGAAGGGTTTCTCCGATGTAAGGCCAACCCATTGAGCCCGGCGGAAGGTGAGCATCGTTTTCTGCTAAGCGTTGACTTTTTCTTCTACGTGCGACTGCGTAGGAAATTAATGTAAGGAGGAGTACGACATAGATTGAAACATGACAAAACATTGTGAGTGTCTATATGCGTGTGTGGAAGAACATATGAATTGAGCCATGTGGAAGCTGTTGTTATATAGGCGAGGATTTGTAAGACGCCGACAAAGAAGACTCAATAATTTAAGGAGTATATAGTATCTAGGCGAAGCTATAAAAGTCAAATGGTTTGGAGGAGATCTTATTACAAGGCCAAATAATTCAGATTTGGTGAATGATTTTACAGATTACCTACACGTGTCCTCCCTCACTCTCGCATAGGTTGCAACGAATCAGAACTTTTTTTTATTACCGATTCCATTCGAAATTTTAAGATTCGAAATTCGAATATTTAGAATACATTCGAGAAATATTCGAATACGAATATGAAATCACAATATTTGATTCGAATATTAACGAATTATTCGATTCGAATAATGTAATTTATATTTATAAAATTTAATATGAAATGTTTATGGTCTGAAAAAAAATTTAAAAATAAATCAGAGAAGTTTAGAAGTTTTGTTTATTTATAATGGTAAAGTGTAGAATTAACTTTGACCATAAATTACAAGATTAATATTTATGTATAAATAATTTCATTTGAATAACTGCATCATGAATAGTAAATTAAAACTTACATTATTATTGATGGAGAACAAAATTCTAAGAAATTATACAGTTTCTAAGGTTTTTTCACACTCAAAGGGGGTGTCAATACATAATATTACAATACAATATATATTTTAAAATATATTTTAAATATAATAAAATTTATATGTTTATTAAATGTAAGATAAATACTCAAATATAACCCATATTCGAGTATTGGAATATTCGATACGAATATTTCCGAATACGAATAAGCACTACTAGAAAACATGCATATTAGACACAGAAAATTCGGCGTTTAAAACCAAAATTCCGTATCTATTGAGTGATTAGACACGGAAAATTCGGTGTCTAAAACCAAAATTCTGTAGGTGTTGTTCTCGTGGCAAATTTGGATACTGATATATACCGTTTCTAAAATGAATTTTGTCACATTTCCGTTTTTATTTTCGTCTCTAAATAAAAATATTAATTTATTTTAAAATAAAAAATAGTAAACCTTGTTAGAATCCATTTCTAATACTCATACTTTAGACACGAAACCAATTCCGTATTTGTTTCCGTGTCTGATACTATGTTTTTCTTGTAGTGAAGAATCGATTTTATGATTCGATTACATATTCGAATATCCGTATTCGGATCCGATTGTGTCCGAGTATTCGGATACGATTGTGTCCGAATACGAATAGAATATTGTGGTATTCGACTTCGTTTGCAACCCTATTCTCGCATATATAGTATCATCAGTTTTGTTATAAACCTTGGTATCTAGATGATCAATATGCAAATAGAACTATAACTTGAGTGACAGTTTCTATGCTCACAATATATATATATATATATATATGCTATGGTGCGCATCTATGACTACATAAGCAAATCTCTCATTTTTGCTTTTTTCGATTCCCAACGCCGCCAACACTCGTAGACCCACTAATATCCATTAATAACCTAAATCGCCATCTCCAACACGTTAATTTTTAAGAAATTCATTATTTATTATTCACATGTAGACGACGTACTAAGGTGATGTTTTCTTAAAAATGCACGTGTTAGAAGTGTGATTTAGATTAGCAATGTATATGAGAGGGTGTATCGATGATTGGTTAAGACATGTTTTTTGACTTTGCCACTGGGACGTGACGAAAGTCAGTAGCAAATTCTTAATAAAAAACGTACCGGTATTAATACGTATGTTTAATAATTCTAAACTCATGCATTGACTTGCGTAAGGATAATTTAAATTAAGATATTTATATGTTTAGAAATTAGACTAAAACTTGATTGTCCGAAATTGCAGAATGAACATTGTGACTAATCAGTATATTAGTCCGCTGAAAATCGAGATGGTTCAAACTCCATTGATGGTCGTTTGTTGACTTGTCTGGAGATACCTCTTACAGCACAAAATATCAAATATATATATGTATGTATATAATAAAGTTATGTATTTTTCCCCACCAACAAAAGAAAATTATTGCAATCATATATCTTTCAATTTTGAGAAAAAAAAAAAATCATATATCTTTCAATAGAATGGGATGGGCCACGGACAAAGTCCTTTGGGCAAATGCCATACAGCTCACGGAGACGATCTAATGGGGCCCACGTTAGAGGATTCTGTGGGCCCATATTTGCTCGTGCTGGTAACGGAACTCTCCAGACACGTGTAATAACTATACACTGAGGGTGAAAACGAGCCGAGTCGAACCCGAACATGCCCCAACTCGAGCTCGGCTCGATTAAGCTATATTGGGCTCGAGCTCGGCTCGAGCTCGGTCGAGCTCGAAAATTTTCGGCTCGAGCTCGGCTCGGTTAAATACATGAAAGCTCGGCTCGGCTCGATAAGCTCGATAAGCCGGGGTATTTGAGCTCGAATACGGGCTCGAGCTCGAGTTCGATATATATTATTAAATAAAATACGTATTTAATATACTTAATATATTAAAAATTAAAAATATCGGCTCGATAAGAGCTCGACGAGCCTCGAGCCCAGATATGATAGGCTCGAAGCTCGGCTCGATTATTAACAAGCCAGCTCGAGCTCGGCTCGAGCTCGATTTTGACCGAGCTCGAGTCAAGCTTTCACCGAGCAGCTCGCGAGCAGCTCGGCTCGTTTACACCCCTGTGTCCCCTATCTTGGATAAAAAAATACATAAATTTAATTATTTTTGCATGTATGTCAAGTCAATCATCACCTGTCATGGAATTGAAGGAGAGATGGTTTTACTTAATACTTACAATCACAGTTCACAATACATAAAACGTTTCCTCATAACTTCGCTTTCATAACAAACACTATAATGGGAGCAATCATATATGAAATTAATGAGTTTTTAATAATTTTCTTCTTTATGCTTCTTTTTAAATAAATCAAGAGCAATTCTTTTTCATGCGATAGTTTTTGGTCAACAATAAACACCAATTTAATTCGCATGTTGAATGTCTGCTTAGTGGGTGGTTATTTTAAGTAATAATTTCCCTTTAATTAAGTATTCATACAGACCAAATTAGGACAAAATTAAAGCAGTTTAATAAAAGGCTTTAGCCTTAATAAAATAGAATACATATTTTTTTCTAAAGTTTTTGAGAATGATGTGGCAGTCGTTTTTTTTTCACGTCCGATCAATCATGATTAAATCAATTATTGAAATGGTGTTTAATAAAACTAGACACATTGGTGAGTATTTATGGATGTCATCTAATTTATGTATGTGTTGTTACGATCGATGTGCTCGAACGTTTTACGCAACTTAAAAGCCAAGTCAACTAAAGTGGTTTATTTATTACATCAATCAACCGCTTTATCTTTTATAAGGTGCACTTTAGAGATGATGTGGGCGCATGTGCAATGAAAGTAATATGTATTTAACCCCCAATTAAATTAATATTCTGAAATGATCTTCATTTTAACCTACGGAAAAATCTCATGTAATTAATGTTGAATTATATATGTATAAGCACTTCTTCGCATTTCCACTCTCTTCCATATTCAACATTGTACGAAATTCAACCTGAAGTATATTTAAATTTTATGGTTATGGAATAACTCCAACTTCCACAAATTTTCTCCGTTTCAATCATGATGGACCATTTGACTATTTGGATAATTATTTATTATGTTTCTTAAACATGGCATAAACAAAACACTTTCTCTTACAATGACCCTTGTTGACAATTATGCTTCTAGAAAAGAAGGCGAATGTAGCTATCCAGCTTGCGTGGAATTGCAATAATAAAAAAAAAATGCACCAATCACTATTTATATATTAATAATTATTGTCGCATTATCATAAGAATCGACGAAAAGATTTCATCTGATCCCCGTAGATTTTGTATGCTCAGAAAGTTTATGCTAGCTAGTAACTAGTATTTACGAGCGAGTGCGACAAACACATTGCTTTTTTATTTCCAAATGTCTTGACATGTACTATAAGATCATAAAACATAATTACTTAATTTACCCAACATTGTAAACCCAATTAGATTAATTAGGTGGAAATATAATATATATCACACTTTAATCAAATGTGAAGTTGTCATCGAACATTATCTTATTGGAACTAAAAATAAAAATTAAAATCAAATTTTGTGTGCTAAAGCAATAAACCATGCGAAATAGACATCCACATTCTATAGAAAAGAGATCCATAGTGGAAAGATGATATAATACGTTTGTTATTGGAATTGGTCGACCTTAAAACGTGAATGATCTAATTAATATTCCAAATCATGTCCGTTTTTTGGGATGCAAATGTTGTGTTGAAGGGACTTCACTTCGTGATGATTATCATGTAATCTACAATGAGCCCTTTTATATATACGTTTTCTTAGCAAGATTTATGATATACATATGTATATATATGATAGTACGTATATGTTATTGATAAAATAAAATGGATCGTGATTCGAACATAAGGATTTTTCATTTAACAAGTAATAACGTTATTTCATAAAAAAGAAAACAAGATAACAAAATGGACGATTATCTAGGAAAGAAGAATAAAAAAAGAGTTGAAAGTAAAATTGCCATCGATTTTGACGGAACGATAAAAAGCTACTATATATCGATGATTGATCGATTTCTTTTTTCCAAAAAATCTTACTGCCAATGAATATAGAAATATAAATCATCACAATGTTCAATCTTTACCCTTCACCTATGATAAAAATGTTATGACAAAATCATTTTACACTCGGGGTAGTAAAAAGTTAGTGAATTATTGGATAAGGATATGAAATAATTAACTATCACACAAGGGCACGAGACTTTCGCCCATCATTATAACTAGTACTTTTAGCACACCCTATGTGTGTGCAAAAATATAAACATAATTATTCGTAGATGATTTTTAATAAATTATATACTAAAAATAAAATGAGGTGGCTATTATGAGTTTTAAAGCTGCGTGGTTTAATAAGCGCTTTTTTTAATAATTGATATACTAAAAATTGAATGAGGAGGTTATTATGATTTAACAGGTTTTGCGATCGAGGTTTTTAGCGTGTATTTGGGAATTTTTGACTGCAAGTAATGATTTCGTTTAATTGGGCTGATTAGACGTTTTTCGAGACATAGTGAATTTAAGCCCATTACTATTTACGATCGAGAAACTTACTATCGAGAATTTTGTTTTGGTTACTATTTAATTTTCTCTCGATGATTCCGATCGAGAATCATTCGGTTCCTGTTTAATTTTCGCTCGTCAGTATGAAGGCGATAATTACACCTTGGTCCAAAATCAATTTTCGCTCGAGAATCTACGAATGAAATTAATAGTAATTAAGTAGAAAAAATTTGATTGAATCAATTTACAGTTTTTATCCCCCTACCCTCTTTATATACGGTATACATGTTTTCCACTACTTTCCATATTAAGATCTTCATCAAATCTTATTGTAAGGGAAAAAAAATTGTTGGAACGCACATAACATTTGGCATATAAAATTTTTGAAACACATAAAATGAAAATTGCTCGAATAGTTTCAAGTAATGATCTCAAGAAAATTTGATATATCCTCGGATACAATGCAGAGATAACTCGCAAGAATCTCAATGTCAAAATATCTTCACGCTAATTGAGATATAATCTTTAGGGCCTAAAAATTTCTATGTAAGCCTTCTCTGGCGGGCCGAAGCCCAGACCAGCCCAACTATAAACGCAGAAACTCCAATCCCTTGTTGCTCTCACATGAACTTGATATTACTACATGACCATTCATATAGTCCTATGCTCCGTTTGGTTTCGCTGAAAAGCCCAGCATTATAAATAATATGTCATTATATTGTGTTTGGTTGTTTGTTTTGCAGCCCGTTTTAATTTAAAGCCCGAATATTAGACTGATGGCCCGTTATAAGTAAACTAGGGAATGAGCTATAGATAAGTAATAATGGGTCTCTCTATAAATAACTTAAAATTTTAATCTTGGGCCCTTTATATGGAGCTTATAACCAAACGCAGCATTAGACTACAATATTATTCTCTTAGGCCCCGTTCAGTATCTAAGATATGGCAAGATAAGGCCATTTTATCTTATGTAATCTTGTTTAGTTTTAAACATATCAAATTGTATATGGCCCGAGATAAAAGCTTGGCCCGCTATTATAAACCTTCAAGCCCAATATAATCCATCCAACGGGGTGAGCTGATATAACTTATCCAACCCTTGCTATTAATCGTGAATTGATCAAAATAACCCTTCCTTTAAAACCCTAGCTAACATTGAGATTTTGCTATTGACGAACAGAATTGGAGCTCCACCATTTTCGAATCAGAGGATGGTGAGATTTCGGCTTTCAAGGATACAATCCATTGGTATGTTTAACCTGACGATTTGCGCAATATCAGATTTAACGCACCGCGATAGGATCTCTTGTGATTATTGCTGGTTGAGAGAGAAGAACTGATTACTGCGGAAGTGTTACTTGTAAAGTTTCGATGCTCTCCTTGTTGAATAATCTCAACAAAACTCAGTCAAAGAAAAACACAAGCAGACATTTTGGAGTTGAAACCGAAAAGGGAGAAGAAAAACAAAGAAAAAACATTCAAATAAAGAAGTCAAAAATAAAACGCAGCAAAGGTGGAAGACATGAACACGCGTGGGAGAAAAATGAAGAATACTATGTTTTATGCATTTGTCTTGTAGTGTGTAGCTATTTCTATAAAAGCATCGTAGGTGTCATTGTTTAAATATAGAAGAGGAAAAGAAGATAAAAATCGAGAGAGTGAGAGAGATGAAAAAAAGTTGTGCTGTGTCATAGATAAAAGCAAAATCATGTGTCAGAGCAAATATTTTATAGCCCTCTCTTGCCTCTATTCTCTTCAATAGCATAAGCCAATACAATATTAAAATAATTCTCTCCATGCAACGTGAGTGATAAAAGAGTTTGCCAACAATAATTTTTTTTTGAGCTGTAAGTGAGCAGAGTGTTCAGCGTGTGAAAAATTAAATCCGAGGGGTATAATCAACAAATTGGTATCAGAGCCATGTCATTCGAAGTCATGCCCGTCCCGCGCCTCACAAAATTCAACTATGATAGTTGGGTTATCCGAATGAAGGTACTGCTCGGATCACGAGGCGTATGGAATATCGTAGAAAAAGGATATACCGAACCGAAAAAAACGGACGACGAGGCTGAAAGTAAGGCGTCGGAAGAATCTCACAGACTCGACGATACAGCGCTCAACCTCATCCACCAAGCGTTAGACGATCCCGGCCTCGAAAAGATAGCAGGCGCGAAAAATTCTAAGGAAGCATGGGAAAAACTGGAGACAACGTACAAAGGCACCGACCGAGTAAAACAAGTACGGCTGCAAACTCTTCGTGGTGAATTCGAAATGACAAGAATGAAGAACGGCGAAGGCGTATCCGATTATATAACGAGAGTACAAACCATCTCAAATCAGTTGAAGAGAAACGGCGAGGCTCTAACGGAAGCCCGGGTCGTCGAGAAAATTCTCCGCTCCCTGACGGACGAGTACGAGAACGTGGTATGTGCAATTGAAGAATCCAAAAATCTCGAAGAAATGACGGTCGACGAACTCTCCGGTTCGCTCGAAGCTCACGAGCAACGGAAGAAAAAGAAGAAGCAGGAATCGTTGGACGAGGCCCTACAGACGAAGTTATCGTTGAAAGATGACAAAGCGCTATATACGCATCACGGCCGAGGTCGAGGACGAGGTCAACGAGGACGAGGTTTCGGCCAAAATTCAGGCCAAGGACGAGGTTACAATCACGAGAAAGAAGGACAAACGAGCAACCAAAATTGGAGAGGACGAGGCCGAGCACGAGGACGAGGCGGTCGCTCAAATCGACCGAGCGTTGAGTGCTACAATTGCGGCAAGTTCGGGCACTTTGCAAAAGACTGTTGGGCCGACAAAAAGGTGGAAGAAAATGCGAACCTAGTCGCACAAGAGGATCCAAAAGACGAAGGCGTTCTTTTAATGGCGCTCGAGGATACGAGTCCCGACAGCGACATGGTGTGGTATCTTGACACCGGTGCAAGCAATCATATGAGCGGATACAAACATCTCTTTACGGATCTAAAGAAGATCGAGGATGGCCATGTGTCCTTTGGAGACGCATCGAAAATTGAAGTCAAAGGCCGAGGGAAAATATGCTTCTCTCAAAACGACGGCAGACAAGGATCGGTCGAGGACGTCTACTTCGTACCCGACTTGAAAACGAACATCTTAAGCATGGGCCAGTTGCTTGAAAAAGGATGTTCGGTGTTCATGAAGGACCGCTCATTACAACTAAGAAACAAAGACGGAAGAATGATCGCACGGGTCGAGATGGAAAGGAACCGAATGTTCAGACTCAACCTGAAGGCGATTCAAGAAAAATGTTTGCGAGTTGACGTGGAGGACAAAGACCATTTGTGGCATATGCGCTTCGGACATTTACACTATGGTGGCCTAAAGGAGCTCTCCAAAAGAGGCATGGTTCGCGGAATACCGGTGATAGAAGGCGAAAAGAAGCTTTGCGAAAGCTGCGTAATCGGGAAACATACGAGGACGACATTCCAGAAGCAGGCAGAATATCGAGCCCGCAAACCACTCGAGCTCATACATACAGACATATGCGGGCCGATCACACCAGAATCATTCGGTGGAAGGAAATACTTTATCACTTTCATCGACGACTACTCAAGAAAGACGTGGGTGTATTTTCTAAAGGAAAAATCAGAAGCGTTCGAGACGTTTAAAAAATTCAAGGCTATGGTCGAAAAGGCGACAAGCTCAAACATCAAGGCGCTCCGATCAGACAGAGGTGGCGAATACATGTCAGGTGTTTTCGCTAATTTTTGCGAAGAACAAGGCGTTAGGAGGTTCCTCACCGCACCTTATTCACCACAACAGAACGGCGTAGCTGAAAGGAAGAATCGAACCATCCTCGACATGGTTCGATCAATGTTAAAGAGCAAAGACATGCCAAAGGATTCTGGGCCGAAGCGGTACGATGTGCTATATATATTTAGAACCGATGTCCACATCACAGCCTCGAGAATCGAACACCACAGGAAGCATGGACCGGCCGAAAACCGACGGTGGCGCACTTCAAAATATTTGGAAGGGTGGCGTATGCACATGTGCCCGATCAAAGAAGAACCAAGCTCGACGACAAAAGCAAAAAGCTCGTGTTTATTGGGTATGACGAGAAAACGAAGGCGTACCGGCTCTATGACCCTGAAAATAAAAAGGTGATAGTAAGTCGCGATGTTCGGATTGATGAAGAAAGTTCGTGGGGCTGGAACGTTGAAGAAAACACAACGCCTGAAGAACCACTGATCGTTGCACCAATACCTGTTCCGATTTCGTCTCAAGAAAATGACGAGGAGGACGAACCAAGACAGCCGAGAATGCGAAGCATGCAGGACCTGTACTGATCAACCGAACAGGTTCACCTAGTCTGCTTACTGGCCGACTCGGAACAGATTAGTTTCGAAGAAGCCATAAGAGACAAGAGATGGAAAACGGCAATGGACGAGGAAATAAAGGCGATCGAAAAGAACGACACATGGAAACTTGTGGAGTTGCCAAACGGGCACAAACCCATAGGAGTAAAATGGGTTTATAAGAAGAAAATCAACGCTCAAGGAAAAATTGAACGTTACAAGGCAAGATTAGTGGCGAAGGGTTACAAACAACGAGCAGGAATCGACTACGATGAAGTCTTTGCTCCTGTTGCAAGAATGGAAACAATTCGCCTGCTCCTTGCCCAAGCTGCACAACTTAGTTGGCCAATCTATCAAATGGACGTAAAGTCCGCTTTTCTAAACGGCGAGCTTGAGGAGGAAGTCTACGTGGAGCAGCCCCCAGGATATTCAAAATCAGGAGAAGAAGGCAAAGTGCTAAAATTAAAAAAAGCGCTTTACGGGCTAAAGCAAGCGCCGCGAGCATGGAACACCCGTATCGACGGATATTTCAAAAAGAACAAGTTCGAGCAATGTCCGTTCGAGCACGCCCTCTACGTCAAGCGAGAAGGAAAGGAAATGATCATCGTCGCTCTTTATGTCGATGACCTTATTTTCATGGGAAGCAATGAGAAAATAGTCAACGACTTCAAGAAGGTGATGACGAAGGAATTCGAGATGACGGATTTGGGACTGATGAAATATTTTCTCGGTCTCGAAGTCGAGCAAAGAAGCACGGGAATTTTTGTGTCGCAAGAAGCGTATGCGAAGGCTATATTGAAGAAAAATAAAATGGAGGAAAGCAACCCGGTAGCGACACCGATGGAACTTGGAACAAAATTGTCCAAGTTTGAGGGAGGACAAGGAGTGAATGCGACCGATTATCGAAGTCTCGTGGGCAGTCTGCGATACTTGACATGCACGAGACCCGATATCGCTTACAGTGTTGGTGTCATTAGCCGTTATATGGAAGATCCAAGGCAGTCACATCTAAAGGCGATCAAGAGGATTTTACGGTACATCCGAGGAACACAATCGCTCGGACTATTTTATCCAAAGGCGAGCGACTGCAAATTAGTCGGATATTCTGACAGCGATTGGTGCGGAGATATCGATGATCGAAGGAGCACTGGCGGCTACGTATTTTATCTCGGGAATACGGCATTCACCTGGCTATCGAAAAAGCAACCGATCGTGACTCTATCAACCTGTGAAGCAGAATACGTGGCAGCATCGTGGTGCGTCTGTCACGCAATATGGCTGAGAAATTATTGCTCAACTTGAATCTTCAACAAGTCGAGCCAACCGAAATTCGAGTAGATAATAAATCAGCGATCGAGTTGGCGAAAAATCCGGTCCATCATGAAAGAAGCAAGCACATTGATGCGAGATTCCATTTTATCAGAGAGCACATAAAAAATGGAGCAGTGAAATTGGTACATGTCGCGAGTTCAGATCAAGTAGCAGATATTTTCACGAAACCGTTACCGACAAGCATATTCGAAAATCTGAAAGAAATGCTCGGATTGAAAAGAGCGGAAGACGTTGAGATTAAGGGAGGAATTTGTTGAATAATCTCAACAAAACTCAGTCAAAGAAAAACACAAGCAGACATTTTGGAGTTGAAACCGAAAAGGGAGAAGAAAAACAAAGAAAAAACATTCAAATAAAGAAGTCAAAAATAAAACGCAGCAAAGGTGGAAGACATGAACACGCGTGGGAGAAAAATGAAGAATACTATGTTTTATGCATTTGTCTTGTAGTGTGTAGCTATTTCTATAAAAGCATCGTAGGTGTCATTGTTTAAATATAGAAGAGGAAAAGAAGATAAAAATCGAGAGAGTGAGAGAGATGAAAAAAAGTTGTGCTGTGTCATAGATAAAAGCAAAAGCATGTGTCAGAGCAAATATTTTATAGCCCTCTCTTGCCTCTATTCTCTTCAATAGCATAAGCCAATACAATATTAAAATAATTCTCTCCATGCAACGTGAGTGATAAAAAGAGTTTGCCAACAATAATTTTTTTTTGAGCTGTAAGTGAGCAGAGTGTTCAGCGTGTGAAAAATTAAATCCGAGGGGTATAATCAACACTCCTCTCCTCTGGAAGCTTTCTCATGTCCCTTATCCTCGATCTAAACTGGATAGTGCATTGTCGGAGCTTATTCAGATGTTTCTATAATTAAATGCTTGCTTTTATGTTTGTGAAAATGTCACACCTGTTTGCATTTGTTTAACACGCATTTTTATGAGACCCTTCTCGTTTTATTGAGTAAATTTGTCGATATGAAGATTGCACAAACAAAATGGGCGGCGCGAAAAGTCATATGAACTACAGTTTATTGCTGGATCTTGTGGTTGGAAGGTTGTAAGAACTTGCTTGACTGGCATGGGCTGCTAGGGAAATGTTTTGGAGCAAACGTGCAAATTGGTCTCTTTGACGAAATGTACCTTTTGTTGATCTAAAACATCCATACCATATGTCTTTGTATTGTCTCAGAAGTTGATGAATTCAATGGATGGACCAATGATTTATATTGTTTGCTTTTGTGTGTGTCTGGAAGCTCTCATCTTCTCAACTTTCAAGGAGTTCTAAGCATGTATCTGAAGCAACTTTACTTATGTGTGTTTGTCTTGGGGGTTATCTTTTTTTTTTCTTATTCTCATTGCATCTGCCGACTGCAGTGATTACATCCTCTAGGTTTGTAACTCCACTGGCACGTGAGGAGATGCGATTGTTGTTCGATGAGGTGTGTTCCCAAAGAAAAACGAAACAAAACACCGATTGGACGAGATGCTCGTCGTCAACTTCTGCTGTGGTCGTTAAGCTGCTTTTACTGAGTGAAGTTCCTGGTGAATGTCATGAAACGTTGTTTTTTTTAAATTTAAAGCAGGGTTAAATTCGTAAAGTAACAATGGTGACTTAAAATAACATTATTCTTATCTTGGTAGGTGAACAAGATACTAATCCTATCCAATGCAGTGGTAAAAAAAGAACTGAACGGATTAAATAGTAAAACAACACCTTTATTATCTCAAGATAAAAATTACATCTCCTTTTCTCATCTTTTAAACTAAACACAGCCTTAAAATAATTAGGGCAATTGATAAAAATAATAGTAATAATAAAGAATGAAGCAACAAATATCTTTCTAGTTCCATAGATAATAACCTCACCTCAGTCGAAGTTGTTCTTCTCTTCTATGTTCTATTCATTACAGTGCTCACCAATATCTTTCATGGCTGAAAGTTCTGACCTGTCGTCTCTGAATCAATACACACATTATTGGGTTAGTAAGAATGGAAACAAGAATTAATAGAAAGAAAAGGTATATAGCGAATCTTATTTAATATATAGAATCAAATAGGCTATCTTGGCTTAGCCTCACCTCACCTGGGACATTGTGATTGTATTCGAGTATCTTCGAGTAGATTCTAGAACACGAGCCACGCCCAGAAACCTAGGACGACAACATATGTATAATACTACGGAAAATGGTGATGACTAAGAAATAAAAGATGGGTCGAATCAAACCTTGTTGGTATTGTGATCGGGGGAAGACGGGTCGGGTCGAGAAAGTCCATGGGTTTTATGGGTTTGCCAGCATTTGTTATTATCAAGAGATCTGTGAAGTCGTTGGACAAAGGTAGCTTCGACGGAGTTGAGAAACAAGTTGTGTTTCTCATCCGTCCACCTTTGAGATCTTGCCTGTACGTAATTAGGAAGAAATATATAAGGTTAGATGTTCAATAACAAACCATATAGATTATCAAAGGCCCACATAATTCCTAGATACATACAGCAAAGCGAGAAGTCTCTTCTTGTTCGGACAAATCATGGACTGCAGCCACACCATTTAAGGCTGTAAAATCTCCTTCCATTTCAATGGATTTCTTTGATGGGTTCGTTTCGTTGTATAATATATTATATATAAATGCGTTCGTTGGGCGTAAAGCGTATAGGGTTTTCCAGGTGTAAGCTGCTTTATATTACGTGTCAGGCATTGAAAATGGTTGATGGGGACAAACTATGTGATCTGGGGAAAAGGTTCAGATATTTTGGAGACTCCTAAAAAATATCCTAAGAAGAACACAAAATATCTTAGCTTAGCTACCTTCCTTTCTCGTTCAATTACGCTTCTGTCCCTCAACCGCCGACCGTTGAGTTATCCTCATCAACTGCTTATTCATTGTTTCCTTTCCTTACAGTACCAAAATAACTGATCGTCACTTTTACCTAACTAAATAGCCGCCAAGTTTGATGGATATACATCCGTACAGGTTACAACCCTATGTCGGAAAAACAAAAGAGAGACACACACAAAACCTCGTACAATTTGAAGATCCGAACAACTCCTTCCCAAGGTTGTAACAACGTTCATATATCACGAATTATGTCACAAAAGTTCGGTCTAGTTGGCCTATGATTCTCTCGTATATTACATTTTCCGAGCATTTAGAAAGAGAATACGGACGAAAAGTGGGGGAAAATCTAGGGGTGGTACCGTATACCGTACCAAAACTGTATACCGTATACCGCACCGAAATTTCGGTATTAAAAAAATCATACCAATAACATACCAAAATATCGATATACCTTAAATTTCGATACGGTATCATACCGAAATTTCGGTATGGTATCGGTATCATACCAGCTATACCATTCATACGGAGGTTTTTTACCATGCATGTCTCGTGACTGGTTAATTCGTTGTTTGGAATTTTTAATCAATTCAAACTCCTTAGGCCCCAATAAGATAGATTATTAATACTAAATTTTTCAAAATAGAAAGATTTTTTAACCTTAAATAATTTACATATTTTAGCTAGTCTCCTTAGTAAGACAAAAAACTTTACATAACATCAAATTTATATACAGATTAATTAGAACGAAGCGGTTATATTTAAAAAAATAGTGAAGATTAACAAAAAGTAATTGCATTGCATCTTCACACTTTCAAAAATCATGAAAAAACATTAAAAAAACGAAAATTAAACGTTACTTGAGTTACATAAGTAAAATATGGTGGACCTAATATTAGAAAGTTGTGTATAAGTTAATAATTTATGGGCTAAATAAGTTTACGAAGATCCTTAATTTTTCATTTTATATTTTTTGAAATAATATAATATATATAGGTGTGTATATATATATGAAATATATTAAAATTTTAGAATTTTGGTATTCGGTATAATCGGTATACCTAATTTTAAAAACTTTCATACCATTACCGTACCGAAAATTTTCGGTACGGTATCATACCTTACCAAAAACTTCGGTATACCAAAATTTTCGATATTTTCGATACGATTCGATACGATAAGGACGGTATTTCGGTATTTTTCCCCAGCCCTAGGAAAATCTATGACTGCGAAAAGCAACTTCTTCGAATGCTATTTTAATAGGCTCAACTTTGCAGGTCCATAAAGCAATTATCGGGCCGGTCCAGAACATAGTGAGCCCGATATACTTTTTTTTTTCTCTTTTTCTGTTTCTTATAAAAAACAATAATGAACAGTCGTTTGTAGATTACTTGCTAGCTACAGTTGGAAGGAAGATTGTGGGTTTTTTATTTAGTTTATTTTATTAAATGTGATGCAAGTGCTTTAACACTTTTTGAGTTTGAACTACGTAACTGTGTGGGGGCTTAGGATCACTTTCTTTTTACCTGTAGTTCTAATCTAACATGAGGCTTCTGACAAAAGTGAGTGCTACGTGTCCTTTTTTGTCACAAACTCCAACATATTCGCTAAAAGCTTCTTTGACTTCTAATATTAATCTTACATTTTGACTCCACCAAGCCACACACATACCATGATATATGTATATATTTACATGAATATATGTATATATTATTATATATATTATGTCTAGAGTATCCTCACTTCAACTCTTGGACAACCGCAACCTTCATAATCCCTTCACCTAATGTGTTCACTCACAGTGGTAATTCTTGCTTATCATTAGGGTTTATGTTTATTTGAGTGAACAAAATGATGATGGGACTCAATAATACTACTCCATTAAACTATGCTAATAACCTCGAATATTTCAACCCTTTGGAATGACAAGATTTGTGCAAGTTACGTCAATATTACGATCACGGTATGGGTGTTGGGTTAAGCGGTAATATTTCGGGCCCAGCGGAATATTTATTTTGGATCCACGACGATTTATTTGGACAATATAAAAACCAAAATGACGCCGAAAGAGAACACGAGATTTTCACGTGGTTCGGCCAATACCGCCTACCTCCACGGAGAGCACTAGCTTTACTATATTGAGAATATTACATCGTACAAAATAACGCTAGTGTTTAAACCCAAACCCGAGACCCCTTACCCACCTGGGTAATGTTTTTGTACCTATTCCCAACTATCCCAGTAAAACTAAAACCCGCTCTCACCCTTATCCACCCGGATAAATTTTTTTCACTCTCTCTATTTTCCTCGCTCTTAAACTCTCAACTTGGGATGGATGTTTACAAATGAATCGCATGCCCTTATATAGGCAAGGATGAACACAAGAAGCCAAAATAACATGTGTAAGTGCAAACGTCATTAGCAATTTATTATAATATCTTTGGCTGGCTTTCTTCTATTCTCCTAAGGCGGCTGGACCCAACAATTCTCCCCCTCCAGCCGCATTCAGCATCTTCTTCACCAAGCGCTCATTCCAGCGAGTCTGTGTGAGAGTAACCCGTTCGTAAATACCACGAACGTTCATTGGCCTTCCTTGTATCAGCTACACATATCCGAATCAAGAATTCAAGTCCTACCAACTTGATTCACCTGCGGCCAATCCTATATGCAGCTGTCGAACCGACTCTACCCGTCGATTCTGAAGAGGGACTTCGACGCAACCCCTTCTCCAGCAGGACTTTCCTTCTCACCATCGTCTGCCTTTTCACCACGCGCGCGACTTTCGTGAACCCATCGAAGTCAGAGTGTTTTGTACCACACTCCCGTCCAGACGATATAAACCTCCACGCTCTTCTCCCTTCAGTAGGACTTTTTCGCCATGTGTGATTTTACAGACTCCCCCTGCTATGAAACTCCCATAGCCCTTGGAATCTAACTGGCTCAAGGATATTAAATTCTTCCGTAACTCTGGGACAAAGATCACACCACCGAAAGCTCGAACCGCTCCGTCAGTCATTTTGATCTTCACAGTTCCGACACCACGAACCGCCTGACGGTATCCATCAGCCATGGAAACCGAACCTCTTCGTATCTTTTGGAACGTATCAAAATATTTTCTTTCGGAGCAAATATGGTACTTCGACCCCGAATCAAATATCCATTCATCTTGAGAACGAGCGTCATCGTTGTAGACTGTGAGAACGTCTACAACATCATCCGTATCCTGTGCTATCATGGTTGTGGAATTTTTCTCGCCGTTCTTGTCCTTTCTCCAAGTCGGACAATTCCTCTTGATGTGTCCCGGCTCACCACACTTGTAGCACACGATGCCCTTCCCGTCATCCTTTGATTTGGACCTGCTGCTACCTCCAAATTCCCTGGCGTGAAACCTTCCTCTACGATTCTCCCCGTGTATAGCCAACGTCGAATTTTGACTATCTCCATAATTTGATCGTCTCCTCTTTTCATGCGCCAAAAGAGTTGACTGTACATCCACCATCTTCACCGTCGTCTTTCCGTGCAAGATGGTTGTGACCAAATTATCATAAGAATCAGGAAGCGAGGTAAGAAGTAAAAGGGTTTTATCTTCTTCCTCCAACTTTACTTCAACTTTTATAAGTTGATCCACAAGTCCGTTGAACACGCTAATATGATCCATGAGATTCCCACCTTCCTCCATCTTCAGCCGGTACAGCTCCCGCTTTAGATCTAACTTTGTGGTTAAGTTCTTCCCGAGATGCAACTCCTCCAACTTCGCCCACAAGTCTGGTGCAGAATCCTCATTCACAACATTATTAATAATGTTATCCGCAATGTACAAACGGATTGTGCTGACACATCTTGACCCCAAATCCTCCCAGTCTTCTTTCGTCATTTTCTCCGGCTTTCCCTTTTCCCCTTTCAAAGCCTTTGCCAAACCTTGGTGAACAAGGATATCCTTCACTCGTCTCTGCCACAGAGTGAAACTCCCCGTACCATCAAATTGCCGTACTTTGAAACTGCTTTCTGTCGCCATTATCCTTGCAGAGATTCAACAGCTTTGGCCCGACACTGGCTCCCCCGTAACGAACCTTCTTAATATCTTTTCTGATGTGGAAGATCAGACAAAGCTGCAACCACAGAGCATACTCAGAATATCAATTAGGCTTGGCTCTGATGCCACTTGTTGGGGTTGAGCGGTAATATTTCGGGCCCAGCCGAATATTTATTTTGGATCCGCGACGATTTATTTGGACAATATAAAAACCAAAATGACGCCGAAAGAGAACATGAGATTTTTACGTGGTTCGGCCAATACCGCCTACCTCCACGGAGAGCACTAGCTTTACTATATAACATCAAAGTCAGTTGGTATACATTCCAATTTCCCTGTAAATTATAATAACGCTATTTAAATTGGACATATTGAGAATATTACACCGTACAAAATAACGCCCGTGTTTAAACCCAAACTCGAGACCC
Source organism: Craterostigma plantagineum (assembly GCA_027422505.1). Taxonomy (NCBI): domain Eukaryota; kingdom Viridiplantae; phylum Streptophyta; class Magnoliopsida; order Lamiales; family Linderniaceae; genus Craterostigma; species Craterostigma plantagineum. Next base: position 5,081,417 of record JAPQWV010000050.1, read on the forward strand.
CTTATCCACCTGGGTAATGTTTTTGTACCTATTCCCAACTACCCCAGTAGAACTAAAACCCGCTCTCATCCTTATCCACCCGGATAAATTTTTTTCACTCTCTCTATTTTCCTCGCTCTTAAACTCTCAACTTGGGATGGATATTTACAAATGAATCGCATGCCCTTATATAGGCAAGGATGAACACAAGAAGCCAAAATAACATGTGTAAGTGCAAACGTCATTAGCAATTTATTATAATATCTTTGGCTTTCTTCTATTCTCCTAAGGCGGCGCCCAACAATGGGAACCTGTTAACTAATGGGGTATTTTCATTTCAGCCCCTATTCAGGCCCTCATGGCCAATGTTTTAAAAAGAGCATAGCGCATTGTGTCGCGTTTTAGTGTCGGTAGCGCGTAGCGTAAATAGCGTAGCGCATTGCTGAGTATTTCAGATAATCTAAATATAATACAGTAAATTATATATAATATATACTCCCTCCGTCCCTATAAGATATGTACATTTGGATTCCGACACGGGTTTTAAGAAACTGAATATTTTAATAATATAGAGGTAGAAAGGTGGTGTGACACGTCTTTTAAGAATATTTAATATTATTATATTGATTGTGTGTGATAGTTTTTTACTAAATATGGAAATGTACAAAAGATTGTGGGACGCCCGATTTAGTAATATGTACAAAAGTTACTGGGACGGAGGGAGTAATAAATATAAATATGGTCACTTTTTATGTCGTTATTGTATTATGGGACTAAATAATCTATATTATCTTTAGAAATTCAATGAATTAAAAAATAAGGTACAAATAATTGACTAAAATCTAAAATAGAAATATATATGAATTATATATTAAAAAAGTTTGTACAATCCCAACAATAAAATATGACTCATATCAATTAAATCATTCTTTCTTGTTACAGTTTACTACTAGTACTACTAAAATAAGGCTATTAATGATTCATAATATTATATTGGTATCGAAAAATATATGATATGCATGTCATTATGATTGTCATGAAACAAGGAATAAATTGGATATGCATATGTATTTTTATCATATAAATTACTCAAAACAAATACGCTTTAATTATTCGGTAGAAGTCTAAATAAAAACAACTAAAAATAAATATTATTGTCGCCTTTTGAGCTTAAATTAGGTCAGAGCAAGCCCATCTCCAACGCATTTAGGTAGGGCTGGGAAAAAAATACCGAAATACCGAAATACCGTCCTTATCGTATCGAATCGTATCGAAAATATCGAAAATTTTGCTATACCGAAGTTTTTGGTAAGGTATGATACCGTACCGAAAATTTTCGGTACGGTAATGGTATGAAAATTTTAAAAATAAGGTATACCGATTATACCGAAATACCGAAATACTAAATTTTTTTAATATATTTTATATATATATATATACACACCTATATATATTATATTATTTCAAAAAATATAAATGAAAAATTAAGGAGCTTCTCAAACTTATTTAGCCAATAAATTATTAACTTATACACAACTTTCTAATATTAGGCCCACCATATTTTACTTATGTAACTCAAGTAACGTTTAATTTTTGCCCTTTTTCATGATTTGAAAGCGTGAAGATTCAATGCAATCTTCACTAATTTTTTAAGGTTATGTAAAGTTTTTTGCCTTACTAAGAGACTGGCTAAAATATGTAAATTATTTAAGGTTAAAAATCTTTTTATTTTGAAAATTTGGTATTAATAATCTATCTTATTGGGGCCTAAGGAGTTTGAATTGATTAAAAATTCCAACGCATCGAATTAACGAGTTACGAGACATGCATGGTAAAAAACCCTCCGTGTGAATGGTATAGAAGCTATGATACCGATACCGTACCGAAATTTCGGTATGATACCGTATCGAAATTTAAGGTATACCGAAATTTTGGTATGGTATTGGTATGATTTTTTTGGATACCGAAATTTCGGTACGGTATACGGTATCACAGTTTTGGTACGGTATACCGTACCGAACCACCCCTACATTTAGGGCTGTCAGGGGATTGTCTAACTGTTTCTTTTGGACGGAAATTGTCAGGGAATTGTCTGACTGTTTCGCGATTCATCCGTCGCTAAATAAGAAATAAAGAAATTTTGACGGAATATCCATCGAAACAAGAAAAAAAATAAATAAATAAAACGCGAATAAAAAACGCGTTGGAGCGTTTTGATGGAGAAACACGCGATCGCGCGCGTCGAAGCGCGCGATCCAACATATTTTAAAACACTGCTCATGGCAAAAAATTTAGTTTTAATGACCAATTTTGTGCAGTACCACTTCATTGCTCTTACATACCAGTATGTTGAAATTCTATACCACAAAACCATAATTCGGTACCAGTTTATGATCTGATACCAGTTTATTTTCTGCAGTACCACTTCATTGCTCTGATATACCAGAATGTTGAAAGTTTGTAACACGATCATTTTATATCAGTTCACATATTTTTCATACCACTTTTTTGCACCACACAAAATGGGCTCTTTAACCTAAAAAATTGTCAAACAGGGCCTGGATTCGAAATGAAACCCTTAATGGGGTTGATTTAGAATTGACCCTTAATTAATTTCAATCAAACACAGTCCTTTTCCGTTTTTTGACTTATGTTACGTTATCCATTTCCATAATGATTGACCTTCCTGTTCGAGAACATGCAAACACCCACAACCATTTTTCTAATATTACGTCCAAAACTATTCTTTCAAAGTTTGATATTAATGAAATGCCAGACGTAGCATTATTAGGATGTATTCTAACTACGCCGCTTCCGTTATTAATTACGTAGTGTTACTCTTAAAAATATCTAAAAATTAAAATATAAAACACTCACTTCAAGTTTAAACTAATCATTTAACACGACATCAGAGATAGTAGATTCAAACTCTAGGATGGCTCAACGCTCATCTTGCAACATATAGTAAGGGCTTGTTTGGTTAAACTTTGCTAGTTTGGTTCAACTTTTGAATCATAAGTGCATCTTCGTAAATAATTTTTTTGTAGATGTAGCTTTTGTAAATATAAATTTAATTATTTTGTAGTGTTGGTGCAACGGACTCTTGAAAACGCCGGGCATAGTAATTCTAAAAAGTGATTAAAAGTTGCTTCTCTCAAATGGACTCTAATGAAGTAACTTATTTTAAAAATTAATCTTAGCTTTTTTTACCAAACGTATTTCACTTCTTAACCTGACCTTTTGGATTAAAAGTCCATTTCAAAAGCTCCGCACAAACATAATATATCAAGTCAAAACATATCAATTTAAAAACCCTAGATCATCATAGATTGTTAGATAAACATTAACAAAATAGATGGAGAGAAGTTAGGTTTTAATAGTCTAATAGTTAGTTCACCCTAGTTTGAAGATGAAGCTTTTCTGTGTAATTACCTAACTGATTAGCTTGTCTTAATATCATTTTGAGTTATAATATGCTTTTCATTAGCTTACTACAATCTCGAATTGCCACGTCGCCTTCTCATTTGCCGGGTGCTAAACGACAGATCCATCACGTCAAATCGATCGTAGCCGTTGAAATTTAATAAGCTTACGTGTGCGGCTAAGATTGAATCCACGTGACCTTACGCCATTCGTTTGATTTTCCGCACAGAACCACTTCCTACTCCACAATTATATCATCTGTCCACGCTTTTATCAATGCGGGACCCACATTCATTCTTAACATTACACCCATCAATTATTTAAAATTACGCTATCGCCCCGTAATTGTATATATATATATATATATTCTCTGAAATTGAACCAATTTGGAGTTGATTGTCCTCGCAATAGCAAAGGTCTAATTTTTATCATCTCTATACAAATTTGTCGTAAATTGCAAAAAATGTTGGTAAAATTATATTTTCCTAGGACATTTTAGTTACTGAATTGACTATAGTTGTACTGTGGAGACATAAAGTTTGAGTCTTGAAAAATTTTCACTTTTCCCCACCCCTCAATTCAATATGAAGTGCAACTATGTGGATGTTTCTGCAGTTTCAAAAGTAAGTGAGGGTGTTTTATTGCAATAAAACGTCATTAAAGGCCTGCTAGTTATTATATTCACGTGCAAAAATTCAAGGAACAGTGTCTTTTAACCCTTTGGCTTGTTCTTGAAAAATCCTTCGTCGAGACACTTGGCTAAAGCACAGAAGCTTAATTGCAGCAGAAAGAGAAAAGGATCAGGTCAAGGTGATAGATAGATAGATAGCCTTGCTTCTTTACACGCTTTCTCTCTCTCTTTTTCTTGTCTGAAAATTTCTTAAACTGCCATAGATTTCTTGACGTTTCTCAGCTCCCTTCCCTACTTTCCTGGAAACACAGCACTTTAGCTCTGATCACGTTAAACACCAATTATATGCCTTTTTCTCTGTGTGTGTCTCTTGACTTCTAAGTTAAACATCACAAGCTCAGTTTTTTTCTTCAATGTCGCTGCCAGGATCATAAAGCTAAAAGAAAGTTACGATTTTCAAGAAATGGGCAGTAGCAGCAACCTAAACTTGAAGAACTTCGCCGGCGAACCGCCGAACATGAGGCCACCCGGCGGCGATAACCTCCCACTGACGCGTCAGTCCTCCGTCTACTCCCTAACCTTCGACGAGTTCCAAAGCGCAGTCGGCGGCGGCAGTAAAGACCTCGGATCCATGAACATGGACGAGCTTCTCAAGAGCATATGGTCGCCGAGGAAAATCAAAACTTGGGCACCATCAGCGGCGCCGGCGCCGGCTTGATGTCCGGCCACCAAGACGGCGGAGGAAACGTCTTGCAGAAACAGGGCTCCTTCACACTACCTCGTACGCTGAGCCAAAAGACAGTCGAAGAAGTTTGGAGGGACATGGTTGGTAGCAGCGGCATAAACGACGCCGTTCCCAGCTTCGGCATGCCTCAGAGAGAGCCCACCTTAGGCGAAGTGACCCTCGAGGATTTCTTGGTAAGAGCAGGCGTTGTAAGAGAAGATGATCAGATGGCTGTTGAAGCCAATAACTTGGGACTCTTCGGTGATCTTCCCAGCCCAACTCTCGACAGCATGGGATTGAAATATGGCTTTCAACAGCAGCAAGAAGTTGGGATCGAAAGCTCGGGAATGGTCGGTAATAACAATCGAATTCACGCCTCGCACGCAAACGCTGCTCAACTACAGCAGCAAAAGCAACAGCAGATTCTTCCCAAGCAGCCGATTTTAGCCTTTGGGGCGACGGCTGCGATTCCCACTAACCCTCCGATGGCGAGCCCACGTGTTAGAAATCTTGGTATTTCCGACCAGGCGGCGACGATTGTCCAAGGCGCAGCAGCTTTAGGCATGTCTGGTTTGGGACAGAACGGCGTAGCCGTTGCTACGCCTCCTCCTTCAGATGCGCTGACGAAGAACAGCAACGGAGATACTTCGTCTGTTTCGCCGATTCCTTATCTGTTTAACGGTGGGATTAGGGGTAGGAAGAGCGCTGCTTTGGAGAAGGTGATTGAACGAAGGCAGAGGAGGATGATCAAGAACAGAGAATCTGCTGCAAGGTCTAGGGCTCGTAAGCAGGTGAATAACTAACTCTCTTCAGCTCTTTTTGTTTTTTTTTATTGTTCGTATGTGGTAATAATTTTGGTAGGTTTTTAGATGGTTTCGAACGAGTCTTTTTAGGATTCAACGCTAGGAGATTTGAGGTTTTTAACATGCTGCTTTTGTTAACCATTTGAAGAGTTGGGATATGCAGCAGAAATTAATGTGGTAGGCAAAGTCTAAGACCTAAGTGTGAAGTTAGCCTTCATGAGAAGAGATCATATCTATGGAAAGGGAAAGGGTAAGGTAAGGTAAAAAAAAATATATATGCTGCTGCTGTGTAAGAACACAAACACTGATTTATCTGGCATACGAAGATACAGTAAACTATAAAACTTTCTAACATGAAATGAAATCTCATGGATGCTGAAAGTTAAAATGGAAACGATAAGCGTCGATGTATTCGTGTGAAAGAACAACTGATTTATCTGACATACGAAGATACAGTAAACTATATAACTTTCTAACATGAAATGAAATCTCATGGATGCTGAAAGTTATAATGGAAAATGAATGATAAGCGGCGATGTATTCGTGTGAAAGAACAAGTGTGTAACTATCTATCTCTGTTCATCGCAGGCATACACTATGGAGTTGGAAGCAGAAGTTGCGAAGCTCAAAGAGGAAAACGAAGAACTGCAGAAGAAACAGGTCATCATACCCATCCCACATTCTCGTTTTCTCGACTCATTTTTCTCCGCGGGGCCAAATAATATATAACTTGGGATTTCTTGATCTTGTGATTGTTGCAGGCCGAAATACTGGAAACGCAAAAAAAACAGGTAATTCTCATATTTTTGCCTCGAAAATTAACTGCAACACGGTGTTCGAATTCTTCGGCTCACTGCTGTAATTTAACAGGAATTGGAGATGATGAATCAGCAGAACGGACCAAAGAGACAGTGCTTGAGGAGGACGCTGACGGGACCTTGGTGAAAATGGAGAATGAAGATCGAAGTTTTTCCAAGGATGGAATGCTCTTGGCTAATGTCTCTGTATATGTACTTGCTGATACATATTTACTTTTCTTACCTGAAGATTACTTACATCTTTATGGTGCCTGCTTCCTTAAGAGACACAAAGTAGAAGTTGAAGACTACTCTGGTCTGCTTGTGAAGAGGATAGATGGGTTTGATGAGGCATGAAATGGCATAAAAAAACCACTAGTAGAATGGCAGATGTAACTTTTAGACTATACTCTGTACTATGTTTCTTTCGTCTAGACACATATCGAACACTTGTATGTTTTACAAAGTTCTGGTTCGCGCGTCGTAAGTTCAATACCAAAATATTCCTAAGACATGGATTTAGATATTCATACTTTAGAAACTGAAATATGAGTGACTCAAGCAAAGTTTTTCGTTCGCATAAAACCAATGTATATCTAATTTGGATACCTGGGCCTACGAGTTTTCTCGTTCCACGAAATTATTTTCCTGCGATCCCGCCCTCGAAAAGACCGAGTGACGATTTCGCCACTTATAGGCTTGCACAAGCCAACGTCGATCACCGAAGTTGACCTGCTTTTGTCTGAAGAGTGATGATTCCAATCGTCCGAGAAAAGGTCGAAGAGCATGGCAAGACAGCGAACTTGGTGACCCAGAACAAGATTTTCTTGCTCGAAAGGAATCGAACTTAGGATGTGTACATTCACCTGCAAAATAAAGGCAAATGTAATGTTAAGTGATATATAAGTTGCAATCAAGAAATGCATTCTGATCCAAATTATCCAATAACAAGAAATCATTCCTCGATGGCCGTATGAAAGATCCAAGATACCAACCTCTGCTTCCATTGCACGCAGCTCGTTGCACCACTCAGAACCACCATCCTCAGAAAAATTATCTCCGTTCAAAGAACTGTGAAGGCTCAATCTAAACAGTGGAGGCCGCAGGGGATACTCCACGCTTACCTTTACCTGAAAAGGGAAATTTCAAGAATATCAAGCGATGAATAGATGTAAAACATAAAGAATCTCAAGGCCATTGTTAACATTACTACCTTGGCTTCTAATTTCACAATCCTCTCATCCTTGGCCAACTTTCGAAATAGTACAAGAATGTATTCCTGAGCACCACAATCAACCCATTTATTATCAATTTCTCCCACACGATATGCATCATCTAACATCTCATCCACTTCAACAGGCTCATGCAGCTCATTTTCAGATTCCAACACAAGATCGATGTCATCCTCTACCTTCTTAAAACTCGGCGATTTACCTGCACCAAGTGGGGAAATGACACTCTTTGAGAGCAAATTAAGCCTCACAGAGTTTCCTTGGTCAGATTCTTTTGTGGGTGTTAGTTGAACACCATTTTCTACAGGTGCTAAAGATGGAAGCTCCCCATCCTCTGTTGCAGTCTCCATAATTTTGGAGGACTCAGATCTTTTCTCTGCATCGTCATTTGAAGGGCCCTGAACTTGTTCTACGTCAACCGTAGAATGTGATGTCACATTACCAGGAAAAGATACCGAAGTCCAACTTCCGAAGCTGCAATGCGGAGTATGTGAGGCCCATGGAATACTTTCACAGGTTAAGTTTGGCCAAGTAAGATTCTTCAGGGTGTCAAGCAATTCCCTGTGAGTCAACCATGGTTTCCAAACTTAAAAAAAAACACTTTTGTCTATGATGCACTGCAAAACCTTCTGACAGGAGCACACCAAAGAAGACGAAAAAAGAAGTCGAAATGGGAAGTATGACAGTATTGCAATGCCATATGCACAACCAACGTAAACAAAAAAGAATAACAATTAATAGAAGCGTCAAGCGTGAGATAATGTGAATAAAACAGCGTTCCAGCGAGCTACAACTGCAAGGCGTATAAGTTGTCTTGTGCAACTATATTTCTACTGACGTGCTTGTACCATCAAACTTGTCATAAATATCCTTTACTACAGTAAACATAGTGACTCACACAAGAGCCAGGTGAGCCTTTTTCCGAGAACGAATTCGCTGGACAACTGTCTGCACCCTGTTCTGCTGACGATATGAAGACAGCCCGACTGATACAGAACCAGCATGTTTGGCATTTTCAGTATTTGCATCTTCCGATGTTGAAATCAGTGGCGACATCTCAGGCAAAAAGTCAATTCCTGCTAAATGCTGGGCCCATTTATACGGCCGTGAAACTCTCTTTTCATCAAACGAAAGTGAATCCCCAATGACGAGCTTAGCTGACTGCAACGAAGTCACAAAGCATTTTAATATGGTGATGGATTAAAACTTGCATTTCACTAACGAAACAAAAAAATATTCAAAATATTCAATTTTTTTACAGAAAATCCAAATATTGTACCTGCTGGGGAAGTTCAAGGCCGGTGTCATTAGGAAATAAGTTGCAGAGGATGTTATTTCGGTCACTATCTTCACCGTCCTCAACTCCGACACATACTACATGCAGCTTCACTAAGTATTCAAACTTCAAGGTGATAAGTTTCCCAGAATTCAAATCGGACGCCTCATCATCATTTATTTGGATGGTAACTTTAAGTGGATGATTCTGGTAAATTCCAGATTGGTCATTATTTTCCTTGTTAGGGACCTTCTTTGGTCGCTTTCTCCTCCTTTGACCGTCATCTTCTTCCTCAGGGATGTCATCATCTAACTTGGAACTCTCCAAATTTGTTGTTACAGCTGAGAAGCACAAACAAGGTGAAAAAAAGAAACAACGAACCTAAATATTTCACACGGGGATACCCACCAGAGTCCTTATTTGCTAGCTGACGGGCGAAAGCTTGTGCATCCTTAACGCTTCCTGTGATTTCCAGTTCGATATTCTCTCCAAAAGCTTCCTTTTGAGCAATTAACTGTGAGTATATTACATAAAGAGGAGGTGGGAGCAACTCAGCTAACTGCTGCTGCTTCATATTCTTGGTGTGCTGAACTCCTAGATGCTGCTGCACAGGCAAGGATGCTTTTTTGAGAGCTTTAAGGTGCGAAGGAAGACTTGACAAGAACTTTTTCCGGTTAGAAATTGTCTCTTGGAGAGCTTTTTTCTTCATTTCCAAATTTTCGCGAAGCTTGCATAGTTCCTTTCGCTGGCACATTACATTTTCAGTACTTCAGGATAGGAACACAGAAATAAAACAATCATATAAGTAAGAACATTTCTTGCCTGGTGCAGCTCATAGTTGAGTCGTTTAAGCATCAAATCATGAGCACCATCATTTGACAATACAGGATCCTTAATCTCGTCTGGTGCATCTCTGAAGAATTCTTCCTCGGGCACAAGTTCAATATCTGGATATTTTGTCTTAAAGTCCTTGCAAGCTTTAATCGCTTTCAAGTAGTGACTTTTCTCATACATCAAATTGTGGAGCTGCAATGTCGTGAAGTCCACTGGGCCCTTCGCACGTTCAGTCTCAACTTTCACCCGATCTTCTTCCAGCAATATCGACCTATTTGCCTGTACACAAAAACCATAATTTTACCAAAATAGCGGAAAAATCGTGTCTACAGCACATAGTGTTATGCTTCAATTCTGGTAAAGCAAAACAAAATATATGAATCTCCATGAATGGGAGAACTATGTCTTAATTTTGCTTGATTGTTAATCCATTAACTCTCGACAAACTTTAAATCTCAGTACAAGGTTAAAATTGTGCAAGATTAGTCAAACTTTCCAAGAAAACTGAACTGAAAGGAATTGTTCCTAGGAGATGGCGTAAAAACGATTAATCTTCAAAAGCATACATTAGGAATCATCATAAACCCTAAAAATAAAATCGAACTTTCAGTACACCATAGATCACACAAAAATACGGAAAAAAAATAAGAAAAGACCTGCCGCAGCCTCACAAAACTGAGGAGAATCTGAGTGACGAGTTCTCTGAGCTGAGATTTCGACTGAGGATCGTTCTTAACAGCGAGCATCTTAGCAACGGTTTCCTCAGCCGAAGCTTTGCTCAGACTCAGCATATCGTACATCGCCGAAAGGTCCACGTGGCGCTCCGGCAATATCTCCCCGGGCTCCGCCATTGTCACGTCCATAGTTGCCAGCTGAAAACCCTCCGTTTTGATATCTGTTCCGCTTTGTATTTCAGAGTTCAAAGAAATTCATAAAAACTGTAGGGGCGACAAACAAATAACGCTAGTTCAGGGGTGTAAAACAAATATTACGAAAACCAATCAAATACTGACACGTGAAGTAGCGAGATTTATTATTTCTTATTCAGTATTATTTTAGGAAAATTCCCTCGAGCAATGATGACGCAAGATAGTGTAGTAGTAAAATCCTATCGAAGCCGTTTCTTGTGCTTTCCCTGTGCACTTCTGTACAGAGTAGTCAACTAGAAACGGCTCCTTAGTCTTTTTCCTACCTCGGATTCATGGATATAATCAGGTAAGGATTTTATATCTATGCAATTTACACATTTTCTTGAAAATAATATCTCCTAATAATGGGATTTGTACCAGAAAATCCGCCCCGATGATAGCTGATATAGTATAGGGGAAGATGATTTTGGTTATATTACATAAACTTCCTCGTTAAGTAAAGAAACGTGTTTCTTTCTGCCCATGCCCTAGATTTAAATTATTGACTGGATTTTGACGGCTCGTTCTTGAAGAAAAAAAGAATCCCTTTTTGTAGCGTTATCTGTTGTTGAGATTGGGAGAATGATCTCTTTTAGGTTTACAGCATTTATTGTGTTAGGGTAGACCAAACCCTTGTGATATTTACAGATAAATATAAGGATATTGAATCGTAATCTGCAGTCAGAAATAGATACGGACATCTGAAGAAGGGCAATGGAGGAGCTTTCGTTAGATGAATGCTCTGCCGTCGAAGTTCTTGGGCAGCTGTTTAAGCTCACTGAAGTTCACTTATGGTCAGCGAAAAAATAGTCCTTTCTGTACAATTTTCCTTTTTTCTTTGTCGTTCTATGAGTGATTAATTTGTATTTTTTTGGAAAAAAAATTGGCAGGGACGATGGGCCGAGTGTGGGAGAAGCGATCGGCGTCCGAGAACCCATTGTAAAGTCCTATTCTTTGTCAATTCCTTCACGTGTTTGATCGATGGGATTGAATTAAAAGCTAAGAAAGATCGAATTTTGTAACTTTTTTTTTCGATTCTAATTCGTGCGAAAACGAATGCAGAAGTTTGTGGCCTGCGAGAAGAGCCCTTCCTCGATAATCAGCGGCAAGTTTCGATCTTTACCGTTTGATCTGTTTTCTTAGTTTTCGTGTAAATTAATTACTGTCGTTTTGGCTTTTGATGCAATCCTTATTTACAGGGCTCGATTCCTTACCCGAAGACCTCGAAGTAGCTGAAACAATGAGTATTCTTGGCCTTCCACTCTCATTCCGTACGAATAAGGAGGTTAGATCGAAGAACTTACTATGTGATGAGTGAGAATCGTTTCTATAGTTCATCAGTGTGTCTGAAATTTCCTACTTCTTTCTTGTAGAAGAGAAACGGTTCGATGAGTGGAAAGAGGAAAGGCAGAAAGATGAACAGCAATCCACAGTGTCTCGTCGAAATCGACGAAATCCCTCTAAATTTGGGCGAGAAGGCGAGTTTATTCGAAGTGCCAAAGATTGGAACGCTGTCCGATTTAGACGCCTTGTCGAACCTCTCCCTCGAGAGAGTCGATTCTACGAACTCGACTAGCACCATCACCGAAGAGCTCGACCACGCCAAAGAAAACAACGAGGATGGCGATTGTATTAACAACAACGACGCGAAAACTGTAATAAGCCTTGAAACTGAAGCCCAATCGATCGCCAGCCATGGAACTTCAATCCATAAATCTGGGGAATGGACTTCTTACTGGGACGATCATTACATGAAACTCTACTACTACAACGTCAGAACGGAGGAGTCCACGTGGGACCCTCCGCCTGTAATGGAAGAGATCGTCGCCGGCGAAGTTGAACCCTTCTGCGATGACGTTTCAGGCGCTCCGCAGTTCGTCGAAGTACATGGAAATACACAGTATGGCGAAGGCGAAGGCAGCAGCAACAGCAGCTTGAAGAGGAAGAAGAGAGGCAAAAGAAGCAGTAAATCATCGATTTCCTTCTTCTTACAAGGGCCGAGCTTTTTCACTTTAACAAGAGCGCCTTATTACATCTTTTTCTTTTGTTTGCTGTGTGTAGTTAGCGCGCAAGGCGTTTTGCGACAAGTTACGCCTGCGATAAGCAAGTATTGGAGCCAAAGGTACCTTTTGTTCTCGAGGTTCGACCGAGGGATAAGAATGGACGAAGAGGGATGGTTTTCGGTGACGCCCGAGACGCTCAGCAAGCACCACGCAGTTCGCTGCGGTGGGGGCGTAGTCGTCGATTTCTTCGCCGGCGTCGGGGGGAATGCCATTCAGTTCGCCCGCAGGTCCGAAATTTTATTTTATTATTTTTTTTTTTTTTGAATGAAGCTTTTCGATGGGTTGCGAGTGTAAATCTGTGGTTCGCTTATATTTTTTAGGAGCAAACACGTGATAGCGATCGATATCGACCCGAATAAGATCGACTACGCAAGGCACAACGCTGCGATATACGGGGTGAGCGAAAGCATAGATTTCGTAGTCGGGGATTCGTTTTCTTTGGCGTCTGCGCTCAAGGTATACGTCGTTTTCTCGCATAACGTTGAATGCGTTGTAGGATAAATACGGTTATAACTACGTTGGGATTTAATCAACTGTAGGCGGACACAGTGTTCATGTCGCCGCCTTGGGGTGGGCCCGACTACTCGAAAGTGAAGAAATTCGACATGGCTACTATGCTTAAGCCGCACGACGGGTCCTTATATACTCTCTCTTCTCTTCTGTCACTAAATTAAAGAAGAGATAACAGGCGATTATTATTATTCTTCTTACTTTGGGAAGTTCTTTTTTTTTTAATGTGTTTCAGCAAGCATCTGTTTGATGTTGGGAGGAAAATGGCGTCGAAGGTAGTCATGTTCCTTCCTAGGAACGTCGACGTCGACCAATTGACGGAGATATCTTCTTCGGCTAATCCACCGTGGTCTTTGGAGGTAAGTAGTTGGTAATAGCACAGCTCACTGATGATGATCTTTCTTCCGTGTAAGAGATTGAGTATTTTGATTATGGTAGAAATTGATGGTTTTTCAGGTGGAGAAGAACTATATGAACGGAAGATTGAAGGCCATTACTGCCTATTTCTCTGAACCCTCTCTGTAGAAGCAATCAACCAAAGATTTATGACAAAGAGGATCCCAATGTAAATTATTATCTGAATCAAGTCTTGAAAAAACCCAACTTTGAGCTTGCGATGTAAATTATCAATGAATTGATGATATCTTGTGACCGAATTCTAACTTCCCTTATCTATATGAACTTCGCTTCTTCATCTTCTATCCGTAAGATAACATTGAAAACAAGCAATGTCGATTAATACACCACATAGGCACGCTCGCCTGCTCTATCCGTGTACCCACGGCCACCGTTGACTCCGCCGGTCAACGGTCATCTCCGCCCACACCCTATATATAAAAAAAAAAAAAAAAATTTATTGTTATTCGAAGAAGAAGAAGAATAAATTCGTCGAAGGGCTTTCCCAAAAACTTCAAGAACTGATGAACCTCTTTAATTATCGCCGCGATACGAACGAGTCAAGAAAACGGATTAGCCCTCTTTAATTGTCGCCGACCTGCAAATAAATGAAAAAATAAAAAGAAAAAAAGGATAATTAAGTCTGTCAGAAAGCTGCAGGACCACCACAGCGAGTCGAGGCTCGACTGAGAACGATCTTCTACTGAGCCGCTGGGCTCGACGAGCGAACCCAAGGGTCCGTGTTAGTCAAGCTCTGGTCAAGCAGGCTATGGATCATCAACCAGACTTGGTTTCCTGTCTCCTTAGAACTCAAGGATAACAGAGGTACGAGCCTATAGAACAGATCCTGTTCAAGTAAGGTCGTGCTCTAATGTTGAGATGTAATGATATATATACGAGGTATATTTTACGTGAGTTTTCGGTGTGGGAGAATTTATATATTGTTGGGCTTAATGGGCCTTAACGTTGGGCCGATTCCAAGTACCTAAGCTGTGCAGCTTCGCTTTTACTATCTACTTTTTTTTTTCAAGTTTTACTATTTATACATTGAGTTTTTTCTTTTTATTTGTTTTCTCTTTTAAGTTTTAACATGTGAAAAAAAAAGAATATAATTTATTCGACGATTGATTAATGATTTAGTAAACATTTGAAAAAAAATGATAACTGTGATAATAACAATAATAATAAAAACAGTAATGCATTCCAATCAAGAAATATAAAAAATTCAAGTAAACCAAAGAAAGATAGACGGACGAACATGGGCTCCCCTCCCACATGGGTTTCACGTTCCTTTTGCTTTATTTTTTCCCCAATAATAACGTTAATATAAAAGAATATAATATAAAACAGTAACTATTAGTTAAATATTCGGAATTTTTTTTACGGCATATATCCCGTCAATGAATAATTAAGAACCAATCTTTGCTAGTGCAAACTGCATGCGTACAGCGTAGTCAGGCTTATGATATCACGAGTAATTTCATTTTTCTTTCTATAAGTTAGTTGAATGTGTACCGAAATATAAAGACAGTCCAACTACTCTACGTTATAATGATATTTCAACTACATTAGTAGAAACATATTAAAAACAAAAGTCAAAATATTGACTTTCTACAGCGTGCTTATTGGCTGTTTGCTGCCTATGCTACTTCTCCGAGATAGATTACTACAATTATACCGCAAAGCTCAAGTTATTACATTCCAACAATACAATAATCAATATGAAATAAAAAATATATATATATTTTTTAAAAAAATCTTCTTACAAAAGCGAGTTGACAGCTTCATAGACAGCTCTAACGTAGCTGTCACGAGACCTTAACTAAAGCTTCTAAGTTCTAACCAGTCGGTGATAATTATTGCATTATTATTATTTTTCACAATACTACTCCATATCATATAAAAAAGTTTCTAAATTAGAGTATATTTATAGAAAGAAAGCCAAAAAGAGATAGAGAAGAAAAAGAACGACAACTAAAAAAGAGCAGTCTTTTAATCTTCTTCCCCTCAAAGAAAGCAAAGCAGCTCACTCAATCTCCACACTTTCTCTCAGCTCCGAGCAAAAGAAAGGGAAGAAAAAGAAATACAAATGCACCACCACGCAAAGACCGATTCCGATGCGACCAGCCTCGCACCGTCGTCGCCGGACCACACGCGCCGACCGGTCTACTACGTGCAGAGTCCGTCGCGCGACTCTCACGACGGCGACAACAAGACCATCACCGCCTCCTTCCACTCGAGCCCGATGGGCTCGCCGCCGCACTCCTCCGTCGGCCGACACTCGAGGGAGTCTTCCACCAGTCGATTCTCGGGGAAGGTCATGCCGAACGGCGTCGTTCCGCTGGACGGAAGCAGTCACAACGACAAGGGCGGCGCGAAGAAGAAGAGGGAGAAGAGATCCTACGACGTGATCGAAGAGGAGGGCTTGCTCGACGATGACGACCGCGAAAAGGGTCTGCCGAGGAGGTGCTATGTGCTTGCTTTTGTGGTTGGTTTCTTTGTGCTGTTCACGTTCTTCGCCTTGATTTTGTGGGGAGCTAGTAAGCCTCAGAAGCCTGTTATTACAGTGAGGGTAAGGTTCTTTCTTCCTCTGATCTTTCTGATTCTTTGTCTTGGCGAAGATCTGATGCTTAATTTAGCTTGGAAATCGAAATTATGTCTGTGGGTTTTCTTGATTTCTGACGATGCTTGTGATCTCGAGAAGAAAGATTGCATCTTTGGAGTTTGGCTGTTCCTCTGTTGACTGTCGATTGATAACTTTCTGCTCACTGGATCTGTGCTTGAAGATTCTTTGCTTAACTTTACTTCAGGTTCATATTATTACAAATCTTATAGCTTAAGAAAGATGCGATCTTGGCTTCGAAATCGAACTAAGTTTCTCCATCCAATTGAGTTAATTGTTCACAATCGAAATCACATTGGATCAAAGTATCAAACTCGACCTGTTTTCTTCATGTATGTAGAATATGGATATGCTTCTGATCATCGAATCTCTGAAATTGGGCCATGTTTTCTTGAAGTTTACTACGAATTTCTTACGAACTAAAATCTAATTCTATCGCAGAGCATTACCATCGAGCGATTTTCCGTGCAAGCTGGTTCAGACAGCAGCGGCGTCTCCACAGACATGATCACCACGAATTCAACCGTTAGATTCAGCTATCGAAACAAAGGCACGTTCTTCGGCGTTCACGTCTCATCTACACCGTTGGCCCTCACCTATTCGGAGCTCACCGTTGGATCTGGCGATGTAAGAACCCTTAAAAATACTTTCAACACCATCTGATTTTCTCAATCTTAACGATATATTCTAAGCTCAGTTTCTGCAATATATTTGCAGCTGAAGAACTTCTACCAATCAAGAAAGGCTCATAGGAACGTGACCGTAGTAGTAACAGGAGATACGATCCCATTGTATGGAACCGGGGCGGGACTGAGCACGCCCACGGGCACGACTACTTTGCCCGTCCCACTCAAGCTTGTCTTCACAGTTCGATCGAGGGCTAACGTTTTGGGCAAATTGGTTAGGACTAAGTTCGTCAGGGCCATCGAGTGCTCCTTCGTATACGATCCGAAGAAGAAGAATGCTCCCATCTCCTTGAAGAATGCTTGCACTTACGACTGAAAGATGATTTATTTATTTATACTGTATAAATATGAATGGCAGTGGGACGAAATTAAAAGTTTCGAAACTATATTCTCTATGCTTTTCTTGGATGTGTACGTAGAGGGATTTCATTTGTTCATATGTTTTGTTCTTGAAAGAGTCATGCCCTGAATTGAGTTGCGAGAGTTTCTCATTTTTTTATATTTTCAAGTAAACCTTTTTCTGCCATGGGCAGATAAAACTCTTATTACCAGCAAAAACCTAAACAAGAACCCATTTTTAATGCCTCTCAATCGCCCACTCGATTGATTACGTCATGATGATTGGCCGTTTATAGATAAGAAGAATTTTGAGTTTATTATGATTCAGCCTCCATTCAAGTTTAAAAATCGAGTTCAGTCCCTGTCAGAAAAAGCAATTAGTTTTAAGGACCTGATTTCTTATACCACTTCATCGGTCTGTGGTACCACTTCTTTGTTCTGCAGTACCACTTCTTTGTTATGCAGTACCACATAATTGTTCTGCAGTACCACTTAATTGTTCTGCAGTACCACTTCATTTTCCTGGGGTAAAAATGAAGTGAAAAATGAAGTGATACTGCAGAATAATTATGTGGTACTGAATAATAAAGAAGTGGTACTGCAGAACAAAAAAGTGGTACCGCAGACTGATGAAGTGGTATGAGAAATCGAGTCCTTAAAACTAATTGCTTTTTCTGACAGGGGCTGAACTCGATTTTTAAACTTGAATGGGGCTGAATTGAAAAAGTCCCAAGAATTTTCGTGCCTTTACTCTTTCTCGAACCACCATAGCACAAAAATAGTGGAAAGCCAAAACACTGCAGAAAGTTTAAGATTATATAATTAGAGGCCACCTCATGAAGATGAAGTTCTCTGACATATCTATATGCTTCGAATAAGCTTCTGCAAGAAAACGATCATCAGAAATCAGTGAAAGACAACTAATGATACTGATTTTTATTCTAATACTTCAGACGTTAAAAGTCACGACACTTGCAAAACCTCAGCCGCCGCCGGCGATCCCTCCTTCCACAGACGACGGCCGACTAATCTTCGCCGACCAGCGCCTTGCGAAGGTCTACCCAATAATCCAAAACTTCAGAACCCTAATAACCTCCGATCCCTTCAACGTCACTTCGACTTGGGTGGGCCCAAACGTCTGCAACTACAAAGGTTTCTACTGCGAGCCGCCGCCCGATAACCAGTCAGCCATGGCACTTGCTTCGATTGACTTCAATGGGTTTCAGTTAGCAGCGCCGACGCTCGAAGGTTTCTTGGACAAACTGCCCGACATAGCTTTGTTCCACGCCAACTCTAACAACTTCGGCGGCGGCATTTCTCCTACCATAGCCAAGCTGAAGTACCTGTACGAACTCGACATCAGCAACAACGCCTTTGCCGGGCCGTTTCCGACCGCCGTCTTAGGTTTGGAAAACCTCTCCGTTTTGGACATAAGGTTCAACTCATTCTCGGGCGCCGTGCCGCCGCAGCTTTTCGACAGAGAAATCAACGCTCTGTTCATCAACGACAACGCATTCGTGACGAGGTTGCCCGAAGATTTGGGCAGCACTTATAACCATATCCATTACCTCACTTTGGCCAACAACAAGTTCTTCGGGCCGATCCCACGCGGAATTTCGAGGGTTTTCGCTAATTTGACGGAGATTTTGCTGCTGAACAACTCTCTGAGCGGCTGCCTGCCTTACGAGCTTGGGCTGTTGAAGGAAGCCGTCGTCTTCGACGCCGGCGACAATAGGCTGACCGGGCCGTTGCCGTACTCTCTGGGATGTCTTGAGAACCTCGAAGTTCTTAACTTCGCCGGAAACTTGCTGTACGGCGGCGTGCCTGAAGCTCTGTGCGGGCTGGAGAATGTGGTCAACGTTTCCTTGTCGGAGAATTACTTCACATACGTCGGACCTTTGTGCTGGCGGCTGGCGAAGAACGGCGTCTTAAATTTGGACAAGAACTGCATTCCTGGCCTGCCGGCGCAGAGATCCGTCGCCGAGTGTGCGATGTTCTTCGCACAACGCCCCCCGTACGTTTGTCCGTACGCGCCGATGTACGGTGCCCATTTTCTTCCATGTTGGTTCCCACGTTTCAAGTCCTTGGGAGTTTCGTTGTCCGAATTAGCTCCTTCGCCTTGATAATCAGTCAATCTTTGTGTATGCTTAGTCTTAACACTTCAATTGTGTATTTACTTTCAAATTTTAACTTTCACCAATTAATCGTTTATCTAACAATTACATATTGTTGTATTCATGCACATTGGATAACCATAAATGGGTCAAGATCAAATTTTGATGAATCCCATGTTTAGATGATTTCTTGATTGAATAATAATTTAATAATTTCTGGGTTGCCCTCGATGATCTTGGTCCCATATGTGAGACAGCTGCAACATCTTAGAAACTATGACTTCAGACATTTGAGGTCAAGAATCAAGATTTGTGACAAGATTTGAAAGAAATCAATTTAAAATGATAATATTATAATAAAACGTTGCGACTTAATCATGTTGCACCTTGTTATGCGATATTTGAAAAGTTGATAATGTTATATAATATTTATTTAATGAAAGTTTATTATTATCTATATAGTATATGAATAGAGATGGAATTATCAATACGTAACAAATACTTCTTATTAAGTTCTATCTCAATCGTTACAACAAAGGAACCTATTTATAGAAGAAGCAAATGCAATAAATGTATTAAATGATATCCAATAACTTCTAACCACTACCAATATTCATAATACTCCCCCTTGGATGTCATTTAATGATAGGTCCTTCAGAATTTGATGGTATAGCTGCCTCATTAAAAACCTTACTGGGAAAACCACATGGGAAAAACCACAGTGAAGGAAAAAAGAGTGCAACACGTATTTCTCCCCCTGATGATAGCATTACTTCAAATCTCGAAGTCTTTGAACTCCAATTGAATGTACCAATTTTCTAAATATTATAGGAGGAAGCGCTTTCGTAAATAAATCTGCTAAATTCTCGCTAGAGCGCACTTGTTGTACATCAATATCACCATTTTTCTCTAAGTCGTGCGTAAAGAAAAATTTTGGTGAAATATGTTTTGTTCTATCTCCTTTGATATATCCGTCCTTTAATTGGGCGATGCATGCCGCATTATCTTCATATAATGTTGTCGGAGGTAGTTTCTCCGATAATAAACCGCAAGTTTGTTGTATATGCTGAATCACCGATCGCAACCAAACACATTCTCGGCTAGCTTCATGAATAGCTAGAATTTCGGCATGATTAGATGATGTTGCCGTTAAACTTTGCTTAACTGATCGCCATGAAATGGCAGTTCCACCATGTGTAAATAAATAACCGTTTGCGATCGAGCATTATGTGGATCGGATAGATATCCAGCATCTGCATAACCAATTAAGTTATCTTTCATCTCATTAGAATAAAATAATCCCATATCAGTTGATCCCCGAAGGTATCGAAAAATTCGTTTAACTCCATTCCAATGTCTATGAGTCGGCGAAGAACTGTATCTTGCCAATAAATTTACAGCAAATGCTATATCTGGTCGAGTATGACCCGTAAGATACATTAATGCTCCAATAGCACTAAGATATGGTACTTCAGGACCAAGTACTTCTTCATTATATTCACATGGTCTAAATGGGTCTTTATTCACGTCTAAAGATCGGACAATCATTGGAGTATCTAACGGATGAGCTTCATCCATATAAAATCTTTTCAATACCCTTTTTGTATAAGTTTCCTGATGTACAAATATCCCATTCTTTAAGTATTCTATTTGCAGTCCGAGACAAAATTTAGTTTTACCGAGATCCTTCATTTCGAATTCTCTTTTCAAATAAACAATGGCTTTTGATAACTCTTCAGAAGTTCCAATTATATTGATATCATCAACATATACTGCAATGATAACAAACTCATTTTTATATCTTCTCGTAAATATGCAGGGGCAAATTTGATCATTTTTATACCCCTCTTTCAATAAGTATTCACTTAGTCGATTATACCACATACTTCCGGATTGCTTTAATCCATAAAGCGATTTATTTAGTTTAATTGAGTACTCATCTCGCGGCCCTGAATTTTCAGGTAGTCGAAAACCCTCTGGAAGCTTCATATAAATATCACTGTCAAGCGAGCCATATAAATAAGCAGTGACAACATCCATTAGACGCATATCGAGTCCTTCACGTACTGCCAGACTAATTATGTAACGAAAAGTCGTTGCGTCCACCACGGGAGAATACGTCTCCTCATAATCAATACCAGGTCTCTGCGAGAAACCTTGAGCAACAAGCCGTGCTTTATATCTCATAATTTCACCGTTTTCATTTTTCTTTCTGATGAAAACCCATTTATATCCAACCGGCTTTACATTTTCTGGTATTCGGACTACAGGTCCGAAAACTTTTCGCTTCTCAAGTGATTTTAATTCCGCCTCGATTGCATCTTTCCATTTTTGCCAATCATTTCTTTGTCTGCATTCGTTCACAGTCCTTGGTTCATGATCCTCATTCTCATTAATCTCATTCATTTCATGTAGCGCTACGTTAAATGAGAACTTATCGTCAACGTTGACTTCATCTCGGTTCCATCTAATTCCATTTTGGGCGTAATTGATTGAGATCTCTTCATTATCATTATTTTCAATTTGTTCAGGTACCTGACTTTCATTCTTATCATCATTTATGCCCATCGACTCTTCTCTAATCGATAAATCCTCGATTGGACCATTCTTATTATTTGCTCCTTTTCTTTTCCGAGGATTTTTATTTTTGGAACCCGAGGGCCTACCACGCTTCAGCTGTGGTTTAGGCTCAATACTATTCTTTATTTGTTCTACAGGAATATCAATTCTAACAGGAGCATTAACAGCTGGAATATGTGACTTTGTCACTCTTTTGGGTCAGCAAAACTGTCTGGCAATTGGTTCGCTAAGCTTTGTAGATGAATTATTTTCTGAACTTCCAGTTCACATTCTTTAGTTCGAGGATCGTAATGATTTAGTGATAATTCATTCCAACTAATATTTGTTTCCAGCTGTCTCTTTTCTCCCCCTAATGTCGGAAAATTTGTTTCATCGAAGTGACAGTCGGCAAATCTGGCTGTAAATCGATCTCCAGTCAAGGGTTCTAAATATTTTATATTGATGGAGATTCAAATCCGACATATATTCCCAACCTCCTTTGAGGTCCCATCTGTGTTTTTTTGTGGTGGCGCAATTGGAACATATACCGCACATCGAAAAATTCTTAGATGGGAAATATCTGGTTCCTGACCATAAACCATTTGCAACGGGGAGATATCGTGATAACTTGTTGGCCTGATGCGAATTAGTGCCGCTGCATGTAATATAGCATGTCCCCAACAAGATGATGGAAGTTTCGACTTCATTAATAATGGTCTTGCAATTAATTGCAGGCGTTTAATCAACGATTCCGCAAGACCGTTTTGCGTATGAACATGTGGCACAGGGTGCTCGATATCGATACCAATAGACATACAATAATCATTAAATGCCTTGGAAGTAAATTCACCAGCATTATCAAGACGTATTTTCTTTATCGGATAATCTGGAAAGTGTGCTCTTAATCTAATCAGCTGAGCAAGTAATCTTGCAAATGCCACATTTCTCGTAGATAATAAACATACATGGGACCATTTACATGATGCATCAATTAATACCATGAAATATTTAAATGGTCCACATGATGGATGTATCGGCCCACAAATATCGCCATGTATACGCTCCAAAAATGCAATAGATTCAGTCTTTACTTTCATTTGTGATGGTCGAATAATTAACTTCCCTTTAGAGCAAGCAACACATGCTAATTCATTCGATTGAAGAATCTTCTGGTTCCTCAATAAATGTCCGCGTGAATTTTCAATTATTTTTCGCATTATAATTGTACCGGGATGGCCCAACCGGTCATGCCAAATATTAAATGTACTATCATTGGTAAACTTTTGGATAGCATATGATTCAATTGTTCTAAGATATGTGTAGTATAGCCCAGAATCAAAAGACGGTAATATTTCTAAGATTATCCTTTTATTCAGAACCACTTTTGTAATGTGCAAATATTCAGTATCTCCCTTTTGTGCAGTCTCAACATGATATCCGTTATTTCGAATCGCTTTAAAACTTAATAAATTCCTTTGAGACTTAGGGGAATATAAGGCATTTTCAATAATCAGCCTTGTTCCTTTGGGCAACAATATATTAGCTCTTCCGGAGCCTTCAATTATATTTGTGCTCCCCGATATAGTTATGACACTGGTTTCTTTCATATCGATATGCTCAAAATATTTCTTATTTTTTAGAATTGTATTAGTGGTTGCACAGTCTGCAAGACATAATTCTCCATTGCACGTGCTCTTGTCCATCATATAAAATCCTTTATAAACAAACATATAATTATTAATACATATTATTGAAAACAAACAGTACATAGCAAACATAGGAATCACATTCACGCGATAATAATTAAAGCAAACATAACATTCAAATAATACACACCAAAGCACACAATAATTATGCATATAATTTATAAAACTATAGCAGGTCAAACTTCTTCATTTGAGAGGTTCAGGAAATCGTCGACATCGAAATTAACACCTTCATCATTAACACCAGAAGCTGAAGCAATTTCTCCCTGAACGAAGTTCGTTTCAATTTTCTTTCCTTTTCCCTTTGATTCTTGATACAGCTCAACAAGGTGTTTAGGCGTACGGCA
Source organism: Craterostigma plantagineum (assembly GCA_027422505.1). Lineage (NCBI taxonomy): Eukaryota > Viridiplantae > Streptophyta > Magnoliopsida > Lamiales > Linderniaceae > Craterostigma > Craterostigma plantagineum. Next base: position 5,105,367 of record JAPQWV010000050.1, read on the forward strand.
ACCGCGGGACCAATGGCCCAAACCACCGCATCGATAACATTGTTCGTCGTTCACTTTTTGTTCAGTTTGCCTCTTCTCATTTTTACTGTCTTTCTTCTTCTGGAGATTGTGATGACCACCACGATAATTATGATAACCACCACGGAAATATTGATAACCATGATAACTTCGGCCACGACCACGACCTTGACCACGGCCACGTCCACGGCCGCGATATCCACCACGACCACGTCCACGATCATTACCTCGACTATTATCATTATTAGCATTGACTGCATTCGCTTCAGGGATTGCAGCAGCACCAGTCGGTCGGGACTCATGATTTTTCATCAGCAACTCATTGTTTTGCTCAGCCAACAGTAAACAAGAAATGAGATCTGAGTACTTTTCAAATTTTCTCTCTCGATATTGCTGTTGTAGAATAACATTTGACGGATGAAACGTGGTGAACGTTTTCTCCAACATAATTGCATCAGTAATAGTTTCTCCACATAATTTCAGTGTAGAAGTAATTCGATAAACAGCAGAATTGTATTCGCTTACCGATTTAAAATCTTGCAAACGTAAATTCACCCATTCATACCTTGCATTTGGGAGAATTACAGTTTTAAGGTGGTTATATCGATCTTCCAAATTTTTCCACAAGTCTTTCGGGTCTTTCACTGTTAAGTATTCAATTTTCAGACTTTCATGAATGTGGTGGCGAAGAAAAATCATTGCCTTCGCCTTGTCCTGCTCGGATGTCGTATTGGTCGGTTTGATGGTATCACCCAGACCTTTCGCTTTCAAATGAATCTCGGCATCTAGTGCCCAAGATAAATAATTTCGGCCAGTGATATCAAGTGCAACAAACTCAAGGCTCGCCAAATTCGTCATATTACTATAAAATACAAAAGCAAAATTTTAACAATGATAATATAACAAAATATTACACGCATATCTAATCTTCTTTAGTATCGTTGTCAGTATCTTCTTCAGTATCTTCCTTTGAAAAAATTCTTATGAAACACATTGCCAACGTCAAAAGAAGTGCCCACGTAATAATAATACTCATAAGCAAATGTTCGATGATCAGATCGGACAACATCCTTCAAAATGCAATATATTAGTAATATTAATAAAACATTACAATTAATAATAATATTTTGGAAAATTTCGTAAAATATTATCGACAAAGTGATAACGATCACCGTAAATAAAACGACATTATTCTATAAAAATTAAAGTCATATAAATTAATATATAAATTTACGAAATAAAAATAAAAAAATATGTTAATATATTTTCGTTAGTCATTAAAAATATCTTCACTTGCCACTACGGGGATTCGAAATCTGGACCTCTCACCACTTTTAGCGATGATATTCCGCGAAACCACTCACGCTATGACACTTTGTTATACGGTTAATATATCTATATATATATATATGTAATATATATAAACACAACACACACATTTATGTAGATATATTTATATATATAACTTATGTATGTAGTTATATGTATATGAACCCAAACACGTGTGCATATATATAATATATATATATATGTAACATATATATAATAAAGAATTTATATGTATATAAATAAATAATTTATACCTCCGGATTGTGTTCTTGGTAGTCTTCAGATAGGTAGAGTCTCGTGCTGATAACGTGTTATATAATATTTATTTAATGAAAGTTTATTATTATCTATATAGTATATGAATAGAGATGGAATTATCAATACGTAACAAATACTTCTTATTAAGTTCTATCTCAATCGTTACAACAAAGGAACCTATTTATAGAAGAAGCAAATGCAATAAATGTATTAAATGATATCCAATAACTTCTAACCACTACCAATATTCATAATAGATAATAGCTTTATTATTCTATATAATTAGTAATACATGCACGAGTAGGTAATAAGTCACTTAGTGGGGCATCTACTTGAAGGTTTATATATTAAATAAATTATCTTAGATGATGTAAGGCACACATGAAGATTAGTCTACTTGGAAATTAAGATCATTTCAATCGATGATATGAGTTTTTGATTTGATTAATATTATCTTTAATCGAAAGTGTGGAACTAGGCATCAATATCTCCGAAATAAACAAGAAATGCAAGGCAAGCTTTTCTCAGTGCATTACTTGTCACTCTCAATTCAACTAATTGCAGAGGCTGTCCTAAGTAGGGTTGTCAATGGGGCGGGGATTCCCCGTCCCCGCGGGGATCCGCCCCGAATAGGACGGGGAATCCCCGCTATTCTATCCCCGCGGGGCGGGGACGGAGGAATATTTTTCCCCGCGGATATCCCCGCCCCGTCCCCGAAATTAAAATAATAATTATTATATTCAATTAATATTATTATAAGATAAATAATATGAAAATATACTTCGAATAATATTAAAATAATATAAATATGATTAAAATATAGTTTAAATAATTTAATTAATATTAAAATATAGTTTAAATAATTTAATTAATATTAAAATATAGTTTAAATAATATTAAAATAATAAAAATTGATTTTTTTTTTAAAAAATATTGACGGGGCGGGGAATCCCCGCGGGGACGGGGACGATTTCGTCCCCGTTTGCCTCGCGGGGCGGATCCCCGCCCCGTTGACAACCAACCCTAGTCCTAAGCATTTTAATAACTTCATTACGCAATTTAAGTAAATTATACCAACAACTCCCAAAGGGTTTACTTTAATTTTTTTGTGAAATAGAGTCAACGGAGTAATCAGTGACATAACGATAAAATTAAAATGCCAAAATATTGCAACTGAAAATAGAAGTAGGAAATCATCACCATCAAGAATTTACAAGATTCCCACCAAATTGCAGCGTCATAATCATGCATTAATAGTAACAATAACAGTCTCTAATTGATTAAAATATATTCATCTCATTGACCATACCTCCTCCATTTTTCCACACCCACCTCCGACGGCTGAGATTCAAGATTCCCAAGTTTGACTTTTGATCTCCAATGATCTGAACCGTTCGATTGGAGACGATCAAGATGATGATTCAAGAACAAGCTTTGAAGGCATCTCTGCGTTATTAGAAAGCTTTGCGTGGTTGTGTTCTCCTTCGTAAGTCACTATGAGCATCGATGGGTCGTCTAATGCTCTCTCCACGTGTTTTCTTGCTGGGCAACCTCGTACACTGCTACACTTGTAATAACCCCTGCAATTAATCCGTAATTAGCTCGGATAATTGCAATCAAATATGAAGGTGTTAATAAAGTTTGGATTTTTTTTTATTTCTTTTTTTACCTGGGATGAGGTGAGCCCTTGATTGGCTTTTGTCCATACTTTCTCCAAGAGTAATCGTCTGGTGGGATATCTGCCATTTTGCTGCTGATCGCCGCCACTCTCACCACTCTCTTCAATCTTGATTTTCTGTACGAAAATTGCATTAAAAATCCAATCTTTAGCAAATCCCTGAATATGATTAGTTCGGTATCAGATTCAGATATCGAGTTTTTGACTTTTTGTCGATTTTACCGTTTCTTGGGACAGTGGCAACGACTCGCCGTCGACCCGCCGCCGCACCTGCCGCTGACGTCGTCCGTCGAGTTGCACTTCCTCTTGAACGACGACGTGGACAGAGGCGGCCGTCCGGCGGACGACACGTGCGACAGGGACATGTTGGTGATCTGAAACCCAGATGACGTCATCGATGTCGGAGCTTGTAGGCTCTCGGCGTCGCCGGTCAGAGACGACATGTTGTAGGAGCCCAGCGGCGATGCGAAGCTTATCGTGGCCGCCGCCGCCGCGGCCTCTTTTCCAGGTAATTTCATCGCCGCCGTGTTTTGCTGGTGATGGCCGTACTGTGCAAGCGGCGGCAGGCGCTGAATAGGCGTCGGGCAGTAGATCTTGGCCGGAGTAACATCTCTCTCCTCGCACTGCAAAGAACGCAAAATCAGTTAAAAAAAGAAAAGAAATCGAAAAAGGTGAGTTCTTTCCCTGCTGTAATAACTCAGGCCAACTCACCTTCTTGACGGTCTCGGCGGCAATCGGCTTGTACGGATCCAAGTGATGGGTCGGGTCGGATAATCTCTCGGGTTTCGAAACTGGGCCGCGGCGGAAGCGGGCGTGGCCGGTTCGAGAGCGGTCCAACAGGGAGATGAACTCCTTGAACTTGTTGACCGCCACGTCAGCAGCTGTCTGATAATCCGATGAAGGATGTTTCTGTTGTTGCTGCTGATGATGAGACATAGAGAATAACTTGATGAGCTTCTCAACGCTCTGACACCCTTCTTTGGCAGCTTCTTGTACGACGTCGTTTTCGACTTCCTCAGCTGAGGGCAACACAAAGCTGCTTCTGTAACCTGAAGGCATCATTTCAACAGCCATCGATCGCAGTTAGGAGAGAGAGAGAGAGAGAGAGAGGGAGGTGGAAGAGAGTCAAACTTCTGACGCTGTATTTAAAGAAGAACGATTCTTTGTTCTTTTATGGGGTTTTAAATGTAACGTCGATTCTTAGCTTTGCTTGGGGTCAAACCTTAGGACCAATCTAACGAGGACACGTATGTGAAGAAGAGAAAGAGAGAGCATTGACTCACTTTTAAATTCGTATGAGTGGCGGACAGCGATGATGATAAATGATAGTGTGGGTACACCAAAAGTCAAAAGGGTTAGTAATTAGCCGTTTGGTTAGGGGAAAAAAGGATTGAACAGAGATAAATAGACTCCTTTGCTATGCTTTTTATTAGGTTTTCTTTTTCTTTGTTTCGATAAATAAATCGAATGGTTCCCATTTGGGAATTGGATATTGTCATGATTCTTTAACTCCATTTAATGATTGAAAGTTCCATTTAAGACCAAGACTATTCACATTGGATTTTTCTTGTCTTGCTTTAAGTGTAGAAGAGATTGATATGAGCCTTATAACAAAATTGTGGACCGTAGACAGCGGCCGGCGATGACATGAACTTGCCCGCCGCCCAAACCCTCGGAAGTTCTCAAAAGCATCGGAGAAAACATTTGAACATTCAAATCAAACGTTATATGATGCCATCTTCAGCACCGTTTATTACACACCACTACTAGCAATCAATCCATGTAAGAAATCAGCAGCGAAACACAGAAAAAAAAAAAAAGAAAAACTCACAAAGTTCACTTCACGCGTTTTTTCATCTTCCCAAATTTCACAAATCGAACATATATTCATCGCAAGAGACTCAAAATCAACAGAACCTTAACAGATTACGAGTTTACCTCGTTCTTGAAGTATTCCTTGACCTGCCGGTGAAGCTCGACCACCTCTTAAAGCTGAACGGAGCGAAGCTCCTCCTCGACAAAGAGCCTAACCTCGCCCTCACTGACATGGACCTCAAATTACCGTTATTAGTCGTCATAACATTACTGTTATCTCTGTTCATATCATCACTGCCTATTATATCTTGCCCACGAGCGTTTCCTTGCTGAAACTCGGGCCCAACCACGTCGAAATTTACCGTAACAGATCTTCTGTTCAATCTCATCCACTCGGCCCCTTGGAAAGTAACGTCACTACACTTTTTCACCTTCAGCTTCACAAGATTCGGACATCCACTGGCCAATGCCTCGATCCCAGCGTCTGAAACAGGGCAACTCTTCAAACACAGCTTCTTCAGTGAGAGGCATTTCTCTGCAATGCAAGATATCTCATCATCTCCTACGGTCTCGGTACTACAGAGAGCTAGCCTTTCCAATCCCCTACAGTTCAAAGCCAGCTTCTCTAAGCTCAAATTCGTTGGATTTAGGCCTATCAAAACGAGTTCTTGAAGTCTGAGGCAGCAATTCGCTATCCCAATTAATCCCTCGTCGCTGATCCTATTTGTCTTCCAACCATCGATGTGGATCTTCCTAAGCGACCTACATTTCTCTACGATCGACAGCAGCCCGTGATTCGTACACTCGGGGACCTTCACTAAATGCAGAATCTCGAGGCTTGCGCAGTCTGAAATCGATCTTAAGCCTGCGTCGCTCAACTGCAGCCTCTCTAAATGAAGCTCCATAAGACCCTTCATGGAAGTAGAAACAACTTCGAATAACTTGTCCCAATCGCCAGAGCATCTGAATACCTTCAAAGACCTCAAGCTCTTTGCCTTTAGAACTAGTGGCATGAAACACTGCCCATCGTAAAGATCTTTCAAACAAATTACTCTCAAATTGGAATTCAACGAGCCCTTTCCAAGCTCATCAATGTCCTCGAGCCTAGGATCACTGCTATTCCCACGCAACCTCTTTATCGACAACTCTTCAAGAAAGACACAATTATCAACCAAGGCATTCAAGCCCCTAATCCCAAAACCTGAATTCCCACAAGAAAACTTCCTCAAACTCCTACAATTCTCGGAGAAGGCACGCAGCCCATCATCAGTAACATCACGGCAAGCACGAAGCTTCAACCTTGTGAGGTTCTTACACATCGAAGATATCAAGAACAAGTCGTCGTCGTTTATACTTGTAGATCCCCGGTCGCACTTGAGGCCCAGCTTGGTCACGGCATCGAAGCGCGAGAACAGGCGCGGGATAACCTCGGCGAGGTGGGAGTGAGCGTTGAGGGACAGCCTATGCCGGCTTTGGCCCTCGACGGCGAGCCACCGGCGGCAGACGAGGGACGACCTTTTCCTGTCGGCTGCGGAGAGCGAGCTGAACACGGCCGCCAGGCACTCGTCCGGCAAACTCAAGGTGTGGTCGATCGGGGAAAGGGTGACCTCGGCGGCGTCGGCGGCGGAGGCGGAGTCGGGTGGGGGTTTGGGTTTAGCCCTGGATTTCGAAAGCTTGGGCCCGGCGGTCGACGGCGACTGCCCCATCTTGTGAGGTGTTTTACAGGCGGCGTTTAGCTTTTGGTTGAGATGAGATCTGTGGGCTATGGCTATGCTATGGCTGAGTGAATTGTAAATTGATGGTTCGATTGAATGGTGAAATTAGCGTTTTCCATGGAGGCGAGTGACTCGCTTACCATTTGTCCTCTTCATACGAACCAAGATAGGTTAACAAACGCTACAATAACAAAAATATTAAAAAAAAAAAGTTAATTATAATATTCATCATGTCCCACGTCATAAATTTACGTAGAAAATTCTAGGCACGGAGTTAACTTGTCTTCTAATAAAATAACTTGAAGAATATTACGAGTCGAAGCTATGATAAGCAATTGAGCCTAAAAAAAGGGTATGTTAAGTTCATTTATGACTACGAGTAATTCAATAGATTGAATTCCATGGAAAAGTGACGAAATTCCATATTTCCGTAAATCATTGTCCATGCATAATATACCCAACAATGGAGATAAAAGAAAATTACCAATTTTCGCCCTATCGGAGAGAAAATTCGTTGTTTTATACTTTTATTGAAGTTTACATTCTTATATAATAACGATTCTTGTCGGAATACGGGTTTTATAATTACTACACGCACATGTCACGCGACTATTATTACAATTGACTATGTGTCTCACACTAGAGTAGCTTTCGTGGGTATAATTTGATCTAGAAAAATTAAAATATGTGCTTGAACAGGAAAGGGGAACGTAGGCCGCCATTGAAATTTCAAAAACAGTCAAAGGAGAACATATTTGACGTACGATGAGATCTTATCGAATTAAGTCAACGTCCGTATTTATGAAGGACGAGTAAGAGATGAGTCATCGAAAAATAGTTTTAGAATAGAGAACTTTTGTCTTGCATTTGCTTAGATGGAGGTGTAGTTACGAAATGATCCAATATTTTTTAGTCCCTCCATGCCCGGTAACTTATCACATAAGTTATCGGGCACGTAAATTAAGGTGATATTATTATAATAATAAGTACAATGAAAAGGTAATAAAGTGTATACTTTGACACGTCTTAAGAATATTAATATTATTATATTAATTGTTAGTGATAGTATTTTTGCTAAATAAGGAAATGTGATAAAATTAGTAGAATGCCCGAAATGGCAAAACGTGATAAAATTAGTGGGATGGAGGAGTAATATATTTTGGTATGAAGTGATGACGTGCGTATAGTTCTTACAACTTCGAGTTCGACCAAACGAAACATAAAAAATGCACGAAAAGTATTGGGCTTCACTAATCAAGATAAGGTTTAGACGAACAAACTATTATGGGCCTATTTTCACACAATCCATCGGCTTAATAATAAGATTCCATGAGTGCTCACATACGTAACAAATAATTTTGTCAATAACGACTCGAGTCAACTAATATTATCTTGAACCATATATACAAAAATTTAAACGAATTTAACTATATAAAATCGGTGATTCTAGAAGATAATACCCATTGAAATTAAGGCGTGCGTGTGCCGTGTATTTTATATAGAGACGTGTGGGACTTCTGTTGCGTCAAGGACAATTATTGGGGACCTATGTTTTGTAACCAACTATAGTACTTCCAAATATTTTCAAAGATATTTATGTTATGAATTAAATAATAGACCAACAAATTAAACCATCAACCGAATTCAAAGGAATATGGGTATTAATAATGGTCCATCAATTGAAAATGAAATATCAATGTTATAGTACAATGTAAGGTATTGACATTTCATGTGGTAGTTATTTGTCCATGGTGTGGTGCCTGCCTATCGCATTGATAGAGATAACCATACATCATATTGATCATTATTATATCATTTCAGTTAATCTAGTTATTGATAGCCACATCCGTAGTTGTATGACTTCACAGTATTGAATGAGCCACGATATTATGACATTTCCATCATTCAAGCAAAGCCTCTATCACAGAAGTCTTGGCCAATATTAATAGTTGTGAAACCTACGCAAGTCCATTTAAATAATTACAATAACTCGCACTATTTTAATATTCGTTAGAATAAAAATCGAAAGCGAACTGATGAGAAAACGGACGGAATCGGGTCCCATTTAAACCAATGACGTGGCGGATAACTGCCAGCTTGTCGGAATTAAGACGTCAGTAAAGTCAGTATCTCACGCGCCTCAAATAACAACCATAAAACGACTATATTTTAAATGAAATAATTGTTTTATTAATCATAGACTATATATGTTCATAATATCATATAAAAAATAAAATATGAAGTATCGCACGTGCGGTAGCACATGTCGCGGCCGAAGTACGGCGGAAGGACAGTCGTGAGAGCTGGAAGCAGGGTTTTGAAGACCGGACCGGCCGGCTTGGACTGGGAACCGGCGGATCGGTCGAAATTCCGGTTCGGTTCCGGTCCGGTCTATGTTAATTAAAAAAATAATAGTTAATAATCTCATATATAAATATAAGCTACTAAAATGAATGAAATACTAAGACGGCTTGATGGTGAGCGCTATGAACTTTGAACCAACAATCCAGATTCCCAATCCAGGATAAATATAAAAGCTTTTAGTAAAATGTTTTTTTTACTTTTACAAAAGATATCAATGTTTTTATTCATTTATTTTAGCTTTTATTGAACTTCGGAATGAATTCTTTTCTAGAAACTCCGATGTTTTTAGTAGATATGTGTAGGTTGCTATTGATTGACTCGTATATATTAATATTTAATATATTTTTCGTTTCTTAGGGACGGGTTTAACTCCGGTTTGATTCCGTTTATACCGGTTAAACCAGTAAACCTTAAACCACTAAAATTACCGGTCCGGTTCGAAAATCCGATTTCAGAACCTTGGTTGGAATTAGGCCTCGCACGTAACAGTTATCTATTGTTTCTCCTTTTTAAATAAATATGACAATAAAACAGAATGATTCAGGCTCCGCCATAAGTTTAATATATGATTCAGGTTCTGCAAAAAAAATTAGTGTAAAAGACTCCATTTCTGTAAAATTTAGAGATAAGTACCTAATTAAAAAATGGTATAAAAGTTATATGAACTGGCATAGTATGATCGTTTTGTGTCACAAACTTTCAATATATTGTTATTTCAGAACAATGAAGTGATACTGCAGAAATAAATTTCTTTCAGATGATCACTAACTGATACAGAATGATCGTTTTTTGTGTTAGAAAATTTCTATATATTGTTATTTCAGAGTAATAAAGTGATACCGCAGAAATTAGGTTCTTAAAAATAAAGTTTTTCTAGAACTGGGTCGAAATCCTAAATAAAATTTATGACGGGACCTGAATGAAAGTCACCTAAATATATTACAACAGCTGTCAACTATAGCAGTAACGGCTGAGAGTGGCGGCCTTATTCACGCGCAAGTTTCAAGTATAAATATCCCCACTTTATATATTTAAATTACATTTCCCTATTTTCATTATTTATTTGAAATTAAAATATCTTCTTTTATGGTCACGCAAATAGTAAAATCAGAGGGCCGTTGGGATATGTCAGGTTTTACAGCCTGTCTTGTTTGTCGTTTTCCGCCAGCTCACCGCTCAATTTGAAAACTTTTTAAAACTAAAAATAAATGAATTTAAAATTAATAATGCTGTACAGCTCAGCTATGGTCTGCTTCAGTCAAACCCGTAACTTATTACTAAATTAACTTCCAAAAACGGTCGGTGATTCGTATTTTCTTTCGCTTTAATCCCTTCACGGTCCGACACGTGTCCCTCGCAAGCTAACTAACCCTTCAACCGGTCAAGTTTACCTGCTCAACCAGTCATCCCTATCCTTTCTCGCCTTACTCTTTGGGGGTATAAATAGGCCACGATTTTGCCAACGAATCTCATTCACTGACGACAGAGGACCGAAGAAGGCCTCTCCGATTCTTTCAGCTCGTATCATATCTATAATCCATAGGAAATATTATGTCATCGCCACGGCGGAGCGCGGCGGCGGATCGGATCAAAGGTCCGTGGAGTCCCGAAGAGGACGGCTTATTGCAGCAGCTCGTCGAAAAGCACGGCGCGAGAAACTGGTCTCTGATAAGCAAATCGATTCCCGGCCGGTCTGGGAAATCTTGCCGGCTGAGGTGGTGCAATCAGCTCTCGCCGCAGGTTGAGCACCGCGCTTTCACGGCGGAGGAAGACGAGACGATAATTAAGGCCCACGCCAAGGTGGGGAACAAGTGGGCCACCATAGCGCGGCTGCTCGCCGGCCGTACGGACAACGCCGTGAAGAATCACTGGAACTCCACGCTCAAGCGTAAGTGCCTTTCGATGTCGGAGGAGTTCAACGACTTCGATCCGCTCGAGCCTCAGCCGCCGCCGCTCAAGAGATCGGCGAGTGTTGGACCAGGTACGGGTTTCAACCCGGGGAGCCCGACTGGGTCGGATGCAAGCGAGTCGAGTCATCCCTTCCGGGTCAAATCTACTGTAAACCGACCCGTTGCGAGGGCAGATGGTGTCTCCCAACTGGATTACAAACCCGACCCGGCTACCTCGCTCAATCTTTCGCTGAGCATCGGAGTCGGGTCGGGTTATGAAGACCCGAGGCCAAATCCTGGCCCGATGCACTCTCTACCTGACGCTGTGGTGAAACCCATGTTTTTCCAGCCTCATCAGATGGCGGCGGCGGCTTCTGCCCTTTCTCCTCCTCCTCCCCTACCGCCGCCGCCGCCGCCACAGACCCAGCAAGAGAAGCAGTTTTTTAGCGAGGAGTTTTTGGCGGTGATGCAAGATATTGTGAGAAAAGAAGTGAGGAACTACATGTCTGGGATTGTCGAGAAGGAAGGAATCTGCGGCCTGCAAACTGAGGCTATTAGGAACGCCATTGTGAAGAGAATGGGGATAAGCAAAATCATGGGTGATGAAAGGTATTGATCAACGGCGAGATGAGGACGAGGTTTGGGGGATCTTTTCTCATGGCGTTCGTTGGTTTGGTTGAGTAATTTTTTATAAGGCTGAAAAATAATTTTGGAATCTTATGATGTTGTGTACATAGGGGTTGAGAAAGATTGAATCTTTTGGTACAAAAGCTCAGTTCGGAAAAAAAAAATGCTCGAACTCTGTTGGAATGGAATCAGCTTTGTTTTTTCCATGGAATTTTGATTAAACCTATGGAATTTCGGTTTCATTATTTCTACATTTATCAGTGACCGGCGATTTATCGATGAAAATATTCATATTGATGATAATATTGACATATAGCATTGAAATTAATTTGAATGACTCAGAATACGAAAATATCGACTGTGTATTTATTACACGGGAAATATCAAACCCTTGTCGAATAAAACACGAAGAAAAATGATTTGTGCAGAACAAGCTTTTCGGCTATGCGAAGTTGAACGACCTTTGTTGCCGAATAAGGTGCATTGCTCTTATGCCGTATGAGTTTCTTGTTGCAGCTGATATAGTGTTCAGTCGCGCTAAGGTGAGTTCTTTGTTCGTGTAGAGCACAAGCTTTAGAAGGAATTGAGAATCGGGCATGAGATATGATTCTTGTTCTTTAATTACCTCTTTTGAGTTCGATATAGTAAATTTCGTCGGGTGATTAAATATGTGTGCTTGATTTGGGACTTACGGTGGCGATTTTCTTCAGAAGCTGATGGAAGCAAGTTTGAGGCTTTCGATCATACAGCTTTCGGATCCGTGTTGCCTATCATTGGATATGTACATGTTCTTGATCTTATAACGGCCTTGGTTAAATTGTTCTTTCTATCCAACATTTGAGGAAAGAATTCTAACCAAACCGATGGAAATACCAAGCGGTGACGTAACTGTTTTACGAGGCCACACTTTCGAGGTTAATAGTTGTCTGATTGTACTTCGTCTAAACCGTTTATTGTTCTTGCGAGGGATACAAAACTAGTCATGTGAGTTCTTCTCAGGTTTTTTCTGTGCTTGGAAGGATCCCTTCTTGCCTCTGTGTAAGGAACATCCTCTAACAAACCATCTCTGGCTGTCGAATTTCTTCATCTTTATTCCAACCTCGATCCTTACACGATAATCTAAATTTTCAGTTCTGCAGATTCAACTGCTAGGATATGGAACGTCAGTAAAAACTCCAGCTCGCAAAGCGGGCCCGCCAAATGGGTCCTGCGACACCTAAACCAGCATGACGTGGTTTCGGTTGAATGGAATGTAATTACTTTCGTTCTTTTATTACTAGTGTAGTACTTTCAATTATCTCTGTATCTCCTCTTACACGTTGTGCAAGATTCTAATGTGTAGAAGGACGAGACATTACTTGCTACTGGTTCTCACGATGCACGAGCAAGGATATGGAACAGAGAGTGTAAGGCCTTTCTCTGTCAAAGCCTGCGCCTTTTTTGGGCAGAGTCGCCATTTCCAAGAGATAGAGAAAATTGTCTACCTTGCGTCCTTCTTCAGGGGAGTTGATTAGTACGATGAGCAAACACAAAGGGCCGATTTTCTCTACAAAGTGGAACAAAAACGGGGACTATCTTCTAAACTGCAGGCGCCGACAGAAAGGCGGTTGTCTGGGATGTTAGGATTGACGAATGCAAGCAAGAATTCCTATTGATTGCTGCCTCTCTCTGTTTTTATTTTGTAAGAGAGGTAACTAAAGAAGCCCTGCTCTGTAGTAATATTTTTGTACCACTCATTTCGCTCTTCGCTCGCAGAATGCGTCCTTGGCATCGATTGGAAGAACAAGACTACGTTTGCTTCGTGCTCCGCCGATGGCATGATCTATGTTTGTGAAATTGACGAGAATCTCCCCATCAGAAGGTTCTCGGGCCATCAGGTATGCTCAGCATATACGTAGTAAATCAGTATTTTATAAACTGTTGTGCTGCAATGGAAACGAACGAATTCGAAAAGGGGCCCGACAAGCACTCTCCTGGCGACGGGCTCGAGCGATTCTACAGCAAAGGTTGAAGAGAGACGTTTATGCTGTTAAGAATAATGTCCTCAGATACCATCAAGTAATGACTCTGTTTATCTCTTTTTATGTTCCCTTCAGATATGGAGTATGGACAGGAAATCTGCTTACTTGAGCTTAGGGCGTACGAAAAGGTACGATATTAATCCGTCCGATTCGTAATTATTGAGATTCTTACGCTGACATCAGCGTCGACTTTGCTTTCGTTGTTTCGTTCTTTCTTTCTTTCTAGTTAATAAACTTGGTGAGATGGCAGGGACCAACAACCCTAACAAGCAACTAATCTTGGCTAGGTAATTTTTCCATTGCACGCTTGGTAATAAAATAAGAAAAAGAGAAGAAATGCTCTGTCCTTTCGCTCGAGCAAAATAGAACGAAAAACGTTTATAGTCACTTTTTCTCTTACATCTTCCGTCAGCGCCTCTTTGGACGCGACCGTAAAGCTGTGGGATGTAGACAGCGGGCACGTTCTGCATAGCCTAGACAAGCACAAGCATGTCTTCATCCCCCGAGTAGTATATGAAGTTTGTTCAGCAGAATTTTCGAGGTATATCTATCTAACAGGCGATTAAATAAAAATTGCAGGGATCATATCTTTTCCATCTCTTTTAGCCCCGACGGGGAATACATTGCCAGCGGGTCTGAGAACTTGTACGTTTGGTCGGCGAAGGAAGGAAAGATCGTTTGAACCTTCAATGGAGACGGCAAAATCTCCTCAGTTTGCTGGAACGAAGAAGGCGACAGGCTCGCCGCTGGCTTTTCGAGCGGCGCAGTTTGCATCTTCGATATTCGAATGTAGCATAAACGAAACTAAACATACATTTTTCTCAAATTATTACATACTGTAATAATACTCTAGATTAATGATTAATACTGCAAACCCTGCTGATTATGCCATGATGCAAACGCGTATTTCCTTAGTATAATACATGCTTTTAGAATTTTATCGAAGTATATATATTATATGATGATCAAAGAGTCTGCTGCTGATCTTGATTGACTGGGGTGAGCTGAGAGGAAGAGTTCGAGGATTGCTCGTTCTCTGGGCTGAGTCGACGATGGTGCGAAGGGATCTTTTTCTTCTGCTGCAATAGTAGTAGTGGAGTATAATTCTGCCCAAGGCGAGTGATTTACGTCGATCATATGATGATGCCCGAATAACTCTTGCCTTTGTACTACTACGTCCTGATCTTCGATGTTGTTCTTGTTCGGGCTATAATGGCTCGGGACTGTCATAGTATGAGTGGGACCGCTGACGATGCTCGGCTGCATCAAGTGGTTCATGTGCTGAGCCGCCTCGTGGTGGTGGTGGTCCCTGCATCGAACCCCAGCGAGTCAAGCTATGGTCAATACACACAGAGAGAGGGAGAGAGAGAGAGACCTAGGAGGAGGGAGTGGAAGAAGGCCATTTGAATCAAGAAAGTTGAGGACTTAAAATTGTGGGTCTACTAAGGCATTTTCGGCATTATTCCTTGAAGTCAGAGCAGCGCTGACATCCATTGCATCGTCCATGTGAAAGTTCACCTGAGAAAGCAATGCAACTAACTTCGATTAGTAGGGCTGTAAAAGCCAAGAAAGCGATTGGGAATATAACCTGTGGATTCTGTACGATGGGCGAGATATACTGCTGCTGATCTTGCAAGAAATTCTGTGGGAAGACGTAGAAAAGAAAACTGAAGTATTTAAACGAGCAAAACAATCAATGCAATGAAAGCGAGTGTTTGGTCGAAAATAGCGGCTGTTTAGCTTGCCTTGCGAAGCCTGATTTGCTTCATATTCTCTTCGAGGAGGCATTCGCGAAACTCTGCTTCGCCCATCGTGGTGATTTCTCTGGGATCGACTTCCGAAACCCTATGAAAATATGTTAGAGATTCAGTCAGTAAACTATATATTACACATTGTGCAATGATGCTTAAATATGTATGATCTGCATGAGTTAGGAAGGGTTATGAAGGCC
This sequence comes from Craterostigma plantagineum, assembly GCA_027422505.1. Classification (NCBI taxonomy): domain Eukaryota; kingdom Viridiplantae; phylum Streptophyta; class Magnoliopsida; order Lamiales; family Linderniaceae; genus Craterostigma; species Craterostigma plantagineum. The sequence goes on from JAPQWV010000050.1 coordinate 5,121,032, forward strand.
AGCTTAGTTTCTTCTCCATGTCTTCGAGTTGGCACTTGCATTTGAACATTTCTAATTATTTCCTATAATATTTTACACATGAATGTAAAGATTTACGGACATGAATTCGCGAATTGTGATACGGCAATTTTTGGGAATTGAGTTCGCGAATCTAGGCAGTAGAAGTATGTGAGTTTCTCGGGCCTGTAAATTTGGGCCTCAGAGCCTTTGAACTGAAAGGCCCATAAAGGATTCGAAATAAAAAATCCAAAGAACGCGGATTTGCGAACTTAGGTGAGAATTGACAAATCCAATTGGAGAGTTCGCGAATTGGGTTAAAGGAAGAATTCAAAAAATTTGAAAGCTTGAAGTGTGGGTTCGCGAACTGGAGCAGGTTAACTTGTAAACTTGAGTTCGCCAACTTAGACATAATAAATGCACAAAGTACCCCTAAGCTGTCATGCAAACTTTTTCCTGATCTAAGGCATATAATTCAAAATCTAGCCTCATAACATCAACGTCAATCAATCAGCAAAAATATTAAATCGACGAATTCAGAACCGATTTGTCTGAGACAAAGTCCGAAGATCAACGAAGAAAGCGTCGTCTTCTTTCACGGCGATGAACCCTCAAGTCAAAAATTCGTCTGTATCATTGATTATTTTTGTCGGAGCAATAATGATGTTATTGTTCAAATTACGCCTCTCAATAGAAACGACTCGGATCAATACCACAACATAAAAAATCGACACCTTACTCGTCTTGTATTCTCACAATTTCAGCATTCTCACTTACAAAAATGAACTGGATGCAGCATCGAGACCAAGACAATGAGACTGAAGAACATGCTGAGTTAAGGCGTAATCTTCAACACAATTTGGATATTCTGGGAATTGCGGGGCACATTCTTAAAATTATAATACGGGCCATCAAAATTGCCCCGTAAGATACTATAAATGGCGCTCCGTATTTTTGGGTCCCTACATAAAAAAAATTGAATTACTGTGATGTGTCATATAATTTGATTAATAAAGAAATCGAAATGAGATAATGAAATACCTACCGAGCTATCATCACGACGTTCGTCCTTGTCCTATCAGTGCCTTCATCGTTGTGCGGCGCTGGAGGCATCGAAGTCGTCGCGTCGGTGGTATTAGTCCCCTGCATTCACTTGAAACTATCCAGGATTCCAGAATGCTACTTTTAAACTTGGTGAAAACACAATTTCTCAGATGTTGAACCAAAAAACTTGTTGCACAACTGTGTTATGTACTTAAGGCCTACTGACAACTAGCAACGAAAAAGAATTCTCCAAAGAACTCAATAGCAAATATCAATAAAAAAGATTAATAAAATGAACACTAATTGCACAGCAAATATAAATAAAAAAAGATCCAAGTCATTCATAACGCTTCACATTCAACAGATTAATGAGAACCGAGAACCAAAAGAAAACAAAAACAAAAACTACAATTTGGTGTGGAGACTTACGGTCGGCTCAAGCAACAAGGGAAATTCTCCGACAAAGGATCAGCTGGCATGGCAATTGCGAAAGGTTAACAAGGAAAATTCCGTCGAAATGTATCATAGTTTATTTTTTCTTAATTTTGAATTTCGACGGAAATTCATTCGAAATGTATCATATTTTGTTTTTTATTTTCGAATTTCGACTGAAATTCCGTTGAAATGTATCATATTTTATTTTTTTTATTTTCGAATTTCGACGGAAATTCCGTCAAAATGTATCATATTTTAATTTTTTTTATTTCGAATTTCGAAGGAAATTCCATCAAAAGTTATCATATTTTATTTTTTTTAGTTTTGAATTTCGATGGAAATCCGTCGAAATGTATCATTTTTTTATTTTCGAATTTCGACGTAAGTTCCGTCGAAATGTATCATATTTTTTTATTTTCGAATTTCGACGGAAATTACGTAGAAATGTATCACATTTTCTTTTATTTTCGAATTTCGACGTAAATTCCGTCGAAGTGTATCATATTATTTTATTTTCGAATTTCGACGAAAATTCGGTCGAAATGTATCACATTTTATTTTTTATTCATTTTGAGGGAATTCCATTGAAAGTTATCATATTTTATTTGTTTTAGTTTCTAATTTCGACGGAAATTCCGTCTAAATGTATCATTTTTTTTTTGTTTTTCGAATTTCGACGGAAATTCCGTGGAAATGTATCATATTTTATTTTTTTATTTTCGAACTAAACATACATTTTTCTCAAATTATTACACACCGTAATGATAACTAGATTAATGGTTAATACTGCAAACCTGCTGATTATGTCATGATTCAAAAAACTTATTCCTTAGTATAACACATGCTTTCCGAAATTTTATCCAAGTATATATATTATATGATGATCAAAGAGTCTGCTGCTGATCTTGATTGACTGGGGTGAGCTGAGAAAGGAAGAGTTCGAGGATTGCTCGTTCTCTGGGCTGAGTCGACGATGGTGCGAAGGGATCTTCTTCTTCTGCTGCAGTAGTAGTAGAGGAGTATAATTCTGCCCAAGGCGAGTGATTTACGTCGATCATATGATGATGCCCGAATAACTCTTGCCTTTGTACTACTACGTCATGATCTTCGATGCTGTTCTTGTTCGGGCTATAATGGCTCGGGACTGTCATAGTATGAGTGGGACCGCTGACGATGCTCGGCTGCATCGAGTGGTTCATGTGCTGAGCCGCCTCGTGGTGGTGGTGGTCCCTGCATCGAACCCCAGCGAGTCAAGCTATGGTCAATACACACAGAGAGAGGGAGAGAGAGAGAGACCTAGGAGGAGGGAGTGGAAGAAGGCCATTTGAATCAAGAAAGTTGAGGACTTGAAATTGTGGGTCTCCTAAGACATTTTCGACATTATTCGTTGAAGTCAGAGCAGCGTTGATGTCCATTGCATCGACCATGTGAAAGTTCACCTGAGAAAACGACGTATAACTAACTTCGATTAGTAGGGCTATATAAAAGCGAAGAAAGTGACTGGGAAAATAACCTGTGGATTCTGTACGGTGGGCGAGGTATACTGCTGCTGATCTTGCAAGAAATTCTGTGGGAAGACATAGAAAAGAAAACTGAAGTATTAAACGAGCAAAACGATCGATGCAATGAAAGCAAGTGTTTTGGTCGAAAATAGCGGCTATTTAGCTTGCCTTGCGAAGCCTGATTTGCTTCAGATTCTCTTCGAGGAGGTGTTCGCGAAACTCGGCTTCGCTCAGCGTGGTGATTTCTCTGGGATCGACTTCGTAAACCCTGCGAAAATATGTTAGAGATTCAGTAAGCTATTTTACAAATTGTGCAAATATGTATATGATCATCTATCTGCATGAGTTAGGAAGGTTATGGAAGGCCACCTTAGTTTCTTCTCCATGTCTTCGAGCTGGCACTTGCATTTGAAGATTTCTTGCTGAATTTCCTATAAACATATTACACATAAAACTGTGTAATGATTTACGGGCATGAATTAAGGATTTGATCAAGAAAGCAACTTTGCTATCAAGTACCTCAACATGTGAATCAACTACGCTTGCTGGGCTGCTGCAATATATATAGGTTTTATTTTGATTATGGAGAACAAACAAAGATTGAATAATAATAGCAAGGCCTTTAATCAAATCTCAGACATGAAAAGGTGTCATCTTTCTCTTCTAAAGCATGTGTAATAATACCTTGTAGCCCCTTGAAAGGTTCGATCCGCTTCAGACTTGTGCTTCCCAAGAGCCCTTTGTAAATACTGCAAAAAATCAAAATATATTTTAGGATCTCAGAAGACGTATTCTGCGAAGACGAAGAACAACCCCATAATCCAGCATAAAGATTGCCTTTTTGCTCACCTCTTGATTTTTCAGCCTTTCCAAGCAGGTCGTTCATGGAAGAAACAAAACATGCATCTGTATCAGTTTATGTTTCAAACATATCTTAATATATGCAGGAGAGAAATAGAGATGGACCCTTTATTTATTACCTCCCTCTTTCATGCTCGGGCAGATTCAGATATCGAATCATGATCTCTTCGATGCTATAAAAAAAAATGCAAACTTTCATATGCGTATGTATATATATGGATTCTTGAAAGATTGGATGTAAATTGAAAGTGTAGATCAGAAAGGGAAAAGAAAAAAAGACACAGTACGTACGTAACCTTTTATTTTGGCCGGAAAAGACGCCGACTCTCCCCGAGGGAGAAAACATGATGAGTGCCACGTCAACATCGCAGAGTACGGACAGTTCGTAGGCTTTCTTTATGAGACCATTTCTCCTCTTTGAGAAGGTCACTTGCCTGTTCGTTGTGTTCTCTATCTTCTTTATCTGAAGCTTCACTCTTCCCATTATTTATTTATATATTTCTTTTATTATCTTTTATTACACAACACTCACCTAATTATGATGATCCCTGGTAAGAAAAGAAAAGAAAAAAAGCACCAGCAGCAGCCCACGGCAGGGATTTAGGAAAAACTGAGCTAAATATAGCTAATTATATATATATCGCGAGATAACTACGCATCTATACAGATGCAATGAGATCACAAATCTGTCTCTTCGATGGAAGCATCAATATAATAGATTATCGAGAAGAAATTAGACTGATTTCTATGGAGAGAGAGAGAGAGAGGGATAGAGTGCGAGGGAGTATATATACAATGGAGAACGGAAAATGATGTGATATATAAAAAAGATGATGCAAACAAAAGCATGAAAAGAGGGATCATACAAGGAAAAAAGAGGTGGAGAAATGGACAATGGTTTTTGGCTCTGTCCGGCCATAGCCCACATAAGGTGACGAGAGAGAGAGACGCGAGAGAGAGAGAGAGAGAGAGAGAGAGAGAGAGAGAGAGAGACGAGGTGTATACAACGTATGATATGAATCTCTTTTGTCATTAATAAAAACCTTTGAAGGTTGTTAGTTGTGTTCATGATGGAAGCGACGAAGCAAGAAATGGACACGTACCAAAATGGCTTTAAATTCTCTCCTGCTAGCTATTTAGTATATGTATATGTATGATGACTCGTTCTTGATGCTGATGATGATAATATGTTCTCGTTTTACTAGCACAATAATTTTATTTGGACTCTTATTTCGCATGATAATCAGTGCGTTTCAGAAATAAAGAATAGGGTTTCTCATTTCTCATTGGTTGGCTTTTTATATGATGTTGTTTGTGTATGTATTTAATGAGATATTTGATTGGAATTGATAAACATAGGTACGCAAGATGATGAATGAAGCTTTGGTATTTTCTCGAAATTAATATCATCTGTGGTGATTGATATATACTAATGTTGAGGTTCCATTTCATGGGCTTCTCAATATTATCATGCATAACTATATTAATGTTGCATTTTTTTTGCTTCTTATAAATTGAAAAGAATATAAGTAAACACACTCGATCTCTTCTCTGCATGCAGCAAAACACATTCGAATTCGCTTCACCTGCACTAGGAAGATCTTTGCAAGAACTACAGAACATCTAAGACAAAACAACACTTGGTAATATTTTTCAGACTGAAACAAAAGTTACCGGGGAGAGAGAGAGAGAGAGAGATTTCTCATTGTTTTCAGCAGAACCATCATCGTGGAAAGTCTGATGCCACGTGTCGATCGTATTCTTCACTTCCTCTGCCACACTGAATATTCCATTTCCGCACACAGTATTGCTATTACAGCTTCCACTTTTCGAAGTGTTTTTCGCCTTAAATCCTTTCCCCTCGGAGATTATCATGGGCCAGTTATTGGGCCTAAAGAATTTAAATTGGCCCAAAACATACTCCAAGGCCAATTAGCATTCCCTGTTAGTTACCTTAACGGGAATGGGGACACGCTATACAGAAGTTTCCATTCGAACTTTCAACGTTTTTACATAGGCTTTCACAACATTTCCCATAGCTTCTCTAGAAGTATTATCTAATTTTTAAAAATAAACTATGTTGAATCTTCAAATATTATTGCTTATCCGTAACGTCGATCAGCTCACACGAAATGATAAAAATATGCTTATTGCTTATCCACTTACCAAGTAAGTTGAATCTTGAGTTACTTGCACGTAATTTTATGGATAGCCATGAGCCTCCAACTTGGATTCATTACATAGAATAAATTAAGGACGACGAAGAAAAGACTTCATTGCCTTAGTGGAGAATTTTACAGCTAGTTAACTTTGCATACGATCTCAATGACATCATGTCCCACGCACACACAAACATATATATATATATATATATATAGTACATGTTGCACATTCTACATGTATTATGAAAATAAAAAAGATAAGAGGTTTTTGGTTTAATTTTGATTTCAATATTTAGTTACAAAAATAAGCATTTCGATAAAATAGAATAGACAATTTCATTAGGCTAAAGAACGTGAGCTAAAATTTATTTCTTATTCAATTTTCAATTTTTAATTTGCGAAAATTTCTGATAGGTTAATAAATACTCCCTCCGTCCCACTAATTTTATCACATTTTGCCATTTCGGGCATCCCACTAATTTTATCACATTTCCTTATTTAGCAAAAAAACTATCACTAACAATCAATATAATAATATTAAATATTCTTAAAATACGTGTCAAAATATACACTTTATTACCTTTTCATTGTACTATATTATTATAATAATACCACCTTAATTTACGTGCCCGGTAACTTATGTGATAAAATTATCGGGACGGAGGGAGTATATCAAAAAGCAACTTTTAATTCACCTTCTATAAGAGTATAGATATATATACATACAATAGTTGGGAACTAAAATCAACATACAATAGTTGGGAACTACAGACATAAGTCAAGTGAGTTGGCGGATTCGGAACATGCTTTTAATTGATTTATTGTCTAAAATTTTACCTTAACGTTGCTCTCGGGTTATATATTACTCTCTTCCACGAGTCAACCACTAGTTTCAGTATTCTAGATGGGGAGCCGCCTTAGTTGAATAAATTATATGACTTGGGTCTTTGTATAATTAAATATTAATGAATTATGTTACAAATTATAAGTAAGTTTTATTTAGAAATCCATATTTTCTACTTTTAGTGAGTAACCCGGATTTGCAATTAATTTATAACATCTTATCAATAGTTAAAAAATACATAATTTCTATAGACATACATGTTCTCTATTATATGTGATTATATGACAGATGTGCTAAATGGCCCTCAAAATGGAAGACCATGGACTCGAATCATGACAATTTGGAACGAGGTAAATAGATCAGAGTGTAGTCCGTGGAATTTATGGAAAAAAGGTAAAGACATACATATCCATTCTCTCTAATTTTTCGAATAATATTCTTATTTAATTAATGCTTTACTAACACTAAGAAAAGATTCTAGAATTGGACAAGACCTACATAAAAGAAAACACAGAGACGAAAGTAAACAAAGACGGAGACTTTTCACACCAATTCATCACCAAATCCTTCACACATGCAATGTTTGTAATGAACGCCATTGATTACGCAACTCCCAAACCAACCCCATAAAAACCCTTTCTTCGTCTCAATTCCAAGAAACTAAATTCCTAAAAATACAAAAAAAAAGATGGATTCTTTACAGATACTATCGTACGCTTCCCTTGCACTAATCCTTTACGTCATCGCCAAGACCTTCGTCGGCAAACTCCTAAACCACCCGCCGTCGCCGTTCCTAAATCTGCCGCTCATCGGCCATTTATACCTCATCAAGAAGCCCCTCCACCGCGCCCTGGCCAGAATCTCCGATCGGTACGGCCCCGTCGTGCTTCTGCAGCTCGGATCTCGCCGCGTACTCGTCGTTTCATCTCCGTCCGCCGCCGAGGAGTGCTTCACCAAGAACGACGTCGTCTTCGCCAACAGGCCCCACCTCCTCGCCGGAAAACACCTGGGCTACAACTACACCTCCCTAGCGTGGACCTCCTACGGCGATCACTGGCGCAACCTCAGAAAGATCGCCTCCATCGAAATCCTCTCCACCCACAGGCGTGTCTTTTCTTTCCTAGATCTGAGAAGAAAAAAATCTCTCTCTTTTTTTTTAAAAAAAATTAATTTTTCGATACGTTGTCGTTTCGACTGACCAGGATCCAGAGCCTCCACGGAATCCGCGTCGACGAGGTGAAATCGACGATCAGAAGGCTGAGGAGCGCCGGCGACGGCGGCCCAGTGGAGATGAAGACGGTGTTCTTCGAGCTGACGATGAACGTCGTCATGAGGATGATCGCCGGAAAGAGGTACTACGGCGAGAAGGTGGAGGAAGTCGAAGAGGCGAAAAGGTTCAGGGAAATCGTCACCGATACGTTTCGACTGGGCGGTTCTAACACGGCGGATTTCTTGCCGTTTCTGAGGTTTCTCGGGACGAAAGGCGTCGAGAAGGAGCTGATGGCGCTGAGGCGTAAGAGGGACCAGTTTATGCAAGAATTAGTCGACGAGTCGAAGAAGAGACTACTCATCGAGGGCGGGGATTCAGACATGGAAGAAGTCGATGGTAGTAAGAAGACGAAGACCATGATCGAAATGCTGCTCGTGCTTCAGCGGAAAGAACCCGAGTATTACACCGACGCCATGATCAAGAGCTTAATGCTGGTAAGTACAAAAAAGGAATTAAAATTATCGTATATTCGGTCTTGATTACCGTCGTTTTCGATCCGTTATGTTTCGAGATGCCACTTTCAGTCCTCAGTTTCATCGATCTTGTATCGTTTTAAGTCCTCCGATTTATTAACAGTTAGTCTTGACGGAATATACGGGCTGGATCGCCCCGAATTTACGGGCCATTCTTTTTTCTAGCCCAAAAATTCGAGCTGGTCTGACCCCTAAATTCCGTTCAATCTAATGATTAAATTAATCGAGGAATCAGAACGACTCACGATCGTTAACATTGGGTACTGAAAGTGGCATCTCGGAACATGAATTTAGAAGTAATATAATTTATGCGAAAACTGCGGGCCAGGTGTTGCTGGCCGCGGGGACGGACACGTCGGCGGGAACGATGGAGTGGGCCCTAACCCTCCTACTCAACAACCCGCACGTCCTCGAGAAAGCCCAAGCCGAAATCGACCTAAAGGTCGGCCACGAGCGGCTACTCGACGAGTCGGACATAGCCGAACTCCCTTACCTCAGAAGCGTCATCAACGAGACGCTCCGACTCTTCCCCGCGGGCCCGCTCCTCGTCCCCCACGAGTCCTCCGAGGAGTGCACCGTCGGGGGCCACCGAGTGCCAGCTGGCACGATGCTGTTGGTCAACGTGTGGGCCATGCACAAGGACCCCAAGTACTGGGAGGACGCGGGCGAGTTCAGGCCCGAGAGGTTCGACGGGCTCGACGGCTCGAGGGACGGGTTCAGGCTCATGCCGTTCGGCTCGGGGAGGAGGAGCTGTCCAGGCGAGGGCTTAGCCGTGAGGATGCTCGGGTTCGGCCTGGGTTCGATCCTACAGTGCTTCGACTGGACTAGGGTTGGGGACGGTCTGGTCGATATGAGCGAAGGGCTGGGCTTGACTTTGCCCAAGGCTAAGCCGTTGGTCGCCTACTGTCGGGCCCGGCCCGCGGCTAAGATTCTTGAGCAGGTTTGATGATGATGGGTTTTGGGTACGGGTCGAGGCCCGATTTTGACCCGGGTTACGTTAATGGGTCTGGCATCACCAACCGCTGTGTTGTGTTGTGTTATGTTCGTGTAATTGCAGTCGCTGCGTCGTAGTTACGCATAATTAATAGAGGACTACCTATTATTTTACCACGTTATACATTAAGCACAATCGCGTTTCAAAAAATCAAAAGATCGCAAATACGCACCCTACGCCCAAAAAGAAAATTCTAGTATTCTACTAAGTATAAGATAAATACTTCCCCGTTCCACTATACTTTGTACATTTTAATAAATCGAGCGTCCCATATCTTTTATATATTTTCTTATTTAGTAAAAAATCATCACAAACAATTACTCCCTCCGTCCCACTAATTTTATCACATTTTGCCATTTTGGGCGTCCCACTAATTTTATCACATTTCCTTATTTAGCAAAAAACTATCACAAACAATCAATATAATAATATTAAATATTCTTAAAAGACGTGTCAAAATATACACTTATTATCTTTTCGTTGTACTATATTATTATAATAATACCGCCTTAATTTACGTGCCCGGTAACTTATGTAATAAAGTTACCGGGACGGAGGGAGTAATATAATAGTATTAAATATTCTTAAAAGACGTGTTAAAATATATACTTTTTACCTTTTAATTATACTATATTATTAAAATATTCAATTTCTTAAAAATCGCGCCACAACCCAAATGTCCATAAATTATTGGGACATAGAGAGTACTTTAATTGACGCTTCTGTTCTGGTACTAAAGACTTGTTAAAGACCACCTTTTTGTTAATAAGAGTATTTCATGGGCATTTTATTGTCAAATAAACACTAAAGGCTCGTTTGAAATTGTGCGTACTATAGGGGCCTTTTACTGCAATTAGATACATAATAACCAGATAGTATGGGCGTTATTGGGCCTTGATAATAAATAGTATGGGCCTTCGAGCCTTATCAGACTACATACACACATACGATGTACTAAAAGCTACGGCGAATCTCGCCGGCGTCGGCTTGACGGCAGACAACTTTCAGAGCTGTCTCCGAAAGGGATGTTGTCTCTACAATCTATTAGTAGTGTTTCAGCGAAACCCCTCTGCACAATCCCTCGAAATCGTCGTTGTCTGCGAAGACTCGTATCCAAAGCTTGTTCTCTCTCTGATTCCGTAGCAGAGGCGGCGCCGTCCGACTCCGATGAGCTTCCGACCAACTTCGCCGGAGCTAAAATCGAGGAAAAGGTAAAACTCGAAGGCGGGAAGCTTCGCGTTGATTCTTGGATATCATCTCGCATCGATGGAATCAGCAGAGCTAGAGTTCAATCCAGCATAAAATCGGGCTTGGTCTCTGTCAACGGCCGCGCCATCAATAAGGTCGCCGAACTTTTCTCCTCTATATAGTTCATTCAATTCGATTCGTAGCTGAATTTTTTAGTATGTTGTACCGTAAGTTGCGTCTGAGTTTGGTTGGATTGTTGCCGTCAATTTAGGTTTCACATGCTTTGAGAGACGGCGACACAGTGAGCTGCACTATAGCAGAGCTGCAGCCATTGAGGGCCGAAGCAGAAGATATTCCGTTGGATATAGTGTATGAAGACGACCACTTACTCGTTGTCAATAAGCCTGCTCACATGGTTGAGTAGTTCTTGAGCTTGCTTTACTCTGTTTTTTTCTTTTTTCTTTCCCTTCCATGGTTACAGTGAAGTGATTATATTGACTGAAAATGTTCTGTACACGGTCGTAGGTTGTTCACCCAGCGCCGGGCAATACATCAGGGACACTTGTAAATGGAATTCTTCATCACTGCAGTCTTACTACTTTCTGTCTTAGTTCTCAAGAAGTTCTTGAATCAGAAGATGATGATTTAGGTGATGAGTTAGGTGGTATCGAATTTAGCCAAGGCCAACATGAGGCAAACATACGCCCTGGAATCGTACACAGATTAGACAAAGGTACCAGTGGATTGCTTGTCGTCGCCAAGGTGAATTTGTTCTTGCATTGGATGATTCTATCGATCAGCAAGCTTTGAATTTCGAATTATGATGCAATAACTCTGTTTCTCCTTGGCCCCACTTTCTCAGGACGAGCATTCACATTCCCATTTAGCTCAGCAATTCAAGAAACACACCGTAAAGAGGGTGTACGTTAGTATCACCTGTGGCGTGCCTTCGCCAGCTTTGGGAACCGTCGATGTGCCCATAGGCCGTGATTTGAACAACAGGATTCGTATGATCGCTGCTCATGGAAATGTTTCTCGTGGAAAGGCCCGCCATGCTATAAGTAGGTCTGTGTGTGAGAGAATTTTGATTCCTTAATATACGTTTAGTTGCTTACATTTGTCGCCTTTTGGGCCCTAAGATACTTGCAGCATATTCATTGTCAAAACTAAACATCAATTTTAGGTACAAAGTGATCGAAGTTCTTGCAAACGGTGGCTGTGCGCTGGTCGAATGGAGGTTAGAGACTGGCCGTACTCATCAGGTAACATTGCTGCTTCATATTTCATAGCCCACCAGCTTGTAATTGAAAATGCATACGATATGAAAGCTTTATTTTTCATTTTTCAAGATTCGAGCCCATGCAAAGTATCTCGGTGTTCCACTTCTAGGAGACGATGTTTACGGAGGAACCAAGAACATGGCCCTTTCAGTGCTTCAATCGAAGAATTCTTCGTCGAGTTCTCACGAGCTTCTTCTGCAAATCGTTAGCAGTTTAGAAAGGCCTTGCCTCCATGCTTTAACTCTCGGGTAATTAATCACTGCTACAGCTCCTTGTTTGTTAGCTGCTAAACGACGTTTACTTTGTCTCAAATCGTTAGGACAAATTATTCGTCTCTAATTTCTCAGGTTCAGACATCCTAAAACCTGCGAAAACGTGCACTTTTCTCAGACGCCACCGATTGATTTTGCCATGATTTTACAGCAGCTTCGTGGAGTAGGCTCCGAAAAGGTATCTATCTAGTTTGATACTTTTTTTTTCCCTTGGAAGCTTCTGATTTTCTTTTTCTTCTTTCGTCGCTCGATGGTTTAACGACTTTGTACGTATGGTCATTGTAATGCCCAATGAGTTTCAGGTTTTCTAGATGACGCCTAAGCCCAAAACTAATAATTGGGCCCAATATGTGTTGTGTATATCAATCACCCTTTTGGAATTATTACATCGAATTTTCTAATTCAAGCTTTACAAGCGGGTGGTCTTTATCTTAATATACATTTAATGCGAGGCGGGACCCACGTATTAGTTAAGATTAATTGATAATTCCAAAATTTCAAGATGCCATTTACATTATCAATCATCCGTGAGCACTCACTTTCTAAAAGGAAACAAAAGATGTCCAACTCAACCATAACGGTCCAAACGAGGTGCTTCCCACGCGCTCCGAAAGTACGTGAGCTGTGAATGTCCGGAAAGTGGACGTTAATCAGACAGGTGGCTAATCTAGAAAGGCGGGACCCACATCTGACACAACACTTCCTCGGTACAAAACTCTTATCTCTTTCACATGTATGTCTCGTGCATATGAAACAAATATATCGCGATATTTGGAAGTTTCTCATTTGTCGCCTAACAAGAACAAAATTTACGTTTTAAAAACTATGATAATCCATTGAAATGCTATTGCTAATCAAAGAGGGAAGTGAATGGAACGCGCGAGAAAGCGCTTGGACTTTATTTTTAATGAAGTACTTCCTCTGCCAAAACAAACGTGTCATGTCTTGAAATATCGCCAAGCGATATATATGATAATATCGCGAGACATTCAACTCAAGTCACGAGGCAGTATCTGTAACCCAAACCGAATATCAAACTAGATTTGAGCAACAAGTTTCAAATCCGCTGGCCCTACATATCACAAGCTATCATAAGTAGAACAACTTATCGACGATAAGCACTCCAATAGATGATAGGTCAAATAACTTATCACAGACAGGTCAGTAGTGGAAAAGATTAGACTCTTACTGCCAAACGCATCGCATCGAAGATAGCGTGACCGAGTCTTAATATTACCACTCACCACGACTTTCTATTTTTAATACTTATTTTTTTGCAAAGATAGATATAAATTTGTACAGTCCCACGTCTCTCTCTCTCTCTTCTTTCTCTCTTTATGCAATAATAATTCTTTTCTTTTTCTTTATTATTTGTCTTCTGCGTTGTTATATATAGCAGTCGTCTATCTTGCAGTCTCCCACCGTATTTTGGAGAAACCCTAGATATACTTTTTAGATAATAGAAAAGTAGGAACAAAATTCTAGAAAGAAGTCGCCCGCCCTTGGTGTTGGTGGTGTGCGAATCGTCTGTTGGGTTTTCGATCTGTTGATCTGAGGTTCAGATTTGTCGGAATCTGAGCTGCAAAAATGTCGTCGCTGAGCAGAGAATTGGTTTTTCTTATACTACAGTTTTTGGAGGAGGAGAAATTCAAGGAGTCTGTTCACAGGTATACTTACAATCTTGTCTTTGCTTCATTTTTCTTTCTTTCTTTTTATTTTGCTTTTTTTTTTCCCTTTTATACTCCTATCTTTCGTATATAAGAGGTAGTTTTGGTCGTCATTATTATTTATTTTTCTGTGCCTTTGTCTGCCCTGTACAGCTCCATCTGAGTTTGCTGAGTTAATGTTCTGTGAAGTTTTGAATCCAAGTATGTGATTTAGTTTGACTTGGGGAGTCTTGCGTGGATCAGAAAGGGGTAAAATGGGAGGAAATAGTTGGATTTACTGTTAAAATTATGTTAATTTCCATTTTTTTGGAAGTTGTGTTCTTGGGGATTTAGGGACAGATCCATAACTCCCTGATGTGTTATAATCCAATTGTGTAAGAAGTTTGTGAGCAGCCTACCTAAGTTCTGCTGCTGTCAATTCAATTTTCTTCCCGAACTATCGTAATGTAATGATTATTGATCTGTTTTGGCTGTGAAAAAATGATGTTTGAATTTGTGTTTTTTTCCTGGTATGTTAGGCTTGAACAAGAATCAGGGTTCTTCTTTAACATGAAATATTTCGAGGAGAAAGTACACGCAGGGGAATGGGACGACGTCGAAAAGTACTTGTCTGGTTTTACGAAGGTGGACGACAACAGATACTCCATGAAGATATTTTTCGAAATCAGAAAGCAAAAGTACCTCGAAGCCCTTGATCGGTAATCGTCAAAGCCTTTCTCCCTTTGCGTAATTTTCGTTATTTTCCCATAACGGGTCGAATATCAAATTTTTGATGTCCAGGCAAGACAAGGCAAAGGCAGTCGAGATTCTGGTGGGCGACTTGAAAGTGTTCTCGACATTTAATGAAGATCTATACAAAGAAATCACCCAGCTGTTAACGCTTCCTAACTTCAGGTACTCAGTGGGTCACTTTTTTTAGATATAATTGTCCAAACGTAAGCGTAGTTTGAAAGTAAAATTATTACGGGGACATCTTTACTTCTGTAGCTCATCATGACTCTCCTACCCATTCAGTATATATAAGTAGAGATATTTAATTCGAAAGTTGGAAATCTCGGTTGTTACCATGCTGATGTGCAATGTGGATTATCTCAATCATTGTCAATCTTCATCAGTCCGATCTTTGTGTTAGGGACGGGATCAAACGTTAATATTCAGTTGTCTGAAGCTTAAACATATTCTTTGTGATTCGAATTTTCATAGCAGAGAACCTTATTTTTCGACTACTCTGAGCAAACAGGGAAAACGAACAGCTCTCAAAATACGGCGATACAAAGACAGCTCGCAGCATAATGCTGATCGAGCTAAAGAAACTAATCGAAGCAAATCCTCTCTTCCGCGAAAAGCTCATTTTCCCGACCCTAAAGTCGTCCAGACTGAGAACGCTCATTAATCAGAGGTACTACATAACGTTCTTTGCTTCCTATCAAAATCGCGTCTTTTGACATACTTCCTCCTCAGTTTGAATTGGCAGCATCAGCTCTGTAAGAATCCAAGGCCAAATCCCGACATTAAAACACTATTCAACGACCACACTTGTAGCCCGCCCAACGGTGCACTTGCGCCCGGCCCAGTTAATATCCCCTCGGCTACTAATGTCCCAAAACCCGTCCCTTACCCGTCCCTCGTCCCCGGGCCTATGCAGCCTTTCCCGCCGCCGACGGCTGCTGCAAATGCCAATGCTTTGGCTGGTTGGATGGCTAACGCTGCTGCTGCTTCTTCGTCAGTTCAAGCAGCAGCAGTCGTTACAGCGTCTTCATTGCCCGTCCCGCCTAATCAAAGTATGGTTTAAATAGATTTTTGTATCACAATAATATGTTTTCTGTATGGTTTTCTTACAGTTCCTCCATTCATGAATGAAAATGTTTTTCTTGGTTGGACAGTTTCAATCTTGAAGAGGCCAATCACCCCGCCCACTGCTGCTACGCTTGGCATGGTTGACTATCAGAGTGCTGATCACGAGCATCTGATGAAGCGATTGCGTCCTGCCCAGTCAGTTGAGGAGGTAATGGATAAGTGAAGCTTGTCTGAAACAGACGAAAACTTGGCTTTTCGTTTGCTGACATGGCTTTGATTTTCCTGCTTTTAGGTTACGTATCCTATGGTCAATCGTCAGCAGGCGTCGTGGTCGCTCGAGGACTTGCCTAGGACTGTGGCCTTTACGTTGCATCAAGGAGCTCCTATTACGAGCTTGGATTTTCATCCCGCGCATAACACTTTGCTTCTTGGTATTTTTATTTCCTTCTTCTCTCTGCTGCGTATCGAAGTGTGTAGTTGTTTAGCTTGGATCTTTGATTTACAGTTGGCTGCAATAACGGCGAAATAACTCTTTGGGAGGCTGGAATAAGAGAGAAACTGTGTGCAAAGCCTTTCAAAATCTGGGATATACAAGCGTGTAGCTTGACATTTCAGGTTTGCCCCCCATCTACTATGTATAACAATGTTGGCAGTTGTAAGAAACGCACACTTTTCGATTGTTTTGACGGGAATCGTTCTAACAGGCATCTGTCGCCAAAGAAGCACCGTTTTCTGTCACCCGAGTGTCATGGAGCCAAGACGGGGCTTTTTGTGGTACGATTATCATACGGTGGTTTTTTGAAATGCATACATAAATATTCATAAATCGGGCGATGAATGATTTATACCCTTGGTAGGAGTTGCATTTTTCAAGCATTTGATCCATTTGTATCGCTATGCTGCACCAAACGACTTACAGCATCTCATCGAGGTAATTTATATTCGCGTGATCAGTTGATTTGCAGTCTTTTTTCTATTTCAGGGTCCTTTAAGTTCAATTTCTACGTATTTTTCGACAGATCGATGCTCATGTAGGAGGAGTTAATGATATCGCTTTCGCAAGCCCTAATAAACAGCCTTGCGTTGTAACCTGCGGGGACGACAAGTTGATCAAGGCGAGTTCAACTACGTGTCTGAATTTCATTTTTCTAGTTTTTAATAGAAGACGGGAAAAATAGATTGACAAAAGCCATGTAATAAAGGTGTGGGATCTTACTGGGAGAAAGCTGTTCAACTTCGAAGGCCACGAGGCGCCTGTTTACTCTATCCGTCCCCATCAGAAAGAGAACATTCAAGTACGACTATTAATTTCCCCACACTTTGAAAAGACGCTTCTTTCGCCGACATTTTTCCCAACGCTTTTTTTTTTACAGTTCATCTTCTCGACTGCTATCGACGGGAAAATCAAAGCTTGGCTCTACGACAATATGGGCTCAAGGGTTGACTACGATGCTCCCGGCCATTGGTGCACGACTATGCTGTACAGCGCAGATGGGTCGCGGTAAGAATATATTCGTCACATACGTCGTGAGTTTAATAAATATACGCTTGCTTTGCGACCAAACCTCGTTTTTTATTTCTCCAGGCTTTTCTCATGTGGGACGGGCAAAGACGGGGACTCTTACCTAGTGGAGTGGAACGAAAGCGAAGGCGCAATAAAGAGGACTTACGCTGGCTTAAGAAAGAAGTCGAACGGCGTCGTTCAGTTCGATACGACTCAGAATCGATTCCTCGCCGTCGGCGAAGACGGCCAAATCAAGTTTTGGGAAATGGACAACGTCAACGTACTGACGACTACTGACGCGGACGGCGGCCTCCCGGTAAACTACACGCTCTTGTCCGATTTGCCCGATATGTTAATGTTGGAAGTAAAATATTATATAAAATCAAAATATGCTACAGTTGCTTCAAGCTTAAATTTTTAGGTGAAGTGGTCATTTATTATAGAGGTCATGGGATTTCTCACGATCACCCATAAAAGAAAATTGATGTCTAAGGTTAAATAAGAAAAATAGGTCAGCCCAGATATGAGACGCGTGTTGGAAATAAAAATATACAGAATCAAAATTACGAGATACAGCCTCTTCAAGCTTAAGCTTTTCGTTGAAATGGTCGTTTTACGATTAATAAGTCTCTTTTTTGCTTAAATTCCTATCCCATTGCAGAGCGTACCGCGCTTGAGGTTTAGTAAGGACGGCAACCTCCTTGCTGTCACAACCGCCGACCATGGGATCAAAATACTGGCAAATTCGAGCGGCATGCGATCGTTGAGAACAGTCGATGCTCCTTCTTTCGAAGCGCTGAGATCTCCCTTGGAAACTGCAGCAATGAAGGTTAGTTAGTTTCCATCGTCTCTTCCATGACGTTCTTACAAATTTTTTTTTTAAAATCTGTCTGAACTTTACGGCAGGTTTCTGGATCTTCCGTTGCAAACGCTTCTTCTACTCCCGCCAGCTGCAAAGTCGAGAGGAGCTCTCCCGCAAGGCCTTCGCCCATCCTCGTACGTCATTTTCGTGTCATTATTTGATTCTTCAGATTGGCCTCTCACTCATTTACCACGTGTTTATCGATTTTCAGAATGGCGTAGAATCCGTAGCTAGAAATATCGAAAAGCCAAGAGCGACGGAAGACGTCGGCGAAAAGACGAAGCCATGGCAGTTGACTGAGATCTTAGACAATGTGCAGTGTCGTTCTGTGACTATGCCTGATAGCGCTGATCCCGCCAACAAGGTATTTGATCGCAGTCAGAAATCAAAATGTATATATTTTTTTTCTTTCTAATTGAGATTCTTTGTTTTACGTCGAAAGGTTGCTCGTCTTCTTTATACGAATTCTGGCGTCGGGATATTAGCTCTTGGATCGAACGGCGTACAGAAGCTGTGGAAGTGGTCCCGAAACGAGCAAAACCCTAACGGGAGGGTAATATCGTCGAATGATTTTCCGTTTAGTAAAAGAAAAAAAATTGTTAATTACCGATATACCCTTTGCGTAGGCAACTGCGAACGTCGTGCCTCAGCATTGGCAGCCTAACAGCGGCCTTGTGATGACAAACGACGTCTCGGGCGTAAACCTCGACGAGGCGGTTCCTTGCATTGCATTGTCCAAGAACGACTCATACGTCATGTCGGCCGCGGGCGGGAAAGTTTCTCTGTTTAACATGATGACGTTTAAGGCGAGCAGAAAATCGCAGACGAACAAATCTTAAAATACTTTTCGAAACGCTAAAATAATCGTAATTTTTTTTGTTTTACGGCACGGCAGGTGATGACTACGTTCATGCCGCCGCCGCCAGCTTCGACTTTCCTGGCGTTCCACCCTCAGGATAACAACATCATAGCTATCGGGATGGAAGATTCTACCATCCACATCTACAACGTTAGGGTCGACGAGGTACTTTTTTTTTCTGAAAAAAAAAGGGAAACCCTTCGCCTCGGCGATCTTGACGAGATATTTGAGTTTCTCGGGAAAATATGACAGGTGAAATCGAAGCTGAAGGGGCACCAAAAGCGCATCACGGGGTTAGCTTTCTCCACCAGCCTCAATATATTGGTGTCGTCTGGCGCTGATGCCCAAGTAAGATTCCCCTCCTTTCGATGGCACCGTGAAAAAATCAACATGAAAATTTTAGGGTCTCGTTTTATTTAACGGTAGCTCTATATATATATGTGGTATATAGCTTTGCATATGGAGCATAGACACTTGGGAGAAGAGAAAGGCGGTTCCTATACAGTTGCCGGCAGGCAAAGCGCCCAACGGAGAAACCCGCGTGCAGTTCCATTCCGACCAGACACGCCTTCTCGTGGCCCACGAGACACAGCTAGCAATCTACGACGCCTCTAAGATGGAGCGCATTCGCCAAGTAAAACTATATACTCGAATCGATTTGTTATTCCTCTTTTTCTTTTTTCATCCTCTTACTATTATTAGTATTTGACTTGGAATCTTACTTCTTCCGATTGTAAAGTGGGTCCCACAAGAGTCACTCGGGGCGCCTATTTCTTGCGCGACGTATTCTTGCAACAGTCAGCTCGTCTTCGCCACCTTCTGCGACGGGAACGTTGGGATCTTCGACGCCGATACCCTGAGGTTACGGTGCAGGGTCGCCCCGTCTGCGTATCTTCCTCAGAATGCGTACGAAATGAAAAAAACACAAATTAAGATATCTTCGAACTTTCTCTTTTTCTTTTTCGGTAAAAAATCTGTCTTGTTCTTTGCAGAAGCCAGGCGGTGTACCCAGTGGTTGTGGCGGCCCACCCGCAAGAACCTAATCAGTTTGCGGTGGGTCTAACCGATGGGTCCGTTAAGGTTATGGAGCCGTCTGAAACCGATGGCAAGTGGGGAGCTTCTCCTCCTAATTCGGACAACGGTCGCCCTGGCTCGTCAAGCCATGCGCAGGAACAGAACCAACGATGAGCGAATGAATGAGTGAATGAATGAATAATATTAGACGTTTGCTGTAGATCATATCATTGTAGGTGTTTTCTCGGTTATTATCATATTACTATCAAGTCGTTCGGATTATTCTTTTGCTTTTGTAACTCAAGCGAAACTCTGAAATAATGAAGCATTTCAGTGCAAGTAAGTGCCCTCAATAATATACACTCTCAACTAGTGTATTATAGCCTACACAAACATATAAGGAAGAATCGGTATGGTGGAAAACTTTCAAAATCGAGTGCCACCTTCGGTCCTTTATGTATATTGAAGTCCCTTTTTTTCTGCATCAATTTCATTCAATAACATGTGCGACGGAGGCTAGCCAATAGAAGGAAGAGATTAGCCGAGCCCGAGAAGGCGACGACGAGTCAAAACAGTATCGACTTGAGAATTAAGAGAACGAGCATCACAAAGCACATAATCACGAGAACTGTGGCACACATAACCATCCCGCCTTGTTTCTGACTTTTCTCAGCCTGCATTGAAAAACGATTCGACAGTTTAAGCCACGCCATGGTTGTAAAGCAAACAGAAGATCGACGACTAACAAATAGAGAGATATTCGATAGCGACCTTTTGAAGCTGTTTGAGGCCCTCCTCGACAGAGGCAGCAACATTTGTGATGTTGTGATCTATTCTGTCTACGATAGTTCCCTGTTCAAACATTACAGTTTAGTTTAGGAACCAGAGATCTGAAACATGAGAATAGTCGGAATGTTATGGTGAATGGAGATAGCTAAAAACTGACTTGGTCAATAACCAAAACAGACAAGTCCTTCATAATTTGTGCAAGCTCGTTCACGGATTGCACCACCTACAGCCAACAAAATTTTGAATTAATAAATAAATCGTCTGCATAAATGTACAAGATAGAGGTAAGCCCTCTGTTCACCTGTTGAATTTCTCTCTCCCGCTCCGCAGTGAATGCCTCACTTTTCTTAAGTTTGGCCATCTGATGGTCACTAAAACCCTGAAAAATAGATAGTTAGGCCATCTGATGTCATGAAATGAAGATAAAGAAGGGGTCATAAGTCATAACTGCAGCTTGCATTGGAACCATGATAGCAATACACTATTCGATTTCAAACTGGAATGCATACCATGTCGTCCAATTCATCATCCATTGTCTTTGAACTGCTCCCATTTAAGTTCATTTCCAAGTCAATGCCATCAGAACCCTTCACGAAAGATGGCAGATTTAAGAGTTATAGCAGTAATAGCAGCATTGTGAAATTTAAACAGAAAAGAGGAATCCATCCATAGAAAAGAACCTTGCCAAGATACATTGACATTTAACCGTAAAACGACTCTTCCAAAGAAGTGATATACCTCTTTCTGCTGTCGAAGTCGTTTCAAATAGGTTGACTGTTTTCTGCGTAGCTCCATTGAGAGGGTCTGAAGGTCCGTAGCTAAAGAACGCTGCAAAAGAAGATAACCTCTTGATTTAAGCAATTTACTCGTTTGACAGATCAGACGCATAGATAACTCATACATCAATTCAGTGATATAGACTCGCATACATAGGTACTGTCATATCATACCTGCACGTTTTTCCTGATTTTTGAATCTTCGGCAGGCCCAGAAGCAGAGAGTCTCTGCAACCTTTTCTCAGATTTCTTTAAAAGGTTAGTTATCTCATGCGTAAGGGACTCAATCCGGCGTTGATCTTCTTTACCGTCACCAAATGAAGGCATTAAAGCCTTGGCATGAGCCTTAGCTAATTCAGCCATCTTTCCCCTTACATTCTGTATATCAGCTGCTATTTCTTCAGAAACATCCACCCAAGCTGGTGGTAGACCCACCGCAACTGTACCCCTACTGCAGAGTAAAATTGTTAGAACCTGAGAAGGCCATCCATGGAGGCATTTTCAAGATGGCCTGAACTAAGCTATCCCCACGCCACGCACAAGCAGACAAATTGCAGAATTCATACAAGGAACCACATCAGATTTCTACGTCCCATATCACTAAAACAATCAAGCATGAAAACGAAACAACACCGCTACTCATGCATCCCATTTCATCATCCAATCAGTTCCAAAACCAGTAATACAAAATGATTAGCACTGCCGACAACTTGACTCTAACACACCACAAAATTTCCAGATCAATTCAACAGATTAAAGCCCTCAATAGCCGAAACTTGCACGTGCTGATAACAAATCCAAAAAAAAAAAGAAAGGTAAACTACTTGGCTAACCTAGAAGTACCAGGATCATCATCGGTGCTCAAAGGCGCGTAGGATCGATTAGGGTTCAGTAACGACGTCGTCGAAAGCTCGATAACCGGACCTCCTCCGGACGGCGCCGATCCTGCCGGAATCCTAACGCTTTTCAACGCGTCTCTGTACTTTCTGTACAGTATCGTGCGATTCCTCGTCGCCATTACGAATTTCTAACAAGATCAGCAGACGATTCTCACAAATTCGTTTGATCGGCAGTAGATAAGCTGATCCAATGATCAGATGAGATCTGACAAATTAGGACTAGGAGGGTTGCTGGAAGGAGGAACGATGTCGTTTGATCATTAACTGAATATTGTATTGAATTTTTGCTTGTGTATAAAACATTTGACACACATTGCACATACGTACATATGATGCCTAATCATTATTCGTACTTTTGTAGGTCAAGTCAAACCAAACGTTCCTTTATCGCTACTTAATGCTATAGACCACTTGATATTTCTCAAGAATGATATTTCTCAAGAAATCACAATTGCCCAAATTAAATACTCCCTCCTATTCTAAAAAAAAATCGTTTAGAATTTTGCTCATATATTAATAACTAAAGTGAAATCTCTATTCTACCCTTACTTATTTTATCCCATTTAATCTAATTATATTTATTTAAAATAAGGGATAAATTTGAAATTATACAAGATCTTTTTTGAAAACATTAAAACGACATTTTTTTAGAAAAAAAAAATCAAAGCTCTAAAATGACTTGTTTTTAAAATCAAAGGGAGTATCATTTTATGGGCGACGGCAAAAGAACAAAACAATAACATTACAAATTTAACCAAACCTCAATCTTGTCTGGTAATACTACAATTTGAGAGGTATCTGATTACTTCGGTGTGCAAATTTCCAACAAGAATTTTTAACGCACCCAATGAACAAATTTCAACTGAAGAAAGAAAACATGCTTCGTTAGTTATCATCAGCCAGTCGAATGTATTTCCCATCAACGACGAATTTGGAGCTTGAACGTATCTGCACACAAGTTGGAGCTTAGGAAAATAGCATCGAAGAAACCCACGGTAAAAAGGAAAACCAAAAAGATAAGGACCTTTTGCTCGAGCGTTTCCATCACTTGGCTTTTGTCTTGGTCAGTTTCACCAGATTCTTGAAGGGACTCCATGACAATTTTCCCAAGTTTCTTGAACTTCAGCTTGTGTTTAGCATTCTGCCACACGCAAAATAGATGACGATCACATAGAGGCACCAAGCATGATTCTCCCTTTTAACTATACATATGGCTGATATCCTAATATATGAAGCCCGATAATGGAAATATTAAAGATTTGATGAGAACCACAGGACACAGTACATACAGATTTCAAGGCTGAAGTAATAAGCTTCTTCCAGTTAATCTTCTTGCCAGAATCTTTATCAATTCTGGCATCATCTTTTTCAGCACTGAATTTGGCTTTCTTCAAATTCTTGCCAGCCTCTGTTTCGCCATTTTGCAGCTCAGTGGAGATATCACTTTGGTTCTTGTCCTTCGATCCATTTTCAGATGCCTCGTGTTTTCTTTTATTGCTAGGTATCGAACCGTTACTTTCCATTCCCGGCTCTTCATGCGTCAGGCCATCATTTATTGAATTTTGACCATTTGACTGTGCTAAGTCTCTGATTTGAGGAACTTCATTTCCCGAGTTGTCTTTGGTATCTGACGCATCCTTAGGCGGCTGATTTGCGGCATGGAAGGCTCTGGCCTTACCCCTGTGCTTCTTTCCATCAGCATGAAGGAGCAAGGTTTGCTTACTGGTGGCTTTCGTATTACATAGGCTGCTCGGTAAATCCAGGACCAACTTAATATTCAGCTCAAGAAGAAAAATACTAATGCTTTTAAATTGGTGAAAGATAAAAGAATATTACTCCGCCAACATAGATTTGAAAACTTAATTTCCAGTTCGTCATATTAAGAAAGAATTTTCTACTGATGGAGAAGAAGAAAGTAAAGTGACTGTATGTGATAAGCATACCTACAGAACCATGGAGGACGTTCAGATAATCCAACATTAATGTCAACTTCTGGTTTTGGCTTGGTTTCACTTTTAGGCTTCGTGTTCGATCCATTCAAAGCTTTATTACCTTGACCCTTTGGACCATACTTTTCCTGAAAAAACAATGGTATATGACCTCACTAACAAGTAAATAAGTAAGAAAACTAAACCAATTTAGCAATGTAAGGTCATCACGAGCTAGATTCTATCTCACCAAGTAAATAAGTAAGAAAACTAAACAAGAAAACTAAATAACTTTACACCAATCGACACTTAAACCAGAAAAATACCAACTAAAGAAGATATCCAATTATCTTGTAATGCAAACCAAACTGCATCCCACAGAACATGTAAATCCACCAGGCTTAAAAAAACAGTAATTGGAACAGTACCGCCTCGGTAATGCACTGATTGTGACTATCAACGTTGTGCTGCCCAAAGACTTCCCCGCAATCGATGCACGATAACTGTGAAAATACAACCACAACCACATCGAGGTTGATTCAATTTCGGAGCATATTACAAGTAATAACAACACAAAATCGTAGATTAAACAAAAATATTAAAACGTTTCCCCAAAAAATGCCACCTTAAAAGCAGAGCAGACTCTGAAGTGACCAGGCAGCTTCGGTTTCTTTAGGTTGTCTCCACAATCCTCACACTGAAACCACACCATTGTCACTAATCTGTCCGCAAATGAAACGCTCACCAAACAGTATCTGCCTCTCTTAGCCCAGCACTGCAAGTACTTATGGGTTTATGCTTCCGTCTAGGGTTTATTGAAAATTTCCTTGGATTTGGATGTTTGCCGCGAAATTTCAAGATGTGCCCAACTTTTATCTTATTTCGAGAATAACCCTCTTACTTTTTATATTGCTACATCAGCCCAGAATCTCGTCGGATTTGAGATAAAGATTAGATAACGTTATCCACTAACGCCGCGCTGAGAATGTGCCACGGTGGACAAACCGCCGCAGCACAGCCACCTCACATTCTCCTCTTAATCAAGAAAATCGTCGTCGTCCCTCACACACTACATACAGTATAGCAACTAGCAAGCTCTCACAGACAACGACGATGGCGTCATCAGCTTCGGCGGCAATCTCCATGACAAAACCACCGACGCAGAGCTTCAAGCAGTCGCCGCCGACGCCATTCCTCAGCCCACTGCCGCCGAGGAGATCGATATGTTCGAAAAGGGCCGTATCAACCGCCGCCAAGCTTGAAGTGAGGGCTTCGTCTTCGTTGAAGGACAAGGTCGTGACTGGTTTGACCGCAGCTGCACTGACGGCTTCGATGGTCGTCCCCGACGCGGCGGAAGCCGCCGTTTCGCCTTCCCTGAAGAACTTCTGCTGAGCATCGCCGCCGGCGGAGTCGTCCTTGCCGTCATCGTCGGGGCTGTGATTGGCGTCGCCAACTTCGACCCTGTTAAGAGGAACTGAGACAGCTAATGGACGAAAGATTTGAATTCTTTCATATTGTCTGTGATGTCAGAGTTTCTTTGTGCGTCTTGGTCATCGTTTTATTTGATATGAATTTTCATTTTAGATTCAAAATTCTTCACTTTAATGAAATCAACATCAAAGCCCCAATGAAACTAAAGCGATACAGAATTTGCCCTGCAGAATCCGTTTCTACGGGTCAAGAACGATGATAATCAATAGATAAGAAACATAGTAAAACAACGAAGAGGCAAAAGCAAAAGCACAATCGAGTTTATTATGCTTGAACATCGACTTCGCCGGGCAAAGATAAGGCAGGCCTGACGTACGCTTCTTCTTCCTTGGGCGGATGAATAGTGACAAGATCGGGGAGAGGTGTCGTTGGCCCTTGCTTGCCTTTGGGATCCCAGTCGAGCATTATCTTCACTTTAATTCCAAGAACTCCCTGGGGAACAAAAAGGAAGAGCATAGTAATAAGTTACACGAAAGCACAACACAACCTTAAGATCGGGCATCGATGGTAAACTGAACCTGTCTGAGTAGAACGTGTCTGACAGCAGAGTCTATGTATTCTTTCACAGGCTGACCCGAAGAGATCATGTAACCGTCCTTGAACTTCATCGACTTGGCACGCTGTGCTCTCAGTTTCCCGCTAACGATGACCTACCCTCGACCCAAGAATGTTTGGGGCGAATCCCAGAAGATAGAAGAACTAAGTGACAAAAGGAGAGAACTGAACTGCTATCGACATACCTCACAACCTTTGGCGCCACTCTCCATAACAAACCTCAGAACACCATAGCAAGCCCTGTCGAAGGACACAAGTACACTATACATATTAGAAAGACAAACACGGAGGTTTATGAATGAGATCTAGTCTATTTGTAATTTGTATACTTTCTTGGCGTTTTTGAGTTAAGCTATCATATGGACCAGAGATTCAATGGGAGGGATTGACTAATTATTCATGTGCCTTCCACCAAAATCACAATATGAAGATCATAAAGTGACAGCAGGCACGAAGACGATCGTTTTGGTCATCATCCGACACAAGTAATGGTACGGCAATGTAGAACCAAGAATGCTTTGAGGATGACATAGTGACAGTTGCAGAGTCGATTCATGAATGGTTGAAAAGGATCATTATTACCTTCGAACGGCAAGCCCGCCAAGGAGCTTGTATCGAAGAGACTCTGCCTGGGCAATGGCACAAAGTCCTCTGCTGTTAACCTTCTCAGCGTACAGTTCAACGCTGTTCTCTGGAAACTTGAACCTCTTCTGCACCACAGAGGTCAGCTCACGGATTCTCCTACCCTTCTCCCCTGTTGAAGCAAAATCAATCAGCTGCAACTAAAAATGGATCAAATTATGAGGATGGAATTATCAATTTTGCGGCAGCGAAGAACCCTAGGAGCATCACCGAGGACATTCTGGGTGCGCGTGGCGCGGATGATGATCTCAGTCCTCATCGGAGTAACCCTAACCTCCACGCCGGAGTAACCATCCTCGGCCAGCTCACGTGTCAACACTTCGTTCAATTCCGCGAAAAACACCCCATCAGCTACGAACTGTACGAAAAATCCCCCAATCGATTGGCCGAACCATCCCAACAAAAATCTCCAACGAAAAAATTTAAAACCGACTCTCACCTTTCTCTTTTTGCTCATCTGAGTAGCCATGTTGCCTTTTCGTCTCTTCGAGCTATTGGCAAAGAAATGCTAGAGATCTTATCGTGTACCACCGACTGCAGAGTGCGGAGAGGATGGAACTAGGGTTTCTTGAAGAACTTTATATGGGACGAATGCCATTGAAGATAAAGGCCCAAGAGGCTTGCTCTGTATATTGGGCTTGCATTATATACATATATATATATATATAGAGAGAGAGAGAGAGAGAGAGACATGGCTGCCGAGCTCTCCTTTCGTTTTCATCACTGTTCCGACAACAACGGGCATTGCTTAGAACAGATGGATGGTTGACAGTTAATTTAGGCTAATCACTCTCCGAAGTTCAAACACTGTTTGCTGTCCATTCGAATGTAATACTTATAAATAGAAAGACCGTCGTAATGTCCGCACACAATCCTCGACGGTGCCCATCCATCGCAGCTCCGCCGCGTCGTCGCAAGCATACATACAGCGTTCTTTCATCGTCGTCCGTCCCCAAAATAATACGAAAAAAAAAACAGGGCAGAAACGACGACGAACATGAGGAAGGTGTGCCTCTTCGTGGTGTGTTTCGCCTTGGTGGTGGCGCTGGGGCGGAGTTGGACGGATGGATTCAACGAGACGGCCGATGCGGTGGCGAACGGCGCCAAAGAAGCCGCCGGTGCGGCCAACGACGCCGTGGCGACGGCCACGAGCACCGCTCATATGGCCAACGAGGCCGTGGCGAACGCTAAGGAAACAGTTTCTTCTTGGACAGATTGGCTGATGGACAAGCTTGCGGTAATCGCGACTGCTTTCGGCGTCTTCGTAGTTGTGTGCGGCATAATCGTGTGTATGTGTTTCGGTCAAATGTGCGATTGAGAGAGAAGGAAACATATGAAATTTAAAGAGAAAAAAAGGTGGCTTTATAAAAACACTAGTTGATGATATTGTTGTATTAAATGATAAGACATCTTTGGATATATTAGATGTTGATAAATGGTAGGTAATTGATTAGATTGTATGAGATTAGATGTAATAATAGAGTTTTAGACAGTAGTATCAAATATCAATCGATGATTAACTTATTACAGAACACACACAAAAGGACTTCATCTCTCTACTCTCTTTGTAATAGCAAATAATCTTAATATACTACGAGTTTGAAGATGGTCATGAGAAGAGAAAAAACTGCTTCAAGTCAAAGAACGAAACTGTTAATAAACACTATAAAACACCTAACAATCAAACACCTAACAGTTGAAAACCTAATTTTACAAGAAAAAGTTAAGGTATATAAACGTAACCACGGTAATAAAAATGTAAACTTCAATCAACTTATCAAAGATTCTAATGAATCCATTCATCAAACCTCATGACAAAATACTTAACTATCGTTAATGTTTGGGATGTATATCTGATTAGTCATTGTTTAATAATATACCTCAAAAATCTTAGAAACTTATCTGAGTTCATCCGCGGAAAATTCATCGTTAGTGTCGGGCTGTTGCTCATTTATGACCTATTTTCTTGAAATGGATGTATGATGCATATACATGTGGATTAATTTCTAAAGAAATAGTGTATGAAATATTAATACGTTTGATGTTCGAAGATGTGACGGCATATTTAATGATTAATACCATAGGTGTATCTATAGCTAGTAGCACCCACCCACCATCGTCTCTAGCTCTCTGTCTTGCCACCGACCAACCTTTGACCAACCATTATCGCCGGAAATGGCTGCTTCTTCCCTGAATCCACCGATCGTCACCGTTGCTGCGATCTGCGGCTCTCTACGAAAAGGCTCCTACAATCGCGGGCTTCTTCGTGCTGGTAAATAATAATAAAAAAAATCCCATCTTTTTCAGGTTCTTTAATGAATCAGCTTCTGTAATTTTCTGCGGCCCCTTTTTCAGTTGATTCAATGTTGAGTTGCTCTGTTAACTCGTAAATGAGCTTCTGAATCATTTTTTTAGTTAGATAGAAAGCGCTAAGCCTCTTCTGTGCTTCATTCTTGAAACCTTTAAGAATGGAATATTGAGCTCAATTTTCGAATGATCATTAATGGGTTTTCATTTGTTTCTGGTAATAAATAAGCCATCGACGCCTCGAAATCCATCAAAGGACTAGAAGTGGAATATCTCGACATTTCTCCCTTGCCCTTAATCAACACAGATCTCGAAATCGACAAGACTTATCCGCCCGCCGTCGAGGATTTCAGACAGAAGATTCTCGCCGCCGACAGCATACTCTTCGCTTCCCCCGAGTACAACTACTCAGTCGCTGGTACTAATAGCTGAGCCAAAAACCTTTACAATTTTTGTTGAAGTGTTAAGGTTTTTCGCTGTCTTAACTTAATCTTCAGCTCCTATGAAGAATGCGATCGACTGGGCGTCTCACCCGCCCAACGTCTTCGCCGATAAAGCAGCTGCAATGGTCAGCGCCGGCGGAGGCTTCGGCGGGGGAAGAGCTCAGTACCATCTTCGCCAGATAGGCGTCTTTCTCGACCTTCACTTCATCAACAAGCCCGAGTTCTTCGTCAAGGCCTTCGAAGCTCCTCCCAAATTCGACGACGAGGGAAATCTGATCGACGAGCCTTCCAAGGAAAGGCTGAAGAAGTTGCTCTTGTCTCTTCAGGCCTTTACCCTTAGGCTTCAAGGTATGTAGTAGGTCTTAGCCGTTTGCTGCAAGATTCGGCGTTTCTGTTGTTTTCAGACACTGTGTTGTAATCGATCGGTCGAATAATGGTAAGAATCGTCTTTTTTCTTCGAGAAAATACACACGTTGCTTGCAACCGTATTACATATCACACCTTGTCCAAAGATTTTCAGACGTTCAACGCAGTCGATATACATAGTACAAAATGCGAAGGATAATTGGAAAAAAGGATTTCAGCTCCCTTTTATCAGCAACGTGGGGAAAAGATGGGCTCTTTTTGCATGGCTTTTTGGACAATCTCGGACTGCTCCTTCGCGTGAACTTGCTGAAAGCCAGTCGCGGTTGCAGCCGACGGGGCCCGCCCGACGTACTTGATGTCTTCCTCGGTCCCACGCCCGAGCGCCTTCATCGCAGTGGCGAGGCGAAGGAATATGTAAGAGTACGCTCCCATGTTCATCGGCTCTTCTTGGCACCAAACTATCTCTGCATCTGTAAATGGAAAGAAACGATATGAGAAAAGGAATCTGAGTTCGTAACACGAATCTTATTACAAGGGCGTGCGTGCGTACTTGGATATCTCTTCAGTTCACGCTGGACGAGGTCGTAAGGGAAGGGACACAGCTGCTCCACCCTACAAATAGCTACGTCTTTTTCGTTACCTTTTCTCCTCCCTTCGTCTAGCTCGTAGTACAGCTGCAAGAAAACAAACGAACAGAAAACGGTGAAGATCGAAGCTTTTCGAAACGAACGGGTAGAGAAAGAAAGAGTTTTTTCAGAACCTTCCCCGAGCAGAGGATGAGCCTTCTGATACCCTCCTCGAGATCCGAGTGATCGCTTTGGTCCTTTATAAGGCGCTTAAACCTCGTCCCTTGCTTGTCGAAGCCATGGTGCCCTTGGACATCGTCGAACTCAGACAAGTTCGACTTGCACTCTTTGTGTCGTAGCAAGTTCTTCGGAGCCATCACTATGAGAGGCTTGCGAAACTGCCTGTGTATCTGATAAAAGAAAAAAGTTAAAAACAAAAAGCATTGGAAAAACGGTGCGCATCTTTTTTTCTTACCTGGCGTCGCAAGACGTGGAAGTAGTTGGCGGGAGTTGTGACGTTGACGACCTGCCAATTGCACTCTTGGATCTGCTTTCGGAGGGTGGTCTCCATCTCGGGGATGACGTAAGGGTCGTCGTTGCTCATCTGAAGGAACCGCTCGAGCCGTGCGCTCGAGTGCTCGGGCCCCTGACCGTCGTACCCGTGTGGCAAAAGGCACACCAATCCCGTCTGGCGAAGCCACTTGGCCTCGCCGCTGCTTATGAACTGGTCAAACATCACCTGGGCCCCGTTTGCGAAATCCCCGAACTGCGCCTCCCATAGGACGAGCGAGTTGGGATTCTCCATTGAGTAGCCGAGTTCGAAGCCCAGCACGCCAAACTCCGAAAGAGAGCTGTTTTTGGACCGAGACATATTACAACATTGCGCTTAATTTTTTTTTTTCTAGTCATGTATATTTGTGAGCGCGGTACTTTAAGGACACCTAAATTAGAGGGTGACAATTTTAGAGCGGTGATTTTCTGAATTTTAGCAATTTGAGGACACTCAAAGTAAGTGTTGCAGTTTTAGTACAATAAGTTTCAAAAAATTGAAGTAATTTGAGGACGGTTAAGTTCCAAAATATGGGCGCGTTAGTTGTCCTCAGATTGCTTCAATTTTGAAACTTACCGTCCTAAAGTTGCAACATTTAATTTAGGTTGCCTCGAATTGCTGCAGTTTCAAAACTTACTGTCCTGAAACTGCTACACCGAATGTAGCCGTCCTTACAACGCCACCGCCCTGAATACATAGAACCAAGAAATAACAATGAAGCCTTTTTGGTGTAAGAAAAAAGGGGAACACCTGTTGCTGACGGTGAACATCTCCTCGTTTTGGTTCATGACGACGTGGTCCAAGGGACAGTACTGCTCGCCCGTCTCCTGGTCGTGGAGGACGGAGTGCCTGTGGCTGAATGTGCCCCTCTCAACGTCCTGACCACTCAGCCTCACGTGGTTGCCCTCGACTAGCAGCGTGGCGAAGGCCAGCGCCTCGCCCATGGCCCAGTCTATGCCCTCCCCCGTCTCTATCATCTTGGCTCGCTCTTCGAAGATCCTCTTCACCCCTCTGTGTGGCTTGAAGTTCTCGGGAATCGTCGTGATCGCCTTGCCCACGTTCTTTAAGATCTCGGGCTTCACTCTACAGGTTACAAAAAGAAAAGAAAAAGTTCAACGCACACAGTAGAGGTGTTCTTCGTGCGAACGAACGAATTACTACTACCCAGTGTTGCGAATGCGAGAAAGCTGCTCGGGAGACTTGAATCCTGCCCAGTACGCTGAGAGCCAGTCCCGCCTCTGCGGCACGTAATCCTTGCTCGCCAGAAACTCCTCGTTGAGAATCGACAGCACTTTCCCGTTAATTCTGTCCACGTCTTCCTTCGTCACCTCCCCAGATTCTAGAAGCTTCCTTTGGTAAATCTCCAAAGACGAAGGATGGCTTCGTATCACCTATACAGACAGAAAGAGCGAGCCATTCAGCGCGCGTCGAGAAAATTAAGAAGAAGAAAAAGGAACGAACCAAACCTTATACATGTTCGGCTGGGTGAACGAGGGCTCGTCGATCTCATTGTGCCCATACCTTCGGTAGCACACGATGTCGACCACCACGTCGGTCTGAAACGTCTGCCTCCACTCGGCCGCCAGCTCGCACGCGTGGACCACCGCCTCGACGTCGTCGCCGTTGACGTGGAAAATGGGAGCGCTCAGCGCTTTCGCCACGTCCGTGCAGTACTGAGACGACCGACCCTCCCTCGGGTCGGTCGTGAACGCCACCTGATTGTTCACCACCACGTGTATCGTCCCGCCCGTCGTGTAGTTGGGGAGCGCGCTGAGGTGGAGCGTCTCGTAAACGACCCCTTGCCCCGCGAAGCTTCCGTCGCCGTGGATGAGAACGCCCATGTTCTTCTTTCGCTCGTGGTCTCTCGAGTAGTACTGCTTGGCCCTTGTTTTCCCGACCACGACGGGGTCCACGGCCTCGAGGTGGCTCGGGTTCGCCAGGAGGGAGAGGTGGATCCTCTTCCCGCCCCGAGTGGGACGGTCGTAGGACGTTCCGAGGTGGTACTTTACGTCGCCCGTCCCCGTGTACAGCCCGAGGACCTCCTCGACGGGCTTCGTGCCTCCGCTGAACTCGTTGAAGATCTGCCTCAAGGGCTTTCGGACGACGTTCCCGAGGACGTTGAGCCGTCCCCTGTGCGGCATACCGATGACTATGGTCTCGACGCCGAGGTCGGCCGAGCGGTCGAACATCTCCTTCATGCCGGGGATTAGGGTCTCGCAACCCTCAAGCCCGAATCGCTTGGCCGCGGTCCACTTCGTGGCTAGGAAGCTCTCGAACTGGGTGCTCCATATGAGCCTGTCGAGGATCACCTCGCGCCTCGACCGGTCGTACTGGGTTGGAGTCGGGGTCTCGATTCGGTCCCTAAGCCAGTTGCACTTCTCACGATCCGCGATGTGCATGTACTCGTACCTGTCAAAGATTTCGGTAAGTTAACTGTGGGCCCAAGCCCGTCAGCAATCCATGTAAGATTCTCACTCTAAAACCAATTGACAACAGATGGAGCAGTCGACATGCTTTATATATGTACACCTCATAACTGCCTATAAGAGGGAGCAGACCACTCTAAAACCAACTGGCAATAAGAGGGAAGTCAACATGCTTTATATACATCTCATAATTGCCCATAGCATCACTCTAAAACCAACTGACAATAAAGGAAGTACCTAACATGCTAATATACATCTCACAATTGTTGAGTCCAATTTATTAATTGATAGAAAAAAAAAAAGAAATTTCTTCAGTACCAACCCGATGCTCCCGCAGTAGGCCTGCTCGAGCCTCTTGAGGATGGCCCTGAGCGTCTGCACGGGTCTATTCTCCGACAAAAACCCCGACATCCTCCACACGCCGATGAAGAACTCCCTGTCGAGGTCTGCCTCGGTGAACCCGTAGAGGCCCGGGTCGAGGTCGTCGGGGATGGCCCGTTGCTCGAGGCCCAACGGGTCGAGCTTGGCCTTCATGTGACCGTAGACCTGATAGGCCCGAACGAGCAAGAGGAGGCGCATGCTTTCCTGGATGGTCTGGCCCGAAAGCCCGGGCGAGGTTGCAGCTTGGCCCACAAAGTTTCGAAAGAAGTTGTCCCATGACTCGTCTACGCTGCTCGGGTCTGTCTCCCATGCTCGCTGGAGCTCCTCGAGGTATACGCTGCTCGTCCCGTCTAGGAAGCTGTCGGTCAGCCGAGAGAGAGGGACGGGCCGGGGGACGGGAGAGGATCGGGCTTCGGGCCGAAATGAGGTGGCGTGGAACTGCCGCCCTTGTGTAAGAACGCAGCGCGATAAAGAACGCTTGATGGCAAGCTTGGCCGTTGAGTTAAGCGCAGATCTTAGCCAAACCATTGCTACCTACCTACCTACCTAAAAATCAACATAAGAAGTAGCTTAGAAAATCGACATAAATCTTGGCAATTAATCATCAAGAACACAGACAAAAACGACGATGAGAGGCAGATTTTGTCCAGCAGCAGTTGACTGTAAGGAAATATGAACAGCTTCTCTTACGCAAAGACGAGCTTTTGCTAGCTGCAGACGGTCTAGAAAGAGTTAGGAGACTGTGAAATCAAAGATCAACCAACCCAAATCTAAGGCACATGTCAGAGAGGAAGCAAGAAACTTATCCAAAATTCATGGTAAACGATCAAGAAACGATGTCCTAAAGTTCGAAGACTCACACTGATCGGTTTTGATTCTTCTCTCTTTGTCGAGAGTGACGTGTCACCCTTTTCCTTTTTTTTTCCGAGCTTCTGGAGTCTGGGCAGATAGATTGCCATTTTTCTTTATTTATTATTCTTGCGATTAATTTGTGTTAAAAATTTCAAGATTCTGACTTTTGAACAGTGGGATTATAGCAGCCAGCGAACGCAAGACACCTATGCTATGATGAGGTAAGAAGAATTTGAATGTTGGTTAAATGTTCATTTGTGAAGTTACCTTAAGCGGCAGTATTCTAAATCCTATTACTTTCTACCTACTAAAAATACTTCTGAATATCCTCACTCAGATTCAATGGCACTTTCTTGATGATTTTCAGGAAACTCAATCATAGTGTTAGAAGATAATTGTAGTGAGTAATAACTTCCGAGTGACTGTCGGTACTAACTGTGATCCCATTAAGGAAAGCCCTCTTTTTTTGCATTTCAAAGAATCAATTGGGCTCACAAAATAATCAAATATCTGCCAAAATCAAATCCATTTCAGCATCATTCCCCCAAAGATTCTCCATATCAGCTCCACGGTAGAAGAATAACAGTCCAGGTAGTATAAAGGTTGGAACTTTGATTGTATAACGAAGCAGTAGGTCAAGATTTTTTTGCGAGCAAGTATTTTCTTCTCATTACCTCATTAAACCGTAATTTATCTCTTGCTTTTACGGATGAAGTGCTGAAAACAAAGTGTTTCTAAGCTTGTTTCGTGATGCTACTTAACCAAACGTTGTTACATCGAAACTTAGTATTTACAAAAAAGAAAAAAAAAATAAGACATACAAATTTTCTGGTAATGATCTTAACAATTAATCAGTATCTATTACACATCATAGAGTTGAGCTCATCGTTGAGAGGATTGCTCATTCTATCAAGAAAATCCCTCAGAAGTAAAACTACATTAGAAACCAAATCCCTCAAGTAATAGACTCGATTTCGATCGCCCAGCGAAATCATAACCTGGGAAGAAGATGGGATCACTTGAACTCTGCAAAGCGGGCACGTCGAATGACACTTTCTAAACCATTCATCGATGCACTCGGCATGGAAGATGTGTCTGCACTCGGGCAGTTTACGGTATGCGTCGCCCGGGCAGATATCGTTGAGACATATAGAACAGTAACAAGGCTCTGAATCACGGTCAAAGACAAGGGCTTGTTGAACGTAATGATTTTCTTGGTTGTTTAGTTTGCTGATGAAAGCAGAGAAAGAGCTGATGATCTTCTCCATGAGTGAATGTATTGGCTTGTGCTATTTTTGAAGGTTTGATTTTGTCTTAGATTCTCGATGCACAATGAAGAAAAATTATGTATCTATATGTATATATAGCAAAGAGATGAAATTGGTAATTATATGCAGGTCTTCGCTATGTGCTTAATTATGATTCTCATGTGTTTGCAGCTTGTGGACAAAGTTGAGGTTAATATTTTGTAAGGAGATGCTCAGTCAAAGCACTCTCACTATAATTTATAATTTAATTGATATATGTCATTTTCTTTTTTATTATTCACCTTTGATTTTCCGGCTAATGCACGTTTACTAATTGACTTCTCCGGCCTCTTCCATAATAAATTTGTTGTATAATGATAATTATTATTATTAATCTTACGTTGTCGTCATTACTGGGCTAAAATCGCGCTTCTAATCCTCGTAAAAGCGTGTAGCCATCAAAGGGAAAACCCTAGAGGAAATTCATATCTGAAATCCCCCAAATCGACAAGTCAAATTGCGATAGCCACCGTTCTTTAGGTTGCAACCATGGTTTGCATCAGGAAAGCTACGGTCGACGATCTGTTGGCTATGCAAGAATGCAATTTGTTCTGTCTGCCCGAGAATTACCAGATGAAGTACTATTTCTACCACATACTTTCTTGGCCGCAGCTTCTGTACGTCGCCGAGGATTACAACGGTAAGATCGTAGGTTACGTTCTTGCGAAGATGGAAGAGGAGACGACGGAGTGTCACGGGCACATCACTTCCCTCGCCGTTCTCCGAACGCATCGCAAGCTCGGGCTTGCCACTAAGCTCATGACTGCAGCGCAGAATGCTATGGAGCAGGTCTCTCGACTTTCCTTTCCTTTTTTTTTTTACTTTTTCCTATCAAATCGATCATGTTCTAGCTGAGCACTACTGTTGGTGTTGAATGAGGTAGTGCATAAATGAGGGTATGGGGTTGTTTAAGAGGATGCCACTGGGGATCGTTCTTACATGAAAGAAATTAGTCCCCGTGACCTGGTTGATGAAGAAATTTCCTGGTGGATGAAGAAATAAGACATGAAAAAAGCACCAACTTTAGTTTAACTGGATAAAGTCTCAGTTGAGCTCGGGCTGATCGTTAACCCGACGCATTCTGCAAGATTCTCTCAGTCTAACATGAAATTCTTTGTATTAGCGATAAGTATGCAGGAATTTTTTGTTTTGGAATTGAATCGAGGACCGTCGACCGTATCTCAATTTTAATTTTTAATTAAAATGGCAAATGCAATTTTACGAGAAACCTGGTGTTTACCTTTATGCTATTTCCTTTGTGCTTCCAATCAGAATATGCCAGTCTTGTGATCGCCCTAAGGAGTGTTTGATCTTATCTAGTTTTGTTTTGTTCCGATAGCTAACAAACTCATCTTTAATTTGGTCTCAAGCAGGTGTATGGTGCTGAGTATGTGTCCCTGCATGTTAGAAAAAGCAACAGGGCTGCGTTTAATTTGTACACGGGGACTTTAGGGTACAAGATCCATGACATGGAGGCCAAATACTACGCAGACGGAGAAGATGCTTACGATATGAGGAAGCAACTGAAGGGTAAGAAGCATCACCATCACCACCATCATCATCACCATCATCATGGCGGTGGATGTTGTTCTGGCGATGCAAAGCCTGGACAAGCTGAGACCAAAACAGAATGATGACTCATATTTTCGTCCAACGATCAATCATTTAGCCGCATTTTCTAATCATCCCTCTAGATGGATCAAGAAGACTGTACTAAGTGTTGGCGGTATTGTTATGTTCTTTTCTATTGTTGCCTCAGATATTATAACACTGGAAAGTTCGTGTGTTTCGAATTCGATTTGAGTCTTAGTATGTTGTGATTATCCATATGAATCCGTTTGATAATTTTGAACTGAAATGGTGTGTTTCTGCTGCATATTTATACATTAGCTGCTACGCATATGAATGAAAGATTACACTTTTGGTTATTGTATAGATTGGAGAGGTCTACTACAGCTTCAAAATAATGAGGGCTTGTTAAGGCATGACACAAAATATTGAGCCCTATAGTGCAATATTTAGCAAAAGATTCTCCTAGCACCGGGTAGAACTGTAATTATCCAATACATGAGGGTGTAATCGCTAAATTGACCTTCTTTCCCACATGAAAGTTTGTGAAGGCCTACCTCTCTCTACCATATGCTCTCCTGTCTCTCAATTTTATTTTCGAATTTCTTTTTTGTTTTAAATCGCATAAAGTTGCAATTTTTATTTCTTCTCAAACCCCAATTGAACAGCCGCGCTGCTGCTACTCCACATCTCAGATTCTCAATGGGAATTACTATTTACCGCCCCCTTTTTCTTAGTTACCGCCCCCTAAAGGGCTAAAAAAGAAAAAAGACGTTTATGCCCTTATGTTACTTAAATTAATTTAAAAAGGTAAAGTATAATAAAAAGTAAGAATTTTCTTTAAATTCCTACACGACGCAACACTTTTCAAATCACACAACCAAATTAAACAAAAAAACAGAGAACTTTGCAAATCGTAATGGAGCGAGGACACGAAAAGGGAAAGGGAAAGGGGGTCCTGTCACGATTGGTAAGAAAACTGTCGTAAGTTCATTCGTATTTAGATAGATTGTCGAAAACGGATCGAATTAGGCTGAAAACGGGCGATCGGACGCGAAATAGGGCGAAAACGGCACGACCAAACCGAAATTTCGGTCGGCCTAGTCGCGACCAAAACGTGATTTCGGTCGTTCAAGACACGACCGAAATCAGATTTCGATCGCAACAGGCTCGATCGAAATATGATTTCGGTCGTGTATTGAACGACCGAAATCACTCGTCGGTCGCCGGGGTTCCGACCGAAATCAGGTTTCGGTCGGATCTGGCTCGACCGAAATCAAGTTTTGGTCGGTTCCTCGCCGACCGAAACTTGATTTCGGTCATTCCACTGTTTGGCCGAAATTTTTTTTCGGTCAATTTTTTTTTTAATAAATATTTAATTGCAGGCCAAGGGTGGGAAGTCCCTACTTGGAGGGAGCAGCAGACCGGCCCCGGAGGCGGAGGAGGGATCTGGAGAGCGCCATACGAGAGCGCGCGGCGTTGATGCATTCGTTCGTAGGCAACGGGAGGAGGAGAGGCGGCAGCGAGCTCTTGATTCTCATTCCGTATATGCGGAATACGATCCGCATGCGGATGAGGAGGCGCCTGCGGATGAGGAGGTGCCCTACGATGCGGCGTCGTTTGAGTCATCCGACGACGATGCGATACCGGTCTCCGCAGGTAATTTCATTCTCCTTGATAAACTGTATTGCGATGTAGTGTCTTAATATACGTAAAATAAATAATATTTATTTTTGGGAAATTCTTAAAAAATAAAATAGGGAGCAAGCGCTCCAGGGTCGTAGATGACGATTCGTGGAGGGTGCAGGGGCCACAGCCAGGTGGTCCAGAAGACGGCGAGGTGATCCCTAGTTACTTGGGGCACATCGCGCCCCGCATCTGGATGGGTGAGGAGGATCGACCCCTGTTGAAGTGCGAGCAGCGTGCGTCAGTGCTTCGGTCGCTTAAGCAGTGGTACTGCCAGTTCCCGCCGCAGACGCAGAGCGAGATCGATGGCACGGGGCTTAGCCACCTCACAAATGTCATGCTGGGTCACTTGGACCAGCCTCTTCTGAGCGCTTTTGTGGAGCGCTGGCACCCTGACACGAACACCTTCCACATGCCGTGGGGTGAGATGACGATCATGCTCCACGACGTCGAGCAGATCCTGCGTATCCCGATCGAGGGGAGGACGGTATCGGGCACCCCGGACAGCGGCGACCAGCAGATCGCGGCGAGGGAGATCATGGGGGTTAACGCAGACGCGCTGCGGGGATTATGGAGAGGCGGTGCGGTCGCGACTAAAGACGTGATGCAGAGGATGCGGTCTGGAAATAGGCCGACGGGGTTCCAGGCAATCGGCTAAGCGCTCTTGATCAGAAATATCGGGCACTACTCCCTCGCCGATTGTGAGTGTCCTCCAGAAGTCGTGCAAGCATTCTACCGATACTGGGTAGTTGTTGTCCACGCATTGTTGAAGCTCGCAGGCACATGGTAGTTGGTGCGTACGTCGTACTACACATCCGCACCTGGAGTAAACCTCATCCGACAACTCTTTGGCCCGCCGCAGCTCATTTCCCATAATTTTTATTGCATGGTGTGAAACTCTGTATAACAATGTTAGGAATGGAAATGCTGACATCGGAATAGGTCGTTTCGACCGGGACTCCTCAAATGTCTGCATGTCAAGATTAAAATATTATTCGATAAGGATAAGAGAGACGTAATAATAATTAATTTACCTTTCTGATGCGAATCAACTGGTTCTGAATCTGCTCGTTCACCTTCACCCATACGGTGTCAAGCGACCCAGTGGCCGAGTTCAGCCATCCTTTCAGTTTGCTATGAGCACTCTCCACACGACATGTAGTGGTGTTCCCGAAATGAAGCACATGGTTCGTCCAAGCTCTGGCGAACTTCTCCTTATGCACCAACCACGTCTGCTCCACATAAGTAACGATTTCTGAGTCTTGTAGCCAGCGCAGACGCATGTCATTCACTGCATTCTCATATTCGTCAACCGTCGGAGCTTCCACGACTGCTTTCCAGGACTTGTGCGTGAAGTGAGCTGCGGTCTTTTTGCTATTCCCCCCAACCTATAAACTTTGTTCTCCACATCTTTATAAATATGCCACGTGCACAGCAGATGGTGAGAATGGGGAAATACCATATGTACCGGTCGAACAAGGCCCAACTCACGATCAGTGACAATCGCCGAGGGGTGGACAGCTGGCCCTAGAATATCCCTAATAGACTGCAACATCCACCGGTAACTGATCTCGGTCTCGTCCTCCATGACGGCAAACCCACACAGAAAGTTGTGATTAGAGGGAGTCATCCTTATAATCTCAACAAGAGGCATCTTATATCTATTGGTCTTGTACGTCGAGTCAATCCCAATAAAATAAGGATACGTCCTCAGCAGTGCGAGTGACTCCGGGTGTGCGAGAAAGACATGTGTCAGCATATTAGTCTCCTCGTCTCTTCTATATTCAACAAAATATCCGGACTCTGTCGCCTGGTGCATCAACTGGCTCACCACGTCTCGACCCTCAGAATATTGCTTCTTCAAACGATCTCTGTAATTATAAATATGTCGGATCGTCGCGTTATCTACGCTGTGTCGAGCCCTCATCGCTGAGAGGATATGTGATGGTTTCGCTTGCGCAGCACTCATTTTCTCTACGACCTTCTTTGCCTGGCTGCTTAACCCACTCGTCTGGCGGTGTCCCTCGGGATAATGTATCAGAGGGTGATTGTGCGTGGATTTTTAAGGTGGGCCCGTACGAATGAACCATTCCTTAGTAGCTGGATCTTGCTGGGCTATGACTACAAACGGACACCTGCACTTGTTAGACTTCGACAGCCTCTCCAATTCATCCTCCTTGCCTCTATAACGTTCTCCTCGAGAACATCTAATCAATTTTTTTGTTCCTAATTTCTTGTGCGACGAAATTATCACCTCGAAACCAAGACCAATAGCGACGCCTTTCGCCCAGTTAATGGCTTCCACGTCGGTTGAAAATCGTCCTCCTTCGCGAAAATGCCGACTGTAGTTTATCCCGTCGCCCGCGGAATCCTCCGGGACACTCTCCAAGTCTGACAAAAAAAAAATTAATAATCGAAATCAAATTTCGGTCAACCTAAGAGGCGACCGAAATGAGATTTCGGTCACCTCTGTCGTAGCCGAAGCCGGATTTCGGCCGCGACAGTCGTAGCCGAATCCAAATTTCGGCTACGACAGTCGCGGCCGATCTATAATTTCGGTCACCCTCTTGGGCGACCGAAATTGATTTTCGGTCATCACAAGGGTTGACCGAATTGTTGCTCGGTCACCCCTTGTGTTGACCGAAATTATGTTTCGGTCGGGGCGAAATTTTCGCTCGAATCCGACCGTTTTTCGAGAATTCACGTCTATAAAAACGAAATTTACGAGAATTTGATTACCATCCGCTCCAATAGACGCTTTCTTTTGACTTTTCCATTTCCCAAATAGACGATTCATTGCGATTTGAACGTTTTTGTTGTTTTGTTTGAGTCTCATTTGAATGTTTAATTGCTATATGAAAATTGTGGTTTGGAAAAGGACTTTAAATAGAAATTTAAATTCAAAAAGGCAAAATCGTCTTTTTTCAGCCCTTTAGGGGGCGGTGATTAGGAAAAAGGGGGCGGTGAATAGCAGATTCTCAATCGAGCCCAAAAAGAAAATACGAGATTATTAAATAAAAAATAAACCAAAAAATTGGACAACCTTAAAAATCTGTCTCCATGGCCTTTCACGTAGCTTGTCCAATCACCTGGTAAGTATTGTTACTCCTAGTCTTATTACGTCTAAGTTTTTTCTCTAATTGAATTACTCCGCGCCTATGTGGGTTATGCTACTTCCAGTTTTACTCGCTCTCTTTTCACCTCTCGCACTCGAAGCAATAGTGGGCTTGTGCGTTTTTCTTTGCGCAGTCGAAAGATATGTTTCTGCGAATTTGGATTTCCGGCGAAGCTCCATAGCGAGAAGGGAAAGAATGAGTTTTTGCGGGAGGTGGGTTTGGTCGAGAGGTTCTTGAATGACCCATGGTTGGTTAAGGGCAGAAAGAGCAATGCCACGGTTCAGGTCAAGGTTCCTAAGGTTGTCGTGGCTCATGCTCCGGCGCGGAATACGTCGCAAGGCGGTGCTGTGACCGG
The DNA here is from genome assembly GCA_027422505.1 of Craterostigma plantagineum. Classification (NCBI taxonomy): domain Eukaryota; kingdom Viridiplantae; phylum Streptophyta; class Magnoliopsida; order Lamiales; family Linderniaceae; genus Craterostigma; species Craterostigma plantagineum. The sequence goes on from JAPQWV010000050.1 coordinate 5,164,061, forward strand.
CGGAAGAGGTGGGGAGGAGTCGGTGAAGAGGGTGGTGCTGCTGAATCAGGCCACAGCTGCCTCCGTGGTGGCAGAAAATAATGTCAAGAGGGTTGGGTCAGCTGGTGATTTGGCTCAGGTGAGGTGTTTATGAATAAAGTTGAGATTTTTATGAGATATCTTATGCTGTGTGGCAGTGATTGTTGAACAATTACCCGTTGCGTTTAATTTCGTTTCTTGCTGGTTTAGTTTTGATTGATGTGCTCTATTGCTTATGCTATATGTGCATCTGTTATGTTTTGAGGATTTTGGTGATTGGTGATGTTATGTTTTGTTTGATATGTCGTTATTGAAGTTTTAAATGTGGGATTTGGGGGGAGGTTTTGGTATGGATAACGGTTGTTTAGTTCGTTAAAATGATACCATGTTCGCTGTCTTTGAAATCTGTTAATGGGAATTTTTTTATTTGTTAAATTGTTACCGTGTTTGTTATCTTGATGAATAAGTTTACAATCTGATTATCTCTTCTCTCGTGGGTGGTAAGGGCAGGCTTTTATTCCGTTTCAAACATAACATAGGCTGCCTTAATGGAGAAATGTTCATTTTGTCACTAGCTTTAAATTATTGCGTTGTGTAAAAAAGAATATTTTGTCCGAAGGTGTAAAATAATGTTGCTACAGTCTCATAATCTGCAAAATGCATCTTTGATGGATCCTTGTGCTATACCTTCAGCATAATTGATTCAACGCCCATTTGTCATCTCATCTAGTCATATTTTCTTTTTCACAGGCTTCTGCGAAACATGATGCTGAAGAAGAACAAAGCTTGTCTACTGCCAAAGTAGCTTGCGAGCTGTGTTTTTCTGGCGAAATCGAAGGGAGTGAGAAGGCCAGAAAGATGTTACCTTGCAGAACTTGTGGCAAAAAATATCACCGAAATTGCCTGAAATCATGGTCTAAGAACAGAGGTGCAATTTTCTTCTGCTGTTGCAAATAAACAAATAAATAACTGTACTGTTTGTGATGTATAACTACGGTTGCAGATCTTTTCCACTGGAGTCAATGGACTTGCCCTTCTTGCAGGACATGTGAGGTAGCTATCCATTCCTTCTATTCATTCTGTTTTGTCAAACGATCATTAACATTATATGTATAGAATTTCGAATACAGACTTTCTAAAACTGTATTCTTTTTTGTATTTTTATCACCTCTAGGTCTGTCGAAAGACTGGCGATCCAAGTAAGTTTATGTTCTGTAAGAGGTGCGATGGGGCATACCACTGTTACTGCCAACATCCTCCACACAAGGTATGTTTTTCGTCCTTAGTAGTATTTTATTCTTGCTTCGACACTTAAGCTAACATTCAATTGGCTAAACTTGGCAGAACGTAGGACATGGGCCTTATTTGTGTCCAAAACATACCAAGTGTCATGGCTGTGGTTCATCTGTCCCTGGGAATGGCCTAAGCGTAAGGTGGTTTTTGGGATATACTTGCTGTGATGCCTGTGGAAGGTTATTTGTGAAGGGTAATTACTGCCCAGTGTGTCTGAAGGTATGATGGTTATGATTAACGTTATACCAGCATACGATCATTTACTTACTGTTTTCCTCAGTTGCATCAACGATAAAATTGCCTGAAAATTGCAGGTTTATAGAGACTCTGAATCAACTCCTATGGTTTGCTGTGATATCTGTCAACGCTGGGTTCACTTGCCTTGTGATGGCATAAGGTTTTACGTCTAACTCCTCGGTCGATGCTCGCAAGTTTTCTTGTGTGAGGCGTTTAGTTTTGATTATGGCGTTGTTCTTATTGCTTCCTAATTGCAAAATTCTCATCAGTGATGCGAAATACATGCAATTTCAAGTCGATGGCAACCTTCAGTATACTTGTCCGACGTGCCGTGGAGAGTGCTCACAGGTCAGTTTTATTTAGTTTTCCCTCCATTATCTATACATGCAATTTCATTGTTCATTTTCTTCTCGATTGATTAAATTTTCCCTTAATGTTTTTTTTTTTCCCAACAGATTAGGAGTCTCGAGGAAGCTGTTCAAGAGCTATGGAGGCGTAGAGATGAAGCAGATAAGGATTTCATCGCAAGCTTGAGGGCTGCTGCTGGGCTGCCTACCCAGGAGGAGATTTTCGACATTTCGCCCTTTTCAGACGACGAAGAAAGCGAAGAACCCATAGCTGCGAACGAGTTTAGCCGTCCTTTGAAGTTCTCCCTCAAAGGGTTAGGAGACAGCTCGCCACGAAAAAGCAAGGAGTCTTCGAAGAAATCTTCGAACAAAAAGCACGGTAAGAAAAAGGCCAGCGAAACGCATGAGCAGTTCTCTGATGGTGGTAAGAACGAAGGGGACGCGAGGCCTGTCAATGGGAAGACACTCCCTAAGCAGAAATACGTCGTCGAGGTTATGCCCATCGATGTTCCTAAGACAGCTCGAACGATCAATATAAAGAGTATTAATAAATCTCAGAGCTTAACCAATAAAGAGGAGATTGGACCTAATATTGGTGGAGTGCCCGAGAACACTCAAGGACCGAAGCTTGTGATTCATTTGGGAGGTCGAAGTAGAAGTGCTAGCAGCCCTTCGGAATCTGAACCTTCTTCGAGCCATAAAGGTCAGTCAAACTTTTTACCGTTTCTTTTTACAGGGCATATCATCTCTCGAGTATTTTCGCTGTGTTTCCCTTCTACTTTGTGATTTTGTAAAATATAGTCTTCGATTAAATTACTAGGCAAAGAAGATGGTAGCCCACGGAAGAGAAATGAGACTGACCTGTCTGGGACTGCAACTAAACTCGGGGACCAAAGAGGTAATGCATGTTAAACGAGTGGATTAAACCTTTCATTTGCCAACATCATGAACTGTTATTAAAGTCTCCGATTGGCTTAGTTGAAGCAAACTTGTGGTCTGATTCCTTATTTCCATTTTTCGATAGGACAACACGAATCAGATCAGGCCTTACAGTTAAACGGGCTCAGGCCACGTGAGAAAGAGGGCCGCATCGTAAAGTTCAAGAACTTGAATTCAGAAGTTTTGGGCTCGGGATCGGGCTCGAAGCTGGAAGGCAAAAGGGGCACTGAAGACAGGTTGAGGGGCAAACTCGAGGCTCCCGTCCCCAAGAAAACCAGACAATCTTCGATGAAATATGCCGAGGATGGATCTGCTTCAACTGGCTTGAATGATGATGAGACCATTGGCACTGCACAAGCTTCTGAAAAGGATCAAAAGCAGCCCTTTTTGAAGTTCAAAATCACGAGAAACTCAAGCAATGCTAACCAAAATGCCTCAACTAGATCGAACGATGGCAATAATCGGAGCTCTGTGTCTCTGCCTGGAAAAGAGGAGATAACTTACACGAGGGGTCAACGTTCTAAACGCAGAAGGCCAGCGTTAGGCGAAGAGAAGAACCCTATGACTGAGTTGATGGATGCCAATTGGATACTTGAGAAACTGGGAAAAGATGCTTCTGGGAAAAGAGTGGAGATTCACCACCCATCAAATGATTCCTGGCGAGTCTCTCTTTGACTTGATTCTTGAAAATGGTGTTTTGCTATGGGTGGCTAAACGTTGCCTTCTTTTTAACCTCTTTTTACAGGCATAGAGGAACAGTGGTGGAAGTGATCGAGGATTCTTCGAAGGTTTCCGTTGCTCTCGACGGTGGAACTGCTAAAAGCTATGAGCTTGGGAAACAGGGAATTCGATTTGTTTCGCAGAAGCAAAAGCGTTGATTTCTCGGATTAGACTCGAAATAGAGCATATTATGTATGATTCAGTAAATAGGATGAATGGGTTTGTCTGTACTTTCTCTTTACCTCTCATGCAATGGGAAACTATACTTGTTCAACTGATGTTAGAGTTGATACTTTTAAGACAACTTTCTGAGATTTCTGAGATAGTAATGTATCTTTAAACGTGGAAGCCATATACAACAGCAGCTTCTCTCTGTTTTCTATTACTAAAATATAAATCAAGAATTACAGCAGTTTATCTTACGTATTATCTTCAACCTTGAGGCTAAAATAAATCAATGCAGCTCGGAACAGAATTCTTTGCATTTTGCCTTGAAAGATGACTGCAGAAAGCTTCAACCTTTCCTACTTTCGAATTTCCAGTTAAACGCACGTTATCCATCATGATATCTCTGCATGGGAACGTCTCGCTGCAATTGAAATTTACTGCAATCTTTGAAGCGCTTGTGCCTGTAATGTTCTTGAATGTTACGTTCTCTATCTGCACGGCCGATTTCTGCAATCAAATGTAAATAAATGCATTTCGTTTATTCATTCCTGCTGCGATAATAATATTGGTGAATTTATTTGTACACATATACCTGTTTCTCGCATTTTGTATTCTTGTCACAGTAGAACTGGTTTATGATGATGGGATTTGAAACATCTCTCATCTCAACATCTTCAAACTCAATGTTTCTTGCAATGCCACGTCCTCCCTTAATCACCATACACATATATTTATATATGAAAGGCCCATATATTCAGTTAATGATCACACTCAAAAACACACACTGGCATTATTACCTGCCATGTCTTGATTCGAACTCCATTTGTTGTTCCATTGAGTTTCACTCCCTTTACAAATATGTCTGATACGTAATTCTCTATGTTGCCTTCACCTAGACTTCCTATGCTGTAATATTAATTCTCTCACCATGAGAGAGAGAGAGAGAGGGGAGAGAGAGAGAGATAGAGAGCAATAGTAGTATAGTATGTACCTAATACCATGGCCTGGTCCACATTTTATGTTTCTTATGTTAACATCTCTTGAACCGTTGACCATAGAAATACAGTCGTCCCCTAAATGATCATCAAAAGGCGAATGAGATCACACTGCGAAAAAACGATATATACTAATTAGTCTGTGTTCTCAGTACCTGTACTAATCTGAGAGTCGAGGATGGTGATGTTGTTCGTTCTTGTAACGTGAATTCCATCGGTGTTTGGACTTCTTTCGGGCGATAGAATCGAAATGTTAGAAGCCTCAATGTCACGGCTGTTCTGAAAATTTACGTGCATTTGCTGCGCATTTACTACTCTTAAGTTGCTCACTCTAAGGCTTGAGCACCCTCTGAAGGTCAGTGCCTGCCATTTTTTCAAGTTTGAAGCTTCAACACATCTTACACACTCACTCACACTCACACACAGAAAATTGCTACACTTTCATGTAAGAATTATACAGAGAATGAAGAGTGTTTACCGTTGGTGCACTTTGTCTCTGGCATGGCTTCGAAGTTTTTAAAGAAAGAAAAAAGGGTCAATTTTAATGATCATTTTCAAGGATATTGAGATGAGTTAGCTTCAAAATTCTTACAATAGCTAGGCCTCACCTTATCTTTCTTGATCTTACAAGAATTCCTCCACCATACATCCCCATTGCCATCGATCGTTCCTCCGCCTGAGATTTCTACGTTGCTCAAATTTTCGAACTTTATCCAAAGCCTTCGAGGGAAATCGTACATCACGGGAAAAGCCCTGATCGTTCCTCGGATCTGCGTTACATAAACACCGAATAAAGAACATATATTCATATAGTCTTCTTTGCATATATCTCCAAAAATAAAACCACCACTTTGTAATAAAAAGAACTTGCCTCCAAGGATATGTTAGACTTGCAGGGACCAGTAAAATTGATGTGCTTGATGTAATACGTCTTATTCTTTGGGACAAGGATGTTTATCGACCCCATGGAATTGCATGCCTTGTCCCAAGCTTCCTTGAATGCCTGCATATACGTAAAATTGCCCAGCTAGGTTTAAAAGCGCCGTAGAAGACAATTAAGACAAAACTACATAGTGCATGCAATCTATTTATAACCTGATAATTATCTGAGTTTTCATCAGCTATAGCTCCAAAGTCATCGACATTAAGCACTTGTTTAGTACTACCTTTTGTTGCCTGTTTTGGCTGATCACTACTGTTATGTTTGTGTCGTGTATGTGTTCTTCGGCCGAGGCATGACAAAGGAGAACATATTAAGAAGACAAGTGTAATAACAACAAGGGAGACATATATACTTCTTGCCCTCATAATTTTTCTTTTTTTTTTTTTCACTGTGTATCAATGGAAATTGAGCTTTTGCTGCTTCTTGTATTTAACGTTAGTTTATATATCTCTGTCTATATATAGCAATAAAAATGGATGCTTTTTGACTACTGTTGTAATGATGCCGGACGACGAGGTCAAATAGAGTATATAGTGATTGACTGAGGAATATTAATACTATTTTGCCATTTATCTTCCATTAGTTTTCAGGTATAATTGCAACTGAGGAAATTGAGCTGAGCCTAAGTATCTCAAACTTGGTAAATCGTACCGTTTTCCTTGAGGAAATTTTTTTTCCTATTATGTCATCATGGCTCAATGTAGTCAAAAAGTTCGATTCGAAGTCAACTGTTTTATTCATACAAAAATCCCCGTTTTTCTTTTCCAAATTTGGGCAAGAAAACACCATATTTTGAGCTACAAAACTAATTATGAGAACTGCCTAATCATTTAACTTATAATGTTCTATTCGAAGTCAACTGTTTTATTCATACAAAATCCCCGTTTTCCTTTTCCAAATTTGGGCAAGAACACACCATTTTTTAGCTACAAAACTAATTATGAGAACTGCCTAATCATTTAACGTATAATTATAATACCTTTGTTTGACTTGAGATAGAGATAGAAAATTCTTAGCTATAGCTCGAGCTTGAACGACGAGATTTATGATTCGATTTTTTTTTGTCGTGTTGGAAAGTAAACAGTTTAACTCACATCGTTCTTATTAGAAGTTTTATTATAAGAAGATTACAAAGATTAAAAGGAATACATAGTGAACTATTTGACGTTACCAAAAACAGTTTAAGCCAATCAACACGAAATAGGTTATTTATTAATAGATTCACATATCAAATCACTTTCAACGAGCTTAATTACTGAAAGAGCTCACTGTCGTGCGAAGTGTTGCAACAAACGAAATCTTTGTCAGCTAATTAAATCAAACAAAACCCTAATATCATCGTACATATATCTCTCCCCAAACAATGAAGAAAAAATAATCCTAAAATATTTAGATCCATATCCAGTAATAGACACCTACATGGTATCCAATACACGAGTTATTAAACTCGATTATCAGAGAAAAAAGAAAACGTTTAATCTTGGACGTGGATCAAGACAGAATGAAAGACTAGACTTTTTGTTGTATTCGAAGCTCTGATGCATTTGTTCTTGGCCGAGACTGATGGTGGCGCCATTTCTCCTATTTGCAGTTATGGTGTTGTTAGTTGCTTCGACCTGCCCAAGACAAAAAGACGACTGAGTTATCATCATTGCATCATCATGGTTCATAGTTTGTTTCAGTACTATATATAATAGTACTATGAGTTATGTGTGTGTTTGTTTGACCTATGGAGTGAGAATTTTACCTGGTCAAAACCCTAACCGCAAATCCAAATCTAGACCAGGCGGGCAAGAAGAATCAACGTCGTCCTCATGTCTTGGAGGGATATTCAGCGGCGGCGTCGGCGGCGGAGCATTAGCCGTCGTCGAAGACAACTGCGAAGATTGCCCAACTGAAAAAGATTCTGATTTCTGCTTCGCCCAGTGACGCCTCATATGCCCGCCCAAAGCTTGTCCGCTCGGGAAAACCGCCGCACAGATCTTGCATTTATGGTCGACGATAACCTTCTTCTTCGACGCGACATCTGGCCGGTCGTCGCCGTTTCTACGACGGCAGCCACCGTCGCCGTCCATCACCATCTCCTCCTTTCCCTCGACGTTATCGTGAGTAGTCGTAGTGCTGCTGAGCAGCGGCGGCGGCGAGGACTTAAACGATTCGACCAGCATGCAGAGAGCCATGGTGAGAAATTCGTCCTCTTCGGACTCGGAATTAAAACGGCGGCGGCGGCGGCCGTGGTCTTCTTCTCCGGCGGAGCGAAGGCTGAGCGGAGGCGGCGAGGGTTTAGATTGGAACGTGTCGGCCTCAGAAGAACTGCCGCCGTGGACTTTTTCTCCGGCGGAGCAGAGGCGGGGGAGGACGGCGGCGTATGCGTTGGTCGTCGGTTTGATCATCCCGCGCCACTGGCGCTCAGGGTGGCAGCGCATGTGTCCGTACAGGGCTTTCGTCGACGAGAATCTTTTACCACATTCGCTGCACGAGGACGACGACGACGTCGCCGGAGGCGTCCGCCGGAGAGGGCTTGGCGGCGGAGCGGATCGGTAGGAGGTGCGGGGCTTCTTTGGGATGTGAAGGGTGGGCCAGCTTCCGTTTCTGCTATTCGCTTGATTCTCCATGGATTTGGTAAGAAAAATAGTCGGCGATTCTGTTTGGAAGTATGTTGAAAGTGTGCAGAGGAGAGCTTTTCTGTCATGATCTTATATATAGATGTGTGTGTGTCGGCGCTACAGCTGAAAGTTGGGCTGGGCCATGATGGGCCTCCCAAATAAAGCGGGCCGCCGACATTAGCGTGACTGGTCTTGCAAAGGCCAAACCCGTGGCAGATAGGCCGGGCCAGCCCGACCCTAGCCCGATGGGTCGAGATTTTAATATCTTGTTTTTCTTTTTTTTGTATATAAAAAACTTTCGCTAATCTACAGAAAAATACCCATTTATATAAAATATTTGCAAGTCAGACCCCCTGTCAGAAAAATTTCATATAAGTACCCGTTCGATTGTGCGTACCATTTTTCCAGTCTTGACGTACCTTTCTGTATATGTATTAAGTATCATATCACGTTGGTACCTATATATGGTCTATATGGTACCTTAATGTGTAGTATGATGTACCATTTTCTTACTGTATAACGTACCACAATATGTTTCCATATGGTACCTAAATGTGTTCTATGACGTACTTGCGGCGGAACGGGTACCAATCTGCAAAAATTTTATTCTGACAGGTACCTGCATATAAAAAAACCTGACAGGGGTCTGACTTGCGAATTTTTTATATAAATGGGTATTTTTCTGTTAAATCCCCAAAAACTTTTAACTTTCATTATTAAATATAATTTGATAATACACCGAATCACAAATATATAATTATAAAAAATTACATACCCCATCAATGCGTAGAAAAAATTACTTTTTGCTCATAAGTTGAATTTTATAAGTATTATATATAGAAACAAAAAGGAAAAGTAATAATATAGATGGCCGAGTTTTGGCCGTGGCTATCGAGTTCTTGTTTTTTTAGGGCCGGGTCGGGGACAGCCACGGGCTCGGGCCGAAACTTCAGATTTAGTCGGTGTAGTGCAAATAAATCGCAGAATATATATGTTGGGCCAATCCGAAAAAATCGATTGTGACACGGATCGAGCTATACTATGCAGTGATCAACGGTCCTCATTTTTTCGGAAACTTCATAGAAAATTACATGGGATAAGCAAATGACTAAAATGCCTTCGATTTCAAAAATATAAAATACCCGTTCTCTTATAAAAATTTGCCATTAAACAATAAAAAACCGTGATGAACCCTAATTTCAGATAACATACAAAAATCTTTCATAAAAAAACAATAACCATGATGAACCCTAATTCAGATAATTTACGTGGCAGCTCGTCGATAGCAGTGAGTCATTCATTCGATGCGCATACACATACGATTACTTCTTGATACGCTGCTGTTCTGTATGCATTCTTAGTCGAAAATTTAGTAATAATTTTTCTAGCAAAAACCATAGAGAAAAGATAATTCATCACCACAATAGTCCGCCAATCCATCGAATTAATGCTTGCTAGTTAGTGGTCATGGTAAAACAAGAATTATCATCAATAAATTCAGAATAAAACAAGAACACAAACAAGTAGCTTCTTATTTGCATGCAGCGGACAGAAACGAGTAAAAGACTCTGCAGCCGTTCGATATTCAAATAAGCAAAGGAAAACATAGCATAGTTATTATCGCACTCTCCACTCTCTTACTGGCCATCCAAGTTGATGGGCTGGCGAAGGAATCGCTCCATCTGGCGTGCCCTTGTCCTTATAGACATGTCGAAGACTTTCTGTCCGAACTCAACCACAAGCCCACCCAAGATACTCGGATCGATCTGCGTTGGAAATTAAAGGAATGAATTTAAACGTTGGAGTGCTTTGAGGGGAGAAAAAGAAGTGTTATTTGTAGAGTAGAATCTACCTTCTGCTCGAGATGGATGTTTTTCTGCCCCAGTATAGCTTGCAGTGTTTCTTTCAGTTCTTTCTCCTCTTGTGGGGGCAGAGGCTGAAAATTGAACATTTCTTACTGGTCTACACTTAAAGGAATGTTCAGCTAAGACTGAAAAGGATTAAGAAGAATACGTTCTTGAACCATCAAATTTGGAGGTATGAACTTACGATCACTGTGGTTACTTTGGCCTTGACTTCGCCTCTATGTGCCATAGTCAGCTCAGAGAATCTCTGTGACATGCGTTCCAAGAGTCCCAGCCTTCCATATTCAGCAACAAGAGCTAGTAATAGAAGCAAGAATGAAAGAATTAGTGATGCAACTAAACAAAGCAAGTGAACTGACTCAAAGTCAAAACTCAAACCACAACTAGCTCAGAAATGAATCATCAATAAGCCATATGAATGATGTTGACATTGACAAGTAATGATAGAGGAAGAAAACCAAAATGGATATTTTATACTGATCCCTTGATATTGAAAAGAACAAAGAAACAAGCAGGTCGGCAAGCAATGACAAAATTGGAAGACAAAGTGGATCAATGATACCCAAGAAGTTTTTGGTGATTTCTGAAAACTTGGCCTGATCACATATATCCCTTATTGCCTTCACTCTGGTATCGGCAGTAACCGATAGATCCCTCATGAACTGAGAAAAGATTGGGCTTTTCTTAGAAGCCTCGACAAGCGTCAGAAGCTCGCTTTCGACCTTGTCCAATACATTTTCTCTAACAGCCGAAATGTACAATGCCGAAGCATAGTTTCCGGATACCCCAAACATAGTCACAGGAACCTAACAATCAAGCAATACATAGAAATTAGAAACTTAGCATCTAAAAGAAAGGATGCAGGTAATGCCAAAGGAGATTAAAACTATATATACCTTAATTTTCTTCTGTTCTTTCGCTGGAGGTGCGCTCGCATAGGTCCTTGAAAACTGAAATCAAAACCATAAGAGTATGAGTACGTTAATACACGCAATCGAATTGAAAGAAATTTTTTTCTGGCAGTATTCGAACATGTAAGAAATTGACAATTTAGAAACACAGTCAGATGGTACTCATATGAAGCTGAAATACATCCCTGTCTCTCGCACACACTTATAAATACAAACGTTCGAACGATAACATATACATCGCAGCAACATTAGTAGCTCAAGTTATTCATTTTCACCTCCAAGTGACGAACAATAAAAAATCCACAGCTGAATCGAGATTTATCTAAATCGTACCTCGGCAGCTCTTGGAGCCGCGGATCTGTAGGCGGCAGACGCATAATCGACGGTGATAGCTCGGCGGAACAGCGGAATCCCCGATCTCAAACGACCTGCCATTGCGATTTCAGAGCTCTCTATAAAAATGTCAATTTCAATGTTGTACTGTTCCTTCAGGCTTTGCTCGACAGAGAATAGGAATGTTTCAGATTAGCGCTATTGGTCCGAACGAGAACATATCAATCAACCCAAATTGAAAATACAATAACGACCCGTTTAATGATAATGGGCTTCTTTAAGCCCAGATAGTTTAGAACACGACAAAAGAAAAATACGAAGTAGAAGTTTAAGGTTAGGGTTTGCACGGAAACATATCAAAAGGGTCAACCCAAATGTAAAAAAAAAGAAAACAGCCCATTATAGCATAATTGGGCCTCTTTTGAGCCCAACTAGTTTCATTATAAAAGAAAAACTAGCCTTTATTCTCGGCATCGTACGAATACGTATTCGAGATCGTGCACCCCCTCGCCATGCAAAAATACACGGGTCCCACCTACGATAGGAAGCTCTCTATCCTTTCTATCAATGGGATTCCTACCTACGATGAACAAACTGCTCCCTTCGTACTCACTCGACGTGAAGTAGAATTGAGGTTCATGGTTAGGGCGGGTTCGCCGTCGAGGCCCGTGAAGGTGATCATCCCTTGGGTCCAGCCCAATAACGTGGAGCTATCGCAGTCTGGCCCGGACATTATTACATCGTCCAAGACTCGAACCTGCCGAACGAGGTCGGTGAGTTGGCGGTTGGGGCAGAACGAGCAACTTTGAGACTGTGGCGTGGGGGCCGCCTAGGCGCCTAGGGCGTCTTGGAGGTAGAATGGAGCTTCGCGGTTTTCTCTTTCGAGTTTAGGAGTAATTTTTTTGGAATGTTTCCTCATCGTCCGTATGGGTACGATGTCGTTCTTGATGAGGAAAGTATGTTTATCGAAAGGTTGTGAGATCTAAGGCGTCCAAACTGGGAAAAAAAAACCCCAAGGCGGCCTTTCTTTCCATGAAAGTGAAAACGTTGAAACAATAATCCGAGCTTCTTCCTTTTCCATACTAGGTTAGCCATTGTATTTGTAGATCACGACCTATGATTTTCTTGATTACCTAATTCTTCTTCTGCCTAATACTAATAACAGAACAGGGAATGCAGCAACACCAACCGAAAACTTAAGGCCAGAATCGAATCCCAAAAGATACATAAAATAAAACTCGCCAGAGTGAAAACCTCAACACAACAATGTTCTAAAATCAAAGTGTTTCTTCGATACGCTTAAAGTGCAAAGACATTCATAAGCAAGAACATTACATACCTAAGCACCTCGTCTCATCCTCTTAATCCTCTCCAAAGCGCCCAAGCGACCATCTTGTTCGTCGCCATCTGCTTCACCACCATCGGCGGATTCTTCCTCTCTTTTCCTCGCCAAACCACCAAATACAGCAGAAGGAACATCCTTTTGAGCAATCTCAACCTTCTCATCCTCCTCAGAGTCGCTCTCTTCAGGGAGATCGATGTCTTCCCCGTTCCCTTTGGTGGGCTGTTCGTTGTTCTCAACCCCAGCGCTCACAAACCCTAATCGTCGAGCGGTATCATTCGCCGCCACCTCAGGGACAAGCTGGCGTTCTAGGGCGGCCATTTCGTCCTCAGCCACGCCAGCCTTCTTTAACACGTCCTTGGCCTCCTCAAGCGTCTGCATCTGATCTTTTTGCATCAGATACTCGGGCAGGATAAAGTGCGTCTGGCGAAAAACACAGGAGATGTGAGGACCAAGAGAGAACTAGAAAGGGTGTAAGAAAGGCAAGAAACTGAAGATTTCTTTTTATTACCTGACTATAGCTAGCAGAAACACTTCTTTTGATACGAAGCATCTCTCGGAAGGTGTCTTCGTTGCCATGCTGCACCTCGAATTCGTGCCACTTGGCCCAGAACGTGGGATCCGTCCTCGGGTCGGCGAACTGAGAGGAGTGTTTGTACAGCGCGCGGCTTCTGTCGATTTCTCCGAGGCTCTTTTCGAGCTCGGCGTATTTCAGGCACATGGCCTTCACGTCTTTGTCGGGCAGGCCTGATTCTATGGCTTGCTCGTAGATCTCTCTGGTTTTTGGGACGCCGAATATTTCAGCTGCTCGAGCTATGTAGATCTCGTACATACCTAATTTCTCGTTGGGAGGGACGGTCTTTGTTGCCTGGTCGTATACCCTCATGGCTCTTTTAGCCAGGCCATGGTCTTCTTCTAGTTTCGCATATTGTAGGAAGAGAGGTTTCACGGAGTCTGAAGGGGTCTGATCAATGATAGAATGATGATAGTCAGAAAACTTTCATAGAGCATGGTTGATAGTAACAGTAGCCAATATAAAGATGCACGGGCAAGCTCAATCTAAAGTTTTAGCCAACAAATGATCTAAACTACCAAAGAAGCAACCTGAAAAATCACATAGCTTTTGATATTAAAGAATTGACACAAATGAAATGCAGTAAAAAGAAATCAGAGAACACGCTTAACAGAAAGAAAGGGGGAAAGCACCAATACCATTTCAATTGCATGCTCGTACAGCTCCCGAGCTCGTTCAAGTTTTGATTTTCCATATCTCTTGACAAACTTGGAAAGATATGTCACCCAGATATCTTTGACGTGAGGGTATTTGAAAATCTTCACACCTCTCTCATAGACTTTAAAAGCATCTTCAAAGTATTTGTTATCCTGAAGAGACACATTAAAAATATTCGTAACATGTTAGAGGAATAGATTCAAGAACAAAGGATAATTTAGAGCACCAATACCTCTAAAAGCATTGCATAGTTGATGATGATTTGCGGAGTTGCTATTCTCAAATCCAAAATTCTCTCATACACTGCACGAGTCGACTCCAGGGTGCCCAGGCTTTCTTCAAGATCAACATAAAATGTCCAAAGCCGGAGAGATCTGTGAATCTTCATTTGCACAGGCTCATTGCCATCAGCAGCCACTGAAAGGGAATCAAGCAACATATGTATTAATATCGCCCATTCAAAAGGAAACACCCACTTTCTGGGTGTTTTCCTCCAGTTGACAGTAATAAGTACTTCAAGCTAAAGCTCTCATGAAACGGATAACAAAAGAACAGCAGAAGACCATACAAGTAAACATAAACTCGACGAAAGACAAAGCAAATATATGCAAGCAACTAATGAATATTCTACCTTTTCTCTTGACCTCAACCGATGGCTCTGCCGTAGCACGACGCATAAGCTCCAGTGCACCCTTAAAGTTTTTGTGCCTAAGTTCCATCTCCGCCCACTCACACCAAACACTAGCCAGATGGTCTACGGTCTTAAAATTCACCTGCACGGCCTTGTCGAATATCACCCGGGCGTTCGAGACATCATTATGAGTCTCATACAACTTAGCAAATGCAACCCACAATGTGTGTGGTTTCCCCACGGCCTTCATTGGATCCACGGTCCTCACAGCCTCCGTGTATGTTAAAATCTGCTTCGTAGGGTTCCCTTCAAAGAGCTTGACCCTCCTATGCCATTGTTCTACATTATGAGGATTCTGCCTCAAAAGCACACTATTAGCTAAAGCGGGCCTTCTATCCATCAAATGATCCAACCTCGCCAATCTCAAGTCGACATCTTTATCGTCCTTAAGCCAAAAGCCGCTGATCCTCTTTCTCAACTTCGCTATATCCAACCTATCGTCCTCTTCGTCCTCCTCATCCTCGTCCACCTCTTCTTCCTCGTCGTCTTCCTCCAAACTTTCCATCTTAACCGACAGCATGCTCTCCTCAAATTGGGAGTATGCATCGAAGATGACACCAAAATCCCTCACCGTCACCACACTGGTCATCCCTTCCTCAAACACATCCCTCGCCTTCTCCAACAAACCCCTCCTAATGTAATAATCTGCCAGAGAAGTCCACAACCGACCAACCTCGTCAGTAAACTTTCTAATCCCGCCCCTAATAATGGCGTCGACGTTCAACCCAGACACCTCATTCGCATGCTTAGTCATCAATTCACACAGCTCCAGCCAAAGCCTGTGCTTCGTCTTCCCCTTGATCGAATAAAAACCATCATCGTTCAAAACCCCCGCCAACCGCTCCGCCGACTCCTGCCAACGCTCGGAGTCAACCAAGAACTCAATAAAATCCTCAATGTGGCTTGGGTCGTACATCAAATACCTCCTATAAACCCTCAACGAAGTCTCAATTGGAACACCCTTTTGCGAAACGAAGGCCAAGTACAGCTCCCAGATTCTATCGTGCTGAGTTACAGGCAAAGCACAGAGCGCGCGGTCGAAAGTCCTCCTCGTCTTAGTGACGAGCTTCTGATGGGTTAGAGACGTCAAGTACATGATCCATATCCGAGGCATCTTATGCATGTACGCCAAAGCCCTCTCGAAGGTGTTGTTCAGCGTCTGATACTGAGAATGGGTGATTGGCAGGTTCCGTACTACCTCGAGGCGTTCACGGAGATAGGCGTTCCACAGCTTGTAGCTTCCCGGCAATGCCTTGAGGGCTCGCTCGTAGATGATGGCGCGCTTCTTGAACGGAGAATTTGTTCGAGCGATTAAGTACCGCCACCACAATTTGAGGCTATTAGGGTTGCGCAGAACCTCCTCTTCGTAGAGGTAATCATCTTCGGAGGGGAACAGTTCGTCGATCTGCAAGACGGGCATGATTGATTTAGGCAAAAGAAAACCCTAAATGAGCCGAGCTATCTAAACTTTGCACAGCTCAATCGAGATTTCAGAGTGTAGGTCTGAAGAACTTGGGGGAAATAATGAAGATAGTTCGATTAGGGAGGGAGAAGAAGAGGAAGCTGGGCTGAGTGTTATTGGGCCAAGGAGCGTTGTTGGGCCGAAGGATGTTGAGATGCCGGGGAACGTCGCTGGGCTGAAGGGATTACTGGGCTTATGTCAATTAGCCCATCTATAATGATTGGGTTACATTAATTTAATTCAATTACATTATTATTAGTTCTTATCCTAAGACCTAAACTAGACCTCGGTAATGGGTCGGGCCGGTTCCACCGGTTCCGGCACTGTTTCGTCCCGATTCCGGTTTTGGACTAATTTTCCTGGACCCACGGACCGTTAATGGTTCCGGGCCGGTTAGGCCATTAATACGTATTCGAGTTCGTGTACCCTCTCACCATGCGGAATACGCGGGTCCCACCTACAATAGGAAGCACTCTATCCTTTCTATTAATAGGATTCCTCCCAACGATGCACAAACTGCTCCCTTCGTACTCACGAAATTGAGGTTCATGGTTAGGGCGGGTTCGCCTTCGAGGCCCGTGAAGGTGATCATTCCTTCGGCCCGGCCCGGACGTTACGTCCAAGACTCGAACCTGCCCGAACGAGGTCAGTGAGTTGGTGTTTAGGGTGAACGAGCAACTTCATTGACCGTGGCGTGGGGCCCGCCAAGGCATCTTGGAGGTATAAGTGGAGCTTCACGGTTTTTTCTTTCCGGTTTAGAAGCTTTTGGAATGTTTCCTCGTCGCCCGTTATGGCCTCTATGGCTTTTGGCTATCAAAGGGGTTATTATGTAAAGGGTCCTCCATGTTTTATAACTGAAAATAGTTTCATGGTGCGTTTTCTTACAAGGTATACTTATGTAAGACAATCTCTAACCGAGAAACCCATTCGCAAACTCAAACTCATCATCAAACTCAACCGAACTCATTCCCAAACTAAAGAACTCATCATCAAACTCAAAAGACCATTCTTGTAATATTCTCTTCTATAGGTTGATTAATATGACCCACATAATTTATAGCTTTACAAATTAGACCAAAATACTCTTTTAAATTCTATTGAGAAAATATTATTTTGAGTTCGACAGATGCTGAACCAACTACCAAGTGTCTTGAATTCCCATAGACAAAGTATATGAGAAATATCTGTAGTAATAACGAGAACACCACGAAAATCTTTTTTTGAGCATTAAAATGATCAACATAGGAGTAAAGACATTATATGGTCAATTCTTCAGGCAAGATGGAGGAAGCAATCCTCTAGAAGCAGGCAGAGGTCTGAACTGAGGCAGAGGAGGCATTGGCATCCCAGTGGGGCCCCACTTCGAATCCGCCGTTCATAACTGGGTTTGCTCGCTGCAATAGTGATATGGAGATACTATAAGGAAGAAAGAGGTAAATTTGGGAAGCTTTAACTGTTACTACTAAAAGAAAGATTGGGAACTAAAAACTTCAACGAATCCTCTTATGAGACAAGTTCCTTATTCTGATGACACAAAAAATGCAAGAATTTCAACATAAATACCTACCAACGCTACACAAAACGAAACCAGCTAATATGCTCTATCTTCACCAGGTCCTGCACGCCTTACTCTATCTTCATCAATGAAGATGGCCGTAACTTTCACCTGAAACTGACCGAACAACGTCAGCTCACATTAGAAAATATGCTCTTTTTGAAAGAGTGTGCGAACTGCATCATCAGTTTTACGTATAAAAATAAGGCTTAGGCAAACCTTGGCATCATCAGCAAACCGTCACCCTCACGCACACTACCAGATTCAATCTTGCCCATAACAACAGTCCCCAAGTCTTCGAATTTGTCGATGATAGGCATTCTGTTGGCACAAGTAAATCAGTTGGGCAATCGGGATTCAATAAGGATGTATATAACCTAAATTCCGTAAGACGAAATAACAGAACCGTGTATCTTCCAAGTAATAACTGCAAAGACTTGATAAAAAGTTAGATCAAATTCATACCATTCCATCCTACATAGAAAACTGGTGGAGAATCTTAATGTCAAAGTAACATGATAGTCTAAGATAAAGGCTGAGAACACGACGTGAGTAGAAATATTTATTATACTTCAATGGACCTTTTGGATTACGTAGCGGTACTTCTCAAAAAGGCATGGGCCATTCCACCAAGAGCACACCTTCTGCCCTGGTTTGCGTATTTGTTCCCAGAAGACCAGATATAGGCTGAACATCTGGGGGCTCCCACCCAACCACAACCGCCGTCGCTGCTGTGCTCGAGGGTCGAGGCGGTCTTGACCCTTGAAATCCTGAGATCTACAATGTTTTTTGGAAAACACAAAATAAAGAAAGGACCTTTTCGCAAATTAAAATCATCAGACGCTTCTTTCCGTTGTGACGCATATATGCGTTTCAACGAGGAAAGAGAAAGTATAAATCGCATTTTGAGTTTGATTTTGGGTGTCGGTTGGAGAAATTTTACGTCATTTTTTAAGATTTGCAGTAACATTGGAGATGCTCTAATGCTTTTGAGATCTATTCATGCAAGTGCAAAGTCAAAATGAGATACACGTTTGTCTTGATTTTGGTTTGATCGAATAAAAATCCCGGGCGTCAGAATGGCAGCGGCTATTACTGCATTTCAATGGAAGTGGTTGAAACAATAATCTTCAGAGGTTCTTCCTTTTTCATATGACATATGTTTTTCCTAATGAGCTGATTCTTCTTCTACTACTAACTGCTATGAATTCATTAATTATGCAAATACATGGAACACATATAACATCAATGGAAGTGCGGGACTATCACATTTAGGGGTGGGCGCTCGGATTTGGATATTCAGGTTTTACCCGAATCCGATCGAGTTTGGGTAGTTCGGGACGGGTAGTTCGGGTTATTTGTCGGGTATCGGATTGCCAATACCCGATAATTATTAATCGGGTCGGAATTGGGTAGTAATTTACTACCCGATCGGGTTATTTGGATACCAGATATATTTTTTTTAAAAAATATTTTATATAAACATAAACATTATAAAGTTATAATTATACTCCCTCCGTCCCGCTAACTTTATCATTTTTCCATTTCGGGCGTCCCACTAACTTTATCACATTTCCTTTTTGGGTAAAAATCTATCGCAAATAATCAATAGAATAATATTAAATATTCTTAAAAGACGTGTCAAGATATACACTTTTTTACCTTTTAATTGTACTATATTATTATAGTAATAGAACCTTAATATCCGTGCCGACCAAGAAATGTGATAAAAATGATGGGACGGAGGGAGTATATTTAGATATCAATATTAACTTGTGTTGTTAAAGTTTTAAAATATTTCGATTAGTTTCTTATTTAATTGTAGAATTAACAAGTGATATTTTATTATCAAGCATAAATCATTATAAAAATTTAAAAATATATTTTCAAAATTTTATTAATAAACATATAAAATATGTATATATTATATTATTAAAGTAAATTTCCAAACATTATATAGATATTTAATGTAATATTTTGATATGTATATTGCATTATAATACTTTTAGACATATTTCCATTCAAAATCGGGTACCCGAACCCGATACCCGACAAGCGGGTACCGCGTAGATCGGGTCGGGTTCGGGTAGTGAGAATCTTTACCCGAACCCGAACTACCCAATACCCGACCTGCCCACCCCTAATCACATTGTATAGAATTCGACCAAAAAAAAAACGGAACAGGGAAATGCAGCACCAACAGAAAGCTCGAGGCCTGAATCGAATCCCACAAGCTAAAAAATATAAACTCGCCGGCTCGAGAAACATCCGTAAAATCGAAGCGTTCCATCGAAGTTCAAAGACATTTTTATAAGCAAGAAATCACATACCTAAGGACCTCGCCTCATCCTATTAATCCTCTCCAAAGCGCCCAAACGACCATCTTGTTCGGCGCCATCTGCTTCGCCACCATCGGCGGATTCCACTTCTCTTTTCCGCGCCAAACCACCAAATACAGCACAAGGAATCTCCTTCTGAGCAATCTCAACCTTCTCATCCTCTTCAGAGTGCTCTCTTCAGGGAGATCGATGTCTTCCCCGTTCCCTTTGGTGGGCTGTTCGCTGTTCTCAACCCCAGCGCTCACAAACCCTAATCTTCGAGTGGTATCGTTCGCCGCCACCTCAGGGACCAGCTGGCGTTCTAGGGCGGCCATTTCATCCTCAGCCACACCAGCCTTCTTTAACACGTCTTTAGCCTCCTCGAGCGTCTCCACCTGATCTTTTCGCATCAGATACTCGGGCAGGATAAAGTGCGTCTGGCAAGAAACACAGCAGATGTGAGGAAAACGATGAAATGGAAAGAGTAAAACTGTAAAAGGGTGTAAGAAAAGGTAAGAAAGAAACCGATGAGTTTTTCGTACCTGACTGTAACTAGCAGAAACGCTTCTTCTGATACGAAGCATCTCTCGGAAGGTGTCTTCGTTCCCATGATGCACCTCGAATTCGTGCCACTTGACCCAGAATGTGGGGTCCGTCCTCGGGTCGGCGAATTGGGAGGCCTGTTTGTAAAGCGCGCGGCTCCTGTCGATTTCTCCGAGGCTCTTTTCGAGCTCGGCGTATTTCAAGTACATGGCCTACACGTCTTTGTCGGGCAGGCCTGATTCTATGGCTTGCTCGTAGATCTCTCTGGTTCTTGGGACGCCGAATATTTCGGCTGCTCGAGCTATGTAGATCTCGTACATGCCTAGTTTCTCGTTGGGAGGGACGGTCTTTGTTGCCTGGTCGTATACACGCATCGCCCTTTTAGCCAGGCCATGGTCTTCTTCTAGTTTTGCATATCGTAATAAGAGAGGTTTCACGGAGTCTGAAGGTGTCTGATCAATGATAGATTGATGATAGTCAGAGAACATTCATGAAGATAACAATAGTTGGACAAGTCCATATATGACATTGCAACTCCATTCCACAGTTGACGCAGTATTGCACAATATCACAATAACATAGTTCAATCAAAAGTTCAGCCAACAAATGATCTAAACAACCAAAGAAGTTCTCTATGCCAACCTTAACAAATCATATAGCTTTTGATATTAACGAATTGACACGAAAGAAATGCAGTAGAAAAGAAATCATACAACACACTTAACAGAAAGAAAGGGGCAAGCATCAGTACCATTTCAATTGCATGCTCGTAAAGCTCCCGAGCCCGTTCAAGTTTTGAATTTCCATATCTTTTGACAAACTTGGAAAGATATGTCACCCAGATATCTTTGACGTGGGGGTATTTGAAAATCTTCACACCTCTCTTATAGACTTTAAAAGCATCTTCAAAGTATTTGTTATCCTGGAGCGACACATTAAAAGTATTCGTAACTGGAGTTAGAGGAATAGATTCAAGAACAACAGATGATTTGGAGCGCCACGCATAATCACCTCTAAAAGCATAGCATAGTTGATGATTATTTGGGGAGTTGCTATTCTCAAATCCAAGATTCTCTCGTAAACTGCACGAGTCGACTCCAGGGTGCTCAGGCTTTCTTCAAGATCAACATAAAATGTCCAAAGCCTGAGGGATTTGTGAATCGTCAATTGAACAGGCTCATTGCCATCAGCAGCCACTGAAAGCAAATCAACAGAAACACATAAGCACCTCAAGTTAAAACCTCTCATGGATTGGAAACAGATAACAAAAGCAGCAGAGGACTGTAAACTAGACTTAAAACACGAAAAGACAAAACAAATATATGCAAATAAATATGTTACCTTTTCTCTTGACCTCAACCGATGGCTCTGCCGTAGCACGACGCATAAGCTCCAGTGCACCCTTAAAGTTTTTGTGCCTAAGTTCCATCTCCGCCCGCTCACACCAAACACTAGCCAGATGGTCTACGGTCTTAAAATTCACCTGCACGGCCTTGTCGAATATCACCCGGGCGTTCGAGACATCATTATGAGTCTCATACAACTTAGCAAATGCAACCCACAATGTGTGTGGTTTCCCCACGGCCTTCATTGGATCCACGGTCCTCACAGCCTCCGTGTATGTTAAAATCTGCTTCTTGAGGATGTCAAGGGTGGGCCAGCTTCTGTTGCTGCCACTCGCTTGATTCTCCATGGATTTGGGTAAGCAAAATAGTCGGCGATTCTGTTTGTATATTATATGTTCAAAGCGTGCAGAGGAGAGCTTCTATCTGATCTATTATACTATAAGGTGTGTGTGTCGGTGCTAAAGCTGAAAGCTGGGCTGGGCCGTGATGGGCCCGCCCAAATAACGCGGGCCGCCGACAATTAGCGTGCCTGGTCTTGCCAGACCAAACCCGTGACAGATAGGCCGGGCCATCCAATAAATGAGCGTCGATGAGGGCCAATGAGAGGCGACGATCATTTTTAAATCACATGAAATAACGACTCTCATTTAAAATTAGGTGAAATAACGATGAGGGTCATATAGAAATTTGATAAGGGGCGATGCTCATGTGATTTACATAATAAAAATTAATAAACGCATCTAATTTATTGTTTGTTTCACCGATCATTAAAATGATATGCATATAGATTTTCTGAATATCGAAAATATCTAATTGTTTCTTAATTTATTTCAATTTAAGTTTTTTTAAGTTTATATAAATAAAAAAAATATTTTCGAATATAGAAAAATATAAGATATGCATATCATTTTAATCATCGTGAAACAAACAGTAATTTAGATGCGTTAACTGATTTTTATTATATAAATCACATGAAATAACGATGCTTTTCTGATTTAGTGGATTATATAATTAAAAAGTATAAAATATATTAAAATAAAAAAAAAAGAAGAGTATTGCCACTAACGGGGCAACTTAAATAAAAAAAAAACAAAATAAAACAACAATAAGACGTTGCGTGTATTAATCGCGAACTATGTTAAATCTTCCAAAAACGACCCTAATTCATTAAATATTATTATTTTTTCATACTATTAATATTAATTACGAGGAACTTCATACAAGTGATGACGAAGGAATCCGAAGAATGGACGCGTGCTCAATCCAAAATAAAAAGTTCTACACAAACTGTATCATAATTGCAGAACAATTTCCAAAAATAAAAAAAGAGATGATAGGATATTACCCTTGCAAGAAACGGTAGTTCACAATATGTCCAATTACTCAGCCCAAAAAAAAAATACGAACTGGGACGAGTGACTTCGGTCAGCATTCAACTATGCACCATCAGGCTGGACAAAGGGATTGGCAATTTCATCGGTTCCGTCTGTCGGGGAAACGAGCATCACAGCCGTGCCACGACAAACCTGAATCACAGCGGGAAAATAGCATCGCAATTGCACAAACATAAACTCACTCCAAGAATGAGAATTCATGAATAGCGACTAACACGGGCTTTTACATAGCACATCATAAACTACTATTCAATAAAGGAAATTGTAATGCAGAAACTATCAACAAGAAATCTCAGACTGATCATGGGACATCATGAGATCTGTAAAATTGATCAAGAAGGGGATACATCATAACGCGTGAAGTGTAAGTAAGTAAGTACGCTATGGGACTTACGACTAAGCCAAGACGACGTGTCTGATCAGTAGTCTTTAGAGGATCTTCTGGGTCTGCATTGCAGAGCAAATGTAGTGTCCACATAAGGTGATAAAGCCCGAGAGACAAGTTATGCATTAATGACTCGTGATTCTTACCTCTAAGGTATTCTATCGCTTCATCCAAAACAAGATTAAGCAACTGGTCATAACCTTTTAGAGTTCCAACAACTGAAAATAAATCAACAGGCAGAATCAGTGAAGTACCAAACGTGCAATAACATTGCAAGCAAAACGAAGGAAATAAGGAAAAAAACCGAAATCGTTACGGACCTTGTCTTCCTCCAGTAAGTTTGACTTGGACACCCTTGTCCACGAACTTTGCCAAGTCCAGAACAGTTTCTTTCCTGCCAGACTGAAACAGAAGCATTAGAAAGACAACCACGTACGATTTTCTCTCTCCCTCGGGCGAGTATCTAGAGATTCACATACTAAAAAAACAGAGAGAGAAGCAATTTCTACCATGTTTAGCTTCGAATTTGGTCGCAAAGGCGCTTCAACGAGCTCGCAGCTTTCGATCTGCAAAAAAACATTATAGTTCACCAAAACGCAATAGAAATCGCAGAATATTCGGGGAAAAAACTACAATAGACGAGAATTCGTCAGTTACAATACAACATCTTAGGAACAGGAAAACGGAGAAAGTGAACTGACCTTCTTTTAGCTGAATTGGGAAGAAACTCGTGCCCTAGTTAGCTCCCGCCTTAGTTCACAGTGTCGAAGTAGATTTAATTCAGTCGAATCAAATTGCTAACATCTGAATTTCTTTTCTTTTCCACCATAAAAAAAAAATTAAATTAGCAGTATGAGTTGGGCCACAGGCCCAGTGAAGCCCAATAATGTTCGCACAAACTATTGATCCGTTTGCTCTCCATGATAAGCCCACTTAATACAGATAATATTAGATAATATAGTGTTTGGTATTGTAATTTCGGCCCGATATATTTTAGCCCGATTTTTAGTAGAAGTCCGCAAATAATACTCTGCCTTATCAGGCCATGATAACTTATACTGAGCGTAAGCATAATAATTAATAATGGGTCTTTATTTCCCCATAACCAAACGCAGCATATATATATATACATATATATATATATATATAGAGAGAGAGAGAGAGAGAGAGAGATTTGCTATGGTGCCCACCTACCGTGAGCAACCACCGTGAGCACCATAAGCAAATCTCTTATTTTTTTTTGCATTTTTTCGATTCTCAACGGCGACAACACCTCTGTAGATCTTCTCATATCCATTGCTAACCTAAATCACCCTCTCCAACACGTTAATTTTAAGAAAATTCATTATTTATTCTTCACATGTGAACGGCGTACAGATGTGATGATTTTCTTAAAAAGTAACGTGTTGGAGAGGGTGATTTAGGTTAGCAATGGATATGAGAGGGTCTACGGAGGTGTTGGTGCCGTTGAGAATCGAAAAAACGCAAAAAAATGAGAGATTTGCTTATGGTGCTCACGGTAGGTGGGCACCATAGCAAATATATATATATATATATATATATATATATATATATATATATATATACAAGCTTTTATTTCAGTGATAAGGTTTCGTTTCCATAGCCGAGTAAGAACCTGGTACGGCCGAAGATGGCGGGCAAGGATTCTAAGACAAGGAAAGAGGAAGTAGTAACCAGAGAGTACACCGTGAATCTCCACAAAAGACTTCATGGATGGTAATAACGTATTATCATGTAGAGGAACCGTATTATTTTAGTCTTGCGCGATCTGTTTTCGGATCTGAGCTGAGCTTTTCACTTTTCTTTAGCATCTGTCTAGTTTCAATTTGTAGTAACATTTCACCCCTCGTTGCTTCGTATCCATTTTCAGGTTATTTGTGATCCAATTGATGCTATTTTTATCCGATATGTACTGCTTCGACTTGTTTTGTTGGGTGATAAATTTCTGGTCTTTGCCGTGATTTGGCGAGATGACATAGTTGATGTAACGAAATGACTGTTGAAGGCTTTGAATGCAGCACATCAAGAAGAAAGCTCCCAATGCAATCAAGGAGATAAGAAAATTTTCCCAGAAAGCCATGGGCACTAAAGACGTAAGGGTCGACGTGAAACTGAACAAACACGTATGGAGCCGAGGGATACGAAGCATCCCAAGGAGGATCCGCGTAAGGATCGCACGAAAGAGGAACGGCGACGAAGATGCTAAGGAAGAGTTTTACTCTCTGGTAACTGTTGCAGAAGTCCCCGAAGGAGGTTTCAAGGGATTGGTCACTCAAGTCATCGATGAAGAAGAGTAGAAACTTTCGATGTTTAGCCAGTCGTTTTCTTGGAGTGTGTTATGCGATGAAAGTCTTCCATTTTGGTTGTGTATCTGACCTCAATGTTTTCACTTCATGTGTTTGAGTTGAGAGCTTACAAAATCAGATGAATTTTTAGCCCAAACCCTTTTGTCTTTAAATATTAAACATCTTCACTAGTACGTGGGAATGAGTTTCTGCGGTTGCAATAAGCTTCCATAAGGCAAATAAAGGTCATTATTTCGAACCGTGACTCGGCTTTTAATGTTTTCTTACTACTGTAGTGCATTCTAACCATTGAGATCTTTATTTACTATGTAAGATTCTAAATAGAGGTTCGAATTGTTAGAATGCAATAAGGTAGTAAGAAAACATTAAAAGCTGTTTTATTTGCTTATATGAAAACTGTTTTATTTCAACTACATGAACTCATTCCCTAGTACTAATAAAGTAAGATAAAATGATCTCAATCTTGTCTCTAGATGGGCTTCGTGGTCTTCAAAGCGAGATTGAAGATGGAGTCAACCCTTCATGGATGGTGTTGGATGCAACCCTATCAGACTTCGACGAAGTTTTCGAGTTTAAGGCCGAAGCTCCCCAAAACAAAGCCAAGCTCATCCTTCGTCGAAGTTTGATAGGGTTGCATCCAACACCATCCATAGAGGGTTGGCTCCATCTTCAAGCTCATGGGCGTGCCAACGTCGATCTGTTGGGACGATAGTATAAAAGTTCGCCTCGAAGACCACGAAATCCATCTAGAGAACAAGATTTAGACCCTTTTCTCTTGAAATATCAGACATCTTTACTAGTACTAGGGAATGGATTTCTATAGTTGCAATAAAACAGTTTCCATAAGGCAAATAAATGTCATTATTTCGAACCTTTTGTGATTCAGTTTTCAAGATTTCTTACTACCCTATTGCATTTTAACCATTGAGCTGTTTATGTTG
This sequence comes from Craterostigma plantagineum, assembly GCA_027422505.1. Taxonomy (NCBI): domain Eukaryota; kingdom Viridiplantae; phylum Streptophyta; class Magnoliopsida; order Lamiales; family Linderniaceae; genus Craterostigma; species Craterostigma plantagineum. The sequence continues at coordinate 5,190,971 of JAPQWV010000050.1, forward strand.
TTCGAATGATTAGAATGCAAGAGTAGTAAGAAAACCTTGAAAGCTGAGTCACAAAAGATTCAAGGGATTGGTCACTCAACTCATCGACGAAGAAGAGTAGAAGTTTTCGATTTTTACCTGTCATTACCTGGAGTATGCTGGCTAAAAAAAGTCTTTGTTTTGCTTGTCTGTATTCAGACCAACTATGTAGTCAGTTCACTTTAGGAGTGAAAACGAGCCGAGCCCAACATGTCCTACCTCGAGCTCGGCTTGATAAAAATTAACAAGCTCGAGCTCGATCGAGCTTAAAAAGTTGAGGCTCGAGCTTGGCTCGACGGGTTATCGAGCCGCTCGAGTTCGGCTCGAGAGCCTCGAACCATTAAAATACTTGAGCTCGGGTCAAATCTTCAAGGAGACGAGTTTAACAGCACAAGCAGTGCTATCTCTTAGATCTGGCCGTAGTGTGAAAGTAAACCCTAAACACAATATTTTCTTAGATATAGGGTTTCGAACAACAGTTTTAAGAGCAGATCTAAGGTTCTGTTACTCGAAGAAAAGTCTTAGATCAAAATAGTTCAAAAATGATTTCTCTGCATTTAACGATACAAGTTACAACTGCTTCAAGCAAACTAGTAAAGGCAGGAATAAACTCTAATACACGGTGGGCAACACAACGAGAACTTGCTACTCCTCTAGTTAGAGACTCAAAAAATACTCCAAGATATATGAAAGCATAAAAAAGTTGCAGAGAGCCCTTCCTAGGGTTTTCAGATCATTTGTGTGTGTATTGTGGAATGCAGCTGATATCGATCTATAAAGCCAAGGGTTTTCTCATATAAAAGCTTCTTGAATATGGGCTTCCTAATCGGTCTGTGGGCTTAGTAAATATGAGGCCCCATGATGTAGCTCATTTAATTCTTTTAACAATAAACATATATTATAATAATATAAAAAAAATGTGGCTCGATAAGCTTGGCTCGACGAGCTATCTAGCCCACATATAATCAGTTCGTGCTCGGCTCGAGCTCCGAGCTCGAACCGAGCTTTGACCGAGTTGTTCGCGAACCGCTCTCGAGCAGCTCGATTCGTTCACACCTCTAGTTCACTTGTGTGTTAAGAGCTTAAATTATTAACTCAAAGATAAACCGATGTTTTCCCTATCTGACTGAGTTCAAACCTGACAGAGAGGGAAGATCCGAATCTTACATATCATTAGATAAAACAGCTCAATGGTTCGAAGGCAATAGGATACCAAGAAAACCTTGAAAGCCGAAAGACTCGTCACAAAAAGGTTCGAAATGATGACCTTTATTTTGCCTCATGAGAACTGTTTTATTGCAACTGTAAGAAAGACTATTGTTCTAGTAGTAAGGATAACGGACACTTCAAGACAAAAGAGTCTCAATCTTGTTCTCTATGTGCGCTTCGTGGTCTTCAAGGCGATCTTTTATCTTACCATCGTCCCAACGGATCAACGTCGGCACGCCCTTTAGCTTGAAGATGGAATCAACCCTCCATGGATGGGTTGGATTACGCCACGTCCACCTGTCGCCGACGTAAGCCCTCAATAGGCAAACGTCCTCCGGCGATGCCTCGAGCTTCTTGTAGATCACAGGTTCAGCTCTAACACAGTCTTGATCGTATATTTAAAGAGGAAAAAGCAGATGTAAGCAACACCACCGATTCCGATGTACATATGCCGAAGAAATTACGATTATTCCATTTACAAAGAAAGCAGAAGTACCAGGACACCAACTGAGATTGGTTTTTGGGTCTGGGTCGGCCAAGAAAAGGACGAGATTGGCTTTGTTCTTGGGAGATTCGGCCTTAAACTTCTCGAAAACTTCGTCGAAGTTTGATAGGGTTGCATCCAACACCTTCATCGGCATCTTTCTCTGAGTCGGTGAAATATCGAAACGCTGGGAATTGGGATATTGAAATTTCTTGAATCACGCAGGTCGAGGTTTTGAAGTAGATGTTAGCTATTACCGTGAAAATGGGCTGCAATAACATGGCGCATCATATAAGATAAGAACCCACAAAATTGTAGCCCATAAAAAGCCAATCTTTACAAGCCCAACGTTAAAAATTCATTTTTTTTGTTGAATCATCACAAAGGGACGACGATTCCAGCCAGCAAAGCAGTCATTGTCCCCATCGAAGTCTCAAAAGCTAAGACAAAAATTGCCTTCTCATCACTCGCTAGAGCCTAAAAAAGCTCACGAAAGAACCCAAGAATCCAACTTGAAGTTGTCCACTTTCCGTATATTCCCCACATCACCGCCACATACAACATATAAAAATGGTAGCAATCTTTACAAGCTAATGAACCTCATCTTCAAACACTTTGTCATCTCCTTTCACCATAAAGATTGAATCTTGGGTAACCGTGCGCTCCGACTGAAAACTTCCCTCTAATGGCGGCGCTTGTAAGCAGAGTCCCATCTTCGTCGCCAGCGGCGGCGCATCGACCCACAAAGCCCAATAAGTCCGTCGACCTCAAACCACATTTCACCATACGCTGTTCCTCGCAAAACCAGCAAAAGGCCTCGCCTTTCACCGAAAAGCATTCGATTGAGAGGTACAACAGAGACAGCTGGGTGTACAACGACATCAGCAAGAGCAGTTTTTGCCCTTTGCCATCTTCCGGCCAAGAATCCGTCAGAGACTACGACATAGCCTCGCAGCTTCCCGAGCTTAGGAAACTGCTTGAGGTTTTGAAGGAAAAGAGGGAAAACGAAGGCGGCGATGGTAAGCGAGGGCCTGGGAACGTGTTCTTGGTCGGCACTGGGCCTGGAGATTCTGAACTGCTGACGCTTAAGGCGTTGAGAGTGATCCAAAGTGCTGATTTGTTGTTGTATGATAGGCTTGTTTCCAATGACGTGTTGGATTTGGTGGGACCCAACGCTAGGCTTCTCTACGTTGGTAAAACTGCTGGCTACCACAGTAGAACTCAGGTTGGTTGATGTTTGTTCATCTGTGGATTGTTCATAGTTAATTCAGTTTAAGGTAGTAATCATTTCGTGCTTTTTAGCAGGAGGAAATTCATGAATTGCTTCTGAGTTTCGCCGAAGCTGGGGCAAACGTAGTGAGGCTTAAAGGGGGCGATCCGTTAGTAAGTTCGAATCGAATCAAACCCTTATCCGTTCTTGCATCCTTAGCATATCCTAATCTTTGGTGGGACTTATTGGTTTTAGGTGTTTGGGCGAGGAGGAGAAGAAATGGAGTTTCTTCAGCAGCAGGGAATCCACGTTAAAGTAGTCCCTGGTAAAGATAATTCCTAGACATGAAACACTATTCGACTGCATATGATTGATTCTGTCCTAAAGTTCTAACATAACGAAATCACTGTGTGCAGGAATTACAGCAGCTTCTGGGATAGCAGCCGAGCTAGGAATCCCTTTAACGCACCGTGGCGTTGCAAATAGCGTTCGATTTCTTACGGGCCATTCAAGAAAAGGAGGGACTGATCCTCTGTTCGTTGCAGAAAATGCTGCAGATTCAGATTCTACCCTCGTCGTATATATGGGCTTGTCGACCCTTCCTTCCCTCTCCTCGAAATTGATATCCCATGGTCTGCCCGAAAACACGCCAGCTGCAGCTATCGAGCGAGGGACAACACCTCAACAGCGAGTGGTAAGTACTAAAAGAAGCAGCTTTTTATGTTAATGAAGATTAATTTTTTTTTCCGTCTCCGATGTATAGGTGTTTGCTGAACTAAAGGATCTTGCGGATGAAATCTCTTCGCATCAGTTAGTTTCGCCGACTTTGATCATCATTGGGAAAGTCGTTGCTCTTTCACCGTTATGGCCTCATTCTTCTGTGGAAGACGATGCTTCTGCGTTGGTTGAACTTAGATAGCAGCAGCAACGTAGGTTCGCTTTGATTCAATCGAAGCGTTGGATAATCGAGGCTGGAAAATCTGTGATTTTGGCGGGCAGTTTTCACATCGAACGAGGATATTGATCTTACTCTGTTCCTTTTTGGTCTTCTTGTGTTTCTTACAACATAGTTAATTCTATCATCTTGAAGAGAAGACTACTGTAGTTCCATGTGATAAGTTCTCAATGCTTGGCAAAACAAGCAAATAATCACCATCTTCAGGAAAAAAATTCAGCAAATTTACATTATTTACTCAGACTGGACTGGTATGTCGTGTTACATAGCCCCTTTGGTATATACAACTCAAAGAATAAATTAAATGAAATGAATGAATGCCTAAATACATAAACATTCGCTCCCCGCGTTGGGACTGGACGAAATTTTGCCTCGTCGTCATCCTCGCTTCTCTTTTTGGTCCAAAACCAAGGCAAAACTGTACTGCGAGACCGATGCATATCAGCAATTTAGGTCGAAGAAAGAGCTACGGTGTTATTACACATGCACTCGGGGACAGGGTACTTAGTCACATCCCTCCCAGGCTTTCTCAGCTCGGGCTGTCCTAACGACTCTTTATGCAAATCCATTATAATCCTATCGAACTCAGCTTCCGCAATAGTCGAATCCATGAAGTAAGGTAGCATCAGCCTTTTGTTAGGGACGATGGTCTTTTTGTGCCCAGAGTACGCCCTATGGCCCTGCAATAGTCGAGATATATGCAAGAATCGTCTCAGAGATTAAGGTTGTTGAAATCCCATTATTGATGATGATGTTAGAGATGGATGTAGTAAAGTAAAAATACCTGAATGGCATGGCCCATGTTTCCGCCGTGAGAAGCCATGAAAACGTCGCTGTTTTCGCAGACAATGTAATCGATGGCAGCCATTAAAGATGCCTTCTTGGAAAAGGGCCCGAGTTCTTCGCCAGAAGCAAGGTCTTCCTTGTTGTAGAGATGAGGAAATTCTTCGATCAATGGAGCCACAGCTTCTTTCCCGCCAAGTGGGACCCCTCCTGCCCAGTAAATTCTTGCGTTTTTCGGAGCTCCCAGCGATTTAAGCAGCCTATGAACAAACCAATCGACATGAGAACGCAGCCCCCTTTCATTACAGTCAAGAAAGAACAAACTTGTGAAGTTTCTTGAGAAAGGTTTTACCTTGTGACTTCTAACGCATTTAAGGGGCAAAGCCCAACGAGTTTTCTGTCGTGGTAAGTCATGTTTGACCTCGACGTCAATAGCTGAGGATGCGCTTTTCTTTCGTTGCGAATGAGCTCGTCGTACTCTTGGCTGAGGCCCGGCAAACAGCCCGTTCTTACCCATACGTCTTTCTCCATTCGAAGGTGAAGTGCGAGGTAAGGCCCTTTGCTTCTCATTCTCTGCGTGAGCTTATTACCGAGCTCGAGGATATGAGGGGCGAACTTCAAAGCTTGAAAAGCCACCTGAAAACATGAGTACGATCGATTAAAAAAGATTCCTTTGAAAAAAAAGAACGATCCACAAACACATACCTTGCAGCGAAGCTTTTGAAGATCATGAGGAAGATCCTTGGAAAGCCTTGAATCCAAGCCACGTAGAAGTAACACACCTTCCCTTCGAAGCTGAAGGAGAGGATAAAGAGCATTTCAGGACTATATTCATATGATTCAAGAATCAAATGGTCATTATTCAGACTATTACATGAAAACACTTATTTCTTTCTTACCCGTTTCAGATAACGAGATCGAATCCACTCGGGAGATACGTGGAGAGGAGTTTTCTTCTCCTCGACGGGCCTCGTCATCAAATGCGTGGATGGAAGTGAAGAAACTATGCGAACATCGTTCGCCAGCACGTTCTTGAAGTGTTCCAAATCGAATATATCACCAAATTCACTGCAATGTTCGCAGAGAAATCATTCCAATCAGCTAATTCAATCACACTTGAGAAAGAAAGAAGAAACAAGAACGAACCTTTCGTCGCCCCAAATCACATTGACCTGCAAAATCGGCACAACCAAGCTCGCCCCAAGAATCCTCGCAATAACGACGGCGTCTACGATCTGATTCCTCTGTTGATTCATACCACCCGAAACAACCACCATCAGATACTTACTCCTATCCCTCACAATATCATCGCTCTCTTTCTGATACTTTACGCTGAAATCCAAACACGGCGTATAGTTCATGGCGTTGGGTTGCTTCCAAAACCCATCATCGTTATTCTCTTCAACAGAAGCAGAATCCGCAATCTCGCTAGAACTCAACGACAAAGGCCATTGCTTTTCTTGAGGAGCAGCGAAGCATGGGGTTTTTGAGAAGAGTAGAGGCGAGCCCATCCATATCACACACAGAAACACGAAAGAAAGGGCCAAGAAAAGGAGGAATCTTTTCCTTCTTGGGTGGTTGAGCAGAGCCCTGAGCTTCGAGCTCGTTTCTGGGGCCAAAGAATGCTTCTTGTGGGGCGTGTCTTGCTGCTCTTGAGCCAAAGAATCGAGCGACGACCGTGAGATTGTCGTGATGATGTGCGATGGGACGGAGATGTAAGAACGGTGATGGTGATTCTTGGTGGGGATACTGTTCGACATGGCGGCTTCACAGCTTAGAACACACGAACGAAGAAGACAGTGAAGAAGAGCTATCAATTTTCCAATGGAAGAAAATAAAATTGAAATTCACGGTAGGCAGGCAAGTTGCTTCTGAAGAACGTTTGAATTTTATGCTGGCGTTGCGTGTATATTATGGTAGAGTTTGGTTTCTCGAGAGAGAGGACGCGGAAATTGAATGAATATATGTTATTTTTCGATTAATGCGCGTTTCATTTTTTTTATTTTTTATTTTTTTTGTGTGTTTCGTATTGTCCAATGGCTGACGCGGAAAGGGTCAGATATGTGTGGTGTCACAGTATTGTCTTTTTTATCAAAAAAGAGGAAGGAAATCCAAGGAAATTGTCATATTCTTGGTTTCTTTTTTATCTTTTCCCCCAATTTTCCAATAACAATTAATTTCACGAAAGAGCAAAGAATAAAAAGAAATATATGCGACGGCCGATGACACCTCGAATTAATTCATATAGCCACAAGCCCCCATGTGTCCGTCCACTTCGACCAATTTTTTTAAGGGGCATTTTCATTCAGGCCCCTACATAAGTATTATTTAAGATTCAGACCCTCTTGAGAAATAAATTTAGTTTTAAAGACCCATTTTATGCAGTAGTACTTTATTGCTCTTACATACCAGCATGTTGAAATTCTGTACCACAAAACCATAATCCGATACCAGTTTACGATCATCTGATACCCGTTTATTTTTTGCAGTACCACTTTATTGCTTTGACATACCAGTATGTTTGAATGTTTGTAACACAAAACGATCATTCTATACCAGTTCATATATCTTTCATACCACTTTTTTACATCACACAAAAATGGATCCTTTAACCAAAAAACTCAAATAGGGCCTGAATTTAAAATCAAACTCTTAACGAGGCTTAATTTCGAATTGACCCTTTTTTTAAAGAATTGATTTTTGTGTTAGTAAATAGGGTTTTAGGTATAAAATTTTGGCCTAGCAAGTAAAATGCATTTCATGTGATTATAATATCATACGTCCCATCCATATAGAACTTTCACAAGAAAAAAAAAAAGCATATAGGCTTGGCAAGAGAACACAACACCAATTAAATAATTGCATGAAAAAAACCATCAACCCAAGTATATGTATATTAAAAGAAAATAATGGGAGCATGCTTGTTAAGTGGGGTGGCGGCCAGACTGTTTCCATACCTTAAAAATGCAATACAATCAATCCCATGTTACTTTTAATTTAAAAATGTGAAAGAAAAGTCAAAGCTGTGGACATTTGGAAATATAATTCATCTTAGGATGAAATGCCATTCCATTGCAATTTGCAATAAAGAACCAGACTTTCTTTCAAAAAAATATTGCAAGCGACACTCTGTTAGTGTAATGTAAGAAAAAGCGTTTAAATCATGTGAGAAATAGCAGCAAATACAAAGGTTCCATGTAACTGTTGAAATTAATAAAAAAAAAAACAGGCAAAAAGAGTTTTTGCTTAAAAAAAACACAAAGGAAGAAACCAAATTGCTCCTCAGTACAACACAACAGCAACAACAAACAGAAAACAAAAGCAGTCATACCATCATCCTTCTTCTACTGAAGCATTCAGTTCAATCTCCTTCTTCTACTCCTCAAGGCAACATTCCTTCTCCGTGTAGGCGAAGGAGAAGAAGACGAAGAAGGCGCAGCAGCTTCGGGCAAACCATTATTACCGTTCGCCCTACGGCTCAAAACATGCGCTAGGCTCGAAATCTCGCCCGTCTCAGAAGGCGAAACAGCCACAGTCTCGTTCAAATTAGGAATATGATGATTACTATTACCAGAAGCAAACGAAGCATTCCCGTCAGAAAACGAAGGATGTCGGGCCGACACGTTTCTTGATAGCCTATTATTGATAACAGTTTCCAAGTCCTCGACCAACCTCTCCGCGCTGTTCAAGGCAGAAGAAAGGGAAGACAGTGAGGCGGCGCTTTCAGACAGTACCCTCGAAACCTGTTGGATGCTAGAACGGTGTCTGAGGGTCGACTGCTCGTGTGGAAATGAATTAGAATCTAAGTTGAGAATGCTGCTGTTACTGCTGTTACCTTCTTGATGAAGTGCTTCACTGCTCATTCCCCCAAAAGTGATCCTAATTCGCCTAAGAGCTTCAAGAACGTGACTATGGGACAAACCGTTCGAAACGTTCTGCTGCCTAACGCTTTCGATCCTCTGACCCTTCGGCCTCGGGGGTATCTTCAGTCCCAATTCAGTAGTTTCGCAGGCAATTTCGTTCCCGCCATTGCCGTAGATTGGGATTACGGTGTTGTCAGATACCTTTCCTTTACAGACAGGGCACTCTTTATTGTCTGAATCGACTTTCGACACTTGGTAGAAGCAAGCCCAGCAGAACAAGTGACCGCAAGATGTTAATATGGGGTTTTTAGCTAATTCCAAGCATATGTTGCAATCGTAGAAGCTTCCGCCGCCTTCCTTGTCCTTGTTCTTGGCATCGCTTTCGATCTTTAGGGCTTCTGAGATTAGATGTGAGCTATCCCTCTTACAGCACTTTCCCCTTTCTGACGTTCGATCGGACATGGCTACGTCGGCGTTTTCCCTAACCTCAGCCATCGTTTCTGACGGAATATATGTGCTTTCCATGTTGTTTCGCGACTCACGCCACCTCTGGCGTTGCCTGGCGCGAGCTACGACGGCTTCGAGCTGTCTGATTCTCTCCTCTATCCTATCTTGAGCAGTGTCCATGTCGTTCATCAGAGATCTGAATCTCGGAGCCCCAGAAAAATTGGGATTTTCGGGCTCTTGATTCAAATCGAGGCCCGTGAAATTCACATCCATGCGATTATCGTCGTCCATCGACGATCTGGGGGGGCAAGAACAATCGGAAGAACCGCAGAAAGAACTAACCAACGATACAAAAAAACACCCACTGCAATCGAAAACTGTAATAACCCAATCAGAGTAATTGAAAAAACGATCTGGATGAAATCAATTGGGCGTCTATCGATCTGGGTTCTGAGCTACATAGCAAACAATCGAAATCCAAGCTACACAAAACTGAAATTAGTGGAATCGAAAGAGAAAGCATCTTAGGAAACCAAAATTGAAAGAAAAACACGTAGAAACATGTGTGTGTGTGTGTGTGCGATGAGAACGATAAAGTTGTGAACCAGCTAGACAAGGACGATAATAGCTCAATTCAAATAAAGTGTGAGCCCAGCACGAGAAATCATGGCTTTTTTTAGTTAGGATCTTTTTCGTTTCAGCCACATTTTATATTTCATTACACTTCAGACCCATGTCAGAAAATACATTAGTTTTTAAGGATCTATTTTCTTCAGAAACACTTCATGGCTCCTCATACCACTTCATTACACTTCAGTAACAGTTCATTGGTCTGCAATAACAGTTCATGGGTCTGTAATACCACTTCATGGGTCTGTGTTACCACTTCATTGGGCTGTAGTACTACTTCATGGTCTGTGTACCGCATGGGTCTTTATCTCTAAATAAAAGATAAATCGGATCCTTATCTCTAAATATAACTACATATGTCCTTATCTTTCAATGAAATATGTTTTGGGGCGTGACTTTTAACTGTTAATTATCATTAACATTTTTTTATTTATTCTTCTTGCATTATTTAAAAAGAAAGAAAGGAAACACTTTTGAAGGTGAAAGTGATTTGGGGTGGGTTCAGTAAGACAAAGACATTGGATTCTTGTAGCTGTACGCTCCGTAATTAAATAGATTCCGAAATTTAGATGTTGGGATATAAATTTATATTGAATTTGTTACAATAAATATCTCTTATATATGAAAAAAATTAGGTAAAACCATCAATTTCAAGAGGTCGTACCATTCTTTTTTAATGGCAGCAGCCATTTGTAGGTAAGAATTTTAAACAAACACATTGATCACCATGCCCTACAAAATTTAATTTACTACATCTCCCAATACCAAAAAAGAAATATAGTACAATATAAATAAAAGCTATAATAAATAAACGAATGAACTATTAACCACGTTTCCCATAAACCAATCAAATATACGGTCGTCAATCAATCTATCCGGCGGCTAAACGATCGGAATAAGCCGCCTGTCGCCGGAGACGTCTCTCCTCCTACCGGAATATCCTCAAGAACGGCGGCCCAGCGGCGGATGCTCAGAGTTCGAACAGTCTTGAAGCTGTGCGATTTTTGTGTCTTGGAAAATACTTGTGAAGATTGGGAGAGGATTAAGTACACGAGGGCTTGTACGATAATGAACAGACCTACTTTCAGCATCATGCCTGGCGATGATGATGATCCTAATAATAAGCTGCTATTAATAATTTCCATGGCGGAGATAGAAATAGTGTTGGGACTAAATAGAGGGTTTTGTATTATGTATGATAAAATGTCAAGATAATGGAATTGATTGATAGGGCTTTGGGTATTTATAAAAGAGGAAACTAAGTAGGGAGCCAGGCAGCAGACGCATTTGACATGGATTCATGTGCATGGACTTTGACCATAGTATATAGCCAAAACGTTTTTTTCTTATTATTAAATATATATTACATCATAACATATATGTAAATGTAATGAATCTTCAACGATTAATATGCTAGCCATTTCTAGAAAGAAGATTCAACGTTGGTCCTACGACAAATTGCTAATAAGAAATTGTTTTATAGGTAAACAACTTTAATTTAGTATATAATATAGGTACGTTTAGAGAAACGTCGCTTTGGCCGAGTGGTTAAGGCGTGTGCCTGCTAAGTACATGGGGTTTCCCCGCGAGAGTTCGAATCTCTCAGCCGACGAAATTATTTTTATTTGCCTAATTTCCTAATTATTTATTTCCAACGCGACTCACTCCAAGAAAAAACACAAATATGCGCATGAATAAATTATGTACATAAAGATATATGACCAGCTATATAAAGTTCACCACAATTAAAGCAGACCAAACTGCATAACTAACTACAAAAGGGAGCTCAGTGCTGCTGTTTTGTATACACAGGGAAAGGACTGTCGAAATCTTCGCTGATGTTTTCACGCTCAACTCAATTCATCGTTGTCGGACTATAACGTAGGTGTTTCGCGTAGTAGTCTACGAGCTGCATAACAGTGGAAGGAAAAGAAACGGCGGCGATAAATAAATATGTGACTATTTGGAAAGATGGAGCTTGCTTGGAGCACTTACCAGAAGTGGGTTGTTAGCCTTCAAGAATTTGTTATCCACTACAACTTTGCTCCCATCATATCTGCAGTGCAGTTGGCAACAATTTCACGGAAAGTATACGGCCTGTAAAACAAAGAGTTTAGCTAAAGATGAAATGGATGTGAAGAAGGGATCACAAACCTCAATGCCTCGAATGCCAAGAAAACCTCATGTCCGCCGTTTGATGCGGGATCTTTATAGCTTATAGGCCGAATAATATCTGCGACGGTGCACAAGCTCTTGGAATCCTCGAGCTTAACCCTGTTATTACTTTGAAGAAGTTTTGCATATTGAATGCTCGGGGGCATGACGGAAGGATGATTTGAAAATACATTATAAACAGCACACAGTGTTTCATCTCTCTTGAACCTCTTGACATTGCCAGATTTCCTCTTCTTAGCTCCAGTTCATCGAACCGATTGAACAGCCGTGCAAGCTTCATCGAAGCTCCTCAATTCATTAGCCACGGTGAGCTCCTTAGGTTCAGAACGGTGCATGTTATAACTGGCTAGAGCTGGAATTTGTTTCTGTTGAGGATTATCTTTTTTCTTGGGTTGAGCATGAGCCGCACCAGCCTTGCGCTTTCTGCCTCGTGGCCGGCCTCGACCAGATTTCAACTTTCATATGCCAGAAAAGGATCATAAGAACGAAGAAAGTGATTACAAGGCGAAATCAATACACGAATTGCGTAACGGTCACGATACTCAATTGCACTGACACCTTAATCAGAAAAATCAACCTTTCTTCAAACGCATCGATAATATCTGAACACTGCGATAAGTTCTCGAAAGGCTCCCAAGTGTTGGCCGCCTCGGACCATCCACGCCTTTCCATTAGAAACACGAACACGATTAATCGGCAGTAAAACAAAATGAACCTACTCATAACTCGCTAACTACTGCTTATGGAAGAGGGAGAATTTTCCCATACACACTCAGCTAAAAAGCGAAATCAAATTAGAAAGCACAACTTAGCTGAGACTTACTCACCATTTGATCAAATACTGCACTTGGCCCTTCAAATTTCACCACATTCCAAAACAACGCACCGTAGAAGAAACATTATCCGTCAGTATCTCTAGAAGCACGTCAATTCCACAAAATGCAATTCACCGCACAAGTTAAACTACATCTGTTTCCGAACAACAAACCTTTCGAATACGCTTCCTTTGAACCGCCTCAATTTCATAGAATCCTTCATCGAGCTTCGTTCTTTCACCTTCTTCACCGTTGATTTCGCTATCCCATGTTCGGCGTTCAACCGTCGATCCTCTTCCGCCACCGCAGATTCACCGCCGTTCTTTGGCGGCAAGGGTTCTGCAAGGTCATTATTGGTAATTTGACGCTTAGCTAGCTCCCTTCATTTGAGCTGAGATGTCCGTTTCATGAGTCCAACGTGTGTCGCGGGGATTTTATTTCATGGTTCCCGTAGGGCTAATTTGGGAATTTCAAGATTTTAATACAACGATATAAACTATTTTAATGCATACACATATCAATATTGTATTATGTTCTACTAAACAATACTATTATTTATTTATCAAAATACTTCACATATCAATTAATTAGCATTTATCTCAAGTTTTTTAAATCCTCAACTTACCAACTTTAGTGTGTGGATTATTAACAATTCAAATTTCGAAAGCACGATGTAGATGAAATGATCTTACACATTAAAGAACTACCAAAGAAGTCTCCGAACCGCATAGCATAATAAGGGTCAAAATAAATATTTATGAAATCTACAGATTAATTCCCACAACACGAGTCACTCTTTAGAAAATCCCATCGTCAACAGTAATGCATTAAATATCGTTACCGAACAAAGTATAAAATCAATGTAATAACGACCCTAACGTTAGATCATTGATTGACTGATAAGACACATCATATTTCTACGCGAACCTACTCACAACTCAAAGAAAAAAAATGCAAGTTTTTCCACTATTTTTTCCCTCTACTCTACGTAATATTCAAAGATTTAATTTTTCAATAAGAGATACCCTTAGTGTAAGCTCATCCTAGGCAAAACATGGACGGAAACGACCTCCGTGCCATGCGGCGGATCCACCATCCAAACTCGCCTTGTCATAACATCGACGACCACAATCTTATTACAAGAAGAAACAACTACGCACACTTTCCCTCGCCTGGCCGACAATTGCTCGGCACCTATAAGACACTCCAAACCCTCGACCATCGTTCGCCAGCAGTCTCCCTCCCAATCGTACTTCAAAAGCGTACCCTTTTCTTGATCCACCGCATACGCAGCACCGCCGTCCTCGTCGTCCGCCGCCGCGGGCCCGTTCCATCCCTCGAGCATTCCCCGAGGCATCGGCTCCCACCGATCCTCCGCGGCGAGGTACACCGCACCTTCCTTGGGACCCTTTCCCTTTAAGTTCACCATGAAGAGCTTCCCTCGAAACCCTATCGCCTCGATGGCCTCCCTGCTGAACCGCCCGTCTTTAAACGGGGAACGCCCGACCCAGCCCGAGCCCGTCTCGAGCCCCGACGGGTCCCACGACTCGATCGATCGGGCCACCTCGGATTGGTGCCGGGCTCCGACCCCGCTCGCCACGTAGACCGACCCGTCGAGCGAGCCTGCCACGCACCACCGTCGCGGGGCGGACAGCTCCGGCCCGAGGGCCCACGTTTTGGAAATCGGGTCGAAGACCAACGGGCGGGCCAGCGCGGGCTCGAACCAGCGGGTCGTGGCTGATATGAGGACGAGTCGGCGGCCCGAGGACGTGATCGATTGGATGGGTAGGACCCGCGATATGAAGGATGGGTGGCGGCGGGTTATGTTTAGGGGCGGGTTGGAAGGCGGGTCGGGTAGGGGGACCCATTTCGAGGAGATTGGGTCGAAGCATGAGAATTTAATAACGCCCTCTGTGCCCAATGGGCCTTGACGATGGAAGGCGTCACCACCTGACCCTAATGACGTCATTAGATGATTCGCCGGCGGCGAGTCTTGCCGCCAGAGGACTGCGTAGAGGGAGAGGAACGGCGGGAAATCTTGGGAGTAGATGAGGTGGCGCCAGGCGGGGCAGACGCGACGGAGGAGAGATGGGCTTACGGCGGAGAGGCAAAGCTGGGCCAAGTGGTTGGGTAAGCCGGGGAGGAGCGCCGCCGTTGTTGTTGATGAGTCGTCAGTCGTCGTAGCTTCTGAGGTGGTTTCCGCCGCCGTGCCGAGCGGCGGCTCGTCGTCCATGGGCTTGGTCTGAGATACAGCAGCGAAGAAGCCGTATTCGTGGGGTTTTCTTTTTGTCTTATATAAACTGAGGATGGTGGGTGCTAAGCTAACTAACTGTACTTTTCGATACATATTATTATCATGGAATGGACCATAATGATGTGTTATAATTACGCACACAAGTGGAGTAGGTTTTTGCGTGTGAATAAATGCAAAATATATAATACATCGTTTGGTTATAAAAGCATAAAGGGACAAACGAAACACTTACAAGAACTGTTGGGAAAGTGATCATGCGAGCAACGATGTTGTGAAGTAAATACAGTCAAATATGTACTTTAGTTTCTCTTAGATGGGTCCAGCCAAGCAATGATGGGCGGGGCGGGGCGGGTCAGCAATGATGATTGCTCCAATACGAACCATCATTTGGGTTCTAACCGTCTTAAGCTTTTTCCTTCTACGCGAAGGCTTATCTACAAAAAAAAATCATTTGGGTTTCTATAAAGTCATTCCATAGACATCTTGTGAGTTGGGTGACCTCACTGCATATGTCTGTTTCAACATACATTGAATGATTCCGCTTTTGAAGCTCCTTTTGGAATTAAGATGTGACCTTTTCATTAAATGCAGCAGCCTTTGGAATTATTAGATGCTAAGAGAACCTCTTAAAATAGATTGAGAATCGTCTTCTCTGCAGTTCCCATCTTTCGGCAGCCATTGTTCGACTACGCTGTGTGTGTTCGAGATAATATATGCATATAAATCCAAAGAAACTCCATAATATATGTAGTACAGTATCCTTAATTTCGGGCTTAGATTTAGCCTCGCTTAACATTTTATGTAAACATCAGACGTCGATGTAGAGGCATTAAATTCTCACAGCAAGTTGATGGAAAAAAAGGCAAAGCGACATTTTGGACAGTAATGGGGCAGTTGAAAGCTATTATATAAATCGATGCTAATATGCTATTATTTCATAAAGTGCAATATGGAAGAGCAATCTATCTTAAATAGAGAAAAATAACAGGATCTTTCTCTCAGTCATACGAGTATATATCTCTATCAATCATAAATAGATAACCAATGTTGCTCATTCTCGTCACGTATAATAGAATAAAACTAGACATTCTCATCTCACTTCAATCAAAATTTCTTCATATTTTTATTTGCTTACCAGTTGTTTAACTGCTTGTGGAGTTTTGAATTGTGAGAGGACTTTCCACCTTTGTCTTTGTAAGCATTTCTCGAGGTGATGGCCTTTCGCCTTCCACGCGCTGCTTGGATAGCTCGGCGTCGTTGCTTGCTCAGCCGCTTTTCAAGTTCAGGATCATCATCATCTGCATCCTCTTCTTCTTCGGGCCTGTGTCCATGATCGGCCCGGCCATGTTCATCACTTTCTTGATTATTAGATTGGCCCTCTTCGACCGTTTTGGGTCTGTTTTGACTATGTTCTTCTGAAGAATCCACATTATTATCAAACTTAGTTGCTTCATGCAGATCATCTCCTTCCTGAACCAAGTGTGACCGTGAGAGAGGATCATATACCCCGTAAATTTGAATTTTAAAAGGCATATGCCAGACCAAAAAAGCTGGAAAAATATTTGGATTTGACCATGATGTCTTGAATAGTTAAGTTTTGGTGCACTTGTGAAAGGGAAGTTTTTACAGATGCAATATTTACCTTAGCCACCAAACTCAAGGACTCGAGATTATTGATGCTTGCATCATTTTCATCTCCAGTGCCTTCACTCTCAGATTCGGAATCTGTCTCAACATCTTTATCGACGAACTGCACAAAAACAGTGAAACTAATCAATTCAACATCACGTGATTTGATTGGTAATCGATTTGGGGCCCAAATCATGCCAAGCCAAACAATTCGAAATTTCACTGGCAACTACTGAAGTTCTACTTTTCAAATTTTCTTTTTCTTTGGATAAAGATTATGTCTCTGCTTCAGCATTCAAAATACAGATTATCCCCAACAGAACGAGCTCAACAGCATATATTGAGATGCTAAAATAATAATAATGAGTTCATTGAACAGGATAAAAAGAGGGTCACAGCAGAAAGCACAAGTAATAGATTCGGTCAGTTTTTCAACCGATACCTTTCGCACAGAAAAAAGAAAATATTTCTACTGGTACCTTTTCCATGTCATCTTGATCCTTCCTAGTGAAGCCACTTGCTTCGAGTTCCTTGTCAAGGAAACCAGTGGCCTTTTCTATGTCAGAAAACTGAGGTCTGCTCCCGCCTTCATCAGGATCCACATCTGTTCCGTCATATTCAGTTTGATTTTCATGATCGGAGAGCTTGTACCTAATGGAAATTATCAAACAAGGAGAATCATCGCATTAGTAAAAACTGCATGTATGACCTTGTTGCGATGGCTATTTAAATTTTTTTGAGATGACATGGAAATGAGTTCAACACTTTGCTTAAAAACGTTATGATCATTAACAAAGTAAACAAGAGATATGTCCAATGTCCGGGAGGGACTTAACCCCAATCAGATCATAGTATACATAAATACTAAAACTCATTTCTAACCTCATATCTACTAACCTTTTTCGGAAGAATTTATAGATGCATTCAACATCACGATCAAAATACCTGAGAAGAAAATTAGAATGTCACATACCCCGTTAGAAAAGTTTACATTTATCATCCGGAACGGTGGAATGAGTTTCACATATACATCATACATCTTAGCATTTCGGTGAGAAACGGAAACCATCTGAGGGAAATCAATCATAGTGATGTTCTCATCATCATCAATCTACAAAAGAAACACAGAAATCTTGGGTTAGATGACTTGAAATAAGAAAAGCAGATATATGATGTTATATAGTAATTAATTTATGATGCCTTATGATTATGGGCACCAAAACATAATTAGGGGGCAGAAAATACAGAACAGTGTCACACCATTATGTTAAATTCATTGAAATCGCAATGTATCAGTCCGTGCTCAGCAAGACGAACTACGAGGGAAAGTATTACTTCGATAACTCTGTCTGGGTTTTGCAATCGCTTAACCTGGACAC
The DNA here is from genome assembly GCA_027422505.1 of Craterostigma plantagineum. Classification (NCBI taxonomy): domain Eukaryota; kingdom Viridiplantae; phylum Streptophyta; class Magnoliopsida; order Lamiales; family Linderniaceae; genus Craterostigma; species Craterostigma plantagineum. The sequence continues at coordinate 5,208,822 of JAPQWV010000050.1, forward strand.
TGCAGAAAAATGGCGACTGTTAATTAACGGAGCAACAGGTCAACTCAGTTCTAGCCATAGCCTTCATACAAGGATAGACAGATAGACCTTAACTCAGCCTGATCAGAAAAGGATCATAATTTGCCATTGCACGAATAAGAGATAGGAAGCAGAGTTTACACATACAGGGGATATCCTTGGATGAGTGACATGATGACACAGTGGCGATTGCAATCCACAGCTTGTGGAACAGGAAAATCGTGTTCACTCAAAGCCTACAAAAGTATGAAAAAGAGAAACAACGAAATAAAACCATCACACCTTTTAGTTGCCAATTATGCAAAATTAAGTGAACGTCGGAACACGGGTACAAACTACAACCTACCTTCATAAAGGCAAACTCTTTGAGTGCAGCAAGCCGTGACAGGTACAGCCAATTAAAGCTACTACGGTGCCTTAGATAATCACGTTTAGACTTCACCGCCCTAAAAGATGTCCTGCCAAGTCTATGAAGTTTCATCGCAAGAACTGTACCATCTTCTGTTGCAACTTCAAATATATCTAAGCAATTGAGAAAGAGAAATCAATAACAGCGTGAACTCAAATAATTTTAAACACACAGCGATCTAGAAAGATAGAAGATAACTATTACCAGATTCTTTCCCAACACCAATCTGGCGACCAACAGAGGTGAAAACTCCGCGATTAACCAGCGTCTTAATCGCAAGAAAATCATACCCCAGGTATGTTAGTCTGAACCCATCATCTAAACAAAAATAGGACAAAACAATCAAAACCATCTTCTTAAAAAAAGGGAGAGATATAGGGCTTTCTTCCAGCTCTAACATAACATTCTATGCGAATAAACGGGTAACTAATATTCAGAAAACAGTCACGATGTAGAGAAAAGGATGAACCAACATTTGGAAGAGTCGTGATGCAAGAGCTTGTGCTTAAGCAAATTCTTCAAAACTTTATACGTCCCCCCATGCCTGGTTAGACAAAAGCCCAGCGTCGACATAACATATAGCAGCACAAACGGAAAAAAAAAATTACATGCGAGTGCAGCAAGTTGGCTAAAAGAGATACTAACTTGAGGGACGCAATGCGGTCGATCAACTCCGTTGGTACAATTTCATGCTGCATATCAATTGAAAAGCAGAGAAAATGAACATGTCAATCTCTCACAAGAAAAAAAGGACTAATAAATAGAAAATTCCAAATTAAAATAGCAAACTCGAATCAGATTAAGAATCCAGCATAACTAAACCCATACGTTGCGCATTCCCATCTCGACCGCCGTAAGAACCCTAAAATCATCCTTGGATAGATACCTCAAAGCGTCGACGTCCAACTTCATCTTCGCCTCACTGTCACAACAGAACAAGCTCGATAATCGCAAGAAAAATAAATCCAATTACATCAAAATCAGACGAACAGCATTTAAGACATTAAACAGCTGAAACCTGCAACAGAGAGATGAGACGACAGCGAATAATCTTGTTTCAAACGTAAATATATCTTCTCTCCTATCTCTTCATCATAGTCAAAGCGCGAAAGGACGATTGGGGATCTCTTCTAGGGTTTTTAGCTACGGAGTAGGCGCCAAAACAAACTCGTCTGGGCTTAGGCGTTTAATGGGCTTCATTTTTAAAGTGGGCCAATAGCTTGGGCTTTTGACCTGAGATGGCCCGTTTTATAGAACCGTCGTTGGTGGAAGCGAATAAAGAGGAGGAAAGCATAAAAGACAGCCCAACACATTTCTACTACGTAAAGGGTTTGAGGTAGCCGTAAACTGCCACATTTGATCTGTCATTTATCTGCAATTTGATCACTATACTTTTTATTTAACTAGACGTAGCCCCGTGCGTGCACGGGGACTATTTTGTATAAAATTTAAATACAATTTTTAAAGCTAAATGGTTTAATCTCATATAAATTAATCATTTCATTCGTAATTTTAGCAAAATAAAGTAGTTTAAGGGCTGAAATTTAAATACCGCGCGACAGAAGTTTGTCAAATATTGCACACAGTTTTGATTGAAATTGAAATTTTCGTTTTATTTATATTTTTGATCAACATGTCGGTTACGTCCACTTTTGGACAAATTTTTTTTCATGCAGTACTTGTTGTATTCCCCATCCCTTACGCGAACCCAATTAGAGGAGACGACCAGTGGAAACAACTCTCTTTCTTATTGAAAAAGAAGTCTTCCTTTTGGATTAATTGTTTTGTTTCGCCTTTTTCTTCCTTGTGGAAGCTTTCTCCTTTCTATAGGAGTGTCTTGTCCTCTTTTTGAGGTTTCTTCCCATTATCAGAGTATGACACGATCAAAAATGATGTATGTAACATGTTTTTATGACGGTTAACTAAATGATGCAGTAAGGAATAACAAATTTTCTATTATCGAAATTCATGTGTTTCAAAATGCGCCTAGTATCGCATATGATTAAATTTAATCCAAATTACATAAACATTGTAGAATGTAAAAAAAAATTTGATAATCATATGAACATATATATTTATGTTAATAAATCAATTTTTAGGTGTTGCATGATCAATGCATTAAATATTAAATATTCATGTTGATCAAGACTGCACGAATTATGTACTTTCACCAAGATTTGAGCCAAAGGTTTCATGTTTTCCCAGGCAATTTTGCTGTATCGGTTTCATAGTGTATGATGCTTGTCTGAGACATAACCGATTCCCACATAGTGTGGACCTTAATCTCATCATGCCCTTTCTTAATCTGTACAAAAGTCATAGATAGATAGATAGATAGATAGATAGATAGATAGATACCCATATAAAAATACAATATAAATAAGTTCTTATAAGGTAGATGATCATCATATTCTACATTTATATATTGTACTCTCTTTGCATGAATCATTATCTCGATGACAACTTTTTAATTTTGAATTCGATTATTTCATAGGGACAAAAGAAGAGATAAGTGACAATACTACCTTCAGTGTGTGATGCTCCTTAACAATTGTGGAAGAATGAAAGATGGTAACATAATGTGTTAAGATGCATGGAATATATGCCTATTTTGGCAACCAAACGTAAAAAGTACATGCGACCAAGGAGCAGTAATAAATTAGGATCGCATAAGTGTGTGAATGACTGTTATTACTAATAGTTTTGTAAGACTTGTTCAATTGATCGACTGTTGTATTATATATTTTATGACTACTAATAGTGTTCAAGTTGTATGCGTGATGCTGCGAGGACGAGCAATATTTTCTAACAATAATGTTTGCCTTATATTACCTTACATCAATTATGTAAGACAGATGAACCGAACGAATGTTGGATTATATATTGCTTTACCTTGCCTCTTGACCAATAAACGACACTTCTTTCAAACAAAAAAGAGCCTGTTTCGAACCTCCCTGACTACCACATTATTTGAGTTGAGCCTGTCACACATGGACTTGTCCTAGTGTGGTTTCCTGGTAGGCATGATTTGCAGGCTATCACGTCGGCCTCAGGGTGTTTACGTGGCCCGCCACGGTTCCCGGGGTTATCAAAAAAAAAGTGCCCGTCATTGCCATAAAAGCCTGAATCTGAGTCTAGTATCTTGCCTCGTCCAGTCGTGCACAATTGTTAACAGTCTTACCATCGCATCGAATACTGAGGTTGGAAAAATACTCATCTTCAATCTCGTGAAGTCTTATTTTGAAGATCGCCAGAACATTAAATAAAATCTCTAAATATCTTTATTGAAGAAAGTCTTCAAAGATGTTGAGCATATACAAATTTCAAAAGGAACGGACTCAGACGCTTAGATCTACTAATGCAATCACAAATATCATTCTTCGCTCCAGCTTCTAAGGATGATCCAATGGATCCAAACCTTTTTACATTTCATCCATCCATCAATCACGCACAACACGCATATAAAATCTCTATGAGGAAAAAATAATCTCCCATCAAAGAGGATGACAAAGGGCTGTCTATCATATCAAGCAAATCTGAAAATTCTTTGGGTAGCTGTTCACAATCTTCAGCCATAAATGGAACTTTTGATGGAACACACATAGAGACATCTGCTTCTCGATTTCTCCTCTGAGCTGCGATAGTGGAGAGAAGTTAAAGAACGATACTGATGTGACACGTTTTGTGAAGAAGCTCGAATACCACCACCAGCATCGAGTCGTCCCCAATTTCAGTTGTATATCTTCTTGTACTTATGCCACCTCGTGACCCCCAAAAATGGCCCACGATTCAGCTCCGGGAAACAACCTTCCATAGTTCAGGCCGGCATCACAACGCCAAGCTCCTCTCACTAAGCTCATGGCAGAAATCGGTTTTGAAGCTGAGCTACTCGTTTGGTCGTCTATCGAGTGGATATGATCATCAGCCCATTTTCCAAAACCTAATCCAATTCCAAGAAGCCTCTTTGCTTAGCTTACTCCTGTACAACAACCTACAGAAATCACGACAAAACAAACTATACCAAACTTTCATCCCAAATGGAAAAACCAAATCTTTACATCGTTCCTGTTGAAGAGCCGTCTTTTGCTTTCTATTATTTGATAGAGCAATTATTTGGGAGCTCCCACTCGAAGAATAGGAATGTGAAAGGTAACTCAACGCAGGCCTAATAACTGAAACCACAAATAAACCAAGATACATTATAACATGAAAAAAAATTAACAAAATTCGAATATGCAAGAGATAGAGACATGTAAAGTGATTGTGCATTTGGAGTTGAGCTCCAAGTAAGATAAGCAAGGATGAAAATGAACATATTCTTTTCTTTATGTTTGACTAATTATAGAGATGTCTTTTCGTTTCACATGTCCTTTCGTTTTTCAGTGCATTATTTAATGTATAGACGTCTTTTCATTTCTAAAACCTAATAAATACGTGTATGTAAATTTTTCCTACTTCTATTTTGCTGACGTGGCAGATGGAGAGGGACTTGAGTTGCTGACGTGTCACTCACAGGAAAGTTCCATCCATCTTTTATATATATAGATTACTTTAATAATTTTCATATCACTCTTATATTTTTTTTATGTATTATATTTACATCCCTAAATATTTTCTTTTATATATCAGCATTGAAACATTAAAAATAATAAATCTCATAATTAAGAGTAACATAAATATAATTATATTCTAGCACACACATGGAGTGTGCTAAAAGTAGCTTTTATTTCGTCTTCATTAAGGACAAGAACAACAAAGACAACATACATAACAAATCACAATTATTATTTCAAGATTTTCACGAAAGCTTATTCGAAAAAAGCGTCGAAGATACTTCATCAAGTAGCCTTGGCCTTCGGCGGCGGCGGTGGAAGTAGCTGCACGACAGAATATACGAAAATTTTCTTCAAGGGAAAGCCAATTCGATAAGAGTGACAGAATACATAAGCTAAAAACTGAGGTATTACTACACTAAGGTGAAGCTCTACTGATCCATATATTCAGCGTTCATTCATAAACGATGAAACTGCATAAAAAAGTCGAAACCTGATAGCAAGAAATGAGCGAGCTAGCGAACCCAAAAGCGCCCGTGACACGAGGAGTGATTTTCTTGGGAGCGAGCTGAAGCAAACCGACGGCGACGACGAAATCCATGGCTGCTTTGATTAGCGATAGAGACCTTTCGTTCGATTTCTGAAGCTTGCTTCTATAGGGCTCGTACTGGGCTCAACAATCAATCCATGGATTCGTTAAGCACGGGGCGACGTAGTTATGCAGCTTAGAGGAAGGAAATGAAAGAAGAAAAAAAGTCAGAACCTTATATTTATCGGTGTCCTTCAATTCTTTTTCTAGCTTCTTCATTGATGCCGATAGCCTCCCAAGTTCGGCGATCTGAAACAGAAACGAAAGGCGATGAATACGTTGAAATATGTTTTCTAGTGATTAATATATCAAGAAAATAAGCGTACCTCGACCAGGGATGTACAAGTTGATGCGCCCAACCAACAATAAAGAGCAATCCTTCCAAGTAGTTCGGTACGTTCTTTGTTCTGGAAAAAAAGATATCATCCCTCCCGCTGTGACTCACACAGAAATTAATTCCCTCGAAAAAAAATTATATCATGGTACAAACATACCTTGTATATGCCTGTCCTGCCCATCCACAATATCTGATCAAGAAACAAGAAACTGGACAAGAGAGCGTTCGTTGACTGAGATAAAAAAAAACAGAAGCAAAGGGTTAGATGACATGAGATCGTAGTTAACAACGCGAAAAATCAGCTATTTTGCTCAGTTCAATACCTTTCCCAACAAAATTATAGGAAGTGGAGTTCCTGGAGCACTTGGGCTTATCAGAGAATGGAGACCGTTGATGAACTGAATATCGTGAACAAACGTTTAAGCTTTGATCGAATAAGTAGGCATAAGAAAGTGGAAAGGATCAATGATATGTTACATAACAGAAAACACGGACCTTGAACAAACGGAAGACTTTTCTAGCCAAACTGGTCGACTTGTCGACGTTTTGTGCCACGCCAGGCTCTCCATTACTCAAGAACTTCGAACCGTATTGAATCGCCCTGCATATCTTATCCCTAGTCTCGGCTTTGTTCAGATACAATACAGCAAAAGCAAGATCAGCTCTAGCTACATCCAATGGTGAAGTCATGGCCTTTTATCTTGATTGGAACCTTGGTAAAATCAAATGTAACGAACGTTAGATGTAGATTCCCTTGTATCTCTCAGTCACGTAATTTCGCAAACAGTTTATCCACACACACAAAGCAGACAGCATTTTCTTTTTGTATCGATCTTATAAGCATAAATAACATGAGAGCTGATGAAATATCATAACAACGGCAGAGTCAACGCCTTCATCTCATCTGACAAACACTAAAGAACCTTCCTTTTTTTTCCTACTTCAAAATCCAAAACTAAAAACCCCTAAACCCTAAATTGAGCTCATGAACAATAGTCGAATACAGAAACAAAAATTAAAATCTCATTTACCTACTTAACACCGAAGACAATAGTTATCGATACACGATCACAGTAACATACACCAAGATCACGCCTTTCTCACTCTGTATGATCACCACCCAAAAAAAAAAATCTGACATTAAACGTAAAGGGTTGGTATTCGCCACCTGTAGTAGTCTCTCGCTAGCTAACGTGACTTGTTTTCTTGAAGGTCGCAATTAAATTTTCTTATTTCCTTGCTCCTAACAGTATATATACAATTATACACATATATAATTTTAATGGCGTGGAAGGCAACAAAAAATGTTCTTTGGTGCTTTCGCTTACAATATTATGAAAAAATAATTACATAATTAGTATTGATTTGCTTTCTGTAAATGCAATTTGTGAGTTGGACTATGGACTGATGAAAATTTACATCTCCACTCCGAATTCTAAACATATAAAATAATGTCAAATAAGTTGGAAACTTATATAAGTATTTGTACTAAGCTGTATTTTATTGACTATGACCAGTCAAATTCATGACATAAATTTGACTAAATTGGTGTGCTATACCGGCCATATATTTATATTTTATTTCTTTGCGTCTCATAAATGTCAGGTTATATTATTAAATCTTATATATAAATAGAAATGTTGGTTTCACCGCAAGCTGCCACGTGTCAAATTATTATTTAAATATAATAAATAGAAAATAAAACCCACGTTCTACACCCACTTTCTGGAAATAAAATAAAATACACCCACTTTCAAGTTACTCCATTGTCATCTTTCATAACCACGTTTGCAGCCAGTTATCATTAGAAAAACCATCCTCTAATTCCCACAGGAGAATGAGGACGAGACCACTACGCAAGAACCTCAAAATCCTTTACGATCGCCTTCTTCACATCGCCGTCGTCTCAAGCAGAGGTTCCGTCCAATTCTCCTGATGAATCGGTTTAATCTCGACGGCTGCTCGGCTACACAGAAGGCAAGGAAGAAAGATAAATCGCGAGTGGGTATGGTGAATGATGTTGAGTCAAAAAGCCCTCTGCACAAGCGATTGCAGGTATTGTTCCTCGATTATTTGGATCTCCAGTTGGTTACTTTAGGGCGTCTTCCCCTCCGTTACATTTGTCTGCTTGCTGGTATTTATACTGTCAAAGTAATTGTGCTGGACACGAGTCTTAGTATTGCTTTTTATTATTTTGTTTCATTGGGTTTGGATTTGGTCACGGTGCAGGTGCGATCTGATTAATTGATCCGGATCTTCACGGGTCAGAACTTCCCTGCGAGGCGGGGTTGGTCGGCTGCCAGGTGCGATGCCAGGGGTAGATCTGTGGTGTGAGTGGTGGTGCTGGGCTGCGACGGGCGGCAGTGAACTTTTGCAACGGGGGCATACGATCTGCTAGGTGCGGACTGCTTGCTTAAAAGGGTGTTGTCTGAGTCGATGCAAGGGATGGCTGCGAAATTCCGGTTGCAGAGTTCCGTTGCAAGTTTTTCCTTTTTGCGTCAGAATTGTTAGCGACGGAAAAGTTCCATAGTCTTCGCTAATTAATCTGTTTTTCAGCGACAAGTCGCCGGATGCTTTGATATCGTGGACTTTATCGAACGTTTGTTTCATCACACAGACGTGTCCATCTCGCATCGCAATTGTTGCCGAACTACTTCAAGCTCGAGCCTTGTGAGGCAGCAGAACAGTTTTATGAGTTTCTATTTTTTCTCGATAAGGTTGCATCTTTTATCACGATGCCCATATTTTGTTATGTTCTCTGGATTGTTTGAGATTTCTGTCAGTTTTCGCCTTATCGCACTCCAGACGATTTTGTTTTTAGAAAGCTAAATTTTATAAGCTTTATGTAGATAGTTGAGTGCACGCTATCTGGAAGTTATAGCAAAGATGTAATATCGATAAAAGCGTATGAACGTTCTCTCAGTTAAATTAGCAAGTCTACTATTTGTTATTTTATGCATATGGAAGATTGTTGATAAAACGATGTTATATGTTCGTTTGATGCCCTGACTTATGTATAGGGTTTTTGGAAAATCGATAGTGATCATGTAATCGTGGTGGATATTGGAACTTCATGCTTCTGAATATAAATAGCGGGTTCCTGCTAGAAAAAAGGCGTACCAAAGGCCGAAGCAGAACTCCCAGTAGGTTCCGGAGAAGAAGACACGATGATCGCTCTCATTGAAGCCATGGTCACAACATATAAGACACGATGGTCGCGAGTATGGCTAACCCATTGGCCCCCACAATGGTATCAGCCGAGAATCGGAATAACGACAAGGCCAAAGTAGAGTTTATTCTGATTGTTTGGTGGGGTACTCAAGCTAACGTGGCTTTCCCGAGGATTGGCACTAGAATGCCGGCAGTATTGGACAGAAGTGGGCAACAATCGATTCATATTTCGTGGTAAAATTGGCAGAAGTGGGTAAGAACAAGGACGATCATAGACAGCTTTGGCCGAAGCGGAACGATCAGTACACTTGGGAGTTGTTTTATCCCAACACTGCGATAACCATCAATATGTTTGATAACAGGCACTTACATGGCTGAGACGAAGGCACAATTTTGCAATGGGCTTGTGGATCGATGAGGAAATGGCAACTTTACGTAATTTTACGTGGCTGAGAAATCTATTTGTTTGTATTGTGACCTAGATTGTCAGCTAATTATGTGATTAATTACATTACAGATTCGGTATAGAATCGTTGTATTGTACTGGCATATTGTTCCATTCCTAGGCTTTGGAGACTTTTGCCGTCAAATAGATGTTATCATACACAATTTTTGTTTGAGAATGTGGGTATATCATTTTCGAACTACAATGGTAATGTTTTCCATGTTTTCCACTAATATCAACCGACTCAAAGATATATGTATTAATTGCAAATATCATCCTAGGTGTCTTCCTTCTTAGACCATATAAATTTAATAATTTTGAGCAAAATCATATTTTATAACCTCAAAACATAATTTATAACCCGTGCATCGCACGGGCAAAAAACTAGTAGATTAGAATACAATTGATTATCATGAGTTAATAGGACTGAATTTTTAAGTACTCATTTCACTTCACAATATTGTTGAACTTAGACGTAGTTGGTAAGACGATGATTGCCCGTGCAATGCACGGGTTATAAATTATGTTTTTGAGGTTATAAAATATGATTTTGCTCAAAATTATTAAATTTATATGGTCTAAGAAGGAAGACACCTAGGATGATATTTGCAATTAATACATATAATCTTTGAGTCGGTTGATATTAGTGGAAAAACATGGAAAACATTACCATTGTAGTTCGAAAATGATATACCCACATTCTCAAACAAAAATTGCGTATGATAACATCTATTTGACGACAAAAGTCTCCAAAGCCTAGGAATGGAACAATTTGCCAGTACAATACAACGATTCTATACCGAATCTGTAATGTAATTAATCACATAATTAGCTGACAATCTAGGTCACAATACAAACAAATAGATTTCTCAGCCACGTAAAATTACGTAAAGTTGCCATTTCCTCATCGATCCACAAGCCCATTGCAAAATTGTGCCTTCGTCTCAGCCATGTAAGTGCCTGTTATCAAACATATTGATGGTTATCGCAGTGTTGGGATAAAACAACTCCCAAGTGTACTGATCGTTCCGCTTCGGCCAAAGCTGTTGATCGACACGTGGTGTGTGAATGAAAAGTGCGACAAGTAATAATTAAAACGAATACTAAATTAATGTCACCGACGTGCGATAGGCAGTGGACCTATCGTTTGTAGTGTAGTAAAGCGAGTAAACGAGTATCGAACACGAGGAATAAATCAAGTACTAGTAATGACCTATCGACTCGATATTTAACCTAATAAAATACGCAAATTGTCTGACGACTTAACCTAACAGATCGCTCCTAATCAACTAGAAATTCAAGGAACACGCTTAGAACTGATATGAAGGTTCAGATGATAGAGATGTGCTCGGGATTCGAATCCCGCTAGGTGTGATCGCCTAAGACAATGAAATATTGTGCCTACGTGATTCTTGACTAAATCGCAATAATTTTTCTACCCACTCGCGAATTTGCTGTCGCCCTAAACGCTCGTGGGGATCTAAAATTCAGTAATCACTAATAGCGAGGATCGATTATTTGCCTTCGCCCTATACTCGAATCCTATCTTCTACGAACGGCCTAATCGTTGTTTAGCTGTCGCCCTAAACGATTTTCCATACATTCACTTTAACACATAGAACAATAAATAGTCAGAATACGCAAATCACGATAAACATGTCTTAAGTACGACTAATCCTAGCGTTCATCTAATCCCAAACACAAAAGGAATTTAGCTACGCATGATAGACGAGAAAACAACGAAAGAAATAAAGGATAAAGGCGAAGAATTCATGTTCTTGATATACGGATGATCTGCGATGGGAGCGTTGAAGATTCTTCGTTCTTCGACAAATTGTGCGTGATCTCGTCGATGATCCCTCTCTTGCGCTCCGGGATGCGATTCTGCGTTCTTTTGTGCTAATTTTCGTCTCTAGAGTGATTAGGGTTAATCTCTGGTAAGTTGTGTCGTTTCTGGATCGAATTTGGGCTTTTTATACTGATTCCCGTGTCGGTCACGGCCTGGGACATGGCCGTCACGGCCGTGACCAACACCGCTCGCGTCTCGTCACTTTTTGTCATAGGTCACGGCCAAGTGCATTGACCGTCACGGCCGTGACCATCATCAGACGGCTTCTCTGCCGTGCGTCACGGACTGGTGCAAGGGCTGTCACGGCCGTGACCAAGGGCAGTGACTTCATCTTCGGCCTCTGGTGGGTGTCACGGTCAACTGCATAGGGTGTCACGGCCGTGACACCCGGCAGTGTTCTTCAATTTTGCACCGTTTTGCCTCGTTTTCGCTCGTTTTCGCACGAAACTCGTCCTAAGCTCCTTCAACATAAGAATAAGTGTAAATATGCCGGATAAATGCATAAATTCATTGCTAAAGTTCTATTATACCCCAAATAAATACTATGATAAACGCATTAAAATACGTTTATCAGCTGTCTATGATCATCCTTGTTCTTACCAACTTCTGCCAAATTTTACCACGAAATATGAATCGATTGTTGCCCACTTCTGTCCAATACTGCCGGCATTCTAGTGCCAATCCTCTGGAAAGCCACGTTAGCTTGAGTACCCCACCAAACAATCAGAATAAACTCTACTTTGGCCTTGTCGTTATTCCGATTCTCGAGCTGATACCATTGTGGGGGCCAATGGGTTAGCCATAGTCGCGACCATCGTGTCTTATATGTTGTGACCATGGCTTCAATGAGAGCGATCATTGTGTCTTCTTCTCCGGAACCTACTGGGAGTTCTGCTCCGGCCTTTGGTACGCCTTTTTTCTAGCAGGAACCTGCTATTATATTCAGAAGCATGAAGTTCCAATATCCACCACGATTACATGATCACTATCGATTTTCCAAAAACCCTATACATAAGTCAGGGCATCAAACGAACATATAACATCGTTTTATCAACAATCTTCCATATGCATAAAATAACAAATAGTAGACTTGCTAATTTAACTGAGAGAACGTTCATACGCTTTTATCGATATTACATCTTTGCTATAACTTCCAGATAGCGTGCACTCAACTATCTACATAAAGCTTATAAAATTTAGCTTTCTAAAAACAAAATCGTCTGGAGTGCGACAAGGCGAAAACTGACAGAAATTTTAGACAATCCAAAGAACATAACAAAATATGGGCATCGTGATAAAAGATGCAACCTTATCGAGAAAAAATAGAAACTCATAAAACTGTTCTGCTGCCTCACAAGGCTCGAGCTTGAAGTAGTTCGGCAACAATTGCGATGCGAGATGGACACGTCTGTGTGATGAAACAAACGTTCGATAAAGTCCACGATATCAAAGCATCCGGCGACTTGTCGCTGAAAAACAGTTTAATTAGCGAAGACTATGGAACTTTTCCGTCGCTAACAATTCTGACGCAAAAAGGAAAAACTTGCAACGGAACTCTGCAACCGGAATTTCGCAGCCATCCCTTGCATCGACTCAGACAACACCCTTTTAAGCAAGCAGTCCGCACCTAGCAGATCGTCTGCCCCCGTCGCAAAAGTTCACTGCCGCCCGTCGCAGCCCAGCACCACCACTCACACCACAGATCTACCCCTGGCATCGCACCTGGCATCCGACCAACCCCGCCTCGCAGGGAAGATCTGACCCGTGAGGAACCGGATCAATTAATCAGATCGCACCTGCACCGTGACCAAATCCAAACCCAATGAAAAAAAATAATAAAAAGCAATACTAAGACTCGTGTCCAGCACAATTACTTTGACAGTATAAATACCAGCAAGCAGACAAATGTAACGGCGGGGAAGACGCCCTAAAGTAACCAACTGGAGATCCAAATAATCGAGGAACCATACCTGCAATCGCTTGTGCAGAGGACTTTTTGACTCAACATCATTCACAATACCCACTCGCGATTTATCTTTCTTCCTTGCCTTCTGTGTAGCCGAGCAGCCGTCGAGATTAAACCGAACGATTCATCAGGAGAATTGGACGGAACCTCTGCTTGAGACGACGGCGATGTGAAGAAGGCGATCGTAAAGGATTTTGAGGTTCTTGCGTAGTGGTCTCGTCCTCATTCTCCGGTGGGAATTAGAGGATGGTTTTTCTAATGATAACTGGCTGGAAACGTGGTTATGAAAGATGACAATGGAGTAACTTGAAAGTGGGTGTATTTTATTTTATTTCCACAAAGTGGGTGTAGAACGTGGGTTTTATTTTTTATTTATTATATTTAAATAATAATTTGACACGTGGCAGCTTGTAGTGAAACCAACATTTCTATTTATATATAAGATTCATTTTCAAAATTAGTCGAATAAGTTATTGAAGTTTTAATAAAACTTTTGCAAATATGTCCATATCAAGTCCCTTTATATGATTGAAGGTCCCATAATATCTTTTTTTTTTTTCAATAAATGTCCCATAAATTAGAATTAATTGCACTATGTAACATGTTGGGTCTATTGGAGCGGGAGTACAACAATTTCCTAACTATAATGCAAAATTATTGTTAAAGCAAAAGTAAAAGGTAGTAAAGTGAATAAAATTATTTTGAGCTTAGATTTCAAAATATAGAAATTAAAGCCATTACTAATAATGAGAAGGTATTTCAAAATTCGAAACAACCTAAAAAGGAAAGTAAATTAAAGTTCTAATATAATTCCCTCCCAAACGACGTTAAATTCGAATAATGCGCTACGCTCGAGCTTATAATTAGGGTTCTTTTGCAGACGTTTTTGCTCATGTTTTACTAAAGAGAGAAAATAAATTCAGCTGGTTTCTGAAGAATTTTGGAGGATCAACGTATTCTGGTCACGGCTGACTGAAATTCAGGTATTCAGTGTTTCATGTTTGGATTACGCGGAGAATTTTAACTGGTAAAGTGAAGAACTTTTTTTCCTCGTTCAGTTTCGAATTGTGAATGAAGATTTGCTTTTTCTTCAAACGATCATGGAAGAAATTTCGTAATTTAGTTGTTGATCAATGATCTACATGAGAATGTGGTTTTGAGTTAGGAACTTCACGTTTTAGCTTCTTCAGCTTGACATATTGATTTATTTGTTTAATTTTTTTTCCTGATCATAGCTCATTTTTTTTGTTATTAAGGGAAAAGGAGGATATCATACGTTACCGATGGGAACAAGTTGTAATTCGCTTCTATTTGAGCTGCAGGTCAGCTCAAAGACTTCATTTTTTTACGAGACTTTTGTTTTACCCGTGAGTGGTGATTTACTGGGGTTAATGATTTTTTTGTTTTGCTATATCCGAACAAATGAAACTTGAAACAGAAAATATGGGATGAAGTTGGAGAGGTTGAAAATGAAAGGGACAGAATGCTTTATGAACTTGAACAAGAGTGTTTGGATGCATATAGAAGGAAAGTGGATCAAGCAAGTCAGTGTCGAGCTCAGCTAAGGAAAAGACTGGCTGATTCTGAAGCGCAACTTGCAGATATCTGTGCTGCATTGGGGGAACGCCCAGCTCATATAAAGAAGGTCGTAATGATTAAAAGAACAAAAGAAAATGTAAAATAGGAAAAGAAAACTTATGTTAATAATTGAAGTGTTTATCGTGTTATACTGTGTGGTGACTCTATTATGTGGTCGTTTTTTCTTGAATCAGGTTTCTGGTGGCCTAAAGAAAGAGCTTCAGGCTATTTTGCCTCATCTGGAAGAGATGAAGAAGAAAATAAATGAGAGGAAGAATCAATTTGCTGAAGTTCTGAAACAGATAAATACCATCTCTATGGAGCTGGAAGGATCCATGGATGAGAGTTATAACCGAATGGTCATTGATGAGCATGAGACAGATCTGTCCCTCAAGAGATTGGATGATTTGAGAAATAAGTTGATCTTGCTTCAGAAGACAAAAGTGAGTATTTACTTTATCATGGTTTTTGTAATGCTTCAGAACTATTTTACTCATGGGTCGTTAAGCTATTTCAAACTGTAATGTACTAAATTCACTAATTTTTCACGCAGAGCGAGCGCTTGAAGCAGGTTCTCGACCAATTGAATACTGTGAAAGGTCTCTGCATGGTGCTTGGTATGGATTTCATATCGATAATTCGAGATGTCAATCCCGCTTTGGAGGAATCATCTGGCAAGAAAAGTATAAGTCTTAACACAGTTCAAAGGTTGTCAGCTACAATTAAAAGACTAACAGATGTCAAATTGCAACGTATGCAAAGGGTATGTGTGTTTTCAAATCCTTTCTATATGCATATTTGATAAATCTGCGATGCTCTTACTTTTTTGTTGGATTTTATAGCTTCAAGAGCTCGCAATTACAATGGTAGAGCTTTGGAATCTTATGGACACACCAGCTGCGGAGCAGCAGTTGTTCCAGAACGTCACTCGTGCCATAGCTGCTTCAGAAAACGAAATAACAGAACCAGACGGATTATCTCTAACGTTCATCGATAATGTACTTTTTAAAATTTACGATTCCTATCACTATAATTCATGCCTTTTGTTGCAGATTATTCTATTCCATCTCTTGTGGTTCACCGCATCACTGAAAAAGTCATTCTTTACATTTTTTGTTTTTCGTTAGGCTGAGGGAGAAGTCATGAGGCTTCAAGACATGAAATTGAGTAAGATTAAGGAAGTACTCTTGAAGAAGAGTCTAGTACTAGAGGAAATGTGCCAAGGAGCACATATGGTTGTCGAAGGACAGTTTGCAAAAGAACGGTGTGTGGAGGCTATAGAATCAGGTGCATACCATGTCTGCTGTTTGTTCTGGAAAATAACTGAGGGAATCGAGTACCTCAATAAAATTGAATACATATATATATATATATATATATATATTATATATACACATACATATTTGAAACTAAACTGGTTCTTGCAGGTGCAATTGATCCAAATTATCTACTTGAACAAATGGAGATGCAGATTTCTAAAGTAAAAGAAGAAGCTTTTAGCAGAAAAGAATTATTGGAAAAAATTCAAAAATGGTTGTTGGCCTGTGAAGAGGAAAGCTGGCTTGAGGAGTACAACAGGGTTGGCCATATAATTGCTTAGTAATACCTTCATTAGGTCTGTATCATCCTCTGTGAATTTACTCTTTCTATTCGTCTCTTGTAGGATGAAAACCGCTATAATGCTGGAAGAGGTACTCATCTCATGCTAAAGAGAGCTGAGAAAGCACGAGTGGTCGTCAACAAAATCCCAGGTACCATCGTGTCGTATTGCTTTTCTGTTCCTCTTCTGTTTTATGTTTCAAATGCTTGATAGCATGCCCTACTGAATACTTCTCATATGTGTTTTTCATGCTTCGCTACAAAGCAATGGTGGAGTTACTGAAATCAAAAGCAAAGGCTTGGAAGAAAGAAAGAGGAGTGGATTTCTTATATGATGGCGTAAGCATTTCAGAGCCCCGCAAAATGAACTGCATGTGATCCTTGTCTTAACATGTTCTGAAATTTACCAACCAATGTCAAATACGTTTCCTAAAATTCAGGTTGATCTTCTCTCCATGATTGAGCAATACTCTGAAGTAAATCAGTTGAGAGAAGAAGAGCGCCAGAGACAAAGGGTATATCATACTTACGTGATTGGAGAAAAGAAAATTAACTCATTATTTGGATCCCCTAAAAATCATTGAACCAATAGATATCATTCTGCGTACTTGTTATATCAGGATCAAAAGAAGCTTCAGGGCCAGCTTCTCACCGAGAAAGAAGCAATATATGGATCAAAGCCAAGTCCATCAAAAAGCTCTTATAAGCCTTCAATGGGCGGAGCAGCTAACAAGAGGTTTTCAGTAGGCGGTGCTCTGCTTCAAAACCCAATAGCAGAGAAAGGTTGTGTATCCTCATCTAACTCTCTCAAGAAGTCCCGTGTGAAGAAGATGACTCCTTACAGCCATCACAAAAGCAACTTAACGGCTCATGCTTCTGGTAAACATTAATCTTCACTATCTTACTCAGAATTTCTCCGTCCCACGCTTCAATTAATCATCCATTCAATTTTAAAAACTTCCACGGTCGTTTTCAGGCAAGAAGTTGGTCTCAGAAAGCTCCAAGAAGAATCACGCGCAGCAGCAGCAGAAATCGTTCAATTCACCACAGAACACTGATATCTTGCCTCAAAGGACGCCTCTCTCTCCTCTATCTTCGCTATCGTCCAACATCATTTCCTCCATGAAAAGCAGCGATTTCCAAGGTACCCATGTTGTCAGTAAAACTCCACTAACTACCCCGACGAACGCAAACGTGTCTGTCTATGACGAGAACAAAACTCCAAAGACGATGCCCATCCCATTACCGACCACTCCTCCGACCGTGTCCAACGCAATGCAGACAGCTATGACTCCGTTCACGCCCAGCGGCGTTCGCGTCAGTGAAGAAGCTGATTGTTCTTACGAAGAGAGGAGAAGTGGCTTTTTCCATTTCTAAGTCTGCATAAGGGTTGAATCGAATGAAGTGGGGTATGCGTTTGTTCATAGCTTGTGAATTTCTCTGCTTATGAAATGATCTTTTTTTCGTCAGGTTGAATCGACATAGGAAGACTTGAATCTATTGCTATATGCTACTCTTATGATGTGCGTGGGATAACCTTTTGTTCTTCTCGACTTTTCGTCGTATTCCCAATGCAATGACTTACCTGACTACATTCTGAATATTTTTTCGAATTCTTACACTACATGCAATCAAACTAAAAACCATTTCGCGCGGACGTGCGATGCCTTCTTCACTTGATTGATTCCAAGGCGAGGTGTTGATTCATTCATCCAAAATGCTGAAGATCATCCTATGAATCAAGAAGATTTTATAACTTTCGGCAAATCAAAAAACTCATAAATGGCTCGAGCGATAGTATGTGCATGACTTACCCGACTATGGTCGATGCAATAAGGATAACCAAGTACCCGAGCTTGTACAGTCTCACTTTCTTCTCCCACGGCAGTTGGTTGAATATTTCGGTTACGTCGAGCAAATGCTTCTTTTTGGTGTACCTGAAAAATATATCGAAGTTCTCACATGAAAATTAGCCTACTCACGACACTCAATAGTAAAAACAGATAAGAATGAAACGCACAACTTAGCGCCGTAATAGGACAGAGGAATGCATAAAAATAACATTATCCAATGCCCTGTAATAAGATGGAGGAAGCACAAGGCACCCTCGATGATGAACTCAGGCAAGACAACTGCGTTCACCCTCGAAGCTGAATCGTAAGGGTTGATGTAATCATCTTCGAGGTCGGCCAAGCACATAAGCTGCAATAAAAAATTTCAGCATTTTACAAAGTCTCAAGATGAAAGTCAATCAAGTGGTCTCTGAACATGACTTGCTACTTCCAACTAGTTAGAAACTCTCAATGTAATACCAAGTGAGAAAGATCATTCTTTTCTTACTATTAACTCAAAACCCTTAAATTCCACAGCGAGAAACTAAAGACTGAGCAGAAAGTTCATCTTGAAAGAGAACCCAGAAAATATAATCCATAAAATGATGCATATACTTAAATAACAGTAAACACAGTTCGTGATGACCTCGAAACAAGGCAAAACAAGGAATTGTAAGAAACAGTTTACTTACCTGGTAAAGCAAGAGGCATAGAATAGCTATGATGAGAATAAAGGAAATGATCCATGAAATAAGGTCTCCCAACATGAACTTGGCTCAGGTACTGTCTTTCGTTTACACTTCTAACAGTTCATTTAGTTGCGATCTTGTCCTAACTGTCTTCAGCTTTGTACTTCGGCTTTTGTTCTTGAAGATGAAAGAGAAGAAGACGCCCGTCTTGCTTCGTTTCTTGTCTTGGAAAAAGATGAAAATAAAAAAGAGAAAGTACAAATTTAGTATTTAGTCCCTAAACTATACTTGTATATAAACTCGAGTCCCTAATTAAATGCACAGTTAGTCCCATAATTTTGTTTAAGCGAGTAAAATACAATTAAGGTTGTAACGACGTCGTAAACTCGTTTTTTCTTGAAAGAAAAGAAACCTTCCTCGGTCATAACCCAGCAAAGCCAAGCAAAATTACAGAGCTTTGGTCTTACTTCGATTTGGTTTTTGTGTCTCTCCTTGTCTCGGAACGTTCTCCTCATCCACCATGACGAAACAGCAAGCGAATTGGTCTCCTTACGATAATAACGGAGGGTAAAGAGTAGATGCAGGAAACAATTATTTCAATTATCAGCTGAATCACACGAAAGTAGAGCTGTAAATTTTTCGAGTCTAACGTTTGTGCAGGACTTGCGTTGCGATCGCGGGAGCTGACTATTGCGTGATTGCTTCCGATACTCGAATGTCCACCGGCTACAATATCCTCACTCGCGAGTACTCCAAAATTCATCAGCTGTAAGTATTCTGAGATCCATTGTCTTCGGCGTTCGGTAATTATATGCATGAAATTGTGTATTTGTTTACGGTGAGCGGTGTGCATATTCTGTAGATATGTTAGTTGCTTGGTCTGAAATGAAGAACTAGTTAATTGATTTATTTTATAGGCTAAAAAGTAAGCTTGAGCTTTTTAGCAATATAATAGAAATCTTGTCCAATCGAAGTCTCTGCTTGATAAATCATGTTTCTTTCTACTTGATCCGTGTTATTCTTTTTGTGCAGGGCTGAAAGTGTAAGAATTTTCCATGTCCGTTTTATGTTTGATAATCGGATGACTTACACTTGCTAGGATAAGTCTCCTATTCTTAACATTATTGATTTTTATCTGTTGAACTGTAGAGCGGACAAATCTGTGCTAGCCTCTTCAGGTTTTCAGGCTGATGTAAGAGCTCTTCAAAAGCTTTTGGCAGCCAGGCACTTGGTCAGTCAGTTACCTTAATGCCAAAAAGCTATTACGATCGTTCTGAGTAACCACCATGTTTATTTTTTTTTTTCAGCTATATCAACATCAACATAACAAGCAAATGAGCTGCCCTGCAATGGCTCAATTGCTATCTAACACCCTTTACTACAAGCGTTTCTTCCCCTATTACGCTTTCAACGTCTTGGGTGGCCTTGACGGTGAAGGTACAACTGTAAACCTCCGTTGATTTGACGTATCCTTCTGTTGTTAATCCCTTAGGGGAGACGTTCACTTTGTTGATGTTCGAGTACTGTTTCAAGGCAAGGGCTGTGTCTTCACCTACGATGCTGTTGGATCATATGAAAGGGTCGGGTATAGTGCCCAAGGTTCTGGCTCTACTCTGATCACGCCATTTTTGGACAACCAACTGAAGTCTCCCAGTCCCCTTCTATTACCTGCTCAGGTTTTTATTAAAATACTTTCTGACATTTGATTGTGCATTTCTTTAAGAACTGCCCAGTATAGATAGAATATGAGGTATTATTGCAGGATGCTGTTACTCCGCTCTCAGAGGCAGAAGCCATTGACTTGGTAAAAACTTGTTTCGCTTCAGCAACTGAAAGGGACATCTACACTGTAAGTCTTTACATCTTACAACGAGCACATTGGTCGTGATTTGTTTTCTCTCTACGTATGAGTAAACATATTATTTTCTCTAGTGTAACAAAAACCTTCGGAAATGAATATTTTTTCATGATTCCTTAGGTTTTTCTCCTTTCTCACGTACTTCTCTTGTGACAGGGAGACAAGCTCGAGATAGTCGTGTTAACTGCGAGTGGTACGCGCCGTGAGTACTTGGACCTCAGGAAAGACTAGTTTGTCCAATTTTCCTTTCTATTGCTCTTCGGTTGGAAATTTGGGCATCGTTTATGATGATTTCGAAGTTACTCTTCTGAACTATTTTATGTTGTAAGGGACTATGGAACATCAACAGCCTCTACTATT
The DNA here is from genome assembly GCA_027422505.1 of Craterostigma plantagineum. Taxonomy (NCBI): domain Eukaryota; kingdom Viridiplantae; phylum Streptophyta; class Magnoliopsida; order Lamiales; family Linderniaceae; genus Craterostigma; species Craterostigma plantagineum. Next base: position 5,230,075 of record JAPQWV010000050.1, read on the forward strand.
ATCCATCAGGTTTGAGTCTTCGTCTTGTTTGGATCTTTTCTGTTTACAAGGAACTCTTGTCAGATATTCTTGAGATGTTATTCTCTTACCTTACCATTGATTTCTTATTACCGTTACTGTTGATTTCACAAGAGAACAAGTTAAGGTATTATGCGAGGCTAAAAATAACATTAGCATCAAGATAAATGTCAAAATATTGCTTCACTCAAATAAAACCACGTATTAACACTTCGTAGAATAGGACACATCAACATAATTGTCATGTAATGATGCAAGTTCACTTTTAGCCCGGACCATTAGCTTCAAACCCCAATATCTGTTCCAATTTTTCTCTACCAAAGACGAGAGAGAGAGAGAGAGAGAGAGAGAGAGAGAGAGAGAGAGAGAGAGTTATTTTCGGACACCAACCAATTCAACATCGAACACAATCCACGAGTTTGGTGGAACATTCTCTCCCATCCCAATCTTGCCAAAGCTGCAAAATCCCCAACATGTGATATTAGAAAAAAAAAAAAAAACTTCTAACTTGCAATATAAAAAACACTAGTTTTTATGAAGCTGTAGTGATTCTATACTTACCCCATTGATGGTGGGATTGTGATCCTTCTTTTGTCGCCGACACGCATACCTGAGGGTTGTATGTGTCTTAATTATTACATCAAGACAATTCGTAAGAAAAAGAAAAATAATTGCATTTGACAGATACGATATATTTACCATCGATACCAATGTTCCATCCATCGGTAACCTCTTTATCACCTGAATGAAGATAGAACAACGATCATCAATAAAATGTAGAGGTGAGCGGGTGAAAAGGTTGATGAGACCATTATTAACACACGACTGTTAGTTTACCTAAACGGAATTTGCTAGCACTTTTGCCAACATTGGTGTCAAGAATATTTCCATCCTCCTTCAACGTGGCCGTGTAAAAGATTTTGACCTGAGTCAATGTTCATTTAGACCTTCATTTAGGTTACAAGAACCTCCAACAACAGATATGCTATGCTATAGACAAGGATCACACATGTATTAGCATACATACGTACAAACATGCACATTCATATAAGTGTACCTTTTTCCCAGGTGCAGCTACTTTTCCATCTGGTGGTCCATTTGAAACTTCTTCAATAGTCAAGCCATTAGATAAGGTCCTTCCAGGCACAACATCTGTACCTGGTAAGCCTACTTCCCCTCCCACCCTACTTTGGTCTTTCTTTTTTTTACTTCTCTTTGTTTTCTTCTCAGGTTGACCATCATTAGGTTGTAGCTCGGACTTCATGCTGATATCGCTGCGAGTAGAAATATCTCACATCACATCAATAGACTTCACAAAGAAATCAACAGGAATAATTAACAAGATACTCTGCTTAATCAAGATGTATCTTAATTGTGAACATGGAAGAATGAATTCTTAGGATAACAAAAAATGAATCAAACAAGATGAGACACTAACTTATCAGTTATTTTCTCAGGTGATTCTCCATCTGATGCTGGTGAATCCTTTGCTAACTTGTTAGCTAGTCGAGAACCCTGCTTCAATTCACTATCATTCGGAAGTCCATCACTGTGATGCTTGATATCGTCCTTGGTTTCTTTCTTTCTCCTTTTCGATTTGTGACCATTTACTGAGCTCAATTCTGGAGAGGCGTGATTAGAAGTATTTTCCCTGTTAATATCGAACATTAAGTCGCCGCTAGTTAGGTCATTAGGAGGGACAAAATAAAGGACTCTAAAAAATATATTATAGATAGATGAAAGAAAGAACATATCTTACAGTTTTACAAAAACATCAAGTCTCTGCTCCCCATCCTTCCCAAAATGACTTTGATCCTTCTCATTATCCTTAACAATCTCAAGTTCGTGGTTCTGCTCTTCCTTCTTAGAGAGTTCTTTTCTCTTCTTAAGCCTTTTGCTGACGTTACACCAGTACAACATCAACATTGGAGTTGTAACATAATGAAATAGATAAAGGACTAATGGATGAAAACACTCACAGTCCAACGGATTGCACCCCATTCTTTACAACGCTCGCAGGCATATCCTGATCAATGATCTTTACATCAAACTGTTTTTCATGAACTCTATTGTCAGTTAAAACCTTATCATCTACACTTTCCCTTAGAGAGTCCTCAACCTTGGGAGATTCACTCTTTGCCTGGTTAACTTCATCAGTTGATGAACCTTTTGCCTTCCTGCGAATTTTATAAAAAAACACCATCCCTTACCATAATATGTAATGCTCACAACTTACACAATGTTTTACTACGAAGAGAAACATTTCTGAGTCAATAGCAACGGAAATTCATAGAAAAACCTTGTACAACCTTACTTATATTGAAACACGTAGGACCTTACATAATATACCAAATGTGTTACCTTTGTGGTTTTTCCTTTTTACCCAAAGGTTTGACTTTCTCCTCCGTATTTTCTTTAATAATATAACCATTCGACCTGTCATTTGTTTCTGCTACAATTTGAGCATCCTTTTCTCCAACATCCGTACTTTTCTGTGCGTTTGTTTTCTTCTTAAACACGGACAAAAGGTATCCATCTTCATCTTCACTTTCGAGCGACTTGGTATCATCATCTGACTCAATCACTTGGTATTTTTTCTTAAGTTGTTTGGGATGACTCTTTTCATCATTTGATTTATCATCCAGCAGCATAGCAGCATCCCTGTCTTCTAACATCACGAGCCAGGAAACAAAAACATCAGATCGTTAATTCATTTGGCAGTTATAAATGATAACAGCCACTACGAATCAACCTGGACGTCCAAAGACAAAAATGAAGGTAATGTCATTTGATTAAGACACATTAGCAAGGCGCTTGAAATAGGAAACACTGACTGATATTTGCTTAATGTAGCATACCGTCGTTGCTTGAAACAAGGGATGGTGAAGAAACTTTCAATTCACCATCATCAATGAAACTATCCTCATATTTATCATCCTCACTGCAATAACTAGATCCCTCAGTTGGAGAGTCTCCGACATCCTCTCCATATGATTCCCTATTTTGTGGAAGTTATGGAAACTAACAATATACACATAGAGACAATTAAAAACAAAAAAATTCATAATTCCTCCATAATAATTCTAACTACAACAATTACACAGCCACAGTCTCATTAAGGAAATTAGAGATCATTCCGTCTTCAAAGTTCAATCGTGGAGTACTTACAGAGATCGAATTTTATAAATAAGAAACAAGGTCATAGTAAACAACGAAAAATTGCACAAAAGGATACGTATCGCTGTGGAGACACGAATTACTCCGGACGTAATAACCAGTGAGGTAGATGCTTCGAGGGCCAATAACCGAGAATACCACATCATCAGTCTCCTCAAATTCCAAATCTAATTGAATCGACTCGGTTTGGTAGGGCAGCAACACACAAAGCAATACTGGACTTTTCTTTCCCACATTGCACTGTACTACGCCCTTTAGTTTGGCATTACCCATTCCCAGAGTTGCCTAAAGAATCCATATGTTAATAAGTTAAAGTAGAGTCAAAATCCGCGCAAAAGAAATCAAAACTTTACCACTCTTAACAGATTACACCACCTGTGAAATCCTGAGCCTTCCTTTCGCCTTTTCACGAGAATGAGTGAATGGTTTCCCAGGCTTAACCTCAACGCCTAGCAATCAACAATAAAGCGAGCATGAAAAGGATAACACACGACGGAAAAAAACCGTAATCGATTTTATGTAGCAATGTAGCTAAAAACTATAATATCAAAATAGCCAATTCAGTGAGAGTATAACAATATACAGCTTCCAAGTTCTGTTAGAAAAATCGCTTACCCCAAAAAGCCATTGCAGCAACAATTTTTTGTATAGATGAAGCGATCGATCTAGAGTATTCAGTGCAGCATTATCATAAACCCTAGCTCTATGAAGAAGGTTTTGTTTTGCCGCGACTCTTAAAATCCCTCCAATTTATATAGTCAAACTATTCAACACGTTAATTACTTATTTGGAAATATAGGCCCGTCTAGCTCAGTTGGTAGAGCGCAAGGCTCTTAACCTTGTGGTCGTGGGTTCGAGCCCCACGGTGGGCGGTTAATTTTTTGTTTTAATTTTAACACATTAAAACTAAAGGGATTTTTACACATAAAAATCCACTTGAAAAAAAAATTGTAAATCAGTACATTGTCGGTTTTTTTATATATAGGTACCTAACAGAATAAATTTTTTGTAGATAGATACTCGATCCGCTGTAGGTACGCCATACAACACATTTAGGTACCATATATCAACGTATTTTGGTACATCAATACAGGTAGAATTGGTACCCCGATACAGCTTGCCGCAAGGTAGCGTATGTAACGTATATAAGTACCATATACGGGTACCATATAGATGCGTAACGCGGTACGCAATACAAATATGAAAAGGTATGTTAACACCAGGAAAATGGTACGCCCAATCGAACGGGTACTAAACTAAAAAATTTTCTGACATGAGTACCTATGTGTAAAAATTTTATTCATTTAGGTATTTTTCTATAGATACACAAAACTAAATAAGCTTTTACTATCGTTAAATAAAAAACTTTCACTACTGAACTTACTATTTTGCCCCCGTATAAGCAACAAATATCTGAATTACCACGATCGCTCTTGCTTTGTTGACTCCCTCAAGATATTCATCGACGCCATTCTCGAAGCTTGGAAAACTCATGCTATGAAATTTCGTTTTCTACGTGCACTATGTATAGATCTGGCGTAGTAATGGCATGGAACGTCTTCAGATTCTGTACGGCGTTGAGAGGACTTGGGTCGATCATGATCCTTTTTGTCCTCGGCATAGTTGGTCTGACGTATTACACGGTCGTGATATCGAATTACGGCCCCGAACTCGCCGTTGGTGGCTTAGATTCTTTCATCTCTTTCGCCGTCCTGTTGTTGTTTCATTTCTTGGTAATTCACGCTCTTTCTGCCGGGTAATTTGTGAATTGTGCCGCGAGATTTCTTTTTTGTTTCTTTATAACTGTCGGTAATGGTTTTCTATCAATCTTGTTCTTTGTAGGGTATAGCATCTTCAGTTTTGCTATTTAGCATTGCTTTTGTTTTACCTTGTAATTTGCTGATTTCTCGTCGTTGTTAGTAGCAATTCAGCTAATCAAATCGTTCTTGAGCTGCAGCTAGCAATGCTATTATGGAGTTACTTCTCTGTTGTTTTTGCGGACCCTGGTAGTGTTCCTCCGAGTTGGCGGCCATCAGTTGATGAAGAAATCGGAGATACTGAGCCACTAAATGCTTCGGATTTTTCCACTGACTCGAATGACAGGAGAGTTCGGTTTTGCAGGAAGTGTAACCAGTTTAAACCACCTCGATGCCATCATTGTTCTGTTTGTGAGTTTTTCTTGTTATAAGTTGACTGAGTAAAAATGTTTTTTTTTTCTGTTTCTGGGATTAATTTTCACTTGTTTTCTGGCCTGTTTAGGTGGGAGATGCATTCTGAAAATGGACCATCACTGTGTGTGGGTTGTGAATTGTGTTGGGGCATTGAACTACAAATATTTCCTTCTATTCTTGGTGAGATGTGAAATCATTTGGAAGCTTGGTGTTTTTGTGGGCATTGAGGATGATTGGAAACTTAATTGATTGTTAATGACTTCCTTTGTTTGCAGTTCTATACATTCCTCGAAACCAGTATGGTTACCGTAGCATTACTCCCAAGCTTCATTGCATTTTTTAGTGATGGATTGATCTTCGGCACTCCAGGAACTCTTGCAACAACCTTTCTGTCTTTTGGTATGCCCCCATTGTTTTTCTATCGTATCTGTAGTATTTTTTCGTAATATTATCATTGAAATCGATATTTTACAGTGTTAAACTTGGCGTTTGCTTTAAGCCTATTGGGGTTTCTGATAATGCACATCTCCTTAGTAGCAGCCAATACAACAACCATTGAGGTATAGCTTGTTCTCATATTCATGGCCTTCTGTAGATGCTAACGAATTTGCCCTTAGAACACAATTTATAGAACAGGCCGCTCTTGGCTGTCGACAACTGCGTTTCTTGGTCTACTCGTTTGTTTGTGTGGCTCATTAGAAGTGTAAAGATGGAATTTTTCCCAGCATTTTGATATGTGAACGTAATCGTATACTCCGTGGGTATGTCCAGGCATATGAGAAGAAGACTACTCCAAAATGGCGTTATGATCTTGGACGAAAAAGAAACTTCGAGCAGGTGAGGGATCCAAACAACTTGCGTCCACTTTTCCCGGTGGATGAAACAACAAATCACGCCATATTTCCTCGTGCAATTAGTGAGTTGCGCATATCCATTGATTTGTTGTTTTACAATGATCTAAAACTCAGGTCTTTGGGATGGACAAGAAGTACTGGTTCGTCCCGGCTTACTCGAATGAAGATTTGCGCAGAATTCCCGCTCTCCAAGGTCTTGATTATCCTTCTAGGCCTGACATGAACGACTGAATCAAGAAAAAATGTTCAACATCTACGATGCTAACTAACTGCCCCCATCACACGAGCTTCGAAGAGTTTGTACCAAACGATGGGGATCGAGGAGACATGTATGCAGAAGAATTGCTCGAAAACTGAGGCTAATTGGGGAATAACCGATGATGATCGTTGCTTGATGAATGCAGTGAGTGCTTTTCCATTAAGAATGCATGTACATGCAATGCTTCTTGTCTGAAAATTCTTGTCAATGGCAGCAATAAATCCATGTTTTAACTACATTTTTCTTTTCGAATCTAAAATGTGAATATTTGAAGTGAAATAGAAAAAGACAGAACAAAGAAAGGCGAGGACAACCATACAGTTGACTTGATGTTACTGGACGACAAAGAACGTCCAGCACCAAAGAGTTGCTCGTGATTTTAGATACCTCCAACGTTCTCTCTCATTGGGTTCTATTTCTTTATTCATTTTTCAATTTGAGACATAAAGTTGAAGCCTTTTTTTCTTGATTTAACTGATCAGTGTGTGTTACAATACTGCCAACTCTCAATATAGAACACTGAGCAAAAACGCTGCGAGCCTTCATCGCGTGTGGTCCATTTTCGGGGTCGACATTACGCACCATAGCATAGCATAGCTATTTCTGCTTTACAGTTAACACACACGTGAAATCCACCCCACGTTATTACAATCCAAAGGCGTGCTCTTATCGAGGAAAAGAATCAATAAAAGGGAAAGTCGAATGTTGTATGTTGCTTTAGTTCATCGATACAGAACAAAAATAAAGTTTAGGACCGACCATTAGAGTCACGATTATACAGTGGAACCGAAGGAGCCTAATAATCATAGACTAGAAAGAAAGAAAAAGTACAGATTACAACAACAAAAAAATGAGATCTTTAAACTTCTTGAGCAACTCAAACGATCTATTTGAGTCTAACCTACGGTAAGAAATCAAGCGTTGGAAACAATACCATCCAATTCTTGCATCACCGTCCTAATATCGGGCCGCTGATCTGGCGCCTCATGCGTGCAGAGAAGGGCAACTTCCCCGAGCCGGGCAGCCTCGGGCTCGTCGAACTGCCCGCAAAGGTTAGCATCTATGAAGTCTTCGAACCTCGAAATCTCAGCCCCATGGCAGATCAGCTGAGTGATCCTACTCCTGCCCGAGAGTATCTGAAAAACTATCATCCCAAAGGCGTATATATCGCTCTTCTCTGTGAACCTGCCCGTGGTTGTATATTCGGGCGGGAGGTAGCCCATCGCTGCATTGCTCTTAACCGTAGAGAAAACAATGTCGTCTGCTAAGAGCTTGTGAATGCCGGAATCTGAGAGCAAAGGGTTGTAGTTTTGGTCCATGAGGATTTTCTCTGCTGATATATTACGGTGGACTAGCCTTGGCTTGTTCTTGCCTTCGTGAAGATACTCGATACCTAATGAAAGAGGGCGAATTTTTCTTACATCGGTGTAATATATTAGGTCAAACTCGAAAAACCCACAGATAAAAAACGGACCTTTTGCAATTCCACGGATGATGGACTTGCGGGCAGGCCAGTCGAGGACGACCCTTCTCTTACCTTCCTTCAGATCGAGGTACTGAGATAAGTTCCCGTTAGGGACGAAATCGTAAATTAGAAAGCACTCTCCTCTTCCCTGAGAACAGCAGAAGCCTCTCAGCTTCAAGAGATTCTCGTGCTTCAAAGAGGTCAGCAACTTCAACCCTTTGACGAATTCGCCCTCGTCGGCCTTGCAACTGATCTTAGAGATGCATTTGATGGCGACTATAGACCCGTCTCTAAGAGTCCCTTTATACACGGACGAGAAACTGCTTCTTCCCAGCAAGTTCGTGTCAGAGAAGTGCTGAGTCGAGGATTCGATTTCGTCGAGGTTGTACATGTAGCTTTCGAGGACTTCTTGCGAGAAAGTGCTCGAGTCTTGCCTTTTAGCCATGGGGTCCCATCCATTAGAGTACTCCAAGCTCATGAGTGGAGAAGAGCTTCTTCTTCTTAGAACCTCTTTGCTGATGTCAGCGCTGAGTCGGGCATCGTTGGGAGAGTCGAAAGTGTTGCTGCCTATCTTCTGTTTCTGTCTACGATGCCATGAGTAGGCGAAAAGCCCACCAAAGGCTGAGACGAGGATCAATGTAATAACTCCAACGGTAATACCATGACGAGATTTCTTGGCATGGTTAGAGCTCGGGCCACTTTCTTGAACGTTTGCTGACTCGGGCAGGTGATCGCCCGGGCCTACCCCGAAGGGTTTAGGCCCGCCCGAGCCTTCGCCGCCCGCCGACGAGCAAACTTCCAAGGAAGAGAAACCGACGCCGCACAGTCCTGAATTGTTTGCGTATTGGAACCCTTCTTGGAGCCTCTTCAGAGCTTCGAATGAGATGCCATTTGTGAGATAAAACGGTTAGATTGTATCTGAAACGATCGAAGGGAAAGAAGGTCTTACCTATAGGGACGTTGCCCGAGAGAGTGTTGTTTCTGACGTCGAAGACTTTGAGCAGAGGCAATGAGGCTAATCTAGAAGGGATCGAACCAAAGAGGTTGTTAAAGCTCAGATCTAATCTTGTGAGCATGTCTAAGTCTCCTAAGCTTGCTGGGATTGCACCAGTTAATTGATTGGATTGCAGGGCGAGAACGGTGAGCTTTTTCAAGGAGCCGAGCTGAGTCGGGATATTCCCAGTTAATCTGTTGTAGCAGAGCTGCAAAACTGCAAGGAGAGCAAAACCATGGTTAACATCACAGTTACCATAAATGCTTCAGACATGGCCAAGAGAGAGCTTTAATGTGTTCCTTCGGACAAGAAAGTGGTTGAGAATCAGACCATCTCCTTGAACCATTTTTACTACAAAGGTTTAATCTTTAGGCATACAACAACCACCCCAGTGGTTCACAGACAAAGACATCTTGAACCATTTTTACTTCAAGATTAAATCTTTAGGCATACAACAGCCACCCCAGCAGTTCAGACACACGCACACACACACAGAATCCCATTACTACAAAGATTGAATCTTTAGGCAAACAACAGCCACCCCAGTGGTTTTCAGACCACAAACGCAAACACACACACACACACACACACAGAGAGAGAGGGTCATGCAAAAACCTCACCTTGTAAATTAGCCATGGCGCCAACCTCTGCAGGTATCTCTCCAGAGAGACGATTGACGTCAATGTACAAGTCGACAAGCTCAGTCAAGTTAGCAATCTCCTTAGGTACACCTCCTCGAAGCTCGTTGAAGTGAAGGTACAGCCCAGACAAGCTCTTGAGCTGCCCAATCTCAGGTGGGATTTTACCAGAAAGCCCCCGCCCTTGCAAGGAGATGTTGGCGACTTGACGGCGATCGTTGCAGGCGATGCCTTCGAACTCAGTGCATGGGTCGGCGGCGTTGGCCGACCACGAAGAGAGTATTAGGCCTTGAGGGTCTAATGACGCTTTGATCCTCATGAGAAGACGCACTGAAGTAAAGTTCGTGGGCTGAGAGAGAGCGTGGACAATGAGAAGTGTGAGGAAGAAGAAGAAGAGAGGAGAAGGGAAAGGCATGTTTTTTTTTTTATGGAAATGGTTTTTCTTTGGGAGAGAGAATTTGAAGTTTTGGAAAGTAGCTTTTGGAATAAGGGTCAGCGACGCCCTCTCTTTGTTCTTGCAAAGCAACTTGGACGGGGTATGTTTTGGGAAGTATGGATAGTACGAGGATCAATTTGCAAAGAAAGTCTTCTGCTTTCGTTCAAACTGGTCAGAAGATAGCACACAGCACACACTTTTTGTATGTGTATTGTGTAGGTGTGTTAGATAATAGATTATAGATCTCTTTTTGTTTGTCAGTAAGTGGTATGACATATAAATTTGAAATCTATATAGTAACTGGGAGCACAAGTAGCCAGTCACCATCACATGGCTAAGTTTAGTGGCAGCCTTTATTCTCTGTAAAAAAGAAAATTATTTAAAATGCGAGTACTGTGATTGCGCACTAATGTCTCAATCAAAAATGTCTTAAAATATCCAGTTGGTTAATTAAATAATCATATGCATACATGAAGTATTGAGTTAGAAAAGAAAGGATGCCCAGACGATATAATGTTGATCTAAGCTTTTGAAAAGATTTTAGAAAGGGGCGAAATGATTATATTTTGAAAACTACTACTTGTTCGAATTGAATAGATTATATTTCAATTATTGCGACCATTCCAGGGTTTCAGATTCTGCATTTACTTATAGAGAAATTCATGATTTTGAATCTTGCAGGGGTACAAGTACAACGAGAAATGTAAATGCAAAAAATTTAAATTTAATGAGCAGTGACTTGTATGCTTCTTTGATGACGAGAGGTCTCATCACAAATTTAACAACACAATAATAGTATGATAACTCGAGTTCGAAATGCTAGTTGGCTTTTTTTGCTTTGCTTCGTACGAGAATATATCCGTTGGACTGGAAAAAAAAATACATTTTTTTGAAAATAATGAAACTTTATTTTTACTTTTGAACGTCTATAGGTAGACTTTCTGGTATGTTACCACTAGTATCGGCATCATTCGTTATTACAAAGCCTGGAGATTTTATTCCAATACCTCAAAACAAACACAATTGCACAGCTCTCCCTATATTCAACATGTACGTATATTTCTTCAGTAGAAATATACATCTATGGAGACGATTGTGACAAAATATTATCCCAAGATCTCACTGTAAACACAGTTTTCCTGCTATTAAATGAGTAGGTAAAATAAGCCAATGTAGAAGATAAACTACAGAATAAGAATCGCGTTAAGGAACTATCGAAATCATAACTAACTCAGCCGTATTCTCAGATATCGATTATAGATAGATTGCAGATACCACAGATTTTGAGACCAAGGAATCTACCAAAAGAGCAAATGTTCAAGAAAATTAAAACGAATCTGAAGTAAATACCCTTCTTGATCGAACTATGAGTTCTTCGTTACTTTATTCGAATAGTACAAATCTGTAAACAAGTACAAATGCGCTATAACCCGACATCCTAATACAAATGATAGAGCTACAACAATTACAATCCCAATAGGAAAAAAAAACCCAATTCTCGCTAGCCACGAAATATTCTTCTCCAAGGGATTCGATTCGAGACACAATGTGAACAAAAGCAGATGTAGTAGTAATAAGGAAACAATGGTAAGAATGAAAAAGGAAAAGGAAAGGAGGACAAAGAATAACAAACCGATCAAATCAACAGAAACGAATCGAACGAAACGCCATCATCAAAGCGCGCTCGCCTTTCCCCCGTCGTAGTAACTGACGTACCATTGGACGAACTTCTTAAGCCCGGCCCGCAAATCAGTGGTGGGCTTATACCCAAGTTCCCTCTTCGCCAAGCTTATATTGGCATGAGTAAACTGAACGTCTCCATTCCTTGGGAGCTTCATAATCGTTCTCTTCGCCTTCACCTTGAGCAATTTCTCCAAAATGCTCACAAGATCAGAAACGGGGACGGGCGATGTGTTTCCCAAGTTGTACAGGCGCAGCTGAGCGGGCCCCTTCTTCTTACCTCCACTGCCCGTACTCTTCTCAGCAGTGTCTAAAGCGCCCAAACAACCCTTCACGATATCATCGATGAAGGTGAAATCTCTCGCCACGGTTCCATGATTCTGCGCCTCAAAGATTGGAATCGACTTCCCCTTCAAGATATCCTTGGTGAAGAAGAAGTACGCCATATCGGGCCTTCCCCAAGGCCCGTAAACAGTAAAGAACCTCAGCCCGGTCAGCGAAAGCCCGTATATGTGATTGTAAGTGTGGGCAATCTCCTCGCCTGCCTTCTTCGTCGCGGCGTATAAGCTAGCGGGCTGATCGGTTCGGTCCTTTTCTGAGAAGGGTACTTTCGTATTCAATCCATACACAGAACTGCTCGACGCCCAAACTATAGAAGGCTGAGGATTGACTCCTTTGCAAACCTCAAGAAGATTTACGAAGCCAGCGATGTTACTGTGCACGTAGGAGCTGGGATTGACCATGGCGTATCGAACGCCTGCCTGGGCGGCTAAGTGCATGACGTGGGTAAAAGGGACGATATCGAAGAGCCTCTTAAGCAAATCGACATCGTTTATATCGCCTTCTACAATGTACACACCGCTGCGTTCTAAGAGGGCTTGCCTGGCCCTCTTAAGGGAAGGATCATAGTAGTCGTTGAAATTATCGAGCCCCAAAACGCCATCGCCTCGCCTTTTCAGAGCAGAGGAGACGTGCGTGCCTACGAAACCAGCGGCGCCAGTGACAAGAACGGAAATTCCATTTCTTGACCTGATTTTGGCAGAGTCTTTAACCTTTTTCTCGAATTCAAGGCCTTGGTAGTAGGAGCTTGTCCTAAGAGATCTCCTTGAGAGATCTGAGGCTATAGGGGTTGGATTAGAAGATGATCTGTAGAAGACGACGAAGATCAAGCCAAGAAAAACGCAGGACCAAAATGTGATCTTGCCCAAGGAAGAATGCGCCCTCAGCCTGAGAATCCTGTACGGAGATTTCTCCTTGAACTTTCCTGGGCTCGAAGGGGCGCTATCAATGTGCTTCATCTGTAACGCAGTAAAGGTCGAATCTTGAAAGATTTGACGAGTGCCCCACCTTGCAATGTGACCAATCTGGCGATTTTCTTGGACCCAATCGTTGAAATTACATTACAGTGTTAGGGCTAATGGCAAATCAAATGCGGGAAAAAGAAAGGGCAGTTGCAAGATTTGGGTTCTTTTCTTCCCTTTCAGAATGAATGCGGCGTCAAAAAGATTGTTGGTTTGGAATCTTCCTTCGCCTTCTTAGTTGTCTCTTTTGTGCTCGGACGTCTTTTCTTTTTATTTATTTAACTTCTCTCCCTCTTTTTTTTGTTCGCTGCCCTTGTAATTGTTCTTCTAACATATGGTAATGAGATTTTGGGAATTTGATGATTGAGCCATTGAATGAGAACGCGTGATTGGAGAGAGAATTACTAAAGAATGAGAGGAGGGAGATGGATGAATGAACCAGCTTTAAAAACATTTTAAATGGTCCATCAATAAAAATTTAATCTTGAACACGAATTATTAGTTAGTCAACGCATCAAAGTAGGAATCATTTCCGTTTTTTCTCGTATATTTTCACTTCCACAACGCAATCAACGGATATCCTAGAGTTAGAATATAGACTTTGATCTTACCGTAGCATCAAACAATGTTTCAAAGTGTTAAATTAAAATTCTCTAATTTTGTCACATTGTTTCCTCTACTTCTATTGGCTGCCGACAAAAATGTGTGGTGCAAGAGAGAGAGCTTTGTCGGAGGATGACGTTAGTTTAAATTGGGCCCAAATCAGATAATCGGCCCAATAAAAGCCCACAATTAACCTAGTGCAGGCCCATTACAAAGTCTGCCTCGCTCGACTCAAATAAAAGGAAAATATTGTAAGTAACAAATAAGAAAGAAAAAGAATAAAATAAAATGGCTCTTCAATTTGCGAGTGTAAAGCCTCTCTTCTTATCCCCTGTTGCAGAGAAGCAGCAAATCCACCGAAGTAAGGTCTCATGGGAGGAGCAAATTCCCCCAAATGCCGTTCGCAGGAAGCGCGACTCAGCATGGAGGGGAGGGTTCAGCTTAGGGGTAGATTGGGGACTGTCTCGCACTGGCCTTGCGATTAGCAAAGGTTTTACCATCAAACCTTTGACGGTATGCTGCAGAAACGAGCTAACGTTGACTTTATTTTGGTTTGTGTTGAATGTTCTATGAATTTTGTTTTCTTTGTGGCGCTGTTTCCTTCGTTGATAGGTTTGGAGTTGAGGGGACAGAAGCTCGAGCTTAGGCTACTTGACATTGCCGAAAAACAGGTTCGTTGGAGGGAAATGAACCCCCAATTTTGTTTTTTTTTTGCTGAAATGTGATTCTAGAACTGCTGTGAAAAGTGGGTTGTGGAGGAAGTTTAGAAGATCGATTTCTATATACAATATATGCATGCTTTGTTCTGTCAATATGTGTGTTTTCATGGGGTTTATCGAAGCTTAAAATATCGATTTTCTTTGCTGAATTTAGTAGTTCGATCTTCCATTTTTCTACTAGGAAGTCGATGAGTTCATAGTCGGGCTTCCAAGGTCAGCTGATGGGAAAGAGACCGAACAATCGAATAAAGTTCGTAGCGTGGCGGGAAGGCTCGCAGCTCGAGCTGCAGAAAGGTATTGATTTTGCTTATGTAATATGATTTGATGTTACTTGATCTATTTTTACGGGTGCTTTTCATGGAATTTTCTTATGGTGTGCATTATTAGGGGATGGAGAGTGTACTTGCAGGACGAGCACGGAACATCTCTTGAGGCTCTCGATCATATGATAGCCAAGTAAATAAAGCTAACCTATCACTTCACTTCTAAATAATCTCTACTTTTCCTACTATTAACCTTCGAATACCTGAAACTCTTGCTTACAATCTGATGAGGTTACGAAGATGACTGTTTTTAAGGATTTATCGTATCATATCATGTTTGTTACCATAAACTGTGTCTAAGAAGATCAATCCAATGTATCTATGTATTCAGTGGCCTCACTCAATCTGTCCGCCAAGAAAAGATCGATGCTTACGCTGCAGTGGTGAGCCTCTGATCTTTTTGTTTCCATTTCGTGCGTTTCTGACATTCGCTTCATAGCCGTAAATCTGTGATATGATTGCAGAAAGTGCTTGAGAGATACTTTTCGGGCTCGGGCCTGGGAATCGAACTGGTCGTGCCCAAGCAGGTAGAACTGAAGAACAAGCTAAGGCAAGGTCCACCCAAGGACTTGGATTTTTATCCTCAAACTTGATGATGTATGTACCACTTACTTTAGGAGAAGGCAAATAGATTTGTTTGATATATGTATTTACTACTTCTCATGGACTCAAAATAGCTACTGTTTACATTTTTATTAATGTTATTTGGGCCTATTTCGTGAAATAGCCCATGATTCTTGTATTATCTGACCCAAAGACGAGGCGCCTACGTGGCATTATATGATTGGTTTGCCGTGCGTGTTCTTCCTCTATTTAGAAGGAGGCGTTGGTTCAATTTGTATCGACCGTAGATCTACGCTTGCTTTTTCCTTTGAAATAGATCCGAAATTGCGAAATCCCTCGGTGACCGAGATTCAATCGATTCGATTGCAGCTTTGAGGTAAATTTGTATGTATTCGTACGCTCATGATGGTTCGTTATTCATCGTATACTTCTCTGTGATGCATGTTTTAAGTTTTAGTTCGGATTAGGTTTTGCTTTTTACAGCTGTGGTTTCTGTGATATGATACAGCGTTGGAATTGGATCGAGATTAGGAGATTTAGACTGCAAATTGATTTTTCTATGCGTGGATAAAGTTTAAGGTTGCTGATTTTTGCTTTTTAATGGAACTTCGTGGTACCGTGTAGTTTAGGTTAGCTGTTGCATAGAATTCTTTTGATGATTTGATTTGATTCGTGACTAATCATCTCAAACATCATTTTTCTGCTGATCTCGAGCTAGTCTGTTTGAAAAGAAAAGAAGAAAAAAAGATGAACTTAAGCATGCGCATAAACTCTGTATGCTGCGCTGCGTGTTATTATAAATGCTAGAGTTTTGTTATGATTCAGTGCTTTCAAGAACCATTTGATACGTCTTAAAACCTTATTCGTAGGATCTGTAATATGAAATTAAATTATGCTTGTCATGGAGACAGTACATAAGCTTGTGTTGGAGTGCTGTACTTCATCTATTCTGTATTAGTTCCTTTGTCTGTTTTCGCATGTGGCACACAACTTCAATCTACACTGTACATTCATGGAGGTTCCTTTCGCTTGTAAAAATGCAAACTTGCCTTGAATCTTCTTGCTATTCCATCTCATCCTTTACCACCTTCATTGCTTTGTTCTGATTTGTGTCAACTGAATCTTGAAATTACATTGCGCAGAAATGGCGACAGGTGGATCTGCTCCCCAGAGAGGAACTGCGGCGGCTGCAGCTGCTAACCTTCGCCGGAGGAGGTCTGGCGGCGCCGGCGGTGGTGCTGGTGGTGCCGCTGGTGGTGCCGGCGGAACAATGCTTCAGTTCTACACAGACGATGCCCCGGGACTTAAAATCTCACCCAATGTTGTCCTTGTGTTGAGCATTGGCTTCATAGCTTTTGTTGCCATACTTCATGTCATGGGAAAGCTTTACTTTGTCAGGAGAGAGTAGACTCACTGACTTACTCTTGTTTTGGTTGTGAGGATGAAATTAATGGTGGAGTTGCAAGTACATCTTTTCTTTGATTAGGGTTTGGTTTGATGAACTTGTTGAATCTTCTACATGATAGTCTCTTTTGTTTAATGGGAAAAAAGACGATATATCTATTGGGTTTTCTCTTTGTTGTCAGTTTAATATGCAAATAATTACCTAGTTGAATTGGTCGAGTCAATTTTCTATATAAATGATGGTCATTTATATCGAAACCGAAAGAAAACCTTTGAAGGAACATTTAAAAGCTATAGAGTCGCGTGAATTAATTGAAGTTGCTACTTACCATTTGTCGATTTTGTTCATATGTTGGGTTGGGTTATGTTAGAAAAACACATTAATATTCAGAAATATCTTTTAGATGTATTGCGTACGTTCTTTTTCAGTCCACTACTAATTATTAACAATATCCACCATCTTATCGCATAAACCAATCAATCATCATGGCACGAGGCTCCACTCCCACGCCGGCCAACACCACCCCCTTCCCCGATGCCGATCCGCCGTTCCAAGGCGCGAGAAGCATCAACGCTCGCCGGGAAATCAGCTCACGCCCTCGAAACAGCAGCGGTAACATGGGCGGCGGCGATCGTATCCTCGGATCAGCCCCATCTCGAATTGAAGTCGAAAGGGTCATTCTTGATCTCCTAAGGTCTGTAAAGATTCGATCTTTTCTGTCCTGGGGTTTTGATGATATAGTACTTCCATACTATTTTATTGTGTGGATAATATCACTTAGTGACACTGTCTAACTAGCGTTGACTATCTGATGATGCTTGAATATATTAGTACTTGCTGGTTACATTTTGATACACTTAGGTTATTGCGAGGATCATCTTCTACATCTGAGCAAGGTGGGATTCGTGAATTGATTCGATCTCCTGGATTTCGAAGAGTTTTCGATGCCATCTCAATGATGCAAAACGAACCCGTTGTTCGGGTATATTTGTTGTTTCATGGGCATTTTATTTTATTTAGTACAGATTATCGTTCTTGGATAACGTTGTAGTGATCTCGAAAAAAATGCCTTAAGCAGAACATAGTGACCTCACTTTCATGCGATGAAGCTCTGTGGAGGGCAATCTTGAACAACAATTTGGTCCGCGATATGAGGGGCTCTATTACAACAGCAGGTACTAAGTGCTAAAGATAGGGAAACTCTTTATTTCTTACAATAATGTTCGGTAACTATTCTGCAGCCAATCGAGCAACCTTGGTTCACGAAAATGAAGGCGAAAGGCCAAGGAGCTCAATGGGCGGAGAAGAACATGACATAACGTATCATATCATGAGATGGCTCATGGACTTTGCAAAGTCGAGGATTTTCGAACTCGTGGAAAGGTTCAGGCTATTGGTGAATGAAGTCCTCGGGCACGATAGTCCTATCGGTAAGCCCGCCTCGGAATTCGCTGAGGTTGTTGAAGAGAAAGTTAGATCTTCGGTCCTTCTTGCAGTGATCATCATTATAATCGTAGTTGTCACAAGAAGCCAGGGCTGAAATTATCATGTTTTTCTTTCTTACATGCTTGTGTATTATGTAAGTGTATGAATGCATATGTTGTGTGTATGTGCGTACTGTGTTTGTAATAGACTGCAAATCCGTAACATTATGCTGTCATTATGTTTTTATTAGCTGATTGAAAAATACTAATAGATATCATCAGCAAGATTGGAAATTTCAAAAGGTTCCCCACCAAAGACGTTCCAAGAATAAATTATTCATTATTCTTTGTTTTACTCGTCATGAGAACATAGAATGTTACCCTGGGGTCTACCTACCCCATGGCAAAATATCCAACTAGCCTCAACTAACATAACCACCTTGTCCGAGGGACGACCCTTACCCTCACAGGGTCCCGGGCTGGCTGGACTGACCTCAGGAAGAAGGCCCCGAACTCAACAGGGGGTGGCCCGTGCCAAAGACACCCCAGAGACTCTACAGAATCCCCTGGCCCCAGGAAAGTTGCCCGAGGACGTGTGCCACTAGAATACCTGACACAATCGCTTCTAGTGGGGGGGGGGGGGGGCTCGGGTTGTTTCCCTGATGCCCGAGCCAGTGTGCACTTCAAGGCACTCGACCTCCCAAGCTGGAAACCGCCACGATCTCCCCTTAGCGATATTATCAGGACGTGTGGAGAATAACCACCCCAGGGCGAATCATGCCAAGCGAACGTGCGATCGGGGGGGGGGGGGGGGGGGGGGGGGGGGTAAAGACCTAGGGTCGTCCCGACCCAAGAAGCATGGGACGTGGGTCACAACCGCCTGGAAACCGCCCTAAGCAGGAGCCCTATAATACCCTAAGGCATGCTCAAAACAAGGGGCGAATTCTCACGTATCCTATCGTTACTCTGCCATTTTGATTACCCACGCATACACTTGAACACAACACTTTTCTATGCTACTTCACACCTGGAATACGGAAAATACCCTTTTGACCTAGGCAAGAGGGCAAACGACCCCCAACCATTTATCCTGTTTTCAAGTCTACCAGAATTCGCGGCAAAGTTAAGGCGGGAAGGAGCTCGTTGGCCGTTTAGCGCGGTAGATCCATTTTCGGCGGCATCATAAAAAGATTCTTTCTCCATGTCCAAACACTCTTATCGAGCCTTTTGTCCTTCTATCAAGTCTGTGTTCAATGAATCTTCAAACACCAAGTTAGACTTAGTTCACCGTCTTTTCTACGCAGTTTCCACTTTATAAATAACAAAGATTTTGTTTTTTGTTTTCCCTTTTTTTAGTTCTCTTGTCGTCTTCCTAATTTCCATATAATAATAATACTATTTTTATTTCAGACAGAAAAAATTACAGATTAGCAGACAGAGACATGCTGCTTCCATGGTCTTTCTCTGAAACTTCTCAGCTGATTAATCTGCAGTTTTCAAATATATATATATATATGTACGTTATCCAAAAGAAAGATCAAAGGCTTCGACTTTTATTATTATTACTTACAAGAAGATATACTATTAAACATCGATGGCTGCGTCGTCGTCTTCCTCACAAGAGAAGAAAGGTAATAACAACAACTCTTTCCACCAAAACGTCGTCGTAATGCGCCACGGAGAAAGGCTCGACAACTTCGCTCCTCAATGGACAGCCTCCGCTCCTCGTCCCTGGGACCCACCTCTGTACGAAGCGGGTCGGGTCAGGGCTTTCTCTACGGGTCGGAATCTTCTGAGGCAGTTGGATTTTCCCATCCATAGGGTCTTCGTCTCGCCGTTCTTGAGGTGCTTGGAGACCGCCGCCGAAGTCGTGGCGGCCCTCAGTCAGGTTCCGGCGGAGGACGACTCCGTTTGCTCCGGCGACGACGTGTCCTCCGCCGTTGATCCTGCCGAGGTTAAGGTTAGCTGCTGAACACATGCATTGTATGTTTGACTTAAAAATCTTCGGACATGAACTTACAACGTTGTTTTTGTCGTACGTAGGTATCCATTGAATACGGTCTTTGCGAGATGTTCAACTCCATAGCAATACGTAAAAACGTTGCTCCTAGCGACGGAATCTTCACCTTCGATATCTCAAAGTGTGAAGCAGTTTTACCCGCAGGAACCATCGATAATACAGGCGAGATGCTCCACAAAGAGGTTGTTGGCTTTCTCTATCCTTTCCAAAAAAAAAAAACAAAAAAAAACCTCTATTTTTTCTTACCATAAGATCGAATTATTCAGCTGCCAAAATGGGGAGAAACGGTCGAAAGCGCCCGTGATCGATACCTAAAGGTGATGAAGGCTCTCTCCGATAAATATCCTACCGAAAACTTGCTGCTCATAACACATGGTAATAATAAAAGCTTCTCTTCCTCGTACGATTCCGTGCTAAATTTGCGATAACGATAGCATATACGTAGAAGATTTACGCTTTACGATTTTATCTATCTACCAGGCGAAGCAATTGGTGCAGTTGTATCGAGCCTACTCCCCGACGCAACGGTAACTGAAGTCGAGTACTGCGCTTATTCCCTATCGCAAAGAATCGTAAATTTCGACGACAAAGATCAAACCTTTACTGCTGGAGAATTCATCGCTTCGCCTAAAAGCGGCTTTGTCGATATATCGTTCGCCCCATAATCCGATTTTTTAATTTTTGTATCGAATCAAATCGCATTTTGGATTATATTCGCCTGTTTTTATTACTTCTGTCGAGACCTCGCAATCAGATTTAATTAATACGGACGACGACAAAACGCAGAAATTCTAACATATAACATCTTGACAAGATTCGAACCAAGAAAAAAACCTACTGTAATCGACTAGCGTCAGACGATAAATTACGGCCATTTAGATGGGCCGGGCAAGTACGGATCATTGATTGGATCGAAGGCATTCAAAGGCGGCAGATCGTCGAGAAAGCTCGCAAGATCCACACTGCTGCTAAAAGCATCGGGCACATTCCCGAAAGCTGCGCTCGACTTCCCAAACCCTCCGAGGAAAAGGCTCGAATCACCAAAACCTGTAAGAAAATCTGGGCCGTCGAATAGCAATGGCGGAAACTCGGGGATATGAGGGAAGCACAAGCTATGCTCCCCATTCTCAGACAACCTAAGTTGGTTATTATTCAGTTCGTCCTCCGTCGACGAACTGCTAAACTTCGGTGCCTGACGAGCAAATAAAATGCTTCGTCTCTGCAAGAAATTTATGGTTTTCGAAATCGAAGAAGAACGAAAAAGGTTACCTCTAAAGTTGGAAAATCGCCGATGAATGGTTTTTCGATACCCTTCTTCCCCGACGACGAGCCTTTAGAGAGGCGAGCGAGCCTTTTCTTCCTGCTGCTCCAAAAATTCTTCACATCGTTGTCCGTTCTTCCCTTCAAATAAGTCGCAATCCTCGCCCATTTATTCCCAAACTTCGCCTGCAAATCGATGGTGATTTGCCCCTCCTCTTCAGTGAACTTCATACCACTGATGATCAAAAGTAGGCGGGAGTTAATCGAAAACGAGATTCGCTTTTTCGCTATATGATATCTAATAATCTTTTTCTTTTTTTAGTACGTTTTCAAGTCGGGTCGGAGTTTGTTGACCCATCGAAGGCGGCAAGATTTTCCCGTGCGGCGAAGAAGGCCGTTGGATCGAAGTGTGCTCCAATCTCGCGGCCCACATTGCTTCACGTGATCGATCAAGACTTTGTCTTCTTCGGCCTTCCATGGCCCCTTTTTTATCTCATCATCGTCGTTCGAGTTCTTACCGTAACGATGATGATGGTGTTGCAACGTTCTTCTCCTACCTTGCATTTGCGATTACATCTAACTACGGATTTTATCTATCTCTGTGTGCTTTTATTACCTCATAAAAGAACATGTAGTAGATTTCGTGCTGATGTAAAACATCGTTTGTGTAGTGACGGTTAACGGCGGTTATTGCCACTATGTGGGCATGTTTGAAGTTCAAAACCCCCACTAACACGATAGACTTTTCTCCACTCTTCGAAAATCAAAATTAAATTTTGAAATCGTAAGTTTTTTTTTTCTTTTTTGATTGGGCAGAGATTAGTTAGGACTTTAACTAAAACTCGTCAGACAAAGAAGAACTCGTTTGTTTAAGACGACATGAGACACTTGAGAGGCGCAAAAAAGAGAAAAAACAAAGACAACCTTAAATATCACTGAGTCTTATCTAGGGCGTACTCCAAGTTTGGTCCTTATGTTTGCACCCATGATTTTGAGGTCTTCCACCTACGAACGACAGACATCGAAAGAAATCACTTCATAAGACAGATAACGAACATCGTAACCTACTGAAACTGAAATGGGAAATACACTAGCTCACTTACTTGAGCTAGATTTGGATCTTTTTCCAACGCTAAACAAAAGTAGATACAATGACTCATCGATCATAACTTCTTGACCCGAAAAATTTCAAGCCGTTGATTTGATCAGAAATGTGCGTATATGCTTCATTATCTAATATCATAGTATCAGTAAGCAAAGCCCAATTATGTTTAGCTGCAACCTCTTAGTTCCCATTTAGAATCAATTCTAGTTAATATGCATGTCAAAGCTCAGATCTTTATGCTGCTCTGTGAATAAAGCAAAGAGAAACACACAATTTCTACTTTCGAACAATGAAAGGTCAATCAGACAAGTCACCAAAACAAGAGTTTCTTAACATGCCAAGAAATCGCCGGAATCAAATCCCAATCAGCACTTAAGCACAGATGAAAGGAATGAAATTAATTGATCGTGAGCTGACGAGTGCTCAGTGAGGGATCATTGAGATTAAACCAAGACTTAAATGATTTCTCGTTTTGCATCATAGACATCAGATAGACTTCACATCGTACATTACCGTGTGAACGCCGTAAGCACGGAGTGATGCTGTGGCGGCGGAAGCAACGCCGCCGACCAAGAGGCTGGCGACGGCGAAGGCCTTGAACGGCATGAGCTGCGACGCGCCGGCGTAGCCCTTTCTGTAGACGGAGAACGCCCAGCCTAATTGGGCAGCGCTCGCCGCTGCCCACCATAGGTGCTCGTCGATCAACGGCCCGCGACGAACCACTCTACCTATTTCCTCTTTCTCTTCCATTTTCCTGATTTTTCTTCTTCTTCTTCTTACGAACGATTTCCCATTAAAAATTAAATTACATGAATATGTCAAATTGTTTCTTTGGTCCAATGAAGTTCGTTGATTGTACAATTTGACCCCATGTTTTGCTAAAACGTTTGGTTCTTTGTTGCAACAAAATGCAGTCCAACTCCAACCAACATATGAACCCCTAAAACCCAATTCGAGCTCGTTGACAATTGAATTCTTGTTAGTTATTGTTCTGAGTTTTTTTCTAACCTTAAATGAACACTTTAATAAATTAACGCTAAAATAATAAATTAATTAAAAATTGTAATTAAAGATATTAATAAATTATAGTTAAAATAATAAATTAACTAAAAATAGTAAAATTAAAGATAGTGGCCCTAGTGAGTGGTTCCTTTAAATTTATTAATTAATTAATTCTAGTAAATACAGACCAATTTGATGTTGTATCCAAAGGCCTAAGCCTTAATTAAAAAGATATCAAACTCAAAAATAAAATTTCATGTAGCTCGAGCGCAATACATACGCATCAATAACCGAGCTCGGCTCGAGGTCAATTAGATAGTTATACAATTTGTTGAAATTGAGGGAGGGACTAAAATGAAAAACAACCACCTAAAAATATGAACACACAGATCTCCACAAATATTTACTGAACTGAAAAAAAAAAAAAACTACTTTGCTCAACCCTAATGCAAATGAAGACTATTATTACACCTCTCAAAAGCTGCTTCTCTACCACAAAATGGATCGAAGAAAGACGAAAAGTACGATCATCGAATTACCTTATCCGAACCCTCGGATGCCCCGTAAGAATCCACGTTTATCCCGACCAGCCACGACCCAGGAAACACACACTTCAAAAAGAAAAGAAAAATCGAAAAAATTCAGTCGTACAAATCGCAATACATGGAATCGTTTATTAAAAGAAATAGTTACGACGATATAAAAAAAAAAAATCTCACGTCCAATTGTTTTTGCACGTTCCTCGCTCTCTTCCTCGGCCTCCTAACTGGCTTCGAACCCGTCATTGCGAAAACGTCCTCCTCGATCTCATCTTCGGTCATCGCTAGGTTTACACTGCTACTAAATTGGGCGGCGTTGTTGTTGGGAGATTTGCTTATTACGAGCTTTTTGCGCGGCCTCAATTTCCTCGTTTTCGTAGCTTCGTTGGATTCTCCATCGTTAGATTTTTCGCCCTCGCCCGCTTTCTCGGGAGGCAATTCGATCGAGTTTTTCGATTTATTCGCCGTCGACACGTCGGCGTCAAACGCTTCCTTTTTGCAATCGATCGCCGAGTTCGTTGATTTGTTCTCGACTTTCTCCGTCGATTTTTGAGCCTCGGTATCTGAATTATTGCCCATTTTACGACGGCTGAGATGAGATAAAAGACGACTCTCTGTTTGATTGGGAGGGCTGAGTTTTGTTTATTACTATTGAATAAAAAGAAAGAGAAAGAAAAAAGGAGACTAACAATAAAAACGGTCTATAGTATATCTCCGTTGAAGGAGTGATCAACGGCGACGGGGAATCATCGCTTCTGTGATGTGAGCAATAGTATAGGAAAAAGACGGTTAAATAAAGACTCGTTATCTTACTATATTAGGTTTGTGCGTAGTGCAGTAAAACCCTAATAATTATGTATACATATATATCATGATCTTAATATATGTGCTAGGAGGGTGAATAGCACACGTAAAAATCTTATCTTTACAGTCCAACTACATTCTAATCAAGTCCCTTTTACAATAATACTTTCATCATATCAGTAACATTATATTACATCTCTAAATAAGCCATCCAAGTCAAGGAGGGGAGTGCAATCTCTTAAGAAAGTCGTCATGAGTATCCATATCTTTGAAACCCATTCGCTTTGTTTCGAGTTTGATGGGGGTCCCGTATACAATGGATGTAAAACACTACGTATTATGCTGATGTTGGACACGCTGTTAGGCTAACACTCACTCTCACTTTTAAACGCACAGCGGAAATGATAGTAACTTGGTGACGAAACGAAACGAACAAGAGAAGTGATTTTGTGCAGCAAGTCAAATAACTTGCTGCGTGCCCCAAAGGGTAAAAATCCACTAGAAAGATGGATTACAAAACTATCGAAAAAGATAGTCAAAAACTAATCTAGCAAAAGGAACGAATCAAAAAAGGATTCTAGACCTAAAGATCTCACGACCTCTAAAAGCTAGACTTAGTAAAGAAAAACTCTTTCAAGATATAACTCTCGCTCTGAAAAGCTCTGATTTTTGCTCGGTGTTCGTCGTACTTCGAAATGGTTAAGTCTTCGACTTATAAATCCTTCACTCTTGAACGACTTGTCCAAACGGCTTGGCAACCTCCCACAACGTCCACTAACGTCCACTAAGTGTATTTGAACAGTTAGTGACCGTTGTAGATCGACTTGGTCAGCTCGGATTGCTCGGTCTTCACTTGAGCTCCAAGTCGCCTATTTTTAGTATGCTCTTTTCCGATTTTTGCTCTTGCTCATCTACACTTCTTCCACGCGGTTTGATTCGTTCCATTCCTTGAATGAGTCCTGCACAACACTGGAAAAATGCCACGTCATAATTAAAATAGGTTTTGGGCATGAAAGATAAAACTGAGAAAGGGAACATTCTCGGCCAACAGATGTTGACTAGAATGTTACCCAACATTGTTTCAGTTGAACGCTCAACATCAACAATCTCCCCCTTTTTATCTTTCTTCCCAAAACCAAAGCAGAAGTCAGTCGTCGCAAAACTCCCCCTGAAGACAACATCAACTCAACCACAAAACAAAATGGTTAGAGTCAGACGCAAAATAGAATAGTTATAAAAACTATTCAAAGTACTACTAATTAGTACATGCCTTAGAGGTCCTGAAAACAAAACATCTGCAAAACAAAAATAGACATGGTCCAAATTAAACAAAACACAGGAAAATAAGAAGCAAGCATGCAAACACAAACAAAATGCGCATGCACAAGAATCGACGTCTAAATGTTTAGACTGTCGATCGAATCTTCTGCTTCTTCTTCAGCTCCTTCTCCTTGACCTTCTTGGTCTTCAGCCCTGGCTTGTTCTCTCTCACGACCCTGATCTCCCCCTGCTTGGTCTGCGTCAGCACCTTGCCCTTCTTCACTCGGCCCTGCTCGATCCTCAGCTCTCGGCTCAGCGCTCACTGCTTCTGCCCTATCTCCCCTTTTTGGGAAGAAATGAACCTCCTCAAGGCATCCCTTTGAGCCACCAAAGCTGCGATGGACTCCTCAAGAACTCTAAGAGCCTGTTCTGCCAAAGATGTTGACCCAACATCGTGGTCAACATCGTGTTCAAGCTGTTCGGGGCTGCGCCAGGGAAGGTCCACTACTCTGCCAGAGCCCGCCAAATGGTTCGGCTGTACTGGGTAAGGACTGCGTAGGGTGGTTACCGTGTCTTTCCGGGTTGGCTGAAATCCCCCTTGCAAAAGAACTCCGTAGATAATCGAGGGATAAGGAAGAATTCCCTTTCCCACCTTTTCAGCTTGATTCGACATATGATCGAGGATCAACTTTCCCCAATTCATCGGCAGATTTTGACCAAGTGCGTATAACACATGAGCCATGCCTTCAGTAACCCTAACTTCATTTGATGTAGGCAACCAACTACATACACCAATCTTAAACAAAACTGAATAGAGGGATGTAAGAGAGCTGCCTGCACAATTTCCTTCCCACTTAGACACTCTACCCCCAGTAATGAACCTAACCACAGCATCATTATCATATTCATACCCCATTTCTACATCAGGAGTACGAAGAAATCTGTTTATAGCACTAGCCGACATGTCATACAACCTCCCCCTCAGAAAAACCTTACCATATTTCCTAGACTTAACTTCGGCCACATTAAAGAACAAGTTAGCATATACCTCCCGGACGACATTGTCACAGTACGTCCCTAAACTCGTCACCATGTGCCTGAGATGTCGAGACTCCAGGAATTGCATCACGCCATACTTCCTGAAGCTCACTTCGTCCACGACCCGTTCCACCCTAAAGAGTCTCCGACTCAGGGAATCCCACAGCTCTTCGTTGGCTGGGCGGTAGAACTTGCGGTTGGGCAATGGACTCTCCCAATCAGAATCTTCTAATGTTAGGTCAACATCAGACCCAACATTTTCTTCAGTGACTGGAACAGGGGAGACATCTCGGTGGCTTGCGGCTGGTTGAGGTGCACTTTCAGTCCTAGCCCTCTTTGCCGGTTGATCAACACTTTCCAGTGGGCGTTTGCCTGCACGCTTCTCCACCCTTTTCTCAAAGACTCTAGGGTCTCAGCTAGGTCCGCTCCGACAACATCAATGCTCGCTGAGTGATCTGAGGCAGTGAAAGATTCTGAGTCAGAGGACGGCGTCTCTCCCCCTGAGGGTTTGAAGTCCTCATCTGACATCTCTGAGTCGAAGCTGTCGTAGGTGGTGGAGTCGACAATTGTATCAATTGAGTCCGAGCCGCTGGAAAGAGTGATGGGATCGTCTCTGTTCGAGGTAGGGTTCATGGCACGTCTGATACGCCCACTTCGTCGCTTCTTAGGCACCGGTGCTGTCTGTTTGACCTTGGCTTTGCTCTTCTTTTTCTTGGACGTACCTGGCCTAGATTTCTCCGACTGTTGGGCAGTTGCCGTCCCCGGAATTGTGCTTAAAGGACCAGACGGCTGCGATGGGTTGAAAATTGGTGCCGTGACATTAATTGCGCCTCCGACCAGACTCGCCTGGACCGGCCGAGGTTGGGTCGTAGATGCGCCGAGTGGTACGTCGGCGAAATTGAAGATTGGGGGCGGAATCGTCTGTCTGGAAGCGATTGTGGCCGGAAAAAGTGGGTCTGAGGAAACAGGGGTTGCTTCCACCTGAGATGGTTCACCCACTGGTGGGACGGCCAACATTGGGTCTGGAGGAGCTGGGTTTGCACCTGACGAGGTCGGCAGACCATCCTCAGCCCTGTCCCGGCGCCGTTTCTTGAGTGAACGGAGACGAGTTCCCAGTGGCACATCCTCGTCGTCGTCTTGACTTGTCACCTTTGCCGCGGTCTGACTAGGGTTCGCCGTTGGGGGTTCAGCTGATGAAGGCTGCGGTGGCGCTGCTTGTTCTTGGGCTGCCTGAGGTGATGGTCTGGGTGGTCGGAGTGGCTGGAAAGGCCCCGTGTAAACCACGATCTCCATCGGACCTGGAATCACCTGCAGAGGGACTGGAAAAACAGGGTTAGGATCGAATGTTGGGTCAACATTCGGCTGAGAAGATGAATTCGACATGATTTCAACAAGAAAAAGTGAATCAAGATCGAAAATCTGTAAACCCTAAGACACTGAGAAGGGAGCGAGTTGATTTTTCTGCGATAGGTAGCTGTGATAGGAAGAAATCGAAGTGTAGAAAGTGTGATGATATGACAATCATATAACCTACCACTTATAAACTCAAGCTAGTCACAACGGTCATTGCAGTTAATTTATCTAATCATGGAGTTAATGGGCACAGAAAAATAACCGTTGAGAACAAGGAGAGAAACCGCATAAATTGGATAAGTTCAAACTAAGTCATGATTTTTCAAAACATGAAGCTAAACATAGTAAATGACCAATCCAATTACACGAACACATAGGAGCAAGTTTGAGACTAAGTCATGCGAGTAAATAGGAGCACTTCGAATCATGATTCACCCAAAAAGAACTAAGTCAAAAGTCAGGGCAGAATCAAGAAATACTAACCGTTTGAGCGACTTCGATGAACACATAGAGACAAGTGTAAAGAGCTGTTCTTCGAGAATTTCTAATGCAATTCTGAGAGATAACTAGACACATACGACACATACAAACAGTACTAAAGACAGACGCGGACAAAAGCAAAAGCACAAGAAAAAAATGTAGCAATATCGAACTGACAGTCACATATGTTGCCCTAACATTTGACTCAACATCCTGATTCCGTAATCCTAGACTTATCTGCTCGATTCTTCTCAAAATCAGTTCCCATTATTTCTACCCTTTCACCTCAAATATCCGAAAACTTTATGCACTGCCCTTATACCCTCAGCCTCAAGGTTAGGCCTTTTGTCGCATAGTATACATCGTCACCGCGAATGCCGTGTACCTAAGGAATTTATTACCAAAAACCTATATCTAGCCGAGAGTTTATGAGCATGCTTACATGAGATAAGGATTGGTTTTTAGTCGCAATAAGTACATCGTCACAGCGAATGCCGTGTACCTAGGAACGTATTACCAAGAGCCTTTAAAAGAGGGGTCGGGTTCATTTTGGGACCAACCAAGAAGAATCAAGTCATTTCACAGGAAAAAACCGAACAGAATATCAAATCAAAAATAAAGCAGTAACCATCAAATTCGACATATGCTATGCTGATCCAAATGTTGGACCAATATTTAAACTAACATGTGCAAACCTATGGATTTCTTCAGGTCCGAAAACCTTTCAGAATCCAATGCTTTTGTGAATATGTCTGCTAACTGATTCTTAGTATCTATATGTTCAATATGCACTAACTCTTTTTCTACCATATCTCTCAGAAAATGATGCCTAATATCGATATGCTTCGTACGTGAGTGTTGAATGGGGTTCCTAGAGATGTTAATGGCACTAAGGTTATCACAATACATAAGAACAGATTCGCACTCTAACCCATAGTCACATAACATGCTATTTAACCATAATAATTGCGTGCAACAACTACCTGCAGCTACATATTCAGACTCAGCAGTAGACAGCGACACACAATTCTGTTTCTTACTATACCATGCAACTAAGTTATTACCTAGGAAGAAGCAGCCACCACTTGTACTCTTGCGATCATCTTCGTCACCTGCCCAGTCAGCATCGCTATAGCCTACAAGACTCAAATTAGTATCTTTGGAGAACCATAGTCCTAGGCTACACGATCCACTCACATAACGAAGTATTCGCTTAACAGCATTTAGATGCGAAATCTTAGGTTCAGATTGATATCTAGCACATACGCAAACACTATACATGATATCAGGTCTACTCGCAGATAAGTACAATAAACTGCCTATCATAGATCGATACAATGTTGGGTCAACATTCTGCCCAACATCGTCTTTACTTACCTTTTGAGCAGAACCCATGGGAGTTTTCATTACCTTTGCTGTGTCTAATCCAAACTTCTTGACAGTGTTCTTGGCATACTTCTCTTGGGACATAAAGATTCCGTCGCTGCTTTGCTTAATCTGCAAACCTAGAAAATATGTTAATTCGCCTATCATCGACATCTCAAAGGTAGTGTTCATTGCTTGCACAAACTGATCTAATAAGACTTGTGAGCTTGAACCAAAAACAATGTCATCAACATATACTTGAGCAATCAGAACATCAGACCCGATCCTTTTAACAAAAAGAGTTCGGTCTGCCTCACCACGTGTGAACCCAAACTCAAGTAAGAATGTTGCTAACCGTGCGTACCATGCTCGAGGCGCTTGTTTCAATCCATATAACGCTTTCTGCAGCTTAAAAACATGGTTAGGATAATGGGGATCTTCGAACCCTTTAGGCTGTTCGACATAAATTTCCTTATCAATATACCCATTCAAAAACGCACCCTTAACATCCATTTGGTGTAAAGTGATGTTAAGCCAACATGCTATAGCTAACAACAGCCTAATCGATTCTAACCTAGCAACAGGCGCAAACGTCTCATCAAAGTCTATCCCTTCTACTTGCGTATAACCCTGAGCTACTAAACGTGCTTTGTTCCTAACAACCCTACCAAGTTCATCAGATTTATTTTTAAAGATCCACTTCGTACCTATGACATTAATGTCCTTCGGCCGTGGGACTAAAATCCAGACTTGGTTTTTCTCGAACTGCAAAAGTTCCTCTTGCATCGCATTTATCCAAAAATTATCCTTGAGTGCTTCAAGGACATTCTTAGGTTCTATCTCAGAAACAAAGCAATTGAAGCGTACCTCAGCGTATACCGTGTTCATGCATACGTTTCTTACCATGGACTTGTAGTCTTTGCGTGGTTTGTCTCTGGTCTTTCTTCCTTCGTTCATATCTCCAATAATGAGGTCAGTGGGATGGTCTTTCTGGATCTTAGATGGCGGATCACGTCGCACGTCACTGGGACCAGTCTCAGTGTTCTGATCTGCCTCGGATGTTGAGTCAGATGTTGGCTCAACATTGTTACCACCAGTCTCCTCTGTCCCATCGACAGCTTGAGTAACATCTGAAATATCAACTTGAAAAGGCATATTGCTAAGATCAGCAGCATCATCGAACACAACATTCACGGATTCTTGAACGGATTTCAAACGCAAGTTATAGACACGATAGGCACGACTATTTGACGAGTAACCTAGAAAGATGCATTTATCACTTTTCGAATCAAACTTAGTCAAATATTCACGATCATTCAGCATGTAACAAAAACATCCAAAAACATGAAAGTATTTAACCGTAGGCTTTTTACCATTCAACAACTCATACGCTGTTTTCTTAGTACCATGCCTAAAGAACACACGATTCGAAATGTGACATGCCGTATGCAATGCTTCAGCCCAAAAACGCTTAGAAACATTCTTAGATAATAGCATAACACGAGCCATCTCTTGTAAAGTCCTATTCTTCCTTTCGGCCACCCCATTTTGTTGGGGCGTCTTAGGGGAAGAATACTCATGCACTATGCCTTTCTTATCACAAAACTCATCAAAATACTGATTCTCAAACTCTCTACCATGATCAGACCTAATACGAAAGACAGTAGCACTGAAATTGTTCCTAATCATAGCACAAAAATTTTTAAAGAATACGAACGATTCCGCTTTGTCCCTAAGAAAGAAAATCCATGCATATCTAGAAAAATCATCCACGAGCACATACGCATATTTCTTACCTCCTATGCTTTCGACTTCCATAGGACCCATCAAATCCATGTGAATTAATTGAAAACAGTGAGCAGTTTTAAAATGTTGGGCAGCTTGTTGGTCAACAGTGTGACTAACATGTGTTTGCTTACCCTTCAAACACGACTCACAAACAACCTTACCAAACTCCTTAAGTTTTGGAATGCCTCTTATTGCATCATGTTTGATAAGTTGTTCCAATGTTCTGTAGTTGACATGACCTAATTTGTAATGCCAAAGCACAACATCGTCTTCGGCTTTTGATAGTTGACACACATCCTTCACACCCGATTTGTTTCCCACTAGGTAGCAATTGTCGCTAGATCTCTTACCTGCCATTACTCGAACAGAATTTCGGTTAAAAACTTCACAACACTCCTTATTAAACCTTACCTCGAGATCATCATCACACAGCTGGCTTATGCTGATCAAATTCGCTATAAGCCCGTCTACATGCAGCACGTTGCTAAGCTTGGGAAAGTCGGGCACATTTAATCTGCCTCGACCAAGAATTCTACCTTTCGAACCACCTCCAAACGTCACAGATCCACTCCTTAAGGGCATGTAATCACTGAGATATTCTTTGGTACCCGTCATATGTCGGGAACACCCGCTATCAAAGTACCATGAACCTGTCACGTTAGCTCGCAAAGAGGTGTATACAACTAAACATTTATGACCTGATTTCTTGATCCAAGCTTTCTTAGGAGGTTTAACGGCATTCTGATCACCGGAATTCGAAGATGAGCCAGCTGAGCCTGTACCAGACATATCTTTCAATACTGATTTCTCAATGTTGACCGATATGTTGGGTGACACTTCAGCCGACATCGATTTCTTTGCAGAAATCTCTCTCTTCAATTTCCAGCAGTATGACTTCAAATGACCTAACTTCTTACAATGATCACACACATATGATTTATCATGATTTTTCTGGGTCACATACTCGGGACTATTTTTAGGCTTTACGATTTCAACATCGTCATTCACAGATTTAGCTTTAACAAACACAATCTTAGGCTGATCATGAGACACGGGTTTTGAGCTATCACATGCAGGCTGAGCACTAAATCCTAGGCCTTGCTTATCATAAATACCAAGAGACAATATATCATCAAGGGTGGACTTACCCTTGTTCAATTTAGTGAACGTTTCCTCGGCTTTATTGACATGTTTTTGAAGCGTGTCGAGTTCCCTCTCTTTTCTTGTCAGTGCGGCTTCCAACTTGTTCATGCCATCCATCAAGCCTTCAATGATCTTTTCATTTTTCTCATTTTCTTCGACCAATAGTTTCACCGCAGCTTGGAGTTGTAGGTTATTTGCCCTCTCCAGGTCGTATTTCGTGGACAACTGCTTAAAGGCTTCTTCACTACTCTCTGTTTCTGGTTCTGAATCACAACTCAAAAGACCATCAAGACAGTTTGAATCATCATAATCAAAAATAATGTGTTTTACAGATGTTGAGTCAGATGTTGGCTCAACATCAGTTACCGCAGTAAGTCCGATTTGATTATCTTCATCTTCTTCATCATCAGAAAAGGACTGTATGGTCACTGACGATGGCTTAGGCTCTTCATCTTCATCTTCATCGTCTGACAAATCGATCCACATAGACTTACCATGCTTGCGAAGTGTGTTAGCACATTCGTTGGCAAAATGGCCCCAACCTTGGCATTCAAAGCATCTAATTGCCTCATAGTTGATATTCTTTTTCTTTCCATCAGACTTAGCAAATGGCTTGCGCTTTACGAACGGAGGGGCAGAAGAGGTTTCAATTTGTGCATTCTGGCCTTTTCTGAATGTTGGGCCAACATTCTGCACAACATTCTTCTTTTTAAAGTACTTCGCAAATCTCTTCACAACCATGGCCATGTCCTCTTCATTGTTGGGATCGAACTCAATCTGTTCCTTCGATGGCTGGCTGACCAGTGCAACACTCTTTCCTCGTGCAGCCCTCCTTTGGACTTCGAGATTGGTTTCGAAGTTTTTCAGAATGTTCATCAAGACGGTGAAGTTCATGTTTGCTAGGTTGTATGATTCCTCGATTGCCGATACCTTCACATTGAATTTTTCGGTTAGTGTACGAAGAGCTTTAGAGTTTAATACCTTATTTGTCATAGGATCTCCAAGGCTGGCGCACTCGCTTGAGATCGTCAACAGCTTTCCAAAGTACGTGCTGATATCTTCGTCTTCCTTCATTCTGATGTTCTCGAACTGACTGAGGAGGAGGCGAAGCTTGGTTTCACGCACACTAGCGTCGCCTTCACAGTACTTCTGGAGAAGATCCCACGCATCTTGAGCAGTAGAGCAATTTTGGATGATTTTGAACATAAACATGTCCACGGACGAGAAGATGGCGTTGAGTGCCTTGTCATTGTATTCGGCGGCGTTCTTCTCAGCGATCGTCCATTGCTCGAACGGCTTATCCACGACTTCGCCATCAGCGTCTTGTGGAGTCTTTGGAGTCGTATAACCATGCAGCACTGCTTCCCAAGCTCGCACATCGATGGACTTGATGCACTGCCGAACACGGACCTTCCAATAGGCATAATTGGAGCCGTCTAACACAGGAACTTTGGCGAGGTGGTTTGAGCTTGTAACGTCCATTGTAGATGATCTTCAGCGCTTAGTAATGTCAAGCGTAGGCTCTGATACCACTCTGATGGGGGTCCCGTATACAATGGATGTAAAACACTACGTATTATGCTGATGTTGGACACGCTGTTAGGCTAACACTCACTCTCACTTTTAAACGCACAGCGGAAATGATAGTAACTTGGTGACGAAACGAAACGAACAAGAGAAGTGATTTTGTGCAGCAAGTCAAATAACTTGCTGCGTGCCCCAAAGGGTAAAAATCCACTAGAAAGATGGATTACAAAACTATCGAAAAAGATAGTCAAAAACTAATCTAGCAAAAGGAACGAATCAAAAAAGGATTCTAGACCTAAAGATCTCACGACCTCTAAAAGCTAGACTTAGTAAAGAAAAACTCTTTCAAGATATAACTCTCGCTCTGAAAAGCTCTGATTTTTGCTCGGTGTTCGTCGTACTTCGAAATGGTTAAGTCTTCGACTTATAAATCCTTCACTCTTGAACGACTTGTCCAAACGGCTTGGCAACCTCCCACAACGTCCACTAACGTCCACTAAGTGTATTTGAACAGTTAGTGACCGTTGTAGATCGACTTGGTCAGCTCGGATTGCTCGGTCTTCACTTGAGCTCCAAGTCGCCTATTTTTAGTATGCTCTTTTCCGATTTTTGCTCTTGCTCATCTACACTTCTTCCACGCGGTTTGATTCGTTCCATTCCTTGAATGAGTCCTGCACAACACTGGAAAAATGCCACGTCATAATTAAAATAGGTTTTGGGCATGAAAGATAAAACTGAGAAAGGGAACATTCTCGGCCAACAGATGTTGACTAGAATGTTACCCAACATTGTTTCAGTTGAACGCTCAACATCAACAGAGTTCTTCTATGAAGTGTATATTTATGATCATCTGTTTAATTATACGCATGAGTGGCGAGCGTGTGGCATGATTATAATCTGTACCTATCTGTATATCCTGCACTAATTTCAAAGCAAAGTAACACGTGGGACATTAGCGATGTGTAATTAAATATATAACATCGTAATAACTATGCATCTTGAAGATTGGGCATGCATGGATGACAGCGTACTATGGGCTTTGTTCGATATGAAGAAGGAAAGATGGCTTTGGCGAAGACAAGTGGAGGTGTGGTTCAGAACAGAAGGGCAAGGTAGGTTTGATGTTTTTTTCAGGACAAACTTACCTCAATTAGTGATAGGCAATGTATAATGAATATTAATGGATGTTTTCTTGAACTGATAATGCAGGACAAAGTTGAAGCAGACTGAAGTAGACCGCGAATATCTTAAACGCTGCGGCGAGGATCTTAGTGAAGAGAACCGTTCTACGCCAGCAGTTGCCCTCCAACTACATTAACAATGTGCCCTCAGTGCGAGCGAGTAAATGTCTCTTTGTTAAGGAGCATTACACCGAGTCGGAGATCATTGATTCCCCACGACCACTGTTAACGCCTTTAGCCTCGTGGGCAGCGACATTCGACCTCAACAACTCAATTCTCAGCAGATGTAGAACTTATGGTGGACAATATATTGTCATTTTGAGGTTGACGAGAAGTAGATTGTCAAGAATTCACTTCGTTTTTTTGTCTTACGTTAATGATGCGAAATAAAAATAACATAGGGAATATCACGCGACTGATTTAACAACAAAAAGGGGTACAGATTTATGTTACATGTAGTAGGATAGAGAACAAGGCCTTCATTTCTTGGCAAACAGCTTCTTAGGAAGCTTCTCCAATGGAGTAGTCTTGAGCAGGAAGAGCCTGGCAGCTCGCTCTTGTAGGGTACCCCCACATTTCAGTCCCCGGGATTGAAGCTCTGTTTTCAGCCTCTCCATGCCAAGAACCTGATATTGATTGTTGTATGCTATTACGTAAGTTTTAATAAAAGCAGAACCTAACTTAAAGACTAAACAAATGTAAGATTGTGATTGCCTCTAACTCTGCTGCTGAGTGAATTTCATCAAAGTTCAGGGGTTTGTCCAAGTCTTTAGTTTCCACTCCAGCAGCTACAGATTCTTCTTGAACTTGAACCAACTCTGTTATGGATGAAGGAAATTCTTCTTTATGCTCACCAACTTTACTGTATGTATCGATGGATTTAGATTCATCGACTGGTTGTGCATCAATTTCGTCGTTGTCATTTTTCTCTTCAATAGTTGCTGAAGCTGGAGAACTATTGCCTTTTAATGATTCTGCACCAGCAATGTCTTCTTCGTCGGACCCAGAGGCAGAAGAACTCCGTGGGCACGTAGATCCAGCATTTGCTTCCCCAATGATAGTAGAATCTTGAGTTGTCTCTGATTCTTTTCCAGAATCAGATAAACTTGCACTGTCTATAACAACAGATTTTTCATCCTCTCCTTTCTCCTCATCACTGTCATCTTCGGAGTCACTCTCGCCAAGTTTTCTCTTTCCCAACCTGGAAGAAACACAAAGAGTGTGAGTACAATGCTTAACATGTCAGCAAATGACATCCAACACAGAAAAATTAAACCTTTTTCATGGGCCAGTAAACATATACTGCTCACTCCTAATAAATCAAATTTCATCTTAATTTTTTAGAAGGCACCCTAACTGGTAATCTCAAAGAAACATCAGCAATTTACTAACTCAAGTATTTCCAAAATAGCCAAAATCACACATCACTGCCTCAACAAAATCATTATCAGTCAGTTAGTGAAAGATATAACATTCCATACCATATTTTCAACCTCTTGGCATCAGATTCACTCTTCTTGACCCCTTCTCCCCTCTCCCTCTTCAATCCTTTAACAGCTTCCCTAACAGACCTCTCGACCTCCTCCATACACTTAACAGAGTCCTTCCTGTACTTCTCCACATACTTCTCCACCCCACCACCAGCGGTATTCTTACCCTTTTTCACCGCCTCTTTAACCTTCTTCTTAATGTAATCATCCGCCATTTTCTCCAACTTCCTCTCCTCAGCCCCGGCTCTCCACTCCTCAAGCTTCTTCTCCGCATTCACGTGCCTCAATCTCCGACCACTCATATCCCTACACGCGTCAAAATTGCTCGTTTTCTGACCGCCTTTAGTCGCGGCACCCCTCAGCAACG
This sequence comes from Craterostigma plantagineum, assembly GCA_027422505.1. Taxonomy (NCBI): domain Eukaryota; kingdom Viridiplantae; phylum Streptophyta; class Magnoliopsida; order Lamiales; family Linderniaceae; genus Craterostigma; species Craterostigma plantagineum. The sequence continues at coordinate 5,267,828 of JAPQWV010000050.1, forward strand.
AACCAAACCCACCCTTACCGCCTCTAAGCCTCAACGATAATTCGAGAAACAAAGGGTGAGCAGCCCTATACGAAGATCCAAAATGTGGGGAGGGGGCTTCCGAAGTTAAGCTTATCGCCTCATGGTCGCCGACAATTCTCGAAAATCTGGATATCAGCTGCAATTCAGGAGGGATTGAAGTCACGGCTTCGATTCGGCTCTTTAGGGCTGAAAGAGGAATTCTCGGAACTGGGAAATTAAAGGCCTTGCTGAGACCATCGAGCAACTTCACATACACCTGATAGACATTAGCATCAGCAGCATCCATTTCTAGAGTTCGGTCGGAGTAGGAGAACGATCGTTGAATGAAATCGCGACCGTTTTTTTAGGTGAAAGCGCAGGCGATTATCGATTTGTGGTTTAAGGAAGAGAATGGTCAATCAATGGCTGCTATTTATAGGAAAAGGTTCATCTCGGCGTTTCATGGGCTTTACATTGGGCCTAATTAATGGGTCGATTCGCTTCGAGCGTGTGTTAGCCCAATATATGTATTTACAATTACATATTAAGATGTACTCCATCCGTCCCGCTAATTTAATCACACTTTTCTATTTCGTGGGTCCCAATAATTTTATATCTTTCCTTATTTAGCAAAAAAAGCTATCACAAACAATCAATATAATAATATTAAATATAATATAATAATATTAAATATTCTCAAAATATATACTTTTTTACCTTTCATTGTACTATATTATTATAATAATGCCATCTTAATTTGTGTGCCCATCAAATTATGTGATAAAGTTGCTGGGACGGGGAGTAATATTTTTCAAATTACATTTATATATGCAATATTATGGAAAACAAATTAGTTCAGGCCAAAAAAAAGGTTCTTTGTAACCAGTAACAACAATTAGCAGCATCTTGATAAGGGTCACATCAGTCAATACTTAACGAAAATCGCCAACAGCGGCGACGACTCTTAAAAGCTTCTCCCTCTTTAACAAAAAACGCCGCCGTGTGTCGAACTTGAGCCCACCACACGCCCTGGATCTAATCGTTCTTACTACCCGCGACCCGACCCATCTCTGAAAACAAGTCAAATCGACGAAGAGATTTCACGGCCATGCCATAGAAATGTCATAACTATTGCTACATTCGACAGATTTCTCAGACATTTGCGCTTACTCACACATTTAAGGCTTTTCTTCGTCGGAAGGCGCTTGCTGCCCAGGAATAGAGTCGGAATCAACGAAGAACTCCTCCACTGAATCAAAAGCCATCAAATAGTAACTTTAGCTGTGTACTTTTGCGTATCTTTTCCAAGAAAGTAAATAGGCTGTAAAAACGGAGCTGTGCTTTCTCACCTATTCCGTCGTGTTCAGGAGAATCAAGAAGAATGTCTGAATCCGAAGGCAAGAAAGGCGAGCCTGGATAGTTCCCAAGCGCTCCTAAGTCTGCAAAAAAAAAAAGTAAAGCTTAGCATAAAGCACGACAAAGGCCATTTCTTCTTATTATTATTACCTCCTAAGTTCGATAAGTCTGCAGTTAGATCAGAGAGGCTAAAATTCCACGGAATCTGCGACAAAAGAGGATCCCTCGAACTTCCCGCCCCATTATCCGATTGAATCTCTAATCCCGACGAACTTCCAACCTCGGGCGCGAAATCTTGACCAACTCCCATGCCCGATATTTCTGACGTGCTGAAAGGGAAATGGCCGCTCGAGGCCACAGAAGGTGGGCTCACTGCTATGTCTGAAATGCTCGACATTGCATTGTTAGGGGCCATTACGGGACTTGCATCAACTGCGCCGTTGGCCGTAGCCATTCTGCGCACAAAAAGACTCAATCTTGGTTGAGAAAGGACAAAGAAAAGACTCCATTTTTATTACAAGAAAAAAGAATTTGATGTAAGGGTTCTTACTCGTTTGTAGAATCGATTCGCATTGGGTGGTAATTTGGCGGTACGGGGACGCCGTTAACTACTCGATAGGCCGACGGGGGAGGATAGAAACTGGGGTCGAAGTGAGGTTGCTGTAAGACGGGGTATCCAATGGGTAAGTTCGACTGCACTGCAAAAAAAAAAAGAAAAAAAACAATGGTGACCGTAAATTATATGCAAGTATGTATTTCGATTCGAAGTTGTTCCTTTTTTACCAGGGATAGGATGGATTCCATTCTGCATAGGAGCCAAGGGAATTTTTGGAGGCATTGGGTATTTCGTTATATTGTGCTGATGCTCGAGCAAGTGGTTGAATAAGGTGATCTGTTTCTTTAGCTTCAGCCTTATGTAATAAGCCCTGAAAAAGTCTGCGTTTTCTTCTTCTAATTTCTGCCACACTGCGTAACAACGAGCAAGACGTTAGATTATTGAGGCACAAACTAAAGCTATGTCCTAACGAGCGTTTGTTCGATACCTAAAGCTGTGAAGCCGGGATCTATTCTAGCACGATTCAGTAAAGTTTTTACCACTTCGTCTTTATTCATATACAACTGCAGGCATCTCTCTATCAAATTCTGGACCTGCATCTCAGATTATTACGTACGTACTATATAAGATCGGAAAAAAAAACAGATCTTTAGTATGTAATGATGGATCACAAACTGAATCATCAGCCCTTACGAGCTCGATATCCTCGCGGGAAACTTTCTTATGTTCGTTGCTCGAGGCTGATGCTGAAGCAGAGTCGGGCAATGGATTCTCTCTGTTATTATTCGCCTGAGCAGTTTCGGGCTCATCTTTAGGCTTTACGTCTGTTTTGTTCTTCGGGCCCTGTTAGAAATAACTCGAAATCAGACGTATGATTAGACGATGTGAGGATGTAAGGAAATGAATGTGTGACCTGTGAGTTCTTCATCTCAGTTAAATGAATGCCGGCCGTGCTTCTCCATGGGAACTAAAAAGCACTGAAAAAAGAGGAGAAATAACCAATGCTGCAACACAATAAGCTCCTAAAATGACTTCAAAATCCATCCCAATTATTCGCAAAAACTCTGTTTACGATTCATCATAATAGAGGTCTCAAGAAACAAAACCTATAAAGTCGTTTAAGAAAGAAAAGCCCACTTCATAGGCAGAGCACCATTTTTTTTCCAAATAGCTTCAAACTGTAAACCACAGATATCCCAAAGGTTATATCGACAAATAATACAATCCCAGGAGAGAGCAGTGAGATATATATAGCAAGGTCCAACAAGTTCAAGAACTCAGAGCTTTCTTTCAGAACCCAGCTAAGGTAGCATTTTACAAATCAAGAGAATTTTCAGACACGGAACAATAAGGATAAGACTAAGGGGAGGGCAGTAGATAATCATACAGTAGTAGAATGAATGAAAAAAAATGAAATCTTCAAAAAAAGTCAAGATTCACGGATTCTTTGCCTTTTATATAATAAACAACAACGGTCTTGTTGAATCTTGTGAAGAGGTTTTAATGTGGTTTAGTTGCCAAAGAAACAAAGCCAAGGTGATAAGTGTTTGGGTGTGTACAGTAGACAATGGAGGAAAAAGATGGAACCTTTATCATTGCCTCGCCGGAGTTCTTGAATTTTCAAGCTGCTAGTTTTCGTATTAATGTCATTTTGGAAGTTATTGGGATTTTTTTAGAATTGTTAATTAATTCCTTACAAAATGGTATTAATCTAATCATATACCAATAATTGAAGTTGGTGGGAAATCCCACTGATTTCCTTTATTCATTGTAGTTTCACTTTAACAATAATTAGGGGGAAATAAAACAGATTTTTTCTTTCCATTGTATTTCATTACAAAAGTTTCGCTTTCTCACATTATGGTTGAACAGAAAAGCATACCGAATGCTGTGGCTGTGGCTAATGCCCTATGCTCCTTAAATGTGTTGTTTTAGTAGTTTCCACAATCCAATTAAATTAATCATCGGCTTATACCAAAGTTCATAATTAAAGGGTCCAAATAGACGGAAATCCATGCTTTGTATCTAGACATTTCATTATCCGACATATCCTATATTTAATTTGTTCTATATTTCTTTATTAATGTTACGATAATCATAAATATCTTAACAATAGTAGAGAAGAAAAGAAACTCCGGTCTTGATGAACGGGTCGGGGCCCACATCTCCTATTATTGGATCAATGGAGCAAAATTAAAAAAAATCAACCATTAAATATTTTCGATATTCGAAAAATATAAGATATGCATATCATTTTAATCGTCGCGAAACAAACAATAAACTAGATGCATTTATTGATTTTTATTATGTAAAATTACATGTGATAACGGTGATATTATGATTTGGTGGATTATATAATTAATAAATATAAATAAGTTAAAATTAAAAAAAAAAAGAAAAAAAAGAGTAACTCGTCACTTGGGATGACGAGTTACTTGCAATGCCATGTCAGCCCACCGTGGACAAGTAACTCGTATTCCCAAGATACGAGTTAGTAACTCGTCACTTGGGATGACGAAAATGTCTGTTTTATTAATGATTTCATTTGTTGCTTATTTTGTTAATGGTTTTTTTAATTATATAATTAAAAACCTCATCAATGGATCACAACTTTGTAGCAACTTAGGACCACAATTCTTAATTGCGGTAAGGACACAATTAAACTGAAAAAATTATTCAAGTTTAGGATTCAAGTAGTAATATTTGTTTTCTAGCACACATCAACCAATGAGAGATTCACGTGTAGTAACCTCGGCCCCACCGCCACGTGTTTAAATTCTAATGGATCGTCTAGCGGCTTACAACTCCCATTTATTGCACAACGGATCATTTTTAAAACCTTGGCTAAAATGTTTGTGAGCCCAACAGTTTTCGAATGTGTGTATTTTCCGTGGCTAACGTGTACTTATTTGTTGGTTACAATAGAAAACTGGGAAAATGACATTTTCCTCATAAAATAATTAAGTTGCATTATATCTGAATTTAAGAATTCATTTACACTACGCTACTGTATGATTTTACAGTTTAATTACATGATTATTCTGCAATTTCTAGAAAAAAGAAAAATATTAAGGAATATTAACGATTGATTTGAAACACAATTAGCAAAAAAACCCCTTGTTATCGGCCTATCGTGTCGCCATTTGCCAATTGTGGACTTCATTCTTCGTTTCTCTTAGAGCTTCTCCGTCGATTAGAAGAAAGTCGAACAATCCTTCACCACGCCTTATATAGTTGGCATTCCGGCGATTTGTATTGTTTTTTCGTTTTCTTTTTCTGTTTCTTGATTACTTAATCAAGTTTCGCTTCGGTTTCAGTTCGTATATTAGAGGCCGTAGTAAGAAGTTATTGGGCGAGGGTTCTAATAGTTGCTCGAGTACTTCGGATTATACCTAAACTGATAGTGCATGCTAGAAATTTAGCGCCTTCACCATTTGGTTAGGGTTTGATTCTATTTCATATTACCTTTGATATTCTGGTTGGACAAGCTCCAACAAAAAGTTTGTGGGGGGAATTTCTGAAGTAGAATTGATTATAGCCTTGAAATCGTATTACGGTTTATTTTAGGTCCTTGGCGAATTTTAGTTGGTGTGTCGAAAGTGGTAATTGTGCATGGGAGAAAATAGAGGGGGTGCCCGGTCAGTCGGGCTTAATTTTAGCGGGCTTTTGCCTGCATCCGGGCCAATGATACAGGCCCTTGACAGCGACCAATGGCTGAAAGCCGAGGAGAGCACGGCTGAACTCATAGCGCGCATACAGCCCAACCCTCTGTCTGAAGAGCGGAGAAATGCTGTTGCAGATTATGTTAAGCGGCTGATTATGAAGTGTTTTCCGTGCCAGGTTATTTGAAAAGTTTCATGCTGTTGCTTGTTTGAAATGCTAGTTGCTGAAAAATATTGGTGTAAAGAAATTCTCTTAGAAAGAAGTGCTATATAATGTAGCTGTAAAAGATTTGTTCAGGAAATGTAATTTGTAGAATAAACCACATGGGCTGCCTGTGATATTGACATGTAGATCTGTATTTGATTTATCGGGTAGGAGAGGAATGCATTTGTGTCGGATAGTGAGTTGGGTTGGTCTAACATCTTTCTATCAGTGCAATTGATTGATAAAAATATTTCTGTTCTGCATTAGCTTTCGGATGCTTGCTGATCTATTCTCTCAATTACTTTGATGCAATGTGAATCACCATAGGTATGTACGTTCGGTTCTGTACCCTTGAAGACTTATCTGCCTGACGGAGACATCGACCTGACTGCTTTGAACCACGATCAGAATCTGAAGGATACATGGGCCACTCTGGTTCGAGATATGCTGCTGAATGAGGAGAAGAATGAAAATGCTGAATTTCATGTGAAGGAGGTTCAATATATCCAGGCAGAGGCATGTCTATACATTTGCCTCACCATATCATACTTTGTTTGAACATTTGATACTTTGCATTTTGTGTGCATTTATAACAGTATCATACTTTGTTTTAATATTTGATATTTTGCATTTTGTGTGCATTTATCATATTTACGATCAACAAACTTAACCATTCAAGCCTGAGCCAGCCAGTTGTGATTCAATTTTGTATTGGATTGTGGAAAAAAAAAGCAAGATACTGAGTGACACGGAAGAAAATGCTTGGTCTGGCATTTGTTTCAAATAGTTTGTTATATCTTGTGGATATAGTACTGGCTATATCATTTTCTGAAATTGCCATGTACTCCGCTACGTGTAATCTATATTCATCGTTTTGCTTATACAATTAGCTTTGCCTTCCAATTTTTTCTGTTGCATAATTTCTAGTCATCGCCCATTTTTGTCACAGGTGAAGATAATTAAATGTCTGGTGGAAAACATTGTTGTCGACATATCTTTTAATCAAGTTGGTGGGTTATGTACGCTTTGCTTCCTTGATGAGGTGGGTTGTTAAGGATGCAGTACGTACTGACAGAAATGTCCTTGAACTTCACTAGTCACACTATCATTAAGCGAAATGGACTTCTTATTGTAGGTTGATCATCTAATAAGTCAGGATCATCTGTTCAAACATAGCATTATATTGATTAAAGCGTGGTGCTATTACGAGAGCCGTATCTTGGGTGCTCATCATGGATTAATATCTACCTACGCCCTTGAGACCTTAGTTCTTTACATATTCCATGTGTACAACAACTCCTTTCGTGGACCTCTGGAGGTTACTTAAAATTTTACCAATGCCGTTGACACTAATGTTTTTTCTTTTTAACTTTCTCGTGAACACTAATATTTTGATAATAGCAGGTTTTGTATCGTTTTCTGGAGTTCTTCAGCAAGTTCGATTGGGAGAATTATTGTGTCAGTTTGTGGGGTCCTGTGCCCATCAGTTCTTTGCCTAATGTAACTGGTATTGTATTGTAGTGTATATTTTCTTTGAAAACTCTTACCTGCAGCATACATCCAAGTGTCTACTTCGATTGATTGATTACAATTTTTTTACAGCTGAAGCTCCTAGGAAGGACGATGGAGAATTGCTACTAAACAAATTTTTCCTTCAGTTATGTAGTCGTGTTTATGCTGTTTATCCAGATGGGCTGGAAAATAATGGTCAGCCATTTGTGCTCAAGCATTTCAATGTGATTGATCCTCTACGTGTGAACAACAACCTTGGGCGTAGTGTTAGTAAAGGTGAGATTTGAAATACATGCCTCCCCATGGAGAAAGTTTTAATGTTTGTATGAATCTTTCTTCTCTCGCTCCGCGCTCGTCTCAAGCTTATCTTCTTCTGTATTTACGGTCGCATTAGTGACCCGTGTAGGTCGATCTGTTTGATTTGCTATCATTAAGTGTCATTATGAGAACTGAAACTACTAGACACATCTCTTTAGTATGGTATAGATTTTTATTCTTTCTGCTCAAATTTTTTCTGAGAAAATGTGGCTTTGGGTGACTCTTCCTGTCTGATGACGGGGAATGCTGCGGGTTTGGTGAAATATTTGATCTACTAACATTCATCTGACTATATCTTATTTTGTTTCTGAGTTGTTCTTTCAAATAACCTCTATTTCATTGCCTCACTTACATGCGTCATTTATTAATAACCTTTACAAGTCATGTCAGTTAATGAGGCACATACTGGTGATAGTGTCAAGCTCGTTCTTGTTTTGCAGGTAATTTCTATAGGATTCGAAGTGCATTTGCTTTTGGAGCAAAAAGACTGACTAGATTATTGGGCTGCCCTAAAGATAACGTGATTTTTGAAGTTAATCAGTTTTTCTTGAACACATGGAAGAGGCATGGCAGTGGTCATAGGCCTGATGCTCCCATGGTTGAAGCAATGCATAAGAAATATTTATCCCCTCGAGATGATCACCACGAGTATGAGAGCTCTGTCAGTAGAACTAGTAAGAATATGATAAATGAACACGATCAGGTGTTATCAAATGATGAAGATGAGAATTATGTTAGAGCTGCTCAGTTTGTATATGACACACGTGGCCGGTTTTTAGCTGGAACACTGTCCAATCCCGAACTCACTGATGCATGTGATGTATCATCTCAATCAAGGCGTAATAGACGAGTGGAAACTGCAAATGGTAGTGCTGCGACAGTTAGGATTGATAAGAATGAGAGGAAAGATGTAATATCTGAAAGCTCGGTGAGGCACATGAGACAAACTTCAGTTGAAGATACTGTTCCAGAGTCAAATATTAATTCCAATATCCATGACCAAAATATGCGGTTAGATGGCTCGGTTGAAGATGTTTTATTCATATCTGGAACTCCGTTAACACACCATGGTGAAAAAGAAGTCGTGAACATGATGGCAGCTGCCTCACTTCATGGCTTCAGTGGCCCGGTTCATATTCCTTTACATTTGAATTCAACTCATCTGCCGTTCCATGTACAACCGTCTTTTCTTACCGCTACGGGATACACTCAATGGAACATGCCACCGACAAATAATCCTTTGATTGATCCTTCTTTTTCTAGAGTTCAATTCCCTAACAGCATATTTTCGCCGCAATTGGCACGTTATTTACCTAGCATTGAGGTGAATTCACAGGCTGAAGTTCCATACTCCCAAACTAATGAAAATCTTGGCTCTGTGGAGACGAAGTCCGCGAAAGTTGATATTGATTTGTGGCAGGATCAAGACTCGTGCTCTTCTCCCAGCTATGAACTGGATAATGGAAATTTAAAAGCGACCCATTCAAATGATAAGTCTCCTCCACGGGTTTCTGGTTTGAAGTATGTTCCTCCGCACCGACAGGCTGAGGTGAGTAGGTTTACTAAGGCTCAACAGAATTTGAGGGGAAGACGCGGGCAGCCAGATAGTGATAATTTCTCCTTGCAAGATGCCGGTGGTAGTGAGGTGTGTGCTGAAGAAAGATCAACTCGCTCGAGGTTCTCACCTGCTAGTCGTAGCAATTCTTTGACAAGTAAAACTTCTTCAGAAAGCTCTTGGGATGGATCATCCATGAAGATGTCTAAATCTATGAAAGAAAAACGGGGAAAGAAAACAACTCACTCGGAATTAGTCAACCAAGCGGATTATGAAGGGCAACGTGTTTCATCTGAAAACACTGGTACTAATTCGATTGAAATGGAGCAGGGGTCCAATCATGTTGCTTCTTTGCAGGATTCCAGGCAACAGATTCGCTACGATGCTTCTCTCACAAGTGGATCGGATTCAGTGGCTTCTTTCCCTCCAATGTTCATTAACTCGGGATCCGGACAGAGGACAAACGATAACTCGGGCCTTGTTGCATTTTATCCTACTGGGCCACCAATCCCATTTTTTACGATGCTTCCTCTATATAATGTCCCACCTGACTCAGATGCTTTGGACACATCAAATACCCATTATGAAGGTAATGACACATTGGAGAATTGCGAGTCTGAACAGAATCACGATCTTGAGAAATACGATCAGTCTAAGGATTTCGATACTTTAAGTTCTTTGCCAGGGACAGCTACCACTTACTCATGTGAAGAAAAAAAACCTGACATTCTGAATAGCGACTTCGATAGCCATTGGCATAATTTACAACTTGGAAGGTTATGCCAGAGTCCAAGGCACCCTCCTCCGTCGCCATATCCTTCTCCTGTGACGGTCCGGCCAGTTTATCATCAGGGTCAATTTCGATATGATAACCCCGTTAGACCACTTCGAGTGAATTCTAATTTAGTCTCTCCGCGTATGACAAGTTATGGCCATAGTCATGTACAAGTGGTGCCGTTACAATCAGTTCCAATGAGGCCTCCCAACATGTATCAGCAATACATGGATGATATTCCGAGATATCGAAGTGGGACTGGGACTTATCTGCCTAATCCTGTAAGAATAATTCTTCTCGATGAAATCATATATTCTTTTGTTTTATATCCATCAGGTGTTGATATTCGACTTCAAGAAACTTCATCTGTTTCTGTTGCTACAATTTTAGTTTTGGCACAAACAATCATTTAATATGCTACTCCTTTATTTATTATATTTATCTTTCAATTGCTTCATAAGGTTACCACCAGGGAGCGATACTCTTCTGGAACAAGAATGGGAAGTTATAACCACGACGGAAACGACGTTTCTGGTGATAGAGAAGTGAATTGGAATGCTAATTCCAAATCACATGCCAGTTCACGCCGCTACAGCCGGAACCAAAATGATAAGTCAAACTCAAGGGTTGATCGTTTGCCCGATTCTTAGTGGCATTTGGTCTAATTGTTAATTTTGGTACGAAGAATTTGAGTTTGGTTCTGATCCTGTAAAACTTGCCGGTAAGAACAAGCATCTGAACGATGGGGCATGATCGAACCGCATTGGAATTTTGGACATCGTCTTCACCTGAGCAGCCATCTTCCCTGTGCCATTCTAGGTAATAATGTGGAAATTTGAAATTAATATAACGAAATGAGGCAACTTCAGATGTTGTGTATCTGTTATTGCTGAAGTTTGGATCGATGTTTCATAAATATCTGGTCTTATGTCGTTTTTTACTATTACTTGACAGTATAATTCTGCACACATGTATATATTCTACTGTACTTTTAACAGGAGAGGTTGATGTTACTTCCAGCTCGGTTCCTCAAGAGGATAAAGACATTCAATTGAAGATGATGACATCCTTCGTCATATTCTTGTGAATGGAGAGATATGCCCATGGAACAGTTGATGTCAATTGTGTGATGCTTTATGACTCGTGATTTCATAAGTTGCTCTGAAGAGTTTCTCGAATTTCTGGCTTCAAGTTTCAGACTATCATCTGTTGGTGTAAATATTGCTTGTTTATCACCTTTTGAATGACCAATTTCTACCAAGAGCCAGACATTGTACTAGAGTACAGTTTACTATAATTCTGATACTAGTCAGAAGCTGTAGTTTATGCAACATGTAATCTTTTCTTTTAGCTTCTTACGGTTTTTGATATCTCGACAACGTAGCTTTATGATGGTGACATTAAGTTTAGATAGATAGCAGAGTTCGCTTTGGCTTTCTATTCTAAACCTTGACTGGTGTGTATTGCTCTAAATTTGTGAGAGTATGTCTTATGCAGGGTGACGACGATAACCACAAACTGATCTTGGTCTAAAGACCCGTTAACTGGCTATAGGTGAGTGATTGATGCCTACAAGCTGGTCAATTTGTTTTATATGCATGCTACATTTCGTTCTCTAGCTAGTGGAAAGAGTGTATGTTCGTGGACTAGGCATTGCAAGAGAACTACACAACTTGGTAGTGAATAGGCAAAAACCCTGCTTTGCTGACATGGGCAAAGCTTGTGACCTTGATGATTGTAGAATTGAATATAATTCGTATTACAGCTTGATTCTGTTGTTTTTCCTATATTTTAGATACAACCAACCACTGTGAAGAAAGTTCCCATCTTAATTTACATGAAGATATACATAGGAATGTCATTTATTTATCCTTATGCATGTAGCTCAGAAGCTGGTTAGTATCTTTTCCTTGACTTCCAGCTTGAAATCTACATTACTCCACGCATGAGGCGAACGTGCGTCTAAGAGGGGCCACATCTGATTCCTTTCTTTCTTTGCCTTCCTTACACGTAACCTTTTTTGTTGTCTGATTAATTCGTTGATCGACTTCAAGTAATTGCTCGAATCATGGTCCCTTAAGATCGAGCCGTCTGACCCATAAGCCGTTGGGTCACTTAGAGTCTCGAGTGGATGAGGAGAGTTGAGAAAGGCGCTAAATGCCTTCTTCGTAAGGGAACTATTAATATGTTGTAATTCATACAAGGCACTACCCTGAGGTAGCAGAGGATGTGGTGGAGATGCCTTCTCGTCAGGTTGGAGGATGAGTATCTTACCCAAAGGGGCGTACAAGACTTTCTGCAAAACATGGCGCAGAATGGAGTTAACTTCCGAAATAATGCTGTGAGCCATTACTTAGTGCATATCCCGTTATCTTGACTATAGTGTACTCACATTCTTGTTGAGACATGGATGGGACCTGAAAGTACCGTTGAGGCGCTTCAGTACTTGGGCCACGTAGTTGGGGTAAGTGCATGAGAAGGCCCTCGGTACAATATCTCTATGCATCATCACACAGTGAGCGTGGTTCTCGTCTAGACCCAACTGATCCAAAACCTTGTGGCCACCACAGAACACAAACGGTGAACCGTAAGTAACCACTGGTAGAAGTGAAGATGCCTCAACTTCTTTCCTTGTTAGAAGCATCAAGTTCACCAGATGAGCCAAGCTTCCACCTAGGGAATGGCCCGTGAATTGAAGCTTTGCTCGTTTGCCAAATCTTTCGAGATGCTGCTTTATCACTGGCAAAAACTGGTCATATATTCCCTTCGCCGCTTCATATATGCCTCTGTGGACCAGCACATCCATACCCTGTAAGGTGATTAAAAATTGAATCTTTACCCTTTCTGACATATTTGGTGCTTCTTTTGCTAGAATTACTTGTCATATTGGCTTCAACTCTCACCTCAAATTTCGTTGGCTCGAAAAAGAGATTCGCCTGCCACGAAGCCACCGAATCTGATCCCTGCAGATTAAATCCATCCATATCCTCAATCAAATGATCGTCGTTCCTCTCAGAGATAAGGTATTTTTTTTTATAAATTAATTGTTTCAAGTTATTACCTGTATGATAAAACACCGAGTTTGTTTGCGTGCATCGTCACAGACGAACCACTCGCACGGAGAAGAATGAAGTGATTGGAGATCCTTTGCGGCTTTCTCCTTCTGCTCGTCATCTGCAGCTACCAAAGCAGTCATCGTCGACGCCGCCACTGAAGCAGCCATCTCCGACTTGTAAACTTTCCCAGACAAAGTTTCGCCTTCTTCTGTCTGGTGAGAACCAGACAACCCATCCACAGCAAACCGAGGCTGGTCAGATATATGATCTTTTGCGCAAACAAAAGAAGCCGCCGAAGCTGCAATCTCATAAGCTGCCCGCGGACTCACACAAGCCTTGCCCTCGACCTTTTGGTCCGATTTGGGAATAGGGTTTGTGATTTCCACAGGTATTCTGTTTGAATCTCTCTCAATCTTCTCTTTGATTGCTTCAGCTTCGGCTTTCTTTTCCAGGGAAGAGGTGACAAAGTCTAAGCCATACCGTCTCCTTAGATCCTCCGCCTGCATAGGAAGAAAGTTCAGACAACCTTGGATTAACTCAGCGACTCGTACAAACAGTCGAAAGTCCACGAACCTTAATATCTTCGATCACATACGCCAAATTGCTCAAGAAAGCCAGCTGGGAGTAAATCGTTGTGTCCGACAAAGAGACGGGTCTCAGAAGAGGAGTAAACAGTTCCCTGTCGATGATAACGTCATCTTCATCTTCTTCATAGTCCACCTCACAGCCTTCGCCTCCATCCCCTTGATCTTCGTCCAGATATTCGTCAACCTTTTCTTTCTTTTCTATCCATTTATCCCTAATTTTTATGAGCACCTCTACCCAATTCGCACGCTTCTTTTTCTTCTCCTTCTCTTGATCCACCTCAAACTCTTCCCCGCCATGGCCAATCTGCTCGGCGTTCTCCTCCAATTCCAACTCTTTCATAGTCTCGGGGTCGAGGAGAAACGACTTTAGGGAGTCGTGGATCATCGAGCCCGATAATTGGATGTTGAAGAAACCCATTGAACGACTGCTCTTCATCTTCGGTCGAGCCGTCGAAGCTATGATTGGACGGTGGAGATGGTTTTCTGAGTAGCACCTTCTCAGCCCGGCCCGTCGAGGTAAGTCTTTGCCCGACAATGAACGGCGTAGCACTTTGTCTGAGACGTCTTTTGGGGTCGTTGTGCTTGCAAATTGAGGCAAAGTGCATGCCATGGCCGAGGTATTATTTAATCTTTCTTTCGTCCTACGAATGGATTCAAAGGGAAGGTTGAGTCTTTTTTTTATTGCATTTTTGTGTTGGTGTGATGTTGTTGAGAATGGTAAGAGAAGTTTGAGGTGTTTGTTTATATAAAGGGGCAAGAAATAGACGAAAGCTAAAACCTCGTAATTATCGAGAATATGAGGCAAGATGCTATTAGTTAGCCGCTGAATAGGAAGAACCGACAAAGTAGTCCTACTCTGTTGGAGATTATATTGAGGAGGTTCACGATGGTTTATGTGATTTAATTATATTGAAAATTACGTTTTTGACGTCAATGATTTGAATGTTGTTAGGCTCGTCGGAGTTTTTTTTTTTCTGCCCAACAGTCATTTTGTCTGACTTACATTGGTAAAATCGGGTTTGTTATATAATATAGAACTCCATAGAACCAATAGATATGCTATTGTTGGTTTTATTAAAAGAAATGTTTTACTACTAACTATTTGCTATGGTAGTAAAACATTGAAATCGCATATTGTCGTATATATAAATTTCTATGTTGTTGAATTTTATTTCAATAACTGAAATTCCTACGCAATTGTCCCCTAAAAACTAGGATTCGCCCGAATGAACTTAAATGACATACAAAGTCAAGATTAAGAATACTTTCTAACGTACCAAGAGAAAAAGAAAAGGATATTTTTAGATCAGTCCATATAATTACTGAATTCAAAATGAATCGGAGATGCTTTCGATGTATAAAAGACAAGAAAACCAGAAAGTCTCCATCAACTCAACTCTATATGTTTGGGAAAAAAAACAAAAAGTATGTATTTATATGTATGCGTGTGTGTAAATCTCTTGACCAGAATAATATAAATTCAAGAACACAAGGAAAACACAGTCGGCATTACCTTGAATGGTGAGCTGCACGAGGACGAGCTTCAATCTTCAACAAGACCCAAGTTCCCCCATGAAATATATTGGCGAATATTATTAATTATATTGATCTCTCTCCAATGCACTGAACTTGTTCATTTTCGATTGTTCTCCCGATAATTATAAAGTATTATTCTGGAAAAATCAGTTATTCTGTATCATGCATTCATCTTCGATTGTTCTCTGTATTACTGAGCTTTGAGATCTGATGAAGTTACACACACACAACACAACACTCATATATATATAGACATGCATGTATCGAAGAGGGCACCTGCAAAGGCGTTAAAGACCATTCACCCCTCCATCACCATCGAATCTAAACACTATAAAGGGCTACCCAATGAGGACACTTCGGTCATTTACTCGAAGATGGTTAGTTGAGATGCTTGTCTTGCACTAGGGGCAATTTAGGTACTTTGTCAGGGGTTGGGAAGACGAGTGACAGCAGCAGACAAATGTGCGGTTGCATGTTAGTGAAGAAGCTCTGTAAGGGACGACACTTCTCAACACTTCAATGGTTTGTGTTTAGAACGTAGTTAAGAGAGTAGTGCCCAAATTGTGCTTTCGTTTCTCTTACGCCGTTGGATCTGCGATCAGCTTTGGGTCCGTTCGATTAGATCCGTTATATATAATTAGTAAGATAACGAATCGGCCCATTATAGCCCTATTAGGCTAAAGGCCCATTAATTCAAGCTTTTCGAGCCTCCACGTCGTCTTGGTTCATCTCGAGCACTCATCGATACTTCAGAACCTCCAGCAGAAGGAGAAGTGGTTCCGCGAAATGTAGTTACTGAACTCTGTCCAGCAGTATAAGCAGCAGAAGTAGCAGAAGCCTGTCAGCACGCTCAGAACCCTTATGACATACGCACGCCTCGTCCAAGATAGCATAGACTCGAGTTCTAAGTGGATCCATCCAAAACCCAGAGATTATCTTCTTGGCAATTTCGTCTACCTTCCCCGCTCCATTATCCATCCAACTGATCAAGCTGACACTACATTCCTCATCTGAGGTCTTGCCCCCTTTCCACTTGATGTGCGAGCTGGAAGGTGTAACCAATCGACTTCGTCAAAGTCGTATTCTCGAAGAAGGGATTCGGACCGAATACCAATTTAGTAGTGTAGCAGGGTTTACAGGCCCCGCTTTTGACAACCATACCAGTCCTGACGGAGCAGGATATAGAGATTTTGCGTTGCATTGTTGGGCTCGAAGTAGGGGCTGATATGGTTGTCAAAACCGGGTTTGTAAAGCATGCTTCACCATTAAGTTGGTATTCGGTTCGAATCCCTTCTTCGAGAACACAACTTTGGCGAAGTCGATCGTTGATTCGGAATCACCTTTCAGCTCGGATCTAGTGAAAACAGGGTAAGACCCCGGATGAGAAAGGTAGTGGCAGCTTCGTCAGCTGGATGGATAATGGAGCTTGGAGATGGACGGGATTGCCAAGAAGATAATATTTGGGCTTTGGATGGATGCCACTTGGAACTCTAGACTATGCTATCTTGAATGAGGCGTGCGAGCGTCATAAGGGTTCTGGCCTCTGGGCCTGCTGGACAGACTTCTGCTGCTTACACTGTTGGACAGAGTTCAGTGACTACATTTTGTGGAACCACTTCTCCTTCTGCTGGAAGTTCTGAAGCGTCGACGAGTGCTCGAGATGAACCAAGACGTCGTGGAGGCTCGAAGAGCTCGAATTAATCGATGTGGGACAAATTCCAATTTTATAATATCAACACGCCCCACACGTGTGGCATGAGTGGTCTAACACGTGATATATGAATTGGGTGACGGTGAGCAGAATCAAACTTGCTCTCACACCATATTAGAAATCGAGGAATCCTTTCTAAAATCAATTGGTCATAGAATTAGAAGAATTTATATATATATTTTATATATATATATACTGCCTCGAAGAACTTAGAATTAGTCGACGTGGGAAAAATCCCAATTTTATAATCTCAGCAGGGCTCGTTAGCTTCGCGTCAGAGAATCCCATAATCGTCGCCGGCGGCGTGGCTGTTTTGGCCGTGCCTTTGATCGTTTCTCAGCTGACTAGCAGTTCTAATAAGTCTTGGGGCGTGGAGAATGCGAAGAAGGCTTATGCTAAATTGTCTGATGATGGTGACGCTCAGCTGCTCGATATAAGGCCTCAATCAGAGATTAAACAATTTGGGAGCGTAGACCTTCGCGGGCTTCCGAAGCCCGCGACGATTGCGTACAAAAGCGAAGATAAGCCCGAGTTCTTGAACAAGCTGGGTTTGAAGTTTAAGGAGCCTGAGAACACCACATTGTTCGTATTGGACAAGTAAGAAGTAAGGATTTGTGATTAGATCAATGCGTTCTAGTTCGACTTTGTCTGATTTCAGTTTCAGATTGGATTTATTAAGCACGAAGAGCCAAGAACGGATGAGAGTATTCTGATGATTTAAGGTGGGGAATTGTTGAAGAATAACTCATCAATGATCTGAAAACCAGTTTGAATGCAAGTCTGATGCCAAGCCTTTGTTAATAAATCATCAATCATCGAATTGACCGGAACCGCGTTAAATTCCTTGTCTCGTATTCGTCTTTACATTTCATATTGTGGGTCGTTATTATCATTGATCGGTTGAATCGAGTCAGTTGATTTAAATCCCAACATAAGATCCTAAAGATTCGATTTTTATTGCAGTTTTTTCTGATTCTTGATGTGGAAATTCAGTTATGTTTATGGGTTGTGATTGAAAGCCAGATTTGATGGAAACTCCGAACTCGTCGCTGAGCTCGTAGCAGCAAATGATTTCAAAGCTGCTTATGCTATCAAAGACGGCGCCGAAGGTCCAAAAGGATTGAAGGTCACTCCTATGCTATTGCTATGCTATGCTAGTATATGATATGAATCTTACTCGAATATTATATAGGATGAAAACTAATTGTAAGCCCATAATGCTTATGCGCAGAACAATAGCCTCCCTTGGCCAGCTCCTAAAAAGGGATTAGGCTTCGACCTCGGAGGTTAACAGATGCTTTTGGGGTTAAAAAAGGGCATTAACTTTTAGTGTCTTTTTCGCTAAATGTTTGAAAGTTTCGAATAGGTTGTGTAAGTTCGATTGCTTGTGGACATCTAGGACGGTTCTGATTCACCAGTTTCTTTGGCCCTTGGCGTTGGCTGTGCAGGCATGGATTATTGACTTTTACGGAGGTTACGTCTTATATCATTTTAGCATTTTCTTCTTACCGAAAAACGATTGAGCAATCTGACTAATCTGATTCAGTTATTTCTCAGATCGAAACTGTTCTTCAGCTTTTAGGCTCGGCTGCTCTGATCCAATTCGTGAGCAAGAAGCTTCTCTTTGCAAAGGGTTTGTCTTTCTTTATTATCCCTTTTTATCTTATTTTTCGTTGGAAAACTTACTCATTCGATGTTACCGTATTCGCTATGAAGGATCGAAAGAAAACCATACAGCATATCGAAGAGGTCTTCAATAACACAAAGGTTGCCCCAACCGACCTTGTAGGTGACATACAGGTATATAAACATTTTGCATCATTAAACATATTAATCTCAAATTCATTACATAAACTGAATGTGATGCACTTTTTTTTTCCAGCGAATTGGGAAGGCTCTTCTTTCATCGCCTTCAACTAGTAAGTAGCAAAGCTCCTAACGTAGAAACAGAGCCTCCTGCGAAAGTAGAAGCAGTTCAAGAACCTATCTTGAAATCAATTATTGTTGGCGTGGCAGCGGAACCAGTCGAGTAATATTGCGGCTAGTATTTGAGCAATTAAAGATAAAATGTGGACACCGGGATTTAACGTGGAAAACCCCCAAATAAATCGGGGTAAAAACCACGGGCAAGGAAGAAGAATCCACTATAGAGAAAAATATAGGAGTTACAACCTCTCAATCTATAAAGGAGAAAACCCTCAACCTCTCTCTTTATAGTCGGAGAAAATACCGACAAACTCTCTATTCTCTTCCCTCTTATTTTTCTATCACACCAATCTTTCTCTTCTCTCTCTTTGTGGGATACGATTTACACTGATGTCCACAGCCTATTTATAGGCAAATAAGCTCAACCAAATGAGGTCATTGCTTACCTCATCACCAATGAGAACAAAAGAAAATGATGTTAAGCTCACATTTGACTAATTAATGCCACGTGAAGAGAACCAAACAAATTGTTCTCCTTTTTGATTTTTCAAACCGACATCCCTGACAATTATGTGCCAAAAGCACAAGTTGAAGAAAGGCCACTTTCCCCATAACCTAACGTAAGTTTATCTCAAATAAATCTTTCCCCTTTTTTTCTGCTCGAAAGTCACTGCCATTGTTATTTTGGGCATGTTATTGCTGTATCCATGTAATGGCTTGAATATACGACATAATCATCTCAAAATGCTCTTATTCCTACTCAGGTTATTACCAGTAATGGGGCTAGATTCACTATAGAAATCTCAAAATGCAATTTTTTTATCGGGTTTTCTTGATTACTGCAGTATCCAGGTTACAAGCCGCTATCTTCGCCCATGCCATCACAGCCATAAAAGGTTCTTCCGTTTCCTATTATGATTTGAATTTTGAATGTAATAAGCATGCGATGTATTAAGTAGATAGTTGCACACGTTATATGAAATTTACTCCGCCGTGGAAATAAGAAGGCTTTGGGTCCGATGTGATTTTATTTTCTAGCACTAACTATGCAAGTAATGCAAATCATTTAAATATCTAACAACGTTGTCACTATTCAAAGAACGAGGATTAAAATATCGTAGTTGATCTCTAAATCTCACTAGAGAATTGTCCTTTCGTGAGACTCATAGGACGCTAATATTAAACAGAACCCTGTAATTATTAGTAGAAAAAATTGTTTAATTACAGTCTTTTGACCGAGTCTTGAGTTTGTGTATATCCAGATCACACATATAAAATGCATATCTATATTGTGAGTAAAATACTGACTAGCATTATAAATCGCGGATAAATATTATTTAACGTTGTAATAACTCATCAGAGCCTCTTATCTGCGCACAATTTAGCTTTAGGTCAATATTTTTAAGTTTGTCATAGCCATTTCGAGCCTACACTTATGTATTCAAATTGATCAATTGTAACAGTAATACCTATTCTTATATTCGACATGCAAATTCAACTCTTGGCGTGAACTCCCAAGTCTCATTACAGGTAACAGCATAATTAAAGCATCAAAATGTATTAATAAAATACTTACCGATAATGATAATAATAAACATAGCCCAAGAGTCAAAGCTGTGCAGTACGTATATACTTGATGATGACACCACTCAGTGACGTCACTCCATGACACGATTTCTCTCTCTGTCGTAGTAATCAGACACTCAATGTACGCGGTGGAGTGGGTCCCATTTGACTAGTTCTTTTCTTTCTCCGCCCATTACGGTTCTCACACTCATAATTCTAAAACTCAAATAAAATTGAATATGACAATATTTGAACAGCACGAAATAAAATTCACCATTTGCTTGAATGCTTACAAGCTTGTCCTGGTGGTTCAATAGCACTATCGAAAACTGAAATTAGAAAAGGATAGCTTAAAGCTAATGAATTGTAACCAATACTAATTCTAAGTTTTTATCCTTCATAAATTTAAGATTGGGGTTTTATCAAGACGAGTGGTTATAATTTTTAAACAAACAAAATAGGATTCCTTGACGTGTATTAGCTATGTTTTATTTAAATCTACGACGTGTAAACATATTTTTATAATAACTAAACGCAAATTATTTAATAAGAAAAGAGTACGATTGGAGATGCATATTCTGTACTCTATGGTTGGTTGGCTGCTAATGTCCCTTTGACAAGGTCAGCGAGTGTAGATAACGGAATCTAACGAAAGGAAAATAACTTTTTTATTTATTCAATATTTCTGCGGAAAATACACCTCTGTACTACATATATGGAACACATCAATGCTAGAATCCCATGTCTTTCACTTCCCGAAAACTAATCTATTTTTTGATTTATTTCCTTCTTTTAAGAAAAATCCCATCTTCATTTGCATTTTTTTCAGTTCTTGATTCAAGACTACCTAAGCTCTTCAGTCGCGAAAAATCATACAAATCCCATTAAAAGAATTATCGTACATCGATATATTTAGAAACTATGGATATTGAAATAAACAGAGATTCTCAAAGGAAGAACGCCATGGTCGATGAGCTTACCCAAGGCAAGAAGAGCGCAAACGAACTGAAGAGAAAGCTCCAACCTGACATCATTTCAAGAGAAATCTGCATCTTCTTGCTCGAAAAGGTTCTTACGCACTACGATAATGCACTTTCCATTCTTCAATCCACGCCCTCGCTCGGCCCTAAATCAAGAAGCAAGAAAAGGTTAGCCAAAAGAAACATCGATTTTTTTATTTTCTTCTTCTGGGATTTATTGCTTGTCTGTTGCAATTTCTGCTCATTGAAGAGTGCCCATTTCATTGTATTTGCAGAAAGAATACCTCTGAACGAAAGAAAGAAGACGAAGTGCGTGTGTGTTCTTTGAATGGCGATGACTCTCAGCTCACTGATGGCTATAACTGGAGAAAATATGGACAGAAAGATATCTTAGGAGCTATTCATCCAAGGTTAGACCACACAGTTTCGGACAGTTTTTCTTTACGAATTGAACCCTCATTTTTTTTTTTCTCTGAGGCTTATTACAAATTTGTGTTCGAAATCGCAGGGCTTATTACAGATGCACTCATCGCCAGACGCAAGGATGCCTGGCGACGAAGAAGGTTCAGCAAACCGATAAAGATCCTTCGATCTTCCAAGTGATATACAAAGGAAAGCATAGCTGCGTCGACGAAGCATCTAAGCAGAACAAAGACAAACCTTTCCTTCCATTATTGCAAACCGATGAGAACAAAAATGTCGATTCGTTTTCGTTCCAATCCTCGCCCTGCGAAAACAGCCAAGCTACTACTACGACCATCTTTGCAGGGCCTAATAATCAACAGCTTAATGGAATAGCGACTTATTCCACACCGTTTTTACTTACGCCAGAGACGCCCGAGTCCTACTTTTCTATGTCGAACGGCGCTGGCTGTAGTAATTCTTTCGGTCAGGATTATTCGGGCTTCGACGAGATACTTTCAGACACGACTTCTTTTGCAAATTTCCAGCTCGGAGATTTCGATTTATCAAAGGATGACTTTGGTTGTCAGTATTTCTTCGATTCAGCCGATTGTTTTGATCCACATCTCATTTGATCGCCGTTTGCACATATCCGCCTTCGAAAAATGGATCTAAATGCGTTGGTTTTCTGTAGAATCGCAGCTTCTTTCGCTCGCCTGGTTAAGGAAATAATGCAGCGGCGAACGATAAATATAGTTCATTTTTTTCTTACAAAAGTGTAGTTATCTAATCTTGAGGCAACTCTACATGTATGTAATGTGGTGTTATAATGCAAGTCTTCATGTTTTTCCTTCCTATTTTTCCCTTAGTTGTTCTATCTTGTGTTGTGTTCATCAGTGATCAATTTTCTCTTTATAATCCAAGTTTTTTCGCTACAGTTTTCTGAAATTTTCGATTTATTTTCACAAACGAGGCCTTGAGGCCTTATTACAAACATCCAAGAATCAACACTGCGTCGTAGGAAGCTGCTCGATATACCCCGTGATCTTCGCAGAACTAAGGCTATCGTCCAAAATCGCGCTCATATCGTACTTATACTCGAAACCCTTTTCGTTAAGCCGATTAGATCCCCAAATAACGTCGCAATCTTCGGATACCAAGTGCCTGCAAAAAAAAAAAAGGTTAACAGACAGAAAAAACTTTCGCGTAGTAAGACGAATCGAAAATGACCTAAGAAAAAAAAATAAACACGACGCACTCCTTCCTTATGTCGAGCTCGGGATATCTCTTATGGTAATATCCCGCGATGTCCGCCTTCGAAACGTACGCACTAGCGCACAGATATCGGCCGCTCAGTGGGCCCCGCTCTCTGATGCAGAATATGTGCGCTTCGCACGCGTCTTCGATATGAACGATGGGAATTTTCCCGAGGATGGCCTGCAAGAAGTTGAGAGAGTTCATCGCAAATTCGTCGTTTGTCAGCTGAGCCACGAAAACGGTCGCGCTCCCCGACAGGGAGGGCATAAGCGTCTTTCCGCCCACTAGGCCGCAGGCCAGCGTTATCACCTCCATCTTTTCTGCATCTTTCCCATCGTTGAATCTCAGCAGTTCCTTCTCGGCCAGGGTTTTCGCTTGCGTGTACTCCTGCGGTGAAATAAATTATATAAACCTAAAAAAAAATGATCTTGATCATTCAACATTGCATCAGAACTCAGCAAAAGAAAAGTCACGACCACATATGTAAGAAATTACATGTACTCTAAGGTTAGATAAAGTAAACAAATCAGCCTATGGCATAAATTATGTACTCCCTACAGCTTAACCTGGTCAGGGAACAATAATCAAGATCGATCTTCGGCTTTATTAGAGCATCTTCAACCCTCATTATAAAAATATAAGTAATTTTACACAATAATACTGTTGCTACAATGTTTTTACTTAAACACATAAACTCTATTTTCTACACTAATTTTTACCCCAACCCATTAACTCTAACTTTACACTAAAAATAAAAAAACTATATATTACTAATGATAATTGACTTGTTAAAATTTGTATTATAAATATTAAAAAGTCAATATATTGAAATTAAAAAAATTTAAAATTAAATAATTTATAACATAAGCATATTACTTAATTATAATTTTATTAAATTAAAGGAAAATATCAATAAATAAAAGAAAATTACCACTATTTTAAAAATTCTATTATTATAAGAAAAACAATATTTTAAATATAAGTTTTATTAAATAAAGTATAAATAGATCGAAACTACGAACTCTATTTTGGTGTTGAAAATTATGTGTACTCTATAATAGAGTTTCTCTACTAATCAACACAATATTAGTGTTACATATAGAGGCCCATTAGAATAGAGACGTTTACACAAAAATAAAGTACCCCGTTGGAGATGCTCTTATCTTACCATGAGGAAATCGTTGATGTAAGGAACCGAAGCGAGTTCCCTCGGCGTCCAACAATCTTCGTCCATGACTTTATTGAAGCCACCACTGCAGTTCAAAGGCGAGGCGGCCATAACCGTTGCTGTGTAGACGAGCCGCTTCACAGTCTTCGACCTCACGCATTGAGCCGCGATGCTCTTAGCGGCTTCCACGGTGGCTTCGATCCTATCCTTATACTATATATATATAATAATTCGTAGGATAAGCAAAAAATAGTCGAAACGAAATTTTACTAGGAAAAAGGAAAAATAACCTTAAGTCCTTGTGTGTGGAGCAAAGGCGTGGCGACGTGGAAGACGTATTCGCAGCCTCGTATGGCCGACTCGAACTCGTCGGGTTTGTATATGTCGGCCTCGAAAAGCTTCAGTCTTTCATCGGCTCCGTCGAAGCCCTTTAGTACGTCGATCTTTCGCGGATCATCTGTTATTTTTCGATTATTACGCATTGAAGATATGGGATGTATTAAGAAGCGACCATATAAGGAATTAATTACGTATTATATATACTTAGGTTTCGGAGAGTTGCGTGGACAGTGTAGCCTTGTTGTAATAACTTGTTGACGAGCGAAGAGCCGATGAACCCAGCGGCGCCTGTTACGCACACTTTGCACCTTCCATTGTTGTTGATCTCCTCCATTATTATTGCTATAATTTCTATTATTACCTTCTTCCTTTCTTTCTTTCTCAGTGCTTCTAAGGTTTCGCACTTTCTCCGTCTATAATATTTAAAGGCCCTCCAGCGTTGAAAGTGGGGAAGAGAAGAAAGCCACTTCATTTCTGGATTAAAATAGCTATGAAGAGTTGATTATTAGAGAAAACGACACCGAAACAAACATATATTAAGCATAGAATGCGCGATTGGTTGTGATTTTTATAGTTTGAACGAAGGGAAAAAAGGGGAATTTGCCTTTGCATTTGTTCGTTTGTGTGGTAGTTAAACCTGCCACGCGAAGCAAATCACGATGGTCTCGATTCAATTAGCGAGTTATTAAATCTCAAATATCATCTTTGACCAAATGATCGCTACACTCTATTTCGATCCGATCGAGGGGTAAACGATGTTCGATTGTCCTGAAATTTTAACCATAGTTAAAAGACTCACCAATCTTGATTTTGACCAAAGGGGTTTTCAATCCGAGGTCTAGATTGGGAGATATGAATTTTTGAAGCGACTCGTTTTTGCTCAAATCCTACTCAAACTTAACTGAAATCGACGTGAAAGAACATAAATACCCTCAATAGTAGTTTTCTAACGTTTTAGGGATCAAAAATCATTGAAAACGAATTAAAAAAACACCCAAAAACAGAGAAAATCTGAAATCCTCTGTCTCATAATCCCTCCATTTCCTGTCACACTCTCCTAAAATTGATTTTTATGATTTTCAAAAAATATATGATATGGATATAAAATCGATCCTCATAAAACAAGGAATAAATTGGATATGTTTATATATTTTTATCATATAAATCTCATGAAATAACGACGGTTTTATGATTTGGTGGATTATAGGATTAAAAGAATAAATAAATAAAAAAGAAATTTTTTCGAATTGTCGGATTTAAATTTTAACGGATCTGATAATTTTGGGACATAGAGGGGACATATTTTGTGGGATTTCATGCTATCGCTACATATATATTATTAATATCTCAATTATTTCATATATCCCCACGCTCTATTAAATTTCAGTTTGAAGAGAGTTTGAAGCCCACTGTGGCATTGGCATATGTGTAAGAAGGTTTCAAGTCTATGCCGATTACGATAATAAAGAGTTAACGTGAGATCGAATCATGATGACTTCACTCCACCTGGACATAACTGAATTAGTAACTTCGATGAATCACTTTTCCTTATTAGATTTGTATTTGAAATTCTTATCTTTTCATGATTTACAGAACTTTTATTTGAGGCGCCTAAGCAAGACAATATGAAATAATAAAGGTTAAATCGTAGAACATCAAATGAACTAATGAAAACCATCCCAAAGTCAAACTATATTTTTTTATGTTAATGTAACCATCATCCATAGTTATCAACATCATGTATTTTTACTCAGATTTCCATTTAATAAAAATAATATACCTGCGATAGACAAAGTAAAGACAAACGTCATGTCTTATTAGCAACAATTGTCCTGTCGGGGAAGAAACTTGTTTCTGAATATTATCATAATCGTTAATGTCCACAGAAGAAAAGAAATTAAATATTTCATATTGATTAAGTAACATTTCCAATTGTATGCATGTAATACAACATTAAGATTTCAACTGTGATCTGCGTGTATCTATCGTCCTCACAGACAAAATTTTGAATTTTTGTTATTGGGCCTTCGGCCAATATGGAACGAGAGTTGACCATACAAAAGACGAGTTTTGATCGATCCTGAAACCAATTTATGATAACTGATAATTAATATG
Organism: Craterostigma plantagineum; assembly: GCA_027422505.1. Classification (NCBI taxonomy): domain Eukaryota; kingdom Viridiplantae; phylum Streptophyta; class Magnoliopsida; order Lamiales; family Linderniaceae; genus Craterostigma; species Craterostigma plantagineum. Next base: position 5,294,410 of record JAPQWV010000050.1, read on the forward strand.
TTGGGTACAAACTCCAATTCCCACACCGGTTGATTAAAAAAAATTGATGAGTTTATAAGTTTGTGGGTTCACTTCCTCTATTGCCAATTGATTTTAGAGAGAAACCCCACAAGCTTATACGGTCCTGGATTTGGGCTAGAATTAGGTGAAAAAATCCCTACATAATAAGTGGAGTAGACTCATTATTTTATATACCAATCAAACTCTGCAACTATCCATGTGAACTCTCCCCGAATTATCCTATGGGACAAGTACGAGTTATTGGAATTATCTATTTTAACAAAAATGATGCTCAACAATAAACCTATTTACTGTTGAACAGTGCAATACATTTTACATTGCCTTCACTTCACCTAATATATTGCACAGTTTCCAACTTCCAATAATATCACCTCACAGTAAAAACCAGAGAAGATACATATAATATTATTGAAGATATAAATATTAGAAAAAACCACACACGTTTCCATCAATTAACAATAATGACGCATTGCCGAAGAGAAAAATTCATTAGAACGCTAATTAATCTACTACTAATCACTTCTCCTTGTTCATCGTCTTCTTCTTCTTCCACTCACTAACAAGCTCATCCATCATCTTAGTGGACTCACCACCATCGCCAAGAACCTTAGAAGCAGCCTCTCTAAGTTCCCTAACCTTACTCCTAATCCCCTTACCTTCTTCCCCTTCCATCAACCTCTTCACGACGGCCGCCACCTCATCCCCGCCGACCAACCCATCGTCGCCGCCGGGCTTCACCCTCAGCGCCACCTTCACGTCCTCCTCGAGCATCACGGCGTTCATCCTCTGCTCGGCGTACAACGGCCAGGCGATCATCGGAACGCCGCTGACGACGCTCTCAAGGCAAGAGTTGAAGCCGCAGTGCGTGAGGAACGCGCCGGTCGACACGTGTCCCAGAACCTTGTCCTGTGGGGCCCAGAACGGCACCACCAGCCCCCTGTTCCTCGTCCTCTCCGAGAAACCCGCCGGCAAGTACGACAGAGGGTCGTCGGAGTTTTGAATGTTGAAGTACGTCGCCGCCGAGGACTTGTCGTTGGGGCACCTCAGCACCCACAGAAACCTTTGCTCGCTCATCTCCAAACCTCCGGCGAGCTCCTTGATCTGACGGTGGGACAAAGTGCCGCCGCTGCCGAAAGAAACGTACAGCACTGAGCCGATGGGCTGCTCGTCTAGCCACTTCAGACAGCGTTCGACGTTGTCGTAGCCGTCGTTTCCGCCGCCGTCCGTACGGACCAGGGGACCGACGGGGAAAACCCTAGGGCTGAGCCCTTTTGAGTGACGGTCGCGAAAAGACTGTATAACGCCATTTTCGAACTCTTTGAAGCTGTTCAAAATCACACCTTGAGCTAAACCGTACCTCTTCACATGGTGGAGGACCCATTTGTAAGCCTCGTTCTTTCTGTCCTGAACTGGGTCCAGCAAATCCTTGCCGTCGATGGGCACGGCGCCGGGGATTTTGATCTTCGCCGGAACATCTCTGTACTCGCCGGAGACGGCTCCGTCGAGCGTCGGAAGGTAGAAGAACAGAGAAAGAGCAAAGCCAGAAGCTGGGTAGAACACATACGCCGGAATTTCGTGCTCGAAGGCGGCGTCGAAACCGTCGGTGGCGAAGAGGTCGAAGATGAAAGCGTCTATGGTTTTGACTTCGTGAAGAAGATCGTCGACTGCTCTGCGAATGGAGTGTAAAGAGCGAGTTACGGTGAGAGCTATGCGCGTCTCTATCTTCGTCTCCGGCGAGAGGTCGCTGAAATCCACCGGCGGGAGCAAGATGTAGCAGATGTACGGCGGCAGTGCGTCGAGGAAGGCGCTCTGCGCCTTGGAGACTCCGCCGTCGTTGGGTATGATGAAGGTGGTGGTGGTGCGGTGGCGGTGGTGGAGCTTCTTGGAGAATTCGGCTAAGGGGATGAGGTGGCCCATGCCCGGCGTCGGAAGGATGGCGATGTGGGACATTCTTGAATCTTGAGAGAGAGAGAGAGAGAGAGAGAGAGAGAGAGAGTTAGATGATGACAGTAATAATTGAGGCTTTTTGAGGTGATGAGTAGATGAGAAAGGTGGTGCAAGTTTGGTGATCGGTTTAATAGAGGGGAGGAGTCTGACGTGGTGGGGCCGATGATTTGATTTTTTCTATTTTTGTTTTTGCAGTTTTAATATTAGTTGGAAAATTGTTGTTATTAATATTTTTGGTCATTTAATAGGTTATGTATTATGAATGAATCAGAATCGACGTGTTTAGCTGACAAATGTATGAATCACTTTCTTGGGATGCCTCATTACAAATGGCGTATAGTGCTGTCTTGTCGTAATTTACGAAGTTACTTAGTAACGAGTTATTACACATTAATGTTTTGCAAATATAAGGTAATTATAGTAGTCGATTGTCGACCATAACTCTAGGATTGTACATAATTACTATCCTTTTCAAAAGTCTTATGTTTCATTTGCTTCTAGAAGCACTCTGGTAACCCTGTTGATGACGCGCGACTTACTTGAGCATGACGTCACTACGCAGCTCAATTATTATTCGATACCTACGATTTTTTTTTCCCAATTCGATACCTACGATTTACGAAAGCTCTTTTTTCATTAAAGAAAGTTTATTTCTATATTCATCTAAACACGACATTACCAAAATTACGGGATAATATTAATTTTGCAAATGTTACCAGCTAAAGCAAATCTTTCTAGTTGGGTGATCGGAGATAAGGAATCAATTAATTGAATGTGGTCAGTGGATATCAGACTATTTAACGAGTTAATTGAATTCCATAGTGTAGTGAATATCCGCAGCTTTAACGTATTCTTACCCACTCAAATGATTATATTATCATCTTATAATTTAAAAAGAAAAACTAATTTATTATTAAAATAAAGATAGAATTATAATTAAAAATAGGCAAAATTATAAAATTAGGTCACTAAGTATACAAGTTTCGTTTTTGGGTCACTATGTTTGATAATTGCAAAAGTATGTCACTAACTCTTCATGTGAAAACAATTTTGGGTCATGTTTTCAATTTTAGGTCGCTAAGAATATGTTTTTTCGATTTTGGATTACTATGTTTATAACGTTAGTACCAAATGAGTGACCCAAAATTGAAACAATGTAAACTTAGTGACCCAAAATCGAAAAATATTCTTAGTGACCTAAAATTGGAAACATGATCCAAAATTGTTTTCACATGAAAAGTTAGTGACCTACTTTTGCAACTACCAAACATAGTGATCCAAAAACGAAAACATGTATACTTGGTGACTAGAGCTGTCAAATTGGCGGGGCGGGGCGGGCCGGCCTGCCGTTTGGCGGGCCCTAAAATAGGTGCCCGCCCCGCCCTGCGACGGGCCGCGGGCCCGGCCTAATTAATTTTATTTAATCTAATTAAAAATTTTAATTTATTATTAATTTATTATTAATTATTGAATTTATTAAAAAATTAGATAGAAATATGCAATTAATTATTATTAATTAATAAACATGATAATAATTAGATGATTTATTAATTAAATATCTAATTAATTTAATATTTATTATAGATTTAGTATATATTATATAAATATATATATAACCTTAAATTGGCGGGCCGGCCCGCGGGCTAGCACGCCCTCCCCGCCAAAGCCCGCGGCCCGTGCGGGCTGGCCTCAGGGCCGCCCTTTTGGCGGGGCGGGGCGGGCCGGCCCACGGGCCGCGGGCCGGATTGACAGTACTATTGGTGACCTAATTTTTATAATTTCTCTTTAAAAATACTAAGTCAAGGTAGCTGGTGATTTTAGGGCTGTAAATGAGCCGAGCTCGAGTCGTGCTCGGCTCATTTTCTGGGCTCGAGCTCGAGCTCGAGCTCATGAAGCTCGTCGAGCTCGAGCTCGAGCTCATTAATAAAAAAAATATTAAATTTATATAAATAATATAAATTAATATGAAAATACAAAAAATATATATATTTTTTTAAAAAATCGAGATTTTTAGTAAAAAATTAGTAAAAATAATATAAGTTAATATAAAATTTTAAAAAAAAAATCGATTTTTTTTAAAAAATAAAGAATAATATAAGTTATTATTAAAATATAAAAATATAAAAAATTAAAAAAAAAAAAAGAAAAAGAAAAAGCTCGCGAGCCTGTTCGCGAGCTTTCGAGCCACTATGTTTGGGCTCAAGCTCGAGCTCGTCTTAAATGAGCTCGAGCTCGAGCTCAACATAAATGAGCTCGAGCTCATTTTTGTCGAGCTTGAGCCGAGCTTTTATCGAGCCGGCTCGTCGAGCTCACGAGCCGGCTTGGCTCATCTTTCACCCCTAGGTGATTTTATAATTGAACAGTTTTGTTTTTTATTTTGTAATTATTAATTGTAGTTAAAAATGAGGTAAAATTAAATAGCATTTCTTTTTATCTATTTTTAGTTGTAGATAAAACATGATTGGTTTGAAACTTGAATGGATAGACCAAGCTAAAATCTACTCTCTATTATGATGAGGGGTCAGGATAAACCGTCAAATGGTCTGAATTAGGATTGAAAAAATTAATTAATATATTTTAAAAATCATTAACGACCTATTACTATTTTTAATTAATTACTATTATTAGTTAATTACTATTACTACCTTAATTCATAATATTTAATAAAAAATATTTGTATTAATAGCACAAGCATCTAGGTGAATTAAATGTTGTTATTAGGGGTAGACTTTTTATAATATATAGGGCTCGTTTGATACGCTTGTTTAGATGGGTAATAGATGTGTATGATAAAATTGTGTATGTTTGTTACGTGTTTATGCTCATGCATGGCTTGGATGGACAAACACACCTAATACACGCGCATTGTTTATCCGACAGGTATAGAAATACCCACCAAGGAGATGGGTATGTCAGTACACGTATTCTTAATTCCAATTTTGCCCATCATTAATGTCCGCCATCATCCTTGTACAAAAGCATTCTTCCACAGTACACAGTCGCATCGTTTCCATTACCGGCGGCATCCTTTCGGTGGCTTGAGGAGATCTCCGCCAGCGCCGTTAGGGCTTCAGTGGCGGAATCATTGGGGAACTGTTAACCCGAGATTTGAGCTTGCAATTTGGAATCGAAGATGATGAAGACGATGAAGCTTTTCTGTAATTTGGGTAAATCGAAGAAGATGAAGCTTTCTAAGAGATTCTGCAGCTCTTCGTGTTCTTCGCCGCCTCGTCTACTTTCCCTTCACCTAATTGGTTTCAGATCCAAACGCTCCTTTCACTGCTTCGTCCGCCTCTGCTACGCTTCTTTCATGTTTGTTGAAACCAAACAAGATGAAAAGCATTATTATAATTTTACTTTTGAGCTAAAAATGTTTTTGGTGGTTTGAGCTGTGTAATTTGAGCTGCTAAAGAAGACAGATGACGATGAAGACTGTAGCTTTTAATTTTTTAATAGCTTTAATTTTTTAAGGGTAAAAATGTTATTCCGAGTATTTAACAAATTATATACACATCTCACACATACATATCAATCACTATCTACATCATTCCCCAAATAATTAAAGCATTCATATCAAACATAACAAATACTTTATCAACAAAGTCCTTGTATAATCATATACAATTAATCTATACCCATCAGATTCAAATACACTGATATGAAACGAGCCGATATATATATATATATATATATATATATATAATATATATATATATATTTATATATAGAATAGATTTTGTTAGTTAATCCCAGTATAGTAAATGCAATAATCTACTGACTTAGTAAGCGTTACTTCCGATATTTTCTCCCGAGGATTTATATCAAGTAGCATTGCGGAGCCACTAACCCTTCACGAAACCCTAAATCCACAAACTCTCTCATAATGAGCAACGACGCTTACTCAATTGAGGAGGGCGATGAGGACTTTTGTAGCCGTGGCAGCGATTTCACGTTCGGTTTCAACGATAGCAGGTTCTCCGATCGCGTCTTGATCGTCGAGATTCTCGCTACCGCCGACGCCGAGCCCGATTCCGGCGTCCTTCGCCCATCCGAGAAGAGCCAAGCTTCGCATTTGAATATGAATCTGAAGATGAATTGGATTGCTTTATTGAACGCTTTTCTGTTATTGGTTTGCTACTTTTTCCACTCGATTTGTAGAATGCTCCAAAATTGTGAAGCTTAACGTCAGCACCATTCTCTTAGCTGCAAAGAGCGCCTTTTTCCGTAAGGTGGCTTTTTTACTTTAATCAAGCTAATATTTACCACTCCAAAATTGTCCCTCACCAAGTGTTTGTTCAATTGTCGCAGTTGTTCACGAACGGCATGATGGAATCGGAACAGAGATCCATATCTCTGAGGATCAACGCCGACGGTACGTGCTCAGTTTCTTTGCCCCGTTCCACTGATTTTAACTCCAAATGCAATAACTATTTCGATTTTTTGCAAACAGAGGAATCTGCGTTCATGGAGCTCATGGCTTACATGTACGGCGGCCCATTAGCCAGCAAAAGCGAACACGCCCTCCTCGACATCCTCATGCTAGCCGAAAGGTTTCAGGTCGTTGAATGCAAGCAGCTCTGCGCGAGCCTACTGAGAAAGCTTCCCTTGAGCACAGACTCTGCGCTGCTTTACCTCACTTACACCACCCTATGTACGGCCGAGGGAGTTCAAACTCTGACCGAAGAAGCTAAGAAGTTCGTGGAAACACGGTACAAAGTCGTCGACTGTGGAACCATTCGGAATGAAATCATGGAGCTTCCCCTCGTAGTGATCCAAGCCATCTTGTCGAACGACGAACTTCGGGTTCCCTCAGAGGACAGACTGTTCGACATCGCAATGAAGTGGGTCGAGGTTCATTACCCCGAGCTAGAGGATCAGCGCAAGGTATTCTCCCAACACTTGGCTAGGTACATACGGTTCAACTACATGTCCTTGGAGAAGCTCGAGGAGCTTCTGACTTCCAACGTTCTCTACGAGGATTTCGCTCGTAAGGCCGTAACCGATGCTCTGTTTTCAAAGATAAGAGCCCCCCACCACCATCATCGCCGTAGTATGAGCCGAGTTGTGAGGCGGGATTACAAGAGGAAGCACGTCAAATTGGTCGAATTTGATTTCCCCTGGAAAGAGCTCCTAGTCTATTTCGAGCTGCCTTTCGACGAGTGCAGCAAGCTGAAACCGTCTCAGCACGTCTACTCTGAGGTGTTCTGCTTCGGCGAGCGTGGGCTGTATATGTATGCGCAGCACCAGCTCGGTCGTGGGGGGAATTTGCGTTTTGCCATTGGCATGGGAGTTGAGAAATTTTACGACCACGACGTGGAGCCCTTCGTTCTTGACTATGATATTGTCGCGAGGTCGAAGTACAGAAACAACTGCTGTCGCTTGAACAGTGGTATGGCTAGGTTTAGTGGTGGATGTTATGAACTGTCGTTGTTCTCTGAACAGTGGCCTATCCCTGAGGATGGAAGATCTGGAATTGAGTTCATTGATGGAGTTCTGTACCTTAAGATCGAGCTTAGAGGACACAAGGACGACGAGCGAACATATAGATGAAATGTTTTTTTTTTTTAATATTCATTCATATATTAATTTCGTTAATTGTGAAAAATGTCTGGTAATTTAATATTAGCGGGATCCTTGGTTATTACTTGTCTATGAAAAGAAGGGGTGGTTCAACTTCAAAGTATCAAACATATAGATGAAATGTTTTTTTTTTTTAATATTCATTCATATATTAATTTCGTTAATTGTGAAAAATGTCTGGTAATTTAATATTAGCGGGATCCTTGGTTATTACTTGTCTATGAAAAGAAGGGGTGGTTCAACTTCAAAGTATCAACTGATTTAAGTACAGACAGCAGCTATTAACATACAAAATCGTACGTAATCATGATATATTCTAACTAATCTAACTACCCCTGAGAGCATCTATACGTTACGTACGTATATTATACACACAAACAAAAATAGTATTAGATGTGGGAGACAAGGAAAAAGGAAAAATCGCGACCAAAAAAGAGGGTTTTTGGTTTAATAAATCAATCAAAACTTCACCTTCCTCTTACACTTCTGCTGCTGAATGGCCCTTGTCTGAACGTTAATCGTCAACGAGCAGTTCATCTTTACAGTTACGTGCTTTTGGACGAAGAGTATCTTCACCTTCCCACCGACCCTTGTGTAGGTGCTCATGGTCACCTGACCCGACCCGATATCCTGGGTCAGCCCGGGCTGGCTCGTGATTCGGTCGACCATCACGTCCACGGTGACGTTCATCCTCATCGTTCTTCGGGCCCTCGCCTTGCCCGGCGGGCCGTGGACTTCGCCTATGACGGCGTCTCTGTAGTAGAGCGTGGTGGTGGTGTTCTGATACCTGAAAGAGGCGAAGTTGGGATTCTTGACAGAAACGTCGGCGTTTAGGGTCATGTTGCCGTTGGTGGACTGAGGAGGAGTCGCCGGCGCGTTGGGAACGTTGTTGAGGAGGCCCGCGCCGAGGACCGTGACGGCGTTCATGGTGATGGTTGGGTCTTTGACCTTAAAGACTGTGAAGGCGAGCACGACGATGACGACGGCGTGGACGAGGACGAACGCCGCCACGCACGCGGCGCACCTCAGGCGGCGTTTGTTACGGCGGCGGTTTTTTTGGTGGTCGGGGGAAGCATTTGGGTCGGATGACGATTCCTCGTCGCGGGTGGCGGCGCGTGGAGCGAGTGGGCGAGCTTGTTCAGGGGTGTTGTTGCTCTGCATTTTCTTTTGCTTTCTGTATATTTCGATCAGTACTCTTTTGACTGTGTGGATTTATAATTGTGGCGTTTGTTAGCTTTTACTTTTAAGGAGGGGGAGATCTTTAATAGTGGGGTATGAGTTGTTGAATCTTTTTGTACGATTGCTGATTTCTTCTGAATCTTTTTTTTTTAATTTCATTTATTGTGTGACATTGCGAATTGATAAATTAGAATGTGACATTTAAAGATTAATAATATTTATCGTGTGGGACGTGTTCTATATAGTAGTAGGCTAAAAGATATGTAGTTGATTACGCACTCACGAGACTAATGGAACTCGGCCGTTTCCCACTTACAATTTTCGGCTATCCAAAGTACATATCAATAATAAAAGAAAATAAGATTTTTCAATATTTCTATATAATTAGGTGCGTATACTTAATTATAGGTATGATGTGGACTAAAAGTAGATGGACCTAGAAATAAAAAAGCCCAGAAAACCCGTACACACAAGAAGGCCCTCAATTAGTCAAAAATATTCGGAAAGGGAGTCGCTGGGACCTCTAGACAAAAGGCATATCCGAATAAAAGAGGAGCATCCTCTAAAAGTCCTAGGTGAAAAGATAACGAAAAGGAAAAGAAGAAGCTACCGGGACGCGTGTCAGATCGCTATAGGGCAGCACCACTCTTGGCAAAGCTGTGGCTGTCGCAGGGGTCACTCAACAAGTCAACATGCACCTTTTCACAGTACTTCAGTTGTCACATCCCCTTAAATCCTAGGATATTATTTGGAAGGGCTGCTGGGAGGTGCTATAAAAAGGAGACGACTTGGTCATTTTTTACAAGAACAAACTCTTTTCTACATAGATACACCAGACGATTTCTCTTTCAAGTTTGTTAGTTAGTTTCTTTCATATTCTTCAGCATTTATGAGCGAAAGTGAGGATTGATCGAGTGTGTAATCCATGAAGATATAGTGAAAGGAAGTTCCGCATCGGCCCCGTGGACGTAGAACCCGAAAGGGTTGGAACCACGTAAATCCTCGTGTCCCTTTCGTTTACGTCCCCTTTACATCCCCTGTAAAAACAGCACCTTATGCCCTTAAAAATCATAGCATTCGATCTACCGCTATATAAATTTACCCACACGTATAAATTTGGTTGATTGGGAGAGCCTCATATCATGGTCCATAACCATTAATTTCTTTAGTTCTAGGTTGTTGACATTACACTCATAATGCCGAACTTATGAAACAGTCAAAGGTTTAATTCTTTCATTATCTAATAGTTATTTATTACTTACGCTCCGCTCTCCAACATTGAAAACATTTACATTAATCGTAGAACGTTCTTCAACTTTTGTCTAATAATTCAGCATTTGATTAAGATGGTATGAAATTAGAAGCCATATTCAAGGTGTAATATCTCGTACATAATGCACGTCAAGTATATGAATGTGACAATTATTTTCTGGGGTTGGTTTGAAAATTTGAATTCGATGTTCGTATTTTCAACGCCCAATTTGGGCCACAAGGCCCATTGTAACGGCTTCATCCGTGATGAAAAAGTAATTTTTGGCCCAAATAGCAATTTTTGGGGTTTGTTTGGAATTTTTAATATCGCGGAATCTACTGATGGGGGAACTAGTTTTTTCAACGCGGATGGGCCTTTTTTGTGATGAAAGTGATGCGGCCCAATATACAATTTTCAGCGCAGATATTGGGCCGAGAGGCCTATTTTAATGGCCTTGTTGATGAAAATGTGATTGTGGCCCAATGTCAAATTTATCATCGCAGATATTGGGCCGCAAGACCCATGGTAACGGGCCCGATTGGGCCTTCTCGGTGATGAAAAATGTGTGTGGCCCAATGTCAAAATTTCGACGCGGATGGGCCTTTTCCGTGATGAAAAAGTGTTGTGGCCCAATATTCAAATTTCGACGCAGGTATTGGGTCGAGTGGCCCATTATAATGGGCCTTCTCCGTCAAGATTTCTGGACCAAATTGAAAAATTTCACCGCAGATATTGGGCCTTGGTGATGAAAATGTGATTCGTCGCCCATTACTAAATTTTTCAAAGCAAGCAATAGGTCCAAATATCAAACTGTTCAACGCAGATGGGCCAGCAGATGGGCCTCGTGGCCCACTTTTATATGGGCCTTTTCCGTGATGAAAAAAGTGATTCGTAGCCCAACATCCAAATTTTCAACGCATTTATTGTGCCGTGGGGCCATTGTAACGGGCATTTGCCAAAGTTATTTGTGGCCCAAAAGTAAATTATTCAAAGCAAGCAATAGGTCCAAATATCAAACTGTTCAACGCAGATGGGCCAGCAGATGGGCCTCGTGGCCCACTTTTATATGGGCCTTTTCCGTGATGAAAAAAGTGATTCGTAGCCCAACATCCAAATTTTCGACGCATTTATTGTGCCGTGGGGCCATTGTAACGGGCATTTGCCAAAGTTATTTGTGGCCCAAAAGTAAATTATTCAACGCAGATATTGGGCCGTTGGGCCCATTGTAACGGGCCTTTTTGTGATAAAAAGTGGTTCAGCCCAATAGTCAATATTTCAACGCAGAACACAAGTGGGAACTATAGATCAACTATTCACGTCCGCCGAGACATTGCTATCCTTTCTTACCTTGAACATCAAGAATGAAGAATACATGCACATGAAAGAGATTTTGAATTTCCTGTCTGCATTCCCCTGTCGGCATAGATAGAGTTTCTACTTTTTTCAGAGTTTTGAGGATCTATCTCTTGGAGCTTCGCCTTTTCCTAAGCTGCGCATCAACTGTTCGCATATTTGTCCCAACGAGAACTGTTTCCTTGAATCTTTTGAATGGCAACTTCGAGTTCAGGTAAAACTTGCTGTCAATCCAAATTTCGCAAAAAGCTTCAAATTTTGTTTTACTATCGTGATGGTAGTTTTTTTAAAGATTTATCTCTGCCGATGGATAAAATATCCTTGCGAACCATATGGGGAGATGGGTCACCGAGCATAGAGTAAGTCTCTTGCTCATTCTAGTTTTCCCAGTCTCAGCTTTTACTCTTTTTGTTCATTTGATTTACTCATGTCAGAGTCTATAAGCTAAAGAGAGATTTTTTTTTTCATTTTATGGCGTCAGCAGAGGAAAGGTTTATGTCGTGTTGGTATCAACAGGAAGTTTCAATCCACCTACATACATGCACTTGCGTTGTTTTGGTAATTTATGTTCTTTCTTTGATCAATTTTCTAGTTTTGGTGCAGCTCTGAGTGTAGTCATCTGTGTTTGAAAAAGCTGTGCTTACTGATCTTTTGATTGCCCAGAATTAGCGAGGGATGCACTGAATTCAAAAGGTTTCCTTGTAATCGGAGGTTATATGTCACCTGTAAACGATGCATATGCGAAAAAGGTAGTCTCTTTTATGATGGGTTACAAAGTATACACTTTTTCAAACAACCACTGCCATTCTTTATGTGACGGGAAATGAATTTAATGACTTTTGAAGGCCTGATGAACTAGTTTTCATTCTACACTTCCATTTTGCAGGGACTAATATGTGCCAAGCATCGCATTGCCATGTGTGGTCTTGCTTGTCAAACTTCTGATGTTGTCATGGTCGATCCATGGGAGGTCTCTCTCTCTCTCTCTTTCTGTCTCTATCTCTCTTCCCTCGCTCTCTCTGTATGTATATCTACACATTGTGTGCTTGTACCTTACCTTTATTATGCGTCTGTCATCACTTAAAAACAGGCAAATCAAAGCACATATCAACGCACATTGACGGTGTTGTCTAGAATTCATGCTTCAGTATCCGAGCATAGAGTTGTATCAGATGGTAAACTATGTTTACGTTCATTTTTTACGTATAGTTGTGGAAGTTGAAAATCCTTATGTTCTGCAACACCATTAGTGTTTATTGCTTATGCAAACTTACTGTCTTCATTTTTGTGTAGAGCAACTCAAGGTTATGCTTGTTTGTGGTTCTGATCTCATACAATCCTTCAGTATACCTGGATTTTGGATCCGTGACCAGGTCATTATTACTATTGAATACTCTAGTTTTTCCATTCCACAAGCTACTCGACGACCATAATATAACACTCAAAATCGATTTTCTTTCCTTTCTAGGTGGAAACTATCTGTAAAGACTTTGGTTTAGTCTGTATTCAAAGAGGGGGACTAGATGTTGAGAGTATCATCTCTAAGGATGATATTTTGATGAAATACAAGGTAATGTAGCCACTGAGACTAATTACCATCATCTTTGTTGAGAAATGATTTGTCTCGTCTAAGTGTCCATAGGAGATTATTTCTCGAATTTATGTCAACTCAGAAATCATTTCTCTCTCGTTTACTTGCAGGAAAACATCCATATTGTTGATGAAGTTGTTCCAAATGGTATTAGCTCGACTGGGTTGAGGTATGATTTATAAACCTTCAAGTCGCTTCTTGAAATTGTCGTAATGAACAAATTGAGTTATTTGACGATAAATACGTCGCCGCCGTAATATTGCTGCAGGGACTGCATTTCCAAAGGATTATCTGTGAAGTATTTGACAGCAGACGAAGTCATCGACTATATCAAGCAAAACGGCTTGTATGCAACCTCTAATAATTACGACGAATGAGAAGTATAACCTATGTTGCTAAGTAGTATGTTCATAATAGTTTGCTGATGGGCGAATATAATTTTTCCCAGTAAGAAACACAGAAGAAGTGCAAATCAACACAACATTCATTGCCACATTTGGTATCTGAATACACGAACACTCCATAGCTACTTAACTCACACACATATACATATACATATACATATATATGCATTAGATTCCTCTCACCTGACCATTTGCCCATCTTGATTATTGTTGTTACGTCGTACTTGGTCGGGGACGATACTTTCGCCACCAACCCTAAGATTACAGAGCAGAGCATCGCGCCCCATTAGGACTACTTGGAAGAAATTGTCGACCTCCTTGGCGAGAAGATCGAGCCCATTGGATAAGCTTTCTGCCGATTTCACTAACTCGGTCGTCGACTTTTTGAACGATTCATCGTCAATTGGGTCGACACCGTTTTGCACCACGGGTCGATCTAGCTTCTTCATGGCCGTGCCGACTGATTCAAGATCTTTCAGAAATGTGATTCTTTCACATGAAGTAATGCTTCTTATTTCGGTATTTACGAATTTCTGAAGATCGTTAAAAGAATCAGCCCAAAGGCATGCCTCTGTTACCTGAAGTTCCACCAACTTATCTGCAGAACTAGAGAAGGCAGCAGCGAATGTGCTGCACACGTAGAGTGTCACCACCTTGACTCCATAAAGAGCTCTCATCAAGACTTTTCCCTTAGAAGAGTTCTTGATTTTCGGCAGGTGAAGCGTTTGAGCGAAGCTCTCCATCACTGCAAAGCACTTCTCAAGCCTGGAGTTCTTAGAGCCTATATGTTGCCTCCATCCATTCATTGAGGACTGAGCTTGAACAAATTGGTCGGAAGAATGAGAGGATAACTTGTGTGTTACGCACTGAAGGAAAATGTTTCCCTGTTTCAGGCGAGATATCTCGGAACTGAAGGCGATGCATATGTCCAACAGCTTCACGGTGTTGTCCAGGTACACATCGATCCACTTTTCTTCCCAGTTGTAAACAGGGAGTTCGAGGGCGGAAATGAGAACTTTGATGTCCGCGTGGATTTCGCATAGCGATTCCGTTGAAGTTTTCATCCATGATAAGGTTAGAACGTCTCCCTTGTCCGCAGGTTTAAGCTTTTTGAGCTTCCCTGCTAGTGACTCCTCAAAGGTATTCAATAGATCGAGAAGCTTGGGAGACATCGAGCCCTTTGGGAGTATCATCTTGAAGGGGTTTCCAAATTGCATAAAGGACTTGGCTTGTTCACTTGAACGACTCATATTTAAGACACTGAATACAAAAAACAGAAACAAAGCAACCACTGTAAGAACAAATTCTCATAAGAAGGGCAGCTGCAAAACGCTGAAATACGTTCACGAAGATGCAGAGTTGCATAGCTCTGAAGTATTGACTTGATATCTGTTCTCATTTTAAACTTGCTTACGTTTGTATAAAAAGTTCTGAAGGTAAATGTAATGAAAAAATTGCTGTAGCTACGATATCGGCGTCACGCCCAGATTACAAGCAAAGCACAAGTATACATAGACCGATTTCAGCAAAAATCGGTAACACGGAAACAAGAAGTATGCTAGACAACGGCAAAGAAGAAAGCAATCATACTCCCAATCAACACACGGAAGATTAAAAAACCTCAAGAGTCAAGCCACAGCAGTCAAATTAATTGTCTTTCCCCAATTTCATAGTTCAGCTGTATCAAATTGACGACAATAGCATCAACATGTCGAAACCAGCTAACAATTGCTAGACCATACAAACATTCCCAACTTTAATCTGGTCAATGAAATGAAACCACGCAACGCAACAGTGAAAAACAAATCCAACGCCGTCAAAGAAAACACAACAAAAAGATATATCAACACTTACAAAGTAAATCGATCTACGAGTGGAAGATTTCCTCGGATCTACACAATCAAGATTGAACGATAAAAAGTCAGGATTCCAGTCAGAAGCGACGGACAAAAGAAGCTGCAAATAAGATTTAGGAAACGGAAGATGAATTTGATGCTTAACCAAGAACGAAGATCCAAAATCCGCACCTGAAAGAGTACCCAAAAGTCAGAAACGCGTGAAGTAGTTGCAACTCCCAGCTGCGTCGAGAGATGTCTTATGATGATTGTAATAGCTTTCACTACGTGTCACTAGTCCATTGGATAAAAAATCCAATGGTGGTTTTATTAGATTCAGCGTGATCGTTGGTTTATCTTACTAGTCAAAAACGGACGGCTCAATAGTTCACGAGATAGACTTTGATTCTTTCATTTCATTATACTAGCAATTTCCGCACGATTATATCTATGTTACTTCTTGATTTATAATTTCAATATAAAACCAACTACAGTTTTTAAATATATAAGGTGAAAACCGGTTGGGGTATAATTAAATCACTAAAAAATTTAGAAGTGAAATGATAATTTATTAAATTAATTAAACCACAAATAGAGGAATTAAATTGCAAAGCACATAAAATTATGCCGTGTATCCCTATATTCTCCGCATCTAATCTCGGCCAGAAGGCAATTTAAATTACCTTGTTAGCTATGAAAAGGCTGCTATAAGGAGGACTAACTTAGATAAGTCGAAAAAGATGCAACTTAAGAGTTTTAAAGTCAAATTAACATTCGCACTCGAATTATTATTACACCAGCCAACAATAATAATAATAATATACCCAATAAGAAGAACAAGCAAGCATCAAATCAATATATAGAAAAGCATCCAATCCAAGTCCACAAAATAAACAGCTGCTTTCTATTTCTTAGCAGCAGTAGTACCATACATCGACTCAACCTTGCCATCATTCCCACCAAGCAGCATATACTTATCCTTCCTAGTCAGCTGCGTACACTCAAACCCCAAAGCACCGCCCAAAACCTTCTGCACGTAATTCGCCACCTCTATCGACGTCTTCCCTCCCGTCCCAACCGTCATCTCCTCGGGCACCTTCTCCAGGAACGTCACCTCGTAAGTCGGCCTAGGGTTCATGAAGTAGTAGTAAGCATCCCAAAACTTAACACCTCTAACCGTCGTCCCATAGAACATGTTCTGCTTCACGTTCACCGCCACGGGGACGATGCGATCGCTGAGCTCGGCGAACAATGCGCTGAACCTCAGAAGGTAAGGCTCCCTGCAAGTCGTCCCCTCGGGGCAAACGACCAAATCGCCCTTCTGAAGGAGGGACTTGATCATCGAAGCGTCTGCCTCGCGGTCACGGGAGAGGGCCACCGCCGGGATTGGAGACAAGAACCTCGAGATCTTGCTGACGCTGTAGGTCACCGTGGATACCTGTTGGAAAATAAATAAATAATGCAGTCCCTTCAAGCTTAAGCTCAGATCAAGAAAAAGTCACCCATATATAAATAACGAAATCTATCCGCCTAGACATGAAGGGACGTATTCGACTATGATATATAAGATTAGAAATGATACATTACAATCCCTTCAAGCTTTTAGGTGAAGTGATCAGTCACTTAACAGTACCTTTCGGCCCAGTGCTATGGCGATGACGATGGGGTCGAGGGCGGTTCGGTGGTTGCAGACGTAGAGGTTGCCCGGGGAGCCCGGGGAGGGGGGAGGGGGAGGGGTGCCCTTGATGACTAGGTTGATGCCGAGCATTGGGTAGGTGTAGCGAACGATTCTCTCGGGCAGGGGTAGGTTGAAGTAGACGCGGATTAGGGAGAGGATGAAGCCGAAGGGGAGCCATGTGTAGGTGATTATGGCGTTGATTGGGTCGGGGCGCTGGACGAATCTGCCGTCGTGGAAGATTAGTCGGGACTTTAGGCGTTCTATCGGGAGCGGCTTCGAGTTTTTGGATCTGTGCACCATGAACCCTTCCTGTTTGAGTTGAGAGTTCAAATCATATATGGAACATAGTTTAGTTTACGTGCCAGTTATTATTATTATGATGATGATAAATGTATACTAAGCAAGTATAAACAATAAAGTTTAGTCTTTCAATTGGTTTATGATCCATAGGTGTAGGCTAAGTTCTAGCAAGCAAGCTCTCTAAGCTTATTAACCTTCCTACAGTAGCATGTCAACAAGGTTCATAACTCAAAAGCATAAACCTTTTAAACCAACAGTACGTTCTAGAAAGAAGTCAACAATGGCTGATTAGTCAATGGTGGAGCCACATCAGCAAGAACTCCTTTTAATATTTCAAAAATCATGCAAAAAACTACAAGAGTTGTTCATATTTAGGATAAGAACGGTTTGCAGCTAAGGTCAACTCATGTAGGAGGGTTTGGTTGCAGCTACATTCATCTACTTTGTTTCCTTGATTATTTAAATCAACTTCCTAATTCTCTTTCCTCATTGGCTAATTCTCTTAATCCTATAACAAGCAATAAATATTCTTAACAAAGTTTCAACCAACTGGACAGCTTGTAATGGTAAATGCTGTGGACCCTTGACAAAGGTTCAACCAACTGGACAACCCAAGTGCTGTTAAATTTATTATCTACTACATAAGGCCTCAATTCCTCAACTACTGCCATTTAATGAGTGTTATTTTTCCATGGATCATCACTCACTGTCATGTATCGGAGAACATGACGACATTAATGCACCGTTTAATTAATAGTCCTAAAAGGGATGGCACTAGAAGAGAAGAGAACACGCTGTTTCTTCTATAGTTTTGCTTGCACACAACTTCTATGGACAAATTTGAGAAAGAAAAGTATAATTAAGATCTGGGAGGTCACCTAACACTGATTTCTAAATAAGATAATTACACTACGTTGTTGTCCTAATCACATGAAGATACATGAACACGTTACATATGTATCCATAAAGATAGTCACGAGCGACAACTTCTTCAATACTCTTATTCTACAGCAAATTAGTTCACTGGAAGATCTGTAATCATCACAATTCATATATGGAGGCATATGCAGAAAAACAAGGGGAACAAAATGAATTGCTATTTGCTACACTCATAATCAAACTCAGTTATCATTCACAAAGCTCAGTAGCTCACTCAGAACTCAAAACACCTCATTTCAATGAAGAACCAATACACGGTGTGCGAACATGAAGAAAATAGAAACGATAAGCGAATCAGCAAACTCAGATTGATTACCTTGCGAAGAGAAATTAATTGACGAAACTGAAAAATTACCTTGCACAGAGCCATGAAATCGTGGTCGCTCTCTCTATCCCCAATCCCAATCTCAGGCCTCTCCTCGCCGAATTCCTTCATCAATCCGATTCTCTTCTTCTCAGCAACCAAAACACCAGCGGCGGAAACGAATCCAGTCGCGCGACCTCTGCTATCCACTTCGATGTCCGTGCCGACGACGCTGTCTCCGCCCAGATAGTCCTTGACGAACGACTCCACCATAATCCTAGGGTTCGCAGTCACCACAACCTTCCTCTCGCATTTCTCCCAGATCTCGAAGCTCTCCGTCCTCACGTCGTTGGCGTAGAACCTATTCAGCACCGCGCGCGAGGTGATTTCGATGTCCCTGACGGGGATTCCGCGGAAGGAGACGAAGATCATGAGCTGAATCGCGAGGGATTCCGAGAAGAACAGGTAGAGCACGATGATCAGAGGTAGGGACAAAAGGAGGACGAGTCCGCGGAGGAGGCTCCCAGCTTCGACGGAGATGAGGAGGAAGTAGGGGAAAGAGGAGCTGTGGACTAGCAAGGTGCCGTCGAGGTCCGCGGCTATGGATCGTCGGCGCACGGTGTGGTCGCATTTGGATATCGGAGGGAACCTCGGCGGTGGTTTGCTGGTGGTTTTCGCCATTTTTTAGGGAAAAAAAAAAAGCTTAGCTACTGTGCGTTTTCCGTGCGTGTGTGTGTTTAACTTGTGGTGGTGTGTGAGTGTAGTACCATAATGGATGAGAGCATGTGTTGGGAGGGAAGGTGGTGGGAGTTTTAAATGAAGAGTTTACGATGGGAATGACCGAAATGCCCTTGGAAGCGGCTGTGGGTCTTTTCTATTTTAGTCATTTAATGAATTCGGTGAACCATAATTTTGTTGTAGTATTTACCTATTCTTCTTTCTTGGTCGTCTTGAATTAAATGTTGCAGCACACATTTGTGTAGGAAAAAAGCAACGAATCCCTAAATCAAGAAAAAAAGGTCAAATCTAATAAAACCATATACGAAGAAATTTCGAGGTCGGTCAAACTCCTTACAACCCCTAACAACAAAACGTTTGCTGTGAATTATAAAATCCTTCATCAAATACCAATACTTTCGGCGGGTATTAATTATCTGTGCAGAATAAGCAACTTACATAAACAAGTCAAATTTCTCCTACTACTACTAACTCAGCCTCTAAATTCCCCATATCTATCTATACACACAGAACAAAACTAGACAATGACATGGAATTTTATTTGAATCTTTTTCCATTGTAGGACGATGATATATAAAAATCAACCCCGATTTCTATCGGCGGTAAAACCATTCGTTGAACGCCGAGGTTGTTTCCCAACATCACTCCTCTCCTTCCTCGAATCCACACGCGCCTTAATCGAGGCCTCATTCCTCGTCATCTCCTCGATGTTATTGCTCAGCGTGCGGCAAAGCTCTTCGAGCCCGAGCATTGGGAAAGGCTCTTCAATTAGAACGCCCACCTGCGAATCGTTCAAGCTTTAAACTTTTAGTTGAAGTCATCGTTTGACATTGACATAGTATCAGAGCCCATCCATGCATGAATACGAATCATCATTACCATCCATCTAATAAATTATCCACGTCTAAGGCTAAATAAAGATAGAAATCAGCTTAGAGGTGATGATGCATGTCTGAACTAACAAATATGAACACACTCCCTTTGATCTTAAAACTTTTCTGCATGCATACCTCCTCGATGCAGAACAAAGAAGCGGCGCTGATGAAGGTCGCGGGGACGACGATCCAATGGCAGTCGTCCCATAATATGATCGGAAGGGTTAAGTGCCATAGAACCAAGAACCTCGAAGTCAGCCTCGTGTAGGAAAGAGGTATCGGTATCCACACGAGCTGCTCGCATACCTCGATCCCATCTTGGAAGCAGTCCAGCTTCGATTCCTACAACAGTTTTTCAATCCCAATCTATTAGCTCGAAAAAAAAAACGTCGAAGATCGTATGCTATATACTATACTATACCAGCACGTGCCGCTTTGTGGCTTCTATATCAAGGGATTGGAGGCTCTGAGAGATGAACTCGACTATGCATTGTGGACGGTGGTTCGAAGAGAGGACTACGGATAGATCTTCGGTTTCGAGCAGATTTTCGAGATCCCGGGCAGCATCTGAGCCGTAGATCAAGTGGCACTGCAATTTTTTTTTTTCTTTTTCGGCTTAAGCTCATGAATTTGGAGCAATAAGAAGTAAAAGAAAAGAAGGGCAACGAACCTTGAGAGCAACTGGGAAAGCTTCAATGTACTGCAAAATGGCCTTCTTAAGGGAAACGTCGCGGGGGCTATCTACGCTGGAGATCACCTGCCTGGCGAGGTCGTTAGCGCCGGCGACGACGCCAGTCCACGCCTTCTTGCCTTCTTCGAATCTCGAATAAGAAGCCTCCGTTCGAAAGACGAGCAGCAGGGCGAGGGCCGGCGCGGTGAGCTGATAGGGGAGGGAAGAAGCTCTGAGGACGGGGAAGAATTCGGGGAGGAGATCCATGGAGACGGCGGAGTTGTAGGTGGCGATTACGACGGCGAAGGAGGTGAAGACGAGGACGGGCGGGAGCAGCGATAGGACCACCCGCGAGCCGAGGCTCGAGAGGAGGTGTCGCACGTGGCGCAGTGAGCTGCGGTGCTCGACCCATTTCTCGTGGTCGTAGAGGGGTCTCTTCTTCTTCATGCCGTTTTCCTTGATTTCGTCGACCAATTGGGGGAGTGTTAGGAGAATCGAGAGGATTTTGGTTGGGTTTTCTGGGGATTTTGAGCTGCATATTGGGAGCTTGTGGTTAGGCTTGGCGGCCGTGGAGGGCGGCGGCGGCGGCGGTGGGAGGCGGAATTTGAGGGTGATTTTGGGGGTAAAATGGGAAGAGTAATGAGGTGGTGATAGAGTTGCAGAGCGTGACATTTGTGGGGGAATGAATTCGAGGTTTGGTGGAGGAGAGAAGTGGACATGACTGACTACTGTGCGTTTTGAAAAGTTTTTTTCTTTTTTGTTTTCTTTTTCAGGTGAGGTGCATTACATTTCGGATATGTAGTTAACGGTCAATATGTGATTCAGCTTAAAGTATTTAAGTGAAAAATTGATTAGCGAAGTGAGATTAACAAAACGGGTCCATAGCTCAGTGGTAGAGCAATTGACTGCAGATCAATAGGTCACCGGTTCGAACCCGGTTGGGCCCTCAAATTTTCTTTAATTTGTTTTTTGTTAATTTTTGAATATTTTTGGATATAGTGCGTTAGTAGTGGGTTTGTTACACAAGCGCACCAGTGGTCTAGTGGTAGAATAGTACCCTGCCACGGTACAGACCCGGGTTCGATTCCCGGCTGGTGCATGTGTAAGAAAGCACTGATGATTAAAACGCCCTAAGCAAAGGTGGATCCATTGCAACTCACTGAGAGATCTCAGATGAAATTTGTGGCGTTTCTGAGCTTTCATTACCTTTTTTATTTTCCTCTAAAAATCCGTTTTTTTCATCGCAGTTGAGCTTCTAACACCATTCATTCATTAGCGTGAGCAATGTGTCTTCAAAAGATTTGAAGACGCAACAAATGTGCCGTATACTTGATGCTTAAATGTCATCATCTGTTTCGTCTTTACTTCTTGGATGTTTCTTTGAAGCCCATTTCCCTGCAGCTTCCTCGAGCTTTACAAGTCTTATATTGGTTTGTTCGTGCTTTGTCCCAAAGTGTACATGAAGCATCTGATTTCATCGTGAAAGCCGAGCTGATATTACAACATTTGATTCACAGGAAGTTGAGTGCAAGTCTTCGATTGAAGACCATAAAGTCTCTTGAGTCAATGTTTTTATCCTACATAAAATGAGATGTAGCTGGATATATTCGGCACGGCGTGCCGTCTCTTATTATTCCCGGAGCGATCGATGAACCTTGTTGGCGAACCCATCACCAGAAGCTAATGCAGACGACAGAAAAGACAATGTTTCAGGACAAACTAATCAAAGAGTGTACATACTACTAAGTTTTGCGTGCGTAATCACGGAAATTGGGTTTGGATTTTCTACGAAAATTTGGAGATGGGTCTCGCTCGCTCGGGCATCGTCGACAGCTATAAATAACTTTAGCTGCGAGTCTGCCAATTTCACAGTTCTGAAGCATTTCAATAGAACATTGTATCAGAAATAATGAAACCATTATACCTTTGCTACCTGTGGATCGCACTTCTCCTTCATCCTCTTTGTGGTTTTCGCAATTCCAATAGCGGAAGCTTTCCTTTTCACGTAGGCGTAGTTCTCGACTTGAAGTCGACCGACGCACCACTGGGGCAAATAGGCTTGGCCTGTATACACGCAGCCTACAAAGATTTTTACGAACAACACAGTGCGTACAAAACGAGAATAATTCTCCATGTCCGAGATTCCAACGACACCGTCGTCGACGCTGCTTCTGCAGGTACGCCCCGACCGACATATTCTTTTTTATTTCCTATTCTTTTCTGGCAATAAAATCTTTCATTAAGTACATCGATCGTCAAATGCAGCCATGAATCTGCTAAGAGACGTCTCAGTCGACGCCATCATAGGCCCGCAAAAGTCAACGCAAGCCAACTTCGTGATGGACCTCGGAGATAGATCCCACGTGCCAATCGTATCCTTCTCCGCCACAAACCCTTCACTCATTCCCCGTACCCCCTTCTTCGTTAGGACAGCACAGACCGACGCCCACCAGGCCCAGCCTATCGCGTCAGTAGTAAAGGCGTTTCAGTGGAGCCAAGTGGTAATAGTCTCCGAAGACACGGATTACGGCTATGGAATAGTCCCATATCTTTGCAACGCATTGGAAGACGTCGGCTCTCGGGTTTCTTATCGAAGCATGATTCCCGAGTCGGCCGACGACGATTTCTTGGGGAGCCAACTCTACAAGATGATGTCCATGCAAACCCGAGTGTTTGTGGTCCACGCGTCGAGCTCTCTGGCGATTAGGTTTTTCCTTAAGGTGCGAGAAGTAGGGATGATGAGCGAAGGGTACGTATGGATCGTCACGAGCGGGCTCACGGACCTATTCAACATGGCGGACGACGGCGTACTCGACGCCATGCAAGGGGTTCTCGGCATCAAGCCCGTCGTTCCACCGTCCCAAAAGCTCGACTCCTTTTACGCCAACTGGATGAAAGAGTTTCGCAATGGTAGTCAGTTACTGGGGAGAATTCGAGTGGAGCCGAGCATATTCGGGCTTTGGGCGTACGATACTTTGTGGGCCCTTGCTTTGGCGGCGGAAAAAGTGGGACAAGGCGTCTCGGGATTTAGCAACAGTGGGCCATCGCCACTGTCGGGTACTTTTGACTTTAACGTTTCAAAAACGGGGCCTAAGATTCTTGAAGCGCTTCTACTCACGAAATTCCGAGGGCTTGCCGGGGAGTTCGACCTCGTCGACGGGCAGCTCCATCAAACTGCGTATCAGATACTCAATTTCGTCGATAGATCTCAAAGGCAGGTCGCTATATGGACAGAATCTCAGGGGATACTGAAAGATGCAAAGCATGTCGACATCGATAGCAGACCGTATTCTACCTCGAGAGAAAACTTCAAGAGCATCACATGGCCGGGAGACGTAACTGTTCCACCAAAAGGCTGGGAATTCCCTGTGTATGGGAAAAAGTTGAGAGTTGGAGTGCCAAGAAAGCCGGGCTTTAACGACTTCTTGAAAGTGGAGACGGATCCAAATACTGACGCTACTACGGTCAGCGGATACTATAAAGAGGTTTTCGATGCGTTGATAGAGTCCTTGGGCTACGCCGTACCGTACGAGTACATTCCATACGACTTCTTCAACACGGATGGTAGGAAGGTTGGCTGTTACGACGATCTTGTGTATCAAGTCTCTAAGCAGGCGAGTTCGCTTTCTTTATCTACTTCATTCATTACAATGATGTCATTCCTCGGCTTATGTTTGACCCTCTGATGACAGGAGAACTACGACGCTGCTCTCGGCGACGTAACAATTACGGCTAACCGTTCAGCTTACGCGGACTTCACTCTGCCATTTGCAGAAGGAGGCATTGCTTCTATAGTCCCCGTGGCGTTCGAGCATAAAAGCCACGTCATTACGTTCTTAGAGCCTCTGACCAGGCAACTGTGGATAGCATACTTGCTCATGTACCTCTTCACCGGCGCTGCAATTTGGTTCCTCGGGACAAGGGCTCGAGAGAAATCTACCGAGTCAATAGCCGGTCAACACGCCGGCATGACTTGCTACTTTCCCTTTTTTCCCGGTAACTTACCTTTCTCCTTCACAACACCGCCGATAAATCTAAGGGTCTCAATAATTCTTCCATGATTGGTCGTAGGAGAAACCATCGAAGCCACTCTACTCTGTGTGGTCATTGTGGTGTGGGCATTCGTCGTGTTCCTCATAGGCTCGACATACACGGCTAGCTTATCTTCTAAACTCACCGTGGCAAAGCTCACGCCGACCGTGACAGACGTGACGCAGCTCATAAAGGACGGAGACTACGTCGGTTCCCAGGAAGGTTCCTTCCTTGTCGATTTCTTGGTGAAACTAGGGTACAACGAGTCTAGAATCAGAAAGTATAAGAGCGCTGAAGACTGCGACGAAGCTCTGACTCTCGGCAGTAAAAATGGAGGCATATCGGCGTACTACGACGTCATGCCCCACATAAGGCTGCTCTTGTCTGCATACTGCGGCAAGTACAATATGGTCGGCCCTGTCTACCGCACGGATGGATTCGGCATAGTAAGTATACATTACTCCTCAGTCACAGCAAATTGGCAGTTGCTAACCTTTTCTTCGTTCGTGTCGACAGGCATTTCCCATAGGTTCGCCGGTTGTTGCTGATATATCCCGAGCGATAATTAAGCTGACGGAGCATGGGAAGATTCAAGAATTTGAGCAGTCCCTCGATGCTGACTGTTCGGGCCCTGAAGGAAATAGCTATCCCACGAGCGTGACGCTCCGTAGCTTTTTGGTGCATTTTGTGGTCTCGGGCTCTGTAACGGTGGTGTGCATGCTTGCTTCACAGTTACTGCATCTTCATCGGGCGAGAAGTTTCCATGAGAGATTTGCGGAATTTGAGGATTCTTTCAGCGGTTCAAGGCCTGTTGCGCTGTTGAATTCTATGATGCAGAAGATACATCCATCTCCTTCTCCTGCTAATAATAATCAGACCCAAACTACTGAAGGAACAACAAATACTACATAGAAAAAAAATCCATTGATTTTATGATTTTCGGATATGTGATTGATACCAATCGTGTAAGAAGAACAGACAGATTTGGATCTCTGTGTAGTCAAATGTAGTCATGAATCCTAATAATCATCAGTGATTGCTTGTTTTGAGAATGAAACATGTCCTCCAAGACAATCTTACAAGCAGTCTTTACAAGGTAATTTCCTAATAATAGGGAAAAAAAACCCAGAACTATACTAAACATGTATCGTAAACTTTGAAGTAATGATCCGTTTGGATGAAATCAAAATGGTGTTTCCTTGAAGCAATAAGTTTGGAGAACGCAGCAAGCAATTAGCAGCAACAAAATTGAACGACTGAAGCACAGAAGACGCATTTCTTAGCTCACAAAGTATCACATTTATCACGACCTCAAGCTAAATCCACTCAGATCTTAACGACAGCTACATAGTCGTCTCCATAGTCAAACAGACCAAGGTACTTAGAAGGTTCACCTTTGCTGAACCACGGAGCATTGGGAATGCCAAACACGCTTGTGAATTATCGTCGGGCGATGACCTTTCCGTCGTCGTAAAACATCTCAATCCGCCGAAATCAACGGCTCCGATCACACGGTTCTCACTCAATGGCTGTGCTTCGTTGTCCGTTGATTTTGTGATGGAGGTTTAACCCTCCGCGCGCGGCGAATTTTGAGAAAAGGAACTCACATCGTACCGTATTAACTAAAAAGGAATTGAGTTCAAAATGACTAAAATATCCTTAGTCAAAAAAATGTTTAAAGATAGCTAAACATAATTACTTATATTATTATTTATTCGATTTTATTTGAGCATTATTCAAACTCTCTTATTCGAATGATATATCTGAACATTATTCGAATTTTCTATACGAATAACTTTATTCGAATTATTTTAATCAAATTTTCTTATTAAATTACTTATTCAAATTACGTACCAATACTATCCATTCTTCATTTTTTATTTGAATTTTTCGAATTTCTTATCTGAACATTATTCGAATTTTAATCAAAATATTTTTATTTTCCAATTTTATTCAAACTTTTTTGAATTTTTCGAATAATACTAGAATAAAATTAGAAAAATCAATACGATAACTGAATAATTCGAATTTTATTAGAATAATTCGAATAAAATTCGAATTATTTTTATTTGGAATATGTTCAGATTTGTTTTGAATTTGTTCGACGAATAAAATTCGAAAATTAATATGAATATTAGAATTTTATCGATAATTCAAATATTATTAGAAAAATTCAAAAAATCGAATTTTATTAGAATAATTCGAATAAAATTTGAATTATTTTTATTGGAATATGTTCAAATTAGTTTTTAATTTTTTTGAATCCTATTCGAATTATTCAAATAAAATTCGAAAAATTAATACGAATATTAGAATTTTATCGACGAATATTATTAGAATAATTCGAATAAAATTCAAATTTTATTAGTATAATTTGAATAAAATCCGAATTATTTTACAGGAATATGTTCATTTTTTTTTGAATTTTTTCGAATTTATTCGAATTATTCAAATAAAATTCGAAATATTTTTATTGGAATTTTTTAAATTTCTTATTCAAATTACGTATCCAAACAAATCCATTTTTGACATCGATGGCCTTTGAATTTGAAAATGTATAAAACATAAAGTTTTAAATAATTAAGTTAGCTATCCAACAAAACTAGAATCAGGGTAATTGGTGTTTTGGATCAAAAGTTATCATCGAAAATGTGTTAACTGCCATTTTTGAACAACAAATTCGACAACTTACGGAACACTCATTTCCAAGCCAGTACACTCCGAATTCATAGAAGTGTAAAACATAAAAGTTTTGTATAATCAAGTTAGCTATCCAAAATCGTTTGAGTCGGGGTAATTGATGCTCTGAAACGAAAGTTATGATCGAAAATGTGATAACTATTAGTTCTGGACAGCAAATTCTAAAAGCATTCGAAACGTTAGCCAAAAACACTCAATTTCCGAGCTGATAAACTTCGAATTAGAAAAAGGGTAAAACATAAAGGTTTTTGATAATCAAGTTAGGTATCCATTGAAGTTTGAATCAGGACAATTGATGGTCTAAATAGAAAGTTATGATAAAAAATGTCTTAACTGCCATTTCTGGAAAGCACATTCGAAAAGTTATCAAAAACTCATTTTGGTGTCGATAGACTTCGAATGCGAGAAAAACGTAAAGAATAAAAGTTTTTGATAGTTAAGTTTGTTGTCAATTTCATTTTTCGTGATGACATACGTAAATGGATATCACGTCGAATGGTTGAAATTACATTGTACGACTTATGATTCATATATGTGCCAAATATGTGGATTGTGTTTAAATTGTTGTGATTCAAACGTGTAGTGTGATTATAATTAATAGAGTTTTATGATTTTATGTCTTCATTAATGTTGCAACTAAATTAATATCGCATGTAGAACTCATTACCATCTTTATTAGACATTGATACCAAATATAAATCTCTTCATTGAATATCGATACCTTGTTAAATTATGTCTCAGAAAAACACATTATTGATGTCGATAAAGTTTGAAATAGAAAAAGTGTAAAATATAAAAGTTTTGTATAATCAAGTTAGATGTCCAACAAAGTTTGAATCAGGGTAATTGGTTATCTGAAGCAAAAGTTATGGTCGAAAATGTCTTAACTGTCATTTCCTAACAGCTAATTCGAATTTAATTCGAATTAATCGAATATGATTCGAATTATTCGAATTATTCTATTATTACATATTCGAATACATTCGATAAGGTCGAATTAATTTATCCTAATTACTTATCTATCCGAAAAAAACACATTTTGAGTCGATAAAATTCGAATTAGAAAAAGTAGAAAACATAAAAGTTTTGATAGTCGAGTTTTCTGTCCAACAAAGCTTGAATCAGGGTAATTGGTTCTCTGAATCGAAAGTTATGGTCGAAAATGTCTTAAATAGATTATTCAAATAAAATAATTCCAAAGACGAAATCGTCGACTGAAAAATATCACTGTGTCTCTCTGAGACTGAGACGACGAATGCAGCGCACTATGTAAAATATATTAATGGGTGTTGGATTTTCGTTGAGATTTTTTTTTGGAACCATTTGCAGAAACGACGATGGAGAAGATGAACAGTATTTTTTTGTTTTTTATGAAAATAGATAATTAAAATATTTATTAATTAAGTGAAGATTAACTAATTACTAATATAATCAACTCTACTCCCTGTTTTTCAACTGAAAAAGTCAACATTCCTTTTCTTTAATTCTTTTAAAAACTAATCCCTTCTGTTAAACTAACCCGCTCGGCGCGCTACGAGTATATAAAGGTAGCCAAAACAGAGGAATATCTTTCGCCGCGCTGGCAAAAGTTGGCCAGACCAAAGTTGGGCCGGACTCTTATTCGGGCATGGGCATATTCGTTTGTAAGCCTTATTTCACTTTCTTTGGGCTTCATTACGTGGATTATATAAAATACAAAATTATTATGAAAAACAATAACAAAGGGAATATTTCAAAAAAAATGGCATTTGACATACGTTAAAAAATTAGCCCCGTCGATTTTTTTTTATGTTTTTTTAAAAAATTCGAATTAAGGGTATTTACGTCATTTCACAGGACATCTTTTTAAAAATAGAGGGTCCCTGCACACAGCGCAGGGATCCCCCGCCCATGCTGCAGGGGTCCCACCCATGTTGCAAAAAAATTAAAAAAATTACGTTTTGGAGATTTGAACTCATGACCTACTACTTGAACGCCTGACTATACAACCACTGGACTACAACCTGCCCGCCCACCCTTTTGTGACCCCGATAACAGATATCAATTTCAAAAAGTGGAACCCATTTAGTAAGGGTATAACTGTCATTGTACATTTGAAGGCTATTTTTTTAACATTGACCATGTCAAAAGCTAACTTTTTGAACGACCCATAACAAAGTAAGAACAACCAAGTTGATACAAGCATGCGAATACAAAGGCAGAATTACACAGAACAGAACTAAGGGGCAGACAATTCGAAGCAAGATATATAGGGAGTTCTCTCTTACAGATAAAACAAAAAATTCGACTACGGGACAAAGAGAGCTTTACAGATGCATCAGAGGAAGGTTTTCTCTCGATTCGTCGTTCAGCAAGCGCATCCTCCAGATTGTTGGGATTGAGCTGCATTTGTATTGGTGGACCTTAAGTTGACATCGACCATATCCTCTTGTTTGGCAGACGATAGCGTCTCCATCCCGGGCAAAGCAGCAGCTATCTTTCTGAATAGTGCCTGAAATTATATCGCATATAAGGTCTTACTATTGTTTGAATTATGTGATGGATGCTGATGAATGAAATGTGAGGAGAACAGATCCATCACCTTTATGTTGAAACCGGCCTTGGCGCTGGTCTCGATAAACATGACGTTGAGGTCACGGGCTTTGGCCTCTCCTTCCTCTATTGACACTTGCCTGCAATAGGGGACATAATAGAGTTATATGATTAATGCTCAGTTATGGTAACACATGTAACTACTAGCCTGACCCATGTCTAGCATATGCTTTAGTTGCGATAGCATCTGTATAGTGTCGGAAATGTTCACTTGTTTGATCAAAATATCACTTAGTACAGATATTCATAATTTTGGGAAGGACTACGCTACCACAGCTACAACTCCACATCGATATTTGATCGTTGAGAAACAAGCGTGTTCGCCCACGGTTCAATTAGGAAATTATACATATCTTCCCAGATTCTTGGGTAAATTTTTTCGAAAACATTGGCCTTTACTCAACTAAGAGTCATTAACCGACATTTTCCAAAGGGTGGAAAAACATGTACCTCTTATCCACCAGGTCGGTTTTGTTGCCAACGAGCACGATGATTACATCACTTCCTCTCTCAGTGCGGACCTCCTCAACCCACTTCGAGGTATTAAGAAAGGATTGCCTGCCTGGTACAAAGATAATATTATCAGAATAAAAGGGTATCCCAAATAAGTTAATTGATGTCGATGAGAAAGAACTCATGCAACATTTACGTTAACTGGCCTATTATCTTATCTGAACTTTAAGTTAGATAAGGAAGAGAATGCTGTACTTGCAACATCGTATACAATGACTGCTACAGATGAATCCCTAATGTAGCTGGGAATAAGACTTCTGAATCTTTCCTGTCCTGCAGTATCCCTGAACATCCAAGAAAAAATAAAGATTACCATCCATAATGTGGCAATATCAAATCACACCATAACTATATAAAATCTGCAACTAACAAGATAATTATCCAGATGTGGTACACCACATCTTAGTTCTTACCACAACTGCAACCGCACGGTACGATCTTCAAGGTACATTGTCTTCGACAGAAAATCAATGCCAATAGTAGCCTGAACATGAAACAGGATGAAATAAGAGTAGGGATGAGAGATATAATCCTCTATTTACTCCATTTATGTGTTACTAAGGATGAGGTGACACCACAACATTAGAAGTGAGAGGTATCTCCTATAACCAATGAAAGATATCATCTGAATGAACTCTCCCAGTTGAAAAGGAATGAGGGAAAATTTCTTTCATGTTCGGCAATTGTGGGGAACTAGATAGTAGCTGATTTTCGGTTATTCGCGAGATCCGTAGAGTGCTGGCGTAAATTATATGTTTGCTGACAATGTTTAATAAGTTTGACAAATTTCAAACCAAAGGTGAGCACGATGGCACTATTCTACCCATAAGATCTTCAAACACACCACACAAATTAACTCAGCACAAAAAGTCAACCCATATTCAACACCTTTTCTACACAGGTGCTCTAACATAGGTTCAATGGTTACTCTAATAAAAAAAAACAATGAGAACAGATTCTACCATCAAACCGATCCTGACGAAAACGTCCATAAGTGATCAAATTATTATACATCATACTCAGAGAGATGAGATCCGCACAGGCCAATCACCAACTCACCAAATTCGAAATCACAAACGAGCAAATTCCGGAATTAAACTGGGTACCTGATACGTATTATCGAATTTGTCGTACATGAACCGAGTGATGATGCTCGTTTTGCCGACGGATTGATCGCCCAAGAAGACGAGCTTATACTTCGCGAGAGCTGACACTGGAGCCATCGGATCACGCGTAGATCACTCAACTTGCCCCGACGGAGGGTGGAGGAGATCTCGCCGGGAAAATGAGAAATGAGATTTGGCTGACTATTCGAGGAAGTGAGGTTTTTCCTTGTATTAAAAAGTCCAGCTATTTTACGCGTCGTCTTAAATGGAGCGAGTTTTCACAGTATGTCTAATTAATGGTAAATTTTAGGGAAAATTATAACCATGCGTCACTAAGTATGACAATTTTCGATTTCGGGTCACTATGTTTGCCAATTACAAAACTATGTCACTAAATATGTATAAAGTAACAAAATTAGTTCACTCACCTCCTTTTCTTATTATATACATAATTAGGGATCCAACTTTGTAACTATATACATATTTAGTGACCTAATTTTCTTACTATATACATACTTATTGACCTATTTTTGTAACTAGTGACCTAATTTTGTTACTATATACATACTTAGCGACCTAGTTTTGTTACTGGCAAACACAGTGACCCAAAATAAAAAAATGGTATACCTAGTGATCCATTTTTATAATTTGCCCGTAAATCTTAATACCAAACGCCATCTTAAATACCCAAAACACCCTCGGCCCTCACTCTAATCGACACCAACCAATCACAGAGCCGCAGCAGAATCTCGAAAAAATGGCGTCGGCGTTGAGGTCCAGCATTCTCCGACACGTGCGCGTTCCGATCTCTCAATCCGCCGTATCCTCCTCGCACGTGTCACCATCTGCCGCCGTCCGATCAATGTCGTCTCACGGCGACGACCACCTCGACAGGCAGGAAGTGGCTGACCGCGTGCTCGATGTTGTCAAGAGCTTTCCTAAAGTTGATCCTCAAAAGGTCGTGACGCTTCACACTAAATAGTTCTATAGCATTTTCTTGCATTGTTACCTGTCGACCTTGTGATTGCTTAGTGTGAGGATTTTGTTGAGTTTATGAGCGCGATGAAGATTTGTATGATTTCGATTGATGAGTTGGCGTGATACGTCCAAGAAACGAAGAGGCTTTTACCAGTTATGAGTAACTGTGGCTACTCTTGCTATCGTTAATTGGTTATGGCTGATGAAACCTTAGATGACTCTATTGATTCTTTTTGTTCTTGTCCTCCATTGTCAGTCCTGGAATACTGAATGGTGATAAATCTCTAAGCAATCACTTCACTTCACTCCTTAGTTTCCAGGAAATCCATTTTGGTCATTTTTTCATGCTCCCTTTAAGTTTGCATGCTATTCCATGAATGAACACTAAAGATGTTTTAGGCATCATTGATCCATACTTTCTTGAAGGAGTTATTCCCATGGATGGATCTTTATGCTAGCTACATTGTCTAGTCGGTTTACGTTCATAGTAACACAATGCGAAATTCACGGACAGTTGCTGTTATTGATTTTGTCGCACGTAGCAAGAATTTACTTATTTTACATTGCAGGTTACGTCTGATGTTCATTTCCAGAAGGATCTCGGACTGGATAGCTTGGACAATGTGGAGATTGTAATGGCTCTCGAGGAAGAGTTTAAACTAGAGATTCCCGACAAGGAAGCTGATAAAATCGACTCATGCCCGCTTGCAATCGAATACATTTGCAACCATCCAATGTCTAGCTGAATTAGATGTCGAAAGACATTATTAGCTTGAAAGTTTTTTCATCCATAACAGCTAAACGATGTGTATCCCGACAAGGAAGCGTATATTCGTCGCTAAACATTTCACTTTTGTGTTCGCAGCTTTGCTAGCGCCGTCACGGTTCAAAGCAACCCATCAGAAGGGTAATGAAAACATTGTTTAAGATCGATCCCTTTTGGTGTTTACCCTTGTTTGAGGAACCTCTGATGTTTTTTCTTACTTCTCACTTCTCTTCTCCGTATTGTTTCAAGTCAAGGCAATATTTGCCTCAAAAAAACCCTTGAATTGGAGAACTTGTAGTCTTCATTCTAATATAAAAGCAAACCTTTTCCTAATTCCAATACTGCGTTCAATATTCCCTAAATTTTCTCTTTGAATATATGTATCATATTCCCATAAAGAACAAATTTTGAATGCTATGCGGAATGAGAAAGAATAGTGAAACACCTTTCTTTAGTAAAGTTGGTCAACATTATCGGAGTGAAAGCTTTCAAACGTAATACAAGTTACCTTTAATCAATTGAATTTTTACAAGAAAAATTCATCAGAAACTAGAGAACAAGAAGAATTAATTTTTTTATGGTGGTAGAGTATTATCAACATACTTTTTTTCGTTCGACATGTTATTTTCCTCTGAAAATCGAAAGAGAAGTGTTCTCTTTATAAGAGCCAAGTAGGGTAGGAGAAGGGGGACATCCTAATTGTATGATTAAGTTAATAATTGGTCCCTACATCTTTTGAATAATTGAACTGCATACTACATATTCAAAGTTTGTTATTAATTTTTATTAGTCTAAGTGACGCCGATTTTAATCCCTTACACCAACACAGTATGACATAAAAATTTAGTAATAGACGAAAAAATTCCTACAAATTTCTCATAATGGTTATATAATTATATTACCATCTCCAATGAAAGCGAAATGATTACACAGTTGGAACATAGACTAGTGATGTGTACTCCATAAAGAACAAAAAGGAATAAAACCTCGAAAAACTAAAAGTAATTAATAATAATAAAGTAAAAAAGAAAAGGCAAAAAAAAAAGCAAAAGCAATAATAACGTTCCCAGTGCCTGCCTTGCCTACAGTCTTGCAGCAATCACTCTCCAACACTACACTCAACTTTTCTTGATTTCCTACAGAACGGCACATTCCTCCTGTACAAAGAAAAAGCCAAAAACTTGGCAATAAATCATTTTGTAGTAAGCAAAATACTATTGAACAAAGGAAAGAAAGAGAGCTTATCAGAGCCTTTTGTTTTTGGGAACCGTCACGGTTTGCTCTGCTCTTGATTCAAGGTCGAAGATAAGCCCTTCTTTTTTTTTTTTTTATTTCATTTCGGTCACCATTTCTGCTAAAGAAAGCATTATTTAACGTTTTTTTTTTCTTTTCGGTAATAACTTTGACTGAGGTTTGCTTGGATCCTAAGTTAAGTGTGATTATTCTTTGTCCGCTTTGTCTGTTTTTGTCTGATACCGCGCTTAATCCTTCTAGAATCTCGAATATCTGCATGTAATTTCCATTGTTGTAGCACAAAGATCATCAATTTGTCATTGAAAATAGAAGATTTAGCTGCATCTGTGCCTACTTACGCTCAGTAATCCCCTGTCTGAAACAGCACAGTTTCTGGGTTTTGATTGTTACTTAGTGTGAATTTGTTCTTTGTCTGAGTTTTCAAGCTCTAACACCAGCCAAAAGTTCAATGTTAGAATTCCACTTTTATCCGTTATTCTGAAACAGATCTTCTTGCTTTGATTGCAGGTGTTAGTGAAAAATCTTACAGAAAATTGATGATAAACTCCTACTGATCTTACTCACATGGAAAGATACCGAAAATCCCGCCCCCTTCCCAAACACCTTCGCCTTCCAACGGCCCCTTCGATGACGAAAACTCACCCAACATTCTTAAAAGAAGAAATCCTAAATCCATCTCATCCCATGAATCCTCATCACACTTCTTCTATACAACCATCAAAAGGGAAGTACTTCTTGCAAGAAGAAGACGAAGAAGAAATGCCAGATTCTCTCACATTCACAATCGGCGGCGAAGACGACGACTCCTTCGAAGAACAGGGCGGGCCCACTTCGTTCCACGGCGCGAGCCATCCACTCGAACCCGCCGACAGAGACTTCACGGTGGGACCCATTTGTCCGAAAGACGGCAAAAACTTGTCCAAAAGCATGTCCCTGAAGGGCCCTTGGCTCGAGGATCTTACACTAGAGGCACCCATTATCAGACCGAGCCCTTCACTACACGAAAGATCGATCAACAAACAAATTCAGAACTCAAAACCCGCCCTAACTCCATCGAGCCCAGTTCGTAATTCAGAGGAGAAAGAATGCGTATGGGACACTTCTCTACCACCAAGCAGCAACGTGAGCCCTCTCAGCAGCATCGATAGTATCACCGTCCCTACAGCTATGAGCATAGGCAACAGCTGCGCAAGCACTAATCGCAGCGATGTAATAACGAGCGATGGAATGCTCAGCAGCGTCGATCGAAACTACGAAAGCTGCTTGAAAGGAGGGAACTTTCTGGGAGGAGATTCTCTAGAGAGCACTAAGACGAGCCTCAGCCGTGCTAGTGGTAGCAGCAGCTTAAGCGATGACAGCAATTGGAGCAATATAACTAACGGTGCGAATAAGCCCCATAAAGGAAACGATCCAAGGTGGAAGGCCATAACTGCAGTTAGAGCGAGGGATGGAAATCTAGGAATGAGCCACTTTAAGTTGCTGAGGAGGCTCGGCCATGGAGACATAGGAAGCGTCTACCTTTCTGAGCTTAGTTCGAGCCAATGCTTCTTTGCAATGAAAGTGATGGATAAGGATTCGTTAGCCACGAGGAATAAGATGATTCGAGCTCAGACCGAAAGGGAGATATTGCAGCTGCTCGACCATCCTTTCTTGCCTACTTTGTACACCCATTTTGAGACCGATCGTTTCACTTGCCTTGTAATGGAGTATTGTCCCGGCGGAGACCTTCACATACTGAGACAGAAACAGCCCGGGAAACACTTCTCAGAGTACGCTGCTCGGTAAGAAAAGCTCGCTGAAGGCCCTCCCTTTTTCTTGATTATGGTTGTGGTGAATTATTTCATGTTTTCTTTTTGTCGAATTCCCAGGTTTTATGCAGCAGAAGTGCTATTAGCCCTCGAATACCTACACATGCTGGGAGTTGTCTACAGAGATCTAAAGCCAGAAAACATCCTTGTAAGGGACGACGGGCACATAATGCTTTCCGATTTTGACCTTTCCCTGAGGTGCGCCGTTTCGCCGACGTTGGTCCGAGCGAGCCACCTCGACCGAGCCGGAGGCGGAGGCGGCTCGTTCTGCGTCGAGCCGTCGTCTGTCTGCATTCAGCCGTCGTGCTTCCTTCCAAAGATCATCTTCCCGCCCAAGAAAAGATCGGCGAAAACCAAGCCCGACCCTAATTCCCACTCGGGCAGCCTGCCCGAGCTGGTCGCCGAGCCCACCTCTGCCCGGTCCATGTCGTTCGTCGGGACCCACGAGTACTTAGCCCCTGAGATCATCAAAGGGGAAGGCCATGGCAGTGCAGTCGATTGGTGGACTTTTGGTATTTTCTTGTACGAACTGCTCTATGGAAAGACACCATTCAAGGGTTCCGACAATAGGGCGACGCTTTTCAAGGTGGTCGGAGAGCAGCTTAAGTTTCCAGAATCTCCGGCGACGAGCTACGCCAGCAGGGATATAATTAGGGCTTTGCTGGCGAAAGAGCCTCAGAATAGGCTCGGAGTTAGGAGGGGAGCGGCGGAGATAAAGCAGCATGCTTTCTTTGAAGGCGTCAATTGGGCTCTGATACGCTGCAGCACGCCGCCCGAGGTTCCTATGCCGAGGCCCGTCGAGGGGGATGGTGTCGGAAAGTTCGGACAAGCGCCGGCGGCGGCGGCGGACTTGTCTGGGATTGGAAGTGCGAGCAAGAGAATGGTCGGAGGAAATAAAGAGGTGAAGGGCGGCGGCGGCGGCAAGTTTCTTGATTTTGAGTTCTTTTAGTTTCTGATAAGGGGTGTGAGAGTATGTGTAGTCGTTTGTCGTCTTCTGCTTAGTTGATTTCGACATTTAGCGATGGAAAAATGGATGATAGGTAGTATCAGTATCATCATAAAGATTCTATTTTTAATGTTAATTTTACCTAATGGCAACTTCCTAAGACCACCCTAAGCAATTAGATAACTCACAGTACATGAAAGTCAGCCTGAGAATCCCAAATGGGACGATGTTATATTAACGCATGTTATGTAAGAATTATGATATTTAGATTACCTTGTAAGAGTTGAATTGTTAAATTAACCAAGATTATGTCATTATGTGGTCTGTCTAGTCAAGTGGGTGCAGGTAAAGTAATACATACACCTTCAAGGAGTAGGCATATAATTGATTTGCTGCTATGATAAGTTGATAACTATGCACATGTGTGTCATAAATGCATTTTGCGTTGAGGTCATTTGAGAAGATAAACCATCATCTACTCTCTTTCTTTTGGGATAAAATCAAACCTAAATGCATCATACATATTCCTCGACCCGTTTACGAACCCCGCGAAAGCGATTCTGACAGCTTCTCCTTAGTCACCCGTCCCTCTCCTTGAGTCCGCACGACAAACGTATGAAACGCTTCGTCGGGCCCCACCATCATCTTCGCCTCAACCACGCTGGCCCGCGAATCGTTGATGGCCCGAGCCAGCCTAGAGATGGGATGAGAATCGAGCGAACAACTAACCTTAACTCTGACCTGATTCTGACAACCTCGAACATCGATCCTAACTTTTCCCGACGACGACGAGGAAGACGAAATTTCCATTTCTTTGACCTTCTTTTGAAGCTCGGTTATGTGGGCAACAGCATCCGCCAAGAGCGAAGCTTTGTCCATCTTCGAAGCGTTTGGGACGACTGCTCTTAAAGCGTAGAACCTTTGATTCAGCTTCTCTCTCCTTAGCCTCTCTGCCACGACGTGGTTTAGGGCTTCTTCTCGCCCGTCGGCGGGCTTTCTGCCTCGTTTTCTGGGCCGTCTTTCTGATGTTATTATCACACGCTCTGAAGGGCCTATGCCCACGGGCTCGGGCTCGGGCTCGACTATACGACGAGGCTTTGATGTCGCCATGGCGAAATCTATCTGCATTTTCTGAGTGGGCTGAAGGGAATTCATTGCGTTGGGGCGTTGGGGCATTTTCTTGGCCAGCAGTGTCTGAGGGTTGTGATAAGCCGATGCTTGATTTGTTGTCCAAAGCTGGCCATGGAAGAATCCGTTTCTAGGGTTTGCTAACAAAGGTCCTTCTTCGACTTTTCTGACGATGGCATTCGTATCATTGCCTGAACGCAAGTCCTGCCCGAAAATCTTGGGAACGTTCGAGGTTGTTCTGCTGTCTGAAATCTTGTTCTCGGGCGATACTAAGGACTGCTGCTTATAAGAAGCTTTAACCACGGTTGGGAATGAAGAGAAGCAGTACTTAACGGCGTTTATCAGCTCAATACTCTCTGGCAAAACCCTAACCGATCCAAGCTCAACCACGCCAGCGTTCGTAGGGATCATAGCAATCGTTTGCATCCCAGCCGACCTTGCAAGGAGAGAACGAACGCAGTAATTATCATCGCACGATTTCAAAATGTTCGAAAACCATAAGTGCCCGCCCGAACGAAAGCACTTGCCGGGCCCCACTCCTTCCCCACTACTAGGGAAAGAGAAGTACATGGAAGCCAAGAAGAACATCTCTACATCTGTGACTCTGTCCAAACCGAAAGCATAGCTATCTTCTTCAGTTCCTCCGTACGAAGTGTGAAGTTTCTGTAAGACCCTTTTCCTCATTCTCTGATGGGATTCGTCTTCGACCCTCATTCGAAGCATACGAAGGAATTCAGATTCCTCGTAGGCGTTAGGCTCTCGGCAGCAGCCGTCGCCCCACGCCAGCACTAAGTCGCCCGATTTTGACCTCGAGAGTTGCCAGAAAATGGCGTAGTTCCATGAGAAGTTAGAGGGATTCGAGGGCTCGACGAGGTCTGTGAGCTTTGTCTGAAGGTTTTCGTCGTTGTTTCCTATGGATGTTAGTGAAGATTGGGCAGATATGGAGCTTGAGATTAAGTAATTGAAGGCCTTGGTGCCTAATACAGCAGCTGCATTGGCCTTATCTCCATCGTTCCAACGAAGCTTATCCATGTTTAAGTCCATCTTCGTCATAAAACTAATTATCAGATCTAATCGGAAGCTGCTGACTAGGAAATAAACTGCTAAAAATCCAATCTTTTTCACGTTATAGCAAAAGCCCAAGAATCAATCTATCTCTGCAGAAACCGAAAGAAAAATAGATTTTAGCCTTCTTAAAACCTATGCGTCTAAAAAGTAACATGCAAGAACAGAGGCATAGATAAGTAAGTGCAAGAGATGAAATGAAATGAAATCCAAACAAACCAAAAAAGAGTATTAAAACAGAGAGAAACAACTGCTTACCGAGCTATATAGGCTAACAACGGTCCTCGTGAGATATTACTCGAGAAAAGAAGGAAGAAAAGAGAGTGGGAAGTTATTTAGCAAACAATAAAGCAGTATGTGAAACTGAACAAGACTCTTGTTTTCATGGGAGGAAAAGAATCGGAGGAAACACACACTTGCCTGGCCCTTGGGAAATAAATACTATTTAATTTTATAATTATTACATGTACTTGCTATTCCTCCTACTGCTCTTTGTCGTTTGTCCAACCGATATGTCTTGCAAGATTCCAAAAAGCAAAGGAACAGTGGTTTGGTTGGGTTATGGTTTGCTTCTTTTCCTGCAGTAAAATTAAAAATCTCATTTTTAAACTCTTTTCAAGACAACGAGGATAAACTCATTTCGAGTAATTTAACAGAAAGAAGCACGTTGTCGTCCCCATTTTCCTATCCTAGATTTAACTGAAAGATTTAAACGTTCTTTTTTGGGGTTTTTCAATTGAGGCGCCGTTCAAATTTAAAATTCGAGTTCAGGCATGTCAGAAAAAGCAATTAGTTTTAAGGACGCGATTTCTGCATAACTTCATCGTTTTGCAATACCATTTCTTTGTTCTGCAATACCACTTTTGTAGTATACGGTATCACTTACTTTTTGTGCCGTACCACTTCGTTTATTCTGCAGTATCACTTCATTTTAACAGCAAAAAAATAAAGTGGAACTATAAAGTGGTACTGCAGAAAAATTAAGTGGGTACTGTATAACAAAGAAGTAGTAATGCAGAACAAAGAATTGATATTGCAGAACATGTATTGGTATGCAAAAATTTGGTTCTTAAAACTAAATGCTTTTTTTTAGGCTGAATTCAATTTTAAAACTTCATTCGGGCATAATCATAATTAACTTTTTTTTTACTATTCTATTCTATATTACCGACAATCCTTGGGTTTAGTGATAGGCCAACGCATCATATCGAATGGGACACGTGGCCGCACGTTTTCCACTCATCTCTAATTTTGCAAGAGTCAACCACTCATTCTCTAATTTTGCAAGAGTCGAATGGTAGCACGTGAACCGCGTTAAATGTGTTTTCCACAATTATTTATTGTTTAGTTTTTTAATTTCGTCATATTTATCACGTCCTTTCGTAGCATTGAAGGACCAGATTGACCCACTGTAACCCACACAACATGCGGTTCTCGTGCTCTTTTGTTGGGAAAAATACTAGAAACACGTGTCCCCACGAGGACATTAATTTTCTTAATTTTTATTCCATTTTCTTCTATCGTGAAAGCATAATGTGAACCTACTCCCTAATTTCTCATATTGAACGACTCGCAAATCTCAGTTCTAACATAAATAGACCAACGATTTATGTGGCAACTTACATATCCACACTGATTACAATAGTCAATGAATCCAATCGCATTCATACGAACCACCTACCTATTTATGGGGGAATTTTTCACTAATCCAAAATCAAGGAGTTCAATGATGTTTGGATTTTTTCTTCTCTGGGTTTGGATATATATATTAGGGAATTCAGAAAAACAAGTCATAAGTACACTGCTTGGGCTTTTAACAGAACATAAAGTTCAATGTAGCATTTTCAATTGGATTGAGCAAAAGCGGTCTTTTAAATGGTTGGCTTAGGTTGCTGCAACATATATGTAGTGTAGCTGAAGAAAACCAACTAATCAAGAACCATTTATTGCAATGGAAACATAGAAAGACTGAGAAATATGTAAGTACCGGGCTTTTGCACTGACGCTAGTCGCTTTAGTTCTGTTTCTTCCCAGTCATACCAGCAACAACCTGCGTGTGTAAAGAGGATGCATTACGTTCGAGAGAAAAAAGACTAAACTCCAATGCACTTTAACCAGCTGTAACCGCATCAATGATACGAATATGGTGTGAAAATTGTTTGTGCATCAACTTATAATTCGTGGCATAGTAAATGCTCTGAGATGATTGTAAGATAGCCCTATATCTTATGGTATAATAAAGACCAATCTGCGTCAACAGAAGTAGGAATCGATTGTATGCTATATTGTGATACAACCAAGTTACCCGAAAACTAAAAGAAAAACTCACAAGAACTGATCAAAGGTTCAGATGAAGGGAGCGTGTTAAAGGGAAACCAAGATGGACTCCATTGTAATTAAATCTTACATCGCTTAAAGCGGGTGGAGGAACTTGCTTCGAGCTCTCAAAAGAGTCCAGTATAGGTCTCACTACTGCTGGAAGGAAGAGACCTGAAGAAATCCAAACATAGTGTAGTGAGGAACAGACCTTACGTGGTCTTTGCAATGCAGAATTGTGATTATAGTATGATCATTTTAGCTCAAAGTTTTCTAGGTGAGCTC
Organism: Craterostigma plantagineum; assembly: GCA_027422505.1. NCBI lineage: Eukaryota > Viridiplantae > Streptophyta > Magnoliopsida > Lamiales > Linderniaceae > Craterostigma > Craterostigma plantagineum. The sequence continues at coordinate 5,336,565 of JAPQWV010000050.1, forward strand.
AGAGAGCCATCACTAACGAACCCTAGACACAAAATGAAACTGTCAATTCCGACAACGATGCAAATTGCGTTCAGTTTCTAGTTCACCTGAACTATCGAAAATCCAGCAAATACCGCAATATTCAGTGACGAACTCCTTGAAATATTACTGTACAGCTCCTTTAGTCCAAATATATAACAATCTAATTTTATGTGTTTCTCGATTAAAATGTTACCCCGATTTTCGTCCCGACGACGCATTAGGTCGAACCACAGCTAATTTCAGTCAATAACCAAAGGTTCTCTTCATTCGAATCAAAAGCAGCTAAACATCGATAATGAATCGTCGGCAAAAGGAGACACGCGAGCATAAGTCAATCGAGAAATAGGGATTTTAAGGACTGACCGACGCCGGCGATCAGACAGGAAGCAGCGACAACAGGCTCTTGCACGACGAACATCTTCAGCTTTTCCATTACCAGCATTTTGTCCTCTTCGAACAATCTTCTCTGTTCCCTCCCTCGAATTCCCCCAAATATAAAGCTGGGTTTGGCTTGGGCATTAGTAAGCGGGTCGACCCAATGGATTTCAGGTTTGGTATATCGGGTCGCCCGAAATGTACTACGGGCCATTTATTAGCCTTCATCTCATATTGGTCCAAAGCCCACTTAGCCCAACAACATCAATCAATTCTCTTTTTCTCTCTCGACGGTTATTTCCACACACACGAAAGCACACACATTCTCGTATGCTCCGCCCCTTTGCCGCTTTATAAGCTTCTCACCATCTCTCCGCCGTTCGTTCACCCATTCCTCGTTTTCCACACTCTCTTCTTCTTTTTGATTTGTACCTCATTCTGATCTGTTCTATCGCTCGGTTAATGGCTTGTTCGGCGACAGCCAAGGTAATCCAACCCCTCTCCTTCAGATCCGTGGAGAAATCCATCCCTAGAAGCTCTTTCTTAGGATCGGAGAAGCCGTTTTCTGCTTCATCTCTTAACAAAAAGTCGGGTTTGCCCCTAGGCGGTCGATCCAGCTCAGCTGTCGTGGCCGTCTCCTCCGATGTTGTCAAGGAAAAGAAGCTCAAAGCCACTTCGTCAGCTCCCAATTTGGTAATGATTAATGAATCTATGTAAAGTGCAATTCGTTCATCTTTTTCGTTTCCATTATCGTCATACTGCCTTTTATTTTGCATTTCACGTAGTAGATCTGCGTAATCTGTCTTCCCTCGGTGCACTAACATCCTCCAATTAGGTCGAATAGATTCAATAAGCTGTGCGAATGATCGTCTTTTTTTGAATTGGGATAAAAGATGGTGTGTGTTTGTTTTACCTGTAGCTGATCACTAAAGAAGAAGGCTTGGTCCTATACGAGGACATGGTCCTAGGTCGAGCCTTCGAAGACATGTGCGCCCAAATGTACTACCGTGGCAAAATGTTTGGATTCGTCCACTTATACAACGGCCAAGAAGCCGTCTCCACTGGCTTCATAAAGCTCCTAAACCAATCAGATTCAGTCGTCAGCACCTACCGAGACCACGTCCACGCCCTAAGCAAAGGCGTCCCAGCCCGTCAAGTCATGAGCGAGCTCTTCGGTAAGACCACTGGCTGCTGCAGGGGCCAAGGCGGTTCCATGCACATGTTCTCCAAAGAACACAACCTCCTCGGCGGGTTCGCCTTCATAGGCGAGGGCATCCCAGTCGCCACTGGCGCTGCCTTTACCAGCAAGTACAAGAGGGAGGTTCTCAAAGAGGACTGCGACGACGTGACGCTAGCCTTCTTCGGGGATGGGACTTGTAATAACGGGCAGTTCTACGAGTGTCTGAACATGGCTGCTCTGTGGAAGCTGCCCATCGTATTCGTGGTCGAGAATAACTTGTGGGCCATAGGGATGTCTCACTTGAGGGCTACCTCTGATCCTCAGATATGGAAGAAGGGTCCCGCCTTTGGGATGGCTGGGGTCCACGTCGATGGCATGGATGTGCTTAAGGTTAGGGAAGTGGCTATCGAGGCGGTGAATAGGGCTCGTAGGGGCGATGGGCCAACCTTGGTTGAGTGTGAGACTTATAGGTTTAGAGGGCACTCTTTGGCCGACCCAGACGAACTTCGTGACCCTGGTAAGTAAATGAATCATCCCTTAAACTTAAATCACAGCGTTATTATCGCGATAATACTCATACTTTTTTGGGACAGCTGAGAAGGCTCGATATGCGACGAGGGACCCCATAACGGCCCTGAAGAAGTACTTGCTCGAAAACAAGCTGGCGAGTGAAGCTGAGATGAAAGCTATAGACAAGAAGATCGAAGAAGTTGTCGAAGATTCTGTCGAGTTTGCTGATAGTAGCCCGGTCCCACCTCGAAGCCAGCTTCTCGAAAACGTGTTTGCTGATCCGAGAGGTTTTGGGATTGGACCTGATGGAAAGTATAGGTGTGAGGATCCTAAGTTTACTCAAGGGACAGCGCAGGTTTGAGCAAGCTTAGGAGTTTGTGGAGGAGAAAGTATATTTTCTTACATGTATTCGTAACATTTTGAGTTTGCTGATCTATGTATTATTTTCGAGTTATGAAAACAAAAACTGATTATAGTTCTTAAAAGTTAAGTTTGTAATAAAAATTATATATTTATATATACATGATTTATTATTTTGTTAAAGGTAAAGCTTCCAAACCGCAACTATAGGAATTGTTTTAGGTGCCTAAAATCCAAATTGAGACTACTCTGATACTAAATTATGTACAATTTATACAATCTGCAAATGGAAGGGCTCGCTCGCTGCTATTGTTGAGAAGAAAGTGCGAAGAAGGATTGTTGAGATGAGATTAGAAGAGATGAAGGTGCGAGAAGATGATTAGAGGAATAGAGATTTAACTTTCTGATTGTATTTCATTAGCTATCGCCTATCGAGGGTTTCTTATATAACAGTTAATACATATATGGGCTCATCCCATTTAATTTAATTAAAGTAATAGATTGGCCCAAATGCAATTTATGCTCTTTCCACACTTCAGCTTTGCTTTCTTCTTTCGTGTCTTTTTTCAATTCCAAATCGACGGCAGGATTTCGCAACTCCAACTCCATATCTATCACCTTCCTCAACTGGATCAGCTCTACCCTTGTTCATGAGGCAAATGGACGCCTCTGATTTAGACCTATTGGATGATATTTGCGCTGATGAAACTTCAAAGAAAGGTAAACACGAGTAATTCAACATGGCTGCATTTATGTGCGTGTGTGTGTGTTTACTCCTACTAATTAAGAGGAGGATATGTCAAAGCTTCCTTCCTAAATTCATGCAGTCAAGCCAACTGGAAGATTCCAGCCTAAGTTGAAGAAAAAGGGCTTAGCTGCATCAACAACTGCAAAGCCTTTAGAAGATGGTATTGTTTTCTTTAAGCTGTCTTCGTCCACTTATTACGATAGGAGAGATTACGTTTGATTCATGGAACGTGTCCCTCCTATTGATTACAGGTAAGAAGGATTTGGCTTCAGAGTCAAACAGTGTCTCATGTGAAAATGTGGGGAAAAACAATGTGAGTGTTGAGTTTCCACTTCCAGTTTGCTGCTGCGTTAGTAATTGCCGATGGGGGCGGGCATTTGTTTCTTCTGACCTTGTGGTTTTCAATTTCTGTCTTTTGATGATGTACTTTTTCTGCAGAATGCTGATGTATTTGTTGGATTAGATACGCTCGATGAACGTCCTCCTGGTAACAGTATAAATAATGTGCTTTTTTTTTCTAATCATGTAGCTTTTTGGTTGGCGCTTGTCTCAAGAACACCGTTGCAGCTAGCCAATTTAGAATAAATCAAATAACTTCAAACTTGATGATAGATGGTAATACCCATCCTTCAGTATCAGTTTCCGAGGATCCAACGGCCAGTTTTCCCGCTACATGTCCTGAATTGTCAGTTGGTGAGGATCCCTTTTCTGCCGCTAATCCTATTAGCTCAAACGATGGCTTGAATAAAGAATTGGGAACTGAGGTATTGGCGTACTTCTTCGATATCTATCTTTAACTTCTTTATGATTTAGTGATAGATTGGTTGTAAATTGAGGTGGAAGTTGATCAATTGCAGGAATTTGTTATCGTAGATGCACTAGATCTGTCAGCTTTAACAACCATATCTGGTATGTTGAATTCCTGAACCTGTTATTGAAGGTTTTATTCATATTTGAAGTTCAAATTTATGTGATAAACATCTTCTCCAGGGAAGAAAACAGGGAAATTTCGCCCGAAGCTAAGAACACAAAAGCAGAATAACATGCAAGAAGCCAATGCATCTGCGTCGTACTCACTCGCCTCAGAATCGATTCCACCTGACACAGCCATTGGAGATAAGGATTCAATTTCTACACTTCAAGATGATGTTATTGATCTGTCTTTGCTGGGATTTGCTGACGCTTCGCCTGGTGAAACAACCAATGACTTTCCTTTGAATGACGAGTCTCAGAATATCATGGAGACAGATCTTTTTTCGAACCAAAACGTCGAACATGCACCCGAAATTCCAGAAAAACTTGTAAGCTCTTCGATTTTCCTTAATTTCACTTATTAAGTCCTTGAACTTGAACTGTTTTTCATGTGTTGTATGAGGCTTGTAGTATAGTATTGTCTGTGTGAATCTGATTTCTATTGATCACATCTAGGCTTCTCGACGGGCAAAGCCTGGGAATTATGTACATACTGCTTCAGATCCTTCTTCAGTGCAGCATGAAGCCTCCACATCGAATCAAGATGATGAAACTGGTCGGTCACTACGTTCGCGAAAATGCAACCAAAGTTTCAATGATTTGGGAAATGAGGAGGTATTTGGCAATGCTTCTACGGCGGAGGAAAATGTTGGTATTGTAAGTGAATCCCAGAAGAAAAAGGCGACACGTAAATCTAAAAAGCCCAGCAATGATGAAGATAATCCTTCCAAGAAAAGGAAGGCCAGTGAAGCCTCAGATCAGGATGCACCAAAAAAGCCTAAGAAGTTCTCTCATTCTACTCGACGCAGACGAGGTCAATTAACGTTCAAGTTCTTTGTTCTATAATGATTTCGTTACCTAATAATGGTCAAATGAGTAATGAGTACATTTTACGATTCAGTGGACAAGGCTTTGCTTGAAATTCCTGAAGATGAGTTTGACCCTCAAAAAGTGTCTTTGCGCGATTTAATTCTGCTTGCCGAGCATAAGGAACGGGAAACGGTATTTTATATCTTAGTTAGTGTTGAGTAGTTCAATGATATTTAAAAAGATCTTTATTACTATTATGAGAAGTGTATGATCACTGTAACTTCATCACGCAGAAGAAGGAAGAAGCAGCAGCTAAAGCATCTGCCACGAAACAAAGGTAGGTCATCAATGGACCAATTTATGATGCTAGTTTCTTCACTTCCCCTTTAATTGTGTATTCTAGGAATATTCTGGCCTCGGATGCAATTAGCTCCTTGATATGATGTCGAATGTTGCAGAAATGGCAATGTGTTAGAATGCCACGGTGAAGATGGGACCTTCATCTCTAAACAAGATGGAGACTATGACGATGCAGAACCCAGCCAAGAGATCGCTGAGGATGGAGAATACTTCAATTATCAGACATTTATGGACCGAACTCCTGCTAAAAGATGGTCCAAACAGGAAACAGAGCTGTTCTACGAGGTATAAATTGGCATCATTTGCATGTTAGTGTCGTAATAATGTCTAGGCAGAGTTATAAGAATCACTGTTTCTTGAATGTCTTAAATGTGTAATAGCATCTCAACAAGCCCTTAACTTTCATGACTTGTTCAATTACAGGCCATGCAGCAATTTGGGACTGACCTTTCGATGATACAACAACTATTTCCTGGCCGTACTCGCAGTCAAATAAAATCAAAGTACAAGAAAGAAGAACGACAGCATCCGCTGAGACTCCGTGATGCATTGACTAGCCGTTCAACAAGTAGGCTTATATATATATATATATATATATATATATATATATATATATTAATATATATATATATATATATATCAAGTTGGTGAAAAGGGTTCAGTTTTCTGAGATTTAGGACAGAAATGGAAGTGATCATGCCATTGATATTTTCCTCGCAGTTGCCAATTTTGTGATGCGTATTCTTTTATGTTTTATCTTTCCCATGAAGTTCATATGGGTATTCTATCTTTCATATATACAGATAAGTCTCATTTCCAAAAGGTGATTGATCATCTGAAGCAGCTTGCTGCTGATCAAGCGAAACAAAACGCCGGAGAAGACGAATCGATAGATTTGACTGGTGAAGAAGTAGGAGAAGACGAAAATCTCGAAGCCAAAGTATTTCTTTTCTTATTTTCTTTGCTGCTATTCCTATGATCTCTTCATTCTTGTTTTTAGGTATTAAAGCAACTGCTGTCAATTACGTGATGGTTAAATGCAGGATGAAGAAGCCGAAGACGAACCAGCCCAGCAAAAAGAAAACGAAGATGTCGTCCCCGATGATGCTGCTGTTGAAACAGAGACTCCATTGAAGGATGATGATGATGATGAATGTGAAGAAGATTATCTTTTTTCTTAATTATTTTACCTCGCCTTGGTAGAAATTTACGTAAACTTGGTTCGGCAAGTTACAGTGCTAAATAGGTAGTATTGAAGATGGCTCAGATGGCTGTTATTATGAACCTCAAATCCTCACCACACATTGTCAGAATCTATAAGCTCAAACAAGAACACAAACGATATTATTACCCTGTTTCTCATACTCTCTTATCTTAAAACATTCTCGAACAAACAACCTACGATTCAAATTCTTGACTCACCACTACCTTCTAAAAAGCTCTGCTCAACCTCTACTCTATTCACAGTAATACTCGAAGCAGAAGACGAATCAAAAGGCTCAGGCGAACTCACCCCACGAAACAGAGCAGCCTTTCTCTTACCCCTCTGCAGCCTCCTCAAACTCTCCGAAACCTCACTATCCCCAACAGCAGTAGCTCTTTGGAAAGACCTTTCTTCTTCCCTAACCTTTGCTGTCATGACAGGGAAAATCAGTGGCCGGAGGTAAACTACAAGAACCATAACAGTAAAGACGAATATGTAGAAAGTCGTCCAAACGTAGAACGTCCATCTCCATCTGTACACGAATTCCTTCGTCCACGGAGGCCGTGATCTGATAACCGCTTCAGCATCGTAAAACTGTGGGAGCAACGACGTCCCCGCTCTTGGGATCAAAGTGATGTTGATATGCTCCGTTCTTGGATATGCAGTTTCTCTGTGCTTCATTATTGGGAAAGTAATGGTTTGTGCTTCCGTAGTTAAGCCTAATACCAATGGGATCCCCATGAGAAACGTACGGACGGTTCGAACAGGCCAGCTTCTGAACTTTAGCATGCTTGGATGGCTCGATCTTGCTATTACTTCACCTTCGCCCGATATGATCTCAGCTGTCAACTATACACAAACTTAAAGATATAATCATCATCATCATCAAGAACTAAAACCAAGTTATTCGATTGACCGTTGAAAGTACCTGAAATATGCCGAGGTCTCTGTTGTAGTCTGATTCAGGCAAGAGAAGAACCAGCGAGACATGGACAGTGTGTCCAATGGGGACGAAGCCATGCCTCTGACCAAAGCTCGACAATATAGCCGTTGGATGAGGTTCGCTGTAGTCGAAATGCAAGCTTTCTCTAACGCAGGTGGGCTCCTCAGTCCACAGTCTAACGAGCCCAACTCCCAATATCAGAGACAGAGCTAAGACTACTATGAGGACCATCAGAACGTGCAAAGCGGCCAAGGAGGCGTAGGCGATTTTTCCGAGGAAGAGGAAGGTGGGCCGGCAGCGAGCCGCCGCGTTCGGCGGCGGAGATTCGTCGTAGACGTCGCCTGCGTCTTGTTTGGTGGTGGGCTGCTGCTGTTTCTTGAAAATTAACCTGTAGATGAAGGAAGCTACGGCGACTACGCACTGGGCGGTGATCTCTGCTTGAAGTGAGATTAGCTTCGTTGTTAGGGTGAATGGGTTGGGTAGGTTTGGGATTAGCTTGAATGAGTTATCGTCCTCGTATAAAGACTCCATTTTTTTAGGACTACGCTTCGAATTCTTCACTGGTTTGGTTTTGCTCGAATTAGACACAGAGAGAGCTAAGCAACAGTTGTAACGAAGAGAAGGGGTGTGTAATAGCCATGCAGACGCAGGTATTGCCACGTGTAATGTGCATGGGACTTCAAGATTAAGCAAATGGGGAAGAAGATAAACAAGGGAGTATATTAATTTTATTTTTTGTGACATTAAACTCAATTGAATAAAAAATTACAATTCAGTAACTATGGCAGAGATTTTGACAGATAAGTACCAATTCTACTGCTTATACCAATTTTCTCGGTCTTGACGTACCTTTTTATATGTGTATTGCGTACCACGTTAATGCGATACCCTATATGGTTTCTATGTGGTACCTTAATGAGTTTTATGACGTACCATTTTCTCAATGTATTACGTACCACAATACGTTGCTATATGGTACCTAAATGTTGGCGTAATTGCGGCGATCAGATACCTATGTGTAAAAAATTTATTCTAATAGGTACCAATACATAAAAAAAATACTGATAGGGTACTGAATTGCAAGTTTTTGCAAATGGATATTTATGTTTTTCCTTTATTTTTGTGTATGAATTTATTATTTACATGGCCTAATTTGAAAAGAATATCCATTATTAGGCCCAAATAAAGGCCCGTTAGCTGTTGATATTTGGTGGCTACAGCTTGTGCTTTGTGCTTAGCTTGTGGTACTTTCCTTAAATATCAATCCCGAAAATATCTACAAGAACATGAACTGTACTTTCCCTTAATTTCGTCCTCTTCACTTTCGTTCTTTCGCGTTTCTTCACTGTGTTTTCATCGGAAGCGAGACTCTAGACTCTAGGCAGGCTCTGCTTTATCTACGATCTAAGTAAATTCAGTTTATGAGGTAATTATTTGCTCCTGAAATTTTTTCTTAATTTGCTGCTCTTAGACGCCGTAAAATTTTTAATTTTCCGTTTGGCCCGACTTTTCATTTACGTTTCAGCTGTATACGATGTCAATTATCGGTTTATGTCCTTAATAGTTGTATGTCATCCGTTGAAATGTTTAGATTTGTTATTATTCGTAATGATTTCCCTTTTTTCTTGGGTGCAGCTCAAAGGAGAAACCCACTCTAGGGTAAGTCTGTCTACGACTTCCTCCAGGACTGATTTAATCAACCTAATTATTCGATACTTTGTGTGTTTAGATTGGAATTTCTCCCTTTCTATTTAGTGGGTTGAGCTTCACAACGCTTACACGACTTCTATGGTGGATAATTTGTGAATTTTAATATCTGTTCGTCGCTGCAGTGGCACGCGGATTAAGACCCGCAAACGTAATATTGCTGCGCCGTTGGACCCTGAGGCATTTTCGGATGCTGTGGTTCAGATATACTTGGATCATGCTGGTGATTTGGTACTTACTTTGTCGTTCGTTTCTGTTCTCTGTTTTTTGCTTTTGTGTTTTGGTTTCACGCTCTGGGCGTAGATCTGCCAAGCATTGATGTCGCTTCCACAGTGGTGAATGTGGGGTAATTTGAACTGATTATTTGTGCGGTACTTGCAGGAACTTGTAGCAAAGAGCATCGAGTCTTCAGACCTGAACCTTTCAAGATACGGAGATACCTTTTTCGAGGTTTTTTTCTGCTTTTTTTTTTAAAAAATTTGGTTGATATATAATACGTTTACACAAGCAAAATATGTTCCTTGCGCTGGTACAAGGTTGTCTTCATAGGATCCCGAACGCAGCCAGGCACCATCAAACCTGATGAGGGCGAGCGCCATCCTTACGCTATACTTGATGCTGAGCCCAAGCGTGAAGTCATTTTGCCATCTGTGATATACATACAGAAACTCCTGAGGAGAAGGCCCTTTCTCATCAAGAATCTCGAAAATGTCATGCAAAAGTTTTTGCAGTCGTTGGAACTCTTTCAGGAGGATGAAAGGAGAAAGCTTGCTATCTTCACCGCGCTCGCTTTTTCACAGAAGCTCTCTGGTCTACCACCTGAGACCGTCTTCCAGCCACTGCTCAAAGATAACCTTGTTGCCAAGGGGCTAGTTCTGTCGTTCGTCACTGATTTCTTCAGGGAATATCTTGTTGATAACAGCCTAGATGACCTCATTTCGGTTCTGAAACGAGGTAAAATGGAGGACAACCTCCTGGAGTTTTTTCCATCTGCGAAGCGGACGCCTGAAGACGTCGCTGAGCATTTTACGTAAGATTCCAAAATTGAAATATCTGAAGTTAAGTTATTGCCTTTCGAACTTGATATTAAGCTATCACACAATCACTTTTTTTTTTCAGCCAAGAGAAGCTTCTTCCATTGGTTGAGTACAGCGAAAAGAAAATATTTGAAGTGAAGATGAAGGAGATGAAGTCTGCACTAACTAGTCAGATAGCTGAGGAAGCTGACGTGCAAGAGGTCGTCGAAACTGTCAAGCAACACGTAAAAGATGCTAAATTTCCTGATATTGAAGTTGTGCGCATTCTATGGGATGTTCTCATGGACGCTGTGCAATGGTCTGGAAAGAATCAGCAGCAGAATGCAAATTCAGCTCTCCGTCAGGTATATAGATAGTATCTCATTCTGTCAATTCGTTCGGAGAATTCCATCAACAACATTTAGCTTCATTGTATTTGCAGGTCAAAGCATGGGCTGGGTTGCTTAATGCATTTTGCACGACTGGAAAGCTACAGCTCGAGCTCATGTACAAAGTACAGATACAATGCTACGAAGATACAAAGCTGATGAAGTTGTTTCCTGAAATAATAAAGTCGCTCTATGAGCACGACGTCCTTGCAGAAGATACAATTCTCCACTGGTTCCACAAAGGGACTAACCCAAAGGGCAGGTACTTCACGATTCTGATTGACAAACACGAAATTTTGAAACATGATGGCTTTGACTATTCTGGGATTTACAGTAAACTTCCATTTGTTTATGTTGTTTGGCTACAGGCAAATCTTTATCAAGTCGTTGGAGCCCTTTGTGAAGTGGCTAGACGAGGCCGAGGAAGAAGAAGAATAAGCCATCGGCGGCCTGTTGGTATTATGAACTCTGCTTTTGTCTGTTTATTATTAATATCAAGATTCGAACTTCCTACTTTTCATTTCTTTACATGGATATCAACTTATGGCTCGACTCTGATCTAATGAAGATGTTTACTTACCCTAGTGATTCATTCACAAGTACATTATTGAGACAGAGAGCAGATTCAGAAATTTATTAGGACCATAACAACAAAAGAATAATATTTCTTCCAAAAATAAGAAGAGAACATAGATGGTTTTAATACTAGCTAGCCACGCCCAAACAAAGCAAAAAATCTTGAACCAGCATACAGTGTCTGCTCTTTCCTCACCCTTCATCTTCTTTACTCGGCAAGGAAACAGCGTAGCGACATGAGAAACACCAATGAAATACTCATGATTCACAAATGCCATAGTCAAAACCTTTTTCAGCCCAGCTTCGTTATTGTTTCTAACAGCAGTAGTAGAAAATGGTTCTGTACGGTTCAAACCGTTTGATGATCATCTAACCTTGCTGAGTCTTCTTGTTGTAATGAAGGGACGTTCTCTTTCAGTTCGGTCGACGAATCATTGAAGGACTCGTTCGAGTCGAGGAACAGACAAACGACTGCACAGTCGTCGATTTTAGAAGTTGGGTACTTCGATCTCCACGCACTGACAGCAGACTGTACGAGAGTTTTAGCAGCCTGAGAACGCTTAGGGACAGAACCGACAATTTGCACTACTTCGTCATTCGATAGCACGTCCCATATCTGTAAGCAGTGATCATCAGATGCATGTATTAGATCAGAGCATATAACTTGAGAGGAGAGTATGATATAATTACCCCATCAGTGGCCAAGACTATGAATTCATCTTTATCTGCTATTCTTCTGTAAGAAATTTCGGGGACGGAGATGAGACCGAACTCCTTGAGACAGAAATCTCCAAAAGCACGGGACATTGCAAGGCCAGGAGAGTCATACTTTGGAAGCCAAACTCTTGCAACTTCAGGTTCTTCCTTGAGGGAGAAAACACGTCCTTTTCTTTTGCGTATCCTCTCAGCTTCGCCTACACACAATATTGGATTGAGTAAAACAAATGTGTATTGAAAGAAAAAGCAATTTTATAGATTCAACTTAGCTTAGAAGAGTCGTACCTGGAAGATCGGGCTTTAGATCCACGGTTAACTGAACTGCAGCAAGTGAATAATTCTCGTCCCTAATACCTAAAACAGCCCTCGAGTCACCGATATTTGCAATCACCACATCCTCACCCTATAAAAAAAGTGTAGAAGTGAGAAAGAGAGAGGTTTATTACACGGATCTTCTCATTTTCTACATCGTTTCGAAGCTATAGGTCGATCTATAGGCTTTTTTTTACCTGTTTTACCAAAGTCACTGCGGTCGTTCCACTGCAGAAGCAATCGTTAGAGTACGTTCTTAACTCTCTGTCCATGGCGTTGAAAGCCTTAATAAACGAATCCTTTAACGTTTGGAAGGTCTCTGTTTCTTTTACGGTTTTCTCAGAATGATCATCTTCTTCTTCGGGATACGAGAGGGATGTTCCTTCTGAGTCCACTTTAGCATCAGCATTCAAATGAACCTCTCTTAGGACGTCGTTCCTCTTAATATCAACTTCCCAGCGTGCGCTAAGCTTCAGAGGAAGGTAATCTCTGACACGCTTTGCAACCATATGACCGTAAGGCCCATGACCATCGAAAACTCCACAGAAGACCGTGTCTTCCCTCGAACCAAAATTCTGCAACGTTCGATTGTTACAAAGGGATGAGAATCAAGAAAGTCGAGTGCATGGGTATTATTATTACAAGGAAGCAAAACCGACCTCCCAAACAATTAGTGCATCTTGATTCACCCCTTTCTTTCCCTGCTGCGTATATAGAGAAGCGTTCTTGGTCGAACCGTTAAGGATCGATCTCCCAGAAATCCCATGCAATCTTTCGAAGGATGAGCTTCGAGTCCCTAACTTCTTTCCCGGGCTTTTTCTTGGCGTCGAGCTGGCGCGAGGGCTTCTGCTTTCTGCGGATAAGCAGAAGCCCATGGTCAGTGCTCTTACTACATTTATTACACACTCCAAACTAGATAAACAGTAGGGACCTCTGTTCTCCTCCACGTTTGGCTCCGTTACAAAAGACGAACGGTGGACCTTTTATGCAAATCCTACGGATAATCCGAAAGTTTCACTCTCTCAATCCTTGATACTTTCAGCTAGGATTCGGTAGTGGAAACTATCCACGAAATGACTCTTGTTCGTGTGTAAGAACCTGCGAAAGAAATGAAATTTAAAGCCACCCTTTATCCTAAACATAGCTAGCATTCAAGAAACTCAGAGATGGGCATGGAGAAATCAGAGAGGGAGAAAAGGACGGAATACGAGCATTAGCTAATCCTCGTACTATCTATTATTACCTTCGATGAGCAAAAGCTAACCACAAAGTGTCCCGAAAAGCGCAGATCTACCATAATAATAACCCCAATAACTTCTCCAAACTCGTTTCAGTCGATCTAAGAAAGCAAATTATGATACCAACGCTAAACTAAGAGAAGTGCAAGCTTTTACACTAAGTTACCCAAAAGTCAATCTTTTCAAATCACTAGTGATAAGCCAAAAAGATCGATTCTTGGAGCTACATATACCAACCCAGAAAACAGATGAACAAAAAGGGACGATCTTTAATATGCCACACACAGACCTTTTCCTCAACAAATGGTCGAGAGATCAGCTCAAGACAACTCAATTTACAGCTCGAAAAAAGATGAAAAAGAATGATCCAACGTGGCGACAAAAAAGGGGGAGGTTGATGCTTATATCTTGAATATAAAAATCACGCAAGTGCAATGCTATTGGAGTTTATATAAAGCATGGAAAAGGAGGTTTTGAAATGGCTGATTGGCCAGTGTGTGATTCGTACGCCACGTCCCTCGTTTTCATGCTTTTCACTTCTATTTATCTAATTTACAAGACGACACAATCTTTGTATATATGTGTAATAATAATATCGGGATTAATGATGACTGTGATGTGTTCTATCCAAAAGAGAATGTCCGCAATGAGATTATTGTAACATAATCATTTAATCATGCTTCTTTGGATAATCTCGAATTTTCCGATCCATCGTTGGTCCACGGCAACACTCGATAATGAAGACATTGAATATCCAGCGATTTGGAAAAAATTTATATATATATATATATATATATATATATATATATATATATATATCCAGCGAGGATATTATTATGTTATTTAAGCTCAATTAGATTAAAGTATAGCATGACCACAAGATAATTTACTATCACTAATTAGGGGTGGGCGTTCGGGTTCGGGTATTCGGGTTTTACCCGAATCCGATCGGGTTCGGGTAGTTCGGGTCGGGTAATTCGAGTTATTTGTCGGGTATCGGGTTATCCGATACCCGAATTTATTAATCGGGTCGGGTATCGGGTAGTAATTTATTACCCGAATAACCCGATCGGGTACCCGACAAATTATATTTTAACAAATATATTAGTTTTTATACATAAACATTGAAAAAATATAATAACATGTCTAGATATCGATACTAACGTGGGTGGTGTTAAAGTTTTAAATAATCTTTTGATTAATTTCTTATTAATATTGCATAATTAACAAGTGATATTTATTATCAATGCATAAATCATTATAATAATTTAAAATATATTTTCAAAACTTATAAATAAACATATAGAAATATTTATATATATTATATTTATTGAATATAAAACATCCAAATGTTATAAGTGATAAATGATATATAACATGAATATTTGATATGTATATTGCATTATAAAATTTTTAATCATATTTTTCGATTCAAAGTCGGGTACCCGACGTCGGGTACCCGAACCCGATATATACCCGACAATCGGGTACCCGCCGTAGATCGGGTCGGGTTCGGGTAGTGAAAATATTAACCCGAACCCGAACTACCCGAACCCGAACTACCCGATACCCGACTACCCGACCCGATGCCCACCCCTATCACTAATATTGCATTTATTCAACGTATAAGGGGTAACGATATTAATGCAAGTGGGCTTTGTGAAATAGGTCCCTTTTGTTCCATCGCCTTTAGTTTTGTCGAATTTATCTGCTATATTGTATATTGTGTGCGTGCATATTTATTGTGTTGAGCTATAAATTGCAAAGTGAGAAACATGACTACAAATTGCAAGTTGGAGGCCAAATGCATGAACTACCACACGATCGTGATCTGTTATTGTAAGGGTAGAGAGGAACTTAAATATTACGTAACTTAATTATCTTGTAATAATATAACACTTGTCATTGAAATGATGATAACTATAACATGGGAAATCGTTTTCCGTACGTACTATAGTATGTATCATTCAATATTTTCTCATGTATCCAAGATAAGGATAAAAGACCAATTCATACATTTCAACGTTTTGCTCAAACACAACTGCATTAAAACGTCTCTCGAGAGAAGCCTTCAACGCTCAAATAGTTTATGAAGATTAGACGATGATAACATGAGAACAGAAGGATGGCTTAGAAATCTTATCGTAATAAATGAAAGGATCATTATTGACTTGGAAATATTCGTAAATATATATTTGAAACCATACTATCTCGAACGTATAAGATGTTCGACTGAAGATTGAATGAATAACTAATGAATCTGCTTTAATATCAAATGGCCTTCACATTAGAGCAATTCCACAATTCCAGCCTATTTTTATATAAATCAGCATACATTGTAAATATGCACGAGTCAATACGATATACATATGTTAGGAAATTCGACCGCGCTAGACTACTACGACAACGTATTTGCGTACGTGTGTGATTTGGTATGAAAACGAACAAGCGTAAAATAGACAGCGATATAACATGGTTCGGCTTTTAACAATTAGCCTACATCCACGACCCCAAAGAGAACCTTTATTGATTACGCAAATTGGAATTACAAGACTAAATCTTCCTCTCCAATATTAACTTGCTCTCGATAGTTCTCTCTCTTTCTGTTTTTTTTTTCCTTCGTTGGTCTGAACTCGTTGCTAGCCCTCACATGGATCCTTTTATGCTTTAAATCTTCAGTAAACTGCTTTTTTTAATCACACCTCTTATTGCTTAGAAACCGACATCCATGACCCACGTATGCTTTGTACAGTTACTTGCCTTTGAAGTCTTGTGAGGTTAGCACTTTCATACAAAGAAACGACTTCATTCCTTCAGCAACTATCCAAGAGGCTTTTTGATGATTTAATTTCTCCACAAATCTCCACCTTCAATCATCATTGAACTCGCTAAAAAACAGCACCTGATCTCGCATTTACAGGTTCCATCCAGTTAAACAACTAGCTTCAAATTCCTCCTTCGATCACCGTTCGAGTTTGCAGATTCTTCCAAACTCAATTGCTGAAAAAAACTTCATCTTGAATTTCCAAACCTTCACTCGAACCTCTGAATTCTCCACCCTCTTTTCAAAGGGTGCGCGAGCACCGAGCCAACCTAAAGCATCCAAGAAATCTCTTGCTTGAAGTTGGTCTTGAGCTCACTTCTTCTGAACCGTCTTCCGTCTTCGATTCCTTCGCTTCTTTCGAGCCTTTGTTCCTAGCTTCATGGTTGATCTTCTCAAACCATTTGCAGCTGAAAAACTTACTGCTCTTCGACTTCTTTGTTCTACATGAATTAACCTCAAGGCCGTCATTAATATAAGAAAAATCATCGTCAAGACTCACCTCTTGAACTTCTGAAATTTCAGTTGTTTCACTTGTCTTCTCCACCTCTATAAAGAGCGTTTCTGACCTCCCTTCATTCCTCTTCATGCCTCTCTCCATTTCTGAGATTCCTGAGCCGTTCAATACGTAGATACCATTCCGTTTGAACCCCTTAAGTACCGCCTTAGAACCCTTGAGAATCTTGATCTTTCCAGCGCTTGTTTTGGTTGAATATCCAGGTCGTCTAAGGTTCCTACAGAGATTAAGTTGCGTCTCATCTCCGGGACGTACCGAACTTTCTCGAGCACCTTCTCGTCACCCGAATGCAGCCTCAAAGTGACTGATCCTATGCCAAGCACGTGACACACCTTGTCGTTGCTCAAGTGAACCGTTTCGTCCTTTACTTCTTTGAAGTTCTTGATCCAAGACCTATTACACGTAATATGGAATGTGCAACCAGAATCGAGAATCCATTCATTACCTGCGTCCTTCTTAGCCACCGTAAGAATCTCGGCAGATTCGAAATATTCCTCCTCCGCACTTACATTGTTAACCCGGTCTTGACTCGCAGATTTTGGTGTACGCCTAGGGCATTCTCTTTTTATGTGTCCTTCCTCGTGGCACTCGTAGCACTTGATAGGATTCCTAGGTTTGGACTTCGCCTTCTTCTTATCACCATTCGTCTTAAACTTCACGTTTAAGAGCTCGCCCGTATCACGATCATTTTCAGCTTCCCTCTTGAAATTTAGTTGCCTTGAGCTTAACGCCGTTTGCACGTCTACAAGTTTGAGCACGTCCCTTCCATAGAGAAGCGTCTCCTTGAGCGTGTTGAACCCCTTCGGAAGCGAGCATAGCAAAAGCAGCGCCTTGTCTTCCTCTGCGATCTCCACCTCGGCATTTTCAAGGTCAAGGATCATCTTGTTGAACACGTCCACTTGATCTTCGATGCTTTGG
This sequence comes from Craterostigma plantagineum, assembly GCA_027422505.1. Lineage (NCBI taxonomy): Eukaryota > Viridiplantae > Streptophyta > Magnoliopsida > Lamiales > Linderniaceae > Craterostigma > Craterostigma plantagineum. The sequence continues at coordinate 5,354,259 of JAPQWV010000050.1, forward strand.
CCCTCTTGCATCCGAAATGAGTATAAGGCCTACTTGAGATAGAGTCTCTTCGCCAGGGTCTTTACCATATACAGCTCATCTAGCTTTTTCCATAGGCCATCGGGCGTCGACTCCTTCGAAACCGTCCTAAGCACTTTATCGCCGAGGCTTAGAACAATTGCGCTATGTGCCTTTTCTCTCATAATCTTCTTAATTTCCGGCGCCATCTCTGCGGGTAGCATGTTCGTCTCCTCTTTGAGAGCCTCTTCGAGACCCTGTTGGACGAGCAAAGCCTTCATTTTTATTTTCCAGAGCCCAAAATCGTTGTCTCCATTGAATTTCTCCATGTCGAATCTAGCGGCAGCCATATCTTCGATCGCGTGTTAGATCCACGCTCACCGCACCACTTGTTAGGAAATTCGACCGCGCTAGACTACTACGACAACGTATTTGCGTACGTGTGTGATTTGGTATGAAAACGAACAAGCGTAAAATAGACAACGATATAACGTGGTTCGGCTTTTAACATTTGCCTACATCCACGACCCCAAAGAGAACCTTTATTGATTACGCAAATTGGAATTACAAGAATAAATCTTCCTCTCCAATATTAACTTGCTCTCGATAGTTCTCTCTCTTTCTGTTTTTTTTTTTTTTCCTTCGTTGGTCTGAACTCGTTGCTAGCCCTCACATGGATCCTTTTATGCTTTAAATCTTCAGTAAACTGCTTTTTTTAATCCACACATCTTATTGCTTAGAAACTGACATCCATGACCCACGTATGCTTTGTACAGTTACTTGCCTTTGAAGTCTTGTGAGATTAGCACTTTCATACAAAGCAACGACTTCATTCCTTCAGCAACTATCCAAGAGGCTTTTTGATGATTTAATTTCTCCACAACATAAATAATATATTTATCAAAATACGATTGCCATCACAAATACAACTATTGATAACGTAAAGTAAAGAGACCAATGATGATGCCACTACCACTAGTATGGTTCTATCTATTAGTAAAATGCTAGCGGGTGTTTTTATCCATGTAATGATTTTACTTATTTCTTATATTTCACTGATTTTAAGGGACTTCTTTAAGTCTCAGTCCCATAATAGTTTGAAAATCAAGATAATCAGTTCAGTTCCATGTTGTGTGATACCTAAAACATCGATCAAAATCGAAATACTAGTCGGTCATCGCAAATCGCAATACATCAAAGATCAAAGGGATACTTTTTTTATTAAAAAAAAAAAAAGGAAAACAAAGCACGCATAACCCGACCCGACCCAAATCTGGAAAGTCAGTCCTCTAATTGACGGCCCGCGGCCTCGGCGACTATGGGCAAGCGTGGCGTCTTCCCAAGAACGCTCGACACAAGCCCATACACAAAGCAGCCCACGACGAAGGCGAACAGCACTGAGTGGGCCCACGCGGTGGCCTCGAGCGCCAGCCCCGACCTCGCCGGGGTAAAGATCCTCTGCAGCAGCACCGGCACGGCGAGGAGGATGTCGAGCACCAGCGCCTGAAGTGCGTTGAACCTAGCGTACCTGCTGAAGCTTGGGTTGCGAACGACGCCGAGGTAGACGGCGAAGAAGGTCACGAAGCTCGCGTAGGGCACGCCGTGGTACACGGAGAGTATGGGGAGGAGAGGCTCGAACGGCGCGGCGAGGATTGGGTACTTGGCGAAGAGGAATCGGCCGTATTGGAGGCCGTTGAGGAGGGGGAGGAAGTAGGAAGCGGCGGAGATGAGGCGGTCGGTGGCCGGCGTCGGTGTTTTGTTGTAGGAGGAGCATTTGATTGCGGCGTGGCGGATGGGTCGGAATTGCGGCGGCGGCGGCGGAGGACGGCGGGCTAGGGTTGGTTTTAGGGGGTGGGGGAGGAGGGATAGGCGGAGGAGGGGCAAAGATGTCATCTTGAATTTGCCGGCGGCGAAGGGAAGAAGTTTGATTTCTTTCGTTTTCTAGAATTTCAAGTGCGTGGCTTGCTATGGGAGAGTTATCGACGTTTCTAGTTGTATTTATAGCTGCTGAGAATTGGATTAAACTAAGCCTCAAAACGAGGATTATAATATCAATTCTCTTACATTTTGTGATATTCATTGATTAGTTCATTCTTGAAATGACTAACACAGATAGAAATCATAGGATTCATAGACCGAATACATACATAATCTGCTGTAGATAATTGCAGAGTACAGTTAAGTAGGGATATGAAAACAGAGACATCAGCCAATCACAGTTCATCCTGCAAGAAAAACGAAGCAAGAAAAAAGGTTAACATCGTTTTATGCACATTAATGAAATTTACAGAGGGTGGTTAAAATCAGAGGCTTTGGTTTCATTTTCTTACATGATAGTCATCGTCCCAGTGATCATGGTGGCGCTGCAGAAAAAAAAATAAATTCCCTTGAGAACAGAATAAAACGAAGAAATCAACTGTAAGAATGGATTCAGGTGCTAACCTTCTGATATCTATGGTCCCTGTCTCGACGCCTTCTGTCATAACCTCGTTCTTTCCTCCTCCTTTCACCTTCTTCTCTTGCTATTCGAGCTTCCTATGAATAATCAAGAACATTTGAGTTTTCCATTTTGTCTATAGCTTGAATGAAATGAGAGAACAATTTGATCATGTAAGGAACCTCATCCTCCTTTGCTTTTCTAATTTTCTCGGCTTCCTCAAAGGCCTCTTTTTCAATCTGAAATTCCATTGGAAAAATGGTTTGAGAAATAGAAGTAAATTTGGGATGTGTAGTAATAACATATGGGAGCAGAACTTTCACCTCTCTGTTAGAAAACACTTCCTGAACTATACTCTTTGCGTAGTCTGGGTCGTCGCATATCAGAATGTTGTCATAAACCGAGCCCGCCTTCACCTACAAACACGGGCAAAATGGGTCGATTTTAAAATTTCATAATATATTTGCTGTGAAGAGACGTGTAATTATACGTTGAGCTAACCTGCCAAACTTCGATGCCAACGTATTTGATGGGCTTCAGGACATAGAGATCGGGATCATCTTCGAATTCTGTCGATTTAAAACAAGTAAAACGAGTTCATATATTTTCGATGAATTTGAGCTACTGCCATGCTTGTCATTTCTTGAAGAAAAAAAAAAAATCTTTACCAGGATTGTCGATCCAAGGAATCTTCCACTTCCCTTTGTAGTTGGGATTCTTGATTTTCTGCTCGATGTAAAAGCAAAGAAAATCGTTATGCTATACACGCTTACGTTGAACTGAGTATGTTAGAAATTCGCTTTGCAAATATTCTAACATACCTTTGGCTTCCACGGTCCCTTGTACGCTGGATTTGGAATTTTCGATGGCTTCCATAGCCCATCTTCGTCTTCATCCCAGTCGTCGGGCTGCTTAAACAAAAGCAAAGCTTCAATATCGTCTTTTCGATGTGATCACATCAAATCAGAATATCAGATTTATGCAACAGAAAGAAATGGCATTGATCCCAACTCTAGGATGGGATATTAGCAAACCTGTTTTGACTTTGGATCGGGAATTTCTCGCGGAATGGAATCATATCCCTGTTATTGTGATAACAGCAAATCATCAAAATTTGGAAAGGGAAGTGAAAAAAAAAACAGAAATTACCATCACTATTTGAACAAAATAAAGCACAGTAAACTACTGAAAATACCATAAGAGAAAGTGTAAAATGAAGTACCTCAGGTTTGCCAGCATTTGGATCAGTTATGTATTCTCTATCATCCCAGTCAGCAGGCTGTTAAGATGGTTTCAGACAAAAATTTGAAGCATATTAAGCAAACTAATTCGCGGTAACTTCACTTTCATTGATGTCACTAAGATAAAACTATGATTGAGGAACTAAGTTTTAAGCAGAACGTAACCTTCTTTGCATTCACATCTTTAATCTTGCGGGGAGGTAAGATGTCCCAGTCTGTATACATGCTCCCAGAATCTCTTTCTCGCCCATCGATAAGGATACTATACGAAGCATCGGGGCGAAGGATGAATGTGTAAAAATGAGTCAACTTGTCAGTTTCGCACTCCAATTCCTTCTTGATTGGGTAGTTTTGGCCCTGATACGAGAGTATGACATGGAGCTTCTTCGTCTGCGTGCCACATATGTCGGGTCCAAACATGAAACTGAACGAAGATACTCAAAAGTTAGAAACTGGGAAATGGGAACTGAAGCAAGTTAATATAACTTGCTTATAAAGAAACGAATTAAATACCTATAAGGAGTGTCACCGCCGAACTTCTTTTGGTTAACATAACCAGAAAGAAGCTTAATGTATCCCCCGCCACATTCTATGTCTTGTTCTAACCTAATTGAGTATTGCACGACCAAGGTTCTGTTTTTATTGCTGAATTCTGGTATTTTAGCAGATATCGCAAAATGCCTAGCATCGGTGTAAGTCTGAAGACCTGAAAAACAAACAAGTAACATAAGAGATAAGGTACTGAAAGCTCTCCACTGAAGGCTGAAAAGGCTCAAAAGCTCTGAGACCATAAGTGGTTCCTTAAATTATGTAGAGGGTCATGATAAAATGTTCATTTCTGACATAATCCAAGCAATATTAGCAGATAGATCTAACATATAAAATCATGACGGTTTAGGAAAAAGATCGAACCTTTGTCATCAGGGTCACCATTCCACTTCCCTGCTGTGTGTTTGAAAGAGCCAGCTTTGCCTTCAATCCTTTTCCAATCTGATCTCACCCACCTGCTTTGCCATCCATCTGTGTTTGTAAAGCATAAACACTGAGTTACTAGGATATATAGAATGCCCAAATCCTAAAGTACATCGAAGCAAACAGAAAAGAAAAAGAAAGAACTTTTTGGTTAAGAAAAAAATGAAGCTGCGAATTAGAACTCGAAAAAAAAGAACCATCTTGATTTGTTTTATCTCAAGGTAGCTGCACAAGCTATGAATCAGATAAGTTCCATAAGTTAGTGAGCTTTAAATGTCAACGACTGAAGACGGGCATGTTCGCTCAAGGTTTACTATAGTATTGCTGACTTCTGGCAATCCGAGAACTGAATCTAAGTCTATCAACTCAGAAAAAGGAAATATAACTGACTGGTGGGAATATGAAGGAATCTTGATTTGCTACTTAATCAACAGGAAAGAACCCAGCAAGAGCATACTGAAAGAAGCTGAGAATAATAAATGGTTACCATCAAAACGCTCCTCAAAAAATACTTCAGCCAATGCGCAGCTGAGAAGCGAAGGTATTTATTAGCAAAACAAGAGCTGCTAAAAGTAGCCTGTGCTTAAACTTGGCCATCAGTGCCCAATATTCCCCTTTTGTGTCGAATGCAAATGCTTTTGGGTGGGTAAATAAAAGATGTAGGGCTTGAGTTTAAACCCCTAAACTCACGGGTTATTACAGTCGTGCCCTGTTTTTGGAACCATTTTATTGACTTTTGAAGTCCATTGTTGGGCTCCATTTCCACGATAGTCCCTCCAATGAGAATCCTTCTTGAACATTCTTAATGGCTATGGGTATCATTATTAATTGCTAGTCTTCCATTATTTTAGTCTTCGTCGAAGCTGAGAACTGAAAGTTTACATCTTTTTTCTCTTGCATTGGAGCGACTGAGTCTCTTAAAGCAACTTCAAAGTCAAGACAGAGATATCAAGTGGACTGATTCACAGGGTGTAAAGAAAACATTCGATCATACTATGAACATACTTCAAGCAAAGAAAAGATGTTGACTTTCCATTTCCTTGCAACACTATTACACACCAAAAAGGTTCCCTAAAACTCTTTCAACTGCCCAACTTGAAAGCATCAACAAACAGTCCTAAGCAAACGCCAGCTTTCCAATAGTTTACCATCACTACGAAGGACTGTAACCGACCCTTCGTCATGGGTTTTCTGTACATGAGCATTCCAATGCCTTCGATTGCAGCGACGACTACCCCAGCGACTAAAACGTCCCAGTCGCCCGTTTGCCCTAAAATCGTCGCAAGGGCATTTGCTGTGTAGAAGCCGAGAAGCAGAAGAAATACCTTCATGGGGAAGTTCTTTCTAGCCGAGTTTAGCTTGGCCAGTAGCTGTCTGCCACCTGTCCCGACTATACGGCCAAGACGGGTCCCGCCAAGAACGCCATCGTCTCCGTTGAGCTTATTTGGATCGTCGTCAGCTGTGAATCCATCGGTGTTAAGGGCGAACGATTTTTTCCAGGCGAGGCTGCGAGGTAGGGAGCTGTTTGAATTCAAGAATCATCTGAAATGTAAGAACTTGAGTGGATTGAAGGACAAGGTAAGAAGTCAATGATAGATTCAGCTTCCTATGGATAGATTCAGGCAATCGATCAATAGGTAAGAATTGTATTGTGGGGGGCAACCTTACAGCATTTTAAACCACAGTATTCTACATTTGTGCCACTAGGATGCTTGTACATTGGGAATATGTAGATTCAAAGACAAAAATTAGTTCCAAGTATAAACTGCAAAAACGAAAATTTGGCTTCTCCCTTGACCGAAAGGGAAAGACTGGCGATAGAGTGGACAAGAAGAAGTATACATACCACTTTCTAAAAGAGGTTAACCCAGATTGTGAAGTCTGTTTAGAGAAGTTTCGCAAGTGGCTCCGATGAAATTGCCTGAGAAAAATGCCCGACGATGATCTTTCACACTCCATCACGGGCCAAGAATGCAGTAGCATCGTATCCACAGCCATTTTCTGTAGAAAAGGTAAGAGTAACACCATTTAGAAAACCATATCGCACGATCTAGACAAAGGAATTTGCAGTAGTTTCAAGAAAGTGAATGCAAGTGTTGAGGATTAGAGATTAGAGGCCAAGACAGAAAGGCCCATCACTGTAACACACTATGCACGAGAGTATACTGGACAGAATTCCAAAATTCAGAAGATTTTTGCCCGTTTTCAGCAAACAAGAACTCGATCGAGAATCAGCTTTTAGCAACTTTTACCTTTCCAGCTAATGCAAGATATATTCAATATGGCTGGTTCATTGCAAACAGTCATCAGCAAATGCATTCAACTCACGGGAAAGACAAGAACTTCCGATAAGATTAAAGGGAAGAAAGGGCATCAAATCGATAGAGGAAATCATAAACACAAAACTTGAAACTGCATTCAAACAACAAAACTCAAATTTTATTTATTTCTCACCGCTGAGCTAAATCAATTGAGCTTGGAATGTAGAACCCACAAGCTAGAAAGGCGACCAACTCTTGAGAGAGGATCAAAACCCCGTCCGCAAGACCGACTGTGTCGGCAGCGTCTATCTGTGTGTGAAAATCCAAGTCTTTGTAGTGTCAGTGTGTGCAAAAAGGGGACAGTTCGTTGAGAAAGAAAAAAGCGATCCTTTCTCCACTGCAATTTTCTCGGATTAAGAAAGCGCTAAGGTTCCCTTCTGAAGTCGCTATTGCCAACTGCACTTTAATCAAAATGACAATATAGATATAACTAGAAATTTCGATCTCAGTTCAGGCAAGAAAAGAGGCGCTGTACTGCCGCGCAATGGTGGATGCGTGTCCGATGCGCTCCATTTTCCTGCTACTCCTTGCAATAATACTGATTGTCCAGCCTCAGACTACGACGGCGGCGAACGTTGCTGAAGCTGATAAGGGCGGCGGCGGCTGCAGCAAAAGTAGAGGGATCATACGAGCTGATGGTGGTGATGGTGACTTGGTGTGGGTTGTCCAGCTCTCCGATCTCCATTTCAGCGTGCACCACCCTGAAAGAGCCGAGGAATTTAGAGAAATTGTGGGTCCTACTCTCTCGTTCGTCAAGCCTTCGCTGGTGCTCGTCACTGGCGATCTTACTGGTTAGTATGTATTGTTCGCAATTTTTTTTTGCACGCTTGTCATGTGGTTAGTATGTTCATGGAGTTTGATTTGGTTATAAATCGGTGGTTTAATGCTAAAGATCAGCTCCTTTTTTTTTTGTTGAGGTTTATCGGTTGTGTTGTTGGCTTTGTTTTCTGTGTCACTCTGGTATAGTTCAGCTTATTTTGATACGAGGAATGCATTGATGTCTGAAAGTAATCTTCCTTTTTACTTTGATGAGCTTCTTGGGGATTGATAGAGATACAAGCTTTCACTTCTCCTTTAGGTTTCTACATTTAGAGGTTATTGTTGCAACTAAAACTTTCCAGGTTTTGAATGTTGCCTAAGTTTCTATGTGCTAAGGTACTGCACATAACATCATAAAATGTATGGGATACTTTTCTCTATAGACGAGTAGTTGGTTTGTTGAAGGGTTATAGTTTGTTATTATTGATGGAAAGCTTGGTTGGTTTTCTTTTCACTGCCGATAACTTTCTTTTTTGTTGTAGATGGTAAAAGCAAAGATTTATTGACCATGAAACAAGACGAAGAGGAGTGGATAGAATACAAGAACGTCATGCAAGATATCATCAAAAGGAGTGGACTTGACAAGAAATCCTTTTATGATGTAAGAGGAAATCACGATAACTTTGGGGTTCCTGTAATTGGTGGCTCGAATGATTATTACTCGAAATACAGCATCAACGGTCAGCTACAAAGAAATGGAAAGGTCAATAGCGTCACCATTCAGGTAGATTGCTTTACCATCTCTATTCTCTAGTATGCTTTGGTTTGAGCGCTTTAAACTTTCCAATGTTTCGTTTTAATTTATGCAGACCGAGAAAAGAAAAATCCTTTTTGTTGGATTCGACAGCACGATGTCGTCTGGCTTACGAGGCCCGACTAACCTTTTTGGTCATCCAACCGATGAATTATTATCAGAAATAAATTCAGAACTATCGCAATGGGATTCTCAAACAGCGCAAGGAGTCGCCAAAGTAAGCTTTGGCCATTTTCCTCTATCTTTTTCCGCCGCCTCAGAGTCGGGAAAAACCCTGAAAGATCTGTTCGTCAACCATTCTTTATCAGCATACTTATGCGGTCATCTGCATGTGAAATTCGGTAAGAATTTAAAGCGACACCATCGCTCGGTTCACAGTTTTTACTCCAACAAGTTGTTCCAATTGAATGGCCATCAATATCCCTTAGAGGACTCTGCCAATTGTTCTTCAAATGGTACTCATGATGAGTTCTGGGAATTAGAAATGGGAGACTGGCGAAGGAGTAGATCCATGAGAGTTTTAGCTATCGACAGAGGTCTTATTTCATTCGCAGATATCGACTTCAAATTAGGACCAACGAAGACTATTATACTACCGACTTTTCCCCTTGACTCGCGCTTTCCTTTATCATCCCCACAAAGTCACAAGTGCGATAAATCTGATCCTTTATCTTGTGGGTTCGTTAGAGCTCTGATTTTCTCTTCCTCACCCATTTTGTCGGTTATTGCTAAGATATACGACACCAGCCCTGGTAAACACATTGTCGTACTTGAAGCAGCAATGAAGAAGCTTAAAGGTGAACTCTATGTTGCCCCATGGAATATTCACGCCTTTGAGGATCCATCGCCTAATAGATACCTACTTCAGATAGAGACAGTCGATGCTATGGGTCGATCGACTGCTTCTGAGCTAAGGCCATTCTCAGTAAACAATATCCGTGCAAAGATTTCATGGGGCTGGTTAGTGTCTCTTGTAATGGGCTGTCAATGGGACGCCTTATACTTACCAATTCTCTGGGCATTCTACCTTCTCGTCCTTTCTCTTCTGATCATTCCGAAGATAATCTTATATTTTTCTCAAAGAGGAAGCACAGGTACCAGGTTTAGAGACAAGAAAGGCTTCATCAGCTGGCCTTTTTGGGCACTTACGAAGCTATATGATATTCCCTTTGCATGGCACTGTTTGATAGGCTACTTGTTTTACCTTGTGCTATGCCCTTGGCTCTATGGCCAAGCTTTTAGCGAAGGCGAAGAGTGGTTATACATGACTTACAAGGGCTGGGCGACGAGGAGCAGCAATGGTAAGCTAGAATTATTGGGTTTTCCCGACGTAATGGTTGTTGTTCTTTCACATCTTTACCTCGTTGTGTTGCCTGCGATCGTGGTAATAATGATGGTGGCTTGCGAATGTGGAATATATCGAGACTATGTTTTGTCTCGGTCGAGTAAGAAAAACGACGATGGGCATAAGGAGCCTAATGCATCATCTAGTCATGGAATATCAAGAATTGTTTTCCGAAATCGATGGCTGAGGAAATCTCTCTTGGTTCTTTCTTTGGCTATATCCTGGAAACATTTCAAGGTAAGATGGAGAAATCTTCGCCCTTTCTCATGGCCTAATTGATCATCTTACGCAATGCTATTGTTTCGTTTATCTGTCGCTTCGTTATATTTTCTTGTACTTAATCGTTTCTTATTTCTGCAGAACTGCGTAGCTCTCAGCAAAGCGTATGAGATGAATCCCGTAATACATTCTCCGCTCTACGGCCTCACAATGCCCCTTTTGCTGGCTTATGTTATCTGGAAAACTGGTAAGAATTCGAGCAGGCTTTCGACAAGGTAGAAGAAAGATTTCTTCTTTCCATGCAATGGAGAAGTTGTTGGCTGGTAATAGGCAGCTAAGTTAGGCAAGAAAAAAGAGATGTTTGATCTCATGGCAATAGTCTCAAATGAAGCTGTAACTAATGACTCAAATTTTTCTATATTTAATCATTTAAATATACGTTTCGTTTCTTAGGTTCGGTTTAAATATATTTTTCATGTCAAAATTTCTTAAAATCGGTATACATGAATATCAAAAGATAAAGGGAAAAGCCAATGGTAATAACTAACGAATATTTGGGTGAATAAATAATTGAAAAAAAAGCACGACGGACCAAAATGTAAAAGAAAAGAAATGGGGTCAAAAAGAAATTTAGAGCTTAATTGGACTTTATTGAAAATTGTTACAGAAATATGTAATCGAGGCGCCAAATTACATTAATATTCCGCCAATTTTCCACCAATCACTGGCGGGAAATGAATCGGTGTGCCATACGATAAACCGATACATCACTTCCCCATTGATTTTTATAGGGTTTCTGAGATCGGAGCGACTCAGTGGAAATTATCGATTTCTCTACACGCATCGATGGCGGAGGCAGAGATGATGGCAGTCGGCGCCTCGGAGGAGAAAAAGTACTTGAGCAACAGCCTAGATCAGGATAAAAAGATGCCGAAGAAGAGAAAAAGGCTTGAACCTTGTTTGTTCGCAGCGACCTCAGAAGAAAAGCTAGCGAAAATAGGTAATCTTCGGGAAGAAATCAACGGACTTGTTAGCCTTTACAAAGAGTTGATACTGGAAACTAGGAGAGTGTTTGTGGAGAACGTGGACAAGGTTGGGAGTTCGTCTTTGCAAAGTGTGATTGCGTGTTTCATGGAAGAGAGTGATCTTCCTCTGTCTAAACTTGTGGATGAGATTTTTGAGGAGGTTAAGGGTAGGATTGAAAATATTGAGAGTCCCACTAAAGTGGTTGTCAAGAGCACGGTGCTTATGATTGGACAGAGAGTATGCTATGGCGTCAGTTCTGTTGAGGCGGATGTTTTGGAGGATGAGGCCGATTGTGCTCTTTGGTGCTGGGAGGTATATAATTTGGGAAATTTTGCGTTACTTCGTGTTCGTTTGTCTGTGAAATTACTGTTGAATTTGTGTCCTTATGCAGTTCGAATCGTTTTCTTTCGCAGCTTTGTGGTTCATTGGAAATCTGGTTTACATGGATTAAACTGAAATTCCATTTACTTTGGTTATTTGGATTCTATCATATAATTCTTTAGCAATGCATTGAATTGGGGACTTGTTATTGCTAGTTCTAGTACTATAAGTGGGTTCACTCACTCGGTTTTTAATTTGTCATTAGGACTTTTTAGCTTAATCACTGCGTGTGTTTCTGATCTGCTTTGTACTACCTATATTTATCTATACTTTTGTTTCTCTGTTTTTGTACAATATAAAGGAGCCAATATAATTTTAGCAGCATGTGGTTTGGGGTCAGGGTGTTTTGTCTTATTCATTTTGGATGCTAGTCAGCATTTTCTTCTCAATGAAATTACTCCTAGTCCTTCTCATTTTATGGTTGTGGGGCAGAAATGTTTTTTTGAGTGATTCTTTTTCCATGCTGTAGACAAGAGATCTAAAATTGATGCCATCATGCATTCGTTCTTCTATGCGACTTCGCCGTGCCTGCAGGAAAAAGATTCAGGATAGGATGTCAGCTGTCTCAGGTGAGTGTGAGTCACCTTATTCCCGTTCGTGTGATCCAACCACGATTATTCCTATATAACCTTGTTTCTTGTATAGCTGAAAATTGACGAGTTGGGTCGTATGATATTTTCCCTACGGACTTGCTTGAGATGAACGTATGGGATTGAACAGAGCTTATTAGTATGTCCATTGTTTTTTATAGCTCTAATAGCTTGTTGGTTTTGCTCATGCCAGCATTGATAAATTCCCTGGAAAATTTTGGTGACCACCAAAATGGCGTGCAAGCTGTGCTGAAAGCTTCGGAAAAACTTGATAGAGCCTTGACTGAGGCCAACATCAGGCTCTTTATGAATGACGTGGCACAGAAAAATGGCTCAGAAATGTACGTTGCAGTCTTTTATAATTGTCTTTTTTTAAGATTCATTAGATTAATCTGTTTTGACCATGAAGGGCTGGTAAGGAAGCAAAAAAACAAGAAAACCTCTTGGTCAGGCAGATGGAGAAAAGACAAAGAGAAACGGAGAAGGAGAGGAAGAAGATGGAAAGGCAACTTCAGAAGGAAAAGTTGCAAATTGTAAACAAACTTATATTACTACATTCCTTTCAACTTTTCTTCGTTCATTTGAAATCAGTGGTTGGAATGGTGCATTTAATTGTTAGGATAATGGCAGATTGCAAACAGAAACAGTTGCCTCTTGATATGTACACATTCACTTCAAATTCTGAGACTGCTATAGCTTCAGGATTTTGAATTCTGAAAATTTAGTTACTCATGGTGAATTATAAACGTTAATATATGCATTTTTACCACTGAACCTCCAGGAAAAGGAGCAAAAACGATTGAATGATGAAGCTGAAAAGGAGCGGAGACGCCTTGAGAAAGAAGAACTCGAATTGCAGAAACAGCTAAAAAGGCAGCAAGAAGAATCAGAAAAGGAGCAGAGACGCAAGGAGAAGGAAGAAATGGAACTGAAAAAGCAACTCAAGATCCAGAAACAAGCATCATTGATGGAACGGTTCCTGAAAAGGAACAAAGCTTCACATGGCAATTATACAAACGAGGCAACTCCTGAATTGTCCTCGAACATGATTGAAAGAAAATCTGGTTCGGTTGCTTTGTTCATGGACTCTGTTTTGGCCCAGAATGATGTAGATGCAAAAGCCATCAGGAGGTGGGTTTCCCTTGACTTACCCATATAGTATTGACATCATCTTATGATGATCGATTATATTCTGTCTTTTATCATTATTTTACAGATCACATTTGGATTCATGGCGTGGAACCGGTTCTGTCATGCGTTCAAATAAAAAAGCACGTTGGGGCATTCGTCAGATGCCCAAGTCTGAAATTGCCAAGGAACTGAAGCTGGCTTCTAATAAACTATCTAGTGGAGAGGACGTGATAGTGGGAAAACTTGTGGATGGATGTGTTGACTCCAATGGTGATGGAATATTGTGTCAACTTAACATGGAAATAGATCCGATTAGCTATCTGCAGCATGGATGTGTTGACTTCAAAGCTGATGGGAAATCGTGTCAACTTAACATGGCTATGGATCGGCTTCGCAATCGGAAGCAACCAAGAGCCAAGCAGCTGCTGCAGTTTGATAAGTGTTTTAGGCCTGCCTTTTATGGCATTTGGCCCAAGAGAAGGTCAGTTCCCATGCATATAGTTCCAAAACACTATTATAAAATGCATATGAGTATGACACTCCAGCACGTTCTGAATTTTCATCAGTCGAGGTACTCAATTCTGTTGTCACTTATATAAGCTTAAGTTGTGTGTATATTTCTTTTTGGTTATTCCCAAAAGCTCCTCACTCTTGGGGGCTGTGGCTTGAAGCCAAATATGCATTCTTTTATGAATGGCTGTCGTTAAGATGAGATCATGATGTCTTTTGTTCTAGCGCCGGCATTCTCTCACTCCTAGTCAACTTTTGTTTACAATATCAAGATATAATTTTTTGCATCAAATAAACTCTTCTCACTATTGAAGTTTGCTTTGAATCCAATCAATCCAGTAAAGTCGTCGGACCACGTCACCCGTTTTCAAAAGATCCCGATGTAGACTATGAGATTGACAGCGATGAGGAATGGGAGGAGGTAAGCTAGCACCTTTTCAGTTTTAATATTCCGGTAAAATTATCAGGAACTGAAAACGGATTGAACAGGATGAACCTGGTGAAAGCCTATCCGATTGCGATAAGGATGATGCAGATGAAAGTATGGAAGGAAACCTAAAGGAGGACGATACAGATGAAACTGAAGATGGGTTTTTTGTCCCTGATGGCTACTTAATCAGAGGATGAGGTATGCTGCTGTATTGTGCTTAGATTTTTTGTGTTTATATGTTTCTCCGAAACTCGATAGATTCTTCGTGTTTATGTAATCTCCAAAATCGTTCTTTTGTGACAGAGAGAACAGACTGATGAAATGGAATCTGATGAGTTGATTGAGAAAATACGTGATCTGCCAGATTCTGAAAAGCTCGTACACAGTGAAAGTGAAGAATTTTGCTCCCTTCTCCAGAAACAGAAGTATCTGAATACCTTGACGGAACATGCACTTAGAAAGAACAAACCATTGGTTGTCATAAATTTTATGCATGAAAAGACCACACTGTTGTCAATAGAAGGGCTCGGTGGTTCTGAGAAAGTTGAAAGAACGTGCTTACAAACTCTTTGTATCCTTCCCTTCCCTGGTTTCCGAGAAGTAGAAATAAAACCAGTTTTGAGTTATGCAGAAGATGAGGATTTAGAAGCTTCATCTCAAAAGTCTGCGGAACAACCACTTGAAAATGCTAAAGCAATTACGGATGCTGACTTGCCTCATATGGTAAGTAATTTTTATATTCTGACTTGTATTATCTGTTTGACGTTACTCGTTTTTTCTTTCTGGAAATTGGCTTGTCTAAATTTGCAGAGTCAGTAGTAATACCAACCAGCCATTTTTTGGCTTTGCAGGTATCCATCATTAATTCTAGTGGGCATAGTATAGGAAAAATTGTGGAACAGCTGCATGAAAAATTTCCAGCGGTCTCAAAGTCTCAGTTAGGAAGAAAAGTGCGAGAAATGTCAGAGTTCTCTGATAATCGTTGGCAGGTGCTGATATAACCTTACGTTTTTTTTTTTCCTCGTTGTGAATGTGGTTGCAATTTTCCCTGTTGTATGTATTTCTGTAATGAACTCCGTTCTTATGATTTGTGATTTTACATGGGATTTGTGATTTTACAGAAATCAGAACCAACATCTGGTGATTATAATAACAGCGCTTTTATTCAGTTGATTTGAATGTGTCGGAATTTGATAATATCTGTTTACTTATTCTCATTTCTTTTCTCAGGTTAAGAAAGAAGTATTAAGCAAGCTTGGCCTTTCTATATCACCAGGTAAGCCTCAACCTCGTGACTTTCATTTATGAAAAGAGATGCATTTAAATTCTTTACTTAGCAGGAAAAGCAAACTCAGAAAACTCGTCGTCCTCATTTGTTTCCAGGAAAAATTGGCTCAAAGGCGAAGAGCATTGCTTCGTTCTTCTCAAAAAGATGTCTTCCACCTTCATCCAAGACTCCAAACTTCAACGAAACTTCGCCTCCCCAACAATCCAAACAACACCCGACAATGTCAACTCCTCCTAAGCAATGTAGCTCCGGTGTGTAGCTTTTTTATTATACTTGTGTGTTGTATTTTTGTCTGCCTTTTTACATGTTATGGGAAGGGAAGCATCAGTATTTCTCTGTCCTTCTGTAAGCTCAAATAAAGAAATTAATAGGCAAACCAATGAATCAAATCATGAACAATATTACAATGCGAGCTTCATAAAAGCAAACCAACAAACGTCATAAATCCAATTCATCCCATCTATTCGAGCAAGATAGAGACAGACACTTTTCTGGACAGAAATCATCTTCTTCAAACAACCCTGAAAGGCCATGGCAGAGTCTTCAAATCCTCCTCGCCATCATCTCTGTAATCTCCCACTTTGGCCGTACTCCTCATCGCATATTCATTACTATTACCACCACTCCTCTCCACGTAAGCAAAATAATTCAAGAAAAACGCCAAAGTCAAAACAACCCACTCTAGACAGAACATCAGCACACATAGCCCGCCGGCCAACTTCAGTATCACCACCCCATCTTCTTCCCTAACGTAGCTCTTCAGATGGCTCAAGAAATCGCTGGGGCGAGCGAAGATGAGCACGGAAACAGCCCCCTGAAAGATGGCCGTCAGAACAGTAGCCACCATGTGGGTCCCATAGAGGACCTTGCTGGTGGTCCGGCCGTGGGAGGCGGCGGAGCAGCCTGAGACTGCGGCGGCAATGGTGGTGAGGTGGAGGAGGATGAAGAGGAATCCGATCAGAGAGGGTATGAGACGGAGGGAAAGGGTTAGGAAGATGCAGCTTGTCGCTGAGCCGAGGAGGGCGTAGTTTGTGAGGAGGAATATCTTGTGTGTGTTTGGGTGCGACGAGTCGTTGCTGCTTGCGAGGGAGAGACCGCCCATTGTAGTTTTTTCTTTTTCTTCTCTGTATTTGTTTGAATGAGTGAGCTCTTTCGTAAAGTGTTGAGAATGGAGATTAGTGTGCTTTTGTACGAGGTGGTAATGGAGGAGATTATTCGTATTATATATATAGGCGCTGTTCGTAACGGTCGTATTTCGAGTGTGAGAGAAATATGACCGTTGAAGCGACGGCAACGGATAGTTTTCTTATATAACGTCTCTGTAAATACAGATAGGTCAACGCTAACTTTCTTACATGGCCTAATCGATCGAGCCCAGCCCAAATGTACATGAACGACCCATAAAGAAGCCCATCTAAAGCCCAATCACTGTCAACTCACGATTTCATTGCAGGGCAAGAAGAAAGAGCAGAAACTACCAGAAGCAGCTTGAAACGGCGTCGTATGGACTTCTTAATTACTCCAGCGCCTTGTTGTGTTTTAGAATATGTTTCGTGGTAATCGCCTTTCGTGTTCTGAGGCTAACGACTAGAAGCAAGGTTGAGATTTTTATTCTTGTTTGTTATGGTGGGAGCTATGAATTTACATTAGAATCTTGCGATTGGGTGTTCTGTTCGCAACGAGAAATATGGTTCTTTCTTGTTTTCCTATATTCTGTTGTTTCGATTGTTTTATGTGGCTTTGTTTTGAGGCTAAAGTCGTTTTTGGGGAAAAAAAATACAGGATGAGTAATTCCGTAGGTTGGTATATTCTTGGCCAGGATCAGCAGCTTGTTGGACCTTACACTGTTGCGGAGTTGCAAGGTGTGTGTTTCATTGATGACATTCTCTTTGTTAAATTTCAGTTATCCAAAGCGTTTTTTTTTTGGGGCAAATGCTTGTTTGGCAGTTCATATTCGTAGAGTTTTGAGTTTCTTTCGCCGCTCTTATTCAGTAATTACCTCACATAATCACAAGTAATCGATAGGCTCGGTATCGGGACAATTGTGTTCACCTGTTTGATGTTGGAATGTCGTTTCATGTTATTGAATTGCGTGCCTAAGTTTGTTTTTTCTTTGCATGGAAAGCGCATTGTTCCAGTGGATATTTCACGGAGAGTACGCTTGTATGGTCTGAAGGGTGTAGCGATTGGCAGCCATTGACATCAGTTCCCGGTTTCGTGATTGATCATTCTCAGAACAGTGCTCCAAGTTCGAGTTAAGATATCATTTTTGTTTTTAACGTGTTTCTCTGTCTATACTCTTAAGTGTTGTGCTGAATTATCTATCTATCTATATTTGGTTAAAAAATTGGTGTAGCCCCTGTTGCCTCCACTGAGGAAGATGAGTTTGAAAAGTGGCAAAGAGAGGTTAGGGAGGCTGAGAAAGAAGCTAAGGTGAATGAGGACCAAGATAGGCCGGATATCCCCCCTGAGGGTGAGGAAGAGTTTACTGATGATGATGGGACTACGTATAAGTGGGACCGTACTCTTAAAGCTTGGGTACCCCAGGTTCGCAGTCCTACGCTTGATACGCTTCCTCTATTTGAATACATGTCGCCTACAAACCAATGGTGCTGATATTCGATTATGAGTTGGATATATGCACAATTGTCTTGAGAGCTCTATTTCAGTTTGCTTCCCTGAATGTCGAGACTATCCTTAATTTTACACCCATACCTTTTGTCCTTATGTACTCATCGTAGGAAAGCACGACCGAAAAGGATGAGAACTATGGTTTGGAAGATATGGTATTTGTGAAAGAAGACGAGGTCTTTCCAACACCCAATTTTGAAGATATACCAGTTAACAAGGATGATGGTGATGTCACCGAAACAGTTGAAGAAAAAGAAATGCAAAATGGTAAAAGAAAGCGGGCTGAGAAAACTGATGATAAGAAAAATGTAGATATGAAGGTTTGTATCTCCTTTTTGTCTTACGTTTTCTGTTGCTTGTATATTTTTTTTGTCATATGGCAAATGATGTTCGTACTGGCCTTAATATGGTTTTTCTCTAAATAGTGCCATATCGTTTATGTTGACCGTGCCGTGGTGCAACTTGCCATTTTTTATGCCTTTGTAGGAAGCTAATAAACCTCCTGATAGCTGGTTTGAATTGAAAGTTAATACCCACGTATACGTAAGTGGCTTGCCCGAGGATGTCACCCTTGAAGAGGTTAAGCCTTTTTAGTTCTATATACTTAGTTATGGCCAGCACAGATTGAATTTATGCTACCAAACTGAAGCAAGACTTGATATTACTAATACTTGACCAATGTTGAATTTTGTGTAGGTTGTCGAAGTGTTTTCCAAGTGTGGGCTCATTAAGGAGGTGAGATCTTATCTAAATGGTAATCTCTTTCTGAAATCAGTATGTTTCAATGACTGATCCATTCTTATAACATATGTCATCTGCAACACTGCAGGATCCTGAAACTAAAAAGCCACGAGTGAAGATTTATGTGGATAGGGAAACTGGAAAGAAAAAGGGAGATGCCCTTGTGACTTATCTGAAGGTAATTTATCATTGTGCGTCTTTTCTTAGTATGATTAGAGTTATTTGGTGCTTTTCATTTCAAACATCTATGCTGCTTTATTCTGTCATAACTGGACTGGATTATATTACTTCTTTCTTTGACTTAGCCAGTTCTTTACTTTATGAACCTTATGAATATGCTGCCATATTATGTCACTTTGCATATGATTTCTTGGTCTTTACTAGGAACCTTCTGTTGACTTGGCCATTCAAATTTTGGATGGGGCGCCTCTAAGACCTGATGGCAAAATCAACATGTCAGTGACCAAGGCTAAATTTGAGCAGAAAGGTGATGTGCATGATATTTATATAGTCCTGTTTGTAAATTTTTCTATTTTATTTCCTGTGTCTAGGACGGAGCATTTTGATGATTGGAAGTGAATTACCTATCTACAGGTGAGAAATTTATATCAAAGCAAGTGGATAAGAATAAGAAGAAAAAACTTCAAAAGGTTGAGCAGAAGATGCTTGGCTGGGGTAACGTTTCTCTCTGTTTGAATTTGTTTATTCCTAAGCTCCTTTATGCGTTCCATTTTCGCATTCGTAATCTATTTCATATTGTTTTTAAGTTTTCTGTCTTGTACAGTTTTCTTACAATGTTTGACATCAACAGGTGGTCGCGATGATTCAAAATTGTCTATTCCGGCAACTGTTGTTCTTCGTTACATGTTTACCCCTGCAGAACTGAGGGTATTGAATCTCAATTCTATCCCGTATCTGTCTTATCTCTCTTTTTTCCGTCTACTGGAAACTGCAGTGGGTAGGCTATGATCGATTACATATGTACATCAATGTGTCGGGAATATTGGTTTCATCCTTTTCTTCACTTCCTAGATAGTTGACATTCCAAGTTAGCACAGCACATCATGCATTTAGATAAATCACTGAATAAACCGAGTCAATATGTTATTTTCTTCGCAGGCTGATGAGAATCTTCGTACGGAGTTAGAGGAAGATGTACGCGATGAATGTGGGAAGCTTGGACCAATAGACTCTGTGAAGGTAAGTCTTTTCTTCTGTTAAAATAGAATTTCCTTAGTTTTTGAAAGCTCTGTTTCGGTCAAACTGTTACATTTTTTGTTCCGTTTGTCATGATTCAGTCCTAATCTTGACATTACCACACCACCACTTCTAGGTCTGTGAGAATAATCCTCAGGGTGTTGTGTTGGTGAAGTTCAAAGACAGAAATGATGCTCGTAAATGCATAGAGTCAATGAATGGTCGATGGTAATTTTTCACATTCTTCCTTCTTTTCCCCAGAAGTCAAAATATTCATATAACAAGCCTGCTATTTGTTTTCTGATATTTGGATGCATATAAATGTCTACAGGTTTGCTGGTAGACAAATACACGCAAGTGAGGACGATGGTACAGTTAACCATGCTTTGATACGAGACTTGGAAGAAGAAACCGAAAGACTAGAGAAGTTTGGGGCCGAACTCGAAGCAGAATGACACATTCTAGACTAGAAACTGCTTGAAGTTGTTCGTTGTTAGAAAATGATGTATCTTATCTCGCCATTCATGGATCTTGTGAGTGGTCGTTATACATTTTATGGCCTTAGATTTATAATTTCTTTCTTCCTCAGATCAGTTAGCCAACTAAAGTGGTGCCTCAAATCTATAGGAGCTCAAAGACAAACAATAGAGACAGTGACAGTGACTCATTTATATCAAGTTCAAATACAAAGACAGACTGTGGAGATGGTGACAGTGATTCATTTATTTCAAGACATGGAATATCAAACGAGGAAAAAAACAGAGTTTGCATTAGAAACATGCATACTAGGAAGCAGGCAGTTGTCAAGCATGGGTCCTGACAAGAACTTTGATATCTTTGGCATAATCAGCCTTTTGGATCTTCTGTATCTCTTTCGCCGAACCAGAAAGGATTTTGTTGGTTCCAATGATCTCAATCAGTTCAATCGAGTCGAAATCTCCAACTGCGTCAGGAAGTGGGCCCATATCGTCGCAGTCCCTAATTATCAGAGTCTTGAGCGTCCCAAATGGTTCCTTCTCAGTGTTCCATCTTTCGAGCCCTAATTCTTCGAGGAGCAGATACTCCAGACTCTGGAAGGGAAAGTCTGCGTCTGTCTTCCATTCATCGCCCTGAAATGAGTGTCGTTTCAGTTTGAGCACCGTGAGATTAGGCAGGGAACTGATGATGGTCATAGCTTTCCACGGTAAGCGACATCCTCTCAAGGTTAATTTTCGAAGTGTTTCTGGGAAAGCGAAGTTGAGCTTTTGGGGAGCAGAAAAGGGCACCAAAACAGATAGTTTCAGTTTCTCGAGGAACTGCAGATCCTTGAGACTTTCAAGAGAATACTCAACTTTTCTGACAGCGACGAAGTAGATCCCCATCTTCTTTACCTTTGGAATCATTTTCAAAACCCATTCCTTACATTCCAAGTTTACTATCGCATTAAGCGTCTGAAGATCTTCTAGAGCACAGCTTCCTTCCTCGGGAATCGGTAAGAGCCCGTAGGAGAACGAGACTAAATGTCTAAGCTTTCTCATCTCCCAAATAGTCGATGGAAGGCATACTATGTATGGCAGGTAACTCGTGGACACGCTCCTTGGGTGGATTACTAAGGCTTCGAGATTCCGAAGCTTGGATAAGGACGGCGGAACCTCAGCTACGTGGCCCAAGCCGAGGTACTTGAGGAGAAACAGCTCGAGGACCACTTCGGGGAAATATCGAAACTCAACTTTCATCAGTTCTAACGTCCTCAGAGCCCTAAAGCATCGGGTCGTATCCAAGCTCGCTTTCCCTTTCTTGAAGGACTCGACGGCTCGCATGGAATCAGCGTAAGACTTATACCTTTCGGGCCAATTAGAACTATCTGTCTCTTCTTCGTAGTCGCCAAGTCTCTTGGGATACCTGTCCTTAACGTGCTGAAGGAACTCCTCCTCTCCGGCCCTACGCTGGCACATCTCGCGGACGAGGTCGTGGATTCCACAGCTCTTGATTCTCCCGTTGGATTTTCTCACGCCGGCGAAGACGATATTTCTCCTGACGAGGCCCTCCAAGTACTCCTCGGCCGCAATTTCGTCACTCTTTTCAGATTTGGTCGGCGGCTTTAGGAAACCCTCAGCCACCCACAGCTTAGTAAGGCTAGAGAGGCGTACGTCTGTGTAGTCGGAGAAAAATCCCATGTATAGGAAGCACGACCTCAGGTGATAAGGCAATCGCTCGTAGCTCACTTTCAAGATTCTCTGAAGCGGCTCTGCCTTGGAGGAGTCGGATTTCAAGGTCTCCTCCATTTTCAGCCAAGAACTCGGATCCACGTCGAGCCCCTGCAATATACCCGCGATCACGACGATCGCCAGAGGCAAACCCATGCCGATTTTCGCGAGATCTCTTCCGATCTTCTCCAGCGTTTCGGAAAACTTCTTGATTTTAGTGGACATCTTGTGGGCCAGGAGCTTCCAGCTCTGCTCGTCGTCCATGAGCTCGATCTCTTTGAATTTTGCAAAATCGGCGTGTTTAGCCACGTCCTCCGACCTAGTGGTGAGAAGGAGGCGGCTGCCGTTAGTTTCGTCGGGCAAAAGCCGCCTGAACTCGTCCCATATGTCCAAATTCCACACGTCGTCGAGCACTATGAAGAACCTCTTGCCCTTTAAACTCTGGTAAACGTCTAACGACTTGTCTTTGCTGGCCTCCCCTTTTCCAGGCTTTACGTAATTGAGGAGGCGAGTGAGCATCTTTTCGAGATCGTACTCTTTGGAAACCCTAAGCCAGGCGACGACGTCGAAGTATTCCCCAAGCAGTGGATCCTTGTGAAGCTTTAAAGCCAGGGTGGTTTTTCCTATACCGCCCGTACCGTAGATTGGGATGACTTCAAACTTGGTCTTCTCTTTGTGAAGGCGGTCCTTGAGATCTTCGAAGTAATGGTCAAACCCTATCATTACGTCGTCGGGCAAGGGCGCTGACTCGTCGTCTACTGCTGCGGCGGCGCGAGTCAGGCGGCGGTCGGCGTCTGTCTGGCCTTCGGCGGTCATCTCCTCGATTTGCGTGCCTATTTCTTCCATTTCTTCTTTCGTAGCAGCAGAAGTGAGGGGGACTTGAGATTTTTCCGCTGAGCTGCTGCCAAAGTAAGCGTCGAGCAGTCGATTCATGTAGAGATCCACGACTTTCTCTGCTCTGGAAGCTAGATCGGTGATTTTTCCTTCGGAACGGCCGGCCGTTTCCGGGCGGCGGTCGATGAAATCTCGGAGGCGAGTGACGCGTTCGTAAAGAGATCTGATCGGTTGTTTTTCGATGATGAGGGTGGAAAGGTGTGGATCGTTTAGGGTTTGGTCGATGTTTCGCGCAAGGGTAGTGAGAACAGCGTAGCATGCCATTGTTGTTAGGTAGGCCTTCGTCGAGATTTTTCTCTGCAAATGAATTGATTGATTCGTCGTCGATCTCTGCAAATGAAGATGGAAAAGCGTTGACTTACAGAGCGTTTAAAGAAAGAAAGTCGTCTCCAATCTGAGTCGCGAGGGAATTATTAATTTAACCACGAAGATGAAAATTACGCGAAGACCCCTAATCATTGGGTACTATTTCGCCTATAACCCCCAAGTTTCACCAATTTACCCAAACAGTCTTCTTGATAGGATTATGAATTTATGAAGCATGAATGGCAAGTATTTGTTTTTTAATTGTTTTTCCAATATAATATATAAACAAAGATATAGAACTAAGAACAAGATCTCTGTAGACAATCGGTAGGGAAAAGAATCCTTATCAAGAGATAACCTGACACCATGGAAAAACAAGAAAAATCAAATCGAAAAAAATAAAAATCAATACTTCGAATGAACGAATTCGAACAAAGAACGGTTTTTAATCATGTAACAAACAGATGAATATACTCCTCTAGGGGTGGTTCGGTACGGTATACCGTACCAAAACTGTGATACCATATACCGAACCGAAATTTCGGTATCCAAAAAAATCATACCAATACCATACCAAATTTTCGGTATACCTTAAATTTCGATACGGTATCATACCGAAATTTCGGTATGTTATCGGTATCATACCTTCTATACAATTCACACGGAGGGTTTTTACCATGCATGTCTCGTAACTCTAATTCGTTGTTTTGGAATTTTAATCATTTCAAACTCCTTAGGCCCCAATAAATAAGATAGATTATTAATACCAAATTTTTCGAAAAAGATTTTTTAACCTTAAATAATTTACATAGTTTAGCTAGTCTCCTTAAGTAAGACAAAAAACTTTACATGACCACAAAATACAACTTTATATATAGATTAATTAGAACGAAGCGGCTATATTTTAAAAATTAGTGAAGATTAACAAAAATAATTGCATTGCAACTTCACGCTTTCAAAATCATGAAAAAAAACATTAAAAAGGCAAAAATTAAACGTTACTTGAGTTACATAAGTAAAATATGGTGTGTCTAATATTAGAAAGTTTTGTATAAGTTAATAATTTATTGGCTAAATAAGTTTATGAAGATCCTTAATTTTTCATTTTAAATTTTTGAAATAATATAATATATATAGGTGTGAATATATATAAAATATATTAAAAATTTTAGAATTTCGGTATTCGGTATAATCGGTATACCTAATTTTAAAATCTTTCATACCATTACCGTACCGAAAATTTTCGGTACGGTATCATACCTTACCAAAAACTTCGGTATACCAAAATTTTCGATATTTTCGATACGATTCGATACGATAAGGACGGTATTTCGGTATTTCGGTATTTTTCCCCAGCCCTATACTCCTCAGCAAATCCTTCATCACACTCAAGATTATTATAGAGATCATCTTCCATAAAATGTTTCAAAGATTACATAAATAGAGATACATATAGTACTAAGTATTAGGGTCCTAATACTACAATACAAAGCCAGCGAAAGCCCCAAAGACGACTACGACTAATAATAAGCCCATCATCGAAGAAGGCCAATAATAAACAACCCTCGGGCGGGTGGAGCTCCTATCGGGGGTGCCCACGACGCATCCCAAGGGATTGATGTGCTGCCCGCATCTCCCGGGCAGGGTCTCGGCCACGGTGGTGTTGATCCCAGATTGTTGGGCAGCTGCCGCCCCTTGGTTGCTCATCAATGCGCACAAACACTCGGGCATCGATTTTATTACATATTCTAAGGGCTGACAGCAGCTGCCCGGCGGGCGGCTGTCGTCGTTTAGGTAGCTTAGGCAGGGGCGAAGCTTGTCCATGCAGTCTTGCCTTTGTACTTGGGCTAACGTTGTTGAAGATAATATGAAGAAGAGAAGAAGCATGGAGAAGAAAGCTAGCATCGTCACTTGTGTTTGCTTTGCCATGAGTTTTTTGTACTTTGTTTGAGTATTTTTGCTGGTGTTTTTGTATTATAATATATACGTTTATATATATGTTTACTATGTATGTTCATAGGTGGGAGTTGGTTATCAAACTATATATAGATAGATAAAATTAGGTTACTTACTATAGATGAGAACGTATATAAAATATGTTGAACGACTCGTTTGCTCAAATTCTGTGTTTGAACTGTGACTTGCGTGTAATGTAATGATGGTATGATGATAGCATGACTTTTTTGAGTT
The DNA here is from genome assembly GCA_027422505.1 of Craterostigma plantagineum. Taxonomy (NCBI): domain Eukaryota; kingdom Viridiplantae; phylum Streptophyta; class Magnoliopsida; order Lamiales; family Linderniaceae; genus Craterostigma; species Craterostigma plantagineum. The sequence continues at coordinate 5,379,865 of JAPQWV010000050.1, forward strand.
TAGTTACTGCACACGTGGATAAGGGAATGAGTCCACGTCAGCATGATTTTATTTCTATGTGGGCCTAAAATGGGCCACGGTTAAAAGAGCTAATGGGCTCATGGTAGAAACATCTCCATTTAGAATTTGCGGCATCTTATTACAATAATAGTGTGGACTGTGAATGAATGCAAGTGTTTCACCATTATTATTAAGACATGAAATTACTTCCATAACTGTTGATAGCTATGGACTTATTATTTCCTTGTGGTGGTACGTGAAGACTTGTTTCTTAATCTTTCATTACTTTTGTTCTTTTTTCTTCTTTTCTATATAATTTTGTTACGGAATCAACTAGGAAAACTTGCTTGTGTTGTGTTCCATAAGTTCTTCCTAGATGAGATGATGACAACCTTAATTACTTTTATTCAAAATATACTTTGATCCTGACGAAATGACAGACTGTATTCATTGAAGGAAAACAGAAAAAAAAGAGAGAAATTGAACTACTATTATTAAAGTTTTCATCACGTTGGCCATGATTTATTAGAACAAATACAAGAAAAACGTACCCAATAGTACTGAAGCCAAGATCAAGACTTGCCTGAAAATTTTGAACATCTATTCTCTTTCAGAAACTCAATCCTTCGATCTCAGTTGCTTCAACATCCTCTTATTCCTTGTCTGCATCAAACCTTCGGCATAAATTTGTACCTGATCCATTATAGAAGTCTTTCTAATTAGGATAATAAGATTAGCAATTCTAAATCAACGTAACTTCAAGCTCTTGAGAGAAAGAGATAAGAAAGAAGGCACTCGATGGAGTGCAAACATATGGGTATTTATAACAGACGAGACCTTAGCTATAGCTTAGGTCGTAGGATTGTCATGATAAAGACGATGGATTATAAGAGGTTAGTTTATTATTACATAAAATGATATGATAAGATCGACACACAGTGAAGGGGTCCTACCTTAGTGCATGGAAATAGTGTTTGAAAAGGCTAGAAAAAGCTTTACATATGCATCTGATTGAGAGAAGTTTGAGCTTCTTTGTATTATTTTAAAGTCCCATTGTGTTATATCGACTTTGTAACAACTACACCAAGTGCGAATCTGAGGATGCTGCCAAGAAAAAGGTTAAAGAAGAATCGATTTAGATGTATATATTAAATATATGTGTTTTGGCGGCACACACACACACACACACATATATATATATATATATATATATATATAGACATAATAAAATTGTACATTGTAACATGGATGATGATGGCGATGCCGACTCTATGCGTCTACACAACACAATTAATAAATTTTATGGTAGGGGAAGGAAACGGTAAATGATTTTTAGTGGATTATACCATCACTTTTTAAATAGGAAATGAAGCTCCATTTACAATAATTATATGTTTAGAGTTGGTGACTTGTGACAACAATTAACATGTCAACCACACTAACAATAAAAAAACGACTCATTTTGTACGGAAGATACACACACCCACACAAAGCTGTGAATCTTTAATCCATTAAACAACATAATTATTGGGGGAGCTTTAAATTTTCATGTAAAACGACAAAAATAAAACAATTAGATAACTAATAAGTAGAGCGCAGATCATCTATGGCCAAAAGCAATCTAAGAGCGTTACTCTTTGCAATGGTAATTAAAAAAAGATCAAATTTTACGAGAAATTAGTTAGCGGAATGACCCGCGAACTAGAATTAAAGAATGGATTCAGCTCAAATTTCATCTTTCCCATTACTTCTTAAGACCACAAGCAATTCAAGAAACTGAACGAAGGTTCAATCTTTAACTAACATCCAACGATGAAGTTGAACCACGAAAGATCGAATTTTTGTATATCAAGAAGAGAAAAAACGAGGTGGGTCGTTGGTTGACTTGCAGTAATGAACATAACCTAAGTCTCTTCGATTAAATTGATATTAGGCATAGTTGGTTGTTCTTGCTTTGCTGCGTTTCTAGTATTAGGATTTATAATCCAAAATCAAATTGAATTGGATTTTTCTTTAATGGAAAAACGTTCGGCATAAAAAAGGTATCTTTGTCTATCGTAAGAAAGAGCGCCCATGGAGGGAGAAAGATTCTTCCTTGTCCTTGTTCGTTAATCGGTAGTAGTTAGGTTTCACTAGGGCTGGTTCGGTACGGTATACCGTACCAAAACTGTGATATCGTATACCGTACCGAAATTTCGGTATTCAAAAAAATCATACCAATACCATACCAAAATTTCGGTATACCTTAAATTTCGATACGGTATCTTACCGAAATTTCGGTATGGTATCGGTATCATACCTTCTATACCATTCATACGGAGGGTTTTTTACCATGCATGTTCGTGACTCGTTAATTCGTTATTTTGGAATTTTAATCAATTCAAACTCCTTAGGCCCCCCCAATAAGCTAGATTATTAATACCAAAAATTTTTCAAAATAAAAAGATTTTTAACCTTAAATAATTTACATATTTTAGCTAGTCTCCTTAAAAGACAAAAACCTTTACATAACCACAAAATACAACTTTATATACAGATTAATTAGAACGAAGCGGCTATATTTAAAAATTAGTGAAGATTAACAAAAAGTAATTGCATTGCATCTTCACGCTTTCAAAAATCATGAAAAACATTAAAAAGACAAAAATTAAATGTTACTTGAGTTACATGAGTAAAATATGATGGGCCTAATATTAGAAAGTTGTGTATAAGTTAATAATTTATGGGCTAAATAAGTTTATGAAGATCCTTAATTTTTCATTTTATATTTTTCGAAATAATATAATATATATAAATGTGTATGTATATATATAAAATATATTAAAAAGTTTAGAATTTCGGTATTCGGTATAATCGGTATACCTAATTTTAAAAACTTTCATACCATTACCGTACCGAAAAAGTTTTCGGTACGGTATCATACCTTACCAAAAACTTCGGTATACCAAAATTTTCGATATTTTCTATACGATTCGATACGATAAGGACGGTATTTCGATATTTCGGTATTTTTCCCCCGCCTTAGTTCTCACAAACAGCTATTATGGCCACTCCGATTTCACTATTGCCACTCAACTACACTCTTCACTACACTGTACATTATGCTCTCTTGATTGTACGTTTAATTTGGAACCAGAAAAGCTCAAGCAAATGTATTTATTGGACGCGGATTTTCCCATGTTATCTCAGCTTCTCCTTTTTTTTTCCTCTCTTTCACCATTTTCTCTCTAGAAATAGAAGGAGATGGCTGCTGCTAACCTCTCTTTACTTCAATTCTCGCCACATAGCGTACAATCGAGATGCGCAAAGAAGCGAGTCAACAATCAGCTGAGATTCGAAGTGCAAAGTTAGTACGATTTTGTCTATCTTTGTTCTAGCGTTTCAGTCTGGTGGAACAACCCATGAACTTAGCCTCACAAAGCCTTAAGCTTTGACCTCCATTTGTTGATTCATGCTATTTTTTGACTGTTCCCTCGATCTTTCTAATGTCCACGTGTAATCTCGTTATTGGTTGTTGTTGCAGAGAGGTGCTTTGTGAAGTGCTCGTCTTCGAGCAATGGTAGAGGAGGAGGAGGAGCTCGTAAAGAAGATGATTCAGTGAAGGACGTTGAGAGGCTTCTAGAAGAAAAGCGCAGGGCTGAGCTATCGGCTCGTATTGCCTCGGGCGAATTCACCGTCGATAAGACGTATGATGGGCTCTCTAATCTTTCCGATTGTAGTAACTCGGAGAGTGTAAAGGAATGTGCTTTTATCGATTTCGAGTGACTTTTCTTTCTCATTCATTTGCTTTCTTGCCGTACATGTCTTTAATGGTAGCTTCAAGTCACAAGTCAAGAATGGTCTGTCGAAATTGGGCTTGCCGAAAGATTTCGTCGAACTCATATTCAGTATTGTGGGCGGTCAAACAGACGATTTGCGTATCCCAGAAGCGCAAGGTTCGATTAGTTCAGTAAGAAATGAGCCCTTTTTCGTTCCCTTGTACGAGCTTTACTTGACGTACGGTGGAATATTCAGGCTCACTTTTGGTCCAAAGGTTAGTTTCTATCTATCTTTTTAGTATGCTCAAAGTGGAATTTCTATCCCGTACCTGTTCTTACATGCTTGTTTTTGGCAGTCCTTTTTGATAGTATCAGATCCTTCGATTGCCAAACATATACTGAAGGACAATACCAAAGCTTACTCGAAGGTACTGATTGCTTACTGAGATTCATTGCTCGATGATCGATACACGATTCAATTGTCATCTTTCTTTTCTGAAGGGTATTTTAGCTGAAATATTGGAATTCGTAATGGGGAAAGGACTGATTCCCGCCGACGGGGAAATATGGCGTGTAAGGAGACGGGCCATTGTCCCTGCTCTTCATCTGAAGGTACTTAATACCCTGGACAAACACAATGCTTCTCAGATTCAATATAACTGATTCATATACCTGCTTTGTGATGCTCGAACTTAGTTTGTGGCGGCAATGTTTAGCCTTTTCGGGCAAGCAACAGATAGACTCTGCAAAAAGCTAGATGAAGCTGCATCTGATGGTGAAGACGTAGAAATGGAGTCCCTTTTCTCTCGTCTGACTTTAGACATCATCGGAAAAGCTGTGTTTAATTACGATTTCGACTCCTTGAAAGTCGACGCGGGAATAGTGGAGGTACACTAACTAACTCCTTGTCTGAATTTTTCTGCAAAATAAAATGTGCTGTGTTTGTTATTGCAGGCTGTGTATACTGTTCTGAGGGAAGCCGAAGACAGAAGCGTTGCGCCTATTCCATTCTGGGAGATTCCCATATGGAAAGACGTTTCGCCGAAGCTTAAGAAGGTCAACGCAGCTCTGAAGCTTGTTAATGAAACGCTGGATAATCTCATCGCCACATGCAAGGTAAGATCTTTTTTTTTTTCATTCCTTATTCTGCCCACTACCTACGTATTTCTAACGTATCGTTGTTCTTCGTTTGCAGAAACTAGTGGATGAAGAAGAACTGCAGTTCCACGAAGAATATATGAACGAGCAAGATCCCAGCATTCTTCATTTCCTTTTAGCCTCAGGCGATGACGTATGTCTTGTTAGTTATATATTTTACGGATACTTTTTGCTTTAATTTGGCTGATGGGAAGTAATGCTTTAGGTCTCGAGCAAACAGCTCCGCGATGACCTAATGACGATGCTTATCGCCGGCCATGAAACATCTGCTGCTGTCCTAACGTGGACATTCTACCTTCTTTCGCAGGTACTAATTTGTGCCTACTTAAGCTTGTGTACGAACTAAGAAACTAAGGTGTGAGGGTAACTTTTCTTCTTTTTATTTATTTTTTTTCTTTTGCAGGAGCCTAGCGTCATGGCCAAGCTGCAAAACGAGGTTACATATTAGTTTTAGCAGAAATACCAATCGTTGTAATGTAACTAAGAAGCTCTGCTTTCTTAGGTCGATGCAGTTCTAGGCGATAGATTCCCGACTATCGAAGACATGAAGAAACTGAAATATACAACTAGAGTAATCAACGAAGTAAGCATTATCCACTTATAGTTGAAGTACTAATCTGGCGATATTCCTTCTCGTTCATATACTTACAACCTTTTTACGCCTTACGAAAAATGACAGTCCTTGAGACTTTATCCCCAACCGCCCGTTCTGATTCGTCGATCTATCGACGAGGACGTTCTCGGGAAGTACCCCATTAAAAGGTTGTCTCCTATAATCCCCCTTTTTTATTACCGTAAGCGCTCTTAAGTGTACCAATCATCAACAAGCTCAGCGGGCGCTTTTGTTTTCATACAGAGGCGAAGATATCTTCATCTCCGTGTGGAATCTGCATCGCTGCCCTAAACACTGGGAAGACGCCGACAAGTTCAATCCCGAGAGATGGGCTTTGGACGGCCCAAATCCCAACGAAACTAACCAGAATTTCAGCTACTTGCCTTTCGGGGGCGGGCCAAGAAAATGTCTAGGAGATATGTTTGCTACGTACGAGGTAATTTTACGCCTAGTCTATTACAATGATGCTCTTCGACCGCATATATATCTATATATTGTAAGCATTCATATTCTGCAGACTGTGGTAGCCGTGGCAATGCTTGTACGTAGATTTGATTTCCAACTAGCCCTCGGAGCGCCACCTGTAAGTAAAAACCCCGTCGAAAACTGAGATTTTTGCGAAATTTTAGTGAAACATAGGATGAGCTGATGAATCGTTCTCTGTCATGCATGGATTTCTTATGGTTCGAATAGGTTAAGATGACGACTGGGGCGACGATTCACACTACAGAAGGTCTGAACATGACGGTGACTCGCCGGAGACGGCCGCCGGTGATTCCATCGTTGGAAGTTCCGGCGATGAAGGCTGACTCGTCTGTAACTGTAGCTTCCGAGACGAAGGAGAAAACAACCTCGGCGGCTCAGAAAGACGTTACCACTACTACTACTATGCTTTCTTGAGTTTTCTTAGACATCTTAAAAATCCCAGAATGAACACAGATAAATTAGTGGGAATATTGCCTTTGCTTGTAAATGTTTATGACATACATTTATACGCCTTGCCTTGAATATGGGACAATAAATACAGTTTAAATAACGGTAATCTACAGAAAAATACCCATTTATATAAAAAATTTGCAAGTCAGACCCCCTGTCAGAAAAATTTTCATATAAGTACCCGTTCGATTGTGCGTACCATTTTTCCAGTCTTGACGTACCTTTCTGTATATGAATTAAGTATCATATCACGTGTATATATGGTACCCGCATATGGTACCTATATACGGTCTATATGGTACCTTAATGTGTAGTATGATTTACCATTTTCTTACTGTATAACGTACCACAATATGTTTCCATGTGGTATCTAATTGTGTTATATGACGTACTTGCGGCGGAACGCGTACCAATCTGCAAAAAGTTTATTCTGACAGGTACCTGCATATAAAAAAAAACCTGACAGGAGTCTGACTTGCGAATGAGTATTTTTCGGTTAAATCCCCTTTAAATAATACGGAATGTCAATACTGAGAACAAAAAGAGAAAAGAAAGTTAATTATTTATGTGATTTATTGATAAAAAATAAATAAAGGAAAAAGGAAAAAAAAAGGGATTTGCCAAGGCCCAAGCCTCTTGTAATAACGACTCATATTTCTACAGTCTGAGCCTATGATAGAAGCAAGCATAGGCCAATGGCATGACAGATCCGATCCGAGAGCTGGTACTGCTATCTGAAACGAAGGGGGACGTTTTCCAGGTGAAAAAAACATATCTTTAAGCTAATTTCCGCGTAACATTCCCAGATCTCTATTTGAATCCAGCATCGCGATGTTCGAATTCGATTAGGTGAATTTCCGTCAACTTTGGCAGGAGAACTGATCTTTGCTGAGCTGAATCGACAATATAGATTGAAGAAATGGCTGGGGCAGCTGGTGGATTTGTTATCAGGGCATTTGAATCGATGCTCAAAGAATGTTCTAACAAGAAATATAGTGCTCTCCAGACGGCAATCAAGAGCTATTTAGGTACTATTTTTCTATGCTATGAAGAGATGAAAATTTGGATCAAGATGCTGATTGGATGATGGTTTTTTGAGGGAGATTAGTCGTGGGCATGAGTTGGAGGCTATCCATGTGTACTAGCTCGTATTGTTATTATGTTTTCTTGCTCCCTTGATTGTCTCCATGGCTGGTATTTTAGAATGCGAATTATTTAAAATTGATCATATACCCAGCTGTGAATGGTGAGCGAAAATGTGTAATTGAAAATGTTGAGTAAGTGATTTTGGATTTTTTTTTTCCCGTTCTTGCAAATACCTTTCAGTTTGCTGTAATTGAGGAGGTGGTAAGTGGTGTCGATAGAGCTTCTTGAGATTTTCCTTTTATATGTATTTGGCTGAGTAATTTTTTCTCTTTTAATGTTTGTGGTGTTTCAGATGCAGTCAAGGAGTTGAATCAGCAGACCGTAGTTGAAGAAAGTAAGCAATCCTCACCAGCAGCTTCAGATCAGAGGTGCTAAATCGCATTAGAATATTTAATGCTAATTCTCTTACTCGCAACTTTTCGATCCCCTTATGCATAGGCATGCCTATAAAAGTAGATTCATCCATACATGTTAATCTGTGCCGATATAATTGCCAGATGTGAATGATATACGACCTAAAACCTATAATTGTTTTGTGATACAAGGTTTAGAACTAACTGTTCCTATTTTTTCTAATCATCGCTGACGTTTGGTTTCAATAATTTCTCTAATGTCTCAGCGTACAATCTGGATCCCATGTTGGATCTAAAAACCCGGGATCCGACAAATCTATTGGAGGACCTGATGCTGAGCTTGTGCTAAAGCCAATTAGGTTGGCCTTTGAAACAAAGCACATGAAAGTTATGGAGCTTGCTTTGGATTGTCTTCATGTAGGTTTTCCTTCGTCCATCTTCTGATAAATACGAGTCCTTCGATCTTTGAATTTGCCAAATACGAGACAACGACATACCATAGTTATGCATATTTTCTTTGTTTATTTGTGCAGAAACTCATTGAATACAATCATCTGGAGGGTGATCCTGGTCTTGATGATGGTAAAAATGCACAGTTACTTATGGAAATCCTCAAAATGATATGCAGTTCTGTGGACAGTTCATCACCTGACAGGTGTACTACTTGGAAGATTGAGAATATTGCATGTTAGTTATTTGATGAATGTAACCTGAGATTATATATGATGCAGCACTACTCTTCAAGTATTGAAAGTGCTTCTTACTGCTGTGGCATCCACAAAGATGCGAGGTATGTCAAAATTAGGACTAACATTCAAATTGAAATTTCTTTATTCTTTGGACAAGTACCACTGATTGTAGTCAGACATCGGACCACGTCTACTTTATCAAACTATGTGGGCAATGAGATGAAATGTATGATAAGTAGCCTTCTTATCTGTTATTTCCATTGTTATTGCTATATATTCATGTCTCCTCCTTTGCCATCACGTGCGACAAGATGATTCTCTGTTATTTCATCTTTTTCCTGATATGCAAGGGATGATTGTTTTAGTTCATCCACTGATCATACATTTTACCTTCTGGTTTCTCTCTTTCTAATCAATGTGAAACATCCATTTTATGTACTTTTACTTTTTCATACTGGATAATACATTGTGAGTTGATTGTCCGCCTTATTTTCTTGATCTCTTTGTGCAGTTCATGGTGACCCATTGCTGGAAATCATCAGGGTTTGCTACATGATTGCTCTTAACAGGCATGCTTTTACAAACTCTCATGATTAGCTTGGTTATGAGTTGTCTCGTTATCTAAAATCAGATTTCATGTTTAGTAAGAGTCCTGTAAGCCAAGCAACTTCTAAGGCCATGTTGGTACAGATGCTTAGCATCATTTTTGGACGAATGGAAACTGATGTTGTAAGTTAGATAGAAACACTTTCTCCGTGCTGTTTTTGGGGATAGGACCATAAACAATAATGATCATTATATCTCTTTTTGATCAGGTTTCGACCAGTTCTGAATTAAACGAAAACTTAGAGGATGTGTCAAGCTCACAGTATTTGGATATATTGTCTGTTGCTCAAAGTCATGATCCATCTTTTGCATCTGAAGATATTCGAGTCAGCACTGATATAAAGGTGTTTGGTACTTGGTTGCTACGATCAACTCATCCTATCTGTTATCTGACTATTTTGCCATTTACAAGAGTTAAATGCTGTCTGATCTGTGTATCCTCCATTCCAACTTTTACTTGTATAAAAATGCCATGAATAGGAACTAGAGGCTGTAATTATGAAGGCAGTAGAACGGGAAGAGGTTGGAGATGTGACCAGGTACGGGTACAATTCTGTAGCTGACCTTGAGTTAAAATATTGGAGAAATTAACTATATGCTTCCTTGATGTTGCATAGCCATTTTTATGAGAAATTTTCTCAGTTTTCCCTATCTTATGTCTTTCCGCTACATCTATCTTGTGGTTTTTTTCCAAGAGGAATGGGTCCAGAGAACAACATTGTCGACCAACGTGATGCTTTACTTGTTTTCCGTACTCTCTGTAAGGTATATATTTTGGCCTTTTTTGGCGAAAATGTTACCAGGCTTTTATGTGGTTCCGGTCCAGATTGAACCTATCATGCCATGTTTTGCAGATGGGATCGAAGGAGGACAACAATGAAACAGCTATCAAAAATCGAGTTCTGTCGCTGGAGCTTCTTCAGGTAGATAAGTTTTATTGAAGCTGTAATTTTCCAATAGATTAATGGGAAATTATCATCTGTGTCAGGGTATCTTGGAAGGTGTTGGCAGTGCTTTCATGAAGATATTTTACTCGGTCAAAGCTCATCTTTCGTATGTATTATTACGAGCAGCAGGTTCTCAATCTCCTGCCATATTACAGGTGTGGTTTGTCATTGTAAGTATCTTTTCTGTTGCGGCCATCGTTTTATAGTTTTAGTTCTATTCCTTGGCGCAGTATGCTGCAGGAATTTTCTCGGTTATTTTACGGCGATTTAGGGTGGCTCTGAAGGTATGAAAATATAATTTAGCACCTTATTTAATTGTGTAGTAGAACTGAAAGCATTTTGAATTTTGATTAGACTTGTGTCTTGAAACTAATGTAAGTATCAATTCTTCAGGCTGAAGTTGGAATATTGCTTCCCATTATTTTTCTCAGAGCTTTGGACGGATCAGACCTTAACCAGAAACATAGCGTTCTTCGGTAGGCTACAATATGATACCTGGCCATGACTCTGCAAGTCATTTTCCGTAGTGGAATGTCATTGTTTTTTGTAACAATATCAAATTCCAGGATGTTGGAGAAAGTGTTCAAGGACCCACAGACGCTCGTTGACCTCTATCTGAATTATGACTGTGACCTCGAAGCCCCGAATTTGTTTGAAAGGATGGTACTTTTTTTTTTTCAATTTTTTCCCAAGAATTGGTCTGGTCATATGTTTATGAAAAGTTTCAATCTCCGTATATATTTTTCTATTAGGTTGTCACACTATCCAGAGTTTACCAAGGTACTCCAGATGCAGATCCCAAGTCTTCTACCGCATTACAGACAGGATCAATTAAAGTATTAGCACTTCAGGTATATGTCCACACACACACATACTACACACATATTTGTAGTTTCTTTGGCACTTTATAGTTCTCCCTTTCCGACTCTTCTATGCATTATGTGTCTCGACATTTTTAGGGTCTGGTCGATGTGATAAAGTCACTAGTCACCTGGGAAAAGTCTCATAGGCGGTTGAAACGAAATAATAAGAATACGGAATCTGTTGAACAAGAAAATCCTCATGGGGAATTAGATGAATCAAGACCAGAGGAAGATCCATCAATCAGCTCGATTAAGTCCACCGAGGTATAATTAGTCTGTTTCTTTTTGTATATTCAATTTCCTTAACAGTTCAAGTGGTATTCTAACATGCGATCTTGTTTACTATTTGTTTCTCATATTATATTTAGAATTTTGTATTAGACTCCAACTTCTTGTTCCCAAAATTGCAGTTCAATCAGCATCCAGAAAAGGTCGTACACGACTTGATATCTAGTCAGCTGGTAGAGAACACACCAGCTTCAGTTGCTCAGTTTCTTCGAAATACATCCAATTTGGACAAGGTAGTAATGATTGATGTATGGTCCTGACAGGGATTATTGAGAAAAAGTAAGTTATCTTCCTATATTGATTCCAGGGTATGATCGGGTATTACTTGGGGCAACGTGAGGATTTCCCTCGAGCTGTTATGCATGCTTATGTGGACTCCATGGACTTCTCTGGTATGAGATTTGATGTTGCCATTCGTGAATTCCTTAAAGGATTTCAACTTCCCCAAGATGCTCAGAAAGTAGATTGCATAATTGAAAAGTTTGCGGAGCGGTATGTGTATTATCTTGCTTCATTTTTTTGACATACTTGACATGAAAAATATCTGAATGTCCCTTATGGATTACAATTACATATATCCTTCTAAACTTTTTCGCAAAAACTTCTAATTTACGTTGATGCGAAACGAAATTCATTACCAAAAGTAGAGGTTTTTTATATATATTCTTATGCACGAGCATAGTTTTCTCGCTTCAGGTGTCTTGTATATGCTCAATAAATTGATATGGTTAATTGTGTTTCTCACTTGAATCGTGAACAAACTTTAATCTGAAAACTGGGATTTTGTACTTTGTAGTATAATGTCTGCTTCACGAGAATAGGAAATTAGGACCAATGTTGAAATTGATCAGCTTAATGTATTCTCAAGTAAATATCACTGCAAGAAAGAGCTGAACTTGTAAGTCAACTATGGATATGATGCCGAGATTTAATATCATGTTTGTCTGTTGGCAGATACTGTGCAGACAATCCTGCTTTGTTCAAGCATGCAGATACAGTTTATGTCCTCGCTTACGCTGCTATAATGCTGTCTGTTGATACTCACAATCCAACAGTTCATCCTAGGATGGCCAAAAGCGATTTTATCCGCATTGTTACCATGAACGATTTTGCAGAAACCGCGCCGCAGGAACTGTTGGAGGAGATCTACGATTCGATTGCGAAGGACGCGATAATAGTGGAAGATTATCATGAGAAAAGTAGTCTGATTAATATCCTCAATTTGTCTCTCCCGAAAAGTAACTCTTGGTCCGACTCTCAATCTGAGAAAGAACCGATTGTTAAGAAAATACAAGCCCTGATTAAGGAACAAAGTGGGAAAAAAGGAATCTTTTATACCTCACTCAACGTCGAAGTTCTACATCCCATGGTCGAAGTTGTAGGGTGGCCATTACTTGCAACATTCTCTGTTGTCATGGGTGAACTAGAAAACAAACCTAGGGTAACTCTTTGTATGGAAGGTTTCAAAGAAGGGATACACTTAACACATGTTCTTGAAATGGACACCATGCGCTATGCATTTTTGACATCTCTGTTGAGGTAATTCTCATCGAAACATTAATGTTTCAAGTCTTTTCAAATTACTTTTCATATTTATTAATATCTCAAGACCTGGAAAAATGAATAGATGCCGCTGTCTGAACGTTATGATTAGAATCCTCAAGCTTGATTTTTAAGCTCAAATAATGGGCTGTTTGCATCCCCAAACTCTAGTGTACTGACGCCAGTTAAACATCACTGTTTTTCTATAATTTTAGAAGAATCTGTCATTGGAATGTTTGATATAAGAAGTCATGCTGTATAGTTGCAGCAAAATTTGTTTGCTTCAATGCAAACTCTGCTAATGAACTTTGTTTTGTACTCATAGAACAGTCCATATCTGTTTTGTGTCATTCTTTATTTAAGAGCTATATAGCAATTAGAAAGTCTTGAATCTTTTATCTTAATCATAGCCTCTCTTTTGGTTGTGGAAGAAACATGATGTGTAAAGAGGGGAAATAAGACGAACCTTTTGGGGATTGATGTTTGATTAATCATTGTGTTAAGAAGCATGAACTTTCATCAGTTCGAGGTTAAGAGCTTCTGAAAAAGCTACTCAGTCTTGTTATCTGATAATGGCATTTATTTTTCGTAATTGTAGGTATAACTTTTTACATGCACCTAAAGACATGCGTGCGAAAAACACGGAAGCACTATGTGCACTTCTTCATTTATGTGATAGTGATATAAATGCTCTTCAGCACTCTTGGTTAGCCATTCTGGAGTGTATTTCCCGTCTGGAATATGCTGTCTCATCCCCGGTTATGTTAGCAACTATCATGCAAGGATCAAATCAGATGTCTCGAGATGTGATTATTCAAGCACTGCGAGATCTCTCTGGAAAACCAACCGAACAAGTATTTGTGAACACCATCAAATTGCCTAGTGAATCAGTTGTGGAGTTCTTTAGCGCACTGTGCAGTGTATCTGCCGAGGAATTAAAACAAACGCCTGCTCGTTTGTTTAGCTTGCAGAAAGTTGTTGAAATCAGCTATTATAATATGACTCGTATCCACATGGTAAATCTGTCATCATGATGGATTTTTACTGCTTTTGTTAAATTTTGTTCCTTATATTATGGTTTTTTAGATACAGGTCTCAGGTTTTTTTGATATATTTTTATAGGTTTGGGCAAGAATCTGGTCCATAGTGTCTCAGCATTTAATCTTTGCTGGGAGCCATCCCGATGAAAAAGTTGCCAAATACGCCGTAGAATCTCTAGGGAAGCTGGGTCAAAAATACTTGGACCATGCCGAACTGGCAAACTTCACTTTCCAGAACTATATTGTAAAGCCTTTTGCAGTTCTTATGCGAAACAGCTTAAGTTAATCCATGCGAATGCTTTTAGCAGAATGCATAGTTCAAGTATGGTTGCAGTCTTCTTTGTTTAATTATTTTAACTGTTGTCAATACCTTTTGTATATCAAAATATTTAAGCTTGATACCTACAGATTATAAAATCCAAAGCTGGAAACATAAAGTCTGGTTGGCGAAGCATATTCATGGTCTTCTCTGCAGCTGCAGAGGACGACGTGGAAAGCATAGTTGAAAGCTCATTCGAAAATGTGGAACAAGGTTGAAGCAATTTCAGTTCTTTTCTATGCAACAGGCTATAATATGTAAAAAAATGATTGACTTACACTTTAGGTCAATGCAGTTATCTTGGAACACTTCAATTTGATTGCCGGTGATTGCTTTATGGATTGCGTTCACTGCCTGATTGGATTTGCCAGTAATAGGAGTTCTCTAGCTGTCAGTTTGAAAGCAATCGCTCTGTTGCGAATATGCGAGAACCGTCTTTCAGAGGTCCGTTTGAAGTACTTGTTCGCTTTATATGCATGACTTCCCACCTTAGCTTTGCTATGCATTTGTTAGTTGTTCTCTGTATTCCTTAATTGCTGCCTTTGACAAACAATTACGGTTGGCATGTTGATGGTTTCTGAATAGTGTGCTTATTTTAAAATTCAAGTTACAGATGAACGATTTCACAAATTTGGAATGTGACATGCTTTGCCGCAACACCTTAAATTATTATCATTAATATTCCAGCTTCGTTTGGATAAAAGCATGAAACTCTTGTCACTATCGTTCAACAATATCCTTCTAAAATTTTAGCATTCGTTGGAAACTGAAGGAAATTTTTATGTATCTTTTTTATCGTTTCATATACAGAGCATTATTCATGTTGCTTCCCAGAACTCTGTCGATCACAACTTGGCCAAAATTTGTGAAGTCGCTGAGCACTATTGGTACCCTATGTTGGATGGTCTTTCCACTCTGATCTCTGATCCTAGAGAAGAGGTTAAAAATTGTGCACTTGAGGTTTTGTTCGATCTGCTAAATGAAAGAGGCAGCAAGTTCCCATCTCAGTTTTGGGAGAAAATATTTCTTCAAGTCTTGTTTCCCATTTTTGACCCTCTTCGACATGCTGGGAAAGAGACTGATGTATCCACTGGAGACGAATGGCTTCGTGAGAGCAGTATTCACTCACTACAACTGTTATGCAACCTTTTCAATACCTTTTACAAGGTATGACAAGTAATTAGTATTATGGCTGCAACCCATGATTGTTCAAATTTTAAAACGTTTTCGATAATATTATGTATTTAGAATAATAATACGATGATGTTGACGGTGTTAATAGTTGCATTCTTAGGCTACACCATTCGGATAACAGCCAATCCGAAACACGTGAAATGAAAACTGTATGCTTTGACTAATTTCTTAATTTTAGGATGTATGTTTTATGCTGCCCCAACTGCTGAGTTTACTGTTAGATTGTGCCAAGAAGACTGATCAATCAGTGGTTTCTTTATCTTTGGGAGCACTAACGCATCTGATTGAAATTGGAGGACACCAATTCGTTGACCGTGACTGGGACACGCTATTGAAAAGCATAAGGTGAACTCACTTTCAAAACATCAGGCCCCCTTCCATTTTTCCTTTATGAAACTTTATCTGGAATTTTTCACTTCTGTTCTTACTAATGAGTATCCTTTTTATTGATAGGGAGGCGACATTCTCAACACAACCCCTTGAGCTTCTAAATGATTTAGGTTTCGAGAACAGGAAGCATCACAAGATACTGGCCTTAGACTCAGATGGCTCTTCACCGATGGCTAGTAACAAAAACCACCATGTTTTCTCTGAAAATGAATCTTCAGGCGATCACAATCATGGAAGGGAAGACACTTCAAATGCGGGGGGATCTGAAGGTTAGAATTTTGTTATGATATGTAATAGGGACATGATTATCGGAAGGGAATTTACATTAAGTAAATATTTTGAACCTAGAGAGATGATATGTCCATTTATATGTTTCACTCGGAATAGATATGACATCACCATCTGGTCAAGCTACGAGACTAAGCAATGGTGGGGGCATTCAACACACTCAGTCTTTCGGCCAAAAAATAATGGGAAATATTGCGAGAAGTTTCTCATCAAAACCAAAGAACCTTAACTCTGATGCAGCAGTACCATCTTCTCCATCCAAGGTTGGTCGTAAGTTTTGATTGCTCGTCAATATTCTTGTATCCACTTTCTTTATCTTGTTGTCTTCCAGGTATGAAACAAGTAGCTTTGTCTAAGTAACATTTAATTAACTTAAAATTTGGCAATATTTTTTTTTATGTCCTCTAGCTTCCGGGCCCTATCACAGAATCAAGCGCCAGTGATGACGAGGAAAGTCCTATGATGGAAAGCATTAGGAGTAAATGTATGACACAGTTGTTTCTGCTAGGTGCTATTGATATCATTCAGGTGTGCTTCAGTTTCTCAGAGACTAATTTTCGTATCAAGTGGTCTGAATAATATGCATACTTTCTGTTTCATTTATCTTCTTGATGTTTCGCAGAAGAAATACTGTAACAACTTGAAACCGGAACAAAAGATCACCGTCATGGAAATTTTGTTCTATGTCATCGAGTTTGCTGCGTCGTACAATTCTTACACCAATCTTAGGTTGCGAATGCGACAAAGTTCAACTGAAAGGTAGGTTAATGAATGGCCTGACCTTTAGTATATTTGGCCCATGCTTTTTGTTTATTATATGCTCCAACTAACCAATGTCTTCTTTCCGATAGACCACCACTGAACCTTCTTCGTCAAGAGTTGTTTGCCACTTGTATATATCTGAGTATCCTGCAAAAGGCAACAGTGGATAGTGTCCACAGTGATGGGATGGCCAGAGAAGAGAAACTTGAAAGAGTAGCTGAAGAAAAGCTTGTAAATTTCTGCGAACACATTCTTAAAGAGGCATCCGAATTTCAATCTACTATAGAGGAAGCAACTGATATGGATATCCATCGAGTGCTTGAACTTCGATCGCCCATAATTGTGCAGGTGTGAATTGCTATGCCTTTTTATTTTTACATTTTCTTGATAGCTCTTGTAGAAAATGACGAATAGGATATAAAATCGAATAATAAAGGTAATGATCCTAGATATCACATGTCCAATATTCTTCATCCTCAAACTCTTTGTTACATTAGCTTTCTACTCTCAATCATATTATATCCTCATTCTTTGCTTTACGTCTTTCCAGATGCTGAAAAGTATGTGCCAGATGAACCCGAAAATTTTCAAAAATCACCTCAGAAAATTTTACCCTTCAATGACAAAACTTATAAACTGTGAGCAGGTAAACTACCTTTGTCCAAAGCCATTCAGTAATTCTTTATGTCTACAATGCTCAGGCAGCATCGTCTTTGCTGCTCCATCTTCAAGAGAACGTGTGATATGGGGGGCTTGAGCTCCGTTTAATCAGTTTATAGTTTCAATGGAGTTGTGATCTTTGGTTTCATAATCTATACTGCAAATGCTAATTCTTTATGATCATCAAAATCATTGCCACTGATTTGTAATGAAAAGCTAACAAAGTGTGGTTTTCCTTTGTCAGATGGATATTCGTGGTGCTCTTGCGGATCTTCTTGCCATGCAGTTGAAGATATTAGTGACAGAAGAATCACCAACGATGTCTGATTGATCAAGTGCTTCTGTGTATTTTGCATAAGTATTATATTATGACTCTTCACATTTTTTTCACCCTCTTCAACAATTGTTCCTTTCTTCAGTTGGGGTTTACATAGATAATACATCCATATAGTCCACATTCTCAGAATCTTTAACTTTTTTTACGATGTAATTAACTCGTTTATTTATCGTAAACATTTTCTCTTTTCGATATGTTGTGCTGTAGTATGTATTCTTAGCTATTTTATAAAAATGTGTGCTGCGACTGTATTGAGATACGTTAACATAATACACACATTGCGGAGTGACGCAGCACCAAAAATTGATAACCAAAAAAAAATACTTGTTTCAAAGGACATGATTTTTGCCTTATATTAGCTCAAGGAAACATCTGAAAATCCACAAAAAAATCGGTGGCTAAGCTCGATGGGAACAAGCAACCTCAATCTCAGGCGCTTGATGTTCTTCAATAAGGTCTCTAGACATGGCTGAAGGTATTCTATGACGTTTCAGTATACGAGATGTGGCGATTTTGGCCGACTCGTAGTTTAAGACGACGACCCTTTCTTCGTCCAAGTCAAACCTCACACTCTCTGAGATGTGATCTTCGACGAGTTTTCGGAAGTGTTTCAAGTTTTCAACTTTCACACCGTTGACCTTCTTCACCTGCACAAAACAAGCCCCGTACGATTAACAAAAAGCACAAAGAATCCACTGGTAAAAGAATGGTATGAACTGTACCTGCAAATCAGCGAGACGCTCGTAGCCAGTATTGATGTCATCCATTAATACCTGTCATTGAAATGAGAACTTATGTTATAGCTCTGAAATTTCACTTCTTAAGATGCATGGTTTGGCGATACGTTGTAAAAATGATTTCATAATTACGTTTCACGTATCTTGCGGACATAGAAAGTCAGCAGTACCTGAGAGAGAATAACGAGTTGTTGCCCGGGTTTTTCAGGTAGCTCTTTGAGTGCTCGTTCACACAAGCGGCGAGGGGATGTATTATACCAATCTTCTCCATATTCGTGAAGATATGGCTGTGTCAATGGGATGAAGACAAGACCAGCAAATATGAAATAACTCGGAATCATATCGAACTGATGAACTGGTACGAGAGGCTCCAGCTGTCATTTAAGAGATCTTTCAAAAATCAACAAAAGGAGGGTCGAGCAGAGGTGGCTCACCAAATCATAACAAAGAGCACATAGAAGATTCAGTACTTACGGGAGAAAGCGAAACACTGAACTCGTGTTCTTTGCCATCTCTCCATACTTTGATCTGCGCAGTATCATTAGGCTTCTTCATGGAGACGAGATGATCGAATGTTATACGCTCTCGGTTTCGAAAGGGAACTGTAGATGAAATAGAAACCTTATTCATACTTTAGAACATCAGACAAAGCAAATCGCATGTCAACGTATACCTGATCCATCATTTGCTATGGCCACACCATCGAATGTAAGGATGACATCGTCCTTTTTCAAAACTCTATATGCATCAGCGGTTGGGTTAATTCTACTCACGAGTACCCCAGTTAGGCTAGGAGGCAACTTAAAGTACTCTCTAAGCTCCGCATTTTCAGTAGGCTGGCACGACAAACCCATGGAACAGAATCCAACGTAGTCGCCAGTTTTTTCTACACCCTCAATGAAATGATTAATCACAGGCACAGGAATTATGTAACTGCAGAATACATCAAGTTAGATATGCCATTGTACTTGTACAACAAAGTTTCAAAAATACGAGCTTGAAAAATGAATAGCTTCCCGAAACTGGTCTCACTATGCAAAAAATTACCCGATGTTTTCTGCGTTCGATAGGTTTTGAAATGCAACTCCCGCAACTTTGTCACCCATTATTGCTGGCCCCCCACTATTTCCCGGATTTATGGCAGCATCAATCTGAATTGCCAAAAGCTGAGTGGCACCATGAATATACTGTGTCGGTTCAACTCTAGAAACAATCCCTTTGGTAACAGAAATGTTGTCTCCCCCTAAACCAGCCATTATTTGGAGCATGACTTCAGCAGATTATTGTAAAAACAAGAACTATCAACAAGAACATGAATAAACATATGCTTTATAAGAAAAAAAAGATACCTTGAGGATAACCAACAACAGAAACAGCATCCTGAAGAAAGGGTACGTCTCCGAGCTCAAGAAAGTTCATTCCTTCCCAAAATTCTTCGTTTTCAACCACCAAAATGGCCAAATCACATTCGTGACCCACGGCTTGGACCTCAGCCCTGTACTTAGTAGGGCAGCCATGCTTTCTCACACGCACAAATGTATGATCCGCCACAACGTGGGCATTCGTGATGATCCTTCGACCCGAAATGATAAATCCTGCAACGAAAAGCTCGCACCTTTTCAATTGAAGTTCCATTTCCACCACAAAATCAGTGAATTTATCTAACAATTTCCAAACGAGAAAACAAGCACGTCGATTAACGTTACAGCTTTTATAGACATTCCAGCAATTTCTAAGAACAGTCGTAATCATCACTCAATAGCACACATTTCGAAGAATTAAAAACACAAAATAACAAACCAGAGCCCATGGATTCACGCTGAGGCTTGTTTTGCCAGGGCAAAAAATAGCTGGGGCTGCTCGACAGAGTGAATATCTTCACCACAGAATCCAGCGCCAGCTCAATCGCGTGGTACGCGTCCAACATCGCAGCATCCCCCATTGCCACGCCATTCCCAGCAGCCACGTCAGCATCAGCCTCGCTACATGGAGGCGAGCGATCGGAGGATGGGAAAGTCGAGTACCACTTGCTCAAAGCCAGAAAACGGAAGTCAGAACCACTCTGTATATTGCTCACGCAATCTCTGTAACGTGGTGAAGGATGAATCTTTGAGCGGCTAGGGAATAATGACGAGAAACGAGATTGCTTCTGTTTGATTGATTAGGAGATGGCTTGATCCGCCGCGCCGCCGCTCGCGCGGTGGACGAGAGGCGGAGAACGATCATTGCCGCCGATAGGAGGCTGCGTTGGTTAAAAACCTCAGCTGAGGGTTATGAAGGTAGAAGAGTTTCGCGAGTCTCAATTTGCTGTCGAAAATTTGTTTTATCTATTTACCCTTTTAAAGTTGTAATTACGTATCAGACCTCTGTCAGAAGATTCATAGTTTTAAGGACCCAATTTTTATAAATTTAGAGATAATGACCCAGATTTACACCGATGTTATAAAGTATATATGAACTGGTATTAGATGATCGTTGTGTTATTTCATAACAATGAAGTGGTAATGTTGAATAATGAAATGGTACTGCAGAACAATGAAGTGGTACTGCAGAACAATGAAGTGGTGCTGCAGAAATCGGATCCTTAAAACTATGGATTTTCTGACAGGGGCCTGAAACCTAAATGAAACTTATGGGAGAGCCTGAAATCTAAAAGCCTCTTTATTAAACCCTTTGGAGACTGCAAAGCCAAATTTAGTTTTTAGTCCTTGAATTAATCGATATGCCAAAGAACAACCCTATTGACTAGAAGTATAGAGCATGAACCCTAGATGAAAATCTTTAATCAACCACTTTTTTAAGATGACGACTCAAATCCCAATATCTCCCTAAAGAAACCATCCCATAAATCTTAAAGAAACTACACTCTTTTGAGGTTCAGATTTCTTTCGAAATCATGGGTGTTCCTTGAATATCCAACAAAGAGTTTGTTTATAAATAAAAGGGAAGAGATGAGAATATAGATATTTGTTGGACCTTTTCTTACCCTAGTACACCCTGACAAACACCTGTTAGTATACTTTACTCAAACCCTTTTTCTTGGAACGCAATGGCCGTATTGTAGAGATTAACATTCTACTGCTTACTTGGGAATGAAGAAGCTAAACATGATCAATTACTACAGAAAGAGCGAGTTATAGTATAGTTGTGTGTTCTTAGAATATTTTGCTTTTTCGACAGCCTTGAAACCTCAGCCTAGTAATGAAACGCCTTATTATATCTCATATATTCGTCTTCTTCATCCCTAAGAAGAAATGATCGTCACTGGCACTGCATATTTTTTCTCTATCAGCAAGTTCATCATACATGGAAATCTCGAAACAAAATACTCGTATCAAAAATGTCCAAAGAAACCCTCGTCAAAGAGCAAACTCGAATCAACACCATCCATATCGTAGTACGCCGACGTAGGCATCAATACTTCATGGCCCGTGATAGATTCTTCAAAAGGATCATTACTATGATATTCCAATTTATTCTTCAAGATTAATTCGATCAAACTAGAATTTTGGCATTGAATGTTAAGTAATTCAGCTCGAGCCTTCGCTAGTTCGGCCTGAAGCCCGTCGATTTGATTCTGAAGGTGGCAAATAGCGCCCGCGCATCCATAAATTGGATCTCTCAGCCTCGCATTTGCTTCGTAAACCATGCTATTCACTGCATCGGTTCTTCGATCTTCAGGAATTTCCTGCTTATTATTATTACAAGAACTGCTTTTGTAATAAAGATATTAACTTTAGCACACAACCCAATAATGTTGTCGGGATTATTAATTAATTACCAGGAGAAACTTGATGACGTTGCTAGCTCCAAAAACATGGTGGATGGCGGCGAACTTGAGAGGCTTGGTCGGCGGAAAATAAGGAGCCAAGGCGCAGTTTTCCATGCATCGGCGCCTCAATATTTTGCAGGCGGCGCATGGCCTGAGAACCACCGTGGATGGTGGTGGAGAAGAACCTAAAGACGTCGTCGGAGATAGTACTACGTTGTTGGCTTTGCAGTAATTATCCATAGGAAATTTGAAAAGAGAGTATAGTAGGTTTTGAGTTGTCGTTGTTATTACATGGTTTGGCATGTGAAGGTGTTATTTATAGGCGGATGTTTATCTTGTCTTTTGGTCCAAAGTCAATCGTATTTAATCGGAAATGTTAGATAGAAAGTAGTAAATGCAGAAGAAAATTCCCAAATCGATTGAAGAAAATGAGTGGTCTTACTTGAGATTTTTTGACTTTATTAAATGCGCTACATGCTAATAGTGAAAAGGGCATTTTTGAACCTCGGAACAAACTATATTTTTCTCTCTAATTTTTTCTGTAATTCACAAGTTTATTACGAAATAATTCCTAAAACGGAGAAACAAAGAAGAGACTATATACTATAACCATCGTATTTTAGAGCTAAACATACGACATAATATTAGGGTTACGTACATAACATACTGGTCTATATATTAGGTATCATCAAATATAGAGAAAAAATAAATAAATGGAAAGTTTCAATGACAACGTTATAATCTGGTGATTACCACATACTGTAAAATATAAACGTTGTTATCGTTTTGCCGACTATTAGTGAAATGAGAATGTGACCCAAGTTTTGCCCGTCAAAGGAATAAATATATAGAATAGACCACATATATCAAATATCGACCCAAGCTGCAAACCTAATAAATTCCAAGAAGTAATGTCATGATTTTGCATGAGAAAAGGACATAAATAGCTACAAAAGTGAGTGACACGTAGTATTGTTCAATAAATATATCATCACAATTTACGTTTGCAAGAGGACTTCTCTTTGTTTCTTCGACCAAGAACGTTCATTTCAAATTAGAATACATATGAAAACGGTGATTTCTGCATAAAAAGAAATGGACTTTTATCGGTTAAATACTGAAAATATAAGCCTCCCAAATCATGATGAATGGTAGATACAAAACGTTGAGAAAGTAAATGTAGTTTGAAATTTGAACACACCAAATATTTGTTCATGTGATATTTGTATATTGGCTGCGTGGCTTTTGCGGACGAAGCTTAGCTTGGCTCGGATAGAAGTCGTATTATTTATATGTATTTAATTTACATAGCAACATTATAGATTCCATATGTTCACAATACAGGAGAGTCCAAAACGATTATCCACACATTGAATTATGGCAATGTTATTTTATTGTCTCAGGTCATAAAGTTCTAAAGCGTTGGAAAATATTTACTGTTTTGTTGAAATTGTAGCTTTGCATGGCCAATAGCATAATCTTGACCATAAATAATAATGCAACAATCAAGTCTTCTCCACTATAGCTTTACCTATTTTTTACTAATATCAAGATTTGACTTGATTAAGATTCCAATTTATAGTATCTTCGTTTATAATAACGTTTGGGTTTGTTCAAGAATTGATCTTTAACATAAATAATACGAAGTACATTGTCAAATATAACATATTTTGCTAATTGACGACAACGCTTATTAGAATATATGTGCAGTGGATATCTATATATCTCAAAATACACGTCATGTTGCTAAATAGACTAGCCTACTCCTAGGCTTGTCAACGGGGCGGATGAAATGTTTTATTTCAGTATTATTATTATTATTAAGATGGGTACTTAATCGATCCATTATTAATGTTACGAGGTTGCCGAAGGTTGACCGTTGACCAAGGTCAACAGTGTGATCGGCTGGCGACGGAGCATGGTCGGATGTGAAGGTTCGATGGCGCGAGTTGGCCGATGATGACTCTCTCGGGAAAATGGCGGCTTGCTTAGGAGCGAAGTTACTTAGGATCAAGACCTTACTTCACCACGAAGTAATGAGGATTTCTTGAACAATGGCTCCGTCGGCTACGATCAATGGAAATTGACAATTTGTCCCTGCTTTACCAAACACTTATGTTTTTGTACACATTGTGATTTATTGTGCAAAACAGAGCACGTGATGTCGGCGTTGACGCCAGCACTGACTGTGTAGTTCTCGTCTTCTTGGGATCGCCGGTGTTAAAGCGACAGAAATGTGCCATTTTTGCGCTTTGCTTTCGTGTTGCTTTTTCACAGCGTGCTCCACCGTGCAGTAGCGTCTGTATTTTGCTATTCGGCCCCTCAGTCTCTGCTTTATTGCAAACTCGCACCCTATTTGACAAATAGTCTGATTTGGGGACCGATTTTGACTGATCATGTTAACTAGTGGTTCCTTCCCAAAACGGTAGGAGGAGAGGTCTCTTTGATTAATATAGTGAGTCGGGCGAAGTTAGATTCCAGATATATTCTCTAACACGCCACCTCACTTGTGCCACGATTCACAGCGGGCGGCGCTGACTCGGACAAGCGTGATAACGCGCAGATCAAATCCGCTCTGATACCATGTCTAATTGAGGGTTCCTTCCTAAGCCCAATTGATGGTAGGTGGAAAGGTCTCTTTGATTTCTATACTAATGAGTCGGATGAAGATAGTTTCCGATCAATCGATCAATCGTGCAGGCCCAGTGCATGGGAGAGAACCGCTACGTGCTCAAGGTGTCGGCGGACAGGCAGGACGTCGATCGCGGAGCGCAACGAGGGGCCCGCGGAGGTTGGCAGCCAGTGAGGTGCGGGATGGTGGCGATGAACTGTTTTTGAGGTTTTTTTAACTTTTAAAGTTTATAGGTAATATATAGTAGTTTATATTTGTTTGTAATTGAACCGGAGTTTTCACAAGTTGTATTAGAATTCACGATATGCGATATAAAATAGCAAAAAGTCATGCGTGGACTACAAAATTCACGACATGCAATTGAATGATATAAGCCATGCGTGACTAATCTAGCACAATAATCATAAGATTGGGGTTACTTTCAAATGTATGTCCGACCGTTTATATTCGTTGCTCATCTCCTTTATGGTTCTGACTAGAAATAAAGCCACGAACGATATATATTGAAGTCGGCCCTGTTCATATTCAGAATTCAACACAAACATATCCAAATGCTTTGGTAATAAGAAACTAGGGAATTTTTAACTATCAATCAATAAAAATTCATTCCTAATAGAGTTGTATTTTACTCTTAAATAATAATAATAATAAAATCATATCTTCACTCCCACCATAGGAAGGTGTTGACATGAGGTTGAAAATTATACCAACATCTTCCCGGACTCCATTTCCCCAACTCAAACGAGTGAACCTCTCTGGTCCTACAGTTATAAGCTGCCCCGTCACTCTTGTCGGCGTAGACCAATATCTCACCCGGCGTTAGCCAACACACGGGAGTCACAACTCCCAGATTGCACATACCGTCGCCGTTTATAGGTACCCTGAACAACAAAGTCCACTCTCCGCTCGCAGACTCCATCTGCCAAACGTGAAACGAAACCTTGCCGTATAAATAAACGAGCGATAGGTTGCCGCCCATCGCCCTAAAAAACCCGTTCAAATTCTTCGGTGGTAACTGAGGCGGCGACGAAAACCGACAGGCGGTCTCGGTCTCCAAGTTCAACGTCAGGACAACCCCGGACCCTGTAGACGCCCAGTGCATGTAGCCTCCAGTAGTAGCATGAGTTGGGCAACTGAAGCGGCTTTCCCGTACGTTGTGCCAAATGTGCCTTATGTCTATGTGCCTCCAAGCCCTATCGACTCCGATAGTTAGCAATGCGATTCGCGTCTTAGGACCGATGTGGTCGTCGCCATCGCTAACCAATTGTGCAAGTTTATAAGCCATGGAAGCCTCCGCAAATGACAAACCGAATATCCTCGACCTTCCGGGGGGCCGAGGGAGAGGCGTGAACCGCTTCGTCAAGGGTTTGGCGACCAGGGCATCGCAAGGTGTACGCCGACCGACGATCACCACCAAACCGTTGCAGCTGGTGACCACCACGCCCTCAAAGCCGCAGTCGAAATCAGATACCTCGAGGCGACCTCGACGCATTTTCAAGTACATCCCCTTGCGAGGCGTTTCGTGAGGTTGTACTACGAGTCCGACGGACGACGAATTCCGGTGGTGGTGGTGGCGGGCGAAATTCGGGGAACTGATGATAAGGCTCCATTCTCTGCAGACGTGCCTAACGACGTTGTGCAACGGCCGAGCGGGAACATGTAAGAGGAATTCGAAGACTACGTCTTGGGGAAGAAGACGAGGATAATCATGATGATGATATCTTGTCCTTGGTGAAGAACACCTCCTTGCAACACCACAACTCCTCCTAGAACAAATTAAATAAATACAAGAGGAAGAAAAAAAAAATTTCGAAAACGCTCGACGGAGGCTCGTGATAAAAATCATCACCTCAATTATGATGCCTACACTTAAAAAAATTAGCCCGAATTTTAGAGATGAATTTAAAAGAAACGCAAGTATTTTCTTACCTGCTCAGTCTTTTCTGAATCATCGTCTCCTTTCCGGGCCGCCATTGAAATTAAGACGTATGTAATGTGTGTGCCGAAAGAGGAGAGCTGAGATGTGAGTTGCATTTAAAACCTCAACCTAATCGGACTAGTTTTTATACGAGGTTGACCGACAGGATTAATAGAAATAAAAATTAAAATGGGCTTATTGGGCCGGTCAATGCCATCAAGGGACTGGATTGAATATTGGGTGCAACAAGTACATAATAATATTAAGAGCTGAAGTGGCGACACTAATTACTAAATCAAAATTTTCATAATTTCACCATAGGGAGGGACCTTTCTGAACTACCATACTACCTTACCTGGTAAGACAAGTGATGTAAAAAAAATTTATAAGCAATGTTTTCCTTGATTCGGTAGTTGGAAATTTGGGCAGCGAGCGAATCAATTGAATTACATTTGTTTTGTTAACAAACAAGTAATAAGCTCAAATCCTTTACAAGAAGCCGATAGAAACTCTCGATAAGAAAAACTACTTATCTTTTGTGCCTCACTCCCTCGGCAAGCCAAATCCACTGGTCTTATTCCAATTCGTGAAAAAAAATTTCCGGTATTTGGTTCGAAGGCAGAGGGAAAGTTGCCACAAATATAAACTGCAAAAAAAATGTCAATGTCAGAAATAACGTAACAATTTTAATTTTGTAATTACTACTCAAATACCTCATCTGTGCAGCATCGTAACGCACTCACGAAGGTCGTGTGGGCCATACCATGTTTTTTCTTTTAAAGCCTTACTCTGCAAAAATAATATATAAATTATAATTATATTATAAGATACCGTAAAAATAATGTGTTAGAGTAATTAAAAAAAGTTGACACCTACCCAAGGGTGTACGGATGGCTCGAGGGTGAACCTAGCCAGGTACACGATCGACGCCGCCACCACCGACGGAAGGAACTTCCTAAAGCACTCGTACTCCAAGAGGCTGAGCTCGGCTAGGTAGCGGGTCAAAAACCCGAGACACTTAGCGGATTGCTGTCAAACATTTTCAGCATATGTTTGAAATATAAGTGAAGGTAAAAGGAGAAAATAACAGAAAAATCACCTTAAAATCTTCTTGGGAGATCTTGTTGAATCTCCCGAGAAAGTCGTCTATCGTTGGAACGCCGAGGCTAAATCCAAGCACCTCCAGTAGAATTGCCTCCATCTCGTTTACCTCATTCTTTGGGTAGATATCGTTCATTACAAAACGAAATTGTTTACGCGAACGTTCGCCCTCGAATTTCCTGGAAGAAACTAAAATGGATTGGCAGGAAAAAAACAATCAGAACAAAGAACTAATTAAAAACTGATGCTTACATGGAGAGCATCACCGCCACCATCACAGTAAGCTGAAGATCACTAATATACTTTTGCTTTGAGAAGAACAGATCCAGGTATGAAGTTGCCAAAAAAAGAGTGCTTGGAAGAATCAGAAACTCGTGGTTTATGTCGATGATCCAAGCAATTATTGTTGCTCTCGTAACAGCTGTGATTCCATTCGGGTAAGGAGGAATTGGCCATGTCTCCATCTGAATTAAGGATCCAACATTGAAGTAAAAAACAGTTTTTACCAAAGGAAACATCGTATATAGTTGATAAAACATGAAGTCTTTCATATGACAAAGATACAAGCAACCCTAGAACATGAAACTTAACCGATCTAAACGATAAATCAAAGAATATTGCGTTTGAACTTTACCTAGTAGCAGATCTTACTCTAAGACACATGTAAAGAAGCATTTATCAGTATAACAAAGCAAGCTATAGGTGCAAACAGAGTCATGGTAAAAACACATGGAAATAATGAAGAACGTTTTCGCTGAGCTGAGAAAGTGTGAGATGGTTCTCGAACATGGCCTTTCTGATGGGCTCAATAATATATCATCACCCAAACCAATGTATTCAGCCCAAAAATAAAAATGACATAAGTAACCCTTTTTTTATCAATAATCATAATAATGCTCATTCAATACCTCCAGTTTACGCAGATAATCATGATGTTCGTCTTCAAGAAGCGGCTTATTCTCTACCTTGGACGGTGATGTGATTATAGCAATTTCCAGCTTCAGAGATACAACAAATGTCACCAAAGGCACGATTTTAGAGAGAAAAGAAGAAGAAGAAGAAGAAGAAGAAGAAGAAGAAGAAGAAGAAGAAGAAGAAGAAGAAGAAGAAGCAAGCGCTTGGGTATATATACTTGTGAAATAATAGCGCACACACAACTGTGATTGAAATATTGCGATATATGAACTCTGAGATCTTTCATATTTTACCTGAGCATCCCCACGAGGCATTAAGTTACCAGTGACCCTCCCACTGTTCTTATTGCCATCACTGCCATTAGAACTAAGTTCAACTGTTACTTCGTCACCATTATCATTACTGTCAATTAGCTCACGATCGCCGGCGGCAGACTTGTTTTGTTTGCAGTAGGTTCCACTTAGAGATAGTATCTGGTAGTCTCCCTGAGTTTACGCAGCCTCCTTATATAAACATATATATATATATATATATATATATATATAGAGAGAGAGAGAGAGAGGTGTATATGTAAGCATACATGGTTCTCAGCCAAGTCAACGTGAGCAGAAGAAAGTCGTCCATTAGCAGAAAACACACGCACTCCATAGGGGCTCGCTTTCCCCAACACGCGGATCATATCCATTATATCCTGCACGACATTGATTTAGGTTACGTTTCCAGTGAGGAGTTCGAATTAAAGATATTATTAATAAGAAAATAAAAACCCTAATTTCACCTCATTATCCGTAACTGTCACATGCAGCGTCGTCGAGTTTCCGCCTACTGAGGCAGCAATCATCCCTTCATCAGCATCACCTGACGATAAGAATAATTATTAAAGAAGACATTATGCAACCAGTTCTTTGAAAGACATTTCCTCTAAAGATGATAACCTCAAATATAACACAAAGATATCACAGGAAAAACCCTGTACGGAGCGACGTAAAAGATTTACCTGCTGAAGGAGACGTCCCAGATTTCTTGAGGCTCGCAATTTGACTTATCCCATCACCTGCTACCTCTGAAAATTTCGACGAACTCTCGTTTGGATTAGTGGAAAATCTTGCGGGCTTTTGCTTGGGGCTGTCCCCTTCACCACTTCCATGGCCACATACGGCGGATGCTTTTTCTTTATCCATTGCTCTTCTGATCTTGTGAGTGCTGTGAGTAACTTCGTGGTCGTCGTCTAAGGGAGATTATTGATGGTTGAGTGGTATCTATAATGTTTTGTTGGGCGGTGCTTTGGGTTTCAGTGGTCGTTTGAATATTACTTGGCTATGTAAATGGTTTCTATTCATCGTATATAGTTGTGTGTGTGTGTGAGAGAGAGGGAGAGGAGCTTGGAACTTCTTGATGGTTGTGGCTGTTCCGTGAAAAAGCGTTGACCAAAATTCGGTTAATTTAAAATATTTCATCCTCGTTAAATACAAAAGAAATCACCGCATTAGCAACACAGTTATGCTCAGTTTGGTTTGGCCACCACGAAACATATTACTATCTCTGTCCAAGTCCAACACGTGCTCTAGTCCAACACGTGCTCTATTATCAAGTTATACTAATCGGGTTGGGATCCTCTATTCCACTTTCTGTATTCCACTCCGTATTCTAACGAACGAAAATCGTTACACTTCCCCCCGACAAGTGTTAGAACACACATAAACATCATTACACCTATGAATTTCATTACAACAAGTGTTTAAACAGAAAAACAACCCCATTATTACGTATGTTTCTATTTTAATATATAATACTGATTTTTTCTACTCCATATTAGAGAAATACGTAATAATGGGGTTGTTTTTTAGTTTAAACACTTGTTGTAATGAAATTCATAGATGTAATGATGTTTATGTGTGTTTTAACACTTGTCGGGGGGAGGTGTAACGATTTTCGTTCGTTGGAATACGGAGTGGAATACATAAAGTGGAATAGAGGATCTCAACCCATACTAATCCCTTATTTATAACCCCAAATACATCCTTTCGATGTAATATAATATAGAAGTAATTAGGAAGATACAACTAAATTATTAAAGTAAATAACTTTGATAAAAAAAAGCTTTTGATAAAACTATAATCTTGCTCAATTGCGATTTGCGTAACCTTCCTTGTCGTTGACCAACAGTTTATGCATACTCTGAATTTCTTGCACTTGACTCACCACCGTGGTGTCAACCATCACGTACTTTAGGAATTTGCCGACGAGGAATTTCTTAATCCCGGCATCTTCCGACTTATACTTTACCTCCAAAGAATTCCATAATTCCTTTGCCGTTTCAATCGGACTATAGACATTGTAAAGGGAATCGTCTAGTCCGTTTAGAATGTAATTTCTACATAAGAAATCACTATGATGCCATGCATCCGAGGCCGCACGCTTTTGAGCGTCGGTCTCATCTTCGGGAGCGGTCATCTGTCCTCCGAAAGAAATCGAGAAAGAGATAGAGTTGTAAGATAAAACAACATTTTTTGTTGCCATCTTTGGAAGTCGGCGCCGCTGAATTTCGGCGGTCGTTCACCATGCATAGGAGCGGCTGTCACCATTGGAGCGATGTGGGCGGTAGACGGCGTCACATTCTGATTATCGTCGGTTGCCATCTTATCTTCAAATATTTATTTGACTTGCTTCTCGCACACGGTCTCGTCTTCACTTGAAACGATGAACGGCTTGTCTCCAATAGTAATAATTAAAATTTCGTCTTCAAATGTTGTTCTTCCGTTGGTTAGAGCCTTATCTTTGAGTGAAAGCACAAATAAATCTCAACGAACGATGCGAAAAGACAAGTCGAGGCACGTGATACACGCTCTCTTGAATACGAAATTACCCCGCTAATACCACGGTTTACGGTAAACGCCTCCGAGATACAACGACTTACATTTGGAATATAGCGGTATCTCAAATACGCCAAACTTCGGCGAACAATATTATTGCTTTGGGACTTACAATTGAAACTTTGTAGAATACAGAGAATTCTTTTGTGAATTTTGAATGCTTAAAATGATAATGCATGTGACCTATTTATAGAAGTGGGGGACCATTACCAAGGGTTATGTAGTACAAATGTGTCTTTTGTGTGTATCTTTTCATATTGAAAGGTCTCCTACGTTTTCTTCATGTGCACCTTTTAGAATTATACACCTTTTCAATTTCAAGTACAAGAGGTGTACCTTTTATTTTAGAGTATTTCATTCGGGTTGGGATCCTCTATTCCACTTTCTGTATTCCACTCCGTATTCCAACGAACGAAAATCGTTACACCTCCCTCCGACAAGTGGTAAAACACACATAAACATCATTACACCTATGAATTTCATTACAACAAGTGTTTAAACAAAAAACAACCCCATTATTATGTATTTTTCTAATATGGAGTAGAAAAAATCAATAATATTAAAATTGAAAAACACGTAATAATGGGGTTGTTTTTTTGTTTAAACACTTGTTGTAATGAAATTCATAGGTGTAATGATGTTTAAGTGTTTTAACACTTGTCGGGGGGAGGTGTAACAATTTTCGTTCGTTGGAATATGGAGTGGAATACAGAAAGTGGAATAGAGGATCTCAACTCATTTCATTCACACCTTTTCTAACAAGTCAGCCCGTCAAAGGATAGATATATATAGAAATAGACCACATATCAATATCGACCCAAGCTGCAAACCTAATAAATTTGAAGTATTCATTCCATGATTTTGCATGAGAAAAGGACATATATACATATCTTCAAAGTAAGTGACACATAGTATTTTTCAATATACACACACACATATATATATATATATATATATATATTAAATTTTTGTTTAGAGAGGACGTTCACTTTGTCTCTTCGACCGAGAAGGTTCATTTCAAATAATATATATAATACAGATCGAAACGGTGAAGTTCTGCATAAAAAGAAATGGACTTTTATCGGTCGAAACTCTGATAATATAAGTCTCCCAAATCATAATTCATGTGGTAATACAAAATGATGAGAAAGTAAACGTGGTTTGAAATTTGAACGCACACCAAATATGTGTTCATGTGAAATATTTTATGTTGTCTGCGGTGCGGGGGCTTTTGCGGCAAAGCTTGGCTTGGCTCGGACAGAAGTGGTATTAAGATATGTATTTAATTTACATAGTAAAATTATAGATTCCATATGTTCACAATACGTGAGAGTCCAAGACGATTATCCGCACATTAAATGATATGGCGATGTCATTTATTTGTCTCATGTCATAAAGTTCTAAAGCGTTGGAAAATTTTTACTGTTTGTTGAAATTGTAGTTTTGCATGGCCAATAATAACATAATCTTGACCATAAATAATAATGCAACAATTAAGTCTTCTCCACTATAGCTTTACCTGATTTTTTACTAAACCACAAGAAGATATGGTATCCAACAATATCAAGATTTGACTTGATTAAGATTACAATTTTATAGTATCGTCGTATAATAACGTTTGGGTTTGTTCAAGAATTGATCTTTAACATAAATAATACAAAGTATATTATCAAATATAACATATTTTGCTAATTGACGATGGAAAAGATATCAACTGCTTATTAGAATATATGTGCAGTGTATATCTTATATATCTCAAAATACACATCATGTTGCTAAATAGATTAGCCTACTCGCTCAAATCTAAATGATGAAATGAAGAAGCCGTATTTTATTAGTTTAACGCATGTTTCCTACGAAGCAACAACGATTTTTCTTGCATGAGTCTAATGTTTGAAATCGGAAACTTCTCAACATTTTCTTATACTTTATTACACAAAACAATTTACAAAACATATCAAACATAAACTGTAACGATAATATTCAAAGGAGATGATTTTCTTGGAAAAAAATAATTTTGAAATGCCATTTACCGTATTATTATTACCTAGCCGTTCAACCGAAACCACTAGTAATTCTCGTAGCCTATTAATCATCGAGATTAATGGTACCCATCAATGAGTATATACTCGTATATATAGAGATATCTCAAACAGTATTTGTTTTTAACTTTCAAAAGTTCAAAATATAATCTGGGCAATTTACTAACATTCGATTCCCTTCGATCATGGCATCAAGCTTCGTCTTCAACCTAATAGCAGAAGATGAGAACACTAATAAGCTCATAAACATGTTCGCAGAGGAAGACGACGACGATGGTTTGCTCATCTCTTCGAATCTCTGCGATTCTTCGACGGACAACGAAGGTTTCAGATTGTCCGACTTATTACCAAAGCCATCTCGGCGGAGTTTCATGAGGAAAAGCTTAGCATGGGACAGCGCATTTTATGACAGCGCTGGCGTGCTCGAGCCCGACGAGCTTTCCTCCTTCGTGAACCGAGCGCTGGGCCCACTCCAAGACGTGTCGAACCGCCGAGGTTATATATTACATACATATATGTGTGTGTGTGTGTGTGTGTATTTGTGCGTATTTGATATGCATAGAGATGAAAAGATTATGCATTTGTTTTTTTCCTGCAGCTGCTACCAAGAAAGTCGAAAAAGCTAGCAAGAGTAAGGTATGTTGGAAGACATTGAGTTCCTTACTGCAGTCCAAATGCGATTTCGTCGAATAAAACCTTGGATTGAATTTGTGTTTCTTACATTCTTGAAATCGAAACATTCGTAAGGAACAGATCAATGCAGCTGCAATGAAGAGTCCAAAACCGCCAAAGTCGTCGAGAATGAATATCTCGACGAGCTTACGACCAAGCTCAGATGCAAAGATAAAGACGACTAAATCAGCAACAACTTACAGTAAGATATTGTGTGTGTGTGTGACAGAGACATCCTCAGAAGAAAGATATGAGAACCCTGTTTATTACAGGGGAAGATAGCAGCAAATCAGCTACAAAGGCCTCTTCTTCACTGAAAGGTGGTTCCTTTACTGCTCGATCTTCGACTCTACCGAAGAAACAGACGGGGAAAGGAAACATCGGGCAATCTGCATCGTTTTCGGCCTGGAGATTTTCAGAGGGAAGCATCGGGACGAAAAGTATGAGTCTTTCGACTCGTTCTTTGGCTCTCCCAAGTCGCTCCTCTTCGTCTTCTATTACGAAAAAGAATATGAATAATGGATCAAGAAAGAGCCCACCTATGGATTCTCGGGAAAATCAAATCATGGACTCTTCAAGACAATATGGCCCTCGGGCGGTGAAAGCAGGAAATGACTCCTCTGTTAAGGTGAGGCCATCGAAGCTTCATCCGCCGTCGCCAAACAATAGATTCTTCGATCAGGTCATATTTCAGATTTCTGCACACACATATATTGAGTGATCTTTGCATTTTAATCAGTTATGGTGTCCTAAAACTGCAGATCACGCCATGTAAGAAGCATCATACGACGGCATCCATGAGCAGAAACTCGTCGAGTTCGTTCACATCAGCAACATCATCGGATAAGAAGCTGCTCAAAACACAAAGTGTGTTTGGGAGTTCCCTTACGCTAAAGAGTAATCATCGCCCTATGAGCAGATCAGTCGCAGTTGAAAGAGGTTTCAACTCGAAAAGCGAGAGTATCTCGCTAGGTTCGAGCTTGAAGGAAGAGAGAGCAACGGTTGCACCGAAGACAAACAGAAGATACACAGAGAGAACTCGTAAACAGTGAGGACTATTAACTTGAAAGATTAATCAGATTCTTCAAGGCATAGATTCCTTTTTCCACTTGCAGATGATTAGCAGTTATGTTCTATATTTAATCTATTCCAACCTAATTAGTGGTTTGCTCGTACTAGTTTACAAGACATAACATCCCTCAGAATCAACAGATTTAGATGCACGCACCTTAATGATCCCAAAATATAAACAAAGTTAACCAAAGAAAACATGATTACCATGATTAAGCGCTGCTAAGCCATCAACGTTGGATTTTCCTGGCTCTGAGCTACCACGATCGGCAAAATCTTCACAGATATCACTGGGCTGTAACCTATCTGATAATCGACATCAACGGGCCCAAAGATGTTGAACTTCTCCGCGCTGCTATGAGCCACCTCAGCATCAGAGCCTCGCTTGAAGATCACTCGAGCCCGGCCAGAGTCAACATCAACCTCTGTCTCTGATTCCATAATAGGCCCAAATCGTCTGAATATTTTGTTCAGATTTATTTCAACTGGAACGTAGCCTCTCTCAGCGAAATTCAGTATGAGCTCTGCAGGCGAAGTTTCTTTCTTCCTTCGCTTCGCAGCTTCTTCTTCTGTTGCAGTTGCTTCCAAGGGATAACTCCCACTGGAATATCTCCGTCTAGAATGGAGCTTAGAATAGTTTTGCACTATCTTGTCCCACCAATAAGAATCGATCGAGTCATCAAACTCATATTCTTCTGCAACTAACTTCCTTTTCTTACGACCCCTTCTGTTCAAAGCAATCGAGCTGCGAAAGAGAGAAAAGAACTTTCTAGACGGGCTAAGTAAGTCTTGTTTTTTCCTGGGAGTCTGAGCCAATAGCTGGAGTTGGGATAGCATTCCGTCCACAGAAGACGATTCTAATGAAAAGGCCATACTTTGCCTCTCAGAAAGCTTGTCTACAGAAACATCGTGTGCGTTTTCGTCGTCGTTGCTCTTAGAAGATGACGTGGCGCCAGTTAGCTGAGTGGCTACTCTACGTATACACTCGCCAACCTTAAAGGAAGGCTTGGGAGTTTGAGATTTCGAGGCAGATAGTTTAGCACCGTGCACACTCATCCTTTCCTCTGTTTCCATAAAGCGATCTTCCTCACGCATTAACTCAGCTATGCTTCTCTCCTTCTTAGACTCTGTAGCATCTTCAGGAACATACTTATGTCTTTTGGCCACCATCTCTTCATCATCGTCCACCCAATCGACATGGAAATCAGTTTCTATTAATTCACCAACCTCACTAGGCAAGCGATATCCTTTAAAACGACAAAATCCAGATAACTGAGCTCGAGCTATAGCAAGGTCAAGTTTGTCAGCACCGTAAGTAGCAGAAGATCCTAAGTTCTTTACGAACTCGACAAGCTTATCAGGCTCGAAAGATAAGGGTCCAAACGACTCATCAACACCGTACCTTTTCCTCAATTCCTCACGTAAGCCTGCGTTCTCCACAAACTGAGCTTTGAGTTCTCCATAAACCTCTTTTTGTATGCAAGAACAAGTCAGACCTAACTCGGTGCGCCTCGAAACCTCTTGCAAGGCACAGTCTACAGCATTTTGAAATGCCTCTGAGTTTCCCTGATTCTCTATCTGGGAAAAATTTGGTCCAAAATGCTTCAAGGACGACGGGTCGTTCCATCCAAAGGTGTTGTCCCCGAAATATGCAACCAAATACGAGTCTTTTTTGGAATGCTTCACAGCCAACTCAGAAGCATCAGAGGAATCAAAGATTTGCCCGGGCCACCAAGGATGGCTACGAACTTTACCCCATACCAAATCTCCCGGCGAAAAATGGCCATCGATTTCTGCAGGCGAAAGGTATCCCAACTGATTCATTTTCAATTGGCTCTGAGGCCTTGGCGTTTCCTTGTTGGATAAATTCGTAGTCTCCGAAAGAGGTTCCTCTGTTTGCCCAAGGTGTTCTGTTTTGGTATCCACATCCATAGCCTCCGTTTCAGAAGTATGAGCTTCCTCTATGGTATCGCCGATATGTGCAGCAGATTCCTCTTCGACAGCATTATGAACCCCAGCATCGTCTCTGTTATCCAACCGCGCATTGACATTCAAATCAACAATTTCTCCTACCCCAAAATTAATCCCTTTATCTCCCCCAAGTCCATCGACAGACGACTCAGAGCCCACAATTTCCGAAGTCAGTTCATCACCGTCCCAACCTTCGCTAGACTTCCGAGCTTGATTTTTAACGCTTTCTACAATTACCTCTGTTTTTCCACTCAAAGAAACAGCTGAACCGTTATCAACTTGCTCGTCTTCCATAATTTGAGAATTCTGCATCAAGATTCCAACTTTATAAAGAAAACATACTTATTAATAGACGCAAGGAAAAAAAATTAACCAAAACCCTAACCACACACAGTTAGATCATTTTAATTTTTAACTAGCAAGAACGTAAAGTCCCAAATGTCGAAAAAAAAAGTTCTTGTGATAAAATCTTACGAGATTGTTAAGGACGATTGCCCAGAATTTCAGTCTCAAATTTGGAGCGAAATGCTCGAGGTCTTGCGAGAGTGCGTGCGTGTGTGATGTGTGTGAGTGTGTGATGTGTGTTAGTGTGTGAGAGAGAGAGTGGATACAGCTCTTCGAAAGTACTTCGTAAAGAAAGTGTGTTTTATAATATAATAGGTTTCATCAACATCCTTTTGATTAAGAGATTGACGTCTCATCTGCTAAATATATCATAAAAAACAATCTTTATCATTCCACCTAGTCAAATGTAATTATGTACACAGTGCAACAACAGTAAAAATAAAAATAAAAAAGAAAATCACAATCTTCAGCGAATCGTCGTCACACAAATACAACTGATTGGTTTTCTGCATATACAAAATCACCAAAAGGATGTAACTTTTGCTTGATCTCTGCCTTGTTTGACTGCAAATATTGACATGGAAATACCAGAAAATCTTTGTAAGATCGCCTGAATTATGTCATGACAAGAAAGGAACACTTCCTTAGTGTGGTGAAGAAGAATGAGGCTCATCAACTTCTCATATCTTTTCCTTCACTTCGCTGGCATTGAGAAAGTGCAGATCATTGCATTGCTTAGTAGCAGAAGAGAATCCTGATGATGCTGCTGCAGAAGACGACGACCCATTCGAGTTCCATGGCTGCAATGGAACGATGGGCTCGACGCTCCTTTCCTGTTCAATCCAGACAATAATCGAGCCATCAAAGTCATCTACTTATTTCTCGAACCTTTGGTAATAAGAAAGTTACCTGGAGTTTGTAAGGGGAATGTAAGCCAGCCAACATATGGCCAGCAAATTCCTTATCCCCCTTTCCATGGAAAAATTCATCAGATTCTTCGCACTGTGGAACGATGGATGATGAAGATATCCCGAGACTGAGATCGAGATTGCCACCGCTGCCTAATTCGTTCGAAGGGGTTACAATTTTCGTCCCACTGCTGCAGTTATGAATGTTCGAACTTTGGCGATTGACATCAGTTAATATCCAAGAAAGTGTTCGAAAGGGAGACAAATCTTACTCGCCAGCGATGAATTTTCCTCTGTACTTCGAAGTTACTCGACCGAAGGCAGCGGTTTGTCTTCGAAGAATCTGAACGAATTCTTGCTTTGTCAAGTTCTTCATCTGTGGAAAAAAGAAGCAGCTTTATCAAACGATTTTCGTCGATGAGATCGTCGAAATGAGAAAGGAAGAGTACGAGAACCTGTTTAATGTCTTCTCGGTAATCGCTTATTTCGAAATTTATGTCAGCTTCGACTCCACGAAACTTTATCGCAGCACGATCATAGGCTCTTTCGAACCAAGAACAACATAAAAGTTTCAATCGAAGAATCTGAAATTTTTTTTATCAATTCTAAATCAATTTTCTTTTACCTAGCTGCAGCATGAGCTGTATCAAATCCTCCTGAAATCATATTCACAACCATGTTCTTAAGATTCGAAGATCAATTACCGAGTACTAACATCAAACACTGTAATCATAGTATTTTCAGCTTTCTCACCTAAATACACTTGTTTCCCACAGTCCCTGAAAGGGAAAAGAAAAAAGACAAGAAAATTGATTTCCCAAATCAGAGAGGTACAACAAACAGCAGCACGCCGTACAATCCACCACATGCATGCAGCGCAGCAGATGAGATAATTAAATAAAAATTGTACCAAATATGCGATTCCCATCTCCCAGTTCTTCTGTAGAAGGTGACCCCACGGTACTGCGAGCTCCTTGAACGGGGCCCACGGCGGCTCTTCTTCGCCGCCTGCGTCGGCACCACCTGATTACCGCCGGCCGGCGCGGACAAACCCAGCCAGTAATCGTGACCCTTATTAACTCCACCCAAATCGGTCTTCGCCGAGTCGACGCTTACGGGGAATAGTTCGAGCTCGCCTGCGCCGGCGCTGTCTCCGCCGGTTCCGTCCGCGCGGCGGAGGATCGAGAAGCTGAGCGTCTCGTGGCGCGTGGAGGACACGTCTTCCGAGGCGGTGGTGGTGGTTCTGAGGTTCAGATCAAACATCTTTGAGCTGCCTCTTGTTTGTGAGCGAAAAAATCGACGAAAAACCCAAACGAAAGGTGATTGCTTTCTTAGATTTCGTTTTGCTCCCTTTGGAATATACGTGAGCTTCAAACCTTGCGTGTGTTGAAGGTACGTAGTTGCAGATGCTATTTTCTTGAGAGTTAGAGAGGTCAAGGGAATATGTACGTGTATATATAGAGATTATAGAAAATTAGTACATTATAAATAGTATGATTTCCATGAATGGTGGTTGTTGCTCAGCTGTTACTGTGATTTTTTATCTCATGAATTATTGTTGTAGGAGGCAGAACGAGAAAGAGAGAGATAGAATGATGAGTTTCAACTAACAATGAAATGAAATGAATGTATTTTGTAATTATACTTCAAAGATAATATTATAATATTCGCGGAGGAACAGTAATATTTCTATTATGCGTATTTTACACACGCCTTACTCAAAATACATTGGCTATAAGTAGTAATAAATATTCAATCTATATGAACCAAGTGATTGGATATTTGGTAACCTTAACTTTGACTCCTTCCATCATGGTCAAATCTTATGTACGCTTTACTTTGAAGTTAAGAATCAAATTTTATCTGTGGCTTAATCATGTATATATATATAGAGAGAGATATATTGGCATGGTACGGCTTATGTTTGAAAAATATCCAGATTTGACAATATTTAAAGAACGTGGTCGTTTAATGTTTGGTGAAATTAAGAAACTAACTGTCCTTTTTTCTCTTATGGTTATTCTTCTTCAAGGAACAAAAGGGTAATTAAAATAATTTCTCTCCAAGATACAATGCAAAAGACACATATGGTGATACGAAATACTTCTTATAGATGTACTTGTACGACATAGTATCTTTGAATTTACAATAGTACAACAAAACAATATATTTTTATCAGTAAATCATCACATAGTTCCGAAGATGGATTGTATATAAATTATAAAATTAATAAAAGTAAAGAAAATAAATAATTGCCGACCATGGTAGGAAAAGAAAGAAATTAAATAAGCACGTGAGATTCGTATTTTTTTACCTACCCTTTGTCGTCTCTCTCAACCAAAGGTGGCCAATAATGATTCGAACATATCAATTCACACTGTACATTTTGTGGCTAACTAAAACATTTCAATTTCAAGTCGTTTGTATATATATCGAATAAAGCAAGGTTTTATTTTACATATATATAATCAACTGGGACCAATCTTTTTTAGGTTTCTCGTAATTAAAGGACGGGACAATCTCCATTCATAGTGAAAATAAAAGTTCAAAACATGTTTCTTTTTCTTAATCATGTCCAAACTTTCCTTGTTTAGATTATTTATGGCTTTATGTCTCACTCACATTTTTAGATAACTGTACGTTGGGGTCACTAAGGATTCTCTAGAACGAAAGAAACATCATGGGTGGTGTCACTCAAATGGCAAGAAGTGGGACATTTGTTATTTGTTTGTCTCTCCACTCGATATAATTAAAGGTAGATAATTTCACTTAAATAAATAGTCCTCCATCCCCTGATTTTTATCACATTTGTTGGTCGACACGGATATTAAGGTTTTATTATTATAATAATATAGTACAATGAAAAGGTAATAAAGTGTATATTTTGACACGTCTTTTAAGAATATTTAATATTATTATATTGATTGTTTGTGATAGTTTGTTTGCTAAATAAGGAAATGTGATAAAATTAGTAGGACGCTCGAAATGGTAAAATGCGATAAAGTTAGTGGGAAGTAGGGAGTAAGTAATTAATTGATTTAGTATTCCATGTCCTAAATCAACATAGATGATTGGACAAATGACAAAGGGACACGTACGAATATTGTGCATATGTAGATAGGATTGGTCACAAGGGAACACGAATCAACGGCAGGTGTTTGCCAAGCGACTCGTCCAATCGACGGCTGTGATTTCATCATCAAACAACGTCGGAATTTACGTTATTTTTCTCGTTACGATGACTTCGCTTTCATCCGTTTTCTCTACAATGAATTATGACGTGACTTGACAATTCGTTGCCCTCATCACATCATTTTATTGATAATTCGTCTTCAAATACACTTCCTATTAATTTGCCATCTATCAATGATGTAACTTGCCTAAGAATTACATCAAAGGAAGTTTTTCCTATTTTATTTTTTATTATTAATAATATTTTAGATCACTCACTTTGGGTTTGGTTCACCATTCCTGTTATGGGAAAGCAAAAAGAGAGTAAAAATAGAAAAAATAAAAGAAAGAATCAGTCCAGAACATTTCTTGAAATAAAAAAGAAGAAAGGTAAAGGAAAGGTTACTTGGTCCATATTATTTAATGTTATCTTGTTGTAAGTATCTGATGTTTCTTGTCTCGGTGACAATAAATAGCATAACATTCATGTGGCGACAGAAACTCAACCTCAAACTTGCTAATTTTATTTAGAAAAAATACAACGTTGGTTGCATTCACCGCTCGACTCCATATAATTAAAGGCTTAATTTCGTTTCAGGCCCCTTTAAAGTTTTAAAATAGGTTTGAAACCCTATCAGAAAAAATTATTGTTTAAAAGATTCATTTTTTATAAAATTTAGAGATAATGACATCGACCACACAAGTGTTATAAAGGGTATATGAGCTGGTCTTGGAAGATCGATCTGTGTTATTTCAGAAAAATGAAGTGGTACTGCAGAACCATGAAGTGGTACTGCAGAACAATGAAGTGTTACTACGGACAATGTGGTACTAACAATAATAAAGTAGTAGTGCAGAACAATGAAATGATACTGCGGAACAATGAAGTGCTACCGCAGAAATTGGGTTCTTAACACTAAATTTTTTCCAGAGAGGCCCCGAAAACTGAAATAAATACAACGGCACGAAACGAAAGTTGCCCTATAATTAATTATTACCAATAATGATGAGAAAAGAAATCAACACACTTGTCGGCAGGGGTACGAGGTTTTAATGCTTCTAGCATACGTGGCATCTTCTCCTCCTTTCGTACTATACAATCCTTCGTTTTTTCTTCAATTATTGCCGAAAATATCCCTTGCGTGCTCAGACTTTGGGCTTTAGAAAGTTGCCACCTTTATTATCCATTGGGCTTGCTGAGGAGAAGGATTTTGCTTGCAATGTTTTATGTGCGCGAGTCGTTCGACGATTTGCCCACGAGGGATTTGATTATGTCTTTCAAGGCTTGTTGCGTGAAGCTCGAAGAAGAAAAATAAGGTGGGTGGGCAGCTAATCTTCTTCTCAATTTGTATTAGATGCTTCAATTTTGATCCCTTTGGTGCAATTTCTTACATGGTTCGGGTCCGAATTCTTTCTTGATTTTACATATATAGTAGGTTTGAATTGATGATAGTAACAAATCTCAACATGAATAAGCCTCAATATCTGTTTATAGACTAAATATATACGCCAGCCACAAGCTAATAACAACACTGTATATGTCAATAATCTTTCACTTATTCGTACGCCATTCATGATTTTATTACATCATCTCGGCCCAGAAAGCTCCATGCAATGAGCATCGTAATCGTCGTCGTCCAAGCTCATCATCATCATCCCGAACACGCTCGTCGAGTGGTCGCTGCGATCGACCTCCTCACGACAGCCGTTGGATCTTTGATTCGAGTCATTACTACAACATAAGTTGTTCGAGGCGGCCCACTTCTCGGCCAATCCGTCCCCTTCGAGCATTCGAAGGACGTCGGACATCTTAGGACGCTGCCCGGGAAGGTACTGAGTGCACAAAAGTGCGACTTGGAGCATCTCTCCCACGTCGATGGGATCGTAGTTCGACCCGAGCTCTCTGTCTATCACCAGCTCCACCTTCTTCTCCCTCTGTATCTTCTTTATCTGCAAGAAGATACAAAGATCGGGTACGTTTTTTAGGGTTAGGGTTTCGTTATATCCCACATCGAATGATTCATCAAAGAAATAACTCCACCTATCACCAGTTGATTTTAGACTAAAATCCTCGATCAATATGGTGGTTAGTTTTAATGCAGAAGCTCTTGATTTCTAATATGGTAATTAGGTTTTAGGTAGAATTTCAAGGCGGAAGCCCTTGATTTCTAATATCGTATCAGAGCATTTGTTTGGCTCATAGTCACAGATTAAGGAGGCATGTTGAGATTATAAAAAGTGGTTGTTTCCCTGCACCGATTAATTAAAGCCCTCAATCTTGAATAACATATCAGAGAGATAACTTTGCCTATCACCTATTGGTTTTAGGCTGAAGCCATCGATTTCTAGCAAGCAATTGACGCGGAAATTAAAAAAAGAAAAAGAAAAGAAGAGAATTCGTACCCATTCGAGGATGGCTCCCTTAGGGTTCACCGACTTGCCGAACTCGAGGGCCCTCATCCCGGTAATGAGCTCGAGCAAAAGGATTCCAAAACCGAAGACGTCAGTCTTTTCGGACGATTGGCCCGTGGATAGGTATTCCGGGGCGATATGGCCCACGGTTCCTCGAACGGCGGTTGTGACGTGTGAGTCGGCGTGGTCGAGCAGCTTTGCGAGCCCAAAGTCTCCCACGACGGCCTCGCAAAAGTCGTCCAATAGAATGTTTGCGGCCTTCACGTCTCTGTGAATGATCTTAGGATCGCACTGCTCG
The DNA here is from genome assembly GCA_027422505.1 of Craterostigma plantagineum. Classification (NCBI taxonomy): domain Eukaryota; kingdom Viridiplantae; phylum Streptophyta; class Magnoliopsida; order Lamiales; family Linderniaceae; genus Craterostigma; species Craterostigma plantagineum. The sequence continues at coordinate 5,424,592 of JAPQWV010000050.1, forward strand.
TGGAGGTACAGCAATCCCCGCGCTGCCCCTATTGCGATCTTCTTCCTCGTGTTCCAATCTAACGTCGGCTTTCCTGCAAATTTTTATTTTTATTTTTTTTGCATGGTGATGGAATGTCATAATCTATAAGATACATTGTTCTATTACATAATCTTACTTTGCCGAAAATAGTATGAAAGAACAAAACCAGCAAAAGCTTTGACTTTTTGCAAGAGATTATGAGCAACAAGAGGTAAAGATTCTTTGGTATCATGAGAACAAATCTGATGTAGTTGAAAAGGGGGCCCTCTCATTGTCAAACCTCACATGTTTGTTTCTTCTAACAACATGGGATTTGAATTTTGATACTTAGGTGGTCCGCTCCACCATAAGATCACAGAGGTTTGTATAATTCTCAAAATAGATAGATATATATATCTTTACCTCTTAGCCTTGAGGCGACGCTCCCATTGGACATGTAAGGGTAGACGAGAAGCCGCTCGTTCGCGTTAGCGCAATAACCGATAATCCTAAGCAGATTACGGTGAACGGCTAAGCTGATCATCTCCAACTCCATCCGAAACTGAGCGTCGCCGGCGCTCCCAGAAAGATCTTTCAGCCTTTTTACGGCGACGAGGGACCCGTCTGATAATTTCCCGCGATAAACGTTTCCAAATCCTCCCGCCCCGAGAATGTTCTTGGGGCTAAACCCGTCGGTGGCGTGCTGTAGTTCTTTGAAGGTGAAGGTTCTGAGGTTTCCTAGCCTCGTAAGATCGAGCTCTTCTTCTTGGATGTCTGAAAGAAGGGTAGTCTGTAAGATATCAAGACTTGGTTTTTTTTCAGACAAGGAGTTGTTTAAGTTCTTGAAGTAACCTGTCATGCCTAAGATGGACTGTTTCTTGCTTCTGTTTCTCTTCCATAAGAGGAAGGCGAAGACTGTGGCGAAGATGGAGATGAAGCTGAGGCTTACTCCTAGTGCTATGGCAAGTTTCTTGGAGTTGTTTTTACCTGGGAAAAAAAAGCCCGAAAAAAGAAGATCAACAGATGAAGAAACTCAGGTAAGAGAAGGATTAATTCCTTCCATATCCATGGTTGATCAATTACCAGAAGATGGATTTATGGAGAATGAAAGGGTATTATCTATGTCCGATGCTGAACACTTCTCACTAGAGTGGACTCCACTTCCACATATTAAAGGGTTTCCCAGGATGCTGCAAGAAATTACTACCATTACAACTGAGTTTTGATGGTGTTGCACAAAATATTGTAAGGATAATCAGCAAAAACAGAACAAAAGAGTACAAACAAAACAGTGTCGTGGAGAAACAAGAGTTGTAAGAGAAGAGAGAGAGAGAGAGAGAGAGTTATTTACTTGAATGTCTTGGTTGGAAAAGTGGGAACAGGCCCACTGAGATTGTTGAAGGACAAATCCCTGAAATTATTATGTGTTTTTTCTTTACTGATGTCCGAAAAACTCTTAGACTAAAAAACCATAACAAGACAAGTAGAAAGAAGTAAACATGGAGGGGAACTCACAAGAAGGTAAGCTGAGGAAGAGTGGCTAAAGAGGCAGGAACAGTACCATTCAAGCTGTTGTTGTTTAGCCTCCTACACACATAAACAAAAAGAAAACGCAATATATTCATATACACATACCCATAAATCAAGCAAAGAACATTAAAATAAGGAGAATTTAAACTCACAAGTACTGTAGATGGTTCAAGAAGCCCAAAGACTCAGGTATGTGGCTAGAAAACTTGTTGTCGGAAAGATCCAAGGTTTGAAGGTTTGGGAGATAACCAAGCTCTTTTGGAATGTGCCCAGATAAATTGTTGTTCTGTAGCAACCTAATCGAAAAAGAAAAACACAATTTGGTCGTTCAAACTTCATTTGTAACGTCTCTTTCTCTCTCTCTCTCTCTCTCTGTGTAAAGGTTGCTATGAATGATGCTTACAGTGATTTAAGGTTTGTAAGATTTGCAACCATCCAAGACAGTGAACCTGATAAACCTTGACTAGGGGCTCCACTGCAATAAATAAATGAAAGCCCATCATAAAAACACAATGAAAATCTCCATCAAGAAAACGAACAGAGGAAGGGAAAAAGAAAAAGAAAAGGTTGTTATTACAAGGCAGTGACTAGATTGTCAGAGTTACAAGTGATCGTCGACCAACTACAAGGGTCAGCAGAGTCCTCATCCCAGTTACTCAAAGCCCCATGAGGATCGTTTAAGCCTTCCCTTATGGCGAAAAGAGCTTCAACTGAAACAAAACAACGCTTGTTAGTACATAAGCAGAAACAAAAAACAAAAAATGGAATCTTGATAGTTCAACGTTACTACCTTCAGGATTACGTGGCTCGAACGAAAGGCCTGGGCTGAAGAAAAATGGAAGGAAGAAGAGGAGAAAAAACATGAAGGAGTCGAAGTAAGCGAGAGACATGGTCAATACTGAGACAACATGTGTAAGGAACGAAACCCTTTAGTTTGTAAGCTCATTGCATATACATAGACAGACATCATGTACATATTATGTTTGCCTCTCCTCTCTCTCTACGCAGTGTGTGACATAAAGTTGGCATCTTTCACTGTATTTTGATTGTACCACTTTTTTTTTACCCTTTCTTTTGAAGAGTTTCTTTATCAATTCTTGTTATTTTTAAAAATTACAGAGGACCATTTGAACAGTCTCTATAGTATTTTAAGGACGTTATTAGTACAATATAGAAATATGTGGAAAATAACAATAATTTGCATATGGAATTTGTAAGCTGTCACACCATTCTGGAGCATATGTTCCCAAGCATATGTTCAGTTCAACAGTGATGGTGGATATAAGGAATTGAGGATAGCAATCAAAGTCATTTTAAATATTTCTTATTATTACTTTTAATAACAATAGTGGAAATGTGTTCTGGTGTATTTTTGTACCAAAAATGCAATCTTTTCACATTGGCCCTTGCAAATTCGCAGTTCTTCGTTTAGTGTTCTCTTTTCCCTTCCCTTTCTTTCTTTTTCAAATTCCATTGTTGGGATTTGCTTTTCTTTATCTAATTTCATGTGGGGTGTTGTGCCTTCTTTTCTTCTTTTATAACCACTTTTACTTTGGTGACATAGTGATAGTCCACTTTTTCCAGTTCTTTTCTGTTTAATTTTTAATACTCGAATTCATCTTTATTTAAAATTTACGTGTTAGTGTGTGTTTCTGTGTGATGTGAGGAACCTTTAACTAAAAAAAATTAAAAAAAAGGGATCATGTTGGGGATTTTATGGGATGGATGGTCAGTGATAGCGAAGTGTTTTTAGTTTCGAAGCTCCAATTCTTAGAAAACGACAGCAAAATACTGTGAACGATCACTTTCTATATTTTCCACTATAGTAGTAATAAATTACTAGTTTTCAACATTATCTATTTCCGAAATAATTTCAGGTGTGTAAGGGTCGAAAAAAGATCCAATATTTAGAGTAGATTTCCAAAAAAGAAAATAAAAGATGGTGCATATGGTCTCATGATAGTTTTCTTCTTCTTCTTCACGTGTATTCAAACTGGTAACATGCAATGATTCTAATTATGTCCCAGGATAAAGACCATGTATGATCATGACCGATCTCACATTGGCTACTAATTCATTCATATTATTATTATTCCTATTATTATTAATGAAGGATCAAATAAATGAAATAATTGCAAAGAACGGCTAAAAGAAGATTCATTTTGAGATTTATAAACAGAAATGCTTGCTTGCTTGCTTGCTTTGAGTTTTCACATGTAAGTTCCTTTTGATGGCCTATTGTCAAATAGACTGGACAATTATTTAGCTTTTGCTATTACCATTGGGTGTCAGTTTGATTATTCTTGAAGATCTAAATTATATAAGCAAGAACATATATACTGATTCTGTAACTATACATGGTATAAAGATTTACTTGTAACACTGCAAAGTTCTTGATTTTCGAATTCTTTTAATCCTGCGAAACAATTTTGCTTAGGAAATGTCGAATATCTTTGTTGGAGTGCGTTTTTATTATTCGTGGAATCTATTCTTTTCACGATGTTCAATTTTGTTTTTATTATTTTGAATAATGTAAAAAAGCTAAAGATAGGAATATCGAAAAGCTATAAAGGTGACAATATTGTGCCAATGGCTAAGACTTTATTCTTCTCCTCTCTCCTTTTATTTTTCCCCTTTTCCATAAATTTCTTGTAATTCATATTAATATATTGTTTCCACCATTTTCATGCAGCAAAGGCACCTTCTTGCTAAAGCTAAGGCTACGCCGATCATAATGGTTCTATTGTTTCCTTTTGTTATTTTTTTTTCCAAAAGGTATCTTAAATGGGCTACATTCTTGATTCTTGAAGGGGTTTTTACACATAAGTATCTATTTGGAAAAAAACTTGTAATTTAGTACCCAGTCAGGATTTTTTTATATGTAGGTACCTAACTGAAAGTTTTTGCACAGATTTCCGAAAGTACACCAAACAACACATTTGGATACCCTATCTCAACACATTTGGGTCCCTATATAACAGAAAATGGTACGACGTATGTTATATTTAGGTACGCCCTATGTAACACACAGGCATGCCCGTAGGTACGACGTATCCTATATTTAGGTACCCTATATAAATGTGTTATAGTACGCAATATACACACAGGAAGGTAGGATATGAATAAAGAAACTGGTAAAATTAAATCGGGGATCTATCTATAAAATTTTCTGACATGGGTAGTTATGTGTAAAAAAATTTTCCAATTGGGTATTTTTCTACAGATTCAACATTCTTTAATCACTTTTGATTGACTTGTGTAATATATTTTCTACAGAAACGACGAAGTAATTTAGATTTTTCCTTGGTCTTCCATTAGTGATTTGTGACATTTATTATCCTTTTTTATTAGGCAAATTTAATAGTCAATTATAATTAAAATTCTTTCCAAGTTCTGGTCAAAGATTTGCCTTCTGATTCTGACAGATGCACATACATACACGAGTGGAAGTAATAATGGGATCAAATGATAATCAGCTTGTAAGAGACCATCATCACCATCACTATTAAGATTATCATCATTATTTATACATAGACTTATGGTAAATAATAATAAAGATGTCAAAGAAAAACCAACAGAATTATTACCCAGCCTATAATAAGGTTTCACCTGACCCATTAAACCACAACCTAAGCGTTATCTCAGTTATTATAAAAATATGGGAAACTAAATCAGAAAGCCAAAGTTAAAAAATAAACAGATTAGCATTTCATTTCAATAATCCTCATCCTCATCACTGTAATGCTCATAAATCTGATAATCTCCATCACCATCACCACCATTATTATCATCATCGTCTTCTTCATCAATGTCAATATCTGGCAATGACATATCCCTATTACTTGAACCATCGAAAGGGAAGTTACCGAAGAGCTCTTGAAGATAGTCCTTCGATACGTTCTCCTTGCCTGTATCTTCGTAAATATAGGATTGAGATTGCCAATAAAATGACCGTACAAAAAGAAACGAGCTAAAAAGCCTGCAAATGGAATGTAATTCTAGTTTGGGATTATCATCTATGGAAACTATTGAGAAGCTGCAAAGGATACATGGATCTGTTTGTAGTGAAAAGTCTCTGTATTGATCGCCCTGCGAAAGATCAATGCAACTGAATATAAATCCATAACATTCACACGTATATTGATTGACATTAGTAATAGAAAAACATCTATAACATACCAAATGGAAGGCCTCAGATGAATCTAAATCTATATCCAGTTGAAGGTTGTCATCTATTTCATCTTCATCTTCATCAAGGCCATCGTCGTCATTATCGTAATAATCATCATCTTCTTCTTCATCTTCTTCTACTTCTTCATGTTCCGCTTCATCATTGGCTGTTGTTTTATCTTCAGCTTCTGAAACTTCTGTAACAAAGGAACATGTCAAATGATTGACATATGCTTCATTGATGAAACTAACATATACCTGAGATTGTCGTGTTGAAAGTAAATATATACGGATACCTTTATCAGCCTTCTTTCTTTCTCCATCGACTTTCGCATTTTTCAAGCCAAGGAGTGACCTCTTTGACAGCTCAAAGCGTTTAGAAATAGACTTTAACAAGGATTCTGCACCATTTTCTGGATATACTGACAGAAACCTCTTAGAAATGCACAATCTGATGCTCTCAATCACAGCAGATGAGAACCATCCGCTCTGTAGCTTTGAATTTGCAATAAATATTCGATGGTTAGAGAAGAGTTGAATTCGATTTTAACTATCTGTATTCTGTGATGATACCCCCTAATATTTACAGTAAGAATGAAGCACACCATACAGTGCATTCTCCTTGAGTTGCTGGTTTTCTGATCTCTCGTTGAATGTATTCATCCTTAAGTTCGAAAGGTTGCAACCAAATTTGGGCTTTGCAAGGGAAAACTCGAAATGCACAAATATCCTCCCACCTATGCTTCAATCTGCCAAAGAGAGGCCCTAAATTAAAGTAGACATACGAGAAGCACAATAAAAAACACAGGGGCCTAGATTACAGAAACCTTTACCCAGGTGTAGCATTTCGGTCACAATAGCTTCGTAATGACGGTGGTACTCGAAAATCAATGTTCTGATATCTGTTGCAAAAACATAACAATTCAGCAGTGGTAGGTTGCATCTGACAAGCAATATAAAGCTTAAAACATTTCAATCAGACATTTCTACAGCATGATAAAAGACACAGTAGGGAGAGAGAGGGAGGGAGGGAGGGAGGGAGGGAGAGAGAGAGAGAGAGAGAGAGAGAGAGAGAGAGAGAGAGAGAGAGAGAGAGAGAGAGAGAGAGAGAGAGAGAGAGAGTTGACATACACGCGGGATTCAGGATCCTTGCGAGGATCGTAACCTTTCTTGATCCAGAACATTCGATATGGTCCCCTTTTGAAGTAATATCCTGCTATGAATAGGAGCCTAAAAATCGGAAATGAACTTTGCGTAAGAAGTTTTGACTCTTTGGTAAAAACTAGTTTAATAACACAAACAACATCACTTTGGCAGACAAGACACACCTCTTGAGCACGTTATTCCCAATCTTCAGTCCTTGGTCTAGCAAGCGTTCTGCTATAGAGCTTTTTGCCCATATTGGGCGCTCATCAAAAAGTTCACACACAGCCATTTGCCACTGCCATAGGTCGGAGTCCCTGGGAATGGAATTTTCCCAGTTAACTTTCTTCGGAATCTGTGTGAATGTCAAGTCAAACTCCAACATAATAATGGAACCTAATCACACGTACAAAAATTACCTACTGATACCAATGGTTGCAGGTATGATCAACTAAGAAATATTTCCCACAAGCATAGCATGATTATGATATGACATAAAAGACACAATCATTCTGATGGAGACAAATGAGGATATCTTTGATGCCGAAGTCAATGGCAAGACACTGCTCTACTTCCATCTGCACAAAACAGATGGTACTATTTACAGATAGAAGACATAAACCAACAAGAAGAACATGCCAGCAATGTGCACCAATCATCTATCTAACAAGAAACATTTACAAATTTGAGTTTAATTACTTAAAATCCAAAAACTTGCATTTACCTCCACATGGGGTTGTTCGGGCTGAACAGCTTCGTGTTTCTTTTTTAAACTCTGGTCTGTTGATGATTTTAAACTGCAAATTAAAGTCGAGAGGACCAAACACACACACACACACACACACACAGAAAAATCGTTCAGTATCATAGGTAAGTGTATACTATTATATCCGGCCAGATACTAATAAAGTGTGAATCAAGCTGAATCACTTACATCATTTTGTCTGGAATATCCTTGATTGAAAAAAGTGGTGGGACCAAAATCATCAAATCATCCTGATCAACATCCATTAGACCACGTTTCTCTACGAATACAATAAAGAATAATGTAAGAAAGGGGTGTGGAGGATAATAATTCACGTTAAATTCTGAATCTATCTATGAAGCTGACCAAATTCTGGTTCTACTTCAGCCCAATTTCTCTTCTTTCTTCGCGCTGCATCAGCATGAACAGGAATAACATGCTGGTAATCCACCATCCCTTTAAAAAATAAAGAGTGTATAGAATGAACACAAAATGGGAAGACCAATAGCATAAAAGCAATGTATGCTTTAAAACGAATCAATCTTACCATTGAAATGATATGTCTCGGAAACTGTAGCGACAATATCAGCGTGAATATGCTCTTGACCTTGAGGTCCATCCTTTTTCAGGTCATCAGCTTCCGAAGAAGCCAAACTTGATTCACATTCAGGTCGAACGTCATGCCCAGTACTTTCTGCTGATTCTGGAGCTAAATTACACTGGTTAGAGGATCTGTCAAAGGAGTTCACTTTCTTTCTGGAAATTCTCAACAGAAAATTATTGCAGGGCCTGACTTTCCCGACGGCCGGGTGTGAGTATGGATCCTCAGGTCGAAAATGCAGTTCTAACTTGTTCGATTTCTCCACACGAGCCTGAAAAGGAGAGAAGTATTTTGCAAACCAATTAAAGATTTTGAAGACGTTCGGGCAATCCAAGGGGCATTTCATCGTTCTTCATAGAAAAGAAGCCGAGTTAGGGAATACTCAAAAAGCTCTGCTGCATTATCACATAAAATAAGAAATCAACAAATGAAAACACGTAAACCCCTTAACTTACCAACGAAACCAACCCTACTCACATTATTATTACCATAACATTCTACAGCTCGTCTACTCTATAAAGATTCTTGCTTTGTGCTCCCAGAAATTCGCAGCAACTAGACTAAACAGTTCAAATTCATCAAGAAGCACAGCACATAAACAACATCGATTTCAAGAAACAAGAACCAAAGAACCTTAATTAGTCCTTCGCTGCCCCCAAGAGTCTCGATTGCCCGTTCAATCGTGGAGGGATATCCAGGGTAATTCACTGCGAAGACCTTGCTGGTACCTGTAGTACTAGGCAGGTTTCCAGAAATCGTACCGTCTTTGATAACTCCCATCGTAAACTATCGTCGCATAAATAAAGCCGATGTTTTAACGGCTCTCTTGTCTACGACAGCGGCGCGTACGCGCGTGTACTCTCGTCTCCGCCTGATTTTACTTCGTCTTCAATCTTTCACTCAAAGCGCTAAACGAGCACGTTTACTTGAATAAGCTATTGGGCCCAAATAGGTATTTAAATTGGTCCTCTATTTATTAATTTCTTACACCAATAAACCACTATTTAAATTGCAATAATGCATAATTACAAGGGCGTGCATTGCAATTAGACATTGAATATCGTTGAAAAGAATCTGATCACATTCTCAACATGAATTTGGCACACAGCCACCATTGCCTTTGCCTTACCTGACACATATGATTCTTCTTCTTCTTCCATTATATATAAGCAGCCATCAAAGCAAAGAACATACATTTCATCCTCTCTACAGATTGAAACATGGATTTGAGAAGTTCCCGAAGCATCCATCAACGCCGCCAGGGTTCAGACCATCTTCTTCCTTACAGCCATCTCAATGAATCGGCTGCTACGCGAAGTAATTAAGCTCTTCTGTTGTTAATGTGTGTGTGTTCGTTTTATGCTGCGTTGAAATTGGTAGAATGCTCAGGGAGAATCGGATTTGGATTCTGAGCTTCTTTTCAGCTGTGGTGGGCTGATTGCGTCTGTCTCTCTACGAATACACTGTTGTTTTGTTTCATTGTCGATTTCATGTAGAAATCGTTTGAAATAGGCATTTTCACTTCCTCAATTTGTTTTTTTTTTTTTGAGAAGTTATAAATTTTTTTTTTCAGGCGGCTCAATTGTACCAGGACCGACGAATCAATTTGAGCGTGGGCTCTTTGCCGATCATCCTCACGACCATCCCCCTGTTTTTCCTCATAGCCCTTTTCCTTACCATTATCCGAGCTACCACCGCCCTCCTCAAGATCGTTGCAGCAGAATATTAAGAGAGATGGTGAAAGAACAGATCAGAGAGGAAATCATGGCGTCCGAGGTTGCAAGGAGGCGTGCCCTCGAGGCTGAAGTGAGGTACGAGCTGATGCTCGAGCAGCAAAACAACCTCGGCTTTCTTCCGCTTTGCTCGTCGTCTTCGAGGCTCAACTTCCTCTCTCCCTCGAGGCTCCCTCACGCCATGTCAGCAACGTCAGAGAGAAGGTCCGTCGAGGAGAAAACGGTAGTGTCGCGCGATCTTTCTAAACCTCAGCGCGAGAATGATGTGCTACAGCGAGTGGAAAAAGATCTCATAACTTCGGAGGAGGTTATTAAGCCTACGCTGCCATTCTTGCTGGTGAGAATCCGTTAAATCTGTTTTGAATTTTTCTTCGTAATTTTGATTCATCAGTTACAAACTCTCGCTTGCAGCCAAAACCAGCCGACGAAAGCCTAGCTGGCCTAAAGAGGAAGGCTCCCGAGACATTAAACGGAGCAAACGCTAGCAGTAGTTGTTCGAAGCTCAAAGCAAAAGAAGCTTGGAGCTGTGCTCTCTGTCTGTTCAGCGGCACCAGCAAACAATGCCTCGAAGAGCATCTCAGCGGAGAGCAGCACAAGGCCAACGAAGAAGCTCTGAGATCTGCTGAGATTGCTCGCAAGAATCGCAGCTCTGATCTTCTGAGGAAGAAAGAAACCACCGAAGAACCCATCCGAGCGGTGCCTGCAAAATCTCTGCCTTGGGCGAAGAACGAGACTAAAGAGGCTTCGCAGTTGGAATCATTACAGAAGAGCGGAGAAGTGAAGAAAGAAGACGAGGATGCGATTGCGAATGAAAAGGGGTATAAATTCTGGTGCGAGGTATGTGGGGTGGGCACTTTTGCTGAGAAGGTGATGAACACTCACAAAGCGGGGAGAAAGCACAAGAGGCAGGTTCAGAACAGAGCTCGAACCATACGGTCATCAACGATCGACGGCCAAGAATTCGTAGCTGCAGAAGATGGCAGCAAATCCATTGCAGTTGATGTTATCCACGAAGAAGGTGAGGAGAAGTCGAAGAACGATGGGTCTACGAGTGCTGCGGACGGAGAGAAGGCGAGGAGCGAAGGAGACGAAGTTAGGGCGATGGGTTCCGAGCTTGTTGATATGATTAAGGATGAAGATTGGTGGGCTTTCATGGCTGTAGCTGGCGATGAGAATGGTTTGATCGATGGATGATCCAATGAAGCTATTAGCACTTGATAGATTTTAGAATATGTTAGCTTAGTAGGTTAGTTAATGGCTTATATCGCTAAAAGACGAGGCTGAATTTATCCAACTTCCGAGCTTGGTCGCAACTGTTTCGTTTTTATTTACCTTATTTCGAGCTTAATCATACATATATAATCGACCTCGAAAGAGAAATTATTACACAAACATGAAGATATTTCTTCTTTTAACCAAAAAACTATAAAAAGATTCGCAAGCGTGTTAGGGTTAGAGGAGCGTTAGCATTAATGTTAAACTTTTAGACAAAATGATATTGAATATGGTAAATATTGATATAATATATAAGTCGAGGACTTGTTCTAGCTACTACTAAACTACTCTATCCACAGCTGACCGCGTGTCTGTGAGTGAAAAAAAAAAATGGCTTCAACAATCGGTACTTTTTCCTCTCAATTCCCCAAATCCACCTCAATCGCGAGCTCCTCGAGTAAGTTGCTCAAATTATTGTTGGTTTGCGATGCTGGGAACTGCATTATATTGCTGTAGCTTTCGATTTGCTGTTTGTATTTTTATGCGTGTGCGTGGTGCGTTATGTGTCTGCATTCTTGAAATCGGCTAAAAGTTTCTGAATTTGTGCATGTTGTCATCGTATGCTAACTCTGGGTTAAAAAATTAACCGTGGAAGCTGAGAAATTCAGTTTCTTTTTGTACGTGAGTACGGCCCGATTTGGATCCTACTATGTGCCTGCAGTCAAGCGTTTAGGTTTTGCTAGATTTTGGATTTTTGAAACATATGTTTTGTTACATCACTCGTCTAGTGAATTCTTAATCCCTTCGACTTCCTTGCTCTCACTTTCATTTTAGAAATTATGGAATAATATGAATATTTCTTCCATTCTTCGAATTCGTTTGCTGAATAAGCCTAACTAATCGTTACTATATGTTGTGTTATCATATACATTTTTTGTATACAGACAGATTGAATACGAGAACAGGTGCAGTTGGCACGTTGTATCGGTCAGATAACCCGAAGTTTCTTAAAAAACGTAAACCTCTTCAAATTTTCAGTCTGTTTGGGGGGAAAAAGGATGAAAAGAGCGATGACTCTAATTCGAAGGTAAACGATCCTCATGTCCACGAAAGTAACTACTAACTATAATAAAGCCATATTATTGCTAAAACCACCATTACCGGGTTGTTATACCTTAAACAAGTTTCCCTTACATTGATAATCGAATACAGGCTGGATTTCTGGGGAACATGCAAAATCTATATGAGACTGTGAAGAAGGCACAAATGGTTGTCCAGGTCGAGGCAGTGAAAGTGCAAAAGGAGCTCGCTGCGTATGAATCCATTCCTTTTTATGTTATTCGTTGGTTTCGCAGCCCTCGCATCAAACGCTCACATGTTTTGCATTGTTGTTATTTTACAGAGCGGAATTTGATGGCTATTGTGAAGGGGAGCTGGTTAAGGTACGATTTGTCTTATTTAACTTTAGAGCGTCTAAATGAAAAGGAAATATATTTGAATGAATTGCCAGAGAAATAATATATACTGTGAACTGACTGATTTTCTTGATGCTCTTGATCTTGTGCTCGAGTGGACGCTAGAAATTTCTAATATTTCTTATCAGATTGGTGTGCTGATGAGACTTTCTAAATAAATGTTCTTTTCAGGTAACACTATCTGGGAATCAACAACCTGTTCGCACTGAAATTACAGAGGCGGCAATGGAGTTGGGACCAGAAGTGAGTGCTGTATAAAAATCATTTTTAGGTTTCTTTATCTCAGTAACCAACACCGCATTCTGATGATAATTCATTTTTCAGATTAATAGATTTTTGTTGAATGAACTATGTATTGATTAGATTGTCTTCTCTTGCAGAAACTTTCCCTTTTGGTCACCGAGGCTTACAAAGACGCACATCAGAAGAGTGTCATTGTATGGAAATTTTGTTTGTTATTATGAATACATTGCAAATTTGCAATGCCTCTCGATATATTTTGTTGTTAATTTTACTTCATTTAACTCTTTCAGGCCATGAAGGAAAGAATGGCTGACCTTGCTCAAAGCATGGGAATGCCACCAGGCCTTGGTGAGGGGTTCAAGCAGTGATCACATTCATGAACTTCAGTTTGGTGCTTCACCAGGAGAAAGAACATGTATGTAGTATTAGATTACATCTTTGCTATAATCTGTCTGCGGCTTGGTTTGTAGAGTCCACAATGTTTTGTACTCAATCCTATTCCTTGCCTGTTGACCAATTTTTAAATGAAAGAGTTCTATCATCTGATATAATGATATTTACCATTGAGATGCTGAATGGTTTTAAGCTGACAATGGCTTTAAACATACAAACTATGCAAGTTTTGAGCTTGATAAAGAATGGTAGTAGTCTAGTCACTTAAATACAGTTGTTGATATGATATCGAAATCAATCTACTATATGCTTACCATCTCCACCAAAAAGACTTGTAATAAATCAATTTAGAACTAGTCAAGCTTTAGCATTTTCTTTTTGGCATTATACTCAAGAGGCTTTCAAGATTTTCTTGGCAAGTCTTTTCCCGACAAGAACGCCTTAAAGAGAATAAAAGCTCGCTTTGGTTGAAACAAAGGAACCTCGTGTCCTGCTCCTCTAACCGTGGCAAATGTCAACCCGTCATAAACCTCAGTCCATCCCCCAACCTGTCATACATATTGAAGTAGGAATATGTTAGTTCTTCTGGCTGCTGATTTTGAGGCATGATCTCACGTTGGAAAAACGATAGACGCGCTTCAATAAAATGCCAAGCTCGTAGAAAATCCCCGAAGATTAAATCCCAGGTAACCTATTTTCGAAATGATATGTAATGTGGCATGCTTTGTATGCAATTTTTGTGTGTGTAACCTCTCACCTGGTCACCTGAGTACCAAGGATACCATGGGGTTTGGATCGTTAGATTTAGATGGCTCAGGGAAAATCTAGTCGCAGTCACTGGGACGATTGAATCCGTGTCGCCACTGCATCATATGATATATAACCCCGTTAGTGTAATTTCACCAAAGAGCCCTCGTCTAACGTCCTATGATATGGACTATGGCTGTGCAGTGTAATAATACCTGAACACCCATATCCTAAGCCCACCAGCTATCAGCTTTTTGTAGGTTGGAAGCATCGTAACATCAGCATCCTTCCAATTCTTTATGAGCACATCGCTGTTTACATAAATACTTCTCTTTTAAGCATTAGAAATAGTTTTTAAAGTTGTAAAGCTCAATCGAATAATGACCTGCAAGCTGTCCATTTATATGGAATCCCCGTCGTATTTGCGTGCATGGCTTTCTGTACGTCTGCCCTGTTGTAGTACTTCTCTGCGTAGTTCTCAGTGCAGGGATCATACCCTGCGAATCTCATGGGTATAAGGCTGTTCTTAAGCCTTAGGTAACGCTTTTCTCTATCATTCCTCGCCGCCTTGCACGACGGCGTATAGATGCTGTACTGATCGATATCTCCGAATTCATGCTCCATCGCATAGTTTAGCGCATCGTCGCATTTGGTAGAAGTTTCTTGCTGTCTGAAATCGCATGATCCTAGTATTGATCTATATGTTTTGTCTGATATCATTGCATGGCTCCACCAGTACGTTACGGTCCCTATGTTGTCGTAGTAGTTGTCAGTCACCGCATTTCCTACCTGCGTTGTTCATTCGACGATATCATCCATTGCTGGGAAAGAAAACGTATGAATCTTCGTAGATTATAAACTGCGAGCTTACTAGGAATCCTCTGAGGTTGATCGTGGGATGTGAAAAATTCTTGTTGTAGTCGTATATTCTATCAGCTAACTGTGGAACGTAATGCCCTGTTGTCGAAAAATCGTCGTTTAAACTCGGGCGAAACTTTCTTCTCTGATAACTTTGTGGTGGAAAAAGTGTGGATGCTGCTATATACTTACCTGCATAACTTTCTCCTGCAATGTAGAAGTCTCTGTACTTATACTGTGGGAATCTTGACATCCACCTTGTCAGGAAAACAAGGGCATCTTCAGCTGTAACATCAACGAAAAAATCGACCTTTCTGGTAAGAATTCGGTTAGAAAGCCCAGAAACGCTCGAGAACTCGAAAAATAGGATTGTTATGCGGTTTTTTTTATGTATATCTTTTTTATGATACATATCGTTATTACCTGTCCTTTTATCGCCAGAATCCTTCAGGTCTGAGCTCGTGTTAGTATACGAGTAACCTACCCCAGCTGGCGAATCGAGGAACAAGATATTCGCCTCTGAAAAAATCGAATCTCTCTTTTTTTACTGGCTCGAAATGGTAATAAATTATCATATAGTAGTGTACCTCTATTCCATGAGTATTTGTTCAAATAGAGGGAGCCGTTCTTGTTAATACGAAACGGCCCTATTTCTTCAGATGCTCCGTAGGCAACCGACGAACATCCCGGCCCTGCACGATAACGTTGAACCCCGTCTTTTTTTTTTTTAATTTATTTCTTATTTCTTTGTTATTATGATTATATTCAAACTCAGACAATCACAGGTTGCCACTCCTAACTATGAATTATGAACAGCCTCTCCCACAAATGTTAATGATAGTGTTGATCTTTCTCCTCATACGCGTGCTTGAAGCAATGATCCTTGTACTTACGATTACTATTACTTGATTATTATATATGTATATATATATATATATATATCCACATAGCAATAATATCACTTGTCTGAATATAGGGGAGAAGATGCTGAGAATTCTGAGGAATCGCACATGTTAGTGCAAAAAGCTGACAAGGAGCGATGGAAGAGCGTATAATCGGAAAAGATAGGAATGGGTACAAATCTTTATTTCCATTCCCTACGTTTTGTCCCAACTAGGAAACAAAGACAAAAGGCCATTTTTCTTTCCCTGTCCCGTTACTTTCCAAAGAATGTTATATGACAGTCACGAGTTTCCAATAAAAGAGGTAATGAACAATAATTAAATTAAATAAAAGAAATTATCTTTTTTTCATGAATAAATCAATAATTGCCTGAGGTGACAAGCAACTAACATAAGGAAAGGATTAGGGTTTTGCTATCTATATCAACGTTTCTCTATATTATAAAAAGAAGAAATCTCGGCGGTGATATTTCGCTCATTGTTTTAGTACGATACGAAACCAACGACGTTGACATTTCAACCAACTACAAAAATTTATTTAGAGAATTTATATATTATTTTTCTCATGCATAAAATAATAGGAATTTCTAATTTCCGCCCATATCTATTTATATATAAAGTAATAAAAGTCAGTCCCGTCGGTGGATGAAAAATCCCCGACCCAATTTATAAGTTAATACGCGTGTATATATATGTGTGTGTGTCATATGCTAATTAAGCCTTAATAACATGGGCAAAACCTTGTGTAATAATTAAAAACTACAACCTTTTACATGTATGTATTGTATGATTAGTCGCCATCTTTCTAACTTCTAAGGCACACAGATGCACTAACAAATGTGAAATAAAAATCAAGAAAGAATATCTAAGTAAATAAATGTACCTCCATTGAGCCAAAGAACAAGAGGCTTTTGAAGCGGCGAATTTGTAGCTTCAGTCAACCAATAGAACAGAGCACGGCCGTGATCTTCGTTCACCGTAACATATCCCGAGAACTGCGAAAACTTCACCCATGGCTGCCCAGGAAGCTTATCTATACGATCTAATTCTTGCTCTTTCGATTTTATTACAACATTGCTGTTCGAAGCAGAAACGAGCACTATGAAGATGCATAAATGCAAGGGAGTGTTTGCACTCCCAAATCCCATTACTACTGTGTAATGATGATAATCCCAGAAAGAAAAGGGAAAATGATGATGATGAACCAATCATGTAAGATTGGATGGAAACCCTTGTAATATATATCTATATTACAATAGCTGCTGTGGTTGTTTTCGCATTAAATCTCTTTAATTTTGCTGCAGTGTGTGGACCATTCGTGATGGATAGAAAGAGAGAGTTGGTCCTTTTGTTTTGTATATTTATATATTATATGTCTATATATTTTGTGTGTATAAAACTCACACACACACACGACACACCGAGCAGGTGTGTGTTAGCATGAATGTAGATCAAGAATTTGGTTTAGAGCACTCCCCCAATTGAATGCATTGAAGTGATATAATATTTTTCTCCTGTCACATGTGGTCCACTTTTGATAGATCATACAGGGAAGGTGAAGGGTTTTCATTTACGGAATAATATTTATATGTTTTTGGATAGGTGTATCTACAGAAAAATACCTAGTTATATGAAAATTTGCATATCAGACCCTGTCAGAAAAAATTTCATATAAGTACCCGTTCGATTGTGTGTACCATTTTTCCAGTCTTGACATGCATTTCTGTATGGGTATTAAGTACCATGTCAAGCGTATATATTGATACTCACATATGGTACCTATATACGGTCTATATGGTACCTTAATGTATGTTATATGATGTATCAATTTCTCACTGTATTACATACCACAATATGTTTCCATTTGGTACCTAAATGTGTTCCATGACGTACTTGCGGCGGAACGGGTAGCAGTGTGCAAAAATTTTCTTCTACAGGTACCTGCATATAAAAAAACTCCGACAGTGGTCTGATTTTCGAAATTTTTATATAAATGAGTATTTATGTGCGAAGATCCCTTTCGGATATTTGTAGAAATCCAAGCAAGGTATTAAAAATAGGGAATGGGCCGCTGAGGAATTCTTTAGTGGTGCCAAAGGACAAAGCTCTCTATGTTGATTTTAGAATAACTGATGGGCTGCGAAATAGGCCCTCAATGGGCTTACAAAGTAGTAATTTTGACTAATCAGTCACAAATCTATAATCCAAAGGAAGGGTCAGTGATCCGTCGTCGGCGCCGGCGACTTCCGACCAAGTGGTGGAGGAGGACAAATGCATGGATAGCCACAAATGCACTGAGGTGGCAGGTTTGGGTCGCCGGCGCGTGTGCACGCGCCGACAGCCTTGATGCCTCTAAGGTTGATGCAAGCTTGAGCGCAGTCGAATGCACAAAATCCTATGTCTTCTCTGCATATGCACGGCGGCGCTGGATATCCTATGCCAAACCCCACTTCAACAACTGCCATATATGTACATATATTTAATTAATATAGTTGTATAATACAACAAGCAAATTTATATATATTGTGTGTGTAAGTATACATATTTGACCTGATGCGAGAACGAAAAGGCATAATAGGATGCATATTTTTGACGAATATGCAGTCATATTTGGATTTTTTATTACCGTTCGCAATGTAATGATGGAGGAAGACGATACAGCCATCAATCAGTATTTGTAGTTACATTTTTTTTTCATACAGAAATACACGTAATAAGTATAAGGATTATATATTACATTTTGCAATCATAAGAGATTTTGAAACTCAGTCAAAAGCCCTCTCCAATAAATTATAAATTTCAATGACTCTTTTCTTCCATACATGGCAGCAATTCTCAAATCATTGAATATATAAAATATATTTTAGAAAAGGTAAATATCATTTCAGTTTGACTGTAGTAAACACATTTTAAAGGGGTCCGTTACTCTGGATGAAATACCATTGATTAAATAGTCAATATTTTACGTGTGGTAAATCTGATAGCATAATTATTGCTCAATTTTAGACAATCCACCACTTCATAATCCATATACTAAATAACTCTATAGCAAATACACTAATAATACATCAAATAAGTTGGTACGCAAAGCAACCCCATAAACTGAAACTAAGCATACCATTTATTCACCATTTATATATATGCCCAAGCACACGATCATCATATTCTCAAACCATAAAGAAAAACAAAACTCAATAACGGCCTCCATAACCAGCTCGGGACCCAGCCCGCGAACCAGCCGACGAACCCGCCCCCGAGCTCGCACCGCCAGAGCCCGACCCTGCCCGAGACCCAGCGTACGAACCAGCCTCAGAGCCAGCTTCTGAGCCCGCACCGCCCGAACCCGACCCGGCCCGCGATGCAGCGTACGAACCTGCTTCCGAGCCAGCCTCCGAGCCCGCACCGCCAGAACCCGACCCTGCCCGCGACCCAGCGTACGAACCTGCATCCGAGCCCGCACCGCCCGAACCTGACCCTGCCCGAGACCCAGCATACGAACCTGCCTCCGAGCCCGCACCACCACTACCTGAGCCTGAGCTCGAACCGCCGGCTGAACCCGATCCTGAGCCCGAGCCCGCACCTGTCCCCGAACCGCCGGCTCCTCCTCCCAAGCCAAGGCCGAGCCCAATACCTGCGCCTGCCCCACCACCTATTATTCCGCCGAGACCAATACCTAAGTCCTTCCTTGCAATTCGGCCCTCGGAGAACTCGGAAATTGCGGATAGGACCAAGAAGAGGATCAAAGAAAGTGCTTTGAGACCTGCCATCATTGTTTTTTAGTATTCGAGTGAGGATTCTATTTACCTTGCCGATTTATGCTATTGTAGGGAAGACTTATGTTGTTGTTTTGCATGGGACGATGTTTGGTAATATTGGTCCTATTTATAGCTGTAAGAATTGGAGTTTGGACTTTCGTGACGTGGTATATTTGTCTGATAATCAGTGGTAGGGTGTGCTAAAAGCAAATATTTAAAAAATTGTGTGGAGGAAAATGCAAAGGCATGCAACCAGTGGAGTGGAAAGATGATGTGTTGGACCGATTTTGTGATTATGGGATATATTTTTGTAGTCCTCAACTACAATTCCACTAAACTTTAGTTGTTTTACGTAAATGCCCCACTAATTATAGATCACAAATCCACTAGAACGCAGGGTATATTAGTCACTCTAACTTGGTTGTCCCCGACCGTGCATTTTTGTGCATTAGCGAGGTCAACGCCGTATTTTATCCAATCACAGATCGACACGTAGATCAAGAGCTTAGGTAACAGATAATTGGGAAAATTCGGTAGGAGTAATTAATGGTTAATCGTCATTAATTACTATCGCTGTCAAATAATATCGAGAGAAACCAAAGCACTCGAAGAGAACTCGTGTCGATCCCAATTCCCATCTACTAATGGCTGAGACTGAGGTGAATCCGATTCAATTTCTTTTTTCTTTTTGCTACCGATGTATTCTCCCTCGTCGATTGGATAATTTCTTGATCTATTTCAGTATTGGATGTTATTTTGTTCCGTTTGGTGTATTTCGCGATTTTGGCCGTGAATTTGGTATACGATGGTAATGTTGTATCTGATCTGCGATTTTTATTGCTGCGGCGAAATTCTGAACTGTTCAATTAAGATCCTTGTAGATGTGCGGCGATTTGGAGCCAGCTGATTTTGATTTTTTGTATTGGCTGTTCTTTTTCCCAATTTTCCAGATTGAGCTGAAAACTGCGCCAGGTGATTTTCGTTTCCCCACTACGAATCAAACTCGACACTGTTTCACCCGTTACATTGAGTTCCACAGGTTGTTAAAGATTGCCTTTTTTTTCTGTCTTCTTTCAACAGTGATGGTTCACTAGATGTGTAACTTCATGATTCTTTGTGTTTCTACTAATCATTGATATCATTCATCAAGCAATGTCAAATCTTCGTTGCCTCGTTATCAGGTGTGTAGCTGCCAAAGGCGATGAGTCTGGCGATTGCCAGAAATTCGCCAAATACTACCGATCTCTTTGCCCTGGCGAATGGGTAAAGTTGCTATGCTTCTTCCTCTAATTTGCTTTTAGCTATCCACATTTTGGGTATCAGTTCTATTGTGGTTCGTAGTTTGATTATGTGAAGCTTCCGTCTGAGTTATGAATTATTCTGTGTGAGAAAAAGTTCCTTGAACAGTCCTTTGCATCCCATTTTTTCGACTTAGACACACAACAGAAACAGATATTATATTTCGATTTCCATGGATCATCATTTTTTCGCAGATTGAAAAGTGGAACGAGCAGAGGGAGGCTGGGACGTTCCCTGGACCGCTATAAGTGAAGACAATCTCGTCGGAGTCCTTGTTCGTCTTTCTTTCTCTTTCCTTGTTTGACATTTCTTTTCGTAAGATCGACGTGGTCTGTCTGCAGAAGTACTTCGTTTTTCTTTCCTGAAATAAAACCTTAGCAACTTCTGATGTTTTTCAAGAATTGCAATACCAAGTGGGTATATAATGTATCGTGCATATTGATCATTTCTCCGTACGTATAGTTAGGCTGATATTTGATTCATGTTTCTCCCATTTGTTCATATTTTTACCAAAATATCTCAACTCATAATGTGATTGATTATCATTACCTAATCTCGATATCGGTATTGGACCTCCAAGTACGAATTTCAGATTCATATATTTTTTAGTGACAGGCTCTCGTTCGACGTCGAAATTACAATCCTATGACGTCGAAACATTAATTAGAGGAAAATATACTATTAGTTTTCTTTACCTATTTCCAACAAGGAAAAATAAAAACACGCTCTAGAATGTGCATGCAATGTTACTGCATTATTTAAAAAATCGTAACGTATCGCCCCATATAATACTCTTTTATTTTCCTTGGTCGTAAGATTGCTACGTAAGAGCCATAACTCTCGCCGCTGAAAGTTGTGACGTAAAACATATCGTTTCTCCCTAAGGAGGTCACATGAATTGAGATAAAAAAAAATAAAAAAATTCATTTATTCGTTCATTTGAGACTAGAGGTAACTAAATAATTTGGTAAATTGATTCATAAAAAAGTGATGGCATTTCAATAATTTCAGGGGCTCGTGCTTATCTCTTCAATAGTATTTTTTTACGAGAACCAAAGCCCTCGCCATTTATTTCTCTTGTCCCCTTATTGCCTCTTCTCACTCTCTCGAGCCTCAACTTCCCTATAAATACCCAAAACTCGACTTCTAAAAAGAAACATATCATCGTAGAAAAGAAAAAGAGAAAAAGATTAAACATGGGCTTCTTTTGTTCACCACCAAGAAACGCTTCTTCACCACTCAATCTCTACATCAAAGCCTTAGCCATGATCATACTCAGTTCTAGCAACAACGTCTTCGTCTTCTGTGACAACAACTTGCAAGAGAACTTCGACGTCACTTGGGGCAAAGGCCTCTGTAAGATCGATGGTGAAGTTATGACCCTTTCCCTCGATAAAACTTCGGGCTCGGGCTTTCAGTCCAAGAAAGAGTATCTCTTTGGCACCATTGACATGCAAATCAAGCTCGTACCTGGGAATTCTGCTGGGACTGTAACAGCTTATTATGTAAGAAAACACACACACACACACATGCACATATATACACATACAAAGTGTATGCAATCTTTCTGCATATGTCCGTATATTTGCAGTTGTCTTCGCAAGGGACGAACCACGATGAGATAGACTTTGAGTTCTTGGGGAATACAAGCGGCGAGCCTTACACAGTTCATACCAATATATACACGCAAGGCAAAGGCGAAAGGGAACAGCAGTTTCGTCTATGGTTTGATCCCACCTTGGATTACCACACCTTCTCTGTTCTATGGAACCCACAAACCATCATGTAATAATAATAAGCCAGCTTATTCGACGTACATGCAATAACTTTTTTTTTTTCTTTTCGTTGAAATCAATAATAAACGCCGCCGCCCATTACTGCTACTTTGTCAGATTCTCAGTGGACAGCACGCCGATCAGAGAATTCAAGAACTTAGAGGATATCGGCGTTCAGTTCCCAAGAACGCAGGCGATGAAGCTTTATTCGAGCCTATGGAACGCCGACGACTGGGCGACGAGGGGCGGGCTTGTGAAGACTGATTGGAGTCAGGCGCCGTTCACTGCTTCTTACAGAAACTTCAATTACGTCGGGCCGGGTAATGGCCCGACGGGCTCGAGCAAGTTGGACCCTGTGAGCGAGGAGAAGCTCAAGTGGGTGCAGAATTACTACAAGATTTATGATTATTGCACGGATTCAAAGAGATTTCCTCAGGGGTTTCCCAAGGAGTGTACCGCTAATTAAATGCTTGGTTTATATGTAATAAAATAATATTTACATGGTTGCCGATATACACGAGCTTGTATATATATATATATGTGGAATAAATCAATGGTTCTATATATACAGAGTGCGTAACTTTACCAGAATATCATCGTGAACAAGGTGAAATCTAAACAAGAGAGGCAAAATTTATATATGTGATAAAATAATATATATGGCTGATCATATACGCGTAGTAGTTGTGTGAATATATATATTTGTAGAATAAATCAATGGTTATCTATAAATCGAAGTGCGGAATTTTTACCAGCATCATCGGGAACAAGGTGATGAAATCTAAACAGGGAGGCAAAAACAAATAATTATTTGATAACATATATATATATACTTATTTAAGCACACGAAGGTAGAAAAGTATAATACCACTACTATTTAACTATGTTCATTATATATTTTTTTCTTTCCTTGAGATTTTATTGAACTTACACGATTAATCGAATTACACTAACCACACGTGTGTATATGAATTAGTCAAATACACATTATAATTCAACAAAGGCAACTGATTTTCAAAATTCTTGAACGATTTTCCTTTGAATTCTAATCTTACTACAACCAACGAACCTTCGCATAACGATTTGCCCATTCCCACCATCAAATTCCTCGAACTAAATTTCCATGTTTTAGCTCATCAAGCTAACTTCCGCACTCACAACAATGGCCGGCCTTCACCATCAAATCCTCGCAATCATAATCCTCTTCATATTCCTACCCTTCACAGCACTTCATGTAATAACCGCCGCCAACCCGCCGAGCCAAGAACGAGCCACTCTCCTAAACCTGAGACAATTCTGGTCAAACCCGTCCCCCCTCGACCACTGGACCGCCTCGTCGAACCACTGCGCATGGCCCGAGCTCACATGCACCGACGGCTCAGTCACCGAGCTGCGTCTCATCAACCTAAACATCTCAGGCTTGATCCCGCCCTTCATGTGCGAACTCACCGCCCTTTCACACATCGATCTCCAATTCAACTACCTCTACGGTACCTTCCCTACAGTTCTCTACAATTGCTCGGGCCTTCGATACCTCGACCTGTCTCAGAACGTCTTCGAAGGCCCTTTGCCTTCAGACATCGACAAGCTGTCTACTCAGCTTAGGGTATTAGATTTGACTGCTAACACTTTCATAGGCGATGTCCCAAAGGCCATAGGGAACCTTACGAGCCTAGCGAGCCTTAGGCTCGCTGCAAATTGGTTCAACGGTTCTTTCCCTGAAGAGATGGGAAATATTTCGAGCCTCGAAGAGCTTGTCATGAACGACAATGCGTTCATGCCTCAGGCGATTCCTGACAGTTTTTCTGAGCTGAAGAAGCTGAAGAACCTGTGGATGACTAACACGAGCTTGGTCGGGAAAATCCCAGGTGGTTTCGGTGATTTGCTGGCCATGGAGTTTCTCGACTTGTCGAGGAATAGTTTGAGCGGGGAAATACCGGGCGGGCTTCTTCTTTTACAGAACTTGACTCATCTGTTTCTGTTCAAAAATAGGTTGTCTGGCCAAATTCCTCGGGCAGTTCGAGCTCCAAACTTGCAGGTTCTTGATCTTTCGAACAATACTTTAACTGGGCGAATACCTGAAGATATGGGAAACTCGACGAGCCTCACGGGCATAAATTTATCTTTCAACGAGCTATCGGGCGAAGTGCCAGAGAGCATGGGTAGGCTGCCTAAGCTCAGAAACATCGCCTTGTTCGACAATAACTTGTCGGGCGGTTTACCGCCTGACTTTGGAAGGTATTCGCCTTTGGAGAGGTTTCAAGTCTCTTCTAACAAGTTCACGGGCGAACTACCAAAGTACTTGTGTCAGAACAAGGCTCTGATAGGCGTCGCCGCCTTCGAAAACAGAGTCACGGGCGCTTTGCCCGATACTCTAGGCGACTGCGACAGCTTAGAGATCGTTCGAGTCCATGATAATCAGTTTTCGGGCAAAGTACCGAGTAAGTTATGGGAAGCTTCGAATCTAACCTCTTTGATGATCAGTAATAACTTGATCGCCGATCAGCTGCCAGATAAGATAGGGCCTCGTTTGGCTACGCTCGAACTGATGAACAATCAGTTCTCGGGCTCGATCCCTAACGGAGTGCAATATTGGGAGCAGTTAGTCGTTTTCAAGGCGAGTAGTAACTTGCTTACTGGGACGATTCCTCGAGAATTGACTGCTCTAACGTTTCTATCGACTCTTACGCTCGACGGCAATCGACTTTCTGGTCAGCTTCCCTCAGATTTCGTGTCATGGCAGTCTCTTACGACTCTGAATCTCAGCAGAAACGAACTCTCCGGCGAAATCCCTTCTTCGTTAGGCCTTTTGCCCAATCTTATATACCTCGATTTGTCGAGGAACGGTTTTTCGGGTCAAATCCCTCTTCAGATCAACAATCTGAGGCTCGCTTCGCTGAACCTTTCTTACAACGATTTATCGGGGAGAATCCCTAGCGATTACGACAACTCAGCTTTCGAGAGCAGCTTCTCGAACAATCCCAGGCTTTGTTCTGATAATCCCATGGTGTTAGGGCTCAGAAGCTGCGGTTCAAAAACTAGGAAATCAAAAAGGGGTTCGTCTCTGTACATAGCGATCGTCTTGGGAATTACTGCATCGGCGGCTACTGTAATAACCGCCGCCTTGATTTTAAGAAAACACAGAAATCGAAAACACATCACTGAAACGACGTGGAGGCTTACTTCCTTCCAAAGGCTGAATTTCACGGAAGGAGACATCGTATCGAGCTTGACCGACGACAATCTGATCGCCGCCGGCGGTTCGGGGAAGGTGTATCGCATCCCCATAGCTCGCTCGGGGAAAGTCGTCGCGGTTAAGAAGATCTGGGACGACAGCGCCGCCTCGGATGATCGGAAATTCGAGGACGAATTTCTTTCAGAGGTTAGGATACTGAGCATGTCGAGACATTCCAACGTAGTGAAGCTATTCTGCTGCATTTCGAGCGAGAAATCGAAGCTCCTCGTCTACGAGTTCATGGAGAATTGCAGCTTAGATCTGTGGCTCCATGGAAGTAAGAGAAGCCCACGCAATGATACTTTAAGCCCAGTTTTGGATTGGCCCAAGAGGTTGCAGATAGCCATTGGAGCTGCGAAGGGGATTTCTTACCTTCACCACCATTGTTCTCCGCCGATCGTACACAGAGATATCAAGTCAAGCAATATCCTTTTGGATTCCGATTTCAATGCGAAAATCGGAGATTTTGGGCTGGCGAGAACGTCGATGGCCAACACCGCCGTCGCCGGATCCTTAGGATATATGGCTCCAGGTAGGTAGATGAACTGCTCTTTCTTTTCCTTACACTCACATTTCTTCCATAATCTTCTTCTCTAACGGTAAGGAAAAATCTTCAGAATACGCTCAGACGAGGCGAGTGAGTGAGAAGGTCGACGTGTACAGCTTCGGCGTGGTCCTCCTCGAGCTGGTGACGGGGAAAGAAGCCCACGACGGAGATGAGAGGTCTTCGCTCGCCGAGTGGGCATGGCGCCATGTTAGGGAAGGAGAGCCTATCGTTGATGTAGTGGACGAGGATGTAAGGGAGCCACGCTATGCAGATGACGTAAGCACTGTGTTCAAGCTAGGGTTGATATGCACCAGCGCGTCTCCTTCGAGCAGGCCCGACATTAAAGATGCTCTGCAGATCTTGCTCCGATGCGGCGAAAAAGCGTCGGGGACGGAGGAGAAGACCACCGTTCAGAATCAGATAGAGCACGATGTTTCTCCTCTGCTAAGAGACGACAGTGCTGTTTACTCGCGCGGGTAAGTGAAGGTCGCTCGTCGATCCATCGTCTTTTTGACAAGTTGGAGAAGAAATACGATGGATTTCATCAATGGACATAGCTGAAGATTCGTATTGGATTTGTAGAGCAGAGGAAGAAGTGAATTCACACTTTCGAAATGTCTATACTGAACTGAAGATGATGTAATAAAGAGCCATTGTAGCAGCCATTTATTCTCAAACTAAGCTTTCTTGAAACAATGTATGGAAGTTTGTTCCTTTCTTCCTCAGAAAGATTTATCATTACAACATGAGTAAAAGATCCCAGACAGAAGTGTGTGCTAACTCATCTTTTTGCTGCTGCGATAAACTCCGATTTTTAGGGTTGTTCTTCGACCTCAAGATACTGAGAATGGGACGCAGCTAAAAGGGCGGCTCCAATGCCCGAGCCATCGTTAGAGTGCTCGATGACGACGTGTTCTGAAGCAGAATCTCCGAGCAGTTCCTTGAGAGTCTGTTCCATGCATTCTCTGAACTCTGTATAGTGCTCGAACAATCCCCCGTCCAAAGCTATGACCGATTTTCTCTTCTCTTCGTCGTTTGCGGCGTCCCTTCCCAGTTTCTTTAGGATTCCTAAGATCCCCGAAGCTGCTAGGCGGGCCCCGCGAGAGGCTACTATGTCGCATAGTTCGACGATCATCTTCCTCACTTTTAAGGATGAGTTTGGAATCTGTAGGGGATAGATCAAGGGATGTGAATTATGATTGATTAAAAAAAATTTAAAAAAAACGATTTTTTTTATTACCTCCAAGATATCGTTTAGTTTCTTCCCGACTACTTCGAGGTCGGGGGATTTGTCGTGGTGCATGGCAGACATGACGGGAGTCCTGGGGAAATTTTGGAAAGCATTAAAACATCGATTGTAAAAAGAGCCTTGAGTGAAAATTGCTTGCCTTAGAACAAAGGGAATCTTGAGCTTCTGAGGAACTTCGTCGCCGAAGAACGATGCTTCTTCGGCGAGCCTGCACAAAACCCTACGAACGATTTCTCCAAGGTACATGCCAGAGATTAGCTTCTCAAAAGTCTGCAAAAAAAAAAACCTCGATTACTTCATTCCATTCGTCCAGCTTTAAGTCGAACGAATCGAAGAAATGTTCATCACCTGATCTCCAGGGTTCAAACTCTCGGCATCGAGACTCTTATCGTACTCAGTAAACGGAATATGCGAAGACCTAAAGTTTCCCCATTCCATGTTTATCACCTAACACAAAACGACGAAAATCAGCTCCCTCTTATGTGGCATTTCATTTCGAACATGAAAAAGAAAACGGCGAATTTATCTCTTACCATTTCTCCGCTTTTAGGCAGCGGGCCTTGCCATTTTGGGATGGCCCAAGCCCGCTCTACGTAGGCAGCGTTTGTCCCCGTCCCCAAAATCACAGCAGCAATCACGTTAGGGTTGTCGAACCTTCCTCCAGCCAACGTCCCCACGGTATCGTTCACCTTCATCGAGAAGCATCCAATCAAATCACGCCACGTGTCGCCAAATTTCTAACGACAGTATTCATTACATTACAACGGAACTACTCACCAATGCAGTTACTCGCATGTCAAGTCCCACCTTTTCCATCGCTTTCGTCAGCTCTCCAACTACGTCTTCGCCTACCTACAACGCATATAGAGACTTATACTATGTAAAAAATATATGTAATCCATACGGATCGAAATGGCAAAAAAAAATAAGGGCTAAAAGCGTAAGCTAACAGCGTCTTCGATGCGGAAGCCCTTCGTCCACTTGATTAGGGTTCCCGAAGCTAACGAAGACTGCTTAACGGGGAAGGAGAAAGTGAAGCCGAGCTCCCTTTGCCTGTCGGGCGGGAGCTTAAAGTCTTCGCCTTCAGTGGCGACGAATTTGGCTAACGCCGAGGCTATGAAGTAGAACAGTTCCTGAAAAATATTTGCGAATTTTTTTGCAGATTGGCAGAGAAATTCCCGCTTTTTTTATTGATGAAAATGGTGGGATGTGAACTTACTTGGGATGATCCAATCATAAGATGGGGAGGTATTGAAACTTCTTCGAATTCTTGTTTTACTACGCCGACCCCTTTGCCGCCTAGCTGGACTCTCATGACTCTGAAGTTTGTTCCGCCCAAGTCGAGCGCATAGAACAATCCCTTTTCATCCCTGAAGTTTTTTTTTTTTTGCAGATTTCACATATGATTTGAAACTTTCAATTGACAGATTTAAACTGAAAATTCACAGCTTGAAGGGAAAGACGAAACGCTACCCAGTGGGGAGGTTGTCGACGTAGCTAATGAGCATCTTGAGCTTGCTTTCTCCTCCCTCGGACGCCAGGCCGGCGTTCATCTCGGCGGTCATGGCGTCGGCTACTTGGTGGAGCCTGGCCGCCGGCGTCTCGCACTTGTCCTTCATTTCCCTCAAGATGGCCTCGGCCTTCTCCCATCGACTCGTGCTCCTCATCCGCCGGCGGGCAACCACCACGGCCGCAGCGCACACCGCCGCCGTACACACCACCGCCGCAGCCACCGCAACCTTCCCCATCTAAAGACTGCCCAAGAACTACAAATCGGGCAGCAAAGGTTGAATCTTTAGCTGGTTTTAGTTTAAGCTACTATTCTTGAACAGTGTGCGATGCGAGCGTTTTAACTCCTAGCAACGGTAGCTATTATTACACACATAGGTTCTTGTGAAAGAAAGAAGAGCTGAGAGAGTTAGGAAAGAACATAACACACACATAGGTTCTTGAGAAAGAGGTTTTGTAGCTTTATTACACGGTAGATCTTTTCAAAGAGAATATAATATGGGCAGAGATTGAAAGGGACATGGAAGGATGAGATTTTTGTAGTTCCAAAGCGAAAGTCATCAGATTTATAATCATGTTTCACTGTTTATGGAAGTGAGTGATTTCAGATTTGAACTCTCAGACCTCAGTTTCGTTTGTTAATTAATCACTCTTATTAACAAGTTAATTATGGCCCGTAAATCATCTGCACACAAAATTGCATTCTAGTCCTTCTAGAACAGTAATTTTAGTTAGATCCTTACGCTATAATGTAATTTTATCCGAGTCCCTCTAGTTATAGGAATTTTACATACATACCACTTAAAGTTAAACAGCAACGGACTATCATTAAACCCAAATAATGGGGAACAAAATCGCGCGAACGACGCAAGCGTCGGCGACGGAATACTATCTCCACGATCTGCCTTCGTCGTACAACTTGGTCCTGAAGGAAGTTCTGGGGAAGAGACCGTTTCCTGAAATCCATACTGTGTAAGCACGATGAAGGTTTGGTGCTCGTCAAGGTATACTTCAAGCGCGGGGACTCCATCGATTTGCGGGATTACGATCGGAGGCTCGCGAGGATTCGCGACGTTTTCTCTGATATTGAGCACTCGCACGTGTGGCCTTTCCAGGTTTTGATTTGTTAATTTGTCAATTTGATTGAATTTATCTCGAATCATTGGAGTCTGGGTTTGTCTCTATTTGCAGGTTATGTTTTGAATTATACTCTTGGTTTTTTTGGCAATTATTGTGTTGTGAATCCGTGAGTCGCGCGTCTTTTACTTGACTGTCAATCGTGTGTGGAAAATTAGGGTGCTATGCTGCCATGTGGATGCTTGGATTGCGAAATTATTCCCGCCCTGTTTCTGAGCTTAAGAACAGCGCCATGATTGTTTTCTCTTGCATCCATTTTGCAGTTTTGGTTAGAAACAGATAAAGCTGCTTACCTTTTGAGACAATACTTCTTTAACAATCTTCATGATCGGTTGAGCACTCGCCCTTTCCTCAGTGTTATTGAAAAGAAATGGCTGGCTTTCCAGGTTCATATTTCTTTTATATACTTTTCAAGTGCTGTTGGAATTTTTAATCTTACCAAATTTCGGTTGCTGCTGGATTTGAAAATTTGAGAAATGTATTTTTGCAGTTGCTTTACGCTGTGAAACAGAGCCATGAACGTGAAATATGTCATGGTGAGATAACAGTGAATCTTTTTTCTCCTTATGTCTGATGTCCCTATTTTAACTCTTGCAAATGTCGTATAATATATGCAGGGGATATTAAATGTGAGAACGTGCTGGTCACTTCTTGGAACTGGCTGTACCTTGCCGATTTTGCCTCGTTTAAGCCCACATATATCCCATATGACGATCCATCTGATTTTTCATTTTTCTTCGATACCGGTGGAAGGAGACGCTGTTATGTTGCACCGGAGGTGTGTTGTCTGTTTGGACCTTTTCGCCTCTAGTTATTCCACAAACTTAAAATCTGATCATCAGCATGCATTCGATCACATTCACATATAGATATATGTGCTCCCATATCTGCTATGTCGAGTTTTCTGTTTCCATACACGACTACTGATGATATGAGCTCTATTTCCAGAGGTTTTATGAGCATGGGGGTGAAAGCCAAGTTTGTCCAAGATGCACCTTTGAAGCCCTCAATGGACATTTTTTCTGTTGGGTGAGTGCTGTTTTGTTGAGGAAATAATAATGTATGTCTCATGAGATCCTCATTATTCTGATTTTGAATGCTGACTTGGTCTACAGACCACCGATGGTTAGTATTTATTGGACAACAATGCTTTGAATGCAGTTCGTTGATGCTTTGCAGCTATATTAATATTATGCAGATAATATTGTTTCCTAATCTGAAGTCTAAGATACAAACCACTGTAATTAAATTAATTTTTTTAGGTAGTTGTCATTTTCATCTTCCCCGTGGCACCGCCCTCCATTGGGACACTGCTGATATCTACTTCCACTCACAATGAGGTTTATAAGAAGTGCGTTTATAATTTGCACATTAGGAGTAAGAAATGTGAGGTTCCGTATGAGTCTATTAGCGCGTCAAACATCAATTCCGAGCTACCTAATCACTTTTCAGTCAGTGTGATAGTAGATCTAGCTCTTCATTCTCTCTTAGAAAACATTATACAGGAACTTGGGTTATCACTGTTCTTGCAAATCAAGCCTGTAAAGAAACTCGCAGATTTCTGAATATTTTGACTTTGTCACAGGTGTGTGATTGCTGAGCTTTTTCTGGAAGGTCAGCCATTGTTTGAGCTATCTCAACTTCTTGCATATAGGAGAGGGCATTACGATCCCAGCCAACATCTGGAGAAAGTACATTCTCCTACTCATTTTATTTTTTATTTATGTAATTTCCTCTTTCAGTCGCTTGGCCTTTTTATTTCCCAGGAATGTTCTTAGTGATTCAATAAATCATTTGTCCCAAATTAATCTAATAAAGCTAACAGATAGAAACAATTATTCACCATGCCTCTACAGCAAACGCCTTTGTTATGTTTTCTTGCAGATTCCAGATTCAGGTATTCGTAAGATGATTCTTCATATGATCCAATTGGATCCAGAATCAAGATGCTCTGCTGAGAGCTACCTGCAGGACTATGCTGGTCTTGTATTTCCAGAGTATTTCTCATCGTTTCTTCACAAGTTCTATTCCTTGTTGAACCCTCTAAGTTCTGATGCAAGGGTAAGGAGCTTGGAAAATTGTATTATCATTCTTGGGCACACCCTATTTATTTATGATAAGGTTATTTGCTGCTGCAGGTTCTGGCATGTGAGACGTATTTTCATGAAATACTTAGACAAATGATTGGCAACAGATCTGGTGATGATACGGTCTCCAAAACTGAAGCTTGTAGTCTTGATAGCGTGAATAGCCTGCTCAAGGATGTAAAGAAAGACCACGGCAATCTTATTAGAGATATGGACAGCATAACCAGGTCTCGGTCTTGTAATGAGAAGCAATGTGGTGTGGAGCGTCCTGGTGAGCTGATTCAGAACGTTTCTAATATATTTCACAGAAGTCGGCAGCCTTTCTTGAAAAATATTACGATGAATGACTTGAGCTCGTTGATGTCGGACTACAACAACCAATCCGATGCCTTTGGGATGCCTTCTTTGCAATTACCTGAAGGCATACTGAGTTGTGAGGGTGTGGTGTTGATAGCCTCACTTCTTTGTTCCAGCATTCGTAATGTCAAGGTCCCTTTTATAAGAAGGACTGCTATTTTGCTGCTGAAGTTTTGCTCTTTGTATATAGATGACGAAGATATACTCCAACGCATCCTTCCCTATGTCATAGCTGTTGTCTCAGATTCAGCTGCCATTGTCCGGTGTGCTGCGTTGGAGACCTTGTGTGACATTCTCCCTCTGGTAAGTGACTTTCCTCCGAGTGACGCCAAAATTTTTCCAGAGTATATTCTTCCTATGCTCTCCATGATTCCCGATGACCCAGAGGAAACTGTTAGGATTTGCTATTCCAGCAATATTTCTAAGCTGGCACTGACTGCTTACGGTTTTCTCATTCACTCGATAAGCTTGACCGAGGCGGGGGTTCTTAATGAGCCTAAAATATCTCAGAAGTCGTCGACAACAGCAACAGATGCTTATCGAGAACCGCAGGAGCTGAACAGTGATGCACAGCTTGCACATTTGAGGAGATGTATAGCAGAAGTCATTCAAGAACTTGTGATGGGTCCGAAGCAGACGCCCAACATAAGGAGAGCTCTCCTGCAGGATATTGGAAACCTTTGTTGGTTTTTCGGGCAGAAGCAAAGCAACGACTTCGTGCTACCTATTCTCCCGGCTTTTCTAAATGACCGAGACGAGCAGCTAAAGGCAGTGTTTTATGGAAAAATTATATATGTTTGTGTCTTTGTTGGTCACCGGAGTGTGGAAGAATATCTCCTTCCTTATATTGAGCAGGCCCTCAACGATATGACTGAGTCCGTCATCGTCTATGCCTTAGATTGCCTGACCATCTTATGCCGAAGTGGTTTTCTGCGAAAGCGAATCCTGATAGAGATGATAGAGCGCGCGTTTCCTTTGTTGTGCTATCCCAGTCAGTGGGTGAGGAGGTTGGTAGTAGCCTTCATTGCTGCTAGCAGCGAAAGCTTAGGTGCCGTGGATTCTTACGTATTTCTGGTCCCTATAGTACGCCCCTTCTTACGCAGACAGCCAGCATCGCTAGCTTCGGAAAAAGCTCTTCGTGCATGTCTGAAGCCACCGGTTTCTAGAGACAGATTCTATCAAGTTCTTGAAAATGCCAGGAGTTCAGACATGCTGGAGAGACAGAGAAAGATTTGGTATAATACATCATCACAATCGAAACGATTGGAAGCCATGGACTTACTTCAGAAGACGGAAAAGGAATTGGATCCGATGAAATTTTTGTCAGACAGACGAAGCAACTTTCATAACCGTAGCTTTATTGATACAGCATCAGACCAGATGGAGGTTACCAACTCTGATGAAAATGAGGGTAAGGTCAAATCTTTGGGGCTCTTGCCACACAATACTCTGGGTCCGACCCTAGTCAATGATCATATTGTCTCGGAAAGATCTCAATTATCTGGATTTATGTCACCCCATATGAGTTTCATGAACAGCTTCATCGATAAATCTTCGGAAAGCATACCCTTGTATCACTTCAAGGTTGACAACAAGCGAACAGCGGTCACTGGTCCTGCTGCTTCGGATTCTTCGTTGCCATATAATTCGTTGGGTTTCAGTACCTTGTCCTTGCCATGGATGGATCCTGCCAACAAATCTTTCAATTTAACAAATTCAATGCCTCCTTCTAACCTCATAGGTGGCTCTGTCTTTATTGGTAACGGCCCTTCGGTTCTGCGGAGAGTCGTGCACGAAGTGGAAGATCGAGAAACCGATGAAACACACCTTATCGGTGGCAAGTTTCATGAATTGGGAGTTTCCGAAAGAGG
This sequence comes from Craterostigma plantagineum, assembly GCA_027422505.1. Lineage (NCBI taxonomy): Eukaryota > Viridiplantae > Streptophyta > Magnoliopsida > Lamiales > Linderniaceae > Craterostigma > Craterostigma plantagineum. Next base: position 5,459,168 of record JAPQWV010000050.1, read on the forward strand.
CAAAGGTAATTTGGGTTCTCTCGCGATTGATAGCAGCTCTACTTCCTCCGAGGCTACAGAATTGTCCTCACTAGCATGGACATCATCCGTTCCTGACTCTGGGTGGAGGCCACGTGGAGTGTTGGTCGCTCATCTTCAGGAGCATAGATCTGCGGTGAACGATATTTCCATATCAATGGACCAGCAGTTTTTCGTTAGTGCCTCTGGAGATTCCACCGTAAAGATATGGGATTGCAAGAGGCTGGAAAAAGACATCTCATTTAGGTCGAGGCTAACCTATTCCCTGGGTGATGGTGGTAGTAGGGCGTTGTGCGTGACTGTGCTTCAAAATTCTTATCAAATAGTTGTTGGTTCGAGTGATGGGGTCATACACATGTTTTCGGTTGATCACATTTCAAGGGGCCTTGGCAGTGTTGTCGAGAGGTATTCAGGCATCGCTGATGTGAAAACGACGGATTTCGGTGAAGGTGCCATACTAAGCCTTTTGAACTACTCCTCAGACGGCGGCGGTAGTAACCAAATGATCCTCTTCAGCACCCAAACTTGTGGCGTACATCTCTGGGACACTAGGACAAAGTCAACTGCTTGGAAAACAAAAGTCTCCCCCGTGGACGGTTATATATCTTCGTTGGTTGCAGATCCTAATGGTAACTGGTTTGTTTCTGGATCATCGAGGGGTGTGCTTACTTTGTGGGACCTACGGTTTTGCCTACCCGTTAACAATTGGCAATATTCTCCTTCGTGCCCGATTGAAAAGATGTGTCTATTTGTGCCTCCCGCTAGTACTCCATTGTCTGTCGCCACGAGGCCGCTGATCTATGTCGCTGCTGGGTGCAATGAAGTTTCCCTTTGGAATGCAGAGAATGGGTGCTGTCACCAGGTACGAAAATCTTGCGATTGTGTTTTACTCGTGTAATTACGAGTAGAAGTCTGTAAATTGTGTTAAAAAAATTAAAAAAAAAAAAAGTCTTTCATATCTATCAAAAGGTATATCTTGCCATGAATTGGTGGGACAACGTGCAAGTTAATGTAATAGTCCTTGTGTACTACTATAGTAGGAGTCTTATCGAAACATTTAAACTATGCATTACATCTGGTTAGTTTCTTGAATGAACTTGGAGACTCGCATCTGCTTATTTTTGAGCGGCAGGTGCTAAAGCTGTCCAAGAATGAGTCCGATGACAGCGAATCACCTTTGGCCTTGGGCCGACCACCTAGCAAGACTAACCCAAAATCAGACGGAAGGCGAAATATAAACTCAAAGTACAGACTTAACGAGCTCAGCGAAGCCTCTCCTCGCATCCCCGGCGTACGTGCGCTTCTACCATTACCCAGCGGAGATCTTCTGACCGGTGGAACCGATCTAAAAATTCGTCGGTGGGATCATTCGAGGTTTGAGCGTCGCCTCATCTTCCCTTTTTCTTGGACTTTGCATTTACGTGTAATAATGTGTGTTGTTATCTGCAGTCCCGATAGGAGTTACTGTGTTTGTGGGCCCACCGTCAAAGGAGTCGGCCCCGACGATCTGTACGAGACCAAATCTAGCTTTGGAGTGCAAGTCGTGCAGGTATACGTAATTTTCTATTAGTTGCCATTCGTTCGGTTTGTTAATTGTGTGATAATTTTTGTCTTTTATGTGATTGGTGATTAAATTAGGAGTCGAGGCGACGTCCCTTGGCTGCTGGTAAGTTGACGGGAAAAGCGATTGTTTCAGCAGCTACGGATTCGGCTGGGTGTCACCGCGATTCAATACTCTCTTTGGCTTCTGTTAAGTTGAATCAGAGACTTCTCATTTCTGGTGGTAGGGACGGAGCTATTAAGGTTTGGAAGTAGTTGTAAGTATACCACTTTGCTATTAATAATGTGTGTGGATATATTTTGTACATAGCGATTTCAAATTGGGAAGTAAATTTATGTATACATGGTTTGGATGTGATTCCCCCCATTTATGAAGTTGTATAGTAATTCATGGTCGAGTATGTCTTCTATGCTGTGCTATGAACCTTCTTTTTTTCTCGGAATGGAGAAGCATGCATGCTTGGCAAGCCCTTTTCCTGGGAATTGGGAGACGTCATTGGCAGAGCATTAAAAAGGAATATCAGAATTTTGTATCTTACACAACTTATAGAATGCTTAATTAGTTGACGTGTATTGCGGTCGCTATGCTTGAGAAATCGAATTTTTCCGTCGACTCTGTTTTTCTGTGATCGTTGAGAAGAATTTATGGATTACTACACGACAAACATGGTTCCATGCAAACCCAGTGATCGAATTCCCAACAAAAAATGTTCACAGAACAGATGCCAAATCTTTCTTGCAGTATCTTTACGGGTAAGAATAGTTATTTTCTCCCTTGAAAAAATCACTAGATTTTCCAGCTGGATAATTAATCTGCGAAGTTAAAGGGAGAATTTAATGAACATAAATGGAAGACATTTTACCGACGGTTCCGAGTGGATCGTGCGCACGGTAACAACTAACTCTCTCTCTCTCTCTTACTCTCCATTTTTAAGCACTTCCTTGAAAATATAAACTCCTTCCCTGCCCACTACTAAATCGTCCATCGTCTAACCGTTTCTGTGTATTTTGAGTGACTTTGAAAGGAAGAAAAATGTCGTGGCAAACGTACGTGGATGAACATCTGATGTGCGACATCGATGGCCAGGCCGACCACCGCCTCACCGCCGCCGCAATCCTCGGCCACGACGGCGTTGTATGGGCTCAGAGCTCCACATTCCCACAGGTAAAACAATCCTTCGTTACATAAATCAAGATCCAATTTTTTTTCCTTCTTTCTCTCAGTTGGGGAAAGAAATAAAAAAAAAAAAAGAAAAGCTAACAATATAAAGTTGCATTATCAGTTTAAGGCTGATGAGATAAATGGGATAGTGACCGACTTCAACGAACCGGGTCATTTGGCTCCGACCGGGTTGTTCTTGGGCGGAGCAAAGTACATGGTTATTCAAGGAGAGCCTGGCGCTGTTATTCGTGGGAAGAAGGTAAACATATATATATAATTAGAACTAAATTAATTAATAATGGGATTATGTAAGCTTATATTATATGTTATGAATGATATTTGTTGTTTTTTTATATTAGGGTTCTGGCGGAATAACGATCAAGAAAACAGGACAAGCTTTGGTTTTTGGGCTGTACGATGAGCCTGTGACGCCTGGACAGTGTAATTTGGTCGTTGAGAGGCTCGCCGATTACCTCATTGATCAAGGAATGTAGATTATATATATATTATACACATTACATATCTTAATCTATATTTTCATTCAGATATGTAATAGAAACTAGCACGTAAGTAAAGCTCATGTAATGAAAGTTGATGATCTCCCTCTCCTTCTCTCTCTCTCTCTCTCACGCACTTTCATGTATCAGCAAAATTTGTCTTAAGCCATATTTACCTCTGAAACAGCCAAACAGTGTTGGGATATTGTTATGAACGAAATACTTAAGTTTTGACTCGGTTTTCCAAATTATGAATATATTTAATATGTCTACGATTAATTAAAAAGGTGCCGTAAAATAAAATAACAGTGACGATCTACAAACAAGGAAGGAAGGAGACTTTTGACTTTTTCACTTTGCTTGCGGACGTAAGCAACCTTCTATCCGTTTGTTGGGGAAATACCCAAAATAACCATAGTTGTATCGACGAGAACCATCATTGATCATTTCGAGTTCCACTAGATTCCAATTCTCGATCGATTATCCTCTGAATTCTTTTTGGGTTTCCCTTTTGCTTTTTTTCGATCCTTACCCAGATTAACATGAACGTAAATCTCTTGTAAGGTTCGTGATGGATTGATCTGTTTGTGTTTCGAAGTCGTTTCCTTTGTTTTCCCCCAATTCTTTTGCGCTTACGACACAAAATAGTAGCTGATCGCGATGAGGATCGAGGAGCTAGACGACGACGATTCATCCCCGGTGGACTTCGTTATCGTGGAAAGGAACAGGTGGAGTGATGTGAATTGTAGCGATGATAAGAAGGGAAAGAAAGTCAGAAGATTCGCGGTGTCAATCGTTAGGGTCGATGCAAAGAGGGCTTTGGTTGGAGTTGGTGGTAGGTTGCTGTTCTACCCAACTCTGATCTACAATGTTTTGAGGAACAAAGTGCAGGCTGAGTTCCGATGGTGGGATCAAATCGATCAGGTATATGCGGTTTTAGGTTATATATTCGTTGTGTAGGTGGGCGAAAACTTCAGCTGAATACCCTCGATCGACATAGATAGGTCATAACGTTTTTGGATTTGGAGATGTCGACGTTTCCATGATTGCAGCAAAATGAAAGGGTTACTTGGCTTTGATGTTGAAAGTATAGAAGTTTTTATGTAGTGGTTCGATCTGAATTAAAGTGGAGACATTTAGATTGTTTCGTTACTCGTGTTCGTCGGCGGTGATAATCCCTTGCCTTATTTGAGACTTTGAAAATTTTCTTGGTTGAGGTTGAGTTTGTTTCATCATCCATAACATTATGGTTACTTACTGACTATGTTTACGATGGACATTTAGTTTCTGCTATTGGGAGCCGTTCCATTTCCTAGTGATGTGCCTCGATTGAAGCATCTCGGAGTAGGTGGCGTGATTACTCTCAACGAGCCATTTGAGACTTTGGTCCCGTCTTCTCTGTACCATGTAAGTGGAGGGTTTCTTTGTCTTTTGAATTTGTGTGTCCGTTCTAAAGTTTCTTCGACATCATTTTCGATCATGTGAGAATGCAGTTTGTTTCTCTGCTGAACTACTATTTAACTCAACAGTACCGAACGAGTTACATAAGAAGATTTACAATACATTACTGTTTCCTTGTTCAGGCTTATGGCATAGACCATCTTGTCATTCCCACAAGGGATTATCTCTTTGCTCCTTCATTTTTGGACATCAAGCGAGCAGTGGATTTCATTCAAAGTACACCTCTAACTTTGTCTTATCTGCCATAATTCTTTAATTAAAACTTATCAAATGTTGGTCTCAATATTTTTATCGCCATGACTCAGGAAACACTGCAAGAGGTCTTACAACTTTCGTCCACTGCAAGGCAGGGAGAGGACGGAGCACGACAATAGTTCTCTGTTATCTGGTGATTTCATTTTATCCAGTTAACATGCTATGGGGGGAGAAATTCTTATTATGGCTGATTTTTCTGGTGAACACTCTCTATTTTAGGTTGTAAAGAAGAACATAACTCCTACTGCTGCATTCGAATATGTTCGCTCTAAAAGACCTCGGGTGCGACTAGCACCCGCCCAGTGGAAGGTAGTTCACAATATAAGCATCCATAATCCTTCAAATCAAATCAGACTTCTATTTATTAAGGCCTCTTATTATAACCAGACCAAAACTAGTGTTTTGTTGTTTCCCTAGAGTTGTTGTAACTGTCTTTTATACCTCCTAGGCTGTTGAGGAATTTAAGCAACAACACTTGGCTTTTACTTCGATGTGCCTATCTGGCGACGGCGTATTGATCACTAAAGAAGATCTCGACGGCTACCATAGTCCTTGTAATGAAAAACCTGGTAAAGAGCTTATGATCGTACCAAAATCGGAGATATTGAGTCCAATGATGGTAAGACTCTCATGTCTATTTGCATCACTGAGAGTTTCGGGTTATAGCGGGAGGCCAATTGCAAGGCAGCTGACCGAAGCACGCGCTTGTTAAAAAAAAAGCTGGCGTAGTAAGTTTCGAACTACTCTTTGATGCATTCAAGATTTGTATATATAGTGTCTCTATGCTTTGACTGTTGAAGGTTTGCTTCCTTTTGTACGTATATATGCGCGTGTGTATGCTCTGAGATCTTCTCGGTCAGAACCTTCTATGATGTTCATAATGTTTTAATGTTTTTATCTTGGTCGTATTAATCGTAATCTACTAAGCATGCGTCACTTATCATGCCTAAAAACTCATAATCTTCATAGTTTACTTTCACTTATCCTTACCTTTATAGGATGTCCCTGTCCTAATTGATCCTATAATAACTAATGGTCTTGCCCATGGTTTATGACATCATACAATGAAGACGACCAACAAGAGAAGAAATAATCAAGAACTGTGTGCGTCCATATCAATCGCTGTATAATTCCCCATGCTTAAATTTGAAGAACCTTCCTCTAATATATTATTTTAATATTAAAGAGGTGATGATGTGGAATAATAATAACAATTAACATATGGAATAATCCATTCATGAGAAAATCGTTCAAGAAAGCTCAGCTCTTAATCTTCTACGAGCCACCTTTTTCCTTACGTCAGTTGAGCCGTATGGGTTTGAAAAGTAAAAGGGTCAAACTTTCTGTGAAGCATAGAACATCAAAGCTGCCGCGAACGCGAACTAATACAGATATATAAATTGTCGTGTTGGGAAGAAGTTCTTACCTGTACCGAACATAACATTAGTGATTGATGGGTTCTTTGTCTAGTTTTGATTTATCCAAAGGTGGCGATCAAAAGTTCAACAACAGAGTTGATCGATCGGATGATAACAGTATGGGATCACAGAGCATTTCCATGAATTCTAAGATCGTGAGCGGAGAGTTTGGCTACACGCTTGAAGACGTGCCTCATTTATCTGATTACATTCCCAATCTCCCTGTAAGAAAAAAAAAAAAATCATATCTCTTACTTCTCTGTGTGAGATTCTTTGTTTTACTTGGTTCCAGTTTTAGTAGATACTTGCTGACTGAGTTTTGGCATACATCAGTTAGTTTAACTGTATGCTTAACAACAACTGTCTCCTCTCAACAGACATACCCAAATCCCTTGCAAGATAATCCAGCATATGCAGCTGTTAAGTAAGTTCAACTCCTATCCACGAATCCTTTTGCTTCTTGTCGCGAAAAAGACCATCAACTTATCAGATGATTCATGTCTTTACAGGCAATACTTTGTCGACTACGATGATACCATACCAAAAAGCGTGAGCCTTTCTTTCAGTCATACTTCATTACAGGTTTTCTTTGAAAGCTCAAACCAAGGACCAACATAATGTAATTGTTTTTTTTTTTTCCTTCTTTTCTTACAGATTGTTGTCCACAGTGATACACCAAGAGGGATTCATTTCCGACGAGCTGGCCCTCGCCAGAGAGTATGTCGCCATCCAAAATTAACATTATTTCAAACTGTAGCGAGTGATTTAAATCTGATATTTCTTTTCATCTATATCTATGTCAGGTTTATTTCAAGTCCGACGATGTAAAGGCGTGTATAGTCACGTGTGGCGGTCTCTGTCCCGGCCTTAACACAGTCATAAGAGAAATCGTATGCAGTTTGCATCATATGTATGGCGTAAAGACTGTTCTTGGCATCAATGTAAGCAAGCCAGCCCTGATTATGATGCCTTTGTGCACTGCATTTCTCAGCCATCTATCTTATATATATATATGATATGTTGACTGTTATATGAAGCAATGATTTTGATGCATTTAAGCGACGTATGAATACGTAGGGAGGATACAGAGGATTTTACTCCAAGAACTTCGTAACGCTGACGCCCGCCACCGTAAACGACATTCACAAACGAGGTGGAACTGTGCTCGGAACCTCTCGGGGAGGCCACGATACTAAGAAGATCGTCGATAATATTCAAGACCGAGGGATTAACCAGGTTTTTTCCTTCGCTCGACTTTCTTTTACTCTTCATCTGCGCAATGATAGTATTCTGTTTAACGCGGTTGTTTTTTTTTTTTCGTTTTAGGTCTACATAATAGGAGGAGATGGCACACAGAAAGGAACAGAAGCCATTTTCGAGGTACAATTTCTTTCTTCGATAAGCTGATGTGTCTCTATGTATGGGCTGCAATGAAATCGCAATGTCTTAATGATAGGAAGTAAGAAGAAGAGGTCTGAAAGTAGCAGTCGTCGGAATCCCAAAGACCATAGATAACGACATCCCGGTAATTTTATTACTATGGTTGAATTCCTCAGAATCTTCAAATGATTATGAATGCTAAAATTACTCGAAATAATCTTCCTTATTGATTTATAGGTAATAGACAAATCATTTGGTTTCGACTCTGCTGTAGAGGAAGCTGAACGTGCCATCAACGCAGCGCACGTCGAAGCAACGAGCCATGAAAATGGCATCGGCGTTGTCAAGCTAATGGGAAGATACAGCGGTAATATATATTACGTTCGCCATTAGTTTCTGATTATTACGACGGAGCTCTCAAACTCAAAGAGTTGGATATTTTTTACATAGGATTTATTGCAATGTACGCAACGCTGGCGAGTAGGGACGTGGACTGCTGTCTTATACCAGAATCGCCTTTCTTTCTGGAAGGGCCCGGCGGGCTTTTCGAGTACGTCGAGAAAAGATTAAAAGAAAACGGTCATATGGTGATTGTGATAGCCGAAGGAGCTGGGCAAGAAATGCTGTCCGAGTCTTTGCATAGAGAAGAAGATGCTTCGGGGAATAAGCTTCTCCAAGACGTCGGGCTTTGGATTTCGCAAGAGATTAAGGATCACTTTTCCCAGAAAACGAAGATGTCTATCGAACTCAAGTATATAGGTAAGAACTAAGAAACACATGTATACACACACCCACATACATATATATATGATGATGATTAGTTATTCTTGTTTGTTATTGCAGATCCTACGTATATGATACGCGCTATTCCTAGCAATGCTTCGGACAATGTTTACTGCACGCTTCTGGCGCAGAGCGCTGTCCACGGGGCGATGGCGGGCTATACGGGCCTCACGGTTGGGCCCGTTAACGGAAGAGAAGCTTACATCCCATTTCATGTGAGTTTTTAACTCTTCGAAATTAGTACCATGGAGTAATCTCGGAGTTTGTTCGTAATATTATCGTCGCCTTGCAGAGAATAAACGAGCATCGAAACAATGTCGTGATTACGGACAGAATGTGGGCCCGGCTTCTGTCGTCGACGAATCAGCCGAGTTTCTTGAAGAGAGGCAATAAAGGCCATAGGAAAGGCGAATAGTAGAATAGAAAAAGCATGTCTATGCTGTGTTATGCTATGTTACATAGAATCGTTATTGTAATATTGAATGAACCTTAAGAAAGGGTGTTGAAATAAAACTAGAGCTTTTCCATTAAGAATGCTTGTATTGTAGAATTGATGAGAAATGATAGAATATTATGTTTGATGGATTCTTTCCATATGTCTTTCTTTCAAAGCACATCTTGCAAATTAGTTAAGAGTTTACAGCCTGTCGATTCCCTTTACATAAGTAAAAGCAGCTTTTGTCTTGATTCACAATCAAAAGCCCACTTGCTGTTCGAATCCATAGTTTAGTAAAAAACATTAGATTTACTCGTCAGTTTGAAACTTTAAATGTCAAATCCATTCTTTTCTCAATGCCCGACAAGCTAGTATGGAAATAAACACATGAATGAAAGATTGAATCAAGCTAATTATCTCAGCCTGCTATGAAGTTGGTTCTTGGTGGATAAAGTAGAGGATCGAACATGTACAGATCTTATATGATGGGAGATAAAAGACCAACTCAATCAATTAAAAAAAAGAATGGTGAAAGAAAGAAGCTCCGCAACAAGCAAGATTAAATCGAATGACAACCTTCACTTACAAACGAATCTGGGTAACAACCAGCAATTAAAAATTAATTTAAGAATCAATGAATCATGTACGTAAGAGCTAAAGCCAGCAGCATCAGCAAGTAGGCAATTCCTTGGTCGATTGCTACACCTGCCCACAAAGCAAAATTGGAAAAAGATCAGATTTTTTAACTAATAGAAGAGAGTAAAGAAAGTAAAAGGGTTAGCCTTAGAAGAATCAAAGGCACGCACCATCGCTTGAAGGAGGAGGCGCAGGCGCAGGGGCTTGAGCGTTGACGGCAGGCACAACCACCAAAGCCATTATCAGCGCAGCAACGGTCATAAGAAAGCACAGTCTAAGCGAATCCATGGCGTGCGTGAGAGAGAGAGAGAGAGAGAGAGAGAGAGAGAGAGAGAGATTTGAACGTTGATGAAGAAGGTTAGGAGTTCAATGAAATCTTGGAAATGCTTGATGGGAGCTGCCAAAGATTGGACCTTTATATAGAGAAGACGAGGTGGATTCGATGGAGGACACGTGGACGACTGGGATTTCATGCACGTTATGTTGTACAGTGAAGATGAGCTGTGGAAAGTGGAATCCCATTCAAATTTGTCGAATTAAGAACATGCTCGGAATGATCGGTGGGTGGGTCAATGCTCTTTGTTTCCTTTTTCACATAAATAAAAGATGAGAGAGAGAGAGATAAATAGGGAGTTGGTCATTTCTGACTGTGACCGTTGGGACAACCTAAAAGACTCTGTCTTGCAACATGGCACAAGAAAAATTGGTAATATCAACCGTTTTATGAATCCTATGTATGTTCTTATTTGTTATTGTTCTATTTTTCAATATAATCACATTTTACTTGTGAAAAAGCTAATGTTTTTTTGACAAGCTAATGTGAAAAAAGATTTGTCTGCGAAGTTTAAACGAATACGAGTCAACTCAAAAATGTATTTGACTCGTCAACTAAAAGTGGAAACTTCAGCCGCGTGGATGAACGATTACGACTTCAGTAATCTCATGGAACATTCCAAAAGTCTTTGTGCAAGTTGAAAATTATGCGTCATAAATATCAAAGAGTATTGATCGAAAACTGTAATAGAGAGTATTGACCAAACAAATAGCATAATAGTCTTCAGTGACTGCTGTATGATTCAAACAAAAAACTCCAGAACATAGTTTGGTAGATAGAAAGAGACAATAACAGATGAAAAATAACCATTAGTTTGCTACGACGACTGCTTTACTTCTCCGACGAGTTGGGTCCCCTCTTCTTGCCGAAGCCAACCACTGCCAAATTAGAATCCAAGTCAAAGACTGATAAAAATATGATATGGATACATGAAGATGAGAAAGCTCATAGGGGGCTTTAGAGTGTGAAGTTTTTGGCTTTAATAATCCTCAAAAGTTTAATTCTTTTGATTCAGTTGAGGAACTTGAGGAGGACAGTGAACAATACAGTAAGCTGCAAGTTCTTAATGCACTAAAGAACTTGCAGTAATTTCCCCCATTTCTGATAGGTAGGGCAAATACTAACACCAAAAGACAATAAACTAAGTGCAAAATCACGAACATAAAGGCTCCAATAGTACACATAACTATCGATAATCAGATGACGATGCTTCAAGATCTTGAGCTAGTATAACCCACGTTACCCATAATCAAATCAAGATCAGCAATTGAAACTTAAGCAACCGAGCAAAAGAAATTCGTAGTCCGTCACAAGCTTCTAACGATGCAATCATGCGGGTATCTCCGAAGACATCAAAATCCAACAATGAGATAGCGTAGAAAACAATTAACGGCATGGTGCCAAACAAATCACACAAACATGAAAGGCTAAATGGCGATAACCGAAAAACATAACATTACCTGCGGTGACGAAACGCCTGTTGTACTGCATACGCTTGTGTGCTCTGCCACGTGGCTTCTTCTTCTTGTCCTGCTTCGCAACCTTAGGTGTCTGCCCTCTCACCTTCCCCGCACGCGCCAACGATCCGTGAACCTTACCTAGCAATTGAAAATTTGCATCAAAAACCCGTAATCGAACATAATAGCAGCTCAAAAAGCATAGATCCAACGACGAGGACCTACCCATTGCGTGATTCGATTGAGCTGTGAATTGCGATGCTTCTCTTTCGCAGTAGTAGTAAAGGTAGACAACAGCTGAGCTGAGAAGATAATCTAGGGTTAGGCTTTTATATGACCTTTATTGGGCCCAAAATATATGTCCACCGTAGCCCACTTTCAACTTGCTCTTTATTCATTGCATTTATTTTTAAAAAACAATAATATTCGTTATACATAATCTTATGTTTTGAGAAAAAAAAAATGGCTATATATTTATTTACTACAAAAAAAAACAATCCAACCACCACAATGTATATAAACAATAACAAACATGGTTCTCATGTAATAATATATCTTTTTTTTTCTTCTCAAGATCGATTTTTCCTTAGAGCTTGTACGAAAGAATCATAATCAGGAAGCTTAGGATGGACATGGCTGGCTTTCTTGGCAGCTTTATCATCCATAGCTGATGATGATGATGAAGAAGAAGCCTTAATAGGTAAGTTATTCTCCTCGGAATCTTCTACTTCAGACGTCTTTTGGCCCGTCCTCGACTCTTGGAACTTTCCAGAAGCTTCTACTGTTGGCTTGAAAGGCTTCGGAGGTCCCCAGTAATTCGACCTGCTCGGCGTGTTGGGCTTCTTAGAACTATTATCTTCGGAGCTCTTCGGAGAATCAGAAACAAATGAGGTGGTGGTTTCCTTTGCTACTCTGTCGTTTGCCTTTGTTCTTCGAGAAATGCCGCTTCGAAGATGAGTTTTCTTTGTGGTAAGAGAAGTCTCCTTTGGCGTGTCCTCATCCAAATCACTGTCTTCTTCGGAGACCAAACTTGGTTTGAAACTCGGCTTTGTCCTAATAGGTTGACTGAATTTCGGGCTTTGGACAGAAACCTTTGGCGGTGATCTTTTCTCTTCCTCTTCCTCGGAACTGTCGCTCTCCAGCTCAGCTTTCTTCACAATCGGGAAACTTGCAACTGCTGAGGTTGTAGATGGTCCTTCGCTTGCCTTCTTCAGTGATGATGGCAGAGGATCTGATATGGTCTTGTAAGGACGAGATTGGTTGTAACCCTTCTGTCGAAAACCGCCGGTCAACTTCTTAAAATCGAGGCCCTCGTTACTCTCAACCTCGCCTGTAGGAGACTCTTTGAATGAGAATTCATACGACTTATCACTTTTATTACCGCTTCTTAAAAGATCAAAAGACTCAGTTTGTCCACGGCGAGGCCTTGAGGACGTCTTCATGTCATGATCACTTTCTGAAGATGATCCATCTGAGTTATCGAATACGGCAGCGTGTCCATCTGAGTTCTCGACAGATTCTGATTTTACAGACATGTCTGAGGATGACCTTTGCGTGGCGAAGAAAGGGGAATGGGAGTTTGTCAGAACTGTTTCGGTGAAGACAGATCTATTACCTGAAGGATATCTGTCTGAAGGTAGTAGATGCTTGGTTGATCTTGAGCTTGGGGAAGGCACATGAATTTCGGGTTCGTCGTATATAGGACCAGCATCGAACCCGTGAACTTCACCATCTGAGTCGTAGTCATCGACAGCAGATTTCTCTGTGAAGATGCTTTCTCTCGCAACGCCCTTTTTACTAGGTGACGAGAGAGCCCCGTCTTTTTCGTAGTAATACTTTTGGTCGTCTGAAGTTGAAAATACGTTGGCATCATCAGAAGATCTTGAACTAGGTTGTTTCACAGGTTGTTTTTCTCTAACATTCTCGAATATTCTTGGTTCTTTCGAAGACTCTCTCTTCATACTCGAAGTACTACCTCCCAAGTCCTCCTTAGGAGAAGATTGTTTGTATCTCCTTGTGCCACCTTGGTGCTCCTCTTCAATTCTTGGGTCTTTGGAAGACTCTTTCTTCGTAGTCACACTTCTATGGTTTTCCCCTTCGAGCCTCTCAGCATCGTCATGTACTCGAGGCTGCTTCCCTGGCCAAGAATTTCCTGAAGATAATGTATTGTCTGCCTCAGAAAACTGTTCACTTCTCAGATCTGAATTCACATTGTAAGATTCGCGTGCTTCGTTTCTTGAAATATAAACGTCTGATTCGTGCAGTTTGTTTGAGTGCTGCTTCTTTGTTTCTCCACGGCTCGAAAGTTCAGCTGCAGCTCGAGCGGCCATACTCGCCATTTCTGCAGACTCTGCAGCTGCCCTTGCAGCTGAAGCAGCGTCTTTGAAATCCATATTCCACCTCTGTTTATTATTCTGTGTTGATAAACCATTGATATCCCCTTGTAGATATGTGTTATTACCACCTTGTACTGAAAAAAAATGAACACTTTGATCAGAAAAGAGCACTAAAGAAACTGAGCTACTAAAGACCATTCTTCCTTACCTTGAGGATGAGTATGATGCTGCTGTTCAAAATTTGATTGAGAACCATATGCATCCGTTTTGTTTTGAGGGGCTTGAAGATTAGATGTTTCGACCTCAACTTTGTCCTCGTTCCCAAAAGTAGTTGGCCCATTCTGATCATACAATTGAAACATACACACTAATATAAGAAAAATCCTTTCCGAATTATAACCGTGAGGCAAAAAAGAATAAATATTAATGCGTCCGTAGGAGTTTAAGATCTTACCAGCAAGTCATTGGGAGGCAACGATTCTTTCTCTTCGAAAAACGTAGCATCCCATTTGATATTGTGTTCCTCTGCAATTGCACTCAAGACTTTGATTTTGGTTTGGCCATCAGGCGCTACTGCAGACAGCTTCTCAATGAGCTGTAATAAGATGGTTCAAATATTATCCGGTGATTTGGTCTTTAACAAAGCAAGACAAGCTATGTTAAGTTAAAGATTTCAACCCAAAACAGAATCTTGATCCTCACTATCCATGATAGATTCGATTAAAAGGTTCAAAAGGCAAGCTTCTTTTGTACATACCATACGGCTTACACCACAATCTGGGCGAAGTTCTAACGCTGCAGTGACAAATTCCTTTCCATACTTCGCTGTCAAGTGCTTCTTCACATCTACAAGTTCTGGGACATCTCCAATCCTCGGACATGCAAATATTACACTTGTCACTGATTCTTTCAAGTCAATGGGACAGTGCCTAAATACCAATTCGAATCGTGTCAGAACTGAACCGGGTAAAAGAAAAAAGATCGTCAAGAGAATGTTGTGAGAGATGAATGCATACTTCTGCGATTCAATTATTGGCAGACGGGCAACAATTAATTCACAATATATCTCTACTAGATCGAAAGCAGCCATCATCTTCTCTTCCCTGATAACATGTTCGACCTGAAAGATTTAGAAAATACAGATTGATGCATCCATGAAACAAAAAATTATAGATGAATAGCGAAAGTGGTCTGTAAATACTCGAATCCTTGCTGTCTGATTCTGACTAGTCTCAAGTAACTGTGCAATTTCCCTCTTCATCTGCTTCACTTGAACCTCTTTCTTGTTCCTCAACAGCTTCAGCCTTGAAATCGCCAGTCTCAATGACACCTTACTGCAAGAGAAGACAAATGAATTCAAAATGGTTAAGGAAATCTCAAAAGGTGAAATACAATCATCACCACACTGTACATTCAATAAAAGGCTTCCACTTTAACGGATCTTATCTAATCTTCATGTTTGCAACCTTAAACGACGACAACTACATAAAATCTTTATAATAATCAATAACTTCGAACGTACATCTAGAAAACGACAACGGAAAATCTATGGACGAAGACGAACAAAGACATCTTATCAGCTGAACATATATATGCATAAAGATCGATCTACAGAAAGTGACGCCATCAATTAATATTACCATTTGGAAGGATTGAAGCCTTTTGAAAGCATGTCCTTCGAACTTTGCAGAAACTTTGATTTCTTCATCGCGCGATTAGAATTCGCAAAAAAAAAAAAAAAGATTTACCAACTATTTTGATTACAGCTTCGGATTCTGAGATCAATATGTAGGATTGGGTTGAAAAAAGATGAGATTGTAATAAACAAAAATGAGGAAAGAACAGATTTGTCGATGGGGAAGAGTTGAGAATATTATTTACATCCGGCGGAGACTTGCGCGTAGAGTTTTACTATTTCGTCTTCTTTTAAAAGTAAAATTTGGATGAATCGCGAATTGTCCATAATACCCATATGAATTGGTTGAGAAGATATCTACTTTTTACACGATATCATTAATGTCGATTTCAATTAATTAGATGAGTATATATCCTATTCCTATGATTGATTTTAGAGAAAATATTAATTTGTCGCAGCCCGTCATATATCTTTTTCTGTACACAAGGTTAAAAGGGAACCCTATAAAGTTCGTAGCTTTTATCCAATCCAAAACTATAACTTTAATAAAACATGATTTCGATTGGCCATGAAATCGACCCATAACGTAAAATAATGGGTTATTGTCAATGCGTTTGTTCAACTTGTTAAGGTTTAATGTCAATATCTAAATTAGTATATAATATTTGCATATAATTTCAATGACCCTTTACTTGTAAAGTGAATATTGTCCAAGCATGTGTGTCGTGGCCTTGGTGGAAAAATAATGACGTCCATACATTAATGATCTAAGTGTTTTCCGATGCTCTCATTCAGGAAAATAAAACCAACCCCAAAAAAACAACGTAAGCAGAAAACTCTACAGCTCAGTTTTGCTCTTACCAGATTTTGAATTCTTCTTCGCATTCATTCCCTTGCTCTTCCACCATTTTCTGATGCTATTCGATACTCTGTTCGCATGGTGTTTCGCTTTGTCTCCAGCGTCGACGACCGCGTTCTTGATTCTTTCCTTCCAGTCGTACTTTTTCGAATCCTTTTCTCTCAATAGTTTTCCCTGCGATTGGATTTCCATGACAATCCAAGTTATCAGTTGTATTTTCTCAGAGAAAGAAATCGATAACTATTATATTCGCTGTGCTCCTACCACATTAGATGGAAAATCTGTCTCATCCTCGTCATCGTCATCCTCGTCAGCATCTTCATTGCCAAACTTTTGGTTCATCAAATCTTCTCGAGAGTACATCTTCATCCCTGGTGCGCCCGGCATGCCCTGAAGCAGAGTATAAAAGCTTACAGATAAATCGATGGTTGAAAATTAGGAATTCGATAAAGCCTACGTTTTGATTCGTGTAACTACCTCTAATGATTTCATCAGTTTCTCCATTTCCGCGTCTTTCTCAGATTTGGCCACAAATGGCTCGCCAGGAGCCCTACCCTGAGAAAGGGCACCAAAAACGAAAATGAAACATCGACGAAGGGAAAAAAATATAGTTCTAGACATTGATTTAAGTCAGAAAGAAACTATCGTACGCCGAAAATGGAACCTTACGAATTATACCTTAGGTACTGGCGGTGGCTTAGATCTGCAAGCATCAGTGAGGTCATTGCACACATAGTTTATGAAAGTATTGAGTTGGGGTTTTTTCCTATACAAGTACTCTGCAGCATCCGTGTCAGCATAGCCCAAAACCTGCATTATTGAAAATATTTTGGACATAGAGAGAGCCATGAGATTGCTCGTCGTTCTTGGGAATATCGGAGGTTAAGATTGGAAGGAAACATTACAAGTTGGTAGCATTAAAGGAGTACATGATTCACACAATGAAGCAAAAAGAACAATAGATGTAGAGTCTATACATACTATAGAGGGGAGGCAATGAACTAGAAAATTTTCAGGATTTTTTTACCTCTTGGCAAGCCCTCTCTATCGTCTTGCATTCCGAGTCACACTGTCCTTCGGAGTCTTGTTCGACGAGCTGAGCACAACAGTTCCAAAAGTTAAGCACCTAATTGGTCTAATGCGTGATAATCGAAGAAAATAAATGAATATTTACCTCCAATTTATCCCCTTTCTCCACGATGTCGATTTTAAGGATCCAATCCGCTTCTTTCTTCTTCAAATTACAAACATTCTCCGCGATTTCGATAATTTCATACTCTGATATCTGGCAACATATATTCACAAGAAACTTAAATCAACCCAAGCAAACGAATTCCACAATGCCATTTCTCCGTCATATTATGAAATTGCCAAGCATTCAAGCATTCATGCTTGCATATTTATCAACGGAAAACACACACCTTTTTAGGAGAGATCTCATCTTGTTTAGCTTGAACTTGGGCGTATATCTGTGACGCCAATTTCTCACACACCTGACATTTTATGTATGGTATGTCTTCTCTTCGTGCGACTCCAGCTGGTTTCTTGGCACAGAGAGATGGGGACATCCATGAAGATACTACTAAAGCTATACAAATCAGTTTCAAAACCAATGATTTACTCGACATTTCCATGGTAAATCTACGATCAGTGTATTGATCTTGCGTTTACTGCATCGAGTGTTGCGCCCGCCGTTTATGAGTTGGGTTTCTCTTCTACGTAAAGGGTCTTGCGTGTTCGGATGGTTCTCATTGGTTGATGGAAGCCACGTGGCAGGAAAATTATGTAATTTCCATTTTTATTTTTTTTTATATATTTTTAGTCACAGCTTCTGCTAGAACCCTACCCCCAAGTCGACATTAGGGTTTATGCAAAGTTCACTTTTTTTCGTCCATGGCGCCAGCAATCACCGCCGCGAAGTCCCACAATCTACCCAATTTAATCGGCCAAAACTTCCACACTGCAATGGACCAGTCAATAGAAGCTCTTTCGACCTCGTTGCATAACCTTGACTCAGCCGATTCAGAAAGTGAATTTCGAGAGTTCGTGCAGTCTAGAGCCGACCCAGCTGCGGAAAGCATATGGATTTATGCCGCTTTGACTTTTATCCGCCAGAAGGAATCGAATCTTGAGCTTTCAGCCCGTTTGTTAGCTGTAAAAGACTTGTTTCAGCTCATTGCTTCTTGCTCTGCTTCGTGCCATCCTGTCAAAAGCATAGTTTTAGTTGCACCTGTTGTGTACAATTTGCATAATTTGATAACTGATGTGAAGGGTAGTCAAATGGGGTCGAAGAATGGGAAAAAGATTAACAGAGAGATAAAAGATCTGCTGGACTCCGTTCTGTCATATGTGAATGTCTGTTTCCATGCATTCGATGGTAACGTTGATGGTTTGGAGGGTTTAGTAAGACCGTTGGAGGATTTGATTAGTTTGTGGATGGTGGGTAGTGTGGTGCAGAGCAGAGAGGAATATTTGAGAATGTTCTTTCCATGCTTAGGCGACGCCATTGCTAAGATGGTTAATGGCGAAGAATTCCAGATGATTGACATTGCAGGCTTTGTGGCTGCTGAGGCACTTTTGTTGAAGCTGTGCTGGAAAATTACAGAGGATGGTTTTGGAGCGAATGTGCAGAATGAGATCAAGTCTTGGGTAGTTGGCTCCCTTACTGGGTTTCAGAGCTCGTACGTCTATGGTTAGCAAAAATAATGTCCGAATGGATATTCTTGTTAACAGTTATATATAATAGCTAGTCGTTGCTCGTAGCTTCGTAAGACTGAAATGTCTTCACTCGTTTTTACGACTGGTTTTGCAGTTGCCCTTCTGAGCATGCTATTGAAACCAGTGTTGCCTGCATCCTCCATCATGGTTAGTAACTTAATTGACACATAATGACGTATATTCTTTCTCCTTTCCGTAATGCTTATTTCTTGTTGTTAACTATTGCTCACGAGTCAGATTATTGGAAAAAGAGTCTCTTTTATTTTCTCATGGTTGCTTGCTTCAAATAATGCATATACTTGCCTGACATGGAAACCGTTATTGCTCGACTCAATTGTTCCCTTCCCTCAATGATATTGTTACTATTCACTTGGGGCAGAATGCTGAACATGAAGATGGTTTCAGAAACGTTCTTCTCGATGCTTTAATATTAGCGGAGTATTCTTTCCTCAGCCCTAAGAGGTTGAGCCAACTCTCAGCCACGCATGCAAAGTGGATCATGCTTGCCAAACTAATCGTTACTCACGAAGCCATTGTGTTATTTAGGTAGATGCCTTATAAATGATCTACCCGTAAAATTGCATGGATATAACTGATGCATAGGCTAATACGCTCTTCTTATTTACAGGAAGCGAAATGACCATAAAAGAGATGCTCTGTACTCGACAGCCTTCACTAGTTCGAATTTGCATGCTCTAATCACTAGGTGGGTGAAAACTCAGGTTGGAACTGATTTCAGCGTCGATGAACCAAAGGGATTCTCACCATCAGCTTTACTGAGTAAGTAACTCTAAAAATTGATATTTCGTTTCCTTTCTTGTTATTTATTGCAGCCTACGTTATTTCGTTTCCTTTCTTGTTTTGTATAAAAGCACACTGTTATTACTGTCGCAGGGTGGATGCTAGACATAGAAAGCAGAGGAGCACAGATATTCGACGAAGACATGTCGAAGCTCCTTTCGTCAATTAATTTGAAAGAGGACAGAGAGAAACTTTCTGTGGTGGAACAAGGGAAGAACGCAGATTCAGAACCTATCTTTTACATAGACAACAAAGGCCAAGAAGACGACGAAGGCTCAAACGAAGCAGAAGAAGAAAAAGCTGACGGGAACTTGAGCAATGCGTTCATGGCTGCTGCACGCTCGATGCAATCCTCGGATAGAGGCGGAAGGAAAAGAAAAACCGAACGTATCAAAAGAAAAAACAAGGTTAAGTTCGTCAAGTACGGTACCATCGAAAGCTCGCCATCCAATGAGGTTCAAAAAATCGGTAGCGATGTTGAGAACCCATCTTCCGATGATGACGTGGAATGAGAATGAGATTCTTGGCTTTTGGCATCATGATGTATACCTAAACCTAATAGATATGTGCAATCTTTTCAGTTCTAAACTGAGGAAAGTCAGAAAGCTGTCTTAATTCTCATTAAACTCTCACTTGGTGTCATAAAAACTCTATCTTGTTGTACCCTTTTATTGCCGTTAAGGTTGGGAGAGTAAGTTTTAGTAACTCTTTAATGTGCCGAAGCCTATAAGCTTTACAAGCTGGACTCAACTAACTTATCATACTACAAAATAATCTTAAAATTAGATGAATGATTGTATCATGTACCCTTGGATTTGGAAGCTTTAAGGACCCTTTGCTTTGGAAAAAAGTAAATAAACTCTCGCGAATGTATAATATTAAGGATTCAAAGTCGACAGCAATAAGTGGATCTTTCTTTTCTTCTTACAATATATAAACACGATTTAAAGGGAGATTAATCATCAAGAACATGGCTATGGCCCGTAGATGTCTCAGCATGCACAAGTAATTAATTGTACGAGCAAAAAGATATGAATATGTAGTTGGAAGTAAGCAAGTGGTTGATGACTGATGAGCATGTGTGGCCCTCCTCGTATCATCATTATAACTCTTTCTATTTATATAAGATAAATGTATCAAGCATGAAGTGAACAAAACGTATATGATATGATTGGCCGACAATATAATCTTAACGCACATTTATTTCTAGTTAATAATATAGTCTTCTGATGCTCGATCAAGAGAAGGACGAACGATGATGATTTAAACAATTGTAATGCTCTCTTCCTTTTAACACGGTCTTTTTTTTCCTCCATGTCTTAAAAACCTTCAACCACCTTCATTGTTCATCATCTTTCTCACAACATGGTTTCTCTCAAACCACTATTTTCCAACATGTTTTCACTCTTCATCTTGCTTCTCCTTCACTTCGGCTGTTTCCCCGTCCATCGCCATGACTGTAATAATAACACCTCTTCGATCAAGAAAAGGCTCATAACTTCTCCGAAGAAGAGAATACTCTCCTTCTTCAAAGCCCTAATTCCATCATCGTCCTCTTCATCATTATCATCCTCGAATTCCATATCTCAGCCATTACACATCTCAATCCCATCTCCTTCGTCCTCCACACGTTCTCTCCGATCGAACCCTCCAATCACAACAACCCTAAAATCTTCGATGAAGAACCCTAATAAGCCTAACCATGGCGATTATGTTCATCCATGCCATACTTGCGGCGAAGTCTTTGCATCCTCGGGCCTTCTCCATCTCCATCAGTACACAAAGCATGCCATAGCCGAGCTGTTAGAAGGAGAAAACATCGTAAGGATCATATTCAAAATGGGCTGGCCCGAGAAGAAGAACCCTTGTACGATCCATCGAATCCTCAAGATTCACAACAGCCCTAGGATCGTCTCAAAGTTCGAAGAGTACAGAGAATTCGTCAAGTCTACGGCGCAGAAGCAGCACTTAGACGGCTCCAAGGATTATGATAACTGCACATCGAATAGTCTTGAGAGGTGCATCGCCGATGGTAATGAGCTTCTGAGGTTCTACTGCGCTACGTACACGTGCAACCTGAGCTTGGGCATATGCGCCCAAAAGTATTGCAGCGTTTGTGGGATTGTAAGGAATGGATTTTCGCCCAAGGCCGATGGAATCTCTTTGCTTCCCACTAGTTGGAAGGCACACGTGGCAGTCCCCGAGGACATCGAGGCTGAGTTCGCTTTCATGGGCGTGAAGAGGGCTTTGCTGCTGTGTCGGGTCGTAGCGGGTCGGGTCAGGTCGGACTCGGGTGCGGCGGCGGGTAGGGAGGAGGATCCAAAGTTCGAGTCTTTGATGGGTCGGTTTGACCAAGATGAGCTTGTGGTTGTTAATCCCAGGGCTGTTCTTCCTTGCTTTGTAGTTTTGTACAATGTCGTCTGAGCGTGACAGCTCATAAAAGCTTTTAATTGAGTTCGTTACCTCCTAAAACTGTTAGCACTGTGCAGTAGAAATAATCAAAATAAATCATAATAACTGAGCAAATTGAGCTTCTCACCTTTGTCTAAATCTTACATCTCAGCAAAAGGAAATAACAGCAAAACTGCCGCAGAAAAGACCAAAGACTAGCATAATAACTAAGAAAAATGGATACCAGCCTTGTTGAATAGAGAAAGCAAGTACATAAACTCAGCCTGAGTAAGCTTCGAAGATCTCTTCTCTTCAAACCCTCCAACCTTCAACACGCCAATGATTTTCTCTTTAAAATCATTGGCCTTTGCATCACTGTCTTCAGCGTCCATCTCCGCATCTTCGTCGTCATCTTTACCTTCATCGATCTCCATAGTCATGTCACCAAGAACGTCACCCAAAGCAGAAACGCAAGAGGCCATTTCTTTCTCATCTGAAATCCCATCAGGCGTAAGCTGCAATGCCTGCAAAGTTTTATAGTTCTTCTCTAGCAATGCAAGGACTGTCTTCTGCCTGAAAATAGATCCGAGAGTTTTGTTCTTTCTGTTGAAGCAGATACGAATCAAGCCGTCCCATTCCTTGAAGTTGACAGGAGGAAGTGGCTTTCTTGGTTCGATTCTGACAACTGAAGAGTCAACCTTTGGAGGCGGTCTGAAGTTGTTCTTACCCACTTTGAGCAAGTGGTTGACTCGGGCCAGAAGCTGAGTGTTGACTGAGAGACGGCAGTAGAGGCTGTCGCCGGGCTGAGCTACGAGCCTCATGGCGAATTCTCTTTGGAACATGATCACCGCGCATCGAAATAGCGGGCGGTGAGCCAGTAGTTTGAATGTGAGAGGCGAGGAAATTTGATATGGGATGTTCGCCACACAGATGTCAAAGTATGGTAGATCGCATTTTAGTACATCTCCTTGTATGACCTGAAAGCAGGGATATTGAACAAAAAGATCAATTTTTGAACACACCTAGTTATGCTGTATCGATAATCATTGAGCAAACATAAACAGACTATAAACACACCAAACAAGTGCAACGTAGGCTTTTTTCCTTCCCAATTCGATTCTAAAGCAGATATCACATCCTTTTACTTATAACAGCTTCTACATTGAATATGGATTCGGAATAAGCTTTACTGAAAACCAATAATGGAAAATTCAGCTCAAACGATCAAACAAACAAAAAGCTAAGCTTAAACGAAAAAACCCCGGAGAAGATCACTATTACTGCAAAAAAAAAGAAACACTGGGAAGAAAATATAAAGAGGGATTGAACCTTCAGTCGATTAGAATAAGGCGTCCCCTGAAACCGCCTCTCCAATTCGAGAACCATGCGAGGA
This sequence comes from Craterostigma plantagineum, assembly GCA_027422505.1. Classification (NCBI taxonomy): domain Eukaryota; kingdom Viridiplantae; phylum Streptophyta; class Magnoliopsida; order Lamiales; family Linderniaceae; genus Craterostigma; species Craterostigma plantagineum. Next base: position 5,482,699 of record JAPQWV010000050.1, read on the forward strand.
TCAAGCTCCACCGCAATAACCGACTTCGAAGCTTCCAGAAGCTTCTTCGTGAGGTTCCCCGTACCGGGACCGATCTCGAGCACCGTATCCGTCGATTTGATGCCCGATTTCTGCACTATCGAATCGACCAACATCGGATTCTTCAGTATATGCTGACCTTTCGACTTGTGGAAAGGTATGCCTCCTTGGAACTGAGGGTTTGAGGCGCGAGATTTCTCTCGCTTCATTTTGCCGCCGGCCATTGTGAGGATCTCTTTTTTCTGTTGTGGATTGGAAAGTAAGAATCGGTTGTTTATAGGGTTCCGTCTTCGTGGACCATTGGGACTTAGAGGATTTGAGGATTTCTAAATTTGGGCCTGCGCTTTATGGCCCAACATTTAAAAACCCAAGACTTAATAACAATTAAATTTTATTCCATGAATTGCACTAATGTTTTGATTTGAGTTTGAGTTCTCAAATTTTGAGATCGGATCAGATTCAGATTACTAGTCCCACAAAAAATGCCATCGTCCCGTGAATAAATCTCGAATTCAGTTCAAAATAACAACTCAGAAAAATATAAAAATTATATTCTGCAATTATTCGTCCATTTAACAATCAACATTTCCCCCAACGGAGCTAATCAAAGGGAGAATTAACATCTACTTCACAATCTCCATTTTAGAAATAAAAGAAAACTAAAAAGTAATCCCAACTAACGATATATTTCAACTGTGCTTTATTTCACTTCTCCCATCGCTAAGCAGCCGACGGGGCGGCGATGAAATGTACAGCCGCGGCGGCGGACTCCTCCATCACCGCCGTAATAGGCGCTCCGCCCTCCACCACGTCCGCCGCCGCCTTGTAATCCAGCGTCTCATCGCCGTAAATATCCCACCACTTCCTCACGAGCGCCTTAATATCCTCTCTGTCCATATTCTCCTCCTCGCCGGTGTACCTCCACGGCTTGGAACCCGCCGCACAGTAGTGCACCACCTTCACCTCCTCGAGCCTAACGTTCTCAGGGTGGCGCCAAAGCATCGCAAGAACCAAGTTGTAGGCGTTGGGAATCGGCCTGTAAATTTCCCTGAAGAACACGTTCAAGAAATCCTGCAAAAATCATCAAAACCCATGATATCTCTCAAATAAAGTCGACCACCGTCGCCGTCGTAAATTTTTACCTGCTCGGCGAATGGGGTCGGCGGCGTAATCTTGAGAGTGTGAAGAAGGTCGTGGTAAGTGGGCAAGCTGGGCTCGAAGACGAACATTCCAGCGTTGAAGTAGAGAGATGGCTTCGGGCCCAAATCCTCGGGCCAATGGACCTTATTCGGGCTTTGCTGACAGTACCCGATGTTGTACTGCGGCGCGTGGGCCCACGTCTTCTCACAGAAGCAGTCCATTACAGCGTACAAGTACCCATTTGGGAGATCAAAGAGGTGATCTATGTTGTCGTAAACTTGTATGTCTCCGTCCATGTAGATCATCTTTCCGTACTCCACAAACTACATTGAAAGACGAAAAAGAAGTAAAACAAACCGAAGAAGAATGACTTAGCGTTTTGGTTATTATTACATACCTCCCAAATGCGAAGCTTTGAGTGGTTGATGACGTAATACGCCATGGCAAAGCGAGTGTCGTTCTCCGGCGGGTAAACTGGCTCGATCTCCCTCACGACGCAACCCTGCGCCGCCAGCATGCGGCGGTGGTCGGCGGGGACGTCGGGGAGCACCGCCACGACGAGGGGATAGGCGGAGTTTACCTTTCTGAGGCCTTTGGCCAGACCGACGACGCCCTTTACGTAGTCGCCGCTGCCCGCGAGAAACGTCACATAAGCACATCTGCGGGCTTCGGTCAGCTGACCGGAAACTGCCCGGCGGAGAAGGTCCGTACACGTCGTAATCTCAGGTGCCATTGTTAATTACACGCGAAAGATTAGCTTAGTGCAATTTGCTTCTAATGCTTTGAAGTTATTAGAGAGCATGTGAAGGTTTTAATATATAGAGGATCATGAATAATTAGTGATTACATTCAGAATTATCTCGTGGTTTGTGGTTAATTATGTATTCAGAAAGGACACGTGTTTTCTGGAAGACTCGAGGCTGTGCTCGTTACGAAAAAAAGAGGGTAACTGAATTTTCAGTTAAAAAGTTTTAGACAGATAAATATAGCGCTATAAAAATTTACAAAAATGGTAATTACCGCAATAATGTGTGTAGCTACGTGACACTTGGCGCCTTCTAATTTCATCCTATATTAGGTGATTGGTTCCCGCATCGATTTCATGTCAGCACTTTTACTACATTATTTCGCCACGTGGCATGCATTGGTAGAAATTACACATACGCATATGGACCTATAACTGGGCCGAAAATTTTAACACCCACGGCGCAAATGGGCCAATTATGAGCCAAAAATGCAGTGAAGCCCAGTGTAAATGTGGTCCAAGGAATAAGAGTCATCAAGGTGGGCCCACAAATGTAAAACACACGCGTAATCATATTATTGCATAAAGCAACAACAATGTGTGAAAACACAATCAAAAGTCCAAAACCAACCTTCACTTCATGTGGCGACCCTGACTTCCTAATCATATTTAGTGGCGGATTTTCGCAACGTAAGTCGCGGGAGACCCGTCTAACAAAAACTTTTTCCTACGATATGATATATTACGACAAAACGTAACCTACATCGTCGTAATCATACAAAGGCCGTAGCCCCAAAATATCTATCATATCAAAACAGTCTAACATCGCTCCACAGGTCGTCATCCATGTACAGCCTTGCCCTCAAAAGACCCTGGAGTACCGCCATCAGCCCGCCTTAGTCGTAACATTTCTCAACGTCCGACTCCCTACAACACATAAAATGTGGAATGAGCTTATAAAGCTTAGTAAGTGGAAACCATGCAATGCATGTGTCCTAAAATGCAAAGGCATCTGCACCAATGCTTCCTAATCGTGTCATGTAATTTGCGTCTTGAAATTCATGTCTTGTATTCATGTCATGAAACTCATGTCTTGTCTTATCTTGTAGTTCATGTCTTGTCTTATCTTTAGTTCGTGTCTTGTCTTGTCTTTAGTTCGTGTCTTGTCTTGTAGTTCATGTCTTGTCTTATAGGGCCCATGGCTTATCTTGCTATGCACCATCATGGAGCTCAAACCCGTTAAGGGTAAATAAATATGTAAGTGGCAATACCCACTCATGGGAGGCTAACCCTAGGGCGCCTTTTCTGTCCCAAGGTGGTTTCATACGCCACGCGGACGATACTTCCACTGAGAGGCTAACCCTAAGGCGCCTTTGCAATCCCAATGTAGTTTATCGATCCCACGGACGCTCACACTGGTAGACTCACTTTGAGGTTGCTGACACCAATTATACCCTTGGTGCCGTTTGTTTCCTCAGAGTGCATCTTTCAGGTCGCAACTTTCCGCCACATGCATGCCCTTGCCTTGAGACATGTCATGTCATGCCTTGAAGTCGGTGACATAAAATCACCATGGTAGCATAGAAGAGCCATTAAATGCAGCTTTTTATCGTGTTTAAGCAATCATACGTGTCTTATGTTCGTGTCTTATAACTTCGTGTATGCAATAATGCGTACGTGAATAATGCCGAAGTGCTTGTCATGCCACTTCATATAATAATTAATTCACGTAAATAAATAATCACATAAGAATTCAAGTAAATTCATAAAAGCATATAATCATATAATTCAAGCACGTAACCATGAAATTCATGCACATGTAATTTATGTGTTGTAGTTGGGATTTCCACTTACCTGGTATCCTTAGCTTATCGTACTGTAAATTGCTAACCTTCAAACCCTAAGTATAGAAACATATAAAATTAGGGTTTGTTAATCTAATTTCAATTATACGAAAGTGGCTTAATTTGAAAACCCTAATTTCGACTTCTATAATTTCGAAGCTCCCTTAGACATGATTCTCAAGTTATATAAACCCTAACATGGATTTCGAGTTGTCTTGTAAAATAAATCTCGATATAACCTAAAATGGATCTTGTTATGGTTATAAGTTCTCGAGCTTGGTGGTGAACAAGATCTTGACATAAAGCATGCAATGATTTCGAGATTTAACTAAACATAATTTCGTCAAGGGATGAATGTCGAGTTATGACAAATGTCGAGATGTAAATGTCGAATTGTTATATAAAGCTTTTGATAACATTGATCTCGATAAGAGATAGATGTCGAGATATGTGTTTCGACATTACACCTAAAAATTTCTAGCTCCTATATAATAATATATTTCGAGGTCATTCTTCAACATGGATCTCGAGCTGCATAGCTCGACATTATATGAATCAGCTTTAAGGTTATTAAGTCTTATGGATGTCGAGCTTCATTATTTCGACCTTTATGCTACTAAAAAGATCTCGATACTATTTAAATCTCGATATAATATATACTAAAGTTTGATATTGATTAATATAAACTTCGAAATATGTGTCGAGGTTATTAGTAAGATGTCGAGATGTACCTTATAATTATAAACAAGATTTCGAGGCAATGATACACAATTCCGACATGATTTTCAAATTCAATCTCGAGACTATTTCAATATGACTTTAGAATTACAATTAGAAAATCTCGACATCTTAATACTTCATTTCGAAATTTTCTCAAAAATCAAAGATCTCGAGATCCTATAAATTGCTCATAAATTCGCACAGAATCTTACTCGACCGAAAACTTCAAGTCTTCACTCTTCATCCTATGCTAAACGTTCACTCTCATGATGATTCTAACCCATAATTTCTAAGATCCAACACCTCTTGTATCTTAAAATTATTAGTTCTGTCCAAGAATCAAACCTAGAAATCCTAAAATAAATATTAACCTAATTCAAAAGCTGCTTTAGAAACACCTTAAATCGATTCCCACGTTCTATGTTATCCTTGAATTTCCTAAAATAAAGAATATAAAACTGATCTACAAACTAATAGATAGAGTTATATCCTTTTATAATGACGTTCTTGTTGGTGATCTTGACCGTTTTCTTCCCTTGCTTTCGATTGAGTTGTTTTCCTCCCTTAGGTTCTCTTATTCAACGAAACTATATTGTTTTAGGTCTTTTGATTGACTTAATGTTTAATTTATTGAATCGTTCTTGATAACTTCTAAGAGTTATCCAATAGCATGCTTGATAAAACATCAAGCAACGTGACCTTACCTTATCTCTAAGTAATTATTATTACTTATCCCAAATGATTGGGCTTTAAGCTATGAATTCAATAGGCCCAACTATAATTTTAATCATATTTTGTTAGTACTTGGCAATTAAATCCTATACCTTGACTCCTTTAGCTAGCTATTTTCCTAAGTCCGAAATCTACTTCCCAATTCATTCATGTCATGTTAGCATATAGCTTGAAATCATAGAAGCACACACATAATATAATAAAACATATATCATGCAGTCACGTAAGTCGTAATTCGTGATATACGTAAGAAATTATAAATTACACAGTATGAAATCACATAAGCATGTATATATGATTCTAATACATATATCATGTAATTCACATAACACACAAGCCATGTGAAGCATTAAAATGATAGTACATTTATTACAAAATAATTTATACGACATACTTATTCTCCTATAGCCTTAACATCTTTATTTCGACCTTTATGCTACTAAAAAGATCTCGATACTATTTAAATCTCGATATAATATATACTAAAGTTTGATATTGATTAATATAAACTTCGAAATATGTGTCGAGGTTATTAGTAAGATGTCGAGATGTACCTTATAATTATAAACAAGATTTCGAGGCAATGATACACAATTCCGACATTATTTTCAAATTCAATCTCGAGACTATTTCAATATGACTTTAGAAACAATTAGAAAATCTCGACATCTTAATACTTCATTTCGAAATTTTCTCAAAAATCAAAGATCTCGAGATCCTATAAATTGCTCATAAATTCGCACAGAATCTTACTCGAACGAAAACTTCAAGTCTTCACTCTTCATCCTATGCTAAACGTTCACTCTCATGATGATTCTAACCCATAATTCCTAAGATCCAACACCTCTTGTATCTTAAAATTATTAGTTCTGTCCAAGAATCAAACCTAGAAATCCTAAAATCAATATTAACCTAATTCAAAAGCTGCTTTAGAAACACCTTAAATCGATTCCCACGTTCTATGTTATCCTTGAATTTCCTAAAATAAAGAATATAAAACTGATCTACAAACTAATAGATAGAGTTATATCCTTTTATAATGACGTTCTTGTTGGTGATCTTGACCGTTTTCTTCCCTTGCTTTCGATTGAGTTGTTTTCCTCCCTTAGGTTCTCTTATTCAACGAAACTATATTGTTTTAGGTCTTTTGATTGACTTAATGTTTAATTTATTGAATCGTTCTTGATAACTTCTAAGAGTTATCCAATAGCATGCTTGATAAAACATCAAGCAACGTGACCTTACCTTATCTCTAAGTAATTATTAATACTTATCCCAAATGATTGGGCTTTAAGCTATGAATTCAATAGGCCCAACTATAATTTTAATCATATTTTGTTAGTACTTGGCAATTAAATCCTATACCTTGACTCCTTTAGCTAGCTATTTTCCTAAGTCCCAAATCTACTTCCCAATTCATTCATGTCATGTTAGCATATAGCTTGAAATCATAGAAGCACACACATAATATAATAAAACATATATCATGCAGTCACGTAAGTCGTAATTCGTGATATACGTAAGAAATTATAAATTACACAGTATGAAATCACATAAGCATGTATATATGATTCTAATACATATATCATGTAATTCACATAACACACAAGCCATGTGAAGCATTAAAATGATAGTACATTTATTACAAAATAATTTATACGACATACTTATTCTCCTATAGCCTTAACATCTTTATTTCGACCTTTATGCTACTAAAAAGATCTCGATACTATTTAAATCTCGATATAATATATACTAAAGTTTGATATTGATTAATATAAACTTCGAAATATGTGTCGAGTTTATTAGTAAGATGTCGAGATGTACCTTATAATTATAAACAAGATTTCGAGGCAATGATACACAATTCCGACATGATTTTCAAATTCAATCTCGAGACTATTTCAATATGACTTTAGAATTACAATTAGAAAATCTCGACATCTTAATACTTCATTTCGAAATTTTCTCAAAAATCAAAGATCTCGAGATCCTATAAATTGCTCATAAATTCGCACAGAATCTTACTCGATCGAAAACTTCAAGTCTTCACTCTTCATCCTATGCTAAACGTTCACTCTCGATGATTCTAACCCATAATTCCTAAGATCCAACACCTCTTGTATCTTAAAATTATTAGTTCTGTCCAAGAATCAAACCTAGAAATCCTAAAATCAATATTAACCTAATTCAAAAGCTGCTTTAGAAACACCTTAAATCGATTCCCACGTTCTATGTTATCCTTGAATTTCCTAAAATAAAGAATATAAAACTGATCTACAAACTAATAGATAGAGTTATATCCTTTTATAATGACGTTCTTGTTGGTGATCCTGACCGTTTTCTTCCCTTGCTTTCGATTGAGTTGTTTTCCTCCCTTAGGTTCTCTTATTCAACGAAACTATATTGTTTTAGGTCTTTTGATTGACTTAATGTTTAATTTATTGAATCGTTCTTGATAACTTCTAAGAGTTATCCAATAGCATGCTTGATAAAACATCAAGCAACGTGACCTTACCTTATCTCTAAGTAATTATTATTACTTATCCCAAATGATTGGGCTTTAAGCTATGAATTCAATAGGCCCAACTATAATTTTAATCATATTTTGTTAGTACTTGGCAATTAAATCCTATACCTTGACTCCTTTAGCTAGCTATTTTCCTAAGTCCCAAATCTACTTCCCAATTCATTCATGTCATGTTAGCATATAGCTTGAAATCATAGAAGCACACACATAATATAATAAAACATATATCATGCAGTCACGTAAGTCGTAATTCGTGATATACGTAAGAAATTATAAATTACACAGTATGAAATCACATAAGCATGTATATATGATTCTAATACATATATCATGTAATTCACATAACACACAAGCCATGTGAAGAATTAAAATGATAGTACATTTATTACAAAATAATTTATACGACATACTTATTCTCCTATAGCCTTAACATCTTTATTTCGACCTTTATGCTACTAAAAAGATCTCGATACTATTTAAATCTCGATATAATATATACTAAAGTTTGATATTGATTAATATAAACTTCGAAATATGTGTCGAGGTTATTAGTAAGATGTCGAGATGTACCTTATAATTATAAACAAGATTTCGAGGCAATGATACACAATTCCGACATGATTTTCAAATTCAATCTCGAGACTATTTCAATATGACTTTAGAATTACAATTAGAAAATCTCGACATCTTAATACTTCATTTCGAAATATTCTCAAAAATCAAAGATCTCGAGATCCTATAAATTGCTCATAAATTCGCAGAGAATCTTACTCGACCGAAAACTTCAAGTCTTCACTCTTCATCCTATGCTAAACGTTCACTCTCATGATGATTCTAACCCATAATTCCTAAGATCCAACACCTCTTGTATCTTAAAATTGTTAGTTCTGTCCAAGAATCAAACCTAGAAATCCTAAAATCAATATTAACCTAATTCAAAAGCTGCTTTAGAAACACCTTAAATCGATTCCCACGTTCTATGTTATCCTTGAATTTCCTAAAATAAAGAATATAAAACTGATCTACAAACTAATAGATAGAGTTATATCCTTTTATAATGACGTTCTTGTTGGTGATCTTGACCGTTTTCTTCCCTTGCTTTCGATTGAGTTGTTTTCCTCCCTTAGGTTCTCTTATTCAACGAAACTATATTGTTTTAGGTCTTTTGATTGACTTAATGTTTAATTTATTGAATCGTTCTTGATAACTTCTAAGAGTTATCCAATAGCATGCTTGATAAAACATCAAGCAACGTGACCTTACCTTATCTCTAAGTAATTATTAATACTTATACCAAATGATTGGGCTTTAAGCTATGAATTCAATAGGCCCAACTATAATTTTAATCATATTTTGTTAGTACTTGGCAATTAAATCCTATACCTTGACTCCTTTAGCTAGCTATTTTCCTAAGTCCCAAATCTACTTCCCAATTCATTCATGTCATGTTAGCATATAGCTTGAAATCATAGAAGCACACACATAATATAATAAAACATATATCATGCAGTCACATAAGTCGTAATTCGTGATATACGTAAGAAATTATAAATTACACAGTATGAAATCACATAAGCATGTATATATGATTCTAATACATATATCATGTAATTCACATAACACACAAGCCATGTGAAGCATTAAAATGATAGTACATTTATTACAAAATAATTTATACGACATACTTATTCTCCTATAGCCTTAACATCTTTATTTCGACCTTTATGCTACTAAAAAGATCTCGATACTATTTAAATCTCGATATAATATATACTAAAGTTTGATATTGATTAATATAAACTTCGAAATATGTGTCGAGGTTATTAGTAAGATGTCGAGATGTACCTTATAATTATAAACAAGATTTCGAGGCAATGATACACAATTCCGACATGATTTTCAAATTCAATCTCGAGACTATTTCAATATGACTTTAGAATTACAATTAGAAAATCTCGACATCTTAATACTTCATTTCGAAATATTCTCAAAAATCAAAGATCTCGAGATCCTATAAATTGCTCATAAATTCGCAGAGAATCTTACTCGACCGAAAACTTCAAGTCTTCACTCTTCATCCTATGCTAAACGTTCACTCTCATGATGATTCTAACCCATGATTCCTAAGATCCAACACCTCTTGTATCTTAAAATTGTTAGTTCTGTCCAAGAATCAAACCTAGAAATCCTAAAATCAATATTAACCTAATTCAAAAGCTGCTTTAGAAACACCTTAAATCGATTCCCACGTTCTATGTTATCCTTGAATTTCCTAAAATAAAGAATATAAAACTGATCTACAAACTAATAGATAGAGTTATATCCTTTTATAATGACGTTCTTGTTGGTGATCTTGACCGTTTTCTTCCCTTGCTTTCGATTGAGTTGTTTTCCTCCCTTAGGTTCTCTTATTCAACGAAACTATATTGTTTTAGGTCTTTTGATTGACTTAATGTTTAATTTATTGAATCGTTCTTGATAACTTCTAAGAGTTATCCAATAGCATGCTTGATAAAACATCAAGCAACGTGACCTTACCTTATCTCTAAGTAATTATTAATACTTATCCCAAATGATTGGTCTTGAACTCCCTGTTAGCTTCATCAACGAACAGAAGTTGACTCACTCCTCTTGTCGTTGGTATTGGCAGGTTTAGGCGGGCGAACGTTGCGTCTTCCAACCGCTAAGGAAAGGAATAAACAGGAACTGGATAAAAGTCGTTGCAAAATCAGAGTCAATCAAGGTATGAGAACTTACGAAGAATAGTTGGAAGTTCTTGTTTGTTATTTGCTGGGGATTTGAAGTGTGTGCATTCTTGTTAGGGTTAGGGTTTTCCATTCTGATCGAGAGAACTTGAATCAAGAATATCTTGGGAGAGAGAACGAAAACTTGACTGATAGAGGACTTGAGGGACGATGAGAGTTTGATTGGAAATTTTGAAACAGATTTTGACTGAGTTTGATATAGAAATTTGTGTTAACGGTTATTTAAATATCGCTTTAACTGAAATAGTAATTGGGCTTCTCGTTGGCCCAATTGTTTCCAGTCCACGAAGTTCTACTCGTGAAATGACGACCTCTAATTCCCATGTTTACATATATATAATAATTAGTGATTACGTTTAGAACAATAAATTTTTGCGTGTAACGTGACACTTGGCGCCCTCTAACTTCTCATAATGTTAGGTGATTGGTTCTCTTCTCACATCGATTTCTTGTCAGCTACAACAGTATGTCGCCACGTGGCATGCATTGCTATGGAGTTATCATTGGGCCAAAAGTTTCAACAGCCCAAAAGTAGGCCAATTCTATTCTGACCCAATAAGCACTAAATCCCAGTATAGTTGTGGGCCACACAAAGGTAAAACACATGTCGTAATCATATTATTGCCGAAAGCAACAACAACGTGTGAGAAAACACAAGCAAAAATCCAAAACCAACCTTTAGTCACTTCAGTCGTGCTCCTCTAGCCGAAAATCATGTACTGTAGTAGAGTATTGTTCTTGCCAGCCAGCATTCAACGCTTATGTTTGTGTGACGATGGACAGTATTACTGTAACTGTAAAAATCCTCCGATAATATTTAATTTTGGAGATTCGAATTCGAACACGGGCGGGCTTGTCTCTTGGTTTGGATTTACTGTGTAGTTGCCTAACGGACGAGCTTAGTTCCGGCGATCGACGAGGAGGCTATGCGACAGAAGGCTAGTCAGTGGTTTTCTGTGCACGTTCATTTTTTTTATGTGTGTTTCTGCAGTAGCTTTCTTTGTTCTACTTGATTTTTATTGGTTTGTCGAGCTCCATTAGTGAGCCAGGAGTACACACTTCCCAATAATTCCATTATTTCACTTTATTACACGAATGAAAAGGTGTCGTTTTTTCAGATTGTAGTTACTTTGAAGTTTTGGATGAACTGTCCGCATTTTGTTTTTGGTTTTGATCTGAAATCGTTTCTTCGTTGTGTTGGGTCTAATCTGAACCCTTGAAAAAGTAGAGTAAATGATCCATTAGATTTAGATGCAGCTGTTACGCACTCCTTTTGATGTTCGTTTGTCTGTTCTTCTTCTTTATTTGTTCTGTGGGGGTCGTATAGTAGCCGAAGAATATGCTTTGTTCTTTCTTTATGGCAAATGTTATTAAATTCCACATATGTAAAATCTGTTTTCTTCCAACCTTTTCGAGTGATTAACCCTCTTATCCTGCATAGCCCCTGTAAATGGAATGTTAGAGTGTCTCCTAATATGATGTTGTTGGCCTCTGTGAAATCCGTCCACCCTTGTCCTGCAATTGTGTGGATTTTTGGGTGGTAATTGGTCTTGAACTCCCTGTTAGCTTCATCAACGAACAGAAGTTGACTCACTCCTCTTGTCGTTGGTATTGGCAGGTTTAGGCGGACGAACGTTGCGTCTTCCAACCGCTAAAAAAAGGAATAAACAGGAACTGGATAAAAGTCGTTGCAAAATAAGCGTCAATTAAGGTATGAGAACTTACGAAGAGTAGTTGGAAGTTCTTGTTTGTTATTTGCTGGGGATTTGAAGGGTGCGCATTCTTGTGAGGGTTAGCGTTTTCCATTCTGATCGAGAGAACTCGAATCAAGAATATCTTGGGAGAGAGAACGAGAACTTGACTGATAGAGAGGACTTGAGGGACGATGAGAGTTTGATTGGAAATTTTGAAACAGATTTTGACTGAGTTTGAATAGAAATTTGTGTTAACGGTTATTTAAATATCGCTTTAACTGAAATAGTAATTGGGCTTCTCGTTGGAATTGTTTCCAGTCCACGAAGTTCTACTCGTGAAATGACAACCTCTAATTCTCATGTTTACAATATAATAATTAGTGATTACGTTTAGAACAATAAATTTTTGCGTGTAACGTGACACTTGGCGCCCTCTAACTTCTCCTAATGTTAGGTGATTGGTTCTCTTCTCACATCGATTTCTTGTCAGCTACAACAGTATGTCGCCACGTGGCATGCATTGCTATGGAGTTATCATTGGGCCAAAAGTTTCAACAACCCAAAAATAGGCCAATTCTGTTCTGACCCAATAAGCACTAAATCCCAGTATAGTTGTGGGCCACACAAAGGTAAAACACACGTCGTAATCATATTATTACCGAAAGCAACAATAACATGTGAGAAACACACAAGCAAAAATCCAAAACCAACCTTCAGCCACTTTAATCGCGCTCCTCCAGCCGAAAATCATGTAATGTAGTAGAGTGCTGTTCTTGCCAGCCAGCATTCAACGCTTATGTCTGTGTGACGATGGACAGTATTACTGTAACTGTAAGAATCCTCCGATAATATTTAGTTTTGGAGATTCGAATTCGGACACGGGCGGGCTTGTCTCCGGGCTTGGATTTACTGTGAAGTTTCCTAACGGACGAGCTTAGTTCCGGTGATCAACGAGGAGGCTATGCGACGGAAGGCTAGTCATTGATTTTCTGTGTACGTTCATTTTTTTTTATCTGTGTTTCTGCAGTAGCTTTCTTTGTTTTACTTGATTTTTATCTGTTTGTCCAGCTCCATTAGTGAGCCAGGAGTACACACTTCCCAATAATTCCTTTATTTCAGTTTATTACACGAATGAAAAGGTGTAGTTTTTTCAGATTGTAGTTACTTTGAAGTTTTGGATGAACTGTCCGCATTTTGTTTTTGGTTTTGGTCTGAAATCCTTTCTCCGTTGTGTTGGGTCTAATCTGAACCCTTGAAAAAGTAGAGTAAACGATCCATTAGATTTAAACGCAGCTGTTACGCACTCCTTTTGATGTTCGTTTGTCTATTCTTCTTCTTTATTTGTTCTGTGGGGGTCGTATGGTAGCCGAAGAATATGCTTTGTTCTTTCTTTATGGCAAATGTTATTAAGTTCCACACATGTAAAATCTGTATTCTTCCAACCTTTTTGAGTGATTAACCCTCTTATCCGGCATAGCCCCTGTAAATGGAATATTAGAGTGTCTCCTAATATGATGTTGCTGGCCTCTGTGGAATCCGTCCACCCTTGTCCTGCAATTGTGCGGATTTTTGGGTGGTAATTGGTCTTGAACTCCCTGTTAGCTTCATCAACGAACAGAAGTTGACTCACTCCTCTTGTCGTTGGTATTGGCAGGTTTAGGCGGGCGAACGTTGCGTCTTCCAACCGCTAAGAAAAGGAATAAACAGGAACTGGATAAAAGTCGTTGCAAAATCAGAGTCAATCAAGGTATGAGAACTTACGAAGAGTAGTTGGAAGTTCTTGTTTGTTATTTGCTGGGGATTTGAAGTGTGCGCATTCTTGTGAGGGTTAGCGTTTTCCATTCTGATCGAGAGAACTCGAATCAAGAATATCTTGGGAGAGAGAACGAGAACTTGACTGATAGAGAGGACTTGAGGGACGATGAGAGTTTGATTGGAAATTTTGAAACAGATTTTGACTGAGTTTGAATAGAAATTTGTGTTAACGGTTATTTAAATATCGCTTTAACTGAAGTAGTAATTGGGCTTCTCGTTGGAATTGTTTCCAATCCACGAAGTTCTACTCGTGAAATGACAACCTCTAATTCCCATGTTTTGAGGGGCGATGAGTTTGAAAGGAAATTTTGTCAACAGATTTTGATGGGTTTGAAAAGAAATTTCTGTTAACGGATATTAATTTAAATATCACTTCTGCGGCGAATTAAAATAGTAATTGAAATAGTAAATGGACTTCTCGTTGGCCCAATTGTTTCCAGTCCACGGAGTTCTACTCGTGAAATGACAACCTCTTAGCGTAATTCCCATGTTTACATATACTAGAAAGTGAAGCCGCACGTTGCGCGGATTGGTGTAACTACATCCCGGATAAAGTTTAATGAACTGCACTATTATTAATTGTCATTGCAAACTTTATAAAGGTACAAAATGATGTATCCATTATCCGAACACAATTTGACTTATGCAAACATATATACAAACTATATATAAATTATATCGTCCCTGACATAGATTAGCATATCGACGAAACACATAGATATGCATTACAAAATGATATACAACGCAAAACAATACAACACACACAATAAATAAAAAGTAGTCAACAACCTGACCTGCATTGTCATTGACATATTACAGCCAAAATATTTATAACAATAACAGTTTCTCGCCATGCTTGGTCTTTTTAGTGCAGGCAGATGAGCTTGATTGATCATCAATAACATGTGCACTGCGGCATCTATTGCTGGATTGACCCGGATTACAAGAGATGGTCAAAAAAGTTGATGAGGGAAAACACGCTATAATCGTGTACCGAATGAACGTCTCACTCCTGACTTGATAGGTATACCCTCTGAAGTAAAGAAAAACGTAATAACATATAACTGCGTATAGAGCCGCATGAATGAAATAAAGGATGCCTTCATTATGCAAGATACGTTTGGAAGTTGATGTAAAGTTGATAAACGTATTTTAATGCATTTATCATAGTATTTATTTGGGGTATAATAGAACTTTAGCAATGAATTATGCATTTATCCGGCATATTTACACTTATTCTTATGTTGAAGGAGCTTAGGACGAGTTTCGTGCGAAAACGAGCGAAAACGAGGCAAAACGGTGCAAAATTGAAGAACACTGCCGGGTGTCACGGCCGTGACATCCTATGCAGTTGACCGTGACACCCACCAGAGGCCGAAGATGAAGTCACTGCCCTTGGTCACGGCCGTGACAGCCCTTGCACCAGTCCGTGACGCACGGCAGAGAAGCCGTCTGATGATGGTCACGGCCGTGACGGGCAATGCACTTGGCCGTGACCTATGACAGAAAGTGACGAGACGCGAGCGGTGTTGGTCACGGCCGTGACGGCCCATGTCCCAGGCCGTGACCGACACGGGAATCAGTATAAAAAGCCCAAATTCGATCCAGAAACGACACAACTTACCAGAGATTAACCCTAATCACTCTAGAGACGAAAATTAGCACAAAAGAACGCAGAATCGCATCCCGGAGCGCAAGAGACGGATCATCGACGAGATCACGCCCAATTGAACGAAGAACGAAGAATCTTCAACGCTCCCATCGCAGATCATCCGTATATCAAGAACATGAATTCTTCGCCTTTATCCTTTATTTCTTTCGTTGTTTTCTCGTCTATCATGCGTAGCTAAATCCCTTTTGTGTTTGGGATTAGATGAACGCTAGTATTAGTCGTACTTAAGACATGTTTATCGTGATTTGCGTATTCTGACTATTTATTGTTCTATGAAATTGCTTCTTCGCTTTAATATGTCAATGTGTTAAAGTGAATGTATGGAAAATCGTTTAGGGCGACAGCTAAACAACGATTAGGCCGTTCGTAGAAGATAGGATTCGAGTATAGGGCAAAAGCAAATAATCGATCCTCGCTATTAGTAATTACTGAATTTTAGATCCTTACGAGCGTTTAGGGCGACAGCAAATTCGCGAGTGGGTAGAAAAATTACTGCGATTTAGTCAAGAATCACGTAGGCACGATATTTCATTGTCTTAGGCGATCACACCTAGCGGGATTCGAATCCCGAGCACATCTCTATCATCTGAACCTTCATATCAGTTCTAAGCGTGTTCCTTGAATTTCTAGTTGATTAAGAGCGATCTGTTAGGTTAAGTCGTCAAACAATTTGCGTATTTTATTTAGGTTAAATATCGAGTCGATAGGTCATTACTAGTACTTGATTTATTCCTCGTGTTCGATACTCGTTTACTCACTTTACTACACTACAAACGATAGGTCCACTGCCTATCGCACGTCGGTGACAGTAATTTAGTATTCGTTTTATTTATCACTTGTCGCACTTTCCATTAACACACCACGTGTCGATCAAAAGTTCACTGCCCTTTCCATTACAATCCCACCACCGTTCACAACGAAATAAAATCAACGAAAACAGACTCCTCCTCAGACAATGAAAATAGTGTTGAATGAACAGAACAACGTCACAGGACAATGAACTATAAATATATATCACATCTAAGCATCTTACATGAGAATGCAAGAGAAAAAAGAAACTTGTCGATAAATAGATACCGATTCAGAGGTCCACGAATGAAAAAAAAAAAAAAAAAGAATAGATACTAAGAAGAGTTTTCCCAGTACATAAAAATAAGAAAAGATACTCCTTCAAACTAAAGGGCACCTCAACTTAACATGAGAAGTCAGATGCAATAATAACAACGGACTCCAAGATTCATTTTTTTCTTAATCAGCAAAGACTCCATCACGAACGAGGAAATGAGGAAGGGCAAAAGCTCACCTCAAGCCAACAGCCAAAGCCACCTCGAATATTTTCTCCCCCTGTTGAACGTGCGCTATGACTAAAAAATGCGAGACTAAGCTTAAATAGAAAATTGCAAGGATGATCTTGTAAAATGTGATTGCCTATACAGAGTGGGTCTTAGGCAATGGTTATAGATTTTTTTGCTTGTTTCTATCCGTTGCTTGTTCTGGTAGATTTGATGAAATGAGTTTAAACGTCAGTGATCTCTATATATCTATAATAATAATTGCACTATGTAATGTTTCTAACATTGAAACAACATGAGTAGTCTTTATATATAATAATTACACAGTATACCACGCTTTACAATGGTCAAAAAGATACTAACACGTTTAACGTACAATTGTACGTATGCTCCTACATCTTTAGAGCTAAATCCTTGCAGTGGTACATACAAGTTTCTTGCACAAATAATCATGAATGATTAGTAATCGCAACCCACTCTAGAAACTGGCCACATTCTGGCTTATTAATAGTAATATATAGTGCATTTAATCTTATGATAATATATTTAAACATAAATTAAGTAAGACTTCTTGTGACTTGAGAAAGATTACCACTAATAGCATAATTGTTCATTTTCTATTTGGTGCGTTTTTTCAGGTTTACTTTTCTATATACGTATAGATGTATTTCTAATGACTTGATTGTGATATGATAGATGCTGATCACAATCCGACAACAAAAATATTACTCCCTTGTCCCACTTGTTTGTGGACATTTGGGATTTGACACGGTTTTTAAGAACTGAATATTTTAATAATGTCGTACAATTAGAAGGCAAAAAATGTATATTTTGACACGTCTTTTAAGAATGTTTATTATTATTGTATTGATTGTTTGTGATAGTTTTTTGCTAAAAGAGGAAATGTACAAAAACTATTGCGACGGAGGAAGTAAATTATTTTATATTGACAAAGAGAATTACCAAACCAGTTGTAATGTAAAGAATATATCAAGATCAACGGGCTCACGATCAGGCCGCGAGCAAACATCTCAATACGTTTCTTGCTAGATGGCAATATCTTCTTACATGGACGTAACTCAAAAAAATCAGTCGCGACTTGATCATACAAACAGAAACCAAATTACACATTACACACACAGACTACCACACACAAAGAAAAAACTAAAAACACCAATATGTATCCATTTCAAGAAGGATAAAAAATAAAGCATATCAAAATATGACTGGGGCTGTCTTCATTTTCTTCTTGTAAGCTTGACCTCAATGTATAGAACGTCATCGATAAAATCAAGAGCAGTTTGTGCCACTAATTCAATCCATGGCGTCTTCTGTTTCTTCTCCTCCAATCCTACATTCTTCCTCAATATCAATCTCTAAAACACCAAAAACAATAAAACATCAGTATTAATACTATCCAACCATCAAACTATTGATCACAATCTGCAGGTTTGTTACATATACGTTCGATACTCAACAAGCAACAGCCTCTTCAACAATCAATAGAACAGACAATAAAACACAAAGTATCTAAGCGCACATACTATGATAATAATACAAATACACTCTTCTATAGCTGCTTCGACTCATCTTCTCAAGAATATGAACCTGATTCTCAAGAATCGACTCCTCTTACTCTCTTGAGAGCAAAATGACCTCTCCTAACGTAGCGACGCATAACTATCTGGGCCATAAGTTCGCGCTTGTATTTACTTTAAGCATTTAACCCATTTGTGTCTCAAAGCCCAATTGTTGTTAAGTATTTTTCTAAAAATAAATATTTACCGCGAATTCAAAAGAAGAAAAGAAACAAAAAAAAAAAAAACACCAATATGTATGTATCCATTTCAAGAAGGATAAAATAACGCAGAGCTTCTTCTTGTAAGCTTGACCTCAATGTACAGAATGTCGTTGATAAAATCAAGAGCAGTTTGTTCCAAAATTTCAATCCATGGCGCCTCAAACAATAGTAAATGGTCCTTAGAATGGAATCTGCGCGAACCACCGTTCCTCAAAACGTACTTGTTATCGCGCTCCGACCAGGAAGCAAACTCGTAGTCGAACTCATACCACTCATCGTCGCTGAAAATATCGGACCTCAAAAACACCGCCAATTTCCTCGACTCCTCTCCGCGCTGCAAGGTAAGCGCGTAGATGTGAAAAGTATCATCGCCCAAGTAGAAACGCTGAGTTTCAACCTTCTCATCTCGGTATAAGTTAACGCATACATCCGTCGTCAGCTCAAAGTAGATTATGGCGCCTTGGCAAGGGCGACCGAAGGCAAGCATCTTAATTGGCCGTTCATAGTAACTATCGCGCCTCACGTATGGGCGGTAGAGCGAGGAGCAGTAAGAGGAGGAGTGAGAGGCGTAGTCCTCGGCGGTGGCGTTAGTAGCTTTACTTTCCTTGAAAAATAAGGCATCCGTGACTGCTTTGTAAGCAAAATCGTCGTCCAATACCTTGTTGCTCAGAATAATCCTGAACTTGACGGTGGACATATACGGGAACCGAATATACCTGCACAGGCGCGTCGAGAGGATCTGCTTTCGGTCCTCCGATTTCGAATAATGAGCCTCGGCCCAATCAACAGCCAAATCAAAAAGACTATCCTCACAACTAACTTCAAGATAGTCGCTCGACAGGATGGCTTCGATCCCGGCAAGGGGAAGCTTGATAATTTCGTGCCAAGCTCTTCACAAGACAAGTGTTGTTGTTGTTGTTAGTGTGGTAATAAAGTACATGATTGACTGATACAACAAAAGTGGATGATAAATAAAAAGCAAAAAAAAAAAGTGGTACTTGTGTATATCTTCATATTTAGTTGCCAAGCAGTGCTTTGCTTCGCCGGCCAGGCGGTGATTTTCGTAGGCTGCTGCCGAGGGATGGTTAGATGCAAAATCCAAATAAAGCAGGGCAAACTCGATGCTCATGGGCAACTTAGCTAATAAACTCAAGCATAGTTCTGTGCATGCAATTACTTGAAACTTGTCGGCTAACTTGAGCAAATCGATGAAAGAGGGGCGCTGTTTTGACCCGTAAGCTACCACTGTATATGTAATGCAATAGTTCCATAACAGCAGATTCCTCTGTTTATTACGAACATAAGCAGGTGAAACATCACAGCTTTTCAGACAGAAAATATATACATATCGTTGATTTCAATGAATAAACTGAGGAGGAGGAGGAGGAATACCAGAGGCATTAATTCTCA
Organism: Craterostigma plantagineum; assembly: GCA_027422505.1. Taxonomy (NCBI): domain Eukaryota; kingdom Viridiplantae; phylum Streptophyta; class Magnoliopsida; order Lamiales; family Linderniaceae; genus Craterostigma; species Craterostigma plantagineum. The sequence continues at coordinate 5,502,877 of JAPQWV010000050.1, forward strand.
GCAAAACGCATCTTTGATACGATTCCATCATGCCGTTCGTAAACAACTGCAGCAGCAACACAATGAGAAAATAAGAACCCCCAAATCAATTTTACGAATGAATACGAGCAACAAATCCCTAGGTTGTTAGTTGAGGCATCGATTACTTTACGGAAGAACGGACTCCTTGCTGCTAACAGAAGAGAGCAGACATTCATCTTCATAACTCTCGATTTATCACCAACAGCAACAACTGCAAGGCAGTATATAACAAGAGTGAAAACCCAACAACGCATATGCTTTGTAATTTTTACTGTACGGGTCTGTGAAGTTCCAAATCAAATCGAAATTCGATAAAAATTGAAACTACATAGGATCGAGGGTTTCACCGTTCGGATCGGCGGATTGAGTTTGGGCAGCAGCAGCAGCATCATCGTCTGAGAGGACTTCGATTATCAGAGTGCGATCGGAGAGAGCTTTGTCGTCGAAACCAATCGTAAAGTCGAAGCTTCCATGGCTCGACGAGTTGTTGCTGCACAAATCATTCATAAAGTCAAACGATTTGTTCCACAAATCAACATCCTCGTCTGAGCGAGCAGCAGCATCATGGTTTCTCTTCATTATTATTGCTATTATTACAATAAATAAAAAGATTTCCGTCTTGTTCGGTGCTTTATATAGACCGAGGCGTTAGAATATCGATTCAAAATTTGATTTTATTCCTCAACTTTAGGGAGATCCGCCGAAATCCTTTCCATAGAAGTATATACATGTTCATACAACAATACAGAGGATGCATTTTTACATTGTATGTACTACTTCAAACGAAACTTTATAATTGTTGCGAAGACTTGAGATGATAACTTTACAGATTCACAGGTGATTAGTAGTACAGAGGTAGATCGGCCCTTTTGACTTCAGCAAGGCGCAAACCAGTCAACGAGCAAAAGCATCATGGTTGTTTCAGACATGGTTTGATCTTCTTCGCAAGATTTGATCTTTGTCTTCGAAGATGATATTAAAGTAGAGTCTTTGTTGGATTCTTTCTTCTCATGTACGATTGCAGAATCATTTCTCACCATTTTAAGGGTCGAAGGGCTCTTCTCCGTGGTCGTTGCAGCTCTAAGCTTTATGATATCTCCCATGCACAGATCTGCCATATTTTGATATGTCTGAGGTTGAGATATTTAATCAGTGTATTGTGTAGGAGATTGAGACGATTATGCTATCGTTTTTATGCACAGTTGAAAGTTGGGCAAGAAAGGTGATGATGGGACCATGTAACACGTGGCAAGGTCTCATCTTTATCATCGAAAAAATCAGTCATCTCTGTGCTATGCAAGAAGATAAAAACGCAAGCGCTTTCTTTCCTCCTAATTCGTCAGTATATGCATTATTGCCAATTGATTGGCACTCTTTTAGGTTCTGGTTTTTGGTAGCCCACGTGATTGTGTTGTGTTGAACTTCTTGTGTAGAGAAAAAAAAGAAAGGGGGAAGAAAAGTAGTCAAGTGAATTGTATATAGCCAAAGAAAAAGTCTTTTTATTGGCTAAGGATGAATCATATTGGATGATCATTGATGATCAACCCTCATTCAGCTCTGCTTGTTTTTATAATTATTTTCGGACAGGTTAAAAATCAAATTGAGGTAGCCTGTTTTCAGGTTTGACCATAAAAATAATAAAATGTTATTATTAAATAGTACGAATAAATTAACTAATAAACAAAATCAGAAAGGGGATGTAGCTCATATGGTAGAGCGCTCGCTTCTTATGCGAGAAATACGTTGCAGAGAGAAACGATGGAATGAAAGGCATTGAAAAACCAACAATCATATTCAGTATTCCAATATAGTTAAACCGCAATTACAAAATACACCACCAACTCGCCTTCAGAGACCACAGCCATTGGCACTTTTATTATCAACTCCTTAAAATGAGAATGAGAAAAAGGAAAACACATTACATAATTAGTCTTCATGATTATCTTCAAGCACTAAAGCTCTCCACGAGCATAGACAGTGATGCCTCTGAACACTGCAAGCTAGTCAACTTCTTCTTCGTCTTCGCTTCCAATAACGCTTGAGCCAAGCCCGTTAGCCACGTCACCGAGCCGCTGGCTTCAGTCTCGACTCGGCCAGCAGCTTCATTGGTCTGTCGAGCCGCCGAGCCGCCTGAGGACGACGTCGTCTGGCCCTCCTTACCTTGAAGCTTCGATAGCTCACTTGTCCACATATCAACGATCCCAGACATTGTATAGCTTTCTAGTTTCTAGGTTGGTATCTTTTCTTCGTACGACGTATATGTAATGGATGAGTTATGATGACAGAATTAAGATATTTGCCAGTATATATACGTTCAAGAAAAGGAGATCTTCAGTTTCACTGTGGGCTTTTCTTGAAAACAGGGATTGTGGGCAGCTGAATCAAAGCAGAACCATCGGCTGCAAGTGGTATTTCGAACAAGATTATTGTGGGCGAGAGAGAGAGAGAGAGAGAGAGAGATTCAACCTTATCAAGATGCAAGTTGGGCATATGGGCCTTCAGTTGGGTAGCTGTTATTGGGCCATTGGCCTGCAAAGGAGAGTTGAGGTTTATACGATGATGATGATAAAGGGGACCGAAATCAGAATTCAGATGCCCTAGGTGGAGCTTCGAAACGATGTCGTACGACGATGTGGAGATCGAAGACATGGAGTGGAACGAAGATCTCCAAGCTTACACGTACCCTTGTCCCTGCGGCGATCTCTTTCAGATAACGAAGGAGGACCTTAGGATAGGCGAGGAGATAGCTCGTTGTCCGAGCTGTTCTCTATATATAACTGTTGTTTATAACATGGAAGATTTTCAGGACAGGAAAAATCAACCTCCTAAGCAGCAGCCGCCGGTTTCTGTAGCTTGAGAAAAGTTTCGTCTTTTTTTTTTTCTTTTTAGTGTTTCTTGTTTCCTTTTTTTTTTCCTCCGTTTCTTTCTTATGTTTCTTGGATTTGATATGGTATGAGACGTTGGTTATAGAGTCGTATGAGTGGATTTAATTGGTTGTCAGCACTTTCTTGCCATGTAATGGCAGCTGTAGTTGTTTGAGACTCAATATACTGCTGAGCTATATGATATATATGCATCCAATTATGGATTTTTGGTTCAAAGTATGCCTCGAATTTGTTATTGACTAGTTCTACTTTCTGTTTTCTCTTTTAATGGAAGCGCTAGCTGCGTGGGATTCATTAAAGATTGCAACTTTTTGATCTCTTGCCGATTGTGTAAGCATGCATATGATAGATAAACCTTATGGCACTTCGCCATTTGATTACTTTTTCCGGGAAGCAAAGTATGATAAAATCCGAGGTTCGTCGACTGTTAGTTTGTAGTGATCTTATGTGATGTAGCATCACAGTGTGCAATAAGTAATAGACGTCCATGATTCTAAGCTTTTACATAATTTGGCTTGGCTTCATGTTAATGGCTTTATCTTTGCTTTTCTTGCTTGAGCTAATTGACCTGGCTTGTCTTATTCTCTGGCAAGTTTTTCACTTTTCCTAGGTAAATCTTTAGCAACATGCGACTCATTTCCCAATAGGCTAAGTCCACATAATACATCTAAAAAGTAGTGGATTTTCTTGTCACTTAAGCATAAAATAAGAGCAGAATACTGCATCTATTCCGTTTATCATGAGTCTGCGTGTGATTTAGTGCCTCTTTCATAGACCATTTACACTTTATAATTTGTGGAAACACATGCATCATGCAATCAAAGACAGGTACGACACCAACTAGTCTCATCTTTTTACCTCTTGTGTTTTACCAAAGGACAGATAGGACATGCTTACAAATTTTTTGTTCGTCTATACATATGCACGAATCAGCGGTGTCATTACATTCTAGTGCTTGCTCTCAAGTATTTAAGTCTCGGCAAGGCTGAAGAAGCAAATCAGTGGCAAGTCATATTATTTGCCTTCTATGATCATCCTATTATGGGTACTTTCATTGGTCATTTGATCCCAGGCTTGGCCATCTTCTTCCTCGGTCTATGGCACACTGTGAACTCTATTCAAGACTACTGCATCAAAGGCTTCAGCAATTTCAGAACGAGGTTTCACTTCCCTGTAAGCAGTCCCGCCTGCAGATTCGAACAGCACCTCGAACTCGTACTCGTCCTAACTTTCTCTCTACTGTCAATCATCTCTCAAGTATTCGACTTTCAAAGCCTTCGATTCTCCTTCGAGCTCGACGCTTTAGAGCACGCCACGATGTTCTTACCGCTCGTATTGTTCGCGGGCATCGCTCTGTTTGTCGAACTGAAACGCATAACTGAGGACATGTCTGGGATTTTTGGAATCCTCGTTACCTCTGTTTTAGGGACAGAGCTGTTCTTGCTCTGCTACCATTCTACAGACCACATAGGACTCGAAGGCCATTACCATTGGCTACTGCAGCTCATAGTCTCTGTTTCGCTTCTTGCATCTCTTTTAGTTACTCTGTTTCCGACCATCTTTTCTGCTGCATTGTTGCTTTCGTTATCCGTTACTTTTCAAGGGTTGTGGTTCATAGTCATGGGATTTGCTTTGTGGGTTCGCGAGTTTATCCCAAGTGGATGTGTTTCGCAGACGAACTACGTAAATGGTAAAAGTGTTCTTGGAGCAGTTGTATGTGAGAGTCGAGGCGCTGATTTAAGGGCTAGAGCATTGGCTAATTTGCAGTTTTGTTGGACGTTTTCGTCGATTTTGATAGTTGCTGCATTTATCTGCTTCGTTTTCGCTAGACAGTGTGAGCGAAAGAGGAGCCCGACTCAAGAGTATGAACGGCTCTCGGGTAAAGAACAGCGCATATCGAAACTTGAATTCAAACAGATTCAGCTGATATGAGCTTGAGAAGTTGAAATGATGCATTTCCCAGGCTGTTCTGCTATTTACGGTGAGAAGTTTAATCATAATTTGATATACTTCGTGTGTATCATGGATCGATCTGATTGTGATTCCACTTGAGCACTTTATCTTTCTGCAATAAATTAATTAATTATATCATCAATTGTATTGGGTGTTTTGGAATATCCTTTCATAATATCCGTTTCTTCTCTAATTAAGCTATTTTTATATGAATATTAACACAAGACCTACCGACGAAACATGGATTAGTTTGGGAAAATGGCGAAGTTTTTTAATGGAGAAATAAAAAAGGCGCATATTAAAGCAATAGGCTAGCGAAAACGTTGATCTATTACATTAAGTATCATATTACATAATGGGCACTATACATCTATTACTCTCAACTTCAAAAAACATACATAGACGAGACAGATCAAGGAAGAATACCTATGTATGGAACGGAAACTACAGAATTAGAATTGCCAGAAATCAAAGAACCATTTGGGTGAGAAATAACAGAGCCTACTGCTTCGAAGAACACTATCACAAACTCAAACGCCATCTTCATCACTTGTATGCAGATTTCTAGCTTTGAAACTACCATTGCCTCAGCTTATATATAAGTTCTTTGCTGTCTTTATTCTTTTACTATCAAAAGTGGTTTGGTTTCTGGTAATTTATAGTGATGCCTGTAACATGAATGGGTCAAATAATGCATTCCGATATATGGCCTTTTGAATTCATCAAGGGTCGTGTTATTTATATCCCCTCAACCAAGATTTTCATATGAAAACACAATTAAATAATTACAGGAACCATAATTATCAATATCACAAATTCCACGCGGAACCTAAATATATTTGAGATATTAAAATGGAATATCTATTATTTTATATGCACAATATATTCTGAAAATGACGTTAAAACGAAACTACGTTGAAGCTTATCCATTCTTCCCTATATTAACACACATATTGGCATGTAGGTCAAAAATGGGTAACCGAAGGGGCAAAATATTGTCCATCCATACAATGCACACTATTTATCTATGAATCGTATTGGATGCCGATGCATGTATATGTCAGATAACGTCCATGGATTTTTATTTGATGTATATTAAGAAAACGAGTAAAATGTGGGACATACCTAAGCAAAACACGTCAGACTGTTTTATTCCTTTATAATAACCTCCACAAGCAACAAAGCGTCACGTACAATCGGTGAAAGCTGACGTCATCACAACAAACCCCACTCAGTACAGTTAAGTCATCGCTACAGTTTTCTTCCCATCAGAGTCCGTCGTGGCGCACCTCCACCGTCGGATTCACGGCAGGCACCTCAGCCTCAACGGCGCAGATTCCCCTGTTCGAGTCGCACTTAGTCGCATCGTCGTACGCCTGATGGTCAAAAGTAGACAGGTGCTGACTGAAATGATGCACCATGTGAGGAAACGGCGATGAAATAGCGTGAACCACGATTCTGCTGTTATGCAGCAAATCGATGGTTGTAATCTTCACATAGTTGATCTTCATCGGAGCCAGAGGTCCTCCGCCGCTCGGCGTCGTCACCACAAGGCTGTTCCCAGCGTCCAGCGTCGGAAGCACCGACGTCGGAGGCAGGCTCACCAGCTCTCCGGCCGTCAACCTTCTGTTAGGAACCACGTGGTACCTGAAATTAGCCAGATAAGCGTTTCCTCCGCCGGAGAAAATCAACGAGTCCTCTAATGCGAACACCGTGGCAGATCTCAGCTCGGAGATCTCAGGATACTTCACCCGCAGAGCTAGGGACACGACGCTGTAACCCGAAGTTCTCAGGCGTATGATAGCGTCCTTGATCATCAGACGCATGATAGAGAACGTCGGCGCGGGATGACCGTTCATTGCGGACGTCGAAGAAAACGACGGCGAGTTAAGAAACGTGAGCGACGTCATACGCTCGACGTTGCACGAGAGAGGAGAGAGATGTGAGATAAACCCCTGCATACCGTGGATAATGACGTGGCCGTTGTTGAACATATCAGGTTTCGTGATCTCCACGCCGTTCACGAACACAGCAACCTTCTGATTTGCATCGCTGCTCTTACTGTTCGGATCGTTGACGGTTTTGGTGAGAGTGAGGCATCTGTTTGGTGCTAGCGTCTCGATTTTGGTGCCAAAGACGAGAGACTGGAGGAAACCGATAGGGTACAGCGCAGGGAGAGAAAGTTCCAGAAGGAGCTGCGGCGTCGAGCACGAAGGACAGGTGAGGAGAGAAGAATCTGTAGGTGCGAAGATGGTAAGAGTGGTGGCGGTGGAGAGGTTGTTAGCTGAGGCAGCGGCGGAGGAAAACTCCTGGAAGCCGAGAGAGGAGAGGATTGTGGCGAGGAAGGTGGGAGTCATGGTGGAAGCTGCGGCGGCGGACGGTGGTTGGACCTCCGTGGAGGCGGTGGAGGTGAATAGGGAGATGAGAATGAGGAGGAGCATTAACAGAAGAATCTGGAAACGGAGAGGGATTGCCATTGTATTGATGATGTGTGGAAAATGTGTGAGGAATTGTGCGTGCGCTTTGGGCTCTTTATACGCGAAATGGCCACTGACCTGTAACAAATTATTGGCGGGAATTGAATTTGCTTTTTCTTTTTTCTTTTTCTTTTTCTTTTGATTCCATCTCATTGCCTCGTCCATGCAAGTGTAACATCCTCTCGATCCATTTATGCTTCTTTTTCAGTTGAATATTACTATTGTATATACATAGAAAGGATTACATCAGATTATCATTCGGTGAATTTCCTATTACATTGATAATTTGCTATACTGCTAGCTATGAAATACCACTGTTACCTTGTGATACATGGCTAGCTCAGAAACTTACGGACCCAAGCTGTTTGATGAAATTCCTGACCCAAAGCAGTTTCAGTTTCGTCGCCGGCAAGTACTGTAAATCACCTCTATTTTCTTGCCTCTTTCGTCTTGCATATAACGCCACCATTTAACGGTTTTGCAGTGTCGGAGAAGTCAAAATGGCCGGGCAGATTTACAGGGAAATGGTGATGGGGTTCTGAGGGGAGGTACCTTCAAGGGCATCTTACGGAAGGGGTATATAATTGTGTAAAAGACGATATATTTATTTCCGTACGTAAATATGTACCTAAGGTTTTTCTCCAGAAAAGCCAACAGTTAATGTAGGTTGTCAGATAACTATGTGATAAGAAAGAATGAAGTGGATGCAGCAGCAGAGTTGTGGAGGAAAATTGCAAAGAATCACGAGGGCTTCCTGTGAAGGAAATTTATCGAAAGTTAATCACGGGTTTGTGTCTCACAAGGCCGTTAAACTGTCTTTTGATTGCAGTAATTGATGCGGTCTTTGTGTTGGTTTCTAGGGAATCTATTGAGCATCTTATGGTATCGAAGGAAGAATCCAAAGATTGGAAAGGGATGATATCATGGTGAAAAACCATGATAAGAAGGCCAAAATGGAGGAAATCTGATATCTATGGCAAACCCTTGCAGGGCAAAAGGATTCATCAGCTTTGAGCAGAAGATCAACGATGCTTGCACTCGAGCTAGCTGCGGCCAGAGTGAGAATCGCCAAAACCTGTTAAAGCATAAAAGTTATTACCAGCCGAGTTATTTTTCTCATTATGCTTTCATTTCGTATCAATAGTGTGTCTATATGTATTACCAAGTCTCCTAGAATAACAGCATGGAATATCCCGGGATGCTGCGTTGGGCACTGTGCTATGATGAAGTAGCCATCGAGCAGCAACAAAGTGAAACTCCATGGAATAATCAAGCCCATGATTGTTACCAAGAAGCTGCAGAGATGGAGAAGAAGATGAAGTAAGAGCTTGCTCCTTTTAAGGTACACCTTTCGTCTTAGTTATGTACAAGAACGAACTCAGCTGTACAAGCAATCAACCCTTTGTATGAAAATTTACCAGAAAGCTGTGTAGCTGTAGAATTCGACCGCTTGGGACATGAAGTAAAGGGCTGATAAAGAGGATATCGTCTGCCCAAGCCTCAAAACGAAGCTAGCATAAGTTCCTGTAGATCCTGGTACAGTTTTCATATTGCTGCAAGCAAATAACCAGGTAATTGCATCATTGAGCGAAGTCCCATTTGGTTTTCATGCATATTTTGAGGATAAAAATGATTAGCATGCTATATTCTGGAATATTTAAAAAGATGCTTGGTGGAATAAATCCTCTGTTTTTATTACATGTGGCTTGCAAATTGTTCCAAGTGTGTGGTCAGATTTGTTGGCTTTGGCCATTTCAAGTTCCTTACTCTAATTTGATTGTAACGTTTCGGTTCTTTAATCTTGAGAAAGATGGAATCGCCACCACTTAACATTGCCGACATCTCACCTATAACTTTTTATATAGCAAGTATTGTGGAGACCCCGAATTTCGGATTTTCTGTCTCATGTCAATACTTTTTCAGCATATTAATAAATGCTCATATGAGAAAATATAAGTAGCAACTGTATCTTATGAATAAATATTAAATGCAGAGTATGTTGCTAGGCATGTTTGTACGTTCCACTTCAATAAATGACCGTTGTATGATGCGTTCTTCCAAAGTGAACATTGAAGCAAGAGCAACTTCCTTGTACACACTCTTTGTAATATAAGCAGCAATAAACAACAATCCATACCTCAAAATGATGTGCATACTTACCAAGTTGAACACATAACACATGGAGAGCACAAGTGTAACTCGAATACAGTGAGGAACTTAGAAGAGGACATTAAAAGTTTATGAACCCTTTTTCAACATTCGCAACCTGTTGATCTTTGGTGACTTCTGCTTGCAACGTCGATCGTATCGGGCAAGTATCTTCATCAAGAAATTTCCCACAGAGAAAGGAAGACATAAAAACGAACCAAGTTGGTAAGATAAGATTTTATCGCCAAAAAAAAGTTATGTAAGTTTTCTACTCGCACTTCTTCCTCTTGTTCCCCGCTCTTGAGTGCATTCTTCGCAATGACCTGAAAAGCTTCTTCAACGTTTATGCCTTCCTTGGCAGACGTCTCAAAGTAACGTATGTTGCCTTTCGAGGCGCACCAAGCACGAGCCTTTTTCTCCGATACCTCAAAGAAACAACGTAAAATAAAACTATAAAGCCACAATCAATCTAAGCCCAGAAAGTCGATTAAAAAGAAATTGGCGAAAGGCTGAAACAATTTTATGCAGAGGAGAATTGAAATAACAGAGACATATGAAAGCCTACTATGAGTGATTACTAACAAATGCAACGCGCACACTTACACGTACAGAGCGGTAACCAAAGAAAGAAGCTTACCACTCTGCTATTTCCACCATCGACATCAACCTTATTGCCAATCACAACAAATGGGAAGTTTTCGGGATCTGAAGGGCTTGCCTGAAATGTGAAGTTATATTCTTAGGCAAATGAAAATATGCAGAGAAGAGTAACATACAACTAAACGCTTGCGGCGTGTGACCCACCCATTATGAACAAAAACGGTATACCTGAATCAAAAATTCTTCCCTCCAATTATTAAGATTGTCAAAGGACTTCATTACATTAACATCATACACAAGCACACAACAATCAGCACCACGATAAAAGCAACCCCTAGACTTTGGAATCTTTCTTGGCCAGCTGTGTCCCATATCTGCAATTGGTTATTGGATAGAGAGACTCTGTATTACACCCTTAATCATTAGATGATACAATCAAAACCAAAAGTATAAACATGCATCTGCTCCTGCGCTTTTACCAGAGCTTGAAATGGCTTTCATTAATAAAAAGGGAAGTTCAATAGAGACTAACCTGTAAAGTGAAGACCCTATCCTCAAACTGGACTTCCTTCGTCAAGAAATCAGCACCAATAGTTGCCTTATACTGGTTGCTAAACTTCTTATTCACATATCTTTAATCGAAGAATTAAGGGAACAAATACAATGATAGCCATAACCAATCTCAACAAGCAGTAGAGATCCAAAAGTATTCAGCAAACATGTTCACGAAACTTATTAAGTTGTTAAGGATACTGATTCATCAAAGAGGTCTTTCCCACCCTGCAAAAAAAAAGCGAGAAAAAGAAAAGGCTATAAATATGCACTTCAGTACATTACAGGTCCATACACATGCACCCTAGGACGTACACTAAAACTTTAAGAATATATATCAAATAAAATTAGTAAATTACTCACAACCCAAATTAGTTTTGTCCCAATACCCTATACAAGTGAAAAAACTAAGGCTTCTGGCATGTACATTCGTTGCAAACAATCAAAACTGAAGCTCTGAGCTGCCAAACCATCGTTGGTACTTTAAAAAAGCAGCAAAAAATTCTTGACAAGTCAATCACTCTGATCACAGTCTAGCTCGATTCATCTTGTTTTCTCTTAACAATTCCCTTAAATCCTTTATGAACGAAACAAAACATCGAGCCCACCTCCAAAAACTAACAAAAAAACCTAGAAATAGCACGCTCGATGAACACGAGCACGGAAAATTAAGAGAAAACTCATCTTGCCCGCTATCTCCGAGAATGATAACCTTGAGCAGAGCTCTTCTGCGAGAAGGCATCGTTGGCGCTATCTGAGATTACGTGAATTCGGAAACCGATCGAAAGCGTTGAGATCAGTATCGAGATTCAGCTGCGGCCTGATCCCATGTTGAAGACGATGATCGTCTGAATTTCTTTTTGGTTTTATGAAAAGAGATGTTTCCCAGTTGGCCACGGAATGCTTTGTCCTCGATCCGGCCCGACCCGACCCCTGTAGCTGGAATATTTCATTGGTCTCGCCCGATGGGCCTAATGAAAATTAATGGGCTTGGCCCATTAGTAGCCCATTAAGGATAGTCGCAGTTGTATGTATGCCTTTATTACCGTTTTTCAATACTAGCGGAAGAGTTGAGATCTGAAAGCTTATTTATAAATGGAACGAAATTGAGTCCTGTTTGGATCTCTCAAAGTCTCCTTTGCATATCAGAACAATCTGTTATTCAACTGTTTTATTCTGAAGCTAAAGAGATCGCCGAACAATGGCACAGCCGCTTGTGAAGAAAGACGACGATCGCGACGAAGAAGGTGTGGATTGTTCCCGCATTTTCCGTTTTTTTTTTATCCTACTTTTCTAGTTTGATGTTGGATCCGGGAATTGGATCGCGCGTCGGATGATGTGGAATTGGCTTATGCGTTCGATGTGCCAGCTTATTTGTTTTGGTTTGCCGAAGCTGGATTTGTGTGATTTGTGTTGTGTTGATCTGATCGCAGTTTGTGATTTACCTTTAAGTGATATTGAGCTAGTGGTGAATTTCGACTCTCTTGATCTAACTTGCAATGCTATGTGAGCTTAGGATTGTTTGTAAAACCTGAAACCACACATTGATATCTCTTGATATATATGTGTTCCGATGTTGTGTACATCACATCGTTCTATGAAAATGCTACATTTCTTTGTATGCGATTAATTATGAACAAACATGCTCCTCCAGTGCACGACTGTGACCAGGATTAGATGTAGACCAGTGTGCTGCCAATTTACGAAACCCCGAACCTTGTTACAGGGAAATCCCAAAGTCATTTAGGACATATATATTTCTTCTTAATATACTAGGATGAGATGCAATTCTGTTGCGTCATACCTGGATCAGATCTTTTACTCTTTATATATGCTTTCTTATTATCTTTATTGAATTAACGACGTGGTTTCAAATTGCCAAAAAATTTCAGCGGAATTTTCTCCATTTCTGGGGATTGAGAAGGGTGCAGTGTTACAGGAGGCTAGGGTCTTCAATGACCCTCAATTGGATCCAAGGAGATGCTCACAGGTATTCATTGGAGTTATTACATTCAAATGACTTTTGTTGTCTCTCCATTTTCTATCCCTTCTAGCAAGCTGACGACTCTTATCCATCTTAGGTCATTACAAAGCTGTTGTATCTTCTAAATCAGGGAGAAACATTCACAAAGGTTCAGCTCTGAAATGCTGCACTCATTTTTCTTTTTTTTTTTGCAATATCTTAACCCCACAACGATTTAGCTGTGTGGTCATCTGTGGATCAACTTTTCTTCACCTGAATCTTAGGTTGAGGCCACAGAAGTATTTTTCGCTGTGACTAAGCTATTTCAATCAAAAGATGTTGCTTTGAGGAGGATGGTTTATTTAATAATAAAAGAGCTTTCTCCCTCTTCAGATGAGGTACAGGCATATACATCCATCTTTTCCAGTTAGGTCATAGTAATGAGGCTTCTCTGCTTTCTTAGCACGTTTGTTTCTTGTGTTTAGGTTATCATTGTCACAAGCTCCCTGATGAAGGACATGAATAGCCGCACTGACATGTATCGAGCTAATGCTATCCGTGTCCTCTGTCGAATTATTGATGGGACTTTGTTGACCCAAATTGAAAGATACCTTAAGCAGGCTATAGTGGACAAAAATCCTGTGGTTGCCAGTGCCGCTCTTGTGAGTGGTATACATCTTCTCCAGGTACTAGCAAGTCTTGAATGATCCTCGTAAATTATTAAATTCGTCGTCCAGGGTCATTTATGTATCTTACAAATTTGCAGACTAATCCAGATATAGTCAAAAGATGGAGTAATGAAGTACAAGAAGCTGTTCAGTCTCGAGCTGCACTTATACAATTCCATGCACTTGCTTTACTACACCAGGTAACGTTTATTATGACTGTAGGTAGTATTGGTAGTCGTAATAGTATTACTTCCTCTACAACTACAAACTACTGCTTTGAGCTTAACATGCATTTTCTGCAAGCTATATTTCTCATTTCTCATTTTGCAGATTAGGCAAAATGATCGATTGGCTGTGAGCAAGTTGGTTACCAGCTTGACAAAGGGAACTGTTCGTTCTCCTCTGGCTCAGTGCCTTCTTATCCGCTACACCAGCCAGGTTTACTTTTGCAGATAATAAACGTTAATAGTTTCTTGTTCATTCAGTGCTTCAAATACTGACATAGAAATTGCTAATCGGGTCGCGTGTAGGTTATCAGAGAATCAGGTGTAAATACACAAACTGGAGAACGTCCATTTTATGACTATCTTGAGAGTTGCCTCCGACACAAAGCGGAAATGGTTATTTTTGAGGCAGCTAAAGCAATCACAGAGCTTAGCAATGTAACTACCCGAGAGCTGTCTCCTGCCATAACTGTTTTACAGCTTTTCTTGAGTTCTTCTAAGCCCGTTCTCAGGTTTGCAGCTGTTCGGACTCTAAACAAGGTTAGTATTATTATAAGCTTGTTAGTTTGTCATGTTATATTATGGAAGTTCTGTTTGCTATAGAATTTTGTGAAGTCAGTCCTTTTAGGAATTTCCTTGTCCATGTTCGTTTTCTTAATTGATTTAGAAAGTCCCCGCAGAAAGATCCTGTCAAGTTGTTATTTTGTCATTTTGATACTGAATCTTCTACTTAGTGTCTTCTCTTTTCTAGCAGTTCTAACTTAGTATTCATGCAGGTGGCAATGGCACATCCAGCAGCTGTGACGAATTGTAATATCGACATGGAAAGTTTGATTTCAGATCAGAACCGAAGTATCGCGACTCTTGCCATTACCACTTTATTGAAAACAGGCAATGAGTCTAGCGTTGATCGCTTGATGAAACAGATCACTACATTTATGTCTGATATTGCTGATGAATTCAAGATAGTTGTAGTGGAAGCTATAAGATCTTTGTGTCTGAAGTTCCCCCTCAAGTACAGATCATTGTGAGTGGTGAAGTTTTTTCCTCGATGTAAAATACTTTTTTTGACTTGCGACCCTTTGTCACACTTTTGGGTCTTTTGCAGGATGAACTTCCTGAGCAGTATTTTGAGAGAAGAAGGTGGATTCGAGTATAAGAAGGCAATTATAGATTCGATCGTGATCTTAATAAGAGATATACCAGATGCCAAAGAAGGCGGACTGTTGCACTTATGTGAATTCATTGAAGATTGTGAATTCACATATCTTTCCACTCAGGTTTAATAAATACTTCTGTTTAAGCTGGTTTCATCCATATTCGTTTTGCTAACTTACATTGAGTTGAAAGTTCTATTTGTTTTTAATTTTCCTAGATACTTCACTTTCTTGGAAATGAGGGACCAAAGACCTCAGATCCCAGTAAATACATCCGCTATATTTACAACCGAGTGATACTTGAGAATGCAACCGTCCGGGCCAGTGCGGTGAGCACTCTTGCAAAATTTGGTGCTGCGGTGGATTCACTGAAAGTAAGACCACGACAGATTATGCTAATCATTTACTGAACGTTCTGAATAGCTACCTTGAAATGCCGTTTTTCTTGCAGCCTCGTATATTTGTTCTGTTGCGGCGTTGCCTTTTCGACAATGATGATGAGGTCAGTTCAAGCGTATTTGGAATTCTTCAATAGTGATGTTCACTGCATAACATCATTCTTTTGTTGGTATCACAGTCTTCAAAAACTAATATACCGTATGAAACAGGTTCGAGATAGAGCTACTCTATACTTAAATACTCTGGGTGATGGCTCAGTCGCTGAAACTGACAAAGACACCAAGCAATTTTTATTTGGATTTTTTGATGTGCCACTGACAAATATGGAGAATAGTTTGAAGAGCTATGTGAGTAGTCGTACTTGATATAGTTCTTGATAGATGGTTATGAGTCATGTCATATGAAACTTTATAGTCTGAGATAAATCTTAACATGAGACCTCATGCTCACTGCTGTTAAAAGGTCGAAAATCCATCAGAAGAGCCATTCAACATTAGTTCTGTACCAAGAGAGGTCAAATCTCAGCCTCTTGCAGAAAAGAAAGCCCCAGGCAAAAAGCCGACAGGTTTGGGGGCCCCACCTCCTCCACCCACTTCAGCAGTTGATGCCTACGAAAGACTTCTCTCATCTATACCTAAGTTTGCAAGTTTCGGAAAGCTTTTCAAGGTTAATCGATCTACATTTCGTGTAATGATATGATTTCTCATTCTAATCGAAGGTAACTTTTGCTGCTATTTTGTAATATTTGAATATGATATTTGCAGTCATCAGCACCTGTGGAGCTCACCGAAGCAGAAACCGAGTACGCAGTCAATGTAGTCAAGCACATATTTGACAGCCATGTGGTACTGCAATACAACTGCACGAACACTATTCCAGAACAGCAACTTGAAGATGTAACTATTATTTTCTTGGAATGAATTTGTTTCTTTAAAATATTTGTTTGCAATTTTTCGTTTTCTTTTATTACTTTTTCTCTACAATTGTCGTTTCCTTAATGTTAGGTGACTGTTATAGTGGATGCTTCTGAAGCTGAGGAATTCTCTGAAGTAGGAATAAAAGCATTGAAATCTCTCCCATATGACACGCCGGGACAGACATTCGTTACCTTTGAGAAACCGGAAGGCGTCCCTGCAGTTGGAAAATTCTCGAATGTGTTAAAATTTACCGTGAAAGAGGTGCGCGCCGGTTAACTAGTCAACCCGTCAAAAACCCTAAAACATTCTCGGACGATCCTCCACATATTTACTGGTGTTTGCTGATTTGATATTTCAATTCTCGCTTTCTGTTAGGTTGATCCCTCAACTGGTGAGGTTGAAGACGATGGAGTGGAGGATGAATATCAGCTCGAGGATTTTGAAATAGTGGCTGCCGATTATATACTTAAAGTTGGAGTCTCTAATTTTAAAAATGCATGGGAAAGCATGGGACCAGATTGTGAAAGAATAGACGAATACGGCCTCGGCCCCAGAGAGAGCCTCGCCGAAGCCGTAAACGCAGTCATCAATCTTCTTGGCATGCAACCATGTGAGGTATGTATGTCCTTTTAGACTTCTTACATCATATTCTCAAAGATTATAGGTTTTACCTATCAACTTCAGGACTATCTTTTCTAGTACCATTTACCAGAACTTTGTGTTTCATTTTTTTTTTCTGTCTTCTAAAGGGAACGGAGTCAGTTCCTAACAACGCAAGATCTCATGCGTGCTTATTATCGGGAGTATACATAGGTGGTGTTAAGGTTCTTGTACGCCTTTCCTTTGGGATCGACGGGGCTAAAGAGGTGGCTATGAAGCTGGCCGTGAGATCTGAGGATGAAACTGTTAGCGAAGCAATCCACGAGATAGTTGCAAGTGGTTAATTTCATTTCTTAAGTTCCTAATACTTTTTATCTTTTTTTGGTGGGAGGATAATAGATTTGTTCCCATGTTTTGAAGTATATCACAAACACAACATCATACATGTGATGATGTGTCCTGCGAATTTTGCCTTTGTGTGACAATCTTGAGTGAAATTCTTGAACATTGTTGTAATGAAAGATGAATAATCGTGTGAAAGCAAAAGCTCATTCATAAATCCGACATTCTTTGCCATTATACACGATTAGGTTGGGAAAAAATCTTGGCAAATCAAACTACGATTTTACCATCGATAAAAGCAAATCATGCCTCCACCCATAACATAGATCGATCGAATGATAAATAACGCCAGAGAGAAGTTCAATTGAACATATAAAAGCAAAGGAAAAATCCAACTTGAACAGCATAACACAGATACAGCAAACAATTGAAGAACTTTTCTCAGACAAGGGAAGATTGCATATAAGCTTAGGTGTTGGTGGCCCTCGTATAGATCTGCTGGCTAGAGTGAGCAGATACCAATCTGATCAAGCCTCGAGCCATCAGTTCCCTAATTGCCTTCCTAGCTAGTGATCCATTTATCTGTGTGCCAATATCATATGCCAAAAGAGTATTGGATTAGAGAAATGGGATACAATTAAAACGATCACCGATTCAAGTCTTCAGACGTTCTTGTAGAATGTTGAAGCCTCTTCATTTCAATTCTATCAGTTACCCAGTAAAAGTGATCTATAGATGCGGCATGACAAATTATACTGATTGTAGAAATTGATGATAGAAACACATTTCGAATTTGAAAAAAAAAAAAAAGTGAACTTGGTGTCAGATAAGAAGTAAATTATTACCCTTAGACGATCTGATAGAACAGAAGGCGTAATGAGCTTGAACTTTGGCGCCTCGGAAAGCAACTTATCGTACGTTGCCTTATCAAACAGCACCATGTTGTTCACCTTCTCCTTTTGCTTTCCTTTGCTCCATTTCTGCAAATCAAATATTCAATTGCAACACCATAAATAAAAGATCTAATCGTCAGCTAACAAGAAGAGGAATGAAGATCAATCAACGATTCCGACCTTCTTCTTCTGCTTCCCGCCACCTGATTTAGCTGGCTTCGACGACGGTGGAGGAGCCTTGTCCTTCTTCGGCGCCTATAGAAAAAAAAATCAATGTAAAACACATAAAGAGATCATCAAATATAAAGATCAATGCAGGTATTAACGAGAATTTTCAGGTCGTCGGAGTAACGAAGTTTATGCTACCATAATGTCGAGAGTGCGGCGGCGATTTGTGAGCTGATTAGATGAAGAACACAGTCGTCGCACGCAGTGAGGGTTTTTTATAAATATTTGGTCTTGAGAAAAAAGGTGGACGTTTTTGGGCTATTGTTGGGCCCATTGGGCCTAAATAATGGATTTCGACGAGATTTCCTTCTTTAAATCGCTAGCGCTTTTTAACGTTTTCACTTTTGTTCCTTTTTATCCTTTTACTTTTTGTAGCTTTAGAACGAGGCAAGAGCCGTTTGAACTAAACTAAATCCATGTCGGTCGAACTCAAACTCAATAAAACAAAGGAGCCTGCATTACGCTACAACAATCTCTCTCGACACATTAATTATTGCCCATAAGATTCAGCTAATCATAATAGTATTTTGCATTGATACTTTAATAATGGCGTTGAGGTATTTTCTTATTTAATGTGAAGGATGATTCGGCAGTTGACAGATATCAATCAGCCATTGATCTGTGTGGGAGGGAATAAATAATGGGCAGCCATTAAGTTTCATGTTTTAGGCCAACTGTTCTGAGTCTTATTCGCTGTCGTAATAAGACCAATTCTTACCTTTCTTTCCCCAAACGCCCTTCACTTTGTCACATGTAACTGGGTCGACTTTCTTTTCTCTCTCTCTATTCATTTTCCTATCCAACTTTTGAAGCTTAGCACGATCATTCAAGTAAAATGGTTTATCCCTACTAATTATGTACCTGGATATTTGTTGCATGTGTATTAGCATCCTCAAATCTGAACGTTTCTTGGTTGGTTCGATGGATTGTTTATGCTTCTTGCATCATGGGATTTGTTTGTCTGAATGATGTATCGTGTTTTTTCAATTCAAAATCATATCTTTTTGGCTGATTAACGCCAATGCTCGATGTGGTTTTTATGTGATCACGTCTCTTTGCAGCTGGACATGTACTACAATCAATATTCTGTATGAATATAAATAAATACTGTTTTGATGATTTTGGCCAATAAATTTTGATTTCATAAGAGCAGCTTTCTGGATTGTAGCTTTTATCTTTGTAAATATTACATTTATTTGACAATGTTTCTCTTTTTATCTCTCATCTCCTTCGTTTAATGTCAATGCAGGTTATCTGTAAACACCTGATTCTGTAAATATTACTCTTTTGGGACGTTATCCAACGTGCGAAACTGTAATCATGAGTGACAATAGGTCAGGGCCTCTCGACCGCCCCGTAAGGCCAAGTGAGTAAATTTCCCGACCTTTTCTGCTAATCGTTGATGGCGTTCCTCTTCTTCTACTACTTTCCCGCCATTGATGTATGAATGAATCTTGGAAAAAACACTTTTTTTTATTCCCTTAATAGGTCTCGAGAAGATCGACATCGAAATTTCAGACGATGAGAGGAGGACAAAGCTCGGATCTCTCAGAAAGGCGGCTATTTGCGCCTCGTCGAAATTCAGACATTCTTTGACTAAGCGAGGCCGAAGGCATAGCAGGGTTATGTCCGTTGTGTTCGAAGATGAGCACGATGCTGAGGAATTGCAGGCCGTCGATGCTTTGCGCCAAGCTCTAATATTAGAAGAGTTATTGCCAGCGAAACACGACGACTACCACATGCTTCTGAGGTCATTTTTTTTTTTATATAAAACAAACTCAAATCCAATCCCTATTTCCTCATAGTCGAAATCACCTTTCGTTCTTCATCGCCCAAAAAAAAAACAGGTTTCTGAAGGCGAGAAAATTCGACTTGGAGAAAGCAAAGCAAATGTGGGCTGATATGATTCAGTGGAGGAAGGAATTTGGTGCAGACACTATCATGGAGGTACACTTTCTGAGTTTTCTTTCGAAAAATCGACCAGCTTTTTAATGTGTGATTCGTTGCAAAGCTGACCCTTTCTTTTATTGCGCTAGGATTTCGATTTCAAGGAGAGGGATGAAGTCCTCAAACATTATCCGCAAGGGCACCACGGTGTTGACAAGGATGGCCGACCAGTTTACATTGAAAGGCTCGGGCTAGTCGATGCAACGAAGCTCTTGCAAGCTACGACGATGGATCGTTACGTTAAGTACCACGTTCAAGAATTTGAGAGGACCTTCATCGATAAATTCCCAGCATGTTCAATTGCAGCCAAGAAGCACATCGATCAGAGCACGACCATTTTGGACGTTCAAGGAGTTGTACGTAAATTCGAAAACTCTGCAGATTTATAAACTGCCCTTCCTTTGAGGAACGACGACTATATAGATGGATTTTTTTTGTGGGTTTTAGGGGCTTAAGAACTTCAACAAGGCTGCCCGAGAGCTCATTCAGCGACTTCAGAAAATTGATGGCGATAATTACCCTGAGGTATATGCCTTCCTTTTTCTCTATAAACACAGCTATGTTTGATTATTGGTGTATATACATGCATAGATTAGAAGTCATTCTGTGGAGAAAAATAAGAAAATAATCAGATTCATTTTTCTCTTTTTAGACCCTCTGTCGTATGTATATCATCAATGCTGGATCTGGGTTCAGGCTGTTGTGGAGCACTGTCAAGTCATTCCTCGACCCAAAGACCACTTCGAAGATCCACGTATGTTATTTCATAAAAAAAAAAAGAAGAAGTTACTTTTAATATCACACGCTCAATATCGATCGTTTTAAAGTCATCGTTTCACTGCTCACCAGGTTTTGAGCAACAAATACCAGAGCAAGCTGCTCGAGATCATAGATGCAAGGTAAGGAAAAGTTGGGTTATCTGTTTTTTTCTTCGAACGCTTAGATCGATCATTGTATAAAGATATGAATATGCTTGATACAGTGAGCTACCCGAGTTCTTGGGCGGGACTTGCACTTGTTCGGACAAGGGTGGTTGTATGCTTTCGGACAAGGGCCCTTGGAACGATGCTGATATTATGAAGGTTTTTTCTTACGAGTCACATTCCCTCGTTTTTCCACGTTTGATCACCTTCGTCGTTTTCCTACATTTAAATGATGATAACCGTGATTTTTTATTGTTAGATGGTGCGCAACGGCGAACACAGGTGCTCAAACAAAATCGTGAATTCATCTGTGGATGAGAAGACCATATCCGTATCCGAGGATGAAAGTATCGCTTCAAAGGTAAAAAATAAAGGTCATCTTTTATCATACAGTGTCATTGAGACTGTAATATCAAGACTAACTATCGAACCAAACATTCAGAATGTGAAGAAGAAGAACTCTTTCAACTCTTCGGATTCAGTTTGCAGAGACAACGTCGATCACCATCCACATCTCTCCCCTGTTCGTGAAGTAGTAAGTTGTTTTTTTCTTATGATATTCCGTAAGCAATCCTCTGATCTTACACATACGCCTTACAAGTCTTCGGTAATAGAATTTATTTCCCTCGTCAGGTAACTAAAACGTATCCCAGTGTATATACGCCTGCGAACTCCATACCTATGGTCGACAAGCCTGCAACTTCTGCCTGGCAAAAAATAGCGAAAAGCAACGACTTCGCCAAAGGTAGGTACTAATGTAGTAAAGAGAAACTAAGCTGTTCTATTTTTTTTTTCCATCATATGCAATCATCTGCGTTTCTATTTTTCTCAGCGACGAATTACCTTCCCTTGCACGATGCTTGCAAGCAATCGGATAAACTAAGCAATAATTCGGTGTTCAACGGAGTGCTGGCTATGGTGATGGGAATCGTCACAATGGCAAGAATGGCGCGAAACATGCCGAGAAAGCTCACAGATGCAACCTTTTATTCAACTTCCATGTACGTCGCTGGTTCAGACAATAATGGTGCTAAAGTCCAGAGTGGTTGTATTTCGAACGAAGAATATTTCGCCATGACGAAGCGTATGAATGAGCTCGAAGATAAAGTAAATGGTTTAGTTAATAAGCCACCCATTATGCCGCCAGAAAAGGAAGAAATGCTGAATAATGCCTTGAAACGCATCGATACGTTGGAGGAACAGCTTTCTACGGCGAAGAAGGTGAACAAACTCTTTGCTTTTATTACATAAACTGATCAAAGGGGACGTTTTTGTTCCTAATGTGTACATTTTTTTCTTTGTTTTGCAGGCGCTTGAGGATGCTCTTGTAAGACAAGGGGAACTCCTTGCATATGTCGAGAAAAAGAAAAAGAAGAAACACTTCTTTGGTTTCTGAAAAACGTCGATACAAAGATGGTGTGTGTGTGTGTGTGTCTTTGTGTCTACTACATCATTTGATACATTCATTGTACATATTAATTATTACCTTTTTTATTAGTTTTTTTATTAAGCGGCGTAATGTGTGGCGAGCAACACAAACTATATGGCAAACAGTATTCTTTCTTTTATTATAAAAGAATTCATCACTCGTTTGGAATCTTACTTGCACACTCAACACTTATACATGGCTTCAAAAATAATGTGTTTTTGTTCAAATATATAAATAAATGCTTGTCTATTGTTCACGAAAAAGGAAATATAGGTTCGAATACAAACTGCACCAGCAATTTCAGAAGCAGAATGAGGATCTGTCTGCTTACATAAGATCATGAAATTATATATAGAACACAAAAACTTCAGTTTAAGCATATTTCTAACCGTATCGCAATACGAAACGTGAACCTTTTAAATCGAGGCGTTTAGAAACAGTTTCAGAAAACTTCGGCGACTTTGCTGGCAAGGACGCGCTCACGCCTTTCGATATAAGCAAAAGGAAACCAGCCTGCTTTTCCTTTGCATTCTCCCTCAGCCCAACCATTGTTTGAAACCTTAGAAAGAGAAGCATTATAACATATCAAGTTTATATAGTTAGTAGTAAGGAGGTTATGACTAAAGGAGGCGAGAATAAGTGGAAAACCTTTCGAACGACAATATAGTCTCCAACTGACAAATTAAGCTCCACGTCTGATTCAGCTTGATAGGAGTACATAACCTATTGCACAAGCAGTGAACAACCTTACGATGGGTATTGAAATTCGATTTCACGTAAGCATTTCTGAATTCATGCGTCGATCTAAGTGGTTGTTTATGCTTACCTCTCCAAGAAAGTAGCCCATGCTATCAGTTGCTCCATTTGGCATTGGTGCAGTTGATACATTATTCAACTCCTCATACGATGGAGGTGGAGGAATGTTTTCGGCAGTAGGGCTAGGAGCTGCTTCGATTCTTTGGCGTTCAGACATCATCTAACAAAAGGGGACAAGGATACATGCTTGAGATTTTGCGATTTCTCCGTTGCTCGATTAGAACAAACCAAAGTAGTCAAAACCTACCTCACCCTCTAACTGATCTAGTATCTGAAGCACACGTTGATGGTAAGCACGTTCAGCTTCAACCTAGAACAGAAGACACAGTAGTACCATGAATAGTCAGTCTTTCAGTTTATATGTGTGTGTGTGTGTGTGTGTGTGTTTATGTACTACCATAGCTATAAGCCTTTGCAACGTCAGCCTCTGTTGTTGTGCCTCGACAGCAGCCATAGCTGCAGAAGCTTCTTTACCCAACGAAGCTGCATTGGACTTCAGATCTAGCATTTTGGCTTCAGCTGCTTCGAGTTTGAAAGCAATGTCTGGATTAGCTGTTCCCTCTCTGACTTTGGCATGTCTTCGGGCCACCTCAACAGCCTAACTAGGTGGAAAATATAAGTATTAGCTATGGTAGGAAAGAAGTCTTATAGCTCTCAAACATCACAGAAGGATTAAACAACAATGTCAATAACATGGATTGACGGATTGACGAACACGAAGAATAGAAATGTCTAGGAAATACGTACCTGAGCTTCTGCTTCTTGTCGCATCCGATCATACCGTTGGGCAAGATGACGAGCATCCTCTAGAGGAGCACCCATAACCATAGCTCGCAATGGTTCTGCTACCTGGTACACGAATTTATCCCTTAGCATACAGAGATATTAGATTCACTATAACAATATGCAAGCTAACTCTTCAATCTAAACGTAAGATAATAATGCCAAAAGAATCTTGAGAAAGTTGTTATCACGGAAAGTGGGACCTGGGTGCCTAAGGCTTTCAGCATATTTCCCCGTTCTCTCTCCATTAGAGCACGAGCTCGTGCAAAGCTTGATGCAGCTTTTGATAAAGTATTTCCACTGGTGCATGTATTTTCAGCACCATACTTCCGGCTATCTTCAGACAATTTAGTTCCTAAAAAGGAAGTACAAAGAAAGAAGATAAATACACATAAGAAGGCTGAAAAGGGGATTTGTAGTCATGCATAAGATAAAGACCTATCTCAACTTGTTTGGAACCAGTGACTATATAGCCTTCAACCCCACGAACAATGTCCCTTTGGAAATGCTGCAAGAACAAGAGAAAGAAAGCCACCAATATGAGATTTTACTGAACGTTAAGACGACCCCAAGTAAAACTAAACCAGTTAATTCGCAGGGAATATTACAAATCAAAACCAGACGCACACACTTTACCTTGGCCGCACGAGTGGATATGTATAACTTTTCAAGCTTCTGGTGCTGCTGAAGCTCAGCATCATCACTTGTGACATCTTCAGAACCTCCATACACCCCAAACTGCTTAAGAACAGCCTGAAATATATTCAAGTTCAACAAACAATCAAATTTTATGGGTCGTACCGTAAGGAAAACACTCAGCCTTAATTCGTTCCTAAAGGTTCGAAAATCTCCATGAACATACTGTAAATCTTGACAGACATATTCCTCAGATAAGCAAGTACCCATTTCGATAATAAGGAACAGAAATCCCCCCAGATCTCAACTATTATAGGTCACTTATACGTTAAAACAAATTGATCAGCAACGAACATAATCCAGATAACGAAGTCTATAAACACACCACCTAGGTGAGTGTCTCTGCCGCATATAAATAATAGTGCGTTGAAATTTCAACAAAAAAAATGACAGAGAGATCAAGGTAATTCATACCTGCTGTTGCCTGGCGACTTGCTCACGTAGCCGCGACGCCTGTTTTCTGATGGCTTCCATTCAACAACAAAAAATAATCAAAATTTCAGCTGCTTTATCCGAATGCTATCAATTGCGCACGCCCACGGCCTTCGTCCAGACAGAATCGAAGGAGATCCGAGCATGAGATTGTGCGCTTAGATGATTGAGCTCAGAGACAATAAATCAATCAAAACACAAAACGAATCAGATCGATCTGCAAACTTCGGTTAGGTAATTTTGAATTTATGACTGTTGATGATTTCGATCTCCCCTCCCCTTCCTCGTAGAGAGAACAAAGTTCTATTTATCCTTTTTCTATTTGTCTCTTTTTTTCCCAGTTATTTATATAAACTAAAGTTTTATTCCTTCCTTTTCCTCCCTTGACCTCAACCCTTGACTTCATTATATTGGTCGTAACGGCTATAATCCCATTTCGGACATACGCAAACAAAACTAGTTGCAAAAACCGTTTTAAAAAATTCAAAATCTTGGCGCAACAAAACATTCCCAGGAGCCTATTCTTAGGCTAGAATCACAAACATCATTGACAGAAGAAGTTAAAAGGAACCCTCGGCGTCGAGTACTCCATGGATACAATCTTCGAGGATATAAACGAATTAGCCGCTTCTGTGTAATGAACTCCATCCCAGCTCACAAAATGCACAGATTCATCGCAGACTTCGCTGCCTAAATTACCGCAAGCCACCCTTTGATCATAGTTGTACGGCGGACCTCCAACGCCACAGCACGCCATCAATGGGCTCGAAAAACCTGAATATCAAAGCATTTGTTCTTCTTACATCCTATTTTATAGGGTCAAGAGGTAAGAAGAGATCAATGGGCCTTACTTACCGTACTTGGTGGAGTTGGCTATTAGGTTGAACTTGATGGAGTACACGTCTACGTATACAACTGTAGCATCGCTCAAGGCCGAGCGTAGTCCTTAGCATAGACGGCGTAGGCCTTCGTTGAAGATTTTAGCTGCGTAGTTGTAACGGGAAATACATCCGTAGGAATCCATACTTTGGGGAGTAGTAGTAGTTTTGTTGAGCATGGCGAGTTTTTGGGGTAGGCAGCCTAACGAGCCCGTGTTATGAACCCAAAATCTTCGGCCTCCTTCGTCGTAAATAGCCTGTGAAAATGCGTATTTTAGTTCTGCTAAGAGACGAGTGAAAAAAAGTACAGAGATATTTCGAAGTGGAACGAACCTTAACAGCCTTTTCGATTTCTGCTAATATGGAAGGTATCGTTATGACCACTTGAGCGTAGGATAGACCTTTGGCGAATGCATCAGCTATGTCGTTTTGTCCGATATTGAACATGTATAGAGCTTTGCCAAACTTATCAGAACCTATCAAACTGTAGAGATTACCAGAACGAAGAACGAAAAAAAAAGTCATCTTTGGACTATATATTCTCTGGTTTCTTTTCTCCAAGAAAATGGGCTGAAACTTACCCGAGGAGGAAACAAGTTCGATGGATCGAGCTTTGAAATGCATGAACTGCATAATCTGGATATTTAATGCAAAAGGTATATATTGTGGTAGCGTTTTAGATCCGACGATAGCGAAGTTTGCTCCGTTTGAAAAGTTGGAATCTAAGCTTTGACCTGCATAACAGGAAAAAAAAGGGGTATTTATTCCCACAACATCTTTCTAGCATGTCTTTCATCGACATATCTAAGCTTAAATTGTTAGAGATTCAGACAACAACCCAACTCCATATAATCCAAGTTCATTACAAGTGCGGGGAAAAGAGCAATCTAAGTTCGTCTAGGTCTTGGGTCTTAGGTTTCATAATATAACATATATGGAATTTAATAACATTTGCCATAAAGAAAGAACAAAGCATATTCTTCGGCTACCATATGACCCCCACAGAACAAATAAAGAGGAGAACAGACAAACAAACATCAAAAGGAGTGCGTAACAGCTGCGCCTCAATCTAATGGATCGTTCACTCTACTTTTCCAAGGGTTCAGATTAGGCCCAGCACAATGAAGAAACGATTTCAAAATCAAAAACAAAATGCGGACAGTTCACCCAAAACTTCAAAGTAACTACAATTTGAAAAAACGACATCTTTTCATTCGTGTAATAAACAGAAATAAAGGATTATTGGGAAGTGTGTACTCCCGGCTCACTAATGGAGCTGGACAAACCGATAAAAATCAAGTAAAACAAAGAAAGCTACCGCAGAAACACAGATAAAAAAAATGAACGTACACAGAAAACCACTGACTAGCCTTCCGTCGCATAGCCTCCCTGTCGATCGCCGGAACTAAGCTCGTCTGTTAGGCAACTTCACAGTAAATCCAAGCCCGGAGACAAGCCCGCACGTGTCCGAATTCGAATCTCCGAAATTAAATATTATCGAGGAGGATTCTTACAGTTACAGTAATACTGTCCATCATCACACAGACATAAGCGTTGAATGCTGGCTGGCGCGAACAACACTCTACTACAGTACATGATTTTCGGCTGGAGGAGCGCGACTGAACTGACTGAAGGTTGGTTTTGGATTTTTTCTTGTGTTTTCTCACGCGTTGTTGTTGCTTTCGGCAATAATATGATTACGTCGTGTGTTTTACCTTTGTGTGGCCCACAACTATACTGGGATTTAGTGCAAATTGGGTCAGAATTGGCCTATTTTTGCGTTGTTGAAACTTTTGGCCCAATGATAACTCCATAGCAATGCATGCCACGCGGCGACATACTGTTGTAGCTGACAAGAAATCGATGTGAAAAGAGAATCAATCACCTAACATATGTAATGTTGTAAAATTCGCTAGGCCCTAGTCGGACGCGCAGAGGCGGCCTAGCGCCTAGACCGCATAGGCGGTTTTTAGGCGAAAATTAGTCGGTATATCGATTTTCATTATTATTTTCTATATATCAAATATACCTATATTATAAATTTTCTTAAAAATTCTAAATAATAATGTCAATTCAAAATTTGCAATAAAATAAAATAAAATAATATAAAAATTACGATTTAAGGATGATGTTTAATAAAGTTATCCTTTTTTATTTTAGTTTATATATTTTTTATATTTTCTTTCAATATTTTAGTTTACGTGTAATGTAATATGCGTCATAGTATTATGTGTATTTGACTCCTTGCTTACTGCTATACCACACCGATTCTTTGGGACAAAGAAGCCGAAAACATCTCTATATATATGTTTATACCCTCACCTCACTATTCCGCAACAGTTAGCCTACGTTCTGTCAGCTTTCTGTTTAGTAAAATATTTATTGGGTTTTTAGATGGACTTTTGGTTGGTAAAAGTAATTTGCTGACCAATCTGCCGATTAGTCCGACTAGTTGGCGATTCATTCCCGACTAAGCGCCCGATTAATCGTTTGGGTGCCCGATTAATCACTTGGCCGCGGAATTGGCCGTTCAAGCTATTTCTGCTACGATGGCTGGCCGACTAGCGACTAGCAGGCGCCTAGAGCGATTTTTACAACAATTAACATAGGAAAAATTTATTGCATAAAATTCTAAACGTAAGCACTAATTATTATATATATGTAAACATGGGAATTAGAGGTCATTTCACGAGTAGAACTTCGTGGATTGGAACCAATTGGGCCAACGAGAAGCCAAATTACTATTTCAGTTAAAGCGATATTTAAATAATCGTTAACACAAATTTCCAATCAAACTCTCATCGTCCCTCAAATCCTCTCTATCAGTCAAGTTCTCGTTCTCTCTCCCAAGATATTCTTGATTCAAGTTCTCTCGATCAGAATGGAAAACCCTAACCCTAACAAGAATGCGCACACTTCAAATCCCCAGCAAATAACAAACAAGAACTTCCAACTATTCTCCGTAAGTTCTCATACCTTGATTGAGTCTGATTTTTGCAACGTCTTTTATCCAGTTCCTGATTATTCCTTTCCTTAGCTGTTGGAAGACGCAACGTTCGTCCGCCTAAACCTGCCAATACCAACGACAAGATGAGTGAGTCAACTTCTGCTCGTTGATGAAGCTAACAGAGAGTTCAAGACCACTTACCACCCAAAAATCCGCACAATTGCAGGACAAGGGTGGACGGATTTCACAGAGGCCAACAACATCATATTAGGAGACACTCTAACATTCCATTTACAGGGGCTATGCAGGATAAGAGGGTTAATCACTCGAAAAGGTTGGAAGAAAACAGATTTTACATATGTGGAATTTAATAATATTTGCCATAAAGAAAGAACAAAGCATATTCTTCGGCTACCATACGACCCCCACAGAACAAATAAAGAAGAAGAACAGACAAACGAACATCAAAAGGAGTGCGTAACAGCTGCGTCTAAATCTAATGGATCATTTACTCTACTTTTTCAAGGGTTCAGATTAGACCCAACACAACGTAGAAACGATTTCAGACCAAAACCAAAAACAAAATGCGGACAGTTCATCCAAAACCTTCAAAGTAACTACAATCTGAAAAAACGACACCTTTTCATTCGTGTAACAAAGTGAAATAATGGAATTACGGGAAGTGTGTACTCCCGGCTCACTAATGGAGCTGGACAAACCGATAAAAATCAAGTAGAACCAAGAAAGCTACTGCAGAAACACACATAAAAAAATGAACGTGCACAGAAAACCACTGACTAGCCTTCCGTCGCATAGCCTCCTCGTCGATCGCCGGAACTAAGCTCGTCCGTTAGGCAACTACACAGTAAATCCAAGCCCAGAGACAAGCCCGCCCGTGTCCGAATTCGAATCCTCCAAAATTAAATATTATCGGAGGATTTTTATAGTTACAGTAATACTGTCCATCGTCACACGGACATAAGCGTTGAATGTTGGCTGGCAAGAACAATACTCTACTACAGTACATGATTTTCGGCTAGAGGAGCGCGACTGAAGTGACTAAATGTTGGTTTTGGATTTTTGCTTGTGTTTTCTCACACGTTGTTGTTGCTTTCAGCAACAATATGATTACAACGTGTGCTTTACCTTTGGGCCCACAACTATACTGGTATTTAGTGCTTATTGGGTCAGAACAGAATTGGCCTATTTTTGGGTTGTTGAAACTTTTGGCCCAATGATAACTCCATAGCAATGCATGCCACGTGGCGACATACTGTTGTAGCTGACAAGAAATCGATGTGAGAAGAGAACCAATCACCTAACATTAGGAGAAGTTAGAGGGCACCAAGTGTCACGTTACACGCAAAAATTTATTGCATAAACTTATAAACGTAATCACTAATTATTATATATATGTATGATTCGAGTTCTCTCTCTCAAGTAAGAAATTGCTCATTTCATTAATTCACGTCAACAGTATTTTATTTTATAAGCTTTTATGTATTTTATTATATGGAAAGGATATCGGCGGATCTCCCAAAATTTCAGGAATAAAATCAAATCAAAACTATATTCTAATTAATGCTTCCATATTTCTTCTATATAAACCCTACTATAGCACCGAACAAGATGTACCGACCAAGCGAAATCATAATATGATCTATGGAAGAAGAAGAAAGAAAGCGTCTATCAGTTTCGATGATCTCATCGTGTTGAATTGTATGATGAAAAAACATACATGCAATTCGTCACGACGAGACTCGGCGAAACTCTGATATATGCTTTGTTTCTTCTTCCATGAATCATACTTTGATTTTGCTGAATCCTTGAGTTCCTGCACTCTCGTATATGGCGGATCTATGCATGGGAGAGATGATAAAGCTTAGAGCTGCAACGACCATGGAGAATAACCCTTTGTCCCTTAAAGTGGTGAGAAATGATTCAGTTATCGTACATGAGAAGAAGGAATCGAAAAAAGTCCCTACTTTATCATCTTCAAAGACAAAGATCAAATCTTGCGAAGAAGATCAAACCATGTCTGAAACCACAATGATGCTTTTGCTCATTGACTGGTTCGCGCCTAGCTGAGGTCCAATAAAGGGTTTGATCTATGTCATTACTAATCAACTTCGAAGCTGTAAAGTATACCTACATATCTTTGCACAATAATTACAGTTTTGTTTGAAGTAGTACATCTAATTCAAAATGCATGGCTGCGTGTTGTATGACCTTGTATTGTATAAACTTGTATGTATTTATTATATGGAAAGGATTTCGGGGTTCTCCCTAAATTTCAGGGATATAATCAAATTTGAATCAACCGCTTTTGTTCAATATAAACCCCTAATATATCACCAAACAAGACGTACAAGCCCAGGGAATCTTTTCAATCGTTTATAATAATAGTAATAATATAATGATGAAACGATGCTGCTGCTCACTCAGATGACGATGATGATTTGTGCAGCAACAACTCGTCGAGCAATAGAAGCTTCGACTTAATGATTGGTTTCGACGACAAAGCGTTCTCTGATCGCACTCTGATCATCGAAGTTCTCTCAGATGATGACGATGCTGCCCAAACCCAATCCGCTCACCTGAACGGTGAAACCCTCAATCCTATATAGTTGCGATTTTTTATCGAATTTCGATTTGATTTGGAACTTGACAAATCCGTACAGTAAATTACATAGTATATTATGAGTTGTTGGGTTTTCACTATTAGCACTCTTTATGTTCCACGGTGTGCAGTTGTTGGTGGTGATGAATCGAGAGTTATAATGCTGAACGTCTGCTCTCTTCTGTTAGCTGCAAGGATCCGTTCTTTTATAAAGTAAAATCGGATTTACTGCTCGCATTCATTCTTCATGTGACTCAAAATTGATTTGGGGGTTTTTTCCCTATTTTCTCTTGTATTGCTGCTGCAGTTGTGTTACGAATGGCATGATGGAATCAGATCAAAGATGCGTTTTGCTGAAAATTAGTGCCTCTGGTATTCCTCATTTTATTCATTCAATTCAACTATGTGTGTGTGTGTGTGTTGTGCGAAAAGCTGTAAGGTTTCACTCGCTTGTAATCATAATAAACAGAGGAACCTGCTGCTATGGAACTCTTGAATTACATGTACAGTGGTACCTTACTGGTCGAAACAGCGCCCCCTTTGGTCGATTTGCTCAAGGCCGGCAAGCTTCAAGTGGTTACATGCTCGGAACTATGCTTGAGCTTATCGGCAAAGTTGCCCATGAGCGCCGAGTTTGCCCTGCTTTATTTGGATTTTGCATCTACCCATCCCTCGGCAGCAGCCTACGAGAACCACCCCCATGGCCGATGAAGCAAAGAAGTACCTGACTACTAAATATGAAGATATACACGAGTACTAGTTGCTTTTATTTATTAGCGAATGCTGATTTGCTTTTTCACTATAACCATGTACATACCAC
This sequence comes from Craterostigma plantagineum, assembly GCA_027422505.1. Classification (NCBI taxonomy): domain Eukaryota; kingdom Viridiplantae; phylum Streptophyta; class Magnoliopsida; order Lamiales; family Linderniaceae; genus Craterostigma; species Craterostigma plantagineum. Next base: position 5,535,195 of record JAPQWV010000050.1, read on the forward strand.
ACTAACAACAACACTTGTGTGGGGACAGAGTTTGGGATGAAATTGTGAAGTTTCCCCTTGCGGGGATCGAAGCCAATCTTGAAGTTGTTTGTGAGGATCTCCTTTTTGATTTGGCACGTGAAGGGGCTCGGACTCATTATTCGAAATTGGAGGACCAAAAACAAATCCTCTCGACACGCCTGTGCAGGTATATTCGGTTCCCCTGTATGTCCGTGAACAAGATCAGGCAGGTCCTGAGCGCCAAGGTTTTAGACGACGATTTTTCTTAGAAAGTAGCCGTCGACGCCTTACTTTTCAAGAATGGTAAAGCTATTGCCACCGAGGACTACTACTACTACTACTACTACCGCCCATACGTGAGGCGCAGTTACTATCGACAGCCAATTAAGGCGTTCAAGTTTGATCACCCTTGCCAAGGCGCCGTAATCTATTTTGGTCTAACGGCGAGTGCATGTGCTAAGTTATACCCACGTAGCATGATTGAAACTGAGCAGTTCTACTTGGGCGATACTCCTTTTCGTATGTACCCGCGCGCCTTCCAACGCGGAGGGGAGTCGTGGAATTTGGCGGTGCTTTTGAGGTCTGGTCGTTGCAGAGATGATGAGTCGTTTGAGGTCGACTATGAGTTTGCTTCCTGGTCGAAGCGCGATAACAAGTACGTTTCGAGGAACGATGGTTGGCTCAGATTCCATTCTAAAGAGGATGTAATATTGTTTGAGACACCATGGATTGGTTTAGTGGCACAAACCAGTCTTGATTTTATCGATGGCGTTCTATACCTTGAGGTCAAGCTTAGAAGAAGAAGATGAAGAAGAAGAAGAAGAAATATTTTGCTGCCCTTTGCCCTGCTTTATTTATATATCGTGTTCTTGTAAGTGTACTATTTGCAGTTTTTAACCCTTTCTTTTTTAACTTGTTTGTGGTAATGATTGTCCTATTTCCAACTACGTACTACTTTTAGGAAAATTGGGCCTTGAGAAACGCTAAATGGGTTAAAATGCGCAAATAAATACAAGCGCGAGCTTATGGCCCAGGCGGCGCACGTTAGATGCAGGTTACCGGATATTTCTAACATGCGCACGGTCCGACGTGGCACACAACGCAATCCTACTCGCCTATCCACCACCAAGAACTACATCGCTTGTCCTTTCTCATGAACTTAACTATCGAGCCAATTGGTGGGTTCACAGAACGTGAAACCTAATAAGAATTTTTCCAGAAATTATTTAGCGCTCAGGAGAGAATAGGATTCGATTCTAGAGAATCAGGTTCGTATTTATAAGAAGATGAGTAGAAGCAGCTATGGAAGAGTGTATTGGGTGCGAAATCGAGGTATTGAATCTAAGGAGAAGGGTATAGTCATCGTTTTCGCGTGGGCTTCGGTGACGGGAGCTCAATTAGATGGTTTGATTGCCCTTTACTCTTCTCTCGGATGGAATTCTCTTGTCTGCCGATCTGATTACCTCAACATGTAAGCTCTTGTATCCTTCTTTCGCTAGATATGCTTTCTGCTTGAATATATGAAATTGACATAGAGATGAATAGTCTACATCATCTTAGTACTTAGGCGAGTAATGAAACAATATACGCTGTCGTATCTAGTGAAGTGAATTGGATCTTAATTATGCCTGGCATTTTCATCTTACCTTGTCCTCAAATTACTGGTAGACTGCTCCCTTTTTTTGCAGATTCTTTCCTGAAAGGGCTACATCATTGGCTTTCTCTGTGCTTGATGAGCTGATCAAGGTCATTCCTCAAAATTTTGCATTATGAAAGAAACATCTGAGTGATAACCGCATACTTTTAGCATCTTCATTCATATCCTAGTCATTCTTCTTAATTCCTGTAACTCTAGGCTGCTCGAAAGGCAAAACTAAATTAAAATATTTCCGGGAAAGCATTTGTATCCCTCTTTTAATATGAGTTTGCGAACCATGTATTCTACCTCAATATTTCAATTATATATATATATATGTGTGTGTGTGTGTGTGTGTGTGTGTGTGTGGTGTCGGTCCTCTTTGCCATCGTGCATGAAGGTGTCTTGCACGAGCAGTTGGTTATACTGTTTTCTGCTTGTTCAGGAGCTTAGGTTTGGACTACGGCCTGTGGTCTTATCAGCTTGTGCAGGTGGTTCTAAGGCTTGCATGTACAAGTTTTTCCAGGTAACATTCATTTAAGTTGCAATAATTCGATGCGCGGAGACATAGACGCTAGTTAACGAAGGCTAATCTTCCGGATTTTTAGATTCTATTTGTTTGATCATTCAACCTTGATATGCTAGATTAGTTTTGTCTTTCTTGGAAATTGTTTAATTCCATCACTTGAAAAAATTAATATAAATCTACTATCTCCAGATACTGTTTTAACTTATATCTGTGATGGTCGGTTGATTATTGTCTTTCTTATGCTTTCTGAGTGATGCAGATCATTAGAGGCTCGTCTGAATTGGAGCTCAATAAGGTATATTTCGGCTTTGGCTTTTGTAAGATTGGTAAATAAACCTTCTCGTAATTTTTAGGTTCTGGTTTCATGCAGGAGGACAGTAGATTGGTTACTAGTTGCATCTCTGCTCAGATATATGAATCTGATCCCGTAGATTTTGCTGCTGACTTGGGTGCACGATTTGCTCTGCATCGAACCATCCTCAAAGTGCCTGGTGTGTCCACGCTCGCATCGTTGTTTGCCAAAGGAGTTACTTCGAGTCTTGATGCTTTATTCCTCACGAGGTTTGGATCCCAAAATGCAGAGCACTGGAAGACCCTTTGTTCTTCAGTTGTAAGTCTTTTTGCCGAACTGGGGTAACAAGAAGTTCTGTTCCAGTTTCTAACCGTTAATCCTTTTCTCTTTCTCTGGTACAGAACTTGGGTGCCCCTTTTCTCATTTTACTCTCAGATCATGATGATACCACACCATTCACAAATCGGTGCAACTTCGCCCAGCGTGTGCTTAATGCAGGAGGTAATGTTAAAGTTGTGAAGTGGAGTACCTCTTCCCATCTAGGTTAGTCCCGGACTTATTATGTTGACTGGTTTCATTTTCACAATCAATTTCTCCTTCGATAACTTTCACTTGTTATTACAGGGCATTGCGAGTATCTACCAGAACAATATAAACTAGCTGTAACCGATTTGCTCGAAGAAGCCTTCCAAGTGTTCTCCGGGAAAATCAAGAAACTTAGAGAAGAACCTTGCGCCAACAGCGCCCAATGTGAAGTCCCCGAGTTAATCTGCGACTTGCACAGCGCATCAACGGACTCAAATCAGAGCTTCAGAAGAGTAGCACTTGAGCCCGACGATTTCCTTTGCTTCCCAAGTTCATCAGAGAACGCCAGCAACGAACAGAAAGAAAAATCAGCCAATCATCACTCGAGCCCACGCTTGAGCGCAAACACCGTTCTCGGCGAGATTCTTTTCGATGCGTGTGTTCCTAAGAATGTCGAGGGTTGGGACATCAAGTTCTCAGGTTCTTTGAACGGGGAACCATTCGCTTCGGTTCGCAGAAGATTGCCATTCAAACACCGTTCGAGGTTATGAGAGTCTTTATCATATGTCTCGTACTTTCAATGCCCAGTAAATCTGACGTGGTTATGATTCCTTAAAAAAGACTATCTTGGCCGAGCCGAAGTTGATGCTGATTGTCCACATATACGTGTATATGGTGTTGTAGGCATGTAAGAGCTAAAAGTTTGGTACCAGGTATTGCAAGCTAACTACTCTTGCGAATGTAAATTATGTGAAAATTTTGTTAGTTGCTTTACACTCTGATCGAGCCAACAAGTATTCAAAATCAATTGTATCTAAGAAATAAATTAGGAGGATCTAATTCCAACTTTAATGGGCTTCATCGTGCGGCCCAATTAGACATAATGTTGGGTTTGGCCCATGGAGATGTGGGGCCCACATGGTGGAAGGTCCTTCGAAAATGCGCATCTTAGTTGTCGCTATATAAATGTACACGTTGAATCATCTGAGCCGTCAGATGGCACTTACCAACAAAATCTTATCCAATTTAAAAGGGACCGACCATTGACGCGTAACGCACTCTCATTGGGAAGAAAATATAATATAAATAAATAGCAATATATCGAAAATCAAACGGAAAATGTCGAACTTAAATGAGGAACAATCAGATGATAATCTGATCTCAGTCATCGCGCAACATGATAATAAATATCTACGAGAAAAGATAAAGAGTGAGAGCGATGGTTGTTGTATGTTCATCACAAGAATAGTATAGGGAAATTGCACCAAATTCTCCAGTACTATTGTAGACTACACCTAGTGTGTGAAACAGAAAACATTTGGGGCCTATACGTAATTACCAGAATTATGATAGCATTGAAATAATTAGAAGTAACAGAAATATGAGGCCTTAGTGTAGACTGTAGATACACCTATAATATCTTTATAACGAGAAAAACAGTCATTTGTTGTCCTGCGAGACACTTGTCGCCTCCATCGGAGTCAATCCTGCAAACAAGGACGAAAACAGCTCGATCACACTCACTCTTTAACGGTATATTGCTCAAACTTCCATTTATTTTTCACTTAATCGTCCAAGCTTTAAACTAACATCGGATTCAAAAGGAAAATCTTGTGCAAACTATGGAGGTGAAGAAATCCTTATGTAAAGAACGTGTCACGTGTGCTATTGCGATTTTTCCTTTACAAAGTATTTTAAGCTCGTGGTACTATAATATGGCGAGATGAATTCAGGTTACTGACGTCTTCTTGAAAAATTTTTATTTTTCTTTCAAATATGGACATAAAAATCGAAGAAAGCGAAGCCCAAGTTACTGATTTATCCATTTTTGACGAGCTGAAAGCTTTCAAGGCGTATAGTTATATATCATTCCTTGCTTTGAAACTGTACCTAAGAGTGGGGTTTTACTTGACTGCGTCTTTTTGCAGTCATGGGATCAAACATGAACTTGAAGAACTATGGGAACATGCCTGCTGCGCCCCACAATGGTGATGAAGATCTTCCCATTATGAATCCATTGGCAAGGCAGTCTTCGATATTCGCCATGACATTCGATGAGTTTCAGAACACAGTGCCCGTAAAGGACTTTGGATCGATGAACATGGAGGACCTTTTAAAGAGCATTTGGACAGCTGAAGAGGGAAGCCAAGCTTTAGTGGAATCTTCCAATGGTGGAGACAGTCAAATTGCAGTGCCACCTGGGAATTTGCAGAGGCAGGGTTCTCTAACACTGCCAAGAACACTTAGCCAGAAAACAGTCGACCAAGTTTGGAAGGATGCCTTCAAAGAAACTACTGCTGCTAACGTTAGTAGTGGTGTAAGAGATGGAGTTGCGCATGTTGGTTCTAGTTTAGGACAAAGGCAGCCCACCTTCGGAGAGACGACATTGGAGGAGTTTCTGTGTAGGGCGGGCATCGTTAGAGAAAATGCCAGCGGAATGTATGGTAGTTTGCCTATGTCGAATGGTAATAACAGCAGTTTGGCTTTAGGATTTCAACAACCATTGGGCAATCAGCTCAACCCTGCTCTGAATTCACCAAGATTAGGAATCACTAGTGCTGAGATTATGAATATGAATAGCGTCTTGAGTTCTCAGCTGACGAAAAGACAGCCTTTACTTCCCAAACAGACGAACATGAATTTCTCATCTGCTGCTGCTGCGAAAGGGTCGAACAACGAAGGGTTGTTTAATCCTAGGACAAAGGTTGCCATTGGGGGGTTAGGAAATGATTCCTCGGTTTCTGGCGTGTCTCCTAATAGTCATAGGAATTTAAATGCGTCTTCGACTTCTCCTTCGCCGTATATCAGTGGAGACGTTGGAAGAGGAAGGAGGAGATCGTCTGCTTCGCTGGAGAAAGTGGTGGAGCGAAGGAGGAAGAGAATGATTAAGAACAGAGAATCTGCCTCGAGGTCACGGGCAAGAAAGCAGGTTAGTTTGTAGACCTCAGTGATTCTCTGTTTTTCGATATCTTCCAATTTTCAGGAACATAGAAAGTGGCTGGCGATGTTTAGTTCTTCTACCTAGGAAGAAACATAAGTATGCTCTTTTTATCACATCATTCGCTATACTAATGCAGGCTTACATGCTCGAATTGGAGGCAGAAATAGCAAAGCTCAAAGAACTGAACCAAGGTCTTCGGAGAAAACAGGTGATAAAACCCATCTTCGAAACATTAAAAGTTCTGACATTAGCTTGGCATATATTACACTGATGAGATACTGTTAATCTCTTTGACACACAGGAGCACTTTGAGGAGATGCAAAAGAACCAGGTTACTAACTACTTAGAGACATCCTTAACTCATAATATAGCTCGACTATTCCTTAAACGACAGATGAGCGATTACATTCCTTTGTCTACAGATTTCGGAGAAAAAGAACATACCTTTGGGGAATAAAAGAGTATGCCTAAGGAGGACAGTCACGGGACCATGGTAGTTCGTTCTCCTTCGCAGCATCTGATTTTCTGCAGGGCGTATATCAACCGAGCGTTATGCGGTCGTATACTACTGCTATTTAAGTGCTAGTTTATGCAACTTGTTGCACTTAGTATGAGTTTAGACAACATGGGTCGACTCTTAATTCGTATGGGCGTGCATGATCTTCAAATATTCTTACTACCGAGCAGAGTATAAGCATGTAAACTCTTAATATCTGTATCCATCTTCCTTTCCATTGCGAATGGAGAGTATAGAATGGTTTCCTTACATGTATGTACAGAAGGCTACTACGCTTTCTAATATCGTCTGAAACCAGTAAAAATCCTACCAATATCTCTATTCCCTGAGAAGATGAATATATTGTGCTGTCCCTTTGTAAGAGATTCACCTCTTTATCTTCTGTTCTGTAAGAGATCAATCCAAGATTTGGGGACAGCCTTTGTTTGAAGCTGTTTATTAACTATCGCCTACCGAGCTAAGGGTATTCGAAGACGAGACCACCTGCTACGCTCCTTGCTCTACCTCCGCCGAAAAGCTTGCCGACTATGGCTAGTGCAAAGTCCATCGAAGAAGAACGTCCCTTACCAGTGATCAATTTCCCGTCTATGACTATCCTAGCATTATTGTTACTGTCATGTAGAGTGCTAGAAAAAGATGGATGGGCTGTGAATTGCTTACCCTGAGTAAAAAACATAGAGCATGAGTTGAGTTGCTCAGACTAACAGACACACAAACACACATTGCATCTGCTTGAATAGCATAATAGATTAGTACTACCTTAAGCAATCCATGTTTATGGAGGATTGCTGGCGATGAAGACATGGCACCAATCATTCTCTCAGCTGAGATTTGTTCTTTGAGCAGATTCTTAAGAATCCTCGACTTTTGCAGCCGTTCGGAACCGAGTTTCTGTCCCTTCAGATTTTTTTCGGGTAAAATTCAGCAGATACCAAAGAGAAGTGACAGACGAAAAAAAAAAATCTTACTGGCAGAATGATTAGATCATAAATCGAATCAGCGGCGTCGTTTATTGTTCTATCGGCGATTATTTTCGTGCCATTGGCAGCCAAAATCTGCAGGGATTTCTCCAGCGAGGCGACGGTGACGTTCGCTTTTGCTCGTCTCAAAATATCGATCACCGTCACTAATTCGATTTCTTCAGAGCCATTGGCTACTGTAACAAGAACCTGCAAATGAAACCCACCCACACAATCTCAAGGAGTTGCTCAATCCTCGGTTTTTAAGGTAAGAGTTCGCAAGGGACTTACTCGAGGAGCATGATCGAGGGACCATGACGATGATTCATTACATTCTTCCATCGTTCGATCTTCATCAAACAGCTGAGTAAAGGCATCGAAATAACGAATTTTCAGACATGGGCTTTCGAAGTTGGCTCTCATGATAGATACCATTACCATATCTTCGCAGATTGTCTTGGCCATGGACTCCCCGAAAAGCTGCTGTACCAAAGACAAAGCAAACTCGAAAGAAGTCCCAGGGCCACGGCTCGTCGTAAGCTCGCCCGACACTTGCAAGTTCGATTTCACAGCCCAGAAAGTGGGGAGCTTGTCCATAAAAGCTGGGTGGCAAGTCGTCTAGCATTTACACTAAAAGGCGGTTACTATTCGATTCACATTGCATCAGAATAAACATAACCATTCACCTGTTTTCTCTTAGTAAGTCCCCAAGGTAAGAGCGTAACTGCTGGGGCAGCACAGATAGCAGCGTACAACCTTTTCTCCTCGGCCTGCTTTCTGGTGATTTCTTGAAGAACTTTGCAGTCCCTTAAACGTGTGGAGCCTGGCATTCCTCCCTAAGAACAAGTCATCCATTGTTGAATTGAGAGAAAAACAAAAAAAAAAAAAGAAGTGAAATTGGTAGGCGTTTATGATTCGAAAAGATACGGGCAAGACGACTAGGTCGAAAACTTCATTGGAACAAGAAGCAATGAGCTCATCAGCCATGAGCCTCGTGCCCCCAAAGGCCTCTACTTGGAGCTGATCCTCCACGGAAGCCACCGTGACAATGGCGCCTGCCCGCCGCAAAATATCGGTCACGGTCACTGTTTCGATCTCTTCTGTCCCGAAACCAATCGGCATCAAAACCTATAAGAATGTAAAGAAAAACGTTCCCAGGAATCAACAGGAAAAAGAAACGGCCTAACTCGGATTTTACGATTGAGGGGGACAAAAAGTGACCTTTTTGGTGGGAACTGAAGATGGTTCTATATTTGGAGCTGGAACCTGAATTTTGTGGGGTTTTGGAGAGCTCTTTCCATGAACAGTCTTCTTCTTCTTCTTCTCCTTCTCTTCGATCTGTGTTGTGCAGTTCTTGATTGAGAATCTGTGGAAAATGATTGGTGAATGTGTCTTGGGAGTGGGCATGGAGACTATCAACGATAACGAGTTCGTCAACATCTTTTTTGTGCAGTTTTCAACAATAACAATGACTTGGATTCTTAGCTTGGGGTTTTAGCTGATTCTACCATTACAAGGCAGGGGAGGAAGAAGATGACGTGGACTCTTATCATGTTTACGGAAGCAAAATAATTAATAAATTGCCATTAAAAAAAGGAAGAAGCCCAATAATCTGAAAATATTGAGGATATGGAAACAGAGCCCATTCCAAAATATCTACTATCCCAGAAAAAGAAAAAGGAAAACAAGAAAATTAAAAAATCCTAAGAATAAAAAGTAACTTTCCTTATTACATAAACCAGCCAACAACCCCATTCAGGCCTAATTCTCACCCACTAAATATCCAACTTGGAATAATAATAATATATCCAATTTTAAATCTCAATAAAAAATATAAATGGGTTTCTTTAGCGTAGTAATGGGTAAAATAAGTTCAGATCGCCTCCTACGCTTCACCAACTTTCAAGTGGGCTCCACACCTCACCAACTCCCGACCGGGTTCCGTGACCGGTTCAGCACTCCAACCACCGCAAGAGTTTGGCCTTTTCTTCAACAGCCATGACTCTGAACCGGCGCCAATGAATCTCCATCTGTCTATTATATATATCACAGCATCATTCATTCATCATCATCATCATCTCTCACAAACACAGCAAACCAAGCAAACAGAAAAGAAACAAAACTGATCGAAGATGGCTGAGAATGGCGAATCTAAGCATCAAGAGGTTGGTCACAAGAGTCTCTTGCAAAGCGATGCCCTTTACCAGGTTCTTGTCTCTCTCCCTCTCCCTCTCTCTCTCTCTCTGTGTGGTTGTATATAGAAGAGTTGTAATCTTATTATATCCATGAAATGAATTATTACACAGTATATACTTGAAACAAGTGTGTATCCAAGGGAGCCAGAACCCATGAAAGAGCTAAGGGATATCACAGCAAAGCATCCATGGAATCTGATGACTACATCAGCTGATGAGGGACAGTTCTTGAACATGCTTCTGAAGCTCATCAACGCAAAGAACACCATGGAGATTGGCGTATACACTGGCTATTCTCTCCTTGCCACAGCCCTGGCACTCCCCGAAGATGGAAAGGTATCATTTTTATTCACTCATAAGCGAATTCAATTCAAGACAGATTATTATACATCAGAAATGATTGCAGATATTGGCGATGGACATCAACAGAGAAAACTACGAACTGGGCTTGCCTGTAATAAAGAAGGCTGGAGTCGAACACAAGATCGACTTCAAAGAAGGCCCTGCGTTGCCCGTCCTCGATCAGATGATCGCCGACGTAAGCCTCACCTCATAAAGCAACTCTTTCAATAATTTCAGTCAGCAACACCCAAATCAAATGTAACGACAAACAGGGAAAGCACCATGGGGCATTCGATTTCATATTCGTGGACGCCGATAAGGACAACTACATCAACTACCACAAGAGGCTGATCGAATTGGTCAAGATCGGAGGAGTGATCGCCTACGACAACACCCTCTGGAACGGCTCCGTCGCGGCGGCGCCGGACGCGCCGATGAGGAAGTACGTGAGGTATTACAGGGACTTCGTGTTGGAGCTCAACAAGGCTCTCGCCGCTGATCCGAGGATTGAGATTTGTCAGCTCCCTGTCGGGGATGGCGTTACCCTGTGCCGCCGCCTCACCTGATTTATTTTCACATTGAATGGAATTGAATGGAAGTTTCATAACATAATGAATGGCATTTAATTGACTGCGATTTTCATGTTATGTACTAATAACATATATCTTTGTGGATTGATTTTCTTCCGAAGCTCAAATCATGTTGTTTGTTTGAAGATTTTAATTCGACGCCATCCAAATTGACTATTGTTCGTTTTTCCAACGCCGAATTAGGGCCAAAAGGCCCATTGTAATGGGCTTCATCCGTGATGAAAAACTGATTTATGGCCCAATTAGCAATCTTTGGGGTTGTTTGAAAGTTTTAATATCGTTCGGCGTAGCGTACGGCGGAATCTACTGATGGGAGGAATTTTTTTCAACGCTAATATTGGGCCTGTAGGCCCATTACGATGGGCCATTTCCGTGATGAAAAAGTGATTCGTGGCCCAATTAGCATTAATGAGAGAAGAACACAGTACGGATCAATCATTAACTGCGATTTTCATATCATATATTCTACATCTTGGGGTTTTTAATTAAACAATTAAAAAACACAAACCATTAACAAAATAAACATAAAATGAAACCATTAATAAAATATAGAAATTCGTATGAATGGTATACGAGTTAGTAACTCGTAAAAACAAAGTACGAATTACTTGTGCAATGTGGCTCGCGCGAGCTGATGTGGCATTTGAGTAACTCGTATGTTCGAAGTACGAGTTATATTGTAACTCGTATCACGATGTTACGAGTTATAAACGAATTCAATGTTGCCGCATAACGAGTTAAGTAATCGTCGTGTGATATTTCCTGTCCAGTTGTAATTCTAACAGATACACATCTTGATATGTCTATAATATTCAATTAAGTATTATTTTATACAGTCAACAGAATGAGCTTAGGTTAGGACACATGCAAAACGCGTGTAATCAATGGAGGATAGATAGGCAGTTGAATAAAAAAATACAATGACGTGATCGCCTATGTATATCTAATCTATTAAATATTAGACTTTAGTGAGTGGAGGTTGTTAAGGAGATGTAGGTATCACATATATATTATATATCTGTAAACTTCAATATGTGTTATCTATTAAATAATTGAATATTTAAGTCGTAAAAAGTGTTAATAACTCTGTAACATCCCGATACGAGTTACAGTATAACTCGTGCTTCGAACATACGTTACTCAAATGCAGGGCCGGCCCATCATAATATAGGGCCTAAAGCAAATGTTAAAACGAGGCATCTGTTTTTAAAAAATAGATATTATGTACTAACAAAAGTTTTTACTTGTCAATCCAATGCAACACTCCCCTAAGATAAGTAATTATAATATTGAAGCTTATAGAAGGTGAAGTTAAAATTTAAATTTAATTTCCTGTTAATGGAACTTTTTAGAAAACAAATGTTTATTAAGAAAATTAACTTTAACTTTTTAAATTCTTTTATAACTAATTAACAAGGGGAATACGACTGGATACAGAAAAGATAAAATATTAAAAGGCCCGAGCGAAGGAAAAAAATGAAAAAAGGAAAGTGAAAGCTGACAAATGAGAAGGTGAAAAGCCTAATTTAACTAAAAGAAATAAAAAATAATATGTATGTTTTTATAATTTTGGGGCCTCAAAGTCATTGGAAGGGTTCGTCTCTCCCTGTTACTAAATATTTTGAGTTGAGCATGTCATACATAGAATGCCCTAATGTGGTTAACCTGGTTAGCGTAGTTTGCAGGCTATCACGTCAGCCATCGACGTTTACTTGGTCCAAGACCAAGGACTATCAGGTTACTCCAAACAAATATTGGAGCCTCAAAACATTATGCCTAATTAATATTTTTACATAACTATAATACTAAATTAAATCATGGGGCCCTAAAAATATTAGGGACCTAAAGCCCTTGCTTTAGTTGCCTTACCCAAAAGCCGGCCCTGCTCAAATGCCACATCAACTCGCGCGAGCCACATTGGACAAGTAATTCGTACTTTATTTTTACGAGTTACTAACTCGTGTTCTATTCATACGAATTTCTCTATTTTATTAATGGTTTTCATTTTATGTTTATTTGTTAATGATTTTTTTTTTAATTGTTTAATTAAAAACCCCATACATCTTTGTGCTGTGATTTCTTCCCAAGCTCATATCATGTTTTCGATTATGTATGATTTTATTCCTACTATATATGATTTTTATTAACTGAAGTTACCTTATAAGTAATACTTCCACGTCCTACTTATTTCTTCCCATCTTTCTATTTCGTGTGTCCCACATTCCATTTCTGTTTTTGATAAAAGATTATTCCAATAACTAAACTAATTATACCATTTATATTTAAAAAAAATGCTTCTTAATTTACGTGCCCACTAATAGATTTTCTCTCTCCATGATTTAAAAGTATATTATAATATTAAGACAATGTGATTTCTTAAGTTACGTGCCCACTAATTTTTGGGAAGTATGAAGTGGGACAGAAGAAGTAGCTATTTTAAGAAATATGACGAAAAATGAAGCCCAATGGGCTTAAACAACGCCATATAAATGGGCCTTCCTATTAAAGCCCATTATAAAATGCGCACATCAAACCACAAGCTGGGCTAAGAAAACCACCGAAAGCACTTCCATGGAATCCCTTGGAGGATGTAACGTGTCTCAGACTTGGTTGGTCTTACGAGTATCAATCTGGTTATAAGATAAAAAAACAAGAACATAAATCAAGAATAAACCCCGAAAATTTCCCTACAACTGGACTCAAGTTCCTTTTAGTCTGTTTTGATAGATTATATACTTCTTAGTTGGTGGAGTCAATGGGAAATGATCTGCATATATTCTTTCTTCCAATGGTAGCTCATGGTCATATGATCCCAGCGCTGGACATGGGCAAGCTCTTCGCGTCCCACGGCTTAAAAACGACAATACTATCAACTCCTTCATTTGCCGAGCCAGTGAACAAGGCCCAAGAATCAGGATTCACCATCGGGTTTGAGATGATCGATTTCCCACCAAAAGAATCAGGTTTGCCCCGTCATATAGTGAGCTTGGACCAGGTAACAGAAGAAGAAATGGTGGCCAAGTTTATTACAGCCCTCGAATTACTACAATTCCAAGTGGAGAAGCTCATCGAAGAACAGAGCCCAGATTGTCTCGTTTCAGACATGTTCTTCCATTGGACGGCGGATTCTGCTGCAAAATTCGGCATCCCAAGGTTGATCTTCCATGGGACATGCTACCTGTCCCTCTGTGCTCAAGAACAAGTTAGGCGCCATAAGCGTTTCGAGAAGGTGGATTCAGATTCTGAGACGTTTGTAGTTCCTAACCTCCCTCATCGGTTAGAGTTTGTCAGAACGCAAATCCCAGAGTTTGATAGGGAGGAAAGTGGGCATCCATTCAATGGATACATGAAGCTAGTGAGGGAAGCCGATCGCAGAAGCTACGGAGTGGTAATGAACACCGTTTACGAGCTCGAACATGATTATGCAGATTACTATAGGAATGTTTTGGGGAGAAAAGCTTGGAACATAGGCCCTCTTTCCTTACACAACGACATGAACTACGAAGAGAAAGCAGAGAGAGGGAGAAAATCAGATATGGATGCCCACGAGTGCCTTGCCTGGCTCGATACCAAGAAGGCCAAATCGGTCATTTACATCTGTTTCGGAAGCATGGTAGACTTCACGCCAGCTCAGCTGCGGGAAATAGCAACAGGGCTCGATTCGTCTGGCCAAGATTTCATATGGGTCGTGAGGAAAACCAGCGACGATTATGATGAAGGAAGCTCCATCGATTCGTGGATGCCTCGAGGATTCTTGGAGAAAGTAAAAGGCAAGGGGTTTATAGTATGGGGATGGGCTCCTCAGTTGTTGATTCTTGATCACCGAGCAATAGGGGCTTTTGTCACTCACTGTGGTTGGAACTGGGTTCTAGAAGGAGTCTGTTCGGGCTTGCCTATGGTGACTTGGCCGATGTTTGCAGAACAGTTCTACAATGAGAAGCTTGTCGTTGAGGTGTTAAGGATTGGGATTTCAGTGGGTAATGAAAAGTGGCAAAGAGCAAAGAGCGAAGGCGTGTCGAGCGAGGCTGTTGATAGGGCAGTTCGACAAGTCATGGTTGGCGAAGATGCTTCGGAGATGAGGGCGAGAGCGAGTCATTACAAAGAAATGGCGAGAAAGGCTGTGGTCGGAGGTGGGTCGTCTTGTAATGATTTGGCAGCTTTGATTGACGAGTTGAGTGAGTTGAAACGCCACTGAAGGGCTGTGCTTTGCTTGTTATATGTCCTCTACAATATCATTCTGATGTATAAGCATTACAACATGGGATTGATTCTGATTGAACGATTGGGAAACTAACAAAGAAAATTTGCGAGGTAAGCATCGGCTAACATTTGGCCCAGCGTGACTTGAGCGGCGGTGGTGAGATGAAGATTGTCTTCTTTGAGCTGCAAACCCATGGCGTCGACGCAGACAACGTTTGGCAGATCGATTCCCATTTGAATCTCCCTAATCTCCTCTAAGTGCTTTTCGTCCCCAGATGCAATTGCAACCTAAAATGGATTTTCAGCTCTCTCTCTTACAGATATACTATGTTCTTGACTTGCTGGAAATAAGCAATTAAGAAATGACCAGATTCAGATTCAGATTCACCTGAATGAAGGGAAGATCAGGCAAGCCAAGGTCTTGTCGGAGGTTGTGCACAAGGGCCTCCATTCTCTCCTTGTACGCATCTACGTCGGCCGCCGACGACGTGTCGCTCTCCCCTTGGTACCACAGCACCGCCTTGATTACGCCGCCGGCGTGCTTCGCGCGCTTCACCATGTTCTCGTACAGGTGTTCCCCGCGAGCCCATTCTCTGATCGCCGTCCCGCCCACGGCGCAGGGGACGAGGCCGATGGTCGTGACATCGTCGGCGGCGGCGCGTCCCTTGACGGCGTTGGCGAACGGCATTCCTGGACCCACGCCGCACGTCTTCTTGGTGTCGATGTCGCGGTGGAGGGGCTCGTGGGCAGGTATCCATCGGAGGTGGGCGTCGAGGCGGTGTATCTTCGCCGGATCCGGCGAGCACTCAGGGGGGACGACGCCGTCCCAGTGGTGGCGCTCCACTCCGCCGCGGCCCGCCATGTTGCTTTGGCCGGAGAGGATGAAGATGTGGGTTGGCTGATGAAGCAGATCCATTAATTACTGAATAAAATAACCTAACTTGTTTTTGCTTTGCTGCTCTGCTATGAAATATGATTGGTAATAATAACTAATATATCTTATGTCATGTTTGATAGTGACGTGCACTAAATTTTGGTAGGACCCATTTCATAACGGGCCTTTACTTGTAGATGGGCTCAAGTACAAACCAACCACCTAGTACAAGACAAAGCATTCGCCCTACTATAATATCCTAGTACAAGAAAAACAAATGTCCAATCGACAATTGTAGTAAGCAACAATCGCAGAAACAAAATTATACCAAGTATTATTGCAATGCATTGGTCTAAGAAAACTCTCTATAGTTGCTATGCTACTCTACACAAATGTCTTGAAAAAATTATGTTTGATACTCTTACAACGTACGTCTGTCCATGGCGAGCTATTGTTGGCTTTGTTTGTTTTTTTAACCTATGTTATCATTGACAAAGGATTTTCCTCAGCCCAAACTGCTGCATCTCGATAACCAAGCTCGAAAAGCTTGTCGAGGATTTCCTCCGTCGCCGGCTCAAAAACCCAATTGAATAGCTGAAAATTCTTACAGAAAATTCAATAAAAAGGAGAATTGCATCATATTCATTACCAAACAGAGCTGAAAAAGAAAAGGTAAATAATATAACCTTTCCGAGAGTAGCTCTGTTCTTTGGGTTACAATCTGGGCTTATGCCTATTCCTTGCAATCCCAAACGACTCGCAGGGAAAGCACAGATGCAAACCTAATGTTAAAAGGAGAACTGGATCACACTCCTTCGATTAGTACACTGCTACTAAGTGCTAAAGAAGTTAAGGATGTAGTAATAAGCCTCACAAAAAAAAGAAAGATGAGATATAACGTACTGTTTCTGCAGCAGAAGTTGGCGGCATGAATAGCGTTACGGCACCATCGATGCAAACACGGTTTCTGAAAATCGTCA
The DNA here is from genome assembly GCA_027422505.1 of Craterostigma plantagineum. Lineage (NCBI taxonomy): Eukaryota > Viridiplantae > Streptophyta > Magnoliopsida > Lamiales > Linderniaceae > Craterostigma > Craterostigma plantagineum. The sequence goes on from JAPQWV010000050.1 coordinate 5,551,775, forward strand.
CTGGGCTTGGGGCCAGAAATCTGCAAAAAACAAAAAACTATCCCAGTTTAGATAACAAGAACTTGCTATTCTCGACTCATTTTCCAGGCTAAAAGTGAAAAGGAAAGTTCGAGATGGAAGTGTTAATGTTACCCAGGTATGAAAGATGAGGTGATGACAGCATTGATAAGGTCTTCTTTAGAATCGAATTGGTCCACGAGTAAGCCTCTTGGTCTCCAGAGAATCTCCGTTATGGCAACTGAGATCGAAAAAAAAAATATTAAAACGATGTAAGAGCTTTCTGTATACGTAAATGGAAGTTCAGCCATAAATAAAAATATCAGACATACGATGAACTGAACCTACAGCGAACTCTTCCACTCAACCGAATATGGACATCATGAGGCAAAAACTTGTCTAGAACATCCCTGAGCACAAACTGACTCAGGAGGATAGATCTCACCAATCAAAATCCCATCTTTTCAAACGGCATGAAGGTTAGTAATGGTGATAAAATACCTACCCCTAGACGAAATGCAGTTCCGCGAAGCCTACAATCATAAGCTAGCATTTTTGTAGCTTCCAAGGCTTCAAGCATGGCGCCAGAGGCAATCACGGCGCACACTATAGCACCAGCTGATGCACCGGCCAATGGTGTTGTTTCCTGCCTCAGTAATAAGTTCGCCGCAAATTTTGTTATTGGACAAAGAATTACATATGAAGTTAAGAACAAACCAAGGATAGGCTATGTACGAATTGAACGCAATTTAACCTTGATATAACCCTTTTCAATCAGCAGTTGTGCAGCTCCAAGATGGTATGGGAACAGAAGACCTGCCGCAGAGAAACATCCTGGGCTACTCACCACCTTCCTTCGCTGCTCGGCCTCCACGTCCTCCGCCCTTTGCTCCCACGCCACCACTTCCTCCTCCTCCACGATGACGGCGGAGATCCTCTCTTTCCTGGGGCCCTGAAACCACCACGATCGGCTTTCATCCTCCCCAAATATCTCCACCGATTTAGACGCGCAGCCGCCGTTCATCAGCACGCGTGATGCCAAGCCGGCGAAGATCTCCCCCGTGGCTGCAGCGGAAGACTTTCTTTTATCCTGGGGTGGTTTTTGTGGCGGAGGCCGCGACGATGACGTGGCTCTGGTGGAGAAATTGTGGGTGGGGAGGACGGCGACGGTGGTGGGCATGGGCAAGGGCAAGGAGAGTGTGTGGGAGGCCATTTGCATCGTGATTAGCAAAGCTTTTCGTCGCTCTTGTTCGGCATTTGTTCAAATCAAAGGCTCGCCTTTTTGTGGGGAAGAGCGAGCATTCTTCTTTAATGCTCTGTCGTTTCTCTTTGCATTTTCTTGATTCCGTTCGAGAATCAATGCATGGCGTGATCGACGAGGTTTCTTCCTACTCAAAAACCCAACAAAAAAAGAGTTTTTTTTATAATAATTCGGATTTTACATTTCAATAAAGATGAAACCAATCCTTCGCAAATTACTATACAAAAACCACAATGATCAAGTACAAATCACGACGTTTATTACACTTAACGAGGTACTCTATACGTTGGATCGACCATTTTAAGCACAAACAAGTTCCCTTGCTTCCCTCTGGATATTCTGCCAACAGCAGAGAAGACGATCAATACAGCTGCTACATATTGTCATTAAAATACCGAAAGCTTTTCGAGTTCGGAGCATGCAATGTAGTTTGTGTTTCCTTTTCTTACCTCAACTCATTGTCCAAATACGTGATTTCAAGCTGGCCACGTCCACTTCCACGTGATTTAATGGGTATCTGTGGAAGAAGAATTAAGTCTGAAATGAGTCGAGCAAAAGATGACGATCGAAGAGGGGAGGAGTAGGGCTCGAAAGTTCATTAGTGCGCTTGGATTTTACCAAAGCAGCTATCTTGAAGTTGTCGAACTTCACAGCTACTCTTTTAGCACTCACGGGGACCAAATTTGCTGTAGCCTGAAGAAATATGCAAGATTGTTGGATCAAAGAGAATATTGCGGTTTCTTCGAATCTCCGCGTGTTAAGACAAGTTCGATCTATCTGCCACTTTTTCTATTAATCCTAATGCACCGATAAATTAGCATTGCCGTACTATGCTAACCGTAAGCAGGAGAATAACCCTTTTGCTGTGAATCTTTCACCTGGTTAAAGAATGGCCATGTTTCTATATTTTGAGCCCTGAGAGTGTCAACATTGATGGCCTGGTAGATTTTGCCATTGGGTCTCAGAAACTTTGGTCTCTGCACAGTTTCACCACAAAAAAGTGAGTCCTTATTCAGATTCATACCAAAAAAAATCGCATGTCCTGTTTTATAGAATGTTCCTGGAGAACTTTTACTGAAAAATAAGCAATGATAAGAATGGAAAGATGCCACACACATCAGTTTGAAGAATCGATTTGGAAGTTGTATACAGAAGCTCCCATTTCCCGTTCAAAAGATCCGACTTTAGCGGTTCCTTCACTTTGTTAGCAGACTCAAGCTTCTGAGCTATCTGTTAAGAAACCAAAGAAAGTGATGACTTAGCATTTTAAAAGGATTAGCTAAGTTTGACCGACATTCCCAACGTGAGAGTAAAAGGATGCAAAAATGGTGGCTGTACAAAAGCTACAGCTTCCTCACTGATCTTTAGCAAACCAAACTCAACGTCCACGTTAATATGATAGAGCCGTAATTAATCTACAGATAATCGGCAATAAAAAGGAGGAAACAAAATCCACACCTGATCAACACGTACTTGTTCCTCTGGCGTAGCAGATGCGCCGCGATCGAGCGGAGCAATGGCATCTAGAAGCTCCTCCTTTAGGCTCTCTGCATCCGTTTTCTTTGTCAAAATCGACGAAAAGAAAGAAACCCTTCTCCTCCACTTCGTAGATTTGCGTAGCTCAAGCTCGAACAGGTCTGAAGATTGAAGGGTAATACCCACGTCGCCACCGTAAATTCTCGTTGAAGAAGTAGAAGGTATAATCAAATTAACGGGTTTCCGAGATGAAATCACCGCCGTGCATGTGCAGAGATCAGTGGGCTTTTGCAATAGACAAGTAATAGGAGAAGAAGATAAATGGAGGGTCGCCATTTTTGTGGCGTTGAGCGTACCAAATTGAGAGAGATGAAGAGTTCAAATTGATTCAATTCAAGATTTATCCAAATCCAATTGACACGTCATTTGATAAACCAAGTATATAATATAATACACAGAAGCTCGAACAGCAGAGCAAATCTAAACAATACCCATAGACAATCAATTACATTCATTCGTTCTCATTCATTCGCCATTCCAAAGCCTCATTCTCCTCTGTGTCTGCCCTCTATGCAGCCTTTGATGGAAAGAGCTTCCTCCAAAGTCGACATCAACATCTTCGAAGCTGACGTTAGTGCCCATCGCCATGAGAAGGCGAATCGCATCCATTACATGCCCATCCACGTCATCGATGTGCATTGTCGAATCTCCTCCGTCGAACCTCCTCCATTCCCTTCCCAAAGCATTGGGATGATCCGCCCTCGTGTGCCTTCTGAGTTCTCCATACGTCCCTACGAAGGAGCAGCTTTCTTCTACGCAGCACCTTGGCTTGTTGTTGAGGTGTTCTCTCGCGGGCTCCACGACCGTCCATCCCTTCACTTGTCCCCTGCAAAGAGGGCAAGAGAGCTCGGCGGTTGCTTTCTTGCAAGCCTTGCTGTACTGATCGAAGCAGTTGGAATATCGCAAGCTTGTCCCGCACATGTAAGGACGGCAGCCCTTTGAGTGCGATGAACAGAGGAGGAGAACTGCTTTGTGGGGATACTCCATGCATATGGAACATGTAACGTCTTGCCAGGCATTTTTCTCGAAGGAGTCTAATTCGGGAAACTGATGTGCTTTTTGTCTGCAAATCATACCTCGGCTGCTCCCAATAGTATTTTTTTTCATGTCATTTGTGAGCTGCAGTTAACGAAATTTAATGGTGATGATAGCGAAAACTTATTGCAGCATATCAGCAAATGAAGTCTATGGCAGAAAATACCAAAACACTATATTAACTATCTTCTTATAATCAGCAGATAATGGTTCTAAAATAGCAAAGCTGATGAGTGACCACAGAAGCCCCCAAAACCATGTACTATTTACCAATCTTCTTACATTCACAAGAACTCATCGCTAAAATTCAAATGAAGTACTTAGGAGCGCAAACTTATAATCTGCAAACTAGTGTCGGTGGAAAAATAAATGGAATTATTCGAAACCCTTAACCTGGTTGAGCTCAATTAAACGAAAAATTCTACCTTTCACGAGCCTGCGAAGCTGATATTCAAATGCTCGAATTACATGATCATATCAATCAAGATACCAATAAGATATGTCCCGACAAGTGATATTCAGACAGCACGGCCTACCTCGGTGAAGAATTGCAGTCAAATGAGCTGATGAAGCTGAATTGGCAATTTCCTGTTTTTTTTCCTCTCTATTTCGTTTATTAGGTGCGTCCCATTTATTTCGCCGTGTCTCAATTGATTCTGTTCTTTTTCCTTTCCCCGAATCTTTTTCTTGATTTTTAAATGAAAATAAATGCTATACTCATAGAAAAATTATCTTAATTATTTTTAATTATTAGGAACATTTGATTTTCTTTTTCGGATTTTGTGATTGTGTTTACAATAGCTACGCAAGTAAAGTAGTAAAGAATGTACTTTGAAATAGAGATTGTGCATGTATAACTATCCATTTCTTTTAGAAAAAAAACAAACATTATTACAATTCTTTCAAGCATAAATCTGATACCCGAAAATGAAGAAAGAATATTCAGAAAACCAGGGAAATTTGTTTGGTGGATTCATCATCATTTGGAAGGAGATAGATCACCACCATCGTCAAGGTAAATACTATCAGCCATCTGCCAAATCTGTAATATGTTATCCTCGGCCACACTTGCAATAACCCAATCCTCAAATGGATTCCACGAAAAATCTGGTATTTTACTCGTATGACCACCGTGGATGAATAGTAACTCTGGCGGTCCATCCAAAGCAGAATTTGGTGATTGTGCTTCACCAATCCTGGCGAGTAATGCACGATATATACGAATGCTTACGAAAAAGAACACATACATATTGAGTTGTGTTCTGCGTGTGTGTGTGAGTGTGTGTCAAGATTACCTGCTAAAGTCCCAAACCATTAATCTCCGGCCCAGACAAGAAGAAGCTAAAACGGACTCATCCTTTGGACTCCAACCAACTTGGAAAACCGCTTCTCTGTTCAACAGTTGTGTGAGGAAGTTAGCAGTTACAAACTCGAAATTAGCTAATGGTATAGAGTAAATGTATGCCTTAGTTGTGACAATCAAAGGTGTGGAGAGGAGTAGAGATTTTCCGCATATCCCACAGATTAATGGTTTTGTCAGTTGAACCCGTTGCTATAACCCACTCATTGAACGGATTGAAATCTAAGCAATTCACCTGCAGAAAATGACTTTGTTTGTTCGCTAGTGATATCGTATCTACGTGTCATATCAATGCAAGGCGACTTACAAAAACATACAAACAAGTTACACAGTTGTAAAGATCGATTCAATCCTACAATTATACTGCTTAGTTGACTAAGAAATTAAATAGCAACGCTAACCTCCCTTTCATGAGCTAATACAGATTGTATAGGTTTGCTAATTGGTGGAGTACGCAAATCACACAGATGCAGATATCGATCATCCCCGACCGAACCAAACAAGTACTCATGCCTGCAATGCCACGCAACGTCTTCAACACCAGCTTCATGAATCTGAATTTTAATTCATATCCGATCTTGTCGTGAAAAAAAGGTTTTCTCAATCTCATGTAACTACAAAAAAACGGACGAGTGAAATTCTTCATCAAAACAGAGCACCACACCTTAATTATTTGCAGTGCATCAAGAGTTTTGTTCGTAGGCATCGCATTTATGTCCCATAAACATATCTGGTGATCGTCAGAACCGCTCAATAGATGCCCATGCTTAAAGTGGCTCCATGATAAACCATAACCTTCAGACCTATGGCCCTTCAGCTTCAGATCAGGTTTGCAAGCACCATCTAGCGGAGGCTTAGATGGATGCTTGCTACAATCGAAAACATAAACCTCAGCATTGACCGTCTTGGTAGCGATTATGAACTGATTTTGCGGCATGTAACGAGCCCTATGAACCTCGCCGTCGTGACTTATTTTCTGGATAACTTGCACCTGAGATTCAATAACTACAAAATTTCAGACCTGAAAAGTAATTTTTGATACAGAGAAGGACGCATCAGTTGCACGCCAGGAGAAAACCTGAGACAATTTCAAGTAACACCACTTCGAATAGATGTTCTTGCACCCCAATTACAAGGGAGTTCAGTATGAAACAACATCCACATTCCACCGCCAACAAAAGGGGGAAAATCAGCTAAAAACTTGTTAATTAGATAGAGATAGATAGGAGTCGACCTTTTCATTGTTAGCCCAACCCAACATACCAGACTCCGCCGTCTCATGATCGTATTTCTCGAAGTCTTTCTCTACGTCCTCGCGCGGAAAACGAACCTGAGCGAGAATCAAATGATTCGGATCGTTTCCAAAAGTGTGCGTGCCGAGAATCAACTTCTGAACGGAATAGTCCTCTCCCGGCGGCTCCGAACGATCAGGCAGCCACTCCACGGTCAGTGAAGCCCACTCAAGCACGTGAGTTACAATAAGATCGTAATAGAAAGGCGAGTTCTTCTTCCATATCTTGTACTCTTCGTTGATCAATTCCTCCATCTCATCCCTCCTTTCGTCATCGTCTCCCATTCTCTGAATGGTCTCTCTCTTTTCAGAGGGAGAGATGGAAGAAAATGGAGGGAATTGTTTCTGTATGGTACGGCTTCTTATGAAGGCTATGTGAAAATGGGCCTGTCGATGCCCAATTTGGGCTGTCTAGCTAGGCCCAATGGGATTGTCATGGCCCAATTATGAGCTTACACCATTTTCAAAACCTAGCTATAGAATAGATTGTAAATGACTCCTCACTAATTAAATAATTGATTAGACTTTGATTAAACGTATTATTAATTTACCTCTAATTAACGACCTATCAAATTAATTATAAACTTAGCGTAGGCCATTGCTAGGATGATAGAGATGCACTTCTAAGGAGTTTAACTTAACTCCTCTTTGATTATTATTTATTAAATGCACAACGTGTGTGTGATCATATGTGATGACCAAAGAAATGTACACCAATACAATACATGTACTACCGATAAAATAGGAACTGTTGTCTTAAATTAAAAATCTATAGTGTTCATAGAAGTTGACCAGAATACCCACCATATATGCATGTAAATATATATTTATATTATAATATACATAGCAAAACGAACAGAAGTAATTATTTGTCATATAATCTTATCCCTTATCACGAAAATTTCAAATATACGTATTATGTGAATATGCTTGAATTTTTGTCATACTAGGCCGCAAAACACAAGTCAATTGCATGCTTGAAATATTACACACGTTTAGCTACATAACAAAAGGACACTATCAAGCGATATACAATCTCGTATTTTAGCTTCCTTTATTTTCATTTTTCTAGTAATAATAACTCGTTAGTTGAAATTTTCATTTCCATGTTAAATCCAGCTAGCACATAATTTTTAGTAATAGAATATTATTGTAGCAAAGCTGTGGTTAGGAGGAAATAATAAGTTATCAGACCTTGGTCAATCCGATGGGATCAATACAAACTTCAAAGCATCTATGTCACGAAGACATATATAAAATTAAGAATCAAATCTCATGTAATATAGAAATCATATGGAATGATCCGTAAGTTACTCCTATTATTTTTCTAGTTGCAACAAGTATATTTTTAAAATAATAAGGTATTAATAATGAGAGGAATTAGCTACGGCGACGCTTGCTCCTCCACAAGTCAACTCCTCTCGTTCTTCAAAATAAAAAGTCAACATTAGATCCAACCAATCAAATTCATATGCTCTCTATTTGAATATTATTAAAAGAATTCCATTTGTGACTAATAAGCCAGTTTAGGTGAATCTTGAACTTTTGTTTAGGCCATTAATACATTTTTATAATGAAAAACTCGTAAGCTAGCTATTGCGTGAAGAAATATACACATATTGAAGTTTTTTTAATAGAAAATTTAGTGAAATAAAGTAAAATAAATTAAAACTAACCAGCTCGAATATGAATTAATAAACAAGAAAATCAGAAAACTAAGGTGTGGATCAGAGGTCTCCGAGTTGACTATTTCAAGATCCGATCCCAATGTTCAACTCTTATTAGTTTATGGGATTTCGTACTCGGCTCATATTACATGATTGTTCATATAATATCAGTGATTAGATGTTACAATTAACCGGAAAATAAAATACACATTATTGAGGAGATTCACTGTGTATTAAGAGAAAATATATGAGACGATATTAACTAGTGAAGGGTAATTAAATATCTAGACAAATAAAGTCAAATGTAGATGCGTACTTAATCGCCTCTCTATATTAAATAACTTCCACTGCTATGCATACACCTTCTGCTGCATTCCATACACTATGAATCCCTTCGTTTAATTTCAGACGAGGGAATTGACTTTGTCGACTCATAGCTTTAGATATATCGATAGGACAAGAAAAATATCATAGAGAAGCAAGACTTGTACCACATTGCGAGCATTATTTCCATGGATAGAGAAGAAAAACAAGACGAAAGAGATGGTAAAGAGATGAAAAGTATAGATCTTTCACTCAAGCTCGATCCTCAAGAACGACTCGAGAATCCAAAAAACGATCTTTCGGGCGACGACGGTAATAAGAATATGAATCTTGAAGCGAATCATCATATTGGTGTCAACGTGAAAAGTTTTGGCATGGGATTCAAGAACGAGGATGAGGTATAGTATTATTACGTTGATCTGATGGTAGAAAATGACTACAGTTTATGTAATGAATCATTTTACATATAATGCTAAGGCTGCGAAAGCTGTGTGTATCAGCTATCTGTCCTTCAGATGCAAATGAATCTCATGAAGGAAGAGAACGAAATGTTGAGGAACGCTTTTGAGAGAACCATGAAAGATTACAGCGATTTGCAGGCGAAGATTTCTGTTACAGAGAGGAATAACGATCATGACAATAAGCAGGTTCGTATATATAGCTTGATAAACAAAAGCTTGTAAATGAACTAGTTATAATTAACCCATGGATATAAATTTTATGTCTATTTGTCATATTGATTATAGGAGCCAAGTACAGTTTTTTCGTTAAACGGAAATTACATCGATGGCCCTATGGAAATTCAGAAGAATCATGGCCCGATCGATGTCTCGTCATCATTACGGCAAGTTGATGAATTAGGGTTATCTCTGAGGTTGGAATCGAGTTATAACAAAGAAGAATTAGATGGCGATGATCGAATTGGAAAGGAGAAATGCCTCGAAGAAGACAACCGCTCGTCGTCTAGAACAACAACCTCACAGCAGAATAATCAGCAGCAGCTACATAGAAGCAGTAGTAACTTGAAGGGGATGATTATGAGTAATAACATCACTTCTCCTCCTAACAAAAGAGCTAGGGTTTCTGTTAGGGCAAGATGCGAATCAGCCACTGTAAGTCCCATGAATCTTTATTAATCAAGATGATCATCATCGACATAAAAAGATTCAATAAACTGATCGATAGATGCCCGTTTTTGACCTATAATAATTAGATGAACGATGGATGCCAATGGCGAAAATACGGTCAAAAAGTCGCTAAAGGAAACCCTTGTCCCCGAGCCTACTATCGCTGCACTGTAGCCCCGGGATGTCCCGTGAGAAAACAGGTAATAATATTTACATACTGATTATTTCTATTTACCTATAGTACTGATCATGTCTTTTTAATTACTTACAACAAATCAAAATTGACGAAACCCTAAGGCATATGGTCATTCATATGATGTAATGTATATATAGGTCCAAAGATGCTTAGAAGACATGTCGATTTTGATCACAACGTACGAAGGGACACACAACCATCCACTCCCAGTGGGAGCAACTGCCATGGCCTCAACAGCTTCGGCCTCAAACGCATCGTTTATGCTTTTAGATCATTCGATGGTCAATATCGGTAACCCATTAATACCCGAACATACCGTAAACCAACCCGCCTATTACTTCAGCAACTACAATTTGATGATGAACCCATCTCCTTCTTCCACCGCTAATTCGTACATGCCTAATACTAACCTAAGAGCCCTTAATAACCCTACTATTACGAGCAGTGCTAGTCGCTCTTCTTCGAATAATCAGTTGGGATATTCTTGGATGAATAAGCTACAAGGAAATGATGATGATGATGCTAATCAATCGTCGTTATTGTTGGCTGAGAATGTTAGCGCACTTGCTTCCGATCCTAAGTTCAGGGTTGCTGTTGCAGCAGCTATATCCTCGTACATGAGTAAGGATCAGCTGAATAGTAATCAGACAATGATGAGCAATGGTAATCATAGAGATCATGGAGATATCATCAGCAGTAGTAATGATCCATGTGCTAGTAATAAGGATAATACTGCTGCTTGGGTTCTTGAATCATCTGCAGGTAATAATAATAATAATAAGCCAGTTAAGAATTCTTCTCATGGAGGATCAGATCTGAAAAATTCAGATTAAAAACCACTGTTTTTTCGCCTTTGTTTCAGAGATCTTACGACTAAATGTGGATTATTTTCATGGGATATATATATAATATTTTTTGCTCAGTTGATTAGGTATATATGATCACGAAAGAGAGGAATGCATGTGAAAGCAGCCTTGATTGTTGTTATATTAAACTCTCAAGGACTTCTTGAACATTGGAAAAAGATTGTTTAGTTCAGATTTCCAAGACGAAACTGTAGATCTGAATATTTTTTTTTAATCTCTCTGTAATGTATTTAATCCCAACTGATTATAATGTGGTTCTCTAAGAAGTCCAGTGTATTTTTCATAAACGTTTATTGCTATACGTCGTTGGTTATTGTTTATCATCGTAAACATACGAGCTTCCGAGGGCATTTTCGTCAGTCCGTATCGTCGCAATGATCTTGGATGGCCCGGCCCGAACCGATAATTGTGTTTATTTTTTCTTTATTCATGAAAATAATCGTAGGAAAGATTTAAAGATGTTAAATAGCATCCAACGGTCCGAAGGCCAGCTCATAAAATCTTTGATATAACATCCAACGGTAAAAGGCCAATTGGACGGAATTTTCCAATCTATACTATATAAAAGTTGGACGTGGATTCTCATTGACCACTCTCATAGCTAATTCCTATGTGACATGTCAGCATTAGAAATACAAATTACTCTTTTAGGTCTATATTGGGTTGTAATTACACATGCCATTTTATTTAATTAATAATAAATTATACTAATAACTGTTATAAATAAAATGCCTATGTACTAATAACTGTTATAATTAAAATAAGATTCCCGTGTAGCACGGGCCAAAACTAGTTATAATAAAAGACAAACATTTAGCAGCCAACGGTAAAAATCACCAAAACCTTATATATCACTTCTAATCTAGCGTCAGAGTTTGAGAGTGCCCAATCTTAAGATGTCATCGGCGTGACGTTGTCCGATTGATTCAATGTGTGACCGGTAATTCGGATCTCTTACAAGATCCCTCTTCTCTTTTCCAGCATCAATCGCATCCTTTTTTATAGTGAAATTTTCGCATTGAGGCACGCATTAAGTTTTTACTAACTTTCTGCAAAATTTAAAGCTCGTGTCTATTGTCTCCATTTACTAAGTTCTTACAATTTCCGCGGTGCGATTAAGTGTTAGATGATTAGATAGAGTGGTACCCCAACATTAGTTCCAACATTTAGCTTACCAACTTAGTTTACCTCCATATAGGGACACCACTTCATAATTCACGACCGACCTAATGCTAGAGAGGGAGGATCTTACAGTTATGTCCAGTGAAGCTCATAATCTTGAAATCCATCTCAGGGTTATGTCAGCTGTTTTTGGTATTTCTTTTTACCACGATGTGACTTTTGTTGGGAAATAATAAAAAGGAAGGATAACAAGCAAGAGGAAAACATCATGACAATAGATTAACCAAACATTGCCTAACACAAGCAAATAACTGAGGATGCCATACAACTATATTAGCTTCAGAGATCGAAGAGAAGTATGTTCCAATCCATTACTGTGTGCGTTCATCATCGAGTTGCTGAATCTCATCCTAAGATTCGATTTCAGTGACGTGACCGTTCGCTTCAGTTCCTGCAAATTCACGTTGAAATCCATGAGACAGAATAAGCAACACGAACTATGGTGGCTCTTTATTTCCTCATAACCAAGATTTCGTCTAAATATTTTTCTGACAACAGAGCAGAAATCACCCGATGATTCAAGAACCATTCATAGTATATTATTGAAGGACGAGCTCAGAACTTGATTGAATATTATCAGTTTAGCCTTCAGACTTTTCAGTAGAAATGAAACACACACACACACACATCCCTGTTCTTACATACATACATACATACATAAATACATTGGGTAAAAATGGAAGCTTGATTGAACAACAAAAGAATTGAATCCTAAGTCACCCAAATTGGAACAGAGGGAAGTAGGTGTAAGTACCTGGGCCGCACCTTATTTTGCACTTGCGATCACACCGAACATAAAGTCTAGCTGAAAAAACAGTAATGCAAAAAATCTTAAGAAAAGGGTAGGGTCCAAAATTAGGGCTTTTGCCAGAAATTGAATGACGTACGATCAGGATTGACAGTGACGCATGCCGTAGAGCAAGAATCGTAACAGTCGACGATTTCGGACTCGACGCCGTCGAAGATGGCTGAGATTATGAAAATAGCCATCGTCATCGCTACCAAAATCTTCATATCCGTCGTCGTTTTCCTCTCTCTCTCTCTCTCTCTCTCTCTCTCTCTCTCTCTCTCTCTCTGTGATTTACCCAATTTGACAATTTGATGATGGGTATTGTGGTGTCTGTGTCGTCTTCCTCTTATTATAAGGCTAAAAAGTAGTAAGAGTGGAAAAGAAAAGTTTGGCGCCGGCAATGTTTGACTTGCCCACCGATTCTCAACTACGGTCAAAGAATTCATTTTGACGCAGACATGGTAGTGCTACTATGCTCCTCAGCTCAATTGTGAACTGAATGTATTTATTCATTTAGCAATCTTGAAGTGAACAAATCATCTTTGTAATGTTGTTGTCAGCATTTCAAGGGCGTATATACAGAAACACCCTCAAGAACTTCCGAACTATCCTGAGAATCTCTTCCACTCTGATCAGCTTCTTCATCCACCTCATCACTAATCTTCGGACATCTCAACGAGCCCATCTCCGGCAGCTCCTCGTCGCCGTCGTCGTCCGCCGGCACCACCTGGCTTGACCTCCTCAATTCGTGGCCTTTCCCCCACAAGACAACGTACAAGCCTCCCACGATTAAGACAGCTCCAAGCAACCTATTCAACACAGAAGAACTCCAACTTATGGTACTAAAAAAGCAGGGGAAATATTCTATCAGGGAAAGGAAAGGACACATTCATTACATTCCCAAGTAGATCTTCTCTTCCAAGAACAGAGATCCCACGATAGCCACCATCACGAGGAGCAAAGGGTTGAACACAGACACGAACAGAGGACCTCTCATTTTAATGCACCAAGCCATGAAGCTAAACATCGCCCCAGACCCCACCATTCCCTATTTTTTTTTGTTTAAATTCGAAGGAGGAAAAGGGTAAAAGGACTTGTCTTTATTCCTGGGTATCATCAAAAAAGCTGCGGAAAACGTACATACAGCAAATGATACGGTAAGGAGCCTTATGTTCCATTCAAGATTCCATTGGCTCCAATCTCTTTCACTGCACATAGCAAAAGCAGCGCTGAGGATCGAAGCCCACACGGCCATCATCGCAGTAATGGAGTAAGGACATGGATATTTCTCCGCTGCTTTAGCCTGGCGAACAGTGATTATATATGTTATTACAAAGAAGTCTCTTTCTTTTGATCCTTTTCTGATGTTACATGAATGATTTACCTGAACTATTAACCATAATGCGTAAGCTACGCAGCTACACAGCGCCAAAAGAGTGCCCGAGACAAGATTTTCTCCACCATACTGCTCCGTGGGAAGATGACGATGAGTAGAAGTGATTTCGAGGAGATTTATGTTTGTGCGCCATAGATTTAGGACGGGCCCTTTGTAGAAGGTGAGGAGCATTGCTCCGCCAATTCCCATTAAGGTTCCTAATACTTTTGCTTTGCCTGCTGCTGTCTTCCACCCTAATTTCTCTAACCTGAGGGTCGAAAAAACCGATTGATTAGAAACAAAGATGCAAGCTTTAATCGAAAGGGAGAATCTTTGTTTCTCGGATACTATAAAAATCACCCCAAGAAAATCGCCACGACGAAGGTCATAGCAGGCATGAGATTGGTCATGGCGGCAACAAAAGTAGCAGATGTTAGGACCAAGCTTTTCAGATACAGGTTCTGTGCCAGTGCTCCCCTGATATTATGATCATCAGTTGAATATACACATAATAATGTAATGAGATCATGATCATACAATATCTAATACACAGAATCTTGAAGCTTTTATATAGATTTGCATGTTCATGCATGGAAAAAACTTACCCGAACAAACCACAAAGAAACCCGTAGAAGGCGACCGTCCAAGTTAACTTTGGTCTCTTTTCCCTTTCAATAAATATACCAAGTTAGAGCTCAGCAATTAATAAAAGCAGCACAGAACAGGAATTAAAAAACGAAAGCACGCATGCAACCACAGATAAAATAATTAGGAAAAAAAAAAGGAGAAACCTTTCGATATATAATGCGACAGGAACAATGAAAGCAGCAGCAAACATGAATCTGTAGGCCACCATGACGGTAGGGCTCATTCCATCATTTGAGGCCAATTTGTATCCAATGTTTACGATTGCAAATGTGGCTTGGACCATTATCATTACAAGGGTAGGCTTCAACGTTTCGCACGTCGTCGAACCCATCATTTGCTTAATTATATATTCTTTATTTGCTGCTCTTCTTTCGTTTCTGTATTCTATATATCTCAAAACCCTGATATTATTGATCGACGGCGACTCTTTTGGAGTTACGCCGATGATCTCTTTCACCCTCGGAAAAAGATGACCATAAAAAGAAATGCATGTCGTCGTTGATCAAGGTATATATTCTGAACAATAAGCATGAATACGTGTTATATTATGTATGTAGTCTAAATATAGTATTACTCAAACATATCTATTTATCTATCTATCTTTACTTAAAAATGCTTTATGTCGCAATTTTGATGAGTAATTACGTTATCATTCAGGTCACAGTACTCTGATTACTGGCGCTGTGTCGATAAATGCGTATGCTTATTCAGCTTTTTCACTCACTATTTTCTCTTTACAAGGAAAATTCTTCATTTCAGCAGTCCCTAATAATCATAGGTTATGCTTGCTCACAACTCTCCTTCCTCGCAATTTCAGGCCATCTCTTTCTTTCTTCTTTGTGTTTTAATGCAAGAAATAACATTTACGCCATTTGGGCCATTTTTATTCTTAACTGTCGAATCACATATATTTTCTTCGCTACATCAAGAAATTCCACCTCTCTCTCTAATGATAGATTTACTTGGACACCCTTCGTTGTAGCTAAATCGATGGCATGAATTTCAAGATTCCATCCACGCATATATAAATATCAAAATTACTCCTTTTTCTTCAACATTTTTTACTCCATAATTTTTGTTCGCTCATTGCCAAAGAAAGATAGAAAAAAAAAAAACAAGAGTTGTGATCCCCTCGTCGAACAATGGGCGGAAGCAAGCTAAGAAAAGCCATCGGCGCGGTAAAAGACCGCACGAGCATAGGCCTGGCCAGGGTGGGTTCCTCGAAAGCCTCCCTGTCGAGCCTCGACGTGGCCATCGTAAAAGCCACTCGCCACGAGGAATACCCGCCCGACGAGCGCCACCTCCACGAAGTCGTATCCCTTACGTCATTCTCGAGGATCCACGTCAACGCGTGCGTCGAGAAGATCGCAAAGCGCCTCAACAAGACGAAGAACTGGGCCGTGGCGCTCAAGACGCTCGTCCTCGTCCAGCGCCTCCTCTCCGAGGGGGACGGGTCGAGCTACGAGCAGGAGATCTTCTTCGCCACGAGGCGCGGGACCCGCCTGCTCAACATGTCCGACTTCAGGGATGCCTCGAAGAACGTCGACGCCTGGGATTACTCCGCGTTCGTGAGGACGTATGCCCTCTACTTGGACGAGCAGCTCGAGTTCAGGATGCAGCAGGGGAACCGACGGAGGAGGGGCGGCGGAGGCGGGTTTTCCGATGGGGACGACGGCGGCACGCTGAGCTGTAAGGTGGCGGCGGCGGCGGCGACTACTCCGGTGAGGGAGATGAGCGTCGACGGCGTTAGAAATAGAGCTCATCACTTGATGCAGATACTCGAGAGGTTTCTGGCTTGCAGGCCGACGGGTAAACTTAACCTAGCATTATAAGGAATGACATTACACGAACAATAACTTTCAAAGTTGATGATTTAGGGAAATTATTCGTCGAAATGCAGATTCTGCTTGAAATTCTAGGGTTTGGCATGTAATTTAAGGTTTCAATATGAATTAGGGGTTAACGTTACACGGACAATAACTTTCAAAATTAACTTTAGGATAACATCTTTGGTACCGACGTATAATGCGCTCAAGTTGGGGATAAGGTTTTTGGCATTATATGGACAATAACTTTCATAATAAGAAAATTAAGGACTTTATACGTCGAACCCTAGATTTTGCACCAAATTCTAAGGTTTTTAGGTTGTATAAATTAAGGTTATGGATAGGGTACGAGATCTAGGGCTCCAACGTAAAATTTCCCTAAATTTAAATTGCATAATTTTAAGAGTTATTGTCCGTATAATGACACGTCGTAAATTCAATTCGTCGGCCATAGTATGATCGAATTGAATCTGCAGGTGCTGCAAAGCTTAATCGTCTCGTGGCGGCGGCGCTCTACCCAATCGTGAAGGAGAGCTTTCAGCTCCACCAAGACATGACGGAGGTGTTAGGAACCCTAACGGATCGGTTCATGCAGCTCGACCCGCCCGAGATGGTAAAGGTGTACGAAATCTTCTGCCGAGTTTCGAAGCAGCACGACGAGCTCGATTCCTTCTACTGCTGGTGCAAGAGCGTAGGGATAGGCAGATTCTCGGAGTACCCCGAAGTTCAGAAAATCCCCGAGAAAAAACTCGACGCCATGGACGATTTCATCCACCAGAAGGCCGCCTTACTGTCGTCCCAGAAAAGAAATCATAACAGTAGGGACCCGAATAAGAAGGCCATTATCGAGCCCACAAACCCTAAATCTCCGGCGGTTAAAGAATCTGTTACAAGTAAAGAAGATGCGATCAATAAGACTACGAAGGCTTTGCCTCCCCACGACGACGAAGCGATAATCAAAGGAAAAGAAGTAACTGACGATTTGTTGAACTTCGGCGGAGATATTTCTGTACTTTCCGCCGTGCATGAAAGAGAAGAAGATAAACTCGCGCTGGCCTTATTCGACGCGGGCCACCACCAGCCTGAGAGTAAGCCGTGGGTGGCTTTTAAAGAGTCGTCTTCTCCGAGGGAATGGGAGGCTGCCTTGCTGAGATCTGTGGGCGGACATTCGCCGAGCCCAAGCGCATCGTTTGAGCTGGCCGGAAATGGGACGTACCAGCATGGCGGTGCTATGGTGGCTCATCAGCGTCGGCAAACGGCGGGGGGCTATGGTGGTGGTGGTGGTAATAACGTTGGCGGCGATCCTTTTTATGCTTCTCTTGCCATTGCGTCTTCGCCGTATGCTCATAATCAAGTGTCGGAATTGGAGAAGCAGAGGTTGAGGTTGGCGCAAGAACAGTTTGCGTGGCAACAACATGAAGAGAATCATCATCGCCAGAATAACTACGGAGGTTTTACGAGGATGCAATGAAATATGATGCAATATGTATGAAATGAATGAAAAAAAAACGGTGTTTTCTTTTCTGTTCTTTTTTATTGTAAAGTTTTACAATATACGAGGTTTAATTATTATTTATAAAAAAAAAGAAATTTGCAATTCCTTCAACTGAATTGCTATTCACCGCCCCCTTTTTCCTAGTCACCGCCCCTTAAAGGGCTGAAAAAAGACGATTTTGCCCTTTTGAATTTAAATTTCTATTTGAAGTCCTTTTCCAAACCACAATTTTCATATAGCAATTAAACATTCAAATGAGACTCAAACAAACAACAAAAACGTTCAAATCGCAATGAATCGTCTATTTGGGAAGTGGAAAAGTCAAAAGAAAGCGTCTATTGGAGCGGATGGTAATCAAATTCTCGTAAATTTCGTTTTTATAGACGTGAATTCTCGAAAAACGGTCGGATTCGAGCGAAAATTTCGCCCCGACCGAAACATAATTTCGGTCAACACAAGGGGTGACCGAACAACAATTTCGGTCAACCCTTGTGATGACCGAAAATCAATTTCGGTCGCCCAAGAGGGTGACCGAAACTATAGATCGGCCGCGACTGTAGTAGCCGAAATTTGGATTCGGCTACGACTGTCGCGGCCGAAATCTGGCTTCGGCTACGACAGAGGTGACCGAAATCTCATTTCGGTCGCCTCTTAGGTTGACCGAAATTTGATTTCGGTCGCCTCTTAGGTTGACCGAAATTTGATTTCGGTTATTAATTTTTTTTTTGTCAGACTTGGATAGTGTCCCGGAGGATTCCACGGGCGACGGGATAAACTACAGTCGGCATTTTCGCGAAGGAGGACGATTTTCAACCGACGTGGAAGCCATTAACTGGGCGAAAGGCGTCGCTATTGGTCTTGGTTTCGAGGTGATAATTTCGTCGCACAAGAAATTAGGAACAAAAAAATTGATTAGATGTTCTCGCGGAGAACGTTATAGAGGCAAGGAGGATGAATTGGAGAGGCTGTCGAAGTCTAACAAGTGCAGGTGTCCGTTTGTCGTCATAGCCCAGCAAGATCCAGCTACTAAGGAATGGTTCATTCGTACGGGCCCACCTGAAAAATCCACGCACAATCACCCTCTGATACATTATCCCGAGGGACACCGCCAGACGAGTGGGTTAAGCAGCCAGGCAAAGAAGGTCGTAGAGGAAATGAGTGCTGCGCAAGCGAAACCATCACATATCCTCTCAGCGATGAGGGCTCGACACAGCGTAGATAACGCGACGATCCGACATATTTATAATTACAGAGATCGTTTGAAGAAGCAATATTCTGAGGGTCGAGACGTGGTGAGCCAGTTGATGCACCAGGCGACAGAGTCCGGATATTTTGTTGAATATAGAAGAGACGAGGAGACTAATATGCTGACACATGTCTTTCTCGCACACCCGGAGTCACTCGCACTGCTGAGGACGTATCCTTATTTTATTGGGATTGACTCGACGTACAAGACCAATAGATATAAGATGCCTCTTGTTGAGATTATAGGGATGACTCCCTGTAATCACAACTTTCTGTGTGGGTTTGCCGTCATGGTGGACGAGACCGAGATCAGTTACCGGTGGATGTTGCAGTCTATCAGGGATATTCTAGGGCCAGCTGTCCACCCGTCGGCGATTGTCACTGATCGTGAGTTGGGCCTTGTTCGACCGGTACATATGGTATTTCCCCATTCTCACCATCTGCTGTGCACGTGGCATATTTATAAAGATGTGGAGAACAAAGTTTATAGGTTGGGGGGGAATAGCAAAAAGACCGCAGCTCACTTCACGCACAAGTCCTGGAAAGCAGTCGTGGAAGCTCCGACGGTTGACGAATATGAGAATGCAGTGAATGACATGCGTCTGCGCTGGCTACAAGACTCAGAAATCGTTACTTATGTTGAGCAGACGTGGTTGGTGCATAAGGAGAAGTTCGCCAGAGCTTGGACGAACCATGTGCTTCATTTCGGGAACACCACTACATGTCGTGTGGAGAGTGCTCATAGCGAACTGAAAGGATGGCTGAACTCGGCCACTGGGTCGCTTGACACCGTATGGGTGAAGGTGAACGAGCAGATTCAGAACCAGTTGATTCGCATCAGAAAGGTAAATTAATTATTATTACGTCTCTCTTATCCTTATCGAATAATATTTTAATCTTGACATGCAGACACTTGAGGAGTCCCGGTCAAAACGACATATTCCGATGTCAGGATTTCCATTCCTAACATTGTTATACAGAGTTTCACACCATGCAATAAAAATTATGGAAAATGAGCTGCGGCGGGCCAAAGAGTTGTCGGATGAGGTTTACTCCAGGTGCGGATGTGTAGTACGACGTACGCACCAACTACCATGTGCCTGCGAGCTTCAGCAATGCGTGGACAACAACTACCCAGTATCAGTAGAATGCTTGCACGACTTCTGGAGGACACTCACAATCGGCGAGGGAGTAGTGCCCGATATTTCTGATCAAGAGCGCTTAGCCGATCTTGTGCGTGAGGCAGAAGGTCGCGATCCCGCCGTTATGCGTGGCCTCCATCGAGTAGTTCACGAACATCTCTATCCGAGGATCAAGAGTGGACCGCGCCTGCTGTTAAGACATCTGTAAAAGGTAGGCCAAAGAAAAGAGACTCCACGAAACGTGATCGGAGTGCTTGGGAGTACGCAATCCCAAAGGGGGGACGCAGCGGAGGGCGCAGCAGTACCAGTCGTAGCAGCCATGGTCGTAGCAGTCATGGCCGTACCTCATCATCATCTGCGAAGCGATCTCGTAGTTCTACTGGCGAGACAGGTACTTCTGTTTTTTCACTCATAAAAATAGTTTATGGATGCATCTCTAATCCGGTATAATTTTTTATACAGTTGAATCCAACTTCTTCCACGGCCGCTTGCAGTACCACGTAACATCAGTCATCCATCCGTATATAGTTAGTGTTAATGATGTCGTGGCTGACGGAAACTGCGGATTTCGCGCTATCGCTTCCCATATTTACAATGACGAAGAAGAATGGGTCACCGTAAGGAATAACGTCGCGAACGAAATCGAGGCCCATTGGGATCTTTACTCGCCATTGTACTACGGTGATTCATTGGAAATGCAGTTGCGTCGTATACGCTGGGAAGGGGGACCTTGCTTGGAAAACCACTGGATGTTGACACCGTGCGATCTTGTGGCCACTATTTGGAACGCTGTAGTTACACTATACGGGTACGGCAATGGATCGACCATCAACTTGAATTCTATCACGATACTGCCTCTGCGTGCCGCTTCGACTGCCAATGGACCGAACCGAACTATCGTAATAGCGCACCTTGGAGACGAGTACCGGCATTATATTAGACTGAATTTATGTCCAGACTTTCCAATGCCCGTATTGCATCCGTATTGCAATATCCATCGTGATCGTCGCCTTGCTGGGTGGGAACTTAGATATCAGAACAGATTCGAATATTGGGTGCAGTTAATGCGAATGAATGGTCTATTATAATTCATGTTGTATTATATTGTATTATATATTTATTAATGAATAATAACATTAAGTATTTTATATATTATTATTTTATATTATTAGTATTATTTTGCGTCTTATTTTTAGTATTTTTATATATTATTATTTATATTATTAGTATTATTTATTCTTATTATTATTTTTTATATGTTATTTTATATATTATTATTTATATTTTATTCTTATTTTTTTGTATTTTTTATATATTATTATTTTATATTATTAGTACTACTTTATTCTTATTATTATTTTTTTATATGTTATTTTTTATACAATTATTTTATATTATTAGTATTTTTTTATTCTTATTTTTAGTATTTTTATATATTATTATTTTATATTATTGGTATTATTTTGTTCTAATTTTTATATGTTTTTTATATACAATTATTTTATATTATTAGTATTAATTTATTCTTATTATTATTATTTTATATGTTATTATTTTATACTATTACATTATTTTATTAATATAAATAAAAATAGTACGTGTTCAGTACACACACTAAGGACAACGACAAATAAAAGCAGATCATGGAGCATTGCGCCAGCGGTCGTTCATTTCGTCCAGCTTGTCTCTGTAGCGCTCCGTCTGCTCCTCGTCGTGGAGCTGCAGCGTAGATAGCATCTCGGTGCTCAATGCATACATCGAGCTGTACCACTGTACACAGAATTGATAAATATAAAAATTGATTATACATACAAAGACTGAATCACTTAATATTACGTACGTAGTCTGAGTGGCTGCGCGGGGGTATGCCGCCCGAAGAGGATCCCGACTCCGACGATAACAGACGAGGATGAGAATGTCGCTCATATCAGTCCATGTACCCTTGGACGGCCTCGCCAAGGTAATCTGCAGTCGCCCGGCTGATGTACGATAGATTGAGAATGTACGCGTACGGGAACTGACGCCAAGCAAATTCTGCTGCGTCGCCAGAATGGTGCACCTTATATCATTTCGGGTCTGCTGGCATGTACGCCTTCTGTGGCGGACTCATCGGCGGCGGGATGTGCTGCACGTAACCCAACTGGCGCAACACTCTCGAGGGCACATAGGGCTCAACAATGTCGCGATATCGTACCCAGCCTACGAAAATAGTCCTCATGTGGTGCGCCGCTGGATCGGGGCCGTAGGGCAACCAAGCAACCTGATAACAGTTTGCAAATTTGTATATAATCGTCGTGAATATATAATATAATCACTTAATATACCCGCTCGCAGTCATCATGTCTAGCTGACGGCGGATCTCAATCATCCGGTGGCCCGTCCGCTCGTACTGAGACACGGACCACATGCGTGATCGTGCGTCGCAGGCCTCCACATGATGGGGTAGACGGTGTGGGCGAAAGCACGGGAAGTACTCGTAGATCCACGCCTGTAATAACGACAGGCACCCAGCTAAACCCCTTGAATCCGCTCGGCTTGCGAGGCCAAGCTGGCGATAGAGGTAAGCAAGAGCGGCCGACCCCCACGAGTGGCCGCTGGCAACTGGCAGCGATCGATAGAACTCGTGCATGATGTCGGGCTTCACCCGGTTCCCGCTCTTGTCGACGAACAGCGTCGATCCCAGTAGAATCCACAGCCAGGCGATTGCCTGGAACCCCGCCGGCCTATTTCCAGACCGCATCCTCTGCATCACGTCTTTCGTCGCGACCGCACCGCCTCTCCATAATCCCCGCAGCGCGTCTGCGTTAACCCCCATGATCTCCCTCGCCGCGATCTGCTGGTCGCCGCTGTCCGGGGTGCCCGATACCGTCCTCCCCTCGATCGGGATACGCAGGATCTGCTCGACGTCGTGGAGCATGATCGTCATCTCACCCACGGCATGTGGAAGGTGTTCGTGTCAGGGTGCCAGCGCTCCACAAAAGCGCTCAGAAGAGGCTGGTCCAAGTGACCCAGCATGGCATCTGTGAGGTGGCTAAGCCCCGTGCCATCGATCTCGCTCTGCGTCTGCGGCGGGAACTGGCAGTACCACTGCTTAAGCGACCGAAGCACTGACGCACGCTGCTCGCACTTCAGCAGGGGTCGATCCTCCTCACCCATCCAGATGCGGGGCGCGATGTGCCCCAAGTAACTAGGGATCACCTCGCCGTCTTCTGGACCACCTGGCTGTGGCCCCTGCACCCTCCACGAATCGTCATCTACGACCCTGGAGCGCTTGCTCCCTATTTTATTTTTAAGAATTTCCCAAAAATAAATATTATTTATTTTACGTATATTAAACCACTACATCGCAATACAGTTATCAAGGAGAATGAAATTACCTGCGGAGACCGGTATCGCATCGTCGTCGGATGACTCAAACGACGCCGCATCGTAGGGCACCTCCTCATCCGCAGGCGCCTCCTCATCCGCATGCGGATCGTATTCCGCATATACGGAATGAGAATCAAGAGCTCGCTGCCGCCTCTCCTCGTCCCGTTGCCTACGAACGGATGCATCAACGCCGCGCGCTCTCGTATGGCGCTCTCCAGATCCCTCCTCCGCCTCCGGGGCCGGTCTGCTGCTCCCTCCAAGTAGGGACTTCCCACCCTTGGCCTGCAATTACATATTTATTAAAAAAAAAAAATATGACCGAAAAAAAATTTCGGCCAAACAGTGGAATGACCGAAATCAAGTTTCGGTCGGTTGCCGACCGAAACTTGATTTCGGTCGAGCCAGATCCGACCGAAACCTGATTTCGGTCGGAACCCCGGCGACCGACGAGTGATTTCGGTCGTTCGATACACGACCGAAATCATATTTCGGTCGAGCCTGTTGCGACCGAAATCTGATTTCGGTCGTGTCTTGAACGACCGAAATCACGTTTTGGTCGCGACTAGGCCGACCGAAATTTCGGTTTGGTCGTGCCGTTTTCGCCCTATTTCGCATCCGATCGCCCGTTTCAGCCTAATTCGATCCGTTTTCGACAATCTATCTAAATACGAATGAACTTACGACAGTTTTCTTACCAATCGTGACAGGACCCCCTTTCCCTTTCCCTTTCCGTGTCCTCGCTCCATTACGATTGGCAAAGTTCTCTGTTTTTTTGTTTAATTTGGTTGTGTGATTTGAAAAGTGTTGCGTCGTGTAGGAATTTAAAGAAAATTCTTACTTTTTATTATATTTTACCTTTTTAAATTAATTTAAATAACATAAGGGCATAAACGTCTTTTTTCAGCCCTTTAGGGGCGGTAACTAGGAAAAAGGGGGCGGTAAATAGTAATTCCCTTCCTTCAATTTAGGTCTTCCAATCCGAAATCAGAAAATTTAGATTGGAAATCAAATGGATCAATTGTCGAAGAACAACATATACGCGATACATTTTGCTGCGGCGGCGTCCTCCGTGGCGGTGGGCACGGCTATCACCCACCCACTCGACACTCTCAAAGTTCTCTCACAGGTTTTGGGTTCAAGGTTTCTCATTTTTATTCGTGATTTAAGTTCATCTATGCTGGCTCGTGTTGATCTTGGACAACCTCAGGTTGGCTCGAGTGCGAAAAAGGCCCTCTCAGTGGCTGAGATTCTCAACAGAGTTCGAGTTTTTTCAGGATATTCTGGTAACATTCAGTAGCTGGGTCTTATTTCTTCTAATCATGATTCATTGAGAGATATTGAGCTATGGTCGAGCATAATGCACAATTAGGTCTTTACAGTGGTGTTGGATGGTTGACCCTTGGAAGCACATTAGGTCTCGGATGTCGCTTCGGCGTCTATGAAATACTGACAGCATTTTACAAAGGTAAAAGGTTTATGCTTTTCTTTCCCGCTTTCGGTTTCGTTTTGAACCACTCATGAATCTTAATTAATGTCGATTTCGAGAAATGATTGAATGAATCCATAAGATTGTTGAATCGATTGTTTTCCCTGCGTCACATATATTCAACAGATGGACGTGAAGATGAACAATACGTATACGTTTCAGAAGCCCTAATCGCAGGAGCCGCCGCCGGCACGGCGGAGTCTCTTCTATTCTCTCCGTTCGAACTCTTCAAGGTTCGAGCCCAAGTTGCCTCTGCTTCTCGTCGCCCTCAACCCGCATCAATAGCAATCCCAGCAATCGATCGTCCATTAGTAACAAGATTACTCCCAAGATATCCTCTCAAAATGACTGCAATGAACAGTTCAATAGGCCTACTTTCGACGCTGACCGCTACTAAGCAGTCAACCATGCTCGATGCTTTGAAAGAATACCCATGGACCATGACAGGTTCTGGGAAGCCACCAGCCGTAAGCTACGTCAAAACGCCCAGCGAAGTCGCAGTTCTTGAAGGATGGGCTGCTATGTGGCGAGGCCTTAGGCCTGGTTTAGTTCGAGATTCTATTTTTGGAGGCATTTTTTTCTCGACGTGGCAGTTTCTACACCAAGCTATGCTGAGCTGGAAAGCTGCAGGCATGGACCCCATGCCAAGGTCCTTTTCTTAACCTGGGCTTTGAACCGCCTTGTGCGTGTTTGTGTGTGTTTTTTTGTTTCTTGTAAAGTGAAAAGATGCACATTTTTTGCAGACTGAATAGTGAAATTGGCCCACTTTCTCCTATAGCTGTGAGCGTTGCTGCTGGTGTGTCTGGCTCAGTTGCTGCAGTGGCTTCTCACGGTTTTGATACTTCTAGAAGCAGATCACAATGCACCATCATTCCAAAGGTACAATACTCTTTTTGCAACTGTAATATATCATAATCTTTGATTTGTCTGTGGTGAATAATGGGTATGGCAGTATGTTTCGATGGAGAGGAAATTTCTAAAGTGGAGCAGACCTGGGAAGAGGTTTGAGAGGCTAGTTGGGATACATCCCGCCGATAGGAGCTTATTGTACAATGGCTTGTGGCTTAGAATGGCTCGTTGTGGGCTCGCTTCGTCTGCCATCGTTGGGAGTTACTTTTTCGCCGTTGATCTTATGCTTCCCCAAATGAACGAGTCTCCTCGTCCATCTTATTACTGAGACGCAGATACACACACAACACACAAAGGTTAAGGTAGGTGTTAGGTAGAAGTATTGAACCATGGTTTTTTCAAGTGTCTGTGTCGTTTCATTATTTTAGGCTCAAGTTTTCCTTGTAATAAATACTCAGCTTTCTTGTAATTGCATTTGTTGCGGGCTCTTTTCATTTAGTCGAATATTAGTAAGATGGATCAATGATCATATGCTTCGGGGAAGTATTACAGGTTTAATGAAAATACATGGACAGCATACACAGAACCTATAATAACAGAGACGTATTACTTGGACAAATGAAAGTAAAAGGGGCTGGAGTTAATTATTATTACATGTAGGGGTCTGAGGGTAGTTTATGGAAGTAAAGGGGGTGGAGATGTTATTAGTCGGATAAATTTGACGTGCCAATCTCAGCTAAATAAGAAGAAAATGGAAATTAAAAAAAAAAAAGGAAAAGGGAAAACAATTGAATATCTACTTCACAATCCACTCGCCGATCTCGGCTGCTCTGCTGCTACTTGACGCCGTCGGATTCAATCATCTCTTGTTGGGCATTGTTGCTGCACCAGATAGATTATTCGACCTACAAACCAATCGTTATGTTGCAAATTTTTGTTTTCGAATGATTTCCCGAAAATTCTAGGTAGGTCGTTAGGTTGGATAGCTCAAGCTTTTTTTTGGTAGAATTATTAGAAATCGATCATCGATAGCGGGAGGAGGATAGGTTTACGTCGCGTTGGCAGACTTGGAGAAGATGGCGGAGGAGCATCGGTCGAGTGCGAGGCTGTCGTCGGTTGATTCGCTCGACTCTCGCTGGGTATACCAGCCAGATGACGTGGCGGAGATCGATCGCGATCTGATGAATGGCGTGGGTTCGCCTCCGCACGTGGATACCGACGATGAAGATGAAGACGATGCCGAGCAGAGATTGATTCGCACCGCTCCTCGTATCGATCCTTTCGATGTTGAGGCGCTGGAAGTTCCAAACGCTCCAAGAAATGATTTTGCGGAGGTATAATACACGCGCACACGCTTTAGTTGTATCTGTTCGATTCGTGTTGTTTCTCACCTACTAATGCTAATTGAAAATTAATTGCAGGATCCTTCTTTGGGCAGGAGGATCACGTTGACATTTTTGACACTTGGGTTTGTCTTCGGTGATGTGGGGACCAGTCCATTATATACCTTCAGCGTGATGTTTAGCAAAGCACCATGTAATGGGAACGAAGACGTTCTTGGTGCACTGTCACTAGTTTTGTACACTTTAATTCTCATACCACTTATCAAGTATGTCCTTATCGTCCTTTGGGCGAATGATGACGGTGAAGGTATGCATTAATCTATTTGTTTGTGACCAACAATTTTGTAGTTGTACGGCTTAGATTTGTTTGATCTTTTGCTGCAGGAGGGACTTTTGCTTTGTATTCGTTGATTTCTAGGCATGCCAAAGTAAATCTCCTTCCTAACCAAATTCCATCAGACGTCCGCATGTCAAGCTTTCAACTGAAGGTACCATCACCAGAATTGGAGAGGTCACTGAAAATTAAAGAGAAACTTGAAACTTCTCTGACATTGAAGAAGCTTCTTCTGATGTTAGTCCTTGCGGGTACTTCAATGGTGATAGCTGATGGTGTCGTTACTCCTGCTATGTCAGGTTCGTTTCTTTTCTAGATGTTTTATTCCAGGAGGATACCTCTGCTGGACCTGAAAATTGAGTCCGGACTTGTCAATATCTTGTTTTTATATTGATTTATCACTTAAAAATTCTTGCTTTTTTTCTTGTGCAGTTGTATCGGCTGTTTCTGGCTTAAAAATTGGAGTTTCGGGAATAACACAAGGTTATTGGAACTTTGATTCTAATTAACTGTATAACTGTTTCTCATTCCTCAGGGAAACCCTTTTTCATCATTAGCTAGTATAGTATGATAGAGAGGCAATTAATTACTTTCATGTTAGAATCGGAGGTTACTTTGTTACAGTTCAAGTATGAGTTAGCCCCCACAGTTGCACTTCCCTAGTTACATAGCAAATGCACTTCTATGTTACATGGATATTTCTTTTAGTAAAATGACACGTCACCAACAATAGTCCTATTATTATATCAGTATCCATAAGAATTAGTTGAAATTGTGTTTTCTTTTTGCTTCTTTTGCAGGTCATGTTGCGGAAATCTCTGTTGCTTGTCTTGCAGTCCTATTCAGTGTACAGAGATACGGGACAAGCAAGGTTGGGCTTGTGGTTGGTCCAGCCTTGTTTGTATGGTTTTGTTCTCTCGCTGGCATAGGCATTTATAACCTTGTAAAATATGATTCTAGTGTTGTGCGGGCATTCAACCCGGTTCACATATATTATTATTTCAAGCGCAATTCAACCAAGGCTTGGTACTCTCTTGGCGGCTGCATTCTTTGTGCTACAGGTAATGCCTTATGGAAGAGCTGTACGCTGAACTTTTTCAATGTCCATTTTTGACATTTTATTTGGTTGGATGGGCTTGTGTGCTGCGTGATTTCTGATTATTGTACCTTCTCTTAGGCTCTGAAGCAATGTTTGCCGATCTTTGCTATTTTCCTGTGAGGTCAGTGCAGGTAAGCTATATATAGATTTTTGTCCTTTTCTGCTTTAGATATTTAACGCAGGAAGGTAAGACTATCGTGATCTTTTCTCACCAAGAATGAATTTTATCTGGGCAGCTGATATTTGTCCTTATCGTATTACCTTGCCTTCTGTTGGGTTACATGGGCCAAGCTGCTTATCTTATGGAAAATCATGCTGATACAACACAGGCATTCTTCTCCTCTGTTCCAAGTAAAGACATATTCCTTGTCGTTACTTTTCCTGATTTCTTGTTCAAATCAAGGAATGTTGATTGCATAGATGCATCAAAAGTTTCTTTTTCTTATTTTGTATTTGGTTTCGAAGTTTCTATGTTGTGTTTTCATAATGAACTATGTTTTAGCTTGCGATGAATAACCTATGATCCCTCCATCCTTTCTGTCTCCTGCAGATGGAGCTTTCTGGCCTGTCTTTATCATAGCCAATTTAGCAGCACTGATTGCTAGTAGGACCATGATTACAGCGACGTTCTCTTGTATTAATAAGTCAACTACGCTCGGTTGCTTTCCACGTCTTAAAATAATACATACCTCGAGAAAATTTATGGGTCAGATTTATATTCCTGCAATGAACTGGATGCTGCTGGCTTTAGCACTGGTTCTGGTCTGCACTATCTCAAACATTTACGAGATTGGAAATGCATATGGTAATAAGCTTTTGTTGTAGGAATCTTCATTTATACAGCTTGATTTTTTTTCCCATTTTTATCTTCTAACATAACGGCTATATTTCGGTTATATTTCCAGGTTTATGCATCCTCTAATTTTACATCATTTTTTACAGGCATTGCCGAACTTGGTGTAATGATGATGACCACTGTCTTAACAACTCTTGTGATGCTTCTTATATGGAAGACAAATATCTTTATTGTGCTGAGTTTTGTCTTCATCTCCTTGGGGCTGGAGTTGACCTTCTTTTCTTCAGCTTTGAGGAGTGTAGGGGATGGAAGCTGGATCATACTTGTCTTCGCTGCTATCATTTTCTTGATAATGTCAATATGGAACTATGGAAGCAAGCTGAAGCACGAGACAGAGGAAAAACAAAAGATGTCAGTCGAATTGCTTCGCACGCTGGGTCCCGAGCTTGGAACTGCTCGGACTCCCGGCATCGGTTTGCTTTACAGCGACCTAGCAAAGGGCGTACCTGCAATATTCGGACGTTTCCTCATCACTTTGCCTGCCATCCATTCAATGATCGTATTCGTATGTGTAAGGCATCTCTCTGTATCTCTCGTGCCTCCGAGTGAAAGGTTTATGTTCAAGCGTGTTGGCCCCAGAAGCTACCATATATTTCGTTGCGTAGCCAGGTTAGTTTAATGGTCTAATTTAGTTCATTCTTAGCTACGAAGCTAGGTTCATCCGACCATATCCAGTTAGATTGTGACATGCCTGTTCCTTTTCTTGCCAGATTTTGTTTCATCGTCCACTACTAAACACAAAAGTTATGTTATAATCTGCATTGGATTAACCATGCATCTAATTAGACCTGACAACCCAACTCATGCAGATATGGCTACAAAGACGTTAGCAAAGAGAGCCCACAGGCCTTTGAGCAGTTACTCGTCGAGAGCCTCGAGAAGTTCATTCGCAAGGAAGCTCAAGAACGATCGCTGGAGAGCGACGGAGATTACGACTCTGATTTTGAAGAAGAGACTTCTCCTCCACAAACTCCCATGGCGCCAAGTGGAAGCCTCTTTTCTCTCGGGGCTCCACTCTTGGCTGAGTACAAAAGTACACGCAATCCAACCTCGAAAGCAAGCAAGCCCGACAAGCCAGGTCCCTCGGGCAACAAGACAAGTACTGACTCTCAGGACAGCCTCGACACCGAGCTTTCCTTCATACAAAAGGCAAAAGAGTCAGGACTTGTGTATCTCTTCGGCCACGGAGATATCAGGGCGAGGAAGAATTCATGGTTTATAAAGAAATTGATTATCAACTACTTCTACGCCTTCTTGAGGCGAAATTGCAGGCGGGGCACTGCAAATTTAAGTGTTCCTCACTCTCATCGAATACAGGTGAGCATGACGTACATGGTCTAAATCTGTTGCTGTAGCGTTAATAACTCTTCCACCAGTTTTGGCTTCCTAGAGGTATTTTATGAGTGCAGTTTGTGGGTTGTAGTTTCTAGACATGACCATGTTTAAAAAAAAAAAGCTGTTTATTGTTGATTTTGAGCAAGGTTTCTGGTCAGTATATTTGTATCACTGATGACTGCACGTATTTGCAATGTAATCTTTTATATAGTTTGGATGGGATCTGATGCAACACTGTAACGATATTACAAGCATGGTTTCAACTACATATCATATACTGAAGACAAAAGGGAACATCATGGTTCATTACACACATTATTTGAAACCCTATACCAATATCACACCGTATACGACCTCTGCCTTAATGGTAGCCCACAGGCGCAGGTGACTCCCTTAGTTCCTTGCCCTCGAAATGTACATCCTGATTAACAATAAGGGAAGTTTAAAAAAAAAAAGCACATCAACTCTATACAAGAAAAGGAGAGAGGGTTAAACTCACCGAAGCAAAGTGATTGACGTCTCGGTGGTGAGCTTCATCGGCTCGAATGACCATAATAACATCCTTGAGAGTCGCATCTTTAGGAAGCCTCCAATAATCGATCGAAATGGCCGGTGCAGGAACATTTTCGATCGAGCCATTATCGATGTCTTTCAAGTACTCTGTATACGAATGAATGGCCTCTTCTTCCAAGTAGCCGACGACTCTGTGGGCAAGCTTGGGGGACGTAATGTAGAGTACGAAGTAGGCGTTGAAGAATATTCCCTGGACGACGAGTACAAGCATCCTTTCGTACCATTTGGGCTGTACGAGTTCCACCATTGTCATGAGGTGCATTCTCTCGTTCTCCGCCTCTTCGAGCAGCGCTTTGATCCATCCTCCACTTTGTTGAAATTTGCGCAGAGATCTGAGGTGTAATAGCATTCCTCCCACCATACCTGGTACTGCTGCTACGGTCTCAAGCATCATCGCACGGCATCCATAGCGTCTCTGTAATGTGTTTATTTCAGCATCTAACGCCCAACTTTGCATTATACACACACAAATCTGATGTTGATTATGTTTACCTTGAAGAACAGATCTGTTGGCAGCCTAAGCAGTTTCACTGTTCGCAAAGCAAATTTGTCGATGAATGTCTTCGGAACGTGGTGCTTGCCGAGATCGATTGATAGATCAGAAGTATAAGTTTCCCAAGGCTGCACAAAAAGCAAAGTTCAGGTGAAGACTACGGCCATAAACACAAGGATAATCGATATCTGTGGTTATTGTTACCATGAAGCAGTTCCACGGCCACTCCGTACCGTCATCTCTGACGATCTTCTGCCGCGAAACTCCCCAATAGCTTGACACCACCGCCTTCTCATCCTTACGCGGCGGCTCGTTCGACTCCCCGCCTGAACCCTTTTTATCCTTATCGGAAGCCTCCGGCGAGATCGTCGTCATCCACCTCAAGCGAACAGACGCCGCAGAGTTGTTGACCACCTGTTCGCGCGCGGAAGTCACCGACACTCGGCCGGCGATCGCGCGCCTGAAAACAGTTCTGGCGACTGAGAAGTTCATATCTGATGATCGGAAGTTGAAAAGCCGGTGCGCGTTTGGTTAGGCTATGCCGAGATGACGTGGCGTCAGACTTATATACGTGAAGGAAGTTAAAGGACGAGATTGCCCTCAATATCTTCGGAGAGCAAGCGGCTCATACGACTAGTAAAGCCGTCTTGAACGCTTTCATCTGACACGTGTAATTATATTATTGGTTCGTGATATTGACGCTCAATAAGACAAGATTGACTTATATGGGGCTGCTATGATAGATAGTCCATTTTTTGTTCCGTGAATAATTTGGTGATTTTGAGAAGCCTAAGATGAAAATTAGAATAATAATGGCAATCCTCAAAGATAGCTAAGCTAAACAAATGCAAGAAGAATGATTCTCCATTACCCTTAATTCTCGTACTAATTTGATTATCCCCAACCAAACAAACGCTTTGTCTTCCTCCACGCGTGCAAGACCTTTCGTCCATTCAACCCTTCGTTTCTAATATATAAATCAACCCTATCAACAAACTCCCTAGTAAATCTCATCGCTCCCCCCCAAAAAAATTAGTTCACTGCAATTCATTCTGGTCATTACATTATACTTCTCTTCTCTTCCATCATCTCGTTTTCTTTGCGGTGGTGGTTGAGTTTTCTTGCACTAAACAGACGTAATACATCGATAGCACTTAGATGATCATAACATGTAGGAAAGAGATCTTATATTTATTATCAGAGATTGAGAAAGCATGGAACTTGCGAGGATCACTGAGCTCATAATAATGTGGTGCAGAATACGTAGCTCTCGTGTTGGTCTCGTGGGTGGAAATCACACGGCTTCGAGATTTTGCACTCGCTAGAAATTCCTTCCCTTTATTTCATTACCATTCGTCGTTCTCGCCCTCGTGTCTTTTCATAATCGTCGTTTCTTTTTCTGCATTTCTTCACTTTCCTGTCTGTCGTTTTACAATTGATTTCTTTCTCGATTGTTAGCTAGTATAGCTTTTTCTTGATCTCGTTAAAAAGGTTTCCTTTTTTTCCGAAAAATGGGGCGTGCGTGCCTATCGAAGGAAGCTGTGTACGATTTGGACAACAACTATGGAATAGGGTTGAATTCTAACTATCAAACCACCCTATTGGTCATAAAGCTCCCAGATTCTCGTGCCCTTCGCGTCATGTCAAGGTCACTTCTCTTGGCGATGTTCTTCTTCTCATTGCCCTCTCTTTTCACTACACTGATGAGCATATCTGCAAGCTCGACAACTTCTCTGCAAGACACGAACATGGTGGGCAAAGATGTCTTCAAAATCTTGCCCATTCTCCTCCGCGATTTGCTCGACGAAGGGCTCGTCCACAAGGGCCACAACGGCTATGTCTTGCAGCCCGATTCTTCCTACGAGATATTAGAGGATGATTTGGAGTTCTTGAAAGATGCTGGCGTCGATCTGCAAATTGGCGGAGAATATGATCATGATAATCTCCTCGACGAGAAAAAACGAGTCTTTGACTTCGTCGTCGCAGTAGGGTTTAAAGGGATTCACAGTGCCGACGCCGTACTCAAAGAAAATGGGCTGGTTATTACACCGTTGGGCAACGATCCCACGAAAGGCTTGAAGTTTCTGACTTCTTACAAGATCGTCTACCTAAGGAGATTCGAACACACGGTCGTCGCGATGAAGAGAGGGACGGGCGAAGAACCGATGGCTGCGGCGGCGCCCAAAAGAGTGCTGTGCGGCGTCACGGCGGAGAAGAAGAAGGCGGCGCTGAAGAGATTGGAGGACGTCTACCTCGAGCCGCCCAGGCGGGCCCCACTGGCCAGCAATAAAAAGCAGAGGCCGTTCACTTCTAGGAAGATAAAGTTCCTTCCCAATCTGCTGAAAGACTCGCTCGACGAATACCCAAGAAGGGTTTTCATCTCCGACGATTCGAGCTCGCTTGACTGGTTCAAGAAGAGGTATCCCACGAAGGGTCAGGAATTTGAGGTGTTGAGCTTATTGGATACGGCGGCGGAGGGTTCGCCGTCTGTGTCGAACTGGCTGGTGGCGGAGAACAAGGTGAGGAGGGAGGACTACGTGGTGATGAAGGCGGAGGCGCGTGTGGTGGAGGAGATGATAAAGGATAAGAGCCTTTGCCTCGTCGACGAGCTTTTCCTCGAGTGTGAGAATAAATGGAGCGATGGAGATGAGAGTAAGAGAGCGTATTGGCAGTGTTTGGAGTTGTATGGTAAGGTTAGAGATCAAGGGATTGCTGTACATCAATGGTGGGGGAATTGATTCGTCGTCGTCTGTGGTTTCTTTATTGATTATTTCCTTTTTTTCTTTTGTCTATAATTCCATTGTCGTGTGTTGTGTTACTTATGTGTTGTGTTGTATTGTACTTTGCAATAAGTTCGTCTGTTTCTCATGTTCTCCTGTAATGGTAATGGTATGGTACTAATGCATAGGAGTTTTAACAAATTATATGGGATTTCTTTTAGTTAAGTGTCGTCCCATTACGTTAACTTTATGCATTAAATGTTCGAAATAAGCGAAATAATAAATAGAATATGCAACGTGAAGATACTAACTATAGTATTGGAGTACTATCTATAATAAGGAATTTTGGACCTTCTGATTAAAAAAAGGCATTTACATTGCAGACCCCTTTTAAGTTTCAATTAGAGTTCAAACCCCTTTCAGAATTTCATAGTTTTAAGAATTCAGTTTTTTCAGAAATACTTCATGGGTCTGTGGTAATACTTCATGAGTCTGTGGTAACACTTCATGGGTCCGTGGTAACACTTCATGGGTCTATGGTAACATTTCATGGGTCTGTGCTAAGGGTCAATTTCTCTAAATGAAACTTATATTGGGTCTTTATCTATAAATAAAACTTACATGGGCCTTACCTCTAATTGAAAATATGAGTTGGGATCTAACTCGTAATTTGCACTAAAAAATATATGGAAGTGCAGAAAAAACCGAGGTAAACGCCAAGATCGGCCACCTCATGTCCTAATCACCATCAACTCACAGTAGCCTAATTTAATCTCCATCTCTTTGGCTCGTCGATTGGCAGATCGAACAAGAAAAGAGCAAAAGAGAAAAAAATGGATAGCAGAGAAGATGAGATTGTGGCGGAGAATGGAAACTCAGAAACTGCTCAGAAAGATGGATCGATTTGTGGGTTTGATTCTCTTCGCGAGCTCCTTCAATCTTCACTCAGCCCGCAGATATTTAAGGTAACGATTG
Source organism: Craterostigma plantagineum (assembly GCA_027422505.1). Classification (NCBI taxonomy): domain Eukaryota; kingdom Viridiplantae; phylum Streptophyta; class Magnoliopsida; order Lamiales; family Linderniaceae; genus Craterostigma; species Craterostigma plantagineum. The sequence goes on from JAPQWV010000050.1 coordinate 5,587,570, forward strand.
TTTAATGAAATGATTTTCGTTGTGGGCTTTTTGTGCTTATGAGTGTTGTAATGAAGTTTTTGGTCTGGGCAGGAAGTGAGCCGTTTGCTTGTCGGACTGAACTGTGGAAGATCGCTCGATGCCATTACTTTAGCTAAGCCAGCAAAATCTGCTTCCTCCAAATACGACTTTGATCTTCAGGTAATTCCCCTTTTCCTTTTTTCTTTTGCTTTAGAAGTTTCGTAATCTATTAATCAGCTTGAGAAGAAAGCTCGCGTTCTTCTATTGTGGAGATTAACAGAACACTAGTGTTTTTCATCTAGTTCAGGCATATGCATTCCACGCTGAGAAAGAGTCTCTCAGAGAACCTAGGATTGTGAGGGTTGGTCTAATTCAAAACTCAATAGCCATGGAAACTACGTCGCCATTAACGGAGCAGAAAAGGGCCATCTTTCAGAAATTGACCCCAATCATCGAAGCAGCTGGAGATTCTGGCGTCAACGTACTCTGCTTGCAGGTATAAAATCTTTCATTTTCTTTTTACGAAAAGTAAAGATTACTCGTTGGAAATTCACCGAATAAACGTTCGATCGCAGGAGGCTTGGATGATGCCATTTGCATTCTGCACGCGCGAGAAGAAGTGGTGCGAATTCGCCGAACCCTTGAATGGAGAATCGACTCAGTTTCTCCAAGAATTCGCAAAGAAGTACAACATGGTCATAGTTAGTCCCATCCTCGAAAGAGACACGAATCACGGGGAGACAATTTGGAACACCGCTGTAATAATAGGAAACCACGGTAACATTATCGGGAAACACAGAAAGGTAGGTACACAAACATCACCAGCAAAAAAAAAAAGTTATTTAAAATTTTTCGTGGCACATCTCTTTGCTCTACATAGCATGCTATTCTATGCAGAATCATATTCCTAGAGTTGGAGACTTCAACGAAAGCACTTACTACATGGAAGGAAACACTGGCCACCCTGTCTTTGAAACAGCTTACGGTAAGATTGCAGTCAACATATGTTATGGCAGACACCATCCTCTCAATTGGTTGGCTTTCGGCCTAAACGGTGCTGAGATCGTCTTCAATCCTTCGGCTACAGTCGGTGAGCTCAGCGAACCAATGTGGCCCATTGAGGTATCGAATCAAAACCATCGATGGCTCAATCTTTCTTTAAGCTATAACGAGCATTAAACTCTCACTGAATCTCCGTTGGCCTTGAATTGCAGGCTCGTAATGCTGCGATAGCACACAGTTACTACGTTTGTGCGATAAACCGCGTGGGAACTGAGGTTTTCCCAAACCCATTTACGTCTGGCGATGGAAGGCCACAGCATTCTGATTTCGGGCACTTTTATGGGTCGAGCTACGTATCAGCGCCCGATGCTTCGTGCACTCCGTCGCTGTCGAGGTATAGGGATGGGCTGTTAGTGGCTGATTTGGATCTTAATCTGTGCAGACAAGTGAAGGATAAGTGGGGCTTTCGAATGACGGCTAGGTATGAAGTTTATGCTGATTTGCTTGCCGATTATGTGAGGCCAGATTTCGAACCACAAGTGGTTTCTGATTCTTTGCTGCTGAGGACGAAATAAAGACAGTTGAAGAAAAGAAAGTCAGTGTAACGAAACAAGAATCTGTGCTATATATGCTAGTTTACAGACAGCTTTAATGTACTCCGTGATGGATTGAGATTGGCAAAAGCTTGTATGAATAAGCATATTTTCTTTCATTATATTGCTCTCTACATTATTTTTCTTTTTTAATTATTTTTCTGCGGGACATAATTAATGATCACATCTTCACTCCTCCAAAGGCCGTTCGGAATCTTATTATTCGCTCTTTTTATCTAATAGTAAGTGATGCTCATTGTTTGTCAGTTGTGAGTTACCCTAAGAAGGAAAAAAGAAAAGAAGAAATTCCCTTTGCATATGGCTGGAGCCAATGAGCATATGATAACCTAAGAAAAGAATTGTCATAAAGTTGGTTAAATTAAAGCACACGTGTTGCCATATCGAGCTAATTTAAGAAAGTCTTTCACTTTATTAATGTAGTAAAAAACGCAGGTTCTTGAACAGTGTTCTTCCACCTGTCAGTGATCTATAGGATAGACAACTACCTAAAAAATATCAATCATTCGACAGCTTTCGCAGAACCATCCCACCAGTAAAAGAAAAAGATATTTCATTTAACTGTAGCTATTTCTATGTACGAGGAAGAGTCCAACGTGTAATTTTAGCCCTTGATGGAGAACTCTCTCTATAAGGTCTTGACATCTGTATGTTGATCTTATTGATAAGCGATGATGATAACGTGCGGATTCTTTTAGTATAATTCTTCTGAAGTCATATATCAAGAACATGGCTTGTGAATCATTTGTGTGGTTTGATGCCGAGTCCTTTACCAAATAGAGAAGTAATCTGAAGTTGAAGCTTTCTTTCTTTATAGTTTTCGTTTTTTTTTAATCTGAAACTGAAAACCCCACATGCCACTTCTTTGTTCTTGTATTAACATGAGTTATTAAAACCACTTGTTGTTGTAAAGCTGTTTGGCCTTTCTTTAAAACCAAACCACTGGGGTGAGTTCCTTCAAAGCCATTTCTTTCTTGAAGTTAAGATTAGATTCCTGTGCTGAGATTAGTAAGGGCCACTCTACTTTTGTTGTCTCCCTTTTTTCTTTCCTCGTCAACCCTTTCTGTTTATAGATTCGTTCATTGAAAAACATCCAACATGCCATTATCTATGTCTTCAATTTGACTCATTAGGAAGTTTATGTTCTTTGTCCTTTGTCATACTTCGAATTCTAGAAACCCTTTTTTTCGGATCTTACTACACTCCAGCTCAAGTACAACTAACACAAAACAGTGAAGAAACCCTAATTTAATCTTGTTTTTGTTTTTTCCTTTCCTCAGAGAAAAATGGGTAGAGGGAAGATCGTGATCCGTAGGATCGACAACTCGACTAGCAGACAGGTTACTTTCTCGAAGAGAAGAAATGGGTTGCTTAAGAAGGCTAAGGAACTATCAATCCTTTGCGATGCTGAGGTTGGATTGATCATCTTCTCTAGCACAGGGAAGCTCTACGATTTCGCAAGTACCAGGTTTGTCTATATATGATCTTTGATGGATAATATTATTACCTATGAGTTGTAACAAGGTTATTACAAATATTTGATTGATGTGTTCTCAGCGTCATATAGAGTAACTTTTCCTGCCTCTTGTATATATTTTGCCTTAAATATCTGAGATCTCTTTCTCGGTAAGGGTTTAGATCAATAAGCATACATCACAAATACCAAAGAGATTGTAAGTTCCTCTAAAGAACCTGTAAGATCCTGAGTTATCTCTGAATTTTTGTTGATCAAGATGATAGTACTAGTCTTGAACCCCTTTGATCAAGTGAGATATGAGAGTCAAACTAGATGCTAAGTTCATGTGCTGATGAATATACTGTTATGAACTTTTTTGCAAGTACATGTACTAATTAGGTGGATCTGATCATAAGACCTAGACTTTTAACTAACCGTACGTACATGAATATATGTGAAAGTGCTATATGTCATGTCTTTTTATTTTCTTGTTTCAGCATGAAATCCGTGATTGAGAGATACAACAAACTCAAAGAGGAGCATTATCTTTATCGTCTGGCGAATCCCTCTTCGGAAGTTATGGTAATAAACTCTTTTAAATCTATATATACTTTGTGCGTTGCATGTTGGGTATTCTATTTGCGACAGCGAAGAAGGTAAGTTGGAAGCACTGCAAGTGCATCGAATCACCTTTTGAAATGAAGAACCCTAGAAAGAGAGGGAGAGACTTAGATCCACCAATATAAGCAACTATAGACTTGAGACTTATGTTTTAGAGAAAACTTCTACTTTTGAGATATTGGGAGTGGGACTCAAATTTCATAGCAAAGGCTATAACTCCAACTTACAGAAGAAGCAGCATCTAAATGCGTATAGAAGATTCATCGTCACCGCGAAGTGACAAAGATGATTGATATTGGCATAAGCTTCAAATGCCGTTTGAGATGTTTCTCGTCTTCCTATGATATGAATATGAGTTGTTATAGCAGATGAGCTCATAATTTTTTCTCTTCAGAAGCAGCACACATAGACCGACCATGTAAATTTTAAGCTTACATGGGACAACATAAAAAAAGCTGCTTGCAAGAACAAGACTCGAGGCCATCTCAATGCACGGGGGAGAGCGTGAAAGAAATTCCATTAAAACATAGTTCGTTTATTACAGGATTTAATAATAGCGCAGACTTCGAGCATACAAATGAATCCTCCTGCCACTGAGTATATGTGTTCCTAGCTGAACCATATCTCATGTGATACGGACAGATGAGATGATACATAGTTATGCTATGGGAAAGAAAAATCAGCAAACTATGTAAATGACATAAACAGACTTTTAGGATGATGATTCTTATATGTTGCTGTGAAAAATCTATCCCTGCAATGGGAAAAAACCACATAAGAAGCTGGAAAAGATACAGCATGAGTTTGAGGCATTGCTCAAGTACAAAGAAGATAAGCTTACACTAGGCAATCTCTCCCATGATGAAAGTCACAAAATAAATCACAAGGATGATCAAAACATATATGGGATATAGATAGAAAACTAGGCGATAATGAAGAACCATGGATGAAACACTCTGCAATGTGAGGCATTTTAGTGTATCACGGAGAAGATATATGTACCTTGAAATTCATGGATATTATTAGCTCTATCTCTGGCATGAAGCTTTCACAGAACTAGTAGATTGAATTTTCACTCGACCTCAAGAAAAAGTACTATCTTCCCTCTTCACGCCTTCCCGAAATCCATATCCTCACGTTTAAAAGGGAGTAAACATTTCTTCGTAAAGTTTTTAAGCCCTGCGTAGCAGCATAAAAATCTACCCGAAACTTTGTACTGAATCTCTCCGAGCTAAATCACAATACTATTCTTTGTACTGAATCTTTCTGAGTAACATTTCTTCATAATGTTTTTAAGCCCTGCGTAGCAGCATAAAATCTACCCGAAACTTTGTACTGAATCTTTCTGAGAAAATTCACAACACTATTCTATTACTTGGTTCTTGCAGGTTGCTCATCTTGACGTTAAGGTGGCCTCCTCCTCTCAGATGATTCTTATTAGTTCCTCTTCCTCAAAATCAACTCTCTTGCATAGGTTTTTTCCTGCTAATACCTTCTGCAAATTCAAATAACACTCTCACACGTCGTCAGTTCTTTCTGATTAACTATTAATAACGTCCCCATAGCCGAAAAACGAAAAGGTGGAAAGGATTGATGCATGCAAAAAATGTACTCCCAAGTCCCACCATGCTAAACCATCCAGGATTGGAAGATTTCATTTTCTTATGATTGGAGAAAAGCGATCGACGTACATAGCGACTCGATATAGCAAAACGAAAAAGGTCTCCAAAGTCTTAGTCGTTATCACTCTGAAGATTACGAGCTTTTCGAAAACATCGAAAATCTCTACTCGCTCGTATGGAGTAGCAATATCTTTTAGTTGAAAGGAACAAAACAGAAGTACAGATCGTGTTTGAAGAGAAGATATGAACTATGCACATACAGCTAGCTCTTCTATATATATATATATATATGAGTTCGAAGTTGTTGTTATATTTATTTAGTTCTATAAAAAAATCCTGTGTTCTTTAACTTGATTTTGGCTTGTTTATTTTGTAGTTTTGGCAAAGGGAAGCAGCCAACTTGAGAGCACAAATGCAGTACCTGCAAGAAAGTCACAAGTAAGTTCTTCAGTTGAAAAAAGTGTTCTTTCGTGACAACTTTATTCTCAAATGAACAGAAATCCCTTTAACAATGGTTAACCCATGACTGATTGGAAAAGCATGATCAGATGGTGAATGAAGATACAATGGGGAAATCATATGCGCAACTTGGCTTAACGATTTTATTAGCATACATTATTGATGATATTGCATCTCTTCTTTCTCATCGCAGGCAGCTTTTGGGAGAAGAACTCTCAGGGTTGAGCTTCAAAGACCTTCAAAATCTGGAAAACCAGCTTGAAATGAGCTTGAAAGCTGTTCGGGTCAGAAAGGCAAGATATATAACTATACTTCAATCAATAAGTTCTACATAACAAAGTACTACTATTCATTACTACAGCATTAAGTTAACAAAAATCATAGCGTAAAACTCCAATTCTATCCATAACAGGACCAAATTCTGACAGATGAAATCAACGAGCTAAATAATAAGGTTCGTGAATAGAAAAATCAAAATTTTCTGTCTGGGCTGTCTGTTAACCAAAACCCTATACATCATGGCAATAAAAAGTGTGTTTACTATTTGTTGCAGGGAAACATCATTCAGCAGGAAAACATAGAACTGCACAAGAAGGTGAACCTCCTACGTCAGGAGAACGAAGAACTTCAGAAGAAGGTAAAGAAAAAACATAGTATTATGATGACAAACGAATAACAAATTATATTTATATAAGCAAATGGCATGTAGTTATCCCAGGTTTGTAAGGAAGGGGAAGTAAGTGAAGCAAAGACGACAGTGTCCCATGTTCCCCCAAGTGGAACCACTGATGATTTGCAGAAGTCCATTACACTTCACCTTAGCCCACCTCAAACTAATGGAGAAAGTGACAGACCAAAAAATAATATGATGATCATAATGGGGTTGGTTGCTTTACTACTATTTTATACTATGCTCTCTTACAACATGTATTACTTCGTGTGATGAAGTGAATGCAAGTAATGATTTCCCTTTTTCGATTTCATTTGTTGTTGCAATGCAACAGGCGTCAACTGCATTAAGGAGTTGGGGGAAATTCATGGAAAAAAAAAGGACGAAAAGAAAGCCATGGTGTGAAGGAAGGTTTAAAATGCTAACTCGTATCTGTTTGAGTGGTGCTGCTATGTAAAGTTATTTGGACATAAACAAACACGTGTTTTTTTCACTGCTTGAGAAAATTACTCTTAAATACTGAAAAACAGTTTGAAGAACTGTATGTCCAAATATCACCAACCCTCTTAGTCCTAGACATATAGCAAGGAAAGGGCGATATAAGTCATTACGACATATATAGTAACTATATGTTAAATTAATATCTCAAGCGCGACATATATGTATTATGATGGTTGACTATTGGTTGACATGCAAATATGAAGACAAAAACAAAAATCAGGCGGTGTTTGTCGCTGATGGATATTTTTCAACTTTGAAGCTTCAAAATTTCCAAGGATGAGATAAAAAGTCTCTGATTTCATACCGTGAGGAGCCAGCCAAGATCAGCTACCTTACCAAACTAGTATTATTCCTTTTTTGACGATTAAGTAAATCTAATATTTGATTTTGCTAACGATAGCATAAACAGAGACTTAAAAATGCCAACCCGTGAGTTGAATGAAGACTTGAAAGAATATAATAAACGTCTAAAGGTACACCAAACCAAACCACCTCTATATAAAATTGTCAATCATATCTCATTGATATGCTTAGAAGAAGAAAAAGATCATCTTTGTCCATACTTTTGGGAGGTATCTTCAGTATTCTTTTACCCTTTGATCAAACTCTCTTCATTTATTTAATTTGATCCCAGCTACTAAACTAATCTGACGCAGGGATCAATGGATGATTCAACCTTCAGAAGCTTTGCTCAATCGGTTTATAACATATAAGCATATATGATTATAACCTTCACAAAACAATCTTTTGTGTTGTCACATAAAGACTGATCTTTTTTTATGACAGGGAACTGATTATCCTCTTAATTTCTTACATCAATGGAATGGAGTGAACAGTTCTGTCGAAGAGCTTAGCTCTGTGACTACTTTTGCTGCTGCTCCCTCGATATGCCAAGCAGAGTTACAACAACATTCGTTCTCTCAACAACCTTTTTTGGACTTCAAATCTGCAACTTGGAACTCATATCCCAAACCTGGAGATTGGAATCAATCTCAAGTAGTTGTGCCTAAAGAGGAAGCATGGTCTTCTTCTAATGCTATAAATTTCGTTTCTGATTCAAAATTGAACAACTATCCCATCACCCCTTGTACGAAGATAAGCACCACAAGTGCCAAGCTTTCCCAAGATCACGTCATAGCTGAGAGGAAAAGGAGAGATAAAATCAGACAGAAGTTCGTAGCGTTGTCTGCTCTAGTCCCAGGTTTAAAGAAGGTGCTGCACTGCAATAATATCTTTCCAGTCATTCTATGATGAGATGGAGAAAAGTCGTAATCTTTATCTGTTGTTTTGTGTTCTACGAATAGATGGACAAAGCTTCGATCCTCGGAGATGCGATAAAGCACATGAAACATCTCCAGGATAAAGTGAAGATCCTCGAGGAGCAATCCAAGAAGAGATTGGAGTCTGTGGTTTCCATAAACAAGTATGAAATCGGCGGCCATCATAATACAAGAAAGGAGACACTTCCCCAAGTTGAGGCAAGATTCTGCGATAGAGATGTTCTTATTACAATTCACTGCAAGAAACGAAATGGGATGTTTGAGAAGTCCATAGCAGAGATTGAGAAGCTCCATATGTCAATTGTTAACAGCTGTGTGATGAGTTTCGGAGAATCTGCCCTCAACATTACGATTATTGCTAAGGTACCTACTAGGAATCTGATTTAAAGAATCATATTGTATATTTGCATTGAACATATATATCTTGATGATGCTCACTTCTTGCAGAACGATGAGAGTGTCAGAAGAGACGTGAAGGAAGTGATAGAGAATCTGAATAACGCGCTAAAAAACTGATGCAAAAATAAAATTTTCGATATGAAGTGTGTTGGCTATCCACCATCTTATTTCATGACCACCTTTGAAGGTTTGTTTGGCTGTGAGTTCATTTTGAAGAAGGGTTTTTTTTTTTTCTAACACGGTTCATCTTCATCTTGGCCATGTTAGTTATCATTCTACTCACCCTTCTGATGTAAAGCTTCGCAGCTGTATTTTGTCTTTTTTTTTCTTGTTATGGAAGGTTGAAATTGAATTTCAACTGAACATAGTAATGTTAAGCTGGTGGATGGTGATACTTGTCATGTAATAAGCTGTTTGATTTGCTGAGTTTCTGAAGTTTGAATTTTCAATCTTACAAACTTGACGAGAACTTTGGACATTTAGGGTGAGTTTGGTATGCGGAATCCGGTGCGGAAAGGGAAAGAAAACGTATTATGGTACGACACGTAAGGCGTAATGTATAACGATCCGATGCGTATCATTTCATTTTCCTTTTCTTTTCCGCGTTGGATTCCGCATACCAGACGGACTCTTACGACTTCTGTTTCCTTTGTGGGCCCAAAAGCAATAAAGGTACAAGGCCCAAATACTAGAGGCTTTAGCCCAATTAAGATTACAAAAGGAAACTACATATACAAAATTTAGAAAACAAAAAACCAAAATATTAATAACAATGTTTATGAATTGATAAGGACGATTTACTTGATTTTTAATGTTTCGTCATAGCTTACAAGTTTCACATATTTTCGGTGTGATTATTATATTAAGGGTCAGACATGTCACAAAAAAAAATTGTCTTAGTCATTTGAATGTCGAATGACGATCTAGATGGCATTTTCCTTTCTTATTTATGTAATTAATAACAAAAAACTAAACTGGACTGACAGTTGTAAACCCATAAAGTAAAAAAGTTGACTGTTTTATAAGTAACTAAAGAGCACAAAAAACGTGTAGTAATAACTTGTCTCACCTGGTAATTTTGTTCTCCAAGAAGCTCGTAATGGCATTTATATCATAACTGTCCATGTTAACATCATGTTCTTGATTAATGCGATTTGTTAATAATATTACCATACCGCCAACCAAATCACATCCATAAATTAATCAATCTATAGGTCGATCATGCATTTAGACACTACCCCTAATATTCAATTCATCATAGTTACGTACCATTCTTAGGATCACGGGCATTCATATCTCTGTCTTGAATCGTTTACCTTACAAGGATGGTGAGAGTAATGTTAAAATATATTTTGAGATATGTCGTATATTTTTTTTGTGCCACGTCTCATATGTCAAAACCAGACATAAGACGTCTCATGCTTAGGAAACTTTCATTAAAAAGAAAAAAAAAACTTCATTACAAATATTAAATGTCCCTTGCGGGTAGCGTGGGTTGTTATTAAAAAAAGGACCTCGTGAATTTTATAGCTCACAAAAATGCGATTTACCACACACGAAAGAAAAAATCAAGATGTCGCGTCTTGGATTCTCGAGATAATTATAATATGTATACAAATAAGTAGATGGCCATGTCCCATGCACAAATAATAAAAATATTCTTAGAACACGATTCGCAATTTGCACTCCCATCCCATTATTTATTTACTATTTTTTTCCCGTTCAATGCACGGGTCATAATTATCTATAATTATTTGAAGTCGATTATACAACATAATTAACCATTTTCAATTAACTAATTAAAGAATTGATTTTTAAAACTTGGGTTGATTAGTTTTTTAGAGTGTGAGGTGGTTTTATCAACATCTTAATAAAAAAAATTAATTAAAAAAATTAATGGACGTGACACGTGTCAACACCACAAAAAACTACATTTAAATGTATATATAGGATTACAGAATGGTTTATAATTAAGTAAAAAACAAATTTGAAAATTTTCGAGAAAGAAAATATGCATGTTGTCTCTCGTAACACGCTTTTTAAAATGAGGCCGTTTAAGTTGCCCATACGAATCTTACTCACCATTATATATACCTAAACTAACATAACAACGTCGCCTTGAATCATCACAACAATTCACACAAGAAACGATTTGCTCCTGCGTACGCACTAAGATACGCCATCTTCATCTTGGCTGGTTTTGGAGAAGATGGCGGTGTTTGATCAGTGTATAATTGTAGGAGGAATTGTTGCTTTCCTTTTTGGGTTCTTTTTGCTGAACGTGCTCGGAAACGCTAAGAAAGCGAAAGGGCCGTCGAACGAGGATGAATGCGTTACGACGTCGGCCATGGATGGGGGTATACGGAGGGGGAACGGCGGTGATTATGACGTCATCATCGTCGGTGCTGGCGTTGCGGGTGCTGCTTTGGCTTATACGCTTGGCAAGGTGAAATATTATTACTGTCCCCTGATTTTCGCCGATTTGAAAATCGCTTCTGTTCGCGCACGTTTGAGATGGTCAAGTTTGTAGAATTCCTTCCCCCGTTTTTTCATTCCTATTTTCCTTTGATATGCTAAAACCAGTGATAATTCCTGAGGAAAGCGGTGGCACTTCGAGGATTTGATGTCAGATTACTTCTTTTGGGATTATGTTTTCCCCATTCTGCAAAAAATCATATTCTGATTGATACTTATTTATTTTGGATTGATAGAATCCTGATCGTTCATATATTTTTCCATTGATTATCCTTCCCTCTCTAGTAGTAAATCTGAATGCGAGTCGAGAATCTAAAGGCAGTAGAACATTGCAGAAAGCTTACATGTCCTAATATCAAATAGAGAGGAAAAAAAAGTTTGATTTTCAAATGATTTGAAAGGGCATGTCAAAACATGTACATGGCAACTACTAAAGTCTTGGTCTAAATTATCTAGACAAGGAAGTTGAAATCACTCTATGTCAGCTGTCAGTCAGATCAATAGAAATAGTGAGATATCTTTTACAGTGAGAGTTAATAAATGATTTTATTCACTGGAAGCACCTGTAGCTTATTATTTGCCTTCATGCACGAGTTCTTGTGAATATAACCAAGCTTGTGGTATGTATGTCTACTTGTAAGATTAACAACAAAACCACGTGGATTGATAATTTTCAGTTCTTTGGCGGTAATAACCACGATTCAGGGCTCTGTAACTCTTAATCTTACTATATAAAACTGATTAAAAGCAATGTTTTTTTTTTTGAAGGATGGGCGGCGTGTTCATGTGATCGAAAGAGACTTAAAAGAGCCAGATCGTATCGTCGGCGAGCTTCTGCAGCCAGGAGGATACTTGAAACTGATTGAGTTAGGTCTTGAAGGTATGACCTTGACAGTAGTTCCATGTCTCTATCTAATCATCAATCATTTAGACATTTCCTTCTAAGTCTAGATGTTATGTGATTTTACTGCACTAGATTGCTTGGGAGGAATCGACGCTCAGCGAGTTTTCGGGTATGCCCTTTTCAAGGATGGTAAAGATACCAAGTTGTCTTATCCCCTCGACAAGTTCGATTCAGATGTGTCTGGAAGAAGTTTTCACAACGGTCGATTCATTCAGAGAATGAGAGAAAAGGCTGCAACGCTTTCCAAGTAACGAACTCGAAACCACTTCAAACTGTAGCCAGATATATTGAACGAATCAAAACTTGCAGTTGAAACGTTCTTTTTCTCGACAGAGTGAGGCTTGAGCAAGGAACCGTGACTTCTTTACTCGAAGAGAATGGAACCATTAAAGGCGTAAGATACAAGACGAAGAACGGCGAAGAGTTCACTTCTTATGCTCCTCTTACTGTCGTCTGCGACGGCTGTTTCTCAAACTTAAGGAGATCACTATGTATTCCAAAGGTAAAAACCACTTCGAGTTTCTTGCTATTCGATAAACTTCTCGTACTCTTTAATAATATACCATTTGACACTGTAGGTGGAGAATCCATCGCATTTTGTCGTTTAATTCTGGAAAACACCGAGCTTCCATATAGTAATCATGGGCACGTAATCCTCGGAGACCCCTCGCCGATCTTATTCTATCCCATAAGCAGCACTGAAGTACGATGCTTGGTCGACGTCCCTGGTCAGAAGCTCCCTTCCATCGCCAACGGAGAGATGGCTAACTACCTTAAAACCGTCGTTGCTCCACAGGTAAAAAAGAAAAAAAAAAAAAAAGAAAAACCATCCTCTTACAACTCTCGCAATGCGTTTACATAAACATACTAAGCTGAAATATTGTTGCACAGATTCCTAACGAGCTCTACGATTCGTTCGTGGCTGCCGTCGATAAGGGAAGCATGAGGACGATGCCTAACAGAAGCATGCCAGCCAATCCCAGCCCGACACCTGGCGCCCTCCTCATGGGAGACGCATTCAACATGCGCCACCCTCTGACCGGCGGCGGCATGACCGTCGCCCTATCCGACATCGTCGTACTTCGCGACCTTCTCCGCCCTATCCATGACTTAAATGACCCAAATACCCTCTGCAACTATCTCGAGTCTTTCTATACTCTAAGGAAGGTGATGATGAGCCTCATAACTTCCTTTCTTTCATTACAGCTATACTGTTTTGGCAATTCAATATATGTATGTATATCTATATATGTAGCCTGTGGCTTCGACTATCAATACGCTGGCTGGGGCGCTTTACAAGGTGTTCTGCGCTTCGCCCGATCAAGCGAGGAAGGAAATGAGGCAAGCTTGTTTCGACTACTTGAGCCTCGGTGGGATTTTTTCGGAGGGGCCCGTTTCGCTTCTCTCGGGGCTGAATCCTCGACCTCTGAGCCTAGTCCTTCACTTCTTCGCCGTGGCGGTCTATGGAGTCGGGCGGTTGCTGCTTCCATTTCCTTCGCCGGGGAAGATATGGCTTGGAGCTAGACTGCTCATGGTGAGTGAGTGGCCTTGTTTTCATTATTACAGCCCAACTAATTATAGAAGTGTGTATTTTGAACAATTCATTTTCATTTCCAGGGTGCATCTGGGATCATTCTGCCGATCATCAAAGCAGAGGGAGTGAGGCAGATGTTCTTTCCTGCCACTGTTCCAGCTTATTACAGAGCTCATCATTTGCTCAGTTAGTTGGATCTTACTGGTATGAGATAGTGTTTCCAAGCTCCTTATTTGGTATTGGCTTTCTAATGCAAGGACAAAGGGTTAAAACAATTTTATTTTAAAAATTATGTTGAGAGAGACGTTGATTGATGCAAAATAAATCTTGATTAGGCTAATACTTATAACATATGGTAACAAATCGGAATGGGAGAAATGCGAGCACGCCCATCGTTTTCATAATGTAATAGCATCCATGAGCATTGAAAGCACACATGCACATCGATATGGGCAACTGCTGTAGCTTTCGACATATATGTGTGTACTCCCCTCTTTTCCTTAATCCAAATCGTTCAAGGATAGATATATATGGCCTTGACTTACCTACCAAAGTGGGTATAACCCAACTCCTATTAAAAAAATAACATGTGTAATTTTTATTTAGTGAAACATGTATGTGTTGTTTTAACATAGTCGAGGTAGGGTATAATGTGTAACTTTTATTTAATGAAACACGTATGTGGTGTTTTAACATAGTGAGGGTAGGGTGTAATGTGTCACGTGTCATTTTCTGAGTAGAGTTGGGTTATACCCAATTGGGTAGGAAAGACAAAACCTAACAGAAAAAGCTATTAAGCTAAATATACGACACTTTTCACTTTCACTTGGCCTTCGACTCTGGACTTTTATCTTCATCGGACTGGGAGCTCTACAAGGGATAAAAAGCTCCCGACCCGCGGGTCGGGAGAGACGAGATCCCACTAAGTGATACTCAAGGCTGACGACGGCGAGCGGCGGGGTGGGCGGAGGACTGGGTGCAGGGTAGAATTTACTTAATACATGTCGTTGTAGAAATTACTTTTGTTTTTAAATACAATATGTTCTACCGTTTTCAAGATAAAATATTAACTATTTCCATATTTACCCCTATCTTAAATAAAAATTGTTAAATTAGTTAAGATAATATAATTAATTAATGATATAATGAAGATTTTATATTATTTATTAAGGTTTTGTCTTTCCTACCCAATTGGGTATAACCCAACTCCACTCAGAAAATGACACGTGACACATTACACCCTACCCTCACTATGTTAAAACACCACATACGTGTTTCATTAAATAAAAGTTACACATTACACCCTACCCCACTATGTTAAAACAACACATACATGTTTCACTAAATAAAAAACAACACATGTTCTTTAGTTCTTGATAGTTGTTTTCTGTTTGTCCCTTGTAGACCTTTTCTCCCTACGTGGGAGTGTTGTACCCCATTATGTGGTTGTGTTGTGCTCGTTTGTGAGCCTTTGTTCTCCCGATTGACGATGTGCCGGTGAGATCCTTTGGGTTATTTAACTCCGGTACCTTTGTTGATTTATACAAACTGTTGTTTCGAAAAAAAAAAAAAGAATGACCAAGTTCTTTATTTCTCCTCATCGATTAGCAATTACAAAACATAGATATAGTCTAGCAATCCTCTTTTGACTTCTTTTTCTCTCACGGCATGAATCATGATTAATCTTCATTTAATCAATCATCTTGATATAATAACAACAGTTGGGCCGATCCCCCATCCCATCACTGCAAACGGTGGTAGCAACAGCACCTCAGATTGTGTGCCTGTGTAAGTGTGTGTATTTCGTCTTTGTTACTGAGAATATATGATGCAGCACTACTATTACAATAACTGCACTTCAGCAGCTCGCGGATCCATTTGGATATAGGACTGCTAGTAATTGGTAATAATAATTAAGAAGACGATGATGACGACAAGCAATAGCATGCTGCGTAGTTGTGCCATCGTCTCTTCTTGCAGCAGAAGAAGAAGAATCATATCAAGCCATTATAGTGATGGTGGTGATGATGACGTCATCGTCGTTGGTGCTGGCGTTGCTGGTTCTGCTCTAGCTTACACTCTTGCCAACAACAAGGTCAGGCGTCATAACTTTTACTTGATATAAGAAACAAAGCCCTCTCTCTCTCTCTCTCTCAAGTTAAACCATTAGTAGATCTATCTCACCCTTTATATATGTATGTATACTATTATATATTATGTGTATTTGTGTGTGTATCAGCCAAAAGCAGTTCACAATAGTAAGATCTCTCCAGTTTGTGTTATTGGCATGATGAAAATATACAGTTAATGTTGTTTATTTTCTATATATATATATATATATATATATATTACAAATTTAATTAGGATGGACGCCGAGTGCGCTTAATAGAAAGAAACTTGAATCAGCCAAAAACTGTAGCTGGAGAATTACTGCAGCCCGCCGGCTATCTCAAGCTGCTCGAATTAGGCCTTGGCGGTAATAAAATAACATAAGATCCAACTAATTAATATGGTTTTATTGATGGTGGCATATGTTGTCTTGATATTGGCTAACTCCTTTCATTAATTATTGCATATCTGCAGATTGCTTAGAAGGTATTGAGGCTCAAGTGGTGGAGGGATACGCAGTTTATAGAGGCAAAAGAAGTGCTGTGCTTCCTTATCCTTGTGATGATGATAATACTCGTCAGAACCAACCAAGAAAACTCACTGGTAGAACGTTTAGACATGGCCATTTCGTTCAAAAGTTGAGGGAAAAAGCTGCCTCCCATTCCAAGTATGCATGTGTGTTGTTAACTATTTTATATATATATATGTGTGTGTGTGTGTGTCTTCTTCGATCATCTCTGATTTCTGTATTTGTCGAATCCTATATATAGATATCTTTGTTTTCTTTCTTTATTTTGGCTCAGTGTTAAGTTGGAGCAAGGTACAGTAACATCTCTAATCGAAGAGGGAGGCGCCATCAAAGGCATTCGCTACACAACGATCCCTAATAATGACGGCCAAGAATCGATGTTGTTACGTTCTCCTCTTACAGTCATCTGCGACGGCTATTTCTCGAATTTTCGCAAACTCCTTGCAAGTCCAAAGGTAGAGCGTAGACCATATCGATCAATTAAAAAGAGGGTATTATTATTGCCTGAACGCTCTTCTTTTGTCCTTGACTACTCCAATGCACACATCATCATCATCATCATCAGGTACATAAGTTCTCTAATCTCATAGGCTTGACCTTAGAGAACGTTAGTGTTCCTCAGCCGGGTTATGCCCATATCATCATGGGCGACCCGACCCTTTTCGCAATGTACCGTTTAAGCAGCACCGAGGTACGCCTCTTTGTAGATATGGCCGGGACGAAATTACCTTCCATATCTAACGGTGACATGGCGCGTTTCCTTAAAACTCAAGTTTCTCCTCAGGTAAACACTACACCTGCAGAGTATTATATCTCGCATAAATTAATAATATAATTATCTGCGAGTGATTATGCTTGTTTATTACAATATGAAAAAAGTGATGCGCTTTGTTCGAACACACACAGCTTCCCAAAGAACTAGGGAATTCAGTCATTAGATCAGCTGAGAAAGGTGACATTAGTACAATGCCAGTTACATGCATGCCTGCTAGCCCTAAGCTCATTCGAGGAGCCCTTTTGCTCGGAGATTCTTTGAACATTCGACATGCTATGAGCGGAGGAGGAATGACGGTTGCCCTACAAGACATCTCTCTTCTGCAGAATATGTTGCAGGGTTTGAACTTGGAAGATATAGAAGAAGTCACCAAAGCCACTCAACAGTTCTACAGTGCCCGTAAGGTACACGTATGAGAATAAATTTATGACTAAAAGGAGATGATCATGCGTAGTGATGTATAAAATCCCAGAGGAGAAACATGTTCGTTATTTTGCAGAAACATGCGTTTAACCTCAACGTTATTGCGAATTCGATATGCAAAGTGATGTATAAAATCCCAGAGGAACTAAGGAACGATGCTTTCGAAGCTTGCTTCAACTACTTGAGGCTTGGGTTTGGCTTTCCTCAGGGATTTGTAGGTTTGATTTCTGGCTTGGACCAAAAGCCTTGGACTTTATTGCAGCAAATGGTGGCTGTGGCTACTTTTGCCTCGGGCTCCATTTTTCTACCTCCTTCGCCTGGAAGGGCCTACAACTTCGCGCGATTTGCGTCGGTTAGTTAATTCTTTGCCATCACAAAACATGTCTTATAGTAACGAATTATTACTATTGTAAGAACAGCAAATGTGCCATTGGATGATGATGAACCCTCATTTGTTAGTTATAATTCTTTCAGGATGCAACAGCTGATGTTATGAACTTGCTTTTGGACGAAGGAGTCAATCTCAATTATCTCTTGCTCAATGAAACAGCTTCAAAAAGATAAATTTATAATTTCTTGATATTTTGGCATAGATATATAGATGGGTACAGCGATAAGAAGATGAACAAGTATCATTTGTATGTAATGAAGGACTGATAAGCATTTATTATTTATGAACTTTTATCATATGCAGATTAATTAAATATTCCAACATTAGTCAAAAGAAAAATAGTAGTGTAGTAACAGTTAGCACACCCAATGGAGTAAAACATGGAGCTAATTAAGGTTTGACAATTTGGAGTGTCGTAATTACCGCTTTTGAATTCAATCAAACTTCTATACAAAAATGATCACTTTCCCCAAAGTACTGACAATATTACTCGGTTTTTCTTTGGAGACCGCATGAAAATATTAAAGGACCCTTGATTTCTACGTTTTTGATTTCGACAATCAAATGAATATCTCTTGATAAGGACCATGTGTATATTACTACATATATTTAATGAGCATATAATATTTGTGAGTCTAGCATATTTTATCTAAAGGTGCGGACAGAAGATATCGCCATCATTCACGAGACTCAAAATTTCGACATATTGCATCGCAACCACTAATATAATTCCATGAGCACAAAACAATAATATGACATCATTCTATTAAGCACCTTCCAGAAAAAAAGCTATTCTTCTCGGAACTATTACGCGTGTGATAACTCACCTGTCATCATTATGATTGAACTATTTGTCGGTATAATTGTTCGAAACATATAATGTATATCTTCTTATACGAAATTAGTTTTCGAACATCTCATACGAGATCTCAAGCTAAGACAAGTCCAACTGTCGTCCCATTGCATTCACAATGAACGGATATTTCCTACATTTAAGGCTGTCCCAATAATTTCTCCTTTTTTGAAAAAATCTCACGTTTTATCAATCGCACATAAACCCCCCCCCCCTATTCTCCTCTATAAATATAAACCAAAAATCACGGAACCAAGACAAAACAACACAACAAAACAACAATGGAGTTCTCTCATGCCTCATCATCCTTCTCCACCATACTTTCCTTGACAGCCCTAATCATATTATCCTCAATCTCTTCATCATCTTCTTCTTCTTCCTCGCCCATGGACATCATCATCAACAACGACCAATCAGCTGAGAACAGCCCACAAGCCTTCGTCGACGCTCACAACAGTGCTCGTGCCCAAGTAGGGGTTCAACCCCTAGAATGGAATGAAACCCTAGCTAACTACGCCTTGGAATACGCTCAAAAACGCTACGAAGACTGCAAATTAGAACATTCAATGGGCCCTTACGGCGAAAACCTAGCCGAGGGTTGGGGCTCTTCTTTATCTGCTTCCGAAGCTGTTGATATGTGGACCGAGGAAAAGTCTTGTTATGATTACGGTTCGAATTCTTGCGTGGGCGGAGAGTGCTTGCATTATACTCAGGTTGTTTGGAACGAAACGACCCATCTTGGGTGTGCGAGAATGACTTGTAAGAACGATTGGATATTCGTTATATGCAGCTATGATCCTCCTGGGAATTATATTGGACAAAGACCCTACTGATTATGGATCGATATGTACCATTTTATTCATGCGGATAATATATATCACCTTTTATTACTTGGTGGGGGTGGGGGACTAGTTTTAACGTCATGTGGTGTTGTATTGTACGAGAGGGAGTGTTGTTGATTGCTATCTTAATGTATGGAGATATTATCTCATGCATTACATCAATTAAATAATATCTCGAGTTGCGTAGAGTCGATTACAATATTACGTAAAAGTTGGCAGGTGTTACTATTGCATGTCAACGAATGATTGAATTCAGACAAAAGAAACCCTTCCTTGGAGTTGGATCACAACTCATCTCGCCCGACCCGAGAATGGTCCAGCGGGCCTTTATATGGATAATGGACACTTTTTTATGACCCGTAATATCAGTGATGGGCCTATTGAATATTTACGAACAAAGAATATTTACTTAGTGGCGAAGTTAAATGCAAGGAAAGAACGCGTCTCTAGTATATTCTCTCTTATGTACACGCGCAGTAATTAATAATAGAAAGGAAAGCTCCTCCTCAATTCCATTTGCGTACGGCTTCTTCTTCCTTGATCATCTCTGTCGTCTTAAATCTCTATATATAGCAAGGCAAACCCTCTTTGCAAAGATCTTAAAGTCTCCATCCAAGCATAGCAACAGCACAAAAAAAAAAGTGACCTTTAGTTTGTTTTTCTGTTTTAGAACCATGAGTTATTACAACCAGAATCAAGCCCCCGTCGGCGTTCCACCACCTCAAGGTGATTGATTGATTGATTGATTACCTTTTTTTATTGTTTCAATACATATATAATTATGTCTTTTGATTATCTTGATTGTGATTGATGTTTTGTGTTGTATCTCAGGTTATCCGCCTGAGGGTTACCCCCCAAAGGACTCTTACCCACCTCCCCAGCACGGCTACGGCTATCCTCCGCCGCAGGGATACCCGCCGCAGTACGGCCAGCCACCGCCACCTCAGCAGAAACAGTCCAGCGGTCTCATGGAAGGATGGTAAAATTCTTTGTTTGCTTTTTCATTTATCTATTATATTGGTCAGAAATATATATGAAGGCAGGGCGAGATTCTTTCTGCCAGTGAATAAATTGATTTAGCTGCTGTCTATTAGGACTCAGATTCTTTTGGGTTTATTTTTTTTCTTTGAACATTTCTTATTACATTAGGATCAATGCTATACTACAGTCTTGATTTACGTAATCCTTGTCAATTGTTTGATGATCATCATCAGTTTGGCTGCTTTATGCTGCTGCTGCCTTCTTGATGCATGCTTCTGAGGATGAGGAGAGAAAAGCAGAAGAGAATTTGAAAGTCTATTTGATATCCAACCTTGTATTGGAGTCGGTTTGTAGTAGTTATCCAGTGTGGAAAAGAAAGAAAGGAGAATGGTTGGTCAAAGTAAAATTTATATCCCTTCTATCTATCTGTCTTTGTGAAATAATATGGCTTGCTTGATTTTGAGTTCTTTCTCTTGCATTGTCGACACATTCGTTATTTCACATGCTCTTCCTTGTGCATAATCTTGAAACAAACCATCTCAGAAATTCCACGCAGTGAAGGATTCTCTCTATAACTCGATAACATGCTCTTGTAGTAACATAATTTTCTTGCAAGAAAAAAGGAGATTCTGACAACACCATACGATGATATAAGCTTTGTCAGCTTTATTTATTCTACTTTGCTTTCACCCAAACCCAATAGCCCACAATTCTACCATCTGAGGCGATGACTTATATAAAGCCTCCTCTGAAAGGAGAATCAATAATAAATACGCATTCAATTCAACAAATAATCAACCAAACCGAACTCCCCAGTTTCCACAAAACGTACGATGGCAGTTAATCCTTCTCTGAAAAAATTTCGTTGTAGTAATGAAAGTAAATACAACCATAGATGGAAGAAAAGGAAATATAACTGATCTGATTCTGGGAACGTCCGACCCTAAGCCTTCCTTGTCACTATCTTCTCTTTTTTCCACTACCAATTTACGAAATATTCATATTCTTTTCTCTCAGATAGAAGGGAGAGAAGAAAGAAAGCTCCTTTCTTTCAAACGAGGAAAAAGAAGATGACCAGCTAGCCTTCATTATACAACACAGATTCAACTGCTGAGAAAATGACAAATTGACCAACCACAGATGAAGAGGGAAAAAAAAGGCACAATTACAGCTTCGTAATAAACATCCAACAAATATAGCTGCAAAAAGATTGTACCTTTTTAACTCCCTTTCGAGATATATCTATCTTATGGTGATAACTAGTTATACGTATATGCAGAGTCTGAGACGAGAAGAGGCAGCAGTATAACTGGGAAGGAGTGTCTGGGAGGAATAAAGACGTGATTTTTTTTCCACCATAATTAAATAGATGTTCTTATATGTATTTCCCTTCCATTACATAATTAGATGCTGCATTTCTCTCAATTATCTACGAAGTTAAGCAGCACCGTTGACCTTCACATGCAACGCTTCCTCGCTGGGCTCAACACCAAACTTATGCACCTTCTCACCGCCATCGACATGACTGATCAGAGCTTCGTACTCGCCATGGAAAAGCGAGGATTCGAAGAACCCTTTCGAATCTGTGGTTCCTCGTACTTGATGCTCGCCTTTATGAGACAGCTCGTCTATGATCTTGTCCACGACATTCCCAGTTTCCAAGTTGACGAAGTTGTTGTCCGTAAGGCACATTCTGTAGCAGCCAACTTTGCTCCTCGGCGACCACACCATTATGCCTTTTACCTCGTCACCGCGCGAGATAAATTCTCTTATTACCTTCTCCAACAAAATACTCTGTAAGAAAACAGCCACGAAGTTCAAGAAAAAACCGAAGATTGATTGATCCATCAAATACGTAATATGCCAAACAAATACTTCAGAGGATGATGAGAGTGACCTGATTAGGCCCAGAAAGGACGTCGAGCTCGGTGATCCAAATGGGCAGCTGTGCAGAAGAAAGTGCATCAATGGTGGCTCTAACATAGGGCAGATTCACGTTAGGCGTGAAATGACCCTCGAGCCCAATACCCAAAGGGCCACAATAACCTCCTTCCCTGATTTCCCTAATCTTCTGCAGATAAGCTGCGGCGTTGACTTTGGAATCGCTGCTATCCTCGATGGTGTTGTAGTCGTTCAAGAAAGGGACCATATTGGGGTCCAATTGGCGCGCCCTCTGATAAGCGACGGCGGAGAAGTTCCGCCCTAGTTTGCCCTCGAAGAAATCGAAGTGCAGATTCTCATTCATCACGTCCCAGTGAATGAGCCGCCCTTGGAACTTGGTCGTTATGCTGTCTATCCTCGAATTGACCGCAGCCAACAAATCGTTAGGGCCGAGCGAGGAGCTGAGCCATTTGGGGTTGTAATTGGGATCGTCCCACAGTATGTTGTGCCCACGGACGGCGACGCCGTGGGCTTGGGCGAACCGCACCAGCGAGTCGGCGGCGGAGTAGTCAGCTGCTCCTTGGGTCTTCTCCGTGAAGTACCATTTCATCTCCTTCTCTAAGACGGTGTACTTGAACCTCGGTAGGAACCAGTTCTGATAAGCTTGGTTGCTGAGGATGTTTTCGTTCATGGCGCAGCCAAAGGGTAAGCCGCCGTTGGTTTGCTTGATGGAGATGGTGGCGTTTGGGATGGGATTTCCATGGCTGTCCATGGCTTGAAGCTTCACTCTTGTCTTGCGAGTCTATATCATTTATATATAAATCTATGTATATATGATTCTTGAACAATAATATAACTAGAGCTGCTAGCTAATTTATTACCTTCTCAGTAGCTTCGTGCTGGTGAGATTCCCACTCTTGTTCTGTGAATGGCTGCAAGGAGATGCTGTCTGCCCATAGTTCTGCATCTGTGTTTTTGCTCTGCGTGGATTCGATTAAAGACAAATATATAACTTGGGATTCGTATTTTATTCATAGAAGAGCCATGAATTGTAAGGAAATGAGGAAAAGAGAAGTAAAATAGAAGAAAGAAAAACCTCAAAGTAAAGGTTGGCTGGGACTGAAACGTTAAGAACTAGGCCACCTTTGAGCATCGACCAGCAACCTTTCTGAGCAGTGACCCGACCCGCTATATGGTTTCCGTGGGGCGTCTTGAATACAGCTGCCACGTCAGCAGGGCCATTGCTTACTTGTAACCATGCTGCAGTTGAATTCATTATTTAATTATATGTCATATCGATAGATTTCTAAGATGAAAAAGAAGACAAGAAAGATTCTTGATTTGTTGTCCGTTGCAGAGTTGTGGAAATTGCAATAAATGCAAACCCGAGAAAGCGTAGAGCTTGTCTTTCTCCATATGGAACTGCTCTGTGAAGCCGTGAAAAGGCTGCTGCTGCTGCTTTCTTTGAGAAGCAACGATGATTCTTGATTTGTTGTTTCCATCTGTTGATTCTCTGTGTTCGACTTTGCCATCGCCCAAGTTGCTAAACCAACCCTTTAATCCTTCGTTTAGTTCAGCATTCACTACGATCCCTCCATGATACTGAGGCTCCAATGGCTTTTTCAAGCACTGAAGAAAGAAAGAAAAGAAAGAAATTACAGCTTATCTTGCAGAGAAATTAACTTTACTTGGAAGAAGGATATATTGTATGCATGCATGGAGAGGAAGAAGTGAGGAGCATAGGTAATAAGTAACCTCGGCGGTGTAGCTGTAATCGTATGGCACTGCGTAGACATTGTTATTGAAACCTATTGACATAAACAACATTCATAAAATGATAGACAAGGAATTCCATTGATACACAACATCAACTAATGGGTGATGATTAGTAGAGGATTAATATAAAATATTACACACACACTATATATGTATATATATTCAGAAAATGAATTATTCTTACCAAAGAAAAGATCAAGCATAATGAACAAGGTGAAAGTAGAGAGCTTTGTCATGTTGTATTTTTATATTTTGCGTGCTCTTAGAAATTTCTTGAGTGAGGGCCGTTTTATAGAGGGAAGAAAACTGGAGGGGACAATTAATGATATTCTTACTAAAAAGCTAGGAGAAGATGTGAAGAAAACTGGAGGGGACAATTAATGCTTTCTAACACCATACATTCACGCATAACCCACTCAGAAGCACACCATAATGCACGCACACGAAAGAGAGAAGAAAACGTGACGCTTCACAAATAAAAACACGAAACCAGCTAGTACATTATCTCTCCTTGTTTTTCTTTTATCATGAACTTGGTTTATTTTTATGTTTTCCTTTTAAGATTTTTTCGTCACATATATTATATATGTTGAGTATGTGAAGTGATCAATATGCTTGCGTATTTATGATCAAGTTTTGCATGATTTAGGTATGAGATTGTGAATTGATTATTTGAACATTCATAAGCTAGAGATAGTTGGGTGACTACTAATGTGATGATTTATTGATTTTCTGTTTTTGATGTGTCCTACGTTTAGAGGAGAGGTAGCTAGATGTTAGAATAGAATATAAATCATGGAGCTTAGAGTGATAATTAGAAAAAATATCATTATCAACATAAGGGAAAGTAATTATTATTAGAACCAAAATCAAAAGCACGATTGCTCTCGGTGGAGTCCTTAGATTTTGTTTGATCTAATCTCGCAGTGGTTTGATTATTTATTTCCCTTCATTAGTTGGCCTATAAACGCTAGCTAGAGCTAATTGTCAGTTTTATTATTACTTTAAGTTAGGGTTTTGGTAGTCTCGTGTTTTTCTCATATATGCATGATATCCTAAGTGAAAGCTTTTGATCGAGTCGATGCAACAATATTTTACATGGAAGGAAACATCCTCATCAACCCACTCATACAATGTAAAGAATTGCAAGTCCTCATAGCAATTTGACTATTTAAGGATTTCGTGAAACAAGCAGGTTTTTGATCGGTCATCCTCAATAACAAAAAACCAAAGAGAAACAAAATGATAACGTCTGAAGTTTTTAATTTATTTCTTCAGAATAATATTTTAAAACAAAAGAAGGAATAAAGATACAATTATATTATGGCTCACATGCCATGCGTATAGACATTTATCTTTGGCCTTCAACATTCCGATTATGGAGTTGAGATCTTTTTCTTATATGTTATGTAGTCCTATGTCCATCCCATTGTATGCAATAGGAGCATACATCCATTTGTCATCGGAGCTCAAAAGCTGAATGATATTGCAACAAAAAAAGATGACATAAAGAGCATGAACACAAGTTAATTGTTCATGCGTTGTAATATCCATGCATGACATCTCTTACCTTAATCTGAAGCTGTAAGAACTTCACATAGTGGACAGCTTCTTCAAGCATTGTGCTAATGTCAACCTATCATCACAAGACGAATAACTCCCATCTCACTTCAAATAAAAGTAAACGTTGATAAATGTATATATCTACAAATAACGATGTTGTTTTATTACCTTAGTTCCGTTTGGTATAAGGGTCTGTAAAATTCTCAATCTCTCGTTAATGCGTTCTCTTCTTTTCTGTTCGAACATTCAAAGTCGATTATGGCTAACTAAATCAGATATTTGTTGAGTTCATCATGCATGTGCAATGAACAGTTTTTCTTGCTAATAGATATATAAAACTTACCCTAGCATAAAGACTTTGTGGATCAGTGGCTGAACCGCGATTCGCTCGTTTCTTCGCTTTTGTATTAACCGAAGTTTTACCCTTTAAAAGCTCTCCACCACTAAATTCTCGTGGCTCGTTGAATTCATTCTCCGAACAAACTGTGTTCTGCCTTTGAAACACATTATTCTTGTTGCTATTGCTATCGTTTCCATGGCCATTATCATCATCTTCAATGGAACCCTTCTTCTGTTTTCCACTTCTTTTGCTCCTTTGTAACTGTATCACATGATATAACATACACCGTAAGAACTAATGGCAAATTATAGCCATGACCGAGACAGACAAGTGTTTGTAATAAAACCTTACCTCTTCATCAATGCGATCCCTTTTCTTTGTAGGGTTTCTCGTAACCCTCTCTACCCTTTGAGATTCACGAAGAAGGTCTTGGCAGAATAGTCCCTCAGAATATGTACTGTCGTCATTGCTGACATCTTGATTTAAATATTCACCTCCTTCCATTACATCATTATTAACCACAAGCAGCTCATCATCATCCGTAATGAAATTAGGGTTGATGTAAAGACTAGTTTGATCATGGGAGAAGGAATACAATTCGCTGGGATTAGGTTCTTCACTAGCCGAGTTGTCGCTGAAAAATGTTGTGCTCATGTTCGACTCATCAGCGCCAAGCCAATCGGTGAAGTTAGAGCTATTTGGTGGTTCTTCGTTCAAAGCTTGACAGTTGTTAAGCAACTGTGCCATGAAATCTGCTTCGTCTGAGCAGCAAACTCCATTGACACATGATGATGAGTTCCATTCTTCTGCAGAAGACATTATTGATCGTATGGCTTCCATTCCTTCTAGGGTTTTTTTGATAACAAGAAACTCAAATACGAAAAAAAGGGTTGAATTGATAGTTCAAGTCTACGTCTAGCTGCGAAGCAAACTAAAATGCTTGGAGATGTTGTGCTTCGTTGAAAACATATTTATAGTCTCAGATGGTCGCAAGATAATGTTTCAGGTAAGGATTGGGTAGTATAAATATTGTTTTTTTCAGGAAAAAAAAATAACGATAATAACGAAGAAGAATTGAAATCTTGGCGTGATATTTTAATGCAAAGTTGTGATACAACTAAGGCAAAACCGGGTAATAAGCATCCTTTCGGAACCTTAAAAGATATGCCTGTCACTAATGTAGCTTATTTCTAATCACATAACTAACTTGTAATGATCATATCTCATTTAAGAAATGGCTTCATCTTACTTTGAATGTTAATAGTTTAGTTCCATTGGCTGCGGCTCAGATATGGGCAGTTTTTCAGTTAAGGAATTTACACCTGGAAAGACGTGCGTGTCTTTTTCACATGATTAGAAAAGGTCGTGCGCGCAATTACTATATTAATACGCTATTATAAAACCTCTTGCAAATCAATCATATCTTAGTGATTCTAACCTAAAAAATACACTCGACCATCCCCATTACCTGAATATTATACATTCCAATGATCATCGAATGAATCTAGCCAAATATCGTACTTCATTCAAATGAAATTTCGAAAACCATAATTTCAAGAAAGTGACATTAATTCAATCAACATGTATTAGCTCTATCAAATTATATATCAATCATAGTAAGAAACATAAAAAGATGTAAAAATTAAGATAGAACCGACTTATTTCTTAACTGATCCATATCTCAAAATGAAACCATCAAGATTAAATTGTCAACAATGAAATATTGTTCTTCTTCGGACATCAAACAAACCTATCCACTGCATCACATACACATACCGCTTGGAAATGACTTAAAACTCAATAATTAGATTGTGACGACCTTCAATAACACTGAAAAAGAGTCACCGACTTGGTACCCACCAATGGCAACAAATAATACACACACGAGCAAACGAAGAGTTGAGTCGTTGTTAGAAGTGAACAGTTTTATAAACTGTGTCTGAAAATGAAGGGGCTGTGTTCAGATTTTGAGACAAGAGACAAAGATTCCGCCGATGTTTACGTGTTCAAAGACGCGTCCATAGATATATATATATATATATATATATATATATATATATATATATATTCGATCTCACGTCATGGTCTCAATATCATTATATATCGTATCTTTAATAGGAAATCTCAATAAAACATTAATATTATCGATTCCGTTGCCCAGCTATAGTTTCTAATCATTGAATTTGGGTTACTCTTACCTGTATTATCTCAGATGTATACACCTTTTTTGTATACTATTAACTTATTTAAGTTGTAGAATTTTTGCTTCTAAATTTAAAGTTGTTGAAGCTCGATAATTGCACGATCTCATGAAATAGGGTTCATGCGTTATGGAGGACTAATTTGTATTCACTCACCAAACCATCAAGTTCTAGTAATGAATTAATATACATATTTTGTAATACATAATTTCAAAAATAATTAATAAAAATGGAATAAATTTGGTAGTTTTAGGCCCGCGCGTTGAGAATATTGTAGACCTTCTTGCACGTTTGGGTTCGAAGCAATTATTGGTTATCATAAGTTCTGATTTACAAAATTATTGCATGGACAATTTTATTTATTGTTTAAATAATATATATTTTCAGAAAAAAACGTAATATATCTTTTCTTCATTTAGAAAATCAGACGCGACAAACTGGACAATGGTATTATTATTATAATTATTACTATTACTATTATTTTTATAATGCAGGACATGGTTTTTGACTTTTGCTGGTGACAAGTTCGATTTTACGAACTCGATTATATTTGGAAATATGAATTTATAATGTAGCCATGAGAATATCCGTTGAGATCCATGTTTAATTCAATTAAAATTATCGAAGTCGTGTTTCGAAATTCCCTCAAATACTAGTAAAATATTTGCTGATTCTATTATTCTATTAGTTTTAGATTTGTAATGGCTGACCTAATGTCAAAGTAATAAATATAACGTCTCGACTTTGCTATATATATATATATATATATATATATATATATATATTGTAGCTGACTTTTGCGTGTAATATAATATGTATACACACACGAATATACTAAAATATGTAGATATTAAAAGAGCATTTTTTTAATAGTTGACATTAGTATTGTCAACAGTTAAATATGGTCCGGGTGATTAACTTTGGGGAATTTCCCTACTTATAATTATGAATTAAGATACTAAACTTATATTGGGCTCAAGAGATGATCTAAATCTAGCTGAAATATTAATTGGGCTACTTACTGTCTTGATCCACGAAACTCTCTTTTTAAGGTTAAATGACAAAAGTAACCTTGAACATAATCTCAACTCCATATATGGTGCGGAAAGTGCAACTTGTAATATCCTACGTAATAAAAAAGTGCATGATAATATGAACTATTTAATTAAAACTTTGGTTTATAATACTTGTATTTTATACCACTTGTGAAAGAGATGGAATCGACCACCACTAGCATGTATCTACTCATTTTTGACATTAATGTGCATGTTATTGTCGTCCAGCTCAGCTTATTATATTCCGTATGTGCATTTAGGAAACTTAAATGTGATATGTTAGATGCGGATCGAAAACATAAAAAATTTATTTAATATGAACAAGAACCAATCACTATCTATCGACTTCCGACAATTACATGCACTTGGACAAAGCAGCACATTACATGAGTTCACATATACTTGTGTACGTCTACACATGTAAAAAAAACATCTTTCTTTTCTTCTTTCTTTTTTTACGTGTACGCTTCGACTCTCAGACAAATGACTTGGTCATACAATAACTGGACACATAAAACACAAAGGCTCACAATAAACCTGCATAAATCGAGATAGACACACTGTGTATGTATATATATATATCTCCATATAATAATATCCATATATATTTTTGTTTATATTATATATGTCATATTATTAAGGACGAGCATGGTGAGGTGGTTGTGGCTGTTCAGGTTCGCAATGCTCAGCTGCTGCTGCTGCTGCTGGAGCCATAATAGGCTTCTTCTTCTTCTTGGCGAGACAAAACAACCCAACTGCAAGAAAAGCTAGAAAGAAAAGACCACCCAAGGAAACACACACTGCAATAATGGTAGTATGGTTGTTACCACCGCCGCCTCCTCCGTTTGGTGGCGGTGTAACCAGCGTGGAAGACGACGGTGGAAAGCTGACGTCACTGGGAGGTGTTTGTGGAGCATAAGGCGAAGATGATGGAACATTATAAGGTGGTATTATTGTGTTGGGCGGATAACTTGGTGGGTAAGTTGGTGTTCGTGGCTTACTAGGTTTGTTAGGGGTTGGAGAAGGCGAGTTGTAATGAGGTTTTCCAGGGTGGTTCTTGGGTGGGTAGGCCGGCGCCGGCGTTTGTGGTTTGCTGGGCTTAGGAGTTGGCGATGGCTTTGGTGGTTTTGCATGAGGGCTAGGCTTTGGTGGTAGTGTAGGGGGGTGATTGTACGGCGGTTGTTTTGGTGGTTGTGGCGGCTGCGATGGTGCTCCGATGGGTGGGTGGTTGTGGTGTCCGCAGTGCTGCTTGTTTTGGCAGTTATTATGTGGATTATGTGGTGGTGGTGGTGGAGGGTTGCAGGGCGGCGGAGGCAGTGGAGGTGGTGGGTTGCAGGGCGGCGGAGGGGGAGGCGGCGGAGGCGGTGGAGGTGGTGGTGGGTTGCATGGAGGTGGTGGAGATGGTGGTGGAGGGGAGTGGTATGGATATGCCATTTTCATGGCAATCTTGGAAGATGTCATTTTTTTTTTCAATTTCGTTATGAATATTGCTTATTACCTTAGTTTACAAGAATGGAAATGATTGATCTATTCCAAACTTAGGCTGGATAATGGATGAGTGCGCATGTGTGTATTTATATAGAACGATAGCGAATTAATTAACAATCCAATACAATATTATATTATAAAATGACCATTTTTTCCAATTTCCTCATATTATATTGACAACTGAATTCTCCAAATTTTCTTTTTATTAGAAAGAATATATTATATAATCCGATCACAACAAGACGCGATAGATCGCATCATGATTAGGTGCTTGCATTGTAGATTTATAATATACACAACGAATAAAAATGGTCACATTAGTGATTTAAATCAAACTCGGTGGGTGTGCAAAGTCCAAGTGCAAAAATCAAACACAGTATACTAAACTATTTGCAACTGTCTGGCTGCTAAGATGCTAAAAAGAATAGAACTGATAAAAAAAAAACATGGCTATTACCTGATATAATTAAAGTAACCGCATTATTCACATGCCTCGATGAAACTATATTACATTATATCGTACCTACCAGTCAAAATAATATCATGACCTGATACAACGACCATTCATTCTTTGAATTTCCCCTCTATGAAATACAATATATTAAGAATATGTATACTCTGGTATAATCATTCAGCCCAAGAGTTTATCTTGTATGTGCTGGAAAGCATTTGTTGTGTCCAATTATTACCACTGACCACTTAAAGTGTATTCAATAGTTAATTAGTTTAAGTCTTATGTATTAAATATCATTTTTTTTCTTAACAACTACTGGTCCATGGCGGCTACTTTTCTGTGGCATGTGACTGGCGTAGCGTATGGGACAACAGCTTGGACTTTGGATTAAATAATGCGATTCTTTTTTTATAGATATAGTAAAAGAAAGTAATCAATCTAATTAAATACTGAAATAAATTTATTATTGAATACGGAGGGAATCAAATCAACACAATCAAATCATTATCATATAATGGGCCGGCCCATTCAACGATTTCATCCTTCTGTAGTCTAACTAACATTCTTTTGGGCCGAAGGAACGAAAAAATAATTTTTAAAGGGTAATACAGTCTTTTACATAAATTTTCTTTCGAGCCGACACATATATAAGTCTAGGGTATATAAAGCCCCAATTCTTCTTCTCCCTCTCAAATACTTACACACAGTCAGACTCTCGGACGATAACAAGGTAGGTCTTCTGTGTTCGTGTTATAGTGAATGAATTTTTCTTTTATTCAGATTTCGTAATGTGATTGATGCTATAATTTTCTTCGTTTGCTTGTAGAGAGAAATGGCAACTTTTGAGCTGTACCGTAGATCGACGATTGGGACGTGTTTGGCCGATGCGCTTGATCAGATGGTCTCTAATGGGACGTTGAGCCCTGAACTTGGGATACAAGTACTTATTCAATTCGACAAGGTGATATATTTTTATATTCTCCTTTCATGATGTCGTGATTGTGTGATATGGTTCATCGTGTGCAGGCGAGCTCAGTGGGAATGGGAATAATCTGTTTTGAGTTTTGTTCATGAGAATTAATGGGAAAGAAGCCCTTCTTTTGCTTGTTGGCTTTTATTGGGATGTCAAAATATTACTGATAACATGACTTCATTTTCGTGTTTGCTTGCATGTATATTGCAGTCAATGACAGAAGCTCTAGAGACTGAGGTGAAGAGCAAGGTTTCTATCAAGGTAAAAGAGTATGCCTTTTTTTCTGTAAAAAAAGAACGGAAAAAATGGTCCATAACATTGATCCCCACAGTGCAAGAAGACTGACGAGTACTTGATCTCGTCATTACTTTTAATGCATGAAAGGGATTTTCATTGAGATCATTGAGGAAAGGTTTTCATCCGTGCTTTTCATGCCAGTCCTTAAGCTAATGAACCAATAAATATACATATGAGACAAATTCCAATATAAAATTCGATCTTTCTCACATTATATATTAAAAAGAATATAGATTCTGAGGTTATCTAGCTTGTTTGTCGCAGGGACATCTTCACACCTACCGATTCTGCGACAATGTGTGGACATTCGTCCTTCAAAATGCACTGCTCAAAGGCGACGAAGGCCAATCAACCGTAGCCACTCTCAAGATTGTCGCTTGTGACTCAAAGTTGTTAACCCAGTGAAGAAGAAAACAAGGGATAATGAGGTTGAACTTCTTTATCGTTTCTTAAAACAGAACTAGGATACAGTTGAGATGTTCTTTCTATTTTCTGTTGAAACTGAGTTCATATTACTCTCACATTCACAGCTTAAGGCAATGTAGTATATACATACATCATGTCTCTGTCTTGAAAACTTGGAGCCACGGAATAATTTTGAGATGATTAATTTCGTGTTCGACTATCATGTTATGGTTTTATCTATATGTAAATAAGACCAGACCATGTTTGATAAATTACTTTACCAGCAAATAGAAGGGTAGAAAGGGAAACAAACAGGACTTTAGTTGTGGGCTGAAATGGGCCGACTTGCTTGTGAATTTATAAAAAATGTTAATGGACTATAAAGCCCAATTATACAACAGAGCCCATGATCGCCGTACTGTAAAGCGTTGTGGGAACGGTGTTGCTCATGTCTTTGCCTTGCATTGCACTATAAAATACACGACTTGGGAAAAATAAATGTGGACTATTTTTTGCCTCTCTGTTTCATGTAAGGGCAAAAGTCATTTGACCCCTCTCCATCTAAGTGTGTTCTAATAATATAAATATATTGTTATCCGAGCTGAGGATAAGATTCAATATCTCTTTACAAATAAGTGGTCCACTCATGTGTCTTTGGAGAGAATCAAAGTCCACTGGCCACATGAGATTCATTATTATTGTGTCTAAGATAAAATTACATGTTTGCTGATTTAAATGACCACATTCATTATTCGTTAAAACGCATCTGCTTTTCGGTTTGCCGCAATATGATTTAGAACACAACCATATGGATTAGGTTAGGACTAAAAGCTCACGTCACTAATTTTAGGTCGTTGTGTCCTGCCCCACATAATAACTAAGAATCTTGTATAATATATTTTATTTGAATATTTGTTGGGTTGTCGAGCCAAATGGAATAAAGTAATACGTCATCAATCATTTTTCTTCATTTTCTTTTTCATTTCTTCCATAATGACTATTTATTATGTCAAATTGAAATAGTTGATGCTCATAATTGGTCGTATAATTTTTGGGATGGCTTTCCAACGATCATTTACAAATATTTAAATATATGATTTAACTAGAAAAAATATATCGAAGTTTGCAATGATTTTTATTTAATGGATAAGTGAAAGATGACTCACAAAGCAGGACAAAGGAATCTTTACCTAAATCCATTGCTCACAAGCCACAAATTGAAAAACAAATTAACGTTACGTGGTGCTGAAAGGGCAAATGGATTACATATCACCGGTATTTTGCACTTGCTCGTGCTTACATTATGTAAACATAACTATTAATTGGATGAGTTTTAATCAAATAGGCAAGTATTAACATATATATTACAAATTACGTAGTAGTCCACTTATATTGTAGACTTTTAATTTGATTTTAGTTCTCGAGATATTTATGGCTTTCGTATTATAAGATAGGGTATCCACAAGATAATATCATATTAATCTTATATAAGCGAGAGATAGCCCCAAATAAAATAGAATTTATATGCATATATGTATATATATATTATTATCCAGAGGTGGCGGAGCGTTATTAACAGCCTTTCGCGGAGACACGGAGCCGTACATATGTTGTCTTGCCCAACACCTTTGGAACCCCATCAATGGTCACCTTTATCACTAGTCTATGTCCGCAATTAGTGTTACTTGAAATTAATAATATCAAGGTTTCAAGTTTACAGAAAGAAAACCCTAACTCTATCGCATCACATCACACCATCCCCATCGGTCTACATATAATCAGTAGACTTGTGTTTGTATCTCAATTCTTATCCTCTCTCTCCCTCTCTCTCTCTCCCTCTTCCTCTCTCTCTCTCTCTGATCCGGCCGACAAGTAGGTAATTATAGATCAAGATGAGTTGCAATGGATGCAGAATACTTCGCAAAGGTTGTAGTGAAAACTGTATTCTGAGGCAAAGTTTGGAAGGCACAGACTACAGCCCAGAAGCTCAAGCCAACGCAACCCTATTCGTTGCAAAGTTCTTCGGCCGAGCTCGTCTCATGTCTTTCCTCTCTTCAGTTCCTCAATCACAAAGACCTGGTAAGTATTACAATACATATATATACATATAATTATCGATCCTCGCATATATTATTTAATGATGTACGTGTTGAAATAATAAACTTGATTTGGGCTTTGATAATTATAAGTAGGTTTAGCATTTGGACTTAGGATTATTACAAGCCCAATATCTAGAAGGTTACGGAAAATCTAGAGAAATCCATAGAACCTTATAGAACTTAGATATTATTATGGAGTATTCTAGAAAGGTGATGTGTTGGCTTAATCTTAAGGGGTAGAAACTAGTATAAATAGGGGCGATGTATTAGCATTTTGTATCAAGCAAGTAAAAATCAAATCAAGTGTTGTATAAAGCCCCTTTCTCTAAACACTATCCTTCGATATCAAGTTCCTCCCTTCCGATATAAACTCCAATTTCCAACACTACGTATGTATGTATGTAGTCTTGATCATTAATGGGCGCATCATTTTTGCGACTGCAGCTCTTTTTCAGTCTCTATTACATGAAGCGTGTGGGAGAACGGTGAATCCCGTCACTGGAGCTTTAGGGTTTCTTTCGACGGGGAATTGGCACGTGTGCCAATCTGCTGTCAACAACGTGCTTAACGGAAGGATGGTTCAACCATTACCACAAGTGATCATGTTTTCCAAAGCATTACTGTCGTCGTCGTTGCCTAAAAGAAACGAAGCCATAGGCGCCAATAGTATTGACGACAAAGGAGATCTAATAATACATGAGGAGTCAAGATTGCTGATAACAGATGACAATATTATGGGGTATAATAAAAGAAAAATATCGTCATCATCATCAAATATTCAGCAGCTGAGTTTGTCAAAGGCTGGGGAAAGAGCGAAGAGGAGACAAGCTTCTCCGTCCGATGATCAATCTGTGATGACAACTTCGGAGAGTAACAATAAGGGGTTTTCGAGACACGCATTTTTATTACAGAGAGACTGCGATGATAACTACGCAAAAGATCACGACTCCATACATCAAACTAAGCTTTTGAAACTCTTCGTTTGACCTTTTACTTTCTTTCTCGCTTGTTTGTTTTTCATCTTCCTTGTACGGTGACAGTTCGTAGTTTCTAGGACATATGATGGGTTTCTCGTCTTGTAATAATATGTTGTACATTGGGAAAGTTGAAATTCTCTGTGCCATGCATGCCATGAACGAAGAAGCCGATGACGAGCTCGTTACTTAGCTAGCATCTATTAATATGGATATAAACCTTTGACTTTGATGATGTATATGCAAATGCATGCATTATGCTACTGATGTAACTCCTTTCCTTTGTATCTATTTTGTCTTTTGAGAAGTGAAAGGGGCACACGCACGGCTAGACCAAAACTGAATGGATCCCACATCATAACTCATCGACGAAGGGTACTTTTTTTTAATGCTATGTGGGAATCAAATTTATAAATCATCCTTTTTCGATCAAATTTGACTCGTTTTTCACATATATTTTCAATTATTAATCTTTTTCTTAGTGTTGGCTTTGAAAATTGCTTGCCACAAAGAATAAGGACTGTTCTTTAGTACTCTCGCATTAGGACCAATATAATGCAAAAGAGTACCTTCTCTTGATTGTAGTGACAGTATCAGTAGTCTTCTATTATTAATAAGTGAGCCCTAAAAGTAACATTTTGGGCTCGATTCTTATTCATCAGCCGACCATTATTTGGCCCACATCGTAAATACGCCACCCAACAAGTAATCTTTCTTTGTATCGTCCAACGCCGGGAAGAATTATGCTCCTTGCTTGATTGATTGATCGTGGTAATTGGTAATGGCGCAACAAGGAGCTTCGTCTTCGCCGTTAACTCCAACTGATGAAGAAGAGCAAGATTACGAATCGATGTTAAACGGGTCTGAATCGGGTTGGGTCGAGGCCCGAACCCACTGCGACCATTTGGGTACAATGTCGTCTGATCTCTTCCACATACCTCCTCCACAAACTGCTTGCAACAGGTAATTATGAATCGGAATTTTACAATGAACAAATAGTGTGTCGATCGTTCTGCGAATTTTCCTTTATAGAAATAGCTCAAGATAGGATTTTTACGGTGGTGAACAGTATCGGGACCCATTTTGTTTCTGCTGTTCTTTCTTTAATGCTAATTTGGATGGTCTTTTACATACATGGTGAAAGGTGTGATCATCCACAAGAGAATTGGGTGTGCTTATGTTGCAAAGAGGTGCTATGTAGTCGCTTTGTGAACAAGCACATGCTCGACCACTATCGGCATAAAGGTCATAGCTTGGCTCTCAGCTACAGGTTTATGATTCTTCCCAGAATTCTTTCTTTTTTGCTCTTTCTCTATGCTAAAATTGGTTAGCTAGCTGATTTGCTCGTACAACATACAGTGATCTTTCGGTGTGGTGCTTCTCTTGTGATGCTTACCTCGATGCTCAGGTGATTATGGAGTTGCGCCCTGCTTATGAAACTGCATACATATTGAAGTTTGGCGAAGCCCCACCTATTAGATCATCAGCGGCTGTTGATTGAGAGAAGGCCTCAATTGCTTGATTGAGCTTCTTTCTTGCAATGAGTTTCTGACCTGTCTTTAAACTGTTTGAGCTGTGTTGCAGATTAGCGTTGTGTTCAAGTTCAGACAATATTATTGTAGTTATGGATTTATGATCTGAATGTTCATCTCTTACGCTCGCTTTCCATGGTAACTTAAGTATTTCTGTTGTCTGTAATTCACACAGGCAGCAAATATGACTCTGAAGAAGTCAACAATTAGAGAAATCTTTGCTTCGAATTAATTGCCATGAAGAGCTTCAGAATACATGGTTGCATTGCAACAACCTTGAGAGAAAATGGTGCACAAGTAACATCAAGAAAGTCATAACTCAGACATTATTAGAGTTTGAGATTCAAGTCAAGACTGCTCAAATTTGACGGTCGATCATCGGATGCCTTCCGATAACCAATACGAAAACTTCCTGGCCACATCAAATTCTCCGTGTCTTCAATTCCAGCATCGTGATGCTGCTGCCAAGAATCGAAACCAAATGTTGTATTGGCCTCATTAACCTTAGCCATGGCCGAGGAGCTGTTAATGTCTGATCTGTGTATAACCGAGTGAGGATGGACCCCAAGTGATCTGAACATAGAAGCATGATGAACAGGCAAGTACACCATTTCATGTGAGTGGTGTTGTTCTTGATGTTGTCTGAATGCTCCTTCTGATCTCTCTCGTTTGTGAGCATTTTGGTGGCCTCCCAACGCTTGAGAACTGTAAAATTTTCTCACACAGAAGTTGCATGAGAAGATCTTGTTCGGCGCTCGATGTCTTTCTGATGACTTCGAGGCAGATCGTGGCTCGCATTTCTTGTTTCCCAAGCTCAAGCTCAACCATTCTTCATCTCCTGTGTTTTTTCTGTGCTCAGTAGTCATCCTTTTTTTTTTTTTGACCAAACTTGCTGAACCAACTACTTTGTCAAAAAATTTCAGGGGTTTCTATGCTCTTGTGTGAAACTATAGTACTAGCTTGGTGATTGCTACTACTACAAGTGTTATCTGGTTTAAGCATAACATAAAGAAAGTACCTTTATATTATATTTCTAGTCCGAAACAAAACAAAGAAGACTAAACTAAACTAATCCAAGTTGGGGCTACGGTTCAATGAGTTTCGAACGATATTCGTTTGACAAATTATTAGAGAGATGGAACCCATCTGATGTGTAGTGTTTTCTCTCGTTAAATTTGGAACACATAAATCACTATTATTAAACAATAGTAGGGTCTGGCAGATTTGCCAATCTTTGTAAGCGACAAAGGTAAGGCATTATATAGAAAGATCCGATCACTAAAATATTGCTCAATGTTTATTTGTTTCTGGGGACATGAAGATCTAATGTGGGTTGCCCGAGTCTTGGCATTTATATAGCTTTTTACGTAATTTTACTGTGTTATTTACTCTCTTCTGTAGTAAATAGATTTTTGAGCAAGTCCTTCCCATTTTTCTCTTACAAGAACGAAGAAACAAACCTCAGCAGTATAATAGTTCGAAGCTTGATGACTAGAAATATAAATACTGGTATTACCGAGAAATGATCTGTCCATGATGGCTATTCTAAGGCTGGCAAAGTGCTGCTTAAGCGAGCTCATTTATTTCCTAGTGATTACCCCTTTGTATGACTATGAGTGGTTGTTTTCTTTACTTTCGTTTCTTGATGCAAATGTTAGAGAAGAGCAAGAGATGAATTGCCAAGCAATGTAAGAAAGGAATGATGAGTACGCCATCTTCAAGAAACAGTACAGCGGAAGAAGAAACAACCTCCAAACAATATGGATCATAATTTAAATTCATAAAAAGACCTGCAGCCTAAGCTCGCACTTAACACAAAAAATTTCCTCAGAGAGAGACCGACCTTTCACATCAAACAAAATCTTTCTTCTCAAGAACTGAGTTTTTCGATCATTTCAGCTGCTTCTTGGATAGTGGATATGGTGTTAGAGCTGTCTTCTTCAATGGAAATGTTGAACACTTCTTCCAGTTCCATAACTATCTCCACCTGTAAATCAAATGTGAAGTGGTCCCGTTCGATATGGATGTAGAATCACTAAGTTGTAACCTGATGTTGGACGTGATGTTGGGCTAACACTCACACTCACTCAGTAACGCACAGCGGAAATATAAAGTACTTAGTGACGAAACTTAAATGAACACGAGATGTAAATCTGTGCAGCAAGTCAAATAACTTGCTGCGTGCCTCAAGGCGCAAAACTCCACTATAAAGATGGATTACAAACTATCAAAAAGGATAGTCAAAAACACGTCTAGCAAAACCTACGAATCAAAAAGGATTCTGCAAACTACAAGATCTTTCGACCTTTGAAAAGCTAGACTAAAAGACAACTCTCGCAATATGTAAAACTCGCTCAAACTCTATATGTGTTTCGCTCATCGTTTTCGCTCAATATCTCGCTCAAAGTTACTCCTTGAAAGCTCTCTCGAAAGTCGTACTTTGCAGCTCGAAAATAACTCTTATTTATAGGTCTTGGCTCCATCTTGAATTGGTAAAAAGATCCCTTGAATATCTCTTCAAATATCTCTTCGAAGATCTCCCTAAATATAGTATATATTTAGTTCGATCTTCTCATCTCATTGGTCGATCTCTTATCTTCTATTTATGGTAAACTGATTGACTGATTCTCCTTGATATTCAGATCTTTTAATTACGGTAATTGCTTGACTTGATTCCTTTGATCTTCAAATCTTCTATTTATAGTAATTGCACTTCCTAAATTCGTTCAAGCAACTCCACACGCTTTCCACACGGTTTGGACCCATTTCAGCACTTTACCACGTCCTGCATATCAGTAAATAAAGCTACAAAAAAAGGTTAAACGGTTTTGGGCATGAAAGATAAAATCGAATGTTGACAGACAACAATGTTGGCTGAAATGTTAGCCCAACATTGTCAAAGCTGAGCTAGTCAACATTAACAATCTCCCCCTTTTTATCTTTCTTTCCAAAACCCATGCAGATTTAAAAGTTCCAAAACTCCCCCTGAAGGCAAAATCTATTCAACCACAAAAACATTAAAAGATGGTTAGAGTAGACGCAAACAGAATAGCGATTAAACTATTCAAAGTACTACGAAAATAGTACATAGCCATAAAGAGGTCTTAAGTTAAACATCTGCACAATGTAAACTGTTCATACGCATGCCGGCAAACCACATAGTCACACAAGCAGAATTAACCAGATCAGCATGCACAAAATAACCATAAAGTCACGCATGAAAAAAGAAACGATCTTTAGGTGAATCTGCAAAATAAAAATATCCGGCATGTAAGCAGGCAAACATGTAAACATATCGGAGAAGCAAATCAGCATGCATATAGTAAAAGTCAGAGACAAAATCAAGTATGCATGCAAAATAGAAAGAATCAGAGCTTCACTCTCAATGGAGTATGGAGTTTCCTTCTGATGCTTTCTCGGCTGCTTCTCCTTCTTGGTCAGCTCCCCCTGTTTGTTCGGCTCCTTAGTCTGCTCCCCCTGAATTTCCTTATCTCCCCCTTTTTATCTGCACAACCTTCTCCTCCTTTTTGGGAAGAAAGAAAAGACTCAGAGAACTTCTCTGTTAGCCAACTTGCAGATGTTGAGGTAACATCTGGCCCAACATTCTGAGACTCAGAAACAAGTTAGTTCGCATAAAGAAATCAAAGATAAATCCAAAAAAAATTGATATGAGCACAGAATGTATAACCCGTGAATTATATCAGAAACGTAGGGGCAGAGAGTAATGTCAACGAGCCACTCAAATATAATTTAGACAGTTTAGAGGATAAGGTCGAATCAGTTCACAACTGTCTAAGTAAACATGGAGCTAAAATATAGTATGTGGTCGTATTAGTCATGCGAGCAAATATGAGCACATCAGATCATGATTCAACCCAAAGACACAAAGTCAAAAGTCAAGATAGAATCAAGCAAGACTAACCGTTTGAGCGACGATGATGAGCACTTGAGACAAATGTAACAAGCTGTTCTTCGAGAGTTCTAATGCAATTCTGAGAGATTTCTAAACTAGACACATATGTCTACCAAATGCAGTACTAAAGACAGACACAAATAAAACGAAAGCATAAAATGTAGCAATATCAAACTGATAGTCACACATGTTGCCCTAACATTTGACTCAACATTCTGAATCCGTAATCCTAGACTTTTCTGCTTAATCCTTCTCAAGACCAGTTCCCTTTATTACCCTTTCACCTCATATAACAAACCAAATTTTTGCACTGCCCTTATACCCTCAGCTTCGTGGTTCGGTTTTTTTTTTTTTTTTTTGTCGCATAGTATACATCGTCACCGCGAATGCCGTGTACCTAAGGAAACTTATTACCAAATACCTAAAGATAGCCGAGAGTTTATGAGCATGCTTATACACAACAAGGATTGGCTTTTTGTCGCAATAAGTACATCGTCACAGCGAATGCCGTGTACCTAGGGACGTATTACCAAGAGCCTTTAAAGAGGGATTGGGTTTATTTAGGGACCAGTCGAATAGAATCAAGTCATTTCACAAGAAAACAGAACAGAGTATTTAATCAAACATTTAAGCAGTAACCATCAAATTTGACATATGCTATGTTGATCCAAATGTTGGACCAACATTTAACCTGACGTGTGCAATCCTATGGATTTCTTCAGGTCCGAGAACCTTTCAAAATCCAATGCTTTCGTGAAAATGTCTGCTAACTGATGCTTAGTGTCTATATGCTCAATGCGGACTAACTCTTTTTCGACCATATCTCTCAGAAAATGATGCCTTATATCTATATGCTTTGTGCGTGAATGCTGGATAGGGTTCCTAGATATGTTGATGGCACTAAGGTTATCACAATACATGAGGACTGACTCGCACTCTAAACCATAGTCACACAACATGCTATTCAACCATATTAATTGCGTACAGCAACTACCCGCAGCAACATACTCAGACTCAGCAGTAGATAAAGACACACAATTCTGTTTCTTACTGTACCATGCAACTAGATTGTTACCTAAGAAGAAACAGCCGCCACTTGTGCTCTTGCGATCATCCTCGTCACCTGCCCAATCAGCATCGCTGTAGCCTACAAGACTCATATTAGTATCTTTAGAGAACCATAACCCTAGGCTACACGATCCACTCACATATCGAAGAATACGCTTCACAGCATTAAGATGGGAAACCTTAGGCTCAGATTGATATCTAGCACAGACACATACGCTATACATAATATCGGGTCTACTCGCTGAAAGATAAAGCAAACTGCCTATCATGGATCGATATAATGTTGGGTCAACATTCTGTCCGACATTGTCTTTACTAACCTTTTGTGAGGACCCCATGGGAGTTTTCATTACCTTAGTTGTGTCGAGTCCGAACTTTTTCACCATGTTTTTCGCGTACTTCTCCTGAGACATGAATATACCGTCACTACTTTGCTTAATTTGCAAGCCTAAAAATAAGTTAGCTCTCCAATCATGCTCATTTCGAACGTGGAGTTCATCGCCTGCACAAACTGATCTAACATGGACTGTGAGCTCGAGCCAAAAACGATATCATCTACGTAAACTTGAGCAATTAAAAGATCAGAACCGACTCTTTTCACAAACAGCGTACGGTCTGCCTCACCTCGAGTGAATCCAAATTCAAGCAAAAATGTAGTCAACCTACCATACCAAGCTCGAGGCGCTTGCTTTAGTCCATACAAAGCTTTCTGCAGCTTAAAGACATGGTTAGGAAAATGTGGATCCTCAAATCCCTTAGGCTGTTCAACATAGATATCTTTATCAATATAACCATATAAAAACGCACCCTTAACATCCATTTGGTGTAACGTGATGTTAAGCCAACATGCAATAGCTAATAACAACCTAATTGATTCTAACCTAGCCACGGGAGCGAACGTCTCATCAAAATCTATGCCCTCAACTTGCGTATAACCCTGAGCTACTAAACGTGCTTTGTTCCTAACAACTCTACCAAGTTCATCAGATTTATTCTTAAAGATCCACTTCGTGCCTATGACATTAATGTCCTTCGGCCGTGGGACTAAGGTCCATACTTGGTTTTTCTCAAACTGCAAGAGTTCATCTTGCATCGCATTAATCCAGAAATTATCCTTGAGAGCTTCAAGGACATTCTTAGGTTCTATCTCAGAAACAAAACAATTAAAACGTACCTCAGCGTATACTGTGTTCATGCATACGTTTCTTACCATAGACTTATAATCCTTGCGCGGTTTGTCTCTGGTTTTCCTTCCTTCATTCACGTCTCCAATAATAAGGTCAGTGGGATGATCTTTCTGAATCTTAGCTGGCGGATCTCGTCGCATTTCACTGGGTCCAGCCTCAATGTTCTGTTCTGGCACAGATGTTGAGTCAGATGTTGGCTCAACATTGTCCTCAGGTTCCGCCTCTGTTAGCTCCTCTGTTTCATGAACAGCTTTGAATTGATCTGTAATATCAACTTGAGGAGCATCTCTGCTAGCGTCATTAGTATCATCAAACACAATATTAATGGACTCTTGAACAGACTTCAAACGCAAGTTATAAACACGATAAGCACGACTATTAGACGAGTATCCTAGAAAAATACACTTATCACTTTTCGAATCAAACTTGGTCAAATACTCACGATCATTCAACATGTAGCAGAAACACCCAAAGACATGAAAGTATTTGACCGTAGGCTTCTTCCCATTCAACAACTCATACGACGTTTTCTTAGTACCATGCCTAAAGAACACTCGATTCGATATGTGACAAGCAGTATGCAATGCTTCAGCCCAAAAACGCT
This sequence comes from Craterostigma plantagineum, assembly GCA_027422505.1. Classification (NCBI taxonomy): domain Eukaryota; kingdom Viridiplantae; phylum Streptophyta; class Magnoliopsida; order Lamiales; family Linderniaceae; genus Craterostigma; species Craterostigma plantagineum. Next base: position 5,631,817 of record JAPQWV010000050.1, read on the forward strand.
TAGAAATATTCCTAGAAAGTAACATAACACGAGCCATTTCTTGTAGAGTCCTATTCTTCCTCTCGGCCACCCCATTTTGTTGGGGTGTCTTAGGAGATGAATACTCATGCACAATGCCTTTCTTATCACAAAACTCATCAAAGTGCTGATTTTCAAACTCTCTACCATGATCAGACCTAATACGAAAGATAGATGCACTGAAAATGTTCCTAATCATTGCACAAAAATTCTTAAAGAAATCGAACGATTCTGATTTTTCCCTAAGAAAAAATATCCATGCATATCTAGAAAAGTCATCCACGAGCACATAAGCGTATTTCCTGCCTCCTATACTATCTACTTCCATCGGACCCATCAAATCCATGTGAATCAATTGAAAACAGTGAGCAGTTTTAAAATGTTGGGCAGCTTGTTGGTCAACATTATGACTAACATGTGTTTGCTTACCCTTCAAACACGACTCACAAATAACCTTACCAAACTCCTTAAACTTCGGAATGCCTCTGATTGCGTCATGCTTGATAAGTTGCTCCAAAGTTCTATAGTTGACGTGGACCAGTTTGTAGTGCCATAGGATCACATCATCCCCGGCCTTAGAGAGTTGGCACACGTCCTTCACACTGGATTTGTCGCCGACTAGGTAGCAATTGTCACTCGATCTTTTACCTGCCATCACTCGAACAGAATCGCGGTTAAAAACTTCACAACACTCCTTATTGAACCTTACCTCAAGATCGTCGTCGCAAAGCTGGCTAATGCTGATCAGATTCGCTACAAGCCCGTCAACATGGAGTACATTGCTCAGCTTGGGAAAGTCGGGCACGTTCAATCTGCCACGGCCGAGAATCCGACCTTTAGAGCCTCCTCCGAACGTCACAGATCCACTCCTTAATAGCGTATAATCACTGAGATATTCCTTGGTACCCGTCATATGTCGGGAACACCCGCTATCGAAGTACCATGAACCTGTCACGTTAGCTCGCAAAGAGGTGTACACAACAAGACATTTATGACCAGATTTCTCGACCCAAACATTCCTAGATGACACTACAGCATTCTGTTTGCTAGAACTTGAAGATGAGCCAGCTGACGTTTCTCCAGACACACGACTCAACACTGATTTCTCAATGTTGAGCGGGATGGTGGATGACATTTCAGCCGACATCGATTTCTTTGCAGAAATCTCCCTCTTCAATTTCCAGCAAAACGGTTTTAAATGACCAGTTTGCTTACAATGATGGCAAATATATGAGCTATCCTTAGTCGTAGTAGTAGCATGCTTAGGACTAGTATTGACTATCGTATTCTCACTAACATCGCTCATGATGTGAGACTTAACAAAAACTCTCTTAGGCTGAGCATGCGTCACGGGTTTTGGATTATCACATACAGGCTGAGTACTAAAACCTAGGCCTTGCTTATCAAAAATACCAAGAGACAATACCTCATCAAGGGTCGATTTACCCTTGTTCAATTTCTTAAAGGTCTCATCGGCCTCGTCGACTCGCCTTTGAAGCTTGTCAATTTCCTTGTCTTTTCGTGTCAGTACGGCTTCCATCTTGTTCATTCCTTCCACCAAGCTTTCGATTAGTTTTTCATTCTTCTCATTCTCCTCGGACAGGATTTCCACCGCGGCTTTGAGTTGCTGATTTTTCGCCTTCTCTATTTCGTATTGTGCGGACATCAACTCAAAGGCTTCTTTCATTTGAACTTCTTCGCAACATCCTGTATCTGCATCATCAGAACTCAAATACCCATCAAAACAGCTCGAGTCATCATAATCAAAAATAATATGTTTTTCAGATGTTGAGTCAGATGTTGGCTCAACATCTGTTACCGCAGTGAAGCCGATTTGTTGATCCTCATCGTCTTCACCCTCAGAGAATGACTGGATCGTCACTGATGATTGCAGGTGCTGCGTTGGGGACTTCTCTTCATCTTCATCATCGGATAGGTCCACCCAAAGCGATTTCCCGCGTTTCCGAAGTGTGTTTGCACATTCGTTGGCAAAATGGCCCCATCCTTGACATTCATAGCATCTAACCGAGTCATAGCTGATATTCTTCTTCTTACCATCTGGTTTGCGTTTGATGAATGGAGGAGCAGACGTAGGTTCTCCTTTGACATTCTGACCCTTCCTGAATGTTGGATCAACATTCTGCCCAACATTCTTCTTCTGTAGAAACTTTGTGAATTTCTTCACTATCATGGCCATGTCGTCCTCATCATTGGGGTCAACCTCAGTTTGCTCCTTGGATGGCTGACTTACTAGAGCAAGGTTTTTGCCGCGTGAAGCTCTTTGTTGTACTTCGAGATTGGTCTCATAGTTTTTCATGATGTTCATCAACGTGTTGAGATCCATCGTGGACAAGTTGTGGGCTTCCTCGACCGCAGCTACCTTCACATTAAACTTTGGATTTAGCGTACGAATTGCTTTAGAAATTAATACCTTATTCGCGATTGGCTCTCCAAGACTGGCGCACTCGCTTGAAATCGTCAGAATTTTGCCGAAGTATGTGGTAACATCCTCATCGTCCTTCATTCTGAGATTTTCGAATTGATTGAGGAGCAGCCTTAGACGTGTCTGCTTCACACTCGCATCGCCTTCACAGTACCTCTGTAGTAAATCCCATGCATCGTTTGCCGTAGTACTGTTTTGTATGATCTTGAACATGAAAATGTCCACCGAAGAGAAGATGGCATTGAGGGCTTTATCATTGAACTCGGCTGCGTTTCTCTCTTGAAGACTCCATTCAGTGACCGGTTTTTCATAGACTTCACCATCTTCGTCCGGGGCAGTTTTTGGTGTGGAATAACCATGGATCACGGACTCCCACGCTCGTACATCTATCGACTTGATGCACTGCCGAACACGAACCTTCCAATAGGCGTAGTTGGAGCCGTCTAGCACAGGGACTTTGCCGATGTAATTTGAACTTGAAACATCCATTGTAGATGATCTTCAGCGCTTAGTAACGTCAAGCGTAGGCTCTGATACCACTTTGAAGTGGTCCCGTTCGATATGGATGTAGAATCACTAAGTTGTAACCTGATGTTGGACGTGATGTTGGGCTAACACTCACACTCACTCAGTAACGCACAGCGGAAATATAAAGTACTTAGTGACGAAACTTAAATGAACACGAGATGTAAATCTGTGCAGCAAGTCAAATAACTTGCTGCGTGCCTCAAGGCGCAAAACTCCACTATAAAGATGGATTACAAACTATCAAAAAGGATAGTCAAAAACACGTCTAGCAAAACCTACGAATCAAAAAGGATTCTGCAAACTACAAGATCTTTCGACCTTTGAAAAGCTAGACTAAAAGACAACTCTCGCAATATGTAAAACTCGCTCAAACTCTATATGTGTTTCGCTCATCGTTTTCGCTCAATATCTCGCTCAAAGTTACTCCTTGAAAGCTCTCTCGAAAGTCGTACTTTGCAGCTCGAAAATAACTCTTATTTATAGGTCTTGGCTCCATCTTGAATTGGTAAAAAGATCCCTTGAATATCTCTTCAAATATCTCTTCGAAGATCTCCCTAAATATAGTATATATTTAGTTCGATCTTCTCATCTCATTGGTCGATCTCTTATCTTCTATTTATGGTAAACTGATTGACTGATTCTCCTTGATATTCAGATCTTTTAATTACGGTAATTGCTTGACTTGATTCCTTTGATCTTCAAATCTTCTATTTATAGTAATTGCACTTCCTAAATTCGTTCAAGCAACTCCACACGCTTTCCACACGGTTTGGACCCATTTCAGCACTTTACCACGTCCTGCATATCAGTAAATAAAGCTACAAAAAAAGGTTAAACGGTTTTGGGCATGAAAGATAAAATCGAATGTTGACAGACAACAATGTTGGCTGAAATGTTAGCCCAACATTGTCAAAGCTGAGCTAGTCAACATTAACAAAATGTGAACCAAACACATTCATCACTCTTAATCCCAAGTATTGATGACAACTTCTGAAAGTTTGCTTTCTTTTTTTTTTCTCCTTACGGTGTCAAGAGAATCTGCACCAAGTTCGGTGAACTTGGTCTCTGGGGTGAGTTCGGTTTCTGCAGATAAAGCCAGGCGATTCCTCACTACATGGCAAACTTTTTCAACTGTCTCTGGCTTCGCCTGTCGATTGAAATAATCGTTGAAGCAGAGTTCATGCAAGAAAGGCGTTGCCAAGAAAAAGACATTTACAGAGGAGAGAGTTACCGCGCATATTTGCAGGCGCTTAGTTCTTATCGAAGAAGGTAAGGTAACGGTCCTTGTCCGGCCCAACGACAAGAATCTTGAACTTTTCCCAGTTATCTGCGTTGCCAACATTAAGCTTCAGTAAACTCAATAGCTAGTACACAATGGTTTGATTTCTTTTCACAAACAATGCGATGTAAACATCTCAACTGTGAGCAGAGAATCGGTGAGGCATATTTAAGCCAATAACTGAGCATGAGAGGATCGAGTTCTTTGCAACAGAACAAGTAAGGACATTGCGAACTGTAAAAAAGAAAGTGTTTACCTGGTTACTGCACGTCATGGGCAATCTGAATGTGAGAAAAGTGGCTGACACAGAAGCCATTGGCACCTAAATTTAGTATGTCTGTCTGTGAAGGAAGCGTCAACTGTCTGAAGAGTAACTTATCTCACTTAAGCAGATAAGGAAGGAGATGATACTACAGCTAAAATCTTGTACGTATTAGGTCAGAAAAAACATGCAATAAAAAGTAGAAGCTTTAAGGACAGGAGAGGTTTTGAGTGGTGAGCATTCAATCGATCAGCTTCTAAGCCTATCCATGATTTTTATTTTTACTACATTAGACTTGGATGGACCTGTGCTATGATATGCAAGTTTCTTATATTCCTCGTTTATATATTGTCAAAAAACTAATCTTTATTGCAAAATAGTTATGTGGATGTTATTGTTAGGTGCCATATATTTTATCCCAAAGGAATTGGATTGGTGGTATCCACTCGATTAACATATCACTAACCTTAAAAATGGGAGACATGAAAACGAAATGAAGGTTGGTTTCATGCATTAAGTATGTCAAGCAACAAACATTTCTCAAACCAAAGGCCATAAATAGCCCAATCTTTACATAACTCTGTTATGCGAACGTATTGTGAAGGGGAAAAAATTGCATCAATGGTCCGGTTCTACAAATGACATAGTAAGCAAATTAAGGCATTTTCCTTTCCAGACAAAGCTTAGGTAACAAATGAGGTGCCTCAACTACTATCTAAAGCCTCCAAACACATTCATTCATCTCTCCAAGCTATGGGTGAAGAAAGGCAGCAAATCAACCAAGACCATTATGGAGATAGAGAAGCTCTCATCTATGCGCCTATAGCAACCGACTAAAATACATGTTCATGAAATATCTTGAAGGGTTGAAGCCACTCAGTATTGCTGCAGAACAAGAAGAGATTAGTTTTATTTCTGATGAGAAACCAGACGAAAATGCATATCAAATAGTTAACATGGCATAACTACTACCATATGTGGAAAACACAACTGGTGATTTGATATAAAAAGCTTAACAGCTACTTACATATGGGACAAAGAACAAGAAAGATGCCGATCGGATAGAGGAACAAAGTGGTCCTTTCCAAGAATGGTAACACTGCAAACATGGTAGAAGGAGAAATTCAAACACGTTAAGATTTATCCTAGTATTCTATAATATCTGCAAGGCCCTATTCAAGAAAGCCATTATTTGATGGTGATCAACAAAACTCTCACCATGCAAGCTAACAAGAAATTTGTCAAATGAAAGTAAAAAAGAACATACTTGGAGTTGTCAAACAAAGATCTTACCATCATAGCCTAGGTAATTTAAGTAATGATAGTAGGAGAAAGCCGCCATGAAGAGCAAATTTGAAAGTAACTCGGGAACAAAACCATGAGCAATCAGCAGAGGTGACAGGAAGAAATGGATGACTGCAAAAAGTTAAGATATTGGGCAACATTACTAATACGGAAAGAACTCTCAAAGTAGGATTGAGAGTTGTACTTACCATAAAGCAATGTGAACATAGGGAAGAAAGAGTTGCAGTGTACATCAAAGGAATACAACCTTCACAAGCAAACAGAGGGTTAATGTAATAAACAGCCTACTTTCGCAACATTGTGACAGAGAGACATATCTAGAAATGATGCTGGCTTTTAGCCACATGAGAGATGAACTAACAACCACATACGGAAAAGAGGTCAGCAGAGTAATCTCACACTGACAAGAGAACTTACCATTCAACCCGTTGCTCCACCACATGACTGTTTGGAGCTTCTTCTCGAAGGTAGTTGTTGGTGAAGAACCTGGAGATGAAATATGAATCCTTTCAACAATTGAGCCATTGTGGAATCTAAAAGTACATCATATTTGGAAATCGTTTACTATTCATGGTAAATGTTCACAGCATGATACAAGTCCAAAAATAACGACAGCTTACCAACAACCAGTTGCGAAAATTGCGCCCGCAACTAGGAAATGGGTGAGCAATACCGAAATTATAACAAAAACTGCATGCCCTGCACTATGATCGTACCTGATAAAGAAAGCGTAGAGGATATCAGCATTATAGCACATATTGTGTATGGAATATACATAGAAAAGATAGCTAAATCCGTGCCTTTCCCTACGGGTGTTCTGTGCTAGATTTTACGAGTCAAGAGAACATATACTAGCTGATCGAAGATATGAAACACATCAATTGAATACTTACGCAGCACAATAAGCCAACGTAGAAACGGACAGTAGAAGACTGCATATCACAATAAATGCAGGATCATCACGTGCCCACTGATTCTTTGTTTCTGATATATAGAAAGAGGTTAGATACATACATCCAAAAAGGCATCAAATCTATCGTATATTTCTAATCCAAGAACGAAGAATACTCCATACCAGTAAGCTGTCCCTAATAAAAAAGTAAAAAATGTACAGATATCGCAAACTGTATTACAAGCTTCAATCAACTATGTTGAGGAATCAAAAAGACAGAAGAAAGACTCACGCTTGTGATACTTGGTGTGTTGATATCTGCACCCATGAACCACCCCCAACAAAATATGAAGAAAATCACGGACAAATTGTTACCAATAAGAATACTGAACGACTGAAAAACAAGAATAACAAAAGATGCTGAATACCCACACAACTTTTGGCGACGTGCACAAGTTAAGCATCTGCCAGAAGGTATATTCAATGTCCATTTGTCGCCACTGCATCACAAAATGAAGAAAAACAGTCAGAGACAACAGTACTGAACATCACGTCGAAGCTTATGACTAACTTCCACAAGGCGAAAGACAACATAACAACCTAGACTCATGATTTGATAGGAGAGGAATATTTTCACTTTGAGGTTAATGATCTAACCCAACAACTAAATCAAAGAACGAACATCAATGTAACTGTTTTTGAAAAACGATCAAATATAATTATAACACCATAACCAGAATTACTAATATCAGCCCAGTCACTAAAAACCCAACAAATAAAACGAGGAAAGAACATCAAGAACATCAATGTAAATGTTTTTTGAAAAAAGATCAAATATAATTATAACACCATAACCAGAATTACTAATATCAGCCCAGTCACTAAAAACCCAACAAATAAAACGAAGAAAGAACATCAATGTAAATGTTTTTTTAAAAAAGATCAAATATAATTATAATTTATAACACCACAACCAGAATTACTAATATCAGCCCAGTCGCTAAAATGCAAAATAATTGAAAACTATACAAAACGGCACTTGCACATCAAACGCAAAGCAACACGGGTATAAAACCAAATTTTGTATCGCTGGTTCCACAAAAAAAAGAATCAAAACGTGAATTGAGCTGAATGGATGAAATGAAAATCATTAGCATAGTACCAGGCACCAATGGAGCATCAGATCAACTGACAAAAAGATATACACGCGATGACATTATGCAAGGGCTTAAAGTTCTTTTGCCTAATCTCAGGACATATTCCGCTCCCTCTATCCCGAAACAAAATCCAAATCAAACCAAATAAAACAGCAGTTAAGGTGGCCCACGGAATAAACAACTGATAAAGGCATCAGATCTGCAACTACTGAAACAAATCAACTCGAACAACCTTGACGATTCGTCGAAGATAATGAGGTAGAGAACTGTTGGCGCGCGCGTTAGAGCTGGGACGCGACTTCACCGACGAAGAGGTAGGCAACATCTTCGCTGTATCCTCCAATGAAAAACTGCGATGCTTCTGTGGTCTTCACTTCACAGCGTAAAATGGTATGGATTAAAGTTATGTTTGATGATCTCCTCTTCGATTTCGCTCCCTTTTGTCGATCTTTTGATCGATCGGAGTCTCTCTCTGTTCAGGTGCAAGAGCGAATTACGTTGGAGTTTTCTCCTTCCTTGTAATTGCTTTCCATTTATATAATTCGTTCAATGTAATTATGTTAGGGCCTGGCGTGATTGATGAGTCCATTTCAAGTTGGGCTTTGTTGGTCTTTCCTAATTATTTTTATTTCGGTTGAAACAAAAATATTATAATATTTCTTTTTTTGTTCTTCGGCAGAAATTACAATCCCCGTATATATATTCTCCCTCGCTTTTTTGATTAATTTACACACTTTCCGCTTCCTTTCATCATTTCTCAGAGAACCCTAAATCGCAATGAGCCAATCTCAACGTCTCTCCGTTCATCACGAGCTAGGCGGTGGTGCAGGTACCTACTCTACTCGCGTGTATTTCTTTCAGATTACGATTTAGTATGCGAATCTATTGTTTTTCAGTCTTGCTATATGTTTATTAATTGTTTGCAGCTGATCAGCTCTGTGTTTCCTGTTTTTGGCGATTGTGCAGTTGCAGATGTGTTATTGTGGAGGAATCGGCGTGGGAGCATAATTTTGCTAGTGGGCTCTACGGCTCTGTGGTTTATATTCGAGATAGCCGGATATAATTTGCTATCATTTGTGTCAAATGTTCTGCTGTTGCTCGTCGTGATCTTATTTTTCTGGGCTAAATCCGCCACTCTTTTAAATAGGTAGATCAATTAAGCGTGCGCAAGGATCTGGATTTTATGGTATCTACTCATTTAGCATCGAAATTAATGGATCGGTACCATTTCGGTTATTCTTTCTTGTCTGCGGACATAATCAGTTACTATAACTGGATCTGTTTCTTTTGGATATATACTTAAATGGGTTAATTGATTCTCTGACATTAGGCCACTGCCACCTCTTCCTAATCTCGAGATTTCAGAAGATACTGTTCTGAAGGCCGCTGATGAGACCCGAGCATGGGTAAATCAGGCATTGTCTATTGCACACGACATTGCAATTCGTGGAAACTTGAGACTCTTTGTTCAGGTGTTGTAATGTCTACCAGCTACCTTGTTTATTGTTCGTAATTGCTCAAACCTCAACTGAAACCCTCTTGTTCTGTTGTTAGGTTGCGTTAAGCCTGTGGTTTGTCTCATACATTGGTAGTTTCTTCAACTTCCTCACGTTAGTCTATATTGGTAAGCTGGGGTTCTCTTTCATCGTAAATTCCTTTTTTTGCATGTGTATAGTGAGTATTGGTTTTGAAAATTGACGTCATTGCAGGTGTTCTTCTTAGTCTATCACTACCCGCATTATATGAGAAGTACCAAGATCCAATTAATGGGAAGCTGGGCGTTGCATATGGCATAGCTGAAGAACAATGGCGAAAAATTGATAGGCAGGTGCTGAGCAAGATTCCATTCCCACAAAATAAAGAGAAGAAAAGCCAATAGACACAATGCAACCTCTTCTGCCCCTCAATGCACTTTTCTTTGATATTTGTTTACCTATAGAAAAGTCTGACCAGAGCTTTGTCGACAACTACGAAGTCGCTGTCGTTCCCCTCTTCGGATGTGGTTTTTGAGACGCACAAGGAATAGGGAACTCAGTTGGCGAATCTCTAGTGAACTTTGTAATGTTTTGAAGATACGCTTCCTTCTCTTGTCTATTGGCTAGTTTCTTGAGTTCTTGTATTCAGAGTTGATGGTGATCGATTATATGATTGAGTGCCTTACAATTCCATTCTATTTTGTTAAGATCTATTTGCCTTATTGCTGCGCCAGGTTCAAAGTTTTCAGGTAAAGTGTAAATGGCATTACAATAATCCTGTCGGTTTCATTACAGAGACAAGTCGAGAAAAAATGAGCAAGTTTTCATGTCTTTCGTAGAAGATCAAAGAGTGTGGTAGTAGTCATATCAGTTCTAACGCCTTCCTCCAAACCGTCCACAGCTGTATTCCCTCGACCATCATCCTCATGTTGGTTAAATATTACCTCAGAAAATCCGTGAAGTTCAAGTGGCTCCAAAGAATCCACTATACCTCCATCTCCTTCTAAGTTAGTCAGCGTTCCCGCCGAAGAACAGCGAGACAGAGTACCAGAATTAACTGTCGCTGTCTCGTCGTCCATCACTGATTCGAGCGAACACGTCGACCTCGTGGCAATCGAGTTTGTAGCTTTCGATCTCGCTTTGACTCTCTTGCACCAACTGTGCAGTGATTCCCTTACGTTCTCGGCGATTAGGGCTTTCTTACAGCGAGATCCCATCTAAGCAGCAATGAATTTGCTCGCCGTAGTATTGTGCACAGATTCTTGATATATGTATGTATGTATTACATTAGAGGAGTGGTTACTAACCGTTGTCACTATTACGTTCAAAGGGACTGTGCTGTAGCTGCACCAAAACTGAACTAAAACCCTGGCAACAACTATGCATGTGTCTGGACGAGAACTTACGATCAATCTATTTCGAGTTTTCTGAAACAGAAAACGAAGTAATAAACAATGTACCCGCTGACTAGCCTGATGATGACCATGGCATGATTGTTCGTGAAACAAGAACGGTGCTTGAATCCCCACTGCATTACGTACGCCTCATTCGTCTGAGTTTTTTTGTTCGGTAAAAAAGAAAAAGGATCGAATGAGAGAATGATGGGAATTTCTTACCAGGGACCATATGAACGTTGCCATCTCGAAAGCATTCTTGCAGAACCCACCCAAGTAATAACATAGGATGTGATGATGAGGATTGAGGTTATTAAACAGTTCATTACAGCTTCAACAAAGAAGGGGTGGTTCTTACCTGGAAAGATATGAACTGTATCAGACGCAGTAAAATTTCGGGCTTCCCAAACCAGAAAAGATCGTCTCTCGGCTTCACATGATTTCCTGTAGACGGGCCCCGCGGAGGCTCTGCTATTTCGACCGCTAACATTGCGACAACGTGTTGGAGTTTCGTTCCCACCAGCATGATAAGCTTCAAGTAATGTTCTCTTTCGTTGGTGATCGTTACATATGTTAGATTTTTATCTCAAAGAGACTTTACGACTAACAAAGAACTTACAATGGCAGGTATGAACGACAGCCAAAAGTAGATGTTGAGGCCTGAGATCAGATCGAAACAACAGTTGTTGACGAAAACATTTAAGTGAGATCATTCAAAGCCTCGAAGATTTACTAGTACCGTGTACGTTGATGAATATGCACAGTATAGCATAACCCCACAACGGCCAGCTGCCGAAACAAAATATAACAAGTAAATAAAACAACAGATGATCGGTCTTTGAGTTCTATTCGAATGACATTTAGGTCAGTTATCAGTATACCTTATTCCTACAATGCCATAGAATTCGTCTTCCATGCTTCGCAGCATATACTTGTGAAAGTTGTAAGAATGTGGCAGCTTATGGTTCTGCTTTTTGCATATTAACCAAGAATTAGGAAGACAGTTAAAAATAAATGAAACCAGTCCAAGAAAGAGTCAAAACACCCACAGCGATGAAACCTAATCGCAGCGCCACGTAGTCTGATTTCCTGACTGAACTTCTGAATTGTTTGAGAAAACAAAGCTGCCCGAAAAGAAAATAAAAAGATCGATAAATTGATAGCAGCAGCTTTAGAATATTAGAAAAGCCTTCGATGAGGAGGCTGTAATGGAATGAGTACGTCTACGTACGTACATACCATCCATATGAGGACTCGGCTTCTGCTCCATGGATGAGACGCGTGTTGCAACGCAAACGTGCTTTGCCGCCTCACGAATTTGTGATTTGCTGCTAAACATAAGCCAAATGCTGGTTCTTTATGACACCAAGTTGGTTAGAGCACAAACAAGAAAGAATAGTTATTACCATGTGCATTTGCCTCTGCAATAACACTCGCCTGAACTTCCCAGTTCCTCCACATATATATCTGCCATCGTTCAAAACCGCTATCTAATGAAGAAGATCATTGAATGGACATACACATACTTATATAAATAAATACCTTGCTCATGGATAAGGCGACAGTTATGCAGCTGTAGAGAACATGAGTCATCCCAAGCACGAACAAGAATCTGTGAAGTTGTTCGAGACCTTCAGCAGAAACAAACGGTTCGCGCCCCTGAAAATCGTTATTTGTTTTATTTTCTTTACTTGTTATTATGCAGTGAGATATATGCATCAAACATGAAGAAATTTACTTCACCACATCCATGAAGAGCAGCAACATTAAGTCCCTTGGGAGGAATATCTGTCCCATTTGGATTTGTTGACATTAGCATTCTTTTCTTTTCCTCGCCATAATCTTCCTCGGAACAAATGTAGAACTTGCTTTCGAACAAGGATGACTTCACGCAGATTTGTGAAATCCATCGAGACCATTGCCCAAGTAACAGAGATATCAGCCCAAGCAGCATTAACTCTGTGTAGTAATAAACCCCAACATGATAATAATATATATCACAAGTATGGATATTAATACACAAAGTCCAGTAAAAAAGGATCACAAAACTCTTACCTTCTTTGATTTTCTCCAGAGAAGCAAACAGGGCTTTCCTCTTTGTCTTCTTCAACCACTAGGAAAAAGAAGAAAAAGGTCCAAACTTTATACTGCAGAAATGAAGAGACATCGAAGCACAGAAAGCTAATTAATTTACCTTCCCAAATCTGTAAATGGATCTTTCAACAAATAAACAGACAAAAACCATCACAGTTGTGACTGTAGCAACCGACCATGTTGGTGTCACCTCAAGCGATCGTCCAACCCTTGCCACCTCTGCCATTGTTTTAGACAGTGTAAGAAAAAAATGCAGACGCGAATCTAGTTTTTCAAGAATTTATATAAATGTATTTGTGTGTTAATCTTGATCTTAAATGCTGCTACTGCGAGAGACTCTGAAAGATCCAAGTTATGTGGAACTTGAGACACTACTCTACTCAAGCAAAGTTACATCGTGTGATCTCTACTGACCATATGTATATATATTTTAGGTATTTATTAACATTTTGTGACTACAAAATAGATAGATGATGGCTCGTTTAATCTTCCAAGTGCAGTGAACGAATCTTGGACTTGGCATAATCACATGGTTCGAGTTAAATGTGATCATTATTAAATTATATAAAGGGAAGACTATGCATTGCATTGGTGTTGGCAAGATCTCATAATTTTTTTTTTATGTTACTTTACTGCTCTATAGTCCACATGCACGACACTATTTCCATGTTCGACTCGGACGAAGAACTTAGTATATCTATCTATGCCTACGAACTATATACTACTTTTTATATAGCAAAAGCCACACACCAAACTTACTATTCATTGATTAATGTCCTATTTTAGTATATATGTAACATTTTCTTTTTCTCCGCAAAGGCACCGTCAAAAACAAAAACTCGCTAAAAACCCTAAAAAGCGACTATAGATAGTACACCCAACCCACACAACCTAAACCTTATTCACGAAAATCTCCGATGGCGCTCCGTCTCAGCCGCGCTGCTGTCTCCGTCTTCTCCCGCCGCAGCTCTATTGGCCGCAAGCAGCTATTTCCAGCTGCCACCCACCTTATCTCGGCCGCCGCCGCCACCTCTACTACTACTACTACCGCCGATTTCGCACAATCGACACTTCCTTTCGCTTCCTCGTCAGCTCGATTCTTCTCATCCCGAACGAGGACGTTCGACCCCAACGTAGACGAAATTGGACCGGATACGATATTGTTCGAAGGGTGCGACTACAATCACTGGTTAATCACGATTGATTTCCCCAAAGACCAGAACCTCACGCGCGAGCAGATGATCGAGTATTACGTCAACACAGCTGCTCAAATCTTTGGGAGGTTAGAAATGCTAGCTCGGTCCAATTGCTTGTGTTGTTTTATCTGCAGTGTCTCTGTAAAGTTTTTGACTTGTGCATTTGCTGTGGTACTTAGTCTTTAGCTGAATTGGAACACAGCCCTCGAATATTGGAGAGTTGTGTTTGAGGTTTCGTATTGAGCTTTTTGTTAAATGAGAGAGCTTTTCGAGTGTGCAATATGCTGAAGGCAGTTGCATGATTTATATGAGGTCGAAAAAATTTCTTTTCTCATTGAGCTCTAACTGAAACTGTTGGTTCAAGATCTTAATAAGAGCAAAGTGGAGCAAGAAAATCGAACCTTTACGAGTCACTTTCTTTTCGGTCTCTGTAGAATTGGAACCATAAGATTATATCAGAATCGTATGCTGCTTCAAAAATTCTTTAGTTGTGTAATCGTGAATAACGTACAAACGATTATTTCTATTTCTACGTAGTTGTATGATAGAGCTAATACTACAAGTTCTTTTTGTTTTAGCTGCAGTCAGTCAGAACAATAGTCATGTAGAAGCATTAGCATTTAACTGGGGTCGCTACACACCGGACATGCTTCCCCACTGCTGAACTTACGAAACCATCTTTATTTGTTTTTGTCCAGTGTTGAAGAAGCTAAGAAGAAAATATATGCACTAAGTACGACAACGTATCAGGGTTTCCAGGTTGAATGTTCTGAGGAAACATCTGAGAAGTTTAAAAGTAGGTGTATTTTGAATTCTTTTTTATTCTCTGGTATATTTCATTCCACCTGCTGTTAATACTGAAACTCTTGCTGTCATTAGATCTCCCAGGAGTTGTGTTTGTACTGCCAGATTCATATATCGACCCAGTAAACAAGGAGTATGGAGGTGATGCTCTATATCCTAATGCTTCTTCCTTCCCTCTCTTCTAAGATCATATCTCAGAATTGGTGAATATATCCATAATATCAACCATGGATCATTTTATCACAGGAGACAAGTATATCAATGGAGAAATTATTCCTAGACCACCCCCAGTGCACTACGGAAGGCGTTCAAACAACAGGGATCGGCGTCCAAGAGAGCAGATGCCGTCGTATCAACAAGGAAATGCACCCCATAATAACCAGAATTACGGGCCACCTCCACAACAGAGCTACGGCCCACCGCCTCCACGGCAGAACTATGGCCCGCCGCCGCCACGGCAGAACTATGGCCCACCACCGCCACAGCAGAACTATGGGCCTCCGCCACGACAGAACTATGGGACACCACAGCAAAATAACTATGGACATCCACCTCAACACAACTATGGTGCTCCGCCACAACATGGTGCTCCGCCGCCTCAGCAGAATTATGGGCCTCCTCCACCTCAGCAGAACTATGGTCCTCCGCCGCCACCTCAGCAGAACTATGGTCCTCCGCCGCCTCCTCAGCAGAACTATGGTCCTCCCCCGCCACAGCAGCAGAACTATGGTCCTCCGCCACCACAGCAGAATTACGGTCCTCCGCCGCCGCAGCAGAACTATGGTCCTCCGCACCAGCAGAATTATGGTCAGCCGCCTAATTTCCATCATCAGCAAAATGGCAGTCCTGCCTCAGAAGGGACGAACTATGAAGGCCAAGCATATGGAGGGCAACAGAGGGGCTCTGAGAAATAACTGAGTTGTAGGTTTTTATCGTATTTTCCATATAAATACACGTTCTAGGTCCAAAAGACACTAGGTTGATGTCATGAGTTTGGTGTTTCATGTTATAAATTATTACTACTATGAAGTATTATTGTCGATTTGAATTATTATTCTACTGTCTCGTCGTATATCAATGAATTATCACAGAAAAAAAAAAAAGCTGAAAAAGGAATCAAACGGCCCAAGTGTTAAAACAATGGACTTATAAGGCCCATTATAGCTGGTGTTGGCCCATTTAGTAATCGCTTGCTCCTTTGCCGAGTCCCAAGCTCATTAGTTAGCCCTAACTCCTCCCTCTTTCTTCCTTGTCGCCTGAATTTCGACCACGTCATCTTCTCCTCCGGCCACTCCACTGGCATGATAATTGCCTAGCGTAGGTTCGTCACATCAACATCGACCTGAGTGTTTGGTGAAATTATCAAGTTCGGGTTTTCAGTTTCCGCAGCTATGGCATCTACTGGGCAACCCGTTGTTTCTTCTCTCAAAAGGAGTGCATCGGCTGACAGTGATGAGCTTATTATAACACCTCTAGGGGCGGGCAGTGAAGTGGGCCGATCTTGCGTTTACATGTCTTACAAAGGCAAAACAGTTTTGGTGAGCTATGACTTCTTTTGTCTTACTTGACCTACCAAGTACTCTGAGCTGTTTGTTGTTACGTTTTGTACTTGCGATGAAGATATTGTGTGCCAACACATTGAACGAGCTTTAGATTAATTTTTGAGGTACAATGTCATGACAACTAACTATCGCCCTTTCTTTTCTCCGTAATCGGGCCTATAGTTCGACTGTGGGATTCATCCAGGTTTCTCAGGGATGTCAGCACTGCCTTACTTCGACGAGATCGATCCTTCAACCATAGATGTTCTTCTTGTTACGCAGTATGCAACTTTTTTTACTCCTTTGCTTTTGGCATATAAGCCATTTCCTGTTCGCGTGGACCAATTAACATCGTATTCCTTTTAAAATTTATTATGCCTATCTGCAGCTTTCACTTGGACCATGCTGCGTCGCTTCCATATTTTCTGGAGAAGGTGGGTTGTTTCTATCATGATACATATGGTTCTCACTGTTGTATGTTGTTTTGCTAGCTTCTCTTTGTTATGATTCAGACTACATTCAAAGGACGAGTATTTATGACTCATGCAACCAAGGCCATCTACAAGCTTCTTCTATCAGATTATGTCAAAGTCAGCAAAGTTTCTGTCGAGGATATGCTATTTGATGAACAGGACATTCTTCGCTCTATGGATAAAATTGAGGTCAGTCTCTTCGTCAAACACATCATTAAGGTTTGAAATTGGGACAGTGGACATGCATTAGCTTAAAATTTATTTTCATACAGGTCATCGACTTCCATCAAACACTAGAGGTTAATGGTATTCGCTTTTGGTGTTATACTGCTGGCCATGTTCTTGGAGCTGCCATGTTCATGGTTGACATCGCTGGAGTTCGTGTCCTCTACACTGGAGACTACTCCCGTGAAGAAGACAGACACCTTCGAGCGGCTGAAATCCCCCAATTCTCGCCTGACGTTTGTATCATTGAATCGACCTATGGCGTCCAAACCCACCAGCCTCGTCACATAAGAGAAAAGCTCTTCACTGATGTCATTTACAACACGGTTTCTCAAGGGGGACGTGTTCTAATCCCAGCGTTTGCCCTTGGCCGTGCTCAAGAATTACTGCTTATCCTGGACGAATACTGGTCGAGTCATCCCGAACTTCGCAGCGTTCCCATATACTATGCCTCCCCGCTGGCCAAGAGGTGCATGGCTGTTTACCAGACTTACATCAACTCCATGAACGATAGGATCAGAAACCAGTTTGCCAATTCGAACCCTTTTGATTTCAAGCACATTTCACCGTTAAAAAGCCTCGACGAGTTCAGCGATGTGGGACCCGCCGTCGTGATGGCTAGTCCTGGTGGGCTTCAGAGCGGCCTGTCGAGGCAGCTTTTTGATAAATGGTGTTCGGACAAGAAAAATGCTTGCGTGATACCTGGTTATGTAGTAGAAGGGACTTTGGCGAAGACGATCATAAGTGAGCCCAAGGAAGTTACGCTGGCGAGTGGTTTGACTGCTCCGCTGAACATGCAAGTCCACTATATATCCTTCTCGGCTCATGCGGACTACAACCAAACAAGCACGTTCTTGAAAGAGCTTATGCCTCCCAACATCATTTTGGTCCACGGCGAAGCGAATGAGATGGGCAGACTGAAACAGAAGCTCCTCTCCCTTTTTGCAGATGGGAACAACAAAATTCTCACGCCGAAGAATTGTCAGTCCGTGGAAATGCACTTCAACTCTCAGAAAATGGCGAAGACTATAGGCAGGCTGGCGCAGAACACGCCTTCTGTTGGAGAAACTGTGAGCGGTTTGCTGGTGAAGAAAGGCTTTACTTATCAGATCATGGCGCCCGAAGATCTCCACATCTTCTCTCAGTTATCGACTGGCAATGTTATCCAAAGGATCACCATACCTTATTCTGGCGCATTCGCTGTGATCAAATACAGGCTGAAGCAGATATATGAGAGCGTCGAATCTTCTTCTGATGAAGAAACTGGCGTCCCCGTCCTACGTGTTCATGACCGTGTAACTGTAAAGCAAGAATCGGAGAATCACATCTCCATGCATTGGAACGCAGATCCCATAAGCGATATGGTATCTGACTCGATAGTGGCTCTAGTTCTTAATGCAGGCAGGGAATTGCCTAAAGTGGTGGCTGATGAATCTGAGAACGAAGAAGATAGAAGCAAGAAAGCAGATAAAATCTTGTACGCTCTTCTAGTTTCGCTTTTCGGCGACGTGACGTACGAAGATGGGAATAAGCTTGTGGTCAGTGTGGATGGGAATGTCGCCCGTTTGGATAAAGAGAGTGGTGAAGTTGAGAGTGAGAATTTAGGGCTTAAGGAACGAGTTAAGAAGGCGTTTCAACGTGTTAGAAGTGCTGTGAAACCAATACCTCTTGAGATGTCTTAAGTCTTAACTTCGACTTTTGCTTGTAGTAGTTAACTCATACCATGCCATGTTGTGAGATGTAGGAATTTTCTTGTTGCAAAAACAATTATCTCCTGCTGTTTGGATTATTAATCTAATTTTAACAATATTGTTGTTATCACGTATCCATCGTACTATGATGTTTTGTTTTGATCGACTACATTTCAGTTTGTCCTATAATGTAGCAACAAAGCAAATACCCTCACCGAAGCTTAGGATTGAATGAAACGCAGTATAATAGGTGTGTCTTTGTGCTCGGTGGAGATGGGATTGCTGCCTTTTCTTCTTTAATTGAAAAAAAAAAACTGATGTATTTCTTTACGTTACGCATCATCTTTCTGTCTTTATTTATTTGTTTTTATTACACTTTGAAAGGCACCTCTTCTAACAATTCAACTGCTCCACTCCGCTCCACTTAGGAATTTTAATAAGATTGTCAAAAGATGATCCCTTTCTTCATTTCGAGGACTATAACACAGGTTATATTATAAAAGAAAGTCAGATTTCGGGGTCGAACTTTAATGAAAAGAATCAATTAGTTCGTCTTTAAAATATCATACTTTCAAACATAGAAGATATCTCAAATTTCAATATTTACTTTTATTTTAGGATGGGGAATCAATAAATGACTTCTCTCCGTCGAGGTTAATCGGTAAAGGAAGCCATGGAAGCGTGTACAAAGGCACTCTCCCTAACGGAAAACTCGTCGCCATCAAGAAACAATCATCTGCAGAAATCAAAGACGGCAACTCGAAACTAAGCAACGAAGCACTGATACTATCATCCGTTATCAGCAGCAGCGATCCACACTCATCATGCCTCATCAACTTTCTCGGAATCAGCCACGACAAGAAACTGCTCGTCGCTGAGTACATGCCAAACGGTACTCTTCACAACGCTCTTCATTCCTCTTCATCCAAAGCAGTTTTCCCCTGGCACAAGCGTGTAATGACCGCCTTGCAAATAGCCAAAGCTTTGGCCTTCCTCCACGACAGAAACGAGCCAGCGATTGTCCACCGCGACGTAAAGTCATCGAACGTTTTGTTCGATGAGAATTGGGATGCAAAGCTAGGAGATTTTGGGCTCGCCTTAAGGCTAGAAGACATCGATGGTGAGCGTAAATTGGATGATCATCTCCCAGCTGGTACTATGGGTTATATCGATCCATGTTACACAAAGCCCAGAGAAATCAGCGTGAAAGTTGATGTGTATAGCTATGGAGTATTGCTGCTTGAGATATCATCTGGTCGGAAAGCTATTGACTTGCATTATTCGCCGGCTTCACTAGTGGAATGGGCCCTACCGTTGATTGAAGAGCGAAGGTTCTATGAAGTATGTGACGAAAGGCTCTATGTTAGTCGATACGTTATTGAGAAGATGCTGACTATTGGTGCTCGTTGTGTTTGTTTGGCGCAAGATTTTCGTCCGTCTATGAGTGAAATAGTGGTGGAAATGGAGAAGATTGTTACTGCTTCTGATTCGATAGGAACGTTTCCTTTAATGATTAGTTTCTTAACAGATGTTTTTAATACCAGCATGAGACGAGGAAGAAGACGAAGAAGAAGGTTGAAATGCGAGGATGTAACTGATGCGAGCATGGCTGGTGAACAATAACAAGCAGCACAAACTGATTTTTCTTTTCCCACTCTTTTCCTTGGGATAGACAACTCATGGATAAGACAAAGTTAGTTGAGTTCATGGTCTCGATCGATCTCGATGTTTACCTAATAATAATACCAAAATCATTTTTTTAGGCAGTTGTTGCTTGTGACGGTATATATATGAGTTATGACCCATGATTGATTTATGAATACTATATCTTTTTTACATGATTAGTATTCTTTAAATATCTGACCTTTCATGGCGTGATGTCACTTGAAGCCCACGTGACTCCATTCCGCTGACTGAGAATATAGGCTGATGATTGAAGAATGGAAGGAAACATATACTATGCATTATAATTTCAACCAAACGTAACGACCATTTGAACGAAACAATTATGCAAAGTAAAGCTATCCGTTCGCCAAAGCATGAATCATCATGTTGTCCAAAGTTTGCAAAATCATACATAGCAAATAATAGATTTGGAAAAAGAGTATAAATAAAAATGGCAAGCACATCACGGCACAGACAGAAGGGTGTGTGTCGGGTGAAATAAGAAGACGTTTAATGGGATTTCACATATTCCTGAACTATGTGAAGGCCCTCACTTTCTTCCCCATAGTCCTGCAAAAGAAAAATAAAAATGAGTTAGTTATTCAAGAGGCCAAAAGAGTTTTGCTCGCGTCACTTAGATGAGCATAACTTAAATTTCTTGCTAATTCAGACCTTCACAACAACACATGCACAACCCACCACCTTCCTAGCTTTGCCTTCTGAATCTATCTTGCAGAGCTGATTCATAAATAGAAATTTGTTACAAAAAAATAAACAATTGAAGATGATAAGAGACAAGCAGCAACTATAACACATCAAACAAAATATTTGCAAAAGATGGGATGATGAATAAATTAAGAAGGGTGATGCCAAGCAAATAAAAATTGGCTTCACGTCAACAAACATTGGGGTACGTCGAAGAGGATGAATCCATCAGACAATGGATTATCTCATCAGTATTAACACTTGGTGTCTCAGACGACCGTCGTGAGATATTTAAATCCGTAATCATCCTTTGGCCTCAGAACTAATGAACTCAAGTACATAGCTAAAATCATGCTAGAAAAACTTGTGTAGTCGCTAAAAACTAGAAACTGTTTGCAACAGTACATGTAACATTTCCCATCCATTAAATTTCGTTCAGCAAGTACTCAAAGTTGCAATTGAAAGCTTTCCTCACATCAGAAAAAGAAGAAAAAAAATCAAAGAGGCGTGCTTAATGTTTCCTCCGTAGATGTTTAGGTAGAACAAGAGAAACCTATCCAAATTCAACTGAAGAAGCAAATTGATATAGGGAACTGCATTCATCCCTGAGGCATAATGAAACTGCCTAAGAGCTAAACTTCAGCCCCGAATAGAGACACAGGA
This sequence comes from Craterostigma plantagineum, assembly GCA_027422505.1. Lineage (NCBI taxonomy): Eukaryota > Viridiplantae > Streptophyta > Magnoliopsida > Lamiales > Linderniaceae > Craterostigma > Craterostigma plantagineum. Next base: position 5,653,627 of record JAPQWV010000050.1, read on the forward strand.
GAATCTTAATAGCGACCAAAAGAACAAGTTCAGCTAACAGAATGAAAAAATCTCCAATCTTAAAGGCAAACTTTAAGGTCGCTTACCCCAGCCCATTCACCAAGAGTCTTAGCATTAGGCACGGTGATCAAGTTGACATTGTGATCAGCGCATAGAGCTTTCACCAATTTGACATAATCTGCTTGGTCACAATCCTCTGCCAAGACACAGAGTTGAGCAGCATGCTTCTCGATAACTTTCGCTCCTTCGTGCAGACCACGAGCAAGGCCACCATGGGCACGTGACTTTCTAAGAACCAGCTGAAGCGCAGTCATGATATCCATCGGCTCTCCAAGTGCTGGAGCTGGAGTCTCAGCAACAACAGCAGCATCTTCACTGCAAGAATCATCAAACCGAAGGATTACCAATACATTGTACATGCATGTAGTTCACAACGATTCAAGAAAGGTCATCATATGGATTACAGAACTTGAACAAAACAGCATAAAAATTAAAGCTTTACCCTGACATTTCTCCTCTTGACGACGAAACCTCGAAATCTCTTAATCTGTTGCCAAAAGCGAATGATCAAGAGCTTACATCTAAGACAAAACAAATGCTAAACAAGCCAAAATATCGAAATCCCACAATTCATCCCTCAAATGGATAAAAATTCCGACTTTAATCGGCTCTTCAAACCCAACAGATTTGGATAAGAACAAAATAGAATTCATGGGTGGCATATCTTCCACAGGTAATATAACTACAATGAATATGGAACGCAAGTCCTAAACCTAAATGCTAACGAGATGAAGACAACAAAATTACGTTAGACAACTACTTTCACACTGTGTCTGCCGTACCTTTTAGCTGCTGCTAAGCTAAGCTTTTAGTGGTGGCGGAGGGGATTTTCACTAGTAGCTAGATAGATTTATAAGCCCTAGACAGGTATTGACAAATATGCCACTGCAATGGGCTTTACACGGCCACATAGGCCCATCACCTAAATGGGCTTTACACGGCCCACGTTGGCCCATACATTTATTTTACTTTTCTTTTTTTCTATTTATATATTCAAATTTACTTTTCTTTTGACGCCGTTTAAAAACTGTAAACAATTAAAGCCCGCAATCCAGCAGACAGCGTATCTTCTGTCTGTCAATCAAATCAAAATATAGCAAAATCATCAAACTTTATTTACTTCGATCGACTCGAGAACCAACCATGGCGAGGAGACCTGACGAAGACTACGATTTCTTGTTCAAAGTCGTCCTAATAGGCGATTCAGGTGTTGGAAAATCCAATTTGCTATCGAGGTTTACTCGGAATGAGTTCTGTTTGGAGTCTAAATCCACAATCGGCGTAGAATTCGCCACGCGTACTCTTCAGGTTCTCCCTTCATTTGTTTTTATTTTGGTATTGTGGTGTGGCGCTCCTTTGTTTGGAGTAGCGTAAAAACAGAAATTTTTTGTGTTTTCTTATGCTTAGCCTTCATTTCTAGATCTATCTCGAAAGATGGCAATTGATTGCATTTTATCAGTGGGATGAATAACTTCGATCAATCGTTGACGGCTAGGTGAAGTCTATTTGGATGTGAATATTTGAACTGTCACTGCACGGAGTATAACTGCCGATAGATGGCCTTAACTGTTGCTTGGATTGTTTTCCTACTGCACCGTTGTTTCAACACCAGAAAATAGGATCTACGTTGTGAATTATTCGATCACATGATATATGGCCACAGCAGCCATATATTAGCTTGCATGCCCAGTCTTGTTGCAGCCAACATTTGTGATACAAAGAGAGATCAATGTCGAAGCTTCTTGCTTTCTTATATACTTCCATGGTCATGTTTAGCCGATATGAATAAAATCTCTTTACCATCCCAATGCTCAGGTCGAGGGAAAAACTGTGAAGGCCCAAATATGGGATACTGCTGGGCAAGAACGTTACCGCGCTATAACAAGTGCTTACTACCGTGGTGCTTTGGGTGCTCTACTTGTGTATGACGTAACAAAACCAACTACTTTCGAGAACGTGAGTCGCTGGTTGAAGGAGTTGAGAGACCATGCAGACGCAAACATCGTTATCATGCTCATAGGAAACAAAACTGATCTCAAGCATCTTAAAGCTGTTGCCACAGAAGATGCTCAAAGTTTTGCAGAAAGAGAAGGGCTATCATTTATTGAAACTTCGGCCCTTGAAGCCAGCAATGTCGAGAAAGCATTTCAGACAATCCTTTCAGAGATATATCGCATCATTAGTAAGAAATCACTCGCTTCAAGCGAGCCTCAGGGTCCCGGGATCAAAGAAGGGACGACTCTTGTTGTTGGCTCGCAAGAGACCAACACGAAGAAGACATGTTGCTCAACCTCTTAGGGGTTTTATTTTTATGAACATCGTGGATCTTCTCCTTTCAAGTTTTCCCTTATATGCATATTGATATGGATTAATGTTGTTACACTGAATATCAAGACTTCTGCGAGCTTTTTGTGAATGAATGATGATTAATGAGGATGTGTTTTCTGGATTGATGTTTTAGTATATTGCATACTTAATATGAGTGAAATGAAATATGCATTGCTCGTGTATTAAAACAAGCTCAGAATTCAGTGAGAGTTGACTAGGAAGTTGCTCACTAATATTTATACAAAGGTACTATAAACATAGAATCAGCAAACTTTAACCGCAGCAGTTGCTCTTCTGCTCAATCGGCTGTCCCTTAATCTGGACAGTGCTCGTGGACTTATTGTTAGCAGCTTGCTGTCCCATTCTACACACACACACACTTCAGTTATATGCACAATAAAGTACAAAATGAAGATAGACGGAACAACAAAGACCTAGTTTGATGAATCAAAGACCATGGATGAGTTTTTGGCAGGTTAAAAGTCGAAGTTTTCAAAGGCATAAAACGTGGAATGTGCTCCAAAAGTTGGATTGTTAAGAACTGTGTTCCTACCTCTTCTTAATTTCGGCGGCCATTGTCAAGAAAGCCTGCTCCACATTGATAGCATCTTTAGCACTAGTCTCTAGAAATGGAATGCCAAGCTCATCAGCAAATTCCTGCATATATGTTGTTTTGATAAATTTAGAACTAAAGATGACGTATTTTGTGAAAGCTGAAAGTAATCTATATAATAATACATTGCAATTTTATTTACCTTCTTTTTTATTGTAGTAAATGATCAGCAATACCGGAATATAAACATGCAAATATACATTCAAAAAATACCTTTGCTTTCTCCGAGTCCACGACTTTGCTTTCGACCAAATCACATTTGTTCCCCACCAGAAGCTTGCAGACACTATCATTTGCATATCTATCAATCTCATTGAGCCACTGCTTGACATTGTTGAAGCTCTCCATCTCAGTCACGTCATACACAATCTGTTACAATTTGTACGATATGAGGTCAATCTCACGTACGAGAGAACGCGAATCAAGACTACTGACAAAGGCAATGAAGAACAAGAGAGACATAGTGTTCTTAACATCTTTCATTGCATCTGAAATAGAGTTCAAACATTAAACATTTCTTACAATGATCCCATGAGCTCCACGATAATAACTGCTGGTGATGGTCCTGAACCGCTCTTGGCCAGCGGTATCCCACTAAAAACATAGAAACAAAAAAGTAGACTGATTTGGATAATTAATGATATCCCACAGCAAATATGCACATTTCCGATGAACAAAAATAAGTCTAATGGTGTGAAGTGAAGCCATGAGGACTCACGATTTGCAGCTTAGTTGTCTTGCCTTCGAGCTCTATTGTCCGGATTTTCTTCAACAATAGGAAGAGTCAAAAAGAATTGAAAAATAAAGTATTTGTAGGAAACGCCATTGAACAAAAAACAAATGCTTTACACAACAACAGCAAATCATCATAGAAAAAAAGAAATCAAGGAAATGGTGATTAAACTTACAAAATCAACTCCTATGGTGCTAATGTAGCTGTCCACGTATGAATCATCCTACCAATCGTGAACCAAAGGTTAAGTCAAGATTGAACACAAGTAATCATCGTATCTTTGACGTGGATGGAACAAGAATAAAAACGAACCCGAATCTCCAAAACCCAAGAAAATAGGAAATAAATTAAAAAAAAGGCCATCTTGATGAACGTACAGCGAACCGGAGGAGAAGACATGACTTCCCTACGGAGGAATCACCGATCAAAAGAAGCTTGAACAAATAGTCACTTCAAGAAAAAAAATAAAAATTAACTCAACCAATTTGATATACGGAGACATCCAACATGAAAAAAAAAAAACTCAAAATAGAAGTAAACGATCCGCATCTGATATCTTCTTATCTACTATTCGTTGCTCATTTCTTTCTTCTATTATCTTTCGCGCCGTTCTTTTCTTCTTTCGGTGGGGGGCACTGTCAAACTTTCAATCTCGGTAGTTGTATGCTTGCAAGTTATTAACGAAGAAAGGGAATAATTGATGGCTGAATTTTAAAAGACCTCCAACTTTTCATGTTTAACATATTAGTCCCTATGAAGTACGAAGTCAATGGCTGGTCCGATTGAAGCTCTGCTTATTATTACAAAGGCTGCAGATCAATCATATTGTAAGAACACATGGATTGAACGTATGTGTTCAAGACAAGAATAGCAAAAAAGAGAAAAAATTGTGACACAGATGAAATGCCGAGTCTAATCACACACTATAAAAAAAGAAAAATCAATCAAGCTCCAGGGCAAAATGGCTTGCTCACATCATCCCTATGGCTTGGTATAACAAAATGCCTCAGCCTACCTTCTTGTTTCTTCATGTAACCTTCGCAAAGAAACTCCTTTGAAAATTTATCCTCGACTTCCCTATTCACATCATGGACAAACACATGAGTCTCTTGGCTGCTTGTTCTTCGGTTCCTAGCCATCATACCCGCCGTGTATATTGCAGACATACGACCAGGCGCTTCCTCGTAATAACCCGTTGGCGCATCGACCATGATTAAATCCCATTCAATGTCGTAAACCTCAGTCGGCAATCCCTTTAAAGCTAGCTGGCACATGGAGTACTTTGGGTTAGATATTGCCACGCATTCTGGCCCTTTGCCTACTTGCATCAAATCATTGGCTTGGTTCACTTTACTGTCGTAAGTCACGTGGTAAGATTCTAACATGGGGAACCTTCTATTGATCTGCTCGATCCAAGCACCGTCTTCTTCAAGAAAGATCGTACGTCCGTTGTAGTTCAGCGAGTGCCACATGAGGCTGTCGTGTCCTAGCCCAAATATCAACAAGTTGCATGGCGATTTGTTTTCGAGGACTCTTGATGTTACGGATATTTCTTTGAGCGTTTGTTGAGGCGTGATCGTCGAGGTTGAGTAGTGGATCAGGGCTTGTGACAGAGATGGTGGGATTTTATTACAGGCCGTGGAGCAGCTGTCGGTTTCGGGAATTTTTGAGGATTTTCTTTGGAAGAAGTTCGATCGTGGCCGTGATGATGTTTGATCGGAGGGCGCCGATATGTTTGATTTGATGATGAAGATGAGGAAGAAACATAAGATGATGACGATCGATAGGAACTTCATGTTCGAAAGAGTGTATGCTTTAGGCCTCATATTTCTCTTCAAATATCTACTCTGCACACTGCAATTGTGAAGGAAGGAACGAAGTGTGTTGAACCGAGAGGAGATATAATGCATCGTGTGAGTGCGTTGAGTAGAGACGAAGTGATGTGTATTCATTCCATACTGCGAACGTATTTATTTGTTAATGAAAGAGACCGAAGAGCTGCAAATATTATGCATGAAGCAAGATTGGTTCTTGATTTTTTATTTTTCTGTTTTTTTTTTTTTTTTTTTCTGGTGGATCAAGTTTGGTGCGATACTATTCCATTGGTTAGCACATACAAGATTTTAGATTATTTGCTGACCAGGTGAAGCAAACATTGGCTTTGGCCTGTCTCATGACAACCAAGTTTCGCCAGAAAGAATGTAATAAGGAGATGATACAGCAGTCGGTTGCATCTCATGTTAAATCAAAACTGCCGTATGATAATGTCACGGAGAATTAGGAAGGAGAACTTTACAATTTTAACTACCCAACTTTCAATTCTCACCAAAAACTAAAACAGTATTCCCCTCATCAGCCAGCAGCAACTGCTTGTCAAGTGGCTTTGAGAATAAGCTCTTGCAAGATCGTACCAATCGATCAAAGCCCTTTTCTTCATCGGGTCTTCACATGTTGTAGCCGACTGAGGTTTGTATCGATTTTAAGGTGACATTTTCCTCTATACTTGATATGAGAAACAAGTGATTCAGCTGCATATTCTTATTTTTAGAAATAATCATCGGCCGTTGTTTACATGCTCTAGCAACGCATCTGATTCGTGGCCTTTCTTGGCCTTACTCTTATCACGAGCTTTTCTCACAGCAATTTGGATCTGCTTTTCATGTTCTTTGAGCATTTCCTCTACATTCCCACCTGGAAGTAGTAATGGGCCCGAGTAGTGCATTCGAGTTTTCTTTAAAGCACCAACCTGCCACGTGAACATTCTGTTATGTCACTATAAATGTTGCAACACAGAAATTAGAAAAAACTTCTCACCTTTGCCTTCTCTTTAGAAGGAACCTGCCCGTTGGCGTTACCATTGTAATGAAAATCAGGTCCCTCCAGCAAATGATTGGTGGGCTCAGCATCTTTCATCTGCTCGTATCTGTTGTTCATGTATGAGCCTGCCCAATGTGAATGGACGCTACTGTCCCTGCTACAATCGAGATTTGAACTACCACGTGCAGCCACTGAATTGGAGAATCTAGACAATCTTGCCGCTGTGGACTGAGGTTTGAAAGATCTCTGAGTATTTAACTCATGATACGCTGATGAAGAATCTAATGGTCGATGGTTTAGTCCTTCATCGATAGCATTTTCTTCGGGATTGTACTTTTCGCTGCTGCTTTTGGGATTTGATTTTCCTTGGCGTTTGAGTATTGATGATTGAAGTTCTGCATTAGCTTCGGGTGCTGGAACACCTTGCGATTCCTTGGAACCTTTCCTGGATGATTCTACTCCATTTGCAGCTCTTTGTCTGGAATGTGTAGAGCGAGCAGGAAAATAAGAGAATGATATCCCGTTAAAAACAAGACAAATACGTAGAGAGAGTCAATCAAGAAATAATCATGTCTAAACATAAAAAATTTTATGAATTGCAAATTGCATACCTCCGTGCATCCTCATCTCGTCCTTTTACATCATATTCCTTGCTAGGTGGGTACTTGGGCAAAGTTGAAGGATCACAAGGTAGAGGTTCTGTGGAGAAGAACTGAAAAAAAAACGAAGAGGTATCATCAATAGGCAGGAATGACATACTTCATAATTCCAGACAATACTGACAAGATTACAGAGGTCTGCAGAGAAAATGGAACTTCTTGGAAAGAAGTTAAGCTTCCTACCTCACTCTGAAGTGCAGAGGCAGTCGTTCCTCTTCGCTTGGGATCAAACGCTAGGAGTGTTTCCAACAGCACTAAAGCTGAAGAAGGAAAAGCTTTGAATGTCTCAGAAACTAATCTCTTGTACGGTTGTTGAGGTTTAAAAATCGTTGCGTGGGGTAGTTTCGACTTCTTCCAGTATTCTTCTGATGGCGAACCACATAGTTTGAAGATTTTGTGCAACTGTTCCACCTGGGAAAGGAATATCAAGTTCATCCAAATGATTGGGCAGTCAAATATGCTATTAAAATAGACACAAACTTGAGACAGTTAGCAATGCACCTCTGTTCTTCCAGGCATTATGGGCTTCCCTGCGAAAAGTTCAGCAAGAATACAACCAGCGCTCCAGAGATCAACACTTACTCCATAATCTGTAGCACCGAGCAAAAGCTCAGGGGGGCGATACCACAATGTTACGACACGACTAGTTAAAGGTTGTTTTTGATTGGCTCGGAAAAAAGTCGCAAGCCCAAAATCGGCGATCTTGAGATTTCCGTTGTTGTCTATTAAGAGATTCGAGCCCTTAATGTCACGGTGAAGGACTCCACGGCTATGACAGTGTTCGAGGCCACGAAGCAGTTGTTGCATGAAGCATTTGATCTACATTCATGATAAACACAAGTGTCAATAAATCAATATAAAAGATTTACACTTTCCACTAAATAACATGCACCTGTGATTCTGTGAATGTGACCACTGGCGAAGCCAAGAGACCTGAGAGATCGTGCTCCATGTACTCGAATACAAGATATAAATTGCCAGAAACCCTTGAAGTGACCAAACCTTCAAGCTTCATCACATTAGGATGGTCGAGCCTACGCAAGATAAGGATTTCCCTAGCCATGAAACGCACACTCTCTGGATCCATGTTGACAAATCGAACTTTTTTAAGTGCAACAACTTTTCCAGTTTCAAGGTCACGGGCTCTATATACGCTGCTGTATGTACCTTGACCTATCTGTGAAATAGAAATTTGCATAGCCCAAGTAGCGTCATAACAGAACAAGCTAATGCGTTCTTATGATAAAAAAGGAGACATGAAAATACATGCATGTGATATAAAAAATAAACCCCCAGAACTAATATCCACACAGCATCAAAAGGACAGATTAACGACCACAAGAAACAAGATATGCAACATAATGACGGTATACAAAAAGCAAATGCAGCAAACCTTATCCAACTTCTCAAACGAATCAGCCTTTCTAGGTATCCACCCCTTTACAGCTTCCCCAGCCACAGCAGTGAGCCACGACGGCCAACCGGCAACAATCTGAGCCCCATCTACTCCATTTCTAACACTTAATACCCTTGATATCTGAGGTTTTCCACCACCTTGTTGGCCCATTTGCTCTATGGCAGCTGGTTTCGGCATTGAAGAAAGTTCGGGTTTTTCGAAAACCACAGGCTTCTTATCTCTCTCATCCCACGTTGTCGGTGTAGAGCCACCACTTTTCCGGAAATTTTCAGGCGATATGAGCCTAGCAGTGACCTCATTAACTCCATTATAGTTTTCCACCTCAGTTTCATCTTTGCTTGAGGAAGCTGCTAATCTTTTTGATTTCTTCGGATTTTTGTCTTTCTTCACTTTATTCTCATCTTTTGCCCCTTTGGAGCAAATGCAACCCATGCCAATCGAAAATTTCAGTCCCAATGCGTTTTTATGAACAGGGAACTTAATTTTCCTGATGCGGCGGACTACTTTGTTTTTCCCTAATACCCCCAGCATTTGTATTTGATTTTTGCAGCATCCTCAGACAGGCAGATCAAAGATCTCAAAATTATTCGAAGCAGGCAAACCTAATCTATAAACGCAGTCTAAGGAAATAACCCCCAAACCATTCAACTCTATAAGATCAACAAGAATTTGAGAATTTGCGAATGTTAAAATGGACAAATCATTGGATCAATCCAAATGTGAAGTTCCAAATCTCATTCCTCAAACTCTCATGAGAAAATCTATAATGCGAGCAGATAATCACAGAAAACTAATCTACAGGCACAAGCGAACCCTATGGAAATGACGCAGCAATCCGGACCACAAAATTCAATCTTTTCATCAAAATATGACCGGCATTGCCAGGAGAATGAAATTTGTGATAATAAGCAATCCAATTACAAAGGAAAAAGTCTTGTTCTTTTTGGAGTCGAGAGAGAGAAAGAGAGAGACAGCGAGAAAATCCGGTCAAATGCCAAAAGAAGGAATTTTGATCTGGTGAATGGCGATTCCTAAATTTTCTAACAGCTAAACGGCCATAATCATTGAGGACATTCAAACCACTGATATCAAAATCATCGTTTCTCATTCGATGAAAAATGAAAATTGCGAGGTGTGGGGGATTTGAGTATTAGGAAAGCAGAGAAGGAGAGAAATTTTCGGATCTAAGAATGCGAATGACCGAAAACAATCAAAAGAAGAGATGATGGAAAACACCAGAAAGTTGGATTATAGATCAACTAACAAAATGGATAAAACGTTCACAAATCTTTCACTCGTTTTGATGCATAGCAAAGCATCAGAGATTTTGAAGCGTTTTCCTTTCGAGAGAAAAAAGCATTAGGAGATGTGAGGAGGAATAATCGCGTTGATGGGCCCCCACTGACGTTAAGATTATGACGTGGCAAATACGATCAGTAGGTTATGGACTTTAGTATACAAAAAATTAAATAAATATCCTTGTGACTAGTGGCTTGGCCTAGCTACAACAATTACAAAGCGACGATTTCATCACTACTTTTTTTAGTCTTTCAGAAAAGTGCCTCTGTATATGTTGTCATGTTCATAGTTTCATGAAAATATGACTTGTGGCCCAGCCCATCTTATAACTGCAGCATTTGAATTCTGATCAAGATATGATTTGTGGCCCAGCCCAATATAGCTACAGCGTTTGAGTAGCCCATTTTCACTGCGTGCTTAAGGGTAAAATGGTAATTACACCACCGCCAGCCCAGCAGCCGCCCAGTCAGTCAATTGGTCAGCGCAGCTCAGATTCAGAAAAGCACGTTCCCTTCGCAAAGCCGTGTATAACAACAAACATTGACGACACCATTTATTGCTGACAAATCGCGAATCTGTATTTATGTTATGGCGACGTTCGGTGAAGCACCACCAGGCGATGTGAAAGCTGGAGAGAAGATCTTCAAGACAAAGTGCGCGCAGTGCCACACCGTCGATAAAGGAGCTGGTCACAAACAAGGTTCGTGCTTATGTTGTGCTTTAGTTGAACCAATATGTTCTTCTGATCTTTGTCGATCCGATCGGTGCTTGTTTGAGTTTATCGTTCGCTTTGGAGATCTGGCGTTCTTTTGGTTCAGTTTGTCTGTAGCGTGCTTTTATTTCGATGGCGTTTCCAGCTGATCTTGTGCTTTTTGCATTATGCACGAGCATGTTCTTAGGCTTGATTGCTTGTGTGAAAGTTTTAGCTGTGGAATGTCTTCTTAATCGACTAATAAAATGGTAGAGGTCGAAGAGTATATAAAAAAAAGGATGTCTTTTTTTATTTTGAGCACATGTGTTTGGATTGGAATTCACAGGTCCCAATTTGAATGGTCTTTTCGGAAGACAATCGGGTACCACTCCTGGGTATTCTTACTCTGCTGCCAACAAAAATATGGCTGTCCAATGGGGAGAGAACACGCTCTATGATTACTTGCTTAATCCAAAGAAGGTGTGTATTGTTATTTTGATTGCTCTATTGCTTTACCATGTTGTGATTCTTCAACGTATATGTCCTTCCTTATTATAAGTATTGCTCTGATCATTATTATAGAGAATTCTAGCAGCTGATATATTGGACTTTGTTGTTGCAGTACATACCCGGAACTAAGATGGTTTTCCCTGGTTTGAAGAAACCTCAAGAACGTGCAGATCTAATAGCTTACCTCAAGCAAGCAACTTCTGCTTGAGGATTTGATTTTGTTGTTGAAGTTTGCTTGCTCTTTGTTAGCTTTACAAAACACTAGAACGCATTTTTTGGACGAATAAAGACCATACTATTCTCTCCACCGTGCTGTGTCTTGGAGAGAAACGTTCCTATCTGAGTTTCTTTATTTTTTTCTCAAATATATTTTGATATTTAATGTGTGCTCAATGTAGACAACAATAGACATGGCGACCAGTTACACTACGCTGTATTAATCCCTTTCTCAAGCCTAGAGCTTCAAAGGTTGCATCATCGTCAACATACAGCTGATACCTTGTCTAAGGATCGTCGGCTTAGTAGCTTTCCAAAATTATTTTAGCTTAAAATATTTTCTGTAGTACATTATAAACAATGAGATTAGACCGATAACTTGAAGCGAAGCATGCAAAAGCGTGTAATTTGAAGAATAAAAATCCACTCAATATAAATGTCGGTGTAGATGCCCTAACAAAACAAAAGATAAGTAAAGCCCTACTCCGCGGCAAACCCTAGGGCTGTTCAATCACTCCGTTTAGCCGAGCTGAATCATTCGATTAAGAATGTCTTCGTCCAAGAGAAAATTATCACCTGACCCCTACCCAGGCAGCCCTTCACCGGCGAAGCAGCTGAGAGGAAACGGTGGTTCTTTGACGGCGGTGGACGAGCCAGTGACGTGTCTCCACGACGTTTCGTTTCCCCAAAATTACACTCCACGCCCATGTTCGACTGTGAGTGGAGGGGTGAATCAGAAGCCAGCTAAGGAGTTTCCTTTTCAGCTCGATCCTTTTCAGTTAGAGGCAATTAAGTGTATTGATAGCGGCGAGTCTGTCATGGTATTCAGTTCTCTTTATTTTCCTCGCATCCTTAGATTGCAAAGGGTGAAGCTTTTCTTGGCGAGTTTGGAACTCCTAAGTATATGTGGGGGGTTGACTGTTAACCTGCTTAATTGACTGTTCTTGATAATCAAAATTGACCCTTAGTCTCTTGTATCATCTGGTTAACAACAGAAGTCCTTCAAGAATATCTAATTAACACTACAGAGGTCCTTTTATATCATCTGATTAATACTGCAGAGATCCTTCTATAAATTTGCTGTTTTTCTTGTGTTCTTTTATCTCTCTGTGCTTGTCAAGCACGAATCTTCCTTGTCTGCATGTATGTTTTTTCATGCACATGAATGTTCTCTCATCTGAAGCTGTGACATTGCTTATCAATGTTCTATCACATTTCGCTTGCTTATGTGATATTGCTGTTGGTATGATAGTTTGTTACTATTTGTGAATCCCATAATCCACTGAATCTCGTGAAACTTGGCTTAGGTTTCTGCACATACATCTGCTGGGAAGACAGTGGTGGCCTTGTATGCTCTTGCTTTGTCATTGCAGAATAAGCAGCGGGTGATATACACATCTCCAATCAAGGCACTTAGTAATCAGAAATATAGAGAGTTCAAGGAGGAGTTTTCAGATGTGGGGTTGATGACGGGTGATGTTACAATTGACCCAAATGCTTCTTGCTTGGTGGGTTGGATTTGATTGTTCTAGATTTTGTGATTTTACAATGTGTTTCTTTTCCATCGGTTCAGTCTTAGAGTTTTCTTTCAGGTTATGACAACGGAGATCTGGCGAAGCATGCAGTATAAAGGATCAGAGGTTACGAGAGAGGTTGCTTGGATTGTCTTTGATGAGGTGCATTACATGAGAGATAGAGAGAGAGGTGTTGTATGGGAAGAAAGCATTGTCATGGCCCCAAAGAACGCCCGATTTGTCTTCCTCTCAGCTACTGTACCTAATGCGAAAGAATTTGCTGATTGGGTTGCAAAGGTATGTATAATGATTCTCACCGTCACGTGGACTCCACTATCTTGGATTTGTGTGTGTCATTGATCTGTAGTTGTCGGGTCAATGATCGTAATAGCCTTGTTTCTATCTGAATACATCTGTGATATATCTATAGTAATATACCAATGAATTCGTCACTCCTCTTCTGTAGATATCCTTACATACAAATGAATTCTTCACTCCTCTTCTGTAGATATCCTTATATACCTTGCAATACACTATACAGGTGCACCAGCAACCGTGCCATATAGTTTATACTGATTATAGGCCTACACCCCTTCAGCATTACATTTTTCCTTCGGGCGCTGATGGTCTCTATTTGGTGGTCGATGAGAAAGGTAAATTTCGTGAGGACAGCTTTCAGAAAGCTCTGAATGCTCTTACTCCAAATAACGAGAAAAGGAAGGAGAATGGGAAATGGCAGAAAGGTATAGTTCTGGGTAAATCAGGTGAAGATAGTGATATCTTTAAAATGGTGAAAATGATCATTTTGCGGCAGTATGATCCAGTCATTTGCTTCAGCTTCAGCAAAAGAGAGTGTGAATTTCTAGCCATGCAGGTACATTTTAATTAGCTTGGTTAATAAATTAATCCAATCACCTATAATATATTGCAGCAAGTTATTCATGAGTATCCCTCTAATACTGGGACCATTTACGATTTTTACTGTAAAACATATTAGTATTGAAGATCATGATTTTGTGAGCCTCCTAATACTGTTATTTGCTAATCTGGAGGAGAAGCTTTGTTACAAATTGCAAAATGCTAAAATCTGTGTAATTTATGTAACCACACACTAGATTTTCTGTGCATTGATTTGGATTTATATTTTTATAATATAAAGAGACTTGGTCCCTCTAGAGTTTTTTTTGAGACTTTTTTTGTTATGTTTCCTAGCTTGATCAGGTTGTGGAGAGACTAATCCTTGTTATGTGACCTGGTTCGTTTAACTTTATTCTCTTTCCTTGTAGATGGCTAAGTTGGATTTAAATGATGATAACGAGAAAGTCAGCATTGAAAATATTTTCTGGAGTGCAATGGATATGCTGTCGGAGGATGACAGGAAGTTGCCGCAGGTTCACGAATAGTTATTTAACCTCATGCTTATCATTTGCATATTGTTATATTTTAAAACTATCATGGCAATATATTTCAGGTTTCGAATATGCTTCCACTGTTGAAACGGGGAATTGGTGTGCATCACTCTGGCTTGCTTCCAATACTAAAGGAAGTTATTGAAATTCTGTTCCAGGAAGGCTTTATCAAGGTTGGAATACGACAGTTTAAAAAGCTTATATTTCGGTTATGACTTGTGATTAGTTTTCAAGATACTTTGTCCTTTCTCTTTTGCAGTGCTTATTTGCCACAGAGACTTTCAGCATAGGCTTGAACATGCCAGCAAGAACTGTTGTTTTCACTAATGTCCGCAAATTTGATGGTGACAAGTTTAGGTGGATATCAAGTGGAGAATACATACAGATGAGTGGTCGTGCTGGTCGTCGAGGAATAGATGAACGAGGGATCTGCATTCTTATGGTTGATGAGAAACTAGAACCATCCACTGCTAAAATGATGTTGAAAGGAAGTGCTGATCCTTTAAACAGGTAATGTCTCAACTATTTTACATGAGTCCGGTGGCATGATAGTACATTACAGACTTAAAATTTTGCAGGACCATCTTATTCCATGGAGACCCTTACCATATATATCTTCATCAGGAAATTTAAGTACATGATGTAACCACAGTGCAATTTATTTTGGGATTATTTTTCTCTTCTTTTTTTTTTATAATGTAGTGCTTTTCATTTGAGCTACAACATGCTGTTAAATCAAATTCGATCAGAAGATGAGGATCCTGAAAGTCTGATTCGGAATTCGTTCTATCAATTTCAAGCCGACAGAAACATTCCTGAACTAGAGGTGAATTTTTATGCTCTCAAATCAGTTCATTAAAAATATCTGAACTACAACTTAGATTGTACTCTCCAGAAAGAAGCAAAATCCCTTGAAGAAGAGAGAGATTCTATGGAAATAGATGAAGAGGATAGTTTGGAGAATTATTACACTCTATTACAACAGTATAAAGATTTGAGACGGGAAGTTCGTGATATAGTGTTTTCTGCCAAATACTGCCTTCCATTTCTGCAGCCTGGTAGGCTTGTTTCTGTCCAATGCACAAAAAATGATGAGGACTCATCGTCCTTGTCTATCAAGGAAGAGGTTACGTGGGGAGTGATAATAAATTTTGAGAGGCTGAAGGGGCTTTCAGAAGGTAGGGTGTCTTTAGATGATCTCTTTGACATTACTGTCTAACTTATATTTGATTTAATGTTTGCTCTTGAAATATTCTACTCAGACGAGGCAAACAAAAAGCCAGAAGAAGCAAGCTATACCGTTGATATTCTTACTAGATGTAGAGTGCACACTGGTGAAGTTGCAAAGAAAACCATAAGGATCATTCAACTAAAAGATACAGGAGAGCCTGCTGTCGTTTCAATGCCCATTTCACAGGTGAAGTCTTCCATTGCTTTCTATATTAAACTGCACTTATGGTTTCTCCTTCCGCTAGTTTTGTTTTTTTTACCTTTTGTTTGGAGAGAAGAAAAAACCATCTGCTGTGTAGTTCTCTCAAAAATAACGGCTACAAGTTTTTCAGCCTGTACTTCAATCTGTTTGTTATTTTAGTGACTTGATTCATTTTTTCAACAGATTGACAGCTTAAGTAGTATTCGACTGATAATTCCAAAAGATCTTCTGCCATTGGAAGCCCGAGAAAATACTCTAAAGAAAGTATCTGAAGTTCTGTCTAGATTTGCAAAAGAAGGCATTCCTCTCCTGGATCCTCAAGATGACATGAAGGTATATGGATTGATTTTCTTATTTCTTCTACTTAATTTAACCCTTTGACTTAATGTGACTGATTCTCAGGTTCAAAGCGGTTCTTATAGAAAGGCAGTGCGGAGAATAGAAGCATTAGAGAATCTTTTTGAAAAGCACGAAATTGCCAAATCACCTCTTATTGAGCAGAAACTTAATGTTCTGCATAAGAAGAAAGAACTTACTGCTAGAATAAAATCTATAAAGAGAATGCTACGTGCCTCCTCTGTTTTGGCTTTTAAAGATGAACTCAAAGCAAGGAAAAGAGTGCTCAGGAGACTTGGGTAAGATCCTATATGTTCCAGTTTCATGATCTGCTGAACTGATGCGTTTCATGCATATCTTTGGTACGTGTCATCCTGCCGACTTGTTTCTTAATAGATTCTCATGTGTTCGGGACCTTTACATGCAGATATATTACTAGTGGTGATGTTGTGGAGCTAAAGGGCAAAGTTGCGTGTGAAATCAGCAGTGCGGATGAACTGACGTTGACTGAACTTGTATTCAGTGGTATTCTGAAGGATACAAAAGTGGAGGAAATGGTTGCGCTTCTATCGTGTTTTGTGTGGCAAGAAAAGCTTCAAGAAGCTCAGAAGCCTCGGAGTGAACTCGAGTTACTTTTCACACACTTACAAGATTTAGCACGTAGGGTGGCCAAAGTTCAGCTTGAGTGCAAGGTATCTAACCCCCTGTGGATGTGGAAAATTCATGGTTCCATACTGTTAGACCCATGTTATGCTGATGATTTACAGTCATTTGTTTAGCAACACTTTATGATTTCATGTTATCTTCCGTTGCGTTTCTTGTACGTATCGTGATGTTTACTTCAAACTAATGACTTACTTTCATTAATTGATCTATCCAGGTTCAGATTGATGTTGAAAATTTTGTGAGTTCTTTCAGACCAGATATTATGGAGGCTGTATATTCTTGGTGCAAAGGTTCTAAGTTTTATGAGATTATGGAAATTTCGTCAGTTTTTGAGGGAAGTTTGATTAGAGCTATTAGGAGACTGGAAGAAGTTCTTCAGCAATTGATACAAGCAGCAAAATCGATTGGTGAGACAGAACTTGAAGAAAAATTTGAGGATGCTGTTACCAAAATTAAGAGAGATATCGTCTTTGCAGCATCTTTATACTTGTAGAGTACGGGTAAGGAAGGTGCGTCAGAGCACAAGATAATCCTGGATGTATTTGATATTGGTGCTTTTTCTCCGTGCCTGGAGATAATTTAGAAGTGGGTATGATCTGATGGTTTATAAAATCGATCCTGCAGCATAAGATAAGCCAAACAGTTTTGCAATAGAGTGTGTTCACCTTTTATTTTTATTTTATTATACATCAGGCAATCTGGCCTGGCCTGTATTCAGTAGTTTACAAATTGAAAATTCTTTCTCAACCACGATTGCATATGCATTCAATCGTCTTTCTTGATTGCATGGTGCGAGGTTTGTTTAGTGAATTCCTAAAATATGTGCTACATTAGGTTGAACTGAGACCCCGCAAGCTATTTCGCCTACCACAAAAGAACGCGTACCTAAAACTATAATTATGCATGTACATTTAAATTGACATTCTTGCTTATAATAGTAGCAACTACACGTATTCATGTTACATTACTCACCTCACACACCTCTTCATACCTTTCAAGCCTGTACAGTTAACTATGGAAGATTTGAGTTCTGGTGATGGCTATAGCATCACCACCGTTGCGTTTAGGTTCAACGTGTTTTCTCTTGAGTTTGTTCTTGAATTCTTCTTCTTTCTCGTCGACGAAAGAGAGGAACCTCTGTATCCTTATGGACCTCGAACCACCTTTACTACTACTATTACTTCCTTGCATGGAAGAAGGCTCCAATTCTTGCGGGGAGTATCTCATGAACTTGTGCACGATCATACAGAAATAGACAAGGAGCGCGGCAGAGCAAGCGATCCCACACAAGAGGAAAAGACCCCAAAAGCTCTTCAGCTGAAGCTGGTCTGAATTGTTCGAGTCTGAATCTTTGTGACAAGCACTTGTCTTCAGCCACTTGTCGTGTATCTTTTGAAGTCTCCCGTTCTCTGACAGTGTTAAGATGGCTATGGAGATATCAACTGCCAGTGGAGAGTCTCTTGGAAATGCCTAAGTAATCATCCCAAACATTTTCAGAAACACGGAAAGCAGAGGACTAGTCGCTCTATAAAATGGAAAGTAAAACTCACAAAGCCCCAGCCACTCTTGGTGAACTCTCTTCCAACGGCTTGGAACATGCAGTTAGTGGACAGAAATAAATCCACGTAAGGTCGCTCATCCACTATAGCAGCAACTCTCCCCCTTGTAAGGGCATCAGCATAGTCTTCGGGCGAGTCAAGGACAACAAGCCTAGACTTGGCAATGCCGAGTTCCTCGTTTAAGTAGTTTTGAGCAAACGATCCTCTTTGGAAGCCGATGCGATCGTGGCTCGCCACCAACGACTCGATCCCTTGTATCGATGGCGCCAACTGTTGAACCGTGAGGATCGAGGTTAGGCTCGCAGTGTAGCTCGACGTGATGATTAAGACGACAAACAGCCAGATTATGAGAACCATGCGGCCTAGGGTGCTCACTGTGTTTTCTCCTGTCAAAAGGGTCCGTAAAATTGTTGTGGCATCTGTTCTATTGTTACGGTGTTAGTAAAAAAGAAGGCTTACTGTGTGCAAAAAACATAGTAGAGAAGCCAAACCTGCGTCGTAAAAACAATCAATGATCAATAGCATTCATTCTCTGGAGAAGATGTGTTCATTCATTATATCAGCTTAAAAAAATATGCGATGAGTTACCACAGAATTGTGATTAGTTGCTTTCTAGGAGGTCCACGGAAATCGTCGTTTGTCCTGTGTTCGAGGATCCAAACCACAGCCGCAATTATTAGGAAAAAAGCTGCTGTGACAGCCCACATTAATGGCGTGAATGGTCGCATGAAAGCCCATGGACTGTACTTTATTTTCCTAACCGGTGCAACAACCACCAACCCTGACTCGATATAAGGCTGAGAGAAGTCAACGATCTTCGTACGGTTCGTCACAATGGCAACATCACCAACAACAGCATCAAAAACCTATCGAGAAAGAACAGATTTTTAACTAAATCAAGAAATCAGGAGCTGTATGCGCACGTGTGTGTTCTTACCCCGATTGGGATCTGCCTTACAAGATCAGTATAACTTGGGTTTTCATGTTCATCTCCAAACAAAACGAACTCATGAGGTACAGGGTATGGAACCAGGTCAATGGCTGCGCGAAAAACATCTATGCAGTAACCTTTTACTTCATTTGTCTTTTCGTCTTTGGAAACAAAAGCTTTGTAACTCACCCTATTGGGGACTCCTATCCTTAATTTTCTCCCATTGTGTGGAAAAACCCAACCGCGCGGCCTCACCTTTGTCTGTCCCGGCCATATGACTTGGCTTAACTGTTGGCTGGAACTCGATCGGTTAGGTTCTTTCGTGTACAGAATCTCAGGAGACATTGTAGAGAGCCCGGAATAGTTAGACCAGTATCCTATTTCTTTGTAATATCTGCCGATGACATTAAGGATGTCAAAAGCGGGACGTATCACGGATTTATCATCGGTAAATGCAACATTTCCTGTTAAACCAGTCATATTTGTCCGCAGTATATCATCACGCAATTGATTCCCCCCATCAAACTTGCTCAAAACTCCAAGATTGAGACCTCCCATCGCATTACTCAAGGTCGAGCTGTTAGAGAACGAGATGGTGTTATTACGACCGAAGAAGGCTTTCACCGCACGAGCAATGATCATTACAGTATCGTAAGCGTAAAATCCATAAGGGTTCAATCCGACAGAATTATTGCTCAATTTTTTCCACCTGGATACGAAATCTCTTTTCCTCTTAGAATCGGGCACATGTGGGCTTAGAGTTAAGACTCCCTGAATGGATTTAATATTCGTTACAGAATCTGGTTGGGAATCTAACACCGTGGACAACCACGCCGTGGCTATCCACACATAACCCTTCTCTACCATTCCAAGTTTTTGAGCCAAATCGAAAACCTTCAATCCAATCACAGCATAAGCATGAACAATAATAACCCGGCACTCCATCTGTGAAATTCTGACCAACAGTTGGTCGATTTCCTCATTGGTTGCTAAGGCTTCGGGAGAAAGCACAGCCTTGTAAGAAATCTTGCAACGCCTCTCTGCGAGTTTATCTCCTAGAGCTATCATAGTACCACGGCTTTGCTCGTCATCAGTGTAAACAGTCACGACTTCTCTGTAACCAAAATAACTGATCATGTCGGCTATGGCGGTCATTTGATAAAGATCGTTGGGAGCTGTCTGGACGAAGTAAGGGTACTGAAGAGATGATAGGCTTGGATCCAGCGCGGTAAACGAAAGCATGGGGACGTGGAGTTCATTTGCCAGATGCGACAAAACATGAGCCATTCCAGAGGTTTGAGGTCCGATGATGGCCACTGTATCAGTCTCCATGTACTGCAATCCTGTGTATACATTTTGAAGTTTCATTTCAGAGAATCTTAGCAATCACAATCTCTTGTGAGAATCTTAGGACTAATGAAGTACCTCCCATAATGCCAAGGAAACCACTATAATTCGCATTGTACGTGGACAGCACTAGTTTTTTGCTTCCGAGAATACTAGAATCAGCATTTATATCTTCAACTGCAGCTTCCATAGCAACCTTTGCCACTCTCCCATTGATTGTACCAAATGCAAAGATGGATCCAATGTTCACCACATCTGGGCTTGGATGGTTTTGAGAAAATACGCCAACAAAGAGAAGAGGCAATGCAAGCACAATAGTGACGCAAGGGAAGTTCATTGCTACGAAGATTATGATGCAAAACCAAGTTATTAAATTTGGAGGATCAGGATATCATGTGCAACTCTACCAAAAGATATATAAGAGACAATTTGAGGTCATAAGCATTTTATGATGGGACATTCAGTACATAAGGAATAATCTGATGAATTTTCTCAAACAGTAAAATATGGAAAAAAGGAACCATCGCTTAAGCTGTAAAAAGATACCCCCGAACACGTAAACAAGAAGAGACAAAACACAGTCCACAAATCAACCTTTTTGGGAGAAAAGGGAAAAGAATGCTCCCCTAAAAGGCCTAATTTGAAACAAGCGAAATAAAAGGAACCAAAATCTCTTTCGAACTAGCGAGGTAAAGTGCACGATACAGAACGAAGTCACCTTACTTGCTTCGCCAGATAACTAAAGTAGCTCAACGCAGTATGCAGAGATGCTTAAACCATAATTTGTTAAATGTAAAATGGCAAAAGCAACCTGGAAAAGAGATGCTCACAGGAGAAAGAAGCAGCCCACTTGCTCGATTCGATTAATTAGTGGTGGGACTTTATTCTGGCCTCACTAATATTTTAACTGGTGATTAGAAATCCCTTAGGATGGAGGAATATAACATGCAATATACATAGGACATGACTTCCTTATTTGTCTTGCATTAAGATTCTTGAAACTGAAGCTTGGATATTTGCTTGAAAAGAACCGTTCTGACCCACTTCATTTGCATGATGACACTAGAAACCAAATTCAGCAATGGCATGATGATGTAGAGATGGTAAAATTACATAGGAAGAAGTCGGTATCACATCAGCTATCATCTTCGGAATTAAATTTGAGCCACTTGTTAGCTGTCTGTAATAGTATCATGATAGGTAAAAAAAAAATTGACATTTCGTTCTTGTTGGGTTAGGTACTTAGGTCAGCAGAGCGCATGATTCTTGATATATTTGCCGTTTAGCCCACATCTCTTTCTTCACGACTCTTCTTGAATTAAAGGAGGATACATAGTTCCGTTTCACTTTTACCATTACCAATGGGCCCATATTGATATTGGTTAATCAAGAGTTATCTTGGTCAGAAAACAACTTGATGACTCAGACGCTAATTAATAACGAGCGTAGGAGAGAAGGAAGCGAAAAATAGAGAAAACGTTGAATGGATGGGACCTACCTATGTGGGTAACTCTTTCGTCTATTCAATTGCATTTATACCCATCAAGAATAGAATATTTTTTTATTAGCATGATTACCATGTGTATCTGCAATAAAAGAAACCAAACAACGACGACGCAGACATAACAGTGAAAAGAGATGTTGTCTTGTAGTCAAGGCATAGACGTAGACCAGTTGTCTTTTCAGTTCAACCTTATTTAATTATAAAACAGTTGAAGCAGACATTGATATTTACACTCTACGATTCGCTCTACGTAGATTGAAGCACATCTCATAACTAACCCAGCAATATCTTAACAACAGTCCAATGATAATACTTGATCAAAAATGAAATTAGACATATAATATCTTCCAGTACTACATAGGACTAAAAGAAGCAGCACAACCAAGATGCAATACGATAAACAGACAATAACATTGTCTTGTAAGCATTTGGACCAGGAATGGAGGTGCTCCGATAAGCTTGTAATGTAAACTTAGGCATAGTAATTTAGACTGGCTTTCTTCTTCGCTTGAACTTGTATAATACCGTCGTTAAAATCCTCATGGTTCACCTGGAGAGAAATGTGACTTCTTTAAGTTTATACCTTAGACCGTAAATTCAGAAAACTCGAAAGACAGTCTAATAAGCGACTAGGCGTCGTCATGAATTCACATCGCTAGGATTTCTGGCGAGATCCTTGCAACATGGAAAAAACCCATAGGTTACGAGGAGTGATTCGTTGCCAATTTAGCACACATGAAATGGAGGTTGTTGGCTAGGTCACGTTAATTCCGAAAAGAAAGTGTAAGCTTACTGTCACAACTCTGATGATTCTACAAGTATGATGCGAACACAAAGGCAAACATACAAACACCACCGAATGTGTGTGTGTGTGTGTCACACAGAGAGGGAGAGACCTCTGTAGCATCACGGGGGAGTGCTAACATGACTGCTTCCACACAAACAGCTTTGAGCTGAGCCCCATTGAAGTCATCTGTTGACGGAGCAAGCTCCTCAAAGTTGACATCTGGATGGACATTCTGTTCCTGGAATGGATCTGCACCAGGAAGTTACTCTCAGTTGTAAGTACAAAAACATTATAGATCTAGATTGAACCACAAGATAATTATATTAAAGAAACAAGGAAAAAATGAAGTACACAAGTGGGCCTGCAGAATGTGGTGCCTGGCTTCCTCAGTAGGATGTGGAAATTCAATCTTACGATCGATCGAGAATATCAGCCCGATTGGTTGCCGCTATGACCTGAACAAAGTATAAAACCATAAGTAATAGAATCACGAGTAAGACCACTAGTGTGCCTAAACCTTGATGCTCCAGGCACAATTAGACAATACCAATGGACAGTACTTCGAAGAACAGCATAAATGCATGTTACCAACTAAAGGTACAAATTGAAAGCACCAGGCCGATAGTAAGCAGAATGTTACAGAAGGCTATCAAAGTACAAGCATAAAAAAACAAATGTAACGACTAACGACAGAAAAAAGGAAGACTAAAAAAAAAGTAGATGATAACCTTAATCCTGTCATCACTGCTAAGACCATCAAGTTGATTTAGCAATTCAAGCATTGTCCGCTGCACCTCTCTATCCCCACTAATTTCACTGCAAGAAATATTATTATCTGCTATCAGCACTTAAGCACAGAACAGATTCCAAAAACCCTTAATACAAGAGCTTCTAGTGTCCATTCAAACATTAATAACCTAGAAACTCATACACAACCAACAAAAATGCTATATTTGGAAGAAACTTCATACCTATCAAAACGTTTTGTTCCAATTGCATCAATCATCGATAAAGGTGATGCATGGGGCCTTTTATTTGCGACTCAAGTTCAATATTTGCACCATCTTCTTCGGCCTCTTCCATCTCACCTGGCGTGTGGACATTTTAAGCACGACACGTTTACCCTTTGCGAGTCAAGATCAATATTTGCACCATCTTCTTCGGCCTCTTCCTCTAGGTTCATTTCCAATATCTGGAACAACAATATGTCGGAAGTTGAACAGTCAGTATCACAACTCAAGGAGCCCCCAAAACCTGAAATGGAAAGGATAACTCAAAACATTAATTAGCATTCCAGGCAAATATGCTTCAACAATGTTTCAAAACAAGTACGGCAACTGCTTGTTGGTTTTAATCTTTTCTTGGTTTTCTTCACTCTTCTCTCTGTATGAATATAATTCCAGATTCGTTCTCTACAAGTCTTCCTGGGAAAAAAAAAAATTCAAAATTGCGCACGAAAACATAGGGGCTTCAATCTATACAAACCGAATCGATATACAGAAAAAAAAATTCTGCTCACTGGAAGTCAATTACAAACAAAAAACGAAAATGACCAAACCGACCTTGATGATTCCGATTTCGTTGTCGAGCAGGCGACACTTTCGCTTGATTTCATCGATGGTCATCGAACTGAACTGATCATCCTCCAAATTCTCTTCCGCCATTATTTTTCCATAAAATAATCACGAGTGGGTAGGGAGAGAGAGAGAGAGAGAGAGAGAGATCGATCACTCATGCCTTGAAGAAAGGGGATATGTAATGTAGTTATAATACTACTCGAGAGGCAAAATGAATCAGTCCCTACAAGATTTCTTTTTGTAAAAAGGTGCTGAGACTAAGCAAAACTTTTGTTTTAAGTCCCTCACATGATATTAATATTGCCCTCTTTGTCTCGAAAGCTTTGTCGAATAGAGCAAGAGCTTGAAAATATAGAAAAAAATTCTTCTGCTTATCGCTACATCGGATAATCGAAACAATATTGTTGGGAATTATACATCGGATAATCGAATAATTGTGACTTATCATATGCTCATTATTGTACACTCTCTATCGTCATTAGTTTTAGTGATCCATAAGGTTTTGTAAGTAAATCAATAATGCCCTGAAGGAAATATATCTAGAGACTAACTATAAAGTATAGTGGGAGAAGAAAGTGAAATATTGTCTTGTGGGCTTCTCAAAACTACAGAGGTACTCGCTGTTTAAAGACAGCACAGGGAAAGTGCCTTTAAAAAGGGTTTCGAACATTCTACAAACTTAAATGACCATCTTTCGTCCACTTTAGTAGACTTGGCTGTAGGCAAACAAAAGCATAATATTTAGCCTATTTCTATTTTCCCCCTTAATCCTAAAATTCAAGACTAATGAGTAATGTAGTAGCAAGCACTGTTCATATAGGAAAATAGGCTTTGCTTTCGATGGGTGGCACAAAATCATAGTAACTTATTTTCTGCTAAATTGAAAACTTCCTCCTAATTTGATACTTGACTAACATGCAAAAGTAAATCGTTTATTTATATTTTTTGCGCATACTATTGTTCATTTTCTGCTCTTCACTGGTTAGAGGATAAACGGTAAACAGTGCAAGGTGATATTTATGATTTATCAACTGGTGGGGTAAATATATTTGATGAAAGAATCCAAGCCAGACTTGAAAATTTTGAATTAAGACGACAGATCAATTTTCTTGTGATCACTTTGAGTTATCGGTTATAATTTTTTGTTGAACATATTTTTCATCCCACCAGATATTTTTTGTCACTTTGTGGAGATTATTGTTCATATATTCTCCCATACTCAAAGCCTGGCAAGCATGTTGATATGCCAACATGCTTATTCTCAATCAGATGGTTGCATTTATAACAGTAGAGAGCTAAGGATAAATATATATATATATATAAATATATATGGCAGGAGTCTTCACCTAATCAATGCATTGACTTACTCGAAATCCAAGCTGCAATACACAACTAGCTAGCTACAAGGTAAAAAGGCATATCACATCAATAACTCCAATTTATTTGTCAGCACATGCAAGACGACAAGTAAAGCCATCCATCACCTGGCCATGAATTAATTAATGAAATATATGTATTAGTAGCTAGTAGTCTTCTTCTCCCCATTTATGAGTAGTGAAATTGATATAATCAGCGGCTTTTCTATCGATCCCGGGTTCAGCCACGTAACGACCTCTATCTTCATCACTTGGATACACTTTATAAGCCTTCATCATGTTGCATTCACCACCATCCCTCGAGGAGTAGTAGTAGTCGTAGTCTCTTCCTTTTCTTGATCTTGATGATGGATTGTTGTTATTGTTTTTGAAGCAACCAAATAAACAGAATGATGAAGATTTCTTCATCTTGTAGTTTCCTGACATTTTCTTCTTTCTTTTTAATGCAGGCAGGGGAAGACAAAAATTGAGTAGACAACAGCTTTATTTAAGAATATAAAATGCTTAGCAGCCTATATATGGTTTGAATGTCTTTCATTAATTTGTGTTCCAGTATTTATAGGGAGAAATCTTACTGGAGGCTTTTGCGCGAGCGTGGGGAGGAATCTTTGGGAATTCAAAGAATTGTTAATTATTGTCGAGAGAGATCCACGACTGATGGTGGTCAGTTTATGAAATGAAAGTACATATTATAGTTGGTGCTGGTATAGTATAGACCTAGCTAGTCAAAGGAAGAAACTCGAGTAACGCCCACCGCTGCTTTGACCCATGCACGGGGACATATTTTCCGTTAAATAATTTTCTACCCACGCAATGATGAATATAGTTTTCCCCTTTCCACCACTTTCCTGAATTAATTGCTTTGTCATGTAATGAAAAGTTTTCTTACTAGAGAGGGTTTCTGATTATTTCCTACAGTTTTTGGTTACATAGTATTACGCTTAATATAAACAACATGCACACAGCGATGGAAGAGACTTGGGTTCTCTCTCCATGAATATTGAATTTTCTTTCTTTTAACCTAACACACAATATATATATATATATATAATACTACCTCCGTCCCGGTAACTTTTGTACATTTTATCAAATCTGTCATCCCACTATCTTTTATACATTTTCATATTTAGTAAAAAACTATCACACATAATCAATATAATAACATTAAATATTCTTAAAAGACGTGCCACACACATACACTTTTCTTCCTCTATACTATTAAAATATTATATTTCTTAAAAACCGAACCCAATCCCAAATGTCCATATATTACCTGGACGGAGGGAGTATACGCTTTCAAAGGATTTATTACAACTTCACGTTTCAGTCAACATTATTGGAGATTCCCTTGAATTAGCATTGTTTGATTTGATTTTAAAGTAGAAAAGATACTCGTACTGTACTATTATTATTTAGAGAACGAAATGACAGTTTCTTAGCAGAGTTTATAGTAAGGTGCGTCAATTATTATAGTAGTTGTGTCTATTTTCTTTTATATTTTCTTTTATCAAGATATGACTGCAATGAGACAATAATAATATTATAATTATTCTTTTATAATTTGCTCTAACTAATAAATAATACTACCCCCGTCCCAAGATTTTTATCACATTTCTTGGTGGGCACGAATATTAAGCTGACATTATTATAATAATATAGTACAATGAAAATGTAAAAAAGTGTATATTTTGACACGTCTTTTAAAATATTTAATATTACTATATTGCTTGTTTGTGATAATTTTTTACCCAAAAAGGAAATGTGATAAAGTTAGTGGGACGCCCGAGATGACAAAATGTAATAAAATTAGCGGGACGAATGGGGTACTAAAAAACTAAAATTATCAATTAAAAAAGGTGTGTATCGAAAAGCGAGCCTAAAGAAGGAATACCTTTTGGACCATTAATTAATTTTTACCTGCAAAATCTAAAGCTTTTAATGTAAAATTATCTATAAAACCCTCAAATTTCTGTGAGCTTCCAAATTTTCCTGCAAAACTGTCAACTTTTTAGGGATTCCTTGAAAATAATCCGTTAACTTTGAAAAGCTATAGTAGACGACTAGACGTAGAGTAATGTACTTTTTCTGTGTCTAAGTTTAAGTGTGCTACAAAAGCTTTAAGATTGAGTACAAAATTTACATACAAAACCTTTTTGACAGTGCGATTGTGCAGCTGTCTTAACGTTCGTTCATTAACAGATGGCTGGAGCCACAATCAACAATAATATATATTCATATTTTTTATGTACTCGTTCTTCTGAAAAGATGGTTATTCTTTTATCAGATGAAAACCGTAGAAGTTTCCAACTAGTATACCATATATTCAATTTGCTAAAATATTCGGCCTAATAAGCCATGGATATGGTTTTAGGGAAGATACAGTGATGAAGTTAATTTAAACATATCTAGTGAAAGTTTCAGTTTTCTTTATGTGATCATATTGAATGAAAATTATACTTATTTACATACAGCACACGGACCAAGTTAAAGCCATAAAAATGGTCCTCTATCGTACAATGGGCGGAGAAGACCTCAACAGTTGCTCTCTTTTCATTATGCGATGCTGTTGACATCCAGCCTGCCAAAGGAGACGCCGCCACAAGAAAACAAAACGAAAAAAATAAAATAATATTATTAATTTTATATTATAATATTATTTTATATATATAATAATTTAATGAACGGCTGATATTGAAGGGCGACGCGGCGCATTCCTGGCCACCCGTTTCGAGTGGTCCAGAAGAGCTGAAGACATCTATAAATAGGCTGAGGATTCTTCAGTTATTATCATCACAAGCTCATTCGAGTTTTACTAAATAGAGAGAAGTAGTTCGAGTGAATTGTGAGGTTATCAGTTCAGGTAGAAACTGATAGGGTTCCACATCCACAGAGAGGTGTGAGGTAAACACGAGTGATAAAAGTGAGATAGTAAAAATTCGAGGGTTGTAATTTTTACTATAGTGAAGATTTTGCCGACTCGGCCGTGGTTTTTCCCTCTTCGTTAACAGAGGGTTTTCCACGTTAAAGTTCTGGTGTTCTTTCTTACCTTACGGTAAATTTTATTTTTACCGTGGTAGTTACTGTGCGGGTCCCACCAAATTTACCCCGTGGGTCCCACTTCTCCCGATCGTCGTACCTAGTCAAACCGAGACCTGTTCCGCTGCGGGGCCCACTGACCACCGCGGGGCCCACCACCATTCCCAACAAGTGGTATCAGAGCCTGATTGTATTCTGAGTATGCTCTGTGGTTGCAGCTTTGACTGATCTTCCACATCAGAAAAGGTACTAGTAGGTTGCTGATAATTTTGACGGCCATGGAGAACGACGGAGGAATGATCAAGCTGACAGTAACGAATTACTCCATATGGAAATCAAGGATGGAGGATTATCTTTATTGTAAAGACCTCCATGAACCAATCGAAAATGAAGGCAAGATGCCTGAAGGCGGGAATGCTGACCTATGGAAGAAATTGCAAAGAAAGACGCTAGCTGTGATCCGCCAATGGGTGGACATAAGCCTCTACAACCACGTCCGAAATGAGACAGACCCCTACAAACTCTGGACGAAATTGGAGGGTATGTACGAGGTGACAAATGCGCTGAGCAAGGTATTCATGATGCGAAAACTCATGAATGTGAAGCTGAACGAGGGACGATCAGTTGCTGAACATCTGAACGACTTCGAAGGACTGGTAACTCAACTCACAAGTGCCGGTCTAGTCCTTGATGATGAGCTACAAGCATGTCTACTTTTGGGATCTCTACCTGATAGCTGGGATACGTTGGTGGTATCGCTCACTAACTCCGCACCAAGTGGTAAAGTCACGATGGAGATGGTGAAAAATAGACTATACAATGAAGAGATACGAAGGAAGGATGCTGCCAGTACCAGTACGGGAAATCAGGCCCTTGTCATGGAGAATAGGGGTCGGAGCAAGAGTAGAGGACCAAAAGGATATGACAAGTCCAAAAATAGATCCAAGTCCAGGGAGATGAGGAAGTGCTACCATTGTGGAAAAGTTGGCCACTTACAAAGAAACTGTAGACTTCTCAACGGAAAACAGAAACAAGACGATGACAAGAACACGTCTGCAATCGCCTCAAACGATGGAGGAGAGGTTACTCTGGTGAATGAAGCAGACTGTTGTCATGTTGCGGATACAAGCACCGAATGGGTAGTGGACTCTGGTGCTTCCTACCATTGTGTTCCAAGGCGTGAATACTTCTCCACGTATAAGGCGGGAAACTTTGGCACTACCAAGATGGGTAACCAAAGTATTTCTCAAATAGTGGGGATCGGTGATATCTGTATCCGGACGAGCGTAGGGTGCACATTGCGGTTGGAAGATGTGCGACACATTCCAGACCTGCGTCTCAACCTAGTTTCTGTGAAGGTGCTGGACAACGAAGGATACTATAATGAGATGGCGAATAGCAACTGGAAACTCACCAAGGGATCATTGGTGGTAGCGAGAGGAAAGCTATGCTGCTCACTGTACAAGATGCACGCGACGATATGTGCTAACCAACTGAACGCAGTTGAAGATGATGCTTCTCCAAATTTGTGGCACAGACGGCTGGCACACGTAGGAGAGAAGGGGTTGAATGTCTTGGCTAGAAAGTCCCTCATACCAGTAGCCAAGGAGAAAGCGCTGAACCCCTGCGATCACTGTTTGTTTGGAAAGCAACATAGAGTTTCATTTGCGAAGAACTTAACCAGGCGAATGAAGAAGTTGGAGTTGGTACACTCTGACGTATGCGGACCCATGGAAGTCGAATCTCTTGGAGGCAGTAAATATTTTCTGACCTTCATTGATGATGCGTCTCGTAAGACCTGGGTATATCTGTTGCGGATGAAGGACCAGGTGTTCTATTATTTTCAGAAGTTCCATGCGATGGTGGAAAGAGAAACGGGAATGCCGCTAAAGTGTCTACGCACAGATAATGGTGGTGAATACATCTCTCGGGAGTTCAGAGATTATTCCACGAAGCAGGGCATTAGGCATGAGAAGACAGTTCCTGGCACTCCTCAGCAGAACGGTGTCGCGGAGAGAATGAACCGAACCATTATGGAGAGAGTCCGAGCGATGCTCAAGATGGCTAATCTATCTAAGTCATTTTGGGGGGAAGCTGTCAACACTGCAGTCTATCTTATCAACCAATTACCTTCATCGGCGTTGAATTTTGATATACCAGAGAAGGTGTGGACCGGTAGAGACATCTCATATTCACATTTGAGAGTATTTGGCTGCAAGGCGTTCATGCATGTGCCGAAGGAACAAAGATCGAAGCTCGATGATAAATCGAATCCTCGCATCTTTGTTGGGTACGGAGACGAGGAGTTCGGCTACAGACTTGGGATCCAAAGAAGAAGAAGACTGTTCGAAGTCCCGACGTAGTATTCCATGAGCATGAGACCATGGGTGACTCAGAGGTGGATGCGGCGAAATCCACAGGTGGAGGTGTAGACGATTATAAACCAGTTAGCATTCCATATGACATTGCCACGGAGGAAGGAATGCAACAATCAGAACCTAAACCAGAAGAGCCAGCCATTGATGATGATGATGATGAACCTGTCGTAGATGAACACACTGAAGATACTGAGCAGGGGGAGCCTTCAGATGTGCAAGAAGCAGTTGAACCTCAGCTGAGAAGGTCAACTAGGGAACGCCAACCATCTACGAGGTATCCGAGTTCTGATTATATATTGATTACTGACGAGAGGGAGCCAGAGAGCTTCCAAGAAGTACAATCTTGTAGGGACAAAGATTGTTGGATAAAGGCTATGCAAGAGGAGATGGATTCTCTGAAAAAGAATGATACGTACGAGTTAGTTCGATTGCCGAAAGGAAAGAAGACACTCAAGAACAAATGGGTGTACAAATTGAAGAAGGATGACGGCAAGCTGGTCAGATACAAGGCTCGATTAGTGGTCAAAGGTTTCACTCAGAGGAAGGGGATCGACTTTGACGAGATATTTTCACCGGTCGTGAAGATGAGTTCAATCAGAGTCATATTGCGACTAGCTGCTACCATGGATCTTCAATTGGAGCAACTCGACGTGAAGACCGCATTCTTGCATGGTGATCTTGACGAGGAGATATATATGGAACAACCAGAAGGGTTCGAGGTTAGAGGTAAAGAGGACATGGTCTGCCGGTTGAAGAAAAGCTTGTACGGTCTGAAACAAGCTCCACGGCAGTGGTACAAGAAGTTTGATTCTGTCATGGTGCATCAGGGGTTCAAGAGAACAGATGCAGATCCATGTGTTTACGTCCGGAGATACTCTAACGATAAATTTATCGTTCTTCTCCTGTATGTTGATGATATGCTAATTGTCGGACAAGATGCAGAGATGATTAGCGGGTTGAAGAAAGATTTGTCAAAGACGTTTGACATGAAGGATTTGGGTTCGGCAAAGCGGATTCTCGGAATGGAGATACCCGAGATCGGAAAGCTGGGAAATTGTGGTTATCCCAAGAACGCTATATTGAACGAGTTCTAGAGAGGTTCAATATGAAGGGTGCTAAGCCAGTTAGCACGCCACTTGCCGCGCACTTTCAGTTGCGAAAGAAATTCAGTCCATCAACAAATGAAGACGGAGAAGATGTCCCAGATGTTCCATATTCATCGGCGGTCGGAAGTTTGATGTACGCCATGGTGTGTACAAGCCCAGATATCGCTCACGCAGTTGGCGTTGTGAGTCGATTTCTATCAAATCCCGGGAAGTCACATTGGGAAGCAGTGAAGTGGATAATGAGGTACCTGAGAGGAACTTCCAAATTTTGCCTAACATTTGGAAGTGGTAAATGTTTTCTTACAAGCTATACGGATGCTGATATGGCCGGTGATCTCGACAGCAGAAAGTCGACGTCGGGATACATATTTACATTCTCAGGGGGAGCTATCTCATGGCAGTCGAGGTTACAGAAATGTGTTTCTTTATCAACTACTGAAGCGGAGTATGTTGCAGCAACAGAAGCTGGCAAGGAGATGCTCTGGTTGAAGAGATTTTTTCAGGAGTTGGGAATTCAGCAGGAGGAATACATAATATTTTGCGATAGTCAAAGTGCTTTGGACTTGAGCAAGAATACTATGTATCATTCGAGGACGAAACACATCGACGTTCGTTATCACTGGCTCAGATTGGCTATTGAGGAGAAAGCGTTCAAGCTACAAAAGATCCACACAGACAAGAATGTTGCGGACATTCTGACGAAGGTTATTTCCAAGGAGAAGACAGAGTTCTGCGCCGGGCAAGCCGGCATGGGCTATCGCTGAGGCGGTAAAAGATCTTCCCCGCAAATAATGATGAGGCTGGAGGGGGAGAATTGTTGACATCCACCCTGCCAAAGGAGACGCCGCCACAAGAAAACAAAACGAAAAAAATAAAATAATATTATTAATTTTATATTATAATATTATTTTATATATATAATAATTTAATGAACGGCTGATATTGAAGGGCGACGCGGCGCATTCCTGGCCACCCGTTTCGAGTGGTCCAGAAGAGCTGAAGACATCTATAAATAGGCTGAGGATTCTTCAGTTATTATCATCACAAGCTCATTCGAGTTTTACTAAATAGAGAGAAGTAGTTCGAGTGAATTGTGAGGTTATCAGTTCAGGTAGAAACTGATAGGGTTCCACATCCACAGAGAGGTGTGAGGTAAACACGAGTGGTAAAAGTGAGATAGTAAAAATTCGAGGGTTCTAATTTTTACTATAGTGAAGATTTTGCCGACTCGGCCGTGGTTTTTCCCTCTTCGTTAACAGAGGGTTTTCCACGTTAAAGTTCTGGTGTTCTTTCTTACCTTACGGTAAATTTTATTTTTACCGTGGTAGTTACTGTGCGGGTCCCACCAAATTTACCCCGTGGGTCCCACTTCTCCCGATCGTCGTACCTAGTTAAACCGAGACCTGTTCCGCTGCGGGGCCCACTGACCACCGCGGGGCCCACCACCATTCCCAACAGATGCATCATCAATCAGCAGGCTTTGTGCGATCATTACACAATGTGGATGGAAAATAGGAGAGCCAGGAAAGAGGCAGTGCATGTAAAGGATAAGAAAAGTATTATTTTCTTTTTCATTTTCACCGTTCCATTTCATGCTCAGCCTCGTCCCTGTCTCTCAGATCATTCTCCATTGCAAATCAAGATATAATATTATTAAAATGATGATTCATTAATTACCTCACTTTTGCTCCAACGATATGCAGCTGATATCTGGTAAGAGTATTAGCATACTGCGCTGTGCTACCATCTCTTGTTGATCCCCTTGAATGTAAGAGGAAATAATATTTTACGACAACAAGGGGTATTGTCTCAAAATATATTATTAGATGTACCCGACCAAAGTGTATATTGATTTATTTAGGCCTATTATAAGCTCAGTACACTTGGTTAGTACAATATGTACAAGAAGACATTTCTTTCACATCCTGCTATAGCTAAACTATGTACTTCACTTGTGGCTCGTACGCAACCAATTCGAAAGTACATAAGAAGAAGATTGCCAAGTTCGAGCTTTACAAACAACTTATGTGGTACAAAAATTAGGTAGGGGCTGAATATCTGACTTTTAAAAGGGGCAATTTATGTTCACACCCTTATCATTAGTTTTTTGTTTTTTCAGGGCCATATCAGAATTTCTTTTACTATGAAGGACCAACTGTTTGTAAATAGCAGAATTAAGCCTTAAAAATATGAATTGAAGAAAATGCCCTTCTTAACATACTACAATAAGAGTTATTTTACGTCCACTTTCAGTTATGCAGTTAGATTATATTGTTATATACGTAAAGTGAACTGTTATTTTCATTCCGTATCTGTTACTAAGATGCAGTAAAATGTCATCTACAGAGAATTATTTTATGAATCTCATTTACACGGTGAATCGAGCTCCAAAATTTCGAATGCCCATCAACCAACCAATTTCGGCGTGTAAGGTAGGATGTATTGTGGTATTGATGAAGCAAGATGAAATAAGATGAAATCAAAGTCGTTTTCGGTAACGATTACAACTAACATGTATAAATTCGAAGTACCCATAGTATGGGCTGCTTGGCGGCACTGCTCATTCGTCCAATGTTCACCATCATTTAATTTCCCGAAAATACGGTCGACCCGAATAATTTGGGTATATTTTTACTACGCCATTTGAGCGCCATTTGATTCGAGTTATGTGTCAATTGTTAACTCCCAAACCCTAAGTGGTATAATGCATGTGGTATGAAAGACATCAAAATCAAGCAGAAATCTAGATGTTCGTGAATTGATCAAGATGTTCATGAATTGAGGTGATGAACAACTATTACTAACTTAAAAACATTTGTTACTATGTCATGCTTTAACGGTACTAGCTGATTATAGTTTGCTAGATTGTGGTATATAGATAATAAATTGGTATTGTTACTGTGTAACGACTAACCGTTACTTGGAGTATAGAAAACATTACTAAATTATAATTAAATGAAGAAGGAATATGCTTTTTTCTTTTTGAAATGGGGTTTAGAGGGATGCGGGGTGTATTTTTTTCGTTTTGGCGGGATTTGTAAAATTTTCAGGATCCATTACTAGCATATGCTTTTCTATTACGATTTTGCCTCGATATGTTACTAAATGGTCGGTGAAATTTTTGGCGGAAAAACTAGAATGAGATGAATTTTGGGCGGGAGAGTCCAAATAAAATCAAACATAGATAATCTGTTACCAACTGTGTGTGTATCTGTTACTAATTACAGGTTTAGTTATCAGAATTATTATAGTTTGTAGATTAGGGTAGACGGGTAAACGTCTAATTTGTAGGATCAATGGTCTAAGACTTTCACAGTACGTTCTTCGTAACATGGTTTATGGTACAAACCATATTCTCAATTATATTTTATGGTTTAAGATTTAGAAATTAGAGTGCTACTTGTTTTCCTTACTATTAACTTCAACTTCTTCAATTCTAACATTGTGTAAACTAATATATTTTTATTTAAAACTTCGTAAAATATTTTAATGAAGATAGCGTGTTTACAATATAAAAATGGAAAATCATAACGTAAACTAATTATATATTAAATTGTTATTGTGACTATATATTCTGTTATTCGTATTGTATTGCCTTGTTACCTACATATCGACTTCTGTTCTTTCTCCTCTTCAACATAGGGTTTATGTTTAATATTAATTGAAGATGTCATTAATTTTGTTGAATCATTTATGTTAGGTCGGCATGTGGATTATAATAAACAACTAATATTCATGATTATTCATGGTTATGAATATCGATAGAAAAAAGTGTATATGTTCACTTTAACTAATCAGTAGCCCAAGTCCTCTGTTCATGCTCATTTTGAAGTCGATATACTCCGAAAATTAAGAAACTTCAAGAAGGTAAGCTACATATAATCAATTTAGCGTCCAAAGAACTTTGAATCAGAATCATTGGTGCCATGTATCTAAAGTTTTGATCGAAATTAGACTGAATGCCAATTATTGATAGCAGGAATCGAATAAGCGTCCGGAAGACATTAATGACAGACTTCGAATCAGAAAGAGCTTAAAGAATAAAAGTTACACATAATTAAGTTGGCTATTCACAGGAGTTAATCAAGGTCATTTGAATTTTAGATCGAAAGTTATACTAACAAAGGTTCAGGTTGCATTTTTCGGGCAATGCCATTTTCGGACAAAGCCCGAATTTTTTTTTCGGGCACGTTTTTTAGTTCAGTGGACTTCGAATCAGAAAGAACTTAAAGAATAAAAGTTATACATAAGTAAGTTGGCTATTCACAGGAGTTTGAATCAAGATCATTTGAATTCTAGATCGAAAGTTATACTCAAGTTGTTGAGAATTCGGCGCCCTTAGATTCGTAACTCAGAGATCTTTCGTGGGTTTGTGAAGATTGAATCGAAAGATTCGATCTTGGTAGAGAAATCGATCAAAAACAGAGAGGAGAAAAAACTGGTAAAACAGAGGGTTTAACGTGGTTCGACCCAAGAAATGGTCTACGTCCACGGATCAACGCTTCGATTATATTCCGAACACTTTACAGAGATTACAAGTTCTAAGCTTACTCTCTCAATTCACAGTACAAAGATCGAGCTAATTCCTCCTATTTATAGACGAGAAAAGACCTAGAAGGTTCCTACTTAGTCATCGAAACGGTTAACAGCAGTTTTAAGAAACTGCTACGCGTCATGGCCTCTTACGTGCTTCGTCACGGCCGTGACGCCATCGGGGAGCCCATTCTGCTTTTTGTCACGGCCTCGTGCTCCAAGAGTCACGGTCATGACAAGTTCGAATGAGCTTTCGCGCGTTCAGTTCTCACTTCTGTCGGAGGTCACGGCTTGGGGCAGCCAGCTTCACGGCCGTGAAGCTGGGCAGCAACTCCTTCAGGCCCAAGTCGACTGGTTCACGGCCGTGACCCATCTTGTAGCTGGCCGTGAACAGTACCTGAGAGCTTATTCCATTGCGTTCTTCGCTCGAACTCATCCCCGATCAATTTACGATGATTTCCCATGGAGTTTTGGGTCATCTTCCCCAACAATCTCCACCTTGAGCCAAGAACTCCACCTCAATTCCAAGGGTTCTTCATCAACCAAGGCCATCGATTGTTTTCTTCGACTTCTAACGTTAACGATCCCAACTCCACCTCGAACCTTGAACCTTCGCTCGACTTTTGCCCGCCCCGTCCTCGCTCAGAGGGCTTTCGAACACCTTATCAACGCAAGTGATAAGACAAGAAGGATTAGACAAACGCATACCTTCTTCGCAACCAAAATCCGCCCGGTTTGGCTTAACGATTTCCCAGAAATCCCAGCTTCGTGGCGCTCCAACTCGAGCCACTTACAGCTGTCGATCGGCTTCTTTAGAGACCCCTTTGCCGGCCCGTGGGTCTGAGCTTCCATGGATGGCTCGCCTTCCTCGCTTTCGAAGCCTCTCCACCTCAAGCTATCCTCACTATCGCTTGGGAAAACCTCAGAATTTGCCCGAGCTTCTCTCGAGTCGTTCTCCACCTCAAGACAATGATTTTCTTCACGCCTTAGCTTGTCGTGAAGCCCTTTACGTGCCCTTGAAGTTCCCAGCCTGCGCCTCTTCAAAGCATGGCCTTCAAGCACGTAAATTCCATTCTTCTTGAAGCCTCTCATGACCTCTCGCCACCCTTCGAGCACCTTGATGTGCTTTTGTTGACCTTTTTGGTCCGTATATGTTAGAGAGTTTTGATGAACGATGTAATTGTAATGACATTAGGTCTATAAAATAAGCAATTCGATTTGGGACAAATAAAATGTCTAAGTTCATGATAATATTCAATCATGCATTATTTATGAGCTATAAAATCGATTAAGTGTTGGATATTTGAATTGCGTGTGATTCTGTGATGATTTGATGGAACTAGGTGATCGCATGTTATAGACAGTCCATGAGATAGGATATATCGTACTATGCTATATATGGAAATAATGCATGAGATATCCTACTGAGCTATATATGGAAAATATGCTGTTTATATATGGAAAGTGATATATCCGTTGATACTAGTTTATTCCTGGACGAAAATCACTTATGCGATTCTTTGCATGCTCTACACTGAATTTAATGTGCAATATTAAATTGATATCCTTCCTTGTGTTGATTGGAATATTATATTTAGGAAAGATGTGATTTGATTGATTTTTTGGATAAGGTATTATATGATATAAACGGATGTGATCTCTGAAATAAGGAAAGGTTGACCATGATTGATAAATCGATTTAAGTAAGCTCTGATCTGATTTGTGTGCTAAACATGGTAAATACATTGATTAAATGCTATGAGCTGTACATGGAAAACGTGCTGATATCTTGCTATCTTGTGTGCTATACTTGGAAAGTAAATCTGGATTGACTCGTTACTAGGAACTGATAGCAGGGAATCACTTATGGAAAGTCCTGAAATGGAAAATATATGCGAAATGGTTGAATGAGCTTGAGAACGAAATTGAGCCTTTATATGGAAAATAATTATGCTTTATGTGCTATATGACCGTTGTGATGATTTGTTAAGAGCATGTTTTATATGGTATGATTGACTCGAAAGCTACATGGAAATTATGCTTGATTTGGTGATTATTGCTTGATATAACTTTCCATGTGAAGTGATATTTGAAAAGGATTATATATGAGCTGCACTTCAAACATTCGAGTTACTAAGAATTTGCGAATATAAGTCTACGAGAGATTCTTGAGCAGAAACATACTGAGAGATTCCTGAGTTCCCACTTGTGATAGCTTTATGCCCACCTGAGCGTTAACCGGCATATCCATCACTGATCGAGTGATTTATCCGATATTACATCATAACCTGCCATATATTCTGTCTACGGACGTGTTGTCTTCGGACGTGAGCAATACCAAGGAGGCAAGGTCAACGTTTACGCACACGTGAAGGGAAGGACAAGTCCGGGGGCCCTTCGGTAGCGAGCTGTGTCTGTCGGGATCAAGGAGATTCCGAGGAACGAAACTCGGCGTGTGGTAACCTAGTTGTAGCTAGTGTTTGACTTGTTTCGGTTGTGTATTGGGCTAACCAATCAGTTTTGTATCCAGCTACGGTGCATTATAGTGATTGGTTAAACTCTTGGGAAGAGGAGTAAACCCCAGTTGGGGATATAACCTCTATAAAAATCCTGTCTCTCATTTACGTTTCAGTTATTTCGTTATCACTGTGAGACAGACCCGACGCACATCCGACGTTACTAGGATATATCAGGCATACTCGTCACAAATATCAGTAGGCATACCTAAGTCACCATACTTAGCATTTGTTAAAAGAAGCATAAAATTTTATAAGCCTAATTCACCCCCCCTCTTAGGCACATTTATATCTTCATTTGGTATCAGAGCGGGTTACTCAAACGACGGGCCTAACAAGCCTGAGTTAAAGATCTAATGGCTTCTTCGAGTTTTGATGTGTTTGCAGAGGGACAATCCCATTCCAGGCCACCACTCTTCGATGGGACAAACTACGCTATATGGAAGAATCACATGAAGGAATTCCTGATCGCTACAGACTACGACCTGTGGGATATCATCGCAACAGGACCTTACATTCCCAAAAATGAAGATGGAACTCCAAGGAAAGGCCCTGATTACAATGTAGCAGACAAGCGAGGAATCTCCTTAAATGCCAAAGCTAAGAACATGATAGCCTGCGCACTCACAAGAGAAGAGTACAATCGTGTGAGCTCATGCGAATCTGCCAAGAACATGTGGGACATGCTTCAAGTTACACATGAAGGAACCACTCGAGTTGTGCAAGAAAGGATAGCCCTCTTAACTCACCAATACGAGTTGTTCAAAATGGAGGACAACGAGACCATAAGCCACATGTATGCCAGATTCGTGAATATCATTAATCAAATGTTCTCGTTGGGAAAGAAAATAGAAGATGGTGAGAATGTGCGAAAAATCCTGAGATCTCTTCCTAGAGAATGGAATCCCAAAGTGACCGCCATCTACGAAGCAAAGGACTTGGACGAACTTTCAGTGTCAGAACTGATCGGATCTCTGACCACCTACGAGATGACTCAGACCTCCATCAAGGAAAAACCACCAGTTCGAAATCAACCAAACATCGCCTTTAATACCGAACAAGAACACGACTCTGAAGGCGAAGAAGAATCTGAGGAGGACCTAATGGAGCAGATTGCCATGCTGACCAGAAAGTTTGAAAAGTTTCGGATGAGAAGAAAGTTCAAGGGAAACTCGAAATTCCAACCTAGGAACAAGGGAATATCGTCATCCGGAAACAATGTACAGAAATGCTTCAAGTGCAACAAGCCAGGCCACTTTGCCTCAAACTGCCCGATGGAAAATGGTGACAAAAAGATAAAGAAGCAGAAGGCCATGGTCACAAACTGGGAAGAAGCCGGGAGCGAAGAAGAGGAAGATCTCGCCTACATGGCCGCGGATGATGATCAGGTATCGGATTCATCCACTATTAAGAAAATATTATTTCTGAATGAATTATATGCTAGGCAAGATGAATCTCATGATAACGCTTCCTCAGCCCTTGAAGTAGATGAAAAAGAAGAGATGTTTGAAATAATTCAAAATGCAGAAAGAAGGATTAAGTCACTCAACTCACAAGTGAAGGGTCTAATTAGGCAACGAGATGAAGTAGCTAGAGAGAAGCATCAAAGGGATCTAGAAAATGAGCGCCTGAAAGCCGAGCTAGAGACTCTTAAGAAAGAAAAAACTTTGTGTAATTGCGAGCAATTTAGGAAGCAAAAGAGTATATCTAGAGACATGTCCGCCCTTAAGGATTTCCTAGATGAAAAATCTCGTACTAATGTTAGATTTCTTGAAGGACAACAAAATCTTGATATGTTACTCAGTATTCCCGCACAAATCGGAAAAACAGGATTAGGATATTCCACAACACATGAACATGCTGCACCTGCACAAAATGTTAGGAAACCTAAATGTTTTTCATGTGGTCGTCTTGGTCATTATGCTAACCATTGTTTCTTGAAGAAAGCTGATAAATCTAGATATGTCTGGAGACCTAAGAAAGTTCCTGAAGTTTCTAACTCTGGCCAGCCTGTGTCTGAGAGATCACAGCCTGTGACACATGATATACCACTAGTTAACAGGAATTATTTTGCTGCTAACCGTTTAGGACCCAATCAAAATTGGGCACCTCAGAAAAGAACTGATTCATGCAGGTACAAAGAAGAAAATCCAGTAAGAAGAACAAGTGGTACCTCGACAGTGGGTGTTCCCACCATATGACAGGTGATATCAGTAAGTTTGTGTCGGTGAAAGCGTATGACGGAGGATATGTCTCTTACGCCGACAACACAAAAGCGAAGGTTATAGGTGTTGGAACTGTCGGTAACACTTTACATACTACTATAGATGACGTATGGTTAGTTAAGAATCTAGAACATAACCTCATTAGCATCAGTCAATTATGCGATAAAGGTCATACGGTTACGTTTGAAAATGATAAGTGTGTAGTTAGAAATAATAATAAGGTACTATTCAGTGCATCTAGGGATAGAAATATATATTGTATAACTCTTGATGATATCACTGACCAGAATGTCAAGTGTCTAGCAGTTACACAGGATGACACCTGGTTATGGCACAGACGCCTAGGACATGCCAACATGGAATTGCTATCTCACATTACAAGCAATGCACTGATACGAGGTGTTCCTGACATAAAGTTTGTCAAGGACAAAACATGCAAGGCATGCCAGATGGGCAAGCAGACTAAGACATCTTTCAAAGCAAAGAATGTGATATCTACATCCAGACCTCTGGAACTGCTGCATCTCGACCTTTTTGGTCCGGTTCGGACGATGTCTCTGCGAGGTAAAAGATATGCCTTTGTCATCGTTGATGATTACTCCAGGTATACTTGGGTGATATTCCTTGCACATAAGAATGAGGCATTAGACAACTTTGCATCGCTAGTAAAGAGACTTGAAAATGAAAAAGAAACGAACTTATGTAGGATACGAAGTGATAACGGTCTGGAATTTGATAGTAAGTCGTTTGCATCATTCTGTGATCAGTATGGATATAGTCATAATTTCTCTGCTCCTATAACCCCCCAACAGAACGGTGTTGTTGAACGTAAAAACAGGGTATTACAGGAAATGGCTAGATCTATGATACATGAGTAGGATATTCCTAAACAGTTCTGGGCGGAAGCCGTTAGTACAGCTTGTTACGTGTCTAACCGTATCTTCCTTAAGCCGATATTAAAGAAGACTTCTTATGAAATCTGGCATGGTAGAACTCCAAATATAGGTTCCTTTCATGTGTTCGGATGTAAATGTTTTATCTTGAACGATAGAGATAAGAGAGGAAAATTTGACTCTAAGGTTGATGAAGGGATATTCCTTGGTTACAGTCTTACGTCTAAGGCATATCGTGTTTACAATAAAAGAAAGCTGACTGTTCAGGAATCCATACATGTTACCTTTGATGAGATGCCTAACGCAGATGCTACTGATGAGGAAGGTATAGATTTGCCTTGTGCAGAATTGCAGGATATCAAAGACAGTGAGGAAGATATTCCTAAAGATGAAAATGCTGAAACAGTGGAACCAGAAGCTGGAGAGCTGCAACCTAGAAAATGGAAACATGCTTCTAGTCATCCAACAGATCAAGTGATAGGAAATATCAGATCAGGAATCAAAACTCGAGCAACTGTACGAAATCAAGATACGGAGGAATCTCATGATGTACTGCTCTCACTGATGGAACCAAAGACAGTCCATGAAGCCCTGGAAGATATATCGTGGGTCTCTGCCATGGAAGATGAGTTATCTCAGTTCGAAAAGAGCGAAGTGTGGACACTCGTAAAACGACCAGACGATAAATCCATCATAGGAACCAAATGGGTCTTCCGCAACAAACTCGACGAGCACGGTAATGTCACAAGAAACAAAGCGAGGTTAGTTGCAAAAGGTTATTCCCAGGAGGAAGGTATTGATTTCGATGAAACTTTTGCACCGGTAGCTAGACTAGAATCTATACGTGTCTTACTTGCATATGCATGCTTTAAACGTTTTAAACTTTTTCAAATGGACGTAAAAAGTGCATGTAGGTCCTAGATTACACCAACAATGCGACTTTGGACGGATTAAACACGCCTAATGATCTAGATTTTTGGGTTAGGGCGTGGGGCTTGGTGGAAGAAAAAGAGGCTCTCTAGATTCTAAAATGTTTCTTTGATTTTCACACACAAGCACACCTAACTATGTGTTAGGGTTTTCCTATTTATACCACAAGTTGGTATATAATAGGTGGGCTTCTTGTGAAGGCCCATTACATGAATAACTAAGAACTAACCCAACTAAGAGCTAGCCCAAAGTTTAATAAAGCTAACCAACAAAGATAATATAATGAAATTGAACACTACAAAATATTTCCTAACAATCTCCCCCTTAGTGTTCAATCTTCAGTTCAGCGCGGGATATCTTTGTTGGGCATATTGGAGATCTCGATTCCTAGCAAACTCCCCCTACATGGGATATCTCCTCTTCTTGCGGAGGCATTGATGGCTCGGCTAGGACTCACTTGTTAAGATTCTCCAATCTTCTTCTTCTCGACGCCGGGTTCGTCGTCTTCGAATGGAAGTTGTCTGGTTCGGCCACGAAGTTGACTCGTCTGGCTCCAGAAGAAGGTAGGTGTGGGGCGTAAAAAAAATGTGCCAAGGCTCCATTGAAATGTGACTTTCAAGAGCAGGGAGCCCGGTCGTCAGAGTGGTCAGCGCAGTAGTGGCGGAATGTGGTGGATGAGATGTGCCATGGCTCCTTTGAGTGTTCCATTATGAACATAATAGCCTGACACATAAGAATGTGCGCGGAGGTAGTGGAAGCCTCCGGCGGGGCGTAGTTGGTGGAGGTGGTGGAGTAGGTGATGTGAGAGGTGGCATAGGTGGTGTGAGCGGAGGTGGATGATGGTTGCTGCTGATGCTGCTGTACGATCTTCAACTCAGTTCTTCTCCTTTACTCCCCCTTGAGATGATCTCCGTCTTTGGGATCGTCACGTCGTCCGTGGGACGAGTCTGCCTCTGGCGTTGATGGTGGTGATGGTGATGTGGTGTGGTGTTGAGTGAGGCAATCAAGTGGGATTCTCAGGAGTAGCAGCAATTGATGTTCCTCCAGGTTCAGTTTTGAACACTGGAGAGACGGAGCAGCATGTGGTGGGTGGCGTAGGCGTAGGCGTGGTGGAGTGGTGTCGGTGATGGGACCTTTTCCTTCATAGATCCTCGTTGAGCGCGGCATGGAATGTGTAAGTTCCTCGCTGATTGCTATGAGCCGGGGCTCCATCACGAACGGGGTAACTAACCAGGCGGGGGTCACAAAGACGCTCCCTCGTCACAACATCGAAACATGTGTCCGATGTGCCGCCTGTTTGCACAGGTCAGAAAGAACCGGAGAGCCACAAAGGCTTTCCATTCGCACGGACGATGAGACAAGCTCGTATTCGTGGCCCATCGACAGTTGTGGTGAGGGTGGCTGTCGTGGGTCTTCTGCTCTCGGTCACAAGGACGTCATCAAGCGTTCGGGCAAGTTCACGAAGAACCTGCGGTGCGTAAAGAGTGTTTGTGTCCTAT
Source organism: Craterostigma plantagineum (assembly GCA_027422505.1). Classification (NCBI taxonomy): domain Eukaryota; kingdom Viridiplantae; phylum Streptophyta; class Magnoliopsida; order Lamiales; family Linderniaceae; genus Craterostigma; species Craterostigma plantagineum. The sequence goes on from JAPQWV010000050.1 coordinate 5,698,524, forward strand.
AAAGTGGAAAATTTCGGTGGGTGAGGACACTAGACTCTATGTGAGTGGAAGAGGTGCAGTGAGAGGCGGGACACTGCATGTTCAACATCAACCGTCTCCAAGTGGGGCGGTGATGGCTAACGTGGTTCCTCTTGTGCGAATGAAACAGCTATCTGCGAAAGGATAGCTGAGTGGTTGGGGGGTTAATTGCGCGGTTGGACCAGATGCCGCGACTTCTACTCGGGAAACGAACGGGTCGTCTCCTGTACCTATGGGCGAGGTCCGGGTTATGGTGAGATATGATAGAGGAGTGCGATCATCTCGTCGTTGGTTCGCAACTCCTGCAAGCGACTTACGTCATCCTCCCGAGATCGTTGATTGGATCTTTGCGTGGAGAAGGATGTCGCGCGACCTAGACCTAGACTAGAGAGGCTAGGGTAGGCTCGTTCCTGGGTTAGGATCAGGGGGGTTTCACTGATCCATGGGAACTATGGTGACGTGGCGTGATCGCGTTGAAAGGCAACCACGAGTGATGTCGACGAGGGTGGCCCAAAACTGTTGATCAGACACTTCTGAGACTCGTCAGGTGGTGGTGGTGGTGAGGGCGTAAAGAGGATCACGGTGGCTTAGGACGTCTCCATGTAGCGCACCATGGTGGAATGGATGGCAGTGGGTGGACGGTGGAGTCTGGTACATGAGATCCACATCGCCTAAGCATCGAGATTGGATGGCGCGCCCACTGATGGTTGGTTGAACTTTTGTCAACCCTTCTTTGTAGGTTCGGGTTCTGCACGGATTTGTACAGAAGTCATGATGATTGCTCACTTCTCTGACATCCCTTCATGCACGTGGAGCAACCCGTGTAACGTGCATGATGGGGTTGGTTGCTCGCAGTGCATACCGGTCATGAATGTGGAGCAACCCATGTACCATTCATGCCGGGGGGTGGTTGCTCACGTCGTGTACCAGTCATGTATGTGGAGCAACCCGGGTACCATACATGCTGGGATAAAATTAGCTGCCCTCGTCGCATACCAGTCATGAGTGTGGAGCAGCTTTCTTAGTACCTACTCATGCTGGGAATCTGCAAAAACTTTATTGGGACTTTGGTACCCATTTTTGGATGGGTCCTCCCTTGTTAGCAGAAAACAAGTTAAGCACATTTGGTTCAGCTATTGATCCTAAATCATCCTTTAAAGTCCTATCCAATTTGATTTGTGATTTAGGAATCCAAGTTTGGTGAACCTTAGAGGGAAATGACAATTCAGCGCAGGTGAATGTGTGCCTAGGTGTAGAAGACCTAAAGATTTTCTCCCTAGCCAGTCGCATAAGATGCTTTCTAGAATAAATCTGGACTGGGTATTTCAAGTAGGAATATGAGCTTATGGCGCTATATGCGTCATTGGATGATGAGTTGTATTGCCTACAAGAGTTCACATCATTCACTCTATAATGATGAAGGGGTGTAGTTTGAGAAGTTCGCTTGCTTGAGCTTTGAACTTCTTCGCATGCTCTCCTTTTAATAGGAGTCGAAGAGGGGCAATCATTAAAATTTTTGTTCAAGTTTTTCAAAAAGAAAGTCGATTTTCCTCTCTTTATTTTTTCTTTTAATTGTTCCTTTGAAAATTTAAGCGCTTTGCTTTTACTAAACATATCAGTATCAGTCAAAGGTGACTCAGAATTTGTAGAAAAAGCAGTTTTAATTTTTGGAACAAAGATGCTTGACTTTCTTTTCTTTACCTGTTTCGAGGAAGATGTATCTTTTAAAAGATCATTGGAGACAGGTAAAGACGGGGAATTTTTAAGATTTGAAATCTCATTTAAAAATATTTCCTTTTCAGACTCAAACGAATTTTCGAGATTAGAAATCTTCTCTAAAAGCTTTTTCTTTTCCGCGCCAAAACTTATTCTTTCGAATTCCAGAGTTTCTTGCAAATCTTTCAATTTACGAAGAGTCTCCGGGATATCACATGGAATAGGTTTTTCAGAATGTAAATTATTTTCCCCGTTCGAATCTAAGTTTGAAGATGTATTGCGTTCCTCTAAGAGCATTTGATATTGCAAAGAGAGGCAATCTCGCTCACCTTTGCAAATATCTAAGCTTTTAGTTAGATCGCAGACTCTCTTTTCACTCATTGCTACCTTAGATTCCAAGCTAGTCAAAATTGACTTGAAGGATACTAATGTTCCTTTAGCGGAAGCCAAAGCGTCATTAGCTACAGCTAGCTCCGTCAATTTTGTCTCTAACAATGCGTAATTATTAGCATATTGTGCTTCTAATTTCGCGATTGTCCTTGCTTGAGCATCCATTTTTGTTTTCAAAAATATTTTAAATAAAAAAGAAAAATGGCTTTGGAAAATTTTTACTCCGAAAAGTTTGGTTCGTCGAGAAATATCGTGAAGTTTCGAAAAAACGTGAGTGTCGAAATTTTTGGTGGATACCGAAAAATTTTATAAAATGATTTCGAAAACTTCGTGAGTATTACCAAACTTTTTCTATAATATGCCTAAACCGTCCTAGGTCGATCGTTGGGTACGGTGATCGTTGCCGCGTTTTGGATTTGCCTTCAAAAATTTTACAAAAACATCGTCTATACCGAAAATTTTGGCCCAGAAAAAAAATTTTTCGGAAAAATTTTTAAAAGTGTAAAATAGACAAAGTCCAATAGGCTTAGAAAATTTTTCTCTATCCAATGATATAAATTTTCCGTAGGCTTATTGAAAAATTTCAACCTTTTTTTTTTTTTTTTTTTTTTTTTTTTTTTTTTTGCTCCTTAAAACCTTATTTAATCCGAGGGGGGCCAGAATTTTTTTTGGTGGTAAAAAACGTTTAAGTGTATTTTTAAAGAGTGATTTTTGCAAGATTTGAAGCTATAAGGTGTGTTTGGATCAAGTTTAAAGGTTGGGTGCAAATTTCTCGGGGGGTGCGAAAAATGGTGTGTGAAATGTGCGAAAAATGTTGTCCCGAGAAATTTCGTTGTGAGAGTGAGTTGCGAAAATAAGGAAATTTTGCATTCAGAGGAAAATTTCGCATGTACAGTAAAAGTTTCGCATATCAAGAAGATTGCGCATTCAAAGTAAAATTTCGCATGTATAAAAATTTTCGCAAGTTATAGCACATCGACACGTCGTGAGAAATTTTCGCAGATTGAGTAATATTTCGCAAGTATGGAAAATTTTCGCAAGTGAGAAATCTCGCAAGTTGTCCAAATTTTCGCATGTATTCCAAAAATTTCGCAGAGAAAATTTGTTCTAAAAACGGTATTAAATTTTCGCAGTTAGAAAGAGTTTTCAAGCTGGAAAAAATTTCGCAAGTTTGAATTTTCTCAAGTGATATGGAAGTGAAGTGATGATGCGAAGTAGTGAAGATGCGAAAAAGTGAAGTTGAAATTTTTTGGATCACTGTAGATGCGAAATAGTGAAGATGCGAAAATATGTATGATGAAGTGAAGTGTATGAAAATTTCGCGGGCTTCACATGCTGTAGCAGCGAAATTTCTCGAAAAAATTTCTCGGCCTGCGAAATTTCTCGGCCTGTAGATGCGAAAATTTCTCGGGCAGCGAAAGTTTCTCGGCCTGCGAAATTTCTCGGCTAAGAATTTCTCGGGTAAGAAAATTTCTCGGCCAAGAACACATGTTACTGTTCCATAGCTGCGCGACTTTTACCAGAAAAATGGCTCGTTTTCGCTCAAATCTCACTCAAAATCGACGAAACTTGTTCCAGAACTTCAGAAAAACATTCCTAAACACATAATCAACCTTTGGGATGTCTAAAAACAACAAATCGAGGTCGAAATCGCCCAAAAACAGAAAGTGACGAAAATGGTTTTTCAAGCAATTTTTCACTCAAATCTTGCTCAAAACTCGCAAATCCGGTCGCGTTGGGCTCTGATACCACTTGTAGGTCCTAGATTACACCAACAATGCGACTTTGGACGGATTAAACACGCCTAATGATCTAGATTTTTGGGTTAGGGCGTGGGGCTTGGTGGAAGAAAAAGAGGCTCTCTAGATTCTAAAATGTTTCTTTGATTTTCACACACAAGCACACCTAACTATGTGTTAGGGTTTTCCTATTTATACCACAAGTTGGTATATAATAGGTGGGCTTCTTGTGAAGGCCCATTACATGAATAACTAAGAACTAACCCAACTAAGAGCTAGCCCAAAGTTTAATAAAGCTAACCAACAAAGATAATATAATGAAATTGAACACTACAAAATATTTCCTAACAGTGCATTTTTAAATGGTTTTATAAATGAGGAGGTTTATGTAGAACAACCACCGGGCTTTGCTAGGGAAGATTTTCCAAATCATGTTTTTAAATTAAATAAAGCATTATATGGTTTAAAGCAGGCTCCTAGGGCATGGTATGAAAGGCTAAGTAAGTTTCTGATTGACATAGGATTTTCGACTGGAACTATTGATAACACGCTGTTTATTAAGTATGAAGGTGATCACATGATACTGGTCCAAATTTACGTTGATGATATCATATTTGGAAGTACTAATATCCTTCTCTGCGAGGAATTTTCTAAGTCTATGCAGAAGGAATTTGAGATGAGCTTAATGGGTGAGCTGAACTACTTCCTCGGGTTGCAAATAAAGCAGCTTGACAATGGAACCTTCGTATCCCAGACAAAATACAGCAGAGAATTGCTGACTAAATTCGGGATGAGTGATTCCAAAGCGATTTCCACCCCTATGCATCAGACCACCAACATAGACATGGATGAGTCAGGTACACCGGTTGATCAAACACAATATCGAGGTATGATCGGAAGCCTTCTTTACTTAACTGCTAGTCGCCCTGATATCATGTTTGCTGTTGGTATGTGTTCGAGATATCAGTCTGACCCAAGGGAATCTCACTTGACCGCAGTCAAGCGGATATTTAGATATATCAAGGGTACGGTCAATTTTGGTCTGTGGTACTCTTATACGGATGACTTCCCATTAATGGGATATTCCGACCCCGACTATGCCGGCTGTAGGGAAGATAGGAAAAGTACCAGTGGAACTTGCCAATTACTTGGGAATTCCTTGGTAACTTGGTCTAGTAGAAAGCAAAATGCTGTCGCCCTCTCCACAACCGAAGCTGAATATATGGCCTTCGGAAATTGTTGTCAACAGGTTCTTTGGATGAAACAAACCCTTAGTGATTTTGGGCTAAGTTATGACAAAATTCCTATTCTGTGTGATAGCACTAGTGCCATTAGTATTACTAAGAATCCCGTGCATCATTCTCGTACTAAGCATATTGAGGTTAAACATCATTTTATACGAGACCATGTTCAGAAGGGAAATATCGGTGTGGAATTCGTAGGAACAAATGATCAGCTTGCTGATATCTTCACTAAACCCCTAATAAATGCAAGATTCTGCGACATCCGTGATCGATTGGGAATCCTCGAGAAGGTTAGTAAATCTGCCTAATTCTATCATTTATTCTAGGTTTTTCTATTTTAGATAGAAACTCATAGTAAGTCTACCTTAAGATATTCATTTAGCCCTTAGAATATTTCTGTGAATCTTATAGATCTTTCCTTGAGTAATTCTCGTATTTTAGGAAGAAATTCGTAGATAGACATTCCTTCAGCCATCTAGTTTATTTTAGGAATATCCGATCTTCTGGATCTGTCCTTAAATGTGATCAGGTTATTTTAGGAAGGAACTCGTAGATATCATTCCAGCCGTTCAGTTATTTTAGGGAACTCATTTATTTGAAATATATTCCTTTCAGCCCAGTCAAATCCCTTCCATAATTATGAGATCCTGTCAAATCAGCCCGATATCTCTGACAGTTTTCCACTTTCCAACTTCGAAATTTCAAATTTCAAATTTCAAATCTCATCCTTATCTCTTCCTAAAATAAACCGACCCTATTCTTTAAATTTCAAAATCGTTCCCTATCATCTTAAACTCATTCATCTTCTCCAAGCTTCCTTTCAAACCCTAACTTCTGAAAAATGGCTAAAACATCCACACCCAAGGCAGCCACCAAAGAGTCTTCAAGCCGAAAATGCAAGGAGCCCACGTCTGATGAGTCCCCACTTGAATCATTCCAAATCACCAAAACAAGCCTCGCCTTCTGTTCGCAGAACCCGATCCAAAGCCAAACCTTCGGAAAAGATCACAACCCCTTCCAAAACTGCAAAGAAGAAGAAGAAAACCAAGAAATCCAAGACGCCCGAACCAGAAAAGTCTGCCTCAAGCTCCGAAATTCCTGAAGAAGTTCCTGAGGATACCCAGAAATCGCCCCCGCGATCCCCAACTCCAACCGAAACCCAGAAATCAACCTCACCTCCGCCAAAGTCTCCTGAAAAACAGCCCTCACCACTTGAAAAAACCACGCCACTTCCGCCATCAGGTTCAAAATCCTCTGCCATCCCGCCTATCGATCTGTCCAAACCTAGTGAGATCCCAGCCGAACTGCTGTTTCTGGCAGAAAGTAACCGCACCACCTACAAAAGCTTCCTCAACAGAGATATCGCTCGTGGTCGCGGAGTTGCTTTCGACAAATTGCCCCCTGGGAACGTAATCACCTGGCATAAGGAGTTTGGATGGGAGCAATTCCTCAGTCTCAACACACCCCACTTCCCTGAAGTAGTCAAACTGTTCTATGCAAATCTCGACTACGACGAGTTCGAAGGGCATGTCAACATCCGTTCCTACGGCCATACGATCGAGTGGACCACCAAGAAGATAAATGCTATGCTGGGAGTTGCTGATGAGGGCCTTCGGCACTATGATATGAATGACTGGTGCCACGCTGATGAGTTTGATCTCGGTAATGTCCTTCAAACACTATGGAATACCCGCACGAAACCTCGATTCTCTGACGGTGAAGCACTGAACCAACTCCTTATCGACTACTTCTTCTGCACAAACTACTCAACATGACTCTCTGGAGTGCCAAAATTGGTAGCGGCGGCCACTCGACGACGATGAACTTCATGAGCACCTTTGCAGTCTACATGGTATCCCAGAACCTCAAGTTCAACCTAGGATAAGTCATCATGAAGCACATGATCCACGCTTTCGAAAGCAGAGATAAGGCTCTGCCTTATGGCATGTTGCTCACTCACTTGTTTGAGTGCGAGGGCATTATTCTGCCACCTGGCTGGGAAGATAGATCCGTCCACATCGTGGACCAAGTGACCTTGAAGCGGATGGGTATTCACTACACAAAGAGCCAAGGTTGGTTCAAGGCGAAGGAAGGTAGGTCAGTTGATAGCGCTCAGAAAAGGTCGGCTGCAAAAGGAAAAGCAAAGGTGAAGAGCGATGACGACGAGGACTACGAGGATGAGCTGAGTGTAGGGAAGGCTGGAATCTCAGTGTTGCGCCGGGATATCTCCGATATCAAGGCTGATAATCAGAAGCGTTTTCGCAAGCTCAAAGAGCAATACACCGAGCTATCGCTGAAACTGTCCAAGCTCTCCAAGCTGATTAAGAAGTCCCTTCCTAAACCCGCCGATTCCGACACTTCCTCAAGCCAGTAGGCTGCCCCTCATGTTCCATTTCTGCTCCTAGTTGACCTTAGGATATTCCGTTTTGTCAGTTCAGTTTTAGGTATCCCTCCCACCTTTTTGATAATGAAGGGGGAGTAGTAAGGTAAGTGTGAGGCGATGAACGTCTAAGTGTTTTGATATGAAGGCAAGCTCGTTGAACCATAATCTATATAATATTTTGCCGTTCTTAAGATATATCTCCACTGCTTACTATTTTTGCTCTGATCTCTGGATATATCTGTGCTGATCTAATACTGAGTTATCTGATCTTATGCTCTCATACAGTGATACTCTGATACTTAACTATGCAAATTGGCTTATGTGAGATTTCTTGATAAGTGCTAAGTGCCTGATATGGTGATTATGTGATTGCTTGAATCATGCTTGGAAAATGCGCACTTAGGCAGGGGGAGCACACTCACGGGTAATTTCAAAATTCTGCACTCATGATATAACCTTGAAAATGACACGATATATCTGCACTTAGACAGGGGGAGCAAAATTAGTTCACGATATATCTTTGCATGTCATAGAGATAACTGCACTTAGGCAGGGGGAGCAAATACGTATCATATGCCATTAGGAAATATCATATATCTATGTTTTGTGATTGTGCAACACTTAGACATATATAGGACCTGCATTATCGAATATGCTTACTTGCTTCCGTGCTGCATCAATTACATGTCATCATCAAAAAGGGGGAGAATGTTGACCTTTTTGGTCCGTATATGTTAGAGAGTTTTGATGAACGATGTAATTGTAATGATTAGGTCTATAAAATAAGCAATTCGATTTGGGACAAATAAAATGTCTAAGTTCATGATAATATTCAATCATGCATTATTTATGAGCTATAAAATCGATTAAGTGTTGGATATTTGAATTGCGTGTGATTCTGTGATGATTTGATGGAACTAGGTGATCGCATGTTATAGACAGTCCATGAGATAGGATATATCGTACTGTGCTATATATGGAAATAATGCATGAGATATCCTACTGAGCTATATATGGAAAATATGCTGTTTATATATGGAAAGTGATATATCCGTTGATACTAGTTTATTCCTGGACGAAAATCACTTATGCGATTCTTTGCATGCTCTACACTGAATTTAATGTGCAATATTAAATTGATATCCTTCCTTGTGTTGATTGGAATATTATATTTAGGAAAGATGTGATTTGATTGATTTTTTGGATAAGGTATTATATGATATAAACGGATGTGATCTCTGAAATAAGGAAAGGTTGACCATGATTGATAAATCGATTTAAGTAAGCTCTGATCTGATTTGTGTGCTAAACATGGTAAATACATTGATTAAATGCTATGAGCTGTACATGGAAAACGTGCTGATATCTTGCTATCTTGTGTGCTATACTTGGAAAGTAAATCTGGATTGACTCGTTACTAGGAACTGATAGCAGGGAATCACTTATGGAAAGTCCTGAAATGGAAAATATATGCGAAATGGTTGAATGAGCTTGAGAACGAAATTGAGCCTTTATATGGAAAATAATTATGCTTTAAATGTGCTATATGACCGTTGTGATGATTTGTTAAGAGCATGTTTTATATGGTATGATTGACTCGAAAGCTACATGGAAACTATGCTTGATTTGGTGATTATTGCTTGATATAACTTTCCATGTGAAGTGATATTTGAAAAGGATTATATATGAGCTGCACTTCAAACATTCGAGTTACTAAGAATTTGTGGATATAAGTCTACGAGAGATTCTTGAGCAGAAACATACTGAGAGATTCCTGAGTTCCCACTTGTGATAGCTTTATGCCCACCTGAGCGTTAACCGGCATATCCATCACTGATCGAGTGATTTATCCGATATTACATCATAACCTGCCATATATTCTGTCTACGGACGTGTTGTCTTCGGACGTGAGCAATACCAAGGAGGCAAGGTCAACGTTTACGCACACGTGAAGGGAAGGACAAGTCCGGGGGCCCTTCGGTAGCGAGCTGTGTCTGTCGGGATCAAGGAGATTCCGAGGAACGAAACTCGGCGTGTGGTAACCTAGTTGTAGCTAGTGTTTGACTTGTTTCGGTTGTGTATTGGGCTAACCAATCAGTTTTGTATCCAGCTACGGTGCATTATAGTAATTGGTTAAACTCTTGGGAAGAGGAGTAAACCCCAATTGGGGATATAACCTCTATAAAAATACTGTCTCTCATTTACGTTTCAGTTATTTCGTTATCACTGTGAGACAGACCCGACGCACATCCGACGTTACTAGGATATATCAGGCATACTCGTCACAAATATCAGTAGGCATACCTAAGTCACCATACTTAGCATTTGTTAAAAGAAGCATAAAATTTTATAAGCCTAATTCACCCCCCCCTCTTAGGCACATTTATATCTTCAGCTTTGCCCCGATTTTGGTTGTGTAACCTTGATCATCCAAGACACCCATCGAGATCAAGTTTCTCTTCAACGCCGGGACATATCTCACATCCTCAAGAACTCGTATACCTCCTCCATCAAGCTTCAAACGTACCTTTCCCATCCCATACACCTTGCAAACGCTGTCATTGCCCAAGACCACCGTCTCCCTCGATCTTCTTGAAATCTTGAATCCAAGATTTGTTGCTCGTGATGTGAAACGTACACCCCGAGTCCAAGACCCATTCCTTAGCATCTTCTTGCCCATACGCCATGAGAACTTCCGCCGATTCGTAGCCTTCATCTTCAACACGCCTCACAAGCATTAGGGGTTTTAGACACGTACCTTGTAAAGTTTGGGCAATTCCTTCGAATGTGGCCTTCTTCGTGGCATACTTTTCAGTTATTTCGTTATCACTGTGAGACAGACCCGACGCACATCCGACGTTACTAGGATATATCAGGCATACTCGTCACAAATATCAGTAGGCATACCTAAGTCACCATACTTAGCATTTGTTAAAAGAAGCATAAAATTTTATAAGCCTAATTCACCCCCCCTCTTAGGCACATTTATATCTTCAGCTTTGCCCCGATTTTGGTTGTGTAACCTTGATCATCCAAGACACCCACCGAGATCAAGTTTCTCTTCAACGCCGGGACATATCTCACATCCTCAAGAACTCGTATACCTCCTCCATCAAGCTTCAAACGTACCTTTCCCATCCCATACACCTTGCAAACGCTGTCATTGCCCAAGACCACCGTGTCTCCCTCGATCTTCTTGAAATCTTGAATCCAAGATTTGTTGCTCGTGATGTGAAACGTACACCCCGAGTCCAAGACCCATTCCTTAGCATCTTCTTGCCCATACGCCATGAGAACTTCCGCCGATTCGTAGCCTTCATCTTCAACACAATCAGCCTCACAAGCATTAGGGGTTTTAGACACGTACCTTGTAAAGTTTGGGCAATTCCTTCGAATGTGGCCTTCTTCGTGGCAGTGGTAGCACCTTATGGGACTTCTAACTTCTCCCGTTCCTTCCTACTTCGACTTCTTGCCTTGCCATTTCGCAGCTTTCTCTCGAACGTGTAGCAATTCTGCCGATGGATCCACACGAACCTCTGCCTTGGTAGTGAGTTGCTTCGATGCGATCGCCGAGAGCACGTCTTCCAATTTCAGAGCGTCTCGCCCATAGAGAAGCGTCTCCTTGAAGTGCTCGTGACTCTTAGGTAAAGCGCAGAGCAAAAGAAGCGCTTTATCTTCATCTTTCATCGGCTCATCGATGTTATCAAGGTCAAGCGTCAATTTCTGGAATTGATCGAGTTGCGCTTCAACCGATCGATCTTCCACCATCTTGAAGGAATAGAGCGCTTGCTTTAGGTATAGCCTCCTTGCTAGGGTCTTCGTCATGTAAAGATCTTCAAGTTTCTTCCACAATTCGTCAGGTTTCGTCTCCTTCGAAACCTTCCTCAAGACTTGATCGGATAGGCTCAAGATTATAGCGCTGTGTGCCTTCGATCAGATCTTCGCCTTTGCATCCGCCGTCAAGGTCGTGGGGAGCATCTCCTTCTCCTCTTTCAAGGCTTCCTCTAGGCCTTGTTGAATCAAGATCGCCTTCATTTTGAGCTTCCATAGCCCAAAATCGTTCTCCCCCTTGAACTTCTCCATTTCGAACCTATTCTGCGCCATCTGAGAATCGCGTGTCGTTCCAACGCCTCGCCGCACCAATTGTTGAGAATTCGGCATTCGTAACTCAGAGATCTTTCGTGGGTTTGTGAAGATTGAATCGAAAGATTCGATCTTGGTAGAGAAATCGATCAAAAACAGAGAGGAGAAAAAACTGGTAAAACAGAGGGTTTAACGTGGTTCGACCCAAGAAATGATCTACGTCCACGGATCAATGCTTCGATTATATTCCGAACACTTTACAGAGATTACAAGTTCTAAGCTTACTCTCTCAATTCACAATACAAAGATCGAGCTAATTCCTCCTATTTATAGACGAGAAATGACCTAGAAGGTTCCTACTTAGTCATCGAAACGCTTAACAGCAGTTTTAAGAAACTGCTACGCGTCATGGCCTCTTACGTGCTTCGTCACGGCCGTGACGCCATCGGGAGCCCATTCTGCCTTCTGTCACGGCCTTGTGCTCCAAGAGTCACGGTCGTGACAAGTTCGAATGAGCTTTCGCGCGTTCAGCTCTCACTTCTGTCGGAGGTCACGGCTTGGGGCAGCCAGCTTCACGGCCGTGAAGCTGGGCAGCAACTCCTTCAGGCCCAAGTCGACTGGTTCACGGCGGTGACCCATCTTGTAGCTGGCCGTGAACAGTACCTGAGAGCTTATTCCATTGCGTTCTTCGCTCGAACTCATCCCCGATCAATTTACGATGATTTCACATGGAGTTTTGGGTCATCTTCCCCAACACAAGTTATCTACGGTGTTGTATGTTCTATCCCTCTTTGTAGCTGTTATGTCTGATAATATATTTTGAACCTTTGCTAAATCCTTTTTTAGGCGTGATTCAGATTTCATGCATATCATGAATTTTCGTATTTGTTATCGATGGAAGTTTAGGTTTTTCTTTTTACCACTGTGATTTTCGTTGGGAAAGGATGGATAAAAAGCAAGAAGAAAACACCGCGACAAATAGATTAACCTAGCATTGCCTAACACAAGCAAAAACTGATGATGCCATACAACCATATTTAGCTTCAGAGATTGAAGAAAGTTTGGTCCAATCCATTATTGTCTGCTTCATCGTTGACTTGCTGGATTTCATCCTAAGACTCGATTTGAGTGAGATTACCGTTCGCTTCAGCTCCTGCAAATTCACGTTGAAATCCATGAGAGCACAAGCAATCTATAAAAACTAAAAGATGGTGGCTTTATCTTCTCATAACCAAGATTTCGTCTAAATATTTTTCTGACAACAGATCAGAAAATCACCCAATGATTGAAGAACCATTAATAGTATATAATTGAAGGACGACCTCAGAAGTTGATTGAATATTATCAGTTAAGCTTCAGATTTTTTACTAGAAATGAACACACTGATGCATAAGACGCTGATGTTTGTTGATAGATAGTTGTAAGTTTTAATTATAGTTTCAGGGTCACTAGAGTAATTTACATAGTTAAGTCAGTTGTGCTATGCTTTCTATTTCAAGGTTGTAATCGTGTGTTTTGGTACAGTTATGTTATATCAGTGTTATAGAAAAAAGATCATTGTGATCTCAGGAGTTCTCGCAATCTGAGCATTTTCCCATCTCAATCTGTGTTGATTAGTGCATCAGTTGGTATCAGAGCCAATGGCGGATACGAACCGTGGTCGAGGTAGGGGTCGAGGCCGAGGTCGGGCTCGTGGTATCGATCACGAGAACGAGGAACCGCCAAACCGCCGTCGAGATCAGCGAGATCTAGAGATTGCAGCACTGGGGAGACGAATTCGAGAATTAGAGCGCCAACTCGCACATGCAAGGTTGGGTTCTACAAATGGTAACGAAGGCGAAGGGTCGAAGACCATCCACTCTTCTGAGTCAGGCGAAGAAGATGAGGAATATAACCCGTGGGGGATTCCGAATTGGGGGCGACATCACAGATTTCGTCGTGAGCCTGATCAATCCTTTCAAAACCTCGGGATGAAGATTGACATTCCGGAGTTTGACGGGAAATCTCATCCTGATGAATTTATCGATTGGTTGCACACTGTCGAACGGATTTTTGATGTCAAAAATCTGACCGACGACCAAAAAGTTAAGTTAGTAGCCATAAAGTTGAGGAAACATGCCTCGATTTGGTGGGAACACGTGAAGAATCAGCACCTTAGAGATGGAAAGCCAAAACTGCAAACTTGGGACAAAATGAAGAAGAAGCTAATGGGCAAATTCCTACCCATCCAATATAGACAGGAAGCTTTTATCGAGTATCATAATTTTAAGCAACGAGGTCTGACTGTGGAGAAGTATACGAATGAGTTCGATATTCTGCGCATGCGATGCGATATGGTTGAAGAGGATGAACAAATCGTCGCTCGATATCTGGCGGGCTTGAAGCAAGAAATATCTGATGTTGTTTACCTTCAACAATATTATACGTATGATGATGTTTGTAGACTTGCCTTAAAAGTCGAATCACAGCAAGGTAAAAGGGCCGTTCAATCCAAGTTTCAAAATCGCTTTTCGAGGGCGGAGACTAATACGAGCGTATCTCCTTCGAATACTAATCATACGTCTACAACCACGCAGACTCGAGTTACTAAGCTTTATCAGGAAAAGGGACAATCTAGCAAGGGAGGATCCGTGGCGAACAGACGATGTTTTAAGTGTCAAGGTCTAGGCCATCTTATTGCTGACTGTCCTAACAGGCAGATTGTTACTTTGATCGAAGAAGACATGGAACCAACATATGATAATTATGGGGATGGCGACGAGAACCCTCCATTAGAAGACGAGGAAATAACTTATGCTGATTTTGGTGAGTCTTTGGTAGTTCGAAGAACACTAAGTGTTGTTGCTAATGAGGAAGATGAGTCATGGCTGAGACATAATATATTCCATACCAAATGTACCTGTAGCGGAAAGGTATGTAATATGATTGTTGACGGGGGTAGTTGCGAAAACGTGGTATCCAACATGATGGTGGAGAAGTTGGGACTAAGCACAAAAGACCATCCACAACCTTATAAATTATCTTGGTTTAAGAAGGGCAATTAAGTGAAAGTGTTAAAGCGATGCCTTGTAAAGTTCTCAATTGGGAAGAAATATGCTGATGAGGTTTGGTGCGATGTAGTTCCTACGGACGCGTGTCACATTCTATTGGGCAGACCTTGGCAATTCGACAGAAGAACGAAGCATGATGGATTCAAAAACACCTACACGTTTCGTAAAGATGGAGTGTCTATTACCCTTGGTCCTTCGGATTTACGAAAAGAGGCCAAACATCATTTACTGTCTCGGTTCGACTTTCAGAGGGAGTTAGAAAAGACGACTGAGGTGTTTGCGTTGGTGTTGACAGAAGCTAATAGTGACGGTCCAGAACTCCGTCACGAGATCTCATCATTAGTGGAATTGTTCGCTGATGTAGCGCCAACGGACTTTCCACGTGGATTACCACCTATGAGGGACATCCAACATTGCATCGATTTTATTCCAGGGGCTGTTATTCCTCAAAAGACTGCTTATCGCATGAGTCCCAAAGAACACGAAGAGTTACAGCGACAAGTGCTTGAGTTGTTGGACAAGGGTCATATTCAAAAGAGCATGAGTCCATGTGCGGTAGCAGCATTATTGGTTCCAAAGAAGGACGGTTCATGGCGGATGTGCATCGACAGGCGAGCCGTAAACAAATCACCATCAAATACCGCTTTCCTATTCCTCGATTTGATGATCTAATTGATCAATTACATGGAGCGACGATCTTTTCGAAGATTGACTTACGGAGAGGTATCATCAGATACGAATCCGACCTGGAGACGAATGGAAGACCGCCTTCAAGACTCGAGATGGTCTATACGAATGGAGGGTGATGCCGTTCGGACTATCTAATGCGCCAAGCACTTTCATGCGGCTTATGAATCAGGTCTTTCGTCCCTTTATTGGTCATTTCTTGGTGGTTTATTTCGACGATATTTTGGTATACAGTTCATCTGAAGAGCAACATTTGCAACACTTACGGAGAGTTTTTGAGGTTTTACGAGCACAGAAATTGTATACTAATACCACTAAGTGTCACTTTCTCGCTAGCGAGGTGACATTTCTTGGATACATAGTGTCCAAGGAAGGTATTAAAATGGACCCAACAAAGGTGGAAGCCATCATAGAGTGGCCGACTCCGACGAGCATTCATGAGATTCGAAGTTTTCACGGTCTGGCGTCATTTTATCGGAGATTCATTCGCAACTTCAGCACCATCATTGCACCTATCACTGATGGCATGAAAGGGGGTAAATACTGTTGGACCAAAGAGGCTGAAAATGCGTTTCAGTTGCTGAAGCAGAAAGTAACCGAAGCACCGGTTTTGGTCTTACCAAATTTCGAAGAAATTTTTGAAGTACACTGTGATGCATCCGGTGTGGGTATTGGTGGTGTATTGAGTCAGAACAGTAGGCCACTAGCATTCTTCAGTGAGAAGTTGAATGAGGTTAAACTCAAGTACTCGACGTACGACAAAGAATTTTATGCCATCGTGAGGAGCCTCGAGTATTGGCGTCACTATCTCATTTCCAAAGAGTTCATTTTATTCTCTGATCATGAGGCGCTGAAGCACATCAATGGACAGCACAAACTGAAGCCGCGACATGCTAAATGGGTTGAGTTTTTGCAAGCCTATACTTTCTCTATTAATCATAAGGCTGGAGTGCTGAACAAAGTAGCAGATGCGCTGAGTCGAAAGTTTCCTTGTTATCAACCATGCGAGTTCAAGTGAACGGGTTTGATACATTCAAAGAGTTGTACGAGGATGATCTTGACTTCGCAGATATTTGGCAGAAGTGCGAATCGCGTCCCTTTCAGCAGTTTGCACGACAAGACGGATTTCTTTTCAGAGGCAACCGAATATGTATTCCTAAGTGTTCTTTGAGGGAGTCAATTATCGCCGAGGGACATGCTGGAGGACTTGCGGGACATTTTGGGGTTGATAAGACACTTGCGGGTTTACAACACCATTTTTATTGGCCTAGGATGGATCGTGATGTGGCTCGCTTTATCAGGAGATGCAGAACATGCCGCATAGCCAAAACCCGGAGCAGCAATGCAGGACTATATCACCCTCTACCAGTTCCTATAGCCCCATGGGAAGATGTCAGCCTTGATTTTGTTCTTGGGCTACCCAAAACACAAAGGAACAAGGATTCGGTTTTGGTTGTGGTGGATAGGTTCTTGAAAATGGCGCATTTCATTGCCTGCAACAAGACTAATGATGCTTCGCTGGTTGCTCGTTTGTTTCGGCAGGAAATTGTTAGATTGCATGGGGTACCCAAAACCATTACCTCTGATCGAGATGTGAAGATTAGTGCATCACGCACACACACATCCCTGTCTTACATACATACATTGGATAAAAATGGAAGCTCTATTCAACAATCTGATAAGCTGATTAACCAAATAAGGCAGCAAACTACGAGTAAAATAAACCCAAATTACGCGAGAAATCGCCTCGTATTCAACTTCAGTCAGCATAACTAAAGATCGAACAATATAAAAGTTGAACCCTAAGTCACCCCAATGTCTAAACTTGATTGACGCTGCTGCATAATTTTTCTTTATCTATTCAGTGAATATTTTGTTTATGGTATCTGATTATGAATACTTTTATCAGGGTTCAGGCAAGTGTGCTGTATTGAATATTAGTCTAATTGGGCATCCAGCACAGGTAAGTAGAGCTTTATCACGCATCTGCAATGTAATAATCTCTCTGTAAACTAAACCATTCCAATAACGAAAAAGACTGACAGAAAAAACAAGACAAACCTAATTAGAAGTCGAGTCCTAAACACCCTCACCGAGTTCATTGTTACTACTATAACTACTACTATGTTGAGGGTAGCAAGAATACGCAAACAAAGATGCCCCCATTGCTATAGATAGACTCATCAAAGTCCAGAGCCACACACGGTTACTCCTTTTCCTTTCTTGTTGTCTTCGAGCAACCTCTGTCATAACAAAAGATCAAACCAAGGTTTTCTTTTCCACCGAACTTAATGAAAAAAATTAACACATACCTACAAGCCTCCTCTGTGACATTTCATGATTAACAATCTCATAGTACTGCAGTCTGTCCCTCAGCCTTGATATTTCCTGATCTTTCAACTCAATAGTGATAGCAACTGATTCCTCGGCTTCCATCCGAGCCATGGCTCCACCAATTGCTTCGGACTGAAACCTCATAGCCACTACTTCCTGACAGAGTTGTCCTACCAAGTTTTCATCATCACTTGCAACTGGAGGACATAATTCAGATTCAAAGAGATTCCGCAACCTCTCCCATTGACGATGTATAGACGCAAGAGTTTCTTCAGCGGATTTCCTCTTTTCAATTTCCTCGAGTAGACTAATCTTCAATGACTGCAATTCCGATTCAGTGCTGCGACCATGTGAATTACTACTTCGACCCATCTGAGGAGAAATCTGTGGATGAAAGCCAGAGTTTCTATAGGTGTCCAAATCACATCAAGACAACATATAAACAACAGAAATAATAGATCTCAATAAGAAAAGTGAATTTAAAATTTCAAATTTAGAATAGCAAAAGGAAACAACTTTAGACGCAACGCAATGCAATGAAGCATTCTAATTCTATAAGACTATGCACTGTGTTAGTCTTTTCTTATTCCACCATCTCCTCTGTCGTACAATACTCAACAGATCTTGAACTGCCTGAATAAATTCACTCAAGGGATAGTGATTGAATTCAGAGCATGAATCAAATCCATCAGAGATTGGATTAAGATGAACAAGCAATAAACTCGATTTCAACTACAGCATATTGATAAAAATGTTCAACGCAACAGTCCAGAAGACTCTACTCATTCAACTCAACCATAAAGATTACCGTGAAAAACCAAGAAAAAGAACAAGGCATTGATGACTCAATCAATCCCGGAAAAGGCCTGATATCCAATAAAATTAGCTGAGATAAATTAAAACGAAAAGGAATCTGATACGACCAAATTACCCTCATTCGCGTCAAAGAACTCCCCGGCGGCTGAAACAGAACTCCGGCACTCAATTTCAGCACCAGGTTCATTGTTACCAAAGCTATCCCCAACATCCTCAGGACCCAAATCGTCACTCACATCGTTTCCAAGGAGTATTTCTGGAACTTCCACAGTAATCCTTTCCTCATTATTTTCCTTAGCCACTCCATACCCACGTCGGCGCTTGTTGTTCGCTACGTAAGGCGAAGGAGAGATGGGATCGGCCGCAGGAAAATCCGATTGCTCCCGAGTCGAGTATAAGTCCGGTCGTATGTACACGTGTCGATGATTGGAGTTTGGTAAGGTTTCGGATGCAAGCTGTGGCTTTTTCTGCTGGAGAAGGGTTTCCAACGCCAGGGTCGTCAGCGTCGGCATGGTCGGAGAATTGAATAGGTCGTGGTAGGGTTTAGGGTTTTAGGGGAGAAGACAAATAGACGAGAGAATTGAGCAGGCGGTTTTTTCTTGTTTACCATTTGAAACATAAAAATTCTAAATAAATTTTTTAAAATTAATACAATCCGTCCCCAACTTTTATTGACATTTGGGGTATGCCACGATTTTTAACAAACTGAATATTTTAATCATATATTATAATTAAATGTGAAAAAATGTAAATTTTGACACGTCTTTTAAGAGTACTTAATATTATTATATTGATTGTTTGTGCTAGTTTTTTGCTATAAAAGGAGAAGTACAAAGGGAACGGGATGTCCGATATAGTAAAATGTATAAAATGATTTAGAACGGATGGAGTATAAATTAACATGTAAATTTTGGGACATTGGAGGGGCATTGGACATTTTGCTTCGAGGAAATTGTCAAGTAGTCATTTAATATATCTTTCTTCCATGGAGTGGACGTGTATAAATGTTTTGACGTGTCTATTGTAATAAGCAAATCCAATGTGAATAACCAATTGATAGTCAAAATGTCTATTTTTCCCGTCAAATAATATCTAATCTATTAGTTACCTCCGTCCCAAACCATTTGGACATTTTACTATATCGGGCGTCCCAAATCATTTTGGACATTTTATTTTATAGAAAACTACCACAAACAATCAATATAATACTATTAAATATTCTTAAAAGACGTGTCAAAATATAAACTTTTCACCTTTTAATTGTACTATATTATTAAAATATTCAATTTCTTAAAAACTGTGCCATTATCCCAAATGTCCATAACCGTTTGGGGCGGAGGGAGTATAATGGGGTGGGGTGGCTATAAACTGCCATTTTGGTCCGTCAATTTTGTTTACAATTTATTAACCCCTTAATTTATATTAATTAAATAATTACAATGATATTGTCAATATATTATAGTTATGTCATCAAATTAATTTTCTTAATGAACAAAATTAAGAAATTTTAATTGTAATAAAACTTGAAATATAAAATAATATACTATATTTATATATGGCAAATGCATAGAATGTACTTAAATACTAGTGGTATAAAAGGCCTTCCTTGTAATGGCTTAGTTTTTTCCTTTTTTTTAAAGAAAAATTGGCTTGGTATATGGTATTATGAAGCTAAATAACGGAAGAACGAGCAAGCTAATAGAAAACAAACGAGGAATTAGTCTTTGATTTATTATTTCAATATGTTACTTTATCAGTATTTATAATTATTTTAATAAATAATTCCGTCATATGATCTTAGGTTGTTTATCAACTTTTCAATGAGATGGACGATCATTTTACTAAAGCCAACATAGACTTGCTGTTATGCATTTCATCCCTTGATCCTAGAGATTCATTTCGAAATTTTGATCGTGAAAGGCTGCTACAACTTGGCAAGCTATATACAGAAGATTTCGGATATTGATTTATGTCGTTTAGGAATACAGTTGGATCGATATATTTTGAATGTGAAGGTGAACGAAGCTTTTAGTGAACTTCAGGATATTAGAGAACTTGGAAAGAAGATGGTTGAAATGGAGTATCACACTATCTATGATCTGGTATACCGACTTCTAGAATTGGCTTTGGTCTTGCCGGTTGCAACAGCTACTATCGTAAGATCATTTTCTGCAATAAAAATTATCAAGCATGATTTACGTAATAAGATGGGTGATGACTTTCTCTCGGATTTGTTGGTGTGTTACATCGAAAAAGAAACATTTGCAAGTGTTGGATATGAAATAGTTTTGCGAAAATTTCAGAATATGGGACCGCGAAGACTTCTTTTACCGAAGACTATTTTAACTAATATTTTAGCTTTTTCTTTATGGATAAATGTATGATTGACATCAAAATTTTTTATTGTTCTATCAAAATTTTTTTATTGTTCTATATTATAATTATTTTCGACCGCCCAAGTCATAAATCCTGGTTCTGCAACGGGCATAAATGTTTAAGCCAACAAAAAACAATATCGCCCCGATTAACAACCAATCACAACACAAATAAATGATAAAAACAGTAACACACAGGAAGAGGCAATACAACTAAAAATCATACAAGGAAGCATCTTCAATAATCACACTAACATGCAAGATACTTACTCGTATATGCATAGAAATGTGGCACTTTCCACTACTAATGCTTCATTCCGACGTACGATGCTTGGATTTCACGAAAAGTCAATCATTGGGAGTTCATCACGAACACCAGTCACTTGGCTTTTAGCCTGTTGAGGAACCAAGTCTGGCACATCCTTAGAATTGGATGAAAGAGTTTCCACAAGTTGTAAACTTTTCTGGTCATTTGGTGAAACAGAAGCACCTTTCTCACTTGACTCTGTTGGTTGCATAATCGTAGAGCCCGTTTCAGATTTTGATACAGCGTCCACTTCAGTACTCTGCTGATGTTCGGATGCTGTTGATTTTGCCTTAGATTCTTCTTCGTCATTCTTCTGATCACCCTCAACAACTCCATTTTGAGCTTCCTCTTTTTCACTTGAAGAATTAGCCGTGGAGTCTGAAGATGCAGTAGGTGCATCTTGCGTAGGCCCTTCCAGTGCCAATGGTTTGGCGGCGGGTTGTTGCAGTGGAGGAATCTTCTTTTTAGGATCCATTTGACCGGGATTGGGTCCATATAAAGAAGCCATTCCGGTTGGTAAAATTTCGATCGCTGGCTTTTTTGCTGCGTCTTGGAGGCTCGTCAGTTTGGATTCCTCGAGGGAAGCCAAGAAAGCCGCTGTGGCATCCATTTTAACTGAAGGAGCATGCTCCAGTTCTTTTTGAAGCATTCTGTTCCATGCCTGAACCAAACTCCTCAATGTAGGCCGACCATGAGCCTAAAAGATACAGCAGCAGTTGGAATTGATATACTAGTAATACCAATTAATCAGATGGTAATTTATGAAAAATAAATTCCATGTACGTGAGCATGAAGCACAGCTTCTGCAAGCATTCCCGTATCTTGCCAAGCCTTCTCCATGAGTATATTATCCCCCAAAAGTGCAGCTGCAAAAGCAGCTTCTCGCCCTGAGCCGACGGAGATCAAATTGTTCACCAAGTTCTGCAGAAAGTTCAAACAAAGAGTTGCTGAAACAAATAGCATGCATACAAATCTAAAAACTTGGAACTTCTGAGCTTCTGATATCTTCTTACAGCAAGTGAAATATTCAACGCAGAGTATGGAGGGAAACTATGTTGACAACAGAGATATCAAACAAGAATCATAAAGTATGAATCATACACTGAGCCGTGTCAACTCCCCATGATTGGCGAGTCTTAAAGCAAGGCCTCTCAATTCATGACCTCGAAGAGCTCCTTTAACAGACCCTGCAGCAGCTACTCTCTTGAGAGCTTCTCGAGCGATTTCGACTTGCCCTGTAGCATCTGCGGCATCAATAAGTTCGAGGAACTCGTTCACAAATTTAACAACTCCTTGAACAGCATCCACAACATTTTCCTTCTTGGACGATAAATTCATGATATCGTTTAAGTTCAAACCTAGCGCTTCTTGTCCTATATCCCTACTGTTGCTCATTGTTAATAGGCATTGAAGGGCTCTTTTCAAGTCATTGCTCTGCATGGCAAGTTGAAACTCAAACCGCTTGGATATACCAGGTAAATGTAGCGCTTCATTGGCGTATCCCATCCCAAGCAAAAACTGTGCTAGGTCATCATGATGTTCTCTACCAAGCCTACTAGCCCATTTCACTGCACTAACTGCATCGCCATATGCTGCTAAACACCGACAGCGGATGCCTGGATGGCTGAGTGATATTGCATGAGCAGACATGTACCTGTCGATAAGCCACAGAACACCATCTTTCACTCCAGCAACAACAAGCGGTCCCACGGGTCGTTTTTGTTCAGCTGGGAATCTGGTAACAGCAACAGAAACACCACCACCACCAACAGCGACTTCATTAACTCTCCTTTCTTCAAATTCTTTAGGTATCGGCGAATCGCCGTCAACTTTAGAGTGCTTGGGCAATGTTATAAAAGGAGGTATCGAGGGAGCATGTTGAAAAGAAGCTAATCTGACCACTTGTATCAAAGGGGGCCGCAGCTTGACCTTCTCCTGCGTGAAAGCTTGTTGACTGTCTAATGTTATTAAGGCCAAGTCTCCATGTTCTGCAAAAGCTTTTGACTGGGCGTCTTTTAGACGCATCTCCTCTTTCTTTCTTTTTGTCTCTATGTCGATTGGTGCAACTCCAGAATCAACAAAGACACACTCAATGGTGGTTGGGGTGGCGACAAACAATTGTCTTCTATGCCATACACCTCCAGTAGCATAAGGAATTGCCACGTCACCCAAATAGCGAAACTGAGGACGCAGGGAAGAGATGGCAATATGTTGTTGATAAGCAAAAGCACAGTATTCAACCGTTTGATCCCATGCTGTCCATTCTGCCTGGGGAAGAAGACCACCAACTGGCTGAAATGTTTCCCAACTATATAATTGGAAGTTTGGTTGTGGTGCTTCCGCAGAAGGTTTTGTTGAAGAGAATCCATCATCCTTGGTACCGAAAGAAGAATTGGGACTGAATCCATATCCAGAGAGAGGCATAGACTGAAACATTGAAATAGCTGTGGCAGCCACGTGGCTTATCCTCCTTGATATTCGATAGGCAACGCCCAACAGTGATCCTCCGTGCAAGCCAATGACTGGTTCACCACGGCTACCGACAGACCTCATTAAAATGTTTGATGTTCCATCATCAAGTAATATACGAACCTGAACACTGGCAGATGATGCGGTGGAAGCTGCCGCTGCAGCTGCCTGTGCAGCGGCTGCTGCAGCTTCCTTTGCTTTCTTGGATGAGCTGCCTTTGGGAATTATAGGCATTCTTGGAGGTAAGGCAGACTCTAACAGTGCAAACCTGTCTCTACAAGTGTCCCATGCCAAACATCTTGCACTGCCTGAATCAACAATTGACCAGTCACTGACCTTATATATTGAGAAGTAGGGAATATCAGGCCACACAATGGCAAGAAACCTGCAGATGGAAATGTAGGAGTAAATGTGTTTTTAGAATTTAATGATATATTACGACTAAAAATAAACGACAGAGTTAAGTCGTTTGCCCCTACCACATAATGAATGAGGGTCTACTTACTTTCCTGAACTGCTCACAGAAAGGACTGAATATGAATCATGTGGAACAGGAGTTGTAATATGCTTTTTAATTTGTTTCACTTGTATTTGCTCTTGTGCGTCTCCTCTGACTCGTCCTGCATCATTCAAAGACGCATTGCTTCCAAGAGCGGGATTAACAGTATTAGACAATTGAAATTGCAGCAGTTTCAATTCCCTCTCGACGACATATACAGCAGCATGCTCTCGATTCCCTGGAGAAGTTGGCAATGAAGCCACAGGCGGGAGCGACTTGGAATCAAATTCACAGAGGAGCACACCAATATTGGTTCCAGTTGCAACAAGATGGGGTTGTAAAGGATGTGCAACCATGGAATAAACCTATAACAGATACACGTTCTGAGCCGTAATGAAATTGTCCCCCTTCATATAACCCAGAATGTAGTATAAATGGTAAACTTCATACCCTGAGCTTTTTATGAGAGGCGAGCAACTGCGGAGGAACTAAAGATGACAATTCACATAATGGCCTTGTAAGCGCTGAATATGTGGGATGCTCGATGGCCCTGCAAAAACATTTCGTGGAAACTCAATGCTAACTATTAAAAACTTTAGTTGAGCAGAATACTCTAAAAAGAAAGTTAATACAAATCTCAGAGTTATACACATGCATACCATATGTGAGAATCCTTTACACATGTCAAAATGTCGAGATTTGGAGCACGGGGATGGCACCAAGATGCCACACTATGGCAAGCCAATTTTGAGACTGGCTTAATTTTGCGCAGTTCCTAGAAGAAAATGTGTTCCGCGTATAATGAACAAGTTTGATTCATTATTTTAATGAAAAGAAACAAATTAATTAGTCAACTCATCAACAACCTTAAATGAAACTGTATCCCAGATCGCTAAAGTCTTGTCTACACCAATCGTAATCAGTCGTGGAGGAGCACCAACCACACGAGCAAGCTCAAAAGCAACAACTCCACCATCATGTGCCTGAGAGAAACATAGTCCAATGGTAGGTATAAGCCTCACTCACTGAAGCCAACATAGTGAGCAAGAAACTGTTGTTCATCAATGATAACAGAGAGAATTATACAGCAGCAGCAGAGAAATAAAAATACAGCAAACAAAGACCCTTACTTTCAAGCTCAACTTGGGGGAAAGTTCTTGCGAATCTTGACCGTAATCTGCACTCCAAATAACAAGTAAGCCATCGCTACCGCCAGAAACCAAGAGAGCCTAAATCAATACAAGTGATCCAAATTATGTTAATTGAAAACTAAATATAACAGGTGAATGCTAATTAAATCGCCATAAAATAGATTGCGCATACAGCTCAAGAACTACCTCTCCAGATGAAGCCATGAAAGTCATCAAACAAGAAATTGATCCTTTATGACCTCCTGTATATCTTCGAGCAAGCTGGAAACATAAAGATTCAAAGGACAATACTCTGCTTCATAGTTTGCACAACTTCACAAGTGAATTTTGTAAATTAGAATTTATGTGTTTGTGTATATATGTATATGAAAACCTTCCAAGTTAACATGGAAAGAACTCTAATAACACCATCAGAGCCACCAAATGCAACAAGAGGGCCATCATTAGCAGTTGATCGACAAAGGAACTCCATACTGCCAAGAAAGAAACTGTCAATTGTTTACTGAGAGGTCCCTTTATTCCAGTTTATGTTTTCACACTCATGAGAAGAAAAGAGCTAATTTTGTTATACCAACCATCGACACTTTTAGCATCAAAATATTTGAAATAATAGAAGGAAATGGACAAAGTGAATTAGGAAAACTCATTCAACAAAGCTCCTAATACCAATAAAATTGTAGCAAAAAATTCGGGAAAAGCGTCATAACAAGGACTTAACACTAGATCCATTGGTGGAAAGTGTAATATTATTCCATGTGAATCATCTTTAAAATATTATCACATATAACGTTAAGAAAACAATGGCCTACAGTTGACCTGTGATACAATTCTTAATACTGACTTGTCAGAAACAAACATCCATAGTTTTAAATCCCCCATGAATTTAAGAAGCCCTGATTTAATTAGATAACAATGTCATCAGTATTTAGATAAATGCATTTGAATGGACTGCAACGGTCATCTCTCAAACGATGAAAGAGGATTACTAGTTTGTCCCATTGCAAGAAAAACTTGTGTTTCCTGAGAAACCTAGAACATAATATTCCAACCATGTAGATACCTCACAGAAACTTTTGAGAACGTCATAAAGAAGAGAACGGATCCAAATAATATAAGCAGTTTAAAAGCATTAACAGATTTAGCACTTGCCATAGGAGGGATTTATTGTCCAAATCCTGCTTTGGTACATCACGGCCCCGCATTGTCACCAAATCTAAAAAGACAGCTTTGTTCTCGCAGCATATGACAAGAAAATGGCGTCCTTTGGTGGAGGGAGCAGGTGTACTGAATGCAGTGATATTGCTAACAGCCGTTGGAGCCTCAGCAGCCGCAGAGCGATTACGCCAATGTTGCCAATAGTGTGCATCATCATCGTAAAAGCTAACCTGCTTCACACTTGAACAATGTGATACATGATCAGGCCCTGATTTAAGAAAACATCAATTAGAACAAATTATGCACAAGGCCTGGACATTTACCTCCCACCACGTATTGCTTCTGCAGGTTTTCCTTTAAGGTCTAAAGAGCAGAATGAGAATTTGTCAGTAACCCAGACTCAAATTCCAAAACGTATGAAACTGAAAAATATAAACTATAATTTAACAAATACAAACGAATTTCATAAATTATTAGACCATTCATGATATATTTTAACCACTAGATCCATTAAATGATTAACATGTGCACGTTATTCCAACAAAACAACTACCACTAAAAAATATACACACCACTTAAAATAAAATTCACTTCACCAAAGCATCTCTCCCGTTCAGTTATTCAAATTTCAATCATGGAGAATAGCAAGGAAAACAACAACCGCGCTTTTATATCATTTTCAACAACAGCTATTTGCGCTTCATTTTTTTTCCAACTGAATCTTTTTTAAACTTCAACTCCAATTGCTAAAACCATTTTTCAGTTCTTTTTCATTCCTAACACAATCAACGTCGTTTTAACCACTTTCACTTTCATGTCCAGTGACCGATTCTCAACCAGATAATCATTTCACGCTCCATAAACAGGAGCAGATCCCCAGCTCTCACCAATAGCAAGCAGTGCCTCATTCAGTCATTCTCCAACTTGCTTTCAGACACTAACAGAATCATTCATAAAACTAGGCCGATTAATCTACGATCCAGATCCTTTTCTTTTTCACAATCCTATCAAATAGATCAAACACAACCATGCCATCGCCACCAAAAAAAGACGAACAAAATATGCAGAAGTATTTACCAGTTTCTCCTTCCGCGAGCTTCTCTAGTTTTGCACCGACCAAACGCCTCTCATCCACGCCCCCAGCTTTCAGCTCATAGATCACCTTAACGCAGAACCAAACGCAGCCCATAGAGAAAAATCATAATAACCCACAACCCACTGAATAAATCAAAACACACAAAATAACTTACCTGGCGGTGTTCCCAATTCCAAACGGATACGTGATCCGATGCATCGGCAGTGACGAGCCACGGGTTGGTGGGGTGGACCTGAATCTTCACGATCTTATTGTTCGTAGGACGAAACGCCCTCAATCGAAGCATTTTGAGCTACAAAATCTCAGCAGTATTATTCTAGTCTTATGACTCGAATCCGATGGCAAGATCATCGAAGAGCCTGTCTTCCTTAATGAGGTGCTGGATGAGTATCGGTCGGATCTGTCTGATTAGATGCAGTCAGTCACCTCACACGGCTCTAGTACTGCGTTGATAATAAATCCGACATTCAGTCGTGGATTATGGCGAGGCCCAATACGTGATAAGCCAGATGAGCCCAATACTTGGACCCATTAATGATTTAGATGAGTAAACGAGCCAAGTTTTGAAGATATATAATTAATAAAGACTCGAGTTTTCAACCTTCTCATGAATCATGATTATGGATTCAACCTTATTGATTACAATTCAAACCCTAACCCCCAAATTCAACATTCTCCATCGCTTCCGTGATCGAAACCCATCTCCAATCGGCCATTTACACCGTTAATTTCTGGTACGGTTCAAATTCTTTTTCTTTGGGTCTTGCTTTGAATTGTAGTATTATGTATCAATTTGGGGATAGGTGCGTAACTCCCGTACGCAGAATTGTGGATTCTGACATGGTTGTTCAGCGTGTGAATGTGCTTCGTTTTGGGTCCTTGGACTCTTTTAAGGCCCGAACTTAGAATATGGAGCTTGCCCTGTTTTTCATTCATCTGCATTGCGATCAAGATATGTTATTTTTGTACTAGTTGATATTTGTGAACTGATGGTTATTAATTTTAGCGTCTTGTTCTTTTTATTTTTAGAGTTGTAAGACCGAGGAAAAACTGTAATTGACTTACCTGAGAGGTGAATTGATGATATAATGAGTAGGCTGTCCATCAGGCCCCGACCGCTTGACATCAACAAGAAGCTGCCCATTTTAAAATCCCTCAAGGATTTTGAGGATGATGATGGTCCAACTTCTACCCGAAATTCCCAGATACTGCGTCTGGCCTCAGAGGCTGAGAGTGAAATGCAGGTTCAACAAGAATAGCATTCACTATTGAAATTATCAATTTTTAAACTTTATACCAATTGTAGCATCTTCCCTATGGTCATTGCTGCACTTATTTGTCATTTGAATACTGGAGAATTTTTAAGCATGCATCATTTCCAACAGGTAGATGTGAAGTTCATTGTCATTAGCTCCAATTGGCATCTGAGCTGTTAGAATGTAGATAAGTACTCTTTTGCATCTGACACCTAGCCTAATACCATAACATCATTGTTTCACTGACCAAACCCTTGTATATGACCGTGAACCATCAAGATGTTATTGTTTTTGTCCGCCTTTTTTCTCTGTAATTGACTTGGCAAGTTCTGGTCCATAAATTGTTTTGCTTGATACCACAAATATGATAGGTACAACCAACACCCAGCAAGAAACTTGCTTCAGAAATACCTACCCCTCAGTTTATAGTGGTTGATACGTATGAAAGGGACTATTCTCGGACCTTTACCCAACCGGCCTCATACCTGCGCGGTAGAGGAGGTTAGTTAATCACATGGTTCCTGATAGTTGTATAGTTTTTTTCCTTAATTCTGTATGACAAATTCACAATTTAGCTTCTTACTGACAGCGAGGGTTCAGATTGGAGATTTTGTTGAGTATGACCTCGATAACGAGGATGAAGATTGGCTTCAAGAGTTCAACAAAGAAAGAAAAACTCTATCTCCTGAAAAGTAATTATTTCTCACTATATGGTGTTGCCTAAGGAACATATATTTTGTTTTCATTATCTTTTGCATTTCTTTATTAACTTAACAGTGATCATTTTCTCTACCATCTACGCCATCATTCTTTTCATGAATTGCACTACTACTTTTTCAAGCGTCAATGAATATTGGATGATTCTTTGTATGTTTGAAACAATCCCTTGTCCCTACTTTAAATTGCAGTCATGTCGGTTGCTTTTATTAGGTTGAACAACTGCTGATACATATAGTTCAAAGTTATACTTCAATTTATTATTATTGGATGATAGATAACTTGGAAATGCTACCTCCCTAGCTTGAGGTGATTTGGCTTTGTGATGAGAGCTTAATAATTAAAAATTCACTCAGCAATTTGAGGTAGTGTCATGTTGTTTGAACTCTAATAGTCGCCTCGCAGCAGGAAGCGAGGGCTTTCTTTCCTAATTTGACATCATATTCGTATGTCTTTAGGTTGGAGGAAATTATATTTAAGTTGGAGGTTCTAGATCATAAGACTCGCGAAAGAGCAGGAATTATAACTCCGACACTTGGCTCTCCTGTTCCAGTAATTTTAACTTTTGATGCTGCTGTTGAGGTGAAACTTATTGTTTTGTGGCATTTCCAATATCTTTCCATTGACTCTGAGATCATGTAATGATGTATTCGTTGATCTACATATTACTACACTTTTTCTTTCTTTCTTTCTTTCTTTCTTTCACAGTTAACAGCCATTCTAATGGAACTGTTGTTGATGAACATGGGCGCTTATTCAAATTATAAAATTTAGATTCTGGAACGTTATCATTATATGTGCTTTTCAAATGTTTGTATGTTCTTTCTTTTGGGTATTTTCTTGTTACTTGGCTACAAGAATTTGTCACTCACTATATGTGTTCCAGGCATTGCAATCGCTTTCCATCAGATATGGAGCTTTTCAATCTATCTATACATACTGGAAGGAAAAGGTGTGCTTCAAACTTATTGTAGGTTGTCATGATTTTCAGAAATTTACAATTAAATTAAAACTACTGAACCTTATAACATACTCTTTCTTTAATCTGAACCATTCACAAACCGGAGAATCTACCAGGTCAAAAGAACTGTCTGGGTTTTAGAATGCTGAATGTTCTTGAAAAACAATATTTACGTACTTGAGAACGTTCAAACCACATTATATTTGGTTTATCCTGTTACCAATAATAGAAAATTGAATTGGATATGTTATTCTTTTTAATCTACAAAAAATGACGAGATGTATAAAAGTAGGAAGTTAAATAGGAGTTAGAGTTGATGTTGACATTGAATTATCAAATTGGAAGTCTGTAGTTTAAGGGAGAAATTATTTTCTTGGAAGAACACGGCCAGTTTCTCCAAACAAGTATCAGTTCACAATACCAACTGCGGTTCTCACAAGCTTTTGACAAAGTCAATCTTTTTTAGGGTAGCCTAGTTTTATGTTCCTAATGCTCATGGACTGGGTCATGATTCAACAGCTCCACTGGTCGTTCTGATCTGCTTGTCAAAACAGTGGCTTAACACAGCTGTTTTTGTTCTATCTTACCTGTTATGGTGGTTGCAATATTTTTCATATTGGTTTCAATGAAATGGTTCATAAAATGATTATTGTCGTTGGCCTTCTTGTTCACCAACTTCAGCAAAATTGCATGGTAGTCCTGAGCATGAATCTTTGACGATGACAAATCATTGGATTTATTGTAGAAAGAACTGTGGTCTTTGTTAAAAGAAGTGCTGAATATGCTGTCTATATTGTTACATATTCTGGTTGGTCCACTGGCCTTTTTATGTTTCTACAATGCTTTTTATTCTAACCGTCTTTTCTCTTTCTCAGCGTGGGCGGTGGCAAAAACCAATTCTAAGACGGTTGCAGGTAGGTCTATAATTACATATTCTGTTCCATAAATCGTCATGTTTTTCATTCATACTACCATTCGGTTGTTTGTATACTATGGCATTTTTTACGGTCTTGGAGTCTTCTCATGGAATAGCTATGACTTGGTAGTCATCTTGCTTTCCCTTTGTTGTATGAGATAAAAAATCAACTGATCCCATCAAAAAGAAAAATGAAAAAAAGGGAGAACCTCATTCTTTTGGATTATTCGCGTTCTTCTATCCTTTTGGTCAAGTCTATAATGATTTTCTTTTTCTAGTAATTATATGTACTTAATTGTAACAAAACTCCTGTGAATTTATTTACAGCCTCCTCCGCCTGTCAATGATACAAATCCGTACAATGTTTTCAGGCCAAGGGAGAAAGCTCACAGGCTTCACACTAGAAGGGTATGAAATAAGTTGTCAGCTGGTTCCATCAGATACTTGTAAATCATTATATTGTTTCTTCATGGTTAACTATGCGCCCGGGTTATATTTTATGTAACAATCCCAATTTGCTGGAATTTGCGTACCACGTTCTCATCCACAACACATTTTGTTTTTCCTTTTGGGAACAGATGCAGCGGAGGGAAAACAACATGCAATCATTTGAAAAGCTTCGTCAGGTGAACCACCAATATAGACATTTATCTATTTCAGAATGTGTGTGTGTGTGTGTGTGTGCATCTATTGTTCACTTGGTTTATTTTGGTTTTTGATTCAAAATCCTTAGGTCAGACGCAATCTGGATCAGGCAAAACAAATTCTTGATTCGCTGATCAAGGTACTGTTCCATGTGGTTAATATTTTAAAATTATCTTTACTTTTATGATAGAAGCACCAAACAATGTGATGTAGAGAGAAGATAAAAAAAGGGAACTTGTGGAGAGTGAGGTTGCGCTCCAAAGAATACAATTGAAGTACAAGGTTAGCATCAATCATTCTGGTCTTACAATGGGTTGCTCGCATGTATTGTCTGATCCGTCAAGAAACTATAAATTTAGAGTATCCTAATGCAACTGAATGGCGCCTCTGAGAACTCTTATGATCTTTGCAGCATGAAACTGGGCTTGCAGCCGATTCTTTGGCTTTTTCTGGATTACATTCGTTTCCCAAGGTTGTGTCAAGTGAAGAAGAGCTATTTGATTCTGATGATGTGGTCTATAGCCAACCCCACACACAACATGCTCTAGTACAACGTTCACATTTCCCAGAATCAAAGCCAGTAATAGTCCCTGCAGTTAACGCACGGCGAGAGCCTAAAAGACGTGTACCTCAGAATTGGCTTCAAAAGCTGGTAAAGCTGTACTCTCAACAATCTTTTTCTCAAAGATAATTTTGAGATAGTAAATGGATAACCTGGAAGCAGCATTATACTTTCCGTGTTCCGTGGTTAGACATTTTAATATGTTTCAGGATCCAAAGGAACCAGTTTTGCTGTTCACAAAACAGCTGCTTCCTGATAAATTAGCTGCTGCAGGGATCGTGCCTCCCTCAGGAAGTAGTAACTCTGCCCGTCCATTCAATTTCCGAGGAAGGATGGGGCGTGGGGGCAGAATTGTCTTTGATAGGTGGAATCCGCTGTTGCATTTGCCAATCAACTATGCCAAACACAATATGTAATGTTCCTCTCAAACCTCAATTGTCAGCACATCCTTGTTCGAAGAACCTAGCTTTGATGCTGTTGGTCAAAAGAGTTGGAAGTTTATGCCTCTATTTAAAGAATTAAGCTCGGAAACTTTCAGAGTTCTGCAAATGTTTTTGGCATTTGAAAGGGTGGGCATTTTGCTGGGGAAGGAACTTAACACGATGTTGTATTTTTGGTAGGATTGTATGTTTTGCCTATTATGTTCGCCCTGTACTATTTTATTAGTCGTTCTGGTCTCGGTAAATAACTGTGTCGGGGAAGGGAAAATGTACTATTGTGATTAGGGGTGAGCAAAAATATCCGAAAACCGGATTCCGATCCGATATCCGATTTTCAAAATCCGGAAAACCGGATAACCGGTTTAAAAAACCGGATCGGATTCGGATATGCCCAAGGGTAAAATTCGGATATCCGGTATCCGAATTTAATTTTTTTAAAAAATATAAATTAAGAATTATAGCCCAACAAAAAAGCCCAACGCCCAAATAAACCAAAAAATTCGGATATCCGAAAAAAATACGGATATCCGATTAAAAAAAGGGAATCATTTTATTGATAATATAAAAAAAATTCACCTAAAATCGGATTCGGATATCCGCGTTCGGATATCCGATTAAATCGGATATCCGAAAGCGGATATCCGAATTGAATCGGAGCGGATGCGGTTTATAGTTTGAGGTATCCGAAAATTCGGATATCCGGAATTCGGATATCCGAAATTCCGGATATCCGAATTTGCTCACCCCTAATTGTGATAATAACTACGGAAGTGCCCTGCTTGTTGTAAGTTAATTGCTACTATTTATTTACCCAAGTGAAAAAAAAAAGAAGATTTCGATCAGGCATTTCATGGCTTCAAGACCGAGATTCTGCCTTACTTTTCCCAGGCTGCATGGCGCAGACTTGTCATTGTCTGTTCGTCTTTATAATATGAAAGATGCGATCAAAGTTCAAACAAGTTGAGCACGCGTGGAGACAGTCCAATCATTTACATTAGTAAATCGCTGCCGCATCTCATGCACTATTTTTCTCAAGTGGAAGCTCGACACCTCCACTGCTATCTGCCATTTCCAGACCACTCAGCGTTGTTTTAGCACATATTGTGAAAACAAGTATGGTGATAATAGAGGGAGATCACGTTATATACGATCTCCGCAGGAGTTAGGTGACGGTTCCTATACTGTACATCAGCTAAAGTCTAATCAGTGACCACTGAAGAGACAGCAAGAGAAAACACATTAGCAGCCAAGATTAAGAAAAAGGGGAGCAGTTTTTAGGGGAATTCACTGAACCTGTATATGTTTAAATAAAGGCTTTTGGGATCATTCCAGCTACTGATCCACACAAGTGAGGCCAAAATCTCAAACTTTTTCACCACTATTGCATAATTGAATAGAGTGTATGAAAAAGGTGAGATGCGGAAAAGTGCGACCACTTTGAAGTGATGGAACCAACTTCCTTCTCCAGCTAACCTGATCATTGAAGCTTTCTTAGGCCATCTCTTTAACCATTGATGTTGCCAATTTAGCATCATGGCAGAGACAAGAAGGATAATGTATTAGTGTGGTGGCAAGTCCTTTATTGGATATTGTCTGTTCGGTGGGCAAAACCAATCTCACATGCTCCCTGTCT
Source organism: Craterostigma plantagineum (assembly GCA_027422505.1). Classification (NCBI taxonomy): domain Eukaryota; kingdom Viridiplantae; phylum Streptophyta; class Magnoliopsida; order Lamiales; family Linderniaceae; genus Craterostigma; species Craterostigma plantagineum. The sequence continues at coordinate 5,733,166 of JAPQWV010000050.1, forward strand.
TCTCTTGCTTGGGACCTGCTGATACTTCAGGTTTCTCATTCAGTTCTGCTGCTGAATCTGCCATCGACGCTTATATATCTGGGAAAATAGAGCAACCTGTGCATGAGGGGAACTTACTAAAGAAAAACAAATATGCGAAGATAGGTAATAACTAGAAGGAGAAAACAAATATTCAAAGAAACACACTTAATCAGGACATTTGAAAAATGCAACTTGGATATTAACTGAAGTCAAAGAGAATAAAGCTTTTCCGATCTACAAAAAAGAAGTCATAGAAAACCAAACTTTTTGAGAAGATACATACCTAAGGCAGTTCCAGTTTATTTTTTCCCGTCGATAGAAGATTTACTCACTCCAAGATATAATGAAGTGTCAGCTCGATCAGCAGCTTTCTGATCCACTTTTTAGCTCTTCTTTAACAAATGGTATGAATCCCGTTTTCTGATTCCCCTGATCTTGGCTTCACTTGTCCCCGTAAAGAGAATAGAATGATCCAAAGCCGTTGAAGACAAGGAAAGCTAAACCCAACGATATTTACTTTATTTGAAACTAAGGTCCACCAAGCTATTTGAATTTCCTTGAGTTCCTTCGACCTTCGATGTTATTGTGCATCGAGTTACTAACGGTCATTCATGATGTGCGTCTTATTAACAGAATAGTTGCAACCGTCACGTATCCGCGAAAGATATACTACACACTTTCCCAGTTCCAAGCAACCAAACCCAATAGTGTTGTTCTTTCACAAAATAGTTGATTATATACGATGGTTGTTCTTTCTTGGACTGATTAAAGTTGTTCGTAGTCTTACGAAACAAACAAGCTTTTTGAATATGTTACCAAACTGCGGTATTGATGATAAATCTTGCATAAAAACACCGGCCAACATGTCTATTCTTTATTTCATATTTCTTTTTACCTGAAATGTCTTACTGCATAGAGAACGAACTATGAACGATATATTGTTTCAACTCCAGTTATAAGCATTATAAAATAACATATATATCACTGTCATGTATCCACCATTGTATAGCTTGAGAGGTGCCGTGGGAGATGAACTCAAGGAAGAAGATGATATTGTAAGAGTCATCTGCGATGGAAGATCAAGGGAGAAAAGGACAAATGGAGTAAATAAGTGGAGTGGGTATGTTAGAGATGGAGTGGGCTAATTGGTGGAAAGAGATGGGCCAAATATTATTAAACTCTACTAATTATCTTATGTTTGTTATCGGGATAATATACTCATAAGCCCAATTATGTTAAGATAGTATAAATATGAATAGGATGTACTATGCAAGGTTATGAATGATTAAACCTAATTCTCTACTCCAATTTCTTCATCTTCATCTCTTTTGATCGTCCTCTGCTATTCTTCTTCTCAACTCAATTTCTGCTCTGCTTCTCTTCTCCTTCATCACTTCCATTTCTTATCTATCGATATACACAGAAAAATACATCAAAAGGTAGATTAACTACTGTTACATAACCATAATACAAATACCAACAGAAAATATATTATCAGTTCACTCTTCAAGAGTGGCATCTCACTTATGGCTCTTACATCAATTAAATATACTAGTACTTTGTTGCATACCAGATGTGTGTGCTTAGGTCTCTACAAACTTAGTTGTAGAGACCTAAGCACATTAAATAAAAAATTAGGAATGATATGAAAATACGTAATTTAATTAAACTATAAATAAGGGACTAAATTGCAAATAAGTTACATACCAATTTGTGTCATTTTATATCCACCACAAACAATTATATAATAGTATAGATTATTAAACTGTTATTTTTGTATGTTAATTTTAAAAAATAATAATAAAACCATCCACTAATTCTATTTATATATTTAGTTTCTTAATATGTGTAGTTACTATTGTATTAAGCTTGCAACTTATATTATAATTACACCAGTTAAATTAAATTTAATATTATAGCACAACTGGGTGTGCAAGGAGTAGTAGTTCTATTTAAGGAAAAAAGAAAAGAAAAACAAATTTGGGAAGATCATTCTATTTAAGGAAATATAAGGACTTTGACTGCAAACCCTCAAAAACTAAAGCAACGTTGCTACACCATACATTCATGCCCTGGCGCTACTGATTGTACAGTGGTTTTTGTCCTAATTAGATTTAAACAAACTTTGGTTTAATGTGATATGAGGCTATCTCAATAAAGAAATTTATGATTCGGGAAATTTATATAGCGGTAGATTATCACATAGTTTTAGTGTGTGGGAAGGTGGCTTGTTTGTAAAGGATGTAAATGGAACGTAAAAGAAAGAACAAGACGTACGTGGTTCGAATCTTTGCAGATTCTACGTCCACGGGCACTCTGGAACTGTTTCACTATACTTTCGAAGATTACACACTCAAAATATAATTCCTCACGTTTTCTCTCATATATCTTTGATAAAACTAGTGAAAGTGCTCATAAAATTGAAAGAGAGAAGTTTCTAAATGTTTTTCATGTATTGATTGGATGATTATTATCGTTGGCTTGTAAAATGAATGAAGTTCCCTTCATATATGAGCTTCCTACACTTCTTGCATACGTCCAAGGATTCCCAGAGATGGATGTATTCCATCATGTCATGAGCTTCAAGCAGTCTGATAGGTCACATAATTCCTGGTGACAGGACCTTCTCGTACCATGTACAGTGTAGGCTGTCTGTCAGGAGCAGCTTCATACAGAGTCTTGCAGTCTTTTCAACAGTGCCAGTGGCGCTGCCCTATCTCTAGTGAACTCGAATCCGTGCACAGTTATATTCATTTATGGGATTTTTTCACCAGCAGCGTGTCAACAGGAGCGTACAAGTGGTTCCTCAGGATTACAGGACATGCTTAGCATAATAGGTCCCAAAATACTTCCATAATATGAGTGTTGGTTCCCTAAATTTCGTCGGAGGTCCTATAAGTCTCCCTTCATAATCTAACTTCCTATTTTTCAAGGGAACTCCTATTTTTTTCTGAGTTCTATTAGTAATTATCACAAGCTAATTATTTACTTAATTTTTTTTTTTAACCTGCCTAATTATCGTTCCACATCATAATGTATCTGCGTTGTGCTGCTGCTTAGTTTTAATATGGTCTTTCAAATATTTGGAGAATAGCAATAAACTAAAAAGCTCTCTTCTAATCACCATCGTTAAAATCCAGCACCAAGTACTAAAACTAAAATAAACGACGGCCATGCAACAGAAAAAAAAAAAAGAAAAACCAATTGGAAGCTCTTATTCAATAGCAACGACCACACGCACGCACGCACACATATATATATATATATATATATATATCAATTAAAGAAGAGGGATAGTTGGAGTGAACCACATAGGCGCGGGCACCATCCTCTTGTAGTCCTTGGCTTCACACGGATAATAACAAGGCGAGAAAGTGCCGTTTTTGTAGCTGTAGACGCCGTTGTCGTGTCCGCCGTACTCATTGGGCACGGATAGCTTAGGCTCGTCTTGAGGCCATGAATCAGTGAAGTAAATGGAGTTGGGTTTCAACCCATCAAAACTGCCCGCCCTCAGAGCGAATGAGTGATTCTTCCCCACGAAAAAGGCCAGCCCATCGAGGGTACGGTCCATGTAGACGAGCTCCCTCTTCTTCGCGTCGAACTTGTGCACGTCAAACGCCAGAGTCTGCAGAGGGCAATTGTAGGTATATTCTTCCCTGTCTTTGTCGTTCATATAAACGCCGTCTATGAGTCTAACCTTATGCCTCAGAACGAGAAACAGCTCGCCGTTACAACGAGGACCGTCGGCCACCACGAGATACATCTCGCGGTATCTGCAGAGGCGACTCTTCATGTAAAACTCCCTCTCGCCACGCCTCGGCCACGGGTAGTGATCGTATTCCTTAAGAAAGTAGTCTTTCATAGATATGGGCATATCGTCCGACAGCAAATCCAACGAGTCCCAAGCTTCGAGCTCGTCCTTGGTGAGGGCAAAGAACAAGCCCTCGCTCGCAGAGTAGGTTATGTCCAGGTAAGACCTCGGTGATCTCTTACGGCCAGTTTTGTCGTCCCAAGTCCAGTGCAGAGAGCTGAGGGGATGCCACATGGCCTCGGCCCCTCGTGATGGGTGGCAATAGGCTAGTCTGGAATCCGCTCCGTAGAGCATAAAGGCTACGCAGCTCTCGTCTTTCTCTGGCTCGGGAGAGGAGAGGATCACTTTTTTCACTATGCAATCTTCTCCTTCTTCTTCTGATTCGTCGAAGTTTATTGGTGGGAGGCGTTCTCCGCCTCCTCGGAGGGTTAAGGTTTCCATGGAAGGAAGCTTCAGATGGCGGCGGGAGATGGGGTTGCAGAGGAACAAGTCATGGGTCGAAGAATCGAAGAGGACGAGCCAACCGTGAGATGAGCCCTTGAACTCATCGACGTCGTCTTCTTTGTCGATGCTTCGATTGTGGAGTTGGAGGTGCGGCCCGTCGTCGCCATCGAAGCTGATCACTCTTTCGTCTCTGATGCTGTAGAATTTGTAAACTATTTTAGAAACTGTCGTTGTTGTACCTTTGTTGTGGCCGTCGTTATCGAAGGATATTTCTGGAGTCAGCATCAGCCATGGCGAGACCTGCTGCTGCAGCGGTGATGATGATGATGGGCTCCTTTTCAAAACCCTTTGCATACGACGGCGTTCAAAGCAGCAGTCGATATTCCGTAGAACTGATCGTCGTCGCGGATAGGAGGCCGCCAAGTCGTCAGAGGCCTTTCTGGGAAAGACGATAAGGGGTCGTCGGCCACAAGTCAACGAATCATGGATCACTGATGATTTGGGGAGAGGAGGAGAGTAACGGCCGATGGAAGAAGCTGCCATGGACGACGCCATAACCTGCTAGCTCGATGTGCTAGCTAGCTAGGGTTTTAAATATACTGTTTTCATTTTTTTTTGGCAAGTAAATAACTGGAATTACTGCGGGGATTTTTGTAATTATTTAATTCGGAGATTCGGTCAAGGAAATCAATATAATAATCTGCCGAGATTTTTGTTACTATTTTTCATTTAATCCTATAATAAATGGTGATAAAAAAAAAAAAAAAGAAGGGACCATTTTCTCTTCTTCACTGGTCGTGCTCGATAAATAGCCTACGTATAGCCCTAGCTAGCTAAGTAGAATCTCGTCTGTCGTCTAAACTCAAATATATTAAATAATAATCATGGCAAGTTTTCTTTATTCGATGTCGTCGGCGGCAGTACATCGCCGTCAGGAATACGACCACGTGCTGTCTCTTTCTTCACCGCATATCAACAAAACGACGATGATCATGAAACCCTCGACGGTGGGATTTCCGATGGGGAGACGACAACTGTCGGTCAGATCTTCCTCGACGACGACGACGAAATCGTCTGATCCGACGCTAGCACTAGCGAAGAAGAAAGCTGATGACGACGATGATGCTTGTAATAATTCCTCAACAAAATCTGCTGCTAGTCGTCGTCTTCCATGGCTGATGCTTACTCCAGAGATTAAATTATCATACGGCGACCCAGTTTTCAAATTCTACTCCTTGGCAGACGAAAAAGTTATAACTATCGATAGGAAAAACTTGAAACGCCAGCTAGGGTTTTCGGAATCCCAAGATGGTGACGTCTACTTGGAGTGCGTGGGCTCTTCTCATGGGTGGCTCGCTATCATCAACGCCTGTGGCTCCGACTTGTTCCTCTACAATCCCCTCTCTAATCGCCACCTCAAGCTCCCAACTCTCACCACCAAATTACAGCCCCTTAAAGAGGACGACCTGAGATGGTCGAGCACCTGCGTTAGAAAGGTAATCATTTCCAGCCCCAATCCCGAGGAAGACGTCGATTGCCGCGCTCTGATGATCTACGGCGACCGCAAAAACCTGGCATTCTGCCGTACATGTCCAGACAGCAGCAACAATGAATGGATAGGGACGCACTACAGTTACGATGACATCGTGTGTGGAGATGAGGATAAGATGCTCTTCTTTGGCGTTAACGACACAAAGTATCAGGGAGAATTGCATTGGCCTTACCCCGAGTTCGAGGGTGGGATCTCAAAGACCTTTGCCGCCCCAAGTTAATCACTTTGGAAGACCGTCTTTCAAAGGAATTCGGGAAGACATTCCCTTGGAAGAGGTACGATTCCAAGGGACCGTTGATGTATCGACAGGCAAACTTCCTCGTGGCTGCTCCTAATAATAATACCGAGCAGAAGAATCATCATCGAAAGTTCCAACTGTACTACGTTTGCCTTCAAGAAGGCTGCGATTGGGACAAGTGGGATCTCACTGGTGAGATGGATTTTCGTTTTCACGTTCACAAGTTTGACTTTGAAGAGGGAAAGTTGGTTTACATGGATCGTTCCTTGGATGGATTGGTATTCTTCGTCGGTTTGAACCATTCGTTTGCTTTGCCTGCTGCTGGCGAGTATGGATCGCTCGTAAAGCCCAATTCGATTTACTTTACTCACCCCGAAGAGGATTACGTCGGCTGTGAACCGCCCTTGGGAAGGCAACATATAAAGATATACGACTACGAAGAAGCTACTTTCTCGCCTCTCTGGTACGTGGGTAATAATGGCTCTAGATTTGCTAAACCTCTGCCGGTGTGGTACACTCCCATGGTCGTCGTCTAAGTCTTTGCTGGTTTGGTCTTCGTGACATAAAAAAAAACGTTTGTGTTTCCTACTTACTGTTTTACTTTTTGCCTTTTTTCACTTGGTAAGTCGATGGCAATATTTTTGATTGCTTGCTGTGCTGCCATCATCCTTCGCCGTACTCATTCTTATCGTTTTCACTGCAATAATTGTTTATCATGCCGGAAGACTCTGCTCGTAAGATTGAACCGGACTTGCATGGATCAAGTAAATTTGGACTTCAGTTTCTTACAAAAAGTTAGATTCTTACTACAATCACGAATGTTTCGAACAAAGAATGGACCAAAAAATTATCCGAATCTGCTCAAATCACACTGCCATGGGTTGTGATGCTCTCCCTCCCTCCTTCCCTCTCTCTCCGTATATAATATATATCTCTATCCAACGAGTATTGGAATGAGCATGGTCAAGGTACAGAAGACGAGGATTGAAATCCATCCCTTACTACTCGATGAAGAAGCATTTCCAAATTCGGGGGTGCGAAAGAATCTTAGGATCTTGTTTAGGACGAACATGCAAATGGCGAAGCAACCGAAGCTAATCACAGCGATCTCTTTGTTTTCCAGCTGGAGTTGATCCTGCAAAACCTTCTCTACTTCTAATCTGCAGACAAGTTCATAGCCCAATACACCGAAAAAAAAAAAAAGAAAGGAAGGAGTGTGAAGAAGTGAGGAGACTGTTACAGGACTTTAGCTTCATTACAGACCACATCAACGCCTTTTGTGTGGAGATTGAATTAGTTTTTGGGGTTGTAGTTCTTTCGACCTGGTAGCTTTCTGGGTGTTTTAACTAGTTTTGTGTGGTCGTGCTTGTTCATTGCTCTCGAATGCTACTAATTCATCGATATGGCTCTTTCTTTTCTAAGCCTCTTTCGTTATTTTATCAGTTTCGATGAGTATAAAGTTTGGGGGAGGTGTTTGAAAAGAAAATCTATTAAGTACAAAAGCCTCATTGAAGAGATGGAGCTGCCTATCTCACACGGTAGCAAACTCGAGGCTTGTGAAATTGAGGGCACAGTTGGACTTGGGTTGATAGTTGGGACAATGAAAAAGCATTAAAAAAAGATGGCGTCGCTTCTCAGCATTTGAAGCCTTGCATCAAGAAAAGTTAGTCACAACTGTTTTACCTAATCAGAAACAAAGCTGACATAGCAATTGCATATGATTTACATAGACAATCCAAGGTAGTTCGCGAGAGAATGTAACTGATTGCACTTTACTCCTATGCTGCTTAAACGATGCACTTATGTATGATCCAATTGGGGAAATCACATTTTGTAAGATTTTGGTGTAGAAATTAAAGTTGATTTCTAACTGTCGAGTGTTGGCAAAAGTTCGGTGTGTATCTAATATAGACTATCAATCAAATAGAACGACAAGTAAAGGGACAAGTCGAGATTCAATAAATATTTGATCAATCAGATGCTGCGATGAATTTATTGATTACAATCCTCAGCATCCAAAACTGTGACATCATATGATGAGGGAGTACAATGGATATTGGATATATATGTTCGTTCCATAAAATTTATAGAGGCGACAGCAGTCTTCTTAACCTTAAACCCTCTCAGAGCGACGCAAGAAACTCATCTTACCGTTCTTCTTCGATTTCTTCCTAGCTTTCACTTCTTTCTCTAAGCTCTTGATCCTCTGATTAACAACTGCCGAGGAAGGTATTCTTTGATTCGTAGGTTTCGAGGATTCGTCAGCAGTTGGAGGAGGTGAGAAAGACTGTTGTTTTTGTTGCTGTTGTTGGAGTTTCTGAGCAAGCACATACTTCTTTAGCGTTTCGAAAAATGGAAGACCCGGTTTTTGATTAGCTGAAGGTGGTGCCACTGGTATGATTGGTATGCCTAAGGTTTTCTTCACCTTAGGTTCTTTATCACTGACATCAATCAAAGAAAGACGAAACACAAGTAAATGAGTGTTTCTGTCATCCGTTAGTGTTGAGAAACATAGGCGTTGAGGCAATGGCTCACCTAGACCATACGCGAGTAAGAACATGTTTGAGGTGATCCAGTAACAGAATATGGCCTGTAAGAGAAATAACACACAGAGTTTAACTGCCTACAAAATAAAATATCACATAAGTTCAATACATAAACACGGAATCATTTATGCAAACCTTGGGAAAACTTGCAGTGAGAGGGACAGTTAGTAAAGCGAAGCCCCTCGAAACATTCTTGATTGTGCCGGCGGAAGGATTACCCTATAATCCTTCTTGAGCATTCAGCTAAAATCGAGTAAGTTAAAGATTGGTTAATCGAAATGGGAAAACGACATCTAAGACTACAATATACTAGCATCTCAGTCGAATGATAAAAGACATAGAACCAAAAACTGTTGGCCTTAACTTGCCAAACAAAGAAAAAATAGTGCTTTTTGTTAATGTGGTGATGGAACAGTGATGCAAGATGGTGAGGCTCTGTTGTTTTTTCATTCACGGCATAATGCCTCCTCACCCTATTCATTATAGCAAATAGGTTTTGTTTAATAGACAACCCTTAACATTGACGTGGGCCTAAGACAAAGCAAATCAAAACTAAAAAGCCCAAAAACATTAAATTTTAACACTCCCCCTTAATGTTTTAAACCTTCATACCTAATAGTTCTCGAAAATAAATAATTTTGTCACCGGGAAGAGCTTTGGTGAAAATGTCCGCCAATTGGTCGCCGGTCTTCACATACTTGATTTGAATTTCTTCATCTTCGACCGCCTCTCGAATGTAGTGATGCTTGAGATTGATGTGCTTCGTCCGACTATGGAACACCGAATTCTTCGACATTGCAATCGCCGACTTGTTGTCACAAAAAGAGAACCGTCGCCATATCTTGCTTCTCCCCCATGTCCTCTAAAATCTTCCTCAACCAAACAACTTGCTTTGTAGCTTCACTCGCCGACACATATTCGGCTTCCGCCGAAGAGTGCGCTACTCTCTCTTGCTTCTTCGACGCCCAACTAAATACCCCGGATCCAAGTGTAAACGTATATCCGGATGTACTCTTCATATCGTCCATACTACCGGCCCAATCACTATCACAATAACCAAATAACTCGACGGCCTCATCATCACTTCTTTCATACATAAGGCCAAGCTCTTTGGTCCCTTGAATATATCTCAACAATCTTTTCCCAACTCCAAAATGAGTTTTGCTCGGTCGATGCATAAACCGAGACAATAACCCCGAAGCATACATGATATCCGGTCTAGTAGTCGTAAGGTATAACAAACTCCCAACTAGACTCCTATATAAAGCCGCATCGGCATCACCACTACAATCCTCTTTCACCAACTTCTCATTCACCAACAAAGGGGTCACAACCGGATTACAATCTTCCATCTTAAACTTCGATAAAATATCTTGGGCATACTTCTTTTGAGAAATAAATACACCATCATCCCTTTGATCAATCTCAATCCCCAAAAAATAATGCAACAAGCCCAAATCATTCATCTCATATCTTCTCAACATATCACTCTTGAATTCACCCATCATCTTCTCATCATTTCCCGTAAATATCAAATCATCAACGTAAAGTGAAACAAGAAGTATAGAGTTGGTACCTTGCTTCACATAGAGTGTCGGCTCACTTGGACTCCTCTTGAATCCTTTCTCCAAGAAGTATGCATCGATATTTCCATACCAAGCACATGGTGCTTGTTTCAACCCATACAAGGCTTTCTTCAATTTGTATACTTTCTTTTCTTCACCCTCCAACTCAAATCCTTGAGGTTGCTCCACATACACTTCTTCTTTCAATACCCCATTCAAGAAAGCCGACTTCACATCAAGTTGATAAAATTTCCAACCTTTGTGTGCCGCTAATGCAATCAACAATCGAATGGTCTCATGTCTAGCAACCGGCGCAAACGTCTCATGATAGTCGATACCGGGTTGTTGAGTGTACCCTTTTGCCACCAACCTTGCCTTGTACTTTTGCACCGAACCATTCGGGTTAGTCTTTGTCTTGTATAACCACTTCAACCCAACAACATCTTTGTCCTTCAGCTTCTCAACCAATTCCCATGTCTCATTTTTCTCAATCATATTTATCTCATCTTCCATGGCATTTCTCCAAATTTCTTCTCTAATTGCTTGCTCAAAGTTCTCCGGTTCAACAACAACAAAATTACAATGTGCATAAATATCGGTCATAGGTCTCAATTTTATCGGCGTTGAGCTTGGGGATGACGACGCCGACCCGATATTTATTGTTGGAGATGATGGAGATGGCTCTTCCTCTTCGCTATCGTGCCCACTACCACTTGGCCCTTCTTGTGCATCATCTTGAATAGGATATGACACACTTTCAACTCCTTTTCCTTTCCAATCCCAATGATCCTTCTCATTAAAAATCACATCCCGGCTTTCTATCACTTTGTTTCTCTTCAAGCTAAAGAGCCTATAGCCCTTTGATTTTATACTATAGCCAACAAAGATGCACTTCTCACCTTTATCTTCAAGCTTGTTCCTTAACTCCTTTGGAACATGTGCATAGCAAATGGACCCAAACACCTTCAAGTGATTCACCGATGGCTTTTTGCCGCCGGACCAAGCTTCAAATGGAGTCTTGTTCTCAACCGCCTTTGTGGGACACCTATTCAATAAATACACCGCCGTATATGTAGCTTCCGCCCAAAACGTCAATGGTAATCCCTTCTCATTCATCATGGTTCTTGCCATTTCAACAATGGTCCTATTCTTTCTCTCGGCTACGCCATTTTGCTCCGGTGTAAAACTAATCGTCAATTGTCTCTCTAAGCCGGTATCTTCACAAAACTTCTCAAACTCCTTAGAGTTGTACTCACCACCTCTATCACTTCTTAACTTCTTTATCAACCGGCCGCTTTGTCTCTCAACCATTCTTTGGAACTTTTTGAAGACATAAAGCGCTTCCGACTTTTGCCTCAAAAAATAAACCCAACACATTCGTGAATAATCATCAATGAAAGTGATGAAGTACCGGTTTTCACCATGTGAGTTTGTGCTCATGGGACCACAAATGTCTGTGTGAACAAGCTCTAATGGCGTCTTTGCTCTCCACGCTTTCGCCTTTGGAAATGATTCTCGATGTATCTTTCCAAGAGCACATGCCTCACATACGCCACCTTTCTCTTCTATAGTTGGTAGCCCATACACCATATCCTTCTTGCTTAGCAACTTCAAGCTCTCAAAATTCAAATGACCATACCTCTTATGCCACAACCATGAGTCGTCACCTACACCAACCTTCAAGGCAACACTTCTTTCGGGCTTGAGAGCAAGAGGAAAGTTTCTATTCCTCTCCATCTTCACTACGGCCATCAACTCTCTTTTATTCCCAACTTTATCAAATATTCTACAAGTCGCACCCTCGAAGTGAACCGCATGACCATGCTCAACCAATTGCCCAACACTTAGCAAATTTTGAGCCAAATCCGGCACTAGCAATACGTCATGAATTAGCATTCTTCCCTTCTTTGATGCAACCGCAATCGTGCCTTTCCCCTTCGATTTCACCACCGCACCGTTGCCCATCGTAATTTGAGTAGTAGCGGTGCTATCAAGCTTGCAAAAAATCGACTCATCCCCGGTCATGTGGTTGCTACATCCACTATCAACATACCACACATCTTCCTTCTTCTCAATGGCCGCTTGGCATGCATAAAATGTGCTTCCATCATTTCTCTCGAGACTCTTCTCTTCGGTGTAGTTTGCTTGCTCATCATTCTTCACCCTATAAAACTTCTTT